>OX031007.1:15000000-20000000 GCA_943735925.1 Pollenia amentaria | reverse complement strand
AGACGAATAAGATGCAGTTTTTTTTGTTTACTTAAACAAGAGAATATGAATACTAACAACTCTGAAACAAAACAACCACTGAATAAATGTCGAATAAGTTCATGGAAAAATACATTAATTTTAAAGTCAGTATTGCCAGTTGAAAGAAATGAAAAATATTAGGAAAGATAAAAAAAAAAAAAAAAAATAACCATGAAGAGTAAAAGCAACAAGATAAAGAAGTACATTAATATTAAAATAATACTATTTGACTTTGTTTTCAATGTTAATTAATTGTTTTTAATGTAAATTTTTAAATTTCAAAAAAATTTCATTTTATTTTCAAAAACATTTTTCATCAATGTGTTTTGCTTGGAAGTACATAAAAAAGTTGTTAGGAAAAAAATTTAAATTTAATTTAAAAAATGCTTTACAAATTACATATTTTATTGTAAAGGTAACAAAAAAGAAAAAATTACATAAATTTACTAAGTGGCAACATTGCTATTGAGTTCTTATATAAAAAAAATGAGAGAGAGTGAAAACTGTAAAGCAAAACAGTAATGCAAAATGTGGCACAATTGGGCCATTTATGGCACTTTTGAATGTTTAATGGCCCTGTGGTACTTTCTAATCTATTTTGGACCTTTCAGATCATAATTCAACTAACTACATTTAGAATGTACATTTTTCAATGTAATTTTCTTACGCGGCCATGTTCTAGAAAACGAAATGACGTGAAATTGAAATCGATGAAGACTTTCAATTGAATTTATGAAATAATGAGCGTAGCTTTTCCTGATTTAAAAAGTGGTCCTGAAAGTATGCGGTATATAAAAGGCAATATATTTATGATTTGAAAATGGGAGAGTTTTCAAAATTTGTTCGATTTCAATTTCACGTGATTTCGATTAGATCATGGCCGATTTTTTCAAACACGAATTTTATTTACAAAATTGCCTTGTTGTTAAAAAAAAACTTCATAATTGTATTGGCAAATCTATCATGTATTAAAAAAAATTATTTTTTGGTAGTATGCTTATCAAGTTAGTACCAAAAATCGCTGTAATTCTTTTCTCGTATTGGACCATAGCACCGCAACAGTGCAAATGTATTTCAATATTTTATTCGCTTTATTGTGATTTGCGGGATGCAGTGCCTTATCAATAGCTCTCTTCCAGCTTTTTTCAGGGGTGCGTCGGAGCGTTGTCTACTTACAGGGTTCCAAGTAAGCGCTTGGTGGGCAAAATTTTTGCTGGTTCTTCTTATATATGGACAATCCATTGCCATTTTGGACGTTTTATTTTATTGCACTGGTTTTGATTTGTATTTAACCAGAAAACAGCATCAATGATTCTATTTGGCCACTATACACGCAGGATATTTCTGATGAAAAATGTTGGCCCTATCAAAGGTATTTTGGCCCTTTTAAATCATCGTTTTGGCCCAAAAATTAAAAACTCAAAATGCATCACTGAAACAAAAGTCATTTCATCGAACCAAGGCGAATTCAACTACAGGTGGTGTCGAAACTACAACAATTCAAAAACAACAGAAACAACACAGGGTTTTTTGCATTGCATTGTTAGTGTTTACTGTCCAAAATATCAGCCATTCCTAACAAAACACTAACAAATCAAAACAAAGTAGCTCGAACTGTCAAAATCAGATGGCGTTTCGACACCACCTGTAGTTGAATTCGCCTTGCATCGAACGAAGTCTTTGTGTTTGCCATATGAAACGAAATGTGTTTGCTAGTAGCATGAATAAAACAACAGTTTGTTCAGTTGTCTGAATTTTATTTGAATACGAACTTCATTGAATGAACATTTCAGTATGTTCATGAATGAAGATATTCATGCAGCCCTTTATAATACAATAAAACATGGACTAAACTACATAACTCTAGACTAAAATACGGGTTTATTAAATTGGGTTGTTCACTAAAGGCGGATTATCAGGCTATATGTTAATGTAGTTATATTAATAGCAAAAAAATATATTTAAAAATATTTAAATAAATTTATTTTGTTGTTGTCAAAAGAACTTTATAACCACATAACCTGATAAACAGCCTTCCGTGAAGAACACAAATATATACTTAATTATGGACAGAAAAGCTTTCTGATCTATAAAATAAGCTGCAGACTAAGCTTTAGCCTAAACTGTAGACTAAGATCTAAACTAAACTGTAGACTTAACTTAAGACTTAACACTTGATTTAAGTAGATTAAACTTTAGACTTAATTGTGGGCGCAAACATTTTCTAAACTAAAGATGGAATAATTACTAGATATTGTGGTTATTTTGTTGAATTGTTTTATGGGTTTTAATCCCAATTTTCATATTTTTAATTAGTCTAACGTTCATTAAATTTACTGCCAGGCCCACAATGTCGACAAGAACATTTCTTTCGCATATTTATATTAGCCAGGCAGTTATTTTTCAATAAATTATTTGTATGAAGGAAGGAATTTTTAATTAAAATTTCTTGATGGGCTCAACCCCATGTTCAGAGACAGGCTGATATGCCGCGTTTCAATAGTAATCACACTATCTCTTTGAAGGTCTTTGACGTAAAGACCGAACTCTAGACTAAACTGTAGAACAAACTGTAGACTGAACTCTTCGCAAACTCTAGACTTAACTGTAGACTTACCACTAAACTAAAGAAAATTAAACTATAGACTAAATTGTGAACTCAAAACTAGACTTAACTATGCACTAAACTATTATAAGCTTGAAGACATGTTAAAAGCAAGAACATACCAAGTTTTACAAAGAAATAAACGTCTTCTTAAATTCTTGAAAAAATCTCAAATTATAGTGCATTTCATGTCTTCCAGACTGCTTCTCATTTCCGCAACTAAAAATAAAAACTAAATGTTCACTGTTAATTAAAATTAGCATATATTAAGCTGCTTGTATTCTTGTAATTTTCGTATAAAAATAAACACAACCAAACTGATATTTCTATTATACCAGCGCAATTTGTTGTCTTAACTTTCATTTATTCCAATCTTAACAAACGTTACTCATACTTTTCCATCTCTGCTCTAGCTCAGTAAAGTTAATGTTGTATGTTCTTTCTACGAAATATTTTACTGTGTATATTTCTTTTTTTTTTTGTCATTTAAGTTTTTCTGCTTCTTATAAATGTTTAATTTTTGGTTGGAAATATTCTTTTTCATACATATTGAACAGCCACACGAAATATTGTAAAGAAAATAGCAGAAAAACTAATTTAAAGTTTGCATTAATCACAACAATACACAGTGGGTTGCAGCAACATAAAATAAAAGCAGGCAGTTTGGCATAGAAAGCGAGAAAAAAGTTAATTGAGATGAAGAAAAAGAGCGCAAAGATTTTGTACAACGAAACAACTTAAAAACATACCGTGGCATCACCTATTACTAGATCTACTTATATTACGAACTATAATTAGAATAATATCTAAAAACCAGGGAACGTAACAGTTATTCCTTTTTTCATTAAAGTCAGATCATAACAGTTATTTTTTATTATTTATTTATTTACAAATTTATTATAATTAAATTACAATAAATCTTAATTGTAAAGCACTAGCGACTAACGGCTATCGGCTCTTAGGTACTAATAAGTAGGTTCTGTGTATTACGTAGTAATATTAAATTAAGTTTACATTATTAAATTTTATTGTGTAAAGAGAGATTTTGCAAAAAATTGAAGACTATGTTGATGTTATTTTCGGATGGAGTTTTTAGCATATTTATAATATTTGGAGAATTAGAGATGGTACTGCGAAGTTCAGCAAGGGCAGCGCAGTCGCTCAATATATGTGAAATCGTTAAAGGTGAATTATTACAGTATGAGCATTCCGGTTGGGGGAGTCTATTTATCAGGTATTTATGAGTAAGCTTTGTGTGAGATAAACGTAGTCTTACGAAGCATTTATTTTTCTGGCAATTAGTTGACGTTGGGAGATGTATGGGTTTTTTTATCAGGGTTGATATATTTATAAGGATGTTCGTAATTATACCACTTCCGATTAATAGATGTGTTTAATTTTGCAGTTGGAATTCTGGCTAAAAAGTGTTTGGAATTTGGTTTAAAAATGTAGGTGGGTTCACGACAGACATTTTTCGCAGCTAAGTCCGCTGCCTCATTTCCTGCGATCCCAATATGGCTAGGAATCCATAGTAACTTGACTTTGTTCTTAATTTTTAACAGATATTGTTGAAGAGAAACAATTATGATTTAAAAATTTATTTGCTTTATTGCTAAGAGCAACTTTAGCTGAACTACCCTGTGAATATAAAATATTTTTTTTTTTTTTTTTTTGAAAATCGAAAACAGAAGTGTTATGCAAATTCTTGCCTAAGTAAACAAAAATAGATAAATCTCTTTATTAAGAAGCAAAGTAGCTTTACGATTAGAAATATATCCAACTAACAGTAGACAAAATGACATCTGTCGCTGCTACCTTTCTATGCATTTTATTGTAGATATCTGCATATCAATACAGCCAGTGCTATTTTCACGACAATTGCACATGTACTCGTTTCATGGCCATACCACTTTGCACCACCATCACCAGGGCTATGAAAGATTTAGTTGCATCACCTGAAAAAAGTGCAAATACTAAAAACCAGGGACCGTAACAGTTATTCCTTTTTTCAAAAAAGTCAGATGATAACAGTTATGTTTCTAAATTTTTTTTTAACAAAAATAACAGTTATTTTTTGATTTTTATTTTTTCAAACCAAAATAACAGTTATTTTTTTTTCATTATTAATTTATTGAATCTTCATATATTAAATATGAACTAACAATAATTAGTCAAATCTTATACTAATACTTTATTTTTGTCCTGCCAATGCTAGACGAAAATTTTTCTCCTCACGGTTTCTGTTCACATATGTAGATGTTTAGGGGTCTTCTCGTCGGATGAGTCCTGCAGTATCTCTTCTCCTTAATCTAGAGTGGCCACTGTCATTTAAAATATTTCGAGCTAGTGGATTTGGGTGCGACTCAAGCCTTTTTAAATATTTTGCTGCGTACTTCGTAATAATAGTTTTTACTAATGGCACATTGAGATCCTTGTGAATATTAGAGTTTTTAACATACCAGGGAGCGGCTGTGATTATTCGAAGAAGTTTATTTTGGGGGGCAGTGCCCCCCGTTATTTTTTGATTTTTATTTTTTTGAACAAAAATAACAGTTATTTTATGATTTTTATTGTTTCGATCAAAAATAACAGGTTTTTTTTGATTTTTATTTTTTCGATCAAGAATAACAGTTATTTTATGATTTTTATTTTTTCGATCAAGAATAACAGTTATTTTATGATTTTTATTTTTTCGATCAAAAATAAAAGTGCTATAATTATTTAGTTGACTTTAAATGTTTATTTTAATGCGCATAAGAAATCCTAATAATGGTTACACTTTTAAATAAATATTTAAAGACAACTCAATAATTATAACACGTACATTTCTTTAAAGAATAACTTTTATTTTTGCTCGAAAAAATAAAAATCAAAAAATAATTGTTATTTTTGTTCAAAAAAATAAAATTCATAAAATAACTGTTATTTTTGATCGAAAAAATAAAAATAAAAAAATAACTGTAACTTTTGATCGAAAAAATAAAAATCAAAACTTTAAAAATCATAATATTTTATCATAGAAAAGTTCATAAGGATCAATATGGTATACTTGAATCAGTTTGCCGGCATTTACTTCTATATGTTTTTTTTTGTTTTGAAATTTCAAAAAAACTGTTATTTTCGGTCCCTGCTAAAAACTTTAAATAGAAACTGTCACTACGACTGCAGAGTTGAATGGAAACTTTGACTGCAAACGCGAATCTTAAGTTAATAAATTCTAGGGAATAATTTTTTTATACCCATGAACAACAACTTGGTATTGTCAATTATTAGGGAATAAAATAAACATCGTTGGCAAGTCTAAAATTCTATTGTGAATTTATGTTATTTTATTTGTTGTGTATTTTTGTAATTTTCTTAAAAACTTGTCATTATTCATATGTTCTTCGAAGAAAAAATAAAAAGACGAAATAAAAAACTCCACTGTGTATATCGGAATGAAAGTGAAGTGAAAACATGAAGAATTGTTGGCAGTATGTGTATTAATAAGTTCCAATTGATAATTGATCAGCAGTGTAGCCAGGGCTGTGAAGTTGGAGTTGTATAGTCTGATTTGAGGGTTTTGTACCGGAGTCGGAGTCGAAGTACCTACAAAAACTCTCGACTCCAAATACAAAATTTTTCTACTTTACATACATTAATAATTTTGTATATTAAAGCACAATGCGACACGTGTTAGAATTAAAAAATCGATTTTCAATTTTTACAGAATCATATGTATATGTAACCATTTAAAAGGTACTGCATTAAACAAAGAGTTTAATGTCAAATAAGGACCAGTCTCATATACATTTAGCATCAAGGTTAGAGTAAAAGTCGGAGTCGTACTTAAAAAACTTCAGCGGTTGGAGTCGGAGTCGGAGTTAGAACTATTTTTTGACGACTCCACAGCCCTGAATGTAGCCCAATGTTTGCATTCCCACTCCTTTTAAAAATCCAATTTAACAATTAAAAATAACAAGAAAACTATTTACATTTTGCTTTCTATTTTATTCCCAACCAAAATGATTGTGAAAAAAGTCACATAATTTTTGGGAAAAAAACCCACGGGAATAAAAATCGGCGATGCCAAGTTTTTTTTTTGAGTTTTTTCTCGTGGAAATAATTCACGATTGCAACTTTAGGGAAAAGGGAAATATTTCGAGTGAACAAATATTCACAATAGGAGTGAATAACAACTACATAATGGCGCATATTGATAAATGATCACCAATTGTTAACTTTTTTAAGTACCTATTTAAGTTATTCACAGTTGGTTACTTTCAGCATAAAAAGTTTAGACTTAATTATGGGTAAAGCTGTAACTAAATGCTAACTAACTAATACATTCAAAGAACAGCTGATTGACCAAAAAAATACACTTTTAGAGTTTGTATTAATTTTTTAAAGAACAGAAATGTTTTTTAAGAGCTTGGTAAGCTTTTTAATTAATTACAAAATATATCGTTCAAAATATTATCGACACTTAATTTTTTCTAAATGCCAATATACTCTGTTGCATTTCTTCTATTAGCTGAGAGCAGTTGCTACGTAAGTTATGAATTGTGAATAAGATCTATAACTATCTATAAACTATTTTTTAGTTTCTGTTTTGTTAGTTCCGATTTTAGTTATGATTTCTGAATATGCGCCAATGAACACAAAAAATGATTACAAACTGTGAATACGATTCATTACTACAAATTGTGGCTACAAACTGTGAATACAAGCTATCCCTACAATCTACAATTAAAAACTGTGACTACAAACTATGATTACAAACTGTCACCATTAAACTTTGGCTACAAATCGTTGACTACAAATTGTGATAGAAAACTGTGACTGCAAACTTTAACTACAAACTATGATAAAAAATACAAGTTATGCTAGGAACACAACTGGGACGAACGACGAATTTCGCCCAACACGACGATTTTTTCCGTAAACATTTGCTGAGTAAATTCGTCGTATGAAGCACAATAACGACGAATAGCTGGCAGCTTTTATAATTGAGAAAGTTGATTACTGTTTGTGCAAAGAGAGAGAAATAGTGTGACCATATTCAAAAAAATAATGCTTAAAAAAAAACATTATCAAAAGCACAACAAAAACTACTTTTATAGCAAAATACTCTGTATACTTATTTTATGTGTTATACAAAAAAACAAAAAAAAAAAAAAAAACAATTATTAAAGTTAAAAGTAACTTCATTTACTAAACTACTTCTTAACTAAAACCAAACATGGTCACCTAGTACTGATTTGTTCGTCGTTCGCCGGCATATGAAATAGAATTAAATCTATTTAAAGTTCGCCGCGTCTGCCGAATTTTCGCCGGCGCCCTGATTGTGTGCATTTTCATATACACACACGTCTTATTTTTGTCGACGAATATTCGCGGCCAAAAATTCGTCGTTCGCCCCAGTTGTGTTCCTAGCATTAGAGTGCTATATTCGGCTGTGCCGAATACCCTCCAACGACAGTAGTGGGCTATATATGATAAATACATATATATTATTAACTAAGCTTCACAAAAACGAACGTCAGCATTAAAATTCGTTGCGGTTTAGACCTGAATTAAATTATTGACCGACAATAAGAAAATTTTAAGCGTTTCTTGTTAGAACTTTGAACTGGCTTGAGTAAAATATCATGATTCGTAAACGTTTTAGCCGAACTAAAATAATTTTTAGGATCGTTATTTGTATTGGACCTATGGTAAATTATGGACCAATCATCCCAAAATCCTGAAGACTGATTTCTGGTATTACAAAAAATAAATTAGAATAAATTTCAATACAGCAGTGTAATTAGTTTTAGCGTTAACAGTAAATTTCACAAATTTGCATGATATTTTTTCTGGCCATATGAATTTAAGTAAGTGATGGTTTTAGGTGAATTCAATTATTTTCGCAAAGCGGGATTTATTTGGTTTAAGGCGCAATAAACTGTTTTCCGAGAGTAGGGTTTATATGGGGCATATGGTAAATTATGGACAAATCTTCACGAAATTTCGCAGTGTGATTTCTCGTCCTATAAAACTGCGATGTACCGAATTTCAATTTGATACCATTATTTGTTACGGTTTTAGGCGTACTAAACGGTTTTCCGGGAGTAGGGTTTATATGGGGCCTATGGTCAATTATGGACCGATCTTCTCGAAATTTAACAGTATGATTTGCAGTCGTATAAAGCGAATTCGTGCATTTTATGTCATTCCGTGCATTATTCCACCATTTATGTTAGTTTTTGTATCAAAATTATCAATTTTTTTTGGGTAGTGGTTCCACATTTTGATTCATAGTTCTGATCCTACTAAACCGATGTTGCTGGCTTTCAATCCCAAAATGCTTAGGATAACTACAAGCAATTTGAGACCAAGTTTGTTCTTTTCTTTTGCGTTTTTCGAAAGTGAGCGTGTTTTCAACAGACGGACAGACAGACGGACATGGCTAAATCGACTTAGGATTACTCAAGGAGCCAAACTTAGTATACCCTCATTCACCACAGTGCTGGTGGAGGGTATAACAATAAATACAAACTATGATTACAAACTATGACTAGAAACTACGACTACAAACACCCTGATTAGAAGCTACGACTACAACCTACGATTACATAAATATTATGCATTGCATCACTTACATTTCAAAACGTGTAAATAAACAAAACACATATGGCGATTTCTTTTCTGAGAAAAATGTTGCATAAATGGTACATGCTCTACACAAAAGAGATAGAGCATGTACCATTTATGCAACATATTTCTCAGAAAAGAAATCGCCAATAGTTGCATTGTTTCTGCACTTTGTACATGTACATGGTTACAATACAGTAGTAAAACTGTATACAAATTTTATAATCGTACGTTTTGGAAGTCAGCCTATGACTACACAAGCTGTGACAACAAACTATCATTCCACTATTACAAAAAACTTTTACTGCAAACTATAATTACAAACTGTCACTTTAAACTATGACTAGAAATTATAACAGCTGTGACTACAAACTATGACTACACTGCATAACTACAAACTGTGACTATGAATCTTTGGCTACAAATTGTGTCTTTAAACTGTGACTACAAACTATAACTACAAACTATTATAAAAAACTATGAATCTAAACTTTAATTATAAACTTTGGCAACAAAAATTATGATAAGAAACTACGTCTACCAACTATGGCATCACACTATGACTACAAATTCTGATTACAACCACTGACTGACTACAAACTTTGACTACATATTCTGACTACCAGGACTACCTACAACTAAAAAAAAAAAGTGCAAATATATTGCACATTGAAAAAGTTTTAAGCCAAAACAAGAACAAAATTCTAGCTTATTTTTCTCTAATTAATGCAATAATCAAAAATAATATCAGTTTTAATTAAAAATTTATTCAGGTGAATTAAACGCTTAATCAAGTGAATTTAACCTTTAATCAAGTTTAATTAATACTATTAATTTGTTTACTGGTACAAATTTAATTAATTTTGTAAATAATATCACAAATTTTTTAATTTTTTAAAAAAAATTTTACCAATTAAAGCTTTAAACAAAAATTAAATCAAAAAATTTATAATTAAATTTAATCATGTAAGTTAAAGGTTTATTCAAGTAAATTAAACGTTTAATTCTCTTGATTAAACGTTTAATTCAATTGAATAAACGTTAAGTTTACACGGTGTCTTTTCAGACATGTCTAAAAAACACGTTTGTTTTGTTTGTAGGCGATCGGGTCAGAGAAGAAAGAGGGGTTGTCAATGTTTTAATGAATTTTCATGTTTTTTAATTTGTATGTATGTATATGGATATTAAACAGTTAGTTATGAAAACAGACATCGTGAAAAGACAATAGGTTTTTGTAAGCATGTTCAAAAGAGAATGAATAAAACAGACATGTCTGAAAAGACACCGCTTCTTTCCCTCTTGAATGTAATATCAAATATTTTTTAATGTTATCTTATATTGTATACTGTAGCCCGTTTCTGTATTTCTCGCATCGTAAAATTTCCCGCATGAAACAAGTAAATTATGACAAAAACAGTGCAATAAGAAACAAAAAATAACTTTTCTCACATAAGTGTTTCTGTATCTTTACTTTGCGAGAATTATCTGTCATTTTAATAATTTTCCAGCAATTATTGGAAGGATGCGAGAAAAAGTGTTTCTGTATCAACATTTTGCTAAAAGTTTCTCACAAGAACTGTCAAAATAGGTCACATTTGAAATTGATGCGAGAAAAATAAAGGGTACGTTCGTAAATGCATCACTGCGCTGCATTAGAAAAGCAAACTTGTTTTAATGCCGATAAAAAAGTAATTATAATTTTTTTTATTGTGTGATTATTATTTAAATATTTTTTGGTTCACATCTACTTCACTGATATAAATATAAACATTTGATGCATTTACGAACGTACCCAAAATTTCAAATTATTGAGCACAAATTACACAGTACAACATTTTTCAGTTAATTGATTGCCAACTCAATTCTGTGAACTGTATGTGAAATTAGACCCAAAAAGAAGAATTTCTGCATCATTCGTTTTGTCTTCTTACCTGCGATTTGAAGTTAGTATCGATTTGAAGTTAGTACTATCGTATAGGGGAATTTATCACGTTTTAGGCCCTGTTGTTTGACATAGCTCGACAACCACTAGCCCAATTTAGTTGAAATAAATTTTAAAAAATTAAGAATTACAATTCCCTTAATCTGTTCATATATTGTTTTCCTATACAAGTAACACTTTCGAAGTTAAAAATGAATGTATGAAGGGAAAATTTATTTTTTGCCTAAAAATTTAAATTTTTTTTTTTAAAAATACATAAAAAATCCAAAATGGAAAAAAGTTTCAAGTCTAGTTATTTTTTCGCAAAGTCACATAACCTATGAGCAAAATGAGACAAAGATCATAAAAATCGATGCACGCGTTTCGCTTTTATTCGCAATTGAGTAAATGTATGAATTTCAAAAATTTGCTCGAGATATGCACAACATTATTTGGAGAAAACATTGACACCTTTTTCATTATTCTGAGAATTAAAAAAAAAGGAATAAACAAAAGGTTATTTGATTTTTATGATTGCGGTAATAAATGTACGTGGACAATTAAACGGAAAGTGGACCTTTTTATTATTTGGGTTTTTCCGGTGGCTACCTATATGATTTTTTTTACAGAAATTGCACCCACATTTATGGGTGGTCATTATTTGGAAAGTTTTGCACAGTTTGAAACGTACAAGTGCTGAATCAGGTATATAGCCAGCCGCCCTTAAAATATGCGCCCATTTATAAGTACCTGGCAGTAAAATATTCAAAAATACGTAGTATTTATAGGTGTGCATTGATCGATTTTTGGCATTCAGCCAGTGCCGACGAACGCGAACAGTAAAAGTGATTTTTCTCCAGTTTTTTAAAAGTGAATAACAACAAAACATAAAATATATCAATATGGAAAACAACAAGTGCCCATATTTGGATGAATATTGTTACGTTTGTGGTCATATCGTCCGAAAAATACAGAAAAAAGATCGAAAAAATTTGTTTACTGAGCAATTCAAAACCGCGTATTGTAATTATTTCGATGAAGCAGATTTAAGTGGTGCAAATTTTACGCCGAACACAGTGTGCAACAGTTGTTATACTACCCTTCTAAAATGGATTCACGGAAAAAGTAGAAAGTTATCTTTTATGAAGCCAGTAATTTGGGTGGAAGACACAACTGGACATGATGAATCCAGGTGCTATGCATGCATAAATTTTCGTCCTGGATTAAACAGACAACAATTGAAAACAAAAGTATACACTGCTGCATTTACTGCCACACTTCCAGTGCAACGCCCTGCTGATACCGATGCACCTAAACCTCCGAGTGCGGATACTGTGTCCCTGCTAGCCGAAACCGTTTTCACCAATCCGACCGATTTGGATGATGCTAATTGGATACCCGATATTGAAAATAGTGCAACACAACCGCTACCACAAATCGAAATGGATTACATTGTGGCCAAGCTGGGACTATCACAACACGACTCCGAATGGCTGACATCATTTTTGAAGAGAAGAAAACTCACACAGCAAAATGTCAGCGCAACAAGCTGATTTTCAGAAATTTTATTCCGTTGACGAAGCAAATACGTTCACGTACTGCCATGATATCCCAGGTTTAGTGAAAAAATTGGGAATGGACTATATCGCTGGCGACTGGCGTTTATTAATCGATGGTTCAGTTACTAGTTTGAAGGCTGTGCTGCTGCACAAAAAAAATAAAAAACCATGCATTCCATTGGGATTCAGCACAACTATGAAGGAAACGTATGAAGCATTGGGCGAAATTTTGAAGAAAATCAAATACGATGAACACAAATGGAACATTTGTTGCGATCTGAAGGTGGTCAACATACTACAAGGGATTATAGAAAAGGGCGGATATCCAAAATACTTCTGCTTCCTTTGTAATTGGGATTCACGATACAAAGGAAATCAATATCAATGTAAAGATTGGAAAGGAAGAACTCCCGAGCTCAACAAACAATTAAAATTACGCAATGAACCTATGATAAAGGACCTGGATGATATTTTGTTGCCACCGCTCCACATGAAACTGGGAATAGCTGGGAAATTCGTTGAAGTGGTGGTCAAAAAAGTTAACGGCGCCTTTGACTGTTTGAAATCCATATTTCCGAAACTCAGTGATGAGAAAATTAAAAACGGTACGTATCGTACTCTGTATTTCAATATTGTCATATCTAAATTTGTTAATTTCTATACATTCGCAATACCAATAATTTTTTCATTTTTCTTATGTATTTAAAACAGGTATTCTCAATGGACCTGATATTCGGAAATTGATCAAAAGTGATTCTTTCACACATTTGCTTTCAGAGCATCACGACCACCAACATGCATGGAACGCATTGAAAGAAGTAATAGAAGGCGTTCTAGGAAAGAACCGTGTCCAGCGAGAAGAGATACAGCAACGAGTGGACAGGTTGCTGTTTTATTTCGAAAAAATCGGTGCATCCATGACGCTGAAATTGCATTTCTTGCACCACCACCTCGATACTTTTTTGGCACAATCACCTCAGGAATCAGACGAACAAGGAGAGAGGTTCCACCAGGTGACCATGCCATTTGAAAAGCGGTTCAAAAGCAAAAAATTGGATGCATTGCTTGCGGAGGTTTGTTGGTGGAGTTCCACAATTATGCAGTTTGAATAAAGCACCGAAGATGAAGACATTGAAATTGGTGGACACAGTGAAAGAAACACGCCTTTGAATAGTATGTGTATCTCGGATGACGATACAGACTCAGACCATGAATATGAACAACCTACGAAGAAAACAAGATCATCAGAACCACAAGCGTCAACTTCTACAAGGATGGATATTGCCAATAATTGAAAAAATGTTCTAAATTTTGTTTTTATGCATATTATAATTGCGTATTAATTGCATATTATTTTATTTTCATTAAGTTTTTATAAATAAAGTTTTTTTTTGCATGATAATTTTTTAATTTATATTTTTATTTTTATTTTAAGGGTGGTGGCTATAACTTATTTTTGAAATTCATACCTTTACTCAATTGCGAATAAAAGCGAAACGCGTGCATCGATTTTTATGATCTTTGTCTCATTTTGCTCATAGGTTATGTGACTTTGCGAAAAAATAACTAGACTTGAAACTTTTTTCCATTTTGGATTTTTTATGTATTTTTAAAAAAAAAAATTTAAATTTTTATGCAAAAAATAATTTTTTCCCTTCATACATTCATTTTTAACTTCGAAAGTGTTACTTGTATAGGAAAACAATATATGAACAGATTAAGGGAATTGTAATTCTTAATTTTTTAAAATTTATTTCAACTAAATTGGGCTAGGGGTTGTCGAGCTATGTCAAACAACAGGACCTAAAACGTGATAAATTCCCCTATACGATAGTACTAACTTCAAATCGATACTAACTTCAAATCGCAGGTAAGAAGACAAAACGAATGATGCAGAAATTCTTCTTTTTGGGTCTAATTTCACATACAGTTCACAGAATTGAGTTGGCAAATCATGTGTTGTACTGTGTTATGTATGTATGTACACAAGAATGTGTATTAATTTTTTTTATTTGAAGAGAAAAAATTTAAATGATGAAAATAAATAAAATACAATTGTTATATTTTGTTATTTTAATTTTTTTAAGCCTTTCATTGTTTTCGTTTTATGCAGGTTGCCAGATGAATTTGTGAAAAAATCGTTAATTTCCTAAGAAAAAATAAAAAAAAAAATCGTATATTTTGTTTTAAAAAATCGGACAATTTAAAATTAACTTATAAAAATTTTGTTCGATTTTTATTAAATCATTATCAAAAAAAAAAAAAAAAAAAAAAAAAAAAAAAAATAGTTAAAGTTCATGGGTAAAATACATATTTTATACGTTCATACATACTTAAGCTTGAGGTCTATTTAAATAAAATTATTTATTTATTTTTTGTTTAATCCGATAACAATTTAAAATTTCAGATTTTATTTTTTCCTGAAAAAATCACACAAATGCGTGACAAAATATCATATTGTGCAAGTCTAAACCATTATCCTGATTTTGAAAATATATCAGTTTTAAACACGGAAAAGAATTATAAGCCTAGATTTATGTTAGAAATGTTGCAAATTATAAAGATACCAACAATATCAAGAATTAATTTTAAGTCAGATACTGAAAATGTATCCCAAAATTATAGACATTTAATTTATAAAAATAGAAACGGAAATTAAAAATTTATTTAAACTGTAATAGATTAGGTTAAAATTGGAAAACCTTTTTGTATTTAATTGAAAATATGACATTTTTTTTTTTTTTTAATTTGTTAAATATGTTAAAATTATGAAAAATTGTTAATTTTTGTCAAATATTCAAGAAAAAATTCCTGAAGAAGGCACACAACGGAGTGCCGAAATATTGGATTCAATAAAAAAGAAAAAGACCTCAAGCTTAAAAAAAAGTATTAATTAATCTAAGGAAATAAAAATTAAACAGTTTTCCTTCGAAATTTTGATTTTGCCGATAAATTTTTTAAGCTGCCTTGTTTTTAAAGATAACGTTTTTCTGTGGTGCCTAATATACAAACATATTAAACTATTTAAAATTATTTTATTTCGAAGACTGAATAATATCGTGCCTAGAAAAAATCAGCAAATCGGCACTTTGCCAATTTTGGAACAAAAAATCGTCAAAATGACGATAAATCGTCAAATCTGGCAGCCCTATTTTTATTATATCTATTTCTTTGCATTTGACACTTAATAACTAGAACAGTGATGCTCATTCAGGCAAACCATTGATTAGAAGCCCCACCAGTGATGCAAAATGTGGCACAATTGGGCCATTTGTGGCACTTTTGAATGTTTGATGGCCCTGTGGTACTTTCCAATCTATTTTGGCCCTTTCAGATCTACATTTACAATGTAAATTTTTCAATCTAATTTTCTCACTGTTTCAATTACGAATTTTATTTACAACATTGCTTTTTTTGTTAAAAAAAACTTCATAATTGTATTGGCAAATCTATCATGTATTAAATAAAAATTGTTTTTTGGTAGTATGTATATCAAGTTAGTACCCAAAATCACTGTCATTCTTTTCTCGAATTGGACCATAGCACCTCAAGAGTGCAACTGTATTTCAATATTTTATTCGCTTTATTGTGATTTGCGGGACGCAGTGCCTCATCAATAGCTCTCATCCAGCTTGTTTTCAGGGGCGCGACGGAGCGTCCTCTACCTATAGGGTTCAAATTAGGCGGATTTTTGCTGGTTCTTCTTATATATGGACAATCCACCGCCATTTTCGACGTTTTATTTTATTGGACTGGTTTTGATTTGTTTTTAACCACAAGCCCGCATTACTGATTGTATTTGGCCACTGGTGAAAAATTTTAGCCCTATCAAAGGTGTTTCAGCCCTTTTAAATCGTCATTTTGGCCCAAAAATTAAAAACTCAAAATGCATCACTGAGCCCCACCCCTTTGTTTTTTACGCTCATTAATTCAGTTGCTCGTCAGACAGCGACGAGTGCACTTGCGCGGAAGCTGTATTGATACTTTTTCGAATACAGTGTGTAAGAAAAATGCTTAAATATTTTAATGCTTTTCCGAAACACATTTAATTTTAAAACTGCTTCAGCAAATACCACATACGACAAACTCAACACTCCATATCTCGGAAACCGTATGAGGCATCGAAAAACTGATTACGCCTAATGAAAGATCAAGATCGGAAAACCTAAGGAATCGATCTTAACACAAAACCGCAAAAAATCCACACACGACATTAAAGTTATCAACCGTCGAAATGTAGAATAATTTATTGGAGTTTTCTTAGCTGTTATTCTTACTTTTAAATTGCAAACATGCTCTCAGTTCACCCTGAATTTTCTTTTTACTTGGTAAAACTGAACAATTTTCAATACATTTTGTTTTTTAAATGCCAATATTTTAAAAGTCAATTTAAAAAATAGAAAATTTAGTTTGAGCCCCATTATTATAAATGTTTTACAAAAAAAACCATTTCTTGATATTAAATGTTAATGAAAATCTATGCGCTTAGTTTTGCTTGTCACTGTATTTTAAAATTCTCTCGCAATACATATGCAAAACATTTTTGAACACCAATGAACTAGAAGTATTCCAGTCAGGGCTGCCAGATAAAATTGAGAAAAAATCGTCAATTTCCTGAGAAAAAATAAAAATATCGTCTTTTTCTGTTTAAAAAATCGTCAAAAAAATCGGACAATTTAAATTTATATTTTAAACAAAGTGTTTTCGATTTTTATTTAAAACCAAGAAAACAAAAACATATTATATACATACATACATGTATTCCCGTATGTTTATGAAATTGTTTGTTAAGGAAAATTTTCATAAAAAATTTGTTTTGTAAACCTTTAATTACTATATTATAATAATCTAAGATTTTTTTCAAAGTCTTAAGAACAAAAGATACTTTGTATACCGTTCACCATAGAGGGTATATATACAAGTTCGTTTTTATATAAGTTTGTCATTCCTTTTGTAATTGCTACAATATTAACGTTAGGCCCTATAAAGTATATATGTATATTCTGAGTCCTTATAAATAGCAAAGTTGGCTTAACGATGTCAATCTAACCATGTGTTTGTTGAAATGGGATTTCCGAAGACTCGTATATAAACATTGCTATACATCTATATTAGATTCATATATTACGGAATAGTGTGATATTATATTTCAGCCAGATCGGTCTACAAATGCCTTAGATATGAACAAAAAACCACGACTGCCTGTAATTTATACCCATAAATCTCTCATTTTGACCTGTAAACCTTAACTTCTTTATATCTTCTATAAATTTATTATTATTTTTTCTTTTTTACCTGAAATATTCTTTCTTCGCGAAATTATAGTTTTGGCACGATGGCACCCATATAAGCTAGGAAGATAAAATTTGGCTTAAAAATGATTTATATATATAGAGTATTAAATGTTAAAAATGAGCCAAATCAGTCCATAACTTCACCTGCTCCCCACACGAGTGAACTTTTAATCTCAAAATCAAGATTTTGGTACGAGTTTTAACTTAAATTGACTTGACTCAAAATTTAGCTTTTACCAATAAAATTTTTTTGTGGAAAATAACAAAAATGTTTTTTTTCTGTGCTGCCTAATAACAAACATCAAAAGATTTAAAATTGTCTTATTTTGAAGACTGAATAAAATCGTCACTTTTTAGAAAAAAATCAGCAAATCGCCACTTTGCTAATTTCGGAACCAAAAATCGTCAAAATGACGATAAATCGTCAATTCTGGCAGCCCTGATTCCAGTTAAAACAGAATCTGTGTTGTCTGTTCTCGCATTCAAATGCAGAAACACTTTTCTCATAAATCGAGAAACGATGGAATTTTTTGTTTCACTTTTAATGTGAGAAAATTTGCGAGCGAGAAATACAGAAACGAGCTACTGGATTTTTATACATATTTTTGTTAAGTTTCTGTTTTTATTAATAAATATTAAAAAAATGGCAACGTCATAGTCTAAAAATCACATTCTGTTTTCATAGTTGGTACCATGGTAGAATAAGTACAAGGTATAGTCATTATAAATTTTGTTTTCAATTTCAAAACGCATATAACGTCAAACAGAAAATAAGAAAAAAATTAAAACTTTTGACAATTTTTTTCAATATAAACATTTTGTGATACCAAATTTTAACCAAAAACCAATTCCAAATAAACAATATCTTGAATAAAATACAACGATATACATATGTAAAGGCAATACAACAGCAGTAGTAGTGAAAACAAAATGTGCAACGTATGTAAATAAAAACTGTGATTCTCTCTGAGGGATGCTTACCCCACTGTGGCCAAACTGGGAGACCCACAAGGGTGATTTATACCTTATGTTATAGATAATGTATAGTTTTGTATAAAAAAGTAAGTTTTCAACAAATAAAAAGTGCAAAATATGTTCAAATTTAAAGATTTGCAAATGAGTAATATTTCGTTGCTTGACATTACATGGGTAAATAATGACAACTCTGCCTAATGAACCTACCTGGTAGTTATTATACTATGGCTGGTACAATCATATACAAACCAAAAAAGCCAATTCCTTCCCTGCTAGAAATACTATGAGTTGGTAAAGTAGTTCTCTATACCACACTACCAACATTTGGTGAACCACATTACCTGCCTATTTTTTAAGGTCGTGTTTAATGCCATTTACAATATTTTCTTAAAAATCTCTGAAAATGTGGCCTTAATATTTTTCCGTAAATGGCTTCTTGGAAGCTTAACATATGCAGATGGTTGAATCATATTTTATTCGGGCAAAGACCTAAAAATTTTGCGATCCAAAAACAAACTTACTCTATGAGACTACAAAACAACATTTCTATGAAATTATCCCATTGTGTTTTTGTCTTTGGCGTTCGCCAAAAGTCTTAAGAGCTTTAATGGCTTATTTTCCAGCTTTCATCTTGTGTAGTGAGTGAGTGCACATGACATTATTTCGCCGTTAGAGTTTGGGTTTGATGGCGGTTTGAGTTTTAAGTTTTTAAGGCCTTTCCAATTATTTGTATAACTTTTTGTTGGTTTAAGTGAAAACTTTGCTGCTAGTGGTAGCAACATTTAACTACTTATATTGATGTGTTGCATAAAATTTAAAGTTGTTTTATCTTTTTCACAATTTTCTGCCATTTTGGGAGTGCTTGCTGGATCCTTAATGCCTAAAATAGTTTACGTTAAATGCATTTTTGCTCTATCTCCTGTTTGGCTGCTGTTTTGTATTTTAAATGAACACTTTTTGTCAACTTTTTTCGTCTTGTTGTTTTAAAAATAGTTGGTATTTTAATTTTTTCTTTCATTTAAGCAATTTTTTTTTCAAATAGTTGTGGCTTTAATTAAAAATCAGCTTAAGACTTTCTTTGTACATGCAAATTTATTAATAATTTTTCACTTGTGCTATTTTTTGAAACAAGAACAAAAATTTACAAAAAAAAAAACTGTAGATTAAAAGCCAAATCGAAACGAAGGAAATAAAGTTTTTATTGAAGAAGATTAAAATTATGGCTGGGACAAGGACGATTTAAAAATTTATTTGCTTTATTGCTAAGAGCAACTTTAGCTGAACTACCCTGTGAATATAAAATATTTTTTTTTTTTTTGTTATGCAAATTCTTGCCTAAGTAAACAAAAATAGATAAATCTCTTCTTTAGGAGGCAAAGTAGCTTTACGATTAGAAATATATCCAACTAACAGTAGACAAAATGACATCTGTCGCTACTACCTTTCTATGCATTTTCACGACAATTGCACATGTACTCGTTTCATGGCCATACCACTTTGCACCACCATCACCAGGGCTATGAAAGATTTAGTTGCATCACCTGAAAAAAGTGCAAATACTACAAAGCAGGGACCGTAACAGTTATTCCTGTTTTCAAAAAAGTCAGATGATAACAGTTATTTTAAAAATTTTTTTTTTTTAACAAAAATAACAGTTATTTTTTGATTTTTATTTTTTCGAACCAAAATAACAGTTATTTTTTGATTAATATTTTTTCGATCAAAAATAACAGTTATATTATGATTTTTATTTTTTGAAACAATAATAACAGTTATTTTTTGATTTTTATTATTTCGATCAAAAATAACAGTTATTTTATGATTTTTATTTTTTCGAGCAAAAATAACCGTTATTTTGTGATTTTTATTTTTTCGATCAAGAATAACAGTTATTTTTTGATTTTTATTTTTTCGATCAATGATAACAGTTATTTTATGATTTTTATATTTTCGAGCAAAAATAAAAGTTATTCTTTAACGAAATGTACGTGCTATAATTATTTAGTTGACTTTAAATATTTATTTTAATGTGCATAAGATATCCCAATGATGATCACACATTTAAATAAATATTTTAAGACAACTCAATAATTATAACACGTACATTTCTTTAAAGAATAACTTTTATTTTTGTTCAAAAAAATTAAAATCATAAAATAACTGTTATTATTGAACGAAAAAATCAAAATCAAAAAATAACTGTTAATCTTGGTATTACCAACTGCTTATTTCTGTTAGATCTACCAAATTCAAATAAATCAACCAAATATTTAGGCGTCAGCACCTTATATGACTTGTAAAAATGCAATAACGTCCTAAATTTAACTAAATCCTCAAATGAAAATCCAAGAAATCGTACAACATACGAAGAAACATGCCGACATAATCTAAGAGAAAACAAATATCTTATCACCCTATTGAACACCAGCCTTATCCTTTTCAAAACATAACCCCACGTTCCCGAGTACACTTCCAAAACTATAAAAATCATAATATTTTATCATAGAAAAGTTCATAAGGATTAATATAATAAATGTACTTGAATCATTTTGCCAGCATTTACTTCTATATTCTGTTTTTGTTTTAAAATTTTAAAATAACTGTTATTTTCGGTCCCTGTTGCAAAGTAACATTCAAGGCCAACAAATCTTCATACATATATAACAATAAAATTTGAAATCCATGAAAACTTTTTAGTTTTTTTTTTACGACATCTGTGTTTTTCTCTTTGCATTCACATCAGTTGCATATTTTCATATGCTCCTTGGAGAAAAGTAGTGTAAAGCGAAAAATCGGTGCATTCATATTCTTTGCATTTTCTTTTCGAGGTTTCCGTAATAACTTATTTTGCTAGGCAATTTTTTGTTTATAGCCTGGCTGAAAAGGTGATGGTAATATTGGCCATAAAATTGTTTGAGTGTTGGTATTATTTGAATATAAATTACTTGAGTTTACTTAGGGAGTTTCATATAAAAAAAATAATAAAAAAATAGAAAATAAAAACAATTTCAGTTATGTATTTTATAAAGCTTTTTTTAATAGTTCCATTCCTTAAATTTTTATAAATGACATTATACACTACCAGACTATTATATTGTATTTTCCTGTTACATTTTACCTTAGATATCCTTCGGCTAGCCATGAAGTATATTGTATGTACTGAAGAATGGTAGTGCATAAAGTCACTCCTAAAAATTTAAGGAATGGAACTATTACAAAAAGCTTTATAAAATACATAACTGAAATTAAGAGTTTTGTCGTAGGGTTTTAATAATAAAAAACAAAGCAATTTATTTTTATTAATTATAAGTTTTTATTTTAAATTTTCTTGCAAAGGCTAATATAATATTTCACACAATTTTAGAGTGATGAATAGATGTCTTCACGACCAATTTTAATCTACTACTGACTGCTGAATTATTATATTGAGACGTTTTATAATATCCCTTTAGAAATTAAAGAACGGTAATAAATACCGATCATGATCATGCATGCTTAGTTATTACGATCGTGATAAACAAACGAGTGCATGGCAACGAAAATATGTCATAGACAAATAGACAAAACAATAATGAACATGCACGATCATGTTTACTTAATTTTATATACGCTGTGTGTATGTAAGTAAGTAGACAATATTGCGCATGCTTGATATATTATTATATCAGTTAGCGACAGAAGAGAGCAAAACGAAATTGAGCATGCACAATCATGATTACTTATGTTATATACGCATTATGCGTATATAAATAAGTAGACAAGATTGTGCATGTTTGATATATTAATGCACAAGAAAACACAACAAAATTGGGCATGCACAATCATGATTACTTAAATTATATATGTATGTATGTATAGTACATACATATATAATTGTTATATAGGCTTACGTACTAACAATATAGGTATTTATAATGCATAAGTTAATATATTTATACATACATATGTATGTATATACGTACATATGTAACTCCCCCAATATTTGATTGATGCTCCGAAGAAAGCAATTTAGAAATAACAATATTACAACATACATACATATGTACATGCATACGTACATACATTACGTTCAACATTATTGTTCTTGCATTTAGAATTATTATTTTTGTTTTTATATGTATAAACATACTTGTGTATATATTTTTTGTTGGGTTTATTAATTGTTTAAAGTGCAAAAACTGTCAATTAGCAACAAAGATATTTGCAAAATCTCTATTTATTTAGTATTAACCAATCTTTAGAAAAGTAATTTACAATGATAGATTTATATGTATGTTTTCACTTTAAAAAAATAACTTAACAAATAATTACAATGCTCATAATAAGTGTATAAAAAAGTTTTAAATTCTAACGTTTCTTCTTCCTTTTAACATGTGATTTGTAATACTTGTGACCCGTTTGAGTTATAACGTGGCCACTGTCTAATTGATCTACTTTAATTTTTCGAAATTTTGCATGGTTTTTACCACCTCTTTCACATTTTAAATAAACCTCACCAGTTTGAACCTCGCAGTTTTCCCGATTATAATTTAAATTAGCAATTGACTTTTCCTTCAATTTTTTAATTTTCTCCTTAATTATTGGAAAATCTTCAGCCTTTATCAGACCGTTCTGAAAATCAATAGGTTTACATCCTATTGTTGAGTGTATTGTGCTATTGTAAAACATAATTACCTTGTTTATTTTTTCCTCAACAGTGTCACTGTCCTTTCCAGGATCGTGTCTTAGTAGGCGAATATGTTCGTTCATCGTATTATGAAGACGCTCCACGTCTGCATTAGAAGTGTGATTATTATTAGATATAAAATGTATTTCAATTTTCCTCTGTCTCAAAAATTCTAAAAGTGGTAATGCCTTAAATCCCAACTCATTATCAGTTATTATTTTCCCAATATTGCCTACAATACTAAGATATTGAATAAGTGCCCTTTTAAACTCAACCCACGTCCTATTTTTAATTCTTATCGCCTGTGCGAATTTAGAGAATTTATCCATAATCGTCAAAAAAAGTGTTTTCTCTAGACTATAAAATACATCTATATGTACTATTTGGCCAGGCCTGTCAGGCGTTTCAGTTATTTTGAAAAGTTGTTTCACCGGGTTGCGGTCATATTTTTCTATATTACAGATTTGACAACTGTTTATATACTGTTGAATTCTGACCTTTAAATTTGGATGATATATATTTCGCCGTAGTTGCTCAAAGTTTTCATTTATACCTCTATGATTATTTCTTTCATGCTGGCTTTTAATATACTCATAAAGATTATTTTCATCTTCAACATCGTTAAGAAAATTGTCGCATTTCACAATTTTAAGATGGGGGTTTCCCGAAAAGGATTTTTAAAAAGGTTTCCCTAAAAATTTCATACAGTGCACTATCATTTATAAAAATAGCATTGACTTGTGTAGGGTGAAAATGATTCCTAATTATAGCTATCATATCGCTCTCGTTGAAACTACTTGCCGTTATAATTTTCCTCGAGTTCTTAAATATTGATTTGCTTATTATTTTTAACGAACCATCATTTGACTTCCCAATAACAATTTGGTTTTTATATAAATTTAAAGGAGAATTGCTTTTAGATATTACGTTTTGTTGTGATTGTTGAATTAAATTTATTTGGTGTTCTATTCGTGACAATGCGTCTGCGTTTCCATTATTTATGCCACGTTTGTACACAATCTCGTAATCGTATTCTTCCAATCTAAGCCGCCATCTGATTAATTTAGAATTAGGTTCTTTGATTGAAACTAGCCATTGCAACGGTTGATGGTCCGTTTTGATAACGAATTTCCTCCCAAAAAGATACGGACGAAAATATGTTACGGCCCATACAACTGCCAGCAGTTCCTTTTCAACCGTACTATAATTTATTTCATGTTGATTTAGCGTTCTGCTTGCATAACAAATGGGGTGGTTGTCTTGTGAGAGTACGGCTCCCAGTGCGAAATTGCTTGCATCTGTGTTTAAAACAAATTGTTTTTTAAAATCGGGATATGCTAATATTGGGTCGTTAAACAAAAGCATTTTCAAAGTTCTAAAGCATTCTACATACTCCATGTCATCTAAATTAATTTTAGCATCTTTCTTTAAATATTTTGTCATGGGCCTTGCTATCTTAGAATAATCCCTTATGAATTTCCGGTAATACCCACTAAGTCCTAAAAATTCTTTTATCTGTTTCTGTGTTTTAGGTAATGGATAATTAACTACACACTCGACCTTCTTAGGGTTTGGTTTTATGCCATCACGTGTGACAACATGACCTAGAAATTCGGTCTCTCGTTTTAAAAACTCGCACTTATCAATTTGAATTTTCAAATTTGCTTCGTTTAGTCTTCCAAGTACTTGTCCTAGTGCATCAATATGTTCCTGAAGGGACGTGGAATAGACGATTATGTCATCCAAGTAAACCAGACAAACCTTATTTACCAGATCGCCTAAAATGCTATTCATAAGCCTCTGGAATGTAGCCGGTGCAGTTTTGAGTCCGAAAGGCATTCTGAGGAATTCATAGTGACCTCCTTCAACTGAGAACGCAGTCTTGTGGACATCCCTTTCGTCGATTTCTACTTGGTGAAACCCCTTAGCTAGATCTAAAGTGGTAAAGTACATGCATCTACCAAGTTTATCTAGAATTTCCTCTATGTTGGGAATAGGAAAACGATCATCTACAGTGTTCTCGTTAAGTTTCCTGTAATCCACTACTAATCGCCATTTTTTCAACCCGCTGGCGTCATCTTTTTTCGGCACAATCCATATAGGAGCGGAATACGGGGATTTCGAAGGTCTTATTATTCCAGATTCTAGCATTTCCTGAATTTGTCTTTTTACCTCATCCCTGTGTACATAAGGGTATCTATAAGTTCTCGAAAACACTGGCAGTTCATCCTTGGTAACAATACGGTGTTTAATAGCGTTTGTGAATGATAAATTTGAATTAGTTTCATAAAAAAGTTCCCTAAAGTTGTTCAAAATATTTCCCAAATTATGCTTTTCCTCGAAATTTAAATGGTCCATTTTAATTTTGTCAAACAATTGAATTTCGCGATTATCTTTCTGCATTAAACTGTCACTAACTAAATAATAATTGTCGGAAGTAACTGGCCAAGAACCTACCTCGGTTAGATAGATTATATCCGGACATCTGGCAAGTGTTCTTATATCGACCTTAAAATTTTGTGCATTATAAACACCCTCGTTTGCAATAACTTCGCCAACACTGTTGCAAAGCTTCTTAATGTGTATTAATCCACATTCAACGTGAGTAACGAGTTTTACGTGGTGAAAATTTGGAAATAACAAAGGTACTATTCTATTGTTTATTACCAATCGATTTTTATCATAATCTATAATTGCGTTGTAAGTCCGAAAAATGTCATTGCCTATAATCCCGTCGTACTCATCATGAAATTTACATTCTATCAAACACATTTTCTCAGTACTATCTCCCAATTCCGAGAACAACGGTACTCGATATATAGTGTCCGACAATATCGTATTCTGTAACGTCTTTAGAGTTAAGGTTTTGGACATAATTTTCCACTTTGGATCACATAGCCCGGGGTTCACAATTGAGTGAGTGGCTCCTGTGTCCACTATAAATTTAAGTTTATTTTTTAGTACTATATAAGGTAGCTCTCCGGAGAGGCCGGAAAATGAAAATTTTGTGCTACATGGCTCCCATCCTGAGAAGCGTTTGTATTTATTCGTTCTGTGTTTTGAATTTGACCCGAAAAATTCACATTTTCTCGTGGTATTAAAGATGCATTGTTCCAAGGACTTGGAGCTCCAACAGAATGTCTTAAATCCACTAAAGGACGTTCGCAATATGGGTCGTTATGAATTGGGTTTGAAAAATTTTGACATAACTGTGGTGTATTAGCGCAATAAGGGTCTTTATGAAGATTTGGGCATAATTGTTATGTATTAACTAAAGGATTAAAATTATGAATCATATTAATATCCATTGGTTCAGGGATCTGTTGCCGAAAGTGTGAATTCCTGTCCTGAAAAGGTTTCGGAAAATTCTGTCTAAAAGGTTGGCCGTTGTTACCAGGTGTAGAAAAATTATTGCCATAGGCCCGACCATTATTATTATTTCGGCCATTATAATCAAAATAAGTATTCCTGGGCTTGAAATCGTAATTATCATTAGATCTAGTAAATTTATTCCTGTTATGAGAACCATTATCACAAGGGATTTCATTCCTATAAAAACCAGAAGTTTGATTGGCACGTTTGCCCCTATTATCTGTATTAGACCGATATTTATTCCTATTTTCTAAATTAGAAGGTTCATTACCAATTCTATAATTACCGTACCCTGACGCAAAAATAATATTCATGGCCTCTTCTAGAGTCTGGGGATTTCTACATGCCAATATCGTTCTCATTGGTTCTGGAATTTTTTGTCTGAAAATATTGAGAGCAGTTCTCATATTATTGCAAGCAATTTGCTCGCTATTTAAATTTATTCCTAAATCCGATACAGTTTTATTATTAAGGCTTCGAAGCCTGTCTTTAATTTCATTATAGAAATCTAAAGTATTTGTTCTGAATATTGTGGATCGAAGTTTATCATACAATAGCCTGATGTTCACCGAAGTAATTAATTAATACTGTCTTAATTTCGGACCACGATTGAGCATGAAAATTTATTTCGAGAGCTTCTTTGGCCTTACCTTTGAATTTGCTCTTAATTAAGTCCATGAATAATAATTGAGAAGGATTATCATATTGAAGGAAAAGAGGGTTGATTCTATCAACTAGTGAAATAAACGTGTATAAATCTTGTTTATCGCCAGAAAATTCCGGTAATCGCTCAATTAGCGTAAGAGGGTCAAGGGTAATTGGAACAAAGGCAACGTTTTCCTGAGCCATTTTGTAATAAAAAAAAATGTTTTGTTTTTTTTTTTTTTTTTTTTTTAGGGAAGAAACTATAGAACTTAATTATATTTAAGAAGTTTTACGAATTATTCGAAATTACAAATTTGGTAAAAAGTAAATAATTATGTTTTTTATAATAATAAGACTTAAACAATATACATATATATATACGAAATATAAAATACTTAATAAATTTGCGTGCTATATTTCCTTTAAGTGATGTTATTTTTTTCCCTCCAAGAATGTCCTTTACTTTGCTGTATTATTATGCACCTTCTGTTGTATAAATAATTTTGTTGCTGGGGGGTTTTTTTTTTGTCCAGTTTTTCCTTTTTTATTAAAGAAAATAATATTGATTTGCGCTTTTTCACAATGGTTTTCCTTTTTGTTCATACATATACTGAAATATTTTTATTGTTGCGCAAAGTTTTTTCTTTTTAATTTCAAAATATTTTGTTTTAAAGTTAATTTATTAATTAAATTTATTTATTTTTCATTCACTGCCAATTTTTATTTATGTTTCTTGTTTTTTAATGTTTTATAATTACAACATAATCTGCACCTATGTACTTATTTTCAATTTTTGTTTTTTCAAGACTTCAGTTAAACATTTTTTTTGTGATTGCCCACAAGGACATTAAAATGTCAAATATCCTTTGCTCTCATAAAAGGAATATTTGGGCAATCCTACCGACTGCGCCAGTTTTGTCGTAGGGTTTTAATAATAAAAAACAAAGCAATTTATTTTTATTAATTATAAGTTTTTATTTTAAATTTTCTTGCAAAGGCTAATATAATATTTCACACAATTTTAGAGTGATGAATAGATGTCTTCACGACCAATTTTAATCTACTACTGACTGCTGAATTATTATATTGAGACGTTTTATAATATCCCTTTAGAAATTAAAGAACGGTAATAAATACCGATCATGATCATGCATGCTTAGTTATTACGATCGTGATAAACAAACGAGTGCATGGCAACGAAAATATGTCATAGACAAATAGACAAAACAATAATGAACATGCACGATCATGTTTACTTAATTTTATATACGCTGTGTGTATGTAAGTAAGTAGACAATATTGCGCATGCTTGATATATTATTATATCAGTTAGCGACAGAAGAGAGCAAAACGAAATTGAGCATGCACAATCATGATTACTTATGTTATATACGCATTATGCGTATATAAGTAAGTAGACAAGATTGTGCATGTTTGATATATTAATGCACAAGAAAACACAACAAAATTGGGCATGCACAATCATGATTACTTAAATTATATATGTATATATGTATAGTACATACATATATAATTGTTATATAGGCTTACGTACTAACAATATAGGTATTTATAATGCATAAGTTAATATATTTATACATACATATGTATGTATATACGTACATATGTAACTATTAAGCTCATAGAATGAATTTGAAAATAAAAAAATGTTGAATATAATAAAATTCCCAAATTCTATAAAAAAAAAAAAATAAATCTGAGTACAAAGATATTAAAACAAAAATCAGCAATTATTTATGTTTCTAAAAAAATTATGAGCATAAATGCGGCTAGGACTCGATATTGTTATATATACACTAGGGTATTAATTTGATCGGACTTTTGCTTTAATCGGTAAATCGCACGATTAATTAACCGAGGCTTTGCCTTAATCGGTTAATAAGTTAATTTTGTTATTCATCCGTAAACCGATTAATTACTTCCCGATTAACTGATCGGTTAAGTTAACAGAATGAAGACCCTAATATACACTAACAAAATTATTACAGTTCAGTAGTCCCTCGATTTACGTCGCAATTGGTTCCGGAAAATGACAACGTACATCGAAACAACGTAAATCGAATTCAAACATGTTAATATGTGTTCTATAAAATGTTCCTTTATTAAAAACATAAAGAAAGGCTAATTTATAAACAAATTACAAAATATTTACAGATTTAAACAAGTTAGAAAGTATATTTAAAAACAAATTTTCAAAAGTGTACCCTATTTGGACCCGCAAGAAAAAATTTTGTTATGAGGTTAAGATTCATGTAAAAGTTCTTTGTGCCGAATATTATTTAGATATTTTCATCTATATGAGATTAGTTTAAATGATTTTCAATACTTTATAGAAATATTTAAATGATTTTAGATAAGGGGGTTTATATGGGACCTATAGTAATTTTAGGATCTACAAAATACCACGTTTAGTCATGACATAGAATCTATCGTTAAAGTGTTTTTTCGCTTATTTATAAAAAATATATTTTCGGAATAGTATTTGTATGGGAACTTTTGTCAAATATGAACCAATTCCAATATAATTTTTTAAGTTGATTTAAATTGCAATGAAATAAGTTTGGACCAGAATTAAGCTAAATACTAACATAATAAGTGTGTTCATGGGTACAAATTCTCAATTCCGAAAACCTTGTTTGGGAGCTATGTGAAACTATGAACCAATACTCACCATTTTCAATTGGCATGTATGCCAAATATATTGGAATTATCGAACTGAATTTGCGTACAATGTTTCCCTTCATAGCCTGCAAGACAGCCGAAAGAACGGATATCGTAAGATCGATTCAAAAAGTGACTCTTAGTCAATCGGTATACTAAAAGTAGGGTCTAGGACCAATGTTTTAAGGTGTTACAAACATTAGCACAAACGCATAATACCCTTTCCACTACATATTCAGCCCAATTAAAAATAAAAATTCCCCGGGAGTTTTTTCCTTTCTCCCATTTTTCCTATTTAAATTCTATTGTAAAAATGGGCAAGGGGAAAAATCCCGGGGAATTCTTATTCATAACTGGGGTGATTGTGTTTTTTTGATCTCATATTAATGTATAGATAGGAATAGCTACACACGCATGGAAACCCCAAAAGAACATTTCAACTAAAAACTGTGATTCCCCGCTTTTTGCAAATCGAGTTGATAAGGCACAAAAAATCTGAAGATGCAAATCGAATGGCGACGCAAATTAAATTTAGAAGTCACACAAAATTTGGCGACGCAAACCGAAACAACGTTAATCGAGCCGACGTAAATCAAGGGATTACTATATCTGATTGTAGGTTGAATTTTTTGCAGTGATAACAGATTTTTGATATTTAAGCTCTAACTCTTCTAGTTTCCAAGAAAAACGCATTTAAAGTTTCTCATACAAAAACCTATGAAAAATGAATTTTTTGAAGTGATAACAGATTTTTGCTATTAAAGCACTAACTCTTCTAGTTTCCAAGAGAAACGGGAGTTTCTTACCTATTCTGTAAAGATCTTTTATTCTATAAAAATAGAATGTTCAGGGAATATTAGAAACGCCCTTATCATTTTTATGGTAAATATTCAACTTTCTTCTATTTGGCGTCGTCAACAGAAAATAACGCCGTTTTTTATGTTTTGTTACCATTTCGTATTCCCTGTTAACTGTTAACATATGTTTGCTATTTTGTAAGAAAAATCGGCGTTGTTATTGTGTTTAATTGCCTCTAATTTTGTCGTCGGCGTTTTTAGTGTTGTCTTGTGCTGCTGTGTGTTGTGTTTTAAAAGTGATAAAAAAAGGCAACGTGATTGTCTTCGGTGGACGAGATCAGAAATTAAAAACATTTTTATTAAAAAACATTTTTTTCACAAAGAAATATTTATTTTTATCTTTTAATGCACAAACACCACAGGACTTTTTTTTTTTTTTTTTTATCAAAAACAGTAAACAAAATGAATCAGCTGACTCTAATATTAGAGATGTGTGCTGTATTTTATTCAACGGCGTCGTTACACTCTTACAAAATACGAAATTAACGTAGAATTCATGTTGCCTTTGATTAGAATTGCTGTGGTATTAAAATTGCCGTTGTTATTGCCGACGCCAAATAGAATAAGGGTGATTTTTTGCACTTTGATATAAAAGTACAAAGAAATTTCTAAACTGGTGAAAAAAATAATAATACTAAAGTTTCAATTTTTCATAAACTATAAATAATAAAATGTTCTAAAAAAATTTGTATATCATAAAAATAAATCGTTTAAATTAATTAATCAACTGCCTGTGCTTCATATTTATATGTATCAGATGCTTCACCAACATCTATCCACTTGTTTAAATATAACCATTTATTTTAATTTTGCTAAAAAACAAGTCACTAAAATGATTTTTGCTTCGAATAAAATTTCATACTGGTAATAAATTTTTAACTAAAATCTTTAAAAATTTTAGCATTGTTTTTAACATTTTTTAAAATAATCTGTAGCATTTTTTGGCCATGTTTAATGCCAGATTTAGCTTTTTTAGATCTGGTCACACTGGTCATTCAGTAAGATTTTTAAGTTTTATCTTCGCCCTAAATATCGTAAATAAACAAGTGTAGTTTTTTTTTTATAAAAAAAGCAGTAGTTATAGAAAATTTCTTAAAGTTGCCTTAATTTTGTTTACTGATAACTTTTTCTCTGGCAACATGTTGCTATAGTTTTTCCTTCTTTTTATAGTTTTTACCTTGCCGTATTTTTTTTTTTTTTTTTGAATAAAATTTTCGTTTAAGTTTTCAAAATCAATAATAAAATTTAGACAATTACTTTCTTTTTAAGGCAAACAAATTGCTGAGGGAGTTTTACTTTTTTCATTTCTTAAATTTCTCCTAAACGAGAAAAATAAGAAAAAGTTTTCTGTTTGTTTCAGAAACAATTTTTTCTTCGAGTACCATTTGCAAGAAATTTTCTTTTTGCAACAGCAATTTTTACTTTTCCAGTTATTTATTTTTTTAAAATAGAATACGTTTATTTTTTTTGTCGTAAAGGGGGTCTTGCAGCAGCAATTTCCTCCTGCACTTATGCGCAACTTTCATTTTTTTTTTGGTTGCTGTTCTGAATGTGTGAGTGAGTGCCAAAGAACCATCTTGCCGTGATATTTAGATGCATGAGTATGAAAATTGTTGGCTTAAACTGTTTTTCAAATTGGTAGTAGTGTTGTTTGCCAGTTTGTTCAAGAATCGAAGGAATTTCCAAGTAGAACTTGTTTACCATTGTGATGTGCTAATTTTGCAATCAACATGAAAATTTCTTCATTTTTTTCTTTTCTCATCTGAAAAATAAAAGAAGTGACGAGGAAAATTTAAATTTTTTTTAAACGAAAACTTTTACAACTTTCTGTTTTTCACTGGTTTGAAAATTTCGTTAACAAAAAAAAAAAAAAAAAAAAAAAAAAAAAAAAAAAAAAAAAAAAAACTTATTTAAAGTGAAAGCAAGTTGAGTACAAAATGTATAAAAAATTAAGCAGATTAATAAAATAAATTTACAAGGTGCGCATAAATTAACGCCATAAGAAAAGCCTTTGAAGAAAAAAAATATTGTTCCGCCCTCTTCATCGATGTTTCCCAAGCTTTTGATAAAGTCTGGCATGAAGGGTTATTACATAAATTGAAGTTAAACTTACCAATAAACACACACAAGCTGTTAGAAAACTACTTAGTCGGTCGAAGGTTTATTATTAAAGAATGTGATTTTATAAGTTCTCCTCAGCCAATTGACGCTGGAGTCCCTCAGGGAAGCATCATGGGCCCACTCTTATACCTTATATATATTTCAGACATGCCAACAAACAACCACACCCTAACTTCAACATTTGCTGATGATACAGCTTTTCTAAGCGTACACGAAAACTGTCATGAAGCATCCCGTTACTTGCAGGATCATATATTTGAACTGGAAAAGTGGTTAAAACAATGGAGGATAAAGGTCAATGAGCAAAAATGCGTACATATAACATTCACCTTGCGTCGGGAGTCATGTCCCCCTATTAAAATCAATAATCAATTAGTGCCCCAGCAATCGCATGTAAAATATCTCGGTATTCATCTAGATCGGCGTTTGACATGGAAATGCCATATAGAAGCAAAACTAACACAAATGAAACTAAAAGCAATTCAAATATATTGGCTTATTGGAAGAAATTCTGTTCTTAGCCTCGACTGCAAACTTCTACTTTATAACTCTATATTGAAGCCAATCTGGTGCTACGGTATTCAGCTATGGGGCACTGCCTCGGCCTCAAATATCGAAAAAAATTCAAAGGCGCCAAAATAAACTTCTTCGAATAATCACAGCCGCTCCCTGGTATGTTAAAAACTCTAATATTCACAAGGATCTCAATGTGCCATTAGTAAAAACTATTATTACGAAGTACGCAGGAAAATATTTAAAAAGGCTTGAGTCGCACCCAAATCCACTTGCTCGAAATATTTTAAATGACAGTGGCCACTCTAGATTAAGGAGAAGAGATACCGCAGGACTCATCCGAAGGGAAGACCGCTGAACATCTACATATGTGAACAGAAACCGTGAGGAGAAAAATTTTCGTCTAGCATTGGCAGGACAAAAATAAAGTATTAGTATAAGATTTGATTAATTATTGTTAGTTCATATTTAATATATGAAGATTCAATAAATAAATAATGAGAAAAAAAAAAAAAGGTGCGCTAACAAGTCATATCGTCATAATGTACTAAATAATATTTTACAATGGTTTTAAAAAATATTGTTGTGTTTCAAATAAACTAAAAATTTTAATGCTGTATTCATTAGTTCATCACAACTGTACAGTAGAAATCTAAATTATAACCGGTTCCCCACAGCATTCATATACATATATTTCTGGTAATTATTTTAAGACATATCACTTTACAACTTTTTGACTACCTTGTGAATCACCCAATTGTTTTTTAATTTTAAAACTTACAATGACATAAACTTAACTCAAAAGCAGGTTTAAATCCAACAAACCTTTAAATTCATTTACCAAAATATTCTTAATTAAATTGTTACCCTAAAAGTATACTTCACATTTTATCACTTATTTTCTAATACATAAATAATTTAAATCCTTTCTCCTGCTTTTTTCCAGCGATTTTAAACAACGCAAAACTGGCAGTTATGGCTCAGCTACAACCGCAACTGGAAACACGCCCCAACAAGCCAGCTCTAGCAATGGCAACAACAACAATAACAATAACAATAACCCGGAACCTGCAAGGCAAGGGCCCTCGGTATTCTGTTTACATGGCCAACGTCATATTGAGGGTAAGTTGCTTAAAATGAAACTAAAATATACAAAATGTATCAAAAAAAAAAAAAAAAAAAAAAAAAAAACCAAAACTAAAGCGAAAACTATTCCAATCAAGTGACCGAAATTATGTAAATCAGATTAAAGGCAATGTGTAAAATACACTGATAGAAATTTAATAAAGAAACCTTTTAAACACACACACTTTCAGCAAGCTAGATGACTAAAGTGAGACTAGAAATATGACTGCATATGTACGTACAAATTTGACTATGAATGCTAGACCAGGCTATAGAGATGAAATCAGACTAAACCATAGATGAGACTATAGACGAGACTTTAGATACTTACACAGAAAAATTGAAAAAATTTCTCTAATTACAAAATTTATACCAAATTTATAATATCAAGCAAACAATTTGTTGATTTTGCACCTATTAACAAAATGATTATAATGATTACTAAAAATTGTAAAATTGTGAATATTTTTTTCCATAAATAATATTTTTAATATTAATTAAAAAAATGATCAAAAAAACTTTGCCATTTCAAACAATGTGTTAATTTATTTAATTAATTATTGACAATTCCCAACAACAATTTCTTAAATTATTTTATTTTAAACGAAAGAAATCAATAAAGATTTTTTGTTATTTAATTAATATTTTAATTAGAAATTTATTTCAAAACAACTAAAAGGTTAATTAAATCCAAATTAAATCTTTAATTTTCTTTTAATTAAAAAAATAATTGATTCAATTATCACATTAATTAAATTTAATTACTCGTTAACCCATTTTTTTTAATTGATAAAAAACTTTTTTCTGTGTACGATTATATACGAGACGATAGACGTGACTTTGGACAAGACATAGAAAAGAATACAGACAAGGCTATAGACGATAATAGATGAGATCATACTATAAAGGACACTGTAGACGAGACTATAGACTAAAAACGAGACTTAGACAAGATGAAATACGAGACAATAGACAAGACTATAGACAAGGCTATAGACATGACTATAGACAAAACTATAGACGACACTTAGACAAGATGAAATACGAGACTATCAACAAGACTTTAGACAAAACTATAGACAAGACTATAGACAAGACTATAGACAAGACTTTAGACAAAACTTTAGACAAGACTATTGACATGACCATGGACAAGACTTTAAACAAGACTATAGAGACGACTATAGAGGAAACTATAGACAAGACTAGACAGCACTTTAGACAAGACTATAGACAAGTCGTTAGACAATACTATAGACAAGACTTTAGACATGACTATAGAAAAGACTATAGACAAGACTATAGAGAAGACTTAAGACAAGACTATAGAGAAGACTATAGACAAGACTAAAGACAAGACTATAGACAAGACTATATACAATAGTATAGACAAGACTATAGACAAGACTATAGACAAGACTATAGACAAGACTATAGACAAGACTATAGACAAGACTATAGATAACACTATAGACATGACTATAGAGAAGACTATAGACAAGACTATAGAGAAGACTATAGACATGACTATAGAGAAGACTATAGACAAGACTATAGAGAAGACTATAGAAAAGACTATAGACAAGACTTTAGATAAGACTATAGACATGACTATAGAGAAGACTATAGACAAGACTATAGAGAAGACTATAGACAAGACTATAGAGAAGACTATAGACATGACTATAGAGAAGACTATAGACAATACTATAGAGAAGACTATAAAAAAGACTATAGACAAGACTTTAGATAAGACTATAGACAAGACTTTAGACAAGACTATAGACAAGACTATAGACATGACTATAGAGAAGACTATAGACAAGACTATACACTTTTTAGTTGAATAAAAGATCGCTAATTTGCTAACAGCGACATGAAAGCAAAGCCTAATATTTATTAAAAATCGTAAAAGCTGTGAAGAATCAAAGGAAAAAATCGCTTCTATCCGCGAACATGGCTAAAATTCGGGAAAAATTGTAAACATGTAAACACACCCTTAAACTTATTTGAAATCGCTAAATGGGCTAAAAAAAATATATCGGAAAATAACAAAATATTTTTGCAAAAATAGCCAAAATTCGCGAAAAGCCATAAAATTGATTAAAAGTCCCTAAAACTATAAGGAATGACAAAAATTCGGTAAAAATTGATAAATTAGTGGAAATTCGCAAAAATTTGCAAACAGTGGCAAGATAGCAGAGTCTTCTATTTAAGAATCAGAAAACTTACAGGAACAAATCGCTTCTATCGGCGAACATGGCTAAAATTCGAAAAAAATTACTAAATTTGAAACAAGCCCTAAAACCAACTTGAGATCGCCAAATCGGTTAAAAAACTAATTATCGGAAAATAACATAAAAAGCGTTAAATAATGAGCTACGCCTTTATAGAACAAGCAGTTGTTAAGAATTTGTGTTTTCTTGTGCTTTCGACAATTGCAAATCACACCAAAAACACAAAACCGGTGTGATTTACATAACACCACAAAATCACACGTGTGATTTTAAAAGTACATGTGATTTGAAATCACGTGATTTTCAGAACAGGCCTGTATAAACGAGACTATAGGCACAACTATAGAATACAATCAATCTATAACTGTGATTATATATTTATTTATTATTTTTCTCCGTGTTTAGCTTAATGTTTTATTAAAATGTTGTTACAATTGTACATGCAATATGTAGATTTTTGTATTTTCTGTATTACTTTTATCCTCAGATTTACCAAAATTATTTTTTTATTCAGTTTAAGTAAGTTTTTTTCGTTACTTTTTTCTTGTTTTTTTTTAGCCATTTTTACTACCGCAAATTCGTTAAAATATGATGATAAAATGGAATACATTTGACATAATAAAGTTTCATTGTGCACACACAATTTTATCTAGTTTTTGCAAAAAAAAAAATATTTTGAATCTGGTGTGATTTCAAAGGTCTCCCTAACATTGTAGAATAGGATTTTGAAACAACAAATTTGTGTGCGCAGCAAAAAAAAAAAAAAAAAAAGTGGAATTTAAATTTTAATTAAAAATACTAGAGAGATTAGGATTTATAAAGACACATGTGTATAGAGAGATAAATAAAGTTAAACTAAATAAAATTTTGCGACTATTTTAAATAAGAGACAAAATGCAATTAAAACTATTCGTAGTGTTTCGATGCATTTTGAAGAGCTTTTAAAAAAGATTTTGTGTTTCCGGGTGTATGGAAAGAATTTAATGTGTTTAGCAACTTTTTTGTAAATTTGTTTCGATTTAATATTTTTTTTTTTGCTTAATTTCAGTTGTTAGTTTTTTTTTGGTTTATTGATGCCAATTTTTGTTTGCCTTTGTCAGACACGCAACATTTTTATTAGTTTTTGTTTATGAGCTGCTGCCTTAAATGTTGCTGGGCCATTGTTTCTTTTATTATCGCTCATTATAAAAATTGTTCACAATTTTGTTTATCAAACCAGAAATTGCTTAAACAAATAACAAATTTGAACTTATTTACATTTTAAGTGTTTTTTTTTTACTTTTGTGAGCTCTCTGGCTGCCAAGTTTGCAAAATATATTAAAAAAAATTCGTTGAATGGGTTTCGCTGTAAATAAGCAACACTTAGTTGGCAGTTAGAAGAGACGTTAATGTGAAAACAAATTATAAATAATTCGCAAAAAGCATGTGCACAAATAATTTGCAAGAACGGGGGGAAAAAACTAAAACTTAAAAGAAAACTTTAGACTTTAGGCTTTAGAAATAAAAAATAGTTATGGCAATGTAAGAACGTTCTTGGCAACATGTTGCAAACCAAAATTTTCGGTGATATTAATAAACAATTTATGACATATTCTTGAAAAATTATTTTTTTGTGCATTACAAACATTAAGCAACATTTAAAGAGCCTTTAGCAAAATGTTGCTAAAGATCAAAGTGCAACTTTTGCGGCATTTGTCATTAAAAAAGTTTACTCTATATTAATTTACGGAAAAATTTTTCTAAAGCCTAGTACTCTGTTTGAAAAATGTTGGGCAACATTGATTATTTCTTTTCTTTTTGAAGCGCTTGTTGAAAATGAATTCAAATACATAAAAAAATTATCATCTGTTGCTTTAAATTCCGTGCAAAACAATATGAGCTGCACTTGTTTCTTATGGAAAACAAAAATGTTGCTAGAAACATTTCGGGTGTTTTTCGCAATATAAACAGCAATTTCATAGAAATCTTTATTGAGTTCGAATTTGATTGAGTTTGGCACGAAATACTGAAAAGAGTAACATGCCTTACGAATCAGTTAAGACAAAATATTTTCTTAGCATTTTGTTGCTAAGCATTGAATATATTTATTATGGCTTTTGAAAAACCTAATAACAAGCTTTGATTTTTTTGGCTCCAAATTAATTTCTTATAAATTTTGCCTTCAAAACCTTTAGCAACATGTTGCTTAGCAAATATATTTAATTGTTAAAAATTATCTCTCAACATGCAACTAAACACTACTAAAAACATTTTTTAAATCTATGTTTTTTTTAAATTTTTTGTGAAACCAAATGAGTTTTTCCAACTCTTTTTTGCCAAAAGGTCGTCGCAACATGGTTTTCAACAAAATTTGGTACTTGTTGCACTAGTAGTTTTGGTAAATGTAAAGTCAAGTAACATTCTCAAAATGACTGTTTCTTGTTAAAAGTTCTCCACATCACGTTGCTAAACGATATATGAATTTTTGTTAGTATTTTTGGAAGATAATCACTAAAGTTCTTTTTTATATTTCCTTTGTTTAGAAATTGCATTAGCAACATGTTGACACCATTTTAAAAAAAAGGTAAAATATTTTTTTTCCAAAAACTTTCTGTTTAAAAATGCAAAAATTTTAAAATCAGATAATTTTAGTCTTAAATTGTTTAGCTACATATGTATGTATATGTGGCATAAAAAAGTACTTTTCCTACAATATCGAAGAAAAGGTACTTCCTTTTTTGACAAGACATTTAAGTCATTATTTAAACATGTTTGAAGATACGAATTTTTGTTAGCAACAATTTAGTTTCTTCCTTGGCTAAAATATTGTAAATTAAGAGCTTTGCCTGTGGTTTAGATTCTATCGCAACATGTTGCATACCCAAGCTAAAGCCTGGTACTCAGCTCAATATATCGTGCGAAATGCCAAACTAAATCGTAAAAAAATTCAAATAAATATATACGAAAAAGTTTTGATAGATATTTATTCTGTTTATGTTGCGAAAAATATGCGAAGTGTTGCAAGCAACATCTAATCTAAGCAAAAATTAGTAATGTTTTTGTAGTTTTTATTTTGTATAATAATAAAAAAATTAAAATGGAGAAAAATGAAAAAATTAATAATAAAACTAACTGCCAGACCCACAATGTCGACAAGAACATTTCTTTCGCATATTTATATTGAAAACAATAATAAAAAACTGAAATTTGTTTTTGTTTTCAATATAAATATTCGAAGGAAATGTTCTTGTCGACATTGTGGGCCAGGCAGTAAATTTTTATTGCTTTTGTTAAATTCGGAAAATTCTAAAATTAATACAATTGTTTTACTTTTTTAATAACAATTAAAAAAAAAACTTGTTTACCTTTGCAGTACATTGTTTTCTACTTGCTATGAAAAAAACGTTACGTTTTGCAAAACCGTGAGATAGATAATATTGAATAATATTGATAATATTTAGAAGTTCCAACAGAGTGGTAGCCTTTAATAGTTGTAAATATATTGTTCAAACTTGCTTAACACGCCCAAACTACTTCATAAACTTGTTTCACTACATGAAAACTTGCTTAAGAAACAGTTTATAAAGATTTTTAGAAAAATTTTGCTAATCCTTACTGTTTCTTAAATCACATTTGAATATAATTTTTAAAGAAAATTTAAGTTGTCATTGTTGTAGCTTAAACTCCTCAGCAACATGTAATATTTTTTTTATGTCTGCGTCACTTTTAGCATTGACTTAAGGTTTCTGATTGTTAAGAAAACTGTTTCAGTAGCCAAAAATTATATCTGCAGCATATTAAAAGTCATAAATGTTTTTTTCCTGCAACAATTCTTTAAGCTTCTAACATTTTAACATTTTTAGTAAAATGTTAAATAACATAAAACGCCCTATAAGTAGATTTAGAAGTTATAATGGTTAACATTCTTCAGCAACATGTCAAATTGAATATTTATTGAATGTTTTTGAAGTTAAAAATTTTTTCTAAAGCCTGTTTCTAGGTACTCTGTTCAGTTTTTCGTGCAAAATGTTGTCAAACTCAATTTAAAAATATTTCTGTGAAATACAAACGAAAAAATGTTGATAGAGTTGTATTCCATTTATATTACGAAAAACATTCGACATTTTTCTAGCAACATTTTTATTTTCGTGCGAAACAAATGCAGCTGATATTATTTCGCACGGAATTTTAAGCAACAGCTTATAATTTTTTGTAATTTCTTATTTTGTATTTGTAAAGTGATGTTTATAACAAGCGTTTCACAAAGAAAAAGGTAGAAAAGTGCTAAAATTAATAATAAAATTTAATTTTTTTGTTTTTTGATTTAGGAAATTATAAAAATAATATTGTTTTACTTTTTTTAATGATCATTAAAAACAACATGATTTTTGTTTACCTTCGCAAAACAATGTTGTATACTTGGAACTAATACAAATCGAGGGCCTATATTCAAAATCCTCTATCTTAAAAAACACAACTTTTCAGGAGAGCCAAAAAACTGTTTTTTTCGCGTATTACTTGAGTTATTAAAATTCGCTATTCTACAATATTTTTTAAATCAACTACCTGAATCTTACAGATAATTGGTTCATAAAATTCTGCATTATTGGAGACTTTACGCGAGATAGAGGGTTTTGCTTCTCAAAAATATTCAATATGTATGTATGAAAATTTAAGAGATAGGGCTTTGTATTTTAATAAAAATAAATTATTTTGATTTTATTTATGTCATCTGTCGGTGTTTAACGTGGTTTATTTAAAATTATACAACATAAGATAAAAAAAAATTAACAATTAACAATATTAAACAAAAAGTTATAGCAACAATTTTTTTTTTTTTGTTTTTGTTTTTTTCCAGTTTGTTTGGAGTTTGATTGGTGTAAATGATCGTAAAAATAATGGTATTCCGGTGGTATAATGTCAAATTCATGTTCAGCTTGCAAAAAATAGTAAAAAAAAACATGTATTGCAAGAACAAGTTATTCCAAAAAATATTTGAAAATGAATTAATAGAAAAGATAGAAGGTTTTGCATTCAGAAAAATTAATTGTGTAAGATAGAGAAAGTACAAAAATGCAAATAAAACAGCAAAAAAAAAAATATGTTTGTTATGAAAATCACACCATAGATGAGGGTTGTTTTACTGAACATTTTACCATTAAAAAGTAATTTTCGTGAAAATCAAAGATAGAGGGTTTTGAATATATGCCCTCGAAATGTTAAGTTTTGAAAAATCGCAAGATAGACAATATTGATTGATACATGCCAAAATTTTCGTGTGAAATAATCAATGTTGCTCAACATTTTTCGCAAGTTCGAGCAGAGTACAAGGATTAAAACAAAGAAATAAAAAAAAAATTTAAATTGGATATTTATTTTAAGTGAGAAGAACACTTACTTATCGCTCATTTCGTGCAAGACCGTCACAACTCAAAATTTGGAACTTTACAGGAGAGCCTTTTTAAGATTCCAACCTATTATTTCTCACCTTCTCTTTCACTAGAATACAGCTATAAAATCAAATGTTTCTTTTTTGCTACAAAGAAAACCACATGTACAAGAGGAATGCCAAACACAAACTGAAATGTGACCTTGTTGATGTTAATTGCTCAAGTTTGTTACGAGAGGTCATAGCGTCACAAGCATCTGTATTACCGTTATTTTTTCGATAATTCTCTCCGTTCTTAGATCAATTTGTAGAGATTTATGAGAAGAACATTTCTGCATTACTAACTCGAAAATGCCAAATTTTGAGTTGTGACGGTCTTGCACGAAATGAGCGTTATGATAAACACTAATTTTTAAAAATACATATTTAAACATATTAAAGTCCACACGAACGCTAATGTTCGAAGCTCTTGAACAGACATGAAGTAACGTATTGACAAAACTTAAAAAAATAACAACGAAATTTTTTTTAGCAACTAACTTGGTAATCTTATTCAAAATTGAAAGGATGATTTGGAAAATATTTGCTGTTGAAAAACATGTTGCTAAATAAATCATGTTTAACATTATTAGAAAAATCTTCTAAATATTTTAAATTAATAAAAAATATATCTAAATTTAATTTCCATTAAGCCTAATTAAAATATCAAATACTTCAATTAAAAACCAACATTTCAACGAAATTTCACAATTTAATTTAACACAAGTTAATTTAAAATAATTAATAATTTGATAATACAATTTAAGGAAGAGAAAAAATAACAACGGTTTGAGATAAAAATGTTGCTATATATTTTAGCAAAAAAACCTTAACTAAATAAACTGAAATACATATTGTTTGATAGTATAAATCTTACTTAAAAACTATGTTTACAACATTTTAGAACTCTAGCAACATTATTTTTGGTTTAGCAATATTAAATAAGAGAAAATTTAAAAAATGAAAATATTATTATAAATCCCAGTTACTATTTTTAAAGTATAAGAATCATTATTTTTTGTTGTGCAACACTTTGCAAAAAGCAAATAAATCAATTTTTTTAGGTTTTAAAAATTTTTTAATAGCTTATTGTACTTTTTACGAAATGTCACTTTAAAATTGCTGTTTTGTTTTGGCAAATCTTTTATAACAATTTTATAACTTTGCCATTTGATTAGCAATATTTTAGCTGTGGTTGTTTGTTATCCATTTACCAAACAATTTACTTGACCATTATTATCCTCTTCATCTCATTTTGTTGGTCATAAATATAAATTTTCATTTTGCTTTCAACATTCTCTCATATGTCATCAGTTGGTAATTTTGTCTTCTTTTTTTTTTTTGACTTCATATTTCAGAAGTTTTTTTTCGTTTGCCTTTTTGATGAACAAAAATATTTTTGTAAAGCTTTTTGCAGACGTACTAAAAGAAAAATACATACATATATGTATATAGAATACCATATACATACATCTGCTTGTTCATTTTTCGTAGTATGTCCAAGTAATGACCATAGATATTCTATTTATGGTGTGTAGTATGTAATAAATGTTGCATTTACTATCACAGACAGCTAATCTAAATTTATGTTTTTTGAATGATGAAAACATATAGTGCACGAAAATAGCTAGAGAGCTACAGAGTGTGGTATGTAGGGTCTTGTGTAGGAAGATAATGGTTTTCCAGTAGTCATATAGCAGTATAAAAAAAAAAACTAAAATATACTTCACATTTTAAAGTAGCCACAAACTATGTTTGGTATATATCAAATCATTGTGGTTATATATTTCTGTATATGTATCTAAATGTGGCTCTATGTAATTTTAGTGATTTTTTTTTTTTTTTTTTTTTTGAAAAATGCATACTAGCTGCATCATATGAAGTTCGAAGGGGTAAAAAACGAGGGTCGTTAGAGAAAATTTTAAAGAAAATGATGCAAGTGCTTAAATTCTTACAATAACATGATGATTGGCGAATAGAAACTTTAAGTTATTACTAGCAGCAATGCTTAGCAACATTTTAAAAAGCTTATACACATTGCATTTTCAAGAAACTTCTTATTTATTTTATAGTAAAATACGAAATTTATACAAACATAGTTTAACAACATATATAAATGTTTATAAACATTGCAAAAGATTATCAAATAATTTTATACTGCAACATATTATACCTGCTAATTAAATTTTCTAGTATTCCTTTAGCTGCTATCTTAGCAACATTTGCCAATTTGCATTTATATTTTTATAAAACATGCCTAAGTTTTTTTTAATTAAAAATATTTTATTTGTTTTCTTAAAATTTGTTTTAGCAAAAACGTTACGAAATATTTCAAAATGTTTATAATAAAAAAAGGAGAGCCCTTTTAAAATTTAAAATATTTTTTATCTTAGTAAGAATTAACATTGTTTATAAACATTTTGAAAACGTTTAGCAATACTAAGGACTGTTGGCATAGATTTTATTTTTAAAATTCAATTAGTAATAGAGACACTATTTGGCAATATATATACAAAATAAAAATAAATATTCTTCACAATATTTTTTTTTTTTTTTTTTTTTTTTTTTTTTTTTTTTTTTTTTAGAAAATTTTTCCTGCAATCTTGTTGGAAATTAAAATTTTTTTGTAGATAACATTTTGCTGCTAATAATATTAAGTAATATCTTAAAATGTTTATAAACATTTTTTTTTTAGTTTTAATACGACTTTGAATTGTACTAAAAAAATTTGAAAAAGTTTCCTATTATTTTTTTTTTATATGTAGTTTAGTATTTTTCATTAACTGAAAATGTTTATACACATTATGGAGAAGCATTTAGCATCACTTCTTTTCCTATGAAAATTTTTTATAATTATATCTATCTTGACAATATGACTGTGCAACTTTTTTAACCCAATTTTCGCCGACCGGTGATTAAAATTACCAACACTTTTACTCTTTTTTTTAATGTTTTTTTTCTATTAGTTATATAGAATCTTATTTCATTATTATCTTCAACATCGATAAAGAGGAATGCGGCGAAAAATGGGTTAATATTTTCGTTAAGGTTTGAAAGAAATATAATTTTTTTTTCAGAGTTTTAGTTAATACATGATAACGATTAGTAATAGCTTAAAATGCTTATAAACATTATAGAGAAACATATGTTTTTTCAGCTAAAATATAATACTTAGCAATATTTTTTAAATGCTTCCCAAATGGCTTTAGAACACAAGTACGACATTTTAATAATTGTTTTTATTTAGAACTTTGCAACAATGTTTAGAAACATTGAATATGTGTTTATAAATATCATTATTAGGCTGTAGAAGCAAAAGCATTGAAGTTGTTCTTAAATAAACAATTAAACTTTGCCACAAGCAATGATCTGCCCTTCACGAATGTTGTGCAACATTAGAAGTGATGCCACGTTTTTTAACATGCCCCTAAAATATAGGGTTTTAATGAAATTTTTATTTTTCATCATTTTAGTCCTTTTTAAGTTAGTTTTCAAATATACTTATTCTCTTTTTTTCATTTTTGCGTTAATCTTTATGGTTGATTTGGCTTGACGGTTCGTAGTTAAGTTTTGCTATTTTAAGCTTCATTTGATTTTTGTTATTTTTAAAATGTTTCTTGTTTGATAGAATGTGTGTTATAAATCGTAATGAAAAGGTCGTAATTTATAATTTATCATCTTCTTATATATACCAATGTATATGTATAGAACATTGCCGTATGATTTAAAATTGAAAAATGTTTGTTGCTTAATAGAACTAAAGCATGAAGAAGGGTTTCAGTTAATGTTAAAGGGGACAAAAAGTACATGAAAATTGCATTTGGAAATGAACAAAAACTTTGTGTATCTTTTCTTTAACGCAATTAAGATTTTGTATGATTTTGAATCGATTTTTAAGGGGGAAAGGGAGGAAATGAGTAATGTCAGAAATTTTTGAAATGTTGGCAACATGTTGCTAATTAGTTGTGGTAACAGAAATTTATTTTGAAAAAAATATTTTTTTTTTGTTTTAAATTAAATAGGAAAATTTTTTTCTCTAGCATCATTTAATTAAGTCGTTTTATAATTTTATTCATTATTGTATATTTGCGTTTTGCACCTTATCGACAATATCATCGAATTTGTGTACAAATTTGTTCAATAAAAAAATAATAGCGGAGTTCAGTGTTAAGTGCAAATAATCTTGCGAAAGAGCAAATGCAAAATATCATAGCTTTTTTGTTAAGTCCAATAACAAAATACACAGAGTTTCCGTTAGATTTCATAAAAAAGCTATGAAATTTTGCATTTGCTCTTTCGAAAGACCATTTGCACTTAACACTGAACTCCGCTATTATTTTTTTATTTAACAAATTTGTACACAAATTCGATGACACAAATATGCAATAACGAATTTGCACCAATTTTTTCTAATATTTCCTACAATTTATCAAAGCCCTTTTAGAATAATTTGCACACGTAACGTTACACTTTCAGTGGCAACAATAATAACAAGACAACCAATGTTAAAAACTATTAAATTGCCACCGTTGTGACACGTTTGTTAAGAACCCCCTCTTAATATTTTCCATCACATATCATTACCCAGCTACTTACTTAGTAGCACACATTAAATTGAAATTCTTCTTTCTTGAAAAATATTATTTTTTACATCATCATTTTTATTATAATTAAGGCAAATTATACAAATAAATAATGATAATGTTTATTTATATATATTTTTTTTAACAAGTTTTTTGAACTAGTAAAAATATTTTACAAAAGAACATGTTTTTCATTTTAAACAATTTATAAATAATGAACAAAACAGATAAAGAGAGTGAGAAATCGCGTGCTAAATTTGCATACAAAGATAAAGAGAATTTTAATTCATACTAAATTCAATTCAATACTTGTCTTTTATCATTCAATTTCAGTTCAGTTTTATAGTTCACTTAACAATTTTAATTTTAATTTATACAATAATAACTATTTTCAAACCAACACACAAAATTACACATGGCTACGCCTTCTACATACAGCTATTGTGTATGTTTATTTAAATTAATTCAGCTAAATCGAATTTGAATTCAAAGAATTTTTTTTTCGGGGTGGTTTAGTTGAATTCCAAATGACAATTACAATTAACATCAAGATTAAGAAAACATTTGTACAAAGAAGAAATCATTGAAATGGGCTTGGCAACATTTTCGCAATATTATATTAAACATATGTTATAAAAATAAGAGCAGTTGTTCACAAAATTGTCTTATTTTTTAGATAAACTTATTTTAAAATTTATCAAATTAAAAAAAAATATACACATAATGCCTAATATAGTGCTAGCAACATTTTGAAAACTTTGGCAACATTTTCATAAACATTTTTTTTTTTTACTTTTAAATGTATTTTTTATACTCTTCAATATGTTTGCATTTCAAATTTATTTCACCAATAAAAATACAACATCTTTGAAACCTAAGCAACATTTGTCATACATTTCTCTGTTTATTGCTTTGCTTTTTAGTAAGACTTTCAAAATGTCTTCAATTAAATTTTCTCTTAAAATTTACAGTAAACAACCAAATAAATAATACTTAAAATAATCTTGACAACATTTTTAAAATCTTAGCAACATTTAAAAAAAATGTTTTTTGATAAAAAAAAATTTTTTTTTGTACATTAAGAAAGAAAACAATTAAATCAAACTTTTTATCAACATTTAAAAAGTTGAGTAACATTGAAAGTTTTACAGAAATTAAAAAAAAAAAAACAACACTTTTCTTATAAACAAACTTTGATTTACTTTTTAATTTAATTAAATAAGAATTTATAAAAAAAATATTTATTTGTAAGACTGATTATGCTTGGAAACATTTGGAAGAATCTGCGCAACATTTACTATCTTGGATATTTGTTTTTCGTAGTTTTCAATAAAAAAAAGTTTAAGATTTGCTTTAAAAGAAAATATAATTGCTTAAATGAGTTTAAGCAACATTTTGAACGTTTATTTTATTTCCAAAGTTTTTAATAAAATAGTTACCAAGATGTTTATACAAAATTAATTAGATTCTATAAACCGAATTCGAATAAAATGCATATCAAGGATTCCGATGAAAACGGCAAGCAATCTTTAAAACCAAGCAACATTTTAAAGCTTTATTAAGCATTTTAAACATAAACAGAGTTTTTATAAAAAAAAAAATTTGGGAAACAAACTGTGGAAATTTATTAAAATTCGTCTTATTAGCAAGGGCTTTAAACCTTAGAAATATTTTTAAAACATCGGTTTTAAATATATTATTAAAATTTTATACATATTGAAACAAAATTTCATTAAAGCCAATCAGGAAAATACTAAAATTTATTTCTGCAACATTTTGCAATTATTTTTAACATTTCTCAAAATAGGTGTTTTTAAATCTTCTGTATAGTTTATAATACAATAAATCTCATTAAAGATGAAGTTCTTTGAAAATTTGTATAAAAAATAAAAAAATAATTTTCGCAACTTTTTAAAATTTTCAGCAACATTTTCGGAAACAAAAGTTTTTTTAAGTTTTAGCAAATTTATTTATATTAAGCCTAGTACTCTGTTCCAATTTGTGAAAAATGTTCAGCAACATCTATTATTTCATGCGAAAAATTTGACATGTATCAATGTTACCTATCTCGAGAGTTTGCACAATTTGACGTTTTTAATCTTTCAAAGTATGCGACATTGGTTTGGATATGTAAACAAAAAACATGTATTTTACTAAAAAGTATTTTTTTAAATAAAAGATTTACTAAAAATTAAAGGAAATATTAATGAAAAACTGTTACCGGTTGTGTTTTTTATGTTTTGCAGTTCTCATTTTATTATTTAGTTTAAACTTTTTTCATTTGCTTAAAATTCCACGTGAAATAAGTGCAGCTTATATTATTTCGCAGTTGTAAAAAAAAGTTGCCAGAAACATTTCGCAACTTTTTCACAAATTAAACAGAGTACAACTCTATCAACATTTTTTCATAGAAATTCCGCACAAGTTTTTTTCACGTGAAATGTTGAACAGAGTACTAGGCTTTAGGTTGGATTTTTGTAGAAATAAAAAAAAAAATTTGGTATATATTTGAATCGATTTGAAGCAACGTTCTAAATGTCAAGCAACATTTCAATGTACGCCAATTACTTTGTGAGTGCTAACCTTAAATAGATTTAGAAATATAATTTTAAATTAATTCTAGCAACATGTTTTTAACCAGAAATTAAATACTTCATTTACACCATTAATTTTTAAAACACTTCACCTCACTTAAAAAATTTTTTCATACAAATTTTTAAAAGTTAAAAAAATCGTATATGAACAATTTCTCAACGCAAGGTGAAGTGATTTAAAAAATTACCGCCTTAATTTTTTTTATTTAATAATATTTTGTATAAATATATTTTTGAATGAAGTTAAATAAAAATGAAGGGTATAAAAAATGGTTTGGAAAAAAACTTTGATTTATAAAAAATTTACTGCAACATGCTGCGGAATAATATAAACCATTAATTATCTTTAATATACATTTTATGGGTGATAAAATAAAAATAAAAACAATTCGCAGCTGGAAGACCTAATTTTTCGACTAAGTTACAATACGGTGATAACAAAAAATTGGACTTTTGGCGAACGAAATTAAATTCAAGGCCACTGTGCGTTGTATACTTTAAATGTATAAAAACATCAAATTGCGGTTACATTGATACATGTGAAATTTTTCATGTTAAATAATAAATCTTTTCTCAAGATTTATGAAAAATTTAAACAGAATACCAGGCTTAAGGATGTTAAAAATGTTGCTAGGAACTTGTTGATAACAAACTAATTTAATTTATTTTGAATATATTGTAAACGAATAATATTATTTTTGCATTTAATTAAAAAAAAAAATACTTAAAAATATTGCTGTCCACATGTTGAAAAAAAGTAAAAAAAATTTGATATCAACATGTTGCTAAATTACATTAAACATTATTTATTTTTTTGCTAGATTTTTTGGAAAAAAAATTAAATGCAAAATATGTACAAAAATGTTATTGACAACATGTTGTAAAACAACTGCTATTACACATTATTTGAATTTTTTTGGAAAATAACTTCAAGATGCACAAATATTCGCTTAATAAAAAGATAAATAAAAGCTTATAATTATTATTATTTAACTTTGTTTTTTACAACATGTTTTACTTTTTTACCTTGATAAAAATTCAATATAATGCAACAAATGAGTTTTTTTTAAATTTAAATTTTGTTGCTATGTTGCTAAACCATATTATTTTATAATCGAAAAAAATTTTTGTTTTCTTATATTTTAATATAGAAAATAATGTTTTCTAATAGATTTAATATTGATTTTTTAAAAATTCAAAGAAATTAAGTCATTTCAAAAAAAAATCTAGTTTACGTGATGGGAAAACTCTTAACTTTTTGTCTTCATTTTGACATTTATCCCTTTGTTTTGTTATATATTTTCCAGAATTCATTACAATTGTAACCAATTTTATTTATTAAATTTCGAACAAAATAAAAGTTTTCTACAGTTTATGGCTTTTCCACAAAAAAAAAAAAAAAAAAAAAAAAAAAAAAAAAAAAAAAAAAAAAAGAAGCAAGAAATAAAGTTGACAGTTTTATAGTGAAACTATTACATAAATCAATGTTTTATTTATTCATATTGTGTGGAAAAATAAAGTGTCATTTACACCGAACCCACATCAATAGCAAAAAATAGAAAATATATAGATGAATAGATGGGAACAGGAAACTGCAAAATCCATTTTAGAGACAATAAACATATGAGTGAATTTGTGAATAAAAACTAAACCATACAAATATTTAGCCAGACATCAATCACTCCATATATTCACAAAAACAAGACTACACTGGCCATCAACACTTTGTTTCCGTTCTATATGACTCAGTATGATTTTTATTTCCTTTTACTCTAAACTTTGTCATACTGTGGACTATAATTGTAAATTGTTATTCTAAACATACTTGTACTCACTTCCCTTCTCGATCTATTTCAAATTTCTATTGAAGTTTGTTCTTAACAATTTTCCAAACAATTAAATTTTTGCAAAGGAAAAAGAATTTGTGGTTTTTTTTTTGCTATTAAGTTAAAAAATAATTCCTGTCATTTTCGTTGTATTTGTTGGTCTTTGAAGACACTTACTTCTCTTTCGACAAGTGACCACAAAAGAATGAGAAAAATATATAAATTGCTGATAATGAAAAAAAACCTGCATACTCATTTGGCAAATGACATTTTTTTAATAGATTTTACTCATCAGTTTTAAGCAAACATTTGCGGATATGCCCCTACTCCTTTTAATTAAAAAAAAAAAAAAAAAATTAAGTTTTTTTTGATTAACCGATAAAATATTAAAGTGATGACCTTTTTATGCGCCACTCAACGTTTTTTTTTAATACTTTTATAGATCTAGTTTAATTCTTGCCAGAGCATTTATACAGGATTTTGTAAAGGTTCTAGTTTAACGGTGCGCTTCCGCTTGAACCGCAATCGGCGCTGAAAACGAAATTCCATCAATTTAATCCGCAAAAAAGTTCGTTCTAGAAATCGGCGAAGAAAATTAGGTACATAATGCGCTGATCAGCAACGAAAAACTACCCTTTTGGGGTAGGAACGAACACAAAACATCGGCTAGGTTGTTTTTGGTGCTGCAGCATCGAAATATGTAATTTTATTGTATTCAGTGTTTTTCTGTCGTTTAAACATATTTAATCAAACTTCATACACAGGAAAACTTAACAGTAGTTTTTTTTTTATCAATTAATCAACTTTATAATTTTAGTTGAAAAAAAATTAAAAATATAATTTGGATTTAATTAACATTTTAGTTGTTTTGAAATTAATTTTTAAATAATAACAAAAATCTTAATTAATTTTTGGTTTAAAATAAAATAATTTAAACGTAATTCTACAAGTTGTTGGGAAACCTAAATTATATTTAATTAAATCAACTAACACATTGTTTGAAACGGCAAAGTTTTTTGATAATTTTTTTAATTAAAATTAAAAATATCATTTATTCAAAAAAAAAAAAAAAAAATTATTTTCCATTTTTATAATTTTTAGTAATCAATATAATCATTTTAGTAATAGGTGCAAAATCAACAAATTGTTTGCTTCATTCTATGAATTTGGTGATTAGAGATAATTTCTAATTTTTTCTGTGTTGTTTCCGGTGCTGTAGCATCGAATTATTTAATTTTATTGTTTTCAGAGCTGTTCTGTTGTTTGAACATATATAATCAAATTTCGTACTGCATTTTTTAAAGTCTTTTTTTTTTAATCCAAATTTCAAGAAAATTAATTTCATCTTTTTTTCTTTAATCCAAATTTCAAGAAAATTAATTTCATCATTTCCAAAAGAATACAAAGAAGAAATTTTCTTTGTTGGCAGATGAAAGAATAATTGATCTTTTGTCACTTCAAACAATGTCTTAATTGATTTAATTAAATATAGCTCAGGTTTTTCAATTCCCAACAACAATTCTACAAGTTTAAATTATATTTTTTTAAACGAAAAAAATCCATTAAGATTTTTTATTATTTAATTAATATTTACAAAATATATTTTCAAACAACTAAAATATATCTTTCAACCAAAAAATATAATTGATTAAATTATCACATTAATTAACTTGAAATACTTTTTGAACCATTTTTTTATTGATGAAAAACTACTGATCATTTTCTGTATACTTAATTTTCACTTAAGTAAAAGTTAAATTTTAGTTCAGGATAAGGCTTCAAGTTTGAGTTCAACCTGTCCTGGTTAAGGTACTGATTAATGTACAGTTTTAAGTTTTTGTCTAAGTAACGCCGGTGGTTCACTATCCTGTTCAGTCGTACGATTAACAAAAAAACAAACGCGTATGCTCATAAAGTCTGATAGTGTGACCTCATAATTAAATTGAGGTACAGACTTTTTTTTGACGAATTTGTCCGACTTGCAAATAGTTATGAAAATTCTCATAAGATGGTATAAGGTTCTATTCGATCAGAGTAGCATTTTCTTCTAAATGAGCTGCATCATATATGGCCTTGACAACAAATTTTGCAGAATTTTTTTTTAATGGTGGATAGAGTTCTGTCCTATTTTAGCATGAATCGTCCGATTGTGTAGGAAAGTGAATCATGGCCTTAAAAGTTGCTGCTTAAGCTATAGTTCAGTTCCTAATACAGTTCTAGTTAAAATTTTGATTAGCTTCTATTTTCTGTTTCCGTTTTGTTTTAGTTATTGGGCTCTTGTAGTTATGCTCCAGTTCTAGAACAGAACTTCTTGTTCTATGCTAGTTCTGTTTTTATTCAGTAATGGGAACTAGTTCTGTTCAGTTCTAGTTTTGTGCTTTCTCTGCACTAGTTTGGTTGTATTTTTATTCCAGTTCTGTTCCAGTTCTGTTCAAGTTCAGTTCTAGTTCTGATCTAGTTCTGTTCTTGTTCTGTTCTAGTTCTGTTCTAGTTTTGTTCTAGTTCTGTTCTAGTTCTGTTCTAGTTCCGTTCTAGTTCAGTTCTAGTTCAATTCTAGTTCAGTTCTAGTTTAGTTCTAGTTCAGTTCTAGTTTAGTTCAAGTTCAGTTCTAGTTCAGTTCTAGTTCCGTTCTAGTTCTGTTCTACTTTTGTTCTAGTTCTGTTCTAGTTCAGTTCTAGTTCTGTTCTAGTTCTGTTCTAGTTCTGTTCTAGTTCTGTTCTAGTTCTGTTCTACTTTTGTTCTAGTTCTGTTCTAGTTCAGTTCTAGTTCTGTTCTAGTTCTGTTCTAGTTCTGTTCTAGTTCCGTTCTAGTTCTGTTCTACTTTTGTTCTAGTTCTGTTCTAGTTCAGTTCTAGTTCTGTTCTAGTTCCGTTCTAGTTCTGTTCTACTTTTGTTCTAGTTCTGTTCTAGTTCAGTTCTAGTTCCGTTCTAGTTCTGTTCTACTTTTGTTCTAGTTCTGTTCTAGTTCAGTTCTAGTTCTGTTCTAGTTCAGTTCTAGTTCTGTTCTAGTTCTGTTCTAGTTCCGTTCTAGTTCAGTTCTAGTTCAATTCTAGTTCAGTTCTAGTTTAGTTCTAGTTCAGTTCTAGTTTAGTTCAAGTTCAGTTCTAGTTCAGTTCTAGTTTAGTTCCAGTTCAGTTCTAGTTCAGTTCTAGTTCCGTTCTAGTTCTGTTCTACTTTTGTTCTAGTTCTGTTCTAGTTCAGTTCTAGTTCTGTTCTAGTTCTGTTCTAGTTCTGTTCTAGTTCTGTTCTAGTTCTGTTCTAGTTCTGTTCTAGTTCTGTTCTAGTTCTGTTCTAGATCTGTTCTAGTCCTGTTCCAATTCTATTCTAGTTCTGTTCTAGTTCTTTTCTAGTTCTATTCTAGTTCTGCTCTAGTTCTGTTCTAGTTCTTTTCTAGTTCTGCTCTAGTTCTGTTATAGTTAAGTTTCAGTTCTGTTCTAATTCAGTTCTAGTTCAGTTTTAGTTCTGTTCTAATTCAGTTCTAGTTCCGTTCTAGTTCAGTTCTATTTCAGATCTAGTTCAGTTCTAGTTCAGTTCTAGTTCTGTTGTAGTTATGTTCTAGCTCTGTTCTAATTTTGTTCTAGTTCTGCTCTAGTTCTGTTAGAGTTAAGTCTTAGTTCTTTTCTAGTTTGTGTGTTAGGTCTGTTCTAGTTCTCTTTCAGTTCTGTTCTAGTTCTACTCTAGTTCTGTACTGGCTTTATTCTAGTTCTTTTCTATTTTTGGTTCTTTTCTAGTTCTATTCCAGTTCTGTTCTAGTGCTGTTTTAGTTCTGATTTAGTTCTCTTCTAGTTCTATTCTTTTTCTGTTTTAATTTTGATCTGTTTTTAGTTCTGTTTTATTTTTCTACTAGTTCGCTTTTAATTCATTTCTAATAAAGCCTTTTAAAGCTCAGCTTGTTTTCTTGTTTTCAGACTTTGATTAAATATTTTATTTAGAATTTTATTTTCGCTCGTAGTACTTATCGTATTCTCATGAACTCCTAACAGGATCTAATAATTTGCGAGTTTTGTTAGCAATTTAAGCATGATCAGTTTCGGAGAATTTAAAATAACTTTTTGCTTTAAATTAACATTTATATGTTTTTGAAAAGGAGTTAATTTGCCAAAGAATATTTTTCACAAATTTGTAATACGTGTGTCTGTCTGCCTGTACACCTGCCCGCTTTGCGTTTTTTATCTGCTTTGCTTTTTTTTATTAATGTTGCCGGGATACGTGAAAAAGATATTATGGCGATATGCCCGCTACGAGAAAATGAAATTAGAAAAATATCTCCAGCAGATTTAAAAAAAAAATCATATTACAATAATTCCTTTTGCTTGTTTCCTGTTTCCGTTGTTACAAAAATTAACTAATCGAAATTAATACCTTTTTTTATTAAAACAATTTTAATTGAAATTTTATCAGCTTATATTTCAATTTAGATCATTTGCATAATTTATAGATACACAACACACACACTCAAACTTCGTAAGACGAAAAAGAAAAAATAAATTCAAGCACGAGTTTGAACAGATAAAAATCAATATATTTTATGAAAATGGAAAAGACAAAAAGAAGGTTTTTCTTCATTATTGCGCCATCACAATTACTTTTTCAAATTATACCTATTTCCATTTTTTGCTTTTATTTTTTATATCTTATAGGTAGATACTTCTACAATATGAAAGATACTTTTTAATGACAGTTCTTTTATTTACATATTAAATTTCTTCATTTAAAGTCTAGACATGTATAAAGCGAATTATTTATTGTTTTAAAGAAATTAATATGAGATATTTTTTGATGGGAAAATTAAAAACTGAGAATAAGAACGATATTCTGAACTTAATGGTGTGTAAAGAAATTGGTGAATTAAAAAGGAGCGAAAAAAACAGAGACTGGAAACGTTAAATATCAGAGTTCTATCTGTTTTTGAGACTCAGTTTGTGCAAAAACCAATAGAGATGCTTAAATATTTTTAAAAGGATAATAATATTTCAGGTCTTAATGGAAATTATTCAAAACTGTTTTAAAGTTTTTTTAAGAAACGTACCAAGATAATTGATTAACAATTTTCTACCGTAAACTTCTCAAAAGTAGTGTTGGTGCAAATAGAACCTGCTTGTCCTAAGGTCTCGACATAAAATCCATTTTAATTTTGAAAGACAATGTCTGTCTTTAGCCAACGCAAATAAGCTCGATGGTTTGCCCACGCGAGAACGAGCCACGTATAATTGCCCGTGTGAAAAACATGGTGTGTCCAAATCAAAGCCGCAAAATACATCGTTTGACCTTGCGAATGCCAATATAATGGAAGCTGGAGTGCGTTGAATTCAATTGGAATATCTGTGAGAATATTTAACATTCAAAATTGTGGCTTCGATAACAATTCTTTAATGACCAAGCGCCTACCATTGCACAAACGTGGTGACTGCAAATACAGAAGCAAAATAACCTGAGATCCAACTGTCAGTCATTGAAAGTGTGGTGACATGCCTTGCAAATACAGTGAGGTCATAGACTTTATTTACAGCTTATTTGCCAATAAAAGCTGCATCGATCGATTAGTATGATACAAAGTTGTCTGACAACAACTGCTGTATTTTGGATTTTTAATCGTTGACGTCCCTATTTTATGCTGCCAAAATGTCTCTTTCTGCCAACCAGGCATTATATTCGTATTGTGTGCGTACATCAGAAAATATGCGTTCCTTGCGATAATTTTGGGAAATAATTGTGCAGAAAACAGTGGGCAATTTTATGCAACAACTTTTCTTATTTTTTGACGCCAAATAATAAAAAAAAAAATCCAAACATAAGTTCTTGTCAAAAAATTGGAAAACTGTTTTTTGGATAGGGACCCCCTAATGACATAGAGGCATGAAATATACCTACCGACCTATCCTCATACTTAGCAAATATATATAAAAAAAATTCATAAAAATCAGCAAAACCGTTTCGTTCTGTTTGAAATAATTTGGATATTGCTCTTACAAAAATTCCAAAATTGCGATTAGATATGGGAGGGTTAGGGTCGGAGGTTGAACATTTAAGCTGATAGGTATTTTTTGATGCCAAATACAAAAAAAAAAATTAATGACCTAGCGGCATGAAATATACTTTACGACCTTTATATATATATATACGGTTACGTAACGTAACGTGATTTTACGTAACGTTAGCTCATATGCCGAATTGTAACGTCACGTAGAACAAAAAAATAACAGCCACGGTTGAAATTTACCCAACATTTTATATTTTTTTCAAATTTAATAATTGTTATAACATAACCCATTTTAGAGGTTAAATCATTTTAACACTGGTATTTTTTTAACTCCAAAGCAATAAATAAAAACAGCGGAATGGGTTAGAATTGGTTACAAATTATACATAAAAATATTCTCTGATAAATTGTCTAACACGTGCTTATAGAATTGTAATAGCACTCGATAGCCTTTTCTTTTGGCAGACCTTTAAAGAATGAAAGTATTTTAAAACCACTCACAATTTTGGACGAAACTTCCAAGGCAAGAAACTAATTAATCTAATCAAATTTGCAATTTTCCTTCTCCTGAATGCACAACTGCATCACCATAAATGATATATGATATATATGTGGCTTACCTGGCGTCATATAAAATTATTTTATATTCTAATCAGGCTTAAGTTCAACAAATTTAATTTTCATTAAATTATTTTTAATGAAGAAAGGAACTTATAAAATAAAATAAATTAAAATTTTGAGTGTTAAACGGCAAAGATTTCTGAAGAGATAGTGTTACTACTATCGAAACATGCCAAATCAAGCTGTTCGTGGGTTCAATCCCAGCTTCAGTCAATAATGGAAAATTATTAACAAATTTTAAGTCATTTCATGTTGTAAATTCCTTTCTTCATTAAAAATTATTTAATGAAAATTAAATTTGTTGAACTTAAGCCTGATCAAAATATAAAAATTTGGCTTAAAAACCATAAACAGTTTAATAAAATAACCACAATACTAATTATTATTTTAATTTATTAACAATATTTTGAATTTTAAATTTTATATTGTATTTTATTCGACCTTTATAATATATAAAAAAAAGAACTTATTTTGAGCTCGAGGTCTTTTTTAATTATTTTTATTTTATAATAATTTATGAAATTTTGCCGATATTTCGTTTTTCATTGAAAAAGTTCTTTTATTTATTTTGAATTTTATTTTTGAATGCAATACATTAATAGCTGGACATATAAAAAAGTACCAAAAACATTTATATAATCAAATTTCCAAAAAGTACCAAAATACGTTTGCAAGCTTCTTTAGTAGAGGAGAACACAATATAACTTTAATTTCTATCTTTATTACTAAAGATGATAAATGGCTAACCAAAAAAGTACAAAAATTATATTATTGCCCTTTTTCCTCCACAAAATGGATAAATTTTAAAAAGCCCATAACCATTTAATTTTTGATTCAATAACGATAATTTTTCTTGTACCTCTGTTAGATCAGGAGATATAAGGTTACCGATTTTACACGTTTTCACTCATTTATAGCCCTTTAGAAATTCAATTTCCAAAAATCCCTACTTATTTTATCTACACATTGAAAGGGGAGTGTACATACAAAATATCAAGTCTCTGGCTACAGTTGCTTGGGCTTGGCGATAATCACCCATTCAGTCACCGTAATCTTATATAAATAGTACTCAGAAAAATTTTTCAGTAGTTTTTTATCAATTAAAAAGTATTTGAATTTAATTAATGTGATAATTGAATAAATTATTTTTTTAGTTGAAAAAAAAAAAAATAATAAAAACTTTAATTTTGATTTAAAAACTTTAATTTTGATTTAAATACCATTTTGAAATATATTTTTAATTAAAATACTAATTAAATAACAAAAAATCTTATGATTTTTTCGCATAAAATAAACTTGAAGAATTGTTGTTGGAAATTGTCAATGCTTCGCTATATTTAATTAAATCAATAAAGACTTTGTTTGAAAGGGCAAAGTTTTTTGATCATTTCTTTAATTAAAATTAAAAATATCATTTATTGGAAAAAAATCACAATTTTCCATTTTTACAATTCTTTGTAATTAATAAAATCATTTTGGCAATAGGTGCAAAATCCACAAATTGTTTGCTTGATTCTATGAATTTGTTGATAAGAGACTATTTTTAATTTTTTCTGTAAAGAAGTCACTAAGAATGCTCTGGTTACGAGGAAGGCACGTGGCGGCAGCTGAAATTTATAACACTTACTTTTGGTACTTATCAGTAGTACACCGATAGAAACGGCGTCATAAAGCTGATATTTTTTGACTTCAGTACTACGACAAGTGTCTTCGTTTTTGACCCCATGACTCTTTTAATCATTCCGAAGTCTGCCTTACCATCACTTGCCCAAATTGTTATCAGGGTCAAAAATTGAAAGTGGGATAACACATCGGCATCACAGACATGACGAATCGGAGTCAGTTTAATACAATGACATCAGTGCGATGACCCAGTAACATCGAAGAAACGACTCATTGGGCTCAATTTAATGACAGTTTGTCATTGGGATTGACTTGAGTAAAAGTGAGAGAATATTATTACTTACTTACTCGTGACACAGGTTTGTTTTACTTTTGTTGTATTTCGCCCTTTGTTTACAGAACAATTCTCAATTATAAGACACCAGCAGCATGCACGATATGGTTTTCGTAATCATTCAACTTTGAAAATTTGATGTATTTAACAAATTAACTAAAAAAAAAAATAGAATATGGGAATTTTGGTTTCTTTTTTACTTTTTAAGCATGAAAATATTGTTAATAATACACAAAATGTGGCATCGCATTGATGTCAGTGTAGTCATAGCATAGATGCCGCATAAAATATGACAAAATTGTATGATGACGTTCGTCATAGAATTGCAGTAATTTTTTTTGCCTCATTTTCCATTTGGGAAAAAATTGATGTCACAATTCTGATGTTAGGACATCATCAATATAAAGATGCTTTTTTTCTACGAGTGTAGATGTAACACTTCACCTCCATAACTTTTTTACTATGGTCTTTTTATTTATGTATAAATTAACTCCTAATCACTTTACTTATCCAAAAAAAAAAAAATAACGCTCACAAATCACAATTGTCACATGGAATGATTAATTACTGACATGGTTTAAAAATAACGTGCTAATTAACAAAGAAATCTTTTAAGGAAAAAATCATGGATTACTTATTATAAATAATTTCAGAGTCCAAAGATCCACTTTAGAAACCTTACAATTACAGGGAAAAAATTATTCACTTTGATCCAGTGTTAACAGTAACAAGAGCCAAATTAAGACATAAGTTTTGAAGTATAAAGCTGGGATCACACGATTGCCGCAAATGACACAATTTTGATTGTGCTTTATTGCCGCACAATAATGAAATTGCCCCAATAAAATATTCTGAAATCACACGATTGTCCTATTTTATACAAATTTAATTGTGTCAACTGCGAAAACAGCTGTTGTGGTAGCTTTTTTATTTGTTTGAAAGATCTGTTTGCTTGTTCATTAAAAAAAAGAATATTGTATCATATATTTAAACAAATTTTTGTTAAATAGTTTTATTTGAATTTGTTTAAGTAAAATATATGAAATTGCATAAATGAAACAAAGTAAAATTCTTTTTTAAATATATAAAGAAATAGAGAATATTTATATTCAAAAATAAATTCGCTTTAAATACTTTCAATACATTTTGCTCCATTTTCCTGTATATATTTTTTTATATTGTCCTGAACAGCTATTGCACTAATTAAAAAAAAATAAAAAATTATATATCAAAAGTTATTTTCGGGAATACAAAATTTATTATTAATTTATTAATTAATGACTTGCCAAATTCCCAATTTTTAGTTTTTTTTGATAAATATAATTTTTATTAAATAGATATTGGGAATTATTTCTTTTTCATAAACAACTTTATTATATTCAACATTTTTAATTTTTCGAATTTATTCTATGAGTATAATTTCAGTTATGTATTCTATAAAGCTTTTTGTAATAGTTCAATTCCTTAAATTTTTTAGAAATGACTTTATACACTACCAGACTATTAGCTTGTATTATCTTGTTACATTTTTCCTTAGCTTTCCGTTGGATAGCAATAAAGTATTTTGTATGTATAGAAAAATTTACAATTATTAGACACCAGCAGAATGTAATGCATTTTCTGGCCCGCTACGGCCTTCGTCAGAATGCTTTGTGACACACTGGATAGTGATACTTTATAAATTGAACTTATTTCTACTAAGAGAAACACATAAAAGTATATTTATTAAAAAAAGGCAAATATTGGCGCGTATTGTGTTGTTTAATTGCCGCACAAGAACCCAATAAATATTCGTACATTTTTGCCATTTTTATTGATGCGCGGTTGCATATCAAGTAGTCACACGATTGCCGCACCAGGGTTGAATTTTATTGGTTAAAATTAGCACAATATTCCCCTTGATTGTTACATGAGGCATTTGATTGTGCAGTCACACGATTGGGGTATTAAAAAGTGTGAAATTGGTGCATTGAGACAATCGTGTGATCCCAGCTTTAGCTATAATCTTGAATAATTAGCCATAATCGGTCATCAAAATGTTATTGAAATTTTATTGAAATGAACATTTTTAGCCAGAATTGACCAGTGTGCAATGCCTGACTTTGTAAATTATCCAAGTGTACCTGGCCAATGACTTTTTGTTTTATATTTTCCTCTTAAAAACATTGATTTAATTTAAATGCAATTATTGTTTTTAATTGTATAACGTTTTCCTACACGCTTAGTGTTGTTAAATGTCTAAATCTGTTTATTTTTATTTTAAATAAATACACTATTATCTTATTGATATTAAGCCATCCAATTATTCTAATTACTTTATGCTTAAAGTCGCAATTGTAAATTAAATGCCACTACCACCTCCATGTAAATGCTTCCAGACACAAGTCAGGTAAGAAACGCTGAAAAGAAATACAAAGTGAAATAATTTTATTTTACTATTACTCTCCGTTAGTCTTACGCTCATGGTTTTTAATTTGTTGTTAGTACTTTTTTTTGATTTTCTCGTCATTACTATTAATTTTATTAAGTTTTCCTCTCAAACTCGATCTTTCTGTGAGAATTTCCCGTCTCCCTTGTTTGGTTGTTGGAAAAAAATGGCCAGAAAAGTTGGCTTGTTTGGAGGAGGAAAAAGTATTGAAAAAGGAGATGTTACTCATTGTTTACATAAGTTGGCTAGAATAACTAAATATTTGTTTTCCTCACCCTTAACCGGGTTTCTTCCGAGCGCAGCGATTTTCCAACATTTAACAGTCTTTTAAAAAATTATAATTTGAGTTATTAAAATATTAAGTTGTCACAACTTAAAGCGTTAAAACCCACTAAAACCAAGTAAAGACTAGTTTAGACGGTAATACAATGTATTACGACATGTTGAAAAATGACGTTGAATGAGAAAAATCTTATCATGTAAAAGCAAAATGCATGGAGTAAGAGAGAATACGGATACAAAATTTTACAAGCGCTAGGTAAATGCTCATTTTCTAAACCATTTTAGAAACTTATGTATTCTCATCACTCCAGAGTTGTATTTGAACTGTATATATTGAAGGTGGTAACATTTTTATACAATTAAAAAAACAACTAAAATCAACTTAGGCAATTAGTATGTTGTTTTTGTAAATATTGTAAAACTGTTACCATCTGCTTGTTTGTTATTAACTCAGCTGTTTAGTTTCTTTGCTTTTATTTTACTTATACACAGAAAAAATTATTAAATTTTTCCAATCACCAATTTTATACCAAATTCATAATATCAAGCAAACAAGTTGTTGATTTTGCACCGATTACCAAAATGATTATATTGATTACTAAAAATTGTAAAATTGTGAATAGTTTTTTCAATAAATTATATTTTTAATTTTAATTAAAAAAATGATCAAAAAACTTTGCCATTTTCAACAATGTGTTAATTTATTTAAAAAAATATTGACACACAGAAAAAGCTGTTTTATCAATTAAAAAAATTGTTTAAAAAGAATTTAAATTTAATTAATGTGATAATTGAATCAATTATTTTTTTAATTGAAAGAAAATTAAAAATTTTATTTTTATTTAATTCCCTTTTTAGTTGTTTTGAAATCAATTTTTAATTAAAATTTTAATTAAATAACAAAAAATCTAAATTGACTTTTTTCGTTTAAAATAAAATAATTTAAACATGTAGAATTGTTGTTGGGAATTGACAATATTTATTTAATTAAATTAACACATTGTTTGAAATGGCAAAGTTTTGTGATCACTTTTTTAATTAAAATTAAAAATATCATTTATTGAAAATTTTTTTCAAAATTTTAAAATTTCTAGTAATCAATATAATCATTTTGGTAATCGGTGCAAAATCAACAACTTCTTTGCTTGATATTATGGTTGGAGAAATTTAATATTGTTTTCTGTGCGATTCCCAACAACAATTCTACATGTTTAAATTATTTTATTTTAAACGAAAAAAGTCAATTAAGATTTTATGTTATTTAATTAAAGTTTTAATTGAACATTTATTTCCAAACAACTAAAATGTTAATTAAATCAAAATTTAATTTTTAATTTTTTTTCAACTAAAAAAATAATTGATTCAATTATCACATTAATTAAACTTAAATACCTTTTAAACCATTTTTTTAATTGATAAAACACTTTGTTTCTGTGTACGATCCGTGTAAATATTGAAAAATACTTGCAATAGGTTTTTATTTTTTTTATTTCAAATACTGATAATTTCATAATATTTTGATTCTACAAAGTCATAATACATTGTATTACCGTGTAAACTAGCCTTAAGAAAGTAAAGTCGGTCAAGTCCAACCTTATGATACTCCACATTACAGTATTTAAAAACAAATTTGCGAGAGTGTACCCTATTTAGTACCCATATGCAGCCACGGACCCTCCAGAAGGAAAATTTTGTTTTGAGGTTAAAATTTATGTAAAAAAATCTTTGTGCCGAACTTCCCTCGTAGTTATATGAAATGCAACACTGCTCCCATCAAGTACCACCTGTTAATAGACTACTGGCGAGTTTTCAGGAAGTTCCGTCATTTTAACAGCTGTTCAAAACATACAACCTCGTGGATTTAAAAAAAAGTTATTTTTCATCAAGATAATGCACGGGTGCACACGTGTGCAGTCTCAATCGCAAAATTACATGAATTGAGCTAGGAATTGGTACCTCATCCGCCATATTCTCCGGATTTAGCCCCCAGTGACTATTTCCTATTTCCGAACCTAAAGAAATGGCTCGGTGAAAAGAGCTCCAACGATGAAATTTTTGGTCAAACAAATGTCTGTGTTTCATTCAAAAAGTCACGGACTTATTGATCCGACCTCGTATTTAGATATCAACATCTATATGAGTTTCAAGGGATTTTAGGATGGGAGTTTATATGTGACATATGGTTAATTTTGGACTAACCGGCACAATATTTTGTCATGTAGCCACCCCAGTGCTGTTATTTAGTGGCTAGATTTATCAGTTTTTCGCCTTGGTTAGCCATTAAAAAATGAGTTTAGTCATTAACCATTTTTTTTAACCATTTTCCAACTTGTTTAGCCATAACATTTTTTTTTCGTTTTTTCTTTAAAAATAATAATTTTTATTTTCTTATAAAAAGTTATAAAATTGCTAAAAGTAAAATATCCTCCAACAATAAATTTTCAGTTGTTTAATCAAGAATAAAAATAGTTAAGCACAACAAATAAAATCTTTTAGTAAAATAAAAATTTTTAACAATTAAAACGCATTTAATTTAACTCACAACTTTTACAAATGTTGAAACTCGCTTTAAATGATAAGTTTTCACAAAACAAAGTAACAATGCAACATCTCTTAGCGTCAAAAAATGCAACATTGTATTGTGTGCAGGTGGCAACAAAAAATTCTTAGAAATTTCGGAATTTACTTTAAATCATCCCATACACGTTTCAATCCAATTGGCAACTGAGTCAGTTGTTGTCCAAATCAAATCGTCTACGGCTCTGTCAATTGATAAGTTTGGCAGTTGTCGTGTTGGTTGAAGAAAAATCCAAAGATTTTTATTTTCGCTAGTAAGTCTTTCAATTCGATTGTGCTGTGTGTGTTCGAGTCTCTTGATCAGCTGTCAATATGAAAGTTTGTAGTTTTCTTTGGCAAAAAAAAGTTAAGTATTTTAAAAACTGTCTTTAATTTCATTGAATTTTGAAATTTGTTTAAAAAATAATGAAAATCTTTCAATTCAATTTATAAAGTATTTGGCTAAGAATCATTTCAATTGAATTGAAACGTGTATGGGGTGCTTAAAGTTGCTCTCACCTTCCATGGTCTAATGCTGAAGTAGAGAGGGTATTTAGTCAAGTAAACACCTTTTAAAGTAATTTGAGAAATGGGTCACATTTAGCAACAGTTAATTCGATTTTATAAACTAGATAAATATTTTTACCATAACAAAAAAAAATTTTTTTATTTTTTTTCTTGAGATATGGACTCAGAAGGTTGGGTAAATGTTGTCATGCTTATGATATATCTTCAAAACTGTTGTTTATTTGTTTGACTTCAGGTCATAAAAAGATTATTTTCATCCGATATTTCGACCATACATCGATGGTCATCTTCAGGGGCTACAAAATACACATATATTTAATGTTTATATTTTATAGCATAAAACCATCTATCAATACATACATTCAAAACACTGTAAAAATTAAAAACTACAAACAAGTTGATACTCCTAACAGCTTAACATGTTTTCATCAACTGATATTGTCCAATCGATTTCGCCTTATCGACTTTGTCTTATTTCTGTTTTTCAAAATAAAGTACAAAATTAAAAATATAAAAATTGAAAAAAAATTTTTTATTTATAATCTTTTTATGACCTTAAGCCAAACAAATTAACAACAACATAGATAATCGCCACAGGTCAACAATAAATATTGAACATCATTTAAAACTAATATGTCTCATAGTTCCTATGAGATGAACAATAACGACATCGAATTTATCGACGATATAATTTTTTAAATGCTAAAAAATATTTAATTTTCGCTTATTTTTAAGTTACAAATTGATCTCAATTTTTTTTTATCATTGTAAAAAATGTTTAATGAATTATTTCTATTTTGTTATAGAATTTTAATGTGTTTTTCTTTTAACCCATTTTTAGCCAATTTTTAGCCATTTTTTAACCATTGTTTTCCGTTAATTTAGCCATTTTGATCACCAAGTTTTGGCAACACTGAGCTACCCTTAAATTTATTTTCGCCAAATTGTATGTCTATACCAGCATTTAAAAGAAAGTAACGACATTTAAAGTTATTTTCAGGAGAAGTATTTGCATTGGTGATATGGTCAAATATGGACCGATTCCAATAAAATTTGGTTAGAAGTTTGAAATACAATAAGTTTAGACCAAATTTTATGTAAATACCAACATAATAAGATGGTTAATGGGCAAAAAGACTATATTTCGGAAAGAAGCTTGTATTGGGGATATGCAAAATTATGGACCGATTCTCAGCATTTCGAATAGGCTTGTTCGTTGTAACAATTAGAACCTGTGTACCTAATTATCTGCAAAATTGCGACCTATACTTTCCGCACATGGTGGACATAGACAGCCAGCCAGCCGGACGGACGGACAGACCTCGTTAGGTCGATTCAAAAAGTGACTCTTAGTCAATCGGTTTACTAAAAGGTGGTTCTAAGATCAATATTTTTTAGTTTAACACGCATCAGCACAAACGCATAATACGCTCTCCATTGTTGCGGTTTGAGTTTAAACATACTTTTCTCACTTAAGTTCTCTGCTTTCTCTTTAAAAAATTGTTTTATGCAATTACAAATTAAATTCCCAGAACTTATTGATTTATCGCCAGCTAATAAATCTACACGCAGAGAAAAAGTATATTTAAATATGGTCACCTCCAAAAAAACTATTTTTAAAGAAAATTTTAAACATATTATGTTTAATTTAACCATATTATTGTCACCGACAACCATATTATTGTACCATATTATTGTTAACATATAATGGTTAATTTAACCAAGTTATTGTCATCGACAACCATATTATTGTTAAATTAGTCCTCCATCAAGAAGCCACAACTATATTATGGTTACCTCTAAAAATGTTATGGTTAAATTTTACAATATTTTGCATTTAAATTAACAATAGTATTTTCCTCTTTTCCAGGAGCAACATGCTATGGTTGAAAACCAACCATGCTATTATAAGTGTTAAATATATTTTAGTTATTATTACCCAAAAAATGTTCAGAGGCAACCATAATATGTTTGTGCCTTCTTGATGGAGGACTAATTTAACCATAATATGGCTGTCGATGACAATAACTTGGTTAAATTAATAATGGTTAATTTAAATTTGGTTTACAATTTTATTTAAAAATAGTTCTCTGGGTGTAGTTTCTGTTATCAAAACTATTCGCCAAACAGTCGAATGTAAAAAATGCTTCTCTCCTTTTTTTTAACGAGAATTATCTCATTTACTTTCGGTTGGTTCAACAAAAATTATCAGCCCAATTATGAATAAAAATTTCCTGGAAGTTTTTTCCCTTCTCCTATTTTTCCTATTTAAATTTAATTATATTTCCACCTAGAAACTTAAAAAACACCACTTTTTACGAGCCCCTATTGGTATTAGAAAAATTGTAACGTGTTGTAAGTGTAATAGCGCGGTAAAAGCAAATGGCAATATTAACAATAACAACAAAATTAAAATGCGCCTCCATATAGTCAATACTGCCAGTCAATTCAGTAATTTTCATTAAGCACAAAAAAAAAAATTGTCATAGATGAGTAGAAACACTGGGAGTAGCACAGACTTAAGAGTTTTAAACAATTTTATTTTACTTTTTTTTTCTCGAAACAATTGTTGTTGCTGTCATCGTCATTACCATCATAATCATCAATGTAGTCGCTACAAATTTCTCGATTTCTCTTCTCTAAATATCGTTTATAATCACCGCACAAGTAGAACGAAGTATTATGAGGCAAAACGTTAAATTGACCCTAAATGTTGGCAGTTTAGAAGGTGGTAATAGTAACAATATTAAACTCAATTGGCTAAGGTTAGTTAAGTGCAAATATATCAAACAACAACGTTAAAAAGGAATAAAAGCAAAAGGAAATAACACAGAACTTCTCGAGTAAATAATAATAACGACAAGTGTTTATGGACAGAAGGAAAAAAATTCATATAAAATACTAGAATTTGCCATAAATGTTTAATGATTTTATGTCTCTATGGAACTGAGATAGTGAACAGTAAGTGAGTTGAAGTGTCAAAACTAAATTAAGGCACAAGCAAATTGTGTAATTACATGCAGAAATTGGTGACAGTTTGTATGGTTTATTAAGCATGTCATCTAAGGACATTTTTTTGTTAGTAAATAATATTAAAAATATAAAAAAATTCTTAAAAAAGGAAAGAAATATTTAAATGATTTAATTTAGTGATGTTTCTATACAATTAGATTTTCCTAAACAATTATAAATGTTTTTTAACACTTTTGGAAATGTTTCTAAACATTGGATTAAATGTGTAAAAAAAAATCCTCTTTTTGAATATTTCTAAACATTATGGAATAAAGTGTAACAAAATGAAATTTTCTTAAATTTACCCTAATTCTTATTTAATTTTTCATTAAAAAAAAAAAAATACTTTTTAGTAAAATTCATTTGGGTTTTGTTTACATATGCAGAAAATTTTGGCATACTTTATAAGATTCCAAACGTTAAGCTGTGCAAACTTTCGAGATAGGTAACACTTATACATGTCAAATTTTTCGTATGAAATAATAGATGTTGCTCAACATTTTTTTCAAATTAGAACAGACTACTAAAATGTTTCTATACATTTACATAAATGCTTTAAAGTATTCATTTAAATGATTCTCTCACATGAAATGTATAAATATTGTCTACCTCGCGGTTTTGCAAAACTTAACGTTTTTTTTTGATAAAAAATACAACATTGTTTTGCGACAAAACATAAGCCAAAATCTGTTTTCCATTCTTGTTTTTGCTTTTTGTAACGTTTGTTATAAAAACCACTAAACAAATACAAGAATATTATCAAATGTTGCTTTAAATTCCGTGCGATACAATATGAACTGCAGTTGTTTCGTACGGAAAACAAAAATGTTTCTACAAACATTTGGTATATTTTTCGTAATATCAACAGAGTAAAACTCTAAGCAAGCTGCACTTGCTTAGCACGGAAAACAAAAATGTTGCTCGAAATATTTGGTATATTTTTCGCAATATAAGCAGAGTACAACTCTAACAATATATTTCGTATGTATTTCACATAAATTTTTATTGAGTTTGACAAGATTTCGCACGAAATACTGAACAGAGTACCAGGCTAAACACGTTACCGTAACGTTTTAAAAACTATTTAAATGTTTATAAACATTTACATTAATGATTTTTGACAACTTCCTTTTAAATATTTGTTTATTTATTTCTACTTATTTACCATACACCTATATGATCTGATACATTTTCTTAAATGTTCCTCAACATTTATGTTTCTAAACATTTACTAAGACATTTCTAAAAATATTTGAATGTTTATTTACATATACTGAAATGTTTCTAAACATAAGCTGGAATGTTTTTAAATATTAACTTAAATAGTTCTAAACATTTAATTAAATGTTTCTAAACATTTAGTTAAATGTTTCTATACATATACTGAAATGTTTCTAAACATTTACTTAAATGTTTCTAAGCATTTACATAAATGGCTCTAAGCATTTTATTAAATGTTTCTAAACATTTACTTTAATATTTCTAAACATTTACTTAAATGTTCGTATACATATACTGAAATGTTTCTAAGCATTTACTTAAATGTTTCTAAGCATTTATTTTAATGTTGATATACATATACTTAAATGTTTCTTCACATTTACCTTAATGTTTCTAAGCATTTAGTTAAATGTTTCTAAGCATTTACTTAAATGTTGGTATAAATATACTTAAATGTTTCTAAACATTTACCCAAATGTTGGTAAGCATTTACTTAAATGTTTCTAAAAATGAACTTAAATGTTTCTCAACGGTGTCTAACTATTACTATAACAACAATAACGTGATTACAATAAACAATCAAACGCAAGGATCAGAACTAGCCCACCTATCCTTACAGAAATTTGTGCCGCCATCAAGCAACTCCCAAATTTGGAAAGCCGTCGGTATAGACGGTACTCTTGCGTAAATTTACAAGACCGATTCCCTCTTATTGCAGAAACTTTATTTCCTCTGATATGCGGCAACTGCGAGCAGGAAGCTTTTCCAAATAAATTGAAGGACGGTATAGTAGTTAAGATTGCTATAAAGGGTGATTTAAAAAACTGTGATATCTGTCGGGGCATTTGTATATTATCAACTGTATCAAAGTAAAAGTAAATTGCAAATATTATATGTAATCGCTTTAAGGACCGCCTTGAAAATACCACAAATTCTGCTCAAGCCGGTTTTCGTAGTAGTTTCTCGTGTGTTGAACGCATTAACACCATCTGGTTGATCATTGAACAAAGTGCCGAAAACAAATCAAATCTCCATCTGCTATTCATCGAGTTTGAAAAGGCGTTCGACAGCATAAACTTTGAATGTGTTTTGAACTCATAACGCATAGCTCTGATTAAAGAAAGCTACAACGATGCAAAATATAACGTATTACACGAAGGGAAATTATCACAAAGACAAGGGTGTATATTATCTCCACTCTTTTATTACTCGTCATCGAAGACGCAATATCGTCAATATCCTTCCAGCGTAGAGGAATCCTGGAATATCTGGACTATGCAGATTATTTATCCCTTTTATCGCATAGAGTGCGTGATCTTGAGATATCGATAGCTGCCCCTCAGTCGCGTTTCGACGGCACAGGCTTAAGAATTAACGAAAAAAGACCAAGGGACTAGCAGAGCGGCACAAACGCGCCCGTATTTATCGCTGTAGGAGACCACAGCTATGCAATGGCTGATTAATGCTGTTATTTGGACAGCATGGTCTCAGCTAATGGAAGAACCGAGATTGATGTACAATCAAAAATCAGCAAAGCAGGAGCAGCGTTTGGAATGCTATCATCACCGATTTGGCAAAATAGCAGCATAAGCCTACAAACAAAGTTAAATTTATTTAAATCAAATATCAAATAAGTTTATCAGTTAAGGCGAATTCTATATTTTTTGTCCAAGAGTAATTCAAATCTGGAACTGCTACGGGCAATAAATCAGCTGGATATAACATTTGAAACACAAATGCAAAAGGCAGTGGGTTAAGCAGGTTCTTCGACATGACGGCGATAATATTGACAAACAAGCTTTACGTTGAAACCCCTTCCACCAGTTGGGACGAAGAGTTGGAAGACTACGACTTAACTGGAGATATGCCATATAAACTGAAATTAGATCTCTAAATTGAAAATGGAATGAACTGAGAAGTATGAACCAAAATCGATTGCGATGGAGATCGGCTATTGCTAGCGTCCTATGCTACAGTGGGAGTTAAATGTTTTATAGAATATTATGTATTATATTATAATGTATTATAGAATATTAAAAACGATCTCAAATTGAAGAAGAATCGAAACTAGATTCTAATATTAGAATCACAACATAAAAATATTTTTTCAAATGGACCAGAGTCTAAACCAGAATCTGCAAAAAGACCTAAAAGTCTTTGCTAGAATCTGAGTAAGAATCTCAAATAAAAGATGAACTAAAACCAGCCCTAGAAACTTAATGAGCATTATCTCAACATTAATAAAAACAAGTTAGAGTGCTATATTCGGCTGTGCCGAATCTTTGATACCCTCCACCGACAGGAGTGAGCTCTATATGATAAATACATATATATTATTAACTAAGCTTCACAAAAACGAGCGTCAGCATTAAAATTAGTTGCGGTTTAGACATGAATTAAATTTTGACCGACAATAAGAAAATTTTATGCGTTTCTTGTTAGGACTTTGAACATGCTTGAAAATATCATGATTCGTAAAAGTTTTAGCCGAACTAAAATAATTTTTAGGAGGGTTATTTGTATTGGACCTGTGGTAAATTATGGACCAATCATCCCAAAATTCTGAAGACTGATTTCTAGTATTACAAAAAATAAATTAGAATAAATTTCAATACAGCAGTGTAATTAGTTTTAGCGTTAACAGTAAATTTCACAAATTTGCATGATATTTTTTCTGGCCATATGAATTTAAGTAAAAATTTCATCGCAATATCTATACCTGTGATGGTTTTAGGTGAATTCAATTATTTTCGCAAAGCGGGATTTATTTGGTTTAAGGCGCAATAAACTGTTTTCCGAGAGTAGGGTTTATATGGGGCATATGGTAAATTATGGACAAATCTTCACGAAATTTGAATTGTGATTTTCGTCCTATAAAACTGTGACGTACCGAATTTTAGTATAATAGCGTTATTTATTACGGTTGTAGGCGTACTAAACTGTTTTCCGGGAGTAGGGTTTATATGGGGACTAGTGTAAATTATGGATCGATCTTCAAAAAATTTTACAGTATGATTTCTGGTCCTAGAAAACTGTGACGTACCAAATTTAAGTATGCTAGCGTTTTTCATTGCGATTTTAGGCGTACTAAACTGTTTTCCTCGAGATGGGTCTATATGGGGCCTATGGTAAATTATGGACCGATCGTCACGAAATTTACCAGTATGATTTGGAGTGGTACAAACCAAATTCGAGCAAAATTTTATGTCATTCCGTGCATTAATAAACCATTTATGTTAGTTTTTGTATCAAATTTATCAATTTTTTCAGGGTGGTGGTTCCACATTTTGATTCATAGTTCTGATCCTACTGAACCGATGTTGCTGGATTTCAATCCGAAACTGCTTAGGATAACTACAAGCAATTTGAGACCAAGTTTGTTCTTTTCTTTTGCGTTTTTCGAAAGTGAGCGTGTTTTCAACAGACGGACAGACAGACGGACATGGCTAAATCGACTTAGAATTACTCAAGGACCCAGAATATATATACTTTATGGGGTCTTAGATGTATAATAAAAAAGTTTCACACGGAATGACAAACTTAGTATATCCTCATTCACCACAGTGGTGGTGGAGGGTATAACTAGACTCTTTATCAGTATCCATGCTCTGTAACGTTGGTGAGAACTTCACCGAAAAGATGTGAATAAAAATATTCAATCGTTTCTCAAAAAGTGAGACAAAATGTGTCTGCAACTTATGTCGAAAACTACCAAAAGAGATAACTTCGTTACGTTATAAACGTCATAATATTCCACTCGAAGCCGATGTGAAAGTACAGACGTTGAGAACGCCAGTCACACACATCGTTGACAGCGACCAGAATTGACTAAAACTGAAAAATTGTCAACGACAGTGTCGAAAATACAACCGTCGGCTATACTAAATAATGTAAAGGGCGACTTTAATGTTTGTTGTTTACAAAAATATACATCCGTATATTTTCCCAAAATGTAAAAAGTAAAATAATTAAACAATAAAAAAATCTGCCAGGAACAAATAACTTACTTATCTCTTCCGTGTTAATACACATTGCATTTTGCATTTTTAAATTATTTTTCAGTGTCAAAAATTTTTCTCACCCCGCTTTTATTCGTGCGATTATTTGACAGTTCAAAGCGGGAACTTTCCCACAAAAACACACTTTTTCTTAAAATTTGCGAGTAATTTCCTTACGTGCCAGTTTTAACTCGCTAAAAATATTACAGACGCAGTTAAGTGAGAAAAACAGTTGCTTGTATCAATGTATGACATTTTTGTTTCATTTCTCACATTTCAATCAAAAAGTTTCTCGACGCGGGAGTTACAGAACATGGCCACAGAATCTGAATTGAAATCTAGACTTGACACTCAATTAGAACGTATGCTAAAGGGTGGTCCAACCAAAACGCAACGATATTAATTGTAAAAAAACCAAACGTTTTCAGAGAGTTGTTTTAATATTTTTCATTATAAAAGAAGGATCTATGGCAATTATGTGTGAAACAAAATATCGGTCAAATGTTCGCCACGGCTTCGTTGGTATACCTCTTTCTTGGTTCAATGGCTCTGAGACAAAATTGAGGTTCAATGTCGTTAATGTGCCGAATTATCTCATTGTTTAGCTCTTCAATTGTTCTTGGCTTATTAACGTACACTTTTTATTTTGTAATATCCCAAAAGAAAGAAGAGCAACGGTGTCAAATCACATGATCGTGGATGCCAATTAACATCGTCACGACGTTAGATAACACGGCCATTGTATTTCTCGCGCAAAAGAGTAAGGGTACGTTCGTAAATGCAAAATTTTATTGCTGATGCGTGATCACCGGTTGCAGTTGTGATGCTGATGCTTTTTTTTACTGCACAACAGCTGTGCAAAGTTTGAATTTTTGAGCACGAGCTAATTTTCAAAAGTTTCATAAACGAACAGAAAATAATAATAAAAATGTTATCAACAATAGTGATGCCAAATTTTTTTGAATATATTAAAATCAAAAAGGACAGTTTTCTTATAAATAACAACAAAAAGCAGCAAAAAAGAAAAATAAAACGATTTCTTTTATATCAAAAGTTATTGCATCAGAAAATTCACTGATGCAATAATTGCAGAAATTTGCTGCAGAGCTGCGGCATCTCACTGCATAAAAAGAAATGTTGACCTATGAGGGTGATGCCAAGTTTCTTACAAGTGATGGTTTTACGAAGATTAAACTTTACTGATGCGCAAGTGATGCGCAAGAACTGCATTTACGAACGTACCCCCATTGTTTCGTTGGCTGTGTGGCAAGTGGCACCATCCTGTTGGAACCACATATCGTCCAGGTTCATATCCTCAACTCGCGACAGCGAACACCATTCACGGTAACTGCTTGGTCGACCTAATTTTCGAAGAACTACGGCCCGATGACGACGCCAGCCCATAAACCACACCAAACAGTCACTCCTTGTGAATACATCTGCTTTTCAACAATCATTCGTGGATTCTCATTTGACCAAATGCGGAAATTCTGCTCTTTAACGAATTCACTGAGATCGATTATGCTGACAAAAAAAAAATCACGAAGTGCCCAATTCATTTTGATTTTAACGCCTATTTTTCTTTCTTAAAGGCTTGAACAATCTTTACCCGCTGCTCAATCGTGTACCTCTCCATGGTTGACTTTGTCAAACACTGAAACAAAGAAATGTCAAATTTAGTTGGGCAAAATACTTGACGTTAAGTTGCGACTCACAATTAACATCGTGCATTATGGTTGGACCACTCTTTAAAATCTAAACTTGTACTTAAACAAGAAACTAGGAACCATACAGGAATTTAAACAATTTTAATGTCTGTTAGTGTTTTTTAAAATATTTGTAATTAACCTTTTTATTTATTATTTCAATTGTTTGTAATCCTACATTCTTATTTAATTCAAAACGTGTCAATCTCAGCCCTCAAAAAAAAAAAAATCATTTATATAAATGAACAGATTTTTTGCATTTATTATAAAATTTTTTTATTATTTAAATTTTTTATTATAATTTCTTGTGTTCTGTTTATTTTTTTTTTCCATAGGACAAAGCAACAATTATGATTATGAATAATAAAATAATCAAGATAAAAAAATTTTAATCTCATTTCATAAACAATTTATTAATTTTAAGTACTCAGACTTTTTTTGTAAGACTAAATTCGAAGGTGGTTCAGAAAGAGTCTTCTGTAAAAAAAATTAGATTTGAAATCAAAGAAAGCAGGGGTGCGATTCACTAATTTTCAACGTTCCGACAATCGTAATTTTTGTCGACATTTTATTCGCTTGCAGTAACGGTAGTGTGATTCTGTAATTTATTTTTAACGATTGTAAACAGCTGTAGTTTTTGTACCATCTCTGTCTACAAAATGTTAAAATAAACGAAAAGCACAAAAGAGAATAAAGAAAAACAAATGAAATTGTGCTTAATTAAGTGTTTTTATATTTCATTTTGTAAATTTTACATTTAGAAATTTGTTTTTGTACATAATTTGCTTTTTTTGTACATTTTGAATTTAGAATTTTGTTTTTGTTTATACATATAGACTGACTTCCAAAACGTACTTATACACAGTTTGTATACAGTTTTACTACTGTATTTTAACCATGTACATGTACAAAGTGCCGAAACAATGCAACTATGTGTTTTGTTTATTTAAACGTTTTGAAATGTAAGTGATGCAAATGAAATGTTTGTTTGAATTTTTTGTGGAAGAAATATTCTTAGTATATGGGGGATTTCATGTCAAGTGACCCAACTTTTGAAATTGATGTCTTCCGATTTGGATGAAATTTGCACCAAGGTTAGTCTTATTGGATAGTAGTTTAGACACAAATTTTCAACAAGATCGGTCAAAAAGTTTCTGAGTTACAGGGGTTCAAAATTTAACATTTTGGCCAAACCGGTGTTCTTTCTCATCCATGTAACTTATTATCTATTGGTGTTAGCAAAATTTGTCCCAAACAAATTAGATAGCTATTTCTTCAAGCCTTCGAAAAATATTTTTCTTGTTTTTTTTTAAATTTTTTTAAATTTAAAATTTATTTTTTATTTATGTTTTGGAAGGGTTTGCATTGTATATATTTTGTACTGCGGCGTTATGAAACATTATGCTCTGTTCTAATACAAAGCAATTAACGTTTTGGAAGTCAGCCATACATTAGACCATTGGTGTTCAAAAATGTTTTGCATAGCTATTGCGAGCGAATTTTTTAAGTACAGTGACACGCAAAACTAAACGCACAATTTTTATTAATATATAATTACATGAAATTGATTTGGTTGTATAAAATTTATAATAATGAAGTTCCCACTGAATTTAATGTATGTGATAAACTTCCGTCGATTAGGGACATCTAAAGAGTTGGTGATTTTTGTAATTCCATAGTATTTATCAACAAAATATCAATACGGCTCCGTACATGTGCATTCTTTGCTGTGTGACAATTAATTTCATCATTATTTATTTATTACACTGTATTGGAGAAACTATCAATACAGTTACCGTCCATGTGCACTTGTTGCTTTCACACGTACGACAAATATAACGAGTGTAAAAACAAAGGGGTGGGGGCTTCTAAACAATTGTTTACTTGAATGAGCATCACTGCATTAGACCGACTCACCTTGTATGGAGCTGTGGTTTTGTTACCCCTCTGAAAATAAAGCTTGATATGTTTTATGATGATTCCCAAAATATTTTGGTTCAACCGTTGACCATCCGTGAGCTGGACCATTTTAAAAAAGGTATTTTTTCAGTTTCCCAAATTTTTTTGTTCTTTGCTCCAAGACGACATAAATAACATTTGGTATCATCGAAAAAAGTTTTTGAAGCAGCATCCAATGGAATATAAAACTTGACCGCTTGGGACCTACTAATTGAGATATTTAACTAAATACATATTTTCGTTTCGGGTTTTCATACAAATTCTACGTATGTGGAAATAATGTTCTGCTTTTCAAATTGTATCTGCACCCATTTTCTGTAATTTTGGTAAGATCTTCTCGCTTCGAAAACATGTGAAACAAAATATTCCATCGTTTCTCGAAAAGTGCGAAAAAATTGTGTCTGTAACTCATGTCGAAAACTATCAAATGAGATTACGGTCGTTACGTTATAAATGTCATAGTGGAATATTATGAAGCCGATTAGAAATTGCAGATGTTGGGAACGCCAGTCAAACATATCGTTGACGGCGACCAAATTTGACTGAAATTGAAAAAATTTTCAACGACGGCGGCGAAAAAACAACCGTCGCCAACAATGTTACAGACGCAGTTAAGTGAGAAAAACAGGTGTTTGTTTCAATTTATGGCTTTTTTGTTTCATTTCTCACATTTCAATCGAAAAGTTTCTCGCCGCGGGAGTTACAGAACATCGGTACTGTTTTAAGATAATGTTATGCTACTACAGAAGTCTCGCAAAATATAAAAAAAAAACGGAAAAAGTTCTGCCTGATTTTAAGCAACCAGTCGGTTGGAACCTTGAGTTGTTATTTGGGTTCAATTCTAAAGAGACTTCAGCAAAGATTACTAAGGGAATTAAACTGTGGGAAAGGAATTTTTATTGAACTTCCCAGTCTTCCCTCGTGCTTGGCAACATCATTAGCATTAAAATAGTAGTGTTGAGTTGGGGTTCCATGTTGCAACAATTTTTTTCGTTATTCGCTTAAAATAAAAGCACTCGTTGAAAACCAATTAAATGTTATTAATAGACTATGGCAAAAAAAAAAAAAAAAAAAAAAAAAAAAAAAAAAAAAAAAAAAAAAAAAATAAATAAATAAAAAAACGACACGAGAGATAAAACACACAAGAAAATAACAAAAATACCAACTGTATGAGAAAAAAGTACTTTTTTACAGCAAAAAATTAACTCTGTTGACTTGGCTACATAAATTTTATAACACCAGTTGTTGCCAATTGTTGCAACATTAAAATATTTTTTTTTTATACGTCAGCTTAACAGCACACAGACACAGGCTCGAGAGGATTGGGTAATGTCGTTAAAATGAAATGGTGGATAGAGGACAGTTTTTGTGGAATGGTAATTTCTAGTAGTGACTCCTTTTTTGAGTCTAACTTAGATTCTAGTTTTGAATTAAACTTTATATTTTGAATGAGATTCCACAATAAATACAATACCGATTCATATTAAAGTTGGGATTTTTGTTTAGATACTAAATGAGTACCCATGTTCTTTAACTTTGGTGAGAACTTCTCGCATCGAAAAGATGTCAAACAAAATATTCCATCGATGTCAAACAAAATATTCCATGCATATTTAATGTATTGTGGGAACTTTCTTACAAAAATTTTACAGACACATTTTTTCTGTAAATTGGCGAGTAATTTTCTTACGTGACAGCTTTTACTCGCTAAAAATATTACAGACGCAGTTAAGTGAGAAAAACAGTTGTTTGTTTCAATTTATGGCATTTTTGTTTCATTTCTCACATTTCAATCGAAAAGTTTCTCGAAGCGAGAGTTACAGAACATCGGCACAGATTGTAGTTAATTTTTTGGTTAAGGCTCTAGTTTGAAATTTAGTTTAAATTTAAGTACAAATTTAAGTCCAAATTAGTGTTAAGGTGAATGCTAAGATTCTAGTTCTGTTTTAGATTCCAGCTTAAATTCCTATTGAGATTCTAATAAAATTCTAGTTTGCATTTTAGTTTCTATTTTAATCATGATTTCAGCTCAGGTTATAGTCTTTTAAATTGCAATTAAGATTCAATTGAATTGTGTTTTAATTTCATATTTAAGTCAACATTATAGCTAATTCCTTAAATGAAAGTACTCGTACCTCATTTCCAACCCTGTCTGTTAAAAATTGCCTGTGTTCTTTATTATTGAAAAAATGTTTATCATAATGTTTATGTGTTTTTTCTTGTTTAATTTTATATTCAATTTAAACAAAAACTACAACGGCAACATCAAGTAAAAACAAATGCAAATGTGCAACAACATTGGCTGCATGTTGTAGTAGAAACAATTGCAAAATGTTGTAAAGGCTTAACAATACAAATACAGCAATATTTATTTGTTGTTCTTTTGGTTGTTTCAGTTCTTTTGCTACTCTTTTTTTGTTTTTTGGAAAAAACTTTACAAGACCCAGGACAAAAAATTTATATGGTTTTGCATACTGTAGAAATTCAGACATACACACGCACACACACACTGTCAAATGGCCACCAACAAAAGCAAATCCTGGCAAACTTTAAATAAAATAGGCAGGCAGCGTTACGGCGACAAACTGAAATGGGGCAAAAAAAAAAAAAAAAAAAAAGACAAAAATTTTAAATAAAATCGGGTAGAAAAACCAATTGCGGACGCGGTTGTAGGCCATTAAAAGTGCTTGTTGTTGAGCCTTTGCCACATGGGGTTTTATAGAATTTCATAAACACACTTGCAATACACGCACATACACACTCACACAGTGAAACACAAATACAAACTTAAACACATACACACACTAACTCACTTAACAATAATACTACGCACCGGAAGTGACCACGACGACAGTCATTTGTAAAGAGTAGAAGTTGTTGTAGTAGTTGTTTGTAAAATGAAACGACGATCGGATAGATGGACGGACTAGCAAACGGACGGACGGACGGATGGTTGTATGGACGGACAGACGGTTAGTCAACGGAAGGATGGGTAGACAAATATAACAACTGTATGTAAATTGGTGCAACCAATATCACACATACACTCACACACACACACGCAAATACAGCCACAGAAAACGGACATGATAACACTGCCTTTAACAATAAAGCTCTAAAGAATATAATGCAATTCAACAAAACAGTGGGGCATTTTTTTTAAATATGTATTTCAAGAATTGGCTCAAAATTTGGTTATTTGCACAAAAAAAATTTTTTTTTTTTAAGGAAGTTTTATAACTTAAATGCAGCCTGAACCATAAAAAGCTAAATTGAGATCTTTTTGGCATAACATTTTAAACAAAACGAAAAAAAAAAAAAATACAGATAAAGTCACAGTCAGACAACAGATTGAAATTGAGATTATGGATCTAATTCTAGTTTTGATTGTAGCTCTGAACTTTTTTCAAGTTCCAGCTCAAACTTGAGTCCAGATTCTACTTTAGATTTTTATTCCGACCCTTCTTAAGTTTACCGCGCAGATTCTTTCTCAGATTTAAGTCAACATTCTGCTTCAGTTTGTAGTTCAGACTTGCTTTTAAATTTAAGCTCAGAGTTCTTCTCAGATTTAAGTCCAAATTCTACTTCTGAAGTTAATTCAGACCCTTCTTTAGACTCCAGCTCAGACTCTTTTTCACATTTCTATCTAGATTGTAAATAAGATTGTAGTGTAGACCCTTTTTTAGATTCCAGCCTATATTCTCTCTCACATCTAAGTCCAGGTTCTCCTTCAGTTTGTAATCGTATTCTGGTAAAGATTTTGGACTAATTGCTATATAAGATTTTAATTTCATCTCTAATTCAGATTTAATCTCTTATTTAGTTAAAATTTAGACGACCATACGTCATCAAAACTTATTTATATTGAGCTTCCAGAGCTTTCGCTTTTGAACATAAATGGTAACACTTAGACCTTAGACGCTGTATGCGTGACCCACTTGTCTGTTGTCTTTCAATTAGCAATATGTAAAAGGGGCTTAAGTTCTAGTGTTGTGTTGTGTTGTGACCAAGGCGAATTAAAAAAGGGGGTGGGTGTAACAGCGAATAAAAATGCCGATTCGTGTGTTGCATATAGTTGGGATCCAGTGATGTCAACTCTTCACTACTAAGAATGGATAAATTTGTAGTAAAAAATGTCTCAAAAATGGCTAAACAAGATTTTATTATAAAAAGCGCATCAATATTAATAAAATACTTACAAAATTTATTTACAACACTGCAATTGTACACAAGAGATTATTTTGTATGTGTTAATAAACCTTCGAAAAATCTTTGAATAACGAGAATCTAAAATTATCGATAAAAAAGTTTTAATACCCTTCACCAAAGGTAAAAGGGTATATATATAACTTTGTACTTTTTACAATACTGATCTAAGACCGTATAGAGAATATACATTCTGGCTTCTTATGAGAAGGAAAGTTCAAATCCGGTTGTCCGCCTGTCCGTCCGTTGAAATGGGGTTTCCGATGATCCCATATCTGATAAAGGCTAGGTAGTTATACATTTGTGTCGTATATAGTCCGGAATTGTTTGCTTTTGCAATTCAGGAAGATCGGTCGATAAATGGCTGAGATATGAATAAAAAACTACGACTACCTCTAATAAATCTACCTCCTATAAATCCCATGTTGTTGTTGTTTTTAAAATTTTTCTTTTTTCTGTATATCTGGAGAACGGCAAGAGCTATTTCTTTCAAATTTGGTACAAATATCTTGGTTGCCAATACACCAACTCTCTAAAAAAATGGGCTGGATTGGAGAAGTGGGTGTGGCACTTCCCATATTTCTGTATATCTGGAGAACGAAACGAGCTAAAGTTCCCAAATTAGGTACAAACATATCGGTTATCAATACACAGTATCCCACAAAATATGGGCGGCATTGGAAAAGTGGGCGTGGTACCACCCGTACAAAGACATTATTGAAAATACTCAAAATTTATTGCTCTAGGATGGCATATGAATACGTTTTATATATCAAAATATCAGAAATTCTTAGCAGAATATATTTTCCAAAAACCCTGAAAGTTTTTTCCCAGAATTTTACTTCTATATCCTTTAAAAAACATTTTTTTTTTTTTTTATAAAATTTACAGTTTTGTTCTAAAAAAATGCGCATTTTTTTCTGTGGCTAGTAATCTATATATATATATATATATATATATATATATATATTTATAACTCGAGAACCACTCAACCGATTTTCAAACGAGTACATGCGTTGGAAAGGTCTACTTTCACTGATAGTTTATAAAAAAAAACCATTGAAAAACTTCTATGAATATGCGTTATGCGCGCACTTGTATGAAGGTGTGTTTTCTCTATATAAAATGTATTTTTTTCCTTATGAGAATTACATTTTTTTTTAATACAAAGACGTAAACGTATGTTATTGTATTGTCCACCAACGCAGGCAGGGTAACTCTAGTTTTATATAAAAACCAAACAATTTATTTTAGACAAAACCCTTAATATCTCAAAGCAAGAAATTTCGACTTAAGCCATTATTATTTAATGCCACAGATATATTACATATGTATGTATATTTATATAAATATCCTTTTGTTCTTATCGCACTATGGTAAAGGGTATATAAGATTCGGCATAGCCGAATATAGCACTCTTACTTGTTTTTTTATGGTAGAAGTAATTTGCATTATCTAATTAAGAAAAATTCAATGTTAAAACACAACTTATACTACATTAAAAACATTTTTGATTAAAAAATTTGAAAAACTTGGAGAAAATTTGGCTAAATAAAAATGGCTAATGGCTAAATTAATTTTTTTCATGGCTGAATAAAATAAAAAATGGCTAAATCCAGCCACTAAATGGCTTAATTGGACACTGTTGGGATCTTAGTTACGATGCTTGTTAAGTTTATTTTCCAGATTCTGTCGAGGTTGTACTGTCGATCGAATTAGATTTGTTGCTCTGACAACGTCTCTCACGCTTGAATTCAGCGTACTCGAATAAGCTTTACCAGTAGGGTGACTAGTAGACCGTACCTAAAAAAAGAAAAACCAAAAACCCCGTACACCTCATAAAATAAGAATTTTTTTATAAGTATTTGGGTCGCCCTTTTTCCATTTTTCTTTATATCTTTGGCATTTGTAGTCGAATCTTTAAGGGCCATTATTACAACCTAATGATAAAGTTGCTGATAGTTAACGTGAACAATAGCTATCTTGAACGATAAAGTGACCAATAATTTTTTTCCGTTATTACAACTGTCCGATAAAATAAAAAATGTAATTTATATACTGTGGCAACATTGCAGTATATACCGACTACTTTTTGTTGTTAAAATACGTAGTGGCAACGAATTGCTTTTGTTTCTTTCTTTAATTAAAAAAAGAATTCAATTTTTGTGCTTTATTTTTGTTCTTAATGGTAAATTGTTTTGTTTTTTGTGTTAAATTGTGTTTTTTCTTTAAGTTTGCATACTTTAATTTAACTTAAAACTGTCACTGATGCTACCATATCTTCAGCAGAAAAAATGGCATCTTCAAGTTCACTTGTAAAGTTACCATGAGGACAAACCTGATGTTAGCTTATCAGTCACTTTTTAGGTTAATGTTAACTTGTAATAACCAAAAACTATTTATCTGTCAGATAGCATCCTAAAAGTATGAGAGAAGACTAATGTTTTGCTTTTAAAGCCGTTGACCCCCAGTATCCCGTTATAGTATCTTTCCAGGTCAATTGCTTTTAGAGCAAAACATAAGTCTTCTTGAGACAAAAACCTCGATAGATCATACGTTCAGATCTGACGGTAAATGACAAAGATACGGGTGTCCGCCGGGAAGGTATACTACTTTGTTTGTTTATAATTTTTGATTAAATGAAAGAGAATAGATCTTATATTGATAAATGTTTTATTTAATGTCGGCAATTATGTATGGAATACAATATCAGATAAATGTCCGCCTCACAAATGCGAGCCCTTTTGAGCACATTTTTCATTATATTCTCACACATTTCACGCGGTATTTCATTAATTTCATCACGAATATTTTGTTTGAGTTGCTCAAGCGTTTCTGGTTTGTTTGCATAAACACTTTATTGAGCAGCAGTAATGTTTTCAGTTGATCTTGCAGTACATTGTGTTCCATGCTTGGGCCTATCACCTACAGCCCCTTTTTCTTCGATATCATACACTGCACGAAAAATAGTGCGTTTTGTTGGCACGTTGTTTCTCCCAAAAATTTCACGTAACTTTCTCATTGCCACAGTAATCGATGATTGATTTTGATAAAATGTTTTAACGATTAAAACACGTTGGTTTATCCAATATTTTTTCATTATAAATTTGCCACGTGTCTACTTCACGACTGTCAAATATGAACTGTCAAGACTAATGTTTACCAAAATGGCGGCAAAACAAAATGGCGGACACCCTCTACTAAGAAAAATGTACGTTCGGCAAAAACAAAAAAAAAAAAAAAAAAAAAAAAATTGTTTTTCGAAAGCGCCTAGCAAAAATACTTTATAAATTGTTGGTTAATTTATTGAGCTTGAGGTTTTTTTTTTCTTTTTTATATAAAAAATTTTATTTCATTTATTTTATAACTCTAACATTTTGATACAGCAATGCGCATCATCATTAGTAGTGCGGTTCACTAACTTTTTTTACGATAATCGTATTGTTAAAATAAATAAAACGAAAATTTATCAAATTTGCTGTTCAGTAACATTTTTAACGATATTCGCTGTCGATTAGGCTTATTCTGAATTGCGATGCGAAAATCAATGCGATGCGAAAACACATAAATGCGAACAATTGCTATTCTGTATTGCGATATTCGCAAAGTTTTTTTTTTTTAATCGCATTTCAAATGCGAAAAGGTGGCAATTCGGTATTCTACATTGCGAAAACACATGTCAAATTCGCAAAATTTATTCGACAACAAAATAGCATTCGCAAAGTACAAACATGTAAGTGAAATATAATATTTTATTTATTTATTCATCATATATTTATTATTTAATTCAGGGAAGCAAGCAATAATACCATCAAACCGCGTCAATTTGAAATAATGATAGAATTTATGAATAAGCACAGCCAATTGGCAAGAGGCCATTTGAAAACACCAAATGCACGTCCCACAGAATCCATTTTTATTATTTTTTTTCCTTACAGAATGTCCTAAATAAATTTTATAAACAATTTTCACAGCCAAACACAAACAATTTATTTATTTTTAATTTGACGTTTGTTGACACTGACGTTTATTTGAGCAGCGTTGCCACGATTTGAAATAAATTGCGAATGCGATTGCGAAAGTCTAACAGAATACCAATTTTCTTTCGCATCGCATTTCATTTGCGCATCGCATTGATTTTCGCATCGCAATTCAGAATAAGCCTCCAGCTGTTACTTTAAGCAGTTTTTTTTCGTTATTTTAACGACAATCATTTACGTTGTGTTTATATAATCGATAAAGTGTATATTATGTTTAAAGTGGCTGAGGCCCGACTTCTTACATACTACAAACATACGTTCATGCATATGTATATGTATGAACAAAAACAAAATTCTAAATTCAAAATGTACAAAAAAAAAAGCAAATTATGAACAAAAACAAAATTCTAAATTTAAAATTCAAACCATTAACAGTTCAATAAAACAAACACAATACTAGTTTTGTTAACAGCTAAGGCACGAGCTATGTTAACATTTGTCCTTCAAGTTGTGCTGAAAAAGGTCAACAAGAAAAAATAAAGACAAAAACATGAAAAACTAAAAAACTGTACTTTGGATTTCAAGAAGAATTCTTGACAAAAGGAGCGAAAAAACAGAAGTTAGGAAGAACATGTAAATCTATTAAAATAGATAATCATTCATTCAAAAGCAAATTTCGATAAACGAAGGCGAAATACCATTTGGTTTAAAGATTGATGTTTGACTATTGACGTCATCCGGCTTCAATAGCCGAGTGAGTAAAACGGCAAACCCCACTGACGAGATTGTGTGGTAACAATCGAAACTAGTCTGGGCAACCTCAGCGCAGTCAAGAATGAAAAATTATCAATAAACAAATTTTAATTAATTTCATGTTGTAAAATTCCTGTCTTCATAAAAATAATTTAATGAAAATTAAATTCCATGAACTTAAGCCTAATTAAAATATCTAAATTTTGATTAAACAATTAAACTAACAATTTTTTTGAAAAAAAATGAAAAAAAAACAATTACAATTGTCACAAAGAAAAAAACTTACAATTAAAAAAATTGTATACCAATTACATTCAAAAAAATTTGTTATTGCCTGTTTTGTTTTTAAAAACTAACTCCCATATTCATAAAAAATATTTTAGGTTTATAGCAGGTTTATGAAACGAATTTTCTATGAAAATTTGTTTAATAAACCCTTTATTAATCAAAAATATTTTTTATGAATATGGGGGTTAATGTCTATAATTTTGTGCTACACTTTCGGCTTCCGATGTAAAATTAATCCTTAACAATTCTGGTACTTTACATAAGGTACTTTATATACGGCGCACTATTTTTATGCTTGTAAGGCGGTAGGTACGCGTAAGTCCCAGGCTTATTAAAATTTGCGTCCAGCACAGTGCAATTAAAAACTACATTCTCCTTTATTTACATATCGTTACCTTAATATAAAAAGGCCCCAACTCATCAAAAACACTTTTTACAGGAGAAGGAAAAAACTTAATAAAAGCTGAAATAATATAGCTACACAACCATTGTCAAAAAACATCTTTATTAAAATTAAACGAGGAATTCAGATTGAAATACATAATATGTATTTCTTTCGAAAAATTGTGTGTATGAGTTAGGCCTTTTTTTCTTTAGAAAAATTGTGTGTATGAGTTAGGGCTTTTTGTATTCTGCTTATAACTTCTTTATTTTTAATCTAATTTGCTTGAAATTTTAATAGAATGTGTATTAGCAACCATTCTACAATAATCAATAAAAAAACGGATTTCCAAAAATAATGAGTTGGGGCCTTTTTATATTAAGGTAACGATATATAATATAATATAAAAAATCCTTTAAACAACATTATTTAGTTGTGCAAAATTTTAACTTTCAAAAATTTTTCTTCATCCCACTGTAAAACCATTTGATTTTTTTTTCGAAATATTTTTTTCTTTGAACTGTTATTGTAAAGAAGGTAGAAAAAAAATATCAACAACAAAACTTTTAACTAAAGCCATTTTAGGTTAAACCTGGCCACGAGTATGACTTTCATTGTCCCGACTTCTCTCTGCCTATAAAGTCTGCAAATTTAAATAACAAATGTTTTTTTATTCCGTTTCCCTGTCCAATGCCCCACTCGAATACAATTGAATAAAATTGAGTTCTTTTTTTCGGCGAAAATTTAAGCAAAAAAAAAAAATGCCTTTACTACAGTTTAATACACTCAAAACATGTTTGGGGTTATTAAAATTACACAGAAAAACTATAGCAACAATAAAAATAAGGAAATAACGTTGAGATAAATGAATATAAACAATTTTTGGTAACAAATAAAATAAAAAAAATAATGTTTTTATGTATACAAAACAGAAAATGTTGGCAACAAATTGAAAACGGAAAAAGCAGCAGAAAAAAAAAACTACGAGAGAAAACCATTAAACAAATTAAATTAAAAAAAAAAAAAAAAACGTAAAAATAATTTCTAAGTGTTATAGAAAAAGAAAATAAGTGGCACTTAAGCAAAATGTTCAGTTAAGTTCAAGTTTAAGTTCTAGTTTTAATTGCACCTGTTAGTTCGTTATAGTTAAGTTTTTATTCAAGTTTAGTTCTAGTTTGATTCTAGTTCAGTTTAAGGTCAGTTCTAGTTCAGTTCTTGGTTAGTTCTAGGTCAGTTTCATTTGTCCAACGCGGCAACGACTTGCATGATCCATTCGATCAGTCCAACTTTTGACTACATTTTCCAATAAATCTGCCCGTATGGCCTCAATGGTGGATTGATTTTTAGCTTTCAGTGCTTCAGGAGTTGCTGGCTTGTCGACAAAGGCCAATAACTTTACATTTCCCCATAAAAAGTAATCCAGAGGCGTTAAATCGCACGAACTAGGGGGCTAGTGAAGAGGACCAATTCTGGAAATAACGTTGTCTCCAAATTGATTTTGCAATAAATCGATTGTTAGGCTCGATGTATAGCAAGTTGCGCCGTCTAGTTGGAACTAAAAGTCCTTGATGTTTAGCTGATTAATTTTTGGAAATAAAAATTCAGTCAGCATGGCTCGATAGCACTTGCCATTTACCGTAACGGCAGTTACTTATTGCTTATTTCCAAAGAGCGTGTAAATCGCATCAAACAGTCTTTTTTTAACGCTGCTGTTAGGTTGAAAAAACTTTAGAATTTTAGGTTTAGGGACCATTTTGGTCCACTTTGTATTTTGCATAGGTAAAGGGCATAACAAACCACACAAATTGCTTGGCAAACAGGCACTTTGTTTTTGCTTCTGTTTGCCAATAAACAGCACAATCATATTTCGTACAAACATTAATTTGTCATTTTTGTTTTGCTTTCAATGAATGCTGACGACGATTGTGCTGCGGCAATTTTGCTCGCTATTTGTTTAAAACGCAGAAGAAATATAAAGTAAAGAAAAATAATTTGTAGTAAAGCTGTTTTGGGGCAAACAATGCTGCTAAAAAATTAGAGTTTACGGCTGAAAGTTATTTTATTGCTTCTTCTTCTACATCTTTACTCTGCAAAGTTTTCGCTTAAATGATTACTTTTAGCACTAGACACAACAAAAAGTTTGACAAACATCCAATATTTCTGCCAAATATTAAAAATTTTTAATATTTCTGCAAACATTGCTTCAAATGTTTGTCCAAACAGCAAACACCCCAATTAACAACACAAAAAATTTGTACAATCGTAATATTTTGACATGTTTGCCAAGCAATTTGTGTGGTTTATTATGCCCTTAAGAAGATATAAAACTCATTTTTTTTATTTTTCGAATTTATTCCATGAGCTAAATTTCAGTTATGTATTTTATAGAATAAATTCGAAAAATAAAAAATGTTTATTAAAACAAAGTAGCTTACGAAAAGAAATAATTCCTAGATTCTATAATTTGTTAACGAACTAATAATTTTGTGATTCCCCAAATTCTCTTATTGTGCATTGAGTGTATGTATTTTGTTGCCCCAAAAGGTCATGCGTTGACCACATTAACTAACTAAGAGTAATAGTGGAGCAGTCAGTTGAATGGCGATCTCCTCTTTACCTTATATTTATCGATTGTGAAAAGGCATTTTACACCCTGGCACATGATGTGATTTGGAATGCTCTTGAGTGTAAAGGCGTCCCACGTAAACTTATACAACTTATAAAATGCCTATACACAGGAGCAAGTTGCTGAATTCTGCACGATGGCATGCTTAGCCGTAAGATTGAGGTTGGCACAGGTGTTCGTCAAGGGTGTGTAATGTCAAAACTGCTCTTTAATATCGTGTTAGATATTGTGATGCAATGGTGGGCAACGGATGAATCGTATGGGGTTTAAACGAGCGATTGGAGGACCTCGAATACGCAGATGACATATGCCTCCTTTCTCACAGCCACACTGATATGTCCACAAAATTGAAACGACTTATAGACATATCAGAGAAGGCGGGGCTCAAGATAAATATAAAAAAGACAAGTCATGCGTATTAACTCAGAAAACGTAAATTCCTTCCTGGTAAATAATGAACCATTAGAAGAAGTCGATACATTCTGCTATCTCGGAGCCATTAACAATCGAACTGGAGGATCTAGCGAAGATATTGCTAAAAGGGCACACAATCCTTTGGTCAGCTAAATTTAGTGTGGAAATCGTCCACAATAATATATTTAACTCTAACGTAAAATCAACGTTGTTATATGGATGCGAAACTTGGAACGCTGCCTCCCGAGACATTAAATCCTTGCAAGTTTTCGTTAACAAATGTCTTCGAAGAATTCTACGAATCTTCTGGCCACGAACTATTTCGAACATCAACCTGTGGCGTGAAACAATGCAAACATAGCTGTGCGTAGAAATACAGAGAAGAAAGTGGAATTGGATCGGACATACACTCCGCAAACAACCGTCCGATTTTGCCCGAAATGCTATTGAATGGAACCCTCAGGGAAGTCGCAGAACGGGGCGACCAGCTCATACGTGGCGAAGACAAATCGACTCCGAGATAAGAAAAATGCGTAAAAGCTGGAGCGAAGTAAAAAACATAGCTATTGATAGATCTGACTGGAGGAAGTTTGTTGAGGCCCTATGCTCCTTATAGGATCAAAGGGAATATATATATATAGTTTTGATAATTGAAACAATGAAGTTTGACGGTTAAAATAGTACTGATTTTTATTTTATTTTAAAATTGTTTAATGTAATCAGACTCACACACAATGAATAAACATATTCACTTGTATTGTGTCGTCTGATAAATAAATAACAAAAAAAAATTGAAATAAGAGTGTTTATAAGTGTTTATACTTCTACTGTGGGAAAATGCAGTGTAAGGGTTTTTAGTTTAATTTAACTTTAAAGTTGTTTTATGGACATTGTATTTGAGATCAGACTCACACACAATGAATAAACATATTCACTTGTATTGTGCTGTCTGATACATAAAAAGTTTATGCTTATAATTATACTGTAAGAAAATGCAATGTTAAGGTTTTTTGTTTAGGCAAAAGGCAATCTAGATGTGGATGATGTCATAACAATATATATATATATATTTTGTTGCTTTATATTATTCTATTGCGAGTATTTGCCATTTTTCTACACGCAGAGAAAAAATAGGGTTGGGCATGATTACGACAACTAAACTATGTTTATTGTAACAATATATTGTTGTCGTACACAAAATATTGTATATATTTTTATTTAATATCAACAATATTATAGTTACAGTAAACATGTCAATGCTTATCCTAATTATAAATTTAAGTATGTTTCACTGAAAAATAATTATTCTAATAACCACTTAATAATGATAACTTTAAAAACATATTATATTCCTCACAACCATTTAATGATATTTAATAGCCATAACATGATAACTTTCTATACGTGTACTCATAATATGTTTAAGATGCAAACAAAATATCTTTACTCTAATAATATTTTGTTATCGCCATTTGTAAAATAATTTTGTATTAGTTGTGTCGTTTGTTTTACATATCCCTATCGAATTATTTGTTATTCAGTGGTTTAACATTTAAAATAGATGATACCCATTAAAAAAAAAAACAATTTTAAAGAAATTAAGAAATAAAGAAATTGTAGGTACTAGAGTATCCAATTATTTGACTTTTGGTTTTGTTCGAGCAAGGAATTATTCGATTTTTAAATTTTAATATTTCTCGATTAATCGAATAAGAGTTTTAAAATGTTCGAATAACTCGAATAACTTGAATAATTCAAATAATTTTATCCAAAGGAACAAAATACATGTCTATTCGATTTGATACTTTTATTATATTATAATTATTAAACATAAACAAAACAATAAAATAAAAATATAATGGAACTATAAAATAACAATTCATTTATACCACGTATACAGTTATAAACTTTTAAAAAAATTAATAATTAAAAAATCAAAACCACCGTTGCAAAACATACAGTTTTTAAGGCGCTTAAGAGACTGAAACCAGATTAAGGAATTAAAATAAAAATAAACTATAATCAAAGAAAGCACTACTTCGGTTGAAAATGATCTAAAAGCCAAAGTTGGTTCAGCAGCAATCGTGGTCAATTAATTTTTTTTCAGTGTATAATTTTCAGCTTTGCCCTTAAACTTAGTACGGGAATTCAACATAGGATTCATCTCATATTTTTATAAATTATTTTTTTAAGTATTTATTTTAGATTTTTTTGTCGCACTATTTCTAAGAGAGGTCCAGCCTATTTTAACAATTTTATCATTCGTAATTCAATTTAACTAATTTAATATTCCTGAAAATCAAATATAATTGAAATCAATGGAAATTCTTAGTTAATTTTTTTTTAAATCCCCGTATTTTTCCTGATTTAAGAAAAGTTCTCAAAGTTGTTAAAGTATGAAGAAACTTTTTAAACTGGATCGTTTTCAAAGTTTGTTCGATTTTAATTTCATTCATATGTATTCGATTTACCGAACATGGCTGATAACACTTTATTTGTCTTCATTTTAAAGCTCTACTCTATAGGTTTGGGTAATTTGGTTCTTTTAACGTTTTCTAATTGCGCCAACAATCCGTGCTTTTGTTTTCAACTACATATCTAAGGAGACAGCGGTTTTTAAAACGAATCTAACAATACCTAAAATGTTAAAATTCATTCAGCCGTTTGAATTGTAAGAGGTAATAAAGAAATTGAAGGTCGGGTAAACACAAGAAGCCCATAATCTGACAGTGCAGGTTTGACATATTTATAAATGCTGATGAATTTTTTACAATGAACGTCAAACTTAATATGAAAAAGCGCTATTTTAGTACAAAATTCTTACGTATGGAATAAGTAGTTAATCGTTTATTACATGGTTTGTCTCACACACATCCATATCTAAAAATGGATTAAAATATGTTCAGAAGTGCGAGTAACACAATAGATACAGAATATAACAACATTAGAGTTTTTTTATTTCCGCACTTTTTGGATTCCCGGGAAAGCGGGAAATAAAAATCAAATTCCCGGGATTCCCGGCCAACATTTTGTATTTATTTATTTACTTATTTCCCCAATGAAACTAATATTTCTTATTGGTTATTATGCTTAAGAGAATTAAACTTAGTATCTATTATATAACAAAAACCTAAAAAATTTAAGATTCAAATTATTTTAAGACACTTAAGAGGTTATATTGATGGCAATAGGATAATAGAAATCAATATACGTATATTAGAGCGACTCAAGTTGTATGGAAGCGAAATTCGTGCAAGGTGTACCCCCCTCAAAATGAACCGTGGAATTTTTAAGATAACATTCAAAATATTTCGGCTCCAGCTTTGACCTCTTAAAAAATCTTTCTTATGATACCCATATTGTATATGTTGGTAAGAAAACAGATTCTCTAATTAACAAAACATGCAAAAATAGACCCTTTTTCAAAATGGTCCAGCTCACGAGAGGTCAAAGCTGGAGCCGAAATATTTTAAATGTCATCTTAAAAAAGTTCATGGTTCCTTTTTAGGAGGGTACATCGAGCACTTTTTTTGGTGAGTCGCTCTAACGTATATACATTGTCAAATTTAGAGCTTATTTGCATAATTAGAATGAAAGTATTAGTCTTACGGGAAAACAAATTTTGGAAGGGTGATTAGGAACTAAAAGCGCAATATTACGAAGTAGGAATTCTGAAACAATTTAACCGTTTAACAAATTCAGCAGAAAGGAGAATTTTTATTTGCTACATTTATTTAATAACATATTTTTTTACAATTTTATAACCCTTAGTCGGCAGTGGTGTATGAAGGTATACTAAGATTGCTATTCCATGTGATATTTTTTTAATATTCATCTAAGGTCCCATAAAGTATTTTTATTATTAGTCCGTTATAAATTCTAAGCCGATTTTGCCATTCGGTGTCAAATTGTTTCTAGATCTTCTAGGCTGTTCGGGATTGAATAACACCAGAATCACTTCAGTAGGAAAAGAGTTATGCACCAAATGTGGAACTATCTTCCAAAAACTCAACTAAAACTAAAATAAATTTGTGGCGAAATGCACACAAATTTTTACTTTCTACTTTTATAAGATTCAAAATCACTTGAAATGCCGCATATGAAACACAGTCTAGGAAAACTATTTACTACGCTCTTAACCCCAAAGCTTTATAATAATGTTGTAAAATTTACACTTCAATTTGCTAGGACAAGAAATAATATTTCGTGAATGAATCTATCATAGGCCCAATATAAATCCCATTCTCAAAAATTAGTTTAAAAGCCTTAAACTAGAAAAATTAAATATTGTGGTGAAATTAAGTTAGATAAAACAAATAAAGAGACAAGTCTGATATAAATTTACTAAAGTTTTAAAAAAAGATTTTCTTCAAAATTTCCCGGGAATCCCGCAATAAATTCCCGGGAAAGCGGAATTGAAAACAACTGAAAATCCCGGGAATTCCCGGGACGAGGAAACATGTAATTTAGTTGTTAAGGTAGAGTTAGCCGAACGTCCACGTCCCCTAACGAAACGTCTGGTCCGTTTTGTTATTTGCTTACAATGTAAATGCTTACCGAATTTAAATGTCACGTTGACGGAACGTCTCAATCTGTATAAATTAGAATTTCTTGCCGTCGTTACGTGACAGTTATAAAGCAGTGATGGCCTGCTTGTATATTAAATTGAATGCGGGTATTCTCGCTCTTTTTTTTGGTACTTTTTTTCCAGTATATCCATGGACTTTCGACAAAACGACTTACAATACAACATATTTCCATATATATAAAGATACATATGCTTAAATGTACAAAATAAACAAATGCATATGCACATACAATAGAAATGAGAAATATATAAAAGGCTTAAAACGGTTACAAAATATTGTTTTGTCTATGCACATTTACAAAATAATACATGTAAATGTGTATGTATATGTTAAAATACATATTTGTTTATTGTAAATCTATAATATAAATATAAGATATTAAATTATTATTTACACTTAATACTGTTTTAATAACATTTTAATCACTTGGTACTTTTTCTGCACAGCGGTGAACATTTAAACCTTTTGATTTCCCATCACTGTGTGTGTTGTTTAATGTATACTATTGCTTTTTTGTTTATGTATGTGAAAAACATATGACACGTTTTTAGATGTTCTATAAGTGTACCAACGTGTAAAGGGCATAATAAACCACACAAATTGCTTGGCAAACATGTACTTTGTTTTTGCTTCTGTTTGCCAATAAACAACACAATCATATTTCGTACAAACATCAATTTTTCATTTTTGTTTTATTTTCAATGAATGCAGACCACGATTCTGTTGCGGCAATTTGGCTCGCTGCTTGTTTAAAACGGAGAAAAAATATAAATGAAAAAAAAAAAAAATAATTTTGGAGTAAAGAGTACTCTAACAACGAGCTGTTTTGGGGCAAACAATGCTATTAAAAAATTACAATTTACGCTGAAAATGATTTCATGCTTCTTCTTCTACGTCTTTACTCTGCAAAGTTTTCGCTGAAATGATTACTTTTAGCACTAGACTCAACAAAAAGTTTGACAAATATCCAACATGTCTGCCAAATTTAAAAATTTTTAATATTTCTACAAACATTGCTTCAAATGTTTGTCCAAACAGCAAACACCCCAATTAACAACACAAAATATTTGTACAAACGTAAAATTGTGACATGTTTGCCAAGCTATTTGTGTGGTTTATTACGCCCTTAAGCAGTCCGTTACAGTAAGTTACGGGTACAGCAACATTCGCCTCACTCAGCCTTTATGTATTTTATTAGTAAGAAATATAAAAAAAATATTTTTATATTAAAAAAGTAGAATTTTCTAAGAAATTAATTTTATTTGATTAATTGTTATTTGAAGTTGGCGATTTTAATTATTCGATCAAATAATGGCGAAATATTTCTTCGATTAATCGAGTGGATACTCTATTAACTACAATTGTAAAGTGTTATAAAATAAAATATTAATGCTAAAAAAATGTTAAAATTGTTTCAAAATGGTGCAAAAAAAAATTGACCATTGTTTTGTGTTATTTTAGAGAAAAAGAATGAACGTTCTATAAAATAATTTATAATTGTGACCTACGACAAAAATAGGTTAAAAATATTATGTTTAAAGTTGCATCATATTATGATGTGACATATCTGTAAAACTTTTACGTTACGGCTGCCAGTATGTAAATAAGCATAAATATGTTTTTAAATAATATGATTACATTAAAAAATAATATGATGTAATATTAAGTTAGAGTGCTATATTCGGCTATGCCGAATCTTTGATACCCTTCACCGACAGAAGTGGGCTCTATATTGTAAATACATATATATAATTAACTAATCTTCACAAAAACTAACGTCAGCCTTAAAATTAGTTGCGGTCTAGACCTGAATTAAATTATTGACTGACTATAAGAAAATTGTATGCGTTTCTTGTTAGAACTTTGAACTGGCTTGAGTAAAACCCGAGTATCATGATTTTTAGTAGGGTAATTTGTATTGGACCTATGGCAAATTATGGACCAATCATTCCAAAATTTTGAATACTGATTTCTGGTATTACAAAAACTAAATTAGAATAAATTTCAATACAGCAGTGCAATTAGTTTTAGTGTTAACAGTGAATTTCGCAAAATTGCATGATTTTTTTCTGCCCATATGAATCCAAGTTGGAAGAAATTTTACCACAATATCTATATCTGTTATGGTTTAAGGCGAATTCAATTATTTTCTCAAAGTGGGCTTTATTTGGATTTAGGCGCACTAAACTGTTTTCCGAGAGTAGGGTTTATATGGGGTCTAGGGTTAATTATGGACCGATCTTCACGAAATTTTACAGTGTAATTTCTGGTCATATAAATCTGTGACGTACCGAATTAAACTATGATAGCATTATTTGTTACGGTGTGAGGCATACTAAACTCTTTTCCGGGAGTAATTTTTATATGGGGCCTAGTGTAAATAATGGACCGATGTTCAAAAAATGTTACAGTCTGATTTCTGGTCCTATAAAACTGTGGCGTACCAAATTTTAGTATGATAGCGTTATTTATTACGGTTTTGGGCGAACTAAAATGTTTTCCGGGAGTAGGGTTTATATGGGGCCTATGGTCAATTATGGACCGATCGTCACAAAATTAAACAGTATGATTTGCAGTTGTATAAAGCGAATTCGTGCAAAATTGTATATCATTCCGTGCATTATTCCACCATTTATGTTAGTTTTTGCACCAAATTTTTTAGGGTGGTTGTTCCACGTTTTGATTCATAGTGTTGTGATCCTACTGAACCGATATTGCTTGATTTCAATCCCAAACTGCTTGGGATAACTACAAGCAATTTGAGACCAAGTTTGTTCTTTTCTTTTGCGTTTTTCGTTATTGAGCGTGTTTTCAACAGACGGACAGACAGACGGACATGGTTAAATCGACTTAGAAATACTCAGGGAGCCAGATTATATATACTTTATGGGGTCTTAGATGTATAATACAAAAGTTGCACACGGAATGACAAACTAAGTATACACTCATTTACCACTAGTGGTGGAGGGTATAAAAACAAATTAGGATTAAGGGAAGAATATTATGATGTAATATTACGAATATATTTGGTCATAATATGATTCAATAGTAATCGCAATATGTTGAGTACAATTATAAATCTTATCATAATATGTTGCTCTTAGAATATGTTTACCACAACCATGTTGTTTTTCTTTGCGTGTACAGGTAAAATAACTATAGTTTGAAATGTTATGAATTTTTAACTGAAACGTTTTGTAAGACGAGTATTTTCGACCACCATTTATCGAAATAAACATAAATTTTATTTCGATATTAGCAATGTTACATGAGTTAGAGCTTTCAATATTAAGGTAACGATAAGTATCTTAAGAAATGCATATGTACATACATACGTACCTTGTTTTAATTCTTTTAATTCTTTTAAGTATCCGGAAAAACTGTGCATTAATAACCGGTTTATTATACCAAAATAACCGGTTTATTCGATATTCGAAAAATGGACATTTTAAAATAACCGACTTGAGCAAAGCTAAAATAACCGGTTAAAACCGGTCGAATAATAACCGTTCGATCTCCCTAGTATATGTAAATAATAGCGATACTGAAAAATTTAATCTTATTTTATTGACATATATACGATATCTTTATAAAAACCATTAATACTTACGTATTGACTTCTATACAATTTTCGCAGTAAGATTGTTTTACTTTTAATAGTAATTTTTTTTTTCAAACGCACTAGGTTTTTTATTTTGTACAAAAACAAATAAGTTTTGTCGGGCTGGATTTTCGAAGCATTACTTATAACCAGAGAAGAAAAAAAAAAAAAAAGCAAAAAAAAAGTTTTTACAGTAAAAAAATATTTTAAAAAAATCACAAAAATTTTGAAAAAAGCAGCAAAAAAAAGCATTTTTATTTTTTTTAATATACTCGTATACTTTTATATGTATATAAAAATTACAGTTATTCTTTTTCTTCAGACTCGTGAAAACAGTTACAATAAACAATCATGCTTTAAACACATTCGAGACAGCAGACTACCGACTTCAATATGTCAACAATAGAATACATGTGTGTATATGGTAGGGAGATCGATTATTCGACTTTTTTCAATAACCGGTTTTCGAATATTACGAATAGCTGCTAATTTAAAAAAACCGGGTTTCGGTTAAACATTTTTAAACTAACCGGTTAACCGGTTTTAATTCGAATTCATAAAAACACCTACAAAATACATAGATATGACTTAAGGTATGGTCAGACCTAACAAATATTTGACGATAAAATCCAAAAAAAACGAGACCAGTAAAATGATCAAACTTTAACCTAATTTTTTAACAATTTCTATTGATTTACTAATCTGTTTTTGTAAGACGATAATTGTATAATATAATTTAAAAAATTATTAAATGATGTTTGATCTAGCCAAACGTTTTGCAAGAGCAAATAAAATACTATAGCAATTTAATAAATTTATTATTTGAGGCATTCTCCTAAATTTATTTTAAATGAGTTTTAATTTGTTGGTGATTAAGCCATCTCTATATGAATCAGAAAACCTCTTAGCCTGGATTATATATATCAAACGATTTTGTTTCAGCATTATATAAACGATTAGTAAGAAGAAAATTCTTTTTGTATAAAATATTTGTCAATTTGTCGACCACAATTTGAAACCTTCCATGACATTGTTGGATTTCTTCAATTTTGTTTTTAGTTCTTGGTGTTTTAATAAATAAAATTGATTCCGCCGGAATGTTGTAGTTTTGAGATAAAGAAATGCTGGAACTATTTAAGAGTTTTTAGTACCTTAAGGGGCATTCCGTCCTCGGCAACACAACGGGTTTATATTTCACCAAATGATTCATTTTTTGCAGCGTATTTTAGTAAAGTATTATTTGTCGACTCTTTAGACCTACTTCGAACGGGGTTAAGTTTTATTTGGAGCACATTAATGTCAACCATATGGACTAATTAAAGGTGATTAATAAATCGTGACGCCATTCGCCACTTATCACTTTAGGACACTTCAAAATCCTAACTTTGTCTGTTATATCTCTAGAGATAATATCTATATAAAAATATTTTTAATATTTAGAAAACGGTCGTACAAATTAAATACTTTTTAAGTGAACACGTTTTTGTAGTATTTTGAAAAGTTTTTGGTTTTTTTACAAGAACACACGCATTCATAAGTGGTTTTTATTTACAGTTGTTTTTTTTTACTTTAGTTACATTTTGTTTTGACATTGTTAATAAAAAGTTTAAATTTGCCTTATATAGAATTAGAAAAATACTTAAATTACGGGTACATCTACAACAAGAGTAAGAAAAATGTATATAAATTACACACTGCTAAAATAACCGGTTTATTATACCAAAATAACCGGTTTATTCGATATTCGAAAAATGGACATTTTAAAATAACCGACTTGAGCAAAGCTAAAATAACCGGTTAAAACCGGTCGAATAATAACCGTTCGATCTCCCTAGTATATGGAAATGATTATTTTAACGACGCACAGTGGCGCCCGTAGAGCAAGCGAGGTTGCAAAAATCAAAATTTTCATGAGTGCCGACGAAGTTTTGAATAAACCCATGTTATAGGAAACTTTTCAACGATTTCAAATATGCCACTCTTAATAATATCACATTTTTAGTTTAGAAGATATAACCGTTCAAAGTTGACCGACTTTCGGTGTTCAAAAAAACACACAATTTTTAGTCAATTTGTTGCGATTTCAGGTGTAATATCACGAAAAATAGGTAACGAATCGCCTTATTTTTTATTTGTATTGATTGATGTATTTATTAAATGTATAATGATAAAAAAAAAATTAACTGTTTGCTTTGTGTTTCTCCTGGTAAATCACTATTTAAAAACTATCCGTTTTTTCACTATTTTTCAACTTTGACGGAAAATAAAAAAAAACTATATTTTTCTATATTTGCCATACGTGCAAAACCTGTTCTTTGATTATTTCTTTACATAATTCAAAAGGTTTTATCTGCCCGTACGTGCCCGTTTGGCTTCTAGAGGTAAAAAAGTTCAAAAAGACATGGTTGCAGAAATTGTATGGCGTCCATCCCTTATATGTTTTGCCTGACAGTAGTTTGATCTAATAGTTTGAAAAAAACTACTCATTGAAATTAGCAGGTACGTACCTCACATAAACAATACTTTGGCGTACAAATGGTCAGGAACAATATTGACTTATGGTCCCTACAGGTCGGCACAAATCTTATTTGGACACGTGCATAATATCAAAATTGCATTATTTAGCCTAAATCCATATGTATGCAGGGAACAGGTAAATTTTTAGGCATGGTAGCATAAGCCTATATATTGCAAAATAAGCATAATGCCTGGATTAGTCTACGCCTGAAAGTTGGCGCAACAATTACTGAAACCATTAAACAATTTAAGTACTGAAAACATGGCGTTGAACAATTTAAAATTATTTGAACTGTTTAGAAAGTCAACCACACCAAAGTTTTTCACGGAAGTGAAAATTCTTCCTGAGAAGTTGACATTGATCAGCAAATGGGGCTGCGATGGATCATCCGGACAAAGCGTTTATAAGCAAAGGATATCTTTCGATGACGCTACAATATCGGACGGAAATATGTTTATGGCATCTGTTGTTCCTTTGCGGCTAAAATCGGATGATTCCCTACACTGGAAAAATCCACGTCCGTCATCAGTGCATTATTGCCGACCAATAATGTTTCAGTTTGCAAGGGAATCGGCAGAACTCATAAGGACTACGGTGAAGGACATTGAAGAACAAATAAGCAAGATTAAGCCTACAAAGCTGCAAATTGGAGAAGGAAAATATATTGAATGCAATTACGAGTTCCACCTGACCATGGTTGACGGAAAAGTCGTAAACGAACTGACAGGAACAACCTCAACAATGTCATGCCCGATTTGCAAAAAGAGTCAGAAGAACTTTTTTCAATTCAATTCAATTTATTTCATATATAATATGTTACATCTCAATTTTATATAATTAGTTGTAAAGAGTTTAAGATTAGTATCTTTTTCTGCTTAATTATAATATATTTCAATTAGTTTTCATAGACAGAATTATATTGGAGGTAAAAATTTAGCAAAAACCTATCTAAACCCCTTTTTTCGTATTATTTTTATATTTTTTTTTATCGATTTTATATTATTATTTGTCAGAAGAACTTTGGTAATTTAAACGATTCTACAAATGAGGAGAATTACGAATATGGAATGTCACCATTGCACGCAAGGATAAGGTGTATGGAATTCTTGCTAAAACTGGCATATACCCTACCACAAGAGGAGGAAAACTTCGATGAAAATACATCAATAAAGAATAAGGAAAAGATCAGAAAGAAGCAAATACAGGATGGTTTTTTTGAAACAAGTTGGACTAAAAGTAGACTGTCCCAAGCACGGATACGGTAACTCTAACGATGGAAACACTTCTAGGAGATTTTTTGAAAATGATGAGGCAGTAACTAGAATCATTGGAATTGACAATCAAATCGTGAAAAGATTGGGAATGATCTTGGATGTTTTAAACTGCAAAGAAAATGTAAATTCTACAAAATATGGAGAATATGCGTCGAAAACTGCATCTCTTTTAGCAGAAATGTATCCACAGAAGAAGTTGACCCCGACCGTCCATAAAATATTGGCGCATGGCAAAGATATAATTGATATAATTGAGTACCAGCCTTTTCCAATTGGAGAGCTTTCTGAAGAAGCACAGGAGTCTCTTAACAAATTTTATAAAAAATATAGATTGCAGAACACATTCAAAGCATCAAGGGTAAGGCAAAATAAGGACCTCTTCAACATGTTGGCAGCATCTTCCGATCCACTTATTTCTTCCCTGCGGCATGCGAAGTCACGAATAGAGTTACAAAATAATTATAGTTTAGAAATTGTTAGTCTTTTAGATATACCTTCTCTTACGAATTGTGATGAATATTTTACAGAAAATTGAAAAAATAAATTTAAAAAAATAAATAATTTTTTTTTTTAATTTGTTGGGTAATAATTTAAAACATAAAACCCTTAAGAAAAAAAATAAAAACAATCTAAAAATGTAAAAATAATTTTTTTAGTTACCATAAAATTGATTTTTCTACTAATTTTAACTTTGATAACCCATAAGTAGGCCCCTACAAAGCGTAGCACCCTTTCCAAACGCTCATTTCATAGGCTGAACAGTTATCTATCATATGCTGTTTAAACTGTTCAATTATCTTATTCGGTTCAAAAGATATGATTTTTGCAACGAAAAAACTCAAATGGCGCCACTGTGCGACGACACGGCTAAATGGCTGCAGGTTGTTGTCTATGCTAATTTTGTCGTTGTAGTCAAATTAAACTAATTTCTATTTTTGTACGCTACAAAACAGAAAAAGTGCTGCTAATATAATAATTTTTTGGTTAAACAGCAAAGAACCGGATTAAAACAAGAATATAAGCGCGGCTCACCACCAAATCTATATTATTATTACTTTTTAGTATCCTTAAAAGAAGTTATATAGGAAGATGTTTGTCACGCCAACGCTCTTAGTTTTAGCAGTATGGGTATCATTTAAAAATTGAAAGTGCTTTTCACATGGTGTTTAAAGCACACCGATTTATTAGCCCATTTAGAGCCCATTTCAAATGCTCATACTTCTTGACTGACTTTTTTTTAATAAATTGGCTTTATCTTTAAATCATGTCGATTTAATAATAATTATTTAACAATAATATACACATGTTACCAAAGTTATTAGGACTTTGATTAATAAAGTTTTTCTGTATTGCGGGTTTCCGGAACACTTTTCAAATATTTACATATTACTATATTTCAATATGTAACAAGTGCATAAACTATTACCACTATATATTTTAACTCAAACTTATAAATAAATTGTGAAGTTTTCCAAAATAAAATTTTTTTAACCCTAATAACTTTAAGAAAAACTTGAGGTGTTCTCTATAACATATTATATTTGAGGAAATATTATTATACATATCGACAAAATGTTAAGATAAATCCTCTTAAGGGGTTAATAAATCGGTATATTTAATACATCATATGAAATGTGTTTCGAAAGACTTTATTATGATACCAATACTTTAAAGATTCAGATTATATTTTCCTATACTATTAATAAAGTGCTCTGAAACATTTACGACCTATAATTCATAAACTTAGTGCGTTGAAACAAAAAATTACAGTAGAATCGCGATACAGTAATCTTGCGGTCAAGTTAACCAAATTTTAGTAAAAGTACTGATTTGTACAAACGATAACAAATTTAGACAAGCGAAGAGCTTCGCGGGATTAGCATAGGAATAATAATAATAAAAAAAGTATAATTAGCCCTTACTGGCTTCCATAATACTAGATGGGACTTTGGTCAATCGCTATATTATGGAGGGTGTGCCAATTTAATGCCATATAAACTTGAAGTCTTGCCTGCTGCTTTATACAGAGAGCGTCGCCTAAAGATACGCATATGAACAACCCACTGCCACACTTAAGAACGCACATGCGACATGTTTTTCTTCTTTTTATTTTCAAATATGATAATGAACCAGTGCCAAGGACAGTACGGACAAGTGCAACTTGAAATTAATTTTTAAAAATTATTAAGACACACATTATTTAAAAATTTTATAAACATTTGTTTTTTAATTGTTTATTCTTAACAAAATATTTGTCAAAAAATTAAGGTGAACTTTTACAAGTGTGTTGAATTGACACAGTTCCTATCTATATGTGTGAAGAGGTAAATATATATTTTTTTAAATTTTAAGGGAGTTTCAAATCTATGTTATCAATAGTACCAGGCTTCAGTGTTTAAAAAAATTTCTTAAGTAATAAGACATTTGTAAAATTTTTTGCTTAAAAAGATTTTAGTAAACGTAGCGCAATTTTTAATCCAAAAGGCCATAAACGCCAAAAAAATTCAAAATCGATTTTTTGATAGAGTATATCGTATTTTAGTTAATATAATTTTTATAAAAAAAAATATTTAATAAAAAAAAAAAAAAAAAAAAAAAAAAAAAAAAAAAAAAAAAAAAAAAAAAAAACCGATTTAATTTTTTGTCGCTTACGGCCTTTTTTTGTAGGTGACGATATGATTATTGATTTGATTTTGTGTTTAAAAAAATTATAAATATTTCCTAAATGTAAATATTAGGGAGATCGATTATTCGACTTTTTCCAATAACCGGTTTTCGAATATTACGAATAGTTGCTATTTTAAAAAATCCGGTTTTCGGTTAAACATTTTTTTAAATAATTGAATTCGAATACATAAAAACACCTACAAAATACATAGATTTGACTTAAGGTATGTTCAGACCTTGCAAATATTTAACGATAAATTGATCAAACTAGCCTTATTTTTAAAAATTTCTATTTATTTACTAATCGGTTTTTGTAAGAAGATTATTGTATAATGTACTTTAAACACTATTAAATGATATTTGATCGAGCCAAACGTTTTGCAAAAGCAAATAAAATATAGGAATTTAATAAATTTATTATTTGAGATATTCTCCTAAATTTATTTTAAATGAGTTTTAATTTGTTGGTGGTTAAGTCATCTCTATATGAATCAGTAGACTTCAACCCAATTTTTCGAAAAAGTTGCAAATAAAACCTCTTAGCCAGGATTATATATATCCAATGATTTTGTTTTAGCACTACAAACCTTCCATGACATTATTTGACTTTTTCAATTTTGCATTTTAGTTCTTGATGTGTTAATAAATAAAACTGATGCTTTTTTCCATATCGTTGATTCCGCCGGAATTTTGTAGTTGTAAGCACAAAGAAATACTGGAACTATTTAAGAGCTTTTAGTACGTTAAGGTGCATTCCGTCCTCGGCAACACAACGGGTTAATATTTCACCCAATGATTCATTTTTCGCAGCGTATTTTAGTAAAGTATTATTTGTCGACTCTTCAGAACTACTTCGAACGGGGCTAAGTTTTATTTGGAGCACATTAATGTCAAGCATATGGATTAACTAAAGGTTATAAATAAATCATTTTAGGGCATTTCCCGTTCGAAATATCTCTAGAGATAACATCTATATAAAAATATTTTTAATTTTTAGAAAACTCTCGCACAAAATAGTATTTGCTTTTTAAGTACACACGTTTTTGTAGTATTTTAAATAGTTTTTGGGGTTTTTTTTACAAGAACACACGCTTTTATAAGCGATTTTTATTTACAGTGTTCATAATGTTTTTTGACTTTACATTTTGGTTTGACATTCTTCATTAAAAGCTTAAGTTTGACCAATATTCAATTAGAAAATACTTAAATTACGGGTACATCTACAACAAGATTAACGAAAATGTATATAAATTATACATTATTAAAATAACCGGTTTATTATACCAAAATAATCGGTTTATTCGATATTCGAAAAATTGACTTTTTAAAATAACCGACTTAGGCAAAGCTAAAATAACCGGTTAAAACCGGTCGAATAATAACCGTTCGATCTCCCTAGTAAATATGTCTTTAAACTGCATTTCTTGTATTTTTTTCTATACATTTTTCTTTTGTTTTCATAAATATTCTTATTAGTCTCAAATAAGTCCATAAATCTTCAGAGCTTTTATATTTCATTTTAGTTCTGATAAAAAAAAGGCTGGTTGGTGTATATAAAATTCTTTTTAGGCGATTAAAATATATTTTCGTTTTATTATCTTTTCTTTGTCATTTTTATTTTCAATATATTTTATTCAAAGTTTTTTTCTTTTAAAGTTTTCTAGCAGAGTCTATTAAATGCTTTTATTGCAACATGTCGCCGCCATATTTTATTATATGTATTTTTTTTTGCAACAATATTTTTTGTTTTATGTGTTGCAAGAATTGTTATTTTTGTTTTATACGTAGAAGTAAATTTTTCCAGCTGCAACAAATGCTGGCGAAAATTTGCCATATTTGCATAAAAATGGTTTACAAAAGAAGGATTTTTTTCTGTATTTTTTTTATTTTTAAATCCAAATTAAATTCTAAGGATATATAGTGTACTGTATTCCGGGCAACAGCAACAATAAGAATTGTAATAAAATGAAGGCACTCATACTAAAATTAGTTGTTTGCTTCGAAACTCATACATTTTGTATGAACCTTAACTTTTGTTTTTTTTTCTTTGTGCCTCAGTTTGCTCAATGTTGCACAAGGTTTTTGCTTCAACTCTGTTATACAGTGAGACTTTTTTGAAAGTATTTTATGTTTTTCTTTATATTTTCAGAGAAATTTTTTGTAGCTTTTGTATTCTTTGTCACCAGTTTTTCCATTTTATTTGTTTTATATTCATTGGCGCATAAAATTCATTCATGAAAATCTTCCTGCGGCAGCTTTAAAGTGTGCAATTAAATTGATTTTTTTTGGCTGCTTTTTTGTACCTCATCGTTCTTGCAAAAGGTAGACAACAAACCTGCTGTATATGTATGAGGCATACACATTACGCCACAGCACATGGAAAGTATTTGCCTTTGAAGTTCATGGTAAAGAGTAAGAAATAATAACGAAATTCCAATTCAATTTCAAAATTGTCTCTTTTGCAACATAATGTGCCATTTGCTATTAAAAAAATACAAAATTTGTAAATCTTCTTTACATAAGTGTATGAGTTTCCGCTTTCCTTTAATTTAAAATATTTTAATAATTTCATAGTTAAGGAGACACAAACTTTTTTTTGTTATTTTTTTTTGGCACTTTTTTCACAAATGTTCCCTCTCCTCTATTTGTGTTAATATCATATTGTTTTTTGCTCATTTTTTTGTAAAGCTTAATGTATGCACTGTTAACATGCAAACTGTTATGTGTCAAAAGTACAACATTAAACATTTAATTAATGCCAAATTTTTTCAAACTCCAACTAAAATGTATAATTTGCGTGCCGTTACACCTCACTTGTGTGTTTGTTTTTGAGTAGTGGCTGCTACACCACATTTGTTTCAGATAATAAAAAGCACCAGCAACATGTTGAAAAAGTAAAGATGTTTGATGCAAATGCAAAAATTTAAAAAAAACAAGCATTTTATAAAAAAATTAAAAAAAAAATCAATCCTTTATACACATAAATGTTGCTAAACATCCGTAGTAACTTGTTGTGCAAAAGTTTTATTATCAAATAATTGAAATCTGTAGAATTCAATAGTCAAAAATTGTTCATACTTTAGAAACCTTAAGTAACAGTTATATTACGAAATTATGCTTAAGATCTTAGGCAGCATGTTGTCAAAAACTGCAATAATATTGCTAAAAAAACTAGTTTCAAGAAACAAGAATTTCTCTAAATTTTTACTTTTTAAATATAACTTAATATTTTTAGCAACATATTGCTTAATCGCTCCAGCAACATGTTACCACAATGTGTTATAATCGATATTACATTTTAAGAACAGAGTTGCAATGAAGTAAACAAAATTTTCTGTATCTTCAGCAAAAGGTAAAGAGCAAATGGTTACTAAGATTCATAAGTGGAATTAAAGCAAATATTTTCAAAAACAAAAATGTTGCTAAGAAGCTAAATATTGCAACAGCTTCGTTGTCAAAATATTTTAAGTTATAGTAGTTGCCACATCTAAATTACATTGCAATGCAATAAAGATTGTAAAAAATTCGAAAAAAAAAAAAAATGTTGCTAGAAAGTTAAATGTTGCTAGAGCTTTATGCTAGAGCATTATGGAAATCACAAAAATTATAACATCACAGTCGTATTGCAGCGCGATATATGTTAAGGAAATTTTAAAAAATGTTGTTACAAATGTTGCTGAATGTTTTTTTTTGCAACATTTCGAACCAAGTAAAACATTTAGGACCTAATCATGTAAAACGCAATGCAACGCCAAAGAATTACATTCAAAGCACAAACAATGTCATAAAAACTTTTTTACTATGTTGCTGCTTTCTACAGAAATTCACATTGCGCTTTGAAATTTCAAACGCTGCATAGCTAGTGGCGTTGAAAATTTTAAAACGGTACGTCAATTTCTGTAGAAAGCAACAACAAAATTTCCAAATATTTATGACATTGTTTGTGCCTTCAATGTAATTATTTTACATGATTAGGGCCTTAATATTGTATCAGAATTTCCTTAAAATAACTTCATTACGATTTTTGTTTTTAATCTCTACCTTATCTCTATTTCAATTTCCTTCGACAACATTATTCTGCGAGGAATGCCATATTGTATTCTCACATATTTATTTTTCACCACTTCAACCATTTTTATCTTTTTTAATTTACTTTTAATGTTTATTTTATTTATTATCACTTAAAAAAAGAGTTTGCTGTAAAAAAGTTTTTTATTCATTCCTGTTTTTTTCCCTCAACCACTGAATTATTTAAAATCAAATGTTTTTTTTTTGTTTATCTTTTTTTAGTGCGTGATCATTGCCATCGTCAACGTAGCGAAGGTGTAGATGTAAAAGCCCGCCGTAAACTGATTATAGCCAGTGGTTTGTGTTTATTTTTCATGATATGCGAAATTGTGGGTAAGTTTTAACGAATTCGTTTTCCCATTGTGTTTACACACAACAAACAAAGAATATTAAATAGATGAAAATGGAAAAATAAAAAAAAAAAAAAAACAAAAATTCAACTGCGAATTGGTAAGGAAAAAGCCACATGGAATATACATGGAAAAGAAAACTGTGGGAAAATGTTAATGGCATTTAATGAGTAGAAAATTAACCCAAACTAACAAAAATTTTATTTAAAAGCCTGAAGGTTGATGTGCGTACATTTGCTGTTAAAATTAGGAATTGTACTAATTTAAATGTTTTTGGGGTTTCGAAAAAACTAGACTACGACTGGATTATGTCTTGACTATGACTAGACTATGACTAGACTATGACTAGACTATGACTAGACTATGACTAGACTATGACTAGACTATGACTATACTATGACTAGACTATGACTAGACTATGACTAGACTATGACTAGACTATGACTAGACTATGACTAGACTATGACTAGACTATGACTAGACTATGACTAGACTATGACTAGACTATGACTAGACTATGACTAGACTATGACTAGACTATGACTAGACTATGACTAGACTATGACTAGACTATGACTAGACTATGACTAGACTATGACTAGACTATGACTAGACTATAACTAGACTATGACTAGACTATGACTAGACTATGACTAGACTATGACTAGACTATGACTAGACTATGACTAGACTATGACTAGACTATGACTAGACTATGACTAGACTATGACTAGACTATGACTAGACTATGACTAGACTATGACTAGACTATGACTAGACTATGACTAGACTATGACTAGACTATGACTAGACTATGACTAGACTATGACTAGACTATGACTAGACTATGACTAGACTATGACTAGACTATGACTAGACTATGACTAGACTATGACTAGACTATGACTAGACTATGACTAGACTATGACTAGACTATGACTAGACTATGACTAGACTATGACTAGACTATGACTAGACTATGACTAGACTATGACTAGACTATGACTAGACTATGACTAGACTATGACTAGACTATGACTAGACTATGACTAGACTATGACTAGACTATGACTAGACTATGACTAGACTATGACTAGACTATGACTAGACTATGACTAGACTATGACTAGACAATGACTAGACTATGACTAGACTATGACTAGACTATGACTAGACTATGACTAGACTATGACTAGACTATGACTAGACTATGACTAGACTATGACTAGACTATGACTAGACTATGACTAGACTATGACTAGACTATGACTAGACTATGACTAGACTATGACTAGACTATGACTAGACTATGACTAGACTATGACTAGACTATGACTAGACTATGACTAGACTATGACTAGACTATGACTAGACTATGACTAGATTATGACTAGATTATGACTAGACTATGACTAGACTATGACTAGACTATGACTCGACTATGACTAGACTATGACTAGACTATGACTAGACTATGACTAGACTATGACTAGACTATGACTAGACTATGACTAGACTATGACTAGACTATGACTAGACTATGACTAGACTATGACTAGACTATGACTAGACTATGACTAGACTATGACTAGACTATGACTAGACTATGACTAGACTATGACTAGACTATGACTAGACTATGACTAGACTATGACTAGACTATGACTAGACTATGACTAGACTATGACTAGACTATGACTAGACTATGACTAGACTATGACTAGACTATGACTAGACTATGACTAGACTATGACTAGACTATCACTAGACTATGACTGGCAGGCATGGAGAGCGTACTAAAAAGGTACATGAGCTTCATGAAGTCCTGCGGCAGGGCGAGTGGATGCCGCCCTAAACTATGTATCCAACCGAAAAAAACTACTCTCGCCGAAAGGCTTTAAACCAAGCCCAGTACGGTTTTAATTATGGCATTTCTGGAATTACGAATATGAACTGACATACCCCCGGGCCGACAGTTTTAACATTCTGGAACCTCAGTACACAGAGGTGATACTCTGCGGAAATGACTTCTGGGCTAATGTTACAACTGCCTCCGTCTCATCAAAACCTGGCAAATCTCAAAGAACGCTCAACGCTTTCGTCGCCATTAAGTTGGTGGTGTAGGCTCAGTTGAGGAAGAACTCCTGACTAACACAGATCTGGCACTGAACATAATCTCCCATAAGGATTTTGTGTCAACCCCTGCATGGCCTCCCTGCTTGCATAGATAAGCATGGGATCAAAACGTGACTATAATTCGAATCGATGATAACGGCTTTGAGTTGAGATCCTGAAGAAGAAAAAAAAAATATGAACAGAAACAACCCAAACAACAATAACAAAAACCAAAACGAAAATGAAGCTTTTACGGGTGAGGATACTAACGGGAGCTACATACCGTAACAACACAACCCTTTCAAACGTAGCTCAGTGTTGGCAAGATCGCCTCCGATGAGCACAACGGGAACTGCCAACGTGAAACAACAAAGCGATCTGGAAAAAAATGAGGAAGATTCTGAGCATATTATAATGCTAAAACAAAACGAGGAGAAATTTGTAACAAAATTAGTTCGGTGAATTCGGTACTAATGACCGCGAAGAACATACACAAGACGATACGGGAAGATATCACATGTGCTATGGCTATATACCAACAGATGAGAGAGATTAGGGAGGCTATTTCCAAGACCCCTACTGCGGAAGTTGATCCTGTAGTCAATGTTACCATGGAGACAAAAGCAATACAGGTAGACGTTAGAACTCATACAACATTTTATGAACAAAAGCAAGGAGCTAGGAGTAAAAGACAATCGTCAACTTCGCCAAAACAGGATAGTGTCCCGAAAAGGCCAAAGACCGTAGATACAGGACACGAAAAAGTCCTACCTGGCACAAGCAAGGCACGGCCGCAGGCGATAGTAGTCGTTGATCCCATTAAAGAAGAGGACGCAGTGGATTCCAACAATTGGAAAACTGTACACCATCGAAAGGAGAGAAGAAAAAAGGCAATTGGCAAAAAAAAAAAACCAAGGGCTATACGTGAAACAGGAGAAGCAATTGCCGTCAAGGCCAACCCAGAAACTTACGCAGATGTCATAAAAAAGATGAAAAATTCGGTTAACCCTAGTGAAATAGGTGTAGAAATCAGTGGAATGCGAAGAACGAGAGCGGGGAACTTCTCGTTAAATTTGGAAAAGGAGAAGGACAAGCAAATAAATTGAGAAATGCGTTAACGATGACGCTTGGTGAGGAAGTAACAATCCGATCTGTCCTTAGAAACCAAACACTTGATATTAGGGACATGGATGAAACCACAGACATGCAAGAATTTATAAACGCCCTTAAGACTGCAACAGGTAAACAGCAGGATGCTTTGTTCAAAATCCTTAATATTAGGGAAGGATATGGCAAGACTAAGCAAGCCCTGGTACAAATGCCAGTACACCTTGCGGCAAAACTTGTGAAAGAAAGAAAAATTATAGTAGGGTTCGATGTAGAATCAAACCGAAGACGCAGGCTGTAATATGCTTTCGGTGTTTAGACCGTGGACATCGGGCAGCAGAATGCAAAGGCGAAGACAGGAGGGGAACATGTAGAAAATGTTGCCAACCAGGACACCTAGCTAAGGAGTGTCAACAGGATGAAAGGTGTATACTCTGTCAAGAAGCTGGTTTACAAAATATAGACCACCTAAGTGGTAGTGCGGTATGTGTCGGAAACAGGACGAAACCCCGAGCAGAACGAATATGAGATTTATTCAAATAAACCTTGGACATGGAAGAGAGGCGCATGATCTAATGATTCAAAAATCCGCAGAAACTATGACTAGACTATGACTAGACTATGACTAGACTATGACTAAAACTATGTCTACACTTTAGTATTTACTTCAGTTGATATTTCCATTGTAAATTAAATTGCTTCCTTATTTTTTACATTTTATTTAAAAGTCAAACAATTTAATATCTAACTATAACTTCACCTTTCAATCTATGACCAAACCTCCACCCAACTGCCAGTCAGTCGTTCAATATTGTTAAAAAAAAAAAAAAAAAAAAAAAAAAAAAAAAAAAAAAGTTATAATTTGATTCTTACTTCCTTTTGAAGCATATTGTTTAAGCTTAACAAAGTGATAAAACTACCAACTCCACCTTTTTAGTGTTTCTGTTAGCAGTAAAACCAATGAATCCTGACATTTGTAACGAAAATTAAAATAAAAGATGAACTGAAATGAAAATTTGAAACTGCTATTTCCAACAATTTAAAACATTTGAAATTTTGTTTTATTTTCCCGAAAACAATTTGAGAAGAATTGTTTTTCGTATGTTTAAACAAACATAAAAATAATGTGTAATTTTTATGTTCTTACAGGTGGTATTTTATCCAATAGCTTGGCAATTGCAACAGATGCTGCTCATTTGTTAACGGATTTTGCCAGTTTCATGATTTCACTATTTGCTATTTGGATTGCCGGACGACCTTCAACTCAGCGGTAAGTGTGATATTTGTTCCTCCTTTTTTTCTTAATATTTTTGTACAGGCTCTTTGTGCTAGGGAAAACCAAAAGCGACGTCGAGAGTATATGGCCTTTATATTTATATAAAAGGACTCTTTTACTTCTTATTTTCCTTTGGTAGTTTTTGCTTCTTAATGTTCAATCATTTAATTTAATGTCAAATTTGTACGAAATTCATTTGTACAAATAATATTTTTTTTTTAAAACATTTCTTCATTTTCTTTGATTTTTTGTTAACGTCTGCCAGACATGAAATTTTCTACAAGGACATTAAAGTCCAATCGTTTGTGTGTCATTCGACCAAGAGGCAAAAAAGGACTTAGAAAGAAACTGAAGCAGAAAGTTATAGTTTATATATGATTTTCTATTTGTGTTAGTAATTGTTATAAGAAAATAGCATGCAATTATTAAATTTTTCAAAGATATTTAGGAGTAATTTTCTAAAATGATTATGAGAGCCAACAGAAAAAAAAAAAAAAAAATTAATGGAAAGATTTTTTACACACTTAATTAGTAAATTGAAAAATGTCGGTTATTAATATGAAATAAAACATAAACAATTTACTAACTTTAGTATACAGTATATCGTCGGTCACAGGTTGACAACTCTTAACTCGCAAAAAAATCGAATATTTATTTTAATTTTTTTTTAATCTGAAATTATTTAAATACCTTTGTTTTCTTTACACCATCTTACAATAAATATCTCCTACTAATTTTGGTTTTTTTTTATTTACTTCCAACACGGTTTAGTAACGGAGTAATAACGTTTTTTTTGTCTCCTGAAAAGTACAAAAAAACATGTTAAGAGTTGTCAACCTGTGACCGACGATATGCTAAATTCTAGTGTTAGCTATTGGAAAAAATTTATAGTCTACAAAAAATGCTTTGCAACAATCAGACTTAATTAAGTCTACGCAACAGGCTTGACTCAGTTCAACTTATATTCTCTACTGTAATAAAACTATATCACAATATATTGTGATAAAGTCGACACCATATTCAGACTGCTGGCTTATAAACTAGACTACGGCATAAATACAGTCAGTAAGGCTAGATAATATGGGCTTAGTCCCGTTTTCACAACTTACCGATAGCTAAACGCAGGATTTTGTAGTCCGTATAAAAAGTGTTCCATTATTACAATTTAACTTTTACGTTAAGTCAGTTAAAATAAGCTTCATCCTACCTATACGGTTAAAGTTAATTTGAAATAATGGAACACTTTTTATACGGCCGATAAAATCTAACCTTTAGCTATCGTTAGGGATGGGCAAATTAAAAAAAAATATATCGATATATATTGTATCGATATAAATATATCGATATATAACGTATCGATATTTTTTAAGAGTATCGATATATGTTAATTAAAAATATCGATATATCGATGTATCGAACGTCTTAAGCTGAAATTATTACCAAATTTCAATACATATTTACATACACCGGAAAAAGCGTTTTATCAATCAAAAAAAATGGTTTAAAAAGTATTATAATTTAATTAATGTGATAATTGAATCAATAATTTTTTTAGCTGAAAAAATTTAAAAATTTAATTTTGATTTAATTAACATTTTAGTTGTTTTGAAATAAATTTTCAATTAAAATTTTAATTAAAGCTGAAATTATTACCAAATTTCAATACATATTTACATACACAGAAAAAAGCGTTTTATCAATCAAAAAAAATGGTTTAAAACGTATTATAATTTAATTAATGTGATAATTGAATCAATAATTTTTTTAGCTGAAAAAATTTAAAAATTTAATTTTGATTTAATTAACAATTTAGTTGTTTTGAAATAAATTTTCAATTAAAATTTTAATTAAAGCTGAAATTATTACCAAATTTCAATACATATTTACATACACAGAAAAAAGTGTTTTATCAATCAAACAAATTGGTTTAAAAAGTATTATAATTTAATTAATGTGATAATTGAATCAATAATTTTTTTAGCTGAAAAAATTTAAAAATTTAATTTTGATTTAATTAACATTTTAGTTGTTTTGAAATAAATTTTCAATTAAAATTTTAATTAAAGCTGAAATTATTACCAAATTTCAATACATATTTACATACACAGAAAAAAGTGTTTTATCAATCAAACAAATTGGTTTAAAAAGTATTATAATTTAATTAATGTGATAATTGAATCAATAATTTTTATAGCTGAAAAAATTTAAAAATTTAATTTTGATTTAATTAACATTTTAGTTGTTTTGAAATAAATTTTCAATTAAAATTTTAATTTAATAACAAAAAATCTTAATTGACTTTTTTCGTTCAAAATAAAATAATTTAAACATGTAGAATTGTTGTTGGGAATTGTCAATATTTATTTAAATAAATTAACACATTGTTTAAAGTTTCAAAGTTTTTTGATCACTTTTTTAATTAAAATTAAAAATATCATTTATTGAAAATATTTTTTCAAAATTTTAAAATTTTTTAGTAATCAATATAATCATTTTGGTAATAGGTTCAAAATCAACAACTTGTTTGCTTGATATTATGAATTTAGAACAAATTTGGTGATAGGAGAAATTTAAAAATTTTTTCTGTGTAGGCACAAAAATATTACATGTAATTCTATTCTAACTTTTTATTGTTTCTCTTAATTTCAAATTTACTGCCAGTCCCTCGATTTCGAACGAAACTTTCATTCGCTTAACTTTTATTAAAAAAAAAAAACATTTACTGCCAGGACCACAATATCGACAAGAACATTTCTTTCTTATATTTATATTGAAAACAAAAACAAATTTAAATTTGTTATTATTGTTTTCAATATAAAAATGCGAAAGAAATGTTCTTGTCGAAATAGTGGGCCAGGCAGTTAGTTTTTAAGGTAAGTTATGCGAACGAAGTTTTCGTTTGAAATCGAGGGAACGGCAGTTAATTCTACAATTAAAAATATTCAAAAAAAAGGAAAGAATACAAAAAAATTTTTATTTATTCGCCATATGAAATCTAAAAAAAAATTATTAGGATTGTACAAGTAAACTGTGCAATATTTTTTTTTATACCCTCCACCACCACTGTGGTGAATGAGGGTATACTAAGTTTGTCATTCCGTGTGAAACTTTTTTATTATAAATCTAAGACCCCATAAAGTATATATATTCTGGCTCCTTGAGTAATTCTAAGTCGATTTAGCCATGTTCGTCTGCCTGTCCGTCTGTTCGTCTGTTGAAAACACGCTCACTTTTGAAAAACGCAAAAGAAAAGAACAAACTTGGTCTCAAATTGCTTGTAGTTATCCTAAGCAGTTTGGGATTGAAATCCAGCAACATCGGTTCAGTAGGATCAGAACTATGAATCAAAATGTGGAACCACCACCCTGAAAAAATTGATAATTATGATACAAAATCTAACATAAATGGTTTATTAATGCACGGAATGACATAAAATTTTGCTCAAATTTGGTTTATACTGCAAATCATACTGGTAAATTTCGTGACGATCGGTACATAATTTACCATAGGCCCCATATAAACCCATTCTCGAGGAAAACAGTTTAGTACGCCTAAAACCGCAATAAAAAACGCTAGCATACTTACATTTGGTACGTCATAGTTTTATAGGACCAGAAATCACACTGTAAAATTTTTTGAAGATCGGTCCATAATTTACACTAGTCCCCATATAAACCCTACTCCCGGAAAACAGTTTAGTATCATGCAAATTTGTGAAATTTTCTGTTAACGCTAAAACTAATTACACAACTGTATTGAAATTTATTCTAATTTATTTTTTGTAATACCAGAAATCAGTCATTCGAATTTTGGGATGATTGGGCCATAATTTACCATAGGCCACATATAAGCCCTACTCTCGGAAAACAGTTTATTGCGCCTTAAACCAAATAAAGCTCACTTTGGGAAAATAATAAAATTCGCCTTAAACCATCACAGATATAGATATTGCGGTAAAATGTCTTACTTAAATTCATATGGCCAGAAAAAATATCATGCAAATTTGTGAAATTTTCTGTTAACGCTAAAACTAATTGCAGTGCTGTATTGAAATTTATTCTAATTTATTTTTTGTAATACTAGAAATCAGTCTTCAGAATTTTGGGATGATTGGTCCGTAATTTACCATAGGTCCAATACAAATTACCCTCCTAAAAACTATTTTAGTTCGACTAAAACTTTTACGAATCATGATATTTTACTCAAGCCAGTTCAAAGTTCTAACAAGAAACGCATAAAATTTTCTTATTGTCGGTCAATAATTTAATTCATGTCTAAACCGCAACTAATTTTAATGCTGACGCTCGTTTTTGTGCAGCTCAGTTAATAATATATATGTGTTGATCATATAGAGCCCACTCCTGTCGGTGGAGGGTATCAAAAATTCGGCACAGCCGAATATAGTACTCTAACTTGTTTAATATAAGAACATGCTCAAAAAGAAAAAAACAACATATTTCTTTTTTATTATTAACTTTCGTGAGTCTGTTTTTGCTAATACGCCATAATTAAGGCGATTCTTTGCATAATTCTTGTTGCCATCTCTTAAAAAACCGAGACAAAACTGAACTGTGTAATCTATGAAAATGTACAATGGAAAAGCACCTTTATTGTCTTAATATTAGTTAAAAAAAACATATGATGCTATTCTTAAAAAAACAACAGTATTGTAAGCAGTTGAGCAGCGGTTAAAATTTTGAATTTTATTATAAAGAGATTTTGAAAATATCGAATTCGATAGTCGTAGATAAATATCGATGTAGCGATATATGGGTATTTTTAAAATCGGCGATATATCGACGGTCCCATTCTATAACATGTTAAGTCGACATAGCATGTTTTGCTGGAAATAACATTTCTAAATTCAGTGTTCGCTAATTTAGATTCTGTCAAATTTTAATAGTTATCGGACTTTCCCATCAAAAGTTATAAACAAAAATGTACTCAGCATAATTTAGCAACATACAAAGAACTCCATTTTAAAATTTTAAGTGCACTTAACATGATTTGGTTTGGAATTATTTTTTTTGTTGTTTTTTGTTAAAAGTACTTAGCTTATTTTAGAGCGAACATCTTTGTTTTTCGCGTTTTCTATGAATACTTAGAATGGAAGCAATACACTTTTGTAATTTTTTTGTCATCTCTAAGTACACGTAAAATTATAATTTTTTAAAATATCGATATATCAAAAATATTGCCCATCCCTAGCTATCGATAAGTTGTGAAAATGGGGGTTAGACTTATAAAACATATTAAATATTTGACGCCCCACACGGTAACCACTAGCGTTATTAAATTTTTTTTTTGCTTTTGTAAAACTTTTGCTAGATTAAACATCATTTAACAGTTTCTTAATTGATAATTATTATTTATTGTTTAAGCTTGAGGTCTTTTTATTTATAAAATATTATATATATTTATTTTTATCGATATTTCGCTAACCTTTGGTTACCATCGTCAGGAAATTAAATTTACAAAATTTTATAAAAATAACAAAAAAAAAAAACAATTACAAAATTATGAAAAATTTTTTGTTATAAATTTAAAAACCCATTTGTCATAAAAAAAATTCAAAAACCCTAATAATAAAAAAATCAAATATAACTAAAGTATAACAATTCATATAAACTAAAAAACTTTCCTATCTATAAACCTAATTCAAAAACTATATTTACAATAACAATAAAAAAAAAAATATTTTCACTAAAGAAAATTCCTATAACATAAACATAATAATTTTTTAACTAAAACAACTTAATTATATAAAAAAAGTAAATATTGGCATTTCAGTAATTTGATCATAACTCGGGCATTTTCCAATCGATTTGATAGATTTATACACCTACGTCTTAAGGAAGAAATTTACCATTTACTTTGGTAATAAAACTTGGACTCGGAAAGATCTACGGTTCCCGAAAATAGGTATTTTTCTTAAAAAAAATTATATTTTGGTAATAACTTTTTTGTATCTGAACCGATTTTTAAGAGTTTTTCAGCAAATATGTTCTACTATCAGATCTTTTGATATATAAGACGTATCCATAGGTCATGTAAAAGCTCTAAAAATTTTGTTTTTATAAAAATTTTAATGCTTTTTATACCCACGTCTTTAGTAAGAAAAAAACCATTTACTTAGATTATAAAACTTGGACCCGGGAAGATCTATTGTTGCCGAAAATGGGTATGTTTAAAAAAAAAAAAATTTTATTTTGGGCATTACTCTTCCATTTTTGGGCATTTTGGCAGTAAATACCAGCGTGTATTTCACCACTGTGGTCAACAAAACACCTTACACTACCAGCGTATGGTCAAACACACCGCAATTTTCAGAAAAACAACTCGTCGTTGCTTAAATTTTCATCAAAAAATTCCAACGTTTAAATTTCCGCTAATTAATGAGTTAAGTATTTATTATTATTTATTAAAACATATTTGGGGTATTCACAATGTAGTCATAAAGTCATATGTCTTGAGATAATAAAAAGAAAAAATGACTGCTTGGAGCAACCCTCATAATTAAGATTTCTACGGTGTGGTTATGACAAAATAATAAACACTGGATAAAAAGTCTTATTATTTAAGGACTATTTTGTTTGAAACACAACAATAATTTATTTTAAACTATTGTAAAATATTAGGATATTATGACAATATGACTTGATAGCACACCTTGTGAATACCCCAATTGTTAAAATTTGTATTAAAAACTTAATAAAAATTATTATAATCGTCATTTAGAATTTCATACATATTGTTGCTAAAGTAGAATTAGACTCAAATATATAAAAAAAAACTTTAGTTACAATTTTTTTCAAAAGAATTAAAAAAAAAAATTATACGACATATTTTGGGGGAAAAACGTTAGAAGAAAAACGAATTTGTTGGTATCATTGTAAGCAAAGCTTTAAATGCTGTTAAAATTAGCAACTGTTATAGAAAATCAAACAATTGTTTAATTAAAAAGGCGCTTATGTGCTAAATGTCTTATAAGTGTAGCCCTAGCTTAAGATTATAGAAACAATTTGTACACTTAGGGGAATAAAAAAATAAGGATTTAAAGATATCTTGGGCGGTATAATGCATAGGAGAATGCGTTAGAAAGATATCAAAACACCTCCTCTTGTTATGTTCGTTTAACACAAATTTGAATTCACAATTTATTTAAAAGAAAAAAAAAAAAAAACATTAACATTTTGTTTTAAAATCTTCCATTATAGCGTTTTCTATTGCTTGCAGTGACTTTATCTTGGTTTTAGTAAAGTTCATTATGGTTCCATGCATATTTGAAATCATTGTTTTTTTACATGCGAACCTGTACGTTTTACAGTAGAGAAAAGAATAAAATACTTATAAAAACATATTTAATTAAACTTATTTTTAATTTCTTTCTCTATCAAGAGTTGTCCATTTATTTTTAAGTTTTAAATTGTTGCTCAACAAATTATTTTCTTATGCATCGATATGACGAGAGCCAGGTTTGTCGGCCAAGAAATCAGCGAATTGTTGGTAAGTAGTGGCACCTAAAGGCGTTTCCTTCCACAAATCACGAGTCAAGTAAGCATAAGTCTTGGCGATGGCAGCATAGGTAGCCTTGGCGACGTTACCCAAGGTACCGGTTGAGCCACGAGCAGAGGTGTAACAATCTTCAATACCAGCCATAGTCAACAACTTTTTTGGTACAGGGGCAGATACAATGCCAGTATCACGGGGAGCAGGGATAAAACGTACAGATACGGAACCACACTTTCCAGTAAACTTGCAGGGTACAGTATGGGGTTTACCAATTTTGGTACCCCAGTCACCACGACGTACGGGCACAACAGATAATTTAGCCAAAATGATGGCACCACGAATAGCGGTGGCAACTTCCTTGATGCACTTGACACCTAAACCAATGGCAACGAAAGCCTTGAAACGGGTACATTGACCGGCACGTGTTTGCTTTTGTACAGGCATGATTTTCAAGACTTCATCGCGCAAAGCGGAGCCCAAGAAGAAATCAATGATTTCAAACTCTTTAATAGGCAAAGAGTACAAGTAGATTTCTTCCAATGAATTAATTTTGCCATCGCGAACCAAACGGCCCAACTTTATAACTGGAACCCATTCCTTAGAATCTTCTTTGCCACCACGGCCACGACCACCGCGCCCACAGCCACGACCGCGACCACGGCCGCCACGACTACCACGAGAACCAAATTCTCCACGGAAACCACCACGGGCTGGAGCTGCGTCCGCCATCTTGCAGTATATATTCAAGTTTAAACGGTGAAGGTATAAAACCGAATTAATCTTACATACTTATATGTATATCGTGACCTAAGGACAAGTAGGTCCTAAGTTTGATGTAATTTAGGGGCAAATTGAACCCGCTGCGATTGGTATATTTATATTATATCTTATTTTTTATCTCTTAATAACTTAATTCCGATAACTATTCGCTATATGTTCTGTGTCTGTTTTAAAATTTATTCTTTGTATCGTTGATGTATTAATTATGTGTAACATTTCTAAAATATATCTGCGTTTTTAATTAGTTTCAGTGTTTAAAACTCGTGAGGATATTCCAATGAATGTTAAGTGGATGTTGTCATAAGGACCAAAATATGTTTTACCAGTTAGGAGGGAATATTTCTCTAAGCTAAAGATGATAACGGAAGGAGAGGATTTAGTTCAACCATATAGAGGGGAAGGAAGATCTAAGACTAAGACTAAGACTAAGACTAAGAATAAGACTAAGACTAAGACTAAGACTAAGACTAAGACTAAGACTAAGACTAAGACTAAGACTAAGACTAAGACTAAGACTAAGACTAAGACTAAGACTAAGACTAAGACTAAGACTAAGACTAAGACTAAGACTAAGACTAAGACTAAGACTAAGACTAAGACTAAGACTAAGACTAAGACTAAGACTAAGACTAAGACTAAGACTAAGACTAAGACTAAGACTAAGACTAAGACTAAGACTAAGACTAAGACTAAGACTAAGACTAAGACTAAGACTAAGACTAAGACTAAGACTAAGACTAAGACTAAGACTAAGACTAAGACTAAGACTAAGACTAAGACTAAGACTAAGACTAAGACTAAGACTAAGACTAAGACTAAGACTAAGACTAAGACTAAGACTAAGACTAAGACTAAGACTAAGACTAAGACTAAGACTAAGACTAAGACTAAGACTAAGACTAAGACTAAGACTAAGACTAAGACTAAGACTAAGACTAAGACTAAGACTAAGACTAAGACTAAGACTAAGACTAAGACTAAGACTAAGACTAAGACTAAGACTAAGACTAAGACTAAGACTAAGACTAAGACTAAGACTAAGACTAAGACTAAGACTAAGACTAAGACTAAGACTAAGACTAAGACTAAGACTAAGACTAAGACTAAGACTAAGACTAAGACTAAGACTAAGACTAAGACTAAGACTAAGACTAAGACTAAGACTAAGACTAAGACTAAGACTAAGACTAAGACTAAGACTAAGACTAAGACTAAGACTAAGACTAAGACTAAGACTAAGACTAAGACTAAGACTAAGACTAAGACTAAGACTAAGACTAAGACTAAGACTAAGACTAAGACTAAGACTAAGACTAAGACTAAGACTAAGACTAAGACTAAGACTAAGACTAAGACTAAGACTAAGACTAAGACTAAGACTAAGACTAAGACTAAGACTAAGACTAAGACTAAGACTAAGACTAAGACTAAGACTAAGACTAAGACTAAGACTAAGACTAAGACTAAGACTAAGACTAAGACTAAGACTAAGACTAAGACTAAGACTAAGACTAAGACTAAGACTAAGACTAAGACTAAGACTAAGACTAAGACTAAGACTAAGACTAAGACTAAGACTAAGACTAAGACTAAGACTAAGACTAAGACTAAGACTAAGACTAAGACTAAGACTAAGACTAAGACTAAGACTAAGACTAAGACTAAGACTAAGACTAAGACTAAGACTAAGACTAAGACTAAGACTAAGACTAAGACTAAGACTAAGACTAAGACTAAGACTAAAATCTTAAGAAACTACACAAAATATAAGTTTGTCAAAAAAAACTATTAAAACCGTAATCATGAAAGAAAAAAACTATAATGCCTTTCTTTCGCAAGCTGTTGGTACAGAGGGAATTCTTGAGAAGAAAGATGGCAGAACAACTCCATAATCAAGAAACTACAGTTAATGCAAAAGCTTTTACAATATAAATTTTTTACCAAACAACATCAATGCTGTGTAAGTTCATCTATTTGCTCTTATTTTTCGTAGTAAGCTTTTAGGCTGATTTTTTTCTTATGCATGTTTTAGAGAGTACGAGTATCAAATGTTGTTTTAATGTATGTGTATAGTTTTTAGCATATCTAGTTTTTTAACAACTTTTTTCTTTTGGCTTGTGCTGATGTTTTGGTAAAATTTTTTATATATATATTTTTTTTTTTTGGATTTTGTTTTGTAAAAGAACATATTACGTTATATATTTTCGGGTTTTTTATTTTGCAAATATCTAAAAGAAAAAAACTTAACGAGTATAAGTGAGTAGCTTTGAATATTTTATGAAAATGAGATTGGTTTTTTCCACAACTAACAGGGTTCGTATGCTGCGATGTTTGTTTGTTTGTTTTTAGGCTTTACCCAGGCAGTCAGTCTTGTGGTTGTTTGTGGCCAAGTGGGGTTTAACAGTAAAAGACTGACTATATGGGTTTTTTTCATGCCTGCCTTTTTTTGTGCCAACACAGTTCACATAGAGAAAATAAAGTCAAAACATTATTTTGGTTTTTTATTGTTGACGTTATTTCTCTAAAGATTTGTTTATAAGTTAAAATATTGTAGATACAATATTCTAAACAGTAAGAAAACAAAATTGCTAAAAAAAAGATATACGAATTGTAATTTTTGGTAACTGCCTAAAATTAGGCTTCAAAGGAAATATATTACATTTTTATTTAAATTATTTATTTGATATAAAAAAAACACACACAAATAAGAACGAGGAACAATATTTGGGTTTACTTGATAGAATATATTTTATTTAAATAACTTATCGGTGACGTCATTTTGACATACAAAATTTCTCTAATAAATTCTGCAAAGTTTTGGCAGTTTAATAGTTTTGGAGATAATTTTTTTATTAATCAAAAAAAAAACTTTTAAATTTGCGTTAAAATCGATATTTAAATTATATTGGAAAAACTCAATTCATATTAAATTCCAAATATGGTAATATTTATATATATCTACAATAAAAAGTCAAGGTTATATTTCCTGAGATAATTGTTAATAATGTTCCATTATTTCTTTTAGTTCTATTTCTGGAAATACAGGAGCCAATCAATAAGAACATGAATAGTTGAATTCCCCGCCTGTTTAACTGAAAGGGCACCACTGCCAAAGTCAACAGGCATTTGTCATTTGACTCTTGTCAAAATTGTAATCAGTTGCGTCATTTTAACTTGCCTTTGACAGCCATTGGCAGCAGACTACCTCGTGATTTGAGAACAAAATGAAAAAAGTCATTTTCATTGGCTCATTAGGCATTCCATGGCAAGAATCCAAGAATAAGGGAAAGAATTTCTCTTCCCTTTGCCCTATTCACCGGACTTAAACCGGAGTGGCTATTTCTTGTTTCCAAACCTAGAGAAATAGCTCGGCGGAAAGAGCTGTGACTCTTACGATTAAATTATCTGTTAAATTTAGACCATTTTAATGACCTGGCAAATCCTGCTTTTGGAAGGGATTAAAATATTGTAGAAATTTTGGACAAAGTGTAGCAAAGGAGACTACGTTGAAAACAAAATCTTTTTTATTATTTTATTTTTATTTAAATATTAAGAGCTAGAAATACAGTTACAAATTATATTCCAACTTAATTATCCGTGCACGCAGAGAAAAAATATGTTTAAATATGGTCACCACCAACAAAACTATTTTTAAAGAAAATTTCAAACATATTATAGTTAAATTTCACCATATTATTGTTAGCGGCAATCATATTATGGTTAAATTGGATCTTCTTCACGAAGCCACAACCATACTATGGTTGCCTCTAAACATGTTATGGTTAAATAGGACAATAATTTGTTTTAAAATTAAGTATTTTCCTCTTTCCCAAGAATTATTTATTTAACTAATTATGTTTGAAAACCAACCATGATATTATAAGTGTTAAACATACCTAAGCTTTATTATTAACCATAACATGATCGGAGGCAACCATAATATAGTTGTGGCTTCTTGATGGCCGACTAATTTAACCATAATACGGTTGCCGGTGACAATAATATGTTTAAATTAATTATAATATGTTTAAAATTGTCTTTAAAAATAGTTTTGTTGGAGGTGACCATATTTAAGCATATGTTTTCTCTGGGTGTGCAATAGGTACTCAGAGCTTCAGCCCTTTGCGTTGAAACCGACTAAAGTCTCTGGCGGAAATCGAACCGATGATCCCCGCACTGACAGACTACCTCACTTACAATTACCCTACCGGGGCATTATTAAAAAATCTGTTTAATTTAATAAGTCACTTCCCTTTTTACCCGCCTTCGTAGTGCTAATCATAGTTCAGCTGGAGGTCCCCACCACGTTGTTGCTTTTCATGCTTTCTGTACATTTAATACGTTTCTAAATTCAAATTATATGCAATGTGTTTTGCCAGTTTTAGGCTTAAATCAACTGCTGTGTAAATATTTTTATCAAAAAAAAAAAAAAAAAAAAAAAAAAAAAAAAAAAAAAAACCATTTTGGCAAAAAGAAAACTACACAAAAATATATTTATCGATAACATTAAAAATAAAATACAATTTATCATTCTTGGCAATCTCAAATAGCTGGAATTTTTCAAAAACGCATGCGACGATTGTACATGTAGAAAGTAAACCTACTCCATGCGTTCGATACGTAAATTGATTCTATACGTTTTGCTTGCGGTATTACTTGTTACATTCAATTACTCGGTTTCTACTTTTTGAGAGATGCACAAAAAGCAACAACGCATAGAATGTGCTGTCTAGACCTCCATCTTTACAGTTATAATTCTAGTTCTAGTTCTCGCTATTTTTTTTTTTTGGCATAGTTCTATTTATGGATATGGTGCTGTAGTCAATGTGAGTCCGATCGTCCTGAAAGAAAAACATTTAAATGACGGGAGAGTTTGACATAAAAATCGCCCATATCGTATAAATATTTTATATAGCAAAAGCCTCCACACAATTTTTTCTCGGAAAAATAATAAAATAAAATTTTTAATTTTCTTTCAACTAAAAAAATAATTGATTCAATTATCACATTAATTCAATGTAAATACTTTTTAAACCATTTTTTTAATTCATAAAACACTTTTTTCTGTGTATCTTCTTTAAACTTCTATTTTACTTTAAACAAACGTCTAAAATAATTAATCCACAAATTTTACAAAAGAAAGTTTTAACATTAATAAATAATTTTTTTAACCTACACGCAAAGAAAAAACATGATTGATACAATCACAATCGCAAACTATCATTAATGTTTGCGGTTATGATTGTGTCAAACACGTCTACAGCAACAATATATGTTCAGTTATAATGATTTTAGATAATTGTTGTCTCAAACATATTATTATGTTTAGAAGAAAAATGCGCACGATCTTTCAAACCATTTTTCTATATTTTCCATTACCATGCAAAATGTCTACTTCAACATTTTATATGGTTCTTACAATAAAAACAATAAAAAATGTAATTTAAAAAATTTATGTTTAATTACAAATATAATAAATAAAATATAGCATATATTAAAAATAAAATTAAATACACATATTTATATACCTGTGTATGTGTTTTAATTTATAAATTTACGTTGTGTGGTACAAATATATCCAAACAAATAAGAATTCCGTTTTTGAAAAAATTCGGGGCTGATGACAAATTATGTGTCAAAATTTATTATAGGTTTTTTTGGCTGCAAGAAAGACAACATAATTGCATACTTATATATTTTTATAATTATATTTAAATAACTTACCTGTTTCAATAAACGTATAATAATTTATTTCGTTAGTTTTGCAAGGCAGCATGGCATTTTTCTCCCCGAAAAATGTTTTAATTATTCTGTCCTCATTCATGTTTCCTGATTAACTGACGCTTTCGGATTGAGAAAATGTAATTTTAAAGCACACACTGTTTATTTTGACAATAAATGTTTGCTCCTTAAGAGAATGTGTTTTCAAGCAAACAAAAATGATGGTATTAAACATACCTTTTGTGTTCACCTAATATTATGATTTTAACTGCATAGTTGAAAATATATATATTATAGTAGCTAACATATCAAATAATATAATATGTTTAGCTAGACCAGAGTACCTTTTAAGGTGTAAGCCACCATATAATATTATTATAGTGAATTTTAAAATGTTAAGGACAAAAAACAATTTTTTTAGTTATATTAAGACTATAATTAATTTATGAGGGTAAACATATAACGCAAGTATAAACAAAAATGGTCGTAGTGACCATTCATTAATCATGTTTTTTCTCTGCGTGTAAAAAAATTAAGCAAATGACCACAAAATTGTTTCCCCCATTTTTTCATTTAATCATTAAATAACATTTAACTTCGCTTTCATTTATTTCTTGTTTCAAAAGGACCTTAAAAACTACAAACAAATAGTTGTTTTTGCAAAGATTTTATTTGTTTTAGTTTTTATTTTGGACAGCCTTGAAGTATGCAACAATCTAATAAAATAATTGCATAAATAAATTATATGTTGTATGCGCTGTTGTATGGCTGTTTGGTAAGGTTGGTCGTTTGTATAAAATGTAATATAATAGTGTTTGTTTAACAATAATTTATTAAATTTTTAGATGCTTGAGTAACAACAATAGCAAAAACATGCAATTTCTTTTTTAACATACCCCGGTACTCTGCAATAATCCCCAAAAGTATACTTTAAAAAATAAATGTTATATAACATTAACTACAAAATGTCTGTGTGTGTGTGTTTCAGCAAAATTTTTAGTATCTTTCCAAATGGGGTTTTTGTGGCGGAGAACAAGAATTTTATACATCTAACAAATGCTAGAAATACCATGATGCATGTAACGCTTTGAAAGCGGCAACACTCCCAGTATGACCACAATTGCATTGAAAATGAAATTTTCTATACACAAGCATTGTGTAAATATAAATGTCTGCATATTGTTTCTAGTACATTTGTGATAAATTAGGCTTGTCAACTTTTAAGGGCATTACTTTTATTGTATCTTCCCAAAACTGCACCCTTTCTTATATCTTTAGCTATTTATATTACCTAAAAGTATGCTTTGGTAAAGAAACAAAACAAAAATATGTTTATAACCTGCAGTTTTTTTTTTGTATTTATTTAGGTTTGTCTTTTGCATTTTAAAACAACAATTGATTATGCCCTACAATATTATTCAGGAAATAAGCAAAAATTTTCACCAAATTAGTTAGCATATATTTGGGTGCATTTTTACTCTGGTTCCTATACTACAACAAAAACTTCTACAAAACTTTCACAAAATTTAAAAAAAAACAAAAATAAAAATCCTTAAAAAAATAAAATCCGCACATAAATGCAAAACTTCCTTTTTATTTTCTAAATTTTTTACAAACTAAGTGCAAAATGTTAGTAGATCTAAAGTATAGCCTACATTAGGGCGTTCCTTTTTAGTTTGTTTAGGTAATTTTCTGTATATAAAATTTGTGTTTTTATTAGTTACTCTTGGAGTAGTTTTTTTTTTTTTTTTTTTTAGTTTGTGAGTGAATTGAAAATTACATTTTCATTTTGTTAAACAAACATTGTGCAGAAGTCATATTATAGAAAATATATTTTTTATTTTCATAAGTTTCATGCAATTTGCATACATTTAGGCTGTGTATGTGCGGTAATAGAAAAAGTTTGTGGGTTTGTTTTGTTTACTTGGAAGTTTTATGAAAAGTTTGAGAATTTTTGTATATTCTAATGTTTTACAACAATTATTTTGTGTAATTTGTAGTAGAAGAAAGAAGCGTTATTTCATAAAAACAAAAATAAGGCAATTTTCTATGAAAAATATCAGTGTAAGGAAATTCTTTGTAGAAATTTCTTTAGAAAAATATTTTCTTTTGAAAATATTTTGTATAAAATAGTTTTCTCCAGGAAAGTTTTTTTGTACAAAACAATTTTCTATAGAAAGAAGTTTTTTGTATGACACGATTTTATCTTATTAAATAAATTTCCTAAAGAAAATTTTATGTAGAAGACAATTTTTTGGAGAACATTTTTTATATAAATTTTCTTGTACAAGACAAATTAATGTATAAAATTTCTGGTATAAAACAATTTTATATAAAAAATTTCTTGTATTAAACAATTCAAAATAGAAAATTTCGTGTATTATACAATTTTATATAGATAATTTCTTGTATAAGACAATTGTATATAGAAAATTTCTTGTATAACACAATTTTCTATAGGAAATTTTTTGTAATAGTAAATTTTATATAAAAAATTTCTTTTATACTAAAATTTAATATAGAAAATTTCTAGTATACGTCAAACTTCTGTAAAAATTTTCTTGTGCAAAGCAATTTTATATAGAAAATTTCTTATATAATCCAATTTTATATAGATCATTTTTGTATTAGGCAATTTTTTGTAGAAATTTTTTTTACAAGACAATTTTCTATAGAAACTTTCTTGAACAAGACAATTTTCTATAGAAACTTTCTTGAATTATTGTACAAGACAATTTTCTATTAAAACTTTCTTAAACAAGACAATTTTATATAGAAACTTTCTTGAACAAGACAAATTTCTATAACAACTTTCTTGAACAAGACAATTTTCTATAGAAACTTTTTTGTACAAGACAATTTTCTATAGAAACGTTCTTGAACAAGACAATTTTCTATAGAAACTTTTTTGTACAAGACAATTTTCTATAGAAACTTTCTTGTACAAGACAATTTTCTATAGAAACTTTCTTTTACAAGACAATTTTCTATATAAACTTTCTTGTACAAGACAATTTTCTATAGAAACTTTCTTGTACAAGACAATTTTCTAAAGAAACTTTCTTGTACAAGACAATTTTCTAAAGAAACTTTCTTGTACAAGACAATTTTCTAAAGAAACTTTCTTGTACAAGACAATTTTCTAAAGAAACTTTCTTGTACAAGACAATTTTCTAAAGAAACTTTCTTGTACAAGACAATTTTCTAAAGAAACTTTCTTGTACAAGACAATTTTCTAAAGAAACTTTCTTGTACAATACAATTTTCTATATAAACTTTCTCGCACAAGACAATTTTCTATAGTAACTTTTTCGTACAAGAAAATTTTCTTTAGAAACTATCTTGTACAAGACAATTTTCTAAAGAAACTTTCTTGTACAAGGCACTTTTATATAGATAATTTTCTATATATAAAATGTATTGTATAAGACACTTTTATATAGAACATTTCTTGTATAAAACAATTTAAGATTAAAAATTTCTTGTTTAATCCAATTTAAGAGAGATAATTTCTTGTATAAGATAATTTTATGCAGAACACATTTTGTATAACAAAATTTTGTATAGAATTTTTTTTGTAAAAGTTTTGTAAAATTTCTTTTATATGACAATGAAATTTAACAAATTTCTAGTTTAAACCAATTTCCCTCGAAAATTTCTTGTACAAAGCAGTTTTAGATAGAACATTTTTCGTATAATTCAATTTTATATAGAAACATTTTTTTTTTTGTATAATACAATTTTATACTGAAAATTTCTAGTATGACACAATTTTCTTTAGAAATTTTCTTGTAAAATTTAAATTTCTATCGAAAATTTCTCTTAAAATAGAACGTAATATTGAATATTTTTAGTATAAATCAATAATCTGTAGAAAATTGTTTTTATAAAATAATTTTCTTCAAAAAAATTTCGTATATAAGACAATTTTTTATAAAAGGTATGTTGTAAAAGACAATTTTCTAAAGAAATATTTTTATTTAAGACAATTTTCTTTAGAAAGTTTTTTTATATTATCCTGTATCAGACATTTTTCGTTAGAAAATGTCCTGTGTCAGACAGTTTTCATTAAAGAAATGTCTTTAATAAGATAATTTTTATTATAAAAGTACCTGTATAAGACAACTTTCCATTTAAAAACTTGAGAAAATATATTAAAAAATATAAGACTAGTTTTTAGCATTTTTTCGTGTATAAGACCAGTTTTGTTTCTCTTGTTTATATTTTTAATTTGTGTGTTTTTTTTTTGCTTAATCTTTTATTCGTTATTCTCTTTTCAGCATGTCTTTTGGCTGGTATCGTGCTGAGGTAATTGGCGCTTTAGCTTCCGTCGTGATGATTTGGTTTATTACTGCGATTTTGGTATGGCTGGCTATACAGCGTGTAATAAATCAGGATTTCGAACTAAATGCGAATATAATGTTAATAACATCAGGCTTGGCCATTGTGGTGAATTTAATGTAAGTAAAACCTAAGCGAAAAGTAATTTTGTGTGTTGTTTAAGCATTAACCCCCATATTCATAAAAAATATTTTAGGTTTATAGCAGGTTTATGAAACGAATTTCCTATGAAAATTTGTTTAATAAACCTTTTATTAATCAAAAATATTTTTTATGAATATTGGGGTAAAAATTTAATTTTCTAACTGAAAAAAGTTTCATAGAAATTTTTGATTAAAAAACAAAAAAAAAAAAAAAAAAAAACAAATAAAAAAATATTTACTGCCAATTTTTCAAACTAAAGCCTTGCACTCTTCAGTACTTGTATGTCGTGCGAAATATTGTCAAACTCAATCGACCATGTTCTAAAAACCGAAATCACGTGAAATTAAAATCGAACAACTTTTTAAAACTCACCCGTGTGCATAGTTCCAAAAAATATGTCCTTGAATATACATAGCTCGTACTTTGAGGACCACGTTTCTCTACCTAATCTAGTTTTGTAATCAGGAATTGCTACGTTAATTTTTACAAAAATTCAATTGAAAATCTTCATCGATCTTAATTTCGAAAAAATTTCTGTGAAATACAAACAAAAAAATGTTGTACTCTATTTATATTACGAAACATATTCGAAATGGGTCTAGCAACATTTTTATTTTCCGTGCGAAACAAATGCAGCTTATATTATTTCGCACGGAATTTTAAGCAACAGCTTATCATTTTTTGTAATTTCTTATTTTGTATTTGTAAAGTGGTTTTTATAACCAGCGTTTCACAAAGAAAAATGTTAAAAAGTGCTAAAATGAATAATAAAATGAAATTTATTTGTTTTTTGATTTGGAAAATTATAAAAATTAAACGTTAAAGTATTTCAGAGTGTTGTATTCGTTTTTGAAATAATACCACTTTGTATGAATTCGCCTTGGTCATTACCTTATCAGAAGGTGCTAACATTTTTGCAAGAGGCGGTAAAGGGCAGTTCTGCTCTTACATATGTGAAGTAAACAAATACACATCTTAAAGAAGTTTACCACTGAACTCCTCAAGAATACGGGATAATTGCTGTTATTATTTTGTGAAACTTTCCCTCAAAAATCAATATGAGCGAAAAGGACAATTTTAATTTTCGTGAAGACGTGAATAAGCAGAGTTATTACATCTGGGGCACCGAAAATCCGCGTGTAATAAACAATGAGCCGCTACAGCCGTTCAGAATTACTGTCTGGTGTGGTGTTTACGCTAAAGGCGTTACGAAGCCTAATTGTTCGAAAACGGCGCACAGTGCTCTGGCCCATAGGCAAAACTAAAGATTAATAAAATGCTTAGAATTTGTATGTAATATATATTTTTGTAAAGCTTACAAAGTACTTTAAATAGATTTGTAGGTAGAATTCATCATTTTTACTTTTTACTAACAGTGGGGGGGGCATCAAAGTCAAACATTTTTTGAGCTAAACTGTTAAATAAAAAAACGACTTTTACCTGTTGTACTAAAAAAAAATTACCAAAAATTCATTTCTTAATATATTCTTTTCAAACTAAATAGTTTTGTTTTCCACTAAACGCATAAAAAGGGGACATTATTGTCCGTAAACAATATTACTGAGAAACATTTTTGTATTATTTTTTATATTTTTTTTATTGGAACTCCCCGAAATTTCTAAAGTTTGGAGAGGATAATTTACTATTTTTGAGAGAACTTACATTTTTATCAAAAATTATTTGCGGGAATGAAATATTTATTATTAATTCATTCATTTATTAATGATGTGCTAATAATCCCAATCTTTATTTATGATTAAAAACACTGAAATTTATTGTTGTGGGAAAGCTAGTTTCTATGCGCATTTCGCTGGTTGCTTAGGCCAGCTCGTCAGGAAACTTTTTCCAAATACTTAAGAAAAGCTAAAAATATTAGACAAGAAAGACCATAAAGTGAATAAGAATTTTAAACACTCAGGTCATACATGTTATAATATCAAAGCTTCAACAAAGACACAACAATAAACCGTCAATTTTTCTTTCTTACATTCCCCTACAATTGGCTGGTTTTTTTCCAACACGAATTGTAGTTGTAAGACATTTTTATTTAAAATTTTAGTACCTTTTGTATTTTCTGCCGGAAATATAAAAATTGCATTCATTTATTGAGTCATATTTTCTAAGTTACCAAAAAAAGTTATAAAGAGTTACCAAAAAAATTATAAGGGGTTCAATTCGCAACCCAGTCAAAAATGAAAAATTATCAATACATTTTAATTCATTTCATGTTGTAAAAATTCCTTTCTTCATAAAAACAATTTAATGAAAATTAAATTTAATGAACTTTAGCCTGAGTAAAATATAAAAAATTTGGATTAAAACCTTAAACAGTTCAATAAAATTACCACAATACTAATTCTTGGTAATTTACAAAGAGTGACTGTTTGGTACGGTTTATGGGCTGGCGGCATCATCGGGGCGTATTTTTTCCAAAATTTGGCCGGTCAGGCAGTTACTGTGAATGGTGTTCGCTATCGTGAGATGATAAAGAACTTTTTATATCTCGAATTGGAAGATATGGATGTGGACGATATGTGGTTTCAACAGGACGGTGCCACTTGCCACACAGCAAACGAAACAATGGCTCTTTTACGCGACAAATTCCATGGCCGTGTTACCTCACGTGGTGGCGATGCCAATTGGCCGTCAAGATCATGTGATTTGAAACCGTTGGACTTCTTTCTGTGGGGTAATTTTTAAAGAAAAGGTGTACGTCAATAAGCCAGCAACAATTCAAGAGGTAAAGGATGAGATAACTCGGAACATTAACGGCATAGAAACTCAATTATGCCTCAGCGTCATCGAAAATTTGGACCATCGGATGAAGGTGTGCCGCCGAAGTCGCATTTGGCCGATATTTTTTCCACACATATTTGAACCATACCAATATTATCATAATAAAAAGAAATGTCAATAATTTCGTTAATAATTTGTGTTTTATTTAAAATCAACATCGGCCTTTAAAATTAAACCACCCTTTATAAGACAATTTTCTATAAAAATTTCTTATATAATATATTATATAATTAATATAATATATTCTATAATTTTCTATAGAAAATTAATTTATTTAATTAATTTTTTCTTGTACAAGACAATTTTCTATAGAAAATTTCTTGTATGATATAATTTTATATAGAAAATTACTTGTATAAGACACTTATATATAGAAAATTTCTTGTTTGAAACAATTTTAGACTGAAAACTTTCTTATTAGTAAGACAATTTTCTATAGAAACTTTCTTGTACAAGACAATTTTATATAGAAAATTTCTCATACATATAAAACAATTTTATATTGAGAATGTCTTGTAAAAGCCAGTTTTAGAAAGGTACTGTCTTGTATAAGACAATTTTATACAGAAAATTCCTTAAGTAAAGAATTTTTTAAAGAAGTTTTTTTGCTAAAGTCAATTTTCTATTGCAAATTTCTTTTATATGACAATTTAATATGGAAATATTCTAGTTTAAATCAATTTCTGTTGAAAATTTTTTATACAAAACAGTTTAATATAGAATATTTCTCGTATAATGCAATTTTATATAGATAATTTCTTGTATAACAACATATTCTAAAGAATTTTTTTTCTTAAAGTATTTCTATAGAAAATATCTTTCATAAGAGAGTTAAATATAAAAAATGTCTAGTGTATGATAATTATCTGTAGAAATTTTCTACAAAAAATTTCATGTATGAGACAATTTTCTATAAATTTTTTTTTTGTAAAAGACAATTTTCGAGAGATATTTTTTTGTTAAAGTAAATTTTCTATAAAAACATTTCTTCTATATGACAATTTAATAAAACAGTTTAATATAGAATATTTCTCTTATAATGCAATTTTATATAGATAATTTCTTGTATAAGACAGTCTTATGCAGAAAACTTTTTTTTTTTTCTAAAAGTATTTCTATAGAAAATTTTTTTCCTAAGAGAGTTTAATATAAAAAATGTCTAGAATAAGACATTTATCTGTGTATAATTATCGTGTAAAAAATTTTGTTAGAGACAATTTTCTAAAGAAATTTTTGTAAATTTTTCATCAGACAATTTTCATTAGATTTACTTAAAAAAAATATATGATTATTTTCTATAGAAAATTTCTTATATAAAATAATAATTTTCTACAGAATATTTGATAATTCTCTATAGAAAATTTCTTTTATTAGATTCTTTTCTACAGAAAATTTTCTATAAAAATTTTAACTTTTTATAAAGGGTGGTTAAATTTTAAGGGCCGATGTTGGTTTTGAACAAAACACAAATTATTTAGGAAATTATTGTAATTTCTTTTTATTATGATAATATTGGTATGAATCAATTATGTATGGAACAAAATATCGGCCAAATGGTCGCCGCGACTTCGGCGGCACACCTCCGTCCGATTTTCGATGACGCTGATGCATAAAAGAGGTTCTATGCCGTTAATGTGCCGAATTATCTCGTTCTTTAGCTCTTGAATTGTTGCTGGCTTATCGACGTATACCTTTCCTTTCAAATAACCCCAAAGAGAGAAGTCCAACGGTGTCAAATCGCATGATCTTGGCGGCCAATTGACATCGCCACCACGTGAGATAACACGGCCATGGAATTTGTTGCGCAAAAGAGCCATTGTTTCGTTAGCTGTGTGGCAAGTGGCACCGTCCTGTTCAAACCACATATCGTCCACATCCATATCTTCCAATTCGAGATATAAAAAGTTCTTTATCATCTCACGATAGCGAACACCATTCACAGTAACTGCCTGACCGGCCAAATTTTGGAAAAAATTCGGCCCGATGATGCTGGCAGCCCATAAACCGCACAAAACAGTCACTCTTTGTGTTTTTCGACAATCACTCTAGGATTATCATTTGCCCAAATGCGGAAATTCTGCTTATTGACGAATCCACTGAGGTGAAAATGTGCCTCATCACTGAAGATGATTTTCACGATATGCATTTTGATTTGAACGCCCATTTACATAACAAGCCTGAATAACTTAAACGCGTTGCTCGATTATGAATTTTTCCATGGTTCAAATTGTGTTAGTCTGGAATTGAGAAATGTCAAATGAAATACAGAAAAAAACATGACGTTTATGTGTGGTTCACATTCAACATCGGCCCTTAAAAACCACCCGTTATATAATAGTTTACTGAACTGATTGTGTTGATATTTATTGAATTAAAATTGTTTATTAATCGTTTTTATATCTGTGCTTTTTATATATTGTGCTGTTGTTTTCTTTTTTTTTTTTTTGTGTAGAAAATAAATAAAATATTTACGATGTTGTTGAATATGGCGTATGATTAATATTAATTAATAATTATTTAAAAAATATAAAATAATTTTCTATAGAAAATTTCTTAAATAAAATAATAAGTTTCTATAGAAAATTTCTTATAATTGATAATTTTCAAAAGAAACTTTCTTGTATAAGATACTTTTGTTCAGAAAACTTCTTGTATAAGATAATTTTCTATAGAAAATTTCTGCTATTTGGAAATTTTCTATATAAAAAGTTTCTTTTAAAAGACAATGATAACGTGTAGTGACTATATTCATAAAAACATTTTAAATATAATAAAGGTTTACAAAACAAATTTTGTATGAAAATTTCCCTTAACAAACGTTTGTTAAATTTAATAATTGTTAATGAATTCGGGGGTAAATGTTTATTAAATTAAAATTGTCTGTAAAAATAATAATTTTCTATGAACTGATAATGTATAAAAGAACATTTTCTAATGAAATTTTTTATCAGACAATTTTCATTATATTTACTTAAAAAAAAATAATATAATTTTTTGATAATCCTCTAAAGAAAATTTCTTTTTTAGATAATTTTCAATTGAAATTTTCTATAAAAATGTTAACTTTTTATGTATAATATTTTACTAAACTGATTGTGTTGATATTTATGTGAATATTTATTGAATTGAAATTTTTCATGATTTTTTATTAATCGTTTTTATATCTGTAACGATGTGCTATCGTTTTATTTTCTTTTTTTTTGTGTAGAAAATAAATACAATATTTGTGATTTTGTTGAAGATGGCGTATGATTAATATTAATTAATAATTATTTAAAAAATATAAGATAATTTGCAATAGAAACTTTCTATAGAAAATTTCTTATAATTGTATAAAATAATTATTATTTTATATAAGAAATTTTCTATAGAAAGTTTCTTTTGAAAGACAATTTTCTAAACAAATTTCAACATTTTATGTTTAATGTTTTACTGAACTAATAACGTGTATATTCATAAAAACATTTTAAATTTTATAAAGGTTTACAAAACAAATTTTTTATGAAAATTTTCCTTAACAAACGTTTGTTAAATTAAATAATTGTTATGAATACGGAGGTAAATAAAAATATTGCCTGTTTTTTTTTTTTTTTTTTTTTTTTTTTTTTTTTTTTTTTTTTTTTTTTTTTTTTTTTTTTTTTTGTAGAAATAAATATAATTATTATGATTTTGTTGAAGATGGCGTATGATTAATATTTATTTATAATTATTTAATATAATTTTGCTTATAACTTTTTTTTAAGTAAAAGGATTTTAAAAGTACTTTTTGATTTCCAAAGCCGGATTTCCAGCTTTCAAAATAAGTAAACAATAAATTCTTCGTTTTTCCAAGCCTAAGATTTTCAAGTGTTTATTTCTTTTTAACAATTTGAATTATTTTCTCTCTTTATTGTTTTCTTAAATAAGTACGTCCATATTTATAAAAAATAAATCAGGTTAATAAAAGTTTTATTAAACAAATTTTCATACAAAATCCTTTACATAAACCCTTTATTAACCTGTTTTATTTTTCGTAAATAAGGCCGGTAATTTTTGTAAAAATAATTTTGTTTAAAGATTTCATTCTAAATAAATTGACTTAACATTTTTTCTTTGTGTTAAAATTATTCTTCCCATTTATTTTCAGAGTTAGAGTTTTTATCTGGTTTTAACAGTTTTTTTCTTTTATATTTTTGGCCACTGAATTCTGTCAACAGCTTAAGCATGTTTTCTTTATTATTTGTTGTATTTTAGTTTGCTCTGTTTACACTTTAGTTTATAATTTTTGCAGCATAGTTTTTGGCTTAAGTTTCTTGTCATTTGTATTGCTGGCTCTGGTTTTGTTTCTTTTCTGTCTGCTTTTATTCCAAAAGAATTTTATTCTTTTATTCTAAAGTTGGCTTTTATTTTTATGTATTTAGCGAACGTTGGCAGTTTTTACTATTTTTAATCTTGTTACCAAAATCTTGGAATTTCAACTGTACTTGCCACTTCAAATTGTTTGATAAACGTGTTTGGCTTTTTCAAGTTGGCTAAATTAAACAATAAGAACTTAAAACAAGTGAGTTATTCGAAAGCAAAGATAGTATTAGGTTTATAGGAAAAAGAAAAATTCAGTGATTAAAATTTCTAACGTGTTTTAAGAAGAATTAGAAGAGTAAATAAAATCTCAAAAAATTGTCAGCATAAAATGAAGAGACAAATAAGGAAATCTCAGCCAAAAAAGAAAATTAGTTTTAAAAAGATTTTCAGGAGGTCCGAGTAAAAGTACATTCAAAAGAAGAAAAGTGTAAAGTGGACTTTTTAGGGCTACGAAAAATGGATCGAAGATGTGAAACGTTTATTTAAGGCCTAACGATTTTGAGGTAGACTTTAAGAAGATTTAAGAACAGAGACATACAAAGAGAAACACTTAAATCTGATTTTTAATAGATACAAAAGATTTCCAAAGACGAGTAGAAAATAGTTTAAAAGATATTAATTTAAATCAAACTTTAAGGATTTTATATAAAAAGAGAAAAAATTATAAACAAATACTTTAAGGAGCTTCGGAAAAGGATGGTTTTCTTCGATACTTTTATGAGCCACAGCAAAAGGTTGCAAAATACAGTTTTTAAAAAACTTCATTGGTCTTGACATTTTATAAGAAAAAACAAAAATTGTAGATTTTTTACTTGTTCTTGTTGTTTTAATAAGGATTTTTTTTAACCCGTGTTCTACTTTAAGCCAGTTTGAGAAGAAATTGAATCAAAAGAAAGCTTTTAGAAGATTAAAGAAATGGACAGTTTAAAAAAGCGGAAGCTGAAAAAGGGTAATAAAAAGAAAATGCAAAATTTAAAATTTAAAAAAAATAGCCATTTAAGTTCAAGAATACTTTTTTGAGGCTTTAGAAATGATACAAAAATGGAAAACTGTGAAGGATAATTTAAAGAGTTGTTAGATCAAAGAATTGTTGAAGTATTCTTTAACCCTCTAACCGGCAAGACATTCTAGACAAATACCGGTAAAAATATTGAAGGCCGGCTTGCATTTTATTTAAAAAAAAAAATTTTGTTGAAAAATACTATTACCAAAAAAAAAAAAAGCTTTATAAAATACATAACTGAAATTTAGCTCATAGAATAAATTCGAAAAATATAAAAATGTTGAATATAATAAAGTAGCTTATGTAAAGAAATAATTCCCAGATTCTATTTGTTAAAATAGTTGAGTTAAACACATTCAATTTATAAAGTATCACTAGCCAGTGTGACACAAAGAATGCTGACGAAGGCCGTAGCGGGCCAGAAAATGCAATTCATTCTGCTGGTGTCTAATAATTGTAAATGTTTCTGTACATACAATGCACTTAATTGCTATCCAAAGGAAAGCTAAGGTAAAATGTAACAGAAAGATGCAAGTTAACAGTCTGGAATAAATTCGAAAAATTAAAAATGTTGAATTTAAAATATTTATTAAATAACAAAAAATCTTAATTGACTTTTTTCGTTTAAAATAAAATAATTTAATCCAAATTTTGATATTTTAATCAGGCTTAAGTTCATTGAATTTAATTTTCATTAAATTTTTTTTATGAAGAAAGGAATTTTACAACATGAAATGAATTAAAATTTATTGATAATTTTTCATTCTTGACTGAGCTGGGAATTGAACCCATGTTTTAACGGACAGGTTGCCCAGACTAGTTTCGATTGTAACCACACAATCTCTTCAGTGGGGTTTTTTTTAATAATTCTTGACTGAACACGGGATTGATCTTGAGTCGAATTAACATGTTTCGAGAAACACAAATTCCCATCATCAGAATTCTTTGCGTTTAACCGTATGCGCCACTGCGGCGCCTGCAAAACAAGTCAAACATGAACCTTTAATCAATGGTTTTGGTGAAGAGGTTGTGGAAAAATTAAGGAAATTTTTTAACATGTATCCAAGTATTGCATGATCAACTGAATCAAAAGCTTTGGAATAATACGGTGCTTCTTCAAAGTCCTCTGAGATATTAATTAAAGCAGTCCAACAACTATTAGGCCTGTTCTGAAAATCAGCTAATTTCAAAATAAATGATTTCAAAACACATATGCCTTTAAAAAACGCACGTGTGATATTGTATTTTTGGTGTGATTTTAAATTGCTAAAAACACAGCGAAAAACAGAAGAACGGTGGGATTTTCAGAACACCACAAAATCACACGTGTGATTTTAAAAGCATGTGAGTTGAATTCACGTGATCACATTTTTTTTTTTTTTGTAAATTTAGCATAATTTAGCATTTTGGGTTAAATTCGATTTTAGCGACCTCTAAACCTCTTCCGAAAAATCTGAAAAGAAATCACAAAAATACTTCACACTATAAGCTTTAAAAAAGGTAGGGCATAAAAAAAAAAGTTTTTCATCAAAAAAAAAAAAAAAAAAAAAAAAAAAAAAAAAAGTATTTAAATTTAATTCATGTGATAATTGAATCAATTATTTTTTTAGTTGAAAATTAATTAATTAATATTTAAGTTATTTTGAAGTAAATTTTTAATAAAAGATTTTGTTTGTTGTGCTTAATTCCCTTTTTTAAAAATTGATAAAAAAAAAAAAAAAATACTGAAATTTATTGTTGGAGGATAAGCTGTTCCTATGCGCATTTCACTGGTTGCTTAGGCCAGATCATCAGGAAACGTTCTCCTAAATAATTTTAGAAAAGCCAAAGCTATCAGCAAACAAAACTACAGAGGGAATGAGAATTACCTACAAACACTCAAAAAGTCTTTTTTGCAACGATATCAAAGCTTAAACAAAATACCAAACAATAAATCAGTGATGAGTTTATCTTTTCTTACATTCCCCATATTTGGAATTATCCCAACATTAATTGTAGTTGTAAGTGGGTAAAGAAAAAACATATTAAAAACATTATTATTATTAATATTAATAGGCAAGTGGTTTTTTTAGGATCCCTTTTACGCCTTAACTATATATTGTATTTTAACAAATGGTATATCATTCGAAAGATATTTTTTGGGAGATTATGTTAATTTAAATTTTGTTAAAATCGGTTCTGTATTTCACGAGTTATACGCGTTAGAAAGTGGTACTAATACATTGAAACAATTCACATACGTGTGAGCAAAAACAATGTAAACAAATAACAGAAGCAGTATGCCTTGTTTTTGTGTTTACATAGCAAAAAGAACAACAACATGCAGAGTTTTCTGCTATGCATTAAATTGGAGAACAGTAGAGAATAAGAAATAAAAAAGAGAAAGACAATTTTAAATACTTTGTTTTCTTTTTGGGATCGTTGTTGTTTTAAATGTTACCGTTGATTTCTTAAATTTTTGCGCTTATGAATAATTTTAATGTTATTGTTACATTATTAATATGGTTACATTGTAAAGAATGTGTTTATTGCATTTTTTTTTTAAATAAAGTGCGATCTTCTGATGGGCTGCGATTTTATATAACATACACTACCGAGTATGGTCATTTCTTATATGATAATCATGTATTTACAAAACATATATATATGGAGAGGTTTTAACAACATAGTTCATCAACGAAATAAATATAAATGGAAAATAAATAAAAGGCTTTGTTATAAACATTGAGATTAGGGAACTTATGTTATATATACGTTTTTAGAAAATTTGTCACTAAATTTCATATGCGTAAAAGAAATATACCTCATAAAATTAAAAATTGTTCTGCTCTACTGAGAATTATTACATTTTGAGTTACTTCTCTGTTTATAATCAAGTGCGATATGTTTTTTAACACTAAATAAATTTATTTCTACATATTTAATAAAGTTTTAGATTAATTAAATATTAGAAATAACGGTACAAATAAGCTATTTCTAGATTGCAGTCGATTGTGTCGACTGCTGGCCCATACTAGTTATTATTAATATTTATTTAATGCAAATTTAATTTACAGAAAATGTATAAAGAGAAAAGGACTGGCTGCCAAGGCCTTCGCCTTAAATAAATTGAGATTTTAAGTATTTACATAGATAATTGGTTAGAAAAGAATATATAATAAAAAGTATAAACTGGTTTATAATTTGTTTACTACGTCCTGAGGTAGATGTTTTTTTAGGTGGTTATAATCAAAGTTCTGTATGGATTCCGTTAAAGATGTTATTTGGTTGTTGTTGTTGAAGCAGGATAAAAGGTGACCAATAGTTAAGATGTTGCCACAGTTAGGGCATGCTGGTTTTGAGGAGCTGTTCTTAAGGATGTATTCATGGGTTAATTTTGAGTGACCTAGTCTCAGCCTTGTAAACATTTTTTGTTGTTGTTTAGTAAGTTTGGTAGGATATATTGGTTTTTGTAAAAGAGGGTTTATTTTTTTGTAGAATGCATTTGGTAAAGTGTTATTGTTTTGATGTTGTTTTATTTTTACTAGATTTTGAATGTCTTTTTTTGTGTAGTTATTAATTAAAATGGTTGGCGATTTGTTAGTGATTTTAGCAATCGTGTCTGCAAATTCATTTCCTTTAATGTTCATGTGAGCCGGTGTATAGAGTATTTTTGTGTGTTTGCTACGAACAAGATTTTCTTTGATGCGGGAGATAAGGGGATCAGAGTGCTTATAGGATTTCAAGGCGTTAACGGATGATAGGCTATCAGTGCATATTAGGAGGTACACTCCAGATGGTTTAAGTTTGATTGCTTCTTCTATGGCTGTTATTTCTGATGTAAATATTGAAGTAAAGTCAGGAAGCATTCCAGTTTTGACTATGGTATTGTTTTCATCTACTACAGCAAATGCATTGCCACTGGCGGTTTTGGAGCCATCACAGTACCAGATTATGTAGTTTTGGTTTTTATAAGTGTTTATTTGTTCAAGGTGTTGCTGAATAATCTGGTCTGAATTATAGTTCTTTTTGGCGATGTTTGTGGTTTTTATAAAATGCGTTTCTGTATTAGTCCAGGGCGGAATGTGTACTCTGAAATTTGATGGTTTGTTAAATGAAATTGATAGATTATTGGCTGATTTTTAATTTTAGGTTTTCTTTTAAATTTTGAGAAGTTGGTAGCGTCATTAAATATAACGTTATTTTTGATTTGTGAAATTTTAATATTTGGTTGCTGATGAGTTTACAATATCTGTCTTCTATAGTTGGTAGCCCCAATTCTGTAAGTATGTTCATTATTGGTGTTATTCTAAAAGCTTGTGAAATGATTCGTAATGCGTGATGAAAGTATTTCTTAATAATTGACAACTGTGTTTTGGATGCTTTTCCGTATATTATGAGGGCATAGTAAATTTTGCTTAGTATAATTGATTTAAGGACATTAGTTAAACTGTTAATGTGGCTTTCACTTGAAAGACCGCCAATACTTTTAAGGATATTTATTCTTTTAGAGATATCACCTGCTAGAAACGCAATGTGACTATTCCAATTACATGTTTTATTGAATATATATTAAAAACAAAAACAATGTGCTTTTATTGTTTTCGCAAGATTTTTAATTAAAAAATTAATTTAATATCAAAAAATATTAATTGATATTTTCGTTTGGAATAAAATAATTAAAATTTTTAGAATTGTTGTTGGGAATTGTAGATAATATTTAATTAAATAAATTAACACATTGTTTAAAATGGCCAAGTTTTTTGATAATTTTTTTAAATAAAATTCAAAATATCATTTATTGAAAAAAAAAAAAAAAAAAAAAAAAAAAAAAAGTTAGAGTGCTATATTCGGCTGTGCCGAATCTTTGATACCCTCCACCGACAGGAGTGGGCTGTATATGATAAATACATATATATTATGAACTAAGCTTCACAAAAACGAACGTCAGCATTAAAATTGGTTGCGGTTTAGACCTGAATTAAATTATTGACCGACAATTAGAAAATGTTATTCGTTTCTTGTAAGAACTTTGAACTGGCTTGAGTAAAATATCATTATTCGTAACAGTTTTAGCCGGACTAAATGATTTTTAGGAGCGTTATTTGTATTGGACCTGTGGTAAATTATGGACAAATCATCCCACAATTCTGAAGACTGATTTCTGGTATTACAAAAAAAGATTAGAATAAATTCCAATACAGCAGTGTAATTAGTTTTAGCGTTAACAGTAAATTTCACAAATTTGCATGATAGTTTTTCTTGCCATATGAATTTAAGTAAAAATTTCACCGCAATATCTATAAATCCAAAAGTGGGCTTTATTTGGTTTTAGGCGCAATAAACTATTTTCCGAGAGTAGGGTTTATATGGGGCCTATGGTTAATTATGGACAAATCTTCACGAAATTTGGCAGTGTGATTTCTAGTCCTATAAAACTGTGACGCACCGAAATTCAATTTGCTAGCATTATTTATTACGGTTTTAGGCGTACTAAACGGTTTTCCGGGAGTAGGGTTTATATGGGGCCTATGGTTAATTATGGACAAATCTTCACGAAATTTGGCAGTGTAATTTCTAGTCCTATAAAACTGTGACGCACCGAAATTCAATTTGCTAGCATTATTTATTCCGGTTTTAGGCGTACTAAACGGTTTTCCGGGAGTAGGGTTTATATGGGGCCTAGGGTAAATTATGGACCACTCTTCACGAAATTTGGCAGTGTAATTTCTAGTCCTATAAAACTGTGACGTACCGAATTTCAATTTGAGAACATTATTTATTACGGTTTTAGGCGTACTAAACGATTTTCCGGGAGTAGCGTTTATATGGGGCCTAGTGTAAATTGTGGAACGATCTTCAAAAAATCTTACAGTGTGATTTTTGGTCCTATAAACTGTGACGTACCAAATTTAAGTATGCGAACGTTATTTATTACGGTTTTAGGCGCAATAAACTGTTTTCCGGGCGTAGGGTTTATATGGGGCCTAGTGTAAATTATGGACCGATCTTCAAAAAATTTTACAGAGTGATTTGTGGTCGTATAAAATTGTGACGTACCAAATTTTAATATGATAGCGTTATTTTTTACGGTTTTAATCGTACTTAACTGTTTTCCGGGAGTAGGGTTTATATGGGACCTAGTGTAAATTATGGACCGATCTTCAACAAATTTTACAGTGTGATTTGACGTATTATAAAACTGTAAAATACCAAATTTAAGTATGATAGCGTTATTTATTGCGGTTTTAGGCGTACTAAACTGTTATCCGCGAGAAGGGTTTATATGGGGCCTATGGTAAATTATGGACCGATCTTCACGAAATTTAGCAGTATGATTTGTAGTCGTATAGAGCGAATTCGTGCAAAATTTTATCTCATTCCGTGCATTATTCCGCCATTTATGTTAGTTTTTGTATCAAAATTATCAATTTTTTTTGGGTAGTGGTTCCACATTTTGATTCATAGCTATGATCCTACTAAACCGATGTTGCTGGATTTCAATCCCAAACTGCTTAGGATAACTACAAGCAATTTGAGACCAAGTTTGTTCTTTTCTTTTGCGTTTTTCGAAAGTGAGCGTGTTTTCAACAGACGGACAGACGGACAGACAGACGGACATGGCTAAATCGACTTAGAATTACTCAAGGACCCAGAATATATATACTTTATGGGGTCTTAGATGTATAATAAAAAAGTTTCACACGGAATGACAAACTTAGTGTACCCTCATTCACCACAGTGGTGGTGGAGGGTATAAAAAATATTCACAATTTTTAGTAATTAATATAATCATTTTGGTAATAGGTACAAAATTAACCACTTGTTTGCTTGATATTATGAATCTGGTATAAATTTGGTGATTGGAGCTATTTAATAATTTTTTCTGTGTATGATTAGATCTGAACCCTGATTGTCGTTCTGTGATTCGGTTATTATTGTTTAAGTATGAAGGCATTTGCAGGTGCATCAAAAGCTTTTTATTAATATGAAAAAATGTTGCTATAGGCCTCTACAGAGTCCTAATTCGTTTTGGTATTCGTACAATTTTAGCTGTTTGCCATTTAGACGGATAAATACATTTGTCGCTGGCTTTATTGCTGAAGCTTAAGTTTTTACTTAATATTTTTTTTTAAAACATTAGTTATTCATACCACCAGAAATGTTGTATGCGCCTTTTGATTGCATTTAACACAGGTATTTCCTAACTCAAAGACATTTAACATATGATCACATATGTTGTTTGTGAAAAAAACTTTATTAAAAGAAAGTTATTAAAGGGACCAACTAAAATGAAATTTTCAGCGAAATCCTTAGACAATTCTCTTAAAATCATTTTTTAAAAATGGATCAAAATCTGCAGAGTTTTTGAATTTTTGTTACTGTGTTAAAACTCTTTACGGTCACTTTTTGGCCCTTTCTATTGCACATCTGCACGTTATGCATTGCAAATGTTATTTTTATAAAAAGTCGCGTCATTTGCAATTTTTTTTCCAGAAAAAAAAAAAAAAAAATAAAACATTTTATTATAAAAACAACTTGAAAACAACATTTTTCAACACTCTAATTGCTTTTGTCGTTTGTACTGTACTCGCCTATACATACACATGCACACACACAAATGTGTAAGTCTGCATGTGTATAAATAAGTGTGCAACTGTGTTTGCAAGTTTATTAGCGTACAAGTGTTTGAGTGTTGCTCTGGTGTAATCAAAAAGTTTTGCTCGTGTTCATGTTTGGGTTCTGCTACTTTTTCCTTCTACATGTTGTATGTTGAAGCTTTAAGTGCTTAACATGTGTGAGTGCGAGTTTGTATGTGAATGTGTGTATAAAAAATGTTTTGATGTAGTTTTTGATGTATATTTGTATTGTTTTGTTTTTTATAATTTATTTATATTTTTATATATTTATTTCAGTTGCTGTTTTTATTTTAAACTTATACTTTGTTAGTACTTAATGCTTCATAGACTTTTTAGCAAAAAAAAAAAAAAAAACAGGAGAAAAAAAAGCGTTACAAAAATAAACGTTTTATTTTTAAACGTTTAAGAGTAAGAAAATTAAACGAAGCATAAATTCAGGCATATGTTGTATTTTGTTTAAGTTCTCTCTTAGGCTTTTGCTGCATACGTATGTACATATATACGAACACATACGCTGTTTTTTCTAAAAGCGTGTACATGAGTTGGTTTTAATGTTTGAGGTTTAATTTTTCAAGAACTATTGTGCAAATTTATATGTGTGAAAGTTAAGTTACCTAGAAAAATACATATAACACAACACAACAGAACTGTTTTTTTTTATTATTTATATAAAGGCTTAAAGAAAAAATATTAAAAAAAACAAGAAATAACACATACATCTTAAACATTAAATGGGTTCAATAAATGTAGGTATACAAGTATTAATGTACAAGAAAAGGGCAAAACCCAACCATTTTAGTCAAACATTTTAGGTATAAGAGAATTTTCTGAACACAATTTTTGTAATAGAGAAATTTTTATTGGTAGTTTTTTGTCAAAAAAACTTTTCTACAGATACTTTTATATAAGAATCAGGGATGTTAAATGGGGTTTTAAATTTGATACCAACTTTCAAAAAAAAATGTACTTTTGAACCATAACGGTACCATTTTTTTTAAAATTTATTAAAACAACAAAAAAAGTTCATATAAATTCAATTGTACACAAAAAAACAAAACAAAACTTAACATTAACATACATTATATGTATGAATAAAATAAGGTACATAAAAGTCTTATAAATATATGAGATGAAAATCAGGCAATTATTTGTTAAGTTAATAAACTATTTAGAATTTTTACATCACAGCAGCATGAGTTTATCGATCTTAACCAAGCCTTTGTTGGCATGAGACTTGATAGTGTTGGCAAATGTAGTCTGTTTCTTTCCGTAGTTGCCTTTGACTCAGTATGGCATGACGGTCTTGTTTTTAAAATGATAAACTTTAACTTTCCCATACAGCTTACAAAGATTATTCAGAGTTTTCTCCATCTTCGAACTTTTAAAGTTCATATCGGTTCATACTCTTCTGAATGTGTTTCTCTTAGAGCAGGTTGTCCGCAAGGCTCTTGCCTGTCTGCTATTCTTTACAGCCGATTTTCCCCAATTAAACTACTGTACTATGTCAATTTTTGCTAGTGACACAGCGGTCCTCAGCTCCGAAATTTTGGCTACAGATGCAATTACTAATCTTCAAAGGGCCTTAATATAAGTAGAATTGTATTCGTATTTTAACAAATGGAAAATTATGTTAAACTCTGATAAAACTCAGGCAATAGATTTTACTAGAAAACGCAAAGATGGTTTTCTACCATAGAATTGTATTATGTTTGACAACAATTCTATTCATTGGGAACAAAAAGTTAAATATCTAGGTGTTATGCTTGACCCTAAAATGAAATTTAAAGACCACAAACCATATATAATAAATAAGGTAAAAGTACTAACTCGAATATTATATCCCTTTATTAATAGAAATTCAAGACTGAGCATTAGCAATAAACAATTAATTTTAAAGTCTATTTTCCATGCTGTTATTTTCTATGCAGCTCCTGTTTGGTCGACAAGTTGGAACTGTCATTTACAAAAATTGCAAATATCGCAAAATAAGTTACTGAAATTAATTTATAATCTTCCATGGTTCTTCTCTACAGAGCGACTTTATTCTCTTGCGGGTATAGAATTAGTTAAAGAAAAGATAATAAGACTCACTGAAAATTTTAATACCAGATGCCTGAGCTCTGGTTACGAACATATTAATGAGCTCGCTCATCATAGTTAGGATTGTAAGTAGGTTGGGTTAGGTTTAGTTGTTTTATTAAAAAAAAAAAAATTGTCAAATAGGTTTTTGCTAAATTTTTACCTCTAATACAATCTTTTGTATATATGTACATAAATTATAAAACATTGTTAAATTTTATTAATTAAGCAGAAAAAGATAAAAATCTTAAACTCTTTAAAATGTATATAAATTAAATGAAATGTAAATATTATAAAAATCAAATAAATTGAATTGAATTGAAAAATTCTTTCCCTAGTTTTTGTTATATTTTGAAAAGAAAAAACTCCTTCAACATTTGCAGACGAATGTGGAATAGATAAAATTCCAGCAACGACTCTAGAAATGTCAGGAAACATATGGACATTCAGCTCACTTTGTAAATTATCTACGGCCGACCAAAAACTACAAATATTTTCATTTTTTAACGACTGCAGTTGGTCGACATCAGCTAAAGCTCTAAATTGATTATTGATTGAATCAAAATTTGCAAATTCATTCGGGAACATTTTTTGCTAGAAGAGGTACAGTACAACTTGTTTTACCTGAAATAACATTTTCAGAAGTAAATTTATGGAGCCACATTTAAACTTCGTTATTAAAGTTGACTTTGGTTCTCACAACTTCGCAAAATTTTATATAATTTTTTTTTTTGCATTTTCTTTAATTTCTTTGACAATATCAATATTAATATTATTTGTTGAAATATATAAATCGACTTCTCTTCCGTAATAAATTTCTTAAAAGGGAATGTGAGTTTTATAAAGGTCTACGATACATATATCAAATTCATCCAAAACATTTTTATTCATAAAATTACGTTCTATTAGGTGGAACAAAAAAGTTAGCCTTTGTAAAAATACATGCATTCGAGCATCTGCTGATTGCATTTCTATATTAACCATGTTAATAATTTTAAGTGCATATTGCATGAAAAAATTCAATTTAATAAAAGGAATTTTTCAAATCCTGATGAAAGAAATAATAATTTTAGAAATAAATGTAATGAAAAGGACTCAATAATTTGTTTGCTATTCTAAAAATTCAAAAAGGGGGAACTATGACAAATTTCTAAATTGTACCAAATGAATCACGGTAGTACCACGGTACTTTAGAAGGCCAAAATGTATCAAAAAAGTACAATTTTACCAACTTTAACATCCCTGATAAGAATATTTTTCTGTATCAGAGAATTTTCCATAAAATTTTTCTTGTATAAGAGATTTTTTTAAAAACATTTTTTATATAAAAGAATTCTCAATTAAAGTTTTTTTTTATGTGTAAACCAATTTATAGAGAACATTTTTGGTATTAGATAATTTTTAATAAACCTTTTTCTATAAGAGAAATTTCTTGTGGCAGAATTTTTTAAAGACAATTTTTTGCATAAGAAAATTTTTTAGTTAAAAATGTTTGCTTATGGGAAACATTTTCTATATAAAATAAGAGTATTTTTTGAAAGAAATCTTTTTAGTATTAGACATTTTTCCAGTATAAGATAACTTTTTAGGTAAAATTTCTATTATAAGACAATTTTTAAGGAAAACTTTATGTAAAAACACGTTTTCTCTGAAAAGTTTTTTACATAAAATATTATAATTAGTATTGTGGTTATTTTGTTGAACTATTCATGGTTTTTAATCCAAATTTTTACTATTTTTAATTAGGCTTAAGTTCATTAAATTTAATTTTCATTAAATTATTTTTATGAAGAAAGGAATTTTACAACATGGAGAATTAATTAAAATTGTTGTTGATAATTTTCATTCTTGACTGACCTGGGATTCGAAGCCAGGCTGGCTGGCGTGTGATTCGAACCCAGGCGGCTGGTTACCCTGACATGTTTCGACCTCAACCACTAGGTCTCCTCAGAGGGATTTGCCGTCTTACACTCGCAGCCATCGATGACTGCTGACGTCAGTAGTCAAACATCAAACATAAAAATAGTAAAAATTTGGATTAAAAACCATGAATAGTTCAACAAAATAACCACAATACTAATTATTGTTAAAGCTAAGGCACAAGCTCTATGTGTTCATTTGTCCTTCAAGTTGTGCTGAAAAATGTCAACAAGAAAAAGAAAGACAAAAAACATGATAACAAAAAATGTACTTTGGACTTCAAGAAGAATTTTTGACAAAAGTACGAAAAAACAGAAGTAAGGAAAACATGTGAGATCAATTAAAAATGGATAATCATTCAAAAAGCAAATTTCGATCTACCAAAGGTTAAAATACAATTTGGTTTAAGGATTGATGTTTGACTACTGACGTCAGCAGTCATCGATGGCTGCGAGTGTAAGACGGCAAATCCCTCTGAGGAGACCTAGTGGTTGAGGTCGAAACATGTCAGGGTAACCAGCCGCCTGGGTTCGAATCACACGCCAGCCAGCCTGGCTTCGAATCCCAGGTCAGTCAAGAATGAAAATTATCAATAACAATTTTAATTAATTCTCCATGTTGTAAAATTCCTTTCTTCATAAAAATAATTTAATGAAAATTAAATTTAATGAACTTAAGCGTAATTAAAAATAGTATAAAATATTATTCCTTAAAAACTTTTTTGTGTTTAACAACTTTCTACGAAAAGTTTTTTGTATAAAACAATTGTCTTTAAATAATTTCTTTTGTTAGGCAATTTCTTTGTGAAAATATATTCTGGTATTAGACAACTTCTTAGGCAAAACTTTTAGTATAAGACGATTATTTAAGGAACATTTCTAGTATAATGTAAATTTTCTGTAAGAAAAATTTCGTAAATGATAGTTCTCTACGTAAAATTTCTTCTAAAGCTCAACCTTCATTAGAATTTTTTTTTATACAAATTTTTTTATAAAACTACTTTTTATTTTCTATAAAAAATTGTCTTATACAAGAACTTTCTACAAAAAATAAACGAATATTGGAAGTATAATATAATTTTTTTAAGGAAACTTTTTGTTATAGTATAATTTTCCATAAAAAAATTATAGTATAAGAGAATTTTCTATGAAAAATTTCCTATAGAATTTCCTATTTTTATATATTTTTTCGTATACATTTGTATATATTTTAGATATATGATTTATATTTGTTTTTAAGAAAAATATCTTCTAAAAGACAATTTGCTATAGAAAATTTTCTGTATAAGAGAATTTTTCACAGGGAATTTTATGTACAAAACAAGTTTTTCTTATTTTTAAAATTTTATAGGAAACTTCTTTGATTACAGTTGGATACTTTTCTTGTATAAGAAAATGTGGTGTATACGAGAACTTTCTGTTTAAAAATATTTTGTATAAGACAATAGGATAATTTCCAGTCCTTATTTAGCAATGCTCGTGCAAACATTTCTGTTTGAGTTTAAATCTTTTTCGTTTTATTCTCAGTTTTGAGCACAATTTATATGGAGCATGAAGTACAAAGCGAGTTAAAATATTGTACATTTAGAAACCACACATAGAAATAATAAAACAACAATGCAATTATTTATGGCTGTTAAGAAAAAAAGGATTTTTTTTATTTTATAAAAGCGTAGAAATAAAGTATAAAGAAAGGCAAACATTAAAGCTATTATTTATTTTATTAAAAGCACAAAAACGAAACGATTTGTTAAATAAGTGAAATATAGTCCCTTTTTAATGCATTTTTTTAAGTTAACCTTGTAAATGACATTTGATATTTAAATTTTTCATTACATTATAGAAGTATTTTGGTTAACAAATTTTCAAAATAAAACTTTGAACAAAAATGGCAAAGATATCTAAGTTTTCTCTTATATAATGTCACGTTCATTTTAAGCAGAATCTTTTGCAAAGATAAAAAACCAATCACATAATCATAACTTAATTAAAAAAAATTTTAATTTTTTTTATTATAACAATATAAAAGAAAAAAAATATTGCTTAACCTACACATTTTTGAATTAAATGTTAATTAAAAAAAAACTTATTGAAAAACTCTCGAAATAATTTTAAATCTCTAAGTAAAACTGTCCTACAGACAACCATTTAAAAGCAAAATTGTCAAGGATTTCTTAAGAAAATTATCTTCAATGACATATGATCCTTTAATCTATATAATAATTGACTTTTCACGTATGTACATATTGACATATAAATACATACACAAGCAGTATAACACACTCATAGATTTAACTAATATATACTTATAAATTACTTAAGCTCTCTGTACAATGGCTCTCACAAAAATCATTCATGCAAACAACATGGTTTTAAGGACGGCCATGAAAGTGATGGCACTGGGGTGTATTTTTCGGACTGAAAAAAGTACAGTTTAAGTTTAATGCATGCTGACTATTAACTTTTTTCAAATAAACTATTTTTAAAGAGATTTGTTTTTCTATTGAAAATTCTTTTATAAGACAGTTTTCAATTGTAAATATCTTGTATGAGGCATCTTTCTAAACAAAATTAATTGTACAAGACGATTTTCTATCATATTTCCAAATGTCACTAAAAAAAGACTTTTTGTCGAACAGAATTTTAATAGAAAGTTCGTTTGCATTAGAAAATTTGTTATACAAAAATAAATTTAATAAAATAAAGAATTGTCTTAAGAAGTTTTGTATTAAATAAAATAATTATCTATAGAAAGTTTTTGTATAAATCTATAGGACAGTTTTCTTTCAAAAATTTCGGTTTAAGAAAATTTTCTTTTGTTAAATAAAAGTCCTGCAAAAGATAATTTTCCACAGAAATTTTATTGTATTCGACTCTTTTGTATTGAAAATTTTTTGTATAGAGAGTTTTTTTTTTAAAGAATTTTGTATAATACATTTTCTTTAGAAAATGTCCTTTCCTAAAACAATATCTTTTATAACACAGTACAACATTTTTCAGGTGATTGCTTCGGGGCTCAATTCTGATAATTGTTTATGAAAGTAGACCCAAAAAGAAGAACTTCTGCATCATTAATTTGGTCAAGCTACATCAAATAATAATTTAAAAATTTTTTGGGCAAAAAATATTTTTTTTCTTCATACATTTATTTATAACTGCGAAACTGTTGCTTATGTAGCAAAACGATGTATGAACAGATTAAAGGAACTGTAATTCCTATTTTTTTTTTTAAATTGGTTTCAGCTTATTCGGACTAGTGGTTCTAAAGTTATGACAAAGAAAAAGCCTAAAACGTGACAAATTCCCCTATACGATACTTACTAACTTCAAATTAATTTTTAAATTATTATTTGATGTAGCTTGACCAAACTAATGATGCAGAAGTTCTTCTTTTTGGGTCTACTTTCATAAACAATTGTCAGAATTGAGTCCCGAAATCATGTGTTGTACTGTGTAAGACAACTTTCAATAAAAAATTTCTTGTATAAAACATTTTTTTTACAGAAGATTTCTTGTATTAGGAATTTTTTTTTTCAAAAATTTCGGTATAAGATTATTTTGCTAAGAAAGTTTTCTTTCGTTAAAAAAAACTTCTGCAAAAGATAATTTTCCATAGAAACTTTTTTGTTTACGACTGTTTTTTATAGAAAATTTCTTATATAAGACAATCTTTTACAAAAGATTTCTTATATTAGTCAAATTTCTTGCAAAAATTTCGGTAAAAGACAATTTTCTTGAGAAAATTTTCTTTCTTAAAATAAAACTCCTGCAAAAGATAATTTTCTAAAAAAAATTTATTGTAAACGACTTTTTTGTATAGAAAATTTCTTGTAAAAGAGAATTTGCTTTAAAAAATTTTTCTATCAGACAATTTTCTTCAGAAAATTTCCTTTATTAAAAAAATGTCTAGTATAAAACAACTTTCAATAGAAAATTTCTAGCTTACGATAATTTTTTACAGACGATTTCTTGTATTAGACAATTTTCTATGTGTTTTGTTTAGACAATTTTCTTCCCTAAAAAATAGCTAATAACAGACAATTTTCTAATGAAAATTTATCTTATAGGACAATTTTCAATAAAAAATTCTTTATGTGAAAAGTTTTTTTTTTTTTTAACATTTTTTGTATTCGAGAAAATTTCCTCAAAACATTTTCTTTTTTAAAAATTATTTCTTTTAAGAGACAATTTTCTATTTACTGCATAAGACAATTTTTTTTAGAAAATTATTTCAAAAATATTAAACACATAAGGGAATTTTCTAAATAAATTGTTCATTTTTACAGAAAAAATTATTAAATTTCTCCAATCACTTAATTTATACCAAATTCATAATATCAAGCAAGAAATTTGTTGATTTTGCACCTGTTAACAAAATGATTATAGTGATTACTAAAAATTGTAAAATTTTGAATATTTTTTTTCAAAAATTAATTTTAATTAAAAAAATGATCAAAAAACTTTGCCATTTCAAACAATGTGTTAATTTATTTTAATAATATTGACAATTCCCAACAACAATTCTACAAGTTTAAATTATTTTATTTTAAACGAAAAAAGTCAATTAAGATTTTTTGTTATTTAATTAAACTTTTAATTGAACATTTATTTCAAAACAACTATAATGTTAATTAAATCAAAATTAAATATTTAATTTTCTTTCAACTAAAAAAATAATTGATTCAATTATCACATTAATTAAATTTAAATACTTTTTAAACCATTTTTTTAATTGATAAAACACTTTTTTCCGTAATGTAATAAACAATTTTCTCCAGAGTGTTTATTGGGTAAGACAATTTCCTTTATAAAATTTCTTGTAAGGCAATTTTTTACGGAAAACTTGTTGAATATGAAAATTTTTTATAGAAAATTGTTTGTTTCTAGAACAAATTTCGTATACATATAGTCAATTTTATATAAAAAAATTTTTTTCTTTTTTCTTTAGAAAATATCCTGCTTAAGTCCTGCTTAAACCAATTTTCTATAGAAAGTTTCTTGTTTTAGATTTAGGCAATTTTCTCTTAAAAAATGTTTTATATAGGACGAATATTTTTTGGGAAACATTTTTTGTATAAAATAATTTTTATAGAAGACTTCCGGATAAAATTATTTTTAATAAAAAATTTACTAAAGAAAATTTTTATAACGAGAAAAAATTAATAATTTTGATAAAATTTTTATTTCAATAAGGATTCTGCCAGAATTTTGAGCAAATGCAACCGTAAAGAACAAAAGAAACGAACCAGCTCAAATTTGGGAAATCATCAAATTTACAACTACAATAATAATAACGACCTTAATATTCATAAACATATAAATGTATATGTGTTTAACTTGTGTTATTATGTACCAACATCTGTAAACCTACACATGTTTTGTGCTACTTATACAGATATTTCTGTGAAACATATGTAGTTGTTGCAAATACCACTACAACGACACATTTAACATTTTCTTATTACTTATATTTATAATGCTGTCAATTAAATCTCGTTAAGTTCTTTATGAAACATACACATTTTGCTGCTACTGTTTGTGTGTGTGTATGAGTGTTCAATACTGCTGATATTGTAGTTGTTGTCGCTGTTATTGTCACACACTAACGAGCTTGTAAGTTATAATTCAACATGTCTCTTGGCAAAAGTAATATTGATGCCAAAATGCCACCAACTATAACAATTAGATTGGTCTTAAGACGGACAATAGATAATTGCTGACAATCGAATATATATAAATTCGTTTTCCCAAAATAAAAATAATATTAATAACAATAATCACAAGAAATAATACGAAATAAAATAAGATTTCCTTAAAGATAGTTTTCTGTAGGAAATTTATACAGAAATTTGTTCAAGAAAAAACTGTTTTTTTTTGAGATTTTCTGTTACACATTTTTCATACAGATAATTTAATATAGATAATTTTTCGCATAAAATAATTTTATACGGACAGTTTTAAGTATGACTTTTTTTTTATAACTAAAGGGTCCGCCAAATAACTTTTTTTTGTTTGAAAATGCTATAAAAAAAAAAACTACTGAATATTTTCTCAAATTTCTTTTTCTATTTGAAAGTACAATCCTTCCGGTTAATAATGGAAAATAATTTCATTCAAATGGCTGCCTCGGCTGGCGATGCAGAACGGTCCAATTTTTAAGCACATTATTGATTGTGTGCAGCTGTATTTCACCAATTTCTTCACGAATATTGTCCTTTAAAGCGTCGATTGTCTCTGGCTTGTCGGCGTAACCCTTATCTTTGACGGCACCCCACAAATAATAGTCCAACGGTGTCAAAGCGCAGCTCCGAGGTGGCCAAACGACATCAGCTCTGCGGCTGATAAACAGGGCGCAAAACATCGAGTGTAGCTTCGGCTGTGTGGCACGTAGCGCCGTCCTGTTGAAACCAAATGTTGCCAATATCCTCCTCTTCAATTTTTGTGAACAACAATTCGTTCAACATTGCCCGATAAAGATCGCCATTGACTGTAACGGCCACTCCTTGCTCATTTTCGAAGAAAAATGGCCTAATTATGCCTCTGGACCAAAATCCGCACCAAACAGTGACTCCTTTTGGGTGTATCGGCTTTTCAATGTATGCGTGCGGGTTTTCTGTGCCCCAAATGCGAAAATTTTGCTTGTTTACATACCCGCCAAGATCAAAATGCGCTTCATCTGAAAATATGATTTTTTTTTGGCAAAATCGGCATCTTCTGTAAGTCGATCGCAGGCCCACTTAGCGAAGCGAAAACGCATTGGATGGTCAGTTGGCTTCAACTCCTGAACCAATTGGACTTTGTATGGCGTCATACCAAGGTCTTTATGCAAAATTCGTCTCAATGATGTCTTCGAAATGCTCAATTGTTGAGAACGACGGTGAGTTGATGTTGATGGCGCTTCACGCACACTTTCTGCCACAGCAGTAATATTCTCGGGTGTACGCACTGTTTTTGGCTTTTCACGCTTTGGTTTATCGATGAGGATGCCAGTTTCTTTCACTTTTTTCACAAGATAAGGAACATACGGAGCTGACGGTGCTTCTCTTCTTCCAAAATCCGTACGCAATTTTCGCACAAATTCTGCAACATTACCATGATTTTCAAAGTAATGTCGCAATATTTTCCAGCGTTGTTCAAGCGTATACACAACCATATTCGTTCAGCGAAAGGATAAAACTAATTATCTGTCAAATCAGACATGAGATAAGTGTTACCATTCACGAAATAAGCACTAGTTGAAAAAAAAAACGTTAGATGGCGGACCCTTTACAATTTTTATTAAAACCGTATTTAGCTTAATTATGGGGGTTATTTTGGTTATATTTTCATACAAATTTTTGAAAATTCAAAAAATTTTATATGAAAAAATTTTCAACGCAAGGCGGAAGGATTTACAAAATAAGCCCCTAAATTTTCGATATGGCAATTTGTCGCATAAGACGATTTAAGATAAGAAATTTTTTTAAGAAATAAATTCTATTAAACATTTTTCGTATCAGACAATTTTATATAGATAATTTATTTCGTATAACAACATTTTATTTGAAAAATTTTAAGTAAAAGGCTTTTTTTGTATAAATCAAGTTTTATAAAATATTTTTTTTTTTTTGGCATAACTAAATTTTCTATACGACCATTTTACATGGAAAATCTTACATGGAAAATTTAAGGTATAAAACTTATTTTGTATTAAAAAATTTTTTATAAAACATTTTTTGGCATAATTCTATTTTCTATATTTTATTAAAAATCAACTTATACAATTTAATAGGGAAAGTTTTAAGTATAAGACTTTTATTGTACTTATTATTTTTTATAAAAAAAATTTTTTTTTTGCATAATTTACTTTTGAAAAAAAAAATTTTTTATAAGACAATTCTTTATATACATTAAAACTTTGCGTATAAGATGATTTTCTATAAAAAATGTTTTCCATTAAAAAGTGTTTTTGTATAAGTTAATTTTCTATTAAATCTTTTGATTAAAAAATAGTTTTTCGGTGGAAATTTTTGTATTAAGCAATTTCGTTTAAAATTTTTAGTTTATAATAGAATTCTATAGAAATACTGTTGCTTAGGAACATTTTATAAAGAAAATTTTGTGTAGAAAAGAAGTTTTTTCGTATAAGAGAATTTTCTATAAAAAAACAATATAAAATAAATTTAGTATCTATAAAATTTCTGTATTTTATTCTAGACGGTTTCATTTTTTCTATTTTGTCTTTCACGCCTGATCAAACACTTCGCATTTACTGCTTCTTGACTCAGCACTATCCCATGCTCGCTCATATTACAAATTACACACGAAGATACGTGACTTACAATAACAAAAACTAGAGAAAAACTATATATAAAAATGCATATATAAATAGCTTGTTAGGATTCATATGTACGTGTGTCATGTGGAGCAAAGTAAAAAAAAAACTAAAGCATATTTTCTAGATGTTTCCGTTTCTTGTTTTTGTTTTGTGTGCAAATGTGTGCTACCACTAAACAATATGATCTTTAACAATCGATAACAACGAAAAAAAAAAAATCTTGGCAATGCAATGCTTTTTAAACAACGGCACAAGAAAAGAATGTTAAAACTCTTTAGATCTCATTTCCGGTGTGTTCTTTTGTCGGTCATTGTGTGTGTAAAGCTTTATATTAGACTTTTATAAATGTTGTTTATTTGACACGGATACACAAATACAAACTCACAAATGGAATATATAAAAAAAGTAAACGAGTAAAAAAAATAACCAGCGTTGAAGAACCATTAAAAAATTACAACCACAAATAACACCCAATAAGTTGTATGAAGCAGCACTTCTTTTGCACTTATTACTCACTCGAATATATCACATCCTCAAACTTATACATGTGTTTTCTTGTGTGGAAGACCAGTGGTAGGGTGTAAGAGTGTGTGTGTTTTTATTTCCTGTGTTCAAATCTTGATGTATGACTTGTTTGGTCATTATTTGTTCAGCTACAACAAGAAAAATTATAAAATTTTCTTTTTTCTTCTGGATTGTATGTGTAAAATTGTGTGTAATTTTTTGTCCTGGAACAACTCGTAATTGAAGTCTCAGCATTTATGTATAAGTAACAATGTAAAGAAGTCCATGTGCTTTTTCTAGGATGGCAGTTTCAAAAGCCACTTTTTTCGACAAAAATATCTATAGAAAATTTTATTACATAAACAATTTTCAAATCTTCTGTAAAAAATTATCTTATAAAAGAAAAAATAGTCTTATAAAAGAAATTTTTTCACAGATATTGTGTTATACAAAAAATTTTCTTTAGAAAATATCTAATACTAGAATATTTTCGTAAAAAATTATCTTATACAAAAAGCTTTCTATAGAAAAAATTTGTAGTAGAAAATTGTCTTGCACATAACCTATTATAAGAAATTGTCTTCTACAGAAACTTTCTGTAAAGAAATATTCTATACAGGAAATTTTGTATAGAAAATTGTCATGTCTAAGAAACTTTTAATGAAATATTGTCAGTTAAAAGAAAGTTTCTAAAGAAAATTGCCTTATACAAAAAGTTGTTTCTTAGTGCTGATTCACACACTACAGTTTTTAGCCGTCAGGTCTTGTATTCTTAGACAAGAAGGAACACTAAAACCTGAAGCGTTTGAATCAGCCATTAATCATTTTTTTTTTCAAAATTCTATGGAACAAAAATTTTATATAAACAATTCTCTTATACAAGACATTTATTAAGTATCCAAGAAAGTTTTTGCAACAAAACTGTTTTAATAGAAAATTCTCTTGAACAATATAAAATAATGGAGAAATTCTCTTATGCAAAAAATATTTTTAAGAAAATTGCCTTATAACTTTTGCGTTTTCCCTCGTTTTAAATACACCAGTTAAACCATAACCTGGCTGCTTGCCTGCATATATTTTTTTTAATTTATATGGGTGTATGTGTGTGAGTTTCATTGTGTATGTGTTGTTTGCTTTTTTAAAGAAATCGTAACGAACGTTTATATTTTGTGACAATATAACGACTCACGTAACGTGACAAATGTGACAAGCGTGAAACGTATAACAAGCCAAACGTTAATGACAAATTGGCAACAATGTTTTCTATGTGATTCCATATGAAATTCAGAGCTTTTTTTATAAATTTTTCTTCCATTTGTTCCTGCATGTTGTGGACAATAACAGTAACTACAGGAAAAAATCAAAAATTCATACAATTGAAAAAAATTGTGAACATTTAAAGAAATTGCTTAAAAGGTTGTTAGCAGGAAAGGAGTGCAATTTAAGTTTTTTTTTTTTTTGTAAATTAAATAAACTAAAGGAATTATGAATGTATTTGACGGAATAATAAGTTGTTGAAAATGTATTTAAGGAATTTGTGATTTTATAATGCGTTATAGAAAAAACATCTAATGTGATTTTGGTATTTGTTACACACGTTTTCAGGTATAAGTTCAGCTCCTATTTTGTTCTTTAACTTTCTAGTTCAGTTTTAGTTACGTTCTAGTTCAGTTCTAATTCAGTTCTAGTTCATTTTAGTTCTAGTATAGTTTAGTTCTAGTTTAGCTTAGTTCAGGTCTAGTTCAGTACCAGTTCAGTTCTAGTTTAGTTCTAGTACAGTTCTAGTTCAGTTCTAGTACAATTCTAGTTTAGTTCTAGTTTAGTTCTAGCTCAGTTCTAGCTCAGTTCTAGTTCAGTTCTAGTTCAGCTCTTGTTCAGCTCTAGTTCAGTTCTGTTCTAGTTCATTTCTAATTCAGTTCTAGTTCAGTTCTAGTTCAGTACTAGTTCAGTTCTAGTTCGGTTCTAGTTCATTTCAAGTTCAGTTCTAGTTCAGTTCTAGTTCAGTTCTAGTTCAGTTCTAGTTCAGTTCTACTTCAGTTCTAGCTCAGTTCTAGTTCAGTTCTAGTTCAGTTCTAGTTCAGTTCTAGTTCAGTTCTAGTTCAGTTCTAGTTCAGTTCTAGTTCAGTTCTAGTTCAGTTCTAGTTCAGTTCTAGGTCAGTTCTAGGTCAGTTCTAGTTCAGTTCTAGTTCAGTTCTAGTTCAGTTCTAGTTCAGTTCTAGTTTAGTTCTAGTTCTAGTTCTGGTTCAGTTCTAGTTCAGTTCTAGTTCAGTTCTAGTTCATTTCTAGTTCAGTTCTAGTTCAGTTCTAGTTCAGTTCTAGTTTAGTTCTAGTTCAGTTCTAGTTCAGTTCTAGTTCAGTTCTAGGTCAGTTCTAGTTCAGTTCTAGTTCAGTTCTAGTTCAGTTCTAGTTCAGTTCTAGTTCAGTTCTAGTTCAGTTCTAGTTCAGTTCTAGGTCAGTTCTAGTTCAGTTCTAGTTCAGTTCTAGTTCAGTTCCAGTTCAGTTCTAGTTCAGCTCTAGTTCAGCTCTAGTTCAGTTCTAGTTCAGTTCAAGTTCAGCTCTAGTTCAGTTCTGTTCTGTTCTAGTTCATTTCTAATTGTGTTCTAGTTCAGTACTAGTTCAGTTCTGGTTCAGTTCTAGTTCAGTTCTATTTTAGTTCTAGTTCAGTTCTAGTTCAGATCTAGTTTAGTTCTAGTTCAGTTCTAGTTCAGTTCTAGTTCAGTTCTATTTCAGTTCCACTTCAGTTCTAGTTCAGTTCTAGCTCAGTTCTAGCTCAGTTCTAGCTCAGTTCTAGATCAGTTGTAGTTCAGTTCTAATTCAGCTCTAGTTCAGCTTCTAGTTCAGTTCTAGTACAGCTCTAGCTCAGTTCTTGTTCAGTTCTAGTTCAGCTCTAGTTCAATTCTAGTTTAGTTCTAGTTCAGTTCAACTTCAGTTCTAGTTCAGTTCTAGTTCAGTTCTTGTTCAGTTCTAGTTCAGTTTTAGTTCAGTTCTAGTTCAGTTCTAGTTCAGTTCTAGTTCAGTTCTATTTCAAATCTACTTCAGTTCTAGTGCAGCTCTAATTTTTTCAGATTCTAGTTCAAAACTAGTGTTCCGGTTCTAATTTGGGCTCTCTCTGTCTCTTCCATTAAATAACAAAAATTTTAATGTTTAAGATTTCTAACTTTATTTTTAAATACTTTTTTGCTGTAAAATCATCTCTAATAAAACAAAATTCTTGACAAATAACTCAATTTATTAAATATTAATTTATATCCTTACAACAAAATCTATCAAAAACTTTCTCCTTTAAACAAAACTTTCAGGAATAGTATAAAAAATAAAACTATTTTTGTTATTGTTCTTTAGGCCATTTTAGGAAAAAACATTTTGTATTAAAAAAATTTAATGAAAAACTACATAATCTGCCATCATTCACTTAAAATAGTTTTTTCCTCCTAAAAATAAAATATTTTGTTGAAATTGTAACAAAAATTTAACAAAGAGATACAAACAACTACTTCAGCTTAAGAAACTGTAAAACATAAAGTTTTCATAAAACAAAATACTTCGTAGCAAAAACAAGAACAACAAAACAGAAAATAAAATACAAAATGAAAATAGAAATTTTCGCTTGAAATAATTTTTTAGCAGCCTTGTAAATGTGTTTTTTTTTTCAAACAACACAAAAAAATTGTCCGGAACAAACTTTTAAAATGTCAGTTCTTAGAAAAAAAATCTTCAAAAAGAGATCGATTCCCTTTTAAGAATAAAGAAAAAAAAAAAAAAAATCAAAAGAAATAAACAAATGAAAGGAAAAGAAAACTCATATGTGTAATAGAAAGAAAAACTATAAACCTTGGCCTTGTTTCAGAGAAATGGAATTTAAGAAAAAATTACTTTCTAAAAACATCTGAGGGAAAATTAACTTTTACATAATAAAGCAAAAAATAAATTACGGCTCTTGTAAATTTGTTATTGGTAAATGAATGCGGCTTTTAATTTTTCTATGTTTCTTGGTTTTAAGAGTTTAGAAATTTGAAACGATTTTAATTAAGAATATACATTTTAATCCTTAATTGAGGCAACACAAATTTGTTTCGCTAAATATATTTGGACAGATGAATGGAAAAGTTAAAGTTATTTGGACAGATGAATGTAAATACGAGAAGCCGAACAAAATATAAATAATACGCCGTTTACAATTATAACGAAATCTAGTAGATTTAATTGTAAATCTTTCTCAAAATCATATAGTTTACGTTTCCATTGTACTTTTTTGACATTAGCGAGATTTTGTTTGAAAAAAAAACATCTGATTAAAAGTTTTTTGAGTAACATATACTTACATATGAGGGGCTTGAATTACAAGGGGTTTAAGTGCCTTTTTAAAAAATTGAGGTTTAGAGCTTCAAGGGAAATAGTTATTTTAATGACAACTGCTAGAATGGATCGCCATATCTCACTACCAGATGAGAATTACACATTCACCTCTTGAGTTCTGAACTTCAACGACTAATGAAAATTTTTTAAACACACTTTTGGGTATATGAACCGATTTTTCCAACGTTTTCAGAAAATATGTCCAACAAAAGATTTCTTATCTCTTGATATATAATACGTATCCATAGGCACTGTTACAGCTCTAACATTTTATTGTTAATAACAAGAAAGGGTAAAAAATCGAAAACAAGTTTTACGACCAAAACTCGTCTAAAACCCCAAAAAAAAAAAGCATTTTTGTTTTGAAAATATGATAACGCCGTTTTAGGCGAACAATTTCACCTTGGATAGTATCTATTTTAAAAATTTTAAAAAACTTTAAAAATTAACGCGTAAAAAATTTTGTTTTCGACAAGAACTCATCCAAAACCTCAAGAAAAACATTCTTTTTGGAAAAAACTGCTATCGCCATCGTTTTTAGCGTGTACTCTCACCTTCGAAAGGTAATATTTAAAAAAAATTAAATCAGCCGATTTTCTTTTATTACCAACTAAAAAAATTTAAAAATAAAAGCTGACAAAAAGTCAGAAAACTAAAATTTGGGCTCATAGAAAATGATGTTTTTGATATGTTGTAGTGGAATTTTTTTCCTCATGCCAAAAGCTATCGAAAAATTTATGGCACAATATCGACAAATTTTTGTCCTTACAAATCGGCCCGATCTAATACACACCTATTATATAAGTCGTCGGCGTCAATGTCGTCGTCAATTTGAAGTTCTTGTCATCTACTTACGTCCTCGTAACTCATACTTGAATGTTGTGGTCGACTTAAAAAATACGCAAACGTGTGGAAATGAGTTAAAAACAAAACAAAAAAATTTGTCAAAATGTCGTGTGCGTCGATAAAATGTTCCCTTCAACAATTAACACAAACAAGCATAAAATTCTTTAACAGCTGATTCGCAACGCAACGTTACGTTTACGTAAGACTACCTTTTTCTACATATGCTTGGTAAGGAAATAGGAACACCTGATCCGCAACGTATACGTTTGCGTTAGAGTAACGAGCCCTTAACTATTTACATATGTATGAGTTTAGTAGGAAAAAATTAACAGCTCATCCGCAACGTAGAAATTTACGTAAGAATATCTGACAAAAAAAAAACCCCTATCTGAATTTATTTTTTTGCCTTTGACGTTTAGTTTTTATTTTTTATATTAAAACAAATTAAATTAAAAAGTACGTTTTTGGAAAACTAAAAGAAAAAAAAAAACTTAAAGTTAAGTATTAATTTTGGCTGATTTAGTTATTCAAGTGTTACTCCACACAGAAAAAAGTGTTTTATCAATTAAAAAAATGTTTTAAAAAGTATTTAAATTTAATTAATGTGATAATTGAATCAACCAATTTTTTAGTTGAAAGAAATTTAAAAATTTAATTTTGATTGTAGCAGACAGAATTGTATCCGGCTTTAACTTAAGGTACGTTCAGACTAATGAAATATTTGACGAAAATATTTGTTCTGATATTTGCTTCAAACTGTGTGAAACAAAAAAATATTTTGTTTAATGTTCAAACTAAGTTCAAATATTTGACAATTTTTGTTTGATGAAACAGTTGGCAAACAGTGTTAAATAAAATAAATTAATTCATGTTTGCCATGCGTTCAGACTAAAAGAAATATTTGCATCAAATAATTATTTAATCAAAGTGTTCAAAAATAAAAATATATTTCTCAAATAGTAAAAATGAGCGCAAAAGCTAATTTGTTTATTTTATTCTGTGGATCAGCATCTCTTATAGTGTTAGAACAGGAGAATGTAAAAGAAAAAAAAAACTGGAAGACAATGGGTAACGCGAACATGGCTAAAATTTGCAAACTTGAAAACAAACCCTAAAATAAATTTGAAATTGCTATATCGGTTAAAAAACAAAATGTAGGGGGAAAACAAAAAAAAAAAAACAAAATGTTTCAAAAATAGCGAAAATTCGCGAACAGTTTTAATATTTCAAGCAAGCCATAAAATTTAGCAAAAGTGCCTAAATTTTTTTTTTTTTTTTTTTAATTATTCCTACAATAAATCCCGCGAAGCTTTTTGCTTGTCTGCAGGAGACCAGAGTCTCTGGCGGGAATCGAACCCGCAACCCCAGTACTGATAGACTAGCTCACTACCAGCGAGCCTACCGGGGCACCCTAAAAACATTAGTGAAACCACTTTATTACATGATTTAATTAACATTTTAGTTGTTTTGAAATAAATTTTCAATTAAAACTTTAATTAAATAACAACAAATCTTAATTGGCTTTTTTCGTTTTAAATAAAAAAATTTAAACATGTAGAATTGTTGTTGGGAATTGTCAATATTTATTTAATTAAATTAACACATTGTTTGAAATGGCAAAGTTTTTTGATCATTTCTTTAATTAAAATTAAAAATATCGTTAATTGAACATATTTTTTCAAAATTTAAAAATTTTTAGTAATCAATATAATCATTTTGGTACTAGGTGCAAAATCAACAAATTGTTTGCTTGATATTATGAATTTGGTATAAATTTGGTGATTGGAGAAATTTAATAATTTTTTCTGTTGAAATGTGTTGTGTTGGGGAAGGTTGTGATGTGTTTATAGTTTTTCCCTATAGCCCTTGGCTATTTTTCGTAGCTGTCAGGGTTTCAGCTGATTTGTAAGGCGTTCAAAGGAACTGCCGAATTATTTTTGAATCTTGGAATAAAACTTAGGCAAGTTACTGCCGGATTTGTTTTGTGATTTCAAGTCTGGTTTTATTGAGATTTGCATTGTCTTATATACTATGTTTGAGACTTATGGTTAACCCTTCTTACTTATTCTACTTATTTACATAGTTCATTTTGTCTCTGTCGGTCTTATTGAGATATCAATAATTACTCTGTTTACGATTATTCAGACCAATAGGAATGTTTGTGATTACACTCATTCCTATATGTCACTCAATTTACAATTCTTATTGAGTAGAGTTTATTGTTTGTGTTTATCATATTCATACCCCAATTAACTTGCATTCCAATCGATGTGTGTCAATTGGTAAATGCCGTTACTTGATCTTGTACAATTACCGTACTCTATTTAGGTTGGTATATATAGATTTCAGTGTAGTTTAAGGGTATGCGATGGCAACTTATGAGGTACGCTACACTGTGCGTAGTGGGCATTTGGCTGAAATTGTTGTCAAACATTTGGTGGACTAATTTAAATCTTAAATTTTAATAATTAATACTAGAGTTTGTGTCCATATGTTTATTAAACTTTACAGTTTTTCCATTTCAATAAATTTAAAAAATTAATTCACTTTGTAATTAAAATTTCGTAAGCTTCTACTTGAGTCGCTGTGGATCTTTCAATTCAATTTGATTTCAATTCGATTTTCAGACTATTTATTTGTATTTCCTAAATATTAAATTGGATTTTCTCAATTTCAACTTAAAATGGTATAGTTCAATTCAAATAAGGTTCTTGTTTAGTTCTACTTATGTGTCAATTACTCTTAAAGCTCTTATCCCGTGACCAGTGAACAAAATTTTAAAATTAATAGAAACGAATTGTGAAAACAAGACATATCACTTAACTGGTGATAATGTGTTTAGAGTGTAGTTGGTCCAGAGGAAAGGTAATTGCCACAAAACTATTCATGTGGCGGGATGTTGTGCGGGTAGTGTCTGATTCTCTCTAGTTCTATTACTTTATATGAAGGGGATCTATCATATTGACATGGGTCATTTGGGACAATATCTGCAACAGGCTTTATTTTAACCGAAATTGGATGTGTCCATTAAGGTTATTTCAGTGACCTGTTACAAAGTGTCAAAAAAGTAACAATTAACCCCCTCGTTATAAGTTTAGTGTTAGTTCCTTTTCCCTTAGGGTAGTAAATTTTTAGTTCAGTTCTCCATTGAACAATTGTCCCTTAATTATCGCTGTATTCAAAGAAAATCCGACCCATTTACACTAAAACAATAAGCTTTTGTCTTAAGCGTAATATTAATTAATTATAAATAAACCTCAATAAATTTTTAATTTCTCCTAAAAAGAAAAAAAAAAAAACAATATGCTTTTATTTTGCATTGTATTCTTCTGAATTTCCACTTAAATATCGCTGGTTTTTTTTCAGTTTTTGTAGTACAAATTGTAGTTCTTTGCCTTAAACAAATACAATATTTTATGGCTTTCAAAAATATCAGCTTGTATAATAAATAAATGAATACAAAAAGCATCTTGTAGTTGCAGATGTTGTTGCAGCAACTGCAATTTATTTATTGTAAAAAATGTGTTCGGTTTCTGTGCGTGCAGTCGAGCGAAATTGTTTTTCATTCTGCCTGCGTTTAAAACAAAGCACTATAAACCATTTAAAAGAAGTATTATTTAATAATAAAATAAAAAATAAATTAAATAAGTTTTTATTAAAGGAGAAAGAAAAAGGATGTGAACTACTTATACACTCCAGATGTAACGAATTTGGATAGCGATTTTTTTCGCTTATACAAGATTTTAATATTTTAAATTGTGCTTAATTTTCTTTTTTTTCAATTTATTTAAATATAAGTCTTTTACCCCTTGTTTTCCCACCTTAAATTAAAATTGTTATTTGGGAATTTACATTAAAAAAACAATAAAATAAAACTCAAACTAAAAATTTTTATTTTAATTGCAAAAACAGGCAGTTGCTTTGAGCTTTATTTAATAGATTCGTCTTGGTATGCTTGAATATATCTATCTTTCTCTCTCTCACTCTCTCTTTATATATATTTTCTATATGTATGATGTTGTTGTGATTGCACCCTTTAATGCTAGAAACACAACTGGGACGAAATTCGCTGAGTAAGTTCGTCGTATGAAGCACAATAACGAGGAATAACAAGACGATTTCATGTATACGGTGGTGTCGATACTACAACAAGTAACAACACCAAAAACACCACAATGTATTTTTTTGTTGCTTTCGTTGATCGATATGTCAAAAATACAAGCAAATTTTGATATTTCTCTCTCTAAGTAAGAAAAAAAAGTAGCACAGCTGTGCTTTCAACGCCACCTGGTAAATGAATTCGCCTTGAGGAATAACTTGCAGCTTTTATAATTGAGAAAGTGAATTGATGTTTGTGCCAAGAGAGAGAAATAGTGTGACCATATTATAATGCTTAAATGTTAATGTTAATGCTTACAAATTAAACCATAATCAAAAACACAACTTAAAACTATTTTTATAGCTAAATTAATACATAAACTTTTATTATGCATCTAGCTGAATTAAATAAACAGCAAAATTTATGAAAAATACACATATACAAGTATGTGATGAAAATCGATCGATTTCAAAACGAACGTTTTTAAAAGGTGTGATGAATTTCGAGCGATTTTAAAATCAATTTCTGAATTATAATAGTAATTTTTTGTTCAAAATACACTACAATTAACTGATGTTATACACAACTAAAAAGAATATGGACAGTTTATAAGAGGAATCGATTTCAAGTGACCCAACTTTTGAAATCGATGTCTTCCGATTTGGACCAAGGTTAGTCTTATTGGATAGTAGTTTAGACACAAATTTTCAACAAGATCGGTCACTAAGTTTCTGAGTTAGAGGGGGTCAAAATTTGACATTTTGGCCAAACAGGTGTTCTTTCTCATCCATGTAACTTATTATCTATTGGTGTTAGCAAAATTTGTCCCAAACAAATTAGATAGCTATTTCTTCAAGCTATCGAAAAAAATTTTTTTTGTATTTTTTTTTTAAATTTAAAACTTATTTTTTATTGTTTTTGGAAACGGTATTTTTTTTTTTTTTTTTTGCTCAAAAGAGAGCTTACGTATTTTCCTTTTAGGTAGTTTTGGTCGCTTAGTGGAATGCGAGTGGGATATGTATAAAAAAAAAATAATTTCTAACTCAAGACGAGGGTTTTTCAATTTTTAGCATATGCAGTGTTTTGAATTTATTCCTTTTTATGTGTAAGTGTTTCTAAAATCTTAAAAATAAAACTTATGCTGAGAAACTAGACAAATTAACCTTTCCGACGGTATATAACAAACCGAATTAGCATTTCATTCCCTTGATACTGTAATACCCAGGAATAAAATCACCATGTTTTGTTAAGAACTAAATTTTCTTCATACTTTGGTATAAATTTTTATAAGCTTTCATATTAAAATAAGCAATGCAAAGCTACTAAAATCAAAAAAGTTTATAACTTTCGTTTTTTCTGTAGATATTCTTAATAAAAACAATGGTTATAACTTCGTCATTTTAAAGCGTAATCAGTTTTCTTTTCAAACCCGTTAAACAAATTTTAATCGGACAAAAACTGACGGAGTTACAGGTCGATAAGTTGACGAACATCACTGAAAACGGGTTTTTTTAGAATAACTTTAGAATTTGAGGGTGTTTCTGAAATTTTTTGACACAATTTGTAATGTACTCAAAAATACCTATAACCCACGCTAGGTCGTTTTCCAAGTTTTTTTTACACTGTAGCACCGTGTTATTAACTGAACGAATTAGAAATAAAAGTGCTTTCAAATCAAAAATTATTCGATCACGACTGCCATAATTTGCCCCCTGTATTGAGAAAAATATTAGTTAATTAAAATTTTCTTTATCTAAAAGCTAGAAATATTTTCATTTACCCAGCTGAATTGAAAAAAAAAAAAAAAATTATTTGTTCTCTAAATATTTTTTATTGAACACTTCGAAATTAGGAAAGGTTGCTACTCAGCACGCTGAATTAGCAGAGAAACACTTAGTTCGTAGAACTTTTTTCCGAAAGTTATCATTTAATCATAAAATGTCTCTGCTTGCCTGGTTTAAAATAACGTTATGTATTTATCACATTTGTTATTTATTTCTTTTCTCTTGTGATACATTTTTCATTTACATAATATTCCTTTTTTTCTTGCTTTTTCGTACTTATAAATATTTCTTACATGCATTTCTTTCTTTTTATTTTATTGTTTATCATGCGAGATGTTCACTTTTTTTTTTGTAAGAAAAACAGGAAGTTTTTATTTTCTTGTCATTTGTTTCTGAACATGTCACAGCATGTCTAACAAAACAAGCCTGTTGTCTGTCATGCAGTTAAGGTTAAATGCTCAAAAGACTGTTTTAGGTGTCGAACAAACGGCAAATGCTAAAACAGTATCATAAAGAAAGGAAAAAGAAAGTATTAAACTGGCAATGGTGTCTGTCAGTTTGATTGCTTATTTGCATATGGGCATTTCCATAGTTTATTTGTATATGGGTATTTACATAGGAGAGTCTACTTTTTGTCACGTTACGCCACCAGGTATTTAAAATTTTTTCTCAAAGAATAATTTGTATGTTATTTCATTTTGGTGTAAAGCACACGTTAGTGAAAGTGATAAAAATGTTGAACAACATGGGTCTAAAATACAAGATTAGTTGCTTGGTGGCGTAACGTGAGACTTCGGTGGATGTGCCCATATACATAAATACGATTCAGGAGTTTGTTTATTTATCTAAGCGAAGTTTGTGAATTTATGCATTTTACTTTCTCACTTAGTCTATCAGTGAGATATTTCCTTATTTCTTCAAATGTAATGTACAGAAGAAGGTTTTTGTTGTTGTTTTTTTATCCTTCTTGCTTTTTTTAGTTTTATTGTTATTTGTTCCCTTTCCTTAAAGAATGAAACTTTCTTTTTGAACTTTTAAGCTCTTCGCATACTCCCTCTCATTGCCTTCATTTACGAGTTACTCTTATTTTCAAAAGCTGTTTAAGGATTTGCTTTTAAAATGTGTTGTTTTATTTGTTTGTGGTTGTTGGTCTTTTTTTTCTCACACATCCTCTATTATATTTTGTTTGTGAGCTGGTGTTTGTATGGATGTGTTTTTTGTGCCACATCTTTAATGACAATCGAACTTGTTGACTTTTCTTTATATTGTTTGTTGTTATTTTTTCTTTAGCTTTTTTTTTTCTTCTAGTGTTTAATATAAATATTCCCAGTATTTTTATATAATACATGAGCCCTTTGTTTATGTATGAGAGAATTTGTTGAAATATATATGTGTGTGTGTGTGTGTGTGTGTTATTTGAAGTCATAAGTCGACATGGTAAGCCGGAAATAAGGATATTATTGCTTGTATTTGGTAACCTACATATGTCTGTTAATGTCTTTATGACAACAGAACGAGGAGTAGTTTAAAACGGCTATTAAAATAGTAAAAGACAATTCTTAAGAAGTTGCAAATTATTATTCCATCCTTTGATTCCCTCCTCAGTTCTAGTTCAGGTTCTAGTCGGGCTGTGGAGTCGGAGTACCTTCAAAAACTAGCGAGTCCAAAATTTCTCGTTATTACACGTGCACAAAAAAGTTTAATGAATTGTTTAAATATTTTCCAAAATTAAAATTCTTCGCAATCGGCGACGTTATATTTTACAAATCACTTTGAATTAGAAGATTTTAATTTATTTTATGAGTTAAAATTAAGTACTTGAATAAAATTATATAATAGAGTGTAATAATTTAATTTATTTTGGTTTTTTTTTATTAGCGCTTTGATCTAGTTGAAAAAAAAGAAGTTTGTAGTTTTTTAAGTTCTATGGTTAATTTAACACGCTCGGCTGAACTGCTGGAATTTCCGTCATTCACTTGTGCTTAAATAAGTTAATGATAGGAATTCTCGCTAAATATAAAATCAAATTTTTGGCCGTCAGCACTGAAATATGTTGGACATTGTGCAGAATTACTGCCTGTTTGTTTCAAAAATTAAATAAAAATATTCTCTTCGGTATTAATCAGGCCTTTCACAGAATTTTCATTTCGATCGATGTTGTTTTACCTTCTTCAGACTTTGATCGATTTTCGTAGTTCCGACAAATTTTAATTTTGTTATTTTTAAGTTAAATGTGGCAATATTGTGCAAACCAAACATTAAAGTGATTTCATTCCGAGAAAATTTATCGGTTTTCGTTTTCTAAAGAAGCTTTTTCGGAATTAAAAAAACTTGCGATCAAAATTGATTTCTGTGACAGGTCCGTATATATAACAATAAAAAAAAACTCAAATTTGTGTTTGTTTTCAATATAAATTTCTGAACGAAAATTTTGTTCCTGAGGTGCTAAAATACTAACACTTACAAACAAAATCTAAATCAACAAATGTCGATTAGAGAGATTGTGAACATTAAATCAGTGATGCCAACTCCTGGGACTATAAACGGATGAAGACATTTAAAAAACGGGCCATATTTAAAAATTACGAAGTCGGGGTTGAAGTTGGAGTCGAAGTCTGCCTTAAAAAATTTCCGCTATTGGAGCCAGCTTCGGAGCTAAGACTGTTTTTTGACGATTCCATAGCCCTGGGTTCGAGTTTAAGTTCTGGTTTAGATCATAGTCCAGGTAATAGTTTACAATTTTCAAGAAGTTGTACATTATTATGCCGTTCTTTGATTTCCTCTAAATGGAATTGTTTATTTTATAATGAATTTAAAATGTTGGGTTCTAATTCATTTTCTCTGGGCAGGTTATATCGGGTGATTCATCTTGAGGTGTTATTTATAATGTAAAATAAGACATATAAATTTGAATGTGAACTAAACATTTTTAGTATTAGCATTTACTGTTTGAAAATGATATCATGTAAATATTGGCAATGACAACGTCTGAGGTAGTCCATTCGGAAGGTCAAACTTTTGGCGACTCGTTGGAATAAAGCGACTGGTATCTTGGGAATAATACGAATAATATTGGCTTCCAAAGCGTCAATCGTGGCTTATTCCTGAAGACCTCAGACTTTACATATCCCCAGAGAAAATACACCAATGGCGTGATTTCGCACGTTCTTGGTGGCCAATTTACCGTAGCATAACGTGAAATGATGAAGTTAAGTGCTAAACAAAAGGATTTCTCAACAAGGTCATTGTTTGACCCGCTGTATAGCTAGTAGCGCCGTCTTGTTGAGCTCCCGGAGACCTTGCTCACCGTTATCATGGCTAGATAACGGTTACCATTGACTTTAAGATTCTGTTTTTTCTCATTTTTGTAGAAATATGGACCAATAATTGAACCTGCCTACGAACCACACCATACCGGTGTTTTTAATGGATGTAATGTTAGCTCTTGGTCTTCTTCGGGGTGCTCATCATCCCGACTGCGAATGCCGTTGGCAATAGTGGTTTCATAAGGACGATTATGCGCAGTGTAAGTTCCTCGAATCGTATAAAAACATTTTTCACAGAACGCTGATTTTCGCAATACAGCTGAACAGTTTGGAGCCGCTGTTGTGGTGTGAGTCTTTCCATGATGACTTACGATACTGAACAAAAATGCCAAAACAGTTTCAAATGAGTCACGCGTGATCTTTCAAAAAGCATATTGAAAATCAAACCTCACGCAGAGTCACCCTTTAGTTACATTTCTAGCTTACATTCCAGTTTAAGTTCGGGTTCTAGTTTAGGTTTGATTTCATGTTCTGTTTTAAGTTAAGGTTTAAGTTTTTTTTTAAATTCCAGTTCATTTATATCTTAAGGCCTTACTGCCGTAACTAGACAAGAGCGGAAGGCGGAACTTTTTCTTACGCGTAGCTTTTACGCTGATATGCCATACCGAAACAAAAGCGTCAGCGTTGAGGCATAAACAGTGGAGCTAACTTTCGTGCTTACTAAAACCCTTAAGACAGAACCAGGAAATGGAATTAAAACCGTTAGTTTGGCGTAAAAATAGCTAATTTGCCATTATTTATTATCAAACGATAAAAACAGAGTCGTCAAAACCACAAATATAGCAACCCTGCTTATTTTAACGCGCTGTCAAAGTCGGATTTTCCAATTGCAAAGCGTTGACGCCGCGCTATGTAGGGATGCTTTATACAAATTGTATGGGCATGAGGATTTTTGACAGCTGGAAAACGCGTGCCGCTCTTATTTAGGAATGGCTGTTAATTGTATAAAACGCAACGCAACGCAAAAAATGTAAGGCAAAAACAAAGTCAAAAATATTTTATAATTTTGTTGTTGCTTTCTACAGAAATTCATATTGAATTTTGAAATTTCAAACGCTGCATATCTTGTGGCGTTGATAATTTTAAATATATTAATTTATTTAGAAAGCAACAACAAAATTATGAAATATTAGACTTGGTTTTTGCTTTCAATGTAATTTTGGCGTTGCGTTGCCTTTTACACAATTAGGGCTTAAATTTAGTTTATCTTTTTTAGTTTAGTTTGTAGTTTATGTTCAATATTAGTTAAGATGTTTGGTTTAGTTCTACATAGTTCACGCTTAAGTTTAGATTAAGTTGCAGTTCGGGTCAAATTTTGATTTTTAATACAGGTTTTTATTGCGGTTCTAGTTTTATTATTAGTTGAGCTTCTGGTTTAGCAGGTAGTTCATGTTTAAAGTTAGGATGAAGTACTATTTTAGTTTTTTTTTTTTATTCTTCTTGGGACACTGGCACATGTCTTCTTATATTATGATGCAGATTCTCATTCAGGTTCTACAGTATTTTAGGGTTTTGTTTAAACCATGGAAAAGAATCTTGTTTAGGCTCATATTCAGACTCAGATTCTGGTTAAGAGTCACACTTAGATTTACATTCTGATTCAGAATCTTCTTAAGTATCGGTTTAGCTTTAATTCCTTACCATTTAATATCCTTCTCATCCACCTTTCGTATATATTTTCTACAAATATCTATAAATATTACATACATTTTTAATGATTCTTTTTATAAGACAAGTTTATTTTGCAACTGTTTCATATGCATATGCATATTTATGTGTATATTTTATTATTCTTTTCCCAAAGAAGTTTTTCTTTTATTTATTTAGTTGAAATTTTTGATGCGAAAAAGTTTATTTTATTTGTTTAATATTTCTGACATGATTAGACCAAAAGGGAAATGTTTGAGCAAACATTTTCTGTTGAATTGCAGACAAAATTTACTGATAGATTTAATAAATAAATAACTAGAAATATATTTTGTGGAAAGAAAAAAAAAAAAAAAACACATCTTAAGGGAAATAAAGTTAAAAGTAAATTCATTAAGATTTTTAGAATCTTCAACAATTAGGTTCGAAGATTCCGACGATGGACTTGTTGGTGTATTCAGAGTCTTTTATTCAGAGGGATTCTTGTGCTTCTAAGATTCTTAAATAATATGATCGATATAATTATGGGATCTTTAAATTGCGTTGACTGTCTCAGTTTAAAGAGTAAAACAAATATTCCGCGATAAGATTTACTCTACAATACTTAAATTTTTTGGACTGATTAAGTTATAAGACAATCTGATATAAAAAGGCTAATCAAAAAAAAAAAAAAAAATACCACCTTTTAAAAGGTGCATGTCTCGCCAACCCTGCACAATGTAAGATTTTGCTAATCTAGCTGGACAAAAGTCGTTTTATTGAGTTTAAATTTGAGTACCTATATTTATCAAATATGAAAGAGCACTTGTTATAAAATAAGAAAATGCAAAAACGTTGCCTAATTTGTCAACAATAACAATCTTACGTTACTTCAAAATTAAATATTTTTGAGTGAATTAAAAACAACAAAAACACTTGCATGAAATTGCTCATTTTTAAAAGCGTGTAACTTTTTATTGGAATGGAATTTTTTAACGATTCTTTTTTTTTTGCTTTGAAGCTCAACTTATTCGCTGTTAATATCATGAGAATTTAGTTTTAGAACTGGAAAATTCTTTTTGTGCTATTTCATTTAAACAATTACCCTTTTCGTTAAGTTAAGAAAAAAAAAAAAAACTAAATTCTATAATCGATAAATTCTTTTCTTCATAACGTATCAACATCAAATTAGTTTTAAAGGAACGTCTGAAGTACCTATTTTACGGACCTTATAAAATTAATTGCCGAGATTTGCCGCTAAAAAAAAGAAACAAACAATGTGTGATAATACCACATACCACGAATTTTTTTTATATATATGGCTTAAAACACCCGAAAATGAAAGGCTTGACCGTTCCCTAAACCATATTTGTGGAAGTACTGAAGTACTACATTTATTGCAATCTCCGGAAATACCAGAAGAAAACCATTAATTTTAACATTTTATTCTTACTTTAATTTATATGTACATATGAAATATATTCTTATTTTAAAATTAATGAAGAAAAATTAAATACTTATTTTTTACTTCTACCTCTTTATTATTTATTTTAAACATTCTCATGCATACTCGCCGTTTTTTTTTTTACTTTTTGATTATCCAACGCGAATAATATCAGATACATAGTTACCTGAAATCATTTTTGTACATTAATCTTTTTTATCGTACGTATAATTATCTGTGCTATTTAATAGGCCTTTGTGTTTTTTTTTTATAAAATTAAAGTGTTTAATTTTAAATTTAAATAATGAAATAAATATTTGCGTTCATTTAAAAATTTTCGGTTTTGTTATTTTTTTAAATATCACCAATTTTTGGAAAATTAAAGAATTTTTAAGGGGTACGTACTATTATCTGTGTGACTGTATAAATTTTTTGCAGTTATATGGGAGGTGGGCGCGGCAGTGATCCAATTTTGCCAATTTTTTTGCGATGGTACATAGAAGCCTAGTAACACCTTGTACCAAAATTCATAAGTCTAGTTTAATTTGTTTCCAAGATATTTAATTTTGTCTCCCTAGAGTGTCTAAGGCCCTAATCATGTAAAACGCAGCACAACGCCAAAGAATAACATTGAAAGCACAAAAAATTTCATAAATATTTTGCAATTTTATTATTTCTTTCTACAGAAATTCATGTACCGTTTTAAAATTTTCAACGCCACAAGCTATGCAGCGTTTAAAATTTTAAAACGCAATGTGAATTTCTGTAGAAAGCAACAACAAAATATTTCTGACATTGTTTGTGCTTTTAATGTTATTCTTTGGCGTTGCGCTGCGTTTTATATGATTAGGGCCTAAATCCTACACTGTGCCCTGCAATTATGCTGTTTGTTATTTGACGAGAACTAAACACAAATTATAAAAAAGTGGAATGCCCTATTGGTAACAGCTGATATAAAGCTTGTTCTTCAAAATTTTAAACAATTAGTTCAAATTTTGCTCATAGCAAAATTGTTTAACCCTAGTCCTTATAACCGGATACAGGTGTGGCCAGTATGTATCTCCTAGTAATGTACATTTTTTTTTTTTTTTTTTTTTATTATTATTCCTACACTAAATCCTGCGAAGCTTTTCGCTTGTCTGCATGAGACCGGAGTCTCTGGCGGGAATCGAGACTCCGGTCTAGACTAGTACTGATAGACTAGCTCACTACCAGCTAGCCTACCGGGCACCCTCCTAAGCCGCTTAAGGATTTTTGCTGAAACTCCGAATCTAGGAAGATGGTAGAAATCTGCGACGATTGACAACTAAATTATTGCCATAGGTCAAGGCATTGAGGAGCTATGAGCGTCCAAAGTCGAGACCCACAAGAACGTATACCCAAGTACAGGTGTACTTGGTGCAATTTTAATGCAAATTTATGAATTGACTACATAATCAAAGAATGTTTATATATTGATAACGTTAATTTATGTTTTTATTTTCATATTATATTAATAATAACAATAATATTATAAGAATTATTTATTTTTACTTAACTTATCTAAAATCTGTCGCCCTTATTGCAAGTTACGCACACACACAAATTTCTTGAATGCTGCAAACATATGAGCCTGTTTTTATGATGTTGAGAAAATAGTGTTTTGACGTTATCCCGATCATATAGTATTATTTCGACCACTTAAAATGTTCGAAAATATATTAGCAGCTACTAAATTGCATCAAAAAAAAAAAATAATTTTTCTTCGAAAATATAAAGAAAAACGGAAAAATTTATACTGACCACACCTGTACATGGGTATACGTTCTCCTAGTAAAAGTTGGGCGAAAGGACTAGGGTTAAACAAAATGAATGGCGAAATTCTAGTTTGCTCGAAAACAGTTCAATGTACATTAGACCGGGTCGACCTCCATACAAAAAAAAAAGTTGTGCCAGTCACCCCCTATAATGAAAGCACGCGGCACGTTTAAAAAAATTTATATTTGGGGGAAGTATCCGAGATGGCATAAGTGGCGCCCAGAGTTTGATGTCGGATTGAAAAGTCAGCAAAGGCAAAAATGAAGCCACTGTCAACCCATGAACAACGATATGTGATATAATAAGATCGGACTTTAAATGGCAGCGCTACATATAAAAAACCAAAAGTGCTGTATTTTAGGGCGTGGCAAAAAAAATTTTTTTTCTGTTTTAGAAACTTCATTGACATATCTTTCATTCTAGGGGGTGACTGGCACAACTTTTTTTTTCGACCCACCCTAATGTACATACACAGAAAAAAGTGTTTTATCAATTAAAAATGGTTTAAAAAGTATTTAATTAATGTGATAATTGAATCAATTATTTTTTTAGTTGAAAGAAAATTAAAAATTTAAATTTGATTTAATTAACATTTTAGTTGTTTTGAAATAAATTTTCAATTAAAATTTTAATTAAAGAACAAAAAATCTTAATTGACTTTTTTCGTTTAAAATAAAATAATTTAAAAATGTAGAATTGTTATTGGGAATTATCAATATTTATTTAAATAAATTAATACATTGTTTGAAATGGCAAAGTTTTTTGATCTCTTTTTTAATTAAAATTAAAAATATCATTTATTGAAAATATTTTTTCAAAATTTTAAAATTTTTAGCAATCAATATAATCATTTTGGTAATAGGAGGTGCAAAATCAACAAATTGTTTGCTTGATATTATGAATTTGGAATAAATTTGGTGATTGTAGAAATTTTATAATTTTTTCTGTGTAAGTAAAAATTTAATTTAAAATAACGTTGGAAAAACTAGTGGACGTTTAGGTGAAAATTTAAATATAATTAATATTTCATCCTGATCAGATGACGAGGATGAATCCAATAATTGATTAATTGTCATTTCTGCACTTAAAATGGATGCGGTAATATCATTATTTCTGTGGCAATAAATAATAATGGCTTAAGTTGGCATAAGTTCTTTTTCACTGTATTACATATTCTTTTCTTCAGGATCTATTACTCAGCTAAATTTCCTTTATAAGGTGTCCTTATTAATAAACCTATACGCATTTATATTTCAACTTAAGTCTTTTTGAAAAATAATACATAAGCCATAATATCTTCACTTAACTTAATTTATTTTAAAGTTGCTACATCAATATTAATATTGAGCATTAAGATTTGTATACATTTAAGTTCAATTACTAACGTCCCATTTAAATTATTCCTCATAACAAAATACCTTATATTTAACTAAGCTTAACCTTATTCTTAACTTAATTTTACCTAAAGCACTTATCTCGACTTAATATCAACAAAAAATATTTTACCTTTGAATAAAGTAGATTAAGTAGCCTTTAGTTTTTATTTTTCTGCCAATGAATTTTTTCATAATATCTTGACTTAAAAAAAAAAGACAACGAATATCAACTAATAAAGTATAACTTTTTTTTTGTATAAAATTTACAGTTTTGTTATGAATAAATGTGCATCTTTTTCTGTGGCAAAAAATTTTATATAAAAACTAGAGTTTGTTCCCGGGAATTCCCGGGACCATTGTTTTCTATTCCCGCCTTCCCGGGAATTGATTGCGGGATTCCCGGGAAATTTTGAAGAACGTCGTTTTCTTAAACTTAAGTAAATCTATGTCGGACTAGTATCTTTAGTAGATTAATCCAACTTAATATCACCACAATATTTACATTTGCTACAGTTAAAGGCTTATTAATCGTTTAAGAATGGGCTTTATATAGGGCCAATGATAAATTATAGACCTATTTTCACGAAATTTTATTTCTTGTGATATCAAACTGAAGTATACATTTTACAATAATAGTATGTATAAGTTTTTGCGTTTAAGGGCGTAGTAAAGTGTTTTCCAAGATTGTGCTTTATATCCGGCATTTCAAGTAATTTTGAGTCTTATGAAAGTAGATTATGCTAAATTGCACCACAAAAGCATTATTCGTTACGCTTAAAGCCATACTTACATGATTAACGAGATTAATCTAAACATGGAGCCGTAGGTAAATTATGGACCGATATTCACGAAATTTGGTACCTTATAAAACGAACTTTTTGAAATTTAATGACAAAAGGTGCACTCGCCACAAACTTATGTTAGTTTTTGTTGATATTTTAGGGAGGTAGTTCCACATTTGGGTGCATAACTTTTTTCCTACTGAAGCGATTCTGTACGAATTCAATCCCAAACAGCCTAGATGATCGAGAAACAATTTGACACCCCTATGGCTAAATCGGCTAAGAACGAATGAAGAACCCACAATACAAATCCTTTATCGGACCTTAGATGAATATTAAAAAAAATATTCACATCGAATGGCAAACAAAGTATACCTTCATACACCACTGCTGATTAAGGATTATAAAGTTGTAAAAAAATATGTTATTAAATAAATGTAGTAAATAAAATTTATCCTTTCTGCTGAATTTGTTAAACCGTAAAATTATTTCCGAATTCCTACTTCGTAATGTTGTGGTTTCAGTTCCTAATCGCCCTTCCGAAAATTGTATACCACTAAGACTTCAAAACTTTCATTCTAATTATGCAAATGCTATTGGCATTAAATTACCCTTAAGTGTCCTAAAATTACTTTAATCTTGAATTATTTACGTTTTTGGTATATAAAAGATACTAGACTTAATTATTTTAAGCGTAATAGCCAGTAAGAAATATTAATTTCATTAGAGAAATAAGTAAATAAATAAACAAACAAAAATTGGGCGGGAATCCCGGGATCCCGGGAATTCCATTTTTATTTCCCGCTTTCCCGGGAATCTAAAAAGGAAGGGAATAAAAAAACTCTAATAAAAACCCAACACAAATTATTTTAGACAAACCCCTTAAAGCCTCGTACACAATGCTAGCAACAATTTCGTTTCTTCTTCTATCTTATTTCTTCCCAAAAGTAAAGCGAGATCCATTTCGAGGATCCCTACTCTTTTAAAGAAAAAAAAAAAAAAACACAGAAAATTCAAATTTAATGGGGAATGTTTATTATCATTTGAAAGAACATTCTTTGGCATTTATTTTTTGAAGATTATGTCTATCAAATGTTGGCCGTTCCCTACGTCGCAGATGGTCCATCCGTTGAGTCCAATTTTCGATGACTCGTTCGAGCATTTCGACTGGTAACTGGCGAATGACACGCGTGATGTTTTCTCCAAGGTCTGAATCGAAGCGGGCTTGTCCGCATAAACCTAAGACTTCACATATCCCCACAGGAGAAAGTCTAACGGTGTAATATCACACGATCTTGGTGGCTGTGGGTACTGCTAAAGCCACTTGCGCCTTCAGTTTTTTGACTTTCCATAATTCTAAAATATATGTTCCAAATGTTAGTTTGGAATCATTTAAAGTAGCTTCCAATTCCAATTTTTGGTAGCAATCTGCACAGCTACCAATTTATTATATTCCATGATTAAAACTGCATTCATCTATATCAGCGGTCACCAACTACTTTCATTTGGAGTCCGTCGCGGTCCGGAAGGTAATAAACTGAACTATTTAAATAATATGCTTAGATACTGTATCAATGGGCAAATAAAATGTATGGGCTTCGGTGCATTATTTTATTTAATAATAAACAAATGCTTTGAATAAAAAGAAGTAAGTACTAAGGGCTTTTACAATATTAATGAGAACAATTACATTTTTTGTCTTGGACTATCCGTCTGAAGTTTGAAGTAAAGCTTGTGCAGGCTCTTCTCAATAAATCTTGGAGACGTTCATCGGCAAGTCTGTTACAAAGTGAGAAGTTGCAAAGCATATTTTTTTAATTATGGGTATTTATTAGCACAAACAATTTTTATCCAAAACTCTTGACAAGAAACTTCCTGTTTTTGGTGTCTTAAAACTGTATTTTCTTGGAAATCGATCATTTCCATCTGGAGAGAAGCTTTATTACTCCGGAAAATATTAGCAGCTTCATTACTCCATTCATCCCCAGGATTCAGAGAGTAAATATTACTGAGGATATCGACGGCATTCCCAATTTTCTTAAAATCTGCGAATCTGTTTTCAAATTCCGATTTTAGATCCTCAATGAACGTCTTGTATTGGCCGACGTCAAGCTCGTTGTCATTGCAGATTTTTTTTGAATTTGGGAAGTGCAGGCGTTCATTAACCAGATCAATGTTGAAAAGATCGAGTTTTCGCAAAAAGCTTTTTGCTTCTGTCAGGAGCACCCATACAAGCTTTCCTTTGCCTTGAAGCTTAAGGTTCAGATCATTGATGTGTTGTAAAATATCTGATAAGATAGCAATGGAAGTTACGTTTTCTTTATCGCTAAAAAAAAACTTAAGTAATCGTTTGTTGACGTTTGATCAATTTTGAAAAGAAATGTCTTCAATTCTTCTAAAATGGTGAAGAATCGTTGTAAAACTCAGCCTTTGCTTAATCATCTCACATTATTAAGCAATAACAGATCGTCATATTGAGCATCCACTTCGTCAAGAAATATTTTCAATTTACGATGTTTCAGTGCTGATTTTTCCCGAAGAAAATTTATTATTTTCATCACTCCTTGCATTGTTCTCTCGAGATTAAAATTAAGTTTACAGCAAAGCACAGTTTGGTGAATGATACAATAGTAAGAAATCATCACCAGAGGCTGATGTCGAGACGATAATATTTCTCATGAATTTGTTGTTACATAATGTAAAATGTTTTGTATTGTTAACACAAGGTCCGCATAAAATAGGTCTACGGTTCGGATCCGGACCGCGGTCCGCCAGTTGGTGACCCCTGATCTATATTTTAACTTATCTCTTCCGTTATTTTAAACCTGTTGTATATTGTTAGTAGTAAAGTGGGACACTATGCGGTCCGCCAGTTGGTGACCCCTGATCTATATTTTCACTTATCTCTTCCGTTATTTTAAACCTGTTGTATATTGTTAGAGTAAAGTGGGACACTATGCCATAGATGTGCAAATGTATGTATGAAACTCAACATTGCAACCTTTTTTTGATCTAAGATAAGAAATATCGATCTTTTGAAGCAAAGCTTTGGGTCCATATATAGAGCAGCTAAAAAAAAGATTTATTTTGAACTAAAACTTCTCTGCGTTTTTTAACGCTTCGAGCAACGACGTAGCGATTAAGTTATTGTTTGAAATTTCCTCAAGCTCTATTTCAAACAAGAGCCAATCACGAGACAAAAATCTCCCATAATTAGTTGCTTGTTCTGTAACAACGTACTAACGTTGGCAATTGGCTTTAAACTGTTTACAAATTGTTTTACAAATTCCCAGTCCACTTCAATGTTAAACATATTATTGGAATCAATCCATGCTTTTGCTTTCAAAAAAGAGTTGACCATTTCAAATGTAGAGCTCCACCTAGTAGAGTTATCTAAAACATGCAAAGGATTACCTTTTAGTTCACGAATTTTTTTTTTCGAATAAACTTTGCATTTTCTCTGCAATTACTTATTTTTCCTTTAAAAGTTTTATAACATCCAATGCTGCCAATTGCAAAGTATATGCACCACAATGTATTTCAGATAAAAAGAACTCTGAAATACATCAAGAGACTTGGTCAAACATATCCTCATTAAAATGTCCATTATGCTCAGTATCATTTTCATTGAAGTCCTGTAAGAGCTTTGATGTTTTAATAACGTTTGCTCCGTTGTCTGTCGTTGCTGAATAAATCTGGTTTGATTTTGAATGCCAAATTTATCTAGTATGTCTAACATTTCTTGTTTAAAATAATTAGAGTGGTGACGTGTAAAAAATCCTCCATTCCTATTGTAAGGACGGCTACTTTAAAGCTTTAGTCAATAAATTGAATATTAATTCCTAATATACTTCCATCGATTCTACTCGCTATGTCGAATTTTAAGCAAATATATTTTTTACTCACTGACTTCATTATTTGCAAACGAAGGGAATTTGCCATTTCATTAAGTGCTTTACCAATCGATTTGGAATTATATTTTACTCCAAATCCATCTGTCCAAGGTTGACACAGATTTTGGAATGCATTGTTATCGAAATTTCTAAAAAGAAAATGCATTTCGGAAATAAGTTTAATAATGCATTTATTGTACTCCCCTTTGTCCATTTTTAATGTAACGTTTTTAGCTTTCCTTTTTTTGTATGATGATTGCGAGGAATAAGCAAAGGGCTTCTTCTTCACGGGATATGTCCTTACTGTGCATTACGGCGCTTTATGTTACCAGGATAAGTTTTGAGGGTTTTGTCACACAGCATTTTCATGAACCACTGCCATCCAGGACTAAATATGATTCCATATTCAAGAGCTCAAAACGACCCATATTCTTAGAAACCTTTCCAAAAATTTTATTTAAATTTGTTTTGAAGAATGAAATTTGATATGGCAACGTTTAAATACACATACATATTTATTTCGTTTTGAGAAAGTTTTTATTTCGAAACTAATTGATTTTTTTTTTGTACAACAGTTTTTTTGAAAAGGTTTTATTTCGATAACTTATGTGCTGATTGCAGGTGAGAAGCAATTGATTGTGTAGTAAAATTTCTATGAAAATCACAAATTTGTTTGAGTAGTTTTCATATACACAATCATTTGTCTGTCACCTGGAAACAGCACATTATGTGTTGTTTTCACACCACAAGTAATTGAAATACACTCAAAAAACTGAGTGCTTTTCATATAAATGTTACTACACGTTCAAAGAATTGTGTTGTAAAAATGGCACATAAATTTTTTTGTATATTTTTCAAAGGCTTTTCTCTAAACAATAATGGATGATTCAAGTAGAGATACTTTTTTTAATAGACTTTTTTTTTTGACAGATCACATGTGAGTCGTGTCATGCTGTCATGTTATTTTTGTTTAGTATTGTTTGGCATTTCATAATGGAAAGACTTACGCCTGAACAACGTTTACAAATCGTTCAACTTTATTACGAAAATTCACGTTCTGTGAGGAATGTGTTTCGTGCACTTCACTCAACTTATGGTCACATAATCGGCCTACTGTGCGTACTATTCGCAACACCATCACCCATTTTGAGACCCAGCATTCATTATTGGATAATATTCGACCGAATAGAACACGTCCAGCACGCTGTGAAGAAAATATAGCGGCCGTAGCCGAGAGTGTACACGAAGACCGTGGAGAGTCTATTCGGCGCCGGCCGCAGCAACTCGGGCTGACGTACGGAACGTCTTGGCGCATTTTACGTCGAGATCTGAAATTGAAAGCGTACAAAATACAGCTTGTGCAACAACTGAAGCCGCTCGCCCTTCCCAAGCGACATCGCTTCATTCTATGGCCTCTTGAAAAGTTCCAAGAAGATCCGCCGTTTTCGAGGCAAATTTTGTTCAGCGATGAGGCGCATTTCTGGCTCAATGGGTATGTAAACAAACAAAATTGCCACATTTGGGACGAAGAGCAACCTGAAGAGATTCAAGAACTGCCACTTCCTCCACAAATAACAACGGTTTGGTGTGGTTTGTGGGCCGGTGGAATCATCGGTCCATATTTCTTTAAAAATGATGACGGTGCGAACGTAACCGTCAATGGCGACCGTTATCCATGATAACCGACTTTTTGATGCCTGAAATTGAAGCTCGTGATCTCGGCGACATTTGGTTTCAGCAAGACGGCGCCACTTCCCACACATCGCGTCTATCAATGGATTTATTGAGAGAACACTTCGGTTAGCACATAATTTCACGTTTTGGGCCGGTCGATTGGCCACCAAGATCGTATGATATCACACCGTTAGACTTTTTCCTGTGGGGATATGTAAAGTCTAAAGTTTATGCGGACAAACCCGCTTCGATTCAGGCCTTGGAGGAAAATATCACGCGTGTCATTCGCCAGTTACCAGTCGAAATGCTTGAACGAGTCATCGAAAATTGGACTCAACGGATGGACCATTTGCGACGTCGCAACGGCCAACATTTGATAGACATAATCTTCTAAAAATAAATGCCAAAGAATGTTCTTTTAAATGATAATAAACATTCTCCATTAAATTTGAGTTTTCTGTGTTTTTTTCTTTTAAAAAGTAGGGAAACTCGAAAAAAATTTTATTTTCTGTAAAGTGTATTTACAGATAATAAATAGTTTTTTTTTAGAAACGAAATAAAAAAACATTTTCCGGCCCTGGATTTTTATTAAACTTTAATTGGCGCAATTCTATGAAATTTGCAATGATTAATTTGATTTGACGATCACTGTAAAGATTAGTTTGATTTAAGGATCGTTGAATTGTCATAAAGAATTTAGTTTCAGGAGCTTTGGACGGCATGATTGATTTAATCATGTGGCAACTATTTGATATTAGTGTTTTAAAATTGCGAAGATTTATTTAATTCTGGAATTTTTTGTGATATTTTGATTGTTGTAATTGGTTTGATTTGGGTATTTTTTCTTTTTATTAGCACGTTTGATGTACTTCCTAGCTAGATCAGTAAAGAAGAATCGGGGATTAGAAGCTTTAAATTGCCACAATTATTCTTGTTCTAAAGCCTATTAGTTTTTGGAATTTTCAAACTTTAAAGATTGACTCAATTCCGAGATCCTTCAAATGTAGCGATTTATTTAATTCTGTATTTTCTGAGGTTTTAATTATCACGATGAATTTTAATTGCCATGATTTAAGGATCTTTCCTTTGCTTTGACTGATTTGATTTTGAAATACCTAACTGCCTGTTTGTTGAAATTGAGCGTAAAAGTGTAAACGAGTCACGTTTGCTCTTGAGTTCTACAACCAGGCAGTAAATTTTCATATTTCATCTGATTCTTGTTTCACTTTATTGCTACGAACGATCTGATTTTAGTTTCGGGGAGTGCCGCGGTAGGCTAGTTGGTAGTGCGCTATTCTATCAGCGCGGGGTTTGCGGGTTCGATATCCGCCAGAGACTCTTGTCTCCTGCAGACAAGCGTAGAGCTTCGCGGGATTCGCATAGGAAAAAAATTCTCGTGTCTTTTTATTATTACGATGGACTACATTTCAAGATCATTAAAATGACACTAATGATCTGTTTCTGTGACTTCCAAGATGGCTTTGATTGTGCAATCTTTTAACTGCAATGATTTATTCGATTTTTTTTTTCAAATATCTATAACCTACTTAATTTTGGGATCCTTAAAGTGTCGCAATTGATCTGATTCTGTGATCTCTATATTGCCACAATTCGTTTGATTTTGAGATCTTTAAATTGCTACGATTGATCTGATTATGGGATCTTTCAGTTCCTAAGATTCGTTTGGTCTTGGGATCTTTAGATCACTACGATGGATTTGATTTTGAAGTCTTTGAAATGTGGCAATTGATTTGACTTTGGGGTCTTTAAATTGTCACGTTTGTTTTTATTCTGAGATCTCTAAAGTAACTGCTACTATTGATTTGGTTTTGGCATCTTTCAGTTACCTCTATGGCTTTGATTCTTAAATATTTTAATTGAAAGGATTTATTTAGTTTTGGAATTTTCAATAGCTAAGATTGATTAGATTTTAAGATTCTTAAATTCATCAGATTTAGGGAAATTTATATTGGCCCTATTGGTTTGATTTTAGTATTCCAAAAATAACACTATCGATCTAGTTTTGTGGGCTTTTGATAGTCATGATTGTTATTATTTTGAGATTACAGCAATTAATCTGATTATTGGATCTTTTTATTAGACCTCTTGATTTGATTTAAGTATCCTCAAAATCACACTAACTATTGATCTAATTTTGTGATCATTCAATTGTCATGATTGTTATAATTTTGAGATGATCAAGTTGATATAATTGATTTTAGAATCTTTTAGTCACGGCAATGGAGTTGTATTTAGGATCTTTAGGATCTTCGTACTAGATTTTAGAGCCTTTCTTAAGATTCTTGGATATATTTAGTTCTAAGATCTGTAAATTGCTATGAACCGTTAAAGGTTTTAACAATAGATAAAAAAAACCCTAACCTTTTTTTTAATTTTAGCATGGGTGTCCAACTTCAACATGGCCACAGTCATGGTGGCGGCTTAGGAGATGGCCACAGTCATGGTGGTAAAAGCAAAAAATCCAAAAAGGCCGACAAACATCACAAAAATTCCGATTTAACAATGACTGTCTCCCATAAGAATTCCCCAATCAATCCAACATTCACCAGTGATTCTAACTCTCATGTTATATGTCCCACTCCACCTACCGAACGTTTGGAACAAGGAGTATCACCTGATGCCGAACTGCCCTCTGCTGGACTACAAACATTTTCCTATCAAAATTCACGTTCTATTAGTGAAGTAAAAACTGATATTTCTGCTGTTATGGCTGAAACCGCGGCTGGAGGACATCATCATGGTGGCCTGGCGGGCAAGGAAGCACAAAATATTAATGTCAGAGCTGCCTATATACACGTTTTGGGTGACATGGTGCAAAGTGTTGGAGTTTTTATAGCTGCCTTGGTTATCTATTTCAAACCAGAATGGTCCTTAGCCGATCCCATCTGTACCTTTATTTTCTCTATAATTGTGCTGTTCACCACTTTTGCCATCATTAAAGATGCCTTATTGGTAAGTGAGATAAATGTCATGTCTATGAAATATTTACTTAAGAGAATTTGCTGGTAGTTAGGAGTTTTTATGATTGTTGTAAAAATATTTGATTAATCATTAATAATTTAAAATATAAAGTAATTTAACGTATTTTCACTTGTATTTCAGCTTTTTTTTTAAAAAAAATATTCCTTTTTGTGTTTTTCATCAACCATAATTTTTTGGCATAATTTTTTTTCAGTCGTATTTTGTTGTGTTCTGTTCCATTTGTAACCAAAAACTCATTTATCATTTTTTTTTTGTATAATGTTAATTCGTACAATAATATTTTAACAAACTCTGGATGTTTTACAGTTTTGTTTGTACTCTCCTCCATTGTTGTTTATTTATTTATTTGTTTGTTTTTTTTTTATATTTTATTTTAATTTTATCTTTTTATTCGGCTTGTTGAGTTTTTTGTTTGTTGTTCCCTTTCCTGTGCATTAAATAAATAAATAAATGAATAAGAAAAAAGATAAAACAAAAATGAATTCAAATCGCACCACCAGAGATTTTTAAATTGTACCAAAAGCTTATTTTGTAATTTGATGTTGTTCAGCAGAATCGTTACACAAAAAAAGAAAAACATAAAAATTATTCTATTGTTTAGCTTTAGTAGCTAAAATACAAGAGAACAGTGGTTTGAATAATTTAAAAAAAAAAATTAATTAACTAAAAATTTAATATTTAAAAAATTTTGTTAAATAAAAAATTGTTATTTATAATTAAAAAATCTATTTAAAATTGTATTCAGCTAGCTGAATTAGGGAAAAACTACAAACATTTCTTAATCAAACTAAAATTGGCAACAAATCTTTGCATTCAGCTAGCTGAAAATAATATTTTTCAAGCTTAATTTACTAAAACTTTAGAATTTTTTTTATTTAAATACAATAATTACTATTCAGCTAGCTGAATAAGCTACAAACTACTATAATTTTATTAAGGGTACTAACTTAACTAAACATTTAGACCAAAACTACTATTCAGCTTGCTAAATAAGAAAAAAGCTAATAACTGATTAACAGTTCAGCCAAATATTTATTTAGCTTTTAAAAATCACAATTAAGCTGGCATTATTTCTGCTTACTTTATTATTGTTTTATATTTTATGCTTAACTAAACACTGTTTTGAATTTTTGTTTTGTTTTGTTTTTATGATTATTCTGTTAACAATTGTGATTTTGTTGTTTATTTTATAAATTTTTTTTATTACTTTCCTTTCATATAAAAAAAAATATTTCGATGTTGCTGCTGCCACTGTTGCTGAATTATTACCTCTCTGGATTTCTAACAAACTTCGAAAAAAAAAAATATAACCACCAACACACGTCTCGGTAATGCCTGTCATCGCCTGCGGTTAAAAATGATAAATTTACATTTATGGATGTATTAATATATATACATGTGCTCTACTGCTACTGTTGCTTTAACGCTACTCCCATTATTACTCTGGCTGTTGCTGCCTTTTAACAACAACCACAAACAACGATAAACAAATATCAAAACCTATTGTTACAATTGCTCGCTATTAACATTCATATGGATGCTGATGCTTATGCGAATATATCGGTGTGTTTGTGTGTGTCTGAATTTTTGGCGTATTTGTATTTGTTCTAATAGGTCCTTATGGAGGGTACACCCAGTTATTTGCATTATACGGAAGTTCTTAATATTTTCCAACAAATCGAGGGCGTACAACGTGTTCATAATTTGCGTATTTGGGCTTTAAGCATTAATAAAATTGCGTTATCTGTGCACTTGGCAATTGGTAAGTACCGAAAACAACAATCACATCAACATCATTATTATCATCATTATATACTCCACTAATACATGCAACAACATTTATGGCATGTATACACAAGCACATTGTAATACAAACATACACATGAGTAACAAAAATCATTTTACATCCTGATTTTATTAGTGGAAAATATGGGAGAAAAAAAAAATTCCACAGTTCATATTTGTTACAAGTCTCTTTGGATTTTTAATAATCTGTTTTATTGTGTATAAGTGCTATGTGATATTGTTGCCACAAAATGTAGCAGCAACATAATACTGATACTAAACAACAACAACAACAACAACAATAAGTGTTTTAATTTTGAATGAGTGCTTTGTTTAATTATCCTGCCAATTTGTTTCTGCATTGTTGTTGTGTAACATACTTATACAAATGTTTTTATTTCCCTCTCTCTCTCTCTCTCCTTGGTTCTTTTGTCATTCGTCCGTCAGTTTTGCTAATTTTTAATAATTGTTATTTTAAATGATTTTATTTTTGCTGCCAAATATGTGCTCTTGTAATGACAATCATTTATTATGCATAACAATAACGAATATTAGCATTCACACCATAAACGTGTAAGTATTTTGAATTATATTATTTTGATTTAAATTCATTAAGGCTAATGATTGCCATCAGCTATAGAATTTGAGTGGAGAGGAAGGAAAATTAAAATTTGCTGTATTAAGATAACAATAATACGGTTGACACAATGTTTATTGGGGAAAAGGGAAATAGAACAAAAGATAAGAAAAAAAACTATTTATTAAGCTTAAACGTCCTTTTATTGTTTTAGGTCCTTTTGTTTTTTAAGAGATATTGTTTTTGCAAATAGAACTGTGCTGCCATATGTAGGAAAAAATTCGTAATAATCTAGCAGAGTTGGAAAAAATCAGAAAAATTAATTAAAAATAAATAAATTCCTTAAAATAGAAATATTTTTGTTTTGTAATAAATTTTAAGTTAAAGTGTCCTTTTTTGTGTTTTTTACAAAAAGTACTTTTGTCAAAAAAAAAAAAAAAAAAAAAAAAAAAAAAATGTATACATTTATTTGCTGAAAATAAATTTTTGTAAAAAGCTATTCAGGTATGTGATAAAAATCGAAAGACAGAACAAATTAAAAATGTTCCCTAATCACCAAATTTATACCAAATTCATAAATTAAAGCAAACAAGTTGTTGATTTTGCACCTTTTACCAAAATGATTATATTAATTACTAAAAATTGTAAAATTGTGAATAATTTTTTTTCAATAAATGATATTTTTAATTTTAATTAAAATAATAATCAAAAAAACTTTGCCATTTCAAACAGTGTGTTAATTAATTTAATTAAATATTGAAAATTCCCAACAACAATTCTACATGTTTAAATTATTTTATTTTAAACGAAAACGTCAATTAATATTTTTTGGTATTTAATTAATATTTTAATTAAAAATTTATTTCATAACAACTTAAATATTAATTAATGTGCTGTTTTCACAACACAAGTAATTGAACGTGTAGTAAAATTTATAAGAAAAATAATGAAAAAACTGAGTGCTTTTCATTTAAATTGTAATCACTTGTGTTGTGAAAATAGAACATAAATCAAAATTATATTTTTAATTTTCCACATTTTTTATTTTTCGAATTTATTCTATGAATTAAATTTCAGTTATGTATTTTATAAAGATTTTTGTAATAGTTCTATTCCTTGAATTTTGTAGGAATGACTTTATACACTACCAGACTATTACAAAAAGCTTTAAAAAAAACCTAACTGAAATTTAATTCATAGAATAAATTCGAAAAATAAAAAATGTTGAATATAATAAAGTTGCTTATAAGAAATAATTCCCAATATCTATTTTTAAGTTTCTTTCAACTAAAAAAATAATTGATTCAATTATCACATTAACTAAATTTAAATACATTTTAAACCAATTTTTTAATTGATAAACAACTTTTTTCTGTGTAGATTTCCAAACGATCGTTTTTAAACGGTGAAATTAATTTCGCACGATTTACTGACTTTTCGCCCCGTATAAATCAAAAGTGTTAAAAGTACCTTGTCTGTATCTTTATAATGGCGACGATTGCCGAAAAGAGCAACAAAGCTACGCGAACATTGCAAAAATAGTGAAAATTCGCGAAAAGTATTAATATATCAAACAAGCCATAAAATTGCTTAACAGTCCCTAAATCCATAAGGAATGGCAAAAATTCGATAAAAATGGCTATATGAGCTGAAATTCGGGAATAAAACATATTCATAACACATACAGACCTGGTCTGAAAATCACTTTTATTCAAATCACGTGATATCAAATCACATGTGCCTTTTAAAATCACACGTGTGATATTTTTGTGCTCTGTTTTTTGTGTGCTTTGGTGTGATTTTAAATTACCGAAAGCATACCGAAAAACATAAAAGCGCAATGACCTTCAGAACCCCACAAAATCACACGTGTGATTTGAAAACTACGTGATTTGAAAACACGTGATTTTCAGAACAGGACCGATATTCATATTAATTTTTTTACACTCAGGGGATGCCCCCTACTAATGCAATGCATTTTGTTGATATCAGAAAAAATGCTATGAGAAGAAAAAAAAGAGGGAGTAGTGTTTGTGGACATTTAATTTGAATTTTTCCAAATTGTAGGCGACTGGGAAGACTTCTGCTGGGAGTCTATTCCACATACGGCTAGTTCAACCGAGAAACGAGTTTTCCCTGTAACGCGTAGTGCGATACATTGGACAGTCGACAGCAAACGAATGTGATCTACTGGAGAGGCAAGTATTGCGGGGATGCAGCCGCGTCTCAGGGATGAGTTCGCCCATATCAGCCGAACACTGACCGTGTTAATATTGAAAGAACAATGACGCACAACTCACATTCCGACGATGCTCCAATGAGTCAATAGAGTTGAATTCGCTTCTGACATTGATAAGCTTCAACGCAATCCTTTGCACCCAATCCAGAAGCATCGAGATATACCTTGAATCACCTGCTCAGATATGTGAGTTGTATTTCATTTTCGGTCGGATATAGGCGGTATAAATAGTGAGGAGATCTGACGGAGTAAAGTAGCACTTGCACCGTTTTAAGAAACCAAGACACTTGAATGCTTCTTTCGACACTTGACCATCACATTGAATTATCATGCCTAGAACAATAAGAGTATCTGATTCCTCAATAGGTTTACCTCCCATGGATGCAGATGACGCTGACTCCACAAGATGTTCGTGGGTCAACATACAACATTGGGTCTTACGACCACTAAAATCGACCCTATTCGAAAGACCCCACCCGGAAGTTGCTGTTATCTCATTATTGAGATTGTCGTTCATATTCTGCCTCATAGCTTCAACCCCGGTAAGCCTTGGGCTATGATAAAAGGAAATGAATGACAAATGCTGCTGTCATCTGCGAAAGAATAGAGAGAATCGGAAGTTAGACCCAGGCGGTCGTTAATAAAAATAAGAAAAAGTGTAGAAGAGAGAACAGAGCCTTGCGGTATCCCTAAATTTAAATTAAACTCCTCCGATGAGATCCCATCTATAACAACACGTTTTGAGCGGTCCTTGAGAAAGCTCGAGAGAAATCACTACCGACACCAAAAGCAATAAGCCTTAAAACGAGTGCAGCGTACCACACACGATCAAACGCCTTGGAACTATCTATTGCTTTCTCCAAATTGGTGAATAGGACAAGTCCAACGTTCCGAATGAAACGCTAACAGATCTCCCGTAGAATGACTTCTACGAAAGCCATACTGTCTATCACACAAAAGTTAAAAAAACTTAAGATTATTTTCCAAGGGGTGACTGATCGTGCTCTCCATGACTTTCAAGAGCGTAGAGCAAATTGCTATTAGTCGGTAGTTTTCATAGCCAATCCCTTTTTTGGGATTTGGTGATTGATCATGGTCTCCACTACCTTCGAGAGCGTGGAGAAAATTGCTATTGGTCGGAAGTTTTCAGGACTTCTAGCCTGAACTTTTTTGGGATTGGCCGGACGTTCGCCACCTTCCAGCAAGGAGAAAACACTCCTGAACGATACGAGTCGGTTAATAATATTGCCAAAGGACGAGACAACGACAATGCACACTTCTTCAAGACTACAGCCGAAGCACCATCTGGCCCCGGGACTTCTTTATGTTGAGATCTTTAAGGACCCTTTAAACTGCACGCGCTCAAAAATATATTTTGGAGATAGCAACGAATACTAATTCAAGTTTCGGGCGGTGGTTGATTGCTTTCTGGCAAGTATGCATTATATGCAAACATGTCAGCAAAAAGGTGGGCTTAGTATGGAAGGGAGCGTGCAGGCCTTGTACATCCAAATGAAGGAGTACATAGGCGCTCTGGAAGGCACCCGAACTCCTTCTTTTTCCAGCTTCTTTTTAGAATTTTCTATAATTTTTTACGGCGATATTTCTATACACAAAAATGTAGAGCCTTTACTATTTTCCTCCATTGTTAAGAAATAAAACATCTAATTCTCAAAACATTAAAAATATTATCTTCTTACATAAATATCCTTGCTGGTTTATGTTATAAGAGAAAAAATCTGAGCCAACCTTTAGTTTTTTTTTCTCCTTAACAAACTATCCTTTAATACAGCTAAGATTTCAGATTTATTTAAAAAAAAAATATATATTAATCTCTCAGAATATCTTCTTCCTTTGAATACAAGAAAAATTGCATAAAAGGCAAAGAAAAATTTATATAATTTATTACCGATATAAACCACAAAAACACCTTTAAGTCTCAGACAGAAAATGATAGACATCTTACTTTGAACTTTGATAACCTTCTACCTGATTACCAGCCAAGCAACCAACCAACTACTACTTTTCATCTTACCATTCATTCAACCAAGAAGAACTATTCAGTAAACCAACCAACGAACCAACCAACCATCTTTCCAGTCAGTCAGGTGACCAGCCAGCATCCCCCATCAGCTTAAAGCATTCAACGAAACGTAACGTAATGCACAACTCTTGTGCAACTGCAGGCCATTTATTAAACGCATGCTTCGCTGGGTGCACAAAAATTCCGTTGCATAAATGTTTAACGCAGAGAACAGCAGCAACAAAACAACCAAAAAGTACAAATAAGAAAAAATCCTCCCAAAAGCTACAATCAAGCAACTTCAAATGAATGAATGAATGAATGAGTGAATGAAAGCAAGAAAGCAACCAAGGTTACTGGTAAAAAGGTAAGGTTAGGAAAAAATGCACAAAAAATGCCATTCTACTAAAACTTAGAAAAAAAACGAAACTGTATGAAAAAAGAAAACGGTGTACAAATCTAAAATATAAATATTTTACAAAAACCAAAGTATTCGCTTTGAATTGAATTGAAGCAAAATTTTTTAAGTCCTTTTTCTCAACTCAGATAAATGAGAAGCAGAGCTACCGCGTAGAAATTAAATAAAATCATTTGTAAGAAGCTTGTAAAAAAGGAAATTAAGCACATACGATGCAAGAAAGCTTTTTTAAACATTTTAAAGCTTCAACAGAATTTTAAATTCTTTTTTTAAAAAAAAAAAGAAAAATTTTGATATTTTAATCAGTTCATTGAATTTAATTTTCATTACATTATTTTTACGAAGAAAGGAACATGAAATAAATTAAATTTTATCGATAATTTTTCATTCTAGACTGAGCTGGGAATTGAACCCAGGTTTTCACGGACATGTTAACCAGACTAGTTTCGATTGTAACTACACAATCGTTTCAGTGGGTTTTGCCGTTTAGCTCTCACCGCCATTGACGACGGATGACGTCATTAGTTAAACATCAATCTTTAAACCAAATGGTATTTTACCTTGGTAGATCGAAATTTGCTTTTGAATGAATGATTACCTATTTTAATTGATCTACATGTTCTTCCTTTCTTCTTGTTGTTCGTACTTTCTGTCAAGAATTTTTCTTGAAATCCAAAGTAAATTTTTTTGTTTTTGTTTTTCTTTTTTCTTGTTGACATTTTTCAGCACAACTTGAAGGACAAATGTAAACATTTAGCTAGTGCCTTAGCTGTTAACAAAAAAAATTATCAATAAATTTTAATTAATTTCATGTTGTAAAATTCCTTTCTTCATAAAAAAAAATAATTAATTGAAAACTAAATTCAATGAATTTAAGCCTGATTAAAATATCAAAATTTGGATTTAAGACCATTAACAGTTCAATAAAATAACCACAATACTAATTATTAAAAAATAAAAATCTTACAAGAGAAGCTCTTTAAAAACGTTCCTTCTGTTCACGAACTTTTCAAACTTTTCTAAAAAAGCTTAACTAAAAAAGCTTAATCATTTTCTAAAACTAAATTTTTTTCTTTAAAAATACCTTTGCAACATTTTTGCGTAACAAAAAAAGCTTTTTTTAGAAGTTTTAGTATAAAAAAGCTATAATATTTTATGCAAGCTTTTGTTTTAAATATATATATAAAAGTTTCAAATGGAGGTTAAAATAACATTTTTTTAATACGATTTCCTAAAAACCTCTTACAGAAAGCATTTTTTACTTCTTAATTAGCGTCCCAAGAGGAGCAGATTTTATGTATGAATTCATACCTCAAATATCTTCAAACCTGCTGATGGGATGCCTGATTTTTGTATGGGGTGTTCCCGGTTTGGAGGACTATTTTCGGCTGACAATAAGCGCTTCTTTGAACCTAATAAAACATGCAAACAAAGCACTCCTAAAGTGCTTTTTTAAGGTCTAACTTTATTAACATATTTATTTATGTTTTGCTTTTAATTCTTTTTTGAATCATTTTCGTAAACCATAATATTTGTGGTTTTCAAGGGTTATCTCGTATCTCTTAAAATCAAATTTTTCAGGAGAGCGGAAAAAAGATTATAAATTGGTTCATATTTTTTCGGAAATGTTAAGAACCATATAAAGAGCGTTTAAAATAAAGCCATTTGACATCAACATCTCAGAATCGAAAAAAGGGACATACGCGGTTACCCATGAAAACCACAGATATATTTTTATTTCTTGTCGCTTTAAAACCTTCTTCCTTTTCAGCACTAAAAAGAACTTTTTTGTATATTTTATTAGTTATCATTTGCTACTGCATAAGAGCTCTCTAACTGAAGCGCTCGATTATGCGCCTTTTCTCTTAAGTGCTTAAAAAAACACAAATTTTTTTTACTGTTTAAAGCTTTTTTACTCTTTACCGAAGGTAATAAAATGTATATTAAAGTTTGTCATTCCGTTTGTAATTATAACAACGTTGATCTATAACATTATTAAGTATGTATATCTATTTTAGGTCTTTATGAGTAGCGAAGTTGATTTAACAATGTGCTTATGCTCGTCTGACCGTCTGTCTGTTGAAATTGGTACTCCGAAGGCCCTAAATACGATGGGGACTTGGTTGGTATATTTTTTATGTCACAAATGTTTCGCTTAATTTTGCTATTAAAATTTAGCCTAATAGGTCCACAAATGGCTAACAAATGAGCAAAAAACCACGACTGCCTATAATTTTACCCATTAATCCCTTATTGCTGTTTATTGTTTTTTAATGTTTATCTGGAGAACTGCAATAGCCAAACTTTCCAAATTCGTACAAGAATCTTGGTTCTCCTAATGAAAATTTGACAAAATGTGAACGGGATTCTATCAATATTAACCAAGATTCAAAAAATCTTTGTTAATATTGATAGAAAATTAACCAGAAATTTAAAAGCTTTTTCAAAAGTAAACTTTGTTCGTTAAAAAAGCTTTTCAAAATGGTTTGCATGAAATACTCTGAAAACTACTTAGAAAAGCTTTGACAATGTGTTTTTTTGTTTGAGTGAATTGTTAACCCCCTTATGCAAAAATAAATTAAAGTTCACATTAGTTAACCAGCGCATTAAGGGCCATTGTTACAACTTGCCGATAGTTAATGGTAGGATTTTGTTCCACGTATAAAAAGTTCTTCACTATTATTTACGTACAAATTTGCCTTAAACTAAATTAAGCAATAAGTTAAACGCTAGTTCATCATACCTGGTAGATAAAAGTAAAGTTGAAATGATAAATAACTTGGTATACGTCGACAAAATCCTTCCTTTTACTAACGGAAAGTTGAAATAATAGCCCTTAATGTGTTAGTTAACTAATAGGAACTTAAATTTATTTTTACATAAGGGGGTTAACAATTATCTTAAACAAACACACACATTGTTAAAGCTTTGCTGAATACTTTTCAGAATATTTCATGCACACATTTTTAAAAAGCTTTTTTAACGAGAAAAGTTTTCTTTTGAAAAAGCATTTAAAAAGCCTTATATGCTGGGTTTAATGTGTTGGTTAACTAATGGGTACTTAAATTTTTTTTTTGCATAAGGGGGAAGTCTATAGTTAAATGTTTAAATTATTTGTAACTGTAAAAGATTTCATTAGTTTTAGTATCAATCGTTGGCAAAAATCTTACAAAACTCTAGTGAGCTTTAAAAGCTTTTAAAAAATAAAATAGTATTTCATACAAGTTCTTTTCAAAATAGATTTACATAAAAGTGTTATGAAAATTTTTATTAAATAAAATCTTTTAAAAATTTGCAGTCTTTGTCTGCTGTTTTTGTTAAATGCAATTTTTATAGTTTTCAAACAACTAAAAATTACGTTTTATGGTCAATAAAAATTATATTAAAATCGCTAGGTAAATCGCTTTAGCTCTCTTTAACACTTTTAAACACTTAAGTGTTATAAACTCCCGCAAATTTATTCGTATTTATTTCTTTGGCCAATTAATTTTTAATTTTCAGTTTATTTTTCTTTTTAAGCTAATAAGACCTACTGATATTGATGTAAATAAAAACAAATTTATTACATTTCACCCGACGCACAGAGGGGTGATATCGCAAAAAATGGATATAAATTGAAAAATTAAATATTGTTTTTTTAAAAAATATTTAGTTACCGATTACAGTATTAAAGTTAAGTAATTTTTAAGCTATTCGCGCACAATAGTGTTAATTGAAATTCGGTATATTTCGACGCTTAATATATAGTTTTTCGCAAGTCAAAAGTAATACTCTTACTATGGAATCTTCAACCTCAGGTATTTTAGCGTTGTTCTAAAAATAATTGTGTTAACAAAAGTTGTGTAGAAGTATTTTTAAAATTTTTTTTAAAATGTGTCTCAATTTTGGCTATTTTCAAAATATTCGTGGATATTTAAATATGAATGGTGTTAGTTGGCGTTAGAATATAAATTTTTTAAGAAACAACAGTTCTAAGGCTTTCATATTCAGTAATAACATGTTGCGCGTTTTTGCGCAAAATTTTTTTTATTAAATTAATTGTGAAAATAGTCACTCAAGCAAAGAACACCAGTTCTTGTCTTTTGTTTGCTTTGTCTTCGTTTTCGTTGTTAGGACATGCGCACAATATTAATTGCCGTATCTTGTGGTCATGATATCAATGAAGAAAAATTTAGAGTATTTGCTCAGAATACAGCTCGACTTTCTGTTAAGAAGTATCCGTGGTTTAACATGCCTCCAACCTTGCATAAGTTTTTAATACATGGCCCAGAAATCATTTCGCACGCGCTATTACCAATCGGTAAAATGTGTGAGGAAGCCCAGGAAGCCCGAAACAAAGATTTTAAAAACTACAGAGAACATTTTTCTCGTAAATGTAGTCGGGAGGATTGCAGTCGAGACATATTAAAAAAAAGTAGATCCACTATTTTTGCCACTTCAGTGGCACCAGAAGGCACAAATCATGATCCAGATGACGACGGGCATATTTTTTAAAATAGCAGGTCAGAAACACATGTCTTATAATAAATATATACAAGCTATTTATATTTTTGAACAAAACGCTCACCAGACACATCCGTACAAGATCGAACAATTTTAGTATCTGCTTCGAGTCCCGAATTTAGTTACATATATGATACAAAAATCCCCCTTTCGTCTTCGTAATTATATTTAAAATAAATTGATTACTATGTAAAAATTTTACTGAGCCAGAGCTATTTTTTTAAAGTGGGCGTGGCACCGCCCTATTCCACCTTGGATGTAATTCTTACTGTACGATCAATGTATATACCAAACCTCAACTATCAGAGGTATGAACTCTGATAGTTCATGAGATATATCCATTCTAAGTTTCAGGTTATATGAGCGGTGCCACGCCCCTTTATCCAATCATAACCAAGTACTATATCCAAGGACTATTAGCAGGTCAACAGTACAACATTAGGAAAGTTTCATGACAATTAAATTGCACAAACACATTTAACAAAAAACAGTAAAGCACAACTAAAAATTATTATCACAAAATTAATTATATCGCGGTTCTATAACTAGCGCTAATGTTGTCAATATCTTCATTGTGGTTCATTGTTTTCATTATGTTTTGTTGTATTCTCAAGCTTTCTATCGTATATCTCTTCCTCTCCCCTCGTTCAAAATCCAACACTCGCACTCGTTCTGTTTCAAAGGAGTGAGATTTTGAAATCATTTGTTGTGATAATTCACTTGTTTCTTTCCTCTTCAATATGTTATTTTCATGTTCTCCCATTCTCTTTTCAAGTGAACGTTATGTTGTTCCTATATAAATAAAGTCACAATTCTGATCGTCCCTTCCGTTACACTTTACTTCGTAAACAACATTATTTTGTTGTAGTTTTTCTATTGGCGCCTTAAGTCTTGAAAATATTGCACTTAAAGTTGAATTCGGTTTCTATGCAAAGTTTATTTGTTCTGATTTTATTGTTGTCCTGATGTGTCCATTATCCGTCAGGCCAGGTATGTATTTTACACTGTAAAAATGTTTGTCTTTTTCAGGGTTTCTATCATTATTGATGTTTTTGTATTGTACATATTTTTGTGTATCGTTGATAAGTGTATTTATTAATTTTTTAGAAAAACTATTGCTTACTAATATTTCTGAGATTTTGTATATTGCGGGTCGCTTATACTTAATACTCTTGATATAAAAATTTTTGCTGTATTAATAATCTGGTTTTTGGGTTGTGTCGCGTAATAAAATCTTGTTCTCTACATAGCCTGGTATCAAAATTTAGTTTGGACACACCAATAAAAATAACATTTTGAGCAATTTTACAGGTGGTAGTGGTAGCAAGGCCTATCCAATAGGTCTGCTTACCGCTAAACAGTACAAAAATCAAAAGGCATTTGCTTGTGTAAATTTTCTCGCGGTTGTCAAAATCTTACTACTTCATAGGGAAAACAAAAGGAAAAACGTGTTTTGTATACATGTATGTGTGGCAAAAAACAAAAAAATGTAAACAAAATTATACATGTCAAAGCAAAATGTAAACAATTTTGAAAACCTATGGGAAAAAGTAAAATAAACATCTGGCTCCTTGCGCAGACATATTGGATAGGCCTTGAGTGGTAGCATTTAAAAAAGGGCTAGTTATCTTGATTTGTATTCTGCCCTCTTAAGAAAGAAAGTCACAGCTCCATCTTAGTAGTTTTGAGCAGGGTAGGAAAAAAGAATACTCGGGAGCACAATTCGAATCAATTATCTCGTTTGAAAATTTGTGCTCGCGAGTTTTATTTTGAAACTGTGACTTTCTTTCTAAGGAGGGCAATATTTCTCTCACTGTTCTCATTTAAACAATACACATTGTTTTAATTTTGACAACGCCGTTGTTATTCTGATCACATGTTCATCTTGATTTGGCAACGCACTGTACTGATTCTAAGAATAGGTAACCTCAAAGCCATCAAATACAATTTAGACACCTAAGTTTTGTTTTTCATTTAACAAGAGGGCTTTCTTTATTTGACAATGTATTGTGCTATTTACATATATATCTTTTTTAGCCGATTTGATAACATTTTGTTCTTGTTGCAGCAGTATTTTGAATTTTTGTATCTTCGATTTCCATTTGAAAACGATGTTTTAGTAAATTGAAAATGTTTCGTTGCTTATTTATTACTATGGCTATAGCTCCTATTTAAGATCTAAAGTAACAAGTGTAGGTCTAATGTAAATGTTTATAGATTTTTATGTAAAAAAGTCATGTAGGGTATCACATAGGCGAGGTTTGCGGATTGGTATTTATAAATTGTTCTCTTCCATGAATTTAAAATTTTTTTTTTTTAATTCTTATTCTAAAATAAGAATAATTTCTTTTAGATTTTTTTTTAATTTTTTTGCTTTTCATGCTAAAATAATTTATTGTTTAAGGAAGTTTTAGGTTTTTTTTTAGATATTACTTTTTTTTTATTGTGTTTTAGTGTTGCCTTTCCACTAAGGTCTTAACCTTGCCTTGCGCCTGCCTGTAAGCAAACAGGGAAACGTAACACTAGGAAGTATGGAAATAAAGTATAAACGAATGAATGAGCAAAAAAATTAGGAAAATAGGAAAATAAAAAAAAAAAAAGAAATAACTTTTGAGACAAGACAAGTTTTGTTGCGTTTAGAGTTTGAAAGCGAAATGATTAATGTAAAGCACAGCAAAGAAAAAGAATGAATAAACTAAACTAAAAAGGACAATTCAAGTCATGTGGAAAGGAAAAGTTGTGGGATATATTTAAAACTCACAGCACCTACAAAAAAAAAGAAAGAAAAGTGAACACCAAAAAATTTATGGCTTTTAAATGGAAATAAGGAGCACAAGAAACAAATATGAAATCAAAAATGACTTAATAAAGTTTAACGTAAAATGTTTTTCTTTCCATTTTTTTTTTAAATAAAATTTAAGCTTCGATGTCATTTTATTAAAACGAAACGACAAAAGTTAACAAAAATTTGCATTAAAAAAATTTCCTAATGTTTTTCATTGAAAGTTTTCTTAGCGTTTATTGTTTCCTTTTATAAAATAAACTCCTTAATTTCTATTGCGAACAATATTTAAACTTTCAAGCTGTTTATTTTTTTAATTAAGCTCTCAAGCTTAAAAACCATAAGGAAACTAGTTTTAAAAAGTTTTTGCTCTCAAAATTTGTTATGTTTTTGTTTAGCTTATAACAATAATAATAAAAAAAAAAAAATGATAGTGATCAACAACAACTTCATTATCTAAATTAGTATTGTTTTGAGATGACCCAGGTCTAAGCTGCAGAGGCTGGTGCAAGGCAAGCCAGCGAAGTATTAAAACAGCACTTCAACTTTTTTCTTTTAACTCTACAAACTCAACAACTCTACAAACAAGTGTTATAAAAACGGGGGTATAACTTTTATTTAGTCGTTTTTTTTTTTGCTTTGTATAATTTAAAATGACTTCGCCCACAACAATAGAAAACCAAAGTTGTTGTTTTCTAAAAATTACCACAACATCATCATCATTTTGAACTTTATATTCATATTCATCGTTATGGTCCTCATTGCCATCATAATCATTGGGGCTAAAATCGTCAGCTGATTATACCAGTAACGTCATTATTACCATAACTAAATAGAGAATGGCGGTTAGAAGTTTTGGTGGGTCTGGTTGTTGTTGTTGTGGACTTAAGTATTAATTAAAAAAAAAACTTTAAATGAAACATTTTTTTTAATAGTATTTTTCTCATGGGGCTTATGCATTTTTTTATATTTATTGCAGCCAAAGCATGTCCCTAATTTAAGTTGGTACACAAAATATTCAGAACCGGAAAATTTTAAGCTCAAAAAAAAAAAAAATAAAAAAAAAGAAAAATTAAAATATAAGAATGAAAAAATCATTATAAAATAATATTTACCGATTTCCCGCAAACAAAGTTCCTCTATTACAAAAAGCAAAATATTTTTATATATTTGTTTTTTTTTTGTTGTTTTCACAAAAAGTTTCAAAAATGTTTCTTCACAAAAAGTCACAAATTTTCAGAAAAAATCACCTTTTATAAACAAAAAAGTCGCAGTGTTTTAAAAAATTTCAAACTTTGTCCAAACAAAAACTTAAATTTTCTACACAAAAAGTCAAATATTTTTATAAAAAGTCACTCTTAATATAAAAAAGGAACATTGATACGGAAACTGACCGGTTATTTTTTTTTTTTACAAAAAGTCGTTTTTTTAAACAACAACTACAATTTTCAAAAATTTACACTTTTTAAAAATGTTTCCCTAAAGTCACAACTAAAGACATACGGTTAAATTTTCGTGTAAACAAAGTTACTTTTTTGTACAAATAGCGACACTTTTATACAAAAAGATCACACTTTTTTTTACAAAAAGACAAATTTTTTGACACAAAAAGTCAAAATTTTTTTTTTACAAAAAGTCACTTTTAAAAAAACTTGCGGGTGTCCTTTTAAAAAGGTAAACCTTTCATAAAAAGAAATCATGGTCTTTTTACTAAAATTCAGTTTTTTTTTAAGCAACTACAATTTTTCTAAAAAATCTTACATTTTTTTAAAAATTCTTCACTTAAGTCACAGTTAAAGACAAACGGTTTAACTTCCGTTTAAATAAACACAGTCATACTTTTGTACAAAAAGCGGCGCTTTTATAAAAGAATAACCCTTTTTTTATTTTACAAAAAGTCATATTTTTTTACACACAAATTTACATTTTTTTTTTTTACAAAAAGTCACTCTTTACTACAAAGAGAAGCAACAATGATAGGAAAACTCGCCGATTTACAAAATGTCACCCACTTATAATGAAAAGTCGCGCTCTTTGTACAAAAGGTTTTATTTTTTAAAAACAACTAGAATTTTTTTTTTACAAAAATTTACACTTTTTACAAATTTTCCACTGAAGTCTTGTTAAACGACAAACGATTAAACTTAAGTATAAAAACAATCATACTTTTGTACAAAAAAAGGGCACTTTTATACAAAAAAAAGTCGCATAGTTTTAATTACAAAAAGTAAAATTTTTTACACAAAAATTTAAAATTTTTTTTACAAAAAGTCACTCTTTACTACAAAAAAAAAAAAAAAAAAAAAAGGGAACAATGATACAAAAACTCGCCGAATTACAAAAAGTCACCCCTTCATAAAAAAAGTCGAGCTCTTTTTGAAAAAGTCGAGCTCTTTTTGAAAAAGTCGCATTTTTTTTAGGAACAATAAATTTTTTTTACAAAAATGTCCACTTTACGAATTGTTCACGAAAGTCACAATTAAAGAGAAATGGTTAAACTTTCGTATAAACAAAGTCACACTGTAGTACATAAAGCGACACTTAAAAAAACACACTTTTTTTTTAAAAAAAAAAGTTTTTTTTTACACAAAAAGGTAACATTTTTTTTACAAAAAGTTATCCTTTACCCCAAAAAATCAACAATGATATAAAAACTCGCCGTTTTATAAATAGTCACCTTTTGATAAAAAAATGCGCGCTCTTTTTACAAAAAATCGCATTTTTTTGCAAACAACAAGAACTTTTTTTTCAAAAATTTACACTTTTTACAAATTTTCCACTGAAGTCTTGTAAACGACAAACGATTAAACTTAAGTATAAAAACAATCATACTTTTGTACAAAAAAAGGGCACTTTTATACAAAAAAAAGTCGCATAGTTTTAATTACAAAAAGTCAAATTTTTTACACAAAAAGTTAAAATTTTTTTACAAAAAGTTACTCTTTACTACAAAAATAAAAAAAAAAAAAAATAAAAAAGGGAACAATGATACAAAAACTCGCCGAATTACAAAAAGTCACCCCTTCATAAAAAAAGTCAAGCTCTTTTTAGAAAAAGTCGTATTTTTTTTAACGAACAATAACATTTTTTTTACAAAAATGTCCACTTTACGAATTGTTTACGAAAGTCACAATTAAAGAGAAATGGTTAAACTTTCCTATAAACACAGTCACACTGTAGTACATAAAGCGACACTTAAAAAAAACACACTTTTTTTTTAAAAAAGTTATATTTTTTTACACAAAAAGGTAACATTTTTTTTACAAAAAGTTACCCTTTACCCCAAAAAATCAACAATGATAAAAAAACTCGCCGTTTTATAAATAGTCACCTTTTGATAAAAAAATGGGCGCTCTTTTTACAAAAAATCGCATTTTTTTGCAAACAACAAGAACTTTTTTTTCAAAAATTTACTCTTTTAAGAATATTTCACTAAAGTCGAGTTAAAGACAAACGGTGAAATTTAAGTATAAAGACAGTCACACTTTCGTACAAAATGCGGCACTCTTATACAAGAGAAAATATATACCCTTTTTTTACAAAAAGTAAAATTTTTTCACAAAAAGTAAAAGTTTTCAATATTTAATTTTCCTACAAAAGTCGTTTACTCCACAAAAATCCAAAATCTTTCTTAAAAAGTCACTCTTTTCCCTGAAAGTCACACCTTTTGTAGGAAAAATGCAGTTGTTTTAAAAAAGGCATACCGCTTTGATCTAGAAATCGAATTCGTGTGAAATTTAAATCAAGCTAATTTTGAAAACGTTTCTGTGCACAAGGCTTATAATTTTTTTCTTTTATATACTTCAGACTTTCAGGATCACTTATCTTTACAATCTTAAAGTTCTTAAAAAAATTTATTGAATATCTCCGTCGATCTCAGTTTCATTTGAATTCGATTTGACCTATACTTTTGAATGAAAGTCACATTAAATATTTATTTAAACGAAAACTCAAAATATTTTTATTTTTTGTTGTTATTTTTTTTTTTTTATAAAAAGTCACTTGTTTTTTACAAAATTTAATTTTTTTCACCAACTAACAATTTCCTTGAGCTTAGATTTCTTCTTTTTATTACTCAAAATATCTACACTGTAAAAAAGTATTTTGTTATTAAGAAATATTTTCATCATTGAAGCTTTGAATTTCAAGTTTAATTTTTTTCGTTAGCTTTTAAAATACTTTTTCATTGTTGTTTAAATTTTTAAGTTAATCAGGTAGTTCACAGAATTTGGACGAAAGTGAACATTTTCACATATTACAATTCGTATCGTTTTTCGTTTGCTTCCTCAGCTTTCGTACGTTTTCAAAAATCCAAAAAAATCCAAACACTGTTTTTTCTTATTAAATATGATATTATTATTAAACAGCTTATTTTTAAACTTAAAAAAAATAGAAATGATTGTGGGTCCTTTGAAAAAAAATTAAAAAACTTGTTAAAAACTAAATTTTATCTCTTGAAAAATTGCTAAATATCGATATTGATCAATATGCCCGCTGCTTCAATAACTGCAGCAATGAAAGAAAACAGAAAAGAGTAAAAAAAAGTAAATGCTTTTCTTATATATTTTTACATTCTTTTTTGTTAAGTTTGCAAACTGTAAGAAATATAAAAAAAAATTTTAGCTAAAAATGTTTTGTCTATTTGTCAAGACACAACTTAAAAAACCATAGAATAACACGGTGGAACAAATTCAGGTTAGCAAAAGTTAGGTCGATTCTAAAAGTGAGGGGTGAAAGTAGAGGCTAAATTAGAAGACCCGTATCACGGCGTTTGTTTATGTTAGTTCGAATTTTTTTTTAATCGACCTTCAACCTTTGCAGTCAAATGCCGATTTTCAGCATATTGTTTATATGGTTTTTTGCCTATAACTCGTCGACTAATTGATATTTTTTAAATCTGTAAAGGCAAAATTATTGCTAGAGACCTGTGCAACAATTAAAATTGATTTAGAAAATTTTTTGTGGTGCTTATGAAGCAAAATGTTGGCAAAATTATTTGTTTTTCATGCTTTTTGAAAATGTTTTCCACAAAACTAATGTGTTGTTTCCAGGTGACAGACAACTGATTGTGTAGGAAAATTTATATGAAAATATAAATTTTACTACACAATCCATTGCCTGTCACCTGGAAACAGCACATAAGCCTTTTTTGCTTTCTGTTTAATCTATAATATACTTCTCAGTTTCTTCAATAAATTTCATTTGAAAAGAAAACAATCATAATACCAAACTTGCGTTTTCCAGCTTAATATTAATTTAATTCTCATTTTTATGCACCAATTTTGTTCAGTGTTGGTTTTGAAGAAACATTGAAAAAGAAATTATATAAATATGGAAAAAAATAAAATTTTGAAATGTTAGTTAGGAAAAGTTTTAAGTAAAAAAATTAAATAAATTAAATTCTCTCCATTAAGAAATAAATGCACGCAAAAAAATGCTAAAAGTATTTTAAATACAAAGTACAGCAAACAATTTAATTACTAAAAATATCATATTGAAAATAAGACAACCTGTAAAATTTATAACGACCTTGAATTGTTGTCGTATGTTAAATATCAGGTACTTTAAAATTATAAATTTAACTGAACTCCTTATTACAATTTGCATTATCTTTTTTTTCCAAAAATCTGTTATATTTCCAATTTCTTTCTTTAAATGCGCCATTACTAATCTAGAAAAAAATTACCTGATTATGCTTTGCAAAACAAGTTCTCAACAATTTCCGAAGAATTTAAATTTTTCGCACATCTGCTGCTCGAAATTTCCTTAATCTTAAAGCACAAATAACCCTTAAATATTACAGGTACTAATTTCTTAATATCGTTACCTAAAACGCATCAATACAAATGTCCACAACAAATTTTGGAATCTTTCGACCAAAATGATCGATTTTATTAACAAAAAACAAAAAGCCCTATTTACAAAATATTATACGATAAACGCTAATAGACATAACTAACAGTTTTCATTATATGCAACATTGTTATTTGTCAAAACCACTGGTAGGTTTAACAAGAAAAATAGAAGAAAGAATAATTATAAACAGTTTGAGGCTATTTATCAATTTACCATTTTAAATAGTTTTTTTCTTTTCCTGTAAAATTTTCAAAGTGTTAGATAGGGCCTTTTGCGTTTCAGGTAACGATATGTATTTAGTTAGGATATACGTACATACAACTAGCAGATGGCTTTGTGCGCCAGGTAGTTAACTTTAAAATTCGAACTAACATAAACAAACGCCGCGATACGGGTCTTCTAACTTGGCCTCTATTTTCACCCCTCACTCTCAGAATCGACCTAACTTTTGCTAACCTGAATTTGTTCCACAGTGTTATCTATAATTTAAAATATTTTTTGAACATTTCTTTTATGATAGAGCTCTCAAATTAATAATTACACCTCATTATTTTGACATGAATTTAAAACGAAATTTTTTTTTTCGTTTTACGTTTTCTAGAGAAGGGAAAAACGTTTTCATTTTCATTTACTTTCGTACGAATTTGGTTTCTGTGACACACCTGAATAAAACAATTTAATTAAAAAAAAAAAAAAAAAATAAGAAAAAATTAGTTAGTACTTGAGATAAATTTGTTTTATTTAACTTCAATAGTGCCCAAAAATTGGGGACCGCTGGAAGTGAATGTATGTCGGTAAACAGCTCTGTATATCATTTCCCATCATATAGCACGAGTTTCCATTAAAATTTCACCGTTTTGAAAGATGAACCCAGCTTAATGGCTCAAGTTCAAGTTGGAAGTCAATTCATCACCGCTGGGATTATGTCATATTCAACAAAATTCCACAGGATTGCCAGTTTAATTGAGGTTATAGAGCCGATAGCCGTTAGTCGCTAGTGCTTTACAATTAAGATTTATTGTAATTTAATTATAATAAATTTGTAAATAAATAAATAAATGAGGTTAATATTCTCTGTGAGGTAAGCGGCATAATTTTGCAACTTCCGGCAAGCATTTTGGGGTAATTTGTAAGTCCTTTCACAATGCGTTAAGTATGAAAATATGTATGTATTAAGTGCATTATGATACTCTTAAGAACGTTTCACCGATTCTTAAGAAAAACGATAGAAAAAGCCTTTACGCGATATTGACTTAGGAGACAAGAAGCCGGCAACACTTCTTCGTGAGCTGTCTACGTTTAATTCCGGTAAAGTATCAGATGAATTGCTAAAAAATTTACGGATGCAACGTTTACCAAAACTAAGTAATAAGCACTCATGGCAGACAAAATATCTGACACTTCGGAATTATGTGAACATTAAAGCAGCTACCGCATTGCAAATGAATAGTTCCTTGCAAAAAAAAAAAAAATAAAAGTGAATGCTCTTCCAAAACAATTTAAAGATTTAGCTCAAGGCGCTTTCGTTCAAAGAGCCGTAGGCATAGCGTTCAACAGTCGCGTAGTGAAGACTCTTCCTCGAGTAAGAAAGATAAGCCATATTCCTGGTACAATTTGAAATTCGGCGACAAAGCCATGAAATGTGTTGAGCCACATTCCCCAACACGAATTTGAAAAACCACTAGGCTCCTCGTCCAGGGTGACAGACGGTGTTAGCTGCGAAATGTGTCGCCTTTTTTCAAGACATTTTTTCCAATTAAAAATTTCTCCTCGATACAGACATTTCCTGCCCGTTCGTCTCAGCTTCAACAAAACCTTTTGCTGCAAACCAATCTCCAATTAAAGCCTGTGAAGAGAAATATACTACATTAAATTAAGGCCTGAAGAAAACTTTCGCTGGACTTTAATTCTGGCTGATGTTTCAAAGCCAATAATAGGTACCGACTTTTTGAGCCTTTTTGGATTATAAGTAGACGTGAAACTTAATCGGCTAATTGATAATTGTTCTCAGTCTCAATGCAAAGGAAATTTATACACAAAAGTCGTTCCTTTAACCCTGGAAGGTTAGTGTTCGTCGAATCAACGAAGCTCATTCAATCTTTATCATATTACTTAATTAAGTGTATTCAAATAACGCTGAACAACGTTAGCTTATAAAAGAAAGCTTTATAACGTTAATTTATTTCAAAACACAAAAAGAATTAGGGTTCAAACAGAATAAACGTTCATTCGACGTTATTCGTAGTGTTAATTCAATATCAATGTGATTTTATTCTAACTTTGCTGGAATGTTAAATTACTATGAATCAAAAATAATTTAAAAGAAAAAAAAAAACGTTGCTCGCTTGTTATTGTAAAATTATGTTAAATTAAGATGAAGTAACTAAAAAGCAAAAGCAATATCGAAACGTGTTAAATCAACCGGGGTTTCGATGATTTTGCATGGATTTTTTTCTGTATGTAGTTCACGAACATTTTAAAGTTACATTTATTTTCAAGAAGTCAAAGTTTTTAGCCAAAAGTAATAATTATTAATAAAAACTAAAATAAATTTGCAGAAAGTCACACTTATTTACAAAATGTTCTTTTTATTATCATTTTTATTAACTCAGTGTTAATTTGACTGCGATCGAAGTTAAACGTCTCATAAGTTTAATTGCGCTTCTTTAAAAATAATAACAAGTGTTACAGTTAAAACCAATAACAATAAACCATAAAAATAACTTAAGTATTTTTTCGGTAAAAAAAAAAGCAACAAAAGATCAAAAAAAAAAAAAATTTACACACAAAAACAATTGTGCACTCAATGTACGTATCAGCGTACAATTGATCTGCATTCTTGTTTACAACAAAAGCTGCATAGCATTTTTGTTTAAATATCCACATGCATAACAAAGAAGTCACTGAACAACAAAAAAACGGTTTGCAAAACAATCAAGTCAATTTAAGTGATAGCAGTTCTGATGATGATTCCAGCTGGCAGTGCGTAAGTAATCGTAAGAGATCGGCCTCTAAGTCACCCCTTATACGTTCTCCAAAGCGCCAACAACTCGATGTGCGTCCATCGACTTCAAACCGCTTCGTTGCTCTTGCTGATGACATCGAAGAAGATGACGTGTCCGCAAAAGAAGTACAACCACCTAAACCTCCTCCAATATTCATTCCAAATGTTGATGATATTGGTAAAATGGTCATTAAAATAAGTAAAATTATACCTAGTAGCGATTTTTATTATAAGTCATTAAGGGACGGACAAGTTCGTTTAAATATCAAGACAGTTGACTGTTACAGAAAAGTTGTGAAGTATTTTGATAATATGAACATTAAATATCATACATATCAACTCAAACAAGAACGTGCATATACTGTAGTGCTTAAAGGTCTACATCCCTCAACGCCAGTTGAAGATATCAAGGCTAAACTTTTGGTATTAGGACACCAAGTCAGAAGCATTCGCAACATTATAAGTCGTTCTTCAAAACAACCGCTCCCAATGTTTTTTGTGGACTTAGATCCCAATTCTAACAATAAAGATATTTACAACTTGCGAGAATTTGAAAATGCAATCATTCAAGTCGAAGCTCCGAAAAAATTCAACGACATTGTTCAATGTTTTAGATGTCAAGAATTCGGACATACGAAAACGTATTGCAGAAAACCGTTTAGGTGTGTAAAATGTGGTCTAACACACTCAACCGCTGAATGCTCAAAGCTTCCCAACACCCCACCTCAATGTGTACACTGCTTAAAAAATCATACAGCGAGCTACAAAGGGTGCGAAGTTTACCAAAAGCTCATTAATAAAAAAGAACATAGAATTTTCAGTAATGTACCAGAACCACAAAACTATAATAACAATTATTTTTTCACACCTCCAACCCAGAATGATCGTTTAACATATGCTCAAGTTGCTGGTACAAATGACGGAGTAAATAATGTACTTCAGAAAATAGAGTCAATGCTGGAGAAACAAATAGAGCTCACTAGTACTTTAATGAACATGATGTCAATGCTTATTTCCAAACTATGCAAATAGATCTTAATATTGCAGAATGGAATGCTAATGGTATTCTAAATCATTTAAATGAAGTTGAAATTTTTCTCAAAAATAATTTTATAGATATTCTATTAATATCAGAATCACATCTTACCAGCAAATCTTTTTTACGAATAAGAGGTTATGATGCAATAACAGCTAATCAACCAAATGACAGAGCACATGCTGGTGCTGCTGTTTTAATAAAATCTACAATTAAGTACGAGGTCCTCGAGTCTGTAACCGAATTATATATGCAGGCAGCTGGAGTTAAGATAACTTGCAATAACAATAGTGTAGCAATTTATTCCGTCTACTTTCCACCTAGATACAACATTTTATGTGAGCAATATGAAAACTTTTTCAAAAATCTTGGACACAGATTTTTGGTAGGTGGCGACTTTAATGCAAAGCATACTTGGTGGGGATCACGTTTATCTAATCCGAAAGGAAAAGAACTTTTTAAATGTGTATCCAGAAACCAATACAACTCTCTATCGACAGGCACACCTACATATTGGCCAAGTGACAGTTCTAAAATCCCTGACCTCTTGGATTTTTTCATATACAAAGGAATTCCCGAAACTGCTCTAGAGATTGTATCGAGCGATGACTTAAGTTCCGACCATAGTCCTATTATTGTCAATTTCACTACCAACGTAAAAACTCGTCTAAGCAATGTTAAACTCTTTTCTTCGAAAAATGATGTCACCCTTTTCAAACACCTTATTGAAACTAAAATTGATTTGAACGTCTCACTCAAAACTGGGCTTGAAATCGAACAGGCGGTTGAAAATTTTTCTCAAATCATCCACGAAGCTGCATCGATTTCTACTCCTCAAAAAACAAATGACTGTGCTTCAAGATTACAAATTTCAATGGAAGTCAGGCAACTAATTAATATGAAAAGGCAACTGCGAAATATTTGGAAAAGAACCAGACATCCTTCTGATAAACGTAATTTTAATCGAGCAGTTAGTCATGTGAAGAAGAAACTTAAAGAGCTAAAAAATAATTCAGTACGCAAGTTTCTAATAAAACTAGATCCTGCAAACAACAATGAACACAATTTATGGAGAGCTACAAAATATCTTAAACGATCCCAGACCCGCAACATTCCAATAAAAAATAACAACAACGTTTGGTGCAGGTCAGACAAAAGTAAAGCGGAAACCTTTAAAACTTTTCTCGAAAGCATTTTCAAACCTTTTTCTTTCTGCTCGGCCCAAGAAGCAAACGAAATAAGTAACTTTATTGACGTTCCATGCCAAATGAGTCGACCTATAAAACCTTTCAGGCTTAAAGAGGTACTGGCGGAAGTTAAAAAGCTTAATACGAACAAATCCCCTGGGTATGACCTTATAGATTCTAAAGTCCTTAAAGCCCTACCGCAGAAAGCTCTGGTATATATGACAACTTTATTCAATGCTGTATTAAGACTTTCGTACTTTCCCACACAATGGAAGCACGCAAAAATAATAATGATTTTAAAACCGAATAAGCCAGAACATTCTGCTGAATCTTATAGGCCTATTAGCCTGTTGCCAATAATTTCTAAATTGGTTGAAAGACTAATTAAAAAACGACTCTCTCCGATTCTTGAATCACTGCAAATTTTACCCGATCATCAATTTGGATTTCGAAATAATCATGGGACCCCCGAACAGTGTCACAGAGTTGTAAGAGTCATAAGAGATGCATTAGAGAAAAAACAATACAGCTCAGCAGTATTTCTTGACGTCAAGCAAGCTTTTGACAGAGTCTGGCATAATGGTCTGTTATACAAATTAAAACAGATATTTCCAGCTCCACTTTACGTTTTACTCAAATCTTACTTGAATGATCGTAGTTTTTATGTCAATGTCAACGATGAAAACTCAGAAATCGGATCAGTAAAATCAGGTGTTCCACAAGGAAGTGTACTAGGTCCAATTCTCTTTACTATTTACACTGCAGACTTACCAACAAGAAGTGATGTCATGACAGCCTCATATGCGGATGACACTGCAATAATTGCAACTAGTGAATCGGCATCTGAAGCTTCATCACTTGTTCAATCGCAGCTAGACTTAATAAACAAATGGCTAAAAAAATGGAACATAAAAGTCAATGCTGATAAGTCAACGCATGTTACTTATACACTTAAACAAGGTGACTGCCCTCCTGTTTATCTAGACGGCGCCCTGATTCCTAAATCAAATCATGTAAAATATCTAGGTCTAAATATTGATAGACGTTTAAATTGGAAAAAGCATTTGCAGTTGAAAAGAAAACAGCTTGATATAAAAACAAAAAAGATGTATTGGCTATTAGGTCCAAACTCAGAATTGAGTTTAAATAACAAATTAATAATATATAAAACGGTTTTGAAGCCTATCTGGACGTATGGCATTCAGTTATGGGGAACTGCGTCATACTCTAATATTGACATTATCCAAAAATATCAGTCAAAAACTTTAAGACTCATAACAAAAGCACCTTAGTTCGTTAGAAATAACAACATTCATAGCGACCTTGACATTCCCAAAGTCAAAGAAGAAATTAAAAGATATAGCAGCAATTATATGAACAGACTCAGTTACCATGAAAATATCCTTGCCATAACTCTCCTTGACGATACTAACGAAGTTAGACGGTTAAAAAGACGACATATATTAGATCTTCCTTTCCTACCCTAATCAAAATTTGTAATGTTATATATGCAATATTGATCTATTATCATTATATTTCTGGTTATTATTAATTGCAAACTTATTCTAATCATTGAAATAGAACAACTTAAGTAGCTAGACACGTAATATTAAATACTGGTTAAGCTCAATGGAACTTAACACTTCTGTAATTTTTAAATTTTTATGAAATTTGCCCATTATTTAATTGTTTTTAAATAGATTGCAAATAAATATATAAAAAAAAAAAAAAAAAAAAATTTTTATTAACTAAAATTTTCTTCGAGCTTATTATTCTCCTTTTCATAATTAAAGAATGCAAAAAAAAAAAAAAGTTTTTCGGTACGAAAACCAAAAAACTTTGAAATTTTGAACGGAAATTAGCCCAAATTATTTTCATGTCGATGGTGTCGTCGTTGTCATTATTTGGTACGGATGATGATGTTATTGTTGTTCTTGTTCTGCCACAATTGGCATTTTATTATTCACGTTTATTTCATTTTTATTTTCAAATTTAATATTATTTTCCTCAGACTTTTTATGATTTATTTATATTTCAACAGTTAATGAATAAGTTTTTTTTTGTATTTTAATTCTGTTGTTGGGGTTGAAACTTTTGGTCCGTTTTAATTTTTTTTTGTTATAATAATATAAATATTTAAAAAAGTAAAAGTTTTTTGAGGAAAAAAGGAAATTCACAAAAAAAATTATGTTGCTTGTAATAATTAGTAAACTTTAACTGGGAGTTTGTTTTAATTGTTTAAAGCATGAATATTTGTTGGGGAATTTGTTTAATAAAGTTAAGAGTTTGTTTTAAAGAGACTTGTGACAATTTGAGGTAATAATATAATTTGCAGGCTTAGATTTATAGGGACAGTATTTTTTTTTAATTGCTATAAATTTAAAAAGAATAAATTTTTTATTGAAATTTATAATTCAGGTTTTGTACGAATAATTTTGTGTTATTCTGTACGAAGTTTCTTACGCTATATTAAACCTTATATTCTTGGCTTTCGTTTAAGCTATCGCTTTTTATTCTAGCTTATATTTGCATTAAGGTATGTATAATTTTCCTAAGCTGCTTCCTAATTGATATTAATCATACGCCACCGCTTCACAAAAAGAAACAATTTAATTTTAAATTTTTGTTAAGTAATTTTTTTTTGTTGTTTTACTACAATTTTATAAATTCTATTTGTTTAATTTGTATGTCTACATAGTTCTTTTGACATCGTCACTTTTATTTTGGATGTTTTTGTAGTACAATTGCATTTGTATTTTGTAAGACACATTTTTATTGCCAAACTTTTCTTCTATTTATACACATGAGCATGAGAATGTCTTCATCTAATTCTAGTTTTTTCTTTGTTTTTAATGCACGTGCAAAGAAAATGCAATTTGCATTAAACAAATTTGTAGTCAAATGCGAAAAGGGAGTAGTAAAAAAATGGTCCTGTTGTCGTCTGGCTGTGTTTCTTTTGTTTTCTTTTTTCACTGGAATTGAATTTAAAAACCCAAAAGTGAAAAGTTACAAAATCGTGACAAGATAGAAAAAAAATAAAAAAAATTTAAAAAAAAGTAAAAAAATAATAGAAATTTATTTGCGAACTATGGCACTTAAATAAATTTTCTATGAAGAATACAAGTTTTTGTTTAAAAATTTGTAAAAGGGATAATTTTTTAAACAGGGTTATTTTGTGTGAAAATGTTGTTTCCTTTAATGGAAAAAGTGACTGTTTGTGGAATAAGCGACGTTTTGTAGAACATTTGAGTGTCTGCTACACCCAGAGAAAAAACATGTTTATATATGGTCACCTCCAACAAAACTATTTTAAAAGACAAATTTTGAATTTAAGCATACTTTTGTCACAGACAAACATTTTATGGTTAAATTTGTCCTCCATCAAGAAGCCATATTATGGTTGCCTCCAAACATGTTTTGGTTAATAATAACTAAATATGCTTGACACTTATAATAGCATGGTTGGGTTTCAACCATAGCATGTTGCTCTTGGAAAAGAGGAAAATACTATTGTAAATTTAAAAATAAATTATTGTCATGTTTAACCAAAACATGTTTAAAGACAACCATAATATGGTTATGGCTTCTTGATGGAGGACTAATTAAACAATAATATGGTTGTGACAATAATATGGTTAAATTTAACATAAAATTTTTAAAATTGTTCTTTTAAAATAGTTTTGTTGGAGGTTACCATACAAAACATGTTTTTTCTCTGGGTGTACAAATGCTGAGAAAAAGTGTCTGCTATAAATGCTGAGATATAAATAAAGAAGGCACGACTGTCTTTAATTTAACTTCTGTGGTTTTTTTTATTTTAATGCACATACACACGTATGACTTGCTACCTTAAAAGAGACATATGTAGAGCCACCTAAACCGCTGAACCGATCTTTAAGAAATTTCAACAGTATACTACTGATGGTCTGGAGGCAGCTAGAGGTTTTGTATTAATATTTGAAATTTTAAGTGGGCGTGGCATTTACATACCAAGACAATTTAAATATCTATATATCTGGAGAACGGCAAGAGGTTTAGCTTCCAAATTTGGTTCAAATATCTTGGTTATCAATACACAACATTTCACACAATGTGGCCGGGACTGGAGAAGTGGGCATGGCATTAATTACATTTTTTAATATCTTAAGTACGATAGTAGAAAATCGCTTTAGTCTGGTACACATAGCTAGGAAATGTACACACACCCTCTAAAAAAATGAGCGGGATTGGAGAAGTGGGGATTGCACCTGCCAAATATGACATTATAGATTTGTGTGTATCTAGAGAACGGAAGAGCTAAGAGTTTGGGTCATTAATACGCAACATCCTACAAAATGTGGGCGAGATCGGAGAACAGGTCGTGGCTCAATAAGCATTTCTTTATACCTAGAAAACGATAGTAGAAAAATCGCCCAAATTTGGAACACAAAGATGTGTGGTGAATATATATAAAATACGTCAAAAAGTAGGTGCTGTTGGGTAGTAGGCGTGACACCTCTCATATAGATATAAACAAATTAATAACAGTAAAAGTTACAAAATTTAGTACAAAAAACTTCGATGCAAACACAAGGCATCCGAAAAAAATAGTCGGGCTTGGCAAAATGGGTGCGGCACCAAAAATACATGTTTGTGTATCTAGAGTATTTGCGGGGTTGCAAAGCTCAGCTGTACCGAAATCTTATATCTATTTAATGACAAAAATTTGTAGTTAATTAGTCAAAATTCTTCAGTAAACGAAAATTGTCGTTAAGAGCTATTCCGTAGAGAAATTGTAACCATTTTTGTCGGTAAACAATATCGGTAGCTAACGACAAAAAAAAAATTGTTGTTTAAAAGTAACGATAATAAATGTTTTGTAAACTGTTTAAAAATATATACTAAAGAAGCCAATTATTAATACAAAAGAGTCGGAAAGTATAGTCCACTCTCCAACACAGTACTCGGGACCCATGGGCGATTATGTTTCCGCCAAACAGAGTATGTTGTAAGGTTAAGATGCCAAATATTATCTAACTGCTCGTTCGCCGATATCGAATGTTTACGTTCGTATAGAAAATTATATTGAAAACAAAAACAAATTTTTAACTGCCCGTTCGCAGATATCGAACGTTAACGTTCGCATAGTAAATAGCATTTAAAACAAAAACAAAATTTAAAAAATGGTTTTTGTTTTAAATGTAATTTTCTATGCAAACGTTAACATTTGATATCGGCGAATGGGCAGTAAATATTTTTTTTGTTTTAAATGTTATTTACTATGCGAACGTTAACGTTCGATATCGGCGAACGGGCAGTAAATATCTACTACTATTAGTATGACTACTTCTATGAGATAATATAGAAGCTATTAGAAAGGTTACTTATTAAAAGCTATTTTCGGGAGTGTTTTTGTATGAGAGCTGTGGCCAAATATGGACGGATTGTAATAAAAATTGTTGTGCTGATTTAGGTTGCCACAAAATATTTTTGGACCCTAGTAAACCTTAATACCTATAAAACAAGATCTCTATTCCGCAAAGGAGTTTGCATGTGGGCTATGCAAAATAAAGAACTGATTTTTACCACTTTGAATAGGCTTCGTTCGACCTTGTGACAATAAACACATATGTGTAAAAGTTGATCAAATTATTTTAAAAATTGCGACCTGTACTCTGCGCACAGGGTTAACTTGGACAGACAACCAGCCAGCCGGATGGAAGGACGGACTCCGTTAGATCGATTCGGAAATTGATTCTGAGTCAATCGGTATACTAAAAGGTGGGTCTAGAACCTATATTTAAATGTGTTACATATATTTACACAAACACATAATATCCTCTCCTCATGCAGTAGTGTGGGTATAAAAAGTATAAGCAATATGTTGTGCTAGAGTAGCGCCGGCACCTCTAACTTTTTCCCTATGTATAACAAGATTTTAAACTTCCCAGCAAAATTTTTGCTAACCTGGTAAGTTAGCAAGGAATGTTGGAGAAATATAAACACTACTTATTTTTCGGCTGAATAACTACTTATTTTTGTTCGAGTTGTCCACAGAATTCAGTACTGACAATACACTTACTAGAAATCACAAAATATCTAGTTATTATTTTACTACCAGTAAGTTAAATTGTAAGTACTTACAATATATTTACTAGAAGCCAAAATATAACTAGTTTTTATATAATTGGCGGTAGTTAATATACCTAATAAGTAGTTATGGAACTAGTTACTAGTAAGTTAATATTCAGTACTGAAAACAACACAACTAATTAGTTGTGATTGAGCTGATTATTAGTAAGCAAATATTCAGAAGTGAAAATAATAGAGGTGAAAAGTACTTACCGAGGTCATTACTAATAAGTATTTATTGAGGCTTTCAGAATAATGACAACTACTTACCAGGTAACATATTACATAACTACTACCTATTACCAAAATTCAAAAAGTTTTTCCTGGGTTACACATTTTATAAGAAATATAATCAATATAAACACGATATAATTCTGTTTTATTAAAAAAATAATTCTCCAAGCAAATTTATTTTATATTTTTTTATTAATTTTTAAAAAATTTCAACTTTGACGTTCTTACATTTTTTCCGATATTTGTCGTTAATATTTCTAAGCGAAAACATTTGTTTATTTAAAATAGAGAATAACAAATTCGTTAAAGTAACCGATAGTTATCGTTACTTAACGATATCGGTACTGGTTGATTAAAAATCACCCAAGTGACAAGGGTAGATCGGCCCTCCAAAGTTAGTGGGTGCCGGTCATACATTTAGACTCGATTGGGGCACTTTAAATGGGTTAAAGTGGGATTTTTCAAAATTTTAAATTTGGGTCAAAATAGGAATATCAGAATTCATTTTAGAGGTATGGTTCATTGGGCAAAGTTTCTTGTTTTGATCACTCGAATACGATTTTTCTTGTCACTTTGGCGATTTTTAAATCGACCCGCCCTAATGTATATATAAATATATATCGAGCCTTTGGTGCAATACCGTAGTAAGTCAAAAAATCGCGAACTGAGAAAAATGCATTTGAAGTTTTGAATCACCTTTTTGATAGTATTTTCGTTTACTAAAGTTATTTTTTTACAAGTTTTTTAATAAAGAGGAATGTTTTATAATTAAATTAGGTAAAAAATTACTAAAAATATGAAATATTTATTTATATTTAAGTATTTTGTATCAACCTATCAATAATGTATCGTTATTGTCACAAAATTAACGATGAATTAATTCGGAATATATCGATATAGCAAATAAAGCATAAGAAGAAATGATAACTAATTTTTTTTCAACAAAGATGAATTGTGAAATAATACGAACAAGTAAAAAAAGAACACAAATTATGCAGTTGTGTTTTTGTGCCTAAAACGTAGCAAAAAAAATTATTGCCTTATTGTTTTTTCACAATTTGTTAAAGGAAATATTTCATTATTGCAAATAAATATTGTTGGACAAAGCTAGAGGCAATAAAGCCATTTTTAGCTGTAAAATCTGAACAGTTAGAGATAGAACCATAATCTTTTTTTCTTCAGATAGATACATATATCCCCAAAGATCATTACTGCATACCCAGTTCAAAAAATTCAAATTTTGAGTTACTACGGTCTTGCACCAAAGGCTCGATATGTATTTATTTTTATAAATTTCTACTCTTATCGCAGCATGGTGACGGGTATATTAAATTCGGAATATCCGAATATAACACTCCTACTTGTTATTTATTAAATTTATTCATTTCTTTATTCCTACTGTTTTTGATTGTTTTTCTGTCTTTCCAGTTGACGGAGCTGATCCGAAGAAAATTCTACAAGAAGCCACTACAGCTGTTCATATGCGTTACAATTTCTTCGAGACAACCATACAAATTGAAGATTTTACACCTGAAATGGAGAATTGCAAACAGTGCACAGTGCCGGATATCTAAATGCCTGTGTAGGCGTCAACTTAAACACACATGCAGATGTGAAAATTTATTTATTTTTTTTTTTCGTTCATCTAAAATCAAAATTACATATTCTTTAACGAGAATGAATGTCTGCCTTAAAACAAAATTTTATTTTGCCTAAAAAATAAATTATAAAAATAAATATCACACACATACTTTTAGGGATACTCTTCCATGTGCTGTTTTTGCACTACAGTAAGTGTTCTTTCTTGGGGGGTTTTTTGTTTTTTTTTTTGTTTGTTTTTATGCATTTGTTTCCTTGTAGAGATGGCATCGTATTGTTTTCTATTCCTTTTTTTCTTAATCTTTTCCTGTCTGCATGTTAAATTACAAGAAATTGGTAATTCTTTTTTGTTCTTTTTATCTTTACTGTAGTTTTTTTTATTTACATTTTGTCTCTATTAAACAAAATTCTATTCCCTTTTTTTGTTTAAGTTTTAACATAAATCTTACATGTATTTTGTATAAAAATATTGCATTTGTTAAAAAAAAACAATACAAATATTGAGAACTAATAACTAAAAATTTTGGTGTTTTTTGTTGTATTTTAAGTTCACAAATTGTTAGATTATAAACTTGTAATAAAATAAAGTAACAAATTAGATAATAAAATTTCATATAACTTTTTATTTTAACAATCTTTTAACTGGTTCTGGTAACAAAAATAAGCTCATTACATTTACAAGTTGGCGCCAAAGTCATTATCAAGGCGAATTCACACAAGGTGACTTTGGCTTGCTACATAAGCAACAGTTGATAACTTACCATGTGTCAAAATGGTATACCAATCTAATGGTTGTGGGGAATCTTTCATAAATTCTATAATTTTCACTCAGAATAAAGAAGAAATTTAAAAGGTTTTAAAATTATTACATTTAAAAACATACACTTTTAAATTAGAAACAAAATAAAACGTTTGTTTGAATTGTTTACGACAGTGTTGTATTATTTAGACACCACGTTGAAGTATTTCACAGTGTTGTATCCGTTTTTAAAATAATACCACCTTGTATGAATTCGCCTTGGTCATTACCTTATCAGAAGGTGCTAACATTTTTGCAAGAGGCGGTAAAGGGCAGTTCTGCTCTTACATATGTGAAGTAAACAAATACACATCTTAAAGAAGTTTACCACTAAACTCCTCAAGAATATGGGATAATTGCTGTTATTATTTTGAGAAACTTTCCCTCAAAAATCAATATGAGCGAAAAGGACAATTTTAATTTTCGTGAAGACGTGAATAAGCAGAGTTATCACATCTGGGGCACCGAAAATCCGCGTGTAATAAACAATGAGCCGCTACAGCCGTTCAGAATTACTGTCTGGTGTGGTGTTTACGCTAAAGGCGTTACGAAGCATAATTGTTCGAAAACGGCGCACAGTGCTCTGGCCCATAGGCAAAACTAAAGATTAATAAAGTGCTTAGAATTTGTATGTAATATATATTTTTGTAAAGCTTACAAAGTACATTAAATAGATCTGTAGGTAGAATTTATCATTTTCACTTTTTACTAACAGTGGGGGGCATCAAAGTCAAAAAATGTTTGAGCTAAACTGTTGAATAAAAAAAAAAACGACTTTTACTTGTTGTACAAAAAAAAAAAAAAAATGCCAAAAATTCATTTCTTAATATATTCTTTTCAAACTTTGTTGTTTTGTTTTCCACTAAACGCATAAAAAGGGAAATTATTGTCGGTAAACAATATTACTGAGAAAAATTATTGTATTATTTTTAATATATTTTTTATTGGAACTCCCCGAAATTTCTAAAGTTTGGAAGAGGATAATTTACTATTTTTTTAGAGCCCACAAATTTTTATTTAAGATTTTAGTACCTTGTGGAGTGTTTTAACAGAATCTGCAAAGAAATCCGAGAATTTTTCGCCGGAAATATGAAAATTGCATTCATGTATTGAGTCATATTTTCTAAGTTACCAAAAAAATTTTAAAGAGGCAAGTTTATGGAACAGCCAAAATTGGAAAAATATTAAGTTATAAGTCTCTCTTTTTTTTTTCTTCGTTAATTAAATTTTTTTATAGTAACCCCTCCCTATATTCATAAAAAATATTTTTGATCAAAAAAAGGTTTATTAAACAAATTTTCATAGAAAATTCGTTTCATAAACCTGCCATAAACCTAAAATATTTATTATGAATATGGGGGCTAGTTTTTTTTAAAACAAGAAAAAACTGAAAAAATTTAAAGAATTTAAATATTCTAGCAAATAGAATCTGGGAATTTTAGTTTTTATTCCTTGAAAAATATTGAAGGAGTGAGACTATTAAAGTATGAAAGCTTTATAAATTGTAATTTAACTGCGAATACACATTCGAATTATTATGAAAATTTACGGCGTAAGTGTTCAAACAGAATTGAGTCTTCAACTTCATGCATAAATCCTTAAGTCCATAATTAAAACGCCGGCAGTAACTTCAAATTCTCTCTCATTTTATTGGTTTAATTTCTTATTTTTTTCTGTTTACAAAATTTATGAAATTTAATGAAAATATAGTAGCATTGTTGGTTGGAATAAGTGCCTATATGTGAGAGCATTAGGAAAAAACGTTCTCAAAATAATATATATATTTTTTTTCTCAACGGCTTTCTACGACAAATTGTTAAGTCAAATGTGTTCTCAATGCGGTTCTGTTTGAGCACTTAGTTATAAAAAATAAGACAGGTTAATAAAGGGTTTATGAAACGGATTTTGTATGAATTTAAATATTTAAGAATTTTTTTATTAATCCTTTTATTTGAGCTTGAGGTGTTTTTTTTGATAAAAAATATTAAATTTATTAAATCTAATATTTCGGCACTCTGTTGTGTGCCCTCCTCAGCGATTTTTAATTGAATTGTTGTTTTTTTCAAATATTCAGAAATTAAATCTTTGCACTTGCACGTATTTGATTCTCAGCCCTTCAATTATTGAAGTTTAACACATCACCGAACAAGTTCGGTTTAAAATATTTATTCTTAAGTTTCAAAGGAATAACCCTCTTCGAAAAGAACTATTTCTGTGGTTCAAGTTTTTAAGGGGATTTAAAAATAATACATACGGTACGTATGAGTGATCATTTCAATATTAATCATACGTAAATCATTTACCAGATTGAATTGTTTACACTGTTGCAAAGAAATCGTTTTAAAAACATAAATGGAATATAAAGATTAATGCTCTAACATCAAATCCGTTTCCGTTTTTTTCCTTAACGTGTAGTTATTTGGGTGGCTTAAAGGGAATTTCAAATCATATGCTGGCAATTTTATCCAAATCGGTGAAATATAATGATGTCCATAATAATGAATAATAATACAATAATTGCAAAATAAATAACCAAAATAGTACAGAACAGAAAATTTATAAATCAGTAACATATCGTTAGCTAAAATGCAAAAACACGTAACTAACAAAAAATTAACAATCGAGTTTTTTATTGATCATTATGAATGCCAATAAGCTCCATGTCTTGACAAACTTTTACACTTCTGCGATCAATAATGAAACTTTTATTAACAAAAAACTATGAGAGGTAACTAAGTGTGTTTGTCCGATAAATGCAAAACGACGTAATTACACATTTTTTTTAACAAAATACAACGAAATAGTTTTCTTTGAAAATAGTTTGAAGAATTTTATGGACGACTTATCAATGCATGTTTTTCGGACATGTTCATTTTACAAAGTCTTTTGCTTCTCCTGTAAAATAATATTTTGGTTACTTACGCCTTTTTTCATTTTAGCTAACGATATGTATAAACCCAAATTTTCAGAATGATTAGAAAAATTAAATATATATGATAACAAAGTATACAAACTAGCACATAAATCCCGTGTTAAAGGTAAACGATTTACCAAAATAAAAAACATGGAAATGTCAAATATTGTTTATAAAATATCTTGCAAAGGTAGTGGTACTGGACAGTGTACTATAGTTTATATATAGGCACAACAAAAAATAAACTAAAAAATGGGATAAAATATAGAAATTTTTTTAATGGAAAACAGCTTTATCAACTCATTGTGCTTATCTAAGCCATTATCCAGATACAACAGCTTTTAATACAACCGTTTTAAACAGAGAAAATAATTACAAACGTAGACTTATGTTAGAAATGTTACAGATTATAAAATTACCAACAACGTCGAGAATAAATTTGAAGTCAAATACTAAAACTGCATCATAAAATTATAGGCATTAACTCCCATATTCAAAAAAAATAGTTTTGATTAATAAAAGGTTTATTTAACAATTTTTCATAGAAAATTCGTTTCATAAACCTGCTTTAAACCTAAAATATTTTTTATGAATATGGGGGTTAATTTATAAGACTTTATTTACACTGTTATAAATTATGTTTGAATTGAAAAAAATTTTTATATGTCATTTTAATATAAAATATGTATATTTAGTTAGTTTGTTAAACATTTTTAAATATTGTCAAATGATCAAGAAAAACAAAACCCGGAAGAAGGCAAAGAAGGGAGTGCCGAAATATTGGTTTAAATAAAATAAAAAATTTTAAAAAATGTGATTGATCGTGAGGATGGATTTATAATGTAAAATAAAACACATAAATTTGAAAGGGAACTTAACATTTCTATTATCGGTAAAAGGAAGAATTTATGGAATTTACAGTTTAGAAATTATATCATGAAAATCATGTCTGAGGTGGTCCATTCGAAAGGTGCAATTTTGGGCGACTCTTTCGGGCATAGCGACTGGTGTCTCGCGAAAAACCCGAGTAATATTGACTAGGATGCCCCTGAAAGGGTTAAACTCCCCCTGACCAACTCAACTTTATTTTTCATCTCCATCATTTGTTTCTAACATACCTACCCGCTATCACCATTTGCAAAATTTTATATATAGGCTGGCAATATATTGAAAAAAAAAAAAACCATAACTGCATAGGGACATCAAATTTATGATCGTCCTCCATAAGTTTTTCCTTCTTAATATTTTTCCAGAACATACTTGCCCTTTATCTCAACCACTTTTATACAAATATAGCGTTTTATGAAATTCTTAAATTCAATTAATATTTTTCATCTTTTGTGAATAAAATTATACGGGCATATTTTAGAAATCGAATTGAACTGGATTTGAAATCGAGGACATTTTAAGAACGACCCTGTAATGAAAGTTCATAAAAATTATTACTTTTATTTACTTCTTTTTTTGAGTACCAATTAGCTTTACAAGGACAAATCTTCAAACCCGAAAAATCTACGGTAATTTTTAATATAATTTAAGTTAAAATTTCGTTCGATTTCTATTTCACTTCATATCGATTTTTAGATCATGTATGGCTACTTTTATTTGGAACTTTCTTTTCTATAGGCGTGGACAAAACTAGAAGCAGAGCTGCATTTTCCAATTTTTTATTATTTCTTAAAAACAAAAATTTCGAAATTTTTCTAAAACAAATTATTATATTTATGAAAAAAAAAAAAATGTTTCTAAAACAACTGCAAATTTTAGAAAAAAGTTTAGCCTTTCTTAACGTATTTTTTTTAATGCGGCATTTCGGGTTTTTATTAGTTTGTTCAATAAACTAAACCCTTTTTGAGTTACGCGAATATATGTTTTGCCACCTTCTCCTTTTTCGAAATAACGGTATTTCTCGAAAACAAGAGCTATCCTATAAAACGGTTAGCACCTCTGGATTCAGCGTACCCGAATTAAGTTAAAACGCCATGTGCTCCGCTTGTCACAAAAAAAGTGTCAAATTCTAGCACAGTGTTATACGCCCAAGTTGTATGTAAAAATATTACATACAATACGTATGAGTGATAATTAATTAAAATATTAATCATACACAAATATTATACCAGATTGAATTGATTACACTGGACGCCATAAAATAATTTTTTAAAAAAAATATATGGTTTATAAAGATTATTAAGCGCTCAAATCAACTCGTTTTCAGATTTTTTTCCTTAACGTCTACACCTTTTCCAATTTTAATTCAGAAAGCGTCATTTGTAATTCAGAAAACGTCAATTGTTATTCAGATAAGTCAAATTTAATTCAGAAAGCGTCAGTTGTTAATTTAGAAATTGTCAATTGTAATTCAGAAAACGTCAATTTTGAATCAGAAATTGTCAATTGTTATTCAGAAATTTTATTAACTATTTATATAAATTGACTCTTATTCGACCTTTAAAAATTTTAATAAATCCTCTTATTTAAGCTTTAGGTCTTTTTTTTATAAAAAATATTAAATTTATTGAATCCAATATTTCGGCACTCCGTTGTGTGCCTTTTTCAGGAATTTTTTTCTTGAATATTTGACAAAAAATTAACAATTTTTCATAAATTTAACAAAATTAACATATTTAACAAAATGTCATATTTTCAATTAACTACAAAAAGGTTTTCCAACTTAAACCTAATCTATTACAGTTTAAATAAATTTTTAATTTCCGTGTCTATTTTTATAAATTAAATGCCTATAATTTTGGGCTACATTTTCAGTATCTGACTTAAAATTAATTCTGGATATTGTTGGAATCTTTATAATTTGCAACGTTTCTAACATAAATCTATGCTTATAATTATTTTCCGTATTTAAAACTGATATATTTTCAAAATCATAAAAATGGTTTAAACTTGCACAATGGGTTGATAAAGCTGTTTTTTGTGAAGAAATATTCCTATATTTTTGATCTGACTTATGTCCTGTTATCCTAGTTTTAAGTTAATTTTTTGTTGTACCAACATACACTTTACTGCATTGTTTATTAACATTTCCCTTGTAAGGGAAATGTTAATGGACAATCATAATTATTTGATATTTCTAATCTTTCTGAAAATCTTGGTACATAAGTTATTGATATTTAATTTATAAGAATAGAAAGGGAAATTAAAAATTTATTTAAACTGTAATAGATTAGGTTTAAATTGGAACCCCTTTTTGTATTAAATTGAAAATATGACATTTTGTTAAATTGGTTACATTTATTAATTTTGATAAATTTATTAAAAATTGTTAATTTTTTGTCAAATATTCAAGAAAAATCCCTGAAGAAGGCACACAACGGAGTGTTGAAATATTGTATTCAATAAATTTAATATTTTTTATAAAAAAAAGAAATTTATTCTATGAGCTAAGTTTCAGTTATGTATTTTATAAAGCTTTTTGTAAAAAATGCGTGTCTCCCAAAATTTTACCCCCTTTAATTTTCCTGATATAACTTAAGGAAAAAAATCCTTAAACATTTTTAATAAAAAAATATTTTTTACAATTATTTTTTTTAAAAAATAATACTTCATTATTAATTAAAAAAATAAAAATAAGATCTTTTTTTTTTTTTAATTCAGCTTAAAAGAAACTGGCGCTTTACTTTACAAACCTTTTTTTTAGTACAACAAAAATATGATACCGTAAACTTATAAAAATATAATAAATTAAAAATTAATCAACAACTTAAAGGACATTTTTTAACAGCCAAGATCATTAATAAAAAAGAGATCATTAATAAAAAAATTGATTTGAAAAAATAATTTATTTGAAATTCACTTTATTCAGTATTTGTACATTGCACGTCTATACACCCAGAGAAAAACTATGTTTATATATGGTCACCTCCAACAAAACTATTTTTAAAGAATATGGTAAACATATTATGGTTTAATTTAACCATATTATTGTCACCGACAACCATATTATGGTTAAATGTGTCCTCCGTCAAGAAGGTACAACCATATTATGGTTGCCTCCGAACATGTTTTGGTCAATATTAACTAAAATATGTTGAACACTTATAATAGCATGGTTGGTTTTCAACTATTGTTAATTAAAAAACAAATTATTGTCAAAGTTCACCATAACATGTTTAGAGGCAACCATAATATGGTTGTGGCTTCTTGATGGAGGACTAATTGAACAATAGTATGGTTGTCAGGGACAATAATATTGTTAAATTTGAACATAATATGTTTAAGATTTTGTCTAAAAATAATTTTGTTGGAGGTGACCATATTTAAACATGTTTTTTCGCTGCGTGTACGCTTAGTGCAGCTCATACGCATAGGTTTACTGCATGGAGGTAAGTGTTAGTTTTTCTTTTGAGTCTACTGGGGCATATGTGGCATAATTAACAACTATCTGGCATTACATCTATCGGCAGCGGAGGTGCTGATTCTGGAGCCAAGATCCTAGTTCTTATATCTCGTAGTGATTGCGGTAGCCTTTGGCTGTATTGCCGTCTTTGCAAGTTTGGTTCAACCAATTGCCTTAAATAATGGCTAACGGCCATCGTCGTGTACGTCGACCGCATGCATATATCGAGCATTTCTTATCCGCTCCACCTTTTGTATTGTTATAATCAGCTTTAATTACAGGTTTTCCAGTGAATTTGTCAAGTTCGTTTTTATGGTGCATAGATGATCAAAATACAACAGAACGTTTTTTAGAAGGCACGCATGATAAATTTTTAAATCTTTGATAAAGTCATATATGGACGATTCTGGTGGTCATTTCTTTTTCGTAAGAAACTCCGATGGAATAGCTCAATTTCAAATTTATTAAGTGTTTTTAATTTACAATTTTTTACCAGTAAGAAAACGGAGTGGTCAAAAACATTGCAAGAAAACATAACGTTAAATATGACGTGTTGTCAATTTGTTTATATTAGATATTTACGTTAAGGTTGACGTGATGGTAAAATATTTTCAAGAAAAATTTACATATACATTGACGTGGGGTAATTTTTACACCAGCATATCGCGTAGCTCCGGACGTGCTATGCCGATCTCAAATACAACGGAATACTAACGATTACAAAATGAGAGGATAATAAGGTCTACTAAATCAGAACAAGTTAAACTCTGTTTCTGGTTTAAAATGTGTTTAAACCAATATATCTATAAATCAGTATACATATAAACCATCTTTAAACGCATTAAATTTGGCGTTTAAACTTTTAATGCAGACCATATGAATTTAACAACATTTATCGTAGTGCTGCCACGTAATTCTTTTTAAATTGCATATACTACATGGGTCAGTGACTTACAACTGTTGAGTTTAAACTATATATAAATATAAGTTTAGTTTAACTAAACCAGCTTTTCAACACTCACTGATTTAAGAGCTATAATTTTAAATCGGTACCCAAAAAAAAAGAGATTAAATAAAAAATAAAAAAAAAATAAAATAATGAAGCGGTAAAGGTTAAAGAATATTTAATTCCTTATCATTTGAAGGACTTTTGATCTGAATCGGATAAATCTTTCTTAAGTTGTAATGAAATTATTATATTAGCATATCTGCCCTTTTTCGGGTGAAAGTCTAGCCGCGAAACTAGGCGTGAACCTAATACGGCGTGAACCTAATACGCAAGCTAAAGTCAATTAAAACTAAGCCATAAAGTTATTGCTTCCGACTTTTGTAATTTTTTTTTAACCGACCAGTGTTATTATGAGAAAACTATTGCAATCTCTGTCCACGGTTGTCCATATCGGAGTAACATTTTTTGGCGCTAATACTATTCAGCCTTGTGGTTCTAACAAGATGAAGCCACAACAAATGCTGCAGATGAGTTATGGTAAGGGCTGCACTCTTTGAACGCATAATTTCGCGAAAAAGCGATTTAAACTGGCCTCAACGTTCACCTTTAAGCGCTCCTTTAGGTATATTTGAAATTTAATTTCAATGTTTTGCAAAGCTTAAAAAATTCTCTTCAGCGTAAGGAAATAATTTTATATTAACTTTAACCAAATCGTTTAGAATTATATGTTGTAGTATTTTTATTTTATATTTTCTAATAAATAACAATTCTAACCTTGTTTTTTCTTTTTTTGTAACACAACTGTTGTAATATAAAAACTTCCAGTTTGTTAAATAATTTCTTTAACACTCGCAATACTTTCAGTAAATGCGACAAACATTTCATGAAAATTTTTGTTTGTATTTTCATACGTTGCTAAAGCAAACATTTTTTCGTTTGCAACTATAAATATAAATAAAATGTCACTCAAAATAAACCATCATACACACAAATACTCATCTACTTAAGACCATAATGTATCATTACACGAAACGATAAATGCCATTACACAATAATATTTTAAAAATGCCTAAAAACATAACAAATGTCTATAAAATATATCACATTTACCAAACCATAACGGTGACAGTTATAGGCAGCTAACGGCCAGAAAATTCAACAAAACAGTGTAATACTGTTTGAACGTAAATATTATAAAAACGCTTAAACGAAACATCAATTACTTTTTTTTCCAATATCTCATTTCACTGTGATAATACGGTGGCGGCTCTAATTGTGTTTTAGTTCAGCTGAAAAGTGTTTTGCCTCCCCACAAAAACTGTTATTGTGAAAAAAGTAAAAAAAATAAATTAAAAATTTTAAAGCGGTATTGATATATGTATAAAAGTTATTGAGAGGACTGTGGGTTTACGGAACTACTTTCTTTAGAGGTACATTTTCACCGAGTTGCTTTTTTTAAACAAAATCTAAATTAATAATTAGTACTCGTAATGTGATTATTTTATTGAACTGTACCCATGTTCTGTAACTTTGGTGAGAACTTCTCACATCGAAAACATGTGAAACAAAATAGTCCATCGTTTCTCAAAATGTGAGAAAAAAGTGTGTCTGTAACTCACGTCGAAAACTATCAAAAGAGATTACGTCGCTACGTTATAAATGTCATAGTTTTCCACTCGAAGCCGATATGAAATTGCAGATGTTGTGAACGCTAGTCAAATATACGTTGACGGCGACCAAATTTGACTAAAATTTAAAAATTTTCAAAGACGGCGGCAAAAATACAGCCGTCGGCTATACCAAAAAATTTAAAGAGCGACTTTAATGTTTGCTGATTACAAAATTGCTTTGAAAACATTCGTATATGTACATATTTTTCAAAAATGTTAAAAGAAATATAATTAAACTATGAAAAAAATCTGTCAAGAACAAAATACTTATCTCTTCCGTGTTAATATTCATTGCATTTTGCATTTTTAATTTATTTTTTAGTGTTGAAATTTTTTCTCACCCCGTTTTAATGCGTGAGTTTTTTTGACAGTTCAAAGCGGGAACTTTCTCACAAAAATTTTACAGACACACTTTTTCAGTATATTGTCGAGAAATTTCCTTACGTGACAGCTATTACTTGTCAAAAATGTTTCAGATGCAGTTAAGTGAGAAAAACAGTTGTTGGTTTCAATTTTTGGCATTTTTGTTTCATTTCTCACATTTCAATCGAAAAGTTTCTCGCTGCGGGAGTTACAGAACATGGGCACTGTTTATGGGTTTTCATCCAAATTTTTATATTTTAGTCAGGCTTAATTAAGTCTAACACACAGTTTACATGATGAATTTTATGACGTCCAATTTTGGACGTCATTTTTTGTTTGGAAGCAAGCGGTGTAGAGAAGAAAGTGGGGTATAAAAATAGACATGGTTTCTGTTTTCATGTTTTTTTTTTGACACTTCGCTTTACACTCTTTTCTGTTCTTTCTGTTACGTTTTATTTTTATATCCTCATCAACTGGATTGAATGAAAATGAAAAAATTAGACGTCCAAAAAAACCATCGTATGAATTTGAGTAGTTTTTGGTAGCAACTTCAAAAGGGAATTAAGAAAATTGGACGTCATAAAATTCATCATGTAAATTGGGTGTATCAAATTTTTTTTCCATCAAATTATTTTTAATGAAGAAAGGAATTTACAACATGAAATGAATTAAAATTTAGTGATAATTTTTCATTCCTGACAGAATGTGGTTACTATCGAAACGTGTCAAATCTATCTGTCCGTAGGTTCAATCCCAGCTTCAGTTAAGCATGAAAAATTATCAATAAATTTTAATTCATTTCATGTTGTAAGTTCCTTTCTTCATTAAAAATAAATTCATGAAAATAAAATTAGATGAAATTAGGCCTGTATAAAATATAAAAATCAAAATCTAAATTTTTTATAAGAAAAATGATTTTTTCCAACAATTCTTTTTGAGGAAAAAGAAAATTTTATCACAAAATTTTACTTTTCTAAGATAAATAAATAAATAAATAAATAAATAAAATAAAATAAATAAAAGTCGGTTTTGCAGAAGGTGTCGTCTCAGGAGGGGGGGGGGGGGGGGGGGGGCTGTTCTACTCTCTACTGCAATGCACCAAATCTAGTGATTGGTACTCTTTAATGCGTTTGTGCATTTGTCTTTCGCTTCTTCTTTTTCATCCTTACGTCAATCATCAGCAGTTTTTATTAGTTCGTTATCGAGGGGGAAAAACCCCAGGAAAAACTGATGCTTCCTCGGAGGCAGTAATGTAAGGGAAAATTCGAAGTGAAGCGCTTACACTTTTATGAAATTCCTAGCGTAGAAGCTCTGCTTTATCGATCTGAAATTTGCCTACGAGGATATATATATTACGGATCAATTACTCCGTGACTTTTCGAGTGAAACACATTTTTTTCTACAAAAAAAAAAATTAATTTTTCAACATATGTAATCTCCTTTAGCCCAACGTTTCTTCAATTTGTGAATCCCTTCCAAAAAATAGGATTTTTCGAGGTCCATAAAATACGCGTTTGTTTGACCAATAATTTTAATCGTTGGAGCTAAATCTCTTTCCGCCGAGCCATTTCTTTAACTTCGGAAATAGGAAATAGTCACTGGGGGCTAAATCCGGAGAATATGGCGGATGAGGTACTAATTCGTAGCCCAATTCATGTAATTTTGCCATTAAGACTGCACACGTGTGCACCCGTGCGTTATCTTGATGAAAAAAAACTTTTTTTTGGCCATATGGGGTCGTTTTTTCAAATCCTCGTTAAATCGGTCCAATAAGTTGGCATACTATTCGCCATTTATTGTTTTTCCCTTTTGAAGGTAATTGATGTGGATTATCCCGCTTGCATCCCAAAAACCTGTTGTCATTTCCTTATTGGCCGACAAATTTACCTTGGCCTTCTTCGGAGCCGGATCACCCGGAGAAACCATTGTTTAGACTGCCCTCGTATTTCAAGCTTTGAAAATTAATATGATTTACGTGAATAAAGAAAGTGAAAAAATTAGGCATTGGAAAAAATTTTATTTCAGCGTTTAAAAAACTTTTTATAAATCCAAAATATTTTTTGGAATTAGAGGGTTAGAGTTGTTAATTGTTGTAAAATTTAGTTGAAATTTTTTATTATTCATCAAAAGAATAAAGAATTTTACTGTTTCAATGAAGCAGTGGAAAATATTATCTTAAAAAAACGAATTTACAGCGATTCAGTTCTTGTATTTAGCACCGCATTTAAAGATTGCAAGAATTATTTGCCTTATCTTACAGCCCTAGATTAAGGCAGTCATTTTAAGCAGCAAAAAAGGAAGCGGTTGGGATGCAGTTTCCGTATTGACTGCTTCCAAATTTTGAAATATTTTTGCTGGGAAAAAAGGCTTTCAAAATATTTAAAATTCTGCGAAACAAAAGTTTGCTTCGACAAGAATGTGGTTTCAAAAGAAGACTTGAAAAATATTACAGTTTTTACATCGTTATCATAAAGATGTATTCAGTCTGTATTCATAAAAATATTAAAAATTTAATAAGAGAAGTAAGCGTTTGTTAAATTAAGTAGTCGTTTTTGAATGCGAGGGTTACCCCCATACTCATAAAAAATATTCTAGGCTTATAGCAGGTTTATGAAACGAATTTTCTATGAAAATTTTTTAAAATTTATTAATCAAAAATATTATTTATGAATATGACGACTAGTTTTTATAAAATATATGGTCTTTTCAAAAATTAAAGTCGTTTCTGAGAATCCCGGTTTTTACAGTTTTCAAAAAAATTTCCCCGATCTCAAAAATACTACAGATATCACAAAAAAGGAATCCAATTTTCATAATATTTCACAGTTTCCACAACAATTCATAGTTTTCACACAAAGGCCAGGTTAAGGGAAGAGTTACAGTTTTCAAACAAGTTTAAGTTTTTGCAAAAAGTCACTGTTGTCCAAAGAGTCATAGCTGTTCTTAATTGTCACAATGGGCCAGCGTTAGCAGTTATTTAAAATTAATCACAGTTTTTTCCAAAAATTCAACAAGTCAAACTTTTATATTTTTTTTGTTTTGTTTTTTTGTTAAAGTAATAATTGGCCCCCAGGTGACTTTTTGACTTTTTGTTGAAACCTTGTTTTTTGTTAATACAATGACTTTTTTCCTCATATTGTAAAATTTTTTTTATGAAAACTGTCGGCCATGTTCTGAAAATCGAAATCACGAGAAATTTAATTCGAACAAGTTTTGAAAATTCTCTTGTGTTCAAAGTTCATAAAAACATTTCCTTTTATATACATACCTCCTACTTTGAGGACCACTCTCCTCTACCAGAACAACATTTGAAATCAGGAAAAACCATTTTAATTTTTAGAAAAACTCAATTGAAAAGCTTCATCGATTTCAACTTCACGTGATTTCGATTTCCAGAACATGGCCGAAAGATTTCATAAAAATTATTTCAATATAAGGAAAAAAATCATTGTATTAACAAAAAACACAGTTTTCACAAAAAGTCACCTGGGGGCAAATTCTTGTTTTATGAAACTGTGAAATAAAATGTTTTTTCACATTTTCATAGAACTTTTAATTCCTGTTTAGTGAAAAATTAAAAAAGAGCTTAAAAATGTTTTCACATGAAAAAAATGAAGCGAAACAAAATATTTTTCACAGTAACACACACAACCGTGTCGATTCGCTTTTTGTGATAAAGTGAAAACTTTTGCCAAGATATTTTGATATGAAAAAATAGTTTCCATAGAAAATTTGTTTGTGAAAAAGAATAAAAAATTACTATGAGGAAAGTGAGCCAGAGGAAATCAAACGAATACATAATGAACGCTTTAGAAGTGAATTTGGACAATAAAAAAATGTGCTACTAATCACATATTTAAAGAATTGTTTCTGTAGATGGCTCTAAATTTAGAGATGGCAAGTGAAAAAAACCGTTGGCAGTGTAAATTTGCCTTGGTAAGGGCAGGGAAAATATTACCCCCATATAAAATGAATTCTTATTTTCTTTTATATAGAGTTTGTTAAATCTATTCAACTTTCTAATTATCAATAAGGCATTAATAAGCAGAAGTTTTTTTCTTGGTGGAATACAATGGGAAAATAAGTATAATATTAAATTAAGGTTTATTTTTGTTAATAAGCTTCACCAAAGGTGGTTAGACTGTATATCAATGGGTTTCATGGGCAACCGCGAATGTCCATCTTTCGACTTCGAGATGATGATTTCTAATGTCCTTATTTTAAACGCTAAAATTTCTGAAAAAGATGGAACGATTCCGGTCCAAGTTCAAAAAGTGAAATACCTAGTTCAATAGTGTGATCTAGAATGACTTTTCAGCTCTCCTAAAAAGCTTGATTTTATGATATACACGCTTGCCCCATGAAAACCAGAAATATATGAAGTTAGATTCGGCAGAGTCGAATATACGTTGCACATTATTTTGCTATGTTTGCTCTTCCGTACAAACTTAACTCTTCATACGCGCAATAACACAATAACGCATTCAAAGAAAAAATTATTACAATAACGAAAATAAATGATGAAACGCCTGGAGAAGGAGTTAAACCCAGTTCAGCCATAGCACAAAATACCAATAGCAATATTCAGTAGTCACTTAGTGCATCTGTGGACGACTGTCCGGAAGTGTTGCCTCTTTAAGCGATGCAATATCTGGTGGTAAATATCCCACCAACAAGAAAGCCGAAGGACTAAGTGGTGTAAAACACTTCTAAAAATTAAAGATCGAGACTTGCTGAACTGAAAATTGCAACATTTCTAAGACCTTAACAAATATCTGTTTTAAAGAAGCAACAAATGCTACTAAAAAACAAACATGATCAATTTGGAATGTTGATTTAAAACAATTTGGATTTTTTTTATTATCATTTTATTTAGAATTTGATTTTAAATTTCGATAATTTAGTTCCAGAAGTTTCATAGGTACAAACTGGTTGAAACATTATTTTCATAGCATAAACGAGAATACCAAAATACGTATTTATGAAAAACTAGAGTGATAAGTTTCAATGAAAACGAAAACGCGGCACCCATCTTGCAGACAGCTTTCTTAAACACAGCTGATCATTTTAAATCGAAACCACTCTGCCATATAAAACAGGGACTGAAAATAACAGTTATTTTGAAATTTTAAAACAAAAAAACCATATAGAAGTAAATGCTGGCAAACTGATTTAAGTATATTATATTGATCCTTATGAACTTTTCTATGATAAAAAAAATATTATGATTTTTAAAGTTTTGATTTTTTTTATATATTTATTTTTTTGAACAAAGATAACAGTGATTTTTTGATTTTTATTTTTTCGATCAAAAATAAAAGTTATTTTATGATATTTATTTTTTTGAACAAATATAACAATTATTTTTTGATTTTTATCTTTTCGAGCAAAAATAAAAGTTATTCTTTACGGAAATGTACCCGTTATAATTATTGAGATTTCTTTAAATATTAAATGTGTTTTCATCATTGGGATATCTTATAAATATTTAAAGTCAACCAAATAATTATAACACGTACATTTCTATAAAGAATAACTTTTATTTTTGTTCGAAAAAATAAAAATCATAAAATAACTGTTATTTTTGTTCGAAAAAATAAAACTCAGAAAATAACTGTTATTTTTGTTCAAAAAAATTAAAATATAACTGTTATTTTTGTTCAAAAAAATTGCAATCAAAAAATAACTGTCATCATCTGACTTTTATGAAAAAAGGAATAACTGTTACGGTCCCTGATATGAAATGCCTATGGCATCTACAATCTCACGCACTTTTACTCTGCGATCGGCCAACACAATATCGTTTTTCGACATTTTCGGGTGTATTGACTTCAATTGGCCGTCCAGAACGTTCAGCGTCATTTGTACATGTGCGACCACAACGAAAGGCAGTAAACCACTTTCTACCATGGAAATCGATGGTGCAAAGTCGCATTAGTATTTATCATGCTTTTCCTTGATTTAATTGACGGTTTTTTTTCGCAAAAAATAATGTTTAATGAGCACACGAAATTCACTTTTTTCCATTTTTAAAAAATCCGCGATGTTGTATGTTTTGAACAGCTGTTAAACGCAAAGTAAATGACGGAACTTGCTCAAAACTTGACAGTAGTATACATATTAAAAGGTGGTACTTGATGGGAGCAGTCTTGGATTTCATATAACTACAAGGGAAGTTCGAAAAGTTACGGACTTATTGATCCGCCGTCGTGTCATAAAATAAAAATTGCCCCCTGGTGTTGTAAAATTTTTCACATTTTCAAACATTTGGATAAATGTATTTCTCAAGTCAGGCGCATTTTAATAATTGTAATGTAGTATTGTATTATTTAAGATAGTGCTGTCTTCAAATGTGCGAGCTCTTTAATTTTCCATTGAACTTTGTACACTACTCATTATGGCGTGCAGCTAGAAGTCTCAATAGACCAGTTATATCTAAGCCACCATTAAGAAACTTGAATGGAAGTTGGGTAAGAAATGACATTGAAAAAGGAAATTTGTTTGTTCATCATCTGAAAAATGTATTTACCCTTAATATATCTCACGATATAGCAGTCGAGTTACCGCCTGTAAATATTAGATCAGCTATTCCCCTAAGATCCGAGTTTAGAGAAATCGAAAAGGCTTTTTGAAATTTAAACACCAAGAAGGCACCCAGTATTGATAAGATCAGAAATAAAATGCTTTTGAAGCTACCAAATATAGCAAAGAAAATTATTCTTATTATTTTTAATGCTATTTTACGCCTTCAATACTACCCTGAAGAATGGAAGGTTTCCTTAGTAACCATGGCATATAGAAACTAAATTAACTCAAATGAAACTAAGAGCATTTCAAATTAATTGGCTTATTGGAAGAAATTCTGTTCTTAGCCTCGATTGCAAGCTTCTTCTTTACAACTCTATCTTAAAGCCAATTTGCGGCTACGGTATTCAGTTATGGGACACTGCCTCGGCTTCTAACATCGAAAAAATTCAAAGGTGCCAAAATAAACTTCTTCGAATAATCACAGCCGCTCCCTGGTACGTCAAAAACTCAAATATCCACGAGGATCTCAATGTGCCATTAGCAAAAACTATGATAACGAAATATGCAGTAAAATATTTAAAAAGGCTGGAACTTCACCCAAATCCATTAGCTCTAAATATTTTAAACTATGGCGGCCACACTCGCTTAAGAAGAAGAGACACTGCAGCACTCACCCAATCAGATGAGCGATAAACACCTACATATGTGAACAGAAACCGTGATGACGAAGTCTTTTTTGCCTGGCACTGGCAGGACATAAAGCAAATATTAGAATAAGATTTAATTAATTATTGTTAGTTCATATTAAATATGTGAAGATTCAATAAATAAATGCTGAGAGAAAAAAAAAACTTTGTACAAATAATACAACTGTGAAAGTCTTGAGTAACTACATTTAAGCATTGAGTGCTCAAGAATAAGTACAAATACACAGATACCTACTTTATACTTTATCAGCACTAAGAAAAATAGCCAAATTGTTGCTATAATTGTGACTGAAGCTTTAATTTACAAATAGTAGTTTTTCTTAAACAAAAATCACTTTTTTTTTTTTATTAATAAGACGTCAAGTTTTTGGAAAAGAGATGTGTCCCACTGTTATCCGTTTTGCAAATCCCTTATGTGTGAGTTTGTTTATGTGTTTTTTTTTTTTTTTTGTTATTTCACGCACTAATACCAATTTGTGTATTTGTTTATATTTACCGTTGTGTTGGGCTCTTTAGCCTTGAGTTAAGTCACTTGCTGCAACTACAACTATCACAAGGCTGAAACAGCAATAACAAAATCACACACACATAAAATCACACGCAGGCATATATTCATTATAAAATAACAAACAAACAAAAAAAAAAAAAAAAACAATAAATATTTATACAAATTTTTGTATATTTCAAAATTTTGCGTCATATAAAAGTTTAAGAACCAAGCAGGCCTCCTGCCTTCATTATGACATACAGCGGCATGTCATATCCACATAAATTTTAGGCGCAATGAGACTGTGCGATTATTTTAGTGTGTCTGTGAGCTGACAAGGGCTGCATGTACTAAATTGTTTCTATGAATGATGGTGTTTCGCTGTGCCCCTATTTATAAACATTTAGCTCAAAAAAAAAAAATTCACGCATAATTTTAGGCCACACGAGAGAATGTTTAAAACAAAATAATAAAAAAAAATGCACACCAATGACACAAACACCCAGAAAGTAAAATTTATGGCATAAATGAGGGGGAAAAACACGTTGCGTGTAATGAGAGTTAATAACTATTTGTAAACAAAAGCTGTAAAATATGGCGAATCAGTTAAATAGAAGAGGAAATAAGAAACGTTTTGCGCCTTAATAAAAACAAAAACAAAAAATGATGGAAACTTTTCAGCTTAGAAGTTTAAATTGTTAAAAAGGTGCTAGAAGCTGTTTAATATAAATAAGGCGCTTTGCCTTAGGCCCCAGCAAAGTCCACCAGAAATACAAGATTCCAAACTATATATGTATTTGCTTTAATGGACCCTACTAAAATGATCATGCTCTTCACGATCTAACCTTTCGCCAAAACGAAAGGCTACTCTTTTAAAATATTAATTGGAAAACATTTGTAGCGCCTTAAACTACTTAATGTCCCTGTCCCTGGTCCTTTAATTGACATTATTTTTTTAATGTATTTTTTCTATTCATATGTCTTCATTTATTCCCACCCAACTACATAAAAATTTGAGAATAGAGAGGGTAAGTGCGTTGCGTATTAGCATTGTGTTAAAACTAATGCTAACTAGAGCCTAAAATTATGCATGAAATTATTTACATTTTAACACACAAATAAAGCAAACACACTGCAACAAACATGTATTTTAAGACACGCACTTAAAAACATTTAAAAAGCAATCGTGCGGCACTCGCATCTACCGGAACACGAAAAGGAATAGTGTCACCAACAATATCCTTATCAGAGGTAGAAAAAGTAAATGTATTGAAATGTATCGAATTACCAATGAAGTATTTCATGTAGCCCCTTCTCTGTCTAATAATTGTCGATTACTAAACCAAATTTAAAGATGTTTTCGGAGTTTGTTACTCTATAAGCTAAAATAATGAGAGGTAGCACAATAAGAAAAAGCAAATAGTTAGCAAGACGAATTGAATACTAGGTGGACTTGTTAAACTACGATACCATCAGGTGTGCAAAGGCAAATTGGCCATTCAAACCCGAAGTGTCAAAAATTGTTTATGTTTTCATGTTGGCTTTCAGTAAAATTGAGAAGGGAAAATAATCAATTATAATTTAGCAAAAAACAAAAAAAAAAAAAATAAAAAAAAATGATCGTCTTCGGTCCTGGCGTGCTGCCCGCTGGACATTTTTCTAACGTATTTTATGAAATTTGTGAAAAGTTTTACATATTTATGACCATTTGTGCAGATAGCTGGAAACGTTGTTTTTTAAATCGTTTAGCAAGTTTTTAACTATCTGGCATCTACAAAAGCACATGTGGAAAATTCTTCATCAGTTGCATCAGCATTCGGTTTTAGCCTACCAGCTCCTAAAAAAGTGCATTTTTTTACGGTTTTAATCTGGTTTTTACCTGTAATTGTTTTCGATTGACTGAATAGACTTGTTTTCTGTACCTTCGTAGCAAAGGTAAGCAATTTGATGTAAATTGTGGCCCATAATTAATGACAATGTATTCTGTCCAGCTGGCTGCACGTTTGTAATAAATACTAAAAAAATGGCGGTAAAAAAGGACTGACAGAGCAAAAGCTCTTTGAGTTATTGATGGAAAGTGATTTGGAAGACTTTTCAGACGATGAAGGCGAAAACGAAATTTTTGATACCATTTTAGAGAACCAAGGGGAAGAGAATGTTGCCCTCGAAGCTGTGGAAGAAGTTCGCGAAATATTAAAGGGCACAATAAGAAATTTAAAATGGGTTTCGAAAAATTCATTTCTAACTATTTTTTTTGGTTAGGACCAGCACTCAGGGGATGGCCCCTACAAATGCAATGCATTGTGTTGGAACTAGGAAAAAAGGTTATGGGAAGGAGGATAGAGGGGTAGTGTTTGTGAACATTCGACTTGAACTTATTCATGTTGAAAGTGAGAGGGAAGACTTCATCAGGAAGGCTGTTCCACATATGAACAGTCCGGCCAAAAAACGAATTTTCTCTGCGTTGTACGATTTACCGGCCAATCGACCACAAAAGGATGGGCTCTTGAGGAAAAACGTGTATTACGGACAAACACACGGGTTTCGGGAACCAGATCCCTAATTTCATCAGAACACATCCCATTGTAGTAACGATAAAACAGGCAAATACAACTCACATTGCGACGGTGCTCAAGGGAGTCAATAGAATTGGATACCATACTGTCACCAATGAGAACCTTCGCCCTCTCCTGCACACGGTCGAGAAGCTCCAAAATAGGCACCGGCCCATACATGAGAGTTGTATTCCATTCGCGGTCGGATATAGGTGGTATAAATAGTAAGGAGATCAGATGGAGTGAAGTATGTCTTACACCGTTTCAAAAAACCGAGGCACTTGAATGCTTCTTTCGACACGTTAAATATATGTTCTGTCCATCGGACATCACATTGTATCCTCATGCCCAGAACATCAAGAGATTCTGATTCCTCAATGATTATACCACCCATATATACAGATGAGGCTCCTTGATCCGTCGCGCGTTTGTGCGTCAGCACGCAACATTGGGTTTTTCGGGCATTAAAATCGACCCTATTCGCGCGACCCAATGCGGAGTCGAAGATAAAAATAAATATATGAGATGCCGCAAAGAGGGCTGCCAACAAAAAACGCGATTCAAGTGTACTTCTTGTAATATATTTCTCTGCATTGCCAAAGAAAGACAATGCTATTTTGAATTTCATTCTTAAATCACTTTTTCAATTAATATTTCCTAATTTTTTTATTGTTTATTATTGATTTGTAATGAATTAATGCATAATTTTTGTTTTACTGCCCTAATAAATTGAACTTTATCAAAATTTATATTAAACTTTATACGTTCCAAATGTCCAGCTGGCTGGACCTGTCATATCTCCATAGTCCTGCACCTGACAAGAAAAATTTTTACTAAATTTTCTAAATTGAATGCAGGCAGTTCAGAAAAAAAATGTTTTGAGAGTTTTTCTTCAGGGGGCCGCTTCCGGGACTGAAGAGGATAAGAATAATTCAACTGTGATATTTTAATTTTTCGTGATTTATTTTTGCATTTATTTTTTATTAATTAAATCTGTTTTGTGTCGTTCATTAAATGTCGTATAAAACCTGTGATGTTAAGGTTTTAAAAGTGATGTAAATTTTACGAGAAGACTAATTATTTAATAAAAACGAATCACTGATGAGGTCGGAAAATACCGACGAAACGTAGGAATACGAAAAAATGAAATAAAAAAGTCTTTTATTTACGTTTAGAAAATTAATGACCTTGAAATTCTGATAGAACAATTCTAAAAATAACACAAAAATAAATTCCTTTTAAAAGAATATTGTTACACTTTTTAGACTGACAGGCGCCGCAGTGGTCCGAATAGTAGAACACAAAGAATTCTGATGCGGGGAATGTGGTTATTCTCGAAACATGTAAATTCGTCCCGAGTTCAATCCCGTGTTCAGTCAAGAATAAAATTATCAAAAAAAATTTTAATACGTTTCATGTTTCATATTCATTATTTTATTAAAAATAATGTAATTCAAATTAATGTGCTGTTTTCATAACACAAGTGATTGAACGTGTAGTAAAATTTATATGAAAAGCACTCAGTTTTTTGAGTGTTTTCCATATCAATTCTACTACACGTCCAATCACTTGTGTTGTGAAAACAGCCTAATCAAAATTTCAAAAAACTTCACTTACTTACACTTTTTTTCATATTTCTTTTGTATTTGAGTTAGATATTTTTGAGAGATTGGTAAAGTTGTTTTTGGCGAATTGGAATATTTTTTGTTTGTTGCTGTCATAGCGATGGGGCCACCTTGTATTCAATTCCCCTTGATAGTTAATTATAGACAAACTTTAGGGTTTAAATTGAGTAGTAATTCTGGCAAAAGCAGAGTTATCTGATCTCATATCTGCTAATTATGTCATTCTATTGCATGGCAATAGAGCATCTGTCAGCAAGACGATTTTCTAGATCATAGAGATCTAGAATACAAATCAATGCCCATGTTCTGTAACTTCCGCGGCGAGAAACTTTTCGATTGAAATGTGAGAAATGAAACAAAAATGCCATAAATTGAAACAAACAGCTGTTTTTCTCACTTAACTGCGACTGTAACATTTTTGGCGAGTAATAACTGTCACGTTGGGAAATTTCTCGCCAATATACTGAAAGAGTGTGTCTGTAAAATTTTTGTGAGAAAGTTCCCGCTTCGAACTGTCAAATCAACACTAAAAAATAAATTAAAAATGCAAAATGGAATAAATATTAATTTGGAAGAGATAAGTATTTTGTTCTTGGCAGATTTTTTCATTGTTTAATTATATTGCTTTTAACATTTTTGAAAAATATGTACATATACGAATGTTTTCAAAGCAATTTTGTAATTAACAAACATTAAAGCCGCACTTTACATTTTTCGGTGTAGCCGACGGTTGTATTTTTGCAGCCGTCGTTGAAATTTTTTCAATTTTAGTTAAATTTGGTCGCCGTCAACGAAACGTTTAACTGGCGTTCCCAACATCTGCAATTTCATATCGGCTTCGAGTGGAATATTATGACATTTATAACGTAACGACGTAATCTCTTTTGATAGTTTTCGACATGAATAACAGACACACTTTTTTCTCACATTTCGAGAAACGATGGAATATTTTGTTTCACATGTTTTCGATGCGAGAAGTTCTCACCAAAGTTACAGAGCATGGGTACAGGTTAATATTGAAGATCTACTTCTTTAAAAAAGCCCTTCTAATAATCCGCTCTGCGCCAATAAAGTGATCCTTTTTGCTAAGTTACTAAATTGCACTCTAATCGGTAGCGATCTTTTAGTGATCTTCCAACTGTCAGCCTTATAAAAACTTAAGGTATTTATTGCCTGCACTAAAAAGAGAATTAACAAAACAAAAAATAACATATGTAGAAAATTTTTCTTACATAGCATACAATAAAATATTCCAATTAAAAACGAACAATTAACGACCAAGAGAGATTTTGAAACAAAAACATAAATCTTTGAATGTTTTAGAAGCAACCAGTGTGACCAGTTCTAAAAAAATTTTACAGCTTAATCTGTAGCTCGTTCCTGTATTTCTCGCATCGCAAAATTTCTCACATGAAGTGTGAAACAAAAAATTCCATCGTTTCTCGATTTGTGAGAAAAAAGTGTTTCTGTATTTGAATGCGATAACAGACAAATCAGATTCTGTTTTAACTGGAATACTTTCAGCAATTAAGTGTAAAATGCAAGCGAAAAGTCAACGAAAGAAATAGATATATAAAAATAGGGCTGCCAGATTTAACGATTTATTGTAATTTTGAGGATTTTTTGTTCCGAAATTGGCAAAGTGCCGACTTGCTGATTTTTTCTAGTGACGATATTATTCAGTTTTCCAAATAAAACCATTTCAAATGTCTTTATATATTTGTGTATTAGGCACCACAGAAAAAGGTATCTTTAGGAGCAAGGAAGCTTAAATTTTTACATTTATCCCTTTTGTGAAAATTGTTCTCGAAATTGTTTGTCTGTTCCCTAAAAAATGTATCGGAAAAAGCAAAATGTCGAGGGAAAAATGCTTAATTTGTATTTCTTTGGACTATTTGTTTTTGTGATCAAAACATTAAACTATTACCCCATGTTTCAGTCAATGCACTAAAGAAATTTGTTTTCTTCTTTTGGCCAAAAATTTTATTTTTAGTTCAATATGATCTTTTGTCACGCCTTGTGTGACTTCTTCAGGGAAAAAAACAACCTAAATATTAAATTGTTATCGGATTAAAGAAAAAATAAAATAATTTATATTATAAAAATAGACCTCAAGTTTAAGTATGTGTGCATAATAAAGGGTCCCCCATCTAACGTTTTATTTAACTAGTGCTTATTTCGTGAATGGTAACACTTAGCTCATGTCTGATTTGACAGATAATTAGTTTTATCCTTCCGCTAAACGAATATGGTTGTGTATACGCTTGAACAATTGCGACATTACTTTGAAAATCATGGTAATGTGGCAGAATGTGTGCGAAAATTGCGTACGGATTTTGGAAGAAGAGAAGCACCGTCAGCTCCGTATGTTCGTTATCTTGTGAAAAAAGTGAAAGAAACTGGCATCCTCATCGATTAACCAAAGCGTAAAGAGCCAAAAACAGTGCGTACACCCGATAATATTGCTGCTGTGACAGAAAGTCAATTCACCGTCGTTCTCAACAATTGAACATTTCGAAGACATCATTGAGACGAATTTTGCATAAAGACCTTGGTATGACGCCATTTGAATAATATTATTTTCCATTATTAACCGGAAGGATTGTACTTTCAAATAAAAAAAGAAATTTGAGAATATATACAGTAGTTTTTTTTTATAGCATTTTCAAAAAAAAAAAGTTATTTGGCGGACCCATGAACTTTAACTGTGTTTTTTTTTTGACTATATTTTAATTAAAATCGAACTAAATATGTCAAAATAATTTTAAATTGCCGATTTTTTAAAACAAAAAAAAAACGATTTTTTTTTATTTTTTCTTAGGACATTAACGATTTTTTCAAAAATTTATCTGGCAGCCCTGCAATTAAAATAACAAAATATAACAATTGTGTTTTATTTATTTTCATCATTTAAATTCTTAATTTTCAAATTAAAAAAGAAAATAATACACATTCTTATGTACATACATGTGTAGATGTATATCGTTACCTTAATATAAAAAGGCCCCAACTCATTATTTTTGGAAATTCGTTTTTTTATTGATTATTGTAGAATGGTTGCTAATACACATTCTATTAAAATTTCAAGCAAATTAGATTAAAAATAAAGAAGTTATAAGCAGAATACAAAAAGCCCTAACTCATACACACAATTTTTCTAAAGAAAAAAAGGCCTAACTCATACACACAATTTTTCGAAAGAAATACATATTATGTATTTCAATCTGAATTCCTCGTTTAATTTTAATAAAGATGTTTTTTGACAATGGTTGTGTAGCTATATTATTTCAGCTTTTATTAAGTTTTTTCCTTCTCCTGTAAAAAGTGTTTTTGATGAGTTGGGGCCTTTTTATATTAAGGTAACGATATACATAATTATTTTATCGGATAATTTGGGCTCTATTTTTTAAAATTTTATTTTTCTCGCATCAATTTCAAATGTGATTTATTTTGACAGTTCTCGTAAGAAACATGTCGCAAAATATTGTTACAGAAACACTCCGTCTCACATCCTTCCAATAATTGCTGGAAAATTATTGAAATGACAGATAATTCTCGCAAAGTAAAGATACAGAAAAACTTACGGGAGAAAAACCATTTTTTGTTTCATATTTCACTGCTTTTGTAATAATTTACTTGTTGTATGCGGGAAATATTACGATGCGAGAAATACAGAAACGGGCTACTGGCATTTAAGTTTGCTAAAAAAAATGCTAGAAATGATTTTAAAAAATGCTTAAAATAATGCAAAATAGTTTTTAAAGATTTGTGATAAAATTTATTATGACAATGAAGATTTATTCGAAACTAAAAACATTTTAGTGACTTATTTTTTAACGAAATTGAAATAAATGGTTATATTAAAACAAGTGGATAGATTTTGGTAAAGGATCTGATACACATGAATATGAAGCACAGATAGTAGAGATTAAACTTTAAATTAAGGGACCCGCCGACCCCTGATGATGCTAAATTTAAATAATTTGTTTCTATATTTTTTTTATTTTTTAGATCATTTTTTTTAAAGTTTGAGAAAAGTTGAAGCTATTATTTTTATTTTTTCACCAGCCTAGAGCATACAATTTTTTCACACATTTACACTATAAAATTTTTTTCTTAATACAAAGTAAAATTATCTTGTACATTTTATATCGTTAATCACAGGGCAAAAAATATTTACAAGCATTTCTAATATTCCCTGAATATTCTATTTTTTTACCAAGCCATCTAAGATGTTTTTTAACATAGGAATTATCCCTTTACATACGAAATTATTTTAGGTACAACTATTTAAGTCAAAATTTATTATAATTTATAAAAAACTTCAAGTAAAATCAATAAAACTATTTGTCAAAATTTTAAAAATAAATAATGCTAAAAAAAATCTTAAACCATTTTCTAAAAGTTCTAAATAAAATGCCAAGTGCTAAATGAAATAATTGAAATTTTGCAGCTAAATAAAAAATTGTAATGCTAAATTTAGCTGCAAAAATGCCAAAATGGCCACACTGGAAGGAACTGTGCTTTTTTCGTTGTAGAAATTAATTTCAGACCGACTGTTAGAAAACGCATGCCGCCTTTGTTTAGGTACGGCAGAAGGGCAAAAAAATTAAAAAAATAAAATAGAGAGCAAAAGAGTACCCTCCTTATGCAAAAAAAAGTTATTTTTGGGAATACAAAATTTATTATTAAGATTTCTTTTTTTTTTTTAAAATACACTGAAATTTATTGTTGAGGGAAATCTGCTTTCTATGCGCATTTCACTATTTGCTTAGGCCAGATCATCAGGCATCATTTTCCAAAGTCTTTGAAAAAGCTAGAGATTTTGTACAAATAAAACTGTAAAACGAATGAGAATTTCAAACACTGATAAGGTCTTACTTGCAACGATATCACAGCTTAAACGAAATAAACCCATCAATAAACAGTGAGTTTATCATTTCTTACATTCCCCTACAATTGGTTGGCTTTTTTCCGACTCGATTTGATGTTGAAAGTGGGTAAAAAGAAAAAACCATATTTAACAACAAATTGTTTCATTTAATTGTTTTCATAAGAAAACCAATATAAAGTTCAGTTTTTTTTGCACGGGCACATGCAAAATTATTATCAAAGATTTTTTTGGGAATACAAAATAAATTATTATTAAGATTTCTCTATGACGTGCTAAATTCTTAATTTTTATTTTTTTTAATAAATACACTAAAATTTATTATTTATGCGCCTTTCACTGGTTGCCTACACTTTTGCTGGGCTTAATGTGCTTTGTTAACTAATTTGAACCTTAATTTTTTTTTGCATTCTAGAAAGAATTATAATTACCAATAGATTCTCCAGCACTCATTTTCTTCTAAAAGCCCAATACGCCAGAGGTTTTGACGATTTTTTACATTATGAGGCGATGTAAAAAGTAGAGCGTTAAAACAGGTGAGAATTGCAAAGACCCTTATGTGTCTCAGCTATTGAATAAAGCTAAAATTGTTGTTGGAAAGTGTGAGCGTTACTTTATTTGCACTTCAAGCGAGCTGGGTCTACAAACAGAATAGTTTAAGGTGTTTTTAAAAAAGAAGTACACAAAATCGATTTTACTCTTCTAACGTTCTTTAAATGCTAAGAGCCATCTGCAGGTTAAAATGAATGTTAATAAATGCAATATGAATAATAAAAAGTGAAGCAAAGACATACGAATATATTCTATATTCTATCTGCCGTATACATACGAATACTCGCCCAGGTTCTGGAAATCGAAATCACGTGAAATTGAAATCGTTGGATATTTTAAATAAATTTTTTTTTTCAATTGAATGCATCTTTTCCTGTTTTGAAAAGAGGTAGTGGTAAAGGTTAGTGAACTTCAAAATATGAGGCATATAAAAGGAAATATTTTTATAAACTTTAAACACAGGATAACTTTAAAATTTTGTTCGATTTCAGTTTCACGTGATTTCGATTTCCAGAACATGGCCGATTTTCGATTTAATAAAGGTTTTCAAAACAGATTTCCTATGTAAATTTTACTTAATAAACGTTTGTTAAATGAATAATCGTTTATGAATCCTGGGGTATATCTCCATGTGCCGCTCGCTAATCTAAACAAGCATTAAAAAATTCTCCTTCTCTTTTCCAGCACTCTCACTCACGCACAACACTAAATAATTTATGTCATTGAAGTGAAACTTTAATAATATGTTAAAAATACTGATAATAAATTTTCCGCCTAAAAGTTTGCTAAAAATTAAGTAATTTTTCAATTTGGTTTTTAATAATTGTAGTGGTTTTTATTTAATTTTTTTCCCGTTTTGCCTCAAAACTTTTTAACAAATGACAAATTAAGACACTTTTTTTTTCTCAATACAATTGCAAAGTAAAAAAAAAATATTAAATGCGTATAATTTGTATGCTACAGTTGATACATAGTAACCCCAAAATGTATGCAACATAAATTATATTTTTTTTTTGTTCAAATTATAAGGGGTACGCTAAATGAAAAGCACACAATCAGAAGCAAAAATGTAATAATCAGATGACAGTACAATATGTTTAAGTAATAAACTCATTTATTATGCTGGCTGTGAGGTTGAGGTTTTTATTCGTGTTGATAAAAAGTGAAATGGGTACAACATAAAAAATTTATCAACATCAGCATTTAATATGATGATGTATACATTAATGAGATAAAAAGATGAGTTCTGATGTAGGTAGAATATTATAAAAAAAAATTTTGAGTACATTATCATCTTCCTTAACGGACAACTTTGTTAAGCGGATACCTCCTTTGGACGGACACTATTACCTGGTCCCGGCAGCGTTCTATCGGAAAGCATTGTGTTTTTGGAGGAGGATATCACCCTTGTACGCACATATTTTAATGGACCCTTCGGTGTCCGGTCATAAGAGATTCCATTGTAAATAAATGGGTAATATTTTAAAAACTGGAAGTAGAATAACCGCAGTTTTACCGTTTGTATAAATACAATTAAGGAAAAATAAATACCGTCAAAATTTTTTTTCATATAAAGACTTTTTACATTCATTTTAAAACCATATTTTTTTAGATTTTTTTGCAACTTTTTATTTAAATTTTTAAAATATTCAACGATTTTCTTACGACTTCTTTTATTTTAGCGATATTTCCATTGTAGACTGTTTCAGTGATTTTAAGGTATTTTATTGTGTGACAATTGCAGTTTTTGTTTGATGTATTGCTTAAAATCGTGGAATTCATAACATGGTTTGTGTCTTGAATAACTTTTATTTCATGTTTGAGGGAAAACATTTGTTATTTGTTCTCACTTACGCTGCATTTACACATGAAAGTACTTTTCTGAAAATTCTTTATAACGCATTATCACCACAAATTTAACATGAAAGTGAAATTTCATTATCAAAATGTCGGTAAAGGGCAAACTTCTTTCAAAAATTTCTCTTCTTCTTCTTTTATTGTATATATTAGGCCGATTCTACTCTTAGTGCTGAAATTCTTTTTCCATTGATCGCCCATGGAATCGCGAATGGAAGGACGGCATAATGGTGAAGATTGCGAAAAAAGGAAATTTGAAAGACTGCAACAATTGGCGGGGCATATGTGTTTTACCAGCAATTTCAAAGATTATAGCAAAAATAATACTAAATCGAATAAAGGAACACCTTGAAAACACAATAACCTCGGCCCAAGCCGGCTTCCGTAGTGGTTTCTCGTGCGCAGATCACATAAACACCATTCGAATTATTATTGAACAGTGTGTCGAACATAATTCAACCCTTGATCTACTTTTCATTGATTTTGAAAAAGCGTTCGACAGCATTAATCGTAGTTGCATGTGGAACGCTCTTCGTAAGAGAGGTATCCCGTCAATACTAATAGCATTAATAAAGGAGAGCTATAATGATGCTAACTGCGTTGTGTTACATAAGGGGAAGTTGTCTGAACCTTTCCAGGTACTAAGTGGAGTGCGGCAAGGATGCATACTATCGCCACTTCTGTTCTTGCTAGTCATTGAGGACGTACTGACATAAACCTCATTTCAGCGTAGGGGTGTTCAATGGCGTATAGATAACTCCTTTTTAAACTACCTTGCATATGCAGATGACATATGCCTTCTTTCGCATAGAGTTCGTGACCTGGAGATGTCGATGGCTGACCTCCAGTCAAAGTTGGATGGTACAGGTCTAAAAATAAACACAACAAAAACAAAAGGTCTCTCCATACAAGATAACTCTCCGGCATCTATTAATGTAGGTGATAACAACTATGCCATTGTCAACGAATTTTGTTATTTGGGTAGCATGATTACCGCTGATGGAGGTACTGAGATTGACGTGGAGGCAAAAATCAGTAGAGCTAGAGCAGCATTTGGAATTCTAGCACCAATATGGCAAAACAACAACATTAGTCTTCGAACAAAACTGCGAATTTTTGAATCCAATGTAAAATCAGTTCTTTTGTACGGATGCACAACATGGAAGGTAACCAGTATAATTACAAGTCGTTTGCAAACATTCGTCAATCGCTGCCTCAGACGAATACTTCGAGTCTTTTGGCCAAATGTTATATCAAATATTGAGCTACTTCGTAAATCAAATCAGATAGATGTGGCAACTGAGATTCGAAAACGAAAATGGCAATGGATTGGTCACACACTCCGACGTCCAGATGAAAATATCGCCAAGCATGCGTTTCGTTGGAACCCGTTTATCAAGCAGGACGAAGAGTTGGAAGGCCTAGAATAACTTGGAGACGTTCCACCGAGGCCGAAATGAGATCTGTGGGTTTAACATGGAACGAAGCTAGAAATGTAGCCCAAAACCGTGTACGGTGGAGAACGACTATTGTTGGCGCCCTATGCTCCAGTGGGAGTTAAAGGAACATATATATATATATGTATATATATATTCTTTTATTGTTCTGCTTATTTCAAGTTCCAGATTAGCCGAGCCAATTATTCACGCCGAACTTCAGGCATTCGTTCAAAATAATATTTATTTTAAATTAGTTTCCATGATATTTATAAATTTTAATTAGAATCATTGTGATCTTAATATTTAATTTGGAAAAATATATTACAATTCTTTATATTTACGAAAAACAAAATTTCAATTGGAAATTTACTTTCATGAAATCGCTTTCTTAAAATTTTCATTGGAAGCTAGCTGAAAGTTGGACTGAAAGTAGAAAAATTTAAATGTTTTAGTGAAAAAGTGTGAGTGTATTGCGACTTTCAGGAAACTACTTTCATGTGTAAATGCCCAGTTAGTCATTAAACGAAATGGTGTGAGCAAAAAAGTTCCAAAATGTTGAATTGTTTGTTGGAAGTTTTGATAAACCTCTTTGATTTGAAGATTTCTCTCTGATACTTATCCATCGATTACAACGTGCGACAGATGTTTTGTGTTGTCTAAAACAGAAAATTTTGACTAGGAAGACGAAGAACCGACAGATCAGCGAAAGGTTGTGAAATGACAGAGGCATAAAAGGCATTAATGGCTGAAGATTGTTGTCAAATAAATCGGTGGCCGAGAGCAGGAAAATTGTGTTCCACATGAGTTTATGCCGTGAGGCGTTTGAAAAACGATTTTTCATGTCCGAAATGCGGTTTGAAAACCATGGCGGAAAGTGGTTTGTGCATCAAGTATTTATTCGCAAGGAAAAAATTTACCGACTACAAGCAGCCAAAGTGCAAGAAAGCATCAGTTAAGCCAACAGTACACGGACTGTGAAGAGCCGCATGCGCATTTGGTCCGGATGTAATTTTGACATCAAACCACAATGGTCATTGTGTATTGTGTGGTGTCGTCGAAATTATTTCAGAACCACATGCGCATGTGGATATTCGAATTTCGTTTACTCTAGGCTAAAAGTTATGATAACCAGCCGAATCAGCGTCGAAAAAGATGAATATACATGACACTATGATAATGTTTTGTGTTTGGCGGTGCCATAAGGGTTTCATCTATTATAAACTGCTGAAAACGGGCCTGATAATCACAGAGTGCCAACGTCGGATACAACTGGCTTGTTAAAGACAAGGCCAACAAACGGCCGGAATATTCTGGAATACGCCTCGGTCGTCTGGGACACCCAGTATGAGGTATATACAACAAAACAAAAAAGAACTCCGTACCGAGGCAATTTCTTTTATTCGGTCGCCTGGGACCCCCAGTATGAGGTATATACATAAACCTGAAATCCGTACCGAAGCAATTTCTTTTATTCTGTTTTCGAAAACGGCATTAGAATTCAAATATCGTCTTTTCTCCGTATGAAAACCGTTTAAAACTAATTAATATCCAACCTTAAAAAATCAGTGGGTATATATGAACATCACCTTCATGCTGGATTTGTTAAACGGTGAAATTGTATCAGAATTCCCTTCGTGAGGTTCAGTTTTCAATTCCTATTCGTCTCTCCAGAAATTTTATTCCACTTAGACTTCAATACTTTCGGTCTAATTATTTAAATCTTGATCCTATCCGCAGAATGAGCTCCTAATTTAATAATTTTTACGTCTATTGATTTTACTGATCCTATAGGCGTCAAAAATAACCTCTCAGATATCTGAAGATAAATTTAATGCAAAAATGTTCCTTTGATGTTATGTACTAATGTATCTAGATTTATTAAGTTTAAGCATATAAGAAATTAAGAAATATTAGTTTCATTAGCGAATTAAGTAAATGAATAAATAAATGTCATGGGTGAGTCAAGTAGAGATACTTTTTTCAATAGCCTTTTTTTGATAGATCACGTGTGAGTCGGGTCATGCTGTCATGTTATTTTTGTTTAGTATTGCTTGGCATTTCATGATGGAAAGACTTATGCCTGAACAACGTTTACAAATCGTTCAACTTTGTTACGAAAATTCACGTTCTGTGAGGAATGTGTTTCGTGCACTTCGCTCAACTTATGGTCAATATAATAGGCCTACTGAGCGTACTATTCGCAACTCCATCACCCATTTTGGGACCCAGCATTCATTATTGGATAAAATTCGACCGAAAAAGCCACGTCCAGAACGCTGTGAAAAAATATAGCGGCCGTAGCTGAGAGTGTCCACGAAGACCGTGGAGAGTCGATTCGGCGCCGTTCGCAGCAACTCGGACTGACGTGTGGAACGACTTGGCGGCTTTTAAGTCGAGATCTTAAATTGAAATCGTACAAAATACAGCTTGTGCAACAACCGAAGCCGCTCGCCCTTCCCAAGCGACATCGCTTCATTCTATGGGCTCTTGAAAAGATCCAAGAAGGTCCGACGTTTTCGAGGCAAATTTTGTTCAGCGATGAGGCCCATTTCTGGCTCAATGGGTATGTAAACAAACAAAATTGCCACATTTGGGACGAAGAGCAACCTGAAGAGATTCAAGAACTGCCACTTCATGTGTGGTTTATGGGGTGGAATCATCGGTCCATATTTTTTTAAAAATGATATTTCTTTAAAAATGATGCCGGTGCGAATGTAACCGTCAATGGCGACCGTTATCGTGCCATTATATCCGACTTTTTGATGTCTGAAATTGAAGCTCGTGATCTCGGCGACATTTTGTTTCAGCAAGACGGCGCCACTTCCCACACATCGCGTCTATCAATGGATTTATTGAGAGAACACTTCGGTGAGCACATAATTTCACGTTTTGGGCCGGTCGATTGGCCACCAAGATCGTATGATATCACACCGTTAGACTTTTTCCTGTGGGGATATGTGAAGTCTTAAGCTTATGCGGACAAACCCGCTTCGATTCAGGCCTTGGAGGAAAACATCACGCGTGTCATTCGCCAGTTACCAGTCGAAATGCTCAAACGAGTCATCGAAAATTGGACTCAACGGATGGACCATCTGCGACGTAGCAACGGCCAACATTTGATAGACAGAATCTTCAAAAAATAAATGCCAAAGAATGTTCTTTCAAATGATAATAAACATTCCCCATTAAATTTGAATTTTCTGTGTTTTTTTTTCTTTAAAAAAGTAGGGACCTCGAAATGGATCACGCATTACAACCAGACATGAAGCTGTCATATTTCAGAAAGATAACATTTTTCTTTAAGAAATATTAATTTAATTTCAAAAACAGATTTAACTAACTCATTATTAAGCAATGTCTATGATTTAAAGAACTGTCAATCGAATATTTGAGACACAAAAAAAAAAATAAATAAAAAATACCCTCCACATTGGCTTAGTAAAAATATTTTAGCTACTGCTCTTTTGAGTATCAAAATATACACACTTACCACAAAAAAAATATATATATATATGTATATATAAACAAACTTTTATTACATATTTCAAGCATATCCAAATATAATTTTTTTAAAGTTTTGTTTGAATTATTTTTTATTTTATTAATTTTTATTTTATTATTTGCAGTAACATTTTACATACATTTATGCAGGTTACATGTTCAACAAACATTTGCCATACGATAATTTGTTGCCCCAAAACACACATACACATACACACTAAGTAGGAAAACACACACAAACAAAAATATGCTGCCACTACAGGGAAACGGCAGGCAAAATGCACAGTTTCCAACAAAACAGAAAAACTTTAAACACAATGTACGCCTGTATGTATAAACAAAAGGATTGGCAAACACATATCCATAAATGGAAGGAAGCAACGAGAGGAGAGCGCTCTCTTACACTTCCATTACTCTTTATGGGCATATGTGAATTTATGATGTGTATGTTTCATTTATAGACTTGCATGTGTTTATAAGTTTGTATTTTCATAGTTTTGGGATTTTAAAGTACTTTTGTTTGTATTAGTGGCTGCTGTTATGTCTGTTTTATACATGTATGTATTTATGTATGTATGTATGTAATGTATATAATGTATGTATATATATATATATGTGCATTTTGTGTTTATCAAAATGTGCCCATGTTTGTAGTTTTACCTAACAAACAAATCGTTACCTGATAATACATATACCTATATATATATGTCTGTATATACATATTTTTAGGCTGACACAATGCATATTCTCTTAAAAGTACCTGCATCTATACTATAGTAAGTTTTCATACACAAACTTTATATACAGGCGAACTTTCCTATAATGATTCTGGACGGGAGCAGAAAATCGCTGGATTGTATAGAAACTTCATTATACAGATTTTATGTTTTTTGAACTTTTATTTAAAATAAGCAGGTTTTTATTTGGATAACACTATTCCATTTTTTCTTCTTCAAAGAAAGCATCTAATACATTTACCCCCGTTTTCACGACTTACCGATAGCTAAAGGTAGGATTTTATCGGCGGTATAAAAAGAGTTCCCTTATTAAAACTTTACTTTAACCTGTCGGGTAGTATGAACCTTCCTTTAACTAATCGTTCACTTTTGGTTAAAGTAAAGTTGGAATAATGGAACACTTGTTATACGGCCGATAAAATCCTACAGTTAGCTATCGGTAAATCGTGAAAACGGGCCTTAGAGATTTAGATGCACTACGCGACACCTCCGCATCTCCTCATCCCTACAAAGGTTCGTATTGTGTCAACTGATGAAGATACACTTCCCAATGTAGATATCGTCTTATTGATACCAATCAAATCTTTACCGGTCTGTTATTCTTCATCGTCATCTGAATCTGTAAGAAGAAATTTATTTGACATTGGGATTCAAATATGGCCCAATATGCAAATTTGCTGGAATTGAGGTATAAATCAAGTATAATTCCAGTCCTGTTTGGTATTTTTAAGCCTTGAATTCTGCTTGAATTACAATAGCAAACTCCAGCAAAATGGATACTGGAAATCCAGTCGAACATAACAGTGTAATTCAAGCGTTGAATTACAGTAAAATTCAAGCCTCAAACACATAATAATTAAACTTGAATTCAAGTATTGAAGGCAAAACCAATGTAAATCAAGCCTTCCAATGGAATAGGAAATTAAATTTAAAAATTCAAATTTAAAAATTGAATAAAGAAAAAAATAGTGTATCAAACTATTGATCATCTTAAAGAGTTTGGGGGCTTATTCACATTTTACCATAAAGCATCTGCATACAAATGTGGCATCATTGGAAAAGAATTTAAATGTGTTATACGATGGTATAATTTTTTGGTGCCAGAGTAATATAATAATCAAGGACAATAAGGCAAATTGTTATGAGATTTACCTTTAATTTCCGTAATACTTCAGAGGGAATGAGAATTACAAACACTCAAAACGTCTTATTAGAAATGATATCAAAGCTTAAACAAAATACCAACAATAAAACCGTGAGTGTATCTTTTCTTACCTTCCCCACTACAATTATTTGGAATTCTCCCAACATTAATTGCAGTTGTAAGTGGGTAAAGAAAAAACATATTAAAAACAACAAAGTACTTTTATTGTTTTCGCAAAAAATCAAAATAAAACAATTTGCCAGTTCAGTTTTTTATGCACGTGCACTAGACCGTCTCACTTTTCATTTTTTTCGAAATTCCTTCATGAACATCGATTTTCTTTATCTTCTATAAAAACCAAGAATTTTGGTGTATAACACTTAAATATTGATGAACAGGAAGTGGTCTCTCAAATCGTTTTTTAATTTTTTAGGCAAAATGCCTCTTTTCCAAAAAATTAAAAAATCTTGATTTTGTAATTCGGCTCAAACTCAAGCAGTTCTAAATGGATTTAAACGTCATTTCATGCATTAGGAAGCCCTATTAAATTTCCTTAATGTTTCTTAAAGCAACATTGCCAGTTTGTTCGATGGTTTTTTATTCATAGCAATACAAATTCAGATTTTCAAATACAAACTTAACATTTTTTTTTAATTGTAGCTTACCTTTTCATATATAAAAATTAAACGAGGCAAAACTTTTATATTCTGTAAATGCAGTATGGTAGGAAATTTTAAAATAAAGATTTTGGTGTAAATAACAGTAGGATTCTGTTAAGAAAAACTTCAGTTTTAGTTGAAATGAGTAAAGTTGTTTATTTCTAAATTTGCTTATATTTCATAAATACATTATAAAATAAGAACAAATTGGCCTTTTTATTTTTTCAAATATGCTAAAATTGTGCTTTTGTTGGAGTTTGGATGCGTTTTGTGAAAATTCTCGATGACTTGAAATAAATCATTTTGGTTGTGGCGTTTCCCATACAAAGACGTTATACATATCTGTATATTAGGATAACGAAACGAGCTAAAGTTCCCAAATTAGGTACAAACATATCGGTTATCAATACACAGCATCCCACAAAAAAATGGGCGGGATTGAAAAAGTGGGCATGGTACCTCCCGTATAAAGATATTATTTAAAATACCCAAAATTTTAAATTTTAGGGCTACGTTTTATATATCAAAATATCAGAAATTTTTAGCAGAATATTTTTCCCGAAAACCCTGCAAGTTTTTTCCCAAAAAGAGTAATGCCCAAAATAAAATTTTTTTTTAAACATACCCATTTTCGGGAACAATAGATCTTTCCGAGTCCAAGTGTTATTATCTAAGTAAATGGTAAATTTCTGGTTAAGGGCGTGGGTATATAAATCTGCCAAATCGGTTAAGAAATGTTTAAGTTATTAGCAAAAAACTCCAAAAATGGGCTAAAAAGCATAACAATTTTTATAAAAACTAAAACTTTAGAGCTGTCATATGACCTATGGATACGTGTAATTATCAAAAGATTGGAAATTTTTATTAGAACATATTTTCTGAAAAACTCGGAAAAATCGGTTAAGATACAAAAAAGTAATTACCAAAATATAATTATTTTTTTTTTTATATTTAGAAATAAACAACTTTACTCATTTCAACTAAAACTGTAGTTTTTCTTAACAGAATGCTACTGTTATTTACACCAAAATCTTTATTTTAAAATTTCCTACCATACTGCATTTACAGAATATAAAAGTTTTGCCTCGTTCAATTTTTATATATGAAAAGGTAAGCAAAAATTAAAAAAAAATTTTAAGTTTGTATTTGAAAATCTGAATTTGTATTGCTATAAATAAAAAACCATCGAACAAACTGGCAATGTTGCTTTAAGAAACATTAAGGAAATTTAATAAGCTTTCTAATGCATGTAATGATGTTCAAATCCATTTAGAACTGCTTGAGTTTGAGGCAAATTTCTAAATCAAGATTTTTTAATTTTTTGGAAAAAAGGCATTTTGCCTTAAAAAAATGAAAAAACGATTTGAGGGACCACTTCCCGTTCATCAATATTTAAGTGTTATAAACCAAAATTCTTGGTTTTTATAGAAGATAAAGAAAATCGATGTTCATGAAGGAATTTCGAAAAAAGTATAAACTGAGACGGTCTAACGTGCACTTTAAAAAATTTATTATCTATGTTGTTTTTGGGAATACAATTATTTATTAAAATATTTTGTTTGTTGCGCTTAATTCCCTTTTTTTAATAATTGTTAGTTAATAATACACTTAGTTTTATAGGTTATGACAAGTTCTCCAAAATTGCACAAAATTAAAAAATTACACGTTAACAAACGAAGTTACCGTGGGTTTAACAAAAAATCAGCATTTTTGGAACAAAACTCGGCAAATCGGCACTTTGGTAATTCTAAGGTAAAAAAATCGTTAAATGCGGATAAATTGGCAAATATGGCAGGCCTACGTTAGTGTTTTATTTGGTAAACATTTGAAAAACAAACGAGTTTAATCGGCATTAAAGATGCCGTTTCGATCGTAATTTTGATTAATCTGGGTAAAACGTTCCTGATCCATTTATCACGATTTCTTTATGTTGGCATCAGCAGTTTTCCTACATAAAGTTTTTGCAACAATGCCATGCCGTTTTTAAAATGTGTCTAACCATCCTGTACTGGCTTCAAAATCTTTATGTCCCCATGAATCAGCGAACCTTGGCTTTTTGCTTTAATAATGGTCCAGATGTAGGAAAATTCTTACCGCGTACGGTGTTTATTCATTTAAGCATCGCTTCATCAATATCCTCATAAAGGCAGGTTCGGAGTCCTTTGCGTTTAGGGGTTAATTGCTCGTTTTCTACATTTAATTAAATTAATGTGCTGTATTCACAAAATTTTTCTACATGTTCAATCACTTGTTTTGTGAGGAAAGCACATAACGCCTTGTTTTTAAAATATTTGATAATGTGTTGGGAAGAATTTCAAACTGCTTAACTGTATCTTTTTTCCACGATCTTTATTTTTATTTTATTAAAAATAATTTTTTTTAAAATAAATGCTCCTTCGCTTAGTCATTTTTGTTCACTTAAGACGGAGAACTGCTGTCTAAATCATTAGTGATGGGATTTAGTTCCTTTTCGGTGTTATGTTTTTTAATCTTTTGGGAATCCCCTATTTATATACATATTACTTTATTCTCGTCACACAGCGTTGTTAGTATGCGTAAGGGTAACTTTTTTTAAATAATTGATTATATGGAGACAAACGCGCCAAAAACTCAAATTTACATCTAAAAAATTGGTTCATTGTAAAGAAAATTTCACTGTATGGAAATTCTCTATAAGGAGATGAAAATATACTAACATTGGAACGAGAAAGATCTGTTTTTAAAATAAATTCATAGTAAGGAGAGCTTTATTGTATAGATGTTCACTATAGAGAAGTTCAACTGTACATACATACTTGCACTTAAACTAGCATATTTTCATACCAGTGCTGCCATTTAAGAAATGAAGACAAGCGTTATGTGTATTGTAAAAACGGGTAATAAATAACAAAAAAAAGGATAAAATTGAGAATTAAAAAAACTTTTAAAATGCGTGTTTTGCTTTGCAACTAACACATTAAAAAGGACAGAATTAAACCAAAATGTTTAATATCGAGGGCTTATATTCAAATAGTGCTTGCTGCAATTTTTCAAAATGAGTTTTTTATAGCAACGTGTTAACTGACTGAATTCATTCTGCTGTCATTTTCCAAAACGGTTTTTTTTTAATACTCGTACATTTTTGTAGTGCTATCTTATATTTGTAGCTATCCAAACTCTTTAGTAGATTTAGATCATTGAAAGTGTTACCAATTTTAAATATATATTCTTAAAATAAATGAACTACACAGAAAAAACGGTTTTATCAATTAAAAAATGGTTTAAAAAGTATTTAAATATAATTAATGTTATAATTGAATCAATTATTTTTTTAGTTGAAAGAAAATTAAAAATTTAATTTTGATTTAATAAACATTTTAGTTGTTTCTAAATAAATTTTCAATTAAAATTTTAATTAAATAACAAAAAATCTTAATTGACTTTTTTTCGTTTAAAATAAAATAATTTAAACATGTAGAATTGTTGTTGGGAATTGTCAATTTTTATTTAAATAAATTAACACATTGTTTGAAATGGCAAAGTTTTTTAATCACTTTTTTAATTAAAATTAAAAATATCATTTGTTGAAAATATTTTTTCAAAATTTAAAAATTTTTAGTTATCACTGTAATCATTTTGGTAATAGGTGCAAAATCAACAACTTGTTTGCTTGATATTATAAATTTAGAACAAATTTGGTGATTGGAGAAATTTAATAATTTTTTCTGTGTAAATTCAAGCCAGGCGTCAATTTATTTTATTGTCTATGTAAGGTTGCGGCTGGTTTCAAAAAAGGCATATTTTTAAAGAATATATAATTTTAATCACCACACAAGCCCGATTAATAGCCCCTGGAGCTACTGCACGCTAGGGCTTAGATCTATCACACAAAAAGATTAGGCTCATATGAGGCAATTTTTTTATGGTCTGCTATTGGTAACATGTCTTCAAACTGGCCTTTAATAAAATTGCTCAAATCTTCGCGTATTTGTTCCGGAATAATTTTTTTTTTACAATTTCGTGGCTTATACAGTCGGAAAAATTTAACTTGTCACGTTTGTTGAAGTGTTGCGAAAATTTTTAGTTGTGGTGATTTGCTAGACGTATTCACTTTTTTTTTTTTATTTATTTATTTAATTTATTCGTCTATGGAATTAATCCTTACAGACTATTTATACAGCACAAATTTTAATAACTCAAATAAAATAATTAATTATGAATTTAACAAAATTATTATTTTACTTTTAGTTACATTAGTATTTAAAGAAAAATCTATATATCTGTACAGTTCATTAAATTGAATACACATTCTCCTGAGAGGGTCAGCGTTTGCATAATTAGCTCTAAAAAACTAAAAGGATAATGGTGAGAAGTAACGTGTTGGTCGTTGATAGAGTCTTTTTATTCCCGCACTTTTTGGATTCCCGGGAAAGCGGGAACTAAAAATCAAATTCCCGGGATCCCGGGATTCCCGGCCAACATTTTGTATTTATTTATTTACTTATTTCTCCAATGAAACTAATATTTCTTATTGGTTATTATGCTTAAGAGAATTAAACTTAGTATCTATTATATAACAAAAACTTAAAAAATGTAAGATTCAAATTATTTTAAGACACTTAAGAGGTTATATTGATGCCAATAGAATAATAGAAATCAATATACGTATATATTGTACATTGTAAAATTCAGAGCTCATTTGCGTAATTAAAATGAAAGTATTAGTCTTACGTTATATAAAAACTCAACATTACGAAGTAGGAGTTCTGAAACAATTTTACCGTTTACCAAATTTAATGACATATTTTTTACAATTGTATAACCCTTAATCAGCAGTGGTGTATGAGGGTATGTATACTAAGTTTCATTCAATGTGATATTTTTTAATATTCATCTAAGGTCCCATAAAGTATTTTTATTATTAGTTCTTTATTAATTCTAAATGACACCCAAATGGCAATTGTTTCTAGATCTTCTAGGCTGTTCGGGATTGAATTACAGCAGAATCGCTTCAGTAGGAAAAGAGTTATGCACCAAATGTGGAACTACCTCCCAAAAAACTCAACTAAAACGAACATAAATTTGTGGCGAAATGCAGACAAATTTTTACTTTCTACTTTTATAAGTTTCAAAATCACTTGAAATGCCGCATATGAAACACAATCTAGGAAAACTATTTACCACGCCCTTAACCGCAAAGCTTTATAATAATGTTGTAAAATTTACACTTCTATTTGCTAGGACAAGAAATAATATTTCGTGAATGAATCTATCATAGGTCCAATATAAATCCCATTCTCAAAAATTAGTTTAAAAGCCTTAAACTAGAAAAATTATATATTGTGGTGAAATTAAGTTGGATAAAACAAATAAAGAGACAAGTCTGATATAAATTTACTAAAGTTTTAAAAAAAGATTTTCTTCAAAATCTCCCGGGAATCCCGCAATAAATTCCCGGGAAAGCGGGAATTGAAAACAACTGAAAATCCCGGGAATTCCCGGGACGAGAAATCCCGGGAACAAACTCTAGTCGTTGAGGAATGTTGAACGAAATATTGTTGAGCAGAAAACCAGAACAAACATCACCGTTAATAAATTCAATAGAAACGAGACATTTAACATAGATCGTCGGCTTTTTAAGGTTGGCAGCTTAACAAGGGCGAGTCTGCTGGTATATGTTGGAAGACTTAATGGGTTGAAATTTAAACTTCGAAACCAGAACAACAGAAATTGTTTTTGCACAGATTCTATCCTGTCGATATAAGTTTGGTACATAGGGTCCCAAATTATGGAAGCATACTCCAAAATAGGTCTCACAAGTGATGTGTATAAAGTTTTAGTTCCATAAGGGTCATTGAACTCTTTAGCCCATCGTTTTATAAAACCAAGTACTCCTCTGGCTTTGTTTACCATAATTGTTATATGATTATTGAGACTTAGTTTAGGATCCAATAAAACACCAAGATCTAAAAAGCTATCCACTTTTTCTAGTTGAACATGGGTAAGAACAAACTGCATTTTTTTGTTGTTAAAAATCTATCCATCTGCAAAACTGCATCATTAGTTTCAATACTTTTTTAGAAATTTTAATAGTTATAAGCCGTTTTTAAAGAATTTATCCAAGACATACAAAAACATTTAATATATGGTACCTAAATGGGAAATAGTATTGCAGAAACTTATGGTTTAGGCACATAGAAGTAAATTTTGGACCTTTTTCTTTAAAAATATTTTGTCAAAAAATTAAAACATCGTGGTTATTGACCAAGTTATGAATTAAGTTAGAAAAACGGCGAAAGCCTCCATTTTGAATAAAAACTCGATTTGTGCGACCTCTGAACCACTTCCGAAAAATTTAAAAAATAATTGACCCTAATAAGCTTTCAAATCATGCTTGACCCTTTTTTGCGACACACTAATGTATATGTTTCATGAAATACTCAGATATTTTTAATTTGGATTTTAATTAATTTTTAGGCAATTTGTAATTGCAACAACAATATTTTTCTTGTCTTAAGGGATCTGTACACGGTCAAACATTTCTCATCAAGCGCTATTGTAGTATTAATGAAAATATGTGACACGGACGATGCTGGGTGGAAAATCAAAAAGTTTTGATATGCCGGCGAATATAACGTCCAGCACACGTACACGAGTGAATTCACCTGCATGACAAGCATTTTGATCATGTACAGACCACTTTAGAATGTATTAAATATGAAATAATGAATTGGATGTGCTTAAAGAAACTTAATTTCTAATCTTTGGCTTAAAATAATTCATTTATGCCCGTAATTTTTACAAAAAAGATATCTGGTCTCGTCTTCGTACCTACCAGTTATCTTTACCTTTTTTCAGCGTTATTTGGACTACATGCTTTAACCTTTTATGTTTTCTTCTAAAACTGGCAGTATTTACACCATATTTTCTTGATTTCTTCATTTGTATTTGTAGAAATTACGGGCTTTAGCAAAGGAAAGAAAAGTATACGAATAATAAAGTTTGCTTCTTCATTAAAAGGATTTTAGAAATTGTAGACTTTAATCCAAGAATTTTTCAGAACTTTCCTTATTTTCCCCTTATTGCATTGCAAGATTGTTTAGGGTGTCAATGAAATTTTGTAATAATCAATAACATCTGCTTCGTTTTTTTGTTTTTGGTATTCGGAAGAAATAAAAGGCTAACGAGACCAAAAAAAGGCGTGATAAAATACCCGAAAAGCGTAAAAATGGCAACACCGATTCATACATGTATAAGTGTGCAGCAAACAATCATAATTTATTATTTATGGGTTTTTGTTTTACTTTAGGCTGCATTTTTATTAAGAGCATAAAAATCTTGATGGTGATGCAGTCGAAGATGATGACGACGTTCCAGCTGATGTTAATGCTAATAACCAAGTTAAACTTAATATACTTAATACGGGGAGAAATGAAAAATTTAAAGCTTATTAAAAAATAAGTGGTCATTTTTATTTCGCATAAAAATCTAGAAATTCTCAATAAAAACGTATGCAAATAATTTCTCTTAAAAAATATTATTTTTTAATTGTTGTACCAAATTTGTTATTTAACCCATTTTTCGCCGACCTGTGATTATAATCACCAGCACTCATACTGTTGTTTTTTGCTACAATTTTTTTTTTCTGTCAGTTAATTAAAATCTTATTTCGTTATTATATTGTCAGTTTAATTGGTGCGGCGGAAAATGGGTTAATATAATTTTAAGGAAAATTTCACGAATACTAAATACTAAAAACTTAGTCCCTTATTAAAGTTTAAAATAGAAATATTTAAAAAAAACTTTCTAAAACAATAAAATAAAAATCAATTCATAAAACCATACAAATGCAAAATGATGTCAACACGCAATACTAATTAAACACCTAAATAAAATACGCAGTGTAAATAATAAAAGGACATTATAAAATCTACGAATACATGTGGGTGCACACGTATGATTCACCAACACAAACTGAAACACACACACGCCCATGTTACAATAAAATATCATACGAAATAAACTTTTACAAACAAATAATTTATGAAACAAACGTAAAAAATTAAGCCAAGTGTGCAAAGTACAAATTACGATGTTTAATTCCATGACCATTTGGAATCAAGTAGAATATGCGAAAATAGGTTCAGCAAAACTTTAAAAGTGAAGAATTAAATGATTAATGATTAAATCAAACCTGATCTATATCAGAAAGAAGCCAGCACAGAAAGATAATTTTATTTCGAAAATTTTATAAAGCGTTAATTTATCACAGTGACATAAAATTTCTTTAAAAATTTTATAAAAAAAATTTTATTATATTTCAATGATAAAGTTTTTTTTTCGAAAAATTTCCACAGTCATAAAATTTCGCTAGAAAAATTATCTCAGTGATGAAATTTCTCTAGGATATTTGTCACAGTAATAAGCTTTGGTAATAAAATTTAGCACAGGGTTAAACGTTTTTCACAGTAATTCAATTTCTTTCGAAAAATTATCAGAGTGATTGATTTCTTTAGAAAATTCTTCACAATGATAAAATCTCTTTAGAAAATGTGTTACAGTGAAATATTTTTTTTAAAAAATTTCTCACAGTGATAAATTTTCTTTCCTGTGATAAAATTTCTTTAGAAAATTTACCACGTTATAAAATTAACTTAGAAAAATTATCACTGTGATATAATTTTTTACGAATATTTATCACAGTGATAAAATTTCTTTAGAAAATTAATCACAAGTTATAAAATTTTTTTAACAAATTTATCACAACTGATAACATATTTTTAAAAAATAAATCAGTGATAAAATTTCTTTAAAAAATTTGTCTGTAGAAAAATAATCACTGTGATAAAATTTCTTTGGAAAAATAATCACTGTGATAAAGTTTCTTCAGAAAATGTATCTCAAGTGATAAAATTTATTTAAAAATGTATCACTGTGATAAAATTTATTTAAAAATGTATCACTGTGATAAAATTTGTTTTCATAATTTTTCACTGTGATAAAATTTCTTTTGAAAATGTATCACTGTGATAATTTTTTTTTTAGAAAATTGTTCACAAGTTATACAATTTCTTTAGAAAATTTATCACAAGTAAAAAAATTTCTTTAGAAAATGTATCACAAGTTAAACAATTTCTTTAGAAAATGTACTCGTATCACTGTGTTAAAATTTTATTCAAAAATGTATCACAGTGATATAATTTCTTTCGAATATTTTCACGTTGATAAAATTTCTTTAGAAAATTGATCACAACTGATAAGATTTTTTAAAAAAATAGATCAGAGTGATACAATATCATTAAAAAATATATCTGTAGCACTGTGATGAAATTTATTAAAATTGTTGAAAAAAATAATCACCTTGATAAAATTACTTTAGAAAATTAATCACTGTGATAAAATTACTTTGGAAAATTAATCACTGTGATCAAATTTCTTCAGAAAGTATATCTCAAATGATAAAAATATTTTAAAATTTTTCACTGTGATAAAATTTCTTTTGAATATGTATCACAGCGATAAAATTTTTTTTAGAAAATTCATCACAAGTTACAAAATTTCTTTAGAAAATTTATAACAAGTTATAAAAATTTATCACAGTGATAAAATTTCTGTCGAAAATGTATAACTGTGATATAATTTCTTTCAGATATTTATCACCGCGATTAAATTTCCTTGCAAAATTTGTCACAAGTTATAAAATTTTTTCAACAAATTTATCACAAGTAATAAAATTTTTTAAAAAATATATCAGAGTGATAGGATTTCTTTTAAAAATGTATCTGTAGCAATGTGATGAAATTTTTTAAAATTACTTTAGATAAATAATCACTGTGATAAAATTGCTCTAAAAAATTTATCACCGTAATAAAATTTCTTCAGAAAATGTATCTCAAGTGACAAAATTTATTTAAAAATGTATCACCGTGATAAAATTTCTTTCGAAAATTTATCACAAGTTATAAAATTTCTTCAACAAATTTATCACAAGTGATAAAAGTTTTTTAAAAAATAAATCAGAGTGATAACATTTCTTTAAAAAAATGTATCTGTATCACTGTGATGAAGTTTATTAAAGTGTCTTTAGAAAATTTATAGCAGAGACAAAATTTCTTTAGAAAATTAATTACAGAGATAAAGTTTTTTTTATAAAATTTTGCATAGTGATAAACTATCTTAAGAAGATTTTATATTTTGATAAATTTTTCTTTTTTTAAAAGAACTTGCAACAGTTATAAGATTTCTTACAGTAAATAAATTCTTCAGAAATTCCATTACTAGGATTGAAATTCTTAAAAAAATTCCTTCAGTACAGTAGGTTTTCTTAGAAAAAAAAGCCGAAAAAAATTTTAAAATTTTTCACATTTCCTAAAGTTCAAGCAAATGTAGCGAATATTTCAAATTAAAAGATTTTGATTTGCATATTGCCGCGGGCAGATTTCAACGCCTTAAAATTAATATGCATAACACGCATTTTTATAAATTCCTTATTTTTGCAATCGCCAAAAAGTGACGGTTTTATTAAAATATGACTGTAATAAAATAAATATTTTGTTTTTTACCAGTTTAATAACAAAGGTTTATAAATATCTTTACTTGACTTAACAGCAATTACACATGCAACGCAAAATTAAAGAAAAAAAAAAAATTAAAAAGGACACAAACAAAACATAAAAATACATGTTTACACCTTTAACTATACTATCGCACTTGATCATAAAGAGGGTATTAACTCAAAATTTAAAAATTTTTAGTAGAAGCAAAACAATTTTTAATTTAATATTAAAGGCATATGAAAAATAATTTTTTAAATCAACCCTTTCATTACTAAATCGTAGACAGAATAGCACGATATTACGAAATAACGTGTCGATTTGTTCTAAAAAGTGGAAAAAATAAAAATTAGTACTCTCTTTATGATCTAGTGCGATATATTAAAATACTTGATATAGCCTTGAACTCTGCTTTACAATTTGTGACCCTTAAATACAACAAATGACTTAATATTCAATGACTCTCATAATCAGCAGAATGAGAAGAAATTACATACTTTCCTTTCGGTAAAAGCACAAAAAACTTTTACTAAATTCTTCCATTGAATTTATAGCGATAATTGAAAATGTCACTGAAGCACGTTACAACAATATTGCACATACTTTCTTATAAATGCCTTATAAAACAAAACCCCCTTTTAAATCTTGTCAATGTTCAAAAGTGAAGTCAGGAAGAGAAGTATGAGCACAAGTAAATAATGTTTTCTTAATTGTGCTGCCATTGGTCACGCAGCGTAACGAGAGATCTTTAAGTTTTTTTTTAAGTGCGGGCGAAGCGAGAAACACGAAACCACGAGTTTGGCTAAAGTTATAAAGTTTTCTTGTTTAAATATTAAATAAAGAGAGAAAAAATTCTTTTGTTTAAAACAAGTGCTTAAGTAATGAAACTACAAGTTGTTTTCGATATATTAAAAGAAGTTTTAATGTAATCTTTAGGTACCCTACCATTAAAATTATTGTGTTCAATTGGACAGAACAAAATAAAAATATTTTTTAAAAATACTACAATTAAATTTCTTTAGAAAAATTAACACAATTGAAATTTTTTTTAGAAAACTTTTTATTTAAAAAAGATTTTTTAAAAAATTATTGCTGTGAAAATATTAAAAAAAAATATTGCTGTGGTAGATTTGTATAAAAAAAGTATAACATTCTATTTTTCTACAAAAAATTCATCACTGGTACTTTTTCTTAAATTTATTAATTTTTATTAAACGTTTTTGAACAATTCTTAGAAAGAAAGAAATCTAATCACCGTAAGAAAATTTCTTTAGAAAATTATGAACGTAACAAAAAAGTTTATCTTTCTGAACAAAAATGTTGGTAGAAAATATATATAAAGGGTCCGCCAAATAACTTTTTTTTTTTTGAAAATGCTATAAAAAAAACTACTGAATATTTTCTCAAATTTCTTTTTTTATTTGCAAGTACAATCCATCCGGTTAATAATGGAAAATAATTTCATTCAAATGGCGTCATACCAAGGTCTTTATGCAAAATTCGTCTCAATGATGTCTCCGAAATGTTCAATTGTTGAGAATGACGGTGAATTGACTTTCTGCCACAGCAGCAATATTCACGGGTGTACGCACTGTTTTTGGCTTTTTACGCTTTGGTTTATCGATTAGGATACCAGTTTCTTTCGCTTTTTTCACAAGATAATCTTTCCCAGCGTTGTTCAAGCGTATACACAACCATATTCGATCAGCGGAAGGATAAAACTAATTATCTGTCAAATCAGACATGAGATAAGTGTTACCATTCACGAAATAAGCACTAGTTAAAAAAAACGTTAGATGGCGGACCCAAAAAAAAAAACGTTAAATGGCGGACCCTTTATATATATGGGCATTTCCTTGAGAATGCCAACCACGGCTAAAAAGATAAAAACCCTTGAAATTTTTTTTTCAAATATAAAAAACAGTAACAAAATACTTACGATTTACTATGCAAAGTAACATACAGCTTATTACAATTTATGAGCGCAAAAAGTACGAGTTAAAACTGAATATCTCTTAGATTAATTTTTAATAACCGCAATCAACAACATTCAATTTTCTGTCGATTAAATACAGATACTGGTAACATTGGAATTAGACTTTGAAATCTATGTTATAACGACAATGAACAAGATGAATGAGGAAATACCAAATAACGGGTGTTTAAATTTCAAGGGCCGATGATGGATTTTGAACCACACCTAAACGTCAATTTTTTTTCTGCATTTCATTTGAAATTTCTCAATTTCAGACTAACTCAATTTGAACCATGGAAAGACACACAATCTAGTTACGCGTTTAAGTTATTCAGGCTTATTATGAAAATGGTTCAAATCAAAATGCATATCGTGAAAATCATCTTCAGTAATGAGGCACATTTTCACCTCAGTGGATTCGTTAATAAGCTGAATTGCCGCATTTGGGCAAATGATAATCCAAGAGTGATTGTCGAAAAACCAATGCACCCACAAAGAGTGACTGTTTGGTGGGGTTTATGGGCTTTCTTCACTGTGATAAAATTTCTTTAGAAAATTGATCACTGTGATTTTATTTTTTTTTAGAAAATTTATACAAAAAAATGTCTGCAGAAGAATCAATTCTTTTTCTGATAATATTTCATTATAAAATATATATCACAGTGTTAAAAATTCTTTAGAAAATATCTGAGTGTAAAGCTGGGATCACACGATTGTCGCAATGCACCAATTTTCACACTTTTTAATACCCAAATTGTGCGACTGCACAATCAAATGCCTTATGTACCAATCAAGGGGAATATTGTGCAAATAATATGCAACCCTGGTGCGGCAATCGTGTGACTACTTGATATGCAACCGCACGTCAATAAAAATGACAAAAATTTACGAATATTTATTGGGTTCTTTTGCGGCAATTAAACAACATAATACGCGCCAATATTTGAGTATATGTATAATAAGGTTTCTACGCCAAATTTACCCAAAAAGCCATTAAAATTACCAAAAAGCCATTAAAATTACCCAAAAGCCATTAAAATTTTTCCAAAGCCATTAAAAAGCCATTAAAATTATCCAAAAGCCATTAAAATGAACACGTGTTAAAGTATGTCAAATGAACACGTGTTAAAAAAGGTCAAATTTTTAAAAAAAAAAAAATTTTCAAAAACAAAGCAATAAAAATGTCATAAAATTTTAAAAAAGGCAAAATTAGGGGGGAAATTCCTGAACACGTGTTAAAGTATGTCAAATGAACACGTGTTAAATTTTATAGGAAAGCAATGCACAAGTGGTGGGTGCATTGTTGAAGCCTTTCTTTTGTTGTGATCGATAGACAGACATAGAGATATGTAGATAGATACACAGACAGACCTTGAGGAAGAAATTGGAAAAATATTTTTTGTGTGTGTTTTGTGGAAGACAGACATACTGTGTACTTGTCAATGCACTTGTTGAAGCCTTTCTTTTGTTGTGATCGATAGACGGACCTTGATTTTGAAAAAAATTTTTGTGGACAATTTTTTCAAAGCGCTGATATTAAAATTAATAATTTATGGGGTGTGAGATGATAAGGGTATTGTATTGTATTGAGGTGTGTCTTGAATATAGATAGATAGATACACAGACAGACCTTGAGGAAGAAATTGGAAAAATATTTTTTGTGTGTGTTTTGTGGAAGACAGACATACTGTACTTGTCAATGCACTTGTTGAAGCCTTTCTTTTGTTGTGATCGATAGACGGACCTTGATTTTGAAAAAAATTTTTGTGGACAATTTTTTCAAAGCGCTGATATTAAAATTAATAATTTATGGGGTGTGAGATGATAAGGGTATTGTATTGTATTGAGGTGTGTCTTGAATATAGATAGATAGATACACAGACAGACCTTGAGGAAGAAATTGGAAAAATATTTTTTTTTTTTATTTTTTGTGTGTTTTGTGGATTGTTGAAGCCTTTCTTTTGTTGTGTGTGTGTGTGTGTGTGTGTGTGTGTGTGTGTGTGTGTGTGTGTGTGTGTGTGTGCGTGTGTTTATGGGTAACCAGATGGAGGGTTGTTGTTATTTTGTTTGTTTGGGTGATCGACGAAAATATTATTGGATGGATAGACAGACATACAGACAGACTGGCTTCGTAACAGCAAATGGTTTTTCAATTTTATTTGGGGTTGAAGAATAAATTCAAAGTATTTATTTATGATTTTTAAAAGAAAAGAGAAGATAAAAAGGGGGAAAAGGAAAGTTAGTCAGACAGATAGACAGACAGAGACAGTCTGGTATTTTATTTGTTGATAAGTAAATTTACGATTGTATAGATATTTGAAAGTATATATTTATTTGGGGTTGAAGAATAAATTCAAAGTATTTATTTATGATTTTTAAAAGAAAAGAGAAGATAAAAAGGGGGAAAAGGAAAGTTAGTCAGACAGACAGATAGTATTTATACTAGTTTGCATGGATTTTCCTATGTAAGTATTAAAAGTAAAAAAAGGCTTAGTGGAGTATACTTCTGAAAACTACTTTTATTTACATTTGAACACTGAAGATATAAAGAATGAATTCGAGCCTGTTGGAAATTGAATTTGTGGACGAAAATTCTATGGAAGCAGCAGAAGAAGACATTACACAGACGCGTACAAATGCGTTAATCGACGAAGCTATAGCGAATATGCTAAAAGGAATTGAAATCCCCAACAACCAGCTGGCATACTATGATTTTTTGTGGGAAATTGAGGATTTTCTGGACGATGAAGAGGGAGATACCATCATTTTGAAGGCAAATGATGGTTTTTATTTGGACGAAGATGGAGATCGTTATATTAGGGAAGTAGACTTATGTTTATAGATGTAGTAGTGATTTTTTTTTTTTTTAATTCAAAATATATTTTAAGAAATTAATAAAAAATATAAATAATAAAAACTAATAAAATTGAAATTAGAATTTGTTTTACAATGGGTGTGGTGGGTAAAAAATTGAAAAAAAAAAACATTATCGATAACTTTAATGAATTATAGCAAATAACATATGTTTAGACTATGTGTAACCAAAAAATTTTTTTTTTTCTATAAATTGTGAATTTATTGAGTTATTTATTACATTTCATTATAAATTATCAAACGATGAATATTAACGCGGAATTAATTGCTTCATTCAATAAATTAAATATGAAACATATTTTAAGTGTAAAAAATATGGTAGATGGAAAGGACTATCCTATTACAGGAGCTGAACGAGTAACTACAAAATATGGAGATGTTATAGTCTTAGAATTGGATGGAGCTATGCTTTATCTTCCTAAAAGATTTAATGCCTTAACTGAAAACGATGTTGGGAGCCTATCAACTGGCTCATATATCATTTCAAAGATTCCTTTAGATGACGAAAAGGATAGCATTAATTATAAGCTGGAAATTAAGACGGCTCCTCCTACGAAAGGATATTATCCTTATACTCATTTTAATACATTTAAATAAAATAATTTTTTTCAATAAAAATGATTAAACAATAAAAATAAATTATTATAAATTCTTGTGTTGTTTTCTTTTATTAGTAAACAGATAAATATATATAATGTAGAATTATTAATATTTTTAATAAGTTGTAACTGAAATCTTAATGTGGAAAGATGGAGGTTATTGAAGCTTTTCTACAAGAATTTGGAAGTGTAATCTTTGAAGAACATTTGGAATTATTATGTACATTCAAAAGAGAATATACAAATTTTAATGTATATAATATGCCTTGCTCTCACGAAAGTACAAGTGGAGATGTCGTGGGTTTGTGTGGATGCTACTTTTTCTATAAGAGGAAAAAGGAGGTTATAAGAATTATAGAAAATTATAAAAAGATATTAAAATATTTTAGAAGTCTAAATTTATGTACAAGAAAACAAAAATAATTAAATAAAATAAAAAAAAAAAAAAAAAAGATAAAAGCATTTTTTCTTTAAATAGAGAGTTTCAAAGCAAAAATATTATTAGTTTACATTTAAAATTCATCGAGAATGTTCAATCTTGTAAGAAGCCCGAAAATATACGACTGTGTATTTGAGTTGGAATATTTTATAAATTTAAAATTAAAGATATCTTGCGGATTTTCCACAGCTCTTGGTTTTAAGCCTATTGTCTGGTTGCATTATAAGGATAGGAACTTCATTGGATTGGACCGGGATGAATGGATAAACCTTATGAGCTATAAGGAATATATTAAGGCAACACTTAATCAGTATGAATTCCAAGATTATATGAATCTAATTAATAAGGATGAAAAGAAGGATGTTCAATATACATTTCAGTATAGGAATAATATTTGCTATCTCATCCTACAACAGGGAAACCATAAAATAAAAATTGATCCTGAAACTTGGAAATCTCTGACTCAAATTGGAATATTCTTGACGACATTTTTAAGCTGGAATACAATTCTTCGCAAGCAAATCTTATATTTTTATTATGAACATTATATTCCTAATTGCTCTATTTTAAATAAAACAAATGTACAATATTATGAAATTAAAAATATAAATGAAAGAGATATAGAAATTGATTTAACCAGACTTTGTTATGAGTTTGGAAAAAAAATGCAAAATAAAATTAAAACAGATGTTAAAATCTATAGATTATTATTAAGAATGGATAATAAATAAAAAACAAACAAACAAAAAAAATAATAAAAAAAAAAACAAAATATTTGAGTTTTTATTAATTCTTTATTTTGAAATTTATTAAAAATTTTAAACATAAATGACCACAAATAAAAGTATTAAATTTTTGATATCTTAAATAGTTATATTTAATGTTTTTACCCAAGTATCTTAAAACTTCTATAGGTGGTTGGAGATTACCAAAACTATCAAAGTATTCTACATTGTCATTATTTTTATAAAATGCTACCCAATGCGTTCCATATCCTCTATTTGAATCCAAGTTTATAATTCCATTCTCTATTCGGTGTGGAGTTTTAGGAAGTTTATCCCTCATATATACTCCTCTAAAATAAGGAATATACTTCTTCCCAAATGTTCTCAAGTCCACATCTGTTAGCGGTCTATTAGGTAGCTGCTTTAATAGTTTTTTGATGAGGTATAAAATATTCCATAGCCTTTTTTATAGGGTTTAAGATATAGACCTTTACCCATAGCTATTGCCTCTAATGTTTTGTTATGACGCTTACTTTCTTCGAGCTGTTGTCTACCATTTTTAGCTAAAGTAATAGTTTTAGCGATTGCTGACCCACCAGAAGCTATTGCTCCCAATGCTCCAAGTGCTGTTAGAATAGGGACAAGTGGAAGAAAACCACCAAGTTTAGGTATGTTGATAATTCTAGGAATTTTTACTATAGATTTTTTTCCAAGAAATGAATGTTGGATAGCTTTTCGTGCAGTTTTAATAGCGGTTTTGATGTCATTTGGTTTTTCCTTTTTTAAAATATCGGTTGCTGATTTAACGGCATTCTTAAAAATATTTCGTCTACACTTTTTCTTTTGGTTGCCAGTTTTTACTCCCAAGCCCAATTTAACTTTTGACTTCATTGTGTTAGTGACAAGGTATGCGTTGAGTTTTTCTCCAAATGTACTATCTTTAGCTTTAACTCTACTCCAAGCTTTTTCTGCTAGTTCTTTATCTGCGTAATGTCGTTTATGAATATCAGTGTTCTGGGCATAAGCAATATCATGAATTTTACAAGCTGCATCCAACGGATTGATACCTTTATCACCCCTTTGTAATCGTTTTTCCAATTTAGTTCCTGGTCCACAAAACTGATAACCCGGTAAATGAAGTTCAAGTGGTATTGAATTAATTAAGCTATTTACAAGTCCTTTTCCAAAGACGAAATGTTTTCTACTAAATTCTTTTATTTTTATACACAATCATTTATATATAAAAATTGCTTTTCTGAAAATAAAAAAATAAATAAAAATTCGAAAGTAAATAAAACGTTACATTAAACAAACGTATGCTTTCAGTTATTAAGATGCGTTTGGTAAAACAACATTCGAATATTTCAGTGAGAAACTTGGATTTAATGGAAAACAGAAATGGTTTTAAACATAGCTGTCTTTTACCTAATTCTATCAGAGCACTAATAGTTGGTCCCTCAAACTGTGGCAAAACAAATATAATGCTAAGTTTAATTGAAAGTCCGAATGGTTTAAAATTTAAAAATATTTATATATACTCAAAATCATTAAATCAACCGAAATATAAATATCTGTCAAGATTAATTTCATCAGTAAAGGGTATGGGACTTTATACATTTTCAGACAATGAACATGTCATACCACCCGAAAAAGCTAAAGTAAATTCTATTATGATATTTGACGATGTCGCTTGTGAAAAACAAAATAATATAAGATCATATTTCTGTATGGGGAGACATAAGGATATTGATTCTTTTTATTTATGTCAGACTTATACACATATTCCAAAACATTTAGTACGTGATAATGCAAATATGATTATTTTATTCAAGCAAGATGAATTAAATTTAAAGCACATCTACAATGATCATGTTGGCAGTGACATGAGTTTAAATATGTTTCGTTACATTTGCGGAGAATGTTGGAAGGATAAATATGGATTTCTTATAATAAGTAAAGATGATGAAATGAAGCAAGGGCGTTATAGAAAAGGCTTTGATCTATTCATTCAGATTTAGTCATATAAATACTACTAACTACATCAGACGTATACCTATTAATATTAAATACGTTTTTTTTTTCCACTTGGAAACTGTTAAAATTATTCCACGAAGCTGTTTAGCTGTTTTCAAAAGCTGTTTAACTGGTTTCAAAAGCTGTTTATCTGTTTTAAGAAGCTGTTTAGCTGTTTTCAAAAGCTGTTTAACTGGTTTCAAAAGCTGTTTATCTGTTTTAAGAAGCTGTTTAGCTGTTTTCAAAAGCTGTTTAACTGGTTTCAAAAGCTGTTTATCTGTTTTAAGAAGCTGTTTAGCTGTTTTCAAAAGCTGTTTAACTGGTTTCAAAAGCTGTTTATCTGTTTTAAGAAGCTGTTTAGCTGTTTTCAAAAGCTGTTTAACTGGTTTCAAAAGCTGTTTATCTGTTTTAAGAAGCTGTTTAGCTGTTTTCAAAAGCTGTTTAGCTGTTTTCAAAAGCTGTTTAGCTGTTTTCAAAAGCTGTTTAGCTGTTTTCAAAAGCTGTTTAGCTGTTTAAAGAAGCTGTTTAGCTTTTTTTTTTTTTCATCAAAGTTATAATCATGGAAGAAAATATTTTAAAAGAGTTGGTGAAATCCAAAAAAATTTTAAAGAAGAAATTTGAAAGCATACGACTTGGAGAATTGGAAAAATTCAATAATTTAGAAAGAACATTTAAACCTTTAACAGAACCTCTAAAGAAACTAGTCAAATTGTCAGATTCGTCAAATTTAACAATACCCACAGAAGAAAAATATAAATGTAAGCATAATACTAAAATAAAAACGGAAAATAAAACTATATTCACCAGCACCCCTAAGAAAACCTTAATGAAAGAGAAAAACATTAATTCAGCACCTAATAGAATTAAAATAGATAAAGAAGAAGAAGAAGAAGAAGAAGAAGAAGAAGACTATAATAGTAATAGTGAAGATGAAGTAAATGATAAATCGAAAAATGAACAATTTTATTCTCAATCATCCGATTGGGAGTTTGATTTATCAACCCTAAATGGAAATAAAAAGCTTGACACTATATTTGGACCTCATAAAATGGAAAATGGAGACTGGAAATTTGGAAATTCTATTTTAAAGCTAACCGATGATAAAATAATAATAGGTCAAAAATCTTGGGCACTAACCCCAGGGTTATACTCATTACTTTTTCATAAAAATCCAAAACAATTTGATTCGTCAGAGCTAGCAATATATAAAAATATTTTACTTGATACAAATGCACATCGAAGAAACTATGATCCTAATAATCAAATCAATGGAAACAGAGGTTATAAATATAAAAAAATAATAAATAAATTGTTTACTACAACTACTCACGTTGGTAAGGGTTTAATGGAGGTAAATCTTAATAAACCGAACTATATATACTGGGATAATCCTAATGAAATTGTAGACCGATTGAGGCTGTTAATAGCATCACAACATGCTGGTAACAATAATCATTCTAATGAAATAATATCTATAATCGAAGAACTAAGGGAAGCAAATATAATTGAATAACTTTTAAATAAATAAATAAATAAATAAAAAATTATGACTGTTGACAAATTTGGTCATTACTATAATCAAAAATATATAGGAGATATAACAAGAAACAACATTTCAAAAAAATTCGGTATCAAACTCAACGTAAATAATATTGACATAGAGAATAAAAGAATTTTAAATTTGTCACCTCCAATGAATGGGACAGATGCTGTTAACAAAAATTATGTGAATATACAAATGACCCATATGCAAGAACATTTAAAAAGGGGTATAAACAAAGAAGTTTTAATTGTAAGAAATGAAATAAAGGATTTAAATAAGAAAATTTCTGATATATATAGTGCAATGATTCATCACAACAAACTTTCATCACAACAACAACAACAACAACAACAACAACAACAACAACAATAACATAATGGAAAAAAGAACGATAATAAATGAACTACATTCTAGAGCACGCAAAAATTTCTTAAGACGGAAAGTAATAACAAAGGGAATTGATGATCTTTGGCAAGCAGATTTAGTAGAAATGGGTAACTATTCCATTATAAACAACGGATACAAATATATGCTAACAGTTATTGATACATTTTCAAAATATGCTTGGGCTGCAGCAATTAAAGCAAAAACCGCAAATGAAGTTTCCAAAGCTTTCCAGGAAATACTAAGTAAGGGGCGAATACCTAAAAATTTACAAACAGATGACGGAAAAGAATTTTTTAATAAGGAGTTTGGTTTACTAATGCGTAAATATTCAATTAATCATTACTCTACTTATAGTGTAATGAAAGCTTCAATTGTTGAACGCTTTAATCGAACACTAAAAGGCATGATGTGGAGAGAATTTAGTTATAATGGAACATTTCACTGGATTGATATTTATAAAAAACTAGTTGATCAATATAACAGAAAAACTCATAGTAAAATTAAAATGGCGCCTATTGATGTAAAACGTGAACATGAACAACATCTACTGAAAACTGCATTTAGCAGTTTAAAAATGTTTAAATCATCAAGGTTTAAGGTTGGGGACTATGTTCGCATAAGTAAATATAAACATATATTTGAAAAAGGTTATACACCAAATTGGACTACAGAAATATTTAAAATAAAATCGATACAGAACACCTACCCAATAACATTTTTACTTGAAGACTATCAAGGAAATCCTATAAAAGGCGCATTTTACAAGGAAGAAATACGTCGTACACGTTATCCTAATACATTTCTGGTGGAAAAAATTTTAAAAGAAAAAGGTGATAAAGCGTATGTTAAATGGTTAGGTTTTCCAAACCAACATAATTCTTGGATAAGTAAAAATGAAATATTATAAGAAAACAAATACAAAAAAAAAAAAGTTTTTCTAATAAATGTATAAATTTAATAAAACAAAAAAACTCAAGCATTTTCATTTCATTTACAATTTACCATTCAGGATGTCAATTACTTTAGCTTTAAGTGGAAATTCATCAATCCTAACGGCAAATTATTTCCCACCAATAGATCTAAAAGATGACTATGAATGTTCTCTAGTTGATTTTCATTCATATAACTCTATTCCTAATGTAGATTATGATAATAATTTATTTCATATAGGAGATAAAATAATTGAAATTCCTATTGGATCATACGAGTTACAAGATATTGTTGATTATATAGTTGGGCAGTATAAAGCAGAAAATTATAATAAATCTATTCTCATTAAAGCTAATAATAATACTTTACAAATTGAAATAACTTCATCCCACGATGCAATTTTATTTAATCGAAAACGATCCATTGGTACGCTGTTAGGTTTTAGTGAAGAAATTTTAAAGGCTGGTATGAAACATGTATCAAATCAACCTGTAAATATATTAAGAGTTAATGCTATACAAATTCAGTGTAACATCATAACAGGAGCATATATGAATAATTCTCCCGCACATATACTACACGAGTTCGCATTAGACGTACCACCAGGCTATAAATTAGATGTTATTGCTAATAACCTAATTTATTTACCAGTAAACGTCAAAGAAATAACATATCTCAAGATTTGGATTGTTGACCAAGAAAATCGTGCAGTTAATTTCAGAGGTGAAGAAATAACACTAAGATTACACCTAAGACCACGGAAAAAATGATAATTTACAATAAAACTAAGCACATTAAAGTTAATAGGGTCATTCCTACTAATCATATTAAAGCTATAAGACCATCATTATCGAAAGAAAACACCACCTTTTTAAAATTGCTTAAGTTAAAAATAAAGAAAAATGTCTGATATACTCAATGTCATTGAAAAACCATATTCTGATGAAAATATAATAAAAAAAGATTATCATAGCTATGTGCCCTATATTCAATCATTTAAAAACAATGATGAAATTCGAATTACACTACAAAATCAAGACTTATATGTTCTTCCGTCTGAAAGCTACTTATATATAGAAGGAAACATAAAAAACACTAAAGGTGAAGAAGCGTCAGAAAATACTAGATTGAGGAATAATTGTGTTGCATACTTATTTGATGAAATACGGTATGAGATTAATGGTGTTGAAATTGATCGTACTCGATACTTGGGAATATCCAGTACAATTAAGAATTATGTCTCACTAAATGAATTTGAAAGCAATATGATGAGAAATGCAGGGTGGAATATTTCTGAAGACCTGTCAATGCGAAAATTTAATTTTTATATTCCCCTTAAACTACTATTGGGATTTGCTGAGGATTTCAATAAAATAATTTTAAATAGTAAACATGAACTTATTCTTTTACGAAGTTCAAATGATGATAAGGTGTATTACTCTACAGATGCTAATGAAAAATTAAGTTTATCGATTAAAAACATAACATGGAGAATACCACATATTCACCTATCAGATACACGAAAAATACAAATAATGAAGATTATAAAGGAGGGTGTTTCATTACCCATAGCATTTCGCAGTTGGGACTGTTATTTTAATCCAACATTTTCCGGAGGCAGAAATCACAACTGGAATATTAAACTATCAGTGAATAGAGAAAGGCCAAGATTTCTTTTATTCGTATTAGAAAACGATAATAAATATATACATTCAGATTTGAAAAATGTTAAAGTGCATTTAAATTCAGAATCGTATCCATATGATGATTTAAATTTAAAATTTGAGGAGAATCGATACGCTATTTTGTATGATATGTATGCTAAGTTTCAACAAAATTACTATATGAGAGAAGCACAACCTCTTCTTTCATGTGAGAAATTTAAAAATATTCCAATTGCAGTAGTTGATGTTAGTTATCAAAATGAAATTGTTAAAAATGGGCCTATCGATGTGAAAATTGAGTTCGAGACAAGTAGTCCAGTACCAAAAAATACAAATGCTTATTGTTTAATCCTACACGATCGTATGATGGAGTACACACCTTTAACTGGAATTGTTCGAAAAGTTATATAATCTATTTTAAAATACATTCTAATACTTACTTTTTTTTTTCATTTAATTTCTATTAAATAAAGAATAAAACTGTTGGTTTTTTTTAAATAAATTTTGGTTTTTTTTTTTATTTTATGTGTATATAGGTGTATATATTTACATATATTTACATTTACATATTCTATACTAATTATTTAGTGACTCAATATCGCTAATTAACCTACTTAATTCTAAATCACCATTATCAGTATCTAACTGATAATGGTGCCATGCAAGTGTATTAATCTCATCATTTCTTATTTTACGTTTACTATCAATAAAATTTAAAGCTATTTTATTAACTCTATTTGTTAGTATTGTGTGTAACTTAGATGTGAATGTGTACATACATGCCCCTACTGATTTCTTATTAAATAAGACATGTTTATAATGATCTATAGTATAATTGTCTACCACGCATTTTTTAACCCCCTTAGCTTTTTTAACATCTTTATCATCTTCAACTGTGAAAGAATAAACTTTGGGTCCTAAGCCTACATATTCAGTGATGAATTTACCTTCAGTTTCATCTTTCATCATTCCAAGTACTTTTTTATTTAATTGAGGAAAGTTAAATGGATTATTTTGTGAATATGCTGATGTGTCAAAGAGTGTTTTTAAATCTCCTCTTATATCATCATAGAAATCATCAGTTTTAATTGAGTAAATAAAAGAGTCAGTGTCCATATAATTGAGATTTATATTATCTCCGAATTTAGGTTTCATATACTCATAATGGAAATCATACATTTTCCATTTTGATAGATCAAGTACACAAAAGCCTAAATAAATGGGTTTATTGTAGTATGTCAAAGTTTTGTTCATTTGTACAGCCCATAATTTATCAGTAAACTGTGAAATACTGTGAAAATTTGGTTTTGCTATAAGTTCACCTACACCCAATTTATTGCGATTAGTACGACCCCATTCACTAACCAACCGAACGTCTTTTCTCTTATCGACATTTTCCATGGTTTTACCATACACAGCATTATTGAGCAATTTATAGAAATCTTTTTCAAATTGATTCTTAGCTTCTGTTCTATGTGACGTATTTAAATCTATGTATGTCTTTAACCACGGCTTTTGATTAAATTTCAGAATTCGGTGAACTTTTTCCAAAACCAATCCATTATTTAAACATTGCTCTAATGTTTTATAGTGTATGACATATTTCTTTTTGTTAGATAGATCAGCAATTAATTTTTCATATTTACTCCCACCAATTATTTTGTTTTCCACACAGAATGGCAGGTCATTATGATAATCATGACAGCTAGACGGGTATGATAAATCGACTTCATAAATATAACCAACATCTGAGTTATGTGGAATATTTTTGGGGTGAATGAAGTCATTTGTCCAACTGAAGCCTCCATATGGTAGTGACTCTGACATTGCCCAACCATAAAGATTATTTGCGTCTAAATATAAAATGTATTCGGAGGGTTTTGTAGGATCATAATCATTAAGATATTTATGATTCGCCTTACTATACCTCTTACTACATTGTGAAAGACCACCACGAATTCCTCGTTTAATAAAATTATACATTTCTAGATCTGTTAATAATTCTAGCTCAATTCTTGTATATTTTAACATTGCATCCCAAGAAAGCCCTGGGATGGTATAATAATGTGGAGGATCTAGGTTATAAATCTTCTTACAGAGCTTTCTGAAGTTTTCAAATATATCTGTAAGTAACAACACGTCAGTTTTTAAATACAGCTCCATGTAATCCTTAATAGTCTCGCAATCAAATTTTGTCCATATATTTTGTGCTAGCAAATAATCTTCTTCTGAACATTTTTTATCATTTAACCTACTATAAAATGCTTCAATTGGTGGGAGTTTCTTTTCATTTAATTTTTCAAATGAATTTAAATATTCATAAGGAAAAACACCCTTTCGCTTCATAAGAGAAAACTTCTCAGCATCTGGAAAATATTTTCTAACTGCATTTAAATCTTGATCATTGAGGTTACTAGCTAATGATTCCAAACCAGATGCCATAAATCTTAAAGAGTCTAAAAATCTAAGCTCAATTTTTTTTCCAGTTTTATAAACTCGCACCTTTTCAAGTTGTTTTGAAATAATATGCTGAGGAATATTTTGCTTCACTTTTCTTATATACAACTCATTTATATAATCATCAATTTCTTCATCAGTATATACCCGAACAGTATGCGACAAAGAAATGTATAATTCTTTATTTATTGGAATTACATTTGTCTCCCCTTTAATACTAAGTAATTCTTTAATAAATAAGTGACAGTCATATTTCGAAAAATTATGGAAAAATATAGGAATAAAATTTGGAATTTTAAAATTTAAATTACACGAATTATGTGCAGCCCCTCTATATTTTCCTGATAAGTGGCAGTGATCTCTCACAGCTAGTTCATCGCCTAGTGCTAAACCGCAAATATGACAGTTAATAGAGTTTAAAAATTGTTCTTCTTCTAAGGGGGTTAATGAATGCATGGGGACAATTTTTTCATAATACTTCTTATACATTTGTCTACATTCATTTATTAAATTATTTACAAAATGTTGCCCTACATTAACACTACTACTACTACTACTAAACATTTTAAACTTATCTAAATTTTCATTAAAATTACACTTAATATTAAAACCATATGCACATGGAATATGTTTTTTTGTAAATCTACTATTTTCATTAATACTACTTACATCTACTTCCTCGAGAACGCATTCAAAATCCGCATACACAGTGAACGGGAGATTCATTTGTCGCTCATGATGGGAAAACTTTATGACTGATTTTTCTCCCTCCGGCATCTTGGGAATGCATTCTCCACACTCTCTCTCCTTATGAATTACCATTCTCTCTGGTATATTTGTATGGTAGAGACAACTATTGCAAAAAATTAAAGCACCTTTATATTTTGAAATTTGGGACCTTAGTAGTCTAAGAGAAAAAAGAATTTTTGTTAATAAGATGTTTTGCACGATATATTTAAATATTTTGATAACTACCTTGAAATATTGTTTATTAGAATGTAGTGCATTTTATCACCACATTCGTCTTCCAGCAGCATAAGGTTTATATGCATATTTTTTTCCTTTTTGGTAATGTAGTATGGTCCAATAACAGCCTTGGATTTCCTATCAAACCCGAACACATTTACACTTATATCAGTATTATTTCTTTCAAATACTTTAATATCTTTCACATCAGTAGGAAATTGCATTGATGTGAAATTAAGTGTTCTACCGCAATCAAGCTTAATATTATTGTCAGCAATATTTGGTATATTGTAAATTGTCTGTCTGTATACATGACTGTCATCACCATTATAAAATGCTGCTATTACACTCCATTTAAAGCAAAATACATCATTGTTTTGAATGTTGACACAAGCTTTCTTCCTCGCCAGCTCTACGGGTGTAGGTATATATTGGGATCCTGATAATGGTGATGCTTTATTTATGTTTATTTCCAGCCATTTAATTTGGATAAGCGTCCAACCAGAATCTCTTTCTTGAAACTCAGACATCTTCGCCTTAATCTTTTCAAATTGAAGTGTGAGAGCTGAGCCAATATTGTCTGCCCTTGATAAGCGTATCATTTCCGTATTGTGGTACATATCAGTTTCTGGTTTAAGAGGATGTGCTGGTAGCTTATATCGAGCTGTCAATTCCAAATTAAATTTCACAATTATGTGCTCAGCCAGACAATTATTTAATAATTTCTGAACATACATTTGACCCTCTTTCAAATATTCATTTGCATTCAAATTCAAATCTCCTTTCGGGAAACGGTACGTCAAAAGTCGAGATTTAAATGAATTTTTTATCAATTGAATCCGGTTTCCAATTCTCTCCTGTACATTTTTCTTGTGTTCGGGTTGGGAGCAATGAATAAACCACTGTTGTGGTTGAATTTTAACATTACAATCCTCACACATAATAAAAGATTCTGAACATGACTCAGGCTTTTGTTGTTTAAATGGTATATTTGATTGTAACATCGATAGACGCTTCCTAGATGCATCCGATGTTGAAGGATGTTCATCCATTTCTTCTACTTGTTGTTGTTGTTGTTGTTGCTGCTGTTTTTGTTGCTGTTGTTGCTGTTGAAGGAAATCTAGATGGATTTCCATATGTTTTTTCCTCTCCATTGATGTCAGGGATATATGATTGCACACATCACATGGCACATGAATTTGAATATGTTTTTGTAATTTTTGTTTCTTTTTATATTGGTTTTGGCAAATTTCACAAATTAGTACACTAGCCATTATTATTATTTTAAAATATTAATTTCTTTTTTTATTTTCACAAAAAAAAAAGCACAAACTTTCTTAAGCAAGTCTACTTTAGAAACTAATGAATAGAATATATTTAAAACCTTTTATATACTTTCAAATATCTATACAATCGTAAATTTACTTATCAACAAATAAAATACCAGACTGTCTCTGTCTGTCTATCTGTCTGACTAACTTTCCTTTTCCCCCTTTTTATCTTCTCTTTTCTTTTAAAAATCATAAATAAATACTTTGAATTTATTCTTCAACCCCAAATAAAATTGAAAAACCATTTGCTGTTACGAAGCCAGTCTGTCTGTATGTCTGTCTATCCATCCAATAATATTTTCGTCGATCACCCAAACAAACAAAATAACAACAACCCTCCATCTGGTTACCCATAAACACACGCACACACACACACACACACACACACACACACACACACACACACACACACACACACAACAAAAGAAAGGCTTCAACAATCCACAAAACACACAAAAAATAAAAAAAAAAAATATTTTTCCAATTTCTTCCTCAAGGTCTGTCTGTGTATCTATCTATCTATATTCAAGACACACCTCAATACAATACAATACCCTTATCATCTCACACCCCATAAATTATTAATTTTAATATCAGCGCTTTGAAAAAATTGTCCACAAAAATTTTTTTCAAAATCAAGGTCCGTCTATCGATCACAACAAAAGAAAGGCTTCAACAAGTGCATTGACAAGTACAGTATGTCTGTCTTCCACAAAACACACACAAAAAATATTTTTCCAATTTCTTCCTCAAGGTCTGTCTGTGTATCTATCTATCTATATTCAAGACACACCTCAATACAATACAATACCCTTATCATCTCACACCCCATAAATTATTAATTTTAATATCAGCGCTTTGAAAAAATTGTCCACAAAAATTTTTTTCAAAATCAAGGTCCGTCTATCGATCACAACAAAAGAAAGGCTTCAACAAGTGCATTGACAAGTACACAGTATGTCTGTCTTCCACAAAACACACACAAAAAATATTTTTCCAATTTCTTCCTCAAGGTCTGTCTGTGTATCTATCTACATATCTCTATGTCTGTCTATCGATCACAACAAAAGAAAGGCTTCAACAATGCACCCACCACTTGTGCATTGCTTTCCTATAAAATTTAACACGTGTTCATTTGACATACTTTAACACGTGTTCAGGAATTTCCCCCCTAATTTTGCCTTTTTTAAAATTTTATGACATTTTTATTGCTTTGTTTTTGAAAATTTTTTTTTTTTTTAAAAATTTGACCTTTTTTAACACGTGTTCATTTGACATACTTTAACACGTGTTCATTTTAATGGCTTTTGGATAATTTTAATGGCTTTTTAATGGCTTTGGAAAAATTTTAATGGCTTTTGGGTAATTTTAATGGCTTTTTGGTAATTTTAATGGCTTTTTGGGTAAATTTGGCGTAGAAACCTTATTATACATATACTTATTTGCCTTTTTTAATAAATTTACTTTTGTTTGTTTCTTTTATTAGGAATAAATTAAAAATAAAAATTAAATTTATCAAAAATAAAAATTGGGAATTTAGCAAAGCATTAATAAATAAATTAATAATAAATTTTGTATTTCTGAAAATAACTTTTGATAGGTATACTTTAGGGTGTTAACTTTTTGCAATTTTTGCAAATATCAAATTCTTCATCGCATAGCCGTATAGACCATGAAACAATATTAAGGAATTTTGTATTACTTTTTCGCGATCGCTAAAAAGTTTCCGCAACAAACGCGATGAAGTTTTGAACTTAAATTTTTCTCCTAGGTATATAAAATTAACATTTAATAACAAAATTTTAAGTATTTTCTAATAATTTCATGGATATAACAAGATCTTAACATTTTTACGGCAGAAGAAGCGCAAAAAAATCGCGATATTATTACTTTATTTCGCGGTTATTTTAATAAACTTAATTTTAATGTCAAATTAAAGATGTTGTAATGGATGAGTTGCTTGGCGGATATTATATGAAACAGTTATAATTTTCAGAAAAAAAATCCCTTTGCAGGTAAAAGTTTTATTTAGTTTTATTTCAGACTAATTTTATTTTTTACTTTTGGTACGCACCAATGTTCTAAAAAAATATACTTAATTTTTTATTAAATATGAGTTGAATCAAGGGAGGTGTCGAAATTTTTATTACAAGTGTTTTAATTATTGTTGTTTGTATTATATTGGAATTTTTTCTCTATTATTTGTCGCTTAAGTTCAAATGAAATTTAAAAAAAGTTCAACAGCTATTTAAAAAAATTCCACTGGGTTGAAAAAGAACTTTTCCAGATTTACAAAGGCTTCAAAAAAAGTTGTAATATAAAAGAAATGGATTTATCGCTTTCTCAGCTAAACAGAATGCCAAATGAAAAACTTATTATAGGCAGATATAAAGCCTTTTATAAAGACAACAAAAATAAAAAGTAAAGGTATCTTAAAATGTCCGAAGAATTGTTTGCCCTCTGGATTATATTAAATTTAAAAAAAAAAAAAATACAAATGCATAATATAAATCGAAATATTGAAACTTTGATACAACTTTATCAAAAAAATTTAAAACGACCTAATGGTAATAATATTAATAAAATATTTAATATAACTACCGTATCAGATGAGCTACAATCTGAATCGGAGATCCTTTCTGATTCAGATTCATCAGCAACGTTACATTCACATGTTTGTTATACAGCTACATATTTAATATATTTAAAATATATTTATAGCATATATAAACAATAAATTTACCATATATAATGTGTATGGAAATTAAAAAAAAAAAGTTTTTTTTTTGAGGAGCTTTAGAAATTGCATTTGGTGCGGAATTTTTTTTTTGCCAAAATGGACTAAAAAAATTATTTTTATTATCAATACTAAATTGCCCATTGCGTGGTGGGATGAAGATATTTTGTCCAAAAAATGGTATAACCCTAGTATACATATATATATCGTCACCTAATATGCAAAAGGGCGTAAAAACACTTTTTATTTTTTTATATGAGAAGCAAAAAACGTTGTAGAATTAAAGATATTTTAGATTTAAAAGACTTATTTTATTGTCTTGCTTAAAACACGACTACAGACTTATTTCTTAAGATTTTTTTATTTATTGTGAATATTTTTTAAGTTATGGTTGTTACGCCTTTTTGGCATTCGATTTTCTGAAACAAAAAGACGTAACAACATTAAACATGAGAAATGGTGATTTTGTTTTTAGAATATAAGTATTCTTCCCACTTTATTAAGTAATAAACATGTTTTGTAGTAAGTTTATTAAAAACAAAATTTATTAAAATTCATTGTATTAAAACAGTACATAAATATTTTAAAATATCTATTAATTTAATATTTCAAATGATAAAAAACTAAAAAAATATTAAATTCATTAAATATGTATGTAATAATTTATTTTAGAAAAAAAAAAAATACTTCAGTATAGAATGTTAAAAAAAATTATATTTAATTTTCAAATGGAATGCTGTAATAAAAGTAATGACAATCTGTAGGAAGTATAGATTTGAGGTCTTGAAGATGTTCCCATTTCTTCTTCGAAATTTTTAATCTTTGGGTATGTAATCGACAAGGTTCTTTATCAGTGAATTTTTTTGCTGTTCGTTGTGGAAGAATCGCATATTCATCTGCAATATTTGTTTTAAAATAAATGATTCCAGTGTTGTCGTATGCCAAGGCACGAATCATGTTTACCGTGGGATCTCCTTTTTTACCTATAAATGAATTTAAATTAGTAAAAATTTTAATGCATATGTAGAGCATCAAATAGTTATTCTTTACCTGGTCGAATAGATAGGTATCTCTTTGGAAGCGAATCGTAATCAACACGAACAGCATTATTTATTAAATTTTCCACTCTTTTATTTGTTTCATTATTATTATTTTCCATTTTACTTTTTTTTTTTACAAATATTTTAATTATTATTTAATTTTTTCACAATACCACTCACTCAAAATATTACCGTTAACATTGAACGAAAAAATTACAAACACAAATTAACAAAAAAATCGTAGGCAACTTAGTTATTCAAAAATAAAAAGAGTCAGTTTTTTAATTCAAGTGTGTTGTTACGCCTTTTTGTTTTTGAAATTTATACACTTATTGTTACGGCCTTTTGAATTTCGTTTGTAAAATCGTTTTTTCTTGGCGTTAAAGTTCAAAATTCTGGAGAGACATGTAATTTAGTTTAGTGCATTATAATCAATCAAAAACTCGATTTTGAATTTTTTTTGTTGTTACGCCCTTTTGCATATTAGGTGACGATATATATTTTTTTAAATTATTGCAATATCTGTTCAGGACAATATAAAAGAATATATACAAGAAAACGGAGCAAAATGTATTGAAATTCTTTAAAGCGGACATATTTTTGAATATAAATATTCTCTATTTCTTTATATATTTAAAAAATAATTTTACTTTGGTTTATTTATGCAATTTCATATATTTTACTTAAAAAATATCAAATAAAACTATTCAACAAAAATTTGTTTGAATATATAATAAAATTTTCTTTTTTTAATGAACTAGCCAATTAGATCTTTCAAACAAATAAAAAAGCTACCACAACAGCTGTTTTCGCAGTTGACCCATTGTACCCATTTCGCTTTGTACCAACTAGCGGCAATTAAATTTGTATAAAACAGGGCAATCGTGTGATTTCAGAATATTTTATTGGGGGCACGTTTATTATTGTGCGTCAAAAAAGCACAATAAAAATTGTGTCATATTGGTGAATTTGCGGTGTGATCCCAGCTTAATAAGATTTCCTTATAAATCATTGTGACAAACTTTATTTACAAAATTTATGACTGTGACAAAATTTTTTGGAAAATGTATCACTTTGATAAAATTTCTTTTGAAAATGAATAAGTGTAATATAATTTCTTTATTAAATTGTTCAGTGTAATGAGATTATTTTTATAATATGTTTCACTGTGATAAATTTTCTAAAAAATTTATATTTTAGAGAATATATCATTCCGGCAAAAATTTATAGCTGTGATAAAATTTCTTTAGGAAATTGATCACTGTAATGAAATTTTATTACAAAGTTTATCACAGAGGTAAAATTTCTTTATAAAGATAATCACTATGGGAAAGTTCTTCAGAAATTATATCACTGTGATAATTTTTTTTTTTTAGAATATGTATCACTGTGGTGAAATTTCTTTAGAATGTATATTACTGTTCTAAAATTTCTGTAGAAAATTATCACTGTTAAAAAAAATTTCTTTAGTAAATTTACCTCGGTTACAAATTTTTATTAAGCAATTGAAGCACAGCCGCGAAAAACGTTGTAAGTTACAAAATAAATATTTTTCAGGAGAGCAAAAAAACGTTTTGAGAAGGCAGGATTATTAATATTTTAACTTTTTTTTTTAAATTATCAAAAATAATGACAATAAAAACTTTTATGCAAAATATCAAGTAAATCGAATTTTAAATAACATGCTTAATTACAGTTTATATTCTTCTTTTTTTTGTAGAAAAACGTTGCATATCCACAATCCCGATGTCATTTAAAACGGTTTTCCACGTTATTCCACCTTGAAAAACCAGTTCGTTTGTATCATTTTGTTAGTAACTTACAACGTTCTTCCACTGGCTGACTGTTTGTATCGCATTTTGATGACGTTAAGGTGCATAATTTTATTAGAAAATTTACCACTGTGCTTTACGGTTGCAGCCTGAATTGAATTCGGTTATGCTGAACTTTAATTTTCTTTTATGTTTAATAAAAGAAGAATGAAAAATTTTTGTGTTTACCTCGTTGAATGTTAAATAAACAAAGATTTTAATGAACTTAAGTTTTCAATCTCAGCAAAAATTTACAAAAAAAAAAAAAAAAAAAAAAAAAAAAAAAAAAACAAATAAAAGATAAAAATAAATTGACTGTCTAAAGAGCAAACTGATAAGACCTAATGGTTCGTTTTTGAAAATAAGGGAAATAATTGATTCAGTGTAAGAAACAATTAAAACTGATTCAAAAAATTTTAAAATCCAAGTGGTTTTAGTTTTGTGTGTATCAACTGATTTAAGAGGACCGACATTACATAGTTAAATCTGGTTTATTTCAGTAAATTTAATTCAAAAAACATAATCTTGTGTTTTTTATCCATTTTAGATTTTAGTTTTTTGATTCATATATAAAAAATTACTTTACTGCCCTTTTCAGCCTTAAGTTTATCTCTTTATTTTATTGACCTAATAATTTAATATTTTTTTTTTCTGAAAAAAAAAATTACTGCAGAAAACTTCTACTACCAATTAACCCAAATTTTAGTGTGTATTAAATGTTGAAATTTTTTTTTTCAGAGCAAAACATTGAAATTTATTACAAATAAACTTTCAAATGGAGCCATTAGTGCTAAAAACATTTTGCAATATTTTTTATAAATGTTGCTGTCATTTTGCGTAGTTATTTGTTTGTTTGTTTTTATAGGTTTTGTACAAAATTTATTAACAATTTTATGACAAAAAACAATAATAATTTATATCAAAGAAAAAAAAGTATGAAATTATTTGTAACAGACTAAATGGAGTCAAGGGAGTTTCGTAACATTTGTAAAGTTTGAATCATTAGATTAGGACAGAACTAAATTAATTCGTATTTGTTACAAATCTAAGAAATTTCCAAAGAAATTTTAATAATCTGGTTAGGAAAATTTTCAAAAACTGCACCGGGCAAAAGAAGTCTGTGCAAAATGAAAAATACTTTACACACTTTTTGTTATGGTCCTCGGTAATTTCTTTGAAATTGATTTCTTATATAACTTAACTTCGAAGTGGAGAAGAAACACCCAGGAGAGGATGAAAAGAGGACTCAATGCCTACTACACATGCAGAAACTCCATCGGTAAGAATTGGGGACTGAGACCGGATATGGTAAACTGGATTTACACATCGGTGGTTAGACCTATTCTTACCTATGGATGGACTGTTTGGTGGGATGTGTTGATAGTGGACAGCTATAGGAAGATGCTTAACAAGGCCCAGAGGAGTGCATCACTGGCGCAAGGAGAAGCACGCCGCAGGCGGCGTTGGACATCCTACTACATTTGTCCCCCATTGAACATTATGCGAAGAGTGTGGCTGCCAGGAACTTACTTAGACTCTACGAGTCTTCGTTGATTAGACCTAGGCGAGATGACCACACAAGGATTCTATACGAAGTGGGTCTGCTTGATCAGGAAAGGGTTCCGGGGGGAATCTCGGATCATAGGAGTATGACCTTGGACTTCGGTGTAACACCACCGGTGGAGTTCCCGTATAGGGAAGTTTGGCGTGGATCCAACGGAATGTTTGAGGGGTGGGCAGTATATACGGACGGATCCAAGATGGACACTGGCACTGGTGTTTTTATTGCTGACACTGACGTGAAAAGGTCATTCAGACTCCCGGATGAGTGCAGTGTCTTCCAGGCTGAGATCCTAGCGATCTGGAGGGCAACGGAAGTGATACTGGATCACATCGTGGGGGGATCTGTTGTGACAATCTACGACGATAGTCAGGCTGCGCTAAGGGCATTGACAAATCACACGGTGCGATCGTGCCTGGTTGCTCGGTGTAGGAATGCTCTGAGAGAGCTCATGTTGGCATTCACAATAAGGCTGTGTTGGGTACCAGGACACTGCAAGGTGGATGGCAACGAGGTGGCGGACGAACTCGCGAGAGGGTGTTCGAATCTGGACTAAGAGGTAAGGGACAGAGGGGTAAAACCCCCCTTATGTTACTACTATGGGGTGTTGCGGGAAAGATTTCGTGATGCCGTTAACCGGTCCTGGAGGGATAGAACGTATTGCAGGGTGTCAAGGGCCTTATGGTCCGGATTGGACGCAGGTGCAACCAGGGTTCTATTAGGACTGGATAGGAGTAGTCTCAGGACTCTGATAGGGTTCCTGACGGGGCATTGTTCTGTTAGGGCTTTTATGGGTAAATGGGACATTGCGAGACCGGACTTCTGCAGGTTGTGCGGAGATGCCGAGGAGCTGGAGACGGTTGAGCATGTACTGTGCCACTGTCCTAGGATGCACGGCCCCAGGGAGAAATGGCTAGGGGCTAGGTTTCACGACGAACTGGGGTGTATCGCTGGATGTAATCCAACCGATCTGCTGGGGTTTGTCAGGGAAGTAGGACGGCTGTTTCTGTTGGGGGGGCCGTAGGGGGGAATTTGTCCTGCGCTTCTACGAATATACCGAACCTTAGGTCTATTTTCTACTATTCTTCTTTACTTCTCTTTTTTCTCTTTTTCCTTTTTTCTCCTCTACTGAAGGGATTCACAATGGACCTGATTGGTCTCCGAGTGGAGTTGCGCCCTTGGGCGCATAACCCTTCTTAACCTAACCTAACCTAACTTCGAATATAAGAATTCTTAAGGAAAATATACTATTTACTATTTTTAGTTTGTCAAGATTTACTTTTTATAGAAAATTTTGCAAACTTTGCTTTTTTAACCCTTATGTGCGCAGCAAGGTACCCGGGTACCTTTGACGTTTTTAACATAAATTTTCTCATTAAAATGTATAACCTGCATGTCTGGAACTTCTTGAGAATTAATAACTTTAAAAAAAAATTTTTTATTTTTACAGCCGTCTATCTAAATTTTTTTTTGGCATTTTCGTGTTAGACCAATTTACTCTTAACAATCTTAAATGCACAGCAAGGTACCCGGGTACGTGTAAGTGTTTTATATGGGAATGCGGACATTGAAGGTAAATTGGTTGAAGTTGGTGTAGCTCTGCATAAACTAGTGATAGTCTGCACATAAAAAATATAAACGTGAAGAATTTATTTTATAAAATACAGAAACGGAAACATAAAGAAAACCAAAACTCAATAAATAATAAGAACAAAAGAAATTAAATTAAAGTGCAGATCTTTCGAGCAGTTTGTACACAATGAATGATAAATGGAATGCTTAATAATTGTCTGATGGCGGTATTTCTGTAAAAATAGTGCGCCGTTGAAAAAAGTAAGAATTAGAACTGTCATCTCCGCACCATTTACTACCACTAGAGATCTCAGATAATGGGACAACTTATTCTGCAATTTTTCAACCTTACAATTAAAAAAAAAAAAATTGGAATAAAAGGGCGACGCTGAACACAAAAGTCATATGCTCGTCGCTTATCCAGATAATATTGGCATCATTGAAAGACACATTCGAGATGTAACTGTTGTTTATGAGAAGATTGAGAAACATTCAGCTAAAAGGGGCCTGGATATAAACGAGCAGAAAAATCGATACAAATAAAACATGGCGACGAAGTTCAAGCAGACAGTTATAATTTCGAGAGAGTAGAAGAATTAGTCTATTAATATCCATTATAAATAGAGAAAATAACATCATCCTTGAAATAAACCGTAGGATAGTGCTTGCAAATAGGTGTCATTAGGTGACTAAGCAAACATTTCAAAAGCACATCTATTTCCAGGAAAACGAAAACCTATAACAAGTGGTGTTCCGTTCCGAAACATGGGTACTTGCAAAATCCGATAAATATATATTAAGCATTTTTGAAAGAAAAATAATACGTCAAATAAATGAGGTTATATGCGTTGACAAAGAGCGTAAACGGCGAATGAGTCATTAGCTGTATGAGATTTACACCACTGTGAACATAGTTAGACGTATAAACATACAACGATTGCACTGGCTGAGACACATCGGAAAGCTGAACGCAAAATGAGAGACATTCGAGAATCAATATGAAAGAAAGCGTAAACGGGGAAGACCTAAAAATCCCCGGTGAATAAAACTAGAGACAACGTACAAATGATTTAAGCGCATGGAGAATCTTTTTTTTAGCAGGACGAGACCAATAGCATATTGTAGTGCAATCTTAGGAAATAAATAAGTATCTTTTGCCAAGCCTATTAATATTTTACACCTTTTTAACTAGGTATTTCGGTTAAAAACGCTTGTTTTCTACGTATTTTTCGTATAGGTATCCAGGTACCTTGCCGCACAGTATAAGCTGTTTTCTTTGCCGCGCACATAAGGGTTAAAGAAGTTTTGCATAATTATGCTATTAATACGAAATTTTGCATAAATGTCTTTTTATAGGAAATTTCCCAAAATTTTCCTTTTACAGGAAATAGTGTACATTTTTGTTTTTATTAGAAAATTCGCCAAAATTTGTGTGGGAAATTTTGCCAACAATGTCTTTTTGAAATTTTGCCAAAATTTGCAATCTATTAAGAATTTTCTATTTTAAAGGAATTTTGGCAAAATAAAAAAAAAATTTGTTTTTATAGGAAACTATGCCAAAATAAGCTTTTTATAGGAAACTATGCCAAAATTAGCTTTTTATAGGAAACTTTGCCTAAATTTGCTATTTGTGGGATAATTTGCCTAAATTTGCTTTTTATTAAGAATTTTACAAAAATTTCTATTTATAGGATATTTTGCCAAAATTAACTTTTTATAGGAACTTTTGCCAAATTTCGTAATTAAAGGAAATTTTGATATTTATAGAATATTTTGCCAAAGTTTGGTAGTTATAGCAAATGTTGCCTAAATTTTCTGTTTATAGGAAATTTTTTAACAATTTGCTTTTTAAAGGAATCTTGCCATAACATACTTTTTATAGGAAATTTTGCCAAAATTTGCTTTTTATAGGAAATTGTGCCAAAATTTGCTTTTTAAAGGATATTTTACTTTTATAGGAAGTTTTGCCTAAATTTGCTTGTTAAAGGAATGTTTGCCATAATAAACTTTTTATAGGAAATTTTGCCAAAATTTGCTATTAAAAGGATATTTGGCTTTTATAGGAAATTTTGCCAAAATTTGATTTTTAAAGTATTTACGTTTTATAGGATATTTTGCCAAAACTTGCTATTTATGGGATAATTTGCCTAAATTTGCTTTTTATTTAGAATTTTGCCAAAATTTTCTTTTTATGGGATAATTACCCTTATTTTGCTTTTTATAAAGAATTTTACAAAAAATTACTAACTTATGCCATATTTTCTAATTAGCATTTTGCATAAACGTGGTTATTAAAGGAAATTTTTGCCAAAATTTGGTATTTGTTGGTTATTTTGCCAAAATTTGATAGTTATAGAAATTTTGCATAAATTCGCTTTTTATAGGAAGTTTTTCAAAATTTGCTTTTCATAGAAAAGTTTGCCAAAATTTGCTATTTATAAAAAATGTTGACTAAATTTGCTTTTTATAGAAAATTTCGCCTTAATTTGCTATTTATAGAAATTTTTGCCTAAATTTGCTATTTATAGTAAATTCTGTGGTTTTCATGCGTAACCGCGTATGTCTTAGAATCAAGGAGAGCGGAAAAAACATTCTTGATCGAACTATGGGCGAACTTTTTGAAATTGGTCATAACGAAAAAAATCGGAATTGATCCATATTTTTTCAGAAATTTTAAGAACCATGTAAAAAGCGTTAACAATTAAGCAATATGGCATCAACATCTCAAAAAAAAAAAAAATTGGACATACGCGGTTACCCATGAAAACCACAGAATTTCGCCTTAATATAATTTGCCTAAATTTGCTTTTTATATAGAATTTTAACAAAATTTGCTGTTTTTAGGAAATTTTGCCTAAATTTGACGTTTATAGCAAATTTTTCCAAAATTAATTTTTTTTCAAGAAGTTTTGCCAAATTTTGGTGCTTATAGACAAAGTTTGCCATATCGTCGGTTGATAATTTAAATGCCGTATGTGGATTTTTTTCGATTTTGAGTTAAGATCTATTCCTTAGGTTTTCCGACCTGATCTTTCATTTGGTGTAACCAGTTTTTCGATACCTCATACGGTTTTCGGGATATGGAGTGTTGAGTTTGTCGTATGTGGTATTTGTTGAAGCAGTTTTCAAATTAAATGTGTTTAAACTCAATTTACTCGAAACTATCGGAATCCACATACGACAATTAAACTATCAGCCGACGATATGTATTTGTTATTTATAGGAAATTCTGCATAGATTTGCTATTTATATGTCAATTTTCCTAAATTTTCTTTGCGAAGGAAATTTTACCAAAGTTTTCTATTTATAGGGACTTTGGCTTAAATCTAGTTTACCGACGCAGCTTCAAATAAAAAAAGTGCCTAGGTTGATAGAAAATTGAAAAATAAGAAGAAATAGTTAAATAAAAAAGTTGGCACAAACGCTTAGTGTTCGAGTTACGGACTTTTAAAATTTTTATATAAATATTCGATTTTCCACTACATTTCCAAACTAATATTGATATAATTACAAAGCTTTTCACTAGATCTTTCTGGACATACAGAATTTATTTGAATATTTTTAGTTTATTACACGCAGAGAAAAAACATGATTAATGAATGGTCAGAATTTATTATATAAATATTCGATTTTCCACTACATTTCCAAACTAATATTGATATAATTACAAAGCTTTTCACTAGATCTTTCTGGACATACAGAATTTATTTGAATATTTTTAGTTTATTACACGCAGAGAAAAAACATGATTAATGAATGGTCACTACGACCATTTTTATTCATATTTGCCTAATGCGTTTACCCTAATAAACTTATTATAAACCTTATTTAACTTGAAAAAATATTTTTTCTACGTAACATTTTTTAATTCACTATAATAATATTATATGGTGATTTACACCTAAAAAGTTACCATGATCTAGCTAAACATATTAAATTATGTGAAATATTTGCTACTATAATGTATATATTTTCAACTATACAATTAAAATCATAGTATTTTCTGTACACAAACGGTATGTTTGATACCATCATTTTTGTTCGCTTTAAAACACATTCTCTAAATGAGCAAACATTTATTGTCAAAACAAACAGTGTGTGTTTATAAAGCAAATAAAATCTTCTTCCATGTTAATTTCCGTCTGTGAGAGTCAGTAAATCGGGAAACGTGAATGACTGAAGTTTTTCGGGAAAAAAAGGCCATGCATGAATGCAAAATTAAGAAAATAAATTATTATACGTTTATTGATATATATAAATGTATGTATTTAATTTTATTTATTAAAATATGCTAAGCTGTAAGTGTATGTATTTTTAATAAAACATAAAATTTTTAAAATAAATTTTTTTATTGGTTTTATTGTGAGAACCATACAACATGTGCAAATAGACATTTTGCATGGTGTTAGGAAAATTAGAAACATGGTAAGGAAGATCATTTGTGTTTTTCTTATAAACATAATAATTTTTTTGAGACAATAATAAGCTATAAACATGTCTGAACATATATGTTATTACTGAAGACGTGTTTGACACAATCATAACCACAAACATTAATGATAGTTTGAGATTGTGATTGTATCAACCATGTTTTTTCTTTGCGTGTAAGAAGTGGGACGAGTTTGCAAAAATACAAAAGTTTTTAGTAAGCATAAGAACAAATTTATTAATTTTTTCCAATTGTTTCTACTACATACTAATATAATTAAGAATTTTAATTAAAATAAAAGTAAAACCTTCTTTAGATTTATGTTTTACTAAAGAGGCGAGAATTATTTCCCTGGGCAAAGGCAGGCTATGCAGAGCAGCTTTAGTTAGCGAAGCCAGTTTTCGTTAAACCGTGGAGGAGAAAATCTTTAGCAGAGAATCTTTAGTTAGCAAAGCCGGTATTTGTTATACCATAGGGGAGAAAAATTTTGCGCCCGGCCGAAGGCCGGCTATGCATTTAAGCTTTAGTAAGCGAAGCCGGTGTTGCGCCCGGCCAAAAGCTGGCTATGCAGAGAAGTTTTTTTTTGCGATGCTGGTGTTTGTCATTTTATAAAATTTGTATTAAACTTTTATTTAAATAAGCTACATTCTTTCCTAGTGCACTGCCGTAACACTTGGACGTAAAAATAAAAAAAAAAAAACTTTAATATGAGCTAGAGTTTAAAATTTTTAAATAAATTTGAATATTCAGAAAAATCTGTTCAAGCGCTTTAAAACGATACCAATATTGGCCATATACCTACGTTTAGAATTGTAGTGGAAAATCGAATATTTATATAAAAACTTTAAACGTCCATAACTCAAAAACTAAGCGTTTGTGCCAATTTTTTTATTTATTTTTTCTTTTTATTTTTCCATTTTCTCTCACCATAGGTACTTTTTTTATTTGTAGCTGCGTCGGTAAACTAGATTTGTTCCGAGAATTTTGCCAACGTTTGCTATTTATAGCGAATTTTGCCTTAATACTCTATTTTAAGGGAGTTTCGCCTAAGTTAAATTTTGCTTAAATTTACTATTTATAGAACATTTTGTGAAAATAAATTTTTTTAATGAAATGCTTGTTTTAATTTCTTTTGTTTAATTTAAACTACTATATATTTTAACATTTATATTTACAAAATAAAACCTTAAACTAATTTTTCTTTTCACATAAACAGACTAACATACACATGACCATTAGCTGGCTGTGAAAAAACCAGTGTTACTTGAAAACATGTCCTTTGCACTGACAGTGTTGGTTAGAAAATTCGGTTGTTTTGTTACGTATTCCATAGTCGCTTCTGCTTTTGTTACTTTTGATGTTTTTTTTTTATTATGTTTTGTCCCTGTGATTTTTGGTAGAGTAAACAACGTTAAAAAACTAGACACATAAACCAAAGTAATACTGCTAACCGACAGGCCCCTTGAAAACTAAACTGGAAAAAAAATTTATGTATGTGTGTGTGCGTGTAACATGCAGTTTTTTAGTACTCCACAGTTGTTTGTTATGCACAAGTCCAAGCATTAACATGGTGTGTGTGCTTGAGTTTAGTATGTTTAAAAGTGGGTTTGTTTTTAAAGATGCGTGTAAGTGTAAGCGTTTTATTAGTGCCATAAAGTATGGGAAAAGGAAATTGGTACTAGGAATAACAAATATTAAATAAGTTGAATATTAAGAAAAAAATATATTAAAACCTAACGAAAATACAAATAGAAATAAAACAAGGCTTTGTGTAAAAACTGAAATAGAACATGATAATCCTGAACAGTACCTACTTTGGAACCAAAGTAGAATATACCACAGAACCCCATAGAGTTAGAATTTATGTGAAAACTCAAATAAATCATTTACAACACTTAAAAAATAATTTAGATTCGTTCAGTATCTACTGAAAATATTATAAATAAAATTGCTTTCGAATCGAAAAAGTAGTCGGCCACGACTGCCAGATAATGCGCCTGGAATAAAGACACAGTGCTGTATGCTAACGCATAAGCGCGACGGATCAGGGTGCCTCATCTATATCTATGGGTGGTATAATTATTACAGTATCAGAATCTCTTGATGTTCTGGGCAAGAAGATAGAACATATATTTAAGGTGTCGGAAGAGGAACTCAAATGGCATCACTCAATCTGATATATTTACTATTTTTACCACCTATATCCGATCACAAATGGAATACAACTCTCATATGTGGTCCGGTGCTTCAAAGACTAATTTGCAGTTTCTCGACCGCGTGCAGGAGAGGGCGAAGGTTCTCATTGGGGACAGTAAAAGGGATCCAATTCTATTGAATCCCTTTAGCACCGTTTCAATGTGGGTTGTATTTGGCTGTTTTATGGTTACTAAAATGGGATGTGTTCTGATGATATTAGGGATTTGGTTCCCGAAACCCTTAAGTTTGTCGTAAGAGATGTTTTTCTTCAATAGCCTATCCCTTTGTGGTAGATTGGCCGGTGAATCGTACAACGCTTTACAGTGAAAATTCGTTTTTTGGCCGGACTGTTCGTATGTGGAGGAACCTTCCTGCTGAAGGCTTCCCTCTCACTTACAACATGAATGTTCACAAGCACTACTCCCTCTTTTCTCCCTCCCAACTTTTTTCCTAGTTCCAACACAATGCAATGCATTTAGTAGGGGTACACCCCTGAGTGTTTGTCCTAACAAAAAAAAAAAAAAAAAAAAATTATACTTAAACTTAAAGTAGAAGCTAAGCAAAAACTTAAGCTAGAATTGGAGCTAGCATCCAACCTTACCTTCATTAGTACTGAAGCCAAAGAAAGAACCGTCACTAGAGCTAGAATAAGAACAGAACTAGTATTTTCCCCTCTTCTGTCTTAATTCATGAAGCAAGTACTGTATTTCAAAAATTGTGTCAGTATATGTGTATAAGCCCAATACATATGTATTTGTTTTTAGGTTTCTTTTCCATGTTGGTTTTATACATACGACTCTTATGTTCAACAAGCGATTCATTTATTTGTGCAGTTTGTTGCTTATTCTAACAAGAGCAGAGCGAAAATGAACTTGAAAATAAAATGAGACCGATATTCGCCGCGGCTTTTAAATGCAATTTTTTAAATATCCTGTTTTTTTAAAAGCAGTAATTTGAATAGAAAAAGCAAGATGGTTTTGATTATTCGATAGTGCAAGGTCTTCGCAAAAGTCATCATCCTATCGGAAGATGCTATAATTTTTGCAAAAGGCGGTAAATATCTGCTCTGCTTTTGAGTAGTAAATAGATATTCATCGTGCAGACTTTTAATTTTCGTTGCAGCAATTCTTCAGCTAATTGGTGAGAGAGGTGAGAATATTGGGGAGGGGTTCTCAGTTTCATGTACCTACAATTCTGTTTTGTTTTGTAATTCTGACATCTTTTCATTTGAAGTTGGCTGTAGGTATTTTTGTATTAATAAACAAAATATAAAACGGAAAAGAGGAAAGACAATATGAAAAGACAAAAATTGCATAAGTAGAATTTCATGGCCTGGACACTAATGCAATTTCAAAGCCGAATTTTTAAAAATTGCAGCAACAAAAATTGCAAGTCTGGACGATGACTTACTAACTACTAGGGTATTCATTCGGTTAACCGATTAATTTCTACCCGATTAACTGATCGGTTAATTTTAAATTGCCTTTTTTCGATTAACGATTAAACCGGTTAATTTCAGTCGATTAACCGATTAACCGCAGTAACAAAATTTTTAATTTTTTGTAGTATTATAACATATTTTTTGAGCTTTTAATTATTTGTTTCGTCTCATACACAAGAGGTTGTGTTTAGAAAACATTTTTTCATACAAACAAAGAAGGTATTCAGTGATCTAAGGGTTTGCTGTCAATAGCTTTTTGTTTCACGTACTTTTAATATGTATGCGTTCAGTTATTTTTTTCTTTTCATATCTTCTCATATTAATCTTTTAACAGTATTAACCAAAACAATTAGAAGTGTTAAAAATTTTAAAAAATTAAATCAGGACTCTAATGATATAATGAAAGAAAAAGGACTGAGAAATTAGATATTCTGTATTAATGGTTGCTTTTGATTTCTTCAACATCTACAATAAATGAAAGTTTTTTTAAAGTCAAGTTTTATCCAAACTAGAGAAAATAAACGCTTGAATCCTAAATATTTAAACAAAATTATTTGTATAAAAGAACAAACTATTGAAATAACTAATAAAATGATCTTATAGTTAATTTTTTAATTAATACATAATACATATTAATTAAAAAATGTGTATTACATATTTATGAACTATTCTTTTGTTTTTCGTTTTAGTTCAAGAATTGTTATGTTATTGGTTTTTTTTTTTTACTAAAAAACTCCAAATAATAAATTATTTATGCATTTTTATGTATTGAAATTACTTGATTTATAAAAAAAAATTTATTAATCGGTTAACCGATTAAAAACAACATTAACCGATTAAACCAAAACCTCGGTTAATTAATAGAGCGATTAACCGATTAAAGCAAAAGCCCGATTAAATGAATACCCTACTAACTACACGTCCGTTAGAGATGCGGCGCTCCTCAAGGACGCGAAATCATTGTTTCGATTTTTTGCGTAAAAAATCGTCGGTGGTGTAAGCGCGTGAATAAGCAGAATTATCGCTTTTGGGGAGACATTACACTCGCTTAAAGTTAGAGTATGGCCTGGTGTTTAGGCTGGAGGCGTTATCGTGCGCTTTTTTTCGAAAACTCTGCGGGCCAAATGACTGCTGTGAACGGCAGGCGCTACATAGTCATACTTTATTCCACCTTAACTCGACGAATTAAGACTGTAGAATATTTCGCACTGGTTCCTCTAAAGGGTGTTAACTCAAAATTTATAAATTTTCAGAAGAGACAAGAAACTGCTTTCTTTTAATATGCACTCTTGATCACAATGGGGGATACAATTGCATTTTTTTGACAAAATACTAGAGAAAATGACGTAGGATTTTTACAGTGGGTAGAAATAACCACTGTACATCGATTTCTTGCATAAAGTGAAAATGGAAAAATTTTTAGTTGACTCTCTTTAGAGGAACCAGTGCGATTTGGTTACGCTCTACAACCGAAACTCTGAGGGCTTGCCATATCTCTCGTTTTGGTGATATGCACTGTTCGGGAAGATCGCCAGATTTAACCGTTCCAGACTAATTGGCAAGAGTGGTGGGGCCGTATAATCATCATTCTAGCGGCGGCCACTTGGCCGTTATAATTCTTTTTTACTTAACAAAAAGATGTAGACATCAAATAAACACAATTCAAAAGCCAAATTTTAGTTTTTAATATTTTTAAAAAAATTACTCTCAAAAAATATTGCGTAACAACTTTTGTTCCGCCTGGAATACACTCATAGAAAAATGCATCTTCATATTGATGATGCCCTGACATCAAAATTGTGACATAAATATTATTGCAAATGGCACCAATGAGGCAAAAAGGGACATGAATGCAATGACCAAAGTCATCATAAAATTTTGTCTTGTTTTTTGCGTCATCTATGCTATGAATACAGTGACATCAATTTGATGCCACATTTTGTGTATTATAAACATTATTTTCATGTTTAAAAAGTAAAATAAGAAGCAAAAATTCCCAATTAATTATTAATTAATTATTTAGTTAAATACATAAAATTTTCAAAGTAGAGTGATTACGAAAACCATATCGTGCATGCTGCTGGTGTCTTATAATTAAGAGTTTTTCTGCAATCTAAGGGCGGAATTCATACAACAAAAGTGAAACAAACATGTGTAACGGCAAAATAAATAATAATATTCTCTCACTTTGACTTAAGTCATTCCCAAGGACAAACTGTCATTAAATTGAGCCTAATGAGTCGTTTCTTGAATGTTACTGAGTCATCGCAGTGATGGCGTGTTTTATTAAACTGATTCCGATTTCTCATTTCTGTGATGCCGATGTGCCAACCCATTGATGACGTTATTTCAATTTAATAATAATGACATGATACATTATGTCATCGCACTGATGACATGATATATTATCTGTACTGATGTCAAACTACATTTGCGGTTTTACGACTTTTCTATCAGGATACATAAAATGTGGCTTCGAATTGATGTCACTGCAATCGTAGCGTAGAGGATGCATAAAATATGACAACTTTTTAGGATGTCGTTCGTCATTGGATTGATGTCACTTTTTGCCATTTGTAATTACATTGATGTCACAATTGTGATGTTAGGGCATCATCAATATGAAGATGCATTTTTCTCTGAGTGTAAAGATAATAAATAAGTTAAAAACTGTTTGATACTTGCGATAGATGAGAATGGCCAAAATTTGTATACCTCTCTAAGAATTGTTTGAGCGATTTTTCACTGTTGAATTAAGAAATTACGCTTTAGCCCTAAAAAACCATGCTTTAAATCTTCTCTTAAGAGAAGGACTTCTCTAACTCGGTCCCATTAATCTGTTCTCAGTATGTGTGTACATTTGGCTTAAGTTAAGTTGGCCGACTTTTTTGGGATTTTTCTGTTTGGTTGCCTCCAGTTTTGTTTGTAGTCAGCAACAACTGCCAAGTTGGTTAAATAGAATGGTGTTCGTTTTTTGTTCCATTTTTTGTTGTTTAGAATTTTACCACGTTTTTTTTTTTTTTGTTTTATTAATAGAAAAAAAATTTGTACAAAAATATTCGCAAAGGAAAAAAAAGTTCATTAACATGTCAACACAAAATGTTGGTTTCAGAAAGAAAAAAAATCAGCAAAACCCATGACAAAATTGTTGTATGACTTTTAAAAGCAATTTTTTTTTATTTTATTTTTCAGTGGTTTATTTCGGTTTAAGTTTATTCAAAAGGCTTTCTAACTTTTTCAGGCAATTTGTTTATGTTTTTGTCATTGTGATGGCTTAAAATAAAGTAATATTTTTCTAATAAACTTTCAACGAAATGATGAGTGTTGTTTGGGTTTTATTGAATTTTTGGTTTTGAAAAATATGTTCGTTATAAAAAAGGTAACAATGAACAATTAGCAAATTAAACGAAAAAAACCTTTTGGGGTTTTGTTAAAGCAGAACTGTGAAGTTCTTTTTATGGCCAACAAGTGCAGAAACCTTAACTTAAATATATATAAAAAAAAACAACGAAAATATTCTTAATATTGCACATAATAAAATTTTAAACAGAACCTTATACTAATGTTTTAGCTAAAACTAAATGTTACTTAACAATAAGTATTTGGGTCATTTTATTGAACTGTTTAAGGTTTTAGATCCAAATTTTTGTATTTTAATCAGGCTTAAGTTCACGCTGATTTTCCTACTATGCAGTGTTTTACATGGCTCTCCTATCGCCAGTATTTCAGCGGAAATTCGCTTGCCTCATCCGGCAGACGGAAAGGTACATTCACTTGCAGTGCCTCTGAGAAAACCCCAGAACCAACACCATAGTTAATTTTTTACCCATCTTTGTAAATCCTCGTGCGGTTTTTATCAACCAGGATTCCCCTTCTCCATTCCCGCCTTGACGGAAATATCACCTTGAATTTCTTCTCAAAGTCCGTTGGCCATTTCAGAGATGTAAGATCCTTAGCTGATCCTTGCATGGCCGTACGTCCTCGCCTTCCAACATCTCGATGCAGAGAACCTGAGCTCACTGTTGAAGGATATGAGCATAAGGTATAGTTCTATTGTTATAAGGTAGAGTATAGTATTCAGCGCCTGGTATTCCAACGAAGGCTGAAGGCAGTAGCTGTGTTTCTTCATTTACAAAATCTCCCAGCAAAAAATAATCTTGATATAGAAGCAATAAATTTAATTATTGCATTCTTGTTGCTTCTAATTGTGCCGACAAAAATGTTTAGCTTACCAAAATTAATTATGGAAGGCAATCAGTTAGTAAAAAAGTTCAGTGGTTTCTGAAGCAGTATTTAAATGGTAAAATGTCACTTCTTCACATATGCATATGTTTTAAATGATATTATTTGCACGTATGGGTGTTAGTATATAATTTTATATTTTTTTACATCAAACTGATAGTGGAACATAACCATACATATATAGTATACCAACATACATATATATGAGAGGGAGAACTTTCGAAAACATCTGTTAAGTTAAAGAGAGAGAATTTTTGTTTTGTTTAATATTCTCTGAAGCACTAACGTAAGCCAAATGCATTAAAATAACATTAAATTTAAAAGAAAAAAACTTTTTTAATATGTACAAACGCCACGCAAAAGCTGTAAAGTAAGTCAGAGTAAAAAAAAATTAATAACGAACCTAAAAAGAGAAATGTTTAAGTTGGTGAGTACAATTTTTTAAATTCAACTAACTTTAGCGCTTCTCCAAAGCACTAACGTAAGGCAACTACATTTAAAACGAATATGGAATTCAACAGAATTATCGTTTTCGATATAAATTAGCGCTACGCAGAAGCACCATTGTAAGGTAAAGTAAAAAAAAAAATTATTTACGAACCTAAGACGATATCAAATGAGTAAATTAGTGATGCAATTGTGTAAAGTTTTAAAATAATATTAGTTGACATTGAATGTTTTACCATTTAAGACGTGCGCTCTAATAATAGTGAAACATTTTAGTAGACGCGAGTCAGTTATTTGAAGTGAAAACACAATACATACCTACAATACTAAATAACGGTACAACATTGTTGAAAAAAGTAAAAGGTAAGTTTGTTGAGTATACAACATTAAAAATTTATCTTAAATATGTAAAAAAAAGTCGAAATTGGTATAAAATGTTAGGCAAAAGTCAAATTAACAAATTAATTAAAAAAGAAAAAACAAAAAATTATTTAGCGCTACTTGCCACATTTAACTTTTATAATTTATGTTCCTAGTTTTATAATTATTGAATTAAAATGTTTTATTTATCTTTTTTTTGTCTATTCGAAGAAATTTTTTTATTTAATAAAAAATAAATGATACATACATATGTATGTATTTAAAAAATAAAACTATAAAATCTTTTAAATTCCTTTTTAACAAAAAAATTTAGGTATGATTATAATGCATTTTGGATGCCATTTACATTTGGCATTTGAAAAGCCATTATTATTCAATATTAATGATGGCATTGATATTAAATTTCTTAAAAGACATGATTCCTTTAATTATATGGAGTCATATAAAATGCGCTTAAAATATGACTTCCAGAATGCATGATATAAACAGTAATTTGTTCTGCAATAAAAGTGCTGAGTTTCATGTCTGAATTAAGGTCATATTAAGAATGTGAAAGAAGCACGAATTGGATTCCTCGGGCAGACCTTCTTCGCGAGGAATTTCATACAAAAATCATGTAATATTTCATTGAATACGAAAGCGCTATCTCATCAAATTCTGCCTTACAAAGCTGCTTCCAGGCAAGCAGTATTTTTTGCTGGGCTCTTACAATAAAACAGTTATTCTCACTCCTTTTATCTTTGTATGCAAGTTTTAATTTATTGTACTAAAGTGGCAACCGTTTTTTAAGTATGACAAATTCAGTTTTTTTAAAATCGAAAATAAAAAAAATATATTTAATATATAAGATGACTTTGCTTGTTATAAATTCTTCAGGATGTCAAAAAAGTAACTAAAATTTTAGAAGCTGGAATAAGGAGCACGAATTGATTAAAATTTTTAATCATTGCAGTAATACAATCAAAAACAATAAGGCGTATTTTTTTTTTGTTATAAACTGCTTACACAGGAAAATTAATGCCAAACAAGTAATTTCCAAGCAGCTTTTCAAAAATATGAAATAATAATAAAAACTTTTAGCAATAAGTAAAAAATTTATTTTTGGAAAAACCGTCAAATTAAGAGCATAAATCATTTAATCATTGAAAAGCCATTTCTGGGCCCCCAAAATCGTCAAAATGAGGATAAATCGTCCAATCTGGCAACCGTAGATAAAGACAATACTTTTCTAATTACTCTGTTCTACTTGAAAAGTACTTGAAAAGTAGAACAGAGTAATTACCGAAACCCGGCCGGTAACGTAAAGGAAATAAAGCTCCCAAGAAAACAAGCCATTAATGATAAAAATCTGTCTACAACTTTTGATTTTATGCACAACAGATGAAAAATGTTATTTAAATTTAAGAATATAAATAAGAAATAAATAATGCCATATATAGTATACCAACATACATATATATGAGAGGGAGAACTTTCGAAAACATCTGTTAAGTTAAAGAGAGAGAATTTTTGTTTTGTTTAATATTCTCTGAAGCACTAACGTAAGCCAAATGCATTAAAATTACATTAAATTTAAAAGAAAAAAACCTTTTTTAATATGTACAAACGCCACGCAAAAGCTGTAAAGTAAGTCAGAGTAAAAAAAAATTAATAACGAACCTAAAAAGAGAAATGTTTAAGTTGGTGAGTACAATTTTTTAAATTCAACTTACTTTAGCGCTTCTCCAAAGCACTAACGTAAGGCAACTACATTTAAAACGAATATGGAATTCAACAGAATTATCGTTTTCGATATATATTAGCGCTACGCAGAAGCACCATTGTAAGGTAAAGTAAAAAAAAAATTATTTACGAACCTAAGACGATATCAAATGAGTAAATTAGTGATGCAATTGTGTAAAGTTTTAAAATAATATTAGTTGACATTGAATGTTTTACCATTTAAGACGTACGCTTTAATAATAGTGAAAAATTTTAGTAGACGCGAGTCAGTTATTTGAAGTGAAAACACAATACATACCTACAATACTAAATAACGGTACAACATTGTTGAAAAAAGTAAAAGGTAAGTTTGTTGAGTATACAACATTAAAAATTTATCTTAAATATGTAAAAAAAAGTCGAAATTGGTATAAAATGTTAGGCAAAAGTCAAATTAACAAATTAATTAAAAAAGAAAAAACAAAAATTAATTTAGCGCTACTTGCCACATTTAAGTTTTATAATTTATGTTCCTAGTTTTATAATTATTGAATTAAAATGTTTTATTTATCTTTTTTTTGTCTATTCGAAGAAATTTTTTTATTTAATAAAAAATAAATGATACATACATATGTATGTATTTAAAAAATAAGACTATAAAATCTTTTAAATTCCTTTTTAACAAAAAAATTTAGGTATGATTATAATGCATTTTGGATGCCATTTACATTTGGCATTTGAAAAGCCATTATTATTCAATATTAATGATGGCATTGATATTAAATTTCTTAAAAGACATGATTCCTTTAATTATATGGAGTCATATAAAATGCGCTTAAAATATGACTTCCAGAATGCATGATATAAACAGTAATTTGTTCTGCAATAAAAGTGCTGAGTTTCATGTCTGAATTAAGGTCATATTAAGAATGTGAAAGAAGCACGAATTGGATTCCTCGGGCAGACCTTCTTCGCGAGGAATTTCATACAAAAATCATGTAATATTTCATTGAATACGAAAGCGCTATCTCATCAAATTCTGCCTTACAAAGCTGCTTCCAGGCAAGCAGTATTTTTTGCTGGGCTCTTACAATAAAACAGTTATTCTCACTCCTTTTATCTTTGTATGCAAGTTTTAATTTATTGTACTAAAGTGGCAACCGTTTTTTAAGTATGACAAATTCAGTTTTTTTAAAATCGAAAATAAAAAAAATATATTTAATATATAAGATGACTTTGCTTGTTATAAATTCTTCAGGATGTCAAAAAAGTAACTAAAATTTTAGAAGCTGGAATAAGGAGCACGAATTGATTAAAATTTTTAATCATTGCAGTAATACAATCAAAAACAATAAGGCGTATTTTTTTTTTGTTATAAACTGCTTACACAGGAAAATTAATGCCAAACAAGTAATTTCCAAGCAGCTTTTCAAAAATATGAAATAATAATAAAAACTTTTAGCAATAAGTAAAAAATTTATTTTTGGAAAAACCGTCAAATTAAGAGCATAAATCATTTAATCATTGAAAAGCCATTTCTGGGCCCCCAAAATCGTCAAAATGAGGATAAATCGTCCAATCTGGCAACCGTAGATAAAGACAATACTTTTCTAATTACTCTGTTCTACTTGAAAAGTACTTGAAAAGTAGAACAGAGTAATTACCGAAACCCGGCCGGTAACGTAAAGGAAATAAAGCTCCCAAGAAAACAAGCCATTAATGATAAAAATCTGTCTACAACTTTTGATTTTATGCACAACAGATGAAAAATGTTATTTAAATTTAAGAATATAAATAAGAAATAAATAATGCCATATATAGTATACCAACATACATATATATGAGAGGGAGAACTTTCGAAAACATCTGTTAAGTTAAAGAGAGAGAATTTTTGTTTTGTTTAATATTCTCTGAAGCACTAACGTAAGCCAAATGCATTAAAATTACATTAAATTTAAAAGAAAAAAACCTTTTTTAATATGTACAAACGCCACGCAAAAGCTGTAAAGTAAGTCAGAGTAAAAAAAAATTAATAACGAACCTAAAAAGAGAAATGTTTAAGTTGGTGAGTACAATTTTTTAAATTCAACTTACTTTAGCGCTTCTCCAAAGCACTAACGTAAGGCAACTACATTTAAAACGAATATGGAATTCAACAGAATTATCGTTTTCGATATATATTAGCGCTACGCAGAAGCACCATTGTAAGGTAAAGTAAAAAAAAAATTATTTACGAACCTAAGACGATATCAAATGAGTAAATTAGTGATGCAATTGTGTAAAGTTTTAAAATAATATTAGTTGACATTGAATGTTTTACCATTTAAGACGTACGCTTTAATAATAGTGAAAAATTTTAGTAGACGCGAGTCAGTTATTTGAAGTGAAAACACAATACATACCTACAATACTAAATAACGGTACAACATTGTTGAAAAAAGTAAAAGGTAAGTTTGTTGAGTATACAACATTAAAAATTTATCTTAAATATGTAAAAAAAAGTCGAAATTGGTATAAAATGTTAGGCAAAAGTCAAATTAACAAATTAATTAAAAAAGAAAAAACAAAAATTAATTTAGCGCTACTTGCCACATTTAAGTTTTATAATTTATGTTCCTAGTTTTATAATTATTGAATTAAAATGTTTTATTTATCTTTTTTTTGTCTATTCGAAGAAATTTTTTTATTTAATAAAAAATAAATGATACATACATATGTATGTATTTAAAAAATAAGACTATAAAATCTTTTAAATTCCTTTTTAACAAAAAAATTTAGGTATGATTATAATGCATTTTGGATGCCATTTACATTTGGCATTTGAAAAGCCATTATTATTCAATATTAATGATGGCATTGATATTAAATTTCTTAAAAGACATGATTCCTTTAATTATATGGAGTCATATAAAATGCGCTTAAAATATGACTTCCAGAATGCATGATATAAACAGTAATTTGTTCTGCAATAAAAGTGCTGAGTTTCATGTCTGAATTAAGGTCATATTAAGAATGTGAAAGAAGCACGAATTGGATTCCTCGGGCAGACCTTCTTCGCGAGGAATTTCATACAAAAATCATGTAATATTTCATTGAATACGAAAGCGCTATCTCATCAAATTCTGCCTTACAAAGCTGCTTCCAGGCAAGCAGTATTTTTTGCTGGGCTCTTACAATAAAACAGTTATTCTCACTCCTTTTATCTTTGTATGCAAGTTTTAATTTATTGTACTAAAGTGGCAACCGTTTTTTAAGTATGACAAATTCAGTTTTTTTAAAATCGAAAATAAAAAAAATATATTTAATATATAAGATGACTTTGCTTGTTATAAATTCTTCAGGATGTCAAAAAAGTAACTAAAATTTTAGAAGCTGGAATAAGGAGCACGAATTGATTAAAATTTTTAATCATTGCAGTAATACAATCAAAAACAATAAGGCGTATTTTTTTTTTGTTATAAACTGCTTACACAGGAAAATTAATGCCAAACAAGTAATTTCCAAGCAGCTTTTCAAAAATATGAAATAATAATAAAAACTTTTAGCAATAAGTAAAAAATTTATTTTTGGAAAAACCGTCAAATTAAGAGCATAAATCATTTAATCATTGAAAAGCCATTTCTGGGCCCCCAAAATCGTCAAAATGAGGATAAATCGTCCAATCTGGCAACCGTAGATAAAGACAATACTTTTCTAATTACTCTGTTCTACTTGAAAAGTACTTGAAAAGTAGAACAGAGTAATTACCGAAACCCGGCCGGTAACGTAAAGGAAATAAAGCTCCCAAGAAAACAAGCCATTAATGATAAAAATCTGTCTACAACTTTTGATTTTATGCACAACAGATGAAAAATGTTATTTAAATTTAAGAATATAAATAAGAAATAAATAATGCCCTTGATTTTTTATTTGTTATTTATAATAATAAAAATGTCGGAAAACAACTTCATCTATTAAAATTTAAGAATTTCATAAAACGCCATATTTGTATGAGAGCCCCTCTAAGCAGTGGTGAAAAAGGGGGCAAATATGTTTTAAGAAAATGCTTAGGACGAAAGACTAATGGATGTCGGTCATACATTTTATCCCCCTAGGGGTGACTCCTCGGCAGCTATTGCAGTTTTTCTTCAATATATTTCTAGCCTGTATTGGAAATGTTGTATGGGAGCCCCCTTAAGAAATGGTGATAGCGGGTAGGTATGTTATAAAAAACAAGATGGGAATTAAAAATAAAGCGAGGTTGGTCATGCATTTAACCCGTCTGGGCGCATCCAATTTTAAGAATTTTATTAAATCGCTATATTTGTAATAGATGATGATAAGGACCAAGTATGTTTTGAGAAAATGTTAAGGACAAAAACTAATGGAGGTTGGTCATACATTTTATCCCCCTAGGGCCGACTCCTAGGTAGTTATGGGACACCAGTATATATGAATTATGTTCTTTATTGTTATATTATTATATATGCCTACTAGGGATGCCAATCGGGACTGATTTTTGAAAATCACGGGATTTTCGGGATTCGGGATCAATGTGTTTCTTTAAGATACGACTTTTTTTTATAAAATAAACAACCCTTTTTGAATATTCAAGAGATTTTGTATACATAACATAAATTTTAAAAAAAGAAAACAACAAAAAAAAAAATAAGTTTATACATTTGTTTATAACACTGGACTCACACATGATCAAACTGATTAGATTCTGAAAAAAGCTTAAAAAAATATACGTATCTCTTAATTTTCTAGATCAATTTATTTCGGTTTCTTGCCAGCAATTAAATTTTTAATGTGAATTAAGTTGTGACGACATTAATACACGGCAAATTGTAGTCCCTCATCGAGATCGATAGCTGAGTTAAAAACTGTAACACTATGTCGACTGCAGTGCAGTACACCTCCAGGTTGAGGGCGAGATTCATAATCAATAATTTAAGAACGTTTGAAATATATTTTAAAACAAAATGTTTATACAAATGTTTCTTAAAACAGATTTCGAGTTTAACTAATTTTATTTAAAAAAAAATTCTTTTATTTGCTGTATGTTTTTTAAGCAAATTTTTCATTATTATTGGACCAAAAGGAATATGTATGCGCTATTTCATAAATATAACGACTTAATTGTTATAATTATATCAACTTTTATTCTTTAGTTTCTTAACGTACTCTCTTTGGATCGTGAATAATTTTTATTTTTTGCTTGATATATAACAATTATTTATTGATTTCTATATTTTGCATAAAAATAATCATTTTTATTTTTGTATTATGTCTTAAGCCAAAGCTGAACTTGCTAAACGTAATTCTAAAAAAGGCTTGAGATGTGAATCTGCAAATTTCGTTTCTACTTAAAATAATGGTTTTTATTAAGCAAAATACAAAAATCTAGAAATAGTCGTCACATAACAAGCAAAAAATGAAAATTTTAAATACTCGCTGTGTTCCAAAAACAGAAATTAAACTCAAAAATAAGATTTATTTGCAATAAAAAATAAACTTAAGTATAATATTCCAAAAAATTTACATTTTTGTACATAAAAGTTGATATGTTAAAAATTCGGGATTTCCCGTTTGGCATCCCTAATGCAAACTGAACGTACTTCTGGCATCTTTTAACTTTCGTTTGTCAAAAGAGATTTTGTGGTAAAAAAAAATATACATAATATTTCTCAGGAGCCTTCAATTGTATATAGAGCACTTTAGAAATTATTATTTCTATTTTATTTAACTTAAAGCAGTTTGACCAAGTTGCTGTTTTGTTTTCTAATGGAAGGGTGAGGGTTGCGGGATTTGTTTAGATTGTAATAGGAATCAGGTAGGAACTTGTCTGTTTTATTTCTTCCGTCCGGTTTTTCAAAATGGTCGACAACCTGTACCTGCTATTGTGCCTTGGCTGGGTTAACTTTGTCGTTACGCTGATAAACATACGAGGATGGGCCAGAGAATTTTGTTAGAAATTTTAAAATGTTAATTCTTACTGCTTTGGCTTTCACTTAAGTTCCTAAAAAATATGTCAGTCCTTGCCGATATACAATGGGCTTTAGTTTGTGTTGAAATAATATTAAAGTTATTATAATTTGTAGGTCTATAATGATGTTTACTTTTGGTTACTGTTTATATCCTTAAGGAATTCATTCTACTTAAATAATAAGTGTCAATGAATGTTTGTTCTATAAAAGCAAAATGACTCCTGTATAAATCATATCAATATATATACATGTCTCTAAAATACTCGTATGCCTTTGTAATTTCTTGTCTTTATAAAGGGTGGTCCAACCAAGATGCATGATGTTAATTGCAAATAAACCAAAAGTTTTCAGAGAATTATATTAACTAGTGCTTGCCCAGTGGTCGAAAGTCGACCATAGTAATTTATGCATATATGAAGACAACATACGTATAAATGTATATGAATAGGCATACATGTTTCGGGCATACATATGTCTTATTCCATCTTATTGGATCGCTTTGGCGGAGGACCAATCTCCGGTGTGTATTTGTTACTTCCACTTAAGACCGTGAATGTTTAATTTAATATAAATTTAATAATAAAAAAAAAAAAAAAAAAAAAAAAAAAAAAAAATCTGAAAGTACCAATTGAAAAACAAAAAAGTACCAAAAAGTCTCCTCTTATAGATTCTCCATCACTCTGGACTCTGCATGTTAAATATTATGTTTCAAGTTTCAGTATTAACAAAAATTCAAAAAGTACCAGTTTAATTAAGAACGAAAAAGTACGAAAAATATACCTCTTATAGATTCTCATTAACTCAGGATATCTCATGTTTAAATTTATATTTCCAGTTTCAATATTAACGAATATTCAAAAATCAGTTGAAGAGCAAAACAATACCAACATATTTCATCTTATAGGTTCTCAAGCACTTTCGATCGTGCATTTATAATTTTATGTTTCTAAGTTCAATATTATAGAAAACTTAAAATTTTTCACATGCAGCACGGAAAAGTAAAGAAAATAAATTTAATTGCCCTGATTTTCCATTTTGGATACTTTTTTCTCCCAATTGAAAGATAAAAAATTTCAATATTGCAGGGGGTGCCCCTTATTTAATGCGTATATATCGCACTCTTAAGAGGGTCCACTCAACATTTTTCAATTTTCACTTTTTGCTAGTAATCGATGTACAGTGGTCATATCTACCCACTGTATAAATCTTACATAATTTTCTGTATTATTTTGTCCAAAAAAAAAAAAAAAAAAACAATTGTATATCCCTTTGTGATATAAGACTACATACATATAAAAAGAAAACAGTTTTTTGTCTTCACTGAAAATTTTTAAATTTTGAGTTAACCCCCTTTAGAAGAACCAGTGCGATATGTCAATGAACCGAAAAAATGTTTTGTAAGAAAATTAACAAAAATAGGCACGGTTTTCACCCCTTAAACGTTCGAACTTCAAGAAAGTACCAATTTTATACTTTTTAGATAAGCTACGAATTTGGTACAATTTTTACTTCTATGTTTTATTTGGCTTAAAAGAGAGATGGGTTGACACAGAAGTTCCAAAATACTGGTTATACCCGTTAACTTCACAAAAGAGCCGAATTTGAAAAAAGTACCAGACACCTGTCCCATGATTTTTCTAATAAACAGCGATAATTATTAAATTTTTTTTGTGTCTCTTTAAGCGTTGGAGATATGAGGTTGCCAGACTTACCCGTTTTTACCCTTTTTACCCCCTTAGATTTTAATAAAATATATATCATGCACTTCTGTAAGTAAATACCTTTCAAATGGTGGATTCAAATCGGTTAGGGAACAGGGGAGGAAATTGTTCTTATCTGTTTTGCCTTTGGCGATTTATATATACACAGAAAAAATTAAAAAATTTCTCTAATCACCAAATTTATACCAAATTCATAATATCAAGCAAACAATTTGTTGATTTTGCACCTATTACCAAAATGATTATATTGATTACTAATAATTGTAAAATAATGAATATTTTTTTTTTTTTTTCAATAAATAATGTTTTAATTTTAATTAAAAAAATGATCAAAAAATGTTGCCATTTCAAACAATTTGTTAATTTATTTAATGAAATATTGACAATTCCCACGATTAAGATTTTTTGTTATTTTATTAATATTTTAATTAAAAATTTATTTCAAAACAACTAAGTTGCTAATTAAATCAAAATTAAATTTTTAATTTTTTTTCAACTTAAAAATAATTTATTCAATTATCACATTAATTAAATTAAAATTCTTTTTAAACCTTTTTTTTTATTTAATACAAAAACTTTTTTCTGTGTAGGTATTTTTTTTATTATGATAGAAGAATCTATAAAAATTATGCATGAAGCAAATGCTCGCCATGGCTTCGGTGGCCTACCTTTATCCAATGGTCGATATTTTCAATGACTCTAAGACATAATTGGGGTTCGATGTCGTTAATGTGACGAATTATCTCATCTTTTATCTCTTTAATTGTTCTTGGCTCATTGACGTACACTTTTTCTTTTAAATATCCCCAAAGAAAGAAGTCCAACGGTGTTAAATCAAATGAGCGTGGCGGGCAATTAACATTGTTTTGTTGGCTGTGTGGCAAGTGGCACCATCCTGTTGAAAACACATATCGGTCAAGTCCATAACCTCAATTTCTGGCCACAAGAAGTCCGTTATCATCTCGAGATAGCGAAGACCAGTCACGGTAACTGCTTGACCGACTTCATTTTAGGAAAAATTACGGTTCGATGACTTCGCCAGCCTATACGCCGCACCAAACTGTCACTCTTTGTGGATGCATCGGCTTTTCAACAATCACTCGTTGATTCTCAATTGGCCAAAAGCGGCAATACTGCTTGTTAACGAATCCACTGAGGTATATTGTGCTAACCCAAAAATGCATGAAATGCATTTTAATTTGAACCCATTTTCGGCCATTTTCGTACAAGGCTTCAACAATCTTTATGCGCTGCTCTATTGAGAACCTCTTCATGGTTAAATTTGTCAAACACTGAGACAAAGAAATATCAAATTAAGTTGGGCAAAAAACTTGACATTACGGTGTGACTCACAATTACCATCGTGCATTAAAGTTGGACCACCCTTTATAAATGCAATTTATACACACTTAAATACACAAACATACACATGTCACTGTAAAATATATGTAACATATTTAAAATTAATTGGCATTTTACTTATACGCACACAAATGCATTTTCATATATATATATATACATACATACACTCGTACAAGCATATTTAGTAAGTGAGAAAGAGAGTTTAATACATATGTGTCTTTTACAAGTGACATTAACATTAATTGCATTATGACATCATTTATAGGTTTCATATTTCATTTCATTTCCACAAACTCTATTGTAACAAAGGACACTACTATGACAATAACTACAATTAAACAAATAACAATTTAAAATTTAAATGAATTCATTAAACTTGAATTAAAGTTAGTAATTTAAATTGTTCTAATGTATTTTAATTGCTAAAGAAAATGAAATGATTAGAGCAAAATTAAAAAAAAAGAAAATCCAGGAATGGGAATATGGGCATTTCCAGGGATAACTCTACTTTTTTTACGTAAGGCCAGCAAGTATATATGCTTGTATTTAAGGCCCATGTTGTTTAAATGCTATCTCTTTTGTTACTTAATGTAGAGGTAGTTGCGCTTTACACCAAAATATAAAAAAGTTCATTAGACTTATAACATTTTTTTTGAAATAATTGTAATTAATTGCTGGAGTTACGTTATAAAAAGTAGACTTTTCGCTGAAACTGCCCATATGTCAGGAAAGGCCAGTTAACAGATCTATATGGCTTAAGGTATATTCTAAAGATAATAATGCCAAAAAAACATTCACATTGGCCTGACTTTTACATCAGAAAAGTTTGCTTGGTAAGTATTAACAGTAAAAATAATGATATATCGCTCATTTACTGCAACGTCGTCAAAACTCAAAACAAAATACATTTCGAAATAAACGTTTGCTGGGGCACCACTTAAAAAAATAATACGAATTCTCTTCAAACGGGGAAAGTATAAAGGATATAACGGTAAATTTTATACACAATATGAAGAAAAACATAGCGAACAATCCTGCATCAAGCTTAATTTTTTTATTATCAAAATTTTTTTCGGGAATATATAATTTTTCTGTTTGTTGTTCTATATTCCCAATTTGCATTCTTGATAAATACACCGAAATTTATTGTTGGAATCTATTGTTCACTGGTTGCTTAGGCCAGATCATCAGGAAACATTTTCTCAAACATTTTTGGCAAAGTAAATAAAACGACAAAGAGAATGAGAATTACAAACACTCAAAAATTAAAAATTATGTATTCCTAAACATAACTTTGATAATAAATTCCCAAGTGTAGAACTGACAAATTGCTTTATTTTAATTTTCTTGGGCAAATAATAAAGCCATTTGTTTTTGTTTTTGTTTTTTCTTTACCCACTTACAACTTCAATTAATCTTGGGAGAATTACAACGAATAAGAAATGATAAACTCACTGCTTATTGTGGATATTTTGTTAAAGCTTTGATATCGTTGGCAAATAAGACTTTTTGAGTGTTTATAATTCTCATTCACTATGTAGTCTTATTTTAAAATATCTTTGGCTTTTCTAGAAACTAGATTATCCTTCTACAATAAATTAAAGTGCATTTATCAAGAATAAAAATTGGCAATTAAACACAACAAACAAAATCTTATAAATGATTTAATTTTTTTTTTTAACTATGACGACATAGCGGCAAATGAGCGATATGCGCACCTAGAGAAAAAATATGTTTATATATGGTCACCTCCAACAAAACTATTTTTAAATAAAATTGTAAACATACTATGGTTACTTTAACCATATTATTGTCATCGACAACCATATTATGGTTAAATCAGTCCTCCATCAAGAAGGCACAACCATATTATGGTTGCCTCCGAACATGTTTTGGTTAATAATAACGAAAATATGTTTAACACTTACAATAGCAGATGGTTGATTTTCAACCATAGAATGTTGCTCTTGAAAAAGAGGAAAATACTATTGATAATTTAAAATAAATTATTGTCATATTTAACCATACCATGTTTAGAGGCAACCATAATATGGCTGTGGCTTCTTGATCGAGGACTAATTTAACAATAATATGGTTGTCAGTGACAATAATTTAACCATATTATGTTTAAAATTTTCTTTAAAAATAGTTTTGTTGGAGGTGACCATATATAAACATATTTTTTCTCTGCGTGCGGTTGTTCACCACTAAGAATTATAATTTTTCGGTAGAGGACAGTTTCAATATGACTCTAGTGATTGCCAAATTTTTATTGTCAGTAGTATTGTTCGTTACAATGTTGGGCATATTAAAGAAAGATTTCCAAAAGTTGGCTTTGTATGGCATTATAGAAAATTACGGACCAATCATCACTAAATTTGGTAGTGTAGTTTTATTTTTTTTTTAGTGTAGTTTTATTTTTTTTCAGTGTGTGCTACTCCATCGTGAGCTTGCGACAAATCAGGACTCCAAGCAACCTCCTCCAGTGATACTGAAGCTAATTATTTTTTTTTATCCAGGATAGGGTTTGCCCCGTTGCCTTTCTCCGGGCTGGAGATGTAATTGAAAATTTACGACTAAATTGGACCAAATTTCATAACAATATTATTATACTGTACATTTTTTTTTTGGTGTATTAAAGTGTTTTACGGGACGTCACCACAAAATGTCGTAGTATAAATTCTAGTCTTATATGACTGAACATTCTGTGTAAGGCTCAGAGGTGTGCTTTTGTCGGTATTAGAGGGGCCATAAGAAATGATACTCAAGTGGCTCTGGGCGTTGTTCTTCATCTGCTGGCTACTGAGCAGTATGTAATGGGAATGGCACCCCGAAGTACTTTTTAGACAGAGGGAGCCGGACTCTTAGGAAATTTCAGCAAAAGTCGCTCGCGGATCTTGGGTGAGATTGTCATTGATGTTAATTGACTGGGCTCGCCAGGCTTCACAGATTATGTGGGCACTCGGGTCAACTTTGGGAATTTGCTCAGGTCAGGCCTGTTTGTGGGATGGATTTGCTATTTTACCTACCTGGAGGATCTGAATGCTAGAAGTTCATAAAGGCTTCCTGACGAACGCAGAGTATTTCAAGCGAAGGCTCTAGGGATCTCAATGGCCCGGTCACCCCACCAAAGGTCACTACTCATATACATATGTAGACACGTATATAGGCCATGATGCGCTGTTCAGTGAAATGCAGGCTAGTGGATGATTGTAGGAGATCTCTAAAGGAAATCTTAGCAGAGTATATGGTGAGCCTATGCTGAGTACCGGGTCACTGCAACATCACCGGTAATGAAATGTCCAATGAGCTGTCGAAACTGGGCTGGGAAATCGTGTATCCTGACTGTATAGAGACAATAATTTATTAAGTTATTTATTTATGGACATTATCCTTAATGACTAATGACAAGATTGACTTAAAATTAATGAAGAACATGATGTTTCTTAAAATTTAATAACAAGCATTAGAGAAGATATGTACACAAAAAAACACGAGTTAAGAAAAACAATAATTTTGGGCTTTAAAACATTTAAACTTAATATAATCAAAAAATTTGGAAAAAAAAATTTAGTTTTCGACATAAATTTTAAAAAGGATCAACAATAGCATTCTTTACTCTATAAAATTTAACAAAAAGCTGATTATAATGACCAGTATTACAACAAGGTATATTAAATTTAATAGAATTCACAGCAAATATTACCATTAATATTTTGATTTCAAAGTAAAAAAATCAGCTGTAAAAGACCTAAAATAACAACAAAAAAAGTTCCACCTTGCACCAGTATTAGCAGTAACAGAGATATCCAAGAGCCAAGTTAAGAAATGAGTTGTATATTTTAAAGTGTAAGCTATAATCTTTCATCAACATTTTATTGAAATTAAAAAGAAATCAAATTTGGCTAATATAATAATAATAATTCGTATCTTTGGGCCAAATCTGATCATGATTGCCAGATAATTAACCGAAACGATTCAACTAACAGAAGGAACAGAATCTAAGAAATGTAAGTGGATCTAAGTCGGCAGTACTCTACAAAGTCCCGCAAACATCACCAGAAATGCCATCGCATAGAATCCGCATTGTAACGTGTTTGTTGACGCCATATGAATGTATATGTATAGCAGATTAAATATTATAGCAGACTTAATTTCCCGCGTGGAAAAATATTTTAAACTTGTACTTGAGAAAATTTCAGATCAAAGTTCTAACAGCATCTTCAAAAATAATTTACTTTGCATCCAGTTAAATCACTTTGAAATATTAATGCTTTAAACCCACTGTAAATAATACACAAACAAATTAACAAAAAACTAATTTTTACTTTTAAAATAGTTTTTTGGTTTTTAAATTTGTACATGAACAGCCAGGCCCACAATGTCGACAAGAACATTTCTTTCGCATTTTTATATTGAAAACAATAATAAAAAACTTAAATTTGTTTTCAATATAAAAATACGAAAGAAATGTTCTTGTCGACATTGTGGGCCAGGCAGGAAATTGTTTAATATTAAACAAGCAAAAAAAAAACAATTAAAATAATTTTCTTTGTTACACCTGGCAATTATATCGGTTAACGCCTCTGCAATTTGAATTTTGCACACAGAATTTACAAGGAAGCCCTGATGTATGCAATGAGTTTTTCACAGAAACACAAAACAAGCAAAAGAACTTAAATTAATATTTACTAAATCAAAATTAAAATAACATGACTTAAAATTAAAAAAAAGAAACAAGCCAAATCTCAAATTATTTTCTTTGTAAAATTGTTATTTGATAAGTAGAGTAGGAACCAAAAACACCTCCACATGCATAATATCTCAGGAAAAACTTTAAATTTCTTAATGCACCTAGACTTTTGAAATTTTATTTTTTCCATTTCCAAAAATTTTATGTACTTTTCAAAGTTCATATGCAGCATTTTCAGTTGCTGGTATGAGTTGCTAAGGGGGAAAAATTGTCTTTCAGTTAATACTTTGTGTATTTTTGCGGTTTTCAAAAGAATTATTTCTCTGCTAAAAATTTGGTAAGTGTAATGTGTTGAAAAGTAAGGTGAACAACTTTGTTGTAAAGAAAAGTTTTTTGCAGGTTTAAAAACAACAATGAAACAACAATTTCTTGTTAAAGGAACACGTTACATACAACTAAAGACAAGTAAATGTTTAATTGTGCAAATGTTAAACGACACGCATATTTTAAATAAATTTATTGTGTTTGAGCAATATTTTCAATAAGAAAACAAGAAAATTCTATTTGCACCAACATAACAACACTCAAAAAAAAAAAAAAATCCATCCACCCGTCCTTAAATCAAGCTAATAGTACGCAAAGTTCGGATTTTCTTAAATCAAGTACATTATTTTTAATTCATTATCAGATTATTCAAGTGCCAAATACTTAACATTAGCCATATTTAATCTTCCATCCGTACTTAAAATAATTCTTAAACGGGATTGACTTAAAAAGTGAGATAAAATTAATCTCAAAATGTGCTTGATTCAAGAATTTTAATTTAATCGCGAATTCGTTTTTGAAATTATACTTTTTTTTCGTAATTTTGCTTTGTTAGCCAAGGCAAAGCAGAAATTTGAAGAAAGCTTCAGACATCAATACGTATTATCGTAACTTATACTTCAAAATCATTATTAAAAAATCAATTGAAATGGAGAAAACAGGTATGAGTCTTAGAACATATCAAGTAAAAATATGTGAAACATTAAGCGAAAAAACAAATACAACAAATGGTGTTCCACAAGGCTCAAAACTGGGTCCGATATTATACCTTATATATGCCCACGAAATGTTAAACAATCTTAAGGACTGTTCGACATTCGCGTATGCTGACGATACCGCTATTGTTGTTACACACAAAAACGTTTACATAGCATGTGCTATTATGCAGAAACGATTAAATGAAGTTTCAAGATGGTGTCATGACAATGGCTTAGTGATTAACGCATCTAAGACAAAAATTATGAATATTAGACCACCTCATCTCACCAAAACGGAAACAAATATAATATTCCATGATTCTCAATGTCTTCACAATATGAACAACACCGTTTACAAGGATACCTGCAAGAATACAATAGAGTTCGTTAGAACGTACAAATATCTAGGTGTATACGTTGACGAAAATTTTAAATGGTTAACCCATATACAACAACTGTCGAAAAAACTTCGAAAAGCCGCATACAGTCTTTACCATTTAGGTAATTGCTCAACTTTTGATGTACTTAAGCAGGCATATTTTGCGTTATGCGAGTCGTATATTAGACACGGGATCACAGCATGGGGAAGTGCAACATATTGCAGATCTATACAGCAAATCCAAAATCAAATTTTAAAAATATTGTCAAAACATAAGCAGCACAACCAACAATTTCAAACAGCGCTCGTATATGAAAACGTAAACAACATACCTAACAACGTATCAAAAACCAACCATTCTAACAACACAAAAAACAATAACACACCGAATGTATTTAGCAGCACAGTCACCACAATCGAAGTTAGTACAGTTAACAACAACTCGCCTTCCACTGAAACAAGAAGTAATAACACAAACAACATCAACAACGCATACGATGTCACCAACAACATCACAAACACTAACAACACTATCGTCAATATAAACAGCACAAATAACTACACTACAAGTAGCACGCAGACAACAAACACCAACATTTATACTAATAACGTCTGTCTAAACACCAAAAACGAAATAAACTCTAACAACATTGCCAGCTATCTGGAAGTATTAAATGTAAAAAGTATCTACCACAATACTCTAGTCAACGAAATCTACAACGATCGTCGGTTTTTGAAACCAATAGATCATACATACAACACACGGCATCGAACAGAAGGAAGATTCAAAGTCCAACGACACAAAAACAATTATGGAAAAAACTCATTGAATACCACACTTCCAAATATCTTTAATAAATTACCACTATATTTACTAAATATACCAGGCCAGTATCAAAGAAAATCATTTTTAAAAAAACATTTTATTAAATCGCAATGAAAAAACAATAAATATTTTAATATTTTAATAATTTTTAATCCAAATTTAGATATTTTTATTTAGGCTTAAGTTCATTGAATTTAATTTTCATTAAATTATTTTTATGAAGACAGGAATTTTACAACATGAAATTAATTAAAATTTTTTTTATTGATAATTTTTCATTCTTGACTGCGCTGAGATTTGAACCCAGGCGTTCACGGATAGGTTGCCCAGACTAGTTTCGATTGTAACCACACAATCTCGTCGGTGGGGTTTGCCGTTTTACTCACTCGGCTATTGAGGCCGGGCGACGTCAATAGTCAAACATCAATCTTTAAACCAAATGGTATTTCACTTTGGTAGATCGAAATTTGCTTTTTGAATGAATGATTATCTATTTTAATTGATTTACATGTTCTTCCTAACTTCTGTTTTTTCGAGTAAAACGGCAAACCCCACCGACGAGATTGTGTGGTTACAATCGAAACTAGTCTGGGCAACCTGTCCGTGAACGCCTGGGTTCAAATCTCAGCGCAGTCAAGAATGAAAAATTATCAATAAAAAAATTTTAATTAATTTCATGTTGTAAAATTCCTGTCTTCATAAAAATAATTTAATGAAAATTAAATTCAATGAACTTAAGCCTAATTAAAAATATCTAAATTTGGATTAAAAACCATTAACAGTTCAATAAAATAATCACAATACTAATTTTAATAATTAATAATATTTATAAACTGAAATGTAAATTTTATTTTTATATCCCGCAGATAAGCCAAATGGCTTCGCGGGACTAGATATAAGATCCATAATGTTTATAAAGAAAAATTTAAATAAAAAATTGAATTGAAAAAAAAAAAATACGTTTCAAACTATAATAAAAGTCATAAGTATTTTGAGGAAAATACAACCCTCACGTGATAAGTTGTTATTGTTTTTTTTTTTAATTTTTATACAATATTAATATCTGGGAAGCATTTTCGTCAATATATTGTAATGACTTGTATTAAATTGTAAAACAGCATTAAACAACATACGATACGCCGACGATACCACAGTACTGGTGAACAGTATATCTGGTCTACAAAGTCTTAAAGACAAACTGACTTCAATTAGTAGTAAAACCGTGATAGAACAAGTTCAAGATACAGGCATTAGAAATGGTGTTATCAATTTCAAGACCCATGTAATGTCAAACAAAAGAAAATAAGAAAAATATTAAACCAATCGACAAAAATCAAATAAATTAATAAAATTTTTTGAAAAATGCCATAATTTAAAAATTTTGTGATACCAAATATTAACAAAAAATCAATTTCAGATAAAAAAAAATATATTTTTATATAAAAAAGCTTGCAATATTTTAACAGTGCCAAATATGTTGCAATTTAAATATTTGCACTTGAGTAGTATTCCGTTGTTTGAGATTACATGGGTTAATAATGAAAACTCTCCCTAATGATGGCACATTTTACTTATTGTACTATGAGTAAAACAAAATACATATCAGACATTCATACGACTTCACAATACTGAGAATATGCAATATCGACGTTGAAAGGGTTAGCAATTTTAAGTACCGTGGAGTGCCTATAAATGATCAATAGGACAACTCAAAGCAAATAAATAGACGAATATAGATGGCTAGATTTACCTTCTCAAAATACATAAACGTATTGACCATATCCAGTAGAAGTGTGGACGATTAGAGCGGCAGACATGAAAAAACTGGAAGATTTGGAAATATGGATATACTGCCGTAATCTGAAAAAATGGACAAAATGCGTCTTTAATCAGAAAGTTCTGAGAAGAATAAATGCCGAACGACAGCTGATTATTACTATAAAGAACAGAAAATTTAATATTTAGGACACATAATGCGGGATTGCAAATATTCTGATGGTCAACATTGATGGAAGAAAAGTAAGGTTAAATAATATCCGGGACTGGACGGGATATCGTTATTTAGTTAAAAAAATTTATTTTATTTGCATCAGTATAGTATCAATTAAATATTATTTTATATAAACAACATTTTCTGCAGTAATGTAGTTCATATAAGTAAACTCGATTATTAGTCCAAATTTTTATATTTTAATCAGGCTTAAGTGCATCAAATTTAATTTTGATTAAATTATTTTTAATGAAGAAAGGAATTTACAACATGAAATGATTTAAAATGTATTGATAATTTGTCATTCTTAACTGACCCAGGTATTGAACCCACGGACAGGTTGACTTGACATGTTTCGATAGTAGGACACTACCTCTTCAGACATCTTTGCCGTTTAACACTCACCGCCATTAACACCGATTTTATTTTTTTTTTAAATAGTAAAATTGGTGAGAAGATTTTCTGGTTTTAGCTAGATGAATTTTTAGTTCAGTTCTAGTTCAGATCCAATTCAGTTCTACTTCAGTTTTAGTTCAATTCTAGTTCAGTTCTAGTTCAGTTCTAGTTAAGTTCTAGTTCAGTTCTAGTTCAGTTCTAGTTCAGTTCTAGTTCAGTTCTAGTTCAGTTCTAGTTCAGTTCTAGTTCAGTTCTAGTTCAGTTCTAGTTCAGTTCTAGTTCAGTTCTAGTTCAGTTCTAGTTCAGTTCTAGTTCAGTTCTAGTTCAGATCCAATTCAGTTCTAGTTCAGTTTTAGTTCAATTCTAGTTCAGTTCTCGTTCAGTTCTAGTTCAGTTCTAGTTCAGTTCTAGTTCAGTTCTAGTTCAGATCCAATTCAGTTCTAGTTCAGTTTTATTTCAATTCTAGCTCAGTTCTAGTTCAGTTCTAGTTCAGTTCTAGTTCAGTTCTAGTTCAGTTCTAGTTCAGTTCTAGTTCAGTTCTAGTTCAGTTCTAGTTCAGTTCTAGTTCAGTTCTAGTTCAGTTCTAGTTCAGTTCTAGTTCAGTTCTAGTTCAGTTCTAGTTCAGTTCTAGTTTAGTTCTAGTTCAGTTCTAGTTCAGATCCAATTCAGTTCTAGTTCAGTTCTAGTTCAGTTCTAGTTCAGTTCTAGTTCAGTTCTAGTTCAGTTTTTGTTCAGTTCTAGTTCAGTTCTAGTTCAGATCTAGTTCAGTTCTAGTTCAGTTCTAGTTCAAATCTAGTTAAGTTCTAGTTCAGTTCTAGTTGAGTCCTAGTTCAGCTCTAGTTCAGTTCTAGTTCAGCTCTAGTTCAGTCCTAGTTCAGTTCTAGTTCAGTTATAGTTCAGTTATAGTTCAGTTCTAGTTCAGTCCTAGTTCAGTTCTAGTTCAGTTATAGTTCAGTTATAGTTCAGTTCTAGTTCAGTTCTAGTTCAGCTATTGTTCAGTCCTAGTACAGATCTAGTTTAATTCAGATTAGTTTTAATTATAAATCAGGCACTAATTTAGATTCTTATTAACATTTTAGATCCGGTTTTTCTAAATGTTTATTGTAGATTCTTCCCAGTTAATATTCTACTACCGTTAGCGGTTTAGTTTTATTAAAATTCTTGTTCTTTTTTTTATACGTATTCACGTAGACTATATTTTTTGATTTATTCTTAAACTTTAATGGGTTTTTTCTTACTAAATTGCCTTCTAGTTCAATTTTTAACTTTTTTTTTATAGATATATTTTTATATAGGGTGTTTTTTTTAGCTGCATAAGAACTTAAAATGATAATACAAGACAGATTTATTGTTGGACTGAAATTTTTTTTTATAATAATCTGGTAAATAGAAATTAGTATTGTGGTTATTTTATTGAACTGTTAATGGTTTTTAATCCAAATTTAGATATTTTTAATTAGGCTTAAGTTCATTGAATTTAATTTTCATTAAATTATTTTTATGAAGACAGGAATTTTACAACATGAAATTAATTAAAATTTTTATTGATAATTTTTCATTCTTGACTTTTTTATTGATAATTTTTCATTCTTGACTGCGCTGAGATTTGAACCCAGGCGTTCATTCATTCAAAAGCAAATTTCGATCTACCAAGGTGAAATACCATTTGGTTTAAAGATTGATGTTTGACTATTGACGTCATCCGGCTGCAATAGCCGAGTGAGTAAGACGGCAAACCCCACTGAAGAGATTGTGTGGTTACAATCGAAACTAGTCTGGGCAACCTGTCCGTGAACGCCTGGTTTCAAATCTCAGCGCAGTCAAGAATGAAAAATTATCAATAAAAATTTTAATTAATTTCATGTGGTTAATAATTTTATGACAGTTGTATTTTAAATATGATTTCCGGCATATGTCCGCTGCGGCTACGAGTTCGTTCGATCAGTACAATATTATACTACCTTTTCTAATAAATCTGGCCGTATGGCGTTAATGGTGGATTTAATATTGACCTACAACGCTTCTAGAGTTGCTGGCTTGTTGGCATAGACCAACCCATAAAAAGTTATCTAAAAGTGTAAAATCACACGAACGAGGAGGCCAATGAATCACTTCTGGAAATAAAGTTGTCACGAAAATGATTTTGGAATAAATCGTTTGTTAAGCGCGCTTTATGACAAGTTGCACCGTCTTGCCGTTTATGTAAAGCTGATTCATTTTTGGAAACAAAACTTCAGTCAGAATGGCTTTATAGTGATCGCTATTCACCAAACATTTAATTTTAATGGTTGTAATGGTTATTCATTAACTGCTTTTGTATTGTCTTCTCTCCAAAGACGACAATTTTCTGTAATGACGTAGGCATTGAACCAGAAATAAACTTCGTAAAGTGGACAAAGTGCTCTATGGACCTTAGATTTATTTTTTTTTCAAAATTAATTTTTACATTTGGAAGCATCGTTTTACCGTTAAACGATTTTTGTTGACTTGCTGAAAAGAAATGTCAAAAGACTTTGATATTCTCCGCTGTCAAACCATAGCTATCGATATCGAAAGTACTTATGCAACTTAAAAAGTACCCGATATTTCTAACGAATAACTCAAAAATCCCATGTAAATTCAATGAAATATTTTCTATTTCGTTTTGTGCCATTTTACTTCGTTTCTTACCCAAACTATAATTTGAATGCTTTTTTCAAACATTTTAACACAATTTAACCTAACATCCGTTAGAACATCCGTTAATGTTTCCTCTTTTTTGTTGCCCTGTTGGCAGAGCTAAAAAAACTTTTGCCTTAACGTATAAAATATGCTGCCTACTTTAAGGTGGTTAAGCAGTGAGTGTTTGTTTCTAGACAAAGTCTCTATTAAGTTATGAACAATTTTCAGATTATAGTAAATATTTTAGAAAATTTTATTTTATGTGATTTAAAAAAGAGAATATATTACATATATTCTCTTTTTGGGAAATGAAATAAAAAGGAAAAAAAACAAGAATTTGTTTGGAAGTGATATAATGGAAATAATGAAGTTGGGAAATTCTGTTATGTTGTTTTTAGGAGGTATAAAAATTAGGGCGTTTAGAATAATATTATAAATAAGAATATTTTTTGCTTTTTCCTAGAAGAGTAAACTTTAACATGGCGAATTCTTATAAATCACTTTTAAAGGGATTATAATTATTGTATAGTCTTTGGGATCTCATTATATTTATTTTAATTTATTTTTATTTTATTTAAATTAAATCTGTTGAAATGTGGTTAAGAAAATAAGTATTCTAATTCCTATAAATTCTTTACATTTTGCTGGTTTTTAGATTAATGTTTTTTTTAAATGTAGTTAAATATGTTTTACACTTTAACCGCTCTTGTATGCTGTAATTTTCGTTATCTAAATTTTTTAGTTAGTTTTCTACTGGATATATGTAATTAAAGTTTTTTCATTGTTACCTCAAACCCATAAGTGCAGTTAAGTGTTCTTGATATTGAAAATAAAAATTACAAAGTTTTTATAAATCTCATAGCACTTTTTCATTAAACTTAAAAAAATAGTTTTTAAACAATACGAGGGTACAAACTGGAAAAAATTTTTTTGGTTATAAAATTTAATGCTTTTATTTACGCAAAAAAAGTATTTCTCATACAAAAAAATTATTTAAATCGAAATTTTACATACATATAAATTCTAGTTTTGTTTCTATTTTAATTTCGTGTTTAAATTATCGTTCAGGTGAAAATTAATATTTTTGTTAAAGTTGCAGTTCACATTCTATTTCAGATTTAAGTTGGCATTCCAATTCACATCCTCGTCCCGTTTTTGTTTCGTTTTCTAGTTTCTATATTTTTTTAGATCAGAGCCAGACAGACACATACATTGAAATTTTTAAGGAGTCTAAGTGAAAATAAAACGCCAAAGATTTTTGAAGAGATGGTCTGGTTACTATCGAAAAATGTCAAATCAATCTGTCCGTGAGTTCAATCCCTGTGTTAGTCAAGAATTAAGAATTATCAATAACTTTTAATTCATTTCATGCTGTAAAATTCCTTTCTTTATAAAAATTATTTAATGAAAATTAAATTTGATGAACTTAAGCTTGATTAAAATATAAAATTTTGAATACAAATCAATATTATCTAAAAGAAATATTATTTATTGATCTTTAGTGTTCGGTTCGGCAGCAATATAAAAAACACAAACGATAATGGTTTTTGTGTAGTAAAAACCTTACGAAAACATTTCTCTGTTTGTGATCTTCTTATTCAATAAAAAGTCTGTACTACTCCAATTCAACATTACAATGGGTCTCCATCTGAGACAGGATATATGATTTTTATATCAGCAAACGTCAAATTCAATCGCAGAGAGTATTATCAAATAGTGTTCACAATAAAAATTACTAAATTTCTCCAATCACCAAATTTATTCCAAATTCATAATATCAAGAAAACAAGTTGTTGATTTTGTACCTATTACCAAAATGATTATATTTATTACTACAAATTTTGAAAATATATTTTCAATAAATGATATTTTTAATTTTAATTAAAAAAGTGATTAAAAAAACTTTGCCATTTCAAACAATCTGTTAAGTTATTTAAATAAATATTGACAATTCCCCACAACAATTCTACATGTTTAAATTATTTTATTTGAAACGAAAAAAGTCAATTAAGATTTTTTGTTATTGAATTAAAATTTTAATTGAAAATTTATTTCAAAACAACTAAAATGTTAATTAAATCAAAATTAAATTTTTAATTTTCTTTTAACTAAAACATTAATTAAATTTAAATACTTTTTTACCATTTTTTTAATTGATAAAACACTTTTTCTGTGTTAGTATTAATATTATAATAAATGTTATGAGACAGTTGTTATGAGAAATCTTATAACAACTATCTTATAAAATGAGCTGTCAAAAATACACATATATACATACATATAAATTAATAATAAGACTCTATCATTAAAATGTTGAATTTTTTTTAGTTCAAATAGTGGAAATCTTGTGAAAAGTGATTAAAAACAATATTTAACATTAAAAACAAAGAAAAAACTAAAACAAGAATAAAAAACGACACAAGTTTAATGTACGAAAATCTGGAAAGCAGGGCTGTGGAGTCGTCCGAAAAAAGTACTAACTCCGACTCCGACTCCAAACGCTGAAATTTTTTAAGTGCGACTCCGACTCCGACTCACGACTCCGACTCCTACTCTAACCGTGATGCGAAATGAATGAGACGTAAAATTATTTCTCTTTTGTGTAGAAACATCTTTATTAAACGAATTATGGGAATCCCCGCGAAATGTGCATAAGAAAAACATGAGTGTTATGGTAGGAATTAAAGGCAGGCCGATAAAGAAGTTTCTACACAAAAGAGAAATAATTTTACGTCACAATTTTTCTAATACATACAAGTATTTATGCGCTATAGCAACACTTATTCTGTACAATGTTGAAAATATTTCAGCGTTGATGGTTAAAAAATTCTGATATTAAAATTATTGGCAATTCCTGTCATTAACATTTTTTAGCATGAGTAAATTATTTAAAAAATCATACATCTTTTTCAACTAGATCAATAACTGAGTATAAGTTTTACTAATGTAATTTAGACTTTTTCCCGCACGTATAAAAAATATACCTAAATATACTTAAATAGTAAAGTACTTGAATCAACTATTTCTCATAAAATAAATTAAAATCTACTTATTAATATTGATCTGCAAAATATTGCATCGCCAATTTCGAATAATTTTTTAATGGAAAATATTAGAAATTTTTTTAAATTTTTTATGCCGAAACAATTTTGGAGTCGGAGTCGCGCGTTTTTTTGGGTACTGCGACTCCGACTCCGGTACAAAAACCTCAACTCCGACTCTTCAACTCCGACTCCGACTCCACAGCCCTGCTGGAAAGTATGAAATCTTATTAGATACATGTTCCCCTTGTATAAGATTAAAATAAAGAAATGTGCTCTCTTGTTCTGCGGACGTTCTCTCACATATTATATCAGATATTATCTCAGGTGAAGACCCCATGTTAGGATGAGAACATTTTACTGCGTTCGGCTTTTCCTAAAACACCACAAACTTCGTTGTGTTCGGTTCAGCACATTAATGTTCGCTCGTTTCAGTTGAGTTCGACACTCTTTTGGGTGGCAAACATAGCAAAAAAAATTTTGCAAAAACAAAACATGTATACAAAACACAAACAGTCTTTTTGTATATTCTAGTGGGAGGCTTTGCAAAAATTTTTTTTTTGCTAATTGCTTCATCAATGTGAAGAAACCATTAAAATATAATGCAAGTCAACAGAATCACTATAATTGTACTGTTTGCAAGGACAATCGTAACACTACATAATTGGGGGATTCACAAGGTGCGCTATCAAGTCATATCACCATAATATCCTAAATAATATTTTACAATTGTTTAAAAAAATATTGTTGTATTTCAAACAAAATATGAATTTTTATGCCGTGTTTATTGATTTGTTATAACTACACAGTTGAAATCTAAATTATGAGCGGCTGCTCACATCAGTCATATATTTTTATTGTTATTATTGTAAGATATATGACTTTATAACTTAATGACTACCTTGTGAATCTCTCAAATGTTTGTTACTTTCGTTGAAAAAAGGTATGAATGGTATAAAGGGTTGGGTACTAACACAGAAACACTAGCTGCCGTATTCATAAAAAATAAAATAGATTTCAAACGTATTTTAAAACAAAATTTCCATACAAATTTTCCTTAAAATAGATTTCATATTCAATTTAGTTTTTTATGAATACGGCAGTAAAAATAATAGAAATCGTTTCTGGATGTGTGTATCATACGCATAGTAATGTACGCATTATTTCTGCTTTATGGGCTCTAAGGCGTCAGTTTTTACTTGTTTATAATATATACTTTTAGGCAAAACTTTTCGAAATGACCTCGTTTATCGGCAACTAAATATTTTTAGAAGCTGTGAACGTATTTTTTCAAGCTTGTTCATTTTTGGATTACCTCATCCTACTTTTTATAAATTGAATTGCTTTTAAAAAAAATAAAATATAAACATATGTTTTGCCAAAATGTATGCAACAGTTTTTCCTTAATAGTTCACAACTCAAAATAAAATGAAGTAAAATTGTGTTTCTCGAAATAAGTTATTATTTGCAATAACCAAATTTAACATGGCCCAACCATGATATGCATACGCTTGCTGAAGCTTCTGTCAAAAACTAACAAAAAGCATCTCAAATGCCCTTAAAAAACAAAAGCAAAACACATTTGATTTTGTACGGACAGAGAGATCTGTTTCGCACTTTGCTTGAGCAAATTACAGATTCATTAAGCTTAACAAAAAGATTCCATAAGTTCAATATGGTTCGCACAGTTGCTAAAGCCAACTTAAGCATATTATAGTTAAGCCTTCATAGTTCAGGAGCTGGCGAACAAAACCATACAAATCTCGTTTTCTTTTATTTCGTGAATTCATAGATGTGTACTTAGAGAGACCGAATTTTGCTAATTTTATTTCAATGGGGGTAGCAAAGCGTACCCCCATAGTTATATATATAAATATGGGTATTTCCACAGGAATGTCTACTCTTTGTCACGTTACACCACCAAGCATTTTCATTTTTTTTCACAGAATATATATATATTTAACTTTTTTATATTTTGGTGTAAAATGAAATTTAATGAAAGAGAGGAACAATTTGAACAACATGGGTCTTATATGCAAGTTTAATTTCTTGGTGGCGTAACGTAACACTTCTGTGGAAGTGCCCATATGTAGTTAATAACTTTATTTCATTTATTTATTAAGCAAGAGCTACAAATACAAATTATATTTTAACTTTATTAAACGACCAGAAGTAACTAATACGGACCAGAGTCTATGGCGGGAATCAAAGGCCCAACCAACTCCCCCCCCCCCCGCACTGATAGAAAAGCTCTCTACCAACTTGACTACCGGGGCACCCCTGTAGTTAACAAATATTTAGTTTGTATATGAAAAAACTTTCCTAGTAAAAACAAACTTTATTTAGTTTTCCTTTTTGTAAATACAATTTATAAATATTTTCTAACTATTTACTTACAAACTATTTCAACTATTTATTATTAGAAAAAAAAAGAAGTAAAACAAAAACTTTTGTTAATGAAATAAATTTATGAAATTTTGTTTAGAAAATAAGTGTAATAAACATATTTGCTTTTCTGTACTGTATTTATTTTTTAGAATTATTGAGAAAGAAAATATAAATAATAAATTAACTTGAACCCGAGTAGATATGCTGTGGTTTTTATTACAAACTCTTTTGCCGCAATGATATGCTAAAGTTTGTATTACTTAATGAGGTGGAATTGTAATTGAAAATGACCAAAATACTTTTAATATATTGAAGGAAACTTTGTTTTGTAATAAATACATAATCAAGTAGATAAACTAATTATGAAGTTTAATAACAAAACATATTTTATATAAAAAAAAATATTTCGTCACCTAAAATGCAAAAGGGCGTTACAACACTTTTTATTTATTTTTTTTTTTATAGGAAAAAAGCAAGAAACTTTGTAAAAGCAATAACAAGAAGGTGTACCTGGCGTTTGAATTTCTTAAATAAAGTCGCCATTTTTGATCGCAGCGATCTAAAATTTTTGTGAACATGAAGATTAATAAAACGAAGTAAAATCATTCAAAAAATCTATTTAGAATTTTTTTGTTCTTACGCCATTTTGCATTTTAGGTGACGATTTGTATAAATTTCTTTATTTTGAAAAATATTTTTAATTCAAGTTATTAAAACGGCAATTCAGATTATAGACTTGGGCGTATAGCAAAAAAATTATTTATAAAAAATAATGGGGAACATAAAAATGTTCATACCAGAAGTATTGGGTATTTTTTTTTAATGCCAATGGCATATCAAGGCTATTTTAGATACCCGGTTCTAAAGTAAAGAATATTTCAGTGGAAGCGTTATATTAAAGAAGCAAAGCGTAGGAACAAAGTCTTGACAATAAGGCAGCTGAGATAAAACTTTCCAGCCAGTTTTTTGATTTTCATAACTGGTCTAGCAATATGTGGACAAGTGTTATCACCATGAAATGTTACAGCTTCATGTTTGTTGTCATATTCCAGGAATTTTTCGACCAAAGCGATTGGCAAATTACTGATTTAGCAGCTTATTAAATATGGGGCCCTTCTTATTTCACTAAAAGCAGAGCATTACCTTGGCTTCATTGTAATTCCACTTTGGTGGTTATTCGGCTGGTTGGCAGGACTGTTCTAATAAGTCTTGCTTTTAAGGTTGTCACAACGGACCCATATCGTAGCGCCAGTAATGGTTTGGAGCAAAAGTTACTGCATTCAATGGCGCTCAAACAGAATCTTAGAGCTACAAATTCGTTATTTCCTTTGGCTGTAACTTGTTTGATTTGATTTTGTATAAATATTTTGCTTGTAGACATTTTAAAATTGCTACTTGTATGGACTCTTATGATTCTGAAAGTAATTCTTGAGTTCCAATTCTTTTGGCTGTAGACATAATAAAACTGCTACTTGTATGGACTCTTATGCGATGCCTTCAATTCATTATCATTTTTAAACTGATCTAAAAGGTTTTCGTCTTTCGAGTCATTAATACTTCTAAGGAAGGCTCGCATAAAACAAGTTTACCAAGTGCTCTAGACAGAACCATCGAAATACTTGGAAGACTACACTCTATAGAAAACTTTTCTAACAAGTTCTTGATTTAATGGTTCTTATGCTTGGGCTGGTTCCCAAGCAATTGTCATGATACTTTTTGTGACTCTTTAACTTTATCAAAATCATAAATCTTCCCCAAATATACCATCCTATACAAATGGAAATAAAAACTTTAAATTACAACAAGCTATCTATATTAAGCAGATCACATCACAACCTAGAAAAACTGCAAATTATTGTTGTACAGATGATAGAGCTATAGAAATAATACAAAATATATTCGTATAAAACTTTTAGTTTACACAATTTAAAATTACTAGCAGAAAATAATAAAATGGAACAATTTTTAACTGCATGCACAAACACAAAAACATTTAATATAAAACAAAACATGTACACATTTTAAACATAAACACTTACACTTATACACACAAATACACTTTTCAGCTAAATCTATGCAATTCAGTTGCAAAAATGTACGACTGAAACAACAACTAGAAGCTGAACTGAAACAAAAACTAAACAATAATAAAAAGCAACAAAGTTTGCCAAATTGCAGTCATTAACGTTTGCCTGCCATTTGTTATTTGCCATAAACTACTGATGCTTCAGAAAAAGCTGCCAATCCTTCTCCTAATTTTCATTGTTAAAACTCTACACTACTGTATTTCGAATAAACAAACTACAAAAAAAAAAAAAAAAAAAAAAATAATAAAAAAAAAATGTAAAATAAGCAAAAAAACAAAATTTTTTTTGTGACGCAGTAAAAATGTCGTTTTCTTGTTAGTTGTAACTCCTGCTGTTCCACAAAGCAGATAAATTGCAGCCAATCTAGATGCCACGGCTTCACTGCTTGGAACATGTTGTGTCAAAGTGTCATTATTAAAAGAAGACACAAAAACAAAAAAAATTACGATAAAGAAAAAAGTTAAAAATCAAGATTTTAAACTAGTTACAAGCAACAGCAACTTCATTAGCTTGCTGCCACCGAGATAGATGGTGAAATGGTTCACTCACTTACTGCCTGTGCAAAGACTAAGATGAATAAACGGTTGATGAATATTTTTTGATGAGAGTTAACAAACAATGAATTTAGTGAGTATAAATTTTCATTTTAAGTTTTCTATAACGTTTTTATTTACAGCGCTAAAAATGCTTAAATGAAAATGGTCACGAGCTTAACAAATGCCAGACAATGACGTTAAAGAAGAAAAAGGGGAAAATATCTGTGAACATTATGAAGCAGCACCTAAATTTGTTTAATAAAAGAAAAAGCTTTTGTTTGTTCTTTATTAGGACAAATAATTTTAATAAAAGCGTTATCTTTTTATATAATTCTTATTTAAATGACCTTAAGGTAGACTATTGTGCGTATTATGAACTTAATTCTATTTTCGACAGCAGTCGAATTAGTTGATCGAACGAGTTTTCATTTGGTATTATGGCACACATTCGATAAAAAAAGTACTATTGTGATTTAGTTTATTCACAGTAGTACATTTTCTATCAGCTGTCACTTTAAATAAAAAATGTTTGTTTACAAATTTTAAAAATAAAACTAATACAAATCATCACTACGACGGAATTATTGTACTGGTGGTCCCAAACAATTTAGCTCCTCTGAGATTTCATCCCACTTTTTTGTTGCCTGAGCTTTTGTAAAAATTCCTTTTGCCAACAAAGGATTTTGTTCCATAAGGAAAAAAAGCTTTTCCAACTGCTGCTTACTACTGACGACTTTTGACCTGCATAAAATAACCAAAAATAATTAAGAATTCCACATTCACCAAAATGAACACCAAAACTAATTATTTAACAAAAACTTACATTTTCAACAATTTTTTTTTTTAATTATTTGCACCGTCGAAAGCAAATTTGTTTTCGTTGAAAAATTCGATGTACAACAAAATTTTCGACAATGCTGCCAACTCATTATACCAAATTAACATTCGATAGTCGATGTTCGATAGCCAGCGAATATCGTTTATCGAATGTTACTCATAATAGGGACCTATAATACTTCCTTACAAAATCGAAAAAAAAGTAAGAAAGTATAAGCGGTATAGCCGACCATATGGTACCCTACACCACGGAATATAAGAACAAATTTTTGCAAGTTTACCTATATGGGACCTAGTTTTGAAAAATGCATAGCTAATGTGGCAATATGAATAGCGATCTGTATATGTTTAAAATTCCATTAGAATCTGGTATATAGTTTCGGAAAGGCAGAAATTGCCCCCTATCTCCCCTCGTGGTACCATTTTTTAAAAATGCATAGCTAATGTGTCCATATAAATATGGATCTATCTATATTTAAAATTTAAATAAAATTGGTTTGATAGTGGGCTTAAATAGCTTATTCCGGAAAGCAGCTTATATGGGGGCTATATGAAATTATGGACTGATTCGTCCCATTTAATTAAATGTTCAATACAGACTAGAAATATATTGAAGAAAAAGTCCCATAAATGCCCAGGAGTCGCCCCTAGGGGAATAAAATGTATGACCGACAGCAATTAGTTTTTTGTCCTTAACATTTTCTCGAGACATACTTGCCCTTTATCAGCCACTTCTTAGGGGGGCTGCCATACAAATATTCACCCTTATCGTGGTTGGCGAATTTAAAATACGCCTGCGACTGCTTGGTAAAAGATTAAAGAGAACATGAACTTATTTCTTTTAATCTATTTCCAAATCTATTTCAGGCGTATTTTAAATTCGCCAACCACGATAAGAGTGATTGCGTTTTATTGAGTGTTTAAATTAATTAAAATAATTCGTCTTTTGTGAATAAAGTAAAAAGTTGTTAACAGATTTTAATCATTTATTGCTTGGTTTGTTTTTTGCAACTTCGTTATTTATATGTCAAGACAAAATTAGAAGCAAAGAAGCATTATCCAATTTTTGATGAATTTTTAAAAAACAAATATTTCAAAATGTTAATAAAAAATTTTTTTAATGATGTGCTAATAATCCCAATTTTTTTATTTTATTTTTTTTTTTAAATTTCAGTGTTTTCATTTAAAAAAAATTGGGATTATTAGCACATCATTAATAAATGAATTAATTAATAAAATATTTCATTCCCAAAAATAATTTTTGATAATAAATTTGCATGTGCCCGGCAAATAAAAAACTGAAATGGCAAGCTGCTTTATTTAAGCATCTTGTTTTTTTAATTTTGTTGTTTTTTTCTTTCTATCCTCTTACAACTACAATTTGTGTTGGAAAAAACCCAGCCAATTGTAGGGGAATGTAAGAAAGAAAAAATTGACGGTTTATTGTTGTGACTTTGTTGAAGCTTTGATATTGTTACATTTAAGACCAGAGTGTTTTAAAATTCTTATTCACTTTATGGTCTTACTTGTATAATATTTTTAGCTTTTCTAAAGTATTTGGAAAAAGTTTCCTGACGAGCTGGCCTAAGCAACCAGCGAAATGCGCATAGGAACTAGCTTTCCCACAACAATAAATTTCAGTGTTTTCATTTAAAAAAATTGGGATTATTAGCACATCATTAATAAATGAATTAATTAATAAAATATTTCATTCCCAAAAATAATTTTTGATAAAAATTTTTTTTTTGCAAAAAGATGTTTCTAAAACGGTTACGAATGGCGACACGAAAAAACGCCCGATAAAATACGCCCAATTAGAAAAATGAAATAAACCCCAATAAAATTGCAAAATTTGGAAATTGGGTTTAAATTCGTTTTTTTTTTTTGGGTTTTATTTCATATTTAAATATGGGGTAATTTCATTATGAAATAAAGCCCAAAAAAAAGTAATCCTCAAATTATTTAATTCAATTTTATTTCACATGAAATTTTTTTTGGGGTCTTATTTAATATTTTTTGGGCTTTATTTCATTTTCATAATTTTAAGCATTTTTAGGATTTTTAAAGCTCTTAATTTTAATTTTTTACAGTTAGGATTTGCTTGAAATATTTTAGGAGTAAGTCTGACTCTACCCAGTAAAAGAAATTTGTGTTTTTTGAAGCACTTAAGAGAAAAAGCGCATAATTGAGCGCTTCAATAAGGGAGCTCTTATACAGCAGTAAATGATAATGAATAAAATATACAAAAATAGCTGCTATTTTAGTGCTGCAACGAAGAAGGTTTTAAAGCGATAACAAAATAAAAATATGTTATGGTTTACGAAAATGCTTAAAAAAGGCATTTAAACAAGTAAAAGCAAAACAAAAATGAATATTTTAATATAGTTAGCCCTTAAAAAAGCGCTTTAGGAGTGCTTTGTTTGCGTGTTTTATTATGTTAAAAGGAGCGCTTATTGTCAGCAGAAAATAGTCCTCCAAACCGGGAACACTCCATACAAAAATCAGGTATCCCATCAGCAGGTTTGAAGTGATTTGAGGTATGAATTCATATATAAAACCTGCTCCTTTTGGAGCACATTTTTTACTGGGTAATTAGTCAGTAATTTTTATTCTTTTGTAAACTGCTAAAGTGTAAAGATCAATAAAAATATGGAATACGAAATTATTTGTGGCCGCCGTAGAAATAGTAAACTTCTATATTCCATTTCAGAAAAGCAAATAAATTTGAAAAAATCGATTTATAAAAAAACGGTGTTTAATAGGTGTTCCGTAAAAGGCACATGAAAATTTGTGATAGCTGTGTCATGAACAGAGAAGACAAAAAAAAGCAAAAAAACAAAGTGTTTACAGCAAAAAAAATATATAAAAAAAGCACAAAAATTTAGTTGTTGGAGCAAATTTATATTTCAAAATTGCATTTCGTCATCAGGTTTAGCACCAGTTTGAACCCCGGATTTCTTTGAAGTGCATACTGCATTAAATTTCCTCATATATATTTTTTCATGTAGATTCTCAAGAGCTTCTCGTACATTTGACACAATATTTACTCTTTCGTGAATAGCTAACCCAACTGTTTGTAGCTTTTTTTATAGAAGACACAATAATTGAAAAATTGTTTTTGATAAACGCAAGTTGGGAACTTAAACCGGGCAAGTTATATATTTCCTTGGCGTGCGCGATCGAATCTGAGTCTTCACTTTTCAGTTAAGAAATAACAGCCTTTACTTTATCAAGGTATTCTGCATAATGCATTGTGGCTTCTATCCAAGTATCCCAACGTGTAGGGCATGAGAACGGTGGAAGAGCCAAATTGGGATTCATTTGTAAAAACAACTGCTTTCTACGAGGAGCCTATGGAAATTAAAATTTTATTTTGTATGTGTGTAAATACGAGTTATTGAAAAATTAACTTAACAAAAACGGATTTGGTACAAGATATTAATTTATTTACATGCTGAAACTCTAAGCGCTGCATCAGTTACCATTAGCAATATTTTGTCGTATTGAATGCCTAGATTAAATTAAAAAAAAAACATAAAAATATAAAAAAAAAATTATTAATCAAATATGCACTTACCATCAGGCCATAAAATTTGTAATGAATCGTTGAAGAAAGTTGCAATAGAAGCCCCATTTGCATTTTCGAGAACACCCATGTTCAATAAAAAAGGTTTATTTCCAACATCGTCATTCAAAATACCAAATATAAAGTTGGCCCCATATATTTGTTCACTGTCTGTTGTTTCATCAACAGAAATCCATATAAATTTACCTTTAGCCTTTTCACGCATTTTTCCCAAAGCTTCCGTATACATTTGAGGTATGTATTTACCTCGAATAGATCTTTAGCTTGGAACTGACAAATTGGCGTACTTTTGAAAGATGTTTTTGAAACTGGGATGGCTTACTTTTTTTACTGGTATATTGGTCTCCAACAAAAATTTACATATATCTTCGTGAAATATTTTACATATACAGTAATAGTAACAGGAAATTCCGTTATAAGTTTTTGTGGACGATTTTCTTGGCAAGCAGCTAATTTGTGTTTTTTGTACTAAAATGTTGCTCCACATTGCACTTCTTTTCGCTATTAATTTTACTCGAACACACATTACAAAAAAGCCAATCTTTTTCAACTTTAAAAACTTCAGGATACAATTTTACCATTTTTAGCAAAAATAACATATTTGACTTTTCTTTCGGCATTTTTTTTTTTATTATTTTTTCGTTCACATCGGCCGGTTTACTTATTTTGTTTTAAACTCAAATAAGTAACATGGCTGTTTTTTTTTTGGGATGGTAAGTTTATTAATTTTAGTTGTAATAAAGCGCCCAAAAACGTTGAGTCCACAACTAACATATTTTTGTTTTAACCCAGAAAAAAGTTGTCAATTATTTTTTTTCTCATGTTTTCTAAAAAAAATATTTTTTACGTAAAAATTATGTTAAAAAAGCTATTTTACAGCAAAAACATAGGAAAAAAGCAAAATAAGCACCATAATAACAAAAACAGCAAAAAAAGCAAAAATGGGCAAAAACAGCAAAAAAAGCAAATTTGTCTTCTCTGGTCATGAAACTACAGGCTGAAGCAATTTCCAACAATGAGGAGGAAATAAGCTGTCCATTTTGTCGCCAAATTGTTGAAAAAACAATGCGCGTTTTTCTCTAATATGTATATAATTAAAACAAATGATTGAAAATCAAGAAAATAAATAACTGAACTACAAGAAAATTATTGGATTCCAGAAAACATACAAAATTTGGGACTTATTTCATTTTTTTGGGTGTTATTTCATTGGGTCTTACTTTACTATTTCCTTGAGTTTTATTTCATTATGAAATAAGTCCCAATTAGCAATTTTTTTTTTATTTTTAAATTGGGGATTATTTCATGAAAATTGGGCATTTCTTCATTATTTTTTACTTGGCTGTTACTTCATTTTATTGGGGTTTCTTTCACTGGGGCTTATTTAATTTTTCTAATTGGGCGTTATTTCATCGGGTGGTATTTTGTGTCGCCGTTACTAATTCAACCTTTGCTTAACGGTAATTTTATTTCGGAAATCCGAATTTTTTTTAGTAATTTCAATAAACTTAAACGTTTTTGAGTTACGCAAATAGATGTTGTGCAACCTCCTCCATTTTCGAAATAACGGTATATCTCGAAAAAACGAGATAACCAAAAAAAAAAAAAAAAAAAAAAAACGGTTAGCACCATTGGATTCAGCGTAACCGAATCATGCTTAAACGCCAGATGCCCGGCTTGTCGGTCTAGCAATGTGTTTTTAATTAATCTTTATAAAACGGAAGTTCGTAATAAAATTGTTTGCGGCTTCCAATCAAAGGGGCTTATGCTTTTATTTCAAGTCATATAAAACTTAATTTGAGTAAAATACCATGATTCGTAATAGTTTAAGCCGATATCAATTGCACAAGGGAACAAGGTTTTTGTTGATTAAGTACTGAATGATGTTTTAAAGGTTATTTGGGATGCTGAGTCCAAATCTGTATCAAGTTTTTTTTCGATCAGCTCAAAGTTTGGCGATATACCGTTATGTCCAACATTATGGCACTTCCGCTACATATATTGGAATAACTTACAAACGGATCACCCTATTCAGTTACAAAAATCCAAAATTCGCCAACAATATTATCCTTAAGCCGTGCTTACATTGCTTTTAAATTTGCGCAATAGTTTCTGAGATATCGTTGAAATCTTGAAAAAAAATAACAATGTTTTAAAACACATAAACTTTTTGTTCTTTAAAAATTCATAAAAAAATCAAAATGACACAAAAATAACAGTTTTGGCGTATAAACAATTAGTTAAATATATTTCGAATAAGATGAGCTTTATTTGAATGAAATCGGTGCACAACTTTTAATCTTATTCACAATTTACTTAAAATACTGAATTGATAAAAATCACGATTTCCATACAAAAAATTATATTTTTTAATGTGTGTGTGCTTGCTGCTGTTCTATTTATGGACGTTGTTTCCTCAAGTAGATACCTTCACTTAATTGTGAATAAAAGCGAAACGCTTTCATCGACCTATGTGAAATTTTGTTCATGAGTAATGTGACTTTATAATAAGACTTTAACTTCTTTTCGTTTTGGATTCTTCATGATTTTTAAAAATACAAAAAAATTTGTTTACGTAAACAATAATTATATGTATATTAGGGCGGGTCGATTTGTTGGGACGAAAACAAATCGCCCAAGTGACAAGGAACTATACCTCTAAAATGAATTCTGATGTTCCTTATGTTGACCCAAAGGTCAAATTTTGAAAAATATCTCATTGACCCATTTAAAATTCCCTAATCGTGTCTAATGGTGTTTTCTTTTCTACAAAAAATGTGACATTTTATTTAAAAAAAGTGCCACCAAATTGCATTTTTTTAAATAAAATGTCACGGATCTTAAAAATGCTTTGCTCTCTAAAAGGGTGGCTTGTTTTATTCTAAAAAATGCACCCTTACTAATGGCATAAGGTGCTGCAATGTACGCCCCGTATAAATCGACAGTGTTGATAATGTCCTGTAAAAATACGGCTTCTGTTTATATATAGGGTTACCAAACGATGTTGGGGAAAAATCGCCTCTAATCAGGACAGTAAAAATTTTACATTTTTATAGATATTTTTTCTATTATTTAATAGTAAAAACATAAGAAAGCATTTCATTGTTAATGATAATTTAAGTAGATTCGATGTTGTAAAATTGTTTTTTTTTTGACGTCAAATCTAGAAATCTGAAAAACTTTGTGTTAATAAATCAGCAATCTGGCCAGGTATTTTCTTGTTTACATATTTTATAAAAAACAAACTTAAGAAATTGGAATTTTGTCATTCATTTGGCTCATTTATTTAATATCAATCTATTAACAATTTTTAGTTTATGTACATTTTTTTATATTTTGAAGACCAAACTTTTTCAGCTGTTACAAGCAGGGCGGTCCAATTTTGTGTTTTGTTCTCGTCTAAAAAATTGCATTATTACAGGGTCGGCAAGATATTTTATACATGTACCTTTTAACAGGCTGGTATTTTTTTTTGTAGTAAAGAAAACACCATAAATGTATGGCCGACCCCCACTAACTTGGGGTGCCGACCCACCCTTGTCACTTGGGTGATTTTTAAATCGAACCGCCCTAGTATACATATTTGTTATCTATTTTTTTTTTTTTAAAAATCTGCAAGGAAAACATCTGTCAAGTTACTCGGTTACGTATGAGTATTTTTTAATTCCAATTTATTAACATGAATACGCCTAGTGGTACAACTAATAAATCAAACTTTTAAAAAAGCAATAAGCGAAAAACTAAGACTTTTTGTTATTAGGGCGGGCCTATTTGTATACAGCCGAAAAATTCGATTAGAGCCGCCCCTAGGATGATTTTTTGGAAAATTCTAAGCAACTTTGGTGAAGGAACCATGTCTATCTCGATTTTCGAGTCTCTCACTTTTCAAAAAATGATTTTTTCCCTATAACATAATTTTGATTCAAAATTCGATTTTTTATTCATCGTTATATAATCTTTTTTATGTGTATATGGGGGGTTTTTGGGATCGAGAAATTAATTTTTGATCTTTATTTTTACCTATGACCACCACCAGAGGGCGTTTCATGCATATTTTAACTATTTTTCGTCTATTTTCCGAGAAAAATTTTTCGGTAAAATTGATCTTTATTTTATTTTTTTCAACAGAAATTCAACCTAAAAAATAAGAACATGTGTAAAAAATAAAAAATGAATTTAGTGGAAGAAAAGCGAAACAAGTTTTTTTTTAATGTCTTTCTTGCTTTCAAGTCTGGGGTATTTTGCACGGCTTTCTGATGTAACTGCCATAACACTGTGTCGACGTTTTTCTAAAACACGTTTAGAAACGCTAGCCAGCAATTGAACATGTCTTTCCGTTGCTTGTACGTGTACCGGAATTCTCGGATCAGGCAATGGTGGATCGTCGTATTCTAAATATTGTTCGAAATGACCATACGGAATGGTATGCGTAAACGGTGGTTCGAATAAGGCATCATCTTTATTTAAATCAATCATATTCGTATAATATGTACAATTGAAGTTTATCAAAGGTTTTTGATAAACTCTAAGATGTGCCGGGTCGTACAGATTTCTTCGGTAGTGTAAAATTTTCTTGATTGCGATGTTTCGTGTCTCTTTTTTTATCTTCAAATAACATCGCTAACAAAATATTTTCAGAATGTCCGTAATTCGATTGTCCGTCTTGTCAATAAAACAACTTACATATAAGAATAAAAAAAAGTAAATATTGGTATTTCAGTAATTTGGTCATAACTCGGGCATATTTCAATCGATTTGATAGATTTATACACAGACGTCTTTAGGAAGAAATTTACCATTTACTTTGGTAACAAAACTTGGAATCGGAAAGATCTACGGTTCCCGAAAATAGGTATTTTTCTTAAAAAAAATTATAATTTGGTAATAACTGTTTTGTATCTGAACCGAGACGGACAGACGGACTTGTCAATCAATGTACCCAATTTTCTAACAACACTTTTTTTGTTAGAATTTCAACATAAAGAGGACTCCAAATTTCAATCAATTTGTCTGTTACGTGTGGTACGAATGTTTTATACGAAAACATTTTTTTTGGAGTTTAGCAATTTCGGCCAAGAAAAAAAAAACATCTTAAATATCCTGTTTCGTTGGCAGATTGAGTCCACTCAAATCACAAGATGCACCAAAAACAGCAACATCGTGCGAAGACAAATGCCTTAAATAACTTTCGGTACTCGTTGATGTTTTTGCGGTTTCCGATGTAGACGGCAATGCATTTGGATCCATTGTATACTTTTACTAAAAGAATTAAAAAATAAATGAAATTAGTATATTTTAAAACATTTGGTTCGAATTTATTTCTTCCACCTACAAATTGAGAATTTTATTTATATTCAAATATCAAATTTTGATTTGAAACGAAAAAAAAAATGTTTTTAATTGACTTGAAAAAATCATTTTTTGAAAAGTGGGAGACTCGAAAATCGAGATAGACCTATGGTTCTTCATTAAAGTTGCTTAGAATTGTCCATAGAATCATCCTAGGGGGGCGGCTCTAATCGACAAAAAATTTGGCCCGCCCTAATATATATATATGTATATATACATACGGGCATTTTCTGGGGTCACGAACGAAACAAAACTTTTCCTAGCATTTTTTGGCGATTCGTTAGCATTTTGGTAGCTCCATGTTAAGTGCAAGAGATCGATTTCATCGAGTTTAAGTTTTTATAATGATAGTTAAAAACATAAATTTACAAACGCACGCCTAATTGAAGTCAACTTTGGCTGACAGTAGTGAAATGTAAAAATCTGCGAAATGGAACGGAATATTCAAAAGTGATTAATTTGTTTTAAAAGTGTATTAATGTAGGTCTACATCCAGTATTTGCACAATAAAATATCTTTATTGGATTTTGTTTAAATGACTTAAGTACCGGTGCCGAACGTACAGGTTTTCCATATGTTTTAACCATTAATTAACCGTTAATTAATCGTTGATGGAACTTTTTTAGTTCTCTTTAGATTGTAATATTTGAAGAAAAAATGCAAACATAACATATTTTTTGCATGTAAAATAATTTAATATAAAAATGTCTTTTATAATTATAAACAATAAAACACGATGATTATCAACATTTTTTTTCATCCTGGTTGACCATTCGGAAGAAATGCCCATATGTAATTTAGTGAGGTCGAGTTTTGTCTGCTTTTACCCGGTACGAAATGAAAAAAATTAATTCTTAAAAAATCAATTAACCGCCACTTTGAACATGATTCTTTCCAACGTGCACAGTTTTTTCCCTAAAACGAAAAACTTAAGCATATTTTTAGGCAGCTTTAGATTAAGCTTTTTGCTGATAAAACACAAAAACATACATAAATATCTAATAAAATACGTGTTAAAAATTTTATTTGAAAACCTGGTGACAATTTCACTTTCATTCTTTCATTCTTTTCTTGGCTTTGTGTTATAATTTCTATGTCCCACTAGCAATTGAACATTAAAACCGTAATAAATATTATAGTGAAAGTAAAAACTTTTTGTTAGATTTGAAAGTATTTTCCTCTTTATTTATTTTTTTTTTGCTTGTCATTACAAAAATGTTGGTTTTGTTTTTTCTCAACTGATAATAAACAATAAAATTCAACAACTCAAACAAAAGTTTACATTGTTGTTACGATTTTCTTTTTGTCACTTGTGGCAAATTTTGCAAACAAACAGTTTCGGCCCAGGCCTCTAATATAAAATAAATAAAATCGTAAGGAGCAAAAGTATAAAAGAGTAGTTATCTAAAGTGTTAAATCACCTGATGCCGTCAGCATGATTTATAACATGAAGTGGAGGCCATCGTCCAACTCCCACCCTTTTTTTGTTTTAATATCATGAGTGGAAGATACTGTAAGATGAAGGTATTATGGTTTAAAAGGTGGTCAACAGAAAATGGTTAAATGGTAGGTGTATCTTGTTGGGTTGTGAGTCGAGAAATGCTAAGAAAAAGCACAACCGTAGTAAACTGATAAGCTATCAATATACTATAAAACAAATGTCCATTGAAGATATTCTAATACAGTATGAAAAAAAGGACCAAGAAGAGCTGACCCTTTTTTAAACAGACCTTTTTCAATTTTTTTTTATCTATTTTTTTTTTTTTGGTATGCATGTGCTTGGGTTTTACAGACATTGGCACCCATAAAAATTATTCTCAAGTGTTTCAGTTTCAGCTCACACGCTACAGCAGCAAAAAAAATCTAAAACACACACATTTTATTAAGAGAAATGTGGCCCCTAGAAACGCAATCAGTGGCAATACAAGTTGAGAAGCTTTATTGGTAGTTTTTTTTATTGTTAATTTATTTGTTGTTATTTTTTATTGCTGGAACAAAAAAAAAAAAAAAAAAAAAAAAAAGATTTCCCAGCAAACGCAAATCTTGGATTTCAAATCAAGAATGATGTAAAAGTTAAGGGGGTTATTTTTTATTCCCCTTGCGTTGAGAAATTTTTCATATAAAATTTTAATGAATTTTTTCTAAAGTGTTGAAGTGCTTCACAAAATAAGGGGATAACCCTCTTTATAGTGTCAACTATTTGACAAAGAACTGACAATAAATGATCTTTCAAAGGAGAAACTTTAATTAAATTGTAAAAATGGTTTATACTAGGGATATCGATTATTCAACTTTTTTCAATAACCGGTTTTCGAATATTACGAATAGTTGCTATTTTAAAATACCCGGTTTTCGGTTAAGCAATTTTTAAATAACCGGTTAACCGGTTTTAATTCGAATACTTAAAAACACAAAAATCAAATAAGTTTTTAAAATAAAACGTTAATTTGAATAAAAACAAAACAATTTGCAAAAGTAAGGAACCAACAAAATAGATAGATATGACTTAGATCAGACCTAACAAATATTTGACGATAAAATCCAAGAAAAAAGCGACCAGTAAATTGATCAAACTTTAGCTAAGTTTGCAAAAAATTTTTATTGATTAACTTAACTTTATTTGTAAGAAGATATTTGTATAATGTAATTTATAAACTGTTGAATGGTATTTGATCTAGACAAACGTTTTGCAAAAGCAAATTAATAATAGGAATTTTATAAAGTTATTATTTGAAATATTCTCTCAAATTTATTTTGAATGAGTTTTAATATGATGGTGGTTAAGTTATCTATATAAATCAACCATATTTTTCAAAAGTTGCAAACAAAACCTCTTAGCCAGGATTATATATTTCAAATTATTTTGTTTCAGCATTATAGAAACGAATAGTGAACTGAACATTCTTTTTCTGTAAACTATTTGTCAATTCGTCTACTACAATTAAAAACATTCCATGACATTGTTTGATTTCTTCAATTTTATTTTTTAGTTCGTGGTGTTTCAATAAATAAAACTGGTAGAAATTTTTCCCATATCGTTGATTCCGGCGTAATGCTGTTGTTTTTACCATTAAGAGATGCCAGAACTACTTAAGAGTTTTTAGTGCCTTAACGGGCATTTCGTCCTCGGCAACACAACGGGCTAATATTTCACCCAATGATTAATTTTTTGCAGCGTATTTTAGTAAAGTATTATTCGTCGTCTCCTTAGAACTACTTCGAACGGAGTTAAGTTTCATTTGGATCACATTAATGTCAAGCATGTATACTAATTAAAGGTGACTTATAAGTCGTGACATGGAAGAACCTTTGTAACTTATCATTTAGGGGCACTTTAAGCACCTAACTTTGTCTCTTTAATCGCGTTCAAAAAATATCTAGAGATAACCTTTATATAAAAATATATTTAATTTTGAAAATACTCTTGCACAAATTACTATTTACTTTTTACTGCACACGTTTTTGTCGTATTTTGAATAGTTTTTGGTTTTTTTTCTAAAAGAACACACTTTTACACTTTTATAAGCGATTTGTATTTACAGTGTTCATAATGTTTTTTGACTTTGTTACATTTTGTTTTGACATTCTTCATAAAAAGTTTAAGTTTGGCCAATATTTAATTAGAAAATACTTAAATTACGGGTACATCTACAAGAGTAAGGAAAATGTATATAAATTACACATTATTAAAATAACCGGTTTATTATACCAAAATAACCGGTTTATTCGATATTCGAAAAATGGGCATTTTAAAATAACCGACTTGTGCAAAGCAAAAATAACCGGTTAAAACCGGTCGAATAATAACCGTTCGATCTCCCTAGTTTATACTTAAGATTATTTTCATACGATTTTTATTATCCTAAAAGATTTATTACGAAATTAAAATGTGGACTTTCATTAATAATAATTTGTAATCTAGACCTTTCTCATAAGTCAAGTAATTGAAAAATATTCGAAATTGTTTGGAGAATAACAGATTTATTAACAAAAGAGGCCAAACTTTTTCGTAAACAAAGAAAAATATGTTTGATCCATTTAAATATATCGCACGCTAAGGCTGGGTTTTTGAGATCTCAGTTAAAATAGACTTAGTTAGTCTGAAAAAAGATTTGTGAAGCCATTACCAAGGCTGTGTACAGAATTTTGACGGAACAGCTTAGGTTTGCTTAGTTTTGGTCTTTAATGAAGTAATTAAGAAAATCACATTTCACCGGAAGAAACCCTGAAACTCGGTTTCGTTAAACTTAGGTTAAGCTTAATCCACATCTCAAGAACCCGGCCTAAATCATAAACAGGCACAACTCCAAATCCAAAAATGTTTAGGATAGTCAGAAAACTGGTTACATTTTTTCATTAACATGATTGCAATTTTTTAATCAAATTGAGTTTCACAAATGTTAAAAAAGAAAAGTTAAAGAAGACAGTGAAGCAATTGAAATTTTTGGCGGTCGAAAATGTTTCAAAAGATTTCATTATTATCTTTAAGTTTAAATATTTATGTATATGATGGAAAACGATTTTAAAACCAAAACGATTTTTGATCCATAACGTCGTTTTCAGTATCTTTAAAAATTGATTTCTAATGCATTTTCTTCTTTTTTCGAGTATATATTTGCAAATCAATAAATTTATATTATAAATATATTGAACTACATTTTGAGCAAAGAATTAAGACTCTAGTTAAGAAATGGATAATAAGGTCGTTCGAAACTCATCACAAAAATTATCATTTTGAAATCGAACGATTCTTATCACATGCGGGATTAACAAACGTAATTATAATATTCTCTAATGTTGTTTCCATTTGTGTTTAAATTGTTAGCAAGGATACCATTATTTAGTAAATTTTCAATAAATTTTTCCTTAATTGGAAAGTAACCTTCCAATCACTATCAATGACTAGAGGAAAATAAACACTAAAATGAAATGTCATATCCAGGCTAACTTAAAATCGAATCATATCGCTAAAGCTAAAATTATTAATTTCAATTTTTATTAAATTATTTTTATGAAGAAAGGAATTTTCCAACATGAAAAGAATTAAAATGTATTGATAAATTTTGTATTCTTGGCTCTGATCCAGGGATTGAACTCACGGACAGGTCGATTTGACATATTTCAATAGAAACCACACTATCTGTTAAGAACTCTTTGCCGTTTTACCATCACCGCCACTAAAGACGGCTGATAGTCAATAGTCGAACATCAATTTTTAAACCAAATTTTATTTTAATTGGTAGATCAAAATTTGTTGTTGTGAATGATTATCTTTATTTAGGTCTTTTATGAAAAAAAATTGTAACTTTTTTGCTTAAATATAGAACATTTTAATACTCAACACATTCTCAAATGTATTTCAAATCTATGGATATTTTTTTCATAGCTAAGACTGAATACAACTTGAGTATCGTAGGATTTGAAACGTTCAAGTTTTTGTCCATGGGGCAACTACAACAACTGTAACTCGTTTACATTCTACTTTGGTTCAACACACACAGACGCTTTTGAATTGTTTTACTTTATGGTGCCAGTTCTGTTGTACCCAAAATTTCTTGGGTATGTGGTGTTGTGGATGCAAAAAGTTTGCAGGTTTTTTTTTAAATTTGCTGTTGTTTCAAGAGCAGGCTCCAAAAAATATTTCAGTTATTATCAAGATTTGACTTTTATCGGTTTTGAGAATAAATAACTTTATCAAATACAAATATATCAATAAAAAAAAAAAAAAAAAAAAAAAAAAAAAAAAAAACCCAATATTCATAAATAATTTTTATATTTAACAAAAGTTTATTTAGGAAAATGTTCACGGAAATTTTGTTTTTAACCAATTTTTCTGTGGCTTTCTTATGAAGGACTAATTTCACCATAATATGAATGCCGGTGACAATAATATGATTAAATTAACAACAGTATGTTTAAAAAAATTCGTTAACAATAGTTTTGTTGGAGGTTACCATATTAAAAATGTTTGTACTCTGCTTGTTCAATTACACAAAAGAAATGTTCGCCAATTTTCTTTAAATTAAACCACTAATCAAAAATTAAATCAGTTTTAATTAAAAATTTAATCAAATGAATTAAACGTTTATTTATATCAGCAACATTACTGCAGAAAAAGTTGTAAATATTAAAAAATATTTAATTGATATCTACTCTTAATTTGTTGTCTGGTGCAAATGTTATTAATTGTTTAATTAATATAACAAATTTTTTACTTGAAATCAATTTTTTTTTGTATATGTTTTTTGCAAATGGAATTTTCGATTGAAAGTAAAATATAAAACTATTATATTATAATATAATTGATATATCCATTAGTAATATATATCAACATATCGTCAAATGAAATGCAAAAGGGCCTTAAATCTTTTCAGAGGCCATACCAAACTCAAGAAAAAACTGTTTTTTCAGGAAATTTTTTCCAGAAAAAATCATTTTTAAAATAACAACAGTTGCCTTTTTATTGAGTTTTATATCTTTCCTGAAATTTGTTTTATAGTGATGATATGCTCTTTGCATTTTTTAATGACGAAACGTATAGCAAAAACGTAATCTATAGGTGATTCTGAGAAATTTTGCTCAAAAGACCATAGCTCTAAGTCGGACTTGGAGCCCTAAAATTTAAAAATTGAAATTTTTCCATATATACATGGAACAATTTAATTAAATATTTTTATTTTTAGTAAAGATATTAGGAATCTTTTGTTGAAAAATAGCCTAAAATGAACTTTTAACTAATAAATTCTGAATTTTCTTCGATTTTTTTTGAGATTTTTTTTTTCTTTTGCAGATTATGAAAGTTCAGATAATTTCCAACAACTTTTATTACGATCAATTTTTTTGTTTTCACTTGGTTACGTATGAGTATTTTTAACTCCAATTTATTAACATGCATACGCCATGTGGTACAACTAATAACACTGCGGAACAAAATTGAACTTTTTTTGTGCGGCCGGGAACTTTGTGTAATTTTTTTACTAATTTGAGGTCGCTGATTCCAAATCTAACCTTCATTTTTCTCTATCAGTTCCAGTTTTAGAGATATACCGTTATGTCCAAAATTAAGGTACTTTCAGCACATATATTGAAATAACATGAAAATGGTGCATCATATTCCCTTAAGAAAAGAAACCGAAATTCGCTAACAATATTATTTTTAAGACGTACTAACATGGTTTTAAATTTGGCCAGTAATTTCAGAGATATTGTTGAAGTTTTTAAAAAAACAAATAAAAATTTAAGAAAAAAAAATTTTCACAATTCACAATTTATCCATAAAAAAAACATATTTTTAATGTATATTTTTTTTTTTTTTTTTTTATTCACACATACACATTAAAATACGTTTTTTTTTATGGAAATCGCAATTTTTATCAATTCGGTAAAATGTGAACACAATCAAAAGTTGTGCACCGATTGCAATGAAATAAAGCTCATTTCATTCGAAATATGTTGAACTAAATGCTTTTAGACCCAAACTGTGACTTTTGTTGCACATTTATTTTTTATGAATTTTTAAAGAACAAAAAATTTTTATTTGTTTTTTTAAAAACTTCAACGATATCTCTGAAATTACTGGCCAAATTTAAAACAATGTTAGTACGTCTTAAAGATAATATTGTTAGCGAATTTCGGTTTCTTTTCTTAAGGGAATATGATGCACCATTTTCATGTTATTTCAATATATGTGCTGAAAGTGCCTTAATTTTGGACATAACGGTATATCTCTAAAACTGGAGCTGATAGAGAAAAATGAAGGTTAGATTTGGAATCAGCGGCCTCAAATTAGAAAAAAAAATTACACAAAGTTCCAGGCCGCAAAATGGCTGTTCCGCAGTGTAATTAATTCATCGTGAGGATTGATTTATAATGTTAAATAAGATACATAAATTTGAAAGTGAACTTAAAAATTTTTATTATGGGTTCAAAGAACAATTTATGGCATTTAGTATATAAAAATTATATCATGTAAATATTGTCCATGACTACGTCTTGACAACCCATTTGGAAGGTCCAATTTTCGGCGACTTGTTCGATCATAGCGACTGGTATATTAATAATAACTCGAGTAATATTGGATTTCAAAGTGTTAATCGAAGCTGGGTTATTCCGGAGGACCTCAGACTTTACATATCCCCAGAGAAAATAGTCCAGTGATAACCGTAGCAAAATGGGAAATTAAGTGCTCACAAAAATAATTTCTCAACATGATCATTGCTTCACTCGCTGTATGGCTCGCAGCACCAGAAACTGCTGCAAACGACGACGAAACGATTCGTCACGTACACTTCCAGCTACAGGTGCTATATTCACTTCACTACGTAACGGATGTTGTCTGACCGGCCGAGTGTCATCCACTAATGAAAACTTGGACTCAAATTTGCGAATGGTGTTGGCATAAGTGATTTAAATAGGTCGATTATGTGCACCGTAAGTTCCTTGAATCGCAACAAAAATATTTCTGACAGAATGCTGATTTTTGTAATACAGCTGAACAATTTGGAGACGGTGTTGTGGGGTGAGTTGATACTGAACAAAAATGGACAAAGCGGTTTTGAAATTAAACCTTACGATGAATCACCCTTTATATATGCCTTTTTTCTTGTAAAACAAAAAAAAAACGGGGAAAGATTTTTAAGTTTAAGGACTTGAAAAATAAATCTATATAAGTCTTAAATAAAAGGTTTGTATACAACAATTCTTGGCTTATTCGCAGAATAATGTTATTTTTTAATGCAGGTCGAAACTCACTTCTGTTTCTTGTAACGTCCGCCAGCGCACATTTTTGTTCATATCTTTAAGTCCTTAGGGTCGATTTTTGTAATTTTTTTTTCTGAATAATAGATACTCAATTACTTTGCAAATATACAAAAAACCTTTTACAAAATTTTACTTCTTCATTTAATTTTTTTTTAAATATTTTCGTACAAATTTGACGTCAGTATGAAAATGCCCATTATCACAAAAGGTCGCTCTATTAATGAAAAGTCTATTTTCTAATTAAAAATAACATTTTTTTCTTATAAGTCACTTAATTACTAAAAAGTCACTCTTTCGCTTAGAAATAACTTTTCACTAGAAGGTAATTTTTTCACTTAAAACTGCCTTTTGCACTAATTAATAAGTCCCTGCTTCACAAAAAAATTATTTATTTTATGTAGAAATTTTTACTTTTCTCTTACCCAATATCTCTATGTAACCTTGATATTTATCTGAAAACTATTTTTTTTTTGTTTTTGTGTATGTTGCAAAGACAAGTACTGATATGTGTCTGTTAATGTAGTTCTGTGTAGACGAGTGCATTGTTATCGGTATGAGTGTATGTTTGTGTTAGAAAAACGTTATTCCTTCATTTTGTTGTTTCGTTTATTTGTTCCGTTAGAGCGGAAGCTGTAAACATTTTTCTGCTTTCTTTAGTTTAATATTCTTATAACGAGCATTTTTACGTTTGTTATTGTCTTCAAATAATTTTTATTATTGTTGTTACTTTTTTTGCTGTTATTTTGGTATTCTTTCGTTTTTTTTTTAATTCTTTTGTTTGTTGATGTCAGTGTTTGTTAAGCAGCATTTCGTTAGTATTAGAAGATGTTGTTGTTTTTCTTATTGTTTGATTGTTACTTTCATATTATTTTTTTCCATTTCTTTTCTTGACTTGTTGTAGTCATAAATTTTTTTTGATAGAAAGTGCGCTATCAATTTTTGTTTCTTAAAAAATAAATATGTGTGCTGTTGAGTGTTAGTTTTCCTGTTTGATTTGAGATAAATTGCTTTGTAAACAATTTTTTATGATGTTGCATTTATAAACAAACAAAAAATGAAAAAATGCTGTAAAAAAGTTAAATGCTTGCTTCCTTTGCCTTGTTGATGCTATCCTTTTCGAACTTCTTCAAGAAATGAAAATCGAAGGATATTTTAATAAAAAAAAAATAAGACAACTAATTCCATATTTAATTTCTTGTTGGTTGGCGAAATAAATGCTTCTAATTTTTTGCTTAAGAAGGGTCAATTTGAATGGTAAATTGTCTGCCTTAAGGATGAAACGAAAAAGTATAGATGATCGGTTGCATAAGATGTCCTTAAAGGTAATAGAGTCTTTCGGTGAACGTTCAAAAACTTGTTCAGTTGTAGGTCAGATTTATTTCAGTTTTGCTAGAAATTCGATATTAGATTCACAATTTTAGAAATTCACATTTTTACTAAAAAGTAACATTTAGTAACTGTTATGGTGTTTTTTTCTCTACAATAAATGTGACATTTTATTTAAAAAAAATGCAATTTGGTATTCGTTTCCTAAAAATGCTTTGCTCTCTAAATGGGTGGCTTGTTTTATTCAAAAAATGCACCCTTACTAATGACATAAGGCACTGATTGCACTCTACGCCCTGTATAAATCGACAGTGTTGATAATGCCCTGTAAAAAGACGGCTTTTGTTTATGTATAGGGTTACCAGACGACGTTGGGAAAAAATCGCCTCTAATCAGGACAGTAAAAATTTAAAATTTTAATAGTTATTTTTTCTATTATTTAATAGTTAAAACATAAGAAAGCATTACATTGTTAATTATAGGTTGTCAGTGATATAAAATTTAAGTAGATTCGATGTTATAAAATTGTTTTTTTTTTAAAACGTCAAATCTAAAAATCTGAAAAACTTGTTGTTAACAAATCAGCAATCTGGCAAAGGTATTTTCTTGTTAACATATTTTATAAAAACAAACTAAAGAAATTGGAATTTCATCATTCATTTTGTTCATTTATTTATTTATTTAATATCAATCTATTAACAAATTTTGGTTTATGTATATTTTTTAATTTATGTACATTAGACCGACTCAAGTTGTATGGAGCCGAAAAAAGTGTTTTAGTTACCCCTGTGAAAATAAAGCTTGATATGTTTTATGATGATTCCCTAAATATTTTGGATCTAGCGTTGACCATCCGTGAGCTGGAGCAATTTAAAAAAAGGTCTTTTTTCAGTTTTTCGAATTTTTTTGTACTTTGCTCCAAGACGACATAAATAAAATTTGTTATCATCGAAAAGAGTTTTTGAAGCAGCATCCAATGGAATATAAAACTTGACCGCTTGGGACCTACTAATTGAGATATGTAACTAAATTTTTTTTTTCGTTTCATGTTTTCATACAAATTCTTGAATTGAAAATATGACATTTTGTTAAATTTTTTAAATTTGTTGAATTTATTGAAAATTGTTAATTTTTGTCAAATATTAAAGAAAAAATCCCTGAAGAAGGCACACAACGGAGTGCCGAAATATTGGATTCAATAAAATTTAATATTATTTATAAAAAAAAGAAAAAGACCTCAAGCTTAATAAAAAGGATTAATTAAAAAATGTTAAAGGTCGAATAAGAGCCAATTTATATAAAAAATTTTATTACAAAATATATGGATTTAACAATCTATAATACTACATAATTGTAAATAGCAAATGTGCTAAGACCTCAATGAGAATTAACTATAAAAACAACTATACGTTTTAAAAGTTTTGGTTATAGACATTGGAAACTGATAAGTTGGAGTATAGAATTGCAGATAAAAAATAACAACAACAGTTAAAGAGTTTTTTGTGCTTCCTGTAAAATAAAAAAAGATTAAAATAGACTTCTCACGTTGCATGTTAAGATGACGATATATTAAATATGATCTAGCAATTAATTAATAACAAATTAATCAAATATTATTCTTAAACATTATTTTATGTCCTGCCAGTGCCGGACAATAATTTTCCCTATGATAGTTTCTGTTCACATATGTATGTGTTTAGCGCTCTTTTGATTAAGTGAGTGCTGCAGCGTCACTCCTTAAGCCAGTGTGGCCGCCATAAATCAAAATATTTCGATCTAGTGGATTTGAGTGCAGTTCAAGCCTTTTTAAGTATTTTACTGCATATTTCGTAATCATACTAGTTTTTTTAAATAATGGCACATTCTTCATTCTCCTTCGAATTTTTTCGATATTAGCAGTGCCCTATAACTGAACACCGTAGCACCAGATAGACTTGAAAATAGAGTTGTAAAGTAGAAGTTTGCAATTATAAAAAATTAAACGTATGAATGATACTATTAATTTGCGTACTGGTGCAAATTTAATTAATTCTTAAATAAATATAACAAATTTTTTTAATATAAATAAATTTTTATTATTTTCTATGTAAGATTTCTTCCAATGAGCAAAGTAATTGTAATTGCTTTTTTCTCTCTATGCTTATCCCGCGAAGTTCTGCGCTTGTCTGTAGGAGACCAGAATCAAACCCGCAACCCCGGCACTGTAAGACAAGCTCACTACCAGCTAGCCTAAATTGCTTCTATATATCATTTCTACGTTAAACGCCGATCTAGATGTATACCGAGGTATTTTACATGTGCGTGTTGAAAAATTATTTGATTAATTATTTTAATAGGAGGCATGATTTTCCACGCCAAAGTGACTGTTATATGTACGACTTTTTGTTCATTGACCTTTATCCTCCAGTGTTTTAACCACATTTCCAGTTGAAAAATGCGATCCTGTAAGTAACGAGAGACTTCGTGATGGTTTTTGTGTACGCTTAGAAAATCTATGTCATTAGCAAAAGTTGAAGTTTGGGTGTAGTTGTTTGTTGGCATATCCGACATATAAATTTAGTAAAATAGAGGGCCTAGGATGCTGTCTTGTGGAACTCCAGCGTCAATTGGCTGAGGAGAACTTAAAAAATTGCCTTCTTTAATAATAACTTTACGGCCGACTAAGTAGCTTTCTAATAGCTCGTGTGTGTTTGCTGGTAAGTTTTGCTTCAAATTATATAATAAGCCTTCATGCCACACTTTATCAAAAGCTTAAGAAACATCACTGAAGAGTGCACAGAAAAATTCATTTTCTTCAAAGGCTCTTTTTATGACTTTTACTGATCTTTGGGTTTGTTCAGTTTTGCTGTGTTTTCTTCTAAAACCGAATTGATGTTCTAGAATATATATCTATTTTCCTCGGGGTTAATTGTGACACTAAAATTAATTTTTTAACTTAAGTCCTAACTCAAATTCAGACTTCAGTAGTAGTTTAGATTATATTTGAGGCTTACAATTTTAGTTCTTGTAAAGCTTTTGTTGAATATTTTAGTATTTTTTTTTTTTTTTTAGTTTTATAACTTTATTTTTGAATAATACACTAATAAAATCTTTACTTTCTGCTTACACAGAAAAAATTATTTAATTTCTCCTATTACCAAATTTGTTCCAAATTCATAATATCCAGCAAACAAGTTGTTGATTTTGCACCTATTACCAAAATGATTATATTGATTACTAAAAATTTTAAAATTTTGAAAAAATATTTTCAATAAATGATATTTTTAATTTTAATTAAAAAAGTGATCAAAAAACTTTGAAATTTTAAACAATGTGTTAATTTATTTAAATAAATATTGACAATTTCCACCAACAAGTCTAAATGTTAATTGTTAATGTGTTAATTAAATCAAAATTAAATTTTTAAATTTTTTCAGCTAAAAAAATTATTGATTCAATTATCACATTAATTAAATTGAAATACATTTTAAACCATTTTTTTTAATTGATAAAACACTTTTTTCTGTGTACAAATATGAATTCAATTATAATTTCTTTTAAATCCTATAAGTATGCTGCACTAACATAATCTTGATTGTATTACTCTAGCTCCTTTACCAATACGTTAGGACATACAAACAACAGAAATGTTTTTATGTATTTAGTTCAGTTCTAGAATATATTAATTTATATAGTATTTCTAGCATTGAACTATATAAATATAAGTTTACTTTAATTTGTTTGAAGCAAAATTTCCACTCATCTAAATTCCATTAAAAGTACATATAACTGTTATACATAAATGTATACAATAAGGGAAGTAAAAAGTTTAAATAAAAAATAAATAAATGTATAGTATATTTTATAATAAAAAATAAAAAAAAAAAACAATTTCTTTATAAAAAATGGCAACAAAATTTATCTGTTATAACAAATAGCAGCTAGTACGTACGCTCGACGAACTAATTGATAAACATACTATGCAGTAGTTTTATTAACACATACAAACACACCACTATCAAAATGGCGCAGAGATGGTTATACTTACCAACACGATTGCTATTCATGTGTGTTTGTATTTTACAAATGCATTAAGAAAAAATATTCTAGAGGAAAAAGGGAAGCGTATGATATAGAAAAGTTTGTTAGAAGCAAACTAAAAGAAAGAAAGTTGGAAGGAATATTGTGTGGCGAAAGGTTTGTCTATTTTGCTAGAAACAAACTTCCATTTCTCATATTATGTATATATTTAATATTACTTCAATGTATTGCAAAGGGTGGTCTAACCATAATGAAAGATGTTAATTATGAGTCACAACTTAACGTACACACCATGGAGAGGTACACAATTTAGCAGTGCGTTAATACTGTTGAAGTCTTTTACGAAAATGGACGTTCAAATCAAAATACATTTCGTGCACTTCGTGTTTTTTTTTTTTGGTCAGCATAAATAAAAAACAGCTGTACATGCACGTCCAGTTCGTGCTGCGGGAAACATTGCTGTTGTTCGCAATAGTGTGGCAGAAGAGCCGAATGAGATCTGCCAAGCAGTCACCGTGAAAAGTGTTTTTTTATTCCTATGCTAATCCTGCAAAGCTCTAAGCTTATCTGTAGGAGACCAAAGTCTCTGGTGGGGGGGATCGAGATGATAACGGGCTTTTTGTGGGCAGATACTGAGAATATGGACCTGGACGATATGTGGTTCCAACAGGATAGTGCTACTTGCCAAACAGCCAACGAAACAATGGCATATTTGCGCGAGAAATTCAACGGCTGTGTTTTCTCACTTCGTGGCGATGTAAATTGGCCGCCTGGATCATGTCATTTGACAACGTTGGACTTCTTTCTTTTGGTTATTTAAGAGAAGAAGTGTATGTCAATAAACTAAGAACAATTCAAGAGCTAAAAAATAAGATAATTCGGCACACTAACGACATTGAACCTCAGTTATGTCTCAGAGTCATTGGAAATATGGACCATCGGATAGGGGTATGCCACCGTAGCCGTGGCGAGCATTTGACCGATATTTTGTTTCATAAATAATGATAGCAGATTTTTCTATCGTAATAAAAAATATTAAGATAATTCTCAGAAAACTTTTGGTTTTGTTTACAATTAACATCGTTCGTTTTGGCTGGACCACCCTTTATATGTTTGAATTTGTATTTGTTACGGTAGATATATGAGTGTAAGTGTTCTTTAATGCCATACATCATCTCTGGCAGCCAACAAGTAACATAGACTACTGCACCAAAAAGAACAGATGAATCCAAAGACACTTGAAGGAGAAGTATTTTGAAAAAAAAAATATATAAATAACTTTGAAACACATTGCGGTACTACGCTAAAACGAAGAAGAAAGAACTCTAAACTTTTCAAATGGCAGATGATTCAACAAACATTTTTAACTATACAAAAATAGAGGTAGAATAGTTTTCCGGTGGGTTTTTTTTTCTTACCAAATAAAAGTACGCGCACTTTTGATGGTTGGGAGGCGGTTTCGTTAACATTTCATGAATGACAAGGGTGGGCAAAAAATGGTTCTTTGCATTAAAAAAAAATAAATCTCCTTAAAATTTTGTAATCTTAAAACTAATTTAAGTCTCTATTAAATTATCCAATTACCAATTTTTTCATACTCATTTAACTTAACCTTAATGTTTTTTAGTCTAAGCATATAATTAACTTTAATAAATTTTCCTGTTCATTATATGCTTTGGTAACTTTGATGAATTTATTTCACAGCTAAACAAATTATTTTATTTAGATTTTAAGTTAATAAATGCCACAAAGTCAAAATGAACAAGTTTGGAATTTATGAGAACAGCAGTGTTGCTTGTAGAAAAATAAGAAAATTGCGATTTTTTGTCAAAAGTTACATTTTTAAAATATCTCTTGAATAACTACACACAAAAAATGATCAGTAGTTTTTTTTATCAATAAAAAAACTGTTTATAAAGTATTTTAATTTAATAAATGGGATAATTTAATCAATTATTTCTTCAGTTAAAAGAAAATTAAAAAATTATTTTTAATTTAATTAACATTTTAATTGTTTTGAAATAAATTTTTTATAAAAATATAAATTAAATAACAAAAAATCTTCATTGATTTTCTTGTTTAAAATAAATTAATTTAAACTGGTACAAAGAATTGTTGTTGGGAATTGTCAAAATTTTTTAAATAATTTTTTTAATTAAAATTAAAAATATCGTTTATTGAAGACAAAAAAAAAATATTCTAAACTTTAAATTTTTACAATTTTCAGTAATCAATTTTATCATTTTGGTAATATAGGTGCAAAGTCAACAAATTGTTTGCTTGATTATATGAATTTAGTGATTAGAGAAAATTAATTTTTCTATGTTATTAGAAAATTTATGTGATTTAGTATATAAAATAAATATTTTTATTCCATATTTCACACCGAGGGAAAGACGCCAACCTAGCGACGGAAAACAAAAAGAAAAAAATATATATATCTAAAAGCAGCATCAAATTGTACAAAATTTAAAGGCGCCAAAATAAACTTCTTTGAATAATCACAGCCGCTCCCTGGTACGTGAAAAACTCAAATCTCAATGTGCCATTAGAGTTAAAACACGTCAAACCATCACGAAAAAATGGAATTTTCGGCATCATCACCTCCGATTTCAATGAAATTCAACACAAATATCATACACTATAAGAGTATAATAAGTAGCGAAGAAGTACCATTCAGCATCGTATCCAAATCTTCCTTACAATAGCACACATTTACAAAATTTTTGATTAATTAAAAAAAAACTGCAAAAACAATCGAAACAGAAAGTGTGCACATATATACTTCAGCTTGTACAAAACAAACAATCAATTGAATATGAACACAAAACATACTTAGGATCACGTTCTGGTCTAAAACTCTGACACCAATCGAGTCTCCACCTTAAAATTTTCTGCGAATGTAGAAGAGGGTCTAATACTTGACATATATTTTTTTTTTAAGAATTTTAAACTTTTTCAGATATGGACCGTTAAACTCAAGACCCCAAAAAATGACCTTTGACCTTTTCTTAAAAAAACCAAATCTGTATATAATTTTAAAGGGTGCACTTTCACCTTTAAAACGATACCAAAAAAACTAAATGATCTTGCATAGTTCAGAAGTTCTATACATTTTTGTAAGGAGACTTTTGTGATTTTTTAACATTTTTCACATCTTTTATGACGTCATATTTCGGGAGCCGAAAGAATCTGTTTTGTTAAAGTCCAATAACATACAACAGTTGTGGTAAATTGCATTGAAATCAGAGGTGTTGTATCCGAACGGCATGATAGTTTGACATGTTTTCACTCATTAGTAAAAACTATGATAACGAAATATGCAGTAAAATATTTAAAATGGCTGGAACTGCACCCAAATCCATTAGCTCAAAATATTTTAAATTATGGCGGCCACACTCGCTTAAGAAGAAAAGACACTCACAGCACTCACTCAATCAGATGAGCGATAAACACCTACATATGTGAACAGAAACCGTGATGACGAAATCTTTTTCGTCTGGTACTGGCGGGACATAAAGTAAATATTAGGATAAGATTTGATGAACCCTAGGATTCTCTGTAACTTTTCACCACTAAGTTCTCCTCTTGGTCTGGCCAGAGCACAATTTGTACAGCTAAAATCCCCAATTAATTAAAAAGTAAATAAAAATATTTTTTAGATTATACAAATTTATTATATAATTTTATTACTTCATTATTTTATTCCATATGCAAGTCATCGAAAATGTAGTCTTTAATTTCGCACATTGCAATTTCGCATCTACCACAGCTGAAACGAGTTTTGCGTTAGGTTTTTGTAGTTAGAATGAACTAAGCGCATAATGGGCCGTAGTTTTCTGATTTGATTCAAACTTGATTCACGTATCTGTTTTTTTAATATTTTCTCCTGTTAGAAATATTTTTCAAGGAAAAAAAAATTTGTTCTGGCTAGATCAAGATGGTAATTTCATAGACTTTTACATACAAATGGAATTTAACCCCACTTATTTGCTCCAATCGAATCCAAATTAGTTTCATTCGATTCAGAATATATCTTTAATAGAATTCACGTCCCTGTTTTTTTGATTTGCGAAAAATATTACAAGCAAAATACAAATTTGGTCTGGCCAGACCAAAACGGTTATCATGGGGTTAATAATTGTTAGTTCATATTAAATGTATGAAGATTCAATAAATAAATACTGAAAAAAAAAAATTGGACAACTCAGTGTATTAAAAAAGATAATGTATAACAAAGAGCCCTAGTTCGGAAAATATGATCTTTTAAATATTGAAAATAAATTTGGGTTCTAACTTTTTATTGATTTTTATATTTAATTTGTGGTTATTCTGGACGTTTTCGGATAAATTAACTTCTTTTTAATAAAGAGTTATATCAACTATTTTAAACGGGGTTTCCTTATACATATAATTGAAAAAATCTGGTTTTGAACAAATTTCCAAATCTTTATAGAGATTTATATCCCTGAAATAAATATATATTCACCTGAAATGCAAAAGGGCGTAACAACACTTTTTATTATTTTTTTTTTTACAGGAGAAGCAAAAAACCATACCCATGTTAATACAGTGCAAGTGAAATTCCAGTCTGAAAAACAAATATACTTGAATTTATGTATTGAAGGCAAGTATTCATCAAACCTCTAATACCAATGTAAAAAAGCCTTCATTTAAGGTCTGTTTTTTTATTCTTTAAATTTTAATATGGTATAAAGAAAAAATGGTGTATGAAATTCTTAAGGAGTTTGGTGGCTTATTAACATACTACTATAAATCACTTACTTATGTATAAAAAAGTGTGAAGTTTTGAAGGGCTATACGATAGTTAAATTTTTGGTGCTAGATTGATGTTATACAGTTTCAAAGACAATTACGAAAATGTTACCATCAGATTTACCTCGAGATTTTTTTCGTGATACCACATACAAACATACTTATACATCTGTATATGTTAATAAGTATGTATGTGGGTACATATGCACATATCGTCACCTAAAATGCAAAAGGGCGTAACAACACTTTTTGTTTAAAATCAATAGCACCAAGTTGTACTTGGCGTTTGAATTTCTTTAATAAAGTCGCCACTTTTGATCGTAGGGATCTAACATTTTTTGTGAACATGTAGTTTAATAAAACGAAAAAAAATCTGTCAAAAATTAGATATCGAATTTTTTTTGCTGTTACGCCCTTTTGCATTTTAGGTGACGATATGTACCGGAAAAAGAAAAATATTGTTCAAAACATCAGGGGTCTTATCACCATACTCGATATCGTATTTCTCTGCATACTTTAATTTTGTGTTTCTAAGGGTACATCTCTTTAAAATTTGTCTACTTCCTTATACGTCTCATATGATTTTGTTGTAATTTGCATCCGAAACAACTGGGTATTAAATAAATAATTGATAAATTAAATGACCTGATGAGTAGCAGCCATAACTAAACAATAGCGGAACGCGTTTTCTAGCTGTCAAAAATCCTCATGCCCACACAATTTGTATGAAGTAATTGGAAAATACGATTTTGACAGCGGCTTAAAATAAGCAAGGTAGCTATATTTGTTGGTTTGACAACCCTGTTTTTATCGTTTGATAATAAATAATGGCAAATTAGCTATTTTTAGGTCAAAATAGAAGTTTTAATTCCATTCATTATTTCTTTTATGAGGTTTTTAGTAGGCACGAACGTTAACACTATTGTTTGTGACACAACGCCGACGCTCTTGTTTAGGTATGGCATATCAGCGTAAAAGCTTAGCTAATTTCGATATATATCCAAAATGACAGGCCTCCTTTAGTCTCTGTGATTTCTTGAGAACGAAGGCTAACCAGAGGACCTTCTCATCCGGTACCATGAGAGTCAGTAGCCCTCGTTGAGCAGGCACCGGTCTGAATATTCCTATCTTTTAGGATGATTATCTATTTGGAAGCTTTACTTTTGCGATAGAAGTTTGCTTTTCATCAAGCTTTGCCTTTTTCAAGGAATGAACTCACAATCGGTTTTAACGAAAGACAGCTTTGTTTGACGACAATGTGCTTTCGGTGATCACATGGTGGCTGTGGCTAAAACCCAACGTTGCGGGTAAGGATAGTATTGAAAATCCTACGAAAGTAAAGATTTTTCACTACTTGTGAGAAAGTTCGGCCTGAATGAGCACTTTCCCTAGACGCTGTTGCTATTGAATATATGCTGCTGGATTTTTAATAGCAGTGGAGTTAAGAGAACTTCGACTCTTAAGCAAAAACAGTGTGTATAATTTTTGCCAGATAATATACACAAAATTTCTACCTGTGTGTAACGTGTCCGTGCATATTAGGGGGCGTTTGGTAATCGCCATGTTTGTCACCTAGTGATTAAGATCCGCCATGCGATTAGGCCGTATGGCAGGTGCTCATTGTAAATCATTTCTACAAAAATAAATTAGTCGTTCCCCCAGTTGTGTTTCTAACATTAAGCGTTGTATTTAAAATAAAAAAAGACCTTCGTAAAACGCCCATTATTTCAGGTCCTTGTTCAGTTTCCAGTTGAAGTTTTTTTCATCCTCTAGTCCACATATTTGGACATAATTTTTTTAGGTTCTAGTTAATGTTTAAGCTAAGAATCTTGCTCACGTTCTGGTAAGAGTTCATGTTCAAGTATCAGTTCAGGTTTAAGTTGATGTTCTAATTCTTTTTTTAAACTAAATTTCTACAGCCGCATTCATAACAAAAAGTTAGCCATAGTTTGTACACTACGTACAACGAGCGGCTAACTAGAATGCCGATTAAGCTTAGCAGCTTGTTAGCACAGCGTTTATTAATAACAAATTTTATCCGTCTGCTAACTTTTAATAAATCAACTCTGAATATTAATGATGCCACATTAAAATACTCAAAAATGCAACACGTTTTGCATTAATAATCGCTGGTTTTGTCATTTCATTTCATTTTTTTTCCCCCTCTTTATATAAAAATTTTAAATGTTTTTAAATTAAAATATATTTAAAAACGGACTCTAAACTAAAAAAAAACAGTGTATTAAAAAAACAAACAAAATTATTCAACATAAAACAGCTGTTTATCACAAGTTGGCAAACGTTTGGCAGCTTGTTGACAAGAGTTTAGCAAATCGTTAGCCAGAGTTTGGTAAGTGTATTATAAATAAACTTTGTGCTAACTTCATGCCAAATTTTCGTTATTGATACGGCTGCTAATTTCTAAGGCCAGTTTCTGTTAAGGCTTTGGCTAAGGTTCTAGTTTAACTATTGGTTAAGGTTTTATTACATTTAGGCCCAAATTTACACTTATTAGTAATGGCTTAAACAATGAAATATTATTTTCAGTTTTTGGTAACCATTAGTTAAACAATCAAGTGTTATTAGATAACTACTAGTTAATTCGCTTGATTAAACTTTTAATTCTTTTGATTTAACGTTTAATTCACTTGATTAAAATTTCCATTTAAACTTATTTTATTTTTGATTACATCATTGATTGTCTTTCATATGATGTCTTCAATACGCACAAAAGGTCTGCCAGAATTCTGCCTTAGAAGACTAGTTTTTTAAAATATTTATTATGTCTTATGAATTAGAGTCTTTTTTGTTAAATGTAGAGGAAATATTTTTGATTTTGTTTCTCTTTTATGAATAACTATTTTTTTTCCATATACAGAAAAAACTATCAATAGTTTTTTTATGAATTAAAAATTTTTTTTAAAAAGTATTTCAATTTAATTAATGTGATAATTGAATCCATTATTTTCTTAGTTGAAAGAAAATTAAAAATATAATTTTGATTTAATTAACATTTTAGTTGTTTTAAAATAAATTTTCAATTAAAATATAAATTAAACAACAAAAAACCTTAATTAATTTTTTCGTTTTAAATAAAATAATTTAAACATGTAGAATTGTTGTTGGGAATTGTCAAAACCTGAGCTATATTTAATTAAATTAATTAACACATTGTTTGAAACTGCAAAGTTTTTTGATAATTTTTTTTTAATTAAAATTATAAATATCATTTATTGAAAATAATTATATTAAGTTTTTACAGTTTTTAGTTATCAATATAATAATTTTGGTAATTGGTGCAAAATCAACAACTTTTTTGCTTGATTCTATTTGGTGTTTAGATCCAATCTTTAATTTTTTCTGTGTATTTAAAACAGTGTTTAAATTGCTTGCTTTAAAATAGCAACAGTCGCACATTTTTACTTTGTTTACATTTTTTGCAGCAAATTAAAAAACTGTGTGTCTAAGTGTTTACTTAACTCTTTGATAACGAGTCAGCAAAAGCAAAAAAGCAAAAGCAAAACAAAGAGAGTAAATAATTTGTTTAAACTCGCTATGTGCATGTACTCTGCTAAATCTGTCAGCAAAGAAGCCACTTAAGAAAACAAATTTTCTGTTGCTGTAAGTATTAAGTTTTTGATTGTTTTTTTTTTTGCTTTTGATGCGCTTAAAGTCAGCAAGTTAACTTCTTTGCTGTTGCTGGAACTTAATATATTATGAACGAATTTGTTTCGAATTTTTTTGGTATTTTGCATTTTTTTTTTTAATAAATAGGAACATACATACATAAATGAAACTACACGTTTTTTTAAACTTCATAATTTGTTTATTTTGTGTTATGTAATTATGTATATATTGCCTGCAACAGCAAGCAACAGCAATGAAGTCAAAAACAGCAAAGAAGTTAATACTCGCTGAATTTAAGCACATCAATTTACAGTTAAGCCAAAGCAAAAAAAAAAATAAACAAAAACTTATTACTTACAGCAACAGCAATTTTTTTTTTCAAGTGGTTGCTTGGCTGGCTTTTTAAGCTGAGAACATAAACATGGTGAGAATAAATAAATTATTTACTCTCACTTTTTCTGCGTTTGCTTTTGCTTTTTGCTTTTACTGTGTTCTTTTTCTTAAGTTAAGTTAAGCAATTACAAAAACATTAAAAATAGTCAAGCATTTTTAAACACTGATTTAAAATTTAGTTCCTAAAAATGGGACATTTTAATAATTTTGGAATAAAATAATTTTAAAGTTTATTTTTGTTTTTAATTTAATACGAATTTTCTATAAGCAATTATTCAGATTAAATATAATTAAATACATTTTTTTAAGAGAATCTGTCTTAAGAGTACGTCGCTAAAAGTAGTGTCACCGGGACCTAACGTCGGCAGTTATGTACCGAAAAATAGGGTCGGTAACTTAAGGTTAAGATTTCAGTTGAATTTCAAGTTGTGGTTCTAGTTAGGGTTCATATTCGAGTTCTAGTTCAAGATTTAAGTTTCATTACAATTTAAATTTTTTGCTTCAGTTCTTTTACTCTATTTCCTTTTAAGTTACAGATTAGTTTCACCCATTTAATCTAGTACAATTTAACTAGGTGTGGCGTCTTGAAGGTTGTTTATTTCTGTTTTAAATTTGTATTGTAACAAAATGTTGTATTTTACGCTATTGTTTACTGGGAAAATTATAATAAAATCTACTTGAAAACTGTAGTATTTTGATTATGTGGAAATCTTTTTTTAAGGGAAACTTTAAACACACTCACACCCACACACACACACACACACACACATACATACATACATACATTACATCCAAGAGTAGTAAGCCAATTAGCTAAAATAGCAAAACACAAAAGAAAGCTGGGAGTTGTTAGAAACATTATGTAATAAAGTTTTGAGCAGGTTTTGCGTTATTTTCAATTAGAGGTAAACGAGTAGCACACTTTTAGGCAGTAGACATGACTGCAGGAAAGTACCCAGCAAAAACTAAGTAATGACTTGAAATTAGTGAACAACTTACTTTTCAATGACTACTTCATATCATCTGCATTACATAGAAGTAGTTAAGTAATGACTGACATATACTCTGATACATAAGCACTTGTTTATGAGTTGATTAACAAAATTTATAATTAATCTATATATATAAAAATAAGTCCATATATGTACGTCGCCGAACTAATCATAAACGCGTCGTGCGATTTCAACCCAACTTATACACTACGTAGGCAGTGGCCCATATATGGTTTATATGAAGTTTGGTTGAAATCCGATAACGCATGTGTGTGCGGTGCGTATGTGAAGTGAGTGTGTTTTTGCCGCAGGCATTTTTTGTACCGCATACAGCATTCATTAGTATTGAATACATTTTGGTCGTAAGTGGGTGCTCCCATTATTATGCTTCGAAATGTAAATCAACCACGATTATGCAATGGGACAAGATTATCGGTTAAAAAGGTCATGAACAATTTGATCGAAGCAACAATTTTAAAGGGGAAGTTTAAAGGTGAAGATGTATTGATTCCACGAATTCGAATGATTCCATCAGATTTATCTTTTGAATTCAAAAGACTACAGTTTCCAATACGTCTTGCATTTGCTATTACAATAAATAAAGCGCAAGGGCAATCGTTGGAATTGTGCGGAATTGATTTAGAATATCCTTGCTTTTCACACGGCCAGTTATATGTTTCGTGCTCACGTGTTGGCAAGCCTTCAGTTCTCTTTATCTACACAACAACTCATGGCAAAACCAAAAATGTTGTCTACGAAAGAGCTCTAAGATAGTTTAAGTGATACATAGTCTAAGATTGTAAGAAACTAGAATTAAAAGTTGAATAATAGGGAACAAAACCAACTTTATTAAAAACAAGTGTGTTTCTTTTCTTATTTTGTTTTGCCGTGCGAAGCAGGCAACGGGCCCGCTAGTTCATAATAAAATACATTTTAGGTTTTATTTATTCAAATCTAATACAAATTATTTTTATATACATACATATGTATTTGTTCTCACAATTTGTTTTTTTTTTTCATTTGTTATAAACGGATATGAATTTGAATATGAAAAATTTAAATACTTAATTGATTTTGATATGTATTTTAAAATTAAAATTTTGAATAAAAACTACACTTATCAATCAACCAAACAATATTATAACGATGTCGTCTAGGTGATATAAATAATAATGTCTGATATCGATCTTGTACCAAAAGCGATAGTATTTAAATTGTACATTTTCTTATAATATCGTTTTTCCATGAAAATGTCATATCGTTTTTGCAATAATATTGTTCTCTGGTTTATTGGGTATGAATATGTCCTTGATGCAGGGTAGGTAAATTTTGCATTAGAAATAAAATTAAATTAAAGACATAATTTGTTTGACAAATTCAGTTTTGTTGACAACAATGTAAAGTGTCTATTTGTAAGCAAACGAGGTAATGACTTTTTTAACTCCCCATTTGTAAGCGAATGTGGTAATGACTTATCTAACTCCCTATTTGTAAGCGAATGTTGTAATGACTTATTTAACTCCCCATTTGTAAGCGAATGTGGTAATGACTTATTTAACTCACTATTTATAAGCGAGGGTGGTAAGTACTTGCCTCCAATGACATCACCGTGTTAAAATAATGAGTTAAAATGCCAATGTATAAGTAGTGAAGAGTAGTTATATTAGCTTTTTAACTCATTACTTTGCAATGTAAGTTTTTGCTGGGTAGGTTTAAAACAAAGATAATTTTGAATAAAAAAATAGAATTTTCAGTTCATTTTTAAAAATTTTAAAATTGTACACATATTTTTTTAAAAAGTTTCATATTAACGGGAATATGTATTCTAAGTCAAACAACAATTTATAAAGCTTTCATGCTTTTAAAGTCTTATACCTTCAATATTTTCCAGGAATATTTTCTATGCACTATCAGAATTTTTGTTTGGATATTTTTCTGTGTAGTCCTCGTAACATTTATTAATTTTTAAATTTCTCCAATCACCAAATTTATTCCAAATTCATAATATCAAGCAAACAAGTTGTTGATTTAGCTCCTATTACCAAAATGATTATATTGATTACTAAAAATTTTAAAATTTTGAAAAAAATTTTTCAATAAATGTTATTTTTAATTTTAATTAAAAAAGTGATCAAAAAACTTTGCCATTTCAAACAATGTGTTAATTTATTTAATTAAATATTGACAATTCCCAACAATAATTCTTTATGTTTTAATTATTTTATTTTAAACGAAAAAAGTCAATTAAGATTTTTTGTTATTTAATTAAAATTTTAATTGAAAATTTATTTCAAAACAACTAAAATGTTATTTAAATCAAAATTAAATTTTTAATTTTCTTTCAACTAAAAAAATAATTGATTCAATTACCACATTAATTAAATTGAAATACTTTTTAAACCATTTTTTTTAATTGATAAAACACTTTTTTCTGTGTACAGAAAGTTTATTATATCCCAGCAGAATGAATTTTCTGACCCGCTCTGGCCTAAGGCAGCATTCTTTGTATCTCATATGTGGATAGTGCTTATTGTAAACTTTGAGTATTTAACACAATTATTTTAACAAATAGAATCTGGGAATTAAGTTCTCATGAAAATTTGTAATAAATATTACTCACCATTAGAACTAAATTCCCAGATTCTATTTTTATAAAGTTTTGTTTTTTTGATTTTCGTTTCAACGAAAGTAAGTGGTAGAATTATAAAATTATTATTTTGTTATGAGTGTAATTTTGTTTTTGTATATTTAAATATAATTTATCTTTTTAAGTTGTTCTCTCAATGTGGTTTAACCAAACTAATTTTTCATATTTTATATTAACCCTGCGGGAAATTTGTGTCAAGTGCTCTTTAAGCACTTATCCCGTGACCAGTGAACAAGATTTTATAATTAAAAGGAACGAATTGTGATAGGTGAAAACCAGACATGTCACTTAACTGGTGATAATGTGTTTAGAGTGTAGTTAGTCCAGAGGAAAGGTAATTGGCACAAAACTATTCATGTGACTGAATTTTGTGCGGGTAGTGGCTGATTCTATCTAGTTCTATTACTTTATATGAAGGGGATCTATCATATTGACATGGCTCATTTGGGACAATATCTGCGACAGGCATTTTTTTTTTCGAAATTGGAAGGTTATTTCAGTGGCCTGTTACAAAGTGTCCAAAAGGTGCCAATTAACCCGCTCGTAGGACATCGCCATGTTAAAGTGACTTGTCACGTGACAAGTTTAGTGTTAGTTCCTTTTCCCGTAGGGAAGCTTCACTTAATATTTTTGTATAGTTTTTCCACTTGACTCTGAATTGAAATTAAAACAAGTTAAAGTTCCTATGTTCGGCATTGCCTAATCTTTGATACCCTCCACCCAGACTAAGAAAATTTTAGAATTATGACTTATATCTAAAATTTATAAACTAATTTATTAAAAACTAATTTCACAGTATTACAGTGCGTTGAGGTTTAAGGCGTATAAAAGTCTATATCAAAAGTACTCTTTAGTCCTTTGGTAAATTATGGTCCAATCCTTACGAAATTTTGCTTTATAATTTCTAATCTTCCGTGTCGTGCAAGTATGGCAGACACACATTTACTGCAATAGCATAAGTCGTTACAGTTTTAGGCGTACTTTGCTGTTTTCCGAAAGTGGGCTTTATACACAGAAAGAATTAAAAATTGTCTCTAGTCACAAAATGTATACCATATTTATAATATCAAGCAAACAAGTTGTTGATTTTGCCCCTATTACCAAAATGATTATATTGATTACAAAAAATTGTAAAATTGTTAAAACTTTTTTTCAATAAATAATATTTTTAATTTTAATTTAAAAAATGATCAAAAAACTTTGTCATTTCAAACAATGTGTTAATTTATTTAACCAATATTGACAATTCCCAACAACAATTCTACAAGTTTAAATTATTTTATTTTAAACGAAAAAATCAATTAATATTTTTTGAATTGTTTAACAGTATGAATTGTTGGCCTTTTTTTCGGTTTGAGGTCATTTATTATAAATTAAAAAACAATTTTGATTTTAATTTTTAATATTTTTATTTTTGTACCCAATATTTCGAGGCAACTCCGTTGCTCATCTTCAGGGGATTTATTTAAATAAAAAACAAAGTACACTATTCTTGTTGTCACTGTGCACTGTAAGCTTTGCCTTTGAATTTTAATTCAAAAATGCTTTTTGAATTTTAATAAATATTTAAATTAAAAATTTATTTGAAAACAACTTAAATATTAATTAAATCAAAATTATATATTTAGTTTTCTTTAAACTAAAAAAATAATTGATTCAATTATCACATTAATTAAATTGAAATACTTTTTAACCCATTTTTATACCCTCCACAACACTAGTGGTGAAGGAGGGTATACTAAATTTGTCATTCTGTGTGAAACTCTTTTATTTTACGTCTAAGACCCCATAAAGTATATATATTCTGGCTCTTTGAGTAATTCTAAGTCGATTTAACCATGTCCGCCTGTCTGTCCGTCACATCACACGCTCACTTTCGAAGAACGCAAGAGAAAAGAACAAACTTGTTCTCAAATTGCTTGTAGTTATCCTAAGCAGTTTGGAATTGAAATCCAGCAACATCGGTTCAGTAGGATCAGAACTATGAACCAAAATGTGGAACCACCACTCTAAAAAAATTGTTAATTTTGATACTTTAACTAACATAAATTGTGTAATAATTAGGGAGATCGAACGTAAATTATTCGACCGGTTTTAACCGGTTATTTTTTTAAAGCTTTGCCCAAGTCGGTTATTTTAAAATGTCCATTTTTTGAATATCGAATAAGCCGGTTAATTTGGTGTTATAAACCGGTTATTTTAAAAATGTGTAATTTATATACATTTCCCTTATTGTTATTGTAAATGTACCCGTAATTTAAGTATTTTTCTAATTGAATATGGGGCAAACTTAAACTTTTTATGAAGAATCGCAAAACAAAATGTGATAAAGTAAAAAAACATGTAACCAATCGCTGATAAAAGCGTGTGTTATTGTAAAAAAAAAACAATTCAAAATACTACACAAAAGTGTTCAGTTAAAAAGTAAATAGTAATTTGTGCGAGAGAGTGTTCTAAATATTAAATATATTTTTATATGGTATTTTCTCGGGAGGTATTTCGAACGGGATTAAAAAGATAAAGTTAGGTGCCTGAAACTGTCCTAAAATGATTATTTGCAAAGGTTCTTCCCCGTCACGACTTATTAATCACCTCTAATTAGTCCGCATGCTTGACATTTATGTACTTAACTCCGTTCGAACTAGTTCAGAAGAGACGACAAATAATTTTTTACTAAAATACGTTGCCAAAAATTAATCATTGGGTGAAATATTATCCTGGTTGTGTTGCCGAGGACGTAAGGCCCATTAAGGCACTTAAAACTCTTAAGTATTTCTAGCATATCTTCATACTTAAAACTACAACATTCCGGCTTAATCAACGATATGGAAAAAAATTCATCAGTTTTATTTATTAAAACAACATTGTCTATAAAACAAAACTGAAGACAACAAACAATATCATGGAAGGTTTTAAATTGTGGTCAAGGAATTGACAAATATTTCATACAAAAAGAATGTTCATATTCATCAGCATTGCAGAAACGAAATAATTTGAAATGTGTATATAATCATTGCAAAGAGGTTTTGCTTGCAACTTTTCAAAATGATGGTTGAAGTCTGCTGATTCATAAAGACACGCTTTACCACCAACAAATTAAAACTCATTAAAATAAATTTGGGAGAAAATTTTAAATAATGAATTTATTAAATTTCTATAATTTTTTATTTGCTTTTGCAAAACGTTTACGTAGACCAGACCAAACATCATTTAACAGTTTCTAAATTAAATTATACAAATATCTTCTTCAAAATAAAGTTTAGCAAATTTATAGAAATTGTTAAAAACTAAGGAAAAGTTTAATCAATTTTCTGGTCACACTTTTCTTGGATCTTATCATCAAATATTTGTTAGGTCTGACTATACCTTCTTCTTTTGCTTCTGTACCTTTTTTAATTGTTTGGTTTTTATTCAAATTAACGGCTAATTACAAGAATTTCTTCAATTTTTTTTATTTTTATGTATTCGAATAAAAACCGGTTAACCGGTTATTTTAAAAATAACTAACCGTAAACTGGGTTTTTTAAAATAGCAACTATTCGGAATATTCGAAAACCGGTTTTTGAAAAAAGTCGAATAATCGATCTCCCTACCCGTTTATTGCGATCAATAATTTAATAATAATAGGTCTAAACCGCAACCAATTTTAATGCTGACGTTGGTTTTTGTGTAGGTAAGTTAATAATATATATGTATTTATCATATAGAGCCCACTCCTGTCCGTGGAGGGTATCAAAAATTCGGCACAGCCGAATATAGCACTCTAACTTGTTTTAATTGATAGAAAACTTTTTTCTGGGTATGTGGCCTATTATAAATTATGTATCAATCTTCACAAAGCTTATGATTTCTAGTCATATAAAACTAATTTGTGCAAATTTTAAGCCAAATCAGTACATTCCATTACTAATTTAAGTTACAAAAATATGGATTTTGTTGTTCTACATTTGGGTTTATAATTCTTTTTCTACTAATGAGATTGTGCTGGACTTCATGGCTAAATCATATTTTTTTACTTGCCTTTTGATGCAAAAACCGCCCATACCGTGAGTGATCCTCCACCATGAACTCGTTTATGACATGCTTTTCGTAGACGGGTTATTTTCCTCCAATATTTTGTGGAGTCCGTCTGAACCGCCTAAATTAATTTTTATTCAGCACTGAATATCACAGATTTACATTCATCTTCCCAAAATGTATACTTTTGATAAAATGCTCGATTCTCATATTTAAGACCTAAATATTGTCTTATGCATACGTTGTTTAGTCACACTAAAACCAAGTTCCACTTTTATTTGTCTACAGCTCAAATGGCTATTGGTTGCATTACTGCTGTATGCGTCGTCTGCTCCGATCATCAATGGCGCATATCTGGCCGCTAAGTTTATTAATACTATAGTTATCCAGGTTTTCCAAGAAATTTTATTTGTCCCATTTCGGTATCTCTTTACAATGTAGTAAATTTGGCCAATTTTCATGCCAGATTTACTTATTTCCTTGCTCAATCCACGCTGTTCATCACTTAATTCAGTTACACGCGGAAATTTCCTAAAAATTTTTTCTCATTTAGGAATCATTTTCTTGGCTTTATGTGCCGATATATTCACTTGATACCCTTCAGAAGACAAATAGCTCATATTGCACATATAATTATTTTTAATGGGACTTGCGACTAATTTTATTTAAAAAAAACAACGTTACTACGAATGCGCTCCAGAAATATACTTAATAAACAACAACAAATGAAAAAGTAATCGAAAGAGAATTCTCATACCAAAAACTACCACTGTACCGTTAGTAGAACACAATGCACAAAGAAAAACAATTGTGAACCTAAAATTATTTTACTGAGAGTAAATTGCAGCTCATCCTTGAGAATGTAAATAAATAAATTTAACCATTTCACAAAAGACTAATTGTGGCAGACAAAGGCGACAAACATCGGTTTTCCTAATTTTCCTCTACTTTAAAAATTTTCAAACAAATGGCCTCCTTGGTACTCGTCGGAACTCCGCATGTGGCAATTAGTTCTCGGTTCGAGTTATTCTACAGCATCAATAGTCCTTCTTAAGTATTATATTAGTAGCTGTTTGGTACAGATAAGTAAATACCACGTAGGACAAATTCCCCCTATGGTCCCCCCAACAGAAACAGCCGTCGTATTTCCCTGACAAACCCCAGTAGATCGGTTGGATTACATCCAGCGATACACCCCAGTTCGTCGTGAAATCTAGTCCCTAGCCATTTCTGCCTGGGGCCCTGCATCCTAGGACAGTGGCACAGCACATGCTCACCCGTCTCTAGTTCCTCGTCATCCCCGCACCCCTGCAGAAGTCCGGTATTGCGAAGTCCCATTTACCCATAAAAGCCCTAACAGAACAATGCTCCGTCAGGAACCCTATAAGGGTCCTGGGACTACTCCTACCCAGTCCTAATAGAACCCTGGTTGTCCCTAAGGCCCTTGACACTCTGCAATCCGTTCTATCCCCCCAGGACCGGTTAACGGCATCACGGAATCTCTCCCGAATCACCCCATAGTAGTGACATAAGGGGGGTTTTACACCTCTGTCCCTTACCTCTTAGTCCAGATTCGAACCCTCTATCGCCAGTTCGTCTGCCACCTCGTTGCCATCCACCTTGTAGATTCCTGGTACCCAACACAGCATTATTGTGAATGCCAACATGAGCTCTCTTAGAGCATTCCTACACCGTGCAAACAGGCACGATCGCACCGTATAGCTTCACAATGCTCTTAGCGCAGCCTGACTATCGACGTAGATTATCACCACAGATCCCCTTACGATGTGACCCAGTATCACTTCCGTCGCTCTCTAGATCGCTAGGATCTCAGCCTGGAAGACACTGCACTCATCCGGGAGTCTGAATGACCTTTTCACGTCCGTGTCAGCAATAAAGCACCAGCCCCAGTGCCAGTGTCCATCTTGGACCCGTCCGTATATACTCCCACCCCTCAAACAGTCCGTTAGATCCATGCCAAACTTCCTTATCCGGGAAAAAGCGTATCGTTACATCCATATTTAAAATAAAATAATTTAAACTTGTAGAATTGTTAAAACCTGAACTTTATTTAATTACATCAATTAACACATTGTTTGAAATGGCAAAGTTTTTTTGATAATTTTTTTAATTAAAATTAAAAATATCATTTATTGAAAAAAATATTATTAAATTTAAATATTAAATTTTAAAAATTTTTTAATAAAATCTACATAATCATTTTGGTAATTGCAGCAAAATCAACAAATTGCTTGCTTGATTCTATAAATTTGTTATGAATTTGGTGATTAGAGACAATTTTCAACTTTTTCTGTTAAAAGGGTTTTTGCATTTAAATAATTGTATTTGAGGCAAAGGCAATTGCGTTTGGTAAAACGGCTTATGCAGTTGCCAAATTGTATTTTAGATAACAGCACTTTTGTAATCGCAATAAATACCACCTGCTATTGGAAACGATTAAAATACAAATTGTAATTCGCTTAAAGTTAAAATCTTTTTCCATTACTACCATTTTTATCTGTGTACCTAAAAACAACCCATATTAAATCGAAATCTCAGCATAAAATCTATTACATCTCCAAAAAAAAAACTTTGTATCATTCCTGATCATTATCCCAATTATACAAGCAAAAAATACATTTTATTTTATTTTATTTTTAAAAATAACTACTTCCTATTTGCAAGCTGCGAGAAACTATTGAAAATGTGCATAGTAAACTTTTTATACACAAATTACGACAAAATATTATAAATCTAGTTGCCATCATTTATATCATCTTTTTGCTTCTCTACCTTTTGCCATAATAAAGTAATAACTAGAATAATAAAACAAATATGTGTGTTTATGTATAATAATCCTTTCATAAGAATATTGTAAACGTTTCTTTTTCCAAACTCTTGTTTTTTCCTGTTCAGCTCAATAAATAAACAAGCATATATTTTCTTTTTCTCAGGAATATTTACTCATGTATGTTTATGTAAGAGCTTATGTGTATGTGCAAGAACGTTAAAGTTTTCTAACGCAAACAAGAAAAAAAAATAGTTTTCCTGCAATATCAGCTGGCAGAGAAATAAGAAATACTCCACTTAAAAATAACTGATTTACGCTTGAGTAAAATATTTTAATGCTGCTCGTTTGTTTCCAACTTTTAACCCTTTTGTATGATTTAATTTTCAGAAGGAAAAGAGAAAATACAGTGAACTTGCGAAAACGAAGACTAATTTTTACCAAGAGTGTTCACGTTTTCAAATTTGTTAATGTTTTCGCTTGTGAAAATTTTTGTATAACAAAAATCAGTGCTTAACATCAGCTATTAATTTCTAAGCAATTTATAAAAGCCCAATATTCAAAATTGGTTTAAAAATTTAAAATGGTTTCATCTATTTACTTAAAAAAAGTATACGTAAACAATTCAACAAAATCCGATGTTTAAAATTGTATTCCAAATTTAAAAACTTGCAATGTAGGATTACAATTTCGAGCTAGAAATAAGCTGGAGGTCTTCTTTTTATATTATTACCAGGAAAAACAGAAATATGCTCTAAACAAAAAACGCGTTTAATGCGCATTAAATATACAGTAAAAACTAAAAAATATGCCCTGAAAATTTTTGAATATTTATATCCCCCAAAAAAATCAAAAATTGCTCATTTGAAAGTAAAATACAGGTATCCCTTGATTTGCACGGTACTTCATTTACGCGATTTAGATATAACACGGATCAAGAATAGGAACCTTTTTTGAATCACGCGCTTTTTTACGCGATTTTAATAAAACACGCTCATGAAATGATTGCAATCCTGCAGCACTGTGATTCAACAAATTTTATGAGATGTGTGCTCAAAATAGAACTGCACAAGAGCATCGTATTTCGCAAAAATTAAAAGATTTTTAATACAATGTTTCAAACATAATAAATACTGTATTAAAAATTTTAAATTTACTGCTTACTGGAAATTTTTACAGGTTACTGCAATTTTTTTCAGTAACCAGCGCCCATGTTCTGTAACTCTCGCTTCGAGAAACTTTTCGATTGAAACGCGAGAAATGAAACAAAAATGCCATAAATTGAAACAAACAACAGGTTTTCTCACTAAACTGCGTCTGTAACATTTTTAGCGAGTAATAGCTGTCACGTTAGGAAATTATTCGGCAATTTACAAAAAAGGGTGTCTGTAAAATTTTTGTGAGAAATTTCCCGCTTTGAACTGTCAAATAAACTCACGCATGAAAATGGGGTGAGAAAAAATATTACCACTAAAAAATATATTAAATGGGCAAAATGCAATTAATAATAACATGGAAGAGAAAAGTATTTTGTTTTTGACTGATTTTTTCATTGTCTAATTATTTTGCTTTTAACCTTTTTGGAAAAATACACGAATGTTTTCAAAGCTATTTTTTAAACAACAAAAATTAAAGTCGCACTCTACATTATTTGCTATAGCCGACGGTTGTATTTTCGACGCCGTTATTGAAAATTTTTCAATTTTAATAATTTTGGCCGCCGTCAACGATATGTGTTACTGACGTTCTCAACGTCTGCAAGTTCACATCGGCTTTGAGTGGAATATTATGACATTTATAACGTAACGACGTAATATCTTTTGATAGTTTTCGACATCAGTTACAGACACACTTATTTCTCACTTTTTGAGAAACGATGGAATATTTTGTTTCACATCTTTTCGATACGAGAAGTTCTCACCAAAGTTACAGAACATGGGTACAGTAAAATTTTTCTGGTTTTTTAGTCAATTCGCCTTGGCTTAGTTAGTTTTTGACTATATTACAATTGTTCTTATATTTTCGATTTTAAATATTTGAATATGTTGCAATTATTTCTGTGTTCTCTTGTAATTCAAATGTTTTATAAAATACTACGAATTCTTGATTTAACTCGGTTTTTAGGTCCAAAAATTCAATTTTGTATGTATAACATATTTTGATTTACACGATGTGTCAAATGTCTGGTCCCATAAACAGAATTTGTACCAGTCCTGAATCTTGTTTTATGCGAATTTCATTTACACGTGATTTCTTCGGTCCCAACAGACCGCGTAAGTCGAGGGTTACCTGTAATCAAAAATTTAAATCTTTTGCATTTAAAAAAAACCATACTAAAATTATAATTGTTAAAGCCCAAACACCAGAGTATTTAGAGACGCATTTTCGAGATTTTACTTAATTTGAAAACGTTGGGCAGTCATGGGCTTAAAAAAACAAAGTTATATTATTAGGCTCAGATTATCTATGTATGAACTAGGGATGTAACGATACACCTTTTTGCCGAAACCGATACCGATACGAATATTAAATTGAAATTCAAGGTAAAATTAACAAAACTCAAGAAGAGTAATTTCTTTATTATACAAAATTACAGTATAAGAGATGATAAGTTAATATATAAAATTAATATTAATAAAATTTTAAAAACATAATATATAAAATTAATATTAATAAGATTTTAAAAACAACGAAATGAATTTAAATTGACGGTAAATTTATTTTTTAAACAAAAAAAAAAAAAAAAAAAAAAAAAAAAAAAAAAAACAGCGTAAGATATTATGAATATTCAAAACTAATATTATTTTGTAGAAAAAACAAAGTATTCCTAAATTTTGTAGAGATATTTTCGCCACTCCGTTTGAAGCAGACTTGCAGTAAAAATCGTCACTCAGAATTGACTGAACTCATTTGACAACTTAAGTATTTCTGCGCCTTGGTCTTAAATTTTGAGTATAATGTTTTATTGCGCCAATAAACAAACGGATGTGTGTCTTTAGAAAAATCAGAAGATCTTCTTTAGCTGAGCCACAGCTTAGGAGTGGCAGAGGATCATCCTCCTCCAAAGTTTCTTTTAAGATTTGCACAAACGCTCCAAAGATCAGTTCTTGCAGACTAATCAGGACTTTTACTAGGTGTTTGGGTGACCGTTTCTTCAACACTTTCGGAAAGTACAGTCATGTTGAGTGGCTCTATCAGACCTTTTTCGATCTATAGTCTTTGAAATTTTCCAGTTTTGTATCGAAGATCAAGAATTGTAGAAAAACCATAGATTTCATTATTCTCTAAACACACAAATCTTTCATTTAGAGCTAATGCTACGAAAATCACCAATTTTTGTGACTCTAATTTATTCTGCATCTCAGTTCATTTATTTATCGTATTTTCCAATAATTTTCCAAGGCTGTTGGCTAGTGCAACAGCATCAGAGAATGTAGCAGTGGCTTTGGTCACGGATTTTGTGGTCTCTTTGAAGTAACACAAAATGTGTAACAAAATGATTTTTGTTTTCACAAAAATCATTAAAAATTAGCAGAAAATTCTTAAACCATACAAATACATACAAGATTTATCAATAGGAGAACGTTTTACCATTATGGTGGAAAGCAAAATGGCTGCTGTTACACACACCAAGCGTTCAATGCGCTTATGTATCAGTCCAAAAAGTCGTAGTGTAAAATTGTATTGACAAGTTATGTAAAAGCGTAAAATGCATATACGTATCGAAAGCATGAAGTACGACAATTTTCTGCTTTAGCATGCGTCTTGAAAAAAGGCAAAACGCGTGGTGTGGAACGACCTCCAGCTTAAGAATTTAAAGAAACAATTTATTATTCTGTTTGATTTTTTTCTCTTAGTTGTTATGCAAAAAATAAGCATTGAAAATTGAATTGTTTGCTCAAAAAAACTATAAAAAAAGTACCGGCGTATCGACAGTATAATATCGCGGATACCGATATATCGCCAAACGTGAAGTATCGCCGATATATCGGTTTCCGTATCGGTATACGTTTCGTCCCTAATATTAACATATTAACATCCATATGAGATTTCAGGGATGGTCGCTAAATTGTCTATTAATGTTAACATTTAAAACGAAGTTAAAGCTTTTTATAGATGGGAGTCGATTTGAAAAGAATTTAATTTGCAGTAAAATATATATGCGGCGAATTTTATCTAAATGCTAACATAATTCGATGGCTTACGGACCAAAAAAGTCTAATTTTGAAAGAAGTTTTTATGGTTAATTAAGTAAACTTATAGACGGATACTCTCCATTTACATAGACCTCGTCTTTGGTACAAGTTAAATGTATTAACCAAATTTGCTAATATTATCTACAAAATTGCAACTTGTACTTCGCGCACAAAGTAAACATGGACAGACAACCAGCCAGGTGGACATTGTTAGACCAATTTATTATTATGATGTAATATTACGAATATATTGTTTACAATATGATTGAATAATTATCGTAATATGTTGATTACAATCATGAATCTTCTTAGAATATGTTAACAACAACCATGTTTTTTTTTTGCGTGTGCGATCATCTTTATCTCTTATATAATTTTTAGTCATTTTTCTTATCATAGCTTTGTTTATTGTTGGGTTTCCCCAAATTAAAAAAGAATGAAAAAAAAAAATTTTATTCACGTTTTAGAACAGTAAATATAAAAATAAAAGTGCCCATGTTTCCGATTCGTTCATGATCTCGGGTATTCTCGAGTATTTTTGCGAGTTCACCGTATACATTTTATAAAGAAAAAGAAAAAATAATAAATTGTAGTTTAACATCTAATTACGATTCTGGATTTAATTATGGTTAAGTTTTAAAATGAGGTTGCAGTTTTGGTCCTAGTGCCTATTTTAGTTCATGCTCTAGCTTAGTTATATATCTTATTCCATATTATTTCTGGCTTCGTTCAATTTAAGATTTATTGCAGTTCTAGTTCTGTTCAGTAGTTTTCGATCAGTTTTGTGTTGGCTGTTTACTTTAATAAGCTCTGATAAATCAAGATTATGTAAAGGAGTTTTAAACTCAATAAGACATTAAAGAAGAAGCGCCCATTTTATAATTACATAGCATTTTTCGTATACTTCTCTTTATTTTCATACATTTTTATTTTTTTTCTAATTCTCTAAAGTTCTAACAAATATCGCGCTTGAGTGCTTACAGCAATTGGCCTTTACTTGGTAAAGAGCAAATAAGAGACTTTTTCTTTATGAGTGAACTCACAAACACATGTAAAAACACACACACGCCTATACTCATAAAATTACTAATACATGCCAATAACTTAACATTTATGTCATTTTGGCAAAAGTACAAGCCAATTCTCAATTGACCTTTGCTTAAGGCTATTGCAATATTTTACTTAGATAGTTTACTACTTCAGATAGTTTAAGAAATTTTCTTCTGTGATTGTGTGCGTGTGTATGTAATCACAAATATTTGTTTAGATAAGAGTTGTAATGAAAGTGTGTAAAAAACTGCAAGAAAAATAAATATGAATTCTACTATTTAATTTTTTAGAGTGCTAATGTTGACAGACATTTTTCATTTTGCGAGAATTTTTACGGAAACAGGGCCAAATATTTTCTGATTTTCTATACGAGACGTTCCATTTCGCTGTTTTTAATATTTCGGCATTTGTAAATTATCGACTTAAGAAGACCTTCATTGACAACAAGAAAGTATACCATGTTACTTATTATACTTCTAAAGTTGTTTTACATTAACTTAAATTCAACTAAACCCTAATTCTAGCTTATTACTTCTGCGGACATATTCTATTACTAATCTAACTCTACTCTTACTGTTATCCAACCCTACTCTAACTCTACTCTATCTCTACTCTAACTCTACTCTAACTCTACTCTAACTCTACTCTAACTCTACTCTAACTCTACTCTAACTCTACTCTAACTCTACTCTAACTCTACTCTAACTCTACTCTAACTCTACTCTAACTCTACTCTAACTCTACTCTAACTCTACTCTAACTCTACTCTAACTCTACTCTAACTCTACTCTAACTCTACTCTAACTCTACTCTAACTCTACTCTAACTCTACTCTAACTCTACTCTAACTCTACTCTAACTCTACTCTAACTCTACTCTAACTCTACTCTAACTCTACTCTAACTCTACTCTAACTCTACTCTAACTCTACTCTAACTCTACTCTAACTCTACTCTAACTCTACTCTAACTCTACTCTAACTCTACTCTAACTCTAGTCTAACTCTACTCTAACTCTACTCTAACTCTGCTCTAACTCTACTCTAACTCTAACTCTACTCTAACTCTACTCTAACTCTACTCTAACTCTACTCTAACTCTACTCTAACTATACTCTACTCTAACTCTACTCTAACTCTACTCTAACTCTACTCTAACTCTACTCTAACTCTACTCTAACTCTACTCTAACTCTACTCTAACTCTACTCTACTCTAATTCTACTTTAACTCTACTCTAACTCTACGCTAACTCTACTCTAACCTTACTCTAACTCTACTCTAACTCTACTCTAACTCTACTCTAACTCTACTCTAACTCTACTCTAACTCTACTCTAACTCTACTCTAACTCTACTCTAACTCTACTCTACTCTAATTCTACTTTAACTCTACTCTAACTCTACGCTAACTCTACTCTAACCTTACTCTAACTCTACTCTAACTCTACTCTAACTCTACTCTAACTCTACTCTAACTCTACTCTAACTCTACTCTAACTCTACTCTAACTCTACTCTAACTCTACTCTAACTCTACTCTAACTCTACTCTAACTCTACTCTAACTCTACTCTAACTCTACTCTAACTCTACTCTAACTCTACTCTAACTCTACTCTAACTCTACTCTAACTCTACTCTAACTCTACTCTAACTCTACTCTAACTCTACTCTAACTCTACTCTAACTCTACTCTAACTCTACTCTAACTCTACTCTAACTCTACTCTAACTCTACTCTAACTCTACTCTAACTCTACTCTAACTCTACTCTAACTCTACTCTAACTCTACTCTAACTCTACTCTACTCTAATTCTACTTTAACTCTACTCTAACTCTACGCTAACTCTACTCTAACCTTACTCTAACTCTACTCTAACTCTACTCTAACTCTACTCTAACTCTACTCTAACTCTACTCTAACTCTACTCTAACTCTACTCTAACTATACTCTACTCTAACTCTACTCTAACTCTACTCTAACTCTACTCTAACTCTACTCTAACTCTACTCTAACTCTACTCTAACTCTAATTCTACTCTAACTCTTCTCTAACTCTACTCTAACTCTACCCTAATTCTACTTTTATTTTTACTTTGCCTTATTGAATAACACGCATAGATATTGGATACACATCTTTGTGTATACATCAGGCAAGGCAAGTTTTCTTATGTCTAAAAAAGTTTGAAAACGAGCATTAAAGCTCAAAAGCAAAGAAAAATACTGAAATTAATGCATGCATGCAAAAGAAAGAATAATAGCCTATTTTCGATGTGCGGAAAAATTCGTTCTTTCGGACAATTACATTTAAAACAATAACAGATTCTAAAAACTTTGTTTTTATTTTAAATGTAGTTGCACGAACGAAAGAATTCATTCTCACATCGGAGAAAGGCAGTTAATACTCATATACAAAACTTGTTATCTCTTGATTTTTATAAAACGTGAATTATTCTCTATATGGTAAAAAAAATCGATAAAATAGTGTGTTTAGAATTAGCTGCTCTTGCAAAATACCGTAATTGGAACACCATTTCCGTTTTATTGTTTGTTCGAATCAGAATATGTTGTACGATTTAGTCAAAAATATACTCCGCTGTATTATTTATATGTATTTTATCTTGTCAATAGTTGACTGAAAATAAAAAAAAAAAAAAACATTTCATCATGTTTTGAATTCAAATATCGCAGAATATATCGAAATAAATGCTTAATGTAAGTAGTGAAGCTTTGATTATTTTATTCCGATTATCTGAGATACAAAAAAAAAAAAAATCTTATTATAGATGTTGATAGCAAATTGATTGCCAAGATAGAAAATATGCTGTAATATGCAATAAAATCATTAAAAAAAAAAAAAACTTTCGAAATAACGGAAAACTTATTTTTTATGCAAAAAGCTTGAAAAACTTGCCGTAGAAAGTTTCATCAAATATATTATGGGTCAGTCTAAAGGACTTCTTTATGAATATTGAATTCCTTCTTTAAATAGAGTATGTTGACACGTATAAGTGTGTGTTTTGTAGCTATAAACTGTTTTTAATTTTATATTACCAGCATAAAATTTATGATTTTTATTGCTTATTGTAATGGCATTGGCTTGAAATTTTGGCCACATTTTTATGAGACCTCTTTATACTTTGTTTTTATTTGTTGAAAATGCTACAGCAAAGTTTATGCTTTTCGTGCTCAAAAAAACTTAATTTCAAGGAAGACGGTGAAATCGCACATACACACGCGTACGATTGTCCAAAAAAAAGACTTATTTCCTCATTCACTCCCCTTCACTGACACACAGATGCTGCTGTAAAACAATACACGCTCATCCAGCGTAAAAACAAAAGATTATTTCCACGATTTAAAGCACAAAGCGAACAAAAAAGTTATCAAAACCTTTGCCCTCAGGTTCATCTTGTTATTAAGATTTGGCCTTTTATTATTGTCTATATTTGGCAAAAAAATATTGTTGGTAAATACTTTTGAAAGTTAAAACGCTTTTCGCTATTTTGTTTGTTATTTAATCGAATTTCTGAAATAACTTTTAAAATAAGATAAATTTAATGACTGCTGGAATGGCGCTATTGTATGTGCTCTACTTAGAACAGGATACAACCTGGTAATTTTAAAACAAAAATTTCCTAGAAACATCCTGTTTACACCAAAGGTTAAAATTTTTTAATGATGCTTGAAAAATCACCATATAAAATATTACAACATTTTGATTTAATACGTAGCAATAAAAAACGGAGATACTTTTCTTAAGCCAGAATAAAGAAAAGGATTATTTGTTATAGCTGAAACAATAGAAATTGGTTTAACTCTGCCAACAACCCAGCAAATAATTAAACAACGGCTGCCGTATAATTACCAACATTTTTCGTTGCCATGTTTGATCAATCGTTTCCAAAATGCATTACATTATAACATAAAAATACGAAGTAATAAAAGAAATAATTTTTTAAGTAATACGTATAAGAATTTAAATAAATAAATTATTAACTATCATCAAAGTTGTTTTTGGGAATACATAATTATTTATTAAAAGATTTTGTTTGTTGTGCTTAATTCTTGGAGGATAAGCTGTTTCTATGCGCATGTAACTGGTGGATTAGGCCAGATCATCAGGAAACGTTTTTCCCAACAAATTTTAGAAAGACCAAAAATATCAGTAAATAAGACTACAGAGGGAATGAGAATTACAAACACTCAAAAAGTCTTATTTGCAACGACATTAATCTTTCTTTATTTACTGTAAAAGTAATTATTAAAATCGGGGTTGTTAAAAGCGTCGATTTCTTAGCAAACGTGGCGTTTTTAAATGTGCTTGGCGATTTTCCATGAAATTGTTTTGAGAATCGTGGACAAATTTACCGTGTTTGTTAGTTGGAAAGATTATTTTAATGATGCCTTTCCATATAATTTAAATCAGTTTTGACCAAAAGTTTATAGCTTTAAAGCTATAAGGCAGGTAGGTACTATTTTAACCCATTTGATCCTATGTAAAAATACTCCACTTTATGACTCCAAAACTCTAATAAATCTCTTTACTCTTTAATAGTTTTTGCTTCTAAATATTACTTAAGAGTGTAAACAATAAATATTTATCAAAAGTGACCAAAAAATATCTAACGGTAAATTATCATTCTCCTTTTCATAAACATTGTTTATCGTTTTTTTAATATTGTGTTCCTATCATTACAATTTGGCTTATATACGCTGACGAGTTTTGTGAAAAATAAATTAAACATAATTAATTTTAAAAGTATTAAAAAAATTTATTTGAAAAAGTTTAAAAAAGTATTTTTTGGTAAGAATAAAAATTGGTGCACTCGTTTGAGTACAATGGGACAATGTTTGTAAAATGTTTAAATAATTTTTAGTTATTTGCGATGGATGTTAAAATGTTTTATGGTCAAAAATATGAAAACATTGCTGTCGAATTTGATTATACTAGTAGTAATGATAGTGAGTATATTGATTTTACAATAATTCCTCCTAATGCCGACCAAGAAACAGATGAGGATAACATTGACAAAGTTAATTTATTACGGAATGCCTTGCCAAACTACCTTCCAGGGGAATTCGAATTGTTTAGAGAAAGCGACAGTGGAGAAGATTTTCCACTCGCTGATTTAAAAAAATCAATATTAGTGCAATCGGCAATAAAGTTGAGGAAAAAAGCCCTGAAAATGGATATGTCCTAGATTTTTTGAATCATTTAAAAATAACATGAGCACTTCACTAGAAGGCAAATCTCCAATTGAAGTATTTGAAACAGTTTTTGATTATGATGTTGTACAGCTAATAGTTGATCAAACGGTGAAATACGCCTCAAACCACAACATGCACATATTAAACTTTACTGCTGAAGAGCTAAAGGTGTTTATTGGAATTATCCTCTTCAGCGGTTATCATTCATTACCGAGAGAATGTATGCATTGGCAGTTGGACGTGGACACTCATATTCCACTTAATTCTAACAATAGGACACGTAACCGTTATGAAGAAATAAATCGTTATATATATCTTGCCGACAACTCGGAACTCGATTTGAGTGATAGAATGGCGAAAATCAGACCATTATCAATAATTTTATGTGAAAAGTTTTGTGAGTTTGGATACATACACTTAAATCTCTCGATTGATGAGTCAATGGTCAAATACTTCGGAAGCCATTCGGCCAAACAATTTATTAGACGAAAACCTGTTAGGTTTGGTTTTAAAAATTGTATGCTTACCAGTAGCTGCGGCTATCTGTATCAGTTTGACACTTATTGTGTCGCCAAAGTGGTTGACAAACAATGTCAACACCTAGCATTAGGTTCGAGAGTTGAAGTAGAACCAAGGCGCACAGCTACAACTTCAATTGCTACATCGGCGGCAATCACTTCCCAAAACGCATTTAAATCAAATAAGATGCAAAGTTTGTCATAGTAGAATTCAGTGAATTTGCGAGCTTTGCAACGTTGCACTTTGCGTAGAAAAAGACCGCTTTAAAAATTTCCATACCCAATCACATACAAATATTAATGCATAATCATAAATTGATCTTTAAATCTTATATTAAACTAAAAACTTCTTTAAATCTGAATAAAAATAGTTTTTAAATAAAATTAATTAAATCTTTTTATTACGCACCTCCATTGTCCCATTGTACTCGCACGAGTACAGCCCAAAAATCCCCTTTTCAAAATTAATTTTTTTTAATGTTGTAAATTTAATGCTTTAATTGATATCTAATAAGACAGTTTTAGATGAAAAACATAAGTATTTCTGATTTTAAAGATGTTTGGGATCTAATGGGTTAAAGAACTTTCCTTGGCTGTCTTTATATACTGGTAATTCCAAGAGCTAATGTCTGTTTTGAAAAAAAACACTAAAAGGTCAAAATAAATCGGACAACCCTAATTAAAAGGAAGGTTTACGTTATTATTTCGTACAAAAAAAAATCACTACTAACTTTTTTGAAAATTAAAAAAGTTAAAAAAGTAATAAATTCTAAGGACAAATAATAAATATGGTAATCCAGTTTAGAAGTTATTAAGTCTAAAAGCATAATTCTAAACTCGATTACCTATTTCAAAATTGTTTGCTGGGGAACTGCAATAAAAATTGCTTAAGCTCAATACTATAGCCCTTAAACTTTCTAAATAAGATGTCATTAATTATATTGATACTTGCGAAACAAAATGTAATAAAATCATTCATTGTGGCCTTGTATTACCGTGTTCCCAAAATCAAATAAACCATTTTTTATGACAGCTCATAAAAGTTATTCAAGCTGATTAATGAAGAAGCATCAGTCATATATAAAATTAATATTCATTAAGTGGTTTTGAACTAAAAAAAAAAAAAAAATAAACAAAATGTATCGGTAACTTTTCTATAGAAAAGTTATTGATAACTTGACTTTTCTCTAAAAATATTATCGATAATTTGACTTTTTTTTATAGAAAAGTTATCGACAACTTGACTTTTTTTTATAAAAAAGTTACCTACAAATTTACTTTTCTAGAGAAAATTGATCGATAGCTTGACTTTTCTAGAAAAAATGGATTTAAGTTATCGATTGCTTGAGATTTCTATAGAGAAGTTATCGATAATTTTACTTTTACTATAGAGAAGTTATCGTTAACTTGACTTTTCTAAAGAAAAGTTAACAACAACTTGACTTTTCTAAAGAAAAGTTAACAACAACTTGACTTTTCTAAAGAAAAAGTTAACAACAACTTGACTTTTCTAAAGAAAAGTTATCGTTAATTTGACTTTTATGTAGAGAAGTTATCGTTAACTTGACCTTTCTATAAAAAAGTTGTCAATAATTTTAGTTTTCTATAGAAAAAATATCGATAATTTACTTTTCTATAAAAAAAGTTACCGACATCTTATTATTTTAAAGAAAAATTATCGATAGCTTTACTTTTATGTTTATTTATTTTTTTATTTTTATTTCCATTTAAATCCACTAACTCGATATATTTTAAATGATGGCGGCCACACTCGCTTAAGGAGAAAAGACACTGCAGCACTCACCCAATCGGAAGAGCGACGACAAACACCTAAATATGTGAACAGAAACCGTGATAAGAAAAATGTTTGTCGGGCACTGGCACGACATGAGTTAAAGTATTAGGATACGATTTGATTACTTATTGTTATTTCATATTTAATATATGAAGATTCAATAAACTCTGGAAAAAAATTTCCATTTTCGATGTTTCGTTTACAAGACTTAAGCCTTTTTTTGCAGTATGGAACTGAGCATATGCAAATACAACAAATCAGATATTAAAAAATAACAAAATTTTGTTAAAGTTAAATAAGTTAAAATAAAATTTAAAATTTAATTAATAAAAAAAAAAATTTTAGATTTAATAACATTAAATTACATGATGTTAGCAAAAGTTATTAAGAAATAAGCTAAAAAAATTAAGGAAAATGTGAAAGCAGAATAGTTTTATTATCAATTTTTATACTCTTACAAAACAAGAATTTATCATTACGAATATACAAATGTGTATTCAGAGCGAAAAATGACAAAAAAAAACAAAAAAATTTAATTCCTAAATTGACGTGCGTTAAGCCCTTATGACACTACATTTTTTATTCATTGAATTGATATAGAATTGATGGAAAGAAACAGTAAATGTTGGAAAGAGCAAACTATAAAAAATGTAAACAGAAATTTTTTTTTAGTTTTTCTTTTGTTTTATTCATTTTATTAAATGTTGTCAACTTTTCGTTTATAGGAAACATATAAACAAAACAAACAAAAAGCGGTTAATCGCTGAATTTCCACATTAACCGCTGATTCAGCAACACTTTTAATATTTCAAGCTTGAAATGTCAATTTTAAGTTGAACAATTTTACATTGTTTTTGACATAACTTAATTTTTTATTGATAACTTTAGTAAAATTTTTGACAGTTTGCTATTTATCTTAATACAGCTGAACTCTTTGCACTTGGTAAATTTTTCTATTACATTATATTTGCACTGTTCACCAAAACTAGAACAATGCATTAAAAATGTAGTGTCATAAGGCCTTTACTAGTGGCTTGTGTTGCATAGGGGATTCCGTTCTATAGACTGATTGCGTGAATAAAGAAATGGTATTTAGAAAACAGTGTTCGATGACCAAATGCTGGAAGTCTTTTACCTCTATCAAGAGTTGAAAAGTTTTAGCGTGTATAGAGATGCTCAGGCTGATGTGTGTATATGATTTTGTGCATAAACAGTAAAATACGCACTTTTAATTAATTATCAAAAGTCATTCTGTAAGGCAAGGTAACGTAGGGGGAAATATGGTCATATCTTCTTAAACCATACATATGTATATGTACGTACCGAACAGAAACTTTCCGAAGAAAAGTGATCGATAACTTTTCATTCAATAAATCACATTTGTATATCAAAAACGTCCATTAATGCCACTCATGTGAAAAACTTATTCTTTTTTAATAAAGTTAGGGATATCGCTAAACATTAAACAAAACGCAAAGAAAAAACATGATTGATACAATCACAATCGCAAACTATCATTAATGTTTGTGGTTATGATTGTATCAAACACGTCGTCAGCAACAATATATGTTCAGACAGAATGTTTTTAGCTAATTATTGTCTCAAACATATTATTATGCTTAGCAGAACAACGCAAACGATCTTTCAAACCATGTTTCTTTATTTTCCAAACCCATACAAAATGTCTTTTTCAACATGTAATATGATTCTCGCAAAAAAAACAATAAAAGAAATTAATTTTAAAAATTTATGTTTTATTATAAATATACAGCATATATTAATAAATAAAATATAGTATATATTAAAAAATACGTTTAGATACATGTGTGTGTGTGTCAATTTATAAATTATATTTTGTGGGACAAATTTATCCAAAAAAAGGAGATCTATGTAACCCAGAAAAGGTGATTTAACCGCCAGAAAGAATTGGAGAGGTATAACTTTGTTGAGCATGGTCAACAAAGTTATTGCGAATATAATAAACAAAAGGCTGTCAAAAGCAATTCCTCTCAGAAGGGAACAAGCTGGCTTCCGCTCCAACAAATCTTGCGTCGATCAGGTCAATAGTCTTAGAATTATTGTGGAGCATTCCTTTAAGTGGAGATCGCCTCTCTATCTCGTATTTGTTGACTTCGAAAAGGCTTTTGATACTCTCAGTCACACGGCCATATGGAGCGCATTGGCATGCAATGGTGTCCCGACTAAAATAATAAACTTAATAAAGACACTGTATAGCAATGCAACATGCCGCGTATTGCATGAGAAACAACTAAGCAAGAACATCAAAATAAAAACCGGAGCTCGCCAAGGATGTGTGTTATCACCACTCCTCTTTAACTGTGTCCTAGATGTAGTGAAGCAAAAGTCAACAAGTCATAGGAGAGGGATAGAATGGGGGTTGCAAGACAGATTAGAAGACCTGGACTATGCAGATGATATATGCTTATTAGGTCATTCGTTTTCCGATATGCAATCAAAGCTAAATACAGTTAGCGAATCAGCAAAGCTAGTTGGATTGAAGATAAACATCCCTAAAACAAAAACTCTTAGGATAAATGCTAACGCAACGCGGAAATTCCTAATATACGGCAAGGAAATGGATGATGTGGAGTCCTTCTGCTATCTAGGCAGTATAATCGACAAATCCGGTGGTTCATCAGCCCGATGTCGCCAGTCGCATTAATAAGGCACGTAGTGCATTTGCCCAACTCAGCCCTGTTTGGAAATCGCCTAACATCTCGAAACGTACCAAAATTAAATTTTTTAACTCCAGCGTTAAATCCACATTACTGTACGGTTGCAAAACGTGGAATATGGCACCGCGCGATATCCAGGCCCTTCAGGTATTTGTTAACAAATGCCTGCGTAGAGTCTTGCGTGTTTACTGGCCCTCCTTAATATCAAATGCTCAACTCTGGACAGATACCAACCAGCAACCAATTGAGATGGAAATAAGAAAACGCAAATGGGGCTGGCTTGGACACACTCTCCGCAAGCCGTTAGACGATATCACTAAGAAGGCCATAGACTGGAACCCACAGGGAAGCAGGCGCATCGGACGCCCATCATACACCTGGAAACGCCAAATCATAACCGAACTGTCCGAGCTACGACTACAGTGGAACGAAGTCAAACATCGCGCTGATGATCGAGATCATTGGAATCAACTTGTGGCGGCCCTATGCTCCCCAGAGGAGTAAAAGGAATATATATATATTATAATTTTAATTGTATAGTTGAAAATATATATACTATTATAGTAGAAAACATATTAAATAATTTAAAATGTTTAGCTAGATCAGAGTAACTTTTAAGGTGTAAAAGACCATATAATATTATTATAGCGAATTTAAAAATGTTAGGGACCATAACATTAGTTTTGCTTCCGAATGCATTTTCTTTCTTGCAAGTTCTGTTTTATATGCTGTTCGCAAAAAAAAAAAAATTAATAGATATGATTGTTATATGCATGTTCTTATTAATATATAAAGTTTTTATTTTGTATCATTAGCTTTACAGAGTTAAGCTTCGCTCACATTGTCAGAAACTTTTTCGTTTTTTCTTCTATCTTATTTCTTCCCAATGTATTTCATACTCGCATATTTTCCTTTAATTTTTCGAACCAGAATTTAACTAAAGTTTTTTTTTTTAAAGTGTTGTCTACTTCTACTTCAGCAACAATTTGTATGAAATTGTAAATGACGTTTATAATAATTTGATTTCGTTTTGAATGAAAATGTTAACAAAATGTTTTAATTCAATATTTTATATTTTTCGAATTTACTCTATGAGTTAAATTGCTGTTATGTATTTTATAAAGCTTTTTGTAATAGTTCTATTTCTTAAATTTTTAAAAAATATAGAATATAATAAAGTAGCTTATGAAAAGAAATAATTCCCAAAATCTATTTGTTAAAGTAGTTGAGTTAAACACATTCAATTTATAAAGTATCACTATCCAGTGTGTCACAAAGCATTCTGACGAAGGCCGTAGCGGGCCAGAAAATGCATTACATTCTGCTGGTGTCTAATAATTGTAAATTTTTCTATACATACAAAATACTTTATTGCTATCCAACGGAAAGCTAAGGAAAAATGTTACAAGATAATACAAGCTAATAGTCTGGTAGTGTATAAAGTCATTTCTAAAAAAATTTAAGGAATAGAACTATTACAAAAAGCTTTATAGAATACATAACTGAAATTTAACTCATAGAATAAATTCGAAAAATTAAAAATGTTGAATATAATAAAGTTGTTTATGAAAAGAAATAATTCCCAAAATCTATTTGTTAAAATAGTCGAGTTAAACACATTCAATTTATAAAGTATCACCATCCAGTGTGACACAGAGAATGCTGACGAAGGCCGTAGCAGTCCAGAAAATGCATTTAATTCTGCAGGTGTCTAATAATTGTAAATTTTTTTGTACATACAATACATTTTATTGCTATTCAAAGGAAATATAAGGTAAAATGTAACAACAAGATAGAAGATAATAGTCTGGTAGTGTATAAAGTCATTCCTAAATATTTAAAGAATAGAAGTATTACAAAAAGCTTTATAAAATACATAACTGAAATTTAGCTCATAGAATTAATTCGAAAAATAAAAAATATTGAATATAATAAAGTAGCTTATGAAAAGAAATAATTCCCAGATTCAAAGTGTTTTAAAAAAATAGTAATAAAATATTGTTGGTGGAAAAATTTGCAAACGTCTTTTTTTGAAAATGTGTCTAGTTGCGAAAGGAATTTGTGCTTTATTGTGAACATTAAAACGTAAAATATTTGCTTATTGCGAACGGCACTTAAAACAGATATGAGAAAATAATAAACGATTGTGAAAAAACAATGCAAGCAATATAATTAGCTCAGGCTGTTGCTTAAAAGCGAAACAAAAGCTGTGCAAATACGAGTGACAGCAAAAGCGAATTTATATATTCATGGTCATCTGTGATAAACATATTGTTTTTTTTTTTTTTGGTAACCCATTAAGGTTTCATCCTCTACTTAAGTAATTTCGAGTGTCACTTTACATTATTAACCCATTAACTTCATATTGGCATTAACAAGAAGTTAATAATGCAATTTTTCATATTACTTATATCCATTTAAACCAAACCTTGACATTTTTGTTAATACATCCATTTTTCTCGTATTCGTTTTTTTTTGTGATGCTGTTCATGTCCAAAATTTTTTTTAGTTGCCTGAATTTGTTGGACTGGTTTAAGTTAAACAACCAGTTTCCACTCTCGACCAATTAATATTTCATAATAAAACATACCACAAAAAACGTTGTTGTGTTATGTAGAATGTCCTTAACCTGCATAAAGCTGGGATGAATGTTGTTGCTCGTGTAAGGAAATGTATCTGTGTGATGTTTCTGTATCTTCCTCTCTGTCACTCTTCATTGTGTATCATATACTATATGTCGTCTTTTTTTTAATTTTTTTTTCTCAACCAAGTAAATAACAAGTTAACATTACTTTGACCATAAAATTTTAACAAAATATTCTAAAATTGTTTACATGTTGGTATACAAAATAAAAAATATGTTGAATATAAAATGTTAACGGAATTTTGCTTTTTGTATTCTCCTTTTTTTATTTTGGTTTGAATTTTTATGTAGAGTTTTGTATAAAGAAAAACATGAATTTGAAAATGGATGTGGGTCCTTCAAAATTAAATGACATGGAAATTGCTTGCATTTTGCATAACTCACAAATGGCAGTAAAACATGTTAAAGTACAATTTTTTTATTAACAATTTAATATTCATTTTAGACTATATAAAAATAGGAAAAAAACTATGGATAGCATTTCCATAAGTTAACACAGTTTTAAATAAATCTTTTAAAAAAAAGTTATCGATAAATTTTCAATAAATTACATAAATTACATTAGTAAATAAATTAAAATTTATCTCTGATTTCTTTAGAATAGTAAAGCTATCGATAAAATTTATCTGAAATAGTGTAGACGCATTTATCGTCAAATAATAAAAATATTGATGACTTTTCTATAAAATGGCAAAGAAATCAAAGACTTTTAGCTTTCTCCGGATATTTTTTAGACTTGTTGTCGTAAATTTTGTTGTGTAAATTTTCTATAGATTAAAAAATGTTCGATTATCTTTATATGTAATATTCTAAAGTTATCGTCGCTACATTATAGTAAATTTACCGCCTAATGCCCTAAAGAATAGTAACGTTAGCGCTGACTTTTCTCTTGAGAATTAAAGATATATGAATTTCTATACAATTTGTCATTAACGGAAAAGTTATCGATGATATTTGCTTAGAATACCAAAATAATCAATTCGTTTTTATAGAAAAGTTGAGTTATTTTTTTTTTTTTAAATTTAAGCTTTCGATGACATTTCTATAAAACAGTAAAGTTTACGATGTTTTTAAGATAAATGAGTAAAACTTAATTTACTTAATTTTCTATAGAAAATGATAAGAATTGCATAAGTATTCTCTGGTTTCGTGCAGTGATTGATGAGTTTGGCATATCAAACTAACTTTTTTTATATGACACTTAGCCTATCGATGACTTTTGTCTAAAATATTAAATTAGTCAAAAATTATTTCCGGGAAATAAATATTTATTATTAATTAATTCATTTATTAACCTTTTCAGGGTCAAAAATAATTTTTGGTGAGATAAAAATCTGAAAATTTGTATTTAAGGTAATGTGATGGCGCTGAAGCCGGGAAAATAATAGTTTTTGCCTCATGCAGCTACCCTGGTTTTTAGGGAATGCCGAATATATTCAAAATTGACTACAAAAGAACCTACAATTTATTTTTGCAATATTTTTTTTCAAGAAAATACTTGTTTACGCATGTATCAATACTTGAAATTTTTTTTTTAATATCGCCTAATCCCCGAAATTGTACTCAATAATAAGAAAGGAAAGTCAATGTCTACTATAATAGCAATTTAAAATATCAAAAGTGTCCCTCTTTCAGATAAAGCAAAAAAAATATAATTAACTGTACATATTTATACAGTAAAAGTGCGTAGAAAGAGAATACAATGCAATGTCGAATATATTCGACAAAAACACTGAAGTGGTTAATGATGTGCTAATAATCATTCCCGAAAATAATTTTTTATAAAAAATTTGCATGTGCCCGGCAAATAAAAAACTGAAATGGCAAGCTGCTTTATTTAGCAATTTGTACTTTTTAATTTTGTTTTTTTTCTTTCTATCCTCTTACAACTACAATTCGTGTTGGAAAAAAACCAGCCAATTGTAGGGGAATGTAAGAAAGAAAAATTCACTGTTTATTGTTGTGGCTTTGTTGAAGCTTTGATATTGCTACAAGTAAGAGCTGAGTGTTTAAAATTCTTATTCACTTTATGGTCTTACTTGTATAATTTCTTTAGCTTTTCTAAAGTATTTGGAAAAAGCTTCCGGACGAGCTGGCCTAAGCAATCAGCGAAATGCGCATAGAAACTAGCTTTCCCACAAAAATAAATTTCAGTGTTTTTAATCATAAATAAAGATTAGGGTTATTAGCACATCATAAATAAATGAATTAATTAATATTAAATTTATTAATGACTCTTGTTTAGAATCCCTGCGGTAAAAAAAATGAGTAAATAGGCCTTATTTAGCAGACACAAGCCCTCCTCGCCGCATTCCATATTTATTTATTTTTTACACAGTTTATTATTGGGAGTAAGCCCTTCCACACTCCCTTCAACAACAACTCCCTAAAGAAGGGAGTAAGGAATGTCACTAAAAAAAAAACAAGAAACAAAAAATAGAACTAACCAACTTCCGAATGGCGAATAGGTACTGAATATTTTGGAAGGTCTTTCAAAAAGAAATGTATACCAAGGATGCACACTTCTAAGGGTAGGATATCATACGAAGCGAATCATTAAGAAAGGAGTATAGAAGCGTTTCAAAAGGCCTGCAACTTGCGGTACTTGCAATTTTAAGAAATTTGTGAAATTTGTATACAAAAGTAATACCATTAGTGAATTTTGTAAAAAATAGTAAGATAAATGATGACTTTGCTATATAATATTTGAGTTTTAAAGATAGATAATTATCAGAGAAGACAAAAAAAAGCAAAAAACAAAGTGTTTACAGCAAAAAAAATATATAAAAAAAGCACAAAAATTTAGAAAAAAAAGCAGCAAAAAAAGCATTTTTATTTTTTTAATATATACATTTGAATATAAAAAATTACAGTTATTCTATTTCTTTAGATTCTTGAAAACAGTTACAATAACCAATCATGTGGGCTTTTATATTTGTAAACGTCATTTTTCTTCGTCTTTCTGTTAAAAGTGAATTGTACAAGTAAAAACTTCTTTTTACGTCAACGGATATTGTTGGAGCAAATTTATATTTCAAAATTTCATTTCGTCATCAGGTTTAGCACCAGTTTGAAGAATGTTGTTTATTTGTAAAATTTGTTTGAACCCCGGATTTCTTTGAAATACATACTGCATTAAATTTCCTCATATATATTTTTTCATGTAGATTCTCAAGAGCTTCTCGTACATTTGACACAATATTTACTCTTTCGTGAATAGCTAACCCAACTGTTTGTAGCTTTTTTTATAGAAGACACAATAATTGAAAAATTGTTTTTGATAAACGCAAGTTGGGAACTTAAACCGGGCAAGTTATATATTTCCTTGGCGTGCGCGATCGAATCTGAGTCTTCACTTTTCAGTTAAGAAATAACAGCCTTTACTTTATCAAGGTATTCTGCATAATGCATTGTGGCTTCTATCCAAGTATCCCAACGTGTAGGGCATGAGAACGGTGGAAGAGCCAAATTGGGATTCATTTGTAAAAACAACTGCTTTCTACGAGGAGCCTATGGAAATTAAAATTTTAGTTTGTATGTGTGTAAATACGAGTTATTGCAAAATTAACTTAACAAAAACGGATTTGGTACAAGATATTAATTTATTTACATGCTGAAACTCTAAGCGCTGCATCAGTTACCATTAGCAATATTTTGTCTTATTGAATGCCTAGATTAAATAAAAAAAAAACATAAAAAAAAAAATTATGAATCAAATATTCACTTACCACAACTAACATATTTTTGTTTTAACCCAGAAAAAAGTTGTCAATTATTTTTTTTTCTCATGTTTTCTCAAAAAAATATTTTTTACGTAAAAATTATGTTAAAAAAGCTATTTTAGAACAAAAACAAAGGAAAAAAGCAAAATAAGCACCATAATAACAAAAACAGCAAAAATAGCAAAAATGGGCAAAAACAGCAAAACAGCAAAAATAGCAAATTTGTCTTCTCTGATAATTATTGTTTGATAATTTTTCTCTGGAACAGTAAATTTATCCAGTAATTTTTCCATAATATTTAAGTTATCTATTTATTTTCTCTATCGAACATCAACGATATCTATGCTTTTTCTATACACAAATACTTTGTATAAATTGTTTGTTCCCTAACATCGCAGTACGTATGACTAACATTGAATTAAATCAAATATTACTCATACGACTCTCCGTATTGCACCTCACTAACTTGATTACAAATTAAATACAATTAGAATAATTAATAACTTTCACACATGTCACTCAATATTAAATTGACTATTATTTTTTCCTATACATTTTTATTTTTTATTAAAAAAAAAAAAAAACGCATATCAAATAAACTGCATGATTTTGTTATTCGCGAAATTGTTTTTTTTTTATTTTTTTTGTTAAAATTTAGTTCAAGGCTGCCTGTTATTTAGTTTTATTAAATTTTTAATCTCTTTGACCATTTAGCTAAAACATTTCAGTGATTTAATCAACAATATTTTTATTATTTTTTAAGCATTTTTTGCACAGTTCAATGTGCAAACTATATTTTGAAAGTCACATTTCAATTAAATTGTCAATTTGTCATGATAACTTCATTGAAATAACACAAAAAAGTTTAAGCTAACAACATCAATGGCTTAAACTAAAAAAAAAAAATATATAATGCAAAATAATAATATTTTTAACGAATATATTTTTTTTCAATAAAGAAATAACAAGGTTTTAAATGTAAGTTAAAAATTCATTTGGTTATTGTGATAAACAATTATATGGCTAAAAATTATTGGTTTGATAAACCCGCCCACAAGAAAAGTAAAAATTTATTCCAGAATCAGTATTAGAGATACATAATACTTTAAACTTGTTTACTTTTCCTTTTCTATAGAAAAGTAAAGCAATCGATTACTTTTATATTGAAAAGTCAAGTTTTCAATTACTTTTATATTGAAGAGTTAAGTTATCGAAAACCATTTTTTAGAAAAGTATTGTTATCGAGAACTTTTTTATAGAAAAGTAAATTTATCGATAACCTTCTAATAGAAAAGTAAATTTATCGATAACTTTTCTATATAAAAATTAAGTCATCGATAACTTTTCGATATAAAAGTTAAGTAATCGATAACATTTTTATAGATAAGTATATTTATCGCTAACTTATTGATAACTTTTCTGTAGAAAAGAAATGTGATCGATAACTTCTTTAGAAACGTTGTTATCGATAACTTTTCCATAGGAAAGTAATGTTACCATTAAGTTTTCTGTAAACACGCAAATTTATCGATAACCTTTCTTATAGAAAAGTAAAGTTATCGATAGTTGTTCTATAGAAAAGTAAAGTTATCGATAGATTTTCTATAGAAAAATAAAGTTATCGATAGATTTTCTATAGAAAAGTGAAGTTATCGATAACTTTATTATATAAACATAAACTTATTGATATTTTTTTTATAGAAAAGTAAACTTATCGATATGTTTTCTTTAGGAAAGTAAAATTAACGATTTGTTTTGTTTAGAAAAGTAAACTTATTGATATGTTTTCTTTAGGAAAGTAAATTTTTTTGAAAAGTATACCTATCGATAACCGTTCCTGAGAAAACTAAACTTATCGAAAACTTTCCTTTCAAAAAGTAAGCTTATCGATAATTTTTTATAGAAAATAAACATATAGATGGCTTTTTTATAGAAAAGTAAGTTCATCAATAGATTTTCTATAGAAAAGTCAACTAATAGATTACTTTTCTATAGAAAAGTATACTTTTCAATAACTTTTCATTAGAAAGGTAAACTTATCGACAACTTTTCTTTCTAAAAGAAAACTTATCGATAATTTTTTTATAGAAAAGCTATCGATAACTTTGCTATTCTATAAAACAATTATCGATAAGTTTTCTTTTAGAAAGAAAAGTTGTCGATAAGTTTACCTTTCTGATGAAAAGTTATTGAAAACTTTACTTTTCAATAATTGTAAAGTTGTCGATAACTTTTCTATAGAACAGTAAAGTAATCGATAACTTTTCTATAGAAAAGTAAAGTAATCGATAACTTATCTATAGAACTTTTCTTTAGAAAAGTTAAGTTATCTATAATTTGTCTATAAAAAAGAAGCATTTAAGTTAAAATCAGTAAAATTTCTATAAATCATTACTTTGTTTTTTTTTGCCCCTCTTTCAAAATATCGTCATTTTATTTAAAATTGCGATCTTAAATTAATTTTCAATTTTAAATTTTATTTAAAGTGATACTTCCTTATATATCTACATATGTATTGTATAATTATAAGCCAGTGTGTCAAGTTCGTCGAAATCTTGAAAATAATATTCTCTTGTAAAAACTTACAAGAAAAAAAAACTATAAGCGAAATCAACGTTAAAACAAAACAAAAACAAGAAGGAAAACGAAATCAGAAATCCACCCCTACAACTATGCTCTATTAAAAGTATAATACAAAAATAATGTATATATTTAAGTATTCAGTATTAAGTAACCAACTTACCGTGCCTCATTAAAATTAATTATTTGAGCTCAAGCCATCAGCTGCATTAGCAACTCAATTTAACTCCAAAAACATTCTAGAGACCAATCGACCCAACTAACCAACCAACAACAAAAATAACAACCACATGCTATTTAAGTTGGTGGACCAATTAATGCTACTTGCTAACCATGGCCAAGTAACCAAAGAAACTATAATGTAATAAATGGAAAAGGAAAGAAAATTAAAATAAAACAATCTGTAGAACTTTTTCACTTTTGTATGTATTAAATGCACATATACGAGAAAAACAAAAGGAGAAAAGTAAAAGTAAATAAAAATGAACGAAAAGTAGAGACCTTTCAAAGCAAAAAGGAAAAAAATCACTTCTTTTAAATACTTTTTCTATTTTTTTTTTTTAACAAAAGTTACCCGTTTTGAGTATTTATTTTACTTAGTTTAAAAAAGTAATAAAAGAGCGCAATATTGGCAAAAGAACAGCAATTTAAATTTATTGTAAATTGTTTCTTAGTATTCAAGTGTAAAAATTTAATTTTACTAAAAGAAATTGGTAAAGTAAAGGGATATAGAAACAAACATGAACTTGGAGCACTCAACATAACTTGAACAACATATTTAAAATAACACTTAATGCAAACATACCTATTTTTGAAAAGAAAAACATTTAATCAGCTCTTATCTACTCTAATGCAGCTCTAACTCTGTTGTTGGTATTTTTATCTGTCACTGTCCTCTAACTCTACTCTGACTCTATTTTAACTCTACCTTAATTCAACTCTGACTTTACTCAAGCTCCACTCTAACTCTACTTTAACTATACTGTAACTGTACTCCAACTTTAGCTCCATTTCAGCTCAACTCTAATTCCACTCTTAGTCTACTGTAACTCTTATTTAACTCTATTCTAACATTACTCTACTGTAACTATACTCTTACTTTACTCTATTCTAATTATACTATAGCTCTAAACTAACTCTACTTTAACTCTACCCTACATCTACGAAGACATTTGTAAATTTTATTTGATATTCATATCCATATACAAAATTGAAAACTTTTTTTTGAAAACCTTAATGTTTTTCGAAAAGTATTTTGAGGGGTTTATACACCGATAAGTTCCAAGCGTTATCAATACGCCCATTTGGAAAACATTTTATGAAAAATTATTGCTGGGTATTATATTCTCCTATCCTGAGCACAATTTGAATCTTATATGTTTTGTTAAATTAAAAAATATATCCGTGAAATTTCTTATTTTTTGCCATAAATAGTTCTATTAAGTTGTATTTTCTTTAATTAAAGTTGCTATTTTTACATAAATTTGTAATTTTCTCGAAGTTAAAACAAATTTGACGAACACACACATTTTCTTATTACGCTGCCTAGTTTTCGTCTAAGAATTACTAATTTTTTCCTTTAATAGCAGTTTTGTTTCCAAGTCAGTTTTTTGTTATTTCAACGTTTTTATCATTGAATATTTTTTTATTTGTAGGTAATTTAACGAAAGCAAATTTTATTTGGCCATAATGTTATTTTTGTTTTTATCAAATCGTAATAGTGTTAATTTTCTTATCACGTGCTAAGACTCTATAAAATATGCTATAGTTTTTTATAGACATAAACATAAATTAATTTTTTTTTCGCTTTTCTGCAAAGTGTGAAAGTGGAGGCAGAAAATAGAAAAACATCAGAACTTAACAGCTCAATTTACGCTGTAATCTAAAGGTAATCTAAATTTCCTTTTTGCTGTAGTAAATAAATATTTTATTAAAGGTTTCTTTATTATTATTTTTTTTTTTTTTTTTTTTTTTTTGTAACAATCCAATAAAACCTACTATGACAATGACCAATTTGCAAACACACAACCAAGTATTCAGTTATGCTCACATTCTCTGAAGTGCTTCGATATGTTTGTTTTATGTGGGACATGTATAAGAAAAGTGCTAACATATTTCTAGGAGCATATAAAAACGAGAAAAATCACTATTAAAATGTCCCCATAAAATATGATAGGAACATTTATATATATGTGCTATTGTTGTTGTGTAATGTCCTTTGATGGTCACTATCGCGCTAAGCTCTTGGAAAAATATGTTGAACATATGTTGGTCGTTTGATTATTTTTTCAATTGGTTGCCATTTCAAAGTATTTATTTGTGTGGTATGTGGTAACAAAGGCCGGCGAACAGACGATCAGATAAACAAAAATTACTTGATTTTTTTTATCGACTGTATATAGAATCGAGCTAAGGAAGAGTAAGAGATGAGTTGGCGCAGAGCCAGACAATAGTTTGAGTAGAGTTAGAGTAGAGTTAGAGTAGAGTTAGAGCAGAGTTAGAGTAGAGTTAGAGTAGAGTTAGAGTAGAGTTAGAGCAGAGTTAGAGTAGAGTTAGAGTAGAGTTAGAGTAGAGTTAGAGTAAAGTTAGAGCAGAGTTAGAGTAGAGTTAGAGTAGAGTTAGAGCAGAGTTAGAGTAGAGTTAGAGTAGAGTTAGAGTAGAGTTAGAGTAGAGTTAGAGTAGAGTTAGAGTAGAGTTAGAGTAGAGTTAGAGAAGAGTTAGAGTAGAGTTAGAGCAGAGTTAGAGTAGAGTTAGAGTAGAGTTAGGGTAGAGTTAGAGTAGAGTTAGAGTAGAGTTAGAGCAGAGTTAGAGTAGAGTTAGAGTTAGAGTAGAGTTAGAGTAGAGTTAGAGTAGAGTTAGAGTAGAGTTAGAGTAGAGTTAGAGTAGAGTTAGAGTAGAGTTAGAGTAGAGTTAGAGTAGAGTTAGAGTAGAGTTAGAGTAGAGTTAGAGTAGAGTTAGAGTAGAGTTAGAGTAGAGTTAGAGTAGAGTTAGAGTAGAGTTAGAGTAGAGTTAGAGTAGAGTTAAAGTAGAGTTAAAGTAGAGTTAGAGTAGAGTTAGAGTAGAGTTAGAGTAGAGCTAGAGTAGAGTTAGAGTAGAGTTTGAGTACAGTTAGAGTAGAGTTAGCGTAGAGTTAGAGTAGAGTTAGAGTAGAGTTAGAGTAGAGTTAGAGTAGAGTTAGTGTAGAGTTAGAGTAGAGTTAGAGTAGAGTTAGAGTAGAGTTAGAGTAGAGTTAGAGTAGAGTTAGAGTAGAGTTAGAGAAGAGTTAGAGTAGAGTTAGAGTAGAGTTAGAGTAGAGTTAGAGTAGAGTTAGAGTAGAGTTAGAGTAGAGTTAGAGTAGAGTTAGAGTAGAGTTAGAGTAGAGTTAGAGTAGAGTTAGAGTAGAGTTAGAGTAGAGTTAGAGTAGAGTTAGCGTAGAGTTAGAGTAGAGTTAGAGTAGAGTTAGAGTAGAGTTAGAGTAGAGTTAGAGTAGAGTTAGAGTAGAGTTAGAGTAGAGTAGAGTTAGAGTAGAGTTAGAGTAGAGTTAGAGTAGAGTTAGAGTAGAGTTAGAGTAGAGTTAGAGTAGAGTTAGAGTAGAGTTAGAGTAGAGTTAGAGTAGAGTTAGAGTAGAGTTAGAGTAGAGTTAGAGTAGAGTTAGAGTAGAGTTAGAGTAGAGTTAGAGTAGAGTTAGAGTAGAGTTAGAGTAGAGTTAGAGTAGAGTTAGAGTAGAGTTAGAGTAGAGTTAGAGTATAGTTAGAGTAGAGTTAGAGTAGAGTTAGAGTAGAGTTAGAGTAGAGTTAGAGTAGAGTTAGAGTAGAGTTAAAGTAGAGTTAAAGTAGAGTTAGAGTAGAGTTAGAGTAGAGTTAGAGTAGAGCTAGAGTAGAGTTAGAGTAGAGTTTGAGTACAGTTAGAGTAGAGTTAGCGTAGAGTTAGAGTAGAGTTAGAGTAGAGTTAGAGTAGAGTTAGAGTAGAGTTAGTGTAGAGTTAGAGTAGAGTTAGAGTAGAGTTAGAGTAGAGTTAGAGTAGAGTTAGAGTAGAGTTAGAGTAGAGTTAGAGAAGAGTTAGAGTAGAGTTAGAGTAGAGTTAGAGTAGAGTTAGAGTAGAGTTAGAGTAGAGTAAGAGTAGAGTTAGAGTAGAGTTAGAGTAGAGTTAGAGTAGAGTTAGAGTAGAGTTAGAGTAGAGTTAGCGTAGAGTTAGAGTAGAGTTAGAGTAGAGTTAGAGTAGAGTTAGAGTAGAGTTAGAGTAGAGTTAGAGTAGAGTTAGAGTAGAGTTAGAGTAGAGTTAGAGTAGAGTTAGAGTAGAGTTAGAGTAGAGTTTGAGTAGAGTAAGAGTAGAGTTAGAGTAGAGTTAGAGTAGAGTTAGAGTAGAGTTAGAGTAGAGTTAGAGTAGAGTTAGAGTAGAGTTAGAGCAGAGTTAGAGTAGAGTTAGAGTAGAGTTAGAGTAGAGTTAGAGTAGAGTTAGAGTAGAGTTAGAGTAGAGTTAGAGTAGAGTAAGAGTGCAGCTAGAGTAGAGTTAGAGTATAGTTAGAGTAGAGTTAGAGGAGAGTAAGAGTGGAGTTAGAGTAGAGTTAGAGTAGAGTTAGAGTAGAGTTAGAGTAGAGTTAGAGTAGAGTAGAGTTAGAGTAGAGTTAGAGTAGAGTTAGAGTAGAGTTAGAGTAGAGTTAGAGTAGAGTTAGAGTAGAGTTAGAGTAGAGTTAGAGTAGAGTTAGAGTAGAGTTAGAGTAGAGTTAGAGTAGAGTTAGAGTAGAGTTAGAGTAGAGTTAGAGTAGAGTTAGAGTAGAGTTAGAGTAGAGTTAGAGTAGAGTTAGAGTAGAGTTAGAGTAGAGTTAGAGTAGAGTTAGAGTATAGTTAGAGTAGAGTTAGAGTAGAGTTAGAGTAGAGTTAGAGTAGAGTTAGAGTAGAGTTAGAGTAGAGTTAAAGTAGAGTTAAAGTAGAGTTAGAGTAGAGTTAGAGTAGAGTTAGAGTAGAGTTAAAGTAGAGTTAAAGTAGAGTTAGAGTAGAGTTAGAGTAGAGTTAGAGTAGAGCTAGAGTAGAGTTAGAGTAGAGTTTGAGTACAGTTAGAGTAGAGTTAGCGTAGAGTTAGAGTAGAGTTAGAGTAGAGTTAGAGTAGAGTTAGAGTAGAGTTAGTGTAGAGTTAGAGTAGAGTTAGAGTAGAGTTAGAGTAGAGTTAGAGTAGAGTTAGAGTAGAGTTAGAGTAGAGTTAGAGAAGAGTTAGAGTAGAGTTAGAGTAGAGTTAGAGTAGAGTTAGAGTAGAGTTAGAGTAGAGTTAGAGTAGAGTTAGAGTAGAGTTAGAGTAGAGTTAGAGTAGAGTTAGAGTAGAGTTAGAGTAGAGTTAGAGTAGAGTTAGAGTAGAGTTAGCGTAGAGTTAGAGTAGAGTTAGAGTAGAGTTAGAGTAGAGTTAGAGTAGAGTTAGAGTAGAGTTAGAGTAGAGTTAGAGTAGAGTAGAGTTAGAGTAGAGTTAGAGTAGAGTTAGAGTAGAGTTAGAGTAGAGTTAGAGTAGAGTTAGAGTAGAGTTAGAGTAGAGTTAGAGTAGAGTTAGAGTAGAGTTAGAGTAGAGTTAGAGTAGAGTTAGAGTAGAGTTAGAGTAGAGTTAGAGTAGAGTTAGAGTAGAGTTAGAGTAGAGTTAGAGTAGAGTTAGAGTAGAGTTAGAGTAGAGTTAGAGTAGAGTTAGAGTATAGTTAGAGTAGAGTTAGAGTAGAGTTAGAGTAGAGTTAGAGTAGAGTTAGAGTAGAGTTAGAGTAGAGTTAAAGTAGAGTTAAAGTAGAGTTAGAGTAGAGTTAGAGTAGAGTTAGAGTAGAGCTAGAGTAGAGTTAGAGTAGAGTTTGAGTACAGTTAGAGTAGAGTTAGCGTAGAGTTAGAGTAGAGTTAGAGTAGAGTTAGAGTAGAGTTAGAGTAGAGTTAGTGTAGAGTTAGAGTAGAGTTAGAGTAGAGTTAGAGTAGAGTTAGAGTAGAGTTAGAGTAGAGTTAGAGTAGAGTTAGAGAAGAGTTAGAGTAGAGTTAGAGTAGAGTTAGAGTAGAGTTAGAGTAGAGTTAGAGTAGAGTAAGAGTAGAGTTAGAGTAGAGTTAGAGTAGAGTTAGAGTAGAGTTAGAGTAGAGTTAGAGTAGAGTTAGCGTAGAGTTAGAGTAGAGTTAGAGTAGAGTTAGAGTAGAGTTAGAGTAGAGTTAGAGTAGAGTTAGAGTAGAGTTAGAGTAGAGTTAGAGTAGAGTTAGAGTAGAGTTAGAGTAGAGTTAGAGTAGAGTTTGAGTAGAGTAAGAGTAGAGTTAGAGTAGAGTTAGAGTAGAGTTAGAGTAGAGTTAGAGTAGAGTTAGAGTAGAGTTAGAGTAGAGTTAGAGTAGAGTTAGAGCAGAGTTAGAGTAGAGTTAGAGTAGAGTTAGAGTAGAGTTAGAGTAGAGTTAGAGTAGAGTTAGAGTAGAGTTAGAGTAGAGTAAGAGTGCAGCTAGAGTAGAGTTAGAGTATAGTTAGAGTAGAGTTAGAGGAGAGTAAGAGTGGAGTTAGAGTAGAGTTAGAGTAGAGTTAGAGTAGAGTTAGAGTAGAGTAAGAGTGCAGCTAGAGTAGAGTTAGAGTAGAGTTAGAGTAGAGTTAGAGAAGAGTTAGAGTAGAGTTAGAGTAGAGTTAGAGTAGAGTTAGAGTAGAGTTAGAGTAGAGTTAGAGTAGAGTTAGAGTAGAGTTAGAGTAGAGTTAGAGTAGAGTTAGAGTAGAGTTAGAGTAGAGTTAGAGTAGAGTTAGAGTAGAGTTAGAGTAGAGTTAGAGTAGAGTTAGAGTAGAGTTAGAGTAGAGTTAGAGTAGAGTTAGAGTAGAGTTAGAGTAGAGTTAGAGTAGAGTTAGAGTAGAGTTAGAGTAGAGTAGAGTTAGAGTAGAGTTAGAGTAGAGTTAGAGTAGAGTTAGAGTAGAGTTAGAGCAGAGTTAGAGTAGAGTTAGAGTAGAGTTAGAGTAGAGTTAGAGTAGAGTTAGAGCAGAGTTAGAGTAGAGTTAGAGTAGAGTTAGAGTAGAGTTAGAGTAGAGTTAGAGTAGAGTTAGAGTAGAGTTAGAGTAGAGTTAGAGTAGAGTTAGAGTAGAGTAAGAGTGCAGCTAGAGTAGAGTTAGAGTATAGTTAGAGTAGAGTTAGAGGAGAGTAAGAGTGGAGTTAGAGTAGAGTTAGAGTAGAGTTAGAGTAGAGTTAGAGTAGAGTAAGAGTGCAGCTAGAGTAGAGTTAGAGTAGAGTTAGAGTAGAGTTAGAGTAGAGTTAGAGTAGAGTTAGAGTAGAGTTAGAGTAGAGTTAGAGTAGAGTTAGAGTAGAGTTAGAGTAGAGTAAGAGTGCAGCTAGAGTAGAGTTAGAGTAGAGTTAGAGTAGAGTTAGAGTAGAGTTAGAGTAGAGTTAGAGTAGAGTTAGAGTAGAGTTAGAGTAGAGTTAGAGTAGAGTTAGAGTAGAGTTAGAGTAGAGTTAGAGTAGAGTTAGAGTAGAGTTAGAGTAGAGTTAGAGTAGAGTTAGAGTAGAGTTAGAGTAGAGTTAGAGTAGAGTTAGAGTAGAGTTAGAGTAGAGTAGAGTTAGAGTAGAGTTAGAGTAGAGTTAGAGTAGAGTTAGAGTAGAGTTAGAGTAGAGTTAGAGTAGAGTTAGAGTAGAGTTAGAGTAGAGTTAGAGTAGAGTTAGAGTAGAGTTAGAGTAGAGTTAGAGTAGAGTTAGAGTAGAGTTAGAGTAGAGTTAGAGTAGAGTTAGAGCAGAGTTAGAGTAGAGTTAGAGTAGAGTTAGAGTAGAGTTAGAGTAGAGTTAGAGTAGAGTTAGAGTAGAGTTAGAGTAGAGTTAGAGTAGAGTTAGAGTAGAGTTAGAGTAGAGTTAGAGTAGAGTTAGAGTAGAGTTAGAGTAGAGTTAGAGTAGAGTTAGAGTAGAGTTAGAGTAGAGTTAGAGTAGAGTTAGAGTAGAGTTAGAGTAGAGTTAGAGTAGAGTTAGAGTAGAGTTAGAGTAGAGTTAGAGTAGAGTTAGAGTAGAGTTAGAGTAGAGTTAGAGTAGAGTTAGAGTAGAGTTAGAGTAGAGTTAGAGTAGAGTAAGAGTGCAGCTAGAGTAGAGTTAGAGTATAGTTAGAGTAGAGTTAGAGGAGAGTAAGAGTGGAGTTAGAGTAGAGTTAGAGTTAGAGTAGAGTAGAGTTAGAGTAGAATAAGTGTAGAGTTAGAGTAGAGTAGAGCAGAGTCCGAGTAGAGTAGAGTTAAAGTGGAATAAGAGAAGAGTTAAAGTGGAGTTAGAGTGGAGTAAGATTAGAGCAGAAGTGGAGTTGTGTTAGTGAAGAGTTACAATTGAGCTATCCTTAAGGCGAAGACTTTAACCAGCATATTGAGTTTTCGTCCTTTAGAATTTTGTTAAAATACAGGGTGGGTCAGAAGTCACTGAAATTTCGTTAATTAGTCGTTAATTTTTTCACATAATCTTAACGGTGTTGCATAGTCGTGTGGCGAAATTCCTTGTATCTTGAACTCCAAAAGCAATATTTTTATTTAATTTCTCGCACCAATAAAATCTTGTACATTTGAATCTGAGCGGCGGCACGTTAATGGGTTTCATCTTGGCTTCGTTTTTCAAGTGGTCTTCCACTTTGAGATAAGTCACTTACAGATCCCGGTGACTGAAAACCAGCAACTAGATTGCGTATTTGATTCCGTGTTTGAACTTTGTCTAGCAAAATAAAACTTAAAAATGTTGCTCCTTTCTCAACCGTTTACATGTCAAAATTAACTAAAAAAAATACAAAATAAAAAAATTCTATTAGAAATACCAATTTCAGTACCTTATGTCCCACCCAGTATTTAAGAATAATAACGGATATTTAGACTGCGAACAATGTGTGGGTTGTTATGTGTGTGTATGAGCTAGTCTAAATACATTTTCCGTTCTAGTTACTCAATCTACGTAAGTGTGTAAGGACAACGATAAGCAAAATTTTTAAGCTTTAAAATATTTAACGTTTCAAAGTATGTGTTAAGGTCTTTGTATGAGTGTATGAAATATGATGTTTATTCCCATAAATGTTGTTTTTGGTATTGTTGTTCATGTTTATATGTCATTGTTGTAATATGTTTGTATTGTGCTTTTATCAACATGTTTACAAGCTGCTTTACAAAATGTTTTTTTTGCAGCTGTTATTATTTTGTAGCTGATGCTTTCACTTGCTGGCTTCACATAAGTTTTTAGTGGGTGGTTTTGTAAACGTTTTTCTATTTTAAGTGTCCTTAAGGTTTGGTGGGTTGTAATAACTTAATGACATTGTTAGATGTTTGCTAAATTGTCGATATTAACAACAATGTTTGACAAGCTTTATATATGTGTGAGTGTATGTTTAATTTGGTTGTATGAGTATACATGTTTGCCTTCTGACTAAGAACACGTCATTAGTTATTGTAAAGAATCTTGCTGTTGAAGAATTTTTACTTCATTTGCTAAGAAACCTACTCAGTGTTCTGCTTATCATGTTAATAAGGTAATGATTTGTCAAGCACATACGGGAAACGTTATAAGCCACTTATTAAGTCAAGCCATAAATTTGCAACAAAAATTTGGCAAAATTTTTTAAAATGTATGCATTTTATAACGTAATACAACTATGGACAATTTTAGACAAACTTTTTTTATCTAAAAACCCCATTAAGTTTTTCTGCCCTCCACAACCAGTTGTGAAGAGGTTATTTTCTGAAAATAATATTCTGAAACTTTTTTGATATTCATATAAGATCACATTTATATATTTAAATAAATATATATATATATAAATATATATATATAAAAATGTTTGTGCCGTGTATGTGCTCCTAAAACTCAAGAACGGCCGGACCGATTGAAACCAAACTGGTACAATTAATTATTTTAGTCGGGAGCAGGGTTTCTTTTAAGCTTAATCCCGATAGGTGTCGCTGTTATCGTGATATTATTTTTTTTTTTATTTATGACACGAGTTGGCTAAAATTGACAAAATATATTTGTTAGGCAAAAATAAGTTTCCTGATAACATGTTGAGCCGGTAGATAACGCTGGGGTCAAGTTTTTAACAAAATGCTCATGTATTTAATTTTTATTTAGGAAATCCCGAGCAGCGCCGGCACCAAACAGCTGCCATGCCGGTTGGTCCGTCTTTCACTCCGTCTGATAAAATCACGGCCACTGTCGAATGACTCATAATAAAATAACAATATTGGTGTGTCATACTTTCTAGTTCTTCCAAGCAATTTGGGATTAAGGTCCAGCACAATCGGCTTAATACGAAAAAAATTATGAGTCCGAATATGAAACAACCTCTCTAAAAAACTTAATATATTGTTACAAAACCTAAAATAAATTGTGGCAGAATGAACGTTAATACGACTAGAAGGTATACTACTAAATTCCGTGATAGTCCGTCCATAATTTACAAAAGAACACTTTAGTACGCCTAAAATTGTATTGAATAACGCTAAAGAAGTAGAATTTGTCTGCCACAGTTTCATAAGACTAGAAATCACACAATTAAATTTTGTAACGATTGGTCTATAACTGATCATAGGTCCCACTCCTTTAATAACTCTTGGTAGAGGGCATCAAAGATTTGACACAGCCGAGCATAACACTCTTACTTGTTTTATATTCAGACATACACATTTTCTAAAATTTTATTTAAAATTCAAATGTAATTTGCACTTTTTAAAAGAGAACATATATTTTTTCAATTGTAACTCACTCCTTTTAACACAATAACCTTTTTTTTTTATTTTACCCTTGAGTATATAATTTTTTTTTAATCGTAATTTTGTGCATATCTTAGCTAATAACAATGACAGTGTATATAAGTGAAATTATTGAATGGCCTACTTTCAGGCTGTTTAACATTAAATGGTTTCACCAGTGATCGTTTATGCGTGCTTATGTGGCATAATCAGGAAATATTAAATTTGAAAAAATTACGCAAAAGGGAAATTCTTGCTACAAACGAGTTTAATCTAATGCGTGAGTAAATAAGAGTTTTTTTTTTGCAAAACGTTTAGAGAGTTAAGTAGCACTAAACAATTCGCCAAGCCCGACCATATGATATCCTACACAAAAGTCTATAAGAACACATTTTTGCAATTGTACCCTATTTAGAACCCATCAGCAATCTTAGACTCGCCAGAAAAAATTAGGTAATTGAATTTAAGATTCATATAAAAGTTCTCTATGACGAATATTATTTAGATATCTCCATCTATACTCGCAAAGAAAAAACATGGTTTTGGTAAACATATTCTATGAACAACATATTGTGATGAGATTCATGATTGTAGTCAAGATATTACGATTATTACTGAATCATATTATGACCAAATATATTCGTAATATTACATCATAATATTTCTTCCCTTAATGCTAATTTGTTTTTATTACATCATATTATAATATTATATTTTAATATATTTTTATTAAGCTTTAGGTCACTTTTTTATAAAAAACAATTTAAATATTATTTATTTTACGATATTTCGATTTCCGTTGGAAATCTTCTTCAGGCAATTTTTAAAATAATATAAAATTACGAAATTATTTTTGACAATAAATGGAAAAATAACAAATGGAAAAAAATTACAATTTTAAAATAAAAAGAGGAAACCAAACAAAATTTTTAAAAATATTCAAAACCTATTTTAATTTCTTTTTCCGTCAATATATATATTTCTATTTTCAGTCTGTGCTGTGCCATCTGAACTAAATTTTATAAATAATCAAAGACAAATACCTATTTAAAATTTTCCCTGAGCTAATCCCTCAGTATCTTTTTTTTTTTAGTATCTTTTTAGTATTTTTTTAATTGAAAAAAGGTCGAAATAATAGGAATATAATTATCATATTATAATTTAATGTAATCATATTATTATCATGTTAATCATAAAAAGTTAAGAAGTAATCATATTATTATCACGTTTGTCATAATAAGTTAAGAAGTAATCATATTATTATCATGTTAATAATAGTAAGTTAAGAAGTAACCATGAAGATGATAATAGTTTATCATAATAATATGTAAATTAAATCTAAAACCGAATAATATTTTTAATATATGTGACCCAGTCTATGAAAGGTGGCTTATGAATCAAAACAGGAGAACAACTACCGAGAATGACGAAATGCATTGTTTATCTTTAACAGCTGATTTTTCGAAATTTTGTTTTTGAGTCATAAGCCACCTTTTCATAGACCGGGTCACATATATATTTTTGCTTATTTACTTACTGGCAACCTTAACATAAAACCGGTATAGATATTTCACATCATAATATGATGCAACCTCAAACATAATATTTTTAATCTATTTTTGTCGTAGGTCGCAATTATTTATAAGTTATTTTATAGAATTTGCCTTCTCTTTCTTTAAAATAACATAAAACAATGGTCAATATTTTTGCACCATTTTCAAACAATATAAAAATTTTTTAGCATTGCTATTTTATTTTGTGACAATTTACATTTTTTATTTCTAATGTACCTACAATTTCTTTAAATCTGGTTTTTTTAATGGGTATTTTTTTAAATTGTTTAACCACTGAATAGCAAATAATTCAAACGACACAACTGATGCAAAATTATTTTACAAATGGCGATAACAAAATATTATTAAAGTAAATATATTTTGTTTGCATCTTAAACATACTATGAGTACACATAGAGAAAATAATCATGTTATGGCTATTAAATATCATTGAATGGTTGTGAGGAATATAGTTTGCTTTCAAAATTCTCATAATTAAGTTTTTATAAAAATGATTATTTCTCAGTGTGCCATACTTAAATTTATAATTGCGAAATGTTTACAGCAACTATAATATTGTTGATATTAAATAAAAATAACAATACCTTGTGTACGACAACAATATATTGTTACAATAAACACAGTTTAGTTACCGCAACCATGCCCAACTATATTTTTTCTATGCGTGTATGAAATTTGTTTGTCATTAATGAATTCTAGGAAGGGGCTATGTTTAATTTTGAACCTACCAGGACAACATATCGTCTCATAATAAGAGCTATCGTTAAAGTCAGTGTCGCCAATTTTTATGTAAATACTAACATTTATAAGGAAGTTAATACATTAAAAGTTATTTTCGGGAGAACTATCTGTATGGGAGGTATGTCAAAATGGACCGATTCCAATAAAATTTGGTAAGATGATTTCAATTGGAATAAAATTAGCTTGGACCAACTTTAATCCAATTTCCAACATAATAAGAAGGTTTATTGGCACAAAGATCCTAATCCTGAAAGAATCTTGTATGGAAATTATCGACCGATTCGCCCCATTTTCAATAGGCTTGGTCCTTGTGCCAATTCGAAACTATGTACCAAATTTCATCAAATTATGTCAAAATTGCGACTTGTATTTTGTGCACAAGATTAAAATGGACAGGCAGTCAGCCTACCAGTCAGCCGGACGGACATCTTTAGACCGACTGGGAAAGTTATTCTGAGTAGATCGGTATACTTAAAGGTGGTTCGGGACAAATATTTTTAGGTGTTACAAACATCAGCACAAATGGATAATACTCTCTCCACTGTTGTGGGGTGTGTATAAAAAGGGAAATAAGTACACATGATAATAAAAATTTATTGTACTTTAATAGGCTTCTTAGTACACACTACAGCTAAATTGTAGGATTCGGTACTTTTAAATTTTACGTTTTGAACTTTGTCTTTTGAAAGAAAATTTAAGTACTTTTTTTTTGCAAAATTAAAAAATCGACTAAAATTAGAAAACAAACATTTTTTAAGCAAAAAAAAAAAAAAAAAAAAAAAAAAATACCGTTTTAATTTAAAACGCCACACTTACGCTAAAAGGTCACTTATTTATAACAAAAATTACTCAATTTTTTACCAAGCGGTTCTCTTTTTTGGTCCTCAAAGAGTTATTCTATTTCTCCAAAAAAATTCTTAACTTATTCGAATTTTACTATTTCACTATTTCAGAAAGCGTTCTTCGATTTGTATTAATCAAGGTGAATTAATACAAAGTGGTCTTATTTTGAAAACGGACACAACAATGTAAAATACGTTAAAAAAAATTAAACACTGAAGTAAATAAATTTGTTTTTTCTTTTAAATTGTATAGTTTGAAATGTTATAATTTAAAAACGTTTTAAATTTCATCATTCTAAGTGAATGTTATAGAATTTATGAAAGATTTCCCAGAACAACCTGCACGGTATGCATTTTTGACATATGGAATTCACCTTGGAAATAATTGTTAAAATAATTTTCAATGTCTAAGTAATTTTTGTTGTTGGCTTATATCTTTGATTTCTGATTTGAAAGAAAATATTTGGAAAAAGTGGTGTCGTAACGATAATGTTTTAAATAATAGCATATAACATAATTATCGCCGTAAACTATAATAATATCTATTATTTTTGTTTTTTGGCCAATGTAATTGTTTATTAAATTAGATTTTATTTCAGCTAATACGGCCTAAAGTTCTACATGTAGTTAAAAATGCATTTAATCCATATTTTCCCAACGTTTCGTGAATGTAATGTTCACTTTATCAAGGGATTCGTCTATTTAAGTTAAAGAAAATATATTTAACATAATATTACAACAAAAATTTTTCAACAATTAATTATAACTTACAATAAGAATTAATTTTTTATTACATTAAACAATAATTTGTTGTAGACAAACATAAGAAACATTAAACATGAAATATTAAGTTAAACACAAACTTTAAAAATTATATCACAGGTTAGAAATTGCAACAAAGTAACTGGCATTAATGTTTTGTGTGTCTTCTTTTAAGTTCATTGTCTTTTTTATTTTCTGTTGTATCCTTAACGTCTCTATTGTGAATCTTTTCTTTTCGATTTTTTCTCTATCCAATATTCGTACTTTGTCAAAATCTGCTATATGATTTGTATTTTTTTTTGTGTTGTGCTAAAGCTGTACTTTCCTTCAATTTGTTTATGTCCATTTTGTGTTCTGTTATTCTTCTTTCCAATGTTCTCTTTGTTGTACCAATATAAATCAAATCGCAGCTTTGATCTTTTCTGCCCTTACATGGTATTTCGTAAACAACAATGCTTTGTTGTTGTTTATTTATTGGTGTTTTCACGTTTGTAAATATTGTGCTTAAAGTTTTGTTAGGTTTGTAAGCAAACCATATGTTTTTCTTCTCTATTGTGTCTTTGATGTTCTGTTTATCCGTAAGTCCAGGTATGTATTTTACACTATAAAACTGTTTTTTCTCCTTGTCGGCATTAGAGTGGCCAGATGTTTTGTTATTCATTTTGCTCACTGTTTTCGTTATTAATGTTTTAATAAGGTTTTTAGGAAAGCTATTGTTTGTTAGAATGTTGTTTATCTTTTCTATGTTTTTTGAGTGATATTGCCTGTCACTAATGTTAAGTACTCTGTCAATAAAATTTCTGGCAGTATTAATTATTTGGTTCCGTGGTTGTGTTGCATGAAAATTCATGATTCTTCCCGATGAAGTTTCTTTTGCATACCAGTCGAAAACTATTTTATTTCCACTAATGCGTAGTTTCGTATCTAGGTAAGCAATTCCTGTGTTGGTTTGTATCTCAATTGTGAACTGAATTTTCTCATGATATTTGTTAAAAGTCTTTAGGATTTCATCTTTATCGTCTAATTTTACTATGGCCAAAATAACATCTACATATTTTGCTATGTATTTTATGCGGATATTTTTATCTTGCAATTCCTTAATTGTTTCGTCAAGTAGAGTGTCTAAGACTATATCAGCGATAGTTGGTGAAAGTGGGTTACCCATCGGCATACCACATATTTGATTAAAATTTTTATTATCGTATATGAAGTAATTATTATCATTAAGACAGAATTTTAGTATATTTAAAACCTTGGATTTAGAAATTCTAGTGAAATCTTTTAAAACTTCCCATTTTGCCATTATGTTCCTAATTGCAGTATGAACTGGGATGTTTGTGAAAAGCGATACGACGTCAAAAGATACCAATATCTCTCCGGGGCAGATGTTTATGTTTTCTAACTGTAATTGTAAATGTGATGAATTTTTTATATTGTAGTTGCTCAAAATTAAGTTTTTTAAAATTTGTCTTAGGTATTTGGAAAGTTGGTAGCATGGAACCTGCATTGAGGAAACAATTGTTCTCAGAGGGATTCTAGTTTTTTGGATTTTCGGTAATCCGTAGATTCTTGGGGCTGTTGCCGCTGAACAAAGATGACGTCGTTTTTGCCATGAGTCTATGTATTCATTCTTGTGTAGGTCCGTTCTGATATTATTATTGTCTCTTTGTAATTTTGGTGTTGGGTCAATTCTTAATGCGCGGTATGTGTTTTCGTCCTCTAATAACGTTTGCATCCTATTTTCTTAATCAGTTCTATACATCGCAACCGTTTTATTTCACTTATCTGCTTGTATTACCATAATGTCACTGTATCTTTTCAGAAATTTTCTTTTCGCTATCATATCGTTCTATTGTTTGTTGGAACTGTTGATTTAATAGCCTTAAGCCTTGTTCACCATGGTATCTAGCAACAATCTAGTTTTTTATTTGCCTTGCTTATTTTTTCCCAAAGTCTTTTCCTTTAATTTTTCGAACAAAATTTTTACTAAAGTTTGTTTTTATATTGAGTCTACTTCTACTTCAGCAACAATTTGTATGAAATTATATCTGACGTTTCTAATACTTTTATTTAGTTTTGAATGAAAATTTTAACTAAATTTCTTAAAAAATAATAATAAATACGTAATATTGCTGGTGGCGAAATTTGCAAACGTTTTCTTTATTGAAAATGTGTGTGGTTGCGAAAAAAAATTTCGCTTTATTGTGAAGACCAATTAAAAATGTTTTTGCCATTGTGAACTAAGCTTTAAACTTAAAATTATATATCCAATGGTTTTCATTTTACAAATTTGAATTTGATATCTCTTTGAGTTACAAAATCTCACATGACAAACTTACAGTTCATTAACTGCCTTTAAATGGTCTTGACATTTTATTCACTCACACACTCTGTAGCTGGCAATCTCTAAATCTACTTCTCTTTATGTCGTGTTTAGTCACTAATCTTTTGATTTAATTTCATATTATGTACATTTAAACAACAACAAACGCGAATTACTTACCAACACCAAAAGACAATATAATCCCCTATATAAGCAACAACAACAACAATAAGCGCAACAACTGAACTACTATCGATATTGCACAGCAATGCCGTATTAAATGGTCAATATGGACTTTAGTATTTATTCAATAGTATTTCGTATTGCTGAGATTCAATACTGATTAAATGTTCATGTATTTCAAAAACTAGACTATTTGAAGCGAATGAAACCTCTAAAAACAATGACATTTACTTACATATAATACATAGAAGAGCAAATACAGCTACAAGCATATTTGTTGCTAAAGATTAATTTAATGGGAAAATGTTGACAAGAGACAGCTTAGAGGGCTGAGTGGGAGAAGAGAAGGGCGATTTTGTCATTAGACTAGCACATGCACTTATTAAATGACATTTAAAGATTTTTTTAAGCACAAGTACAACTACTACAATTTATTAAGTGACACAATTGAAAGCTCATAGAAATGCATAGAAATGTATGACATTGAAAATAGATATGAACATTTTTTTTTTACCAATAAATCTAATTTTTCATTGAAAGATCCATTTTTTATGAAAAAAGTTACATTTTTACTTGAAAATTTCGTTTCAACTTAAAAGTTTTAAAAGTCATTTTATGAATAAAATGTTAAAATTTCTCGAAAAAAAAAATTATTTTCTTTTTACACAAAATACAAAAATTTTTATCACAAACAAACTTTTTCTCATAAAGGACATGCCCTCACAAAAAAAAACACACTTTTCATAGTTTTTTAAAAAGTCACTTTTTGTTTTAGAAATGAAGTTTTTGAATAAAAAATTTACTTATTCTTCTAAAATTCAGCTTTTTTGTCAAAAATTTGTTTGCACCAAAACCACCCTTTATAAAAATATGGCGATTTTATATAAAAGTCACAAAAAGTCTCTTTGCACTTAAGTGCCACTTTTTTTTTATAAAATATTACCAAAAATGAACTTTTTCGTCAAATAAGTCACATTTTCATTTCACTTGTACTTTAATGGTTGGCATAAAATGATCTATATAAATATAAAATTGTAACATCACTGACTGACTGGCCGATTCATCATACCACAGCATAATCGCCTGAACGTAAAAACTCGAAATTTAGACCAGAGTTGGTCTTTCCCCAGTCCAATCCACTTAGACGGGATTTTTGGAAATTCTAATGTTAGGGAAATAAGCGGATGGGTGTCTGGTACTGTTTTACAAGTCAGCAAAAGGTAAATATGTAAATAGGTAAAATCTCTATTTTGGTTCTCTTTTGCCTCTCCATCTATTTTTAAAACCAATAAACATAGAAAAAAAGCGTATATCACATTCGAAACTTATCTAAAAAAATACATATACAAATTTGGTACTCTTCGAGTTTCGAACGTTTAACCCTTATGTGAGTGGCAAATAAAACAGCTTTAACAGCATGGCAAGGTACCCGGGTACATATAGAGAAATAGTATTAAAAACTACAATTTATTGTTAAAAATATGTGCATAATCGAGGAGAAGAACTCTGAGACTTACAATAGCTGTTAATTTTCAGTAACATATCAAGATTTTGTAAAAACCCTGACCAATGTCGTGTGCACTCTGTAGGTTTTTATAAATTAAAAAGAAGAAGCAAGTAGTAGGCAACGCGAAACGGAATGAATATATGATGACAGCTGGTATGGAAAAAAAATGTAAGCGAAGGTAAACAAAAACAAAAGGCAGGCATAAAAAAAGTTGTTTAAGGAATAAATTGCTGAAAAAGAAGGAACCATATTGGCTTGAGCTAGGTTTCGTAGGCGATAAAAACGAAAATGTCGGTCCTTTTTACCTTTTCTTTTGGCGGCGTAAAGAAGTAGATGGAGTAAGTGGCCAACGTTGCCGCAGAATTTTAATAAAATAAATCCATAAAAAAAACAAGTTCTTTTCCAACAAAGTTTGTGTGTTTTTAATCTATTGAAAAACAAAAAAAAAAAAAAACATTTTAAAACTAGAAGATTAAAAACTAAAAGTGTAAAAATTAAAAGAACTAAAATTACAAAGTTTAAAAGTTCAAGTAAATTACACAAAAAGCTCAAATAAATACATAAGTGACAATTTTTCTTTTCAAACTCGATAAATAAATAAAAGTAAATACAAGCCTAAAGCTAGAACCAAACCGCCAAAGCCACAACATCCCGTACTCCATCCATCGAGGGATAAGTTTTTTTGCACCATCACTCCTGAGGTGCTCCTGGTATGACATTGGTTTTCGACACCCGTAAGTAACACTCACTCGTACGGCTATATGGACCCGACAGTCCCTTTTAGTTAATTTTTAGAAAAAGAGAAAAAAACAAAATATTTTAAATTAAATATATTTAAATATATATAAGTAGGTAGGCATACCCGTCGTGTTGAACCGAAGCCATTCCGTTTGGTGGACTTTAAGCCGAACGTGCGCGCATAGTTAGGGGTGAGCTTAGGCCTAATCCAGAAGCTAAGATCGGTAGTTCTTATTTTATTAAGAATCCAGGGCATCCCAAAGCTTATATATATAGAAAAAAAAAGAAACAAAAGCAAAACAATAATTAATTAAAAGGCGTTGGGAATAATTTTACACCATAATTTTACAAACGTACCGAAATTGCGCGAACTAAAGGACAGAAAGACGGACGGACAGAAAACCAGCAACTACCTGCAGCAGAGCTTCTTTCTTGGAGGCCAGACAGTGAAAACAAATTTATCTACCTGAGAGCAAAAGAATTGAGTCGTCCTTAAAAGCAAAGTAAAAATAGGAAAAACCAACGGGAAATTAGAACGACATAAATTTTAATTTTAAAATTCTGTTTAAACCCAAATAAATTTTGTTCTTAGCTTGAATAGTCTTGGTAATTTTGCTAAACTGGTTTTTGTAAATTATGTAAACATAAATAAAATTAATTTAAAATCTTTTTCAATAAATTACACATTTTTATAATGTATTAATGAAAATTTTAGAAGTGTTATCATTTAAAACATGATTGGCTAAACCTAAATAATAAGCGGCGGTAAGTAGGGGAAATAATGTTTGCAGGTTAGATTTGGGACGTCGAGGCGATGACGTCATGGCGAGACGAAGATCTCGAGTGGGAGGGAAAATATTTTGTGTATAGGTATGACTCGTAGGGAGATGCAGGACTACTTTGAGCCCCGGAAAATATAGTATTAACCAATAGCTGGTATGATTTTTTTGTGTTAGTGTGTGTGTAAGGTACAGAGTGCCGGCAAGAACCACCCCATCCGACGAGCTTCAGCCGAGCTAACCGCGGGCATACCAGCGCCGCTGACAATCTGGCCACTCCGTGTTTTTTTGTTTCTTTCTGTTTGTTTAACACTACACCAATGCAACGTATTACTGATAAGATATGCAAATTTAAGATTTAACATTAATATTTTGCTATGCATATTAAAGTTAGTAAATGTAAAACAAAAAACTTGTAAATATTATTCCGATAATTTGCCTTAATTCAAAGATACGGCAGTTAAATCTTTTTATTTAAAAAATCATAAAATATGAGCTGATTGTCTTAAGACGCTAGTGCTCTAACTCATCAACTATAAAATAATTATATAATTATATGGTTATAATAAAAATAAACAAAATAAATATATGTGTACTGTAACCATAAACGGAAAAAAATAATAAACAACTACAGCACAAAAATATGCAGAAAAGCAAACAAAGTTAAAACATCGAAGCCATTCCGTGTTTAAGAATTAGATGCTTTTATAAGAATTCTTATTGGCGTCCGTCCACAAGTCAAATAGAGAACACGTAACAGAGTTGTGGAAACATACTCACTTGCCGGTTTTAAGGATAGCAATGTCTATCTGCAGAACCAAAATGATGCTCCTGTGCATAGGTTTTAATAATGATAAACCCGCATATTACGAGCAGAAACTGGTAAAGCTGCTGCTTTTCAAGATGTTTGGGCATGGTGAATGAGAATATACGTCAGAGTTATATACCTATTTGGCTTGCGATGCATTAAACTCTACATGAGAAGTTGTACAGCGTCAAACATATATATAAGCAAAAAGACGCTTTTGGTTCTAGTTTTTTCATACAAAACTCAGGAAGAAATGTAACTATTGACACTTTGTATCGTTATCTCCCAATCATAAGTCAAATCTGCAATACAGAGTGTGCTTGGGATAAATTTTGAGATCAATCATTTCCGGATTGCAAGAAAATAATAAAAGCGGCCGTACTCCCGTAGTAGGGAGTTGTCACGAAGTAAAGTACGAAGCAAGGAAAAACACGCAAAGCTTGCACCAGATGTTTCAAACCAATTGGTAATAGGCATTTAACAAATTGTCCAATGTGCACAAATTGTTCGCGAAGCGATCGATGAAAAATTATTTGCCACTAAGTGTTTATTTCTGGTTATTTTTTTTATTTATTTATGTATCCTATATACACAGAAAAAATTAAAAATTTTCTCTAATCACCAAATTTATTCCAAATTCATAATATCAAGCAAACAAATTGTTGTTTTTGCACCTTTTACCAAAATGATTATATTGATTACTAGTAATTTAAAAATTTTGAAAATTTTTTTTCAATAAATGACATTTTTAATTTTAATTAAAAAAAGTGATCAAAAAACTTTGCCATTTCAAACAATGTGTTATTTTATTTAATTAAATATTGACAATTCCCAACAACAATTCGACAAGTTTAAATTATTTTATTTAATTCATATTTTAATTAAAAATTTAATTCAAAACAACTAAAATATTTATTAAATCAAAATTAAATTTTTAATTTTCTTTCAACTAAAAAAATAATTGATTAAATTATCACATTAACTAAATTTAAATACTTTTTAAACCATTTTTTTAATTGATAAAAAACTTTTTTCTGTGTATGAAAAAAGAAACATGTTTTTATTGGCTTTTCTTTTACCAAATACATTTTTTGATCTAAACTATTCATAACGACTTTCTTAAACATCATTTTATTAACATTTCCCTAAAAATATACTTGCATTAAGCGTTTTTTGATATTTAATGAATGCAGGTACCCGGGAACCTTGCCATACTGTTAAGGGTGTACGATGAAAATTGGTCCACCACGTCCTTTCGAAACTATTTTTAAGCTAAAATATAACGATAATCTAAAATTTATTATTAGTTAGGAGTTCTCAAGAAGTTTTAGCTATGAGGATTATATGCTTCCATAAAAAATTAAGCTGAAAACGTCAAAGTTACCCGGGTACCTGGCCATTCACATAAGGGTTAAGGGGTGGAAATCGTATCAAATTTTGTTACCTTTTTAAAATATTTTACCTATAAGAAGAAAAATGTGAGAACTTTTTGTTGAAACCTAGAAACATATAAACATGTCCATGTAAGAAATGTAGACATCCACAAAGTAGGGGTTTCAAGACTAAAATACAAAATTATCTGTCAGCACCGAATGGAAACAACTGATGTATTATCTAATAAACGGTTTTGATTGCGACGTCGTCGCAGATACCAGCATTTTTTATGGTTCTCGTGGTCTATTGAATTCTGGCAATTACACTTTACCATTAGCTCAACAGAAACCTGCAGCTTTTTTGTTTTTAAATGGTTTACAATAGGCGAACACTTGATCCATACTACCAATATCAATATTGTGTTGGGAATTCTAACCAATTGTTGGGTCTTAGGTAAATGGCAGGCATGTAAATATTATTTGGTTAAGGCTATTTATAGCTGTTCTTGCTTGCCTTGTTGTTGCTGTGTGAAGTTTTCTCAAAAACGTGATGCTCGATGTATAACTTGCTCGTTTTCTGCTGCACGTTCGTCTTGAGTTTGTTGTGAACGTAATGTTCTTGCACGATTTGTATCTCGAGGACTTGTTCGCTATATAGTCACTTTTTCAATAAAAAGTCACTTTTTCAATAAAAAGTCGCTTTTTCACTAAAAAGTCACTTTTTCACTAAAAAGTCTTTTCTTCACTAAAAAAGTGACTTTTCACTAAAAAAAAAAGTTACTTTTTTACAAAGAAAAAAATTCACTTTCAATAAAATGTCACTTTTTCAATAAAATGTCACTTTTTCACTAAAAATGACATTAAAAAGTCACTTTTTCACTAAAAAGTCACTAAAAAGTTACTTTTTCACTAAAAAGTCTTTTTTTTTCACTAAAAAGTCTTTTTTTTCACTAAAAAGTCTTTTTTTTCACTAAAAAAGTGACTTTTCACTAAAAAAAAAGTTACTGTTTTACAAAGAAAATAAATTCACTTTTTCACCAAAAAGTAATTTTTTACTTCTAAAAAATTCACTTTTTGTACAGAATTGCCATTTTTTTTCAATTAAGCCATTAATCAATAATAAAATAAGTTTTAATTAAAAAAAAAGTGATTTAAACGTTTTCTAATATCAACAGTATTTCCAACGCAACAACATATCTGTTTTTAATATCATAAAATATTTAGTTGATGCTATTAATATATTTACTGGTGCAAATTGGATTAATGTTTGAATTAATATCACAAATTTTACAATTGCAACAAACTTTTTTTTGTGTATTTTTTTCTCTTTATTTTGCTTTTTTCGGAAACTTTCCCCAAAGTGCATCTTTGTCAGTTTTTTAATTTATTTTACCACATTTCAAGTTCATTTTGCGTGTTCCATAATCTAAATCTCTTTACACAAGTTTGCCAATCTATCCCTGCTCTTTGGCCAATTCCAGTTTCTCTGCGTTTGTGTGCTAAAGTGCAAGTTTTAATTTTTTTTTCTTTCAACTAAAAATATGCTTTACAATTTGCTTTAATTGTAATTATCTGTTGTTATTCGATGTTTTGTGCTTTTTTAGTCCTCAATAATGCTGTCACTTAATGGCTGGCTTTATAGTCTAATGGACATACAAAATCAATGTCTGACAAGCATTTTTAGTTACTGTTGTTGTTGGTTGTAATCCAAAAGTATAATCGTCTCCTATGCATTTGAGGCATTTTACAATGCCTGTAATTTCCGGGTGATTTTCCACGTACACTTAGCTTTTTTTTGGATTGTGTGCGGTTTGCCTTCGGTGTATTTGTTTTGGTCACGCAATAAAAATTGTACACCATTGGCTTGTGGTAAGCAAGGGGGCAGGGGGGTTCGGGGTTAAGTTTAATTTGAAATCAGAAACGTTTTGAATGGAAATAGAGATCAATTTAACTTCCACATGAAAGTATGTTTGCTTTTACAATCATAAATTTAGTGACAGTTTTTTTGGATTTGTGAAATTGTCAGATTGATTTTGTTTTTGTGGCTTAGTAGTTTGAGTGATTAATGAATTTAGAAAAGTTAGTCGTGGAAGCTAGCAAAAGTTTAAATAAGCACTTAATTTTGTTTATAAGTGTTCTTGCGCCTCTGGAAAGCTTTTAAGGAATCTTCGTTAACTTTTTTTCACTTAAATAGTTTTCTAGATACAGTTTAGCCGTTGTTTATTTGAGATTTGTTCTTTTAAAGTTTTAAAATGGACAGATGCTACCACTTAATTGGGAAAATGCTGGCATAAGTAGTAAAAAAGTTTTCCTTAACGATTTTCCTAGTTTAAGTTTTTTTATTCTCTTAAATATATTTGTTGGGCTTTAATTAAAGCAAAAATTAACTATTTCTACCTAAACCTTATTACGAAACCAAAAATTAATTAATTTTTTTTTTTTCGAAAACTCCTAAATTTATGTTGTGCTTACCTAAAACGTGTTATAAAATCAAGTATATTTAAAAAAAACCCCATAAAAGTCAATAAATAAATTGCTTAACAACATTATTTATTGCTACAAGCTTTAATAAGGCCAACAAAAACCAGGCTACAACAAAATCACAAATCATCGTTAATTTAGTTATAAAAGTTTGATGAAAAAACGAAATATAAAAAAAATAAAATCTAAATATCATCATTCTCAAAAACGTATACCCCAACAGTTATGCAATACATTTTTATATATATGTAATCACACATATGTATTAGTGTGTGTATAAAAGTTTTTATGGCAAACACATTACTGGGCAGTGTTGCCAAGTTAGGGATTTTCACCCTAAATTTAGGGTTTTCTATTACGTATAGTGTCAGTTTTAGGGACTAAAATGTAGTTAGGGGGAAATTTAGTGTGTAAAAATTGTATTTGGGGATATTTAAGGGTTGATATCATGATGAAATGAACAGGTGGCATTACTACGCCAGATGACGATTTTTTGCCCTTGCATTGTTTGTCCTTTACTTTGTCAAATTTTTGTTTCTGTGTACAAAAAGTCCACGTTTTTGTATGTTTTATTAAAGTTTTTGATAATTTTAATTAAAAATAAAAAAGGAATTGACAATAATTAAATAAAAATTGACTAAAAATATATATATTTTATCACGCTTTGATTTCTGTTTAAGGTCATTATTGACATTAGCTGGGACTAATTACCATTTTTGTTGTCATTTTGTATTTGTTGCCGTAGCGATGCCACCTGTATTATTTCACCATGGTTGATATTATTCTCCCGAATATAAGTAGGCTAGTATCTGGGTTACTGGCACTACCATTTTCAAACGCAACTGTCGAGCGAGCATGTTCGATTTTTAGTATAATAAAAAATAAAATAAGAAATCAACTGGCATCTTCAACAGTTTAATCTTTTTTTTTTTTGTATAAGTATGAATATGTTTTAATATACTTAAATACATATTTATGTTAAAAATTAAATGAAATAAAGTGATGTGTAGCTTAAAAAAATATTTAAAAAATTATTCTTTTTTGGGGATTTTATTGTATTCTGGGGACCTGCCATAAAGCATTGTCTAATGGTTGTATCTTTAAATATACAATGACCACTCACCAGCAAATTAAAAATGCGTTATTGTTTAGTTTTATGTTAAAGATTTGCAGATAGAGAATTCCTTAAGGGGAAGTTAGAGCAAAATCTGGGATTCAGGAACAGGGTGACCAGATCTATGAAAAATTTTACAGCTAAATCTGGCATTAGACACGCCAAAAAATGCTAAAAATTATTTTAAAAAATGCCAAAAATAATGCTAAAATATTTTTAAAGATATTTGTTAAAAATGTATTACCAGTATGAAATTTTATTCGAGACTCAATACATTTAAGTGATACGTGCAACATTTAAAGGATTTATTTGCACTAGTGAATTTTTATCAAAGCACAAAGTGAAATTTCCTTGCACTTTTATATCGTAATATCAATAAAACAATATGTAGCTTAAAAAAATATTTAAAAAATTATGAATTTTTTTGGGGTTTTTTTATTTTTTCTCAGTGCAAATTTAGGCGGTATTTTTTTGATTTGGTGTTATTTCTTACAATTTATTTGGCAACACTGTTACTGGGTATTAACGCCTTTTTGCCAAATTTGTTTTATAACAACAAACTGAATGTGAAACAATATCTAAAATACCTTGATAGGAGTTTAAAAAAAAAGCAACAAAAATGTGATATAGTTATTAAACACACAAATGTTAGAGTTTATCATATTCATAGGGATATTAATATGTAAAAATTTTTGATAAATCTTCCATGCTTAAAAATCCTCTTTTATGCAATTTTTAGAAAAGAAACGAAAAAGTTTACTTTTATTAATAATTTACAGATTTTTCAAAGTTTTAAAAGTTTCATTAAAATCCGCACAAAAATATATTTATAATATTTTGCTATCTTTCCTTAAGAAATTCCAAATATATCAAAATTTCACCTAAAATTATTTGGACTATAATATGCTGAATAAATTTAACGGCTGTGGGAAAAATCGCCCAAAGAAAAATGGCCAAAAAAAAAAACGAAAAATCGCCCAAATGAAGAATCGCCCAACAGAACATGAAAAATGACCCAAAAAGTTATATATGAAATTTTGCCCAAAAGAAACGAAAAAGGGCCCAAAAAAAAAATGAAAAATGACCCAAAAAGCAAAAACGAATTTTTTCCCGGTGGCATGTTATAACGTCCAGTGTCATAGTGTCCATGGACGTTATGACACTCCAAAAAGTGTCATAGTGTCCATGGACACTGCGCTAACTAAAGCTTCTCTGCACAGGTGATTTTTCATAAAAATGTTGTATGAAAAATGGCCCATTTTTTTGATTTTCTCCTCTATGGTATAACAAACACCGGCTTCGCTTACTAAAGCTTCTCTGCAAAGCCGGCCTTCGGCCGGGCGCAAGGATTTTCTACTCTATGGTATAACAAACACCGGCTTCGCTAAGTAAAGCTTCTAAAATCTGCCTTGTTTCCAAATGAAAGCCGACTATGCAGAGAAGCTTTAGTTAGCGAAGCCGGTGTTTGTTATACTATAGAGGAGAAAATCCTTGCGCCCGGCCGAAGGCCGCCTGTGCAGAGAAGCTATAGTTAGCGCAGTGTCCATGGACACTATGACTTTTTTTGGAGTGTCATAACGTCCATGGACACTATGACACTGGACGTTATAACATGCCACCGGGAAAAAATTCGTTTTTGCTTTTTGGGTCATTTTTCATTTTTTTGGGCCCTTTTTCGTTTCTTTTGGGCAAAATTTCATATATAACTTTTTGGGTAATTTTTCATGTTCTGTTGGGCGATTCTTCATTTGGGCGATTTTTCATTTTTTTTTTTTGGGCCATTTTTCTTTGGGCGATTTTTCCCACAGCCTAACAAACACCGGCAACAAGGCAGATTTTAGAAGCTTTACTTAGCGAAGCCGGTGTTTGTTATACCATAGAGGAGAAAATCCTTGCGCCCGGCCAAAGGCCGGCTGTGCAGAGAAGCTTTAGTTAGCGAAGCCGGTATTTGTTATACCATAGAGGAGAAAATCAAAAAAATGGGCCATTTTTCATACAAAATTTTTGGGTGATTTTTCATTATGAATTTAAAAAACGAAAAATCACCCAACAATAACGAAAAATAGCCCAACAATTTTAGGTCACTTTTCATATGAATTTAGGCCCAATTTTACATGGAATTTTTTTGGGCGATTTTTCATTTCTTTTTTTGGGCCATTTTTCTTTGGGCGATTTTTTCCACAGCCAAATTTAACACCCGCAAAAATATGGGTAAAAATTAGTTTTTCCCGCAGATCGTAAGATATAAATCGCAGGTATGGAAAAACTATGGGAGATTATAAATAATTTTTTCATTATTTAATTTTTCATTTATCCCATATAAATCCAAATGTGATGATCAAAAAATTCTGAAATTTGTTTAACAAAATTTTAAAAAATTTTAAAAAAGAGTTTTGAAAGTGGCGTTTAAAAATTAATTTTTTTTTTGGTCATACCTGGGAAAAGGTTAACGGTATCCTACGAAGATAAAAACTCATATACATGTGATTACGGGTACCTTTTAAGTCAAAGTTAGATCTTAGTCAAATATTTCTTTAAATATATTAATTTTGTTTCTACATTTCTTGTTTTAGGGTATTGAGACACGTTAATAGCCTGGGGAAATTTTTATAACTTTAACATTTTGTAAACAAATTTTGTCTTTTACCACCATCTCATTAAAAAGATAATTACATAGACATTTTGATTATTTTCGATTGAGTTGCAAAAGCAAATATTTAGTGCTAAATTTTACAAAAACTAAAACAACACGATTTTTTCCCCTTGTAAATCCTCGTTCAAAATTTAGCGTATATATCAGTAGGTGAGTTACACTTTAATCGAAATTGTAGAAAATGCAAAAAACATATTGCGCCTGAATAAGTGTTCCAAATTAGTTGAATTTCTTTGATTTTAAAGTATTATGCCATTTTTGATAAATAACTCAAGAGTTGAAAAATTTAAACTAACTGAAATAGTAAAAAATTATGGATTTAATTTTTTTTAATATTTAATTTAAAAAAACAAGTTTTGCTACGAATCCACATGGGAACTAGTCGAACTAGTTTTTCAATACCCACCATAAAAATGAATCAATCAACTTTAGTATATTTTGAAAGTTATATTAAGTTATTAAGATAATGCAAACTGTGAAAAAAATGTAACAATAGTTTTGTAGGTGGGAGATAAGCTACAAAAATTAAAATTTTTTTTAATACGTTTTTTATACTGTGGGAATCAGAATTTTTTTCCTCTATCGATGGGTGAATCCCAGTAGGTCCTATTTAATGCAGTTTTCGAGATAGAAAAGTTAAAAAAAAACACCATGTCCAACTTGTTTAGAGCTAAAAGGCATCAAGTGTACTTAGTGTTGTTAACGACTGAATTTGTAGACAATAAGGAGAAAGTGCTTAGAGGTAAAGAACATCAAGTATTTTTTTTTTTTTGGTAATTTTTAAAGTGTTTTTTAATGTAGTTAAATTAAAAAACTGTAATTTTGGTTTCGTTTGATTTATTAAGTCGAATGTTGTGACCAACTTTGTTAGTCATTTTCAGGAAAATAAAATATATTTTTATTAAAACATGTCAAAGGGCCTTCTCTGGTTACACTTGGAATTTTCATTTTTAGTGTAAAAATTACATAATTTGTGTAATACATTTTAAAGAGAAAAGTATGTAAAAAAATTGTTGTAAGCCTTGTATTATTTTTGGGAAATAGCAGATCTTTTGTTCTTGGATTTGGTGCTGCTTGTCTCAAGGCATTGAACAGTATTAATACCATCATGGGTGGTAAAGAACACCAAGTCCATTTTTATATGTAAAGGTAGCATTATTTGTTGTAATTGCTTAAATGAATTTATTTACTCAAATGAATTGTCAAATTAAAAAATAATATTAGAGCCATAGAAAATTTTAGGACAAAGGCAAACTTTAATATAGAGTCCAGCATTTTTGATTTTCCACATGTTTTTGGGGTCTGCTTAAAATTTTCTAAATGCGACTTGTTGTATTTTACCCCGTACCTGCAGAGTTTGGAAGACATATGAAGTTTTAAACAAATAAAGTGAAATCTTCTTCTTCAGTGTACTCGTTTATTGTTGTTTTCCGTTTTTATAATCAATAATTTTTTGGACCAATGCCGAAATATAAAATTGCAAGTCTTTATTTTCTCTTAAATTTTTCCCAAAGTGAGTGGATAAAAAAAAATTCTCAAATCGTTTTTCCGGTTAATTGATGGAAAGTTGATTTGGAATTTTGTATTTTCATTCGCTTTGAATGTTGTTTACTAAGTGGTTTTACCACAGGAGCAATAGCAGATTTCTGATCATATATATGATTTTATTGAAAAATATTCGATTTATAGAAAACAAATATGTCAAATCAAACTTGTTTACAAATTTGCATTTTAAAACTCCCGAATTCGACTCTATTTCATCACCGATATCTTGGCGCACTTAAAACGCAACAGCTTAAACAGTGCACTTCTGGGTGGAACGAAGTACTTTTGTTACCAACCGCAATTTTAGATCACATAAAAATATACAAAAGGACATGGTTCGGTACAATCTATATATTTATTCTAATAAAGTGCTAAAAGAGCAGTTAGAATCAATTGTTATTTCGATTTTTGAATTTTTGTAACGAATGAGTTTTGCAACTCATATATATATATTTATCTAGGCGAAAAGGGAAGTAATGGGTTGGTTTCGATAATTTTTCAAACTTAACGAATCTCACATAAATAGCAAATTTTCTGCTTGGCCCGCAATGTCGAGAAGAACATTTCTTTCGTATATTTATGTTTTAAATTATTGTTTGCAATATAAATATACGAAAGAAATGTGCTTGTCGACATTGCGAGGGTGGGCCGTAAGCGCTATTTTATTTACCTGTCTTCTCTTGTTCGGACCCATTGCACCAAAAGCCCTTAATTCGATATGACACTTTTATAGCCAGGTAAAATACTGGACGCATTGAGCTCTTTTTCAACATTCAATAATCTTAAATTTACTAAGGCTGGAAGTGGAAAAAAAACACATAGATAATTACGAGTTTTCAAAAAGAAAATGCTAAAATATTAGAGATTTATGGGTAAACATTATTAACCGATTACACTATGTAACAAGTAAAAATTCCCTGAACAACCACTATATTTTTTTTTGATCCGCTATAGTCACATCAGTGCAAAAATCATCATTATTTAAATTCTATCGTAAGGTTTTTTAAAAAAAAATTTTTTGAAGAGGCTTCTTTATGCACCTTGTCGTCACTTTGAAGCGACGTACCGCATTTTATTATGCAATCCGTCAAAAAATTCTAAATTACAGCAGGTTTAAATCTTTTTAATATAATTTTTGGATTCAGCCATTAGTTTTTGAGTTATTGAGGCACAAGCGGAAACAATTTTTTTTGTTGTTTGATTATAAAATTTTTTAACTCAAAAAATCATAAAAAATGTAAATCAACAAATACTTCCCAGTTTTAATACCTAATCGTAAAGTAAAATATTTGTGTAGAGCAACATGCTTAGTTCATGTTTACAACATGTTGCTCTACACAAATTTGCGATAAGAAATGGTGGGAATAAAACAGGAACTTATCCATGGATTTTCATGAATTTTTCTTTATTTCTAAAGGATGCAGCTTTACGACTTAGTACTGAAACTAGGATGTATTTGTTGACTTAAATTTTTATGAATTTTTTGAGTTCCACTTCTGCCTCAATAACTCAGAAACTAATGGCTGAATCAAAAAATTTTATCAAAAAGACTTAAATCTAGTGTAATTTAGAATTTTTTGACGGATAGCATAACAAAATCGAGTACGTCGTTCCAAAGTAACGCCAAGATGTATGGAGCAGCCAGCCACTTCAAAAATCTTAAATAAAAAAAAAAATTATTCAAAAAAAGCCTATATACAAAAGCCTATCAAAAATCTTAAATAAAAAAAAAAAAATTATTCAAAAAAGCCTATTACAAAAAAGCTTTATAAAATACATAACGGAAATTTATCTCATAGAAATACATATCTGATTTTTATCTCATAGAACAAACTCGCAAAATAAAAAAAAAATTTGAATATAAAAACCCTTACCATAGAATTTGGAATAATGATGATGTTTTGCAGTTAGGTGACTATAGCGGATAAAAAAAAAAAAAAAAAAATTGGTGATTGTTTAAGGAAAAAATAAAATTTATCATTACTCGTATAGTGTTATAAGTCGACCTGGCTTTAAGTTTAATTTTCCCATTATCGTAATTGTAAATATATGTATATATTTTAACATAAAATTTTATTAAATTAGCGCCTAAAACATAAACGTGTTCAGCATTTTATAAACCTCGTTGATGGTTATTCCGTAACACTCTTTCTTTTCTGCTTCGCCTTTTCATTTAGCCAATGAAAACAATGTATTAGTTGCTTTTGCTTTATATATTTTTATACCCTCCACCAACACTAGTTATTATGAGAGTATTCTAAGTATGTCATTCCGTGTGAAACATTTTTAATATTCATCTAAGACCCCATAAAGTATGCTAATTCCGGGTCCTTGTGTAATTCTAAGTCGATTAAGCCATATCCATCTGTCTGTCCGTCTGTTGAAATCATGCTCATTTTTGAACGACTAAAGAAAATATTCGTCTCAGCAGCTTGGTATTGAAATCCAGCATAATCCGTTCAGTAGAAAAAAATTAAGCATAAAAACTTCCCAAAAAAAAAAATTAATATAATTTTCTTACAAGCACATATTGATAAAGATTTCGCACAAATTCGTTCTATATGACTAGAAATCATACCACCAAATTTCTTGAAAATTGTTCCATAAATGACCATAGGCCCCATATAAAGTCCACTCTCGAAACAGACTTTAATACACCAAAAACAGTAACGAGTACTATGACTTGAAATCACACTATCAACGTTCGTGCAGATTTTTCCATAAATTACTATAAAAAACGTACTCTCGGAAAAAACTTAAGCTTATTATAATAAAATTAGTTCCTTCATAGTTTTTAAGACTATAAATCACTTTGTCATATTTCGTAAATATCGGCGCATAATTTCCCATAGGTCCCATATTAAGCCACCTCCGGAAACATTCCAACTGTAGGTGGAGGGTATCAAAGATTCGGCACTGCCGAATACAGCACTCTGACTAATTTTTTTCTAAAATTTTAACACCTTACTAATAATAAAATTAAGAAACTCATTTAACGGCTCAACACGCTGATGGCGGATAATAGTTATTGGTTTTTGTGAAAAAGGAATCACGTGTGGGTGTTTAAATAAGTTAAGTGCTGCAATTTATTAACATTTAAACGTTTCGATAGATATTTTTTAATGGTTTTACGTTATTATTAATTTTGTTGACAATATTTTTAATTATAAATTTCTAATGAAAATTATTTCTTGTTGTGAACTAAATTAAACAAATACTTTGCTTTTTTTAATGCATAAAACTACTTTTGGCTTGCTAATAACACTATGCTAGTTGAAAAAACAGACAAGCCGGGCACATGGCGTTTTAACATAATTCGGGTACGCTGAATCCAGTGGTGCCCGCGGTTTTTTAAGATTGGCTCTGGTTTTCGAGATATACCGTTATTTCAAAAATGGAGGAGGTTGCACAACATATGTTCGTGTAACTCAAAAACGATTTAGCTTATTGAAAAAACTTAAAAAACCGAAATTCCGCAATAAATTATAATTTTATTAATTTTAATTAATTTTAGGGGGGCTCCCATACAAATATTGCGTTTTATGAAATTCTTAAACTAATTAAAATTTGTCGACTTTTGTGAATAAAATCAAAAGTTGCAAACAGATTTTAATCATTTATGGCTTGTTTTGTTTGGAATTTCGTTTTTTATACATCTGCAAAAAATTCGAAGAATAGCTGCATTTTCCAATTTTTTATGAATTTTTAAAAAACAAAAATTTCGAAATTTTGTTAAAAAAATTATTTTTTTTACCAAAAAAAAATTATGTTTCTAAAACGACTGCTGATATTAGCAAGAGGTTTTACTTTTCTTAAAGGAAATTCTATTGCGGAATTTCGGTTTTTTAAGTTTTTTCAATAAGCTAAAGCGTTTTTGAGTTACACGAACATATGTTGTGCAACCTCCTCCATTTTTGAAATAACGGTATATCTCGAAAACCAGAGCCAATCTTAAAAAACCGCGGGCACCACTGGATTCAGCGTACCCGAATTATGTTAAAGCGCCAGGTGCCCAGCTTGTCACGAAAAAAAGTGTCAATTTCGTGCACAGTGTATTTTATGTTGGTATGCATGGTTATAATTTTTTATATTCTTTTTTAAATAGTATTGCCTACCTTTGTGAGCTGTTGAAAGAGAATACATACGTATGAATAGATTTTGTTTCATATAAATATTAAGTATACGCCATGTGTTCTGTAGCATCTATACTAAAGCGTTAAATATGATTATAGCCGATCGCCCTGGCAGCCAATTCTATTATTATATATTAATTTTATGTTTTTATAACATTAATATCAAATAAATAATTAAATAGAAGATTAATAATAAATTTAAATATACTGCGATGCAATTTTGTGCCACTTTTTTGTGCACAGCTGGCCGTTTGTTACGAACAACATGATTAATGTTGTGTTCAAAGTAGTCAATTGTTGCAGGCTTATCATCACTAACTGGTCTCTGTACGTATTGGTCCCACAGAAAATAATCGAGAGGCATCAAATCTCGCGAGCTTGAAGGCTAAGTAACATATTCGTTTCTCGAAATCAACTTATTGCTAAATTCTTATTTCAAAAAGTTTATAATTGCGGTCGCCATCCTCACTTAGCCATATATAATATAGATTTTTAAAAATTATTAATAGTCTAAGGCCCGTTTTCACAACTTACCGGCAGCTAAAGGTAGGATTTTTTCGGCCGCATAAAAAGTCATTAATTATTACAACATTAATCTAACATAAAGTGAGCGATAAGTTAAAAGAGGGTTCATCATACCTGCTATGATGAAGAGGGTTCATCTATGATGAAGAGGGCTTAAAGATTTAATAATAGAACACTTTTTATAACGCTGATAAAATCTTACCTTTAGCTAACGGTAAGTTGTAAAACAGGTGTAAGCCTGACAACTAAAATAAAGAAATTTAGAAAGCCCAAAAAAGAATAATTCCACTTAAAGGGCATGTCAATGCCTACTTTTGTAGTAAAAATATTCAATTTGCACAGCCACATAATGTGTGTGTAAAATTTTATGAGATTGAGTTAAGTAGAAGTAGTTGAGAAATAATGTCTCCTATAAATGGGCGTAGCACTGCCCATTTTTCTTATCTTTCAGCCATTTCACAGAATACAATATCGTCCGGAAACGGAATTCATTCTGTGTTATGTGCTTCAGAAAATTACGGAAAAATTTTCCGGAATGAAATAATTTTTGTATTCATGAACGGAAAGGGAGTTTTCTGTATCTTAAAGGTCAAATAACTATCAAACTATACTTTCTGTCAATAAACAAATGTGTATTCTTCGGCTCCGAAAGGAATCATTAAGAACGAAATTATTCCGAATTGAATCTGTGAAACGGCTGATTATATTGCATTTATAGCGAAGCTTAGTAGAAGTAGATTTTAAAAGTTTATTTACCCTAGATGGGCTAGGCACTACCTTATTTTCTAGTCATCGTATTGAGCTGTCCCTGGTTTTAAATGTTTTTGCAAAATTTCATAAGAATCTGTAAAGAACTTCGCCCTTAAATAGTTTTGGACAAAGAAAGTCGCAATCTGAATCATAGTGCATTGATAGCAACAATGAGGTTTTTTCTTAGTTATAACCCTAGTTATAACCCGCGATAGGTTTGTTGTGGTAGCGACCGGTACACTTTATATAAATGTGACCTATCACTTTTACATGGGGTTGTCATTGGAGGGGGTCAATTGACACCTAACAGCCACCATATGACAAGTCACACATCTATTCTCAATGATCGTGTTTAGTATAAGTTACTACAATGGAGTATTATTTCAATAAAATGTAGTATTATTTAAAAAAACAAGTCCTATAACTAAATTTAAAAACAAAATTTTGGAAAGTTCCAAAAAAATGGGTTACACTACCGGTGAATACTGTACTCAACCTTTTTTCTATCTTTTGATTCTTCATAAACCAGTTAAACAATTGGTTCTCCTTTTACTGGCCATGAGTTCTTTCTTTTTGTACATGTTCTTCTCTCACTAATCCCAAGTCCAGTCTGCTTGAACAATTGACACAAATTTCGCGCAGGGTATCTCCAAAGAATTCCATATATTTTCCTTTCTTAAAAAAAAATTAACTAAAATTGCATAATATTTTTTTTGCCGCCTTTTAAATAATAAAAATTTTTTAGCATTTTTATATTACAAAAATTTGATATTAGATTGCAATTATTTTCTTAAGCCTCTTTGATTTTTCTTGAATTAAACTAAATCTTTTAAGATTCTTTCATACCCAGGAAAAACTTTTTGAATTTTGGTAATAGGTCGTAGTTATTTCATACGTTACCTGGTAAGTAGTTGTCATTACAATTATCATTATTCTGAAAACCTCAATAAGAACTTGCTAGTAATGACATCAGTAAGTACTTTTCACTCCTATTATTTTCAGTTATGAATATTTGTTTACTAATAATCAGCTAAATAACTACTTATCAGTTGTCTGGTTTTCAGTACTGAATATTTACTTACTGGTAACTAGCTCCATAACTAATTATTAGGTCTATTTACTAGGGCAAATTAAATAAAAAGTAGTTATTTTTTGGCTTCTAGTAAGTATATTGTAAGTACTTACAATTCAACTTACTGGTAGTTAAATAATAACTAGATATTTTGTGACATCAGGTAAGTGTATTGTAACTACTGAATTCTGTGGACAACTCGAACAAAAATAAGTAGTTATTCAGCCGAAAAATAAGTAGTGTTCATATGTCTCCAATGTTACTTGCTAACTTACCATGTAAGTAAAGTTTTTGCTGGGTACCACTGATATACCAAAAAAAACATGGTTTTGTTCTGCTTTAAATAGAATCTCTTTAGGCCAAATGATACAATTAATCTTTACATTATCCCTAACGATTTATTCATTAAATAACAATAATTGAAATTATATTTATCTTAGAAATAGATGTCTGTAACAAAATCTTAAACAAACACTTATTAATACCTATCAAATATTTGACATTAATAGCAAAAATACTTTAATTTAAAAGCATTTTCTGCCTTATGTGAGACAATTTTTTTTTTCCCTTAACAAATTGCAAGTACATTTTCTTGTTATATAACTTTGAAAACATTTAAAGTCTGTATTTAAATAATAGTAATAATAAAAATCATTTTTTGTTTTAACATAAATGCACTTGTGTCCTATTTAAGCAATTAATATTGACACAAAAATTTTGCTCTCTTGTTGTTGTGTTTGTTGTTAGTTATCAGGCATGCAATAAATGTACTTGTATGAGTATTTGTTCTATGGAAAGTTGAAGTGCTGGAGTATGTGTGTGCGCCTGAGTGTTTGTGTGAATGTTTAAGTGTATATGTATTCATTTAAATTTGTTTATTTTAAATTCAAAAACAGTAAAATATGCAAACTTAATTTGTGAAACAAATACATAAAACGTAACGTTGTCATTTGCACGCATGTATAAACAATAACTATGCAGGCATATGTGTATGTGTGTGTGTGTCTGGCTGTCTGCAAGTTAATAGATGTATGTGTGTGTGTGTGTGTATGTGTAGGCGAAAGTGTGTACATGCATTTGTAGCTACATGTATGAATGCAAGTTTATAAATTTGTTTATATTTACGTAAATGTATGTATTAGTGTATGAGTGAAACTTTTATTTAACACAAAGCAGTGTAAATTAAAGGGTATTTTATAAAATGAATAAACTTAGTTAGTCTAACGTTAAAATTTTACATATAATATTTAGGCGTATTAAAGTGAATTTAGAGAGAAGGTTTGATACCGGATCTATGGTACATCTCTTACAGATAATCACACAATTTTATGGGTTTATTTTTAATCATATAAAATTTTGCTTTCATTCCCGGAAATCTCGAAACTGTAATGAGATAAAGGAGATAGGATGTTACGCTATTTTTAAGAATTAATTGTCAGTTAAGTTCATCAAATGAGTTAACTACAAAAACGTTTGTATTGTTGGATAGCAGAATTCTGTCGAAGTCGTTCATTTAATAAATAGCATTGTAGTTTTTAGGGGCAGCTCTTTTTCAAAAATTTTGCAATACCCAGAGCTAATATATGTACGTCTCAGAACACGTTAACTCCACTTACGTCACTACAAAAAAGAACTACTCTTATCTTATTAAAGATCAAACATCCCAATAATGCAATTTTAGCTCCAGAAAGTGATTTTTTCGAATACCCCTTTGGTTAAGGTATAGCCTTAAAAGTGATAAAACGTTTTCTCTTCAGCTTAACGATAACTATTTATATAGAAGTCATTAAAATCTAAGTCAGTTCCATTGCGCGAGTCTCTTTTACATACCGACCAATAATTAATTAAGTCATTGTTTAGTAACAGGACCTAAATAATAAATTAGTTCTCAGTATCTCTCCGAAAAGGAGACATATTTAAGGTTCAATAAATTTCTAATCATTTTTAAAATTAATTTTCCTTTAATAAAAACCCTGTTTTTCTATTATTTGAAGCCCAGTCATTTAAACAAACATAAGTGGTTATGAATTTGCATGCTTGACTAATTGCACTTTAAAATGCATACTAGCAACTTATTGCTATCGTCCCTAGTAATAATAATATCAACAACAACAACAATAATAATAACAATAAGTGCAACAAAAAAATTTTTTAATGTAACTTTGATTATTTCAGTATAAAACATACAAACAGGAACAACTCGAATTGGGTGGTACATTTGAAGAGTCGTTTTCAAAAAAAAAAAAAAAAAAAAAAAAAAAAGGTTTTTAATTAACCTTTTTTAAATGCTGATTAACTGGTTTTGTCTTTAATCACTTAATCACTGTATGAGTTACGCTTCATATCAAAAAGTAACTCATAACAAATCCCCCGTCATTAAGTTTTGCACTTTCGAAAAATGTGTATACATATTTTGAAATATTTTCTTTTTACTTAAGTGCAAACTGTTGTTGCACGTATTTTAATATAATTACTACATTTAACAAAGGAAAATATAAAATCCAACGATAGAATTCGTTATCTCATTTATTATCTACTAACGCTTTTTATTTAAACAAAAATTTTTATACGTTTTGCCCACTAAATTCCAGTTCTCGTAGTTTTCAGTTGTTATTGCGGTTTTAATTAATGCATTCTTTTAACAAAGTACTAAGCAATAATTGTTGCTTTATGGAAAAAAATTAACAAAAACATAGATAAGTTACGTTATCAAGAGCTGGAGGGAAGAAATTCATTGAAAAAATAAATCTTGTTTTATTAGGAAGAAAAAAAAATATTATTTACAGTTTTTTCGATTTTTATTATTCATTGATTTCTACGTATATTATTTTTGTTGTTGTTGTTCAAATTCAATATAAAAAAAAATTTCTGTGAAATACAAACGAAAAAATGTTGATAGAGTTGTACTCTATTTATATTATGAAAAATAAACGAAATATTTATAGCAACATTTTTATTTTCCGTGCAAATCAAGTGCAGCTCATATTATTTCGCAAGGAGTTTTAAGCAATAGCTTATAATTTTTGTTTTTATAAAAAGCGTTTCACAAATTGCATAATGTAGAAAAGTGCTAAAATTAATAATAAAACTATTTTTTTTTTTTTTTTTTTTTGATTTGGGAATTATAAAAATAATATTGTTTTACTTTTTTAATGACAATTGAAAAAAAAACATGATTTTTGTTTACCTTCGCAAAATAATGTTGTATACTTTCAACTAACCAAAACGTTAAATTAGGAAAAATCGCAAGATAGATAATATTGAAACATGTAAAAATTTTCATGTAAAATATTGAATGCTGCTCAACATTTTTTTTCGTAAGTTCGAACAGAGTACTAGGCTTAACACTACAAAACATGTAATTACAAATTTCAATCACAATGTACAACCTACTTTGGCTGCAGGATTGCCGAAAATTTAACACATTTCGTTATCAGATTTTCATTAAATTATTTGGGTTTTCAACAACGAAATCGAGTTTGGATAATTTTTAATATTTGTCATATAAATTAAAATTTTTCTTCGGTCTTTGAAAAGAAACACTCTCTAAGATGACCACATTATTTTTAATAATTTTTAGCACATCTTTCATTTAAGATTTCTGGTATATAAAAATTTTTTAAAAACCTATAACATCAAAAATTGTTTAAGGAGTTTTAGAGGTTGAACGGCCTTTCCACAGGGTAGTTCAAAGTCTGACAGGAAGTACTCTGATTACACAACCAAATTCGGCAATATTTTTTTAATTTTATCAATTTTAGTGGACCCTATTATTAAAAAAATTTAAGCATTTCAATGTGTGAAAAAAACAATAAAATAAAAAAATTTATAATATAATAACATTTATTATTGAAAACATCGAGCCAGGCTCAAAAAAAAAAAATTATTGAGTTTTTTGTGTAAATATTTTTATGTATGAATTAATAAAAATTAAAATAAACAAAAACTTTTAATATTGTTCAAATCACATAAAAAAAAGATATCCCGACAGGTATTAGGATCACTAATCTGAAAAAGATAGCTGTCTTAAAGCCATTAACCATGATGTATATGTTTAAAATTAGACAACAAATGGCGACATAAAGGGAACTACAGAATAAGAGAAATTTTTACTGGGCATGGCAAACATTTCATAAAGTTGCTACATTTCATATAGTTGGCCTTCTGCTATTTCCCCCGAGTACTTCCCTACGAAAATGAATAGCAAAGTTATAGGGGTTTTTGCCGAAATCTCCGACTTTGTAGTGCAGTTAAAATACAGTTGTGTATAATAATTTTAAACTAATACAAATAATTTTTACTATTTAATTAGGCTTAAGTTCATTAAATTTAATTTTCATTAAATTATTTTTATGAAGAAAGGAATTTTTACAACATGGAAGATTAATTAAAATTGTTATTGATAATTTTCATTCTTGACTGACCTGGGATTCGAAGCCAGGCTGGCTGGCGTGTGATTCGAACCCAGGATTAAAAACCATGAATAGTTCAACAAAATAACCACAATACTAATTATTGTTAAAGCTAAGGCACAAGCTCTATGTGTTCATTTGTCCTTCAAGTTGTGCTGAAAAATGTCAACAAGAAAAAAGAAAGACAAAAAACATGATAAAACAAAAAATGTACTTTGGACTTCAAGAAGAATTCTAAACAAAAGTACGGAAAAAACAGAAGTAAAGGAAAAACATGTGAGATCAATTAAAAATGGATAATCATTCAATAAGCAAATTTCGATCTACCAAAGGTTAAAATACAATTTGGTTTAAGGATTGATGTTTGACTACTGACGTCAGCAGTCTTCGATGGCTGCGAGTGTAAGACGGCAAATCCCTTTGAGAAGACCTAGTGGTTGAGGTCGAAACATGTCAGGGTAATCCAGCCGCCTGGGTTCGAATCACACGCCAGCCAGCCTGGCTTCGAATCCCAGGTCAGTCAAGAATGAAAATTATCAATAACAATTTTAATTAATCTTCCATGTTGTAAAAATTCCTTTCTTCATAAAAATAATTTAATGAAAATTAAATTTAATGAACTTAAGCCTAATTAAATAGTAAAAATTTGGATTAAAAACCATGAATAGTTCAACAAAATAACCACAATACTAATTATTAATACAAATAATAATTTTAAACTAATAGGATAATTGAATTCAAGGACTAAGGACAATTTTTCGATGAATTTAATTTTGCAACCATAATCAAAAAGTTTTCTTTCAATCAGCTTTATGATGGAAATGGAAGCAATTAAAAACCAAAAATGTAATTTTCGGTACACAGAAAAAATTTTAAACTGTCTCTAATCACCAAATTTATTCCAAATTCATAATATCAAGCAAACAAGTTGTTGATTTTGCACCTATTACCAAAATGATTATATTGATTGCAAAAAATTGTAAGATTGTGAATATTTTTTTTTTAATAAATGATATTTTTAATTTTAATTAAAAAAATGATCAAAAAACTTTGCCATTTGTTTGTTTGTTTGTGTATTAGAAAATGTTACCAGTGCAATAAGATATAATATCTTTTAAATTTAGCACTGGACATCAATATTGTCAACGTATACAATTTGAATAACTTATAAAGTATTGCAAATAAATTTTAATTTTAGAAAATAAGAATTAAAGTTATATGTATAAATGAATGTATAAACATATATTGGTTTAATAAATTATTTGTAATAAACCTAAATAAAGACTAATCTTTGATTTGTTATTAGTCAAAAATATTAAAAATTGCTCTTTTGTAAACGCAGTGCTTGTGTTTTGAATATTACGTGGAAGTAGATTCCAAAACAGTACGGCGTATATAAAAAGTTGACGTTCCGACATTAGGTAATGATATCGGATATGCAATATAACCCTGCCCTAGCTGATCTTGCAAATATTAATTTCCTATATAGATAGTCGGGTTCCTTGGTGTAGATTATTTTGTGTAGGAAATTTAAACTGTGACATTTTAAGAGGTTTTCAAAAGAAACATTAAACAATTTCTTTGCAAAATGGGAGACACTGTCAGTCCTTCTCAGATTAAAAACGTCTCTGGCAATATTATTAAACGAACATTTTAATTTTCGTTTATCACATGCACTACAACCAGAAAACAATTCACATCCATATAAAAGTGTTGGCAGCAAGTAGGATTTGGCCAATGTCATACGAATATTAAATGGAGTATAATAATCGGCCCTGTTCTGTAAACCGAATCCGAGTAAATTTCTCGTTTTAAAACGAATTCACATTTTTTGGTGTTCTGTAAACCGAATTCACATAATTTTTCTCGTTTTGAAACCGAGTAAACAAACCTAGTCGAAAGGAAATCGAATGTGTAATTTTTTTAATAAATGACTACAAAAATAACAAAAAAACCATTGCAATGTAAAATATGCAGTCTTTTTTTATTTATTCTATTAAAATTACATGCATTTTAATATATTTGAATTTGAAAAAAATATATTTTAAAAGCACCCTAAAACTTCTACATATTTTTTGCTTTAACAGTGACAAAACAAGTTTAATGAACAAAACTCTCTTTTTATAGAGAATATAAAAGGCATTTGAATAAGCATTACTCTTGTAATAATAGTAAACATTATACATTAAATATTTATGACAAACACTTTATAACTAAATTAAATTTTAATTCAAAAAAACTTATTTAAAATAAATTAATTGCGTATATCACAAGTATTTTGCAAAAACACAATTTATTTTTAACATGGCGCTCACCATTTTTTTCTTATTTTCGAAAAAGTAGAGTCGCCACTGTTTGTGAATATGTAGCTGTCAAAGTTTGTCTAGTACAAACGCTGTATTTGTATATTTTAAAAATTTAATTTTACAATATTTGCGATAAAAATAAAGACCAAATATATATCTGAAGGTTCAATTACCTTAAATGTTTTTTTATTACTCACCATTATTTAGCAATAAAATACAATAATTTATCTGGCAACTCTAGAATTGTATAACATATGTTTTTGCAAAATAAGCCACAAACAATTTTTGAACGCGGCAAAATTAAACAGAAGCAAAAATAAAGATGTAAGTAATTTTGTCAAACAACTTTAGAAAGACTACCATAAAATATTTTTTTGTTAGGAGAAAGCATAGAAATCAAAAACAAGAAGAAATATTTTTGCAATTTATGACCGCGCATCCGAGTATAGCGAAAGGATTTACAAAAGGAGATAAGGTGGAAGTAGAAAATTTATGGTCTAACCTGGAGGTTGAACTAAACGCTGCTGGACCTCCAATTAAGGATGTAGCGTCCTGGAAAAAGGTAATACGTGTGTACATAAAAATGCATAAGTATGTACTATGTTCAAATCAATATGAACATATTTATGTATGTGTATAAGTACGTAATTAAAGGACAATTTAAAAACTTGAACTAATTTAGGTCTGGATTGATTGGAAGGCAAACATAAAGAAAAAACTTAGCCACAATAAAAACGAGGTCAGGGCAACAGGAGGCGGACAATTTAACCAATTCGTATTGACTCCAGCTGACCAGGATGTTGCAAACTTATGCAGATTACATACTTTTGTGCAGGGGTTTGAAAACTCTAAAAACTACGGTGTTAATAAAAATAAAGCAAATGCGGAAATCCCAATTGTGTTATCGCCCCCTTCACCAACGCCTTCAACATCATCTTTGCGATCATCACCAGCGTTACCCAATTCAACTTTAAGCGGAATAAAAAAAAGAAAATTATCTTTAAATGATTTGATGGAAAAAGAAAATGTCTGCTTAGAAGAAATTGGGAAAGAGTTTACAAAGCTCAATAATACGAAAGATATTATAGGAGACGCGGTACATAATATTAATGAGAAACTGGATAAACTAGTTGACTACCATAAAGAAGTTTTGAATATAAAAAAACAGAAATTAGAAGAATTTAAAAAACAGAGACAAGAAGTAAAGCGCCATTATAGAGAACTAGAAAAACACAACATTGCAATAAGGAAAGACAAAGCTCGAAAGATTGAAGTAAAACTAAAAACCCTTGAGCTAAAGCGGGAAAATTTTGAGGCTATGCTAAAACAGTAGTATTTGAAATCAATTTTACCATACTTGTTTATTTAATTTTTTTTTTTTTTTTTGTTAAATGAAGTGCATTATTTTCTTTTAATTATTTTTAGACATTGTTACTTAAATAGCTTTATTTTGCTTTATAATATTTTCTTTTTTTATATACATATCGACGCCTTACTTTCTCAACCTCATAACTTAAAAAAATACGGTTTCGATTTTTTTATATTTAACGATTGATATTTTTGTGTTCTATTACTGCAACAACTTATTATTTCAATAATTTATTAATATTTACAGAATTGAGACAAAGTATTGAAATAATAAGTTGTTGCAGTAATAGAACACAAAAATATCAATCGTTAAATATAAAAAAATCATAACCGTATTTTTTTAAGTTATGAGGTTGAGAAAGTAAGGCGTCGATATGTATGTTTATTATTAAAATTCTGAAAAAAATATGATTTAATACATATGTACATTGATTTATGAAACTTTAAAAATAAATTTGCTTTTTTTTATTGAACAAGAGAGTCCGCAATGATATTTCTTATACGTATACCCTCGCTCGTGGAATGTTGATCTTCTGCATTAACAACATCTCCACTGTATTCGTCATTATCGTTATCACATTCTATTAAAGAATCATCTATTCCGATGTTAAAGCTTTTGCAAATGTTGTGAATTGCTGAACAAACATTTACAATTTTTACAACTTTTTGTGGCGTATAGTGAAGGGTTGTACATTGAAGACTTCGGAAACGACTTTTAAGATTACCGATGGTTCTTTCAATGACATTTCTAGCCGAGCAATGTTTTTTGTTAAAAATATGTTCTTTAGAGCCATGTTGTGGATTTCTGTATGGGGTTAAAAGAAATGGTTCAGCAGGATAACCCGAATCTCCTAGAAGCCATGAGTTTTTTTCGCCTGTTTCATACTTGTCTTTAATATAGTTCCTTGCATCGGACATTCGCCAAATAAAGGAGTCATGTGTAGATCCTGGTCTAAGTGCATCAACAGCGCGAATCCTCATTTTAAAATCGCAAATCTTCAAAGAGAGTATATACAAGCATGTATGTATTAGAAACAATTAAATCTGTTAATACATATGCAATATGCACATACATACATACATAAGTATACTTACAATCATTACGTTTATGCTAAAATAGCCTTTTCGGTTATAAAACAACGATTCGTCAATTGTTGGTTTAATAAGCCTCACATGAGTTCCATCGATGCAACCTATTACGCCCGGCAATCCAAATTTTGTAAAAAAATGCACTTTAGATTCTTTTATTTCCTCTCTTGTGAGATTTAAAGAAATCCATAATGGACATAAAATGTTTTCTAAAGCATTTATTGTTTCCCATAATACCTTTGAAATGGTACTACGCCCAACACTAACATGAGTCTCATTTGCAAGTGCGCCTTGAAATGATCCCACTGCTAAAAAGCGAAGTGTGGCTGCCAGCTTAACTTTTTCCGGAATAGATCCTTTTTGTATTAAAATAGCAATACTGTCCAAAATCATTGAAAAAGCTTCTTTATTGACGCGGTAAAGTTCAATAAATCTGTAATCAAGTTTTTTTTTAATTAAATCATCTCAACAAATTTTGCTTTTGCCCACCTTTCATCCGTTACACTCATTGGATTGGAATCATCCCGTAATTGTCTTCTTTGTATGTTTAATTGGCGTATTTTACGTTTTTTTATGGAATTGTAGCTTAACACAAACGCTCCTGGCATTTTTATATCTTTCTTTTTATTTAAAAATTATGACCTTTTTAATCAACAGCTGACTTTGACGTTTAACTTAAAATTCGAACCTAATTTCGAATCATATCAAAACGAGTAATTTGCAGAACACCAAAAAGCAATTTATTCGGTTTTAGAAATTTCTCGTTTTTAAAAACGATTCGGTTTACAGAACAGGGCCGAATGATTAGTCCATAGTGTTCTTAGCATACCGTACGTTTTCGCAGTTGCATTATTTATATGATCTGTCCACGAAAGTGTTGAATTAAAAGTGATACCCAAGTTCTTTGCAGAGTTCACGATCTCAATCTGTGTATCTACCAGGCGGCACGAACGAAGGCCCCAATGAACTAAGACCCCAAAACGAAAATGAACTAAGGCCCGAAAAAGGGGGAATTAGTTCATAATGAAGTAAAACCCCAACGATGGTATGAATTAAGCCCCCAAAATGGGAATGAACTAAGCCCCCATTAATGGGGACTTAATTCATTATGAATCAAAACCCTAATGTTATTATGAAGTCCCAAAGTAAGAATGAACAAAGTCCCCAATAAAAAAATTCAAAAATAAAGTGACTCTTGTTTTGTTTTAAATATTCAAAACAAACATTATAGTTATATAATACGAAAAAAAATATCAAAGTATTCACATTTTATACATAAAAAAAAAAAAAAAAATAACAAAAAACAAAAATTTTTCATTGTTTATATAATAATTAGATAAATTTGTATAAATACTTAATGAATAAGAAGTCAGGTATATACCTGCATGGTGTCTTCCACAATTGTTCGGCAGTACGGGCAGATATAATTTTGCATGCCTTTGGAAATTGCATCAGCCTGTAATTTGAGGTTGCACTCGTCGCAAACTTTCATATGTTTGCAGGAAAGTAGAACAATGTTTGAGCTTTTATCCCGACAAGCTAAGCACTCAATATTCTGACTATACGAGGGTGGATCGTCAAGGTCTTCAGATAAAACGTTATCAGGTTCTTCTTGAAAAATATTTTGCTCCTCTACCATGTTCACACATATACCATTTTTGCCCTATACCATTCGGGAGAGGAATGTAGCGGCTGTTATTTTGCCATCTTTTAGTAAGAGCGATGCTTCCTGAATTTTTTTATTTTTTTCAACACTACTCTTCCTTTTTCTTTTAGCAACAGATCCTCCACTTTCGCACAACATTTCGAATTGACGACTTTTAAAAAACTCCTCGTTTCGAATTATTTGGACGAATTTAAAAAAGTGTCCATTTTTTTCGGCACATCGACCAAGGAATCCGTTGTATGCTTCAACGGCAGAAGTTGTGCGCGTGTCCCGATTATGTACGGAGAAGTTTTTACATCCAACCTATTTATATAAATAAAATATTTATATCTGGTAAAAAATATTGAAGTTGATAAGCTGTTACCTTATTGATCCACTGGTTTTCAAAATATTTTAAAAACGGTAGAAATAAGCTGTTGCTGTCCATCAGAAATATTTTTGACTTTATATCGTTGAATGAGCACTTTATTAACTCCTGCGGTAATAAAGGCAATGCTAAGATTTGGTGATAAAGGGATGATGCACTTCTTGAAGATCGTATATATTCCAATAAGGCTTTCTGCTTCGTCATGTTTCGCCTTACGGCCTGACAAAAATGGAACCTGGAAAATGCATGAACAAAATATCAATTTTTAATGTATACTTATATTTTTGAAAACAAAGCATTTAGTTTTTAACTATGTAATTTTTTCATTTTCAACCTACATATTTCCACTCAAAATTTGTTCCAAACATTTTAAATATTCACTTATGAAACACATAATTTCAAAAACATTACATAGTTAAAAACTAAATGCTAAAAACTGTAAGTCCTCACATAAAGTTATTATGTATAAGGCATTACTAACCAGCATCCTATAAGATTTGCTTTTGGATAAACCGACTTTACAGCACTTCTCAACGCCTCTTCGTAGTCGCTTATAAACGTTGAGGGGTCTAAATCAAATATATTGTCTTTAATATACTGAAGAAGTGCTTTGTATGATTCGCTTGTTTTCTTCGTCATTAATACGAAAAATATTGGAAATATCTAAAAGAAATATGTTATTATTTTAAAAAATTTCTACTTATTACTTCTTTACCTCTTCAAAATATTCTACATATATAACAAGCAGCTGCTTAAAACAGCCATAAGGAACTATTTTGAAAGTTCCATCCACGAGATATGTCCGCTTTTGAGGAGAAATATTTTCTTTTATAACATCAACGGTTTTTAGCGATGAAAATAGGCAGAACGAGTATGTTTCTTCGGTAATTGCAGCAGTGAAGAAGGTTCTAGGATTCGACTCATCTTTTGACAATCCAAAATCGTTCCACACATTCTCCAAATTGAATGCTTCCACAACTTGAACAGCGTTTTTGGGAGATGTCACTAAATTTTTACTTACAATTTTCTGCAAGCCTCTTTGTATTTTTAAAAAGTTGATGTCTTTTGTATCGGTTTGATAGCTGTTTTTAAAATTTAGATTTTTATGTAAGCACTTGCGCTACTTAAAAAAATGTTTACTTACCTTTCACACGTTCTTCGAAAAGCTTTTCTTATGGTACTAATATTAGTCTTAGTACCACCAAGAGTTTCTGCCATATCTTGACAATCTTGTTTTATTAAATTTAAAGCCTTTAGTTCCCTGTATGTTGTCTCCTCGTCACCATGGTTATGATCAACATAGCCCTTTGATAAAACACAGCTTCCATCAGAAAGCAAGTTCACTCTGGATTTGCAGGTTTTCTGCCTACATTAATATCTTGTCACACCTTTATATTCCGATTTTTTCCGATAAAGCATTTTTTGTTCGGTTATATATAACAATTCACTATTTCTTCTACTCCCACAAATTAATTCAAAATTAATTTTTTTTTTGTCTTTAGACGTCCACGTTAGATCAGAAACTAATTAATCTTGTTACAGAATGGATAAATAAACAAAACGAAATTCTTTTTTTTAACGGTATAACGGTTAGCAATTTGGAAATATTGCAATTTATTACATTTTTCAGAAAATGAACTAATGCCCCAACTTTATTTGTGGGACCTTAGTTCTTTTTTACAAACTGGGGTTTTATTTCATTATGAATTAAGCCCCCAATTCAAAAAATGAAATAAAACCACAAAATAATGAACTATTTCCCCAAAAACCGTTGTTGTTGTTCCCTGTACAAATATTTGGGGCCTTAGTTCATTTTCGTTTTGGGGTCTTAGTTCATTGAGGCCTTCGTTCGTGCCGCTTATCTACCAAAACAACTCTAAGCTGATACAGGTTGTCCATTTGTGCTCTGCAAATCGGAACGCATTTGGATTTTTTAGGGCTTAAATTCAGCACATTATTAGCTGCCCATTCACTGACTCTTAAAAGATCTGAATTAATTTTAGACACGCAGTTTGATAATGTTGAAATCTTACAGCCAATAAACAGTTGGACATCGTCAGCAGACATTTGGATTTTCATAAACTTTAGTTGAGTCGGAAGATCATTTGAATACATAATAAACATTAGCGGACCGAGAATTGATCCTTGCGGAACACCTCTTGAAACTGGCAGCCATGATGAATATCTTGAGTTACTAAATACAGCCTGGTATCTATTGCTTAAGTATGTTGATATTAACTTTGTTGATGTCGTTGAAAAATTAAATTGTTGCTTCAGTTTCCTGCAAATTATTCCGTGGTGTACGGTGTCGAACGCCTTCAAGGGGTCGAGAAGGACTAAAAAGGCGACATTACCCTGATCAATTATATATCGGATATCTTCGGCAACTTCAGAAAGTACTGTTATGTACCCACGTTTTTGCCTGAAGTCTGACTGATAGGTAGTTAAAAGGTTTCTGTTTGAAACATATTCCAGAATTTGTTTATGCAGGAGTTTTCCAAAAACTTTTGAGAGATATGGCAATATTGCTATAGGACGATATTCTTTGGGAGCTTGTGTTACTTAATTTAATGAAATATTAACAATTCCCAACAACAATTTTACAAGTTCAAATTATTTTATTTTAAATGGGAAAAGTCAATTAAGATTTTTTGTTATTAAATTAATATTTTAATAAAAAATTTATTTCAAGACAACTAAAATGTTGATTAAATCAAAATTTAATTTTTAATTTTTAACAATTAAAAAAAATAATTGATTCAATTATCAGATTAAATAACTGCAAGGCCCACAATGTCGACAAGAACTTTTCTTTCGCATATTTATATTGAAAACAATAATAAAAAACTAAAATTTGTTTTTGTTTTCCATATAAATATTCGAAAGAAATGTTCTTGTCGACATTGTGGGCCAGGCAGTAAATTTTTTAAACTTTTTAAACCATTTTTTTAATTGATAAAAAACTGTTTTCTGTGTATCCTTAAAAAATTTATTTCTAAAGCATTTTTGGATTTTATTATTTGGAGTCATTCAAAATTCATCCCATTTTTTGAACCCAATTATTTTAAAAGCGATAGATTTTCAATACATACCTGTATAATTCTGCTGCATAAACATATGTATTGTATATGTCACAACAATTGCCAAATTTAGAAAATTGCCATAAAAATATTATAGCTCGCAAAATAAAAAATATTGGTCATTTACTTTAAAAGTGTCATAATTCCAAAAAATACTTTTTTTTCAATAGGGCCGTTTAAAGTTTGTGATCAAAAATATAAAAAAATTTTAAATATCTTTCTTAATCACAGTTCGAAAATAATCATTATATCGTCACCTCATATGCAAAAGAGCGTAACAAAAAAAAAAATCGAAATAGAGTTTTGGATTGAATTTTGTACGCTAAATTAAATTTCATGTTCACAAAAAAAATTACATCCCTCCGATTACAAATTGTGGCTTTATTAAAGAAATTCAAACGCCAAGTACACCTTGTTGTTATTGATAAGGTAAAGTTGTTTGCTTCTCCTGTAAAAAAATAAAAAGTGTTTTTACGCCCTTTTGTATTTTAGGTAAAGATATACTGTAATGAAGTGTTTTGTACGTCAGAAATATGGAAAGCACAAGCGCTAGAAGTGTTTGTGTAGTAAACACCTTTAAAAATAATTTTCTCTGTTTGTGATATCCATACGCAATAAGAATACTGTACTAAACTAACTCAACATAAAGATGATAACATTTCATTGCCTTCTGGTTTTCGTAAAAAACCTCAAACTTCGGCGTGTTCGGTTCAGCACATTAATCTTCGTTCCTTTCATTTGCGCTTTGCCCTTTTGGCTGGTAAAGGCAGCAAAAAGTTTTTACCAAAACAAAATACATTTGCAAAAGAGGAACAAAAAGTCAACAAAAAATTTCTAAAATTAAACAAAACATAAACACAATACACACACAAGCTATTTGTGATGTGCTCGTGCCAACTGCCAAGCAACAACAACAATACTAGTAAGAAGCTATCCCAAAAATTTCCGTTTGCTCATTTCTTCATCAATGTGAAAAAAACACTACAGAGCATTAAAATAAAATGTATCTCTCCACTACAATTTTACTGTTTTATAACGAAAAGCAGAACACTTCATAGTGTTTATTTCTTTCGTCAAAATAGTTATGAACGCTTTCTGAATGTGAGCATCGTAATTACGTTCGGTTTATTTTAAAATACTAATATTAACCTTGTGATAACCCTTGTGAAACTGAGATGTATCATTGTTGCAGCTAATTTTCACTGGGGCTTTAACGACGTCGGTTTTTGTTTGTTTACAAATAGTGTATAGAAAAAAGAGGTGCGAACAAACAGACTCGGTTTCTGTTATTCATGTCATTTTTTATTTTTTTATATTTTTCTTTAAACTTCTTCATGCATCGTTTTATTCTTTTTCTTACTTTGAAGTGTCAGGTTGGAAATACATTGAGACCTAGATAATTCATAACTTACGGGACCGGCAGCATTCTGGTTTAAAATTTTTTGTTTGTGTGTATGCATATATATAATGGGGAAAATAGGAATTGTGGCAGAACATGCTTCCAGTACGTTGGATAGGCTTTGTCCTTATGAGACTTGAAACGTATGTACCTAAATTTTATAAAATTATCTTTAAAATTGCGATCTGTACACAAATTTACTTGGACAGAGAGCGAGCTAGCCAGCTATCCTGACGGATGGATGGATATCGGTAGGCTTAAAATGGGTCTTGGACCAATAGCTTTAAGTTTAGCACATATCACTAGAAACGCATAATATCCTTTCCACTATTGGGGTGTGGGTAATAAAGTAAGAATAAAAACACACAAGCTTCAGCCAACGATACATAAATAATATTGTAACACAAAAGCCCCAATTCACAATATTGTGCAAATGTTCTTGCATCCTAAAAATTGCAAAATGTTATGGTAAATACAATAGTATACTTTTGGGATTTAAGTAAATACTATACCATCTTGCATATGCTAAAGGAACGTTCAGACTGATGAAATATTTGGTAGCAAAAAAAAAAATAAGAGCTGATTTTAAACATATAAAATTATTTGCCGGCAAACAAATATTTGTCCAATATGAACATATTGTGAACACAAAAATATTTGAAATATTTGACGAAAATATTTATTCTGATATTTGCTTCAAACTGTGTAAAACAAAAAAATATTTTGTTTAATGTTCAAACTAAGCTCAAATATTTGACAATTTTTGTTTGTTAAAACAGTTGGCAAATAGTTTCAAATAAAATAAATTAATAAATCATGTTTTCCATGCGTTCAGACTAAAACAAATATTTGCATCAAATAATTATTTAATGAAAGTGTTCAAAAGTAATAATATATTTCACAAATAGTAAAAATTAGCGCAAAAGCTAATTTATTTTTTTTATTCTGTGGAGCAGCATCTTTTATAGTGTTAGAACAGGAGAATGTAAAAGATAAAAAAACTGGAAGACAATGGGTAACGGGAACATGGCTAAAATTTGCGAAAAATTGCAAACTTGGAAACAATCCCATACATATATTTGAAGTCGCTAAATCAGTTAAAAAACAAAATGTCGGGAAAATTTTTTTTTTGCAACTTTGCTATCATGCGCTTTTAGCAAATGTTTACGAATTTCCGCTAATTTAGCAATTTTTATCGAATTTTTGCCATTCCTTATAGATTTAGGCACTTTTGCTAAATTTTATGGCTTGTTTGAAATATGAAAATGGTTCGCCAATTTTCGCTATTTTTGCAACATTTTTTTTTTTTGTTTCAATTCAATTTTATTTTTAAGTCAATTTTATGGCTTGTTTGAAATATTAAAAATTTTCGCGATTTTTGGAAAAAAATTTTTTTTTTTTTATTTTCAGACAATTTGTTTTTTAACCGATTTCAAATACATTTTAGGGCTTGTTTCCAAGTTTACAATTTTTCGAGAATTTTAGCCATGCTTGCGAAGAAGCGATTTTTCACTGTAAATGTTTACAGCTTTAAAAATTTTTAATAATTATTAGGCTTTGCTATCATACCGCTATTAGACATTTTTTGCGAATTTCCGCTAATTTAGCAATTTTTATCGAATTTTTGCCATTGCTTATAGTTCTAGGCGTTTTTAATAAATTTTATGGCTTGTTTGAAATATCTAAATTTGTTTATCTGTTTTTTCCCAACATTTTGTTTTTTAACCGATTCAGCGACTTCAAATATATTTTAGGGTTTGTTTCCAAGTTTGCAATTTTTCGCAAATTTTAGCTGTGTTCCCGTCACCTATTGTCTTTCAGTTTGGTTTTTTTTTTTCATTTACATTCTCCTGTTCTAACACTAAAAGAGATGCTGCTTCACAGAATAAAACAAATAAATTAGCTATTTTTACTCATTTTTACTATTTGTGAAATATATTTTTATTTTTAAACACTTTCATTAAATAATTATTTGATGCAAATATTTGTTTTAGTCTGAACGCATGGAAAACATGATTTAATTTATTTTATTTGAAACTATTTGCCAACTGTTTTAACAAACAAAAATTGTCAAATATTTGAGCTTAGTTTGAACATTAAACAAAATATTTTTTGGTTTCACACAGTTTGAAGCAAATATCAGAACAAATATTTTCGTCAAATATTTAATTAGTCTGACCGTACCTTAAGTGATCGTAATTATTTTTGAACTTTTTGTGATCGTTATTAATTAGTAATTAGAAATTCTATTGCACAGAATCTTATTGTCAGTTGCCTTATTCACAATCTTGTGCAAATGGTCTTGCATCGTTGCATTTGAAAAATGGTAAAGTTTTTACTATAATTCCAAACGTATACTATAGTGTTTACTTTTGCATATGCTACGATGCAAGACCATTTGCACAAGATTGTGCATTGGGCTAATATTAGCCAAAATATTGCGCACATTTTTTGCATACTTAGCAAAAAAAAAATCGTGCTTTTTGAGTTATGACACTACTGAAGTAAAGGAGCGATATATTTATTTTGATGCCAAAGTAAGATACATAAACAACACCTTAACATATGTTAATAAATATCCTGTATGCAAATATTAAATGTATACATTAAAAAAAAGAAAAAATAAATGATAAATAAATTTACAAATTATTTTTAAAATTGTCTACACCTCCAACAGTATTGACAGATAAATATTTCTAGAAAAAAAAATATTTATTAATTTGTATTCATTTTAAATACAAATGTGTGTGCGAATAATAAATGTATACATATTTTTGTTGTATTAAATGAGATACTTGCTTGTATTTACTATATAAACGTACAGCCACACCAAAATAAAAAGCATACTTATAGGGGCATTTGTAAAAATATAAATGTACGCAAATACATTGTATATGTATTTATCTGCTCCTCTGTCTGTGTATCCAGTTATGTAAATATTTTTTTATGATACATGTTTATGGGTACGTGTGGCTTCAACCAAACAAATTGATTTTCATTTCATTTATTTATTGATTGATTTGCAAATTTATTGAATTGAAATTTTTGCTTTCTTTATTTTCCATCTACTCACCATATTTTGTTTAAAACACCTGCACATTAAAAAAAATTGTTCATAATAAACATTTTATATTTAAATAAATCAGTATGTATGTGTACGTTTTAATTTATTGCTTTTGTTAGGGTATGTGCAGAGAGAAATTTAGATTAAAAGGGTGTGCTGTTAAGAGGCTTTAGAAGGGAATCGAAAAACCTAAACTACAACTAAAATAATAATATTATCTAAAATTCTGGATAGAAACGAAACAAAATGTGGAACGAAGGCCAAAAGATACAAATAGAATCTAAACTAGAACATAAAATGGAATCAATTTTTAAGGGAAAACTAGCCTTTAGGCACTACCTTCATCTCCTTTTATATTCAGCCCAAATATTAATAAAAATAACCCGGGAGTTTTCCCTTTTCCCATTTTTACAAAAGAATTTAAATAGGCAAAATGGGAGCAGGACAAAAACTCCTAAGGAGTTTTTTATGTATAATCGGGCTGATTTAATTTATATTTGTTAATCTTCCACACACTTGAACAGCAAACGGTTAGTTTATATAATCTATATATACCCTAATAATACATTTTTAATTGAAAATGTTATTTTAAACCGCATTGATTGCAGAATTAGTTTGCATTTAAATTTTTTTTTTCCACTAAAATAAAACAAAATATCATAACACAAATTAATTATTTGAACAATTTTTCCCAGTTGGCAAAACTACTGTCGACGACATTATCGTCAACTATTTATGCACGACATGCCCTCTATCACTTAGGATTTCTGGAAGACAGTTTTAATTGGAAATGTCGTGGACGACAAAATACTCGACATTGTCTATAAAGAATATTATAGACGACGACATGACCGACATTGTCTTTCAAGTTGTCTTTTGTGAAAGCCTATCCACGAAAACATGACCGACATTGTCTTGTAAGAGGTCTTATATAAACACCTATACACGACATTATGAGCGACAGTGTCTTGTATTTTGTCCTCTTTCAACAACTAAACACGACACATGAGCGACATTGTTTTTCAAGCTGTCTTCTAGACAAACAAAAATAATTTATTCCACATGAAGAGCGACAATGTCTTTCATTGTGTCGTGAACGATTCTCGCGACACTTGTTCGAAAATGTTATTGACGATTTGTTCTGTCCCTAATATGTCGTACAGTAAATTACATTGTCGTGCATCAGTCTTCAAGAATATCTTAAAGACGTGGTTAACTGGGTTATTATGAATATACAATTTAAATAAATTGTATTGGTTAAAAAAAATTAGACAATAACAAAATTTTAGTTCCAGCTCAGATTCTAGCTCAATTTTTTTTGTTCTGGTTCTAAGGGTCTCCCAATAGGGACTTCTGAACTTTGACAGTTGATAGCGGCCATATCGGTATATCCAGATCCTTCGAAATAGCTGAAATTTATTCAGTTTGTTTTGCCAAATCGACATTTAAAGATAAGGCGTTAATAAACACTTGCAAATGATAAAAGTGTTTGATCGAAATGGGGGTCCGGTTCTGACCTTAATTTACATCGGAAAGTCATCTTTCAGCGATGTAGGCCTAGTACTTGATAATTAGGGTACGTCAAAAAACAAAATTGTCAAATATGACGCGTAAGCAATCCGCAAGAGACTCAATAGATTCAAATGTATTCCGACAAAGTGCGTCTTTGTTGTAGATTTCGAGCCGAGCCATTTCTGTCAACGCACAGTGGGGTCAATCGCAAAAAAAATGGTAATAAATCTGAATCTCCTAAGCTACTACGTCTAATTTCAAAATTATGTACAAACAAGTCATAGAGGAGAAAATAGGCTTTAACCAAATTGAGTTTGTGAACAGCCTGTTAGAATATAAGGTGAGAAACAGGGTGTCAAAGTTGACCACCTAGGGCTATGTAGAATTTGTAAAGCATGTATCTTAAACACCGGTTGACAGATTTCAATGAGTAAAGCTTTGTGATTAGCTAGTAGGAAGAGAAAGAAATTCAATTTAATTTCACTAAGTGTTTAAGAAATATTTAAGTTAGAATTTCTTCGACACTTTATTACCTTGACTTCATTTTGTTTTTTGCAAATATATTTGGTAGTGACGGTCCAATAATTTTTTTTCAAAAAACAGCATCTTATTTCGAATCAATTCAGAAATAACACGCAAAATTTTTTTTTTTTTGCAGTATCTTAATCCGCCTTGTCGTAAAATTTTTTAAATAAGTTTGAAGAATTGCTTAATTTTGAAAAAAATGGAGCATATTTATTTTTAATGCTTCTTTATTATTTTTAAGAAAATTTTAAGTGCTGCTTTCACAACACAAGTGATTGAACGTGTAATAAAATTAAAATGAAAATCACTCAGTTTTCTGAGTGTTTTTCATATAAATTTTACAACAAGCAAAAAAAAAATAATCGTGCTTTTTGAGTTATGACACTACTGAAGTAAAGGAGCGATATATTTATTTTGATGCCAAAGTAAGATACATAAACAACACCTTACCATATGCTAATAAATATCCTGTATGCAAATATTAAATGTATACATTAAAAAAAAGAATAAATAAATGATAAATAAATTTACAAATTATTTTTAATAATTTTGAAAAAATGGAGTATATTTATTTTTAATGCTTCTTTATTATTTTTAAGAAAATTTTAAGTGCTGCTTTCACAACACAAGTGATTGAACGTGTAATAAAATTAAAATGAAAATCACTCAGTTTTCTGAGTGTTTTTCATATAAATTTTACAACAAGCAAAAAAAAAATAATCGTGCTTTTTGAGTTATGACACTACTGAAGTAAAGGAGCGATATATTTATTTTGATGCCAAAGTAAGATACATAAACAACACCTTAACATATGCTAATAAATATGCTGTATGCAAATATTAAATGTATACATTAAAAAAAAGAATAAATAAATGATAAATAAATTTACAAATTATTTTTAATAATTTTGAAAAAATGGAGTATATTTATTTTTAATGCTTCTTAATTATTTTTAAGAAAATTTTAAGTGCTGCTTTCACAACACAAGTGATTGAACGTGTAATAAAATTAAAATGAAAATCACTCAGTTTTCTGAGTGTTTTTCATATAAATTTTACAACAAGCAAAAAAAAAAATAATCGTGCTTTTTGAGTTATGACACTACTGAAGTAAAGGAGCGATATATTTATTTTGATGCCAAAGTAAGATACATAAACAACACCTTAACATATGCTAATAAATATCCTGTATGCAAATATTAAATGTATACATTAAAAAAAAGAATAAATAAATGATAAATAAATTTACAAATTATTTTTAATAATTTTGAAAAAATGGAGTATATTTATTTTTAATGCTTCTTAATTATTTTTAAGAAAATTTTAAGTGCTGCTTTCACACCACAAGTGATTGAACGTGTAATAAAATTGAAATGAAAAGCACTCAGTTTTCTGAGTGTTTTTCATTTAAATTTTACAACACGTTCGTTCAATAAATTTCTACACATTTAATAAGAACTGACCTCGAAAATTAGTTTTAAGGAGTTTTTGTATCGATATAGACATGCGCCCTACCTCAAGCAATGGCCGAATATGGTGCATTTCAAAAAAAACTTAGTTTATATATAAAAAAATATTTCACCTATTTTTTTAATTTTTTTATATAAATTATAAAGAACCAATTTATTTTCAATAATCTGCCTTTTGAACTGTACCCGTCCGCTCAAGAACTTAGACAGCTGAGCAGATTTTGTAAAAATAGTCATATTTTTAATACCATTTTTTTCAATTGCATAAAAATTATACTAAAAATTACATTTTGAAAATTATTAGGTACATAATTTATTAAAAACATAATGGTCTTATAAAATTTCAAAAGCTGTTACGTTTTTAAAATCCAAAAAAAAAAAAAAATTAAAACCATTTGTTAAGTTTTCTCAACAAAATCCCTTTTTTGGCCGCCTGACTTAAATTTACATAAAATATGAAAATATACATATTGACCTATCCATTGATAGATAGATACGAGGAAGGCCATACGCACCGCGACCCAGAAGATCTTTTGTGCAGCCTGTGTATATCACCAGGTCTGGCTCAGGCTGCGTATAAAGCCTACCACCCTGCCCGTAGATTTCAGTTGTGCCCACCATTTTCCCCCCGAAAAATTGCCGCCTGGAAGTACATAAAGCAGGACATCAGCAGAGGAGATGTTTCAACGTTTCGTCACAAAATCTGCATATATTGGTACAAACATTACCCATTATATGTTGATGGTATTTGAGACTGCAATGCCCCGTAATTAGGCCCACAAGTAGCCTAAGTTCCCCCTCCTAAAGAATAAGTAGGCTACTTGCCTTGCTACGGGACGGTCACAAATTTCTTGGACTGACTTAATCCACAAATGGACGTCCATGTGTGAAGAAATTCACGATTGCAACATCCCTTTAATGCGACCGGCAGCGACGTTGACGAATGTCTCAGGGCCTATAAATGGGCTACGAGTGCCCCTGTTTGCTAAGCAGCCAGCCCTTATGGCCCTCATGGCCAGGTACCCAACACAAATTCAATACGTTGTGCTTTCCCAGATCGTTCAGAGATGCAAAAGAGTCCATGACCAACCTGGACTTCATCTCTAAAGAAGATAGTGCTCAAAGAGCAGCCTGCCCCTTTGCTCTTCTCAACAGACATACCCCAGCGCATACGAGGATAGCGTGGATCTCTGCCCGGAAGATCGTAGGCTGTTTGCTCATTGGCAAGCCCCTTTGGAAGCCCGGGCCGATAATACCCACTCCAGTATCAACATTCGTCTGTTTCGAACCATCGGCGAACCAGACATGGTCCGCCCATTGGTTCCTATCAGGTATAGAGACATAAAAGTCTCTATCCAATATCAGATTAGGCAGCATGTGATCACTTACCAAGATAGATGGATCAGTTTTGAGAATTTCAAGAATCCGCATGTGATTCACATAGTCCCCTGCCCTGTATTTGGCAACGCGCGGCATCCTGATGGCATTCCTGCAGGCCTCCTCCTTCACATACTATACCCCTCATCGAGTATCACTCTATCCATTGATATATAACATGTCTATATAGTCCGTTTCAAATAGTAAATAAAATTGACATAACGTAGACACCTCAGGTCAATTTTGTCAACTTAGTGCCACAGAGTCACTCCAAGAGTGATGAAATGTTGGGCCTACCCCCATTAATTTTTTTTCCTTCCCGACTTTTTTGACCAACATACATCCCCCTTATCATCAATCCTTCAGGGGCCTTCTATAAAAAGTTTATGAAATTAAAAAAAAATTGGCCCCACAGTTCCTAATATGCCCCTAGATGGGTCACATGTATGACCGACCACTTTGTTTTTCATCTCCAACATTTTTTTCTAATACACTCACCTGCTATCTCTATTTCTTAAGGGGGCTCCACTGCTTAATTCTGTTTTTTTTTTTCTAGAAATCTAGAATTTTTATAAAATGTTCCATACAGATTAACTGCCAGGCCAACAATGTCGATAAGAACATTTCTTTCGCATATTTATATTAGCCCGATTCACAATCTTGTGCAAATGGTCTTGCATCGTAGCATTTGCAAAATGATATAGTAAATACAATAGAATACTTTTGGGATTATAGTAAATTCTATACCATTTTGCAATTGCTACGATATTTTTACTCCACACTAACAAAATATACAGCAATGCATTTGCTACTCATTTGCAAATATACAACGCTTAAAACCAATGGTTTATATTTATTCGACAACACTTGATTGCAAACCACGGCTTTTTAAGCCGCTTTAGCTTTTGAGGAAAATAAAGTCTGCGGGGATGGTTAAGAGTGTGAGTTAATCGACGACGCTTAGCCACCGATTGCAAGCCGATCGGCTTGGCTCACTGAGTGCCAGCTGCCGGTTTGCAATCAAGTATTGTATACGTCGAGTAAATATAAACAATTGGTTTTAAGCGTTGCATATTCGCAAATGAGTAGCAAGTGCATTGCTGTATATTTTGTTAGTGTAGGTTAAAAATATCGTAGCATTTGCAAAATAGTATAAAATTTACTATAATCCCAAAAGTATTCTATTGTATTTACTATACCGTTTTTCAAAGGTAACGATGCAAGACAATTTGCACAATATTGTGAATTGGGCTATTGAACACAATAATAAGAAACTAAAATCTGTTTTATTTTCAATATAAATATACGAAAGAAATGGTCTGGTCGACATTGTGGGCCAGGCAGTAAGACTATATTTAGGAAGCTGATAACAGGTTTATTTATAAAAAACTATAGGGTTTGCCTTATTCAAAGCTTTTCCACCACAAAATGTCACATTAGCATCTAGAATAAAAGATCATAACTTTTATGTTTTAAGATACAAGAAATTTTTTAATTACTTTTCTTCATCATTATTAATCATATTCATGATTTACTTTCTTATTTTTTTTACAAATTTAATACTACTTAAAAAATTGCACTTCATTATTTGTTAAAAATCGAATACTAAATTTGATTACTCGACAACTACGCTATTAATAATGTCAATGGGTCGTCATCTATTTGAGAACATTGGCAGTTTTGGTTCCAATTTGACAACGTTTTATTTAAAATATGACAACAACTGTTGTCGACATATTTACAACACTTCGTAATCTTTTTGGGTGACAATTTTTAAAGTTTTTTTTAATCTGTGACCAGTTAACTTTATCTCTATTCAAGTTCTAGTCCAGTTGTCGTATGGGTTCTATTTTAAAGATCTAATTTTGGTTCTAGTTAACCTCCTTTTGTTCTCTTTAAGTCTATCGGGTCTGTTCTAGGTTTCGACTCGTTTTGAAAACGCAAATTTTTTTGAATCCGCATAATTCATAAATTGTTGTTCTCAAATCCGCATGTTTTTGTGTATTCGAAGTTTGTGTTCGAAAAAAAATCTAAATGTCAAAAAAAAAAAAAAAAAAAAACAGCTTTTTATCAGCTGTTCAAAAAAAAAATTTTTTTTTTATTGTATAAAAAATTATTCCTAAAAAATTAAATTTTGTCATAAAAATGCCTGGAGGTTTTGTTTTATCTTATATACAATTGCGGAGACAAGAAAATAATGTTCAAAAAGTTCAAAGAAATCGCTTGAGAGATGCGTCTAACCCTATGACCATTCCGGATGAAGCGTAAGTAGTATTCTTATTCTATTTTTTAACAATTCAAAATTTTTTTATTTTAGATTTAAAGGCCTTTTGTGTTTTAAAGGTTTTAAAGTAATTTAAACAGATAAAAACAATTTTTATTATTTACATTTTGAATTTTTCCTAGCAATCCTAAAAATGTAGCAATTTACCTTTTAACTTCTGTTTTTTTTTTTTTTTGTTATTTGAATAAAATGAGCCATATGTTGTGATAACAAAGCGCTGCCAGATTATTAAATTACGATTTTACAACCAAATGAAACCGTTATATTATAATTTTTGTTTAAATATAGATAAATATATTGAATTAATTTTTATTTCCTTTAAAAAAATAATGCTTCTTTTTTAATAGGATCTCATTGCATTAGGCTTTAATGCACAAAAGTTTGACATATAAAACTTTAATATGTAGGGCAACTTTGTGTTTTCGAACATAAACAAAATTTTTTAAAAATAATAATGCTTGTTTTTTTTACACAAGTGAGTTTAATAAAACCAACTTAAATTTTTGGATATGTTAAAAATATTATTTTTATTAATATTTGAATAAAGAAATATATATTTTTTTTATTAAATTAAATCAAAAACATTTCAAACTAAAAACCTAAATTTTGTTTTTGTTACAAATTTTATCACATATAAGAATAAAAGTCGATTCGTTTTTCTTTCACCAACCCCTAACTGATCTAATTGAAAACGAATAAAAACATGCGGATGTGAAATGCAGAACACCAAAAATGCTGAAGTAATCGACTTTCGAGTGGATTCGGATTCTAGAACACACCTGTAAGACTTGTTTTTAGTTTATGGTCTTGCTCAGGTTCTAGTTCTACTTCGCATTTTAATTGAATTCGTGTAGGGTTCTTATTCATGCTCTATTTGAGGTTTAACTTTAAATTTAATTTTATCTTATTAATTCAAGTTCACTTTCTTGTTAAGGTTCTCTTCTCTGTTCATATTTGTGTGTCATCTTTTATACCCGAAATATGTCAAACGAGTGTTTGTATATCTTTGTGAAATTATATTGTTTATCTTATAAAAAAATAATAGATCTATCAAAGTTTTTGATAAAAGTTTACATATTAGATTTATATTTTAGCAAGGGGGTTCTTAGTTAAAATGGCTATGAAGAATGAGTATTCTGAACAAATTTTTTTTTTTCGTTTTAAAATATAATCTTATAAAAATATGCGTATATGTATATCAATTTAAACTTTTTTTGCTTTTCTTTAATTATTTTTTTTTTCTTAGGTATTTGTTAAGGCCGTACGACATTTTTTCAATTCCTTAAGGCTCCTAACCAATAAAAACCTTTTTTGCTAAATCTTTTAAATAATTTATGTAAATGTTTAATCTATAAAATATAAAGAACAATATGCGTCTAATAAAATTCACGCCACATCATTTTCAATTTAAATCTAATAAGCACATTCATAACCTTGTAAAAAATCATGAAGACTTTTCGTACTTTAATTCATATGCTTTTTAGACTTCCTAAAAATAGGCAATAAAAAAATTTGATTTGTATCTATTTAGCTAAAGAGCCAAAGATTTTTTTAAAGAGAAAACGAAAGAAAAATACAATGATGATAAAGGTCATGAGAAAAAAATATATATATTGTAAATTCTAATAAATTGCTAGCAATTTAAGGCTATTTTCATCTTATTATTTGAAGCTTAAATGTATGCTATATAAAAAATGTTTTAAAATGCAATCCCTTAAGACAGAACGTTTTCATTTAATGACAAAATGGAGAGATGTTTTTCTTCTCGGCCTCTTATTTACATTTCATACTTACTCATACTTCTATACTTAAAGTTTAAAGGGTTAGAAAAACTACTTTATACCAACCCTTGCTTCCTTCCAGGGCCACCGGCTACTCTGTCAATGAATTCAAACTAAAATTGACCTTTTTTTATAAAATTTTTTGTTTCTAGTACAACAAACTTTTATTTAGAGATATTTCAATTAATATTGGATAAAAACTAATGTTTTTCTTCTTCCTATCTTGTGGTGTACAAGCTAAATTTGGGCTGTCCACTCAACATTTAAGGAACAAAAAATACTCTCCTTAATAAATGTTATTAAAAGGGCAGAAAAATTGCTAAAATATAGAACAATTTATTATAACATTTACATGTGTTTTTTTTTTTTTTTTTTGCTTATAGATTCCAGATTCACTTGCTCCCATTTTTTTAAGAGGGTTTGGGTATCTGAAAAGAATTCATCGGCATAAGTGGCCATTTTTCATTTTAAAACTTGTTTTTGTAGTTGTGGGGAGGATTTTTGTTTTTCTGTGGTTTTAGGTTTGTTAAAAAGGATTTTATTTATAAGTGAGAATGGCTGTATGTCTTCCTACTTTGTTTATAGTCTGTTATTAAGGAAATTGTGGGTTCTGTGGCTGCCATAAATGTTAAAAAAAATCAAAATATAATGAAAATATATTTTTGCTGACTTTTTTTAAAGCACTTTCATTTAGACATGGAAACAAATTGAGAAATTAGTTTTTAGACTTTTAAGGTGAAAATTAATATAAATTAACCCTGGAAGGTTACTCTTCAATTTAGTACATAGCCCTCTATGTCGCCGGCCAGAAATATTTTGAAGAGAAAAGTTTGTATATAAATGTCTTATTTTTCATACTTCTTTAAGTCTCTACATATTATGTGTTATCTCTTAATCGTTGTCTTATAAGTTTTTGCGAAGTTTATTTTAGAATTTGTGTGTACGCGTGCAAAAAGCATGATCATGTTTCGTAGTGCGAAAGACAAGAAATGTAAGTATTATTATTTTGTTTAAATTAAACTAAATACTCGTATATGAAGATTTTGTTATTATTTTGTAACAAAAGCATCATATATTTAAATAATATGCAAATATTTTAAAACACACAAAGAATTTTTGTGTTTTTTGTCGGCACAATAAATATGTGTACCTAAACTCGAAATATTTTGTAGGTAAATTCCACAGGAAATTAATTTTGAACAACTAAAAATTTATCTAAAAAAATTTTCCGTAAACTTTAACAGCTGTTGGTTTAAAAAATATAATTTAACCGACAAAAAATCAAACTACATAATAATATTAGTAGAGAAAAATCATATATTTTGGTATTTTGTTTAATGAATAACAAACATAAATTTTAAAAAATAAATTTATTCGTAAAATAACTATATTTTCATTAAACTTTAACAGTACGGAAAACGAATTATATAACCTACAATCAGTTGCTGTAATAATTTTATAAGTGTACTCATATGTGTAGTATGGGTTTGAACCACCTCAATTTAACGAGAGAAAGCTGGGACTAGGTGCAATCTTTTGACAAGGACCTTGCCAAATATTTTCTTTGTGTTCATTGAGCGGTACTATACCAGTTTACCACTTTTGGAGCGATTGGCGGAAATGAATGTGCGTGGAACCTACACAATGCAAACAAATCGTTTGCGCAAACTAACAAATCGTTTTCGCAAACAAAAAGGAGGACAATTTTTTTTAGAAAAAAATGGCGCACAAAACAACAAAGTAAAAATAACATATTTACAATTATGAGCAAATTGCCTTTAAATTTAGTACCCAAACATAGAAATAAGTGGGAGGGCACTTTGTTTTGCCCCAGAGGACTCTAAAAGTCTCGCGTGCCCTAAATGTTATTATTTTCCTTTTTCTTGTTACCTATAATTTGAGTACCAACACGTACTACTAAGTAGGCGGGTGGTTTTTTGGATTCAATTTGGTTTTCTTTTTTTTTTAATTCCAGAGGGCGTCCGTTAGCTGCACTTTTAGCAAAAATAAATGTTTACATAATGTCCAAGAGAAATCCCAAGGTACACATATATGTATGTCCTGTTTCTAAGGACATGAGCTTTGTATGGACATTAAAAATATATATTATTTTAGGGTGAATTATCATACACCGAAAATCCGCCAGCGTTAAAATTGCTTGGGACAGTGAAATGCGCATACGAACTAGCGTATCCCACCAAAAATAAATTTCAGTGTGTTTATATTAAGAGTACGAAATGGGAACCTTGCACATTAAAACAATATCTTACAAAAAAATGTATTTTTCAACATAGTCTCCTTTTAGCTCAATACACTTAGTCCAACGTTTCTCCAATTTGTGTATCACTTGCAAAAAATACGATTTTTCGAGGTCCATAAAATAAGCATTTGTTTGACCAATAATTTCATTGTTGGGGCTAAATCTCTTTCCACCGAGCCATTTCCTTAGGTTCTAAAATAGGACATAGTCACTGGGGGCTAAATCCGGAGAATATGGCGGATGAGGTACCAATTCGTAGCCCAATTCATGTAATTTTGCCATTGAGACTGCACACGTGAGCACCAGTGCTTTATCTTGATGAAAAATAATTTTTTTCTTGGCCATATGGGATCGTTTTTTTTTAAATTCTCGTTAAATCGGTCCAATAAGTTCGCATAATATTCGCCGTTTATTGTTTTTCCCTTTTGAAGGTAATCGATGTGGATTATCCCGCGAGCATCCCAAAAAACTGTTGCCATCACCTTATTTGCCGACAAACTTACCTTGGCCTTCTTCGGAGCCGGTTCGCCCGGAGAAACCCATTGTCTAGACTGCTGCTTGGTCTCCGGAGTGTTGTAATGGAACAACGTTTCATCCACAGTTACAAAACGTCACAAGAACTCATTCGAATTGCGGTTAAACAACTCCAAACAATCCTTTGAAGTTGTCAAACGCGGCACCAAAAATGCAGACAGCTTTTTTAAACCCAGCTGATCATTTAAAATCGAAAACACACTGCCATATGAAATTCCTATGGCATCAACAATCTCACGCGCTTTTACTCTTCGATCGGCCAAGACCATATCGTGAAGTTTTCCGAAATTTTCGGGTGTATAGACTTCAATGGGCCGTCCAAAACGTTCAGCGTCATTTGTACTTTAAAAATAAGGTTTAATGAGCACTCGAAAATCACTTTTTTCCATTTTTAAAAAAATCCACGAGCTTGTATGTTTTGAACAGAAAGTAAATGACGGAACTTGCTCAAAATTTGACAGTAGTGTATTAAAGGTGGTACGTGATGGGAGCAGTGTTGCATTTTATTTAACTACGAGGAAAGTTCGGACTTATTGATCCGCCCTCGAATACTATGATATCTCAACTGTTTTACTTGAGGTAATTAGGCTGGAAACTGGAAAACGTAATATATTCTTTTTAAGATACTTTAATAGTTTTTTGATATTATACTTTAATAATATTATGTTACATGCAAAAAAATCTGTTATGTTTGCACTATTTCTTTAAAATCTCTATATTACAATTAATTAAGAAGAGAAAATTGTAAAGAGAACCAAAAGTTCGATTAACGGTTATTTACCGGTTAAACATATGGAAAATTCGTACGTTCGCGATCCGTGCGTTCGCGACCGGTACTTAAGCTAATTAAACAAAAACCAATAGAGATATTATATTATGTTAATACTGGATAGAGACCTACATCAGTACATTATTAAAATAAATTAATCACAGCTCAATCAAAAAAAAAATTTTTTATAAATTATTCACTTTTGAATTTTCCGTTCCATTTCGCGGAATTGTACATTTCACTACTGTTAGCCAAAATTGACTTCTATGTTGCGTATGTTCGTGACCATATGTTTATTACTATATTATAAAAACTTAAATCCGATGAAATCCATCTTTCCAGCTACCAGAACGCTATCGAATAGCAAAAAAAAGGAAGGAAAGTTTTTTTTTCTACACAGAAAAAATTATTAAATTTTTCCAATCAACAAATTTATTCCAAATTCATAATATCAAGCAAACAAGTTGTTGATTTTGCGCCTATTACCAAAATGATTATATTGATTACTAAAAATTTTAAAATTTTGAAAAAATATTTTCAATAGATGATATTTATAATTTTAATTAAAAAAGTGATCAAAAAACTTTGATCAAACAATATGTTAAATTATTTAAATAAATATTGACAATTCCCAAAAACAATTCTACATGTTTAAATTATTTTATTTGAAACGAAAAAAGTCAATTAAGATTTTCTGTTATTTAATTAAAATTTTAATTGAAAATTTATTTCAAAACAACTAAAATGTTAATTAAGTCAAAATTAAATTTTAAATTTTCTTTCAACTAAAAAATAATTCAATTATTCAATTATCACATTAATTAAATTAAAATACTTTGTAAACCATTTTTTTAATTGCTAAAACACTTTTTTGTGTGTATATTATTTGGAAATCAAAAGCGTACGAACGTACGGTCGTAAACCAAGGAAATGCCCATACTACAAATTTTCTTAGGAGAAATTTATAATATTGAAAAATCTATTGAAAAATTTACCATATTATAAAATTTTCTATAGAAAATTAAAAAATGTTATTTATTTTCTATAGAAAAATTTGCAAAATTTTCTTTATTTTTTAAATTACAATAGAAAAAAACTATACCGTATGTACGTAGTAGCCGACGATGTTGAAACGTTGTCAAATTCTAACGTATAATATTATATAAAAAGGTACACAATAGCTGGCGCAAACGTCGTATGTCGACTTAAATCTAATTCAATTTCATACGCCGGTACACGCACAGAAAAAACATGATTAATGAATGGTCACTACGACCATTTTTATTCATATTTGTCTAATATGTTTACCCTAATAAACTTATTATAATCCTTATTTAACTTGAAAATATATTTTTTCTCCTTAACATTTTTTAATTCACTATAATAATATTATATGATGTTTTACATCTAAAAAAATACCATGATCTAGCTACACATACTAAATTATGTGATATGTTTGCTACTATAATGTATATATTTTCAACTATACAACTAAAATCATAATATTATCAATACACAAAAGGTATGTTTGATATTATCATTTTTGTTCGCTTTAAAACACATTCTCTTAATGAGCAAAACATTTATAGTCAAAACAAACAGTGTGTGTTTATAAAGCAAATAAAGTCTTCTTCCACGTCATTTTCCATCTGCGAGAGTCAGTTAATCGGAAAACATGAATGGGACCAAAATTAATCGGGAAACATGAATGACTACAAAATAATTAAAAAATTTTCGGGAGAAAAATGCCCCATTGCAAAATTAAGGAAATAAATTATTATACGTGTATTGAAACAGGTAAGTTATATATAATATATATAAATGTATGTATTTAATTTTATTTATTAATATATGCTTAGCTGTATATGTATGTATGTTGCAAAGTATGTATGTATTTTTAATAAAACATAAAATTTTTAAAATATATTTTTTTATTGGTTTTATTGTGAGAACCATATAACAAGTTCAAATAGACATTTTGCATGGTGTTGGGAAAAATAGAAACATGGTTAGGAAGATCATTTGTGTTTTTCTTCTAAACATAATTATATTTTTGAGACAATAGTAAGCAATAAACATGTCTGAACATATATTGTTACTAAAGACTTGTTTGACACAATCATAACCACAAACATTAATGATAGTTTGCGATTGTGATTGTATCAACCAGGTTTTTTCTTTGCGTGTAGCGTGTTGTGGGTAAATGTAGAGTGTTTTAAGAAATGGCGTTACGTCACACGTCCTTACGTTGTACGAGACAATTGTTATATTACATTTATGAATAGAGAGCTTTGCCTTGTTTAGGTTTTCTATAGAAATATTTAAGATATTTTCAGGCCCTAATCATGTAAAACGCAGCGCAACGCCAAAGAATAACATTGAAAGCACAAACAATGTCATAAATATTTAGTAATTTTGTTGTTACTTTCAACAGAAATTCATTTACCATTTTAAAATTTTTAGCAACACAAAAAATGGAGCGTTTGAAATTTTAAAACGCAATGTGAATTTCTGTAGAAAGCATCAACATAGTAAAAAAATGTTTATGACATTGTTTGTGCTTTCAATGTTATTCTTTGGCGTTGCATTGCGTTATACAAAATTAAATTTTTCAAACGTTTAGATTAAATTTAAAAACTTTTGGAAAAGCCATTTAAGCCTGAATAATTTTAATGTTTCAAATGGTATTTACTAAGCAGCCAAAATAAAATTAAAATAAAAAATTAATTATTCAATCATTTTTTAACATAAACCGCTTAAAATAATCCACCTTCTCCACAAATATTTCAAAATGTTGCAGCAATTACGGGCTGTGAAATTAAAATTAAATTCATAATCTTTTTTGAATTTAATTTTTTTTTTTTGCTATTTAATTTTTAAAATTAGAAAATTATTTAAATATTTATAAGTACTTGTGTTGATTATAAAATATTTTACTTACGTGTTTTTTTTTTTTTTTTGCTATTTGATAAAAATGTGTTATTTTTTTGTTGTATAATTTGTTGTCATTTTCATTGTGTCATGTACACGAAAACATTGAAATAAATTGCATTATTAAATCTAAATTAATGTTAGAAGCTGATTATAAAGCACACACTTTGGTACAAGTGTGTGAGGGCGTGAATGTAGTTGTAAGGTTTAGGGTATGTTAATTTTTGTTAGTGACTGTATGTTGTTATTTGTAGGATTACAAAATTAAAATATTGTTTTTACCAGTTACAATTGTATTAGATAATTTCAGTGTTTAATGCCTTTTCAATTTTTTCCATTTCCATTAAATAAAATTAATCAACTTCATATACATATCAAATGGGGAAATTGAGAAAATCTGGGTAATTGAGAAAATCTGGTAATGTTAAGACAGAGTTAACTTCACATATGCAAAAGTGCTAATTTAATTGTGAATAAAGAGTCAAATAAACGATCCCATAATTACATCTATAGAAGTATTTATTGCCTTACTTACATTTGGTCCACTATTCTAAAGAAATAATTTTGCTTGGTCGCCTTTGACGGCTGCTCAATATTCCTTCAGAGATATTGTCATCTGTTCAATATAGCTATAAAAATATTGTCGCCCATTCAATGTTTCTAGAATGAGTATTGCTGCTTAGCCTTTATTAATACGAAAGTATTGTCCCTTGTTTATCATTCTTAAAGAATTATTGTCACTTGGTCAATATTTACATTGAAATATTTTTGCCGGGTCAATATTTGTCTAAAAGAACCAGCGCCTGATCAATGTTTTTATAAAAGTATAATCGTTTGGTCAATATTTTCACAGATGTATTGCCGCTTGCTTGATAATATTAAAGTAAAATTGTCGCCAGGGGTCGGTCTAATCACCGCATTCGATGTCGAGTAAGCTATCGTTTTGAGTAAGCTATTGTATTTTTCTGCAGTCAGAAAAATAGACAGTGACGTATCGATTGAAAACTCAAGAGATGTAAGGTCTTTGGTTACTCGATATCAAATGTTATCATCTCAAATTACGATACATTTCATTCGATATCGAGTGTCATGATACCAAAAAAAAAAAAACGATCAACTCGGCTCGAAATCATATGCGGTGATTATACCCCTGGTATATTTTCTGTTGTGTCATGTCGAAAGATTGTCCTCTAATGAATACTACTATCGATATATTGTTGCCAGGTCAATATTGTTGTCGAAAAAAGTGTATTCACGGTCAATATTATCGGAGATCAATATTTCTAAAAAAATATTGTGTCCTGGTCCATATTTCTTAGCAAATATTTACATATATTCTGGATCATTATGAGTAGCGAGGTCTGTCCATCTGTCTATTAAATTGGGGTGATCGAAGACACCAGAAATTACGGGGACTACACTCATAGAAAAATGCATCTTCAAATTGATGATGCCCTCACATCAGAATTGTGACATTTATGTTATTACAAATGGCATCAATGAGGCAAAAAGTAACATCAATCCAATAACGAACTTCATCATTAAATATTGCCATATTTTATGCGTCATCTATCCCATGACTGCAGTGACATCAATTCTATGCCGCATTTTGTGTATTATTATAAAAACTATTAGTATTAAAACTATGCAATGTTAAAATGCTTGAAAAGTGTGTTTTGGTTTTGAATACTATTTTTGTTTTAGACACATTTTTGAAACCTGCGTAAAAGACATCGCATTGATGTACATTCGTAGTCAAAGCAACATACAACATATAACCAGCGTTAACGTTGGATATTTTCAAAAGTACCAAAAAAGGGGATATTTACAAAAAAAGTGTCGCAAAAAGGGGGCTTAAGAAAAAAGGGGGCACTCGTTTAACATCGGAATAAGTACACCAAATTACGTTTTTCTAACTATTTTGTTCAATTAATTTAAAGTTTTAATATTTTCACCACATTTTTTCAAAAAAGTTAGAGTTATTATAAAAATCAAATTTTTTTTACAAAAAGTCACTCTATTCTAGAACAAGCCAAGAATTTTAGAAAAAAAAACTAAGTTTACGTAGCTTTCTTAAGAAAAAGCCCTACTTTTACAATAAGTCATATTCTTTCGCTTATTGCTTTTTTAAAAGTTTGATTTATTAGTTGTACCACATGGCGTATGCATGTTAATAAATTAGAATTAAATAATGCGTATACGTAACCAAGTAACTTGACAGATGTTTTCCTTGCAGGTTTTTCTTAAAAAAATAAATAGATAACAAATATGTTTACTAGGGCGGGTTGATTTAAAAATCGCCCCAGTGACAAGGGTGGGTCGGCCCTCCAAAGTTAGTGGGGGTCGGTCATACATTTAGACTCGATTGGGGCACTTTAAATGGTCAAAGTGGTATTTTTCAAAATTTGACCTTCGGGTCCAAATAAGGAATATCAGAATTCATTTTAGAGGTATGGTTCCATGGGCAAAGTTTCTTATTTTGATCCCTAGAATACGATTTTCCTTGTCACTTGGGCGATTTTTAAATCGACCCGACCTAATGAATATACTTATTTCAATTATAAATAACATTAGAGATAAATAGTTAACAATATTGTAAAACAATTTTTATTTAATTGTCTGAACGTGTGTATGTATCTAGCATGAGTGTATAATAGAATAAAATCTTAAATGGTGTCACAAATTAAATATTAATGAAACACAAAAAGGTGCTTTAAAATACATGCACAAACACACATACAAAACTCTCATTACACAGACACCCACTGAACTTTTAAATAGACTCACATGATTTTAGTCACATGTAAAAACAAAACACACATTTTTTTCGATAAATTTTGAATTTAAAATTAAAATAAAAGAATATCAAATATATATGGAACATTTTAGATTAATTTAATGCAAACTAAAACACAATAACATGTAAAAATGTATAAGTGTGCGTGTTTGTACGATTACATGTGAGTATCTAAAAAAATATTTTAATGAAAACATGTAATAAATATTACATTAAACTAATAAATTATTGGTCTAAAGGCTTATTTCTTTTATCAAAAAATAATTCATTTTTAATTATACATAATTGTGGCAAAATGCTTCCTTAAAAAATATTACGATTAAAATAGGGGAGATTTTATTAATTTCTGAACAAACATTTAATTGCGGTTTTAATGGACAGTTGACGGAGTGCAAAACAATTTTTCCTGTTAAAAAATTATTGTTAACACAAAAGTTATTGACAATAAGAACTTAATTTTGTTGTAGAAAAATTTTTGGATTGAAATTTTTTTTATAATATAAAAAAATATCGATAACGTAATTTTTGCATAACAAAATTATCTATTTTTCTTAAAAAAAAAAAATTATAGACAGCCGAATTATTTTTTAGAGAAGGTATGAATTACTTAAATTTTCTATTGAACAATTATCAATTACTTAATTGTATGTACTAAAGAAAAATTCTTCGATTTGATCAACTCGTCACTGATTTAAATTTTGGCATACATTAAATTACAGTTATCGGTTCGTTGCTTTGTTGTTGTTTAAATTCTTAAAAGGCTGTAAAATTTCAAAACAACATGAGATCAGTTTTGCATGTTTCGTCTTGTCATCATCAATGCAGCGTATAATGTGTTAAAGTTTATTTTCAAATATAAAAAAATATATATTTAATTTAGTCTTTTTGAAAAATTCTCTATAATATAATAATATAATAGATATACATAATATTTCTATAGAAAAATTAACGACAAATTATCGAAATCTTATTTACTCTTATTTAGAATAATTATGGAAATTTATTTTTAGAAAAATAATCGTGATCATAACTTAACTATAGAAAAATTATCGAGATCATAATTTTGCTATGCAAAATAAATAAAAATGATAACTGTTCTATAAACTACTTCCCGAGAACATAATTTCCCTATAGAAAAATTATCGAGACCATAATTTTGCTACAGAAAAATTATTGAGATTATTATTTTTCTATTGAAAAATTATCGAGATCATAATTCTGCTATGCAAAATAAATATAGATGATAACTGTTCTATAAACTACTTCCCGAGAACATAATTTCCCTATAGAAAAATTATCGAGACCATAATTTTTCTACAGAAAAATTATCGAGATTATTATTTTTGTATTGAAAGATTATCGAAATCATAGTTTTGCTATAGAACAATTATCTAAGTCATAACATTTTTACAGAAAACTTATCGAGGTCATAACTTTTCCACAGAAATAGTATCGAGATCAAATTTTTTTTTATAGTAATATTATCGAGATAATAATTCTTAGTAGAAAAATTATCGATAACTTAATTTTCTTAAAGAAAAATGATAGATACCTAAATTTTTGTATAACTAAGTTTTTTATCGATAACCAAAATTTTATCGATGACTTTATACAAACATTTAGTTGATGATAACTTTTCTATGCAAAAATTTAGTTATTGTTCCCTTTTTTGTACAAAAATTAAGGTATCTATAGTTTTTCTAAAGAATAATTATCAGTTACTCAATTTTTTTTAAGAAAAAATTATCAATTACTTTAATTTATTTAGGAAAAAATTATCGAATTTGAATTTTTTCATAAAATCAGTCTCGATAACTTAATATTTCGATAGTAAAATTTTATATAAAGTAATTTTCTCATTACACAATTTATCGATAACATAATTCTTCATTGTAAAATAATAGTAAAAAAAAATCAAAATCTGCAAAAATTTACATAAATAAATAAAACAACACAAATTTAAAAACAATAAACTAATTTTTTTTCTCTTTGTTGTTTGTTTATATTCAAGCAAAGTTCACACTTAACTTATCTAATAATAAAAATTAGCCCTGTAGTACTAGTGATTGTTCTGAACACGTGATTTTTTGTTAACCTACAAAGGGCCAGTTCTAAGAAAAAAACATATAAAGAGACCATTTATTTTTAAAAAATTATATTTTTATGGCCCGTTTACACTACAACGAAATCCAGTTCTCACGAGTTTTCGAGAAAAAACCCAGTTATTTTTGACTAGATTTCCCACACAAAATAAAATTTAGTTGTTGACTATCATCCTTATTCTGCGTTTCGATTCATATCGAAAATGTCTCCATTTGGCAACTTCGGTATTCTGTGTTCCGTTTCGTATCATTTCGACTTGTTTCTTATGTATGGATTCTGCCTTACGATCGTACCTACGTTATTTTAAGTTGTGTATGTGCTAATGAATTTTTTTTTTCGATTCTTGTTTGAGTTTTTTTTTAAAAAGGATAAAATTAGAAAAATGTATGTATAAAATATAATGAACTTATTTTGTAAACATAGCTTGTTTAATTATAATTTTAAGCCTGTATTTAATTTATTACAGGTCGAAGACAACGTACGAATGAGTCATCCCAACGTTGTAATCAGCACCCACTCCGCATTGTTAGATTCCTTCAGAAAAAAAATCTCAAAGCAGCTACAGCTCGATTAAGTGGTGATAAAGATGTTTGAATTCGCTTCTGCAGAAAAAGTGTCTAACACATATTTTAACGCGTCTTTATTGAGACGAAAGTTTTTTTGTATTCTGTAAAACTAAAGTAATAATTTCACACATGCATATGTTTAATAGGCAAAAGTCTCACAACTTATCAGTCATCTCGAATGGATTACAATTGTCTCTTAACCTTTGCTTTTCAATTCTTAACTCTACTTTCTGGAGTGCGTTGTTTTCCTTTTCCAACAATAGCGCCGCTGCTGTCGATTCCATTTTGTTAAAACAAAAGAATTTTATTTTTGGTTATTTTATTTATTACTTTGTTTTGCACTCAATTTGACTTTTTACTAAAATCTAGGTAATGACTTGAAATTACTGAACAACTTCATACCATCTGCATTACATAGAAGTAGTTTAGTAATGACTGACATTTAATCTGATACATAAGCACTTGTTTATGAGTTGATTAACGAAACTTATAATTAATTCATAATAAAATACATTTAAGGTTTTATTTATTCAAATCTAATACAATTTGATTTTAAATACATATGTATTTGTTCTAACAATTTGATTTTTTTTATTTGTTATAAATGAATATGAATTTAAATATGAAAAATTTAAATACTTAATTGATTTTGATGTGTATTTTAAAATTAAAATTTTGAATAACAACTATACTAACCAATCAACCAAACGATATTTTAACGATGTCGTCTAGGTGATATAAATTATAATATATGATATCGATCTTCTATCATAAACGATAGTATTTAAATTGTACATTTAATTTTAATATCGTTTTTCCATGAAAATATCATATCGTTTTTGCAATCATATCGTTCTCTGGTTTATTGGGTATGAATATGTTCTTGATGCAGGGTAGGTAAATTTTGAATTAGAAAGCAAATTAAATAAAAGACATACATAATTTTTTTGACAAATTCAGTTTTGCTGATAACAATGTGAAGTGTCTCTTTGTCAACAAACGTGGAAATGACTTATTTTACTCCCTATTTGTAAGCGAATGTTGTAATGACTTATTTAACTCCCCATTTGTAAGCGAATGTTGTAATGACTTATTTAACTCCCTATTTGTAAGCGAATGTGGTTATGACTTATTTAACTCCCTATTTGTAAGCGAGGGTGGTAAGTACTTGCCTCCAATGACATCACCGTGTTAAAATAATGAGTTAAAATGCCAATGTATAAGTAGTGAAGAGTAGTTATATAAGCTTTTTAACTCATTACTTTGCAATGTAAGTTTTTGCTGGGATGTTTACAAAATTGTTTATTTTAACTATTTCTATTTCACATGTTTCCCAGCAAAAAACCTAAATTAAACATACTCTGCTCTACTTCTTTTTCTTTCGATTAAGTTTTTTGTCAGAATAAAGTTTTTCGATCCGATCGTAACTGAATGCGCGAACGTAATCGAAACGCAGAATAAGCGTGTAAATTTTTAGGAAATCTACTTAAAATCTAGTAGTACTTAAGGATGCTGCTATAGTGTTTTCCATATAGCACAAAAAAATGCATCCTTGTACAAGAAAAAAATTACATGTTAATAAAAAACCAAAACAAAAAGTAATTGGCGGCTAGCAAAAAATTAAAAAAACAAAGTATAACAATTTTAAGAAAATAGAAAAGAGATAATGGAAGTGATGATATAAAATTGATAAAATAAGCGACGTTGATTACAAATAAAATGTAATGCAAATTTTTAAATGCATATTTCTTTCTATATGTGTGATTGTTACACAATAAACTTTCAGTCAGCTGTTTTTGTTGTGAACACAAAATCTCACTACTGTCAGAAACGTACAATGTAAATTCTCTAGATTTTAAGGAAGATTTTAAATGAAATCTACTAGATTTCGTTGTAATGTAAACGGCATATTAGACTGAATTTGGAAAAACTACTTCGGTTAATCTTTTAACAAGTTCCAACAAGACCAATTATTTTAAAAAATGTGGTTAAAAAATCCTATTAACTGTGTAAAAAATTTGATACACACACGTTTTGTACTAAGTGCAAAGGCCAACTATAGTTTTCTTAGACGAAAATACGTTTTACTAAATACCATTTATATGTATATTAGGGTGGGTTATTTTTTTTTTTTTGTAAATAGGCGTATAGCAAAAACGTAATCTACAACAAATTCTAAGAAAAGTTGACTAAGAAACTAAGGGTTCAAAAATCAAAACCTAGCTCCCGCCGAGAGACAAAATAGTTTTTATATCAATTAAGAGCATCTTGCTTACTTCTTCCAATGTCATATTGTTCTCACCAACCACTTTTAAGACTCGTTCCCTCATCTTGGAAATTTGGGAAAAGCGTTAAATTTGACAACAGTGTTTTGACATTAATGCTGCTATCTCAAAAAGTACTTAAGATGGGTTTCAAATAATAGGATAAGAGAGCAAAAACTGGTTTATGTAACAAATACCACATTTTTCAATAATGCTGGGCCCAATTCTGCTTCACCTTTCCAAGCCTTATTTAAGACACCTTTATTTAGAAAATGTACCTTAAAACTTAAGTTTGTACTGTTACTGAACAATCAGACAGAACACAGTTTATTTTTTATTAACGTTTTATTTTATAATTCAAAAAACAGAACCTAAGTCTTTCTTACAATCCATTCCACCCGAACAAATTGACCCACCCTAATGTATGTGTAATATATTTAGTTTAAAAAAGCTATTTATTTTTATAAAAAACAGCAGAATAAAACTGATGCTCCTCCAATTACACATCATTATTTGTTTCTTTTATTCGTGTTTCAAATTCAGGCATATAAGGCTTAAAATACTCTTATTCACAAGGTGTGCTATCAAGTCATATCATCATAATGTCCTAAATAATATTTTACAATGGCTTAAAAAAACTATTGTTGTGTTTCAAACAAAATCAAAATGTTAATGTTGTGTTCATCGATTCGTCATAACTGTACAGGAGAATTCTTAATTTTAAGCGGTCATATGTATTTCTTGTAATTATTTTAAGATATATGATCTTAAAACTTTATGACTACCTTGTGAATCCCCTTAATGAAAATATTAATAATAATTAGTCATAAGAATTGAATATTAAAATTCAAAACAACTTTTAAAAACTCTTTAGAGATTTAATTTACCCATTTCTTGTTGAAACCATAGAATCAGCATTTTCCCTTTCAGAACTTTGGGGCAATATATCCAAGCTTTTACTTATTTGTATTCTCTTTCAAATGTTAGCTGTTTTTATTTATTTAAATAAATGTCATTTACTTTCCCTAAGCCCCACTATTTTTCGGAGGGGAAAAAGCAACTAAAAATATCGTGCTTATCTCAACTACCACAACTAATGTAAAATTTATATTTGCCTGATTTACTGCTGTCTTACGTGTCAAAAGTGATTTTCTACGTTTTTCAAAACATTCCATCCCTCAATACAAGTTCTCTGTTTGTTGTACTTTTTGTACAATACTTTTCTGCTCTTGAGCCAAATCGTGGTGGCTTGAAGGTGTGAGAATGTGTACGCGAGCGTGTGTGTTTTGAAAAATATTTAATATACACTTAGATAAATATATGTGTATTAAACACACATACGTCAACATGTATCAGTGTTTACAGCTTTGTCAACTCAGCACAGTTTTTACTGCGTTGCAGAAACCATGAAGGCAATTTTAAAAATGTAACTGTATTAGAGACGATTTTCCTTACACTGCTAATATTTTACCAATAATTTTTTATTACACCAAAATCTATTATAATGATGATTTACAAGAATTTCTTAAAAGTTGTATTTAAAAAAACTGAAAATTTTTAAAAGGGTTAACGAGTACCTGCCATTTGGTCTAATCTCATATTGACAATGCCACCAACCATCCGCCCCGAGTGTGAGAGTGGCCATCACACCCATGTAAAAATTTGAGTGAAAAAACCCGAAACGTTATAAACTCCCCATTTTTTTGGGAGCTGGAGCTTTCTAAACTCCACTGCGTTTGTAAAATGTTGAATAGCAGCAGCAGCTAGTGAAAGTCCTGCCTCAGTTTGAAATATCTCACAAGTTGTCAAAAGTCAGCCCTTTAGTATGCTTTTCAGTACTATCCCTTCTCACGACATGATCCCCAAAATTATCTTTTTTTTTTTGTATGGAGACGAAACCACATTACTGTCCATGTTATCTTGTGCAAAAAGTACACGTCGCAATCTTTATCGTAATTGGACGAAATTTAGTACAACACAGAAAAAATTAACAATTTTCTCTAATCACCAAATTTATACCAAATTCATAATATCAAGCAAACAATTTGTTGATTTTGCACCTATTACCAAAATTATTATATTAATTACTAAAAATTTTAAAATTGTGAATATCTTTTTTTTCAATTATACAATTTTAATTAAAAAAATGATCAAACAACTTTGCCATTTCAAATAATGTGTTAATTTATTTAATTAAATATTGACAATTCCTAAAAATAATTTTACAAGTTTAAATTATTTTGTTTTAAACGAAGAAGGTCAATTTAATTTTTTTGTTATTTTATTAATATTTTAATTAAAAGTTTATTTCAAAACAACTAAAATGTTAATTAAATGAAAATTTAATTTTTAATTTTCTTTTAACTAAAAAAAATAATTGATTCAGTTATCACATTACTTAAATTTAAATACTTTTTAAACCATTTTTTTAATTGATAAAGCACTTTTTTCTGTGTGTTATTCGGTCCATAATTTTAGAAAACCTGCCTACAAAATTCTTTCCGGAATAGTTTTTTTGCTCATAAAATATCTTCCTATTTTGGTTTTTATATTAAATTTGGCTTCAAAATATAGCATTTTCAGTTTAAATAAAACCTTTTTCAAATTAAACGAAACCTTTTTCAAAATAAATGAAACTTTATTCAAATACAGTTAAACATTTTTCAAAATAAATTAAACTAAAAACTTTGTAGGGAATTCATTTTTGGAATTTCTTTGAATTACTGATTAATGAAGAGGCGACACTTACAATGTTACGATCAGTGGTAAAATAACTTAATAATGATTGGGCATTAAATTTTAACTTTGAAAATGTCTTCTCTATCGCGTTCAGCATAGGAGAATAAATTGGTAACATTTTAATGTACATTTACTACTGTCCATTGGGCTTTTATTAATTTTATCTAAGAGCTCCCGAAGAAATACTTGGAAGCGGGCCGAATTACCAGTGGATACAGAAATAACTTTATGGTTAACAACGCCAGTATTATCTGTCGTAGCAATTAGTCATATTCTTTTTCTTTACGGTGAGCAAAACACCATGTTTCACCTTCTCAAGCAAAACAACAACTAAATTCCTACAAAATTTTAAAAATGGTTTTATTTAATTTGAAAAATGTTTAACTGTATTTGAATAAAGTTTCGCTTTATTTGAATAAAGTTTCGTTTATTCTGAAAAAGGTTCCTTTAATTTGAAAAAGGTTTCGTTTTATTTGAAAAATGTTTTATTTAAACTGATATTTTATTGCAATATAAATCGTCCATAATAATTTTTCTAAAATCGGTTTGTATTTGACACCCATACTCCCATACAAATACCACTCCCGAAAAAAGCTTTAAATGTCATAACTTCCCTGAAGCAAACCTCGGTGTAAGTGGCTTTAAGTCAACAGTCTTGTCGACTATTTTCTTGACTTTTTGGCGACATTGTCAACGAGGTTTCAATACTGTTTTATTTGACTTCAACAGGTAAAAAAAAATCATTCCATTTTTTTTTAATTACAGTTTCACGTTCTTGATGATTTGTGAGTATTTTAAGCCTGTGTCCACCGGCTGTCCACATGGCACTCTATGAACATGCTAATGCCTTGCGCCGGGAGTGTTTCAATAAATATTCTTAATTGTTTAATTACTTTTCGACTCTTCTATAATATTTTTTCTTTTTCTGTATAAATTTTTAAGTTCAAGATGAAAAAAAAAAATTTCCAAAAAAGTAGCTAAAAATAATAAATAGTTAAATAAAGTTACAAAAAAAATCTATGCTAAAATTTCGACTTGTATGAGCAGAGCCCTAAAGAATACACCTTTACCAAGGTGCCACCGGAGAAAACTTTTATCAGTCATGGTATATATGGCCTCATATTAAAAAAATTTTTACCAGTGGGTTACATGGCAGCCAACGTGTTAGTACCGAAAACAAAAGTTTGTTATTTATTCTTATTTTTATTTTTTTGAATAAATAACTATATGTAAAAAATATGCAATTTTCAATTCGACATCTTCTTAAAAAAACGTACCAATAATGTATACTACATTTACTTAAATGTACAAATGATTATCTGGTAGTTTCCAAAAGAACTACCTCGTCAGAAGTACCAACGTCAGTACACAGAAAAAATTATTAATTTTCTCCAATCAACAAATTTATACCAAATTCATAATATCAAGCAAACAATTTGTTGATTTTGCACATATTACCAAAATGATTATATTGATTACTACAAATTTTAAAATTTTGAAAAAAAATTTTCAATAAAAGATATTTTAAATTTTAATTAAAAAGGTGATCAAATAACTTTGCCATTTCAAACAACGTGTTCATTTATTTAATAAAATATTGACAATTCCCAACAACAATTCTACATGTTTAAATTATTTTATTTTAAACGAAAAAAAGTCAATTAAGATTTTTTGTTATTTAATTAATATTTTAATTGAAAATTTATTTGAAAACAACTAAAATGTTAATTAAATCAAAATTAAATTTTAAATTTTCTTTCAACTAAAAAAATTATTAATTCAATTATCACATTAATTAAATTTAAATGCTTTTTAAACCATTTTTTTATTGATAAAACACTTTTTTCTGTGTACTAGATTTCCAATTGCACGCCATCTTAAATGGCTATAATAGATAACATTGTCTGGAGTATAATAAGTCACTAGTACTGGTGGCTCTGTCAACAGTGAATCAGTACAGATTCGCTAGTGACATTTCCTACAGGGTCCCTCAAAATACCTTAAATATGTTGTTATTGATAAAAAAAAATTTGTATCGATAACTTTTAATAAAGCTTCTATGAAGTGGAAAAATTTGCTACTGGTAGGTCCAAAATTGACCATAAGGTATAGTAGACCAAATAAACACATGCTTATCAATCAACCACAAACAGCTAAACCTCCCAATCTACACCCATTTTGCTATTTTTGTAAATGTTTTGCTTAAACAAAACTACTTCAATGTGTCTATTTGATAAAAATCTTAACATTTTGACATGCTCGTATAACTGTGAAATAAAAAGCCAATTTTAAATCTTCATATGACAATATAAATAATACAGTAAATAAAATAGTGAAGTTAAAATATAAAAAACACACTTGACAAAATACCAATAAACTGTATACACACGTGGAAGTATTTGTAAATGTGTCAATTAAAATAAGGACGTGTTTAAACACACAACACACACACACAAACATATACAAACATGACAAATAATAACTATTAAGTACACAAAAGAATTTTAATAAATATTTTTACAAATTGCGGTCAACACAATAAATGAATTTAAAACCCAGGAATTTTAATCAAACAATTTTTATTTATATACATATAATTTTTTAATTCCTTTTGTTCAAAACAAATCACCTTCAAATAATTGTGGGTTTTACAAGAGTTGTGATGAGTTTGAGGTACCTGTGGCCATGGTCGAAAGGATTAACAGTGGTTGTTAATGTTATTTATATTTTTCAGCATATATTCCTATACAAAGATACATATCGTCACCTAAAATGTAAAAGGGCGTAACAACACTTTTCATTTTTTTACAGAAGAAGCAAAGAACTTTACAAATTCAATAACAGCAAGAGGTGGACTTGGCGTTTAAATTTCTTTAACCCTAGTAAGATAACGTTATTTTTTTTGTACTGAAAAGATAACGTTACGCCTGAAAGACGTGTGCTAGTTTATATCCTTTAAAGGGCAGCACCGAAAATAATATTGATATATTTTTTTGTTAAGATCATTTATTTATTAAATTTCTTTTAAAATAAAGTAATTTTTAAACAGAAAACACAAATAAAAATGAAATTAAAAATAAAATGCAATAAGTCTAAAAAAAACATCACAACTTAAACAGTTATTTATAAAGGACTCCAGTTCGGCTCTAAAAATTAAAATAGATCATTTTGTTGTACTTTGCTTAGATAATAATATCTGTACCATGGCTGTTAAGTAATGATTACTAATCATTATAATTAGTAATTAAATTATTTTTTTTTGAAAGGTGAAGTAATGATTATATTACGATTATTTTCAGATTCGCACGATTACTAATTGATTACGATTACAGATAATCGAAAAATAATCAAGATTAATAAAAATTACGAAAAAATAATCAGAAATAATAAAAAGTAATCGAAAAATAATTTGACTACTTTCGAAAATTACTTTTGATTATTTTTTTTTATTTTGCGAAATTATGGCAATACTGTTTAATGTTTTTTTTTTGTTTTTTTTTAATTTTTTGTTATTATTATTGATGTTCATCGATTTGATAATTGATAACCTGTTTGCATTCTAATGATTCTGCGTTCTTCTTATTTATCACGGGTTCACGGGTTTGTGCTCTATCCCAGGAATTGCAACAGTTATCATCTCTTATTTTAAAAATGGAACAGAGGTTAAGAGAAAGGTTCCAACCATATTTCATGTTGAAGCCTGAGGCAAATATTGCAATTGCAGCAACAGTGCTAAAAAGCATCAAAATCAAATGGATCAAGGCGTTGCTGAGATTAAGTCCGGAATTGCCAGAATTAACTGTCGAAAATATAACCAGCAGAGTTTTAGAAACACTTTACAGTTTTTACGCCAAAACTTGTAAAACATTTAATTTGCCTGGATCGTCAACAGTCCAAGCGTGCAATCATTGTCTGATATTTCTTTTCAAAAATTAGTTGTATTGAAGGCCAATTGTAAATATATGTAAATTATAAAACTTTGTGAATTGAATGTATTCTGAATGTATTTGTTTTCTTTATTATTTTTCCCTTTTTTGTTGATTTAGGAAGTACTAAAATTGTTATTGGTTGTTTTGTTATTGAAGTGAATATACCAATATTTTGTATACAAAAACTATCTAATTTTGTTTTATTTCTTCACAATTTTTTTCCGTTTTAAATGCAAATTTTTCAAAATAAAATATATTTATAAAATGATGCGCATTCTAAATTTTTAAAAAATAATCGAAAATAATCAAAAATAATCCTTGAAAGTAGTCAATTATTTTTTTGATTACTTTTGATTATTTTTGATTGTTTTCTCGTAATCCTAACTAATCTTAATTATTTTTGGATTATTTGTAATCATAATTAATTAATAATCAGGAATTGTTAAAAAGAGAATTATGTAATCAATACCATTTTTTTTAAAATTTAACCTAATTGATTACTAATCGTAATCCAAGTTTAACAGCTCTGATCTGTACCAAAAAAAAAAAAAATAATAAATTCAAATAGCATTATATGCAAGACTTACAAACTAAATATTTGTGGTCGCCACATATAGGTGCATTGCATTTTAAACATACCATTTTGGACGTACGTCGAATTTTTGATGGACAGAAACCACAGTATTTTCTCTCTTTGTTATTCAGGCTGTTCTCCACTGCTACTGCAATTATTGTTTACTTCATCTGGGAAATCTTTTTTAATGTTATCATGCAAAGTTTCCGATAAAGTAGGAATTTTTAGCCTTTTGTTTGGTGCATTGAACAATTTCTGAAATTATTTCGGTAGTAACAAAAATGCCGAAGCATGAAATTGTGTAGTACAGTTATTTACATATCCATATTAGTCCTCTTGCCGTTCGAAGAATTCGGCCAGCATTTTGACCCTTTGATGTAGTTCAGCAGTGCTTACTTTTACGTCTTATATTGGGATAATATACCGTAATAATTGCTATCGGCAGAAGTAGTAAAATTATCAGGTTCTTGAGAATTTTCCTTAGTCGGAGGTATATTCTTATCAGCATCAAGGATGTCAACAAGATTGTCTTATACATCACCTTGAACATTATCTCCATTTATTCATCTTCCGATTTGCTCACATTTTCCAGTGAATCTGAGTCGTCCAACATGCTTTTCAAGAGCAGCAACTTCTGTGTCGTCCAAGTCGCGCATACAAGACATTTTTACAGCTAATTTAAATAACAAATACCTTAAAATTCAACTAAAACAAAAAGTTATTTTTGCGACAAAAGTTACACTAAAGATAACGATACGTCTCTCAGGCGTATGTTGTGTTTATTTGTGCTTATTTCTCAAAGAAAACATAACTTAACGCACAAAAAAAGCCACCACCAACCAGCTGATGCTAACGACTGAGAAAATTGAGCGCGAGAAAGTTGTTTGTTAACAAATTTCAGAGTAGGAGCACAAAATTGAAAAAGCGTACGTCTTTTATCTATCTAGGGTTAATAAAGACGCAATTTTTGATCGCAAGGATCTAACATTTTTTGTGAACATGAAGTTTAATAAGACGAACAAAAATCATTAACAACTCTATTTCGAATTTTTTTTGTTGTTACGCCTTTTTGTATTTTCGGTGTCGATATATTGATAAAAACATACATATGCGAAGGAAGGTTAGTGAGTGTATGTGCCCCAGTATATGTGTACTTAAGAGTTACAAGTGTGTCTATCAGTTGTCAATTGCGTGATAAGCCATCTTCTGTAACTAAAATAACAAATTGCATGTACTTAATGTCATTTAGTATGTTGTTTAGTTTATTACAACAGTTGAATATCAACCCCTAAATGAATCGGTTGGAAAAATGGGGTGTTAAATTATTAGAGGGTTAAGTGTGAAGTTCATAAATCCTTACGCAAAGATTACAAATTACAGTAGACACACAAGGAATGGCGCAATTATAAAAGGAACTTCTTTTTTTTTAAAGCAAAAAAAAAATGCTATATTTATATAAAAAATTGGATTTTTTGAGAGTTTTCGTGCAAAATTGTTTCTATTAAAAAAAACATTTTTATTTTATTAACATTTTAATAGACATCTAATTTTGGTGGCAAAACTGCCACCTTGTCCTGGCTGGAGCAAGTTGTATTTTGTATGGGTTTTTTGTGGCGATTGCAAAAATTCACACAAATGAACTTCAGGCTACTTTTATTTGTATTTATGTAGTTTTATGGCTACAGCAAAATCATTTTGTTGTCAACTACCATTATTACTCGAAATGTATTTTATTGTGTATTTTATTTACTACAGTCCATATTTAATAGTGCAGAGCAGAGAAGCAAGCCGATTAAAAATTTTTAGCGACGGCTCAATACTAAAAATATTCGGCGGTGGCGGCTGAGCTGCTTTGCGCCGAATTTTTTGCCGACTTAGAAAAATATAAACTTATGTAATGAAAACACATAAACAAACACGTTAAACAAAATAAAAACGAAAATGATTTATTCATTTGAAAACTAAAAGTTTTATAAACGATAAATCAAATTTTTAAAAATAAAAATAATACCTTGTTAGTTGTACTACGGTCAGTAACACAGTAAATCGAGATCATTAAGATTTTCTTAAAATTTGGAAATATCAGGCATTTTAAAATAGTAAATGAATTAATTTTTAAAATTTTTATTTATTTATTAAGCTCGAGGTTTATTATTTTTTATAAAAACATTTGTTTTATTTTATCCAATAATTCGTCAAGCCTTTTCGTAACTTCTTCCGGATAAAATTTACAATTTAAAATTTCTTAAATAATTATGGAAAACAAATTTCAAACCGGCATACAAATGTTTAAATAAAAAACAAATTTTCAAACCAAACAACAATTTTTCATATATAAAACAAACTTAATATTTTACAGTATAAAATATTTTTAACTTCCATTCAGAGTAATTATTTATCGCAACATCATTTCACTCATTCGATTTGTCGAAATCGCTATTCAAGATTTCTCCACACCCCTCAGTACAGACTGGTTCTGTACTGAGTCTTCTAGTATTATCATTGGTAGGCTCCGTACTGTAGAACTATTGCTGCTAGAACTATTGTTGCTTGACATAAAATTGTTTTCTATTTTTCGACTCATTTATTAATTTTATTACACAACTGGTATTTTAAAAAATAATAAATTAGATAAAAAAAAAAATAAAATAAATACTTTTTTATTTATTTTTTTTTTTTTTGCTTTTTATTACAAAAGCTTAGTGTAACTACCGCCACTTGCGCTACCGGGTACCCTCAATAATACTTGTGCCAAATTTATATACAGCTTAATTATGAATAAAAATTCTCCGGGAGTTTTTTTCCCATTTTTACAATAGAATTTAGGTAGGAAAAATGGGAGAAGGGAAAAAGGGAATTTTTATTCATAATTGCGTTGATAAATTTATGTTTGCTGGCGCTTTTCAGTCAAAATAATTATAAAATTTATAAACTAATTATTATTATTTACTTTTTTTTCCTTTTTACTATTTAACAAGAATTTCAGAGTTTTTGGGACAAACTATCTGTTCACATAGAGCGCAGCTCTTACGAGTTTTACGTCCTTTTTATGATTTTATTTAGTCCAAATTCTCACGATGCAAGTCTTAGTGATCAGTTTGCTTCTTTATAGAACGAAAAAAAACTTTTTACCAAAAAGGAACTTATAATCAAAAAAAAAAAAATATAACACTTTTTAATTAAATAGTACTTTTTACCAATAAGTTACTTATAACCAAAAATATACTTATTACCACAAAGGCCAAAAGACTCAGTTGCTTATATCAGACCAAGAATTTGTTGTTTGTGGTATGCTAACACTTAAATATTTTGGAAAAAACGACGGTAATCATAAAAAACAGGCTGACCTTCAGAACATCATAATACTTTGCACTCAAATTCAAAAAAGTATCAAAAAGTTTAACAATACACAGCATCGATAACTTTTTTGCTGCACTTTGGGACAGATAACATTGTAAGATTCTACCCGTTGTCATTGTAAAATGCATTTAAAACGCCTTGCAACCGATTCTTTGCGACTCAGCTGTATATGCTTTAATAAATGCAGAATAAAATAAATTAGTTTACGAGACAAAATTGTTAGGCAAATTTTCCAAGCTTGTGCTAATAAATTTTTATAAGCTTTTTGACAATTAATTTTCAAGGTCGTAGTAATGCTCAGTTTGCACAGATTACGCGACGTTTAAGCAATTTCATGAAGACTTTTACTATGTTACCTGCTTGCATATGCACAGTTGACAAATAACTAGAACAAAAAATTTACGTAGACAGAAATAATTTGTTTGAGTCAAGGTTCGAACCCAGGCCAAACCACTACTTTTATACTTAATGGTATCTCGCACTACTATGCGTTCTTATTATTTAATTGACAGAGTCATTATTTTCTCCTAAAAAAACATTTTCTTTCTATCGGCCAGAAAAAAGTCACACTGCTAATCGCAAAGAAAAATTCATGCTGTCTATCGCCTAGTAATACTTTTTTCACCAAGAAAGACGTTACATCTTTATTGACGCAGAAAAAGATTTTTTTCTAATTTTAACAACAACAAAAATTTAGTTTTTTACAAAAAAGTTAGAAAGTTTTTACAAAAACTTTACATATTTTTTCGAAACAATATCACTCATTTCTGTCTCCTTACATTTTCACAAATAAACCACATTTTTCACTGGTTTTTTACCAATAAAATACATTTATCCACTTAAAAGTCGGACTGGTTTTCAACCAAAATTCATAAGTTATTCACAAAACGTAAATGGCAAATAGTAAAAGTCATATTTGTATTAATAACGCAAATGATTTCTTAGCAGCGGCTAAAGTGGTAAATTTGTAATATATATCAGTCTTTGAATTGTGTGTAAAAATAAAATAATACGCATATGAGAATGCTGTGATATCAGGTGCCTTTTGATGCAGCAAGTGCATCATAAGGGTCTGGTCAGACTAATAAACATGACTCTAGAAATTATGTTTTTTAAACCATTTTATTTTTTTTATATCAATTCTTTTAATATGCATAAAGCTAATTTAATTATTTTAATACAACTTATACAAAGCACAATTCACAGTGGACCAAATGGCTAGACTAGCGCACAAGAGAGTTTTACTAAACTTCGAAAGGACTTAGAAATATAAAGCCACAATATCGTGACAAATGTGGGCGGTATTTGTAAAGGTGTGTGTCCTGCTATAATTTCAAAACAAATTCAAAATATTGGAAAGATCTTTGCTGTTACCCTTTTTACGTTCATATAAGTGGACAGTATTTTCTAAGGCGTGGCACATTTTAAAAGTCTAAATAAATTCATTATATGTGACATATCTTTGCTATCACGTATAATACCCTCATCCACTAGTGATGTATAATGGTATACAAAGTTAACTATTCCGTGTGAAACTTTTTTAATTTTCACCTCAGAACGTATAAAGTATATATATTCTGGGTCCTGGCCCAGTAAAAACTTCGCCTACAAAATAATGTGTTGAGTAATACTACCTACAATTCTACTGAAAGAACCGCTGCATTTTACAAGGGATGCCCCATAATGAACGCATTTAAAAGTAACTTTTATTTTTCGAAGAAAGCTACTAAGTGATGAGTGAAAGAAGGTATTCATTTTGAAAAATTAAGCGAAGTTTTTACTGGGAGTGAAATTCTGTGTCAATTTAGCAAGGTCCGCCTTTTGAAATCTTGCTCACTTTCGAACAACTAAAAAGAATAGAAAATTATTGGCTTCGAATTGTTTCTTGTTGTCCTAAGCAGTTTGGGATTAAAATCCAGCAACATCGTGTTAGAGTTATGAAACCAAATGTGTAACAACAACCCCAAAAAATTCATAACTTTATAATAAAACCTAACATTTATGAATCTTGTGTTTTTAGGAAAGGGAAAAAAGAAGAAAGGGTGTTTGTACGGAGATGCCTCTTCTCGGTCAGTACGCGCTGTATTTTGCTACATGTAGTTTTTCTCTTTTCTTCAAAAAAAAAATGTTACCGATTACTGCGTGTGATCATATTGGCATATTCAAAAGGGAATTAAAAAGAAGTTGAGCATCAAAAGATGAAACGTGTTTAATCAGATATAAAGAGCCTTCACTCAGAAAATAGAATAGTTCGCCTTAAACTATAACGAATATTGTTATATTGTAATAAAATTTGGTCTGTCACTGGTTTATAGGACTAGAAATCACTCTACGGAATTTCGTGAAGATCAGCTTATAATTTACCATACGCCCCATTTATAGCTCGTTTATACTTACGTTGAACCACAGAGTGCTTTAAACAACTCCTCTCTTACAATGTGAATATTGACTAAAAATTAACAAAGCGGCAAAACCTGGCAGTGGCTGCTCTTATTATTTTGAAGCTTAAAAGCAATTTTTTTTTCCAAAGTAATTGAAGTATCTGAAAACTAAGTTGACTGGAGTTATAGTTTTCGATCTACGATTTTTAGAGAACAGCGCGACAAACATGCTTAATAAAAATACACTTACTGCCTATTTCCGATGTGCGAAAGAATTCTTTCTTTCGTACAAATACATTTAAAACAAAAACAAAGTTTTTAGAAATTGTTTTTGTTTTAAATGTAGTTGTGCGAAAAAAAGAATTCTTACGCGTCCCTAGGCCTAGCTCCCTTAACCGCGACCAATCTGTCACCATTAAGAGGGCTGGGTGGTGACCTCTTACCCTCCTTCCTTCTATCTTCCTTGTAAGAGGATACGCCAGCAGAATCTGGTGAGGATCCTTTGTCTTTACTGACAACTTTTGATTCCTCAGCAGCCTCTGCTGTATACCCCGCAGGATAGGGAAGCCCTAGGATGACATCGAAAGAACCGTGGATTCTTTCGAATCCAGCAGTGTTCTTCCGGTGCATCCTCAGCAAATGCCTATCCCGCCCATCGTGCAGTGAAGAGTCTTTCTTAGCTATCTTTTCTAGAAAGGCTAAAGAGACTCTCCCACCACTCTTGGCTTTTCCGAGATTCGATCGGCTCTCCGATGTGACCTGTTCTGTCACATCCTGCCGAACAATGGATTTCGATGTACTCGCCAATTTACTCTCTGTGTCGAATGTGATCACAAAAGTCGATGGTTCAACCCTCTGGTCCTGACCATGAGCCGAAATCATAGCTATTTCGTGCTCATCATCAGAGTCCAAGGTCAGATCACCGAGTCTTTCCGAGGCCCCAGAGCGTGTCAGTGAGTCCATTGTCGAGCCCATCCAGTTGGTCTCTGTCAGTTCTGTCATTAACTGACTTTCTTGCAGCAGAATATCCCTGTGAACACCCAGCAGATCCGAGTCTGAACCTGACAACGGGCCTGTTGAGTTGTCAGTGATACTCCCTGCACCAACTTCTGTCACTATGTCCGTATTTTGTTTTATCTTGAAATCGTCCAGTTTCCAATCCCACGAGTATGCACGTATACAAAGGACCATCTCGCGCAGTGACGGCTTGCACGGACTAGGCTAGAATTACAACTGACCTTTGCCATCAGCGTCAGAGGGAAGCTGTTCGCGACTAGTTTCTTTAACCACTAACTAGTCATCCAGGTCCTCGGCACTGCTATCAATCACCTTGACCTTAAAAGTGGGGGGAAGTGGAAATAAAAAAGGGAGGAATGGATAACCCTTGGTCATGCTGGCCTTAAAGCGTCTGCCTTTAAACTTGTTCCGACTCAGCTGTCCGGATTCAAGTTCCAAGACAGACACTACAGCCGACACTTAAGCCACCACATCGCGGCAAGATAGTTATCCAGGTGGTTAAATAGTTAACTTCTTATTCGTTTTAAACCAAGATTCCTGTTTTTCTTTAACATATTAAATTTAATAATATTAAATTGTATAAAACAAATATAGTTAGTAAATAAATAAATGCTTGCTTATTATAATTTATATTAAAGTAGTACTAGGCGTGTAATTATTATTAATAGGTTATGAAGGAATTACTTAAGCGTATGAGTGATTTGTAATTAGGACGTCATATAGATACGTTAATTTAAGTTTAGGTAGTTTGACATTGATTGCAATAATGGAAGAAACAATAGATTAGAAAAAAACGCTAATTAAGTGAATTTCAAAGTGTCAAGCAACAAAAATAACTTAATTATCATAACACCATGCCAATCCTGCAATTTTAGTAGAATATGGTTTATTCCTAATGGAAAGTAAATTATACGAGGGAGTATACTTTTCATGTATAAGAGTTCTATCTTAGTTCAGTTCTAGTTCATTTCTAGCTTAGTTCTATTTTAGTTCTAGTTCAGTTCAAGTTTACATTTAGTTCAGTTCCAGTTGAGTTCTAGTTCAGTTCAAGTTCAGTTCTACTTCAGTTCTAGTTCAGTTCTAGTTCAGTTCTAGTTCAGTTCTAGTTCAGTTCTAGTTCAGTTCTAGTTCAGTTCTAGTTCAGTTCTAGTTCAGTTCTAGTTCAGTTCTAGTTCAGTTCTAGTTCAGTTCTAGTTCAGTTCTAGTTCAGTTCTAGTTCAGTTCTAGTTCAGTTCTAGTTCAGTTCTAGTTCAGTTCTAGTTCAGTACTAGTTCAGATCTAGTTCAGTTCTAGTTCAGTTCTAGTTCAGTTCTAGTTCAGTTCTAGATCAGTTCTAGTTCAGTTCTAGTTCAGTTCTAGTTCAGTTCTAGTTCAGTTCTAGTTCAGTTCTAGTTCAGTTCTAGTCTAGTTCAGTTCTAGTCTAGTTCAGTTCTAGTTCAGTTCTAGTTCAGTTCTAGTTCAGTTCAAGTTCAGTTCAAGTTCAGTTCTAGTTCAGTTCTAGTTCAGTTCTAGTTCAGTTCTAGTTCAGTTCTAGTTCAGTTCTAGTTCAGTTCTAGTTCAGTTCTAGTTCTAGTTCTAGTTCTTGTTCTTGTTCTAGTTCTAGTTCTAGTTCTAGTTCAGTTCTAGTTCAGTTCTAGTACAGTTCGAGTTCAGTTCGAGATCCGTTCTAGTTCAGTTCTAGTTCAGTTTTAGTTTAGTTTTAGTTCAGTTTAAGTTCACTTCTAGTTTAGTTCTAATTCAGTCATTGTTTGTGATTTTTTTTTCATTGTTTTAGTAGTTCTACTTTGGTTCAGAATTTCTTCTTTATTTCTCGAATTTAAAATTTTCTCATATTCGGCCATGCCATGGAAATCGAAATCACGTGAAATTAAAAAAATTTTGAAAACTCTGCCGTATTCAAAGGTCATAAAAATTTTTCTTTGCATATACCTCATACTTTGAGGACCACTTTCCTCTACCTAAACTACTTTTGAAATCAGGAAAAGCTGCGTTCATTTTTACAAAAACTCAATTGAAAATATTCCCCAATTTTAATTTCACGTGACCTCGATTTCTATGACATTGCCGATAATCTTTTTACTGTTTGGAGCTACTTATCCACTGCAATTTTTATTTCTTTATTGAAAACTCAATTAATCCTGAAAGCTTCAACAAATTTTATGAGTTTCCATTTAAAATGAATAGCAAGTTGCGTTTTTATGTTTTCTTCAAAAATCTCATCGATTCTCTACTTTATGAAGAAAATTCAATCCCCTAGAGTTAGATGCAAAGAGCAAAACCGAAGAAATTTAAAACCAATTTCCAGTGTGTAAAAGTACAAGTGATTAAGTGTATGTTGCTGGTTTTAATGATTTTTCAATATGCGTAAAGGAATTAATGGAAATTCTTCAATTTTCTCAGTTCGTCTTCAGGAATAATGGCATAATAGTGTTTGTTTGTGTGTGTTGGTTTAAATTGTTTGTGCTTTGTTTGTATTTGTAGATTTGCTTGTATTGTTTCATTATCCCCCTTGTGCCAATTTTACTATATTTTCTGCTATGGCTACGTGTTGAGATTTTGTGCGTACCCAATGACTACACGTTTTGTAGTTTCGCTTCAGTTCTAGAAAAAATACGAAATAAAAGATGACTTACACTTTATGCAGCAGCAGTTAATTAAAAAACGTGCTGTAAATGAACAATTTGAACATTTTACAATACGGGATATTATGGAAATCAGACAATCAACTTAAAGGATTTTCTTAAAAGTGGTTGAAGAAATGAATTCTATTTTTTAAACCAACATTTTTAAAACAATATTGTTATAATTTGATTTTAAATTGTATTTAATAAAAAAAAAATTTGCAAAAAAATATCTTTTAGTCTTCATCCATTTCTTTTTGAAAACAATGCTTTTGTTTTCAATTCTCTTAAAACAAATCTTAAACTTGTCATTATTGTCCTTTTGAGTGTTTATTGTCTTTTAGCCCATCTTTAAGTCTCCATTATCATTAAAGAACATCATAATCGTACACAACAAGAGCAGCAGACACAAATAAAAATAGACAAAAATGCTGAGATGCATGAAAGCAAAATAAAGACATAATCGAAAAATCCTAGTTAAGGATTAGTCGTTAATTAGTTCGAACTTTCTGTATAAAGAACTAGTGACACAAATTAACTGTCCCCTTGAAGTAATTGAAAGCCAAAAGAACATAAACTTAAGGAAAGAAGAAGAAATAATCTTTTTACAGAAATTGATTATCAAGCAATTGAGATTAATGCAGTCCCCTAATAATTTTCAATCATAAATTTCATATAAATTGATACTCCTCCTACAAATTTAAGAGGAGATAAAAAAATAATTAGCTCTTATGTAATTCGGTAAGAATTCTCTAAAAAAAAAGAAAATAATTATTAAAATGGAAAATATTTTAACGACTAAAAAAATATCTAATATTGTGCGGCAAGTTACTCGGGTAACTACTCGTATCTAAAAAAAATACGTAGAAAACCAGAATTGTTGCACTGTTGGACGGTGTTAACTATTAACGGTCTTGGTAACGGATACTTAGGCTGGGTTTTTGAGATCTCAGTTAAACTAGCTTTAGTTAATCTGAAAACAGATTTATGCCGCCATTACCAAGTTTGTATACAAAATTTTGACGGATCAGCTTAGTTTTGCTAAAAATGTTGGTCTTTAATGATATAATAAAAAAAATCACATTTCGCCGGAAAAATCTGAGTTTTAGAGAACATTAAACTACGTTTAAACTTAATCCACATATCAAAAACCCGTAATTAAGAACTTACTTAGATGGCACTTCAACCTGCTGTAGGTCTCGGCCAGATGAAAAATGTTCTCCATGCGCTTCAAACTTTTGTACATTGTCTCCAGTGTTATTGACCAAGGATTTTTGGGTCTTCCCCGTTTTCGCTTTCTTTTATATAGATTATCGAAAATCTTTTATTTTGGATTATTCGCGTTCATTTTTCCGATGTGTCTGAGCCAGCACCTTTATCTGTCTTGCTATGTTCTCAGTGGTGTAAAACTCATTGAACTAATGATTGATTTGTCGAATATACTTCTGGTCAACGCATGGGAATCGCAAGCGGGTTACATTTTCCTTGAGATGGCTTTGCTTTTTAAATGTTTCCTTAGACCATAAAGACACCTGTTTGCAAGCACTATCCTTCGTTCTATTTCAAGCCCGATACTTTTTTATTTTATCAGGGGATCAATCATGAGGTTTGATATTTAATGTGTTGCTTTGTACAGAAATTCACATTGCGTTTTAAAATTTCAAACGCTGCATAGCTTGAGGCATTGAAATTTTTAAAACTGTACATGAATTTCTGATGAAAGCAACAACAAAATTACAAAATATTTATGACATTGTTTGTGCTTCCAATGTTATTCTTTGGCGTTGCGCTACGTTTAACATGATTAGGGCCTTCAAATTCGTTGAAGACTTTTTGCAAAAAAAAAAAGTGCAAAAAAATTCTGGATAACTTTTTGTCAATAGTATAAATTTGTATTTATATATTTATTTATAGAGTTTTTTATAGCAACGTGTCACTGACTGAATTGTCATCTATCATTTTAATTCAAAAAAAAAAAAATATTTGGAAACCGTTATTTGTTCATAAAAATTGTATTGTGCTACCAAACACACGCGTTTTTAAAGGTTAAAACGTGTTATCTACATAAAAAATATTTGGGTATATAATAAAATAATAAAAACTGTTTTTACGCCATATGTGTACATATGTATGTACATTAGAGCGACTCAAGTTGTATGGAAGTGAAATTCATGCAAGGAGTACCCCCCGCAAAATGAACCTTGGACTCTTTTAAGATGACATTTAAAATATTTCGGCTTCAGTTTTGACATCTCGCCTTTTTGTCAAAACGCGAACTAGCACGAATTTCAAAAAAAGCTGACCCCAGTATTTAATTAAATCGACTAAAGATTAAAATATGTTAATTTGGCATTTTTATTACCAACAACCCCGAGCAAAAAATTCAAAAACCGTTCTTTTTTACAGAATATCCTTACAAAAGGGACATGGATGATTAAAAAAAACCTTTCTTATGATACCCATATTGTATATGTTGGTAAGGAAACAGATTCTCAAATTAACAAAACATGCAAAAATAGACCCTTTTTAAAATGGTCCAGCTCACGAGAGGTCAAAGCTGGAGCCGAAATATTTTAAGTATCATCTAAAAAAAGTCCAATGTTCATTTTTAGGAGGGTACATCGAGCACTTTTTTGGTGAGTCGCTCTAATATACATATGTATGTATGTATATACGTTGAAATTTGTGATCAATCAATATAATGAACCCCCTACAGGGTATTGCAATCGATTATACTTCATTTAAAGAAGATGATGGCGATCTTATAACAGGTTTGTGTTCAAAATTCGTCATACAGGCCAGTTCTGAAATTCACTTTAATTCAAATCATGTGATTTTGGCGTTTTGTTTTTGTGTGTTTCAGTGTGATTTTCAATTGCCGAAAGCACACCGAGAAACACAAAAGCAGAACCCCACAAAATCACACCTGTGATTTCAAAAGCATGTGATTTGAAAATACGTGATTTTCAGAACAGGCCCGATAGTTATAATTTTAACCAAAAATTTATTCTAGATTCAGATTATTAACCATAATATAGTCTCTTGTCGTAGAAGGAAACGAGTCCACTTTTCGGCTTCAAAAAATCGACTAGAGAATTTGAATAAACGTGTGAAGGGGCAGCAATATTTAGGATTTTCGACAAGCGATGGAGTTGTCAAACAAAATATAATAAGAATACACCGAAAGTTTATCAAAATTGATAATAAAATTGTTAAAATGTCTTTTGATAGTCTATATCTGAATTATGATTTCTTTAAAGATTATACCAACAACAAATTTATTCGTTTCACATCCATTAGACCTGGTCAACACAAAACTGATTCCACCGTATCACAAATCAAATCTCTCATCTATCTACCAAGTGGTGACATTATATATAAAGTTAGTTTTGATGACGTATACAATAACCTTCCGACTACAATTAAAACATACAGCGGTCATATACAAGCAAAGCCCTTACAATATGGCCCACGTACCATTTAACTAAGCAAATGGAAGCACTTACAAGCATTGAAGCCTGTTATTCCGCAAGAATATCATTCTTTTTATGATAATTTAAAACATGCGAATAAATATTTACTTTTTTGCTCTCAAATATAGGGTAATGCAAAATTAATAACCATAATTTCGAGTTATATTAATATGATTACGCGTTTCTTAATATTTTACTTTTTCATTAAATATTGTTTTATTAAAAAAAAACCAATTATTTTAATTTAAGTTAGCGTTACTTAAATTAAAGTCTCAAATAGTATTCATTACAGCTCATTTTATTTTTGTTCAAATAGTGCTATCTGCTTATTTCAATGTTCAAATCGATACAATTTTAATTCGTAAAAAGTGCGAACAGCCATATAAGCGTGAATATCTGGAATTAAAAAAATATTATATGTATGATTAAGACGTTTATTTTTAATAATATTGTAAAACAAAGTTTAGTTAATACTCTAAGAGTTATAGAAAAAATCAGTTTTTTCGCTCTCCTGTAAAATTGTGATTTTGCTGATAGCACTATTTGAATAATAGCCCTCGATGTGAAATATTGAAGGAATAGGACTATTGCAAAAGCGCGTTAAAAAAATTTAAATTAACCTCTTAGAGTTCATTCGAAAAATAAAAATGTTTAATATTATTACAATAATTAGAATTACAAAAAATTTTAAAACTCGTACCTAAAAAGTTGCATAATAAAGAAAAGTAAAAAAAAAAATTAAAATACTATGCAATAGTGCAGAAAAAGAGTAAAAACATGAGGTATGCAGTGTGCAAATGCCAACAAAGTTACAGCAAAAAAAAAAAAAACAAGTGCTTGCATATAACTGGAGCTTCGTACAGACGCACAGTGGCGCCCGTAGAGCAAGCGAGGTTGCAAAAATCAAAATTTTCATGAGTGCCGACGAAGTTTTGAATAAACCCATGTTATAGGAAACTTTTCAACGATTTCAAATATGCCACTCTTAATAATATCACATTTTTAGTTTAGAAGATATAACCGTTCAAAGTTGACCGACTTTCGGTTTTCAAAAAAACACACAATTTTTAGTCAATTTGTTGCGATTTCAGGTGTAATATCACGAAAAATAGGTAACGAATCGCCTTATTTTTTGTTTGTATTGATTGATGTATTTATTAAATGTATAATGATAAAAAAAAAATTAACTGTTTGCTTTGTGTTTCTCCTGGTAAATCACTATTTAAAAACTATCCGTTTTTTCACTATTTTTCAACTTTGACGGAAAATAAAAAAAAACTATATTTTTCTATATTTGCCATATTTGCAAAACCTGTTCTTTGATTATTTCTTTACATAATTCAAAAGGTTTTATCTGCCCGTACGTGCCCGTTTGGCTTCTAGAGGTAAAAAAGTTTAAAAAGACATGGTTGCAGAAATTGTATGGCGTCCATCCCTTATATGTTTTGACTGACAGTAGTTTGATCTAATAGTTTGAAAAAAACTACTCATTGAAATTAGCAGGTACGTACCTCACTTGAATAATACTTTGGCGTACAAATGGTCAAGAACAATATTCACTTATGGTCCCTACAGGTAGGCACAAATCTTATTTGGACACGTGCATAATATCAAAATTGCATTATTCAGCCTAAATCCATATGTATGCAGGGAACAGGTAAATTTTTAGGCATGGTAGCATAAGCCTATATATTGCAAAATAAGCATAATGCCTGGATTAGTCTACGACTGAAAGTTGGCACAACAATTACTGAAACCATTAAACAATTTAAGTACTGAAAACATGGCGTTGAACAATTTAAAATTATTTGAACTGTTTAGAAAGTCAACCACACCAAAGTTTTTCACGGAAGCTGCTTTAGAAGAACTTGATAGCTTATACGGAAATATTGAGAGAAGCGAAATTATAAAAAATTTTTTTTATCTGATATATGCAAATATTAAGGCAAAATGGGTGAAATCTAATCGAACCATTCAGAACTTCAACTCCAAATACAAGGACTGGCTTAATGAAGACACCATCCTGGATATATTAGCAGTAGATAAACCCACCACATCAACCAGAGGAGCAAAAGGAAGGCCAAAAAAAGTATTGAGGAGTGTTCAATTTTCACAAGAAAGAGGAAACTTGCCGATGCCACCAATGACTTGACCACGAAGCATTTATCGGACGCGCTGTCTATTAAATATACAAAGGATAGTGAAAGAGTTAGGTCGCAGATAACCAAATCTGTTGCTGATGCAAGCCCACTGCGACTAAAAAGGATTAAGGAAAGCATTCCCACGCCCACAAACGCACACATTAAAAAGTATGGTTCCGAAGAAGCCTTGGCCTTGTTTATGGACTTAGAACTTTCCAAAGAGAAATATGAGAAACTGCGGGCATCTTTAACGCGACACGGCGCTGACGTTTTACCCGGATACAAGCATATTACGCAAGCCAAAATAAATTCACGACCACTGCATACGGAGTTTACGGAAGTCTCTGCGAAAGCCAATCTGCAGGATCTCATGGGCCATACAGCAAAACGGTTGTTGGAGAGTCTTCCTGAAAATGAGGTGAAAATTCTTCCTGAGAAGTTGACATTGATCAGCAAATGGGGCTGCGATGGATCATCCGGACAAAGCGTTTATAAGCAAAGGATATCTTCCGATGACGCTACAATATCGGACGGAAATATGTTTATGGCATCTGTTGTTCCTTTGCGGCTAAAATCTGATGTTTCCCTACACTGGAAAAATCCACGTCCGTCATCAGTGCATTATTGCCGACCAATAATGTTTCAGTTTGCAAGGGAATCGGCAGAACTCATAAGGACCACGGTGAAGGACATTGAAGAACAAATAAGCAAGATTAAGCCTACAAAGCTGCAAATTGGAGAAGGAAAATATATAGAATGCAATTACGAGTTCCACCTGACCATGGTTGACGGAAAAGTCGTAAACGAACTGACAGGAACAACCTCAACAATGTCATGCCCGATTTGCAAAAAGAGTCAGAAGAACTTTGGTAATTTAAACGATTCTACAAATGAGGAGAATTACGAATATGGAATGTCACCATTGCACGCAAGGATAAGGTGTATGGAATTCTTGCTAAAACTGGCATATACCCTACCACAAGAGGAGGAAAACTTCGATGAAAATACATCAATAAAGGATAAGGAAAAGATAAGAAAGAAGCAAATACAGGATGCTTTTTTTAAACAAGTTGGACTAAAAGTAGACTGTCCCAAGCACGGATACGGTAACTCAAACGATGGAAACACTTCTAGGAGATTTTTTGAAAATTATGAGGCAGTAACTAGAATCACTGGAATTGACAATAAAATCGTGAAAAGATTGGGAACGATCTTGGATGTTTTAAACTGCAAAGAAAATGTCAGTTCTACAAAATATGGAGAATATGCGTCGAAAACTGCATCTCTTTTAGCAGAAATGTATCCACAGAAGAAGTTGACCCCGACCGTCCATAAAATATTGGCGCATGGCAAAGATATAATTGAGTACCAGTCTTTGCCAATTGGAGAGCTTTCTGAAGAAGCACAGGAGTCTCTTAACAAATTTTATAAAAAATATAGATTGCAGAACACATTCAAAGCATCAAGGGTAAGGCAAAATGAGGACCTATTCAACATGTTGGCAGCATCTTCCGATCCACTTATTTCTTCCCTGCGGCATGTGAAGTCACGAATAGAGTTACAAAATAATTATAGTTTAGAAATGGTTAGTCTTTTAGATATACGAATTGTGATGAATATTTTACAGAAAATTGAAAAAATAAATTAAAAAAAAAAATTATTTTTTTTTAAATTTGTTGGGTAATATTTTAAAACATAAAACCCTAAAGAAAAAAAATAAAAACAATCTAAAAATGTAAAAACAATTTTTTTTAGTTAACATAAAAATGATTTTTCTACTAATTTTAACTTTGATAACCCATAAGTAGGCCCCTACAAAGCGTAGCACCCTTTCCAAACGCTTATTTCATAGGCAGTTATCTATCATATGCTGTTTAAACTGTTCAATTATCTTATTCGGTTCAAAAGATATGATTTTTGCAACGAAAAAACTCAAATGGCGCCACTGTGAGACGGAGGTTAGATCTAACAATATTGTCAGCAAAATGTAGAGCTTCGAGGGATTAGCATAGGGGAAGAGAGATGCCCTTGTTTCTACGAATCAATGGTCATACATACATACATGTTCATACACACAACCACACATATTAACAATGGTAGCAAATGATCAATGATGCCTTAATAAATATGTAACAAATAATTTAATGGCCACTTATGTTTTATCAACCGCAAGAAGTGGACTCCTTATTTTAAATTAAATTGAAGAATTTAAATAAATTAAGTGCTATTAATATAATAATTAAATGAATTCAAAATAAATAATATATTAAAAAACATGTAAGTGATTATTTCATTCATTTTAATAATGGCTTATAGATATAATACGTGTTCAAAAGTAGTTTTGTCATTGCTGCTACTTAATAATGAGTGAAATAAGCTATTAATTTTGAAAAAGTAAGCTCTATTAAATATGTACCAAAAAGCATAACTTTATACTTCTTATTTGATGAAAATATGTTTTGCAAAACTTTTTAATTGATAGTTTTATTTAGATAATTTTTATTTAAATGTGTGTCACACGATAGAAAGATTCCATCAAGGGATGGCTAGACTTAAACACTGGTACAGTGGTTAAAAGTTGGTTTCTCTGTTAGGTGACATTTGCTACAAATTAAAACTGCAATGTTGTGATTTTTATTTTTGTATAAATTAAATAGGGTTTAGATAAATTTCTTTTAAACAAAAATCGCGAAAAAATTTTAATGCTCAAAAAAAAAATTACCGAAAAATTGTTTTTAACAGACATGGATTGATTTAACCGGGCAATTCCCATACCTTGAGTAATGAAAAAGTCTGATTTATCTTTCTAAATAATATAAATACTTCGAGTTTACACTAAAACTAATTAGTGCTATATTCGGCTGTGCCGAATCTTGAATGCCCTCCACCGACAGGAGAGAGCCCTCTGATAAATTCATATATCTTATTAACTAAGCTTCACAAAAATGAACGTCAGTTGCGGTTTAGAGCCCTATATTAAATTATTGACGGACAATACGGAAGTTTTATGCGTTTCTTGTTAGAACTTTGAACTGGCTTGAGTAATATATCATGATTCGTAAAAGTTTTAGCCGAACGAAAATAATTTTAAGGAGGGTAATTCGTATTGGACCTATAGTAAATTATGGACCAATCATCCCAAAATTCTTAAGAGTGATTTCTGGTATTACAAAAAATAAATTAGAATAAATTTCAATACAGCAGTGTAATTAGTTTTAGCGGTAACAGTAAATTTCACAAATTTGCATGATATTTTTTCTGGCCATATGAATCTAAGTTGGAAGAAATTTTACCGCAATATCTATATCTGTTATGGTTTAAGGGGAATTTAATTATTTTCCCAAAATGGGCTTTATTTGGTTTTAGGCGTATGTAAATATTGTACAAAATCAAAATATTAGATATAATAGTTGCCATTAGCCTCTTTAATGCCATAATGGGCGCTGAGGAAAATTTTAATTATGTAATATTATTTCATTGAGATTAATAAACACAATAAAATAATAAAAAAAAAACTATTTTCCGAGAGCAGGGTTTATATGAGGCCTATAGTCAATTATGGACCGATCTTCACGAAAACTGACATTGCAATTTCTTGTCATATAAAATTGTAACGTACCAAATTTTATTATGATAGCATTATGTATTAAACTGTTTGCCGGGTGTAGGGTTTAGATGGGGCCTAAAATAAATTATGGACCGATCTTCAAAAAATGTTACAGTGTGATTTCAGGTCCTATTAAACTGTGAAGTACCAAATTTTAGTATGATAGCGTTGTTAATTACGATTTTAGGCGTACTAAACTGTTTTCCTCGATTAGGATTTATATGGGGCCTATAGTCAATTATGGACCGATCTTCACGAAATTTAACAGTATGATTTGCAGTCGTATAAAGCGAATTCGTGCAAAATTTTATATCATTCCGTGAATTATCCACCATTTATGTTAGTTTTTGTATCAAAATTATCAATTTTTTTAAGGTGGTGGTTCCATATTTTGATTCATAGCTCTAATCCTACTAAAGCGATGTTGCTGGACTTCAATCCCAAACTGCTTAGGATAACTACAAGCAATTTGAGACCAAGTTTGTTCTTTTCTTTTGCGTTTTTTCAAAAGTGAGCGTGTTTTCAACAGACGGACAGATGGACAGACAGACGGACATGGCTAAACCGACTTAGGGCTAATAAATCAGAGCAAGTTAAGCTGTCTTTTTGGTTTAAAATGTGTTTAAGCCAACAAATCTATAAATCAGAAAACATATAAGCCATCTTTAAACGCATAAAATTGGTCGTTTAAACTACCAATAAAAACCATATGAATTTGTCAACATTTATCGTAGTGCTGCCACATGTTACTTTTTAAACTACATATAATACATGGGACACTGATTTACAACTGTTGAGTTTAAACTTCATATAAATTTAAGTTTAGTTCAACTAAACCAGCGTTTAAGCACTTACTGATTTATTAGCCATTATAATTACGCAAGTAATATATATGTTTTATGGGGTCTTATATGTATAATAAAAAAAGTTTCACACGGAATGACAAACTTAATATACCCTCATTCACCACTAGTGGTGTGAAGGCTATAAAAAATTCAATTTAAAAAAAATATTGCTTATTCCGATTTTATAGGGGTGCCACTTACAGGCGACACTGGGCATAATTTAAGCACTGAAGGCTGTCTACACAGATACCTGTGTTGCGGTTACAGCTAATGCAACAGCAGCTGGTTTGGATAATTAAGAATCTCTAAAGATTTTTTGCAATTTTAAACACAATTTTATATTATAATTTTAATTAAAATTCACAATTTTAACTTCAAATTGAGTTCTTATTGTTAGTTTCTAAAAACCAAAAAAAAAATATTTTTCTCAAAAACGTTTTTTTTAAGATCTTTATTATTTTGAACTTTGAAGAACAAATAAAACAAAATAACTTTTATTTTTTTATGTACAGTTGAAAACATGTTTTGAACACCAATGATAAATATTTTTCAAAAAAAAAAAAGAAAAAAAAAATTATAAAAAAAACGTTTTTGTGTATTTTTCAAATTTTTTGTTTTTTTGTTTCTTTTCATGTACAAAACACATATTGTACTTTAAAAATCAATATCTTTTTTGTGTTTCCTATTTTTTTTTAACTGATAGAAAAAAAAATTTATTTTGTACGCATGAGTTTTGAATTTTTTAAATGAAAAACTTAAATTTTAAGTTTTCGGTTCTTTATTTCTGATGCCTGACTAGAACTAAACAATAACTGAACCTGAAGTAGAACTGTACAAGAACTGAAATAGAACTGAATTGGAAATTTTTATTTTATTTGTTTTATTTATTCATAAACATTTTGTTTATATACATAGAAATCTTAAATTTACTGAACTAGTCCTGTACTAGAACTAAACTATGTACAAATTAATAATATTATTGGAATTGAACTTGAACTGAATCAGAACTGAACAAGAACTAAAATATAAATTAGATTTTTATCTTAAATTTGACTTCATATAATCATCAAATCAAAACCGCAGTTTAAACTTAAATCTCAACCAAAAATTTAATATAGAACTTAAGCTAATATTTTTCGTTATTTTAAATTTGTATATAAGTTTGTTTAAAAATTGGCAATAAATATTCAACTTGAAAATTTAAAAAGAAAAATTATTTGTACGAACTTTTTCTAAAATTGCTCAATTTTTTGGTCTGTTTTACAGAAAAAAAATAAATATGGATTTTAATTGAAAAATTTGTGATATTAATTACAAAATTAATTAAATTTGCACTAGTAAACAAATTAATAGTATCAATTAAACGCTTAATTCACTTGACTTAACGTATAGTTCATTTGATTTAACGTTTAATTCATTTGATTAAATATTTAATTAATACTAATATTTTTAATTAATGCTTTAATTGTTGACTAATTTTGGAGAATTTTTCTGTGTTACTTCTCATGAACTCATAAGTGATCATCTTCTTATTTAAAAAAAAAAACCCTTGAAACGTTTAAGGATAAATAAATTAAGCTTTATTCTATTTAAGACATTTACTCATAACTTTAAATTAGCCCTCTTCTTTCGCCATAACTGTTGCCTGTAGAAAACATCAAACAAATTAAATAACATCAAAATCCTTACAATTCCCTTATTAGATTTGTCTAATATTTTAGTACTAAAATGCATTTTAAACAAACATTAACAAGCTCTTAAAAAAAAAAAAAAAAACAGCACTGCCAGCCTCAAAATATGCTAACAAATAATTTAGCGCTAAAATGAAAAAGTACTAAATAACATGCGCTTTAGGGAGAGAACAAAAAAGAAAGGGAGAAAGGAAAAGAGAAACTAAATCACGTGTTTATTAAGAAAATGACAAGCCGGTAACTACAATTGTTGTAAGGAGAGAGAGAAAGCAAGAGAGTTTGTTTTTAGTCTCTGAGAGCAATAACGTTATTTTAAACGTTATTTGTTAGGTACTTATTAATGTTTGAAGGAGAATGAGAGTGCCATTTAAGTACTCAGAGACAATGCCTCTTTACTTCATACAACCGCGAGTAAATTAACAGTGAGTACGAATTGTTTGATTTTTTACTTAATATTTGACTGGGACTAGGACAATATTTTTACTATTGAATGAAAAATACCAAACGATACTACGACTTTTATACGAGACGAGAGTAAGAAACATACGAATTGAAAAAAAAAATTTTAAAAATATCTGAGAATGTGGCTTTTGCTTTAAATATATAAATTTTTTTTCGTTCCATATAAATGCTAAAGAGTAGGTACTAAAAAAGTCTCGACTCTCGTCTGAGTAACTGTTTAAGACGAAAAAAAAGAAAATAATCAAACATGCAGGTCCGAAGCTGTTTGAAGTATAAATGAAGCCAAGTACTATAGAACAGCAACAACAACATGAAGAGTTCTATACTTTAATATCATACATTTTATATGTGTCGTATACAAAACTGCGACAATTGTCGTAACACAAATTCAGTACACCGACGTTATTTGCTAACGAAGCACTGACAATGCTACGGAGCGGTATAATAATTTCTATAATTATTTACGGTTTGTGTGTGTTTTGTTGAAAAAAAATGTATTTAAAAATCTGAAAAATCAAATTTTAATAATATATGGAAATTTTAAAAATTAAAAAATAAATCAAATATGAAACAAAATGTTTCCTTAAAGTTGAGAAGAAAATGTGTTTTCATTTCAATTTTAAGCATAAAGTGAATAAAAATTTGCAAAAATGTTTAAAAGCTCCTAAAAGTAGGCTTTGAAATTCTAACGTTCAATTCTCAACATAGGCTTAAGATATAAGTTTTTGTTTCTATTTAAAACATCTTAAAGTGCATTCTTCGAATAATGTTTAAAAGTGTTGGTTTTTGTGTAAAATAAAAAAAAAAAAAAAAAAATAATTAAAAAATTTGTTGCCACTTAACTATGTTTTAAAAAGGCCAAGGAAAGAAAATTTATTAAAGAAATCTCTTAAAAAGAGATTTAAAGAAATACTTAAAGTTGTTTAAAAAAAATATTTCAAAAAAATAATATCCCAACCTTAAGGAATACTCGTATATGAGTCGTATACAAAATATAAAAAAAATAATGCTGCAGCTGCTGAAAAACTAAATAAGAAGAACAAAAATATATAATAAAATAGTTCTTGTGTCAAGCAGAGGAAACAAGCAGAAATAAAGCAAAAGTAGGTTAGCAATTTTTTATAATATGCAGCAACATTAATGCAACACATATTCTTTGAAACTTTAAGAGAAGCAGTAAGAAAATTAAAATTTCTTACACACAAATTGCAAGAAATTAAAAAGTATTAAAAAAGTAATAAAAACATCGCTCCTAAAAAAAGCTATACAAATCTTTTAATACAAATTAAAATACATAAAATAAACAGGACATTGTTCGGCAGAGCTCTTATTTAAGCAGTTTTTGAATCCCTTTAAATATTGCTATAATTCGAAAATTAAAGTCAATGTTCCATTAAGATTTTCGATTTCTGCCGAAAAGTACGCTATATGTTTTGTGATTACATTGTACAAAAAGGCATTCTACCACATTTTTGTCATTACAGCTTTTATTAAAAAAAACTGCCAAATCTAACAGGCGTATTTGTGAAAATATATTTAATTTATTAAAGGTTTCCAAAACAAATTTTCTGTGAAAATTTTACTTAATAAGCGTTTGTAAAATTTAATTATCGTTTATGAATACGGCCGTAAGTTTATAAGTACAGATACATAATATTACAAAATAAAAAGCATATTTTTTGACAAAAAAAAAAAATATATATATTTTAATTGATTGATTGTCAACTTAGAATACATAAAGCACAGCTTTAAAACAGCAAATAATTTCAAATATACAATTTGATATGTTTATTTGATTTATTGATATCCCAGCAAAAAACTGTTTTAGATATGAAAGCAGTAAATAGGTATACGGCATCCTAGCAGTTCTCGTTTTTTTGCTTCTAAAAATTACTGCCTTCCACTACTGCTTTAAGGTAAGGCATAAAATGCGACAATTTTTAAAAGCAGTATTAAATACTAGTAGAGAATCGCTGTTTTTTTTTTTTGAGCACGTTTTTTTCTGCTTCAATGAAATAAGTGAAATCATGTATTCTGTTGATAAAAAATATAAAATTTCAACTAAATTTTACAGCAATTGAATATAATTGTGTAAAAATGTATAACCCCCTTAAAATTAAAAAAATATTTCTTATATATAAAAAGTTAATAAACGCTGAAATAACCAATTTTCATAAGTTTTTTTTCACTTACTTTATTCACGTTAAGCAATATCAGTTTTTAAAGCGTGAAAAGGACACCCTCTACGCGTTGAATTTTAAAGAAAAATCATTTAATATTACACTGCTAATTCTGCCTTTTTTTGCTAAGATATAATCAGTTGTTTCATTCCTTTCTAGCTGCTACGTGTTCTTAACAATCTAAAGCATTAATTATAAATAAAGATAAAATATTATAAATTAATCTCTCGTATTTTCTTATTTATTAAAAACACAAAAGATTGTTTTGGAATGATGTCACTTAATTTAAGTTATTTTTGCCTTGAGGTAGTTCTAAGCAGCAGAAGAAGTATGCTTTAAGTAATTACCTTAAAATAAAACATAAAGAATATTTGTAGGGCCAAAGAAATATATTAAGGCAGACATTTTATTTAAATGTAGTTGCAAAAGTTAAATCTTAGTATATGAAACACAATTTTTTAGTTTTTGCCAAATATAAATTCCGTTTAAAATTGTGCTTTAGAGGCCAAAAAAATGTTGACCCTATTTTTTAAAAGAAAAAGTTAGCTCTTAATGGTAAAATATTGTAGTTTGTACTTAAAAGTAGGTTTTATATATATATATTTTTTTTATTAGTTTACCTAAAAGTTATTCTTTATAATATTTATTTGGCTCCTAAAAGTATATAACTTGAATAAAATTATTAAAATCAGACTTAAGTAGTTCTAACAGACACAATGCAATTTTTTATACAGAAATTAAATTCGAAGTATTTAATACAATCAGAACATTTTTTTACGAGCATAACAACTTTCTTAATGCAAACCCTCAATCAAATACTTAATGTATGTTATGCCTCAAAATATTTTTGTGTGCCTATAAGTATGCTTTAAGTTTTGTAATTTCAATAAATGTATGAAAATCTCTTCAATGAAAAGTCTATATTTAGGCTTAAGACATTCTTTCAGGGACAATGATTTTTTTAGCACAAAATTTAAGGAAGTTTAATTGGATAAAATCAGAACATACTTTTTGAAGCAAAATAAAAAATTGAATTTAATTTTTTAATGCAAGCCCTTAATCAAATACATTATGTTTATGTTTTCTTCATCGTCATATAAAAATGAGATATATTGTTTTTAAATGTAACATTAAGATTCTTGAAGGTTGTAAAATCTTATGTTTTAATTATATCATGTCGGCTTCTCCCTGAATAAAGTTTTAAAATTTATACACCAATAACATGAATAACATTTTAATATGTTAAGTATACTTTTAGGGATTCATAAGTACTTAAATGCAGAAATGTACCTTAGGTGAAACTATATTACTTCGATTTGTAACAGATTTTCTGGGGGTCCGCGAAAGATATTCAAACACTTTTTGTTCAAAATCTTAAGGATTTCAGTTTAAGCAAACTTTAAATTTATAACATTAATGGCCAATTTCACCAAGTTCAGTTAAAAGTAACTATTACTGTAACTTCCAGTTAGTAATATATTTTTTGCAGTTATAACTGGAAGTTAATTATAACTTAACTTGGTGAAATTGGCCGTAAATATTTCTAAAGTTTAGTTACAACAATACCATCTAAGCGGAAAAAATAACAATTTTTGTTATGAAACTCTTAAGAAAAATTATAAGAATTTTTTTCTTTTATATGTTAATTTTAACATACTTAATAAACAAATAAATATTATTTATTCGTTCGAAAATTAAAGCGTTTTGAAAAAAGTGTCTGCTTGCATTGTAAACACCCTTAGAAAATTTCGTTTCCATTGCGGATACAGTCTTTTTTCTTAAGTCCCAGGTGACGTGGACAACAAGTGCGTATTTATCAAATATTTACGTCGATGCCTCGAATATAAGGAAAATAAAAGACATCGTAGAACTCTTATATCTGACCAGATTCTCAACAATATAACATTTATTATTTTCTTCCCAGTATTAAATACAAAAAATAAAGTGCGGAAATAAAAAAGTACAGTTAAAGCATGAAATAACACAACGCTAGAAATCAGCGACTTGGATTTTGAAAATGAGGAGGAGTTCAAATGGATATTAAAAATGAGGAGGAGGTAAAATACATTTTAAGTCGAATAAGTTAGGAAAATCTAATGTTGTTTTGGAAAAATAATATCAGACAAACAGATTTGTACACATATCGCTCATTTGATGCAACAACGTCATAAGTCATAAATTGTTCATTTTGCCTTAATATCACTAAAGCATAGTTAATCATTCTTATAAAGATATTGTAAACTCAATTCTTGAGATAAGAATACAATCTTGCTTTTTCCATTAAGTTGTGTGTAAATTTAAAACTTTAAAGTCGTTTTTTGTAAAGCCAATATTTTCGAGATATGACGATGTTGCAGCTAAAGAGCGATATTGAAATATACTCGAAAGAATTTATGAGTAGATATATATATATATATATATATATATCGGATATCGGAATGTAAATTTCATTGATAAAAGTTAATAGAAGTACAAAAATATATATAAGGAAGTTATGGCAATATAGGGGGTTGTATTTGTATGGGAGCTATTCAAATATGGACTGATTCTAATAACATTTGGTAATACATTGTAGATTACAATAAAATATATTTGGAACAAATTCCATATTAATACCAACATAATAAGATGGTTAGTGGGCACAAAACTATGTGACCATTTTCAGTAGATTTGGTTGTTTTGGCAATTGGAACCTAAGTAACACATTTATAAAATTATCTGCAAAATTGCGACCTGTTCTTTGCGCCAGCCTGTCTGCCGGAAGGATGGTCAACGTTATAGCGATTCAAAAAATGACTCAAGTGACTCGAACTGTGTACTAAAAGCTGGGTCAACGAACACTATTTTAAAGGATTTGCAAACATCAGCCCGAACCCTCTCGATTATTATTGTGTGGCTATAAAAAAAGAAGAACTTGCTTAACCCTTAAAGGTCTGACTTTTCAAATTTAATTTTAAAAAAAATATCAATGTGCTGTTTATTTCATTCACCAGATAAAGGGAAAAATAATTTTAAAAAAATTTAAATAATCATTTTTTTTTTTGCATTTAATTCAAAAATAAAGCAACATTTTTTTTACTATTAATATTTATTATAATATTTAAAAATTTAATAATTTTAAGTGCACAATTCGATTTAAAGTCCGGTATTAAATTTGAAACTTCAGGTATTTAAGGATTAAGATATTACAGATTTACATATTTAAGTTTTGCAAATTTACTTAAGGGGTTTCTCTCCTTCAAGTATTTGTACTAAAAAGTATGCTCTAAGTGTTTTAAAAATACCTTAGACTTTGTAGTTGAGTTAAGGAAATTTATAAATCATAAAGCATAATTTTAGGAACATAGAATTTTTGTATACAAAAAACAAACAGTATCTAAACCCCTCCACTACTGCAAGTTGTATTAACTACTTTCGTCTCATAATAGCAACAAACGTAAAGTTTTTGTTTTTACATTAGGAATTTGTTTTTCCCTTAAAGTATGTTTCAAGCTTGCAAATTGTTTTACTAAAAATATGCTTTAACATTTATTATATCACTTTGTTTTACATAATTCATATACATGAATTTACAAAACTTAAAGCATAATTTTAAACATAAAGAAATCTTTCAAAATAAACTTTTCTAATCCAAAATTAAAACAATTTGTTTAATAAATTATTTGAAAGGGTCAAGTTTTTTTAAAATAAGATTCCATTTGCGTTTTGAATAGGATAAATTTATATCAAAATTATTAAAATATTTATACTTTTTAATATGATCGATTTATAATTAGGGGTTCCTTCTTCTTTTTTTTTATATTGCAATTTACAATCAAGCGCAAAGGTCAAGCATGATTCTTATAAGAAAAAAAAGCAAAGAAGAGTTCAATATTCGGCTGTGCCAAATCTTTGATACCATCCTCCAAAAGTAGGAATATTTCAGGTGAGGGCTTTCTATGGGGCATATCGTAAATTATAGACCGATCTGCACTAAATTGAATTGTGTAATTTCTAGTCGAATGAAACTGTAACAGCCCAAAGTCGGGTTTCGTTACAGTTTCAGGTGTACTAAAGTATTTTCCGAGAGTGGGCTTTATATGGGGCCAAGGCTAAATTAAGGACCAATCAATACGAAATTTAGTAGTATAATTTTTAATTACAAAGAACTAGTTTGTGTAAAATTTAATAGCAATTGGTTTATACCGTCTCTAAAATATGTCACCTTTCTTCACAGAAATAAACATTTTTTGGGCGGTCGGTTTACATTTGGACTCACAACTCTTTTCATACTTAGCCAACTGTGCTTCAATCTTTCAATCCCAAACTACTGAGGAGTACTAGAAGAAATCTGACACCAATTCTTCATATGATTCAATTAAAATTTTTCGTTTCAGTCGTTTGTAAGCGAGCGTGATTTCACCAGACGGACAGACAGACGGACATGGCTAAATATATTTGGAATAACACATGGACTCAGAACTTATATATACGTATATGAGGGTATGAGGTCTTAGGTAAATATTAAAAAAGTGTGACACGTAATAATAAACTAAGTATACCCACATTCACATCTAATGGCGTAGGGTATAAAAATCAATCAAACTTTAATCGCAAAAAAATAGTTTTGTGTAAAACTCCCTGTTTAGATTTTAAGGTGCGATTGGTTTTAAACTTTTTTTCTGCTTTGATAATTTTGTTGCTAAATGCTTTCTTTGATTATGATTCCCGCTTATTGCTTAACACTTGCTTTTGTGACTAAATTGAGGGAAAATGATTTGCAAAATCTTATACACAGACATGAATGTAATTACAAACTTTGAGGCATGCTTTTAGGCTATTTACGCAAGTTTTTGGGGAAAAACTTAATTGCAATAAATTTGTAACATTAAAGGTTTTATTACATAAGCTTAGGAATATTTTATGGTATACTTTGCAATCAAAGAATTTTGGAAATATTTGATTAAAAAATTCTTTTTTAAAACTGTAAAAGAAATTTAGTTGCGCTCATTTACAGAAAATGATTGCTTATTTTCAATAATTGTTACCAGTAAGGGTGCACGTTCTCGAAAAACTAGCAACGAGAGAGTGAAAAAAGAGCATAAAAATTTGAATATTTCAACCACCTGTTTCACGTTTTTATTTACAAAACTAAAATAATTTTCATAATTTTTCAATTAAAGGTTTTTCAATAAAATAACATATTTTTCTAAAATTTAGGAACAATATTTTTGCGCAAAAAGTTCAAAACAAATGACTTTATTATGAAATAATCTTGTATCTTACAGCTGAATAGTGTCGATATTTCTAACTTGCTAGTTTTTGCTGGTAAAGCGTTCATTTACTTAATTTGTAAATTTTAAATTTACTCCCTCGTTGCAAGTTTCTGCTAGTTAAGTAAATGAACACACGTCTTGTTTATTATTAAGTAATTTTTTTTAATCCAAATTTAAACATTTTTAATTAGGCTTAAGTTCATTGAATTTAATTTTCATTAAATTATTTTTATGAAGACAGGAATTTTACAACATGAAATTAATTAAAATTTTATTGATAAGTTTTCATTCTTGACTGCGCTGAGATGTGAACCCAGGCTTTCACGGGCAGGTTACCCAGACTAGTTTCGATTGTAACCACACAATCTAGTCAGTGGAGTTTGCCGTTTTGTTCTTAATTAATTCTTTTATTAATGACATGCTAAGTCCCAATTTTTATTTTTGAAATTTATTATTGGGGGAAAGCTGGTTTCTATATGCATTTCGCTGGTTGCTTAGGCCAGGTTATCATTTTTTCCAAAGACTTGAGAAAAGCTAAAAAAATTATGTAAATATGAGCTTGATTTAATTTGTAATTAAAATTTATTTCATTTTTGATTATTGCTTTATTTGGTAAAAAATGTTGTAGAATTTTTTTTCTGTGTGTTTAAGGTAGTTTTATTAAAGGTTTCATTAAGCCATAAAAAGTATTAAAGGCAAAAAAGGAATTTAAAGCCTACCTTTAGGATGATTTGATTGAAACACTATTTGTAGCGTACTTTTAGGAAAATCGAAGAAACATTTTAATTTTAGAATAATAATACAGATATTGTGCGAGGTTTAAAAGGTCTATAAGAAGATGCTTAGCATTAACTTAATTAAACGTTTCATTCGCTTGATTAAATTTGTAAGTAAAATTTATTTTATTTTTATTATTGCTTTAATTGATAAAAAAAGTTGGAGAATTTTTTTCTGGTGTTTTAATTGGTTGTATTAAAGGTTTATTTTAGCCATAAAATGTATAAAAGGTAAAAAAAGGAATTTAAAGCCTACCTTCAGGATGATTTGATTGGAACACTATTTGTAGCGTACTTTTAGGAAAATCGAAGAAAAATTTTAATTTTAGAATAATAATACAGATATTGTACGAGGTTTAAAAGGTCTATAAGAAAATGCTTAGCATTAACTTAATTAAGCGTTTCATTCGCTTGATTAAATTTGTAATTAAAATTTATTTTATTTTTATTATTGCTTTAATTGATAAAAAAAGTTGGAGAATTTTTTTCTGTGTGTTTTAATTGGTTGTATTAAAGGTTTATTTAAGCCATAAAATGTATAAAAGGTAAAAAAAAGGAATTTAAATCCTACCTTTAGGATGATTTGATTGGAACACTATTTGTAGGGTACTTTTAGGAAAATCGAAGAAACATTTTAATTTTAGAATAATTATACAGATATTCTAGGTCTATAAGTAAATGCTTAGCAATAACTTAATTAATCTTTTCATTCGCTTGACTAAATTTGTAATTAAATTTTATTTTATTTTTGATTATTGCTTTAATTGGTAAAAAATGTTGGAGAATTTTTTTCTGTGTGTTTTAAATGGTTTTAATAAATGTTTAATTAAGCCATAAAATGTATTTAAGGGAAAAAGGAATTTAAAGCCTACCTTTAGGGTGATTTGACTAAAACACTATTTGTAGCGTACTTTTAGGAAAATAGAAGAAACATTTTGATTTTAAAATAATAATACAGATATTGTGCAAGGCTTAAAAGGTCTTTAAGAAAATGCTTAGCATAAACCCCCTTTTATTTTTAAATCCTTTTTTCATATCAATTTTCTAAATTTTTTTTTTTTAATTTGCATATGAGAAATTTCTCATTAGTGATTTTCAAAAAGCAATATTTCAAATATTTAATAAATTAGCACTTTTTAATTAGCTTTGGTTTGGGTTTACTTTAAAATCGCTTCTTAAGTTTTAGCAAGCATTTTACTTTAAATTATTTTTAATTTCTTAAACTTTTTGCATTGAGTGTAATCTGAAATTGTTATTCAAATTTTAAAATTATTGGCACAAAATGTTGCTCAAATGTAGAAATTTTTTTTAACCAAATATTCCAATTTTATTAAAAATGTATTGGCATTAAAACGTTGCCTACTTTTCGGAGCCAATTTAAAAGAACGAGCTCATTATAAATTGTACAGTTAATTAATTACACATAATTAGGAAATGTTTGGTTTAAATGACTTCCTATAATGATCATATTGTTAGGTTTGTTTTTCTCTCTTTAAAAGTACAAGTGTCAACTGTTTATGATAGTAATTAATTAAATATGGCTTAGTTTTGGGTTGGGGTCAACAAATGTTTTAATGTATGATACTTTTTTAATTAAATCAAATTAACGACTTTTTGGTCGAACAACTTTTGTAATAGATAGAAATACTTGCTAAGACATTTTGTTAATGATTTTTTATATTTTGGTAAACACAACGTCTGAAATTTGTGTACTAAATAAGTATAAGAAATTTAAGATGTGATAAACATAAATATTAGATATAATATCCTGCAGATAAGCCATGAGGCTTTGCGGGAATATATTATAAGGAACAATGACAATAATATTACAAATTTATAAATCAATTGAAATTTAAAAAAAAAATATTAATGTATGTAAATACCAAATAACATTGATTTCGAAAAAAATATATTAAAACACAAGTCCACCGACATTTCGAATATTTCAGAAGTGGGCTCTATATATATTATTAATTAATCTCATTGTTTACCGACAACCGGAAAGTTTTATGCTTTTCTTTTTAGAAATTTTGTAAAATATCATGATTTGTAACAGTTTTAGCCGTACTTAAATGATTTTCAGGAGTGGAATTTATATTGGACCTATGGTAAATTATGGATCAATCATCCCAAAGCTCTGAAGAGTGATTTATGGTAGAAAAAAACATAAATTTGAATAAATTTCAATACAGGAGTGAAATTAGTTTTAGCGTTTAGAGAAAATATCAAAAGGCTGTCTAATAAAATTGCATAACATTTTTTAAAAAATAGATATTGGGAATTATTTCTTTTCTTAAGCAACTTTATTATATTCAACATTTTTATTTTTCGAATTTATTCTATGAGTTAAATTTCAGTTATGTATTTTATAAAGCTTTTTGTAATAGTTATATTCATTAAATTTTTTAGGAATGACTGTATACACTACCAGACTATTATCTTGTATCTTCCTGTAACATCTTACCTTAGCTTTCCGTTGGATAGCAATGAAGTTACAAAAGGCTTTATAAAATACATAACTGAAATTAAACTCATAGAATAAATTCGAAAAATAAAAAAGTTGGACATTTTTTAAAGCTAAGCTGGAACAAATTTTAGGTTCTAGGCGTTTTTAGCTAATTTTCTAGAGTTGGCTATATATGGGGCCTATGGTAAAAACTACAAAAGAAAAAACTATAAGAGTTAGAGCTTAAATAGCAAAAATCTGTTATCACTTCAAAAAATTCATTTTTCATAGGTTTTTGTATGAGAAACTTTAAATGCGTTTTTCTTGACAACTATAAGAGTTAGAGCTTAAATCACGAAGTATGATTTCTAGTCCTATAAAACTGTGAAGTATTAAGTTTTATTATGATAGCGTTATTTATTACGGTTTTAGGAGTTATAAACTCTTTTCGGAGAGTAGTCTTTATGTGGGGACTGTGGTAATTTATGGACCGATCAGCACGAAATTTACCAGTGTAATTTCTAGCATTAAAATACTATTAAATACATAATTCTTACCAAAATTTATTATGATGGCATTATTAATAAATTACTTTTAGATTCATGAGATATTCTATAAAACTAAGCCGTATCTGCAAAATCAAGCAAGTAACAGAGCAATAGTCGGCTATGCCGAATCTTATATAGCCTTCACCATAGCATTGAAAATCCAATTGCTTGCTAGCTGATATGAGTGCAAACAAATTTCATATATAAAGAACATTACGAGTTTTTCGCGATCAGTGGGGTTGTGAATGTTAACTCAAATAATATTTATTTATTTATATTCTAAAAGCCTATTAGAAAGTAAAATAAAAAAATTGTGACAAGTTTAAATAATTTCAAAACAACATTTTTTCATTCCTGAAGCAAGCCCTTATTTTTGCTTGTCTATCGGAAATGTCATGGAAATCGAAATCACGTGATATTGAAACAGACGAAGATTTTCAATTGCATTTTTGTAAAAAGGAACGCAGCTTTTCCTGATTTCCAAAGAAGTTAAGGAAGAGGAAAGTGGTCCCCAAAGTATGAGGTATATAAAAGGAAAAACTTTGAATACGGGAGAGTTTTTAAAATTTGTTCGAATTCAATTTCACGTCATTTTAATTTCCATGACATGGCCGTATATTTGATATAAGAGACAATTGAAACTGTAATTTAGGAAGCAAAAAAAAAAACACCACTTACACTTTTATCTAAAAAACTAAACACTTGTCATGAGGACGCGCAAAGCAATTTTATTAACATATTTAAACACTTTTTCTGAGTTGCTTGCTATTTGGAAACAGGCTCTTAAATTCCAAATTTTTTAAGTCATTGACTTTTTGTGCCTAGCACGATACATAGACGCATTGATTGGCTAATCCTCCCTTTTTTGTAATTTTTGTAAGCGACTAAAATTATTTTGTATTTCAGAATATCTATAATAAATTGCTTGAGATGTTGCAAAAGGGTAACACCTTTTTTATTAGTTTCTAAACTTTCGATTCTGCCAATCATAAGAGTGTCAGGTAAACTTTGATTTGATTTGAAGTTTTCAGAGGTTTCTTAAGCCAAAGAACCAAAAGTATTTCTAAATTCTCTACAAATCGTTAACAGGCAAATTTTTTCCAAGGGTGTTCCCTTAAATAAAAGAATAATTTAATTTAATTTGTTGGGTGTTTTTTTTTTTTTTTTTTTTTTTTTTTTTTTTTTTTTTTTTGAGACTTTCAAACAGTAGATTTCAAGCAAAAATAAATAGTGATTGGAAGGAACAAAAGTTAAGAGCCAAAATAAAATAGTGTATTTATTTTTGTGAAAATGAATACAACAGAACAAAGAAGTTCAAACAAGTAATAGTGCTTGCTATATTCGCCTGTTCCAAGTCTTTAATACCCTTCTCTTAAAGTAATTCAGCGTTTTAGGCCACTCACCCACTGACACACATAATCAAACAGAATAAGAAAATAAAATAATATAAAATAAATTATGGTGAGTAAATTTTGTTGTCTAACATACATTTCTCTCTTTAATCGAAAAATCTTATATGTATATGTTATGTTTTAAAAAAATAAAAAAAAAGTATACACATTAAAATAATAAAACAAACAGGGAATTTTAGGAGAAAAGTTGGAGGCAGTCGTGGTTTTTTGTTTATATATCAGTTATTTATTTACCGATCTGTCTGAATTTCAATAGCAAAATTTAGCAGATCGTATGAAGCATAAATGTCTAACACAGCAGTCCCCACACCTTGTAGGGTCTTAAGAAACCCCATTTCAATAGACAGACGGCCAGACAATCAAACGGACATCATTAAATCAACTTCGCTACTCATAGGTAGAAAAAATATTTTATATATTACAGGGTCTTATGTAGCATATAACAATAAGCTTAGCTGTGTTGGCAATTGAAAATATTCACACAAAATTTTAGGATTTTTGGGGGTGTACACACAGAAATAAATAACAACAGTTATGAAGATTTTAAAGTATTAAAGAAAATATTTCGAATATATTTGACAATTTGCTTTATTAACATATGTTTGTAAATTGTCATATCAACAATTTGTTTCAGTTAAAAAATAAATACCATAAATTACATAGATAAGTCCCATATTATTGAAAAAAAAAAAAATAAAAAAAATAAATAAAATATATATATTCCCATATTCATAAAAAATATTTAAGGCTTATAGCAGGCTTATGAAGCGAGTTTTCTATGAAAATTTAAACTTTTTATAAATCAAAAATATAGTATACAACTATAGTATACAACTAGTATGCCGACTACATAGATTACATAGATATGAAACTCCCTTAAAATTTAAAAAAATATACCCAGCGGTAAAAATAAGTAGTAAGCAGGCCTTCTAGAAGGCCTTATTTGGCAGACACAAGGCCTTACTACCCCATTCCATACTCATACATTTTTTACACGCGATGTCCTAGCCAGCCAAGGCCTTCTGCGTTCCCTTCCTCAGCAGGCCTGATTAGAGGCCTTCTTCAGCAGGCCTGATTAGAGGCGTCTTAGCGATCTTTTATTCATTTTATTATTGTTTAATAAAAATTTAATTATTACCACGAGAAAAAAATGTAAACACCGCTTCGTCAAACAATTTTAGAAAAACTAATATAAATTTATGTACTTCTTTTTTCTTTTCACTTTTTTATTTATATTGTTTGCTGTCTTTGGAATGTTTTTTTTTTTTTTTTTTTTGGTAACGGTTTTTCGGTTTTGCTGCTACAAACCATAATGCAATAATACACTTTGCTACAAACGTAGTAGGCGCACAAAATTTATGCATATATCTTTTAAAACTTCTAAAACGTCGTGTGAATTAGAATTTTTCATATAAGTACATCTTACATATAATAATATTACTCACAATAAGGCCTTAAATTTGAATCCCAATATGGCCTGTTTCACTAACTTGCTGGCTTTTTCGTTAAATCACAAACTTTACAAAAATATTTTAATTTCTTATTTATTTTGAATTTTCCCTTAATACTAACATATCACAAATTTATATCACAAAGTATGCTAAACGTTCAATATTTATCATGTTATCCGCGATCAGGATTATGGATTACATAAAATTAGGCTATTCTGCAATTCATCAATACTGCATTACGTCCAAAAAAATCGCGGCATCGAATTCATATATGTGTATATTAAACATGTAACAGTTCCCCGAAAGGTTTGGCCGCAAACCATGGCAACGTTGTTGTACATAATTTTTGACAGCATTGGGTTCTTTACACAAACAAATTTGCCTGTTTTTGTTGTATTGTACAACAACACGTAGTGCTGCCACCTTGTAGTAATTGCACCATGACCCCCATATTCATTAAAAATATTTTAGGTTTATAGCAGGTTTATGAAACGAATTTGCTATGAAAATTTGTTGAACAAAACTTTTATTAAACAAAAATATTTTTATGAATATAGGGGTAATATTTAGAACACAATTATTCTAACGAAAAAAGTAGAATAAATAATAATATTAAAGAATCCATAAAATTCAACGTAAGTAATTGGCTTGGTAACTCTAAAACATGAATTAACGACATTATGAAAATAAAATTTCACCTTCATGTAAACTTTCATAAAATATTCATAAAACTACATTATTCTTTTTTGACAGTTTCGTCGATAATATGTATACTGGACTTTCTCAAGAAATTACCTTCATGTGTTAATGCACTGTAAGATCAATATTGTAGAAATTACAAACGAATTGACAAACTTATGTGTATATACCCTTCCCACATGTGAAGTTAATGGTGAAGGGTATAAAAGAATGTACTATTTAACAAAAATTTTTGGAAATTTTATTAGAACCTTAGGGGCTTATTTTGTAAAACACTTCACCTCACTTCAAAATTATTTTCATACAAATTTTTGAGAATTCAAAAAATTTTATATGAAAAAATTTTGAACGCAAGGTGTTTTCTAAAAGCGTTGTTCAACGTACATTTTCCTTAATAGTTTCTACTACAATTTCAATTATATTTGCTTTTTCCGTTTTTGTGACCTTTAGTAATTGTTTTTCCTTTTCAAAATACTTGCCATGAAATTAATTTCAAGCGTTAAATGTCAAAATTACTTTGTTATTACAACGTTTGTCAAAACTCCCCAGCTTTTTGGGAAAAAAATTAAATTGTGCCATTAATTAATAATAAAAAACAAAATAGTTTGACCATTTTACCCAACACGCTACATTTTTACTGTCGGTTTTATTTCGAAAATTAACAACTAAAATCATAGCAGATTGACTATAATGAAAACATAGAGACAACATACAGTTATGATTGTACTAGTAACAACTGTGTTTACATTGTTGTTGAAACTTCAAGAAAATGGAATTTTGAGAGAAAATTTTTATGTTGTTTTGAGAGAATTTTCGTTCTAGTCTTTTTTCTAAGCTAAAACCTTATAACTAAAGTCATGAAAGTTTAAAAAAAAGCTTCAAGACGAGAATTAAGAAACTTATCCTATTACTTAAAAGCTTTTAAGCACTTAGTTCATCTTAAAAAACTCCTTAATGCTTTAATGAGAACACATTTATATTTATCAGCCTTTCACTACTATAGATAAATTCATATTAAGTCAACAGCACTAAAAAGTAAGAGACAAAGAGATCCTTTAATTAAAAAAAAACTTTTTCTATACAAGTCCCTGCTTCGCTTGTTAATACAGAGAACGGCAATAACAAATAACAGAAGCCGAAAACTAACGTGTTTCTTTATAAGCTCCGCACGAATACCAACCAAACTCTCACTACGGAGTTTAAGAAAGTAATTATTCTACTCAATAGCCTTAAAGCTCCTAAAACAGTCAATTATTGCTTTAACGCTGAAATCAGGTTTTTCTGCAAAATACATAAAAGAGTATTAAAAAACTACTAAACTCTTAAGTAGACACCCAATTTGTGGCTGGGACCACTTGTATTTTGTACGGAGTTTTTGGTGGATATCGCAAAAACTCACACTAACGGCCTCATGGGCCTGACTTGGACCTCTCCATATGTATTGATTTTTATGGGTTTAGCAAGAACATTTTGTTGTCATCTAGAATAACTCTTAAAATTCTTATGTGTGGCGTAAGCCACACCCACCTTTTTAATTGGTGGGTATAAGATATCAAATTTAAAATATTTTTCTTATTATTATTAATCGACCTTTTTATGATTATATTTTCAAAAATGTTTTCTCCTATAAAATATTAAAATATTTTATTCTTAGATGTATATATTTATTTATCAAATCTGAATACCACTCATATAGAACTAATGTGTACAAAGTTTCATTACCGTATAAATATTCATTTACGTTTTAAACATTTAGATGCGTATCCCGATGACTTTATATGAGACCTATTGCGATCTTTATTTCCGTAGAATATTGAAGTTTTTAAGCATTGCACATGTTTTACAATTAGGGACATCGAAGGGTAATTATTCGACCGGCTTAGACCGGGTTAGCTTAACTTTGTCCATTTTAAAATGTCCTGATATGACAGGGCCTGGCCAGGTGCAGGTGGATACAATATGGACAACATTTTCATTAGGCCAATTGCCGTGACCACGACGTTTACAACTTTATTTTTTTTTTCTTGAAAAAAACACTTTGCTTCAGGAATACATAAAGTTTCGTTCTAATAAATTTAATAATTTTTGAAAATAACTGAAAAAAATTTAAAAAAGCCTGGCAATTCCCAGGTATACATTTAAGGGTTAAGGGTACTTTACACTATCAAGCCTTTCATATTTTGAGGAAAATTTAACCCTGTCATGATAAGTTGTTATTGTTTTTTTTTTTTTTCAATAATAAGATGACGGAAACATTTTCGTTAAAATACTTAAGACTTTTATTATAGTGTAAAACGGAATTTTAATAATTTTTTGCGGGTAATGAAAATTTTTTCGGGTTCGAGCCACACAGCAGTCAAGAATGAAAAATTATCAATAAATTTTAAGTAATTTCATGTTGTAAAATTTCTTTCTTCATAAAAATAATTTAATGAATATTAAATTTAATGAACTTAAGCTTAAAAACCATAAAAAAGTTTAACGAAATAACCACAATACTTATTTTTTTTCCATAATGACTGCATCATGCTGCAGAAGACTAAAACATGGGCGAATCTACCTTAAGAATACATAAATTAGAATAATTTAAGCTCTCGAATTAGTTTAAAAACAAGCCAATATAGTAATATTTTTATCATTCTCTCCTTTTGCCTTACAAAGTCTTAAAGGGACACACGTTCAGAATCCAATTTCCAACAAGACGTTTAAGAAACCTAAACTTGTTCTTAAAGGCAATAAAGCATGAGACTCATTCGAAAATTCCTTCATATACTATTCTCTCTTAATTGCCTTTCTGGCTTTAGAAACACCCACATTTTCTCAATTTTCCATTTACTCATTAAAGCAGCGATATGACTTCCCCAAATAAAATTTGAACAGAATTAAATGTCATTTTGATTTTTTATTGCTGTAAATAAAATCAAAATTAATGACTATTTTTTTGTAGACTCCATATCCCTGGCATTTTCGCTGTTTATTAGTTAATTTAAGGTAATTTTGTTTGATTAGGTGTTTATGTTTTACACACAGGGTAAATAAATCAATATTTGTAAAACATTTATTTGGAACATAAAGAAAACACATTTATGACTCTATATATAAAAGTCAAACGATTAGAGCTTTTATTTTATTTACTTACGTTTTTTTTTCATTAAACACCTTGGGGCATAGTATACAACTAGTATGCCGACTCTTTGACAGGTACATAACTAAACTGTCAGTGGTACATTTTTATGTTTGTATTAGTAAGATTTTTTTCAAATGTATTGGTGTATAAAACTATTTCCACCACTAAACATAGTTGCATAAAATCGTATAGAATGTGGCAACAATTTTTTTTCCAAAATAAAATTTTCTTAGTTCAATAAATTTTCAATTTATTGAATGCTGGCTGCATTTATAAACTTTTAAAAGCCATGTTTGCTAAATTTTTATTCTGCAATATCGGATAATATATAAATAATTAATGATTTCAAAAATTATTTTTATACCACAAAATGCTACTCTGCTGGCTTTAATAATATTAACAACAGAAAAAATTTAGTGTCAAAAAAATTTATTTAAAAATTTTTAGTTTGTGAAAAATAAAAACATTTTGTAAAAGCAAATTAGCAAAATGTATTGAAAAAAATTATTAATTATGTGTTTAAGTTATAAAATTAAACATGAAGTGTTATATTGTGAAAAATTTTAAATTAAAAAATTTCAAATTTTGTTTTGTTTTTGTTGTTCTTAAGTGTGTTGAATTCACACAGAACCTATATGTGTGATGAGAGTTATAAAAAAAAGAGAACGTTCTCACCAGTCGGCATACTAGTTATATACTATGCCTTGGGGGCTTTCATTTTACAAACGCAACACAAAGCTCCGAAGAAGACAAAAAAAAAAAATTAAAATATTTCGTAAAGATTTTTACAAAAAAAAAAAAAACGGATATTCTTTTCCAAAACTACATTTTTATTTAAATAAAAAGCAACCTTTTTCATGAAAAGTCACATCTCTAATAAAAAAAAATTTTTTTTTATAAGAAATAAATTTTTATCCAAGAAAACCAATTTTTTACAATAATTTACATATATTTATTACAAAAAGTCTTATTCCAAAAAAGTTACTTTTTTACAAAAAGTCGGAAGTCATAATTTTCACAAGAAGTATAATTTTTTACAATAAGTAAAATTTCGTACTTTTAAGTTTCGTACTTGCAACAAAGAGTGACATTTTTTGAAAACGTTTCATTTTCACAAGAGATTACATTTTTCAACGAATAAATTTATTTTGCCAAAAGTCGTATTTAACACGAAAAGTCATTCTTCATAACAAGTAAAAATTTCCAAAAGTGGTGATCTCCTTTCAATAAGTGTTATTATATTTACTATTTGCACAAAAAGTGACTGTTTTGATAAAATATCACTTTTTCCATTAAAACTAATTTTTTTCACAAAAGGTGAATTGAAATCATTGATTGATTGAATGAATATGACTGTAATGAATTTCTAGTTTCCAAGTTTATTTTTTATACATAAATACACAAACATATTTGTATATGACTAGATTTGTATAATATGTAGATAAAGGAGTACTTAATTTCAAATCACAAATTTTTGTTTTAAATAAAAATATGCGAAAGAAATGTTCTTGTCGACATTGTGGGCCTGGCAGTTAATTTGGTTTCCTTGTCTGTTGTTGAATGGTACTTTTCCTTAAGATTTTATTAAATAAAGACTGGTAAAATTTAGGTATGTTATATAGGCTGCCAAATGTAGAAATGCCGTAAATTGTGCTGGCATCCTTTGGCATTTTTTTAGTGAAAACTTGGAAAATTTTAGCTATACAACGCCACACTCTTCAACAATGAATTTAAATTGTGAAAATTGAGTATCAAAATGGTGAAAATTCTACTGTATCACTTCGTAAAATTTGAGAAGCTTTTCCTCGTAATCAGGCTCCTTTTGAGACCATTGTTTGTGGCACAATTAGCTAAATAATTCAGATATTGCATGAAAAATTTGTGGCAATGTCAATTGGCCGCCTCGTTATTGCGATTTGACGCCGCTGAAGAATTTCTTCTAGGGCCATTTGAAAGACCGCTATTACGTGAACAGCATTGACGAGATAAGCGATGCTACAAAAGTTTGAAAATGTGGTTTACAATTTTACGAAAGGAGCAAACGCCTGCCGACTTCCTAGAGATGGAAATTTTCCCGTCATCATATTCCATTATAAATTTCCATTTTTCCACTTTTCAGTGGTATCAATAAAACTAAATTCGTCTAAAAAAAGGGTGTGCTTTTAAGTCAATTTACTTCCTAACCTAATATTAGCCCACTCTTTATTTATTGGATTTCGTGTTGACATAAAAAAATTCTTTCACAAATTTTTAGTTGCTTTTACAATTCACAATAGGAAGACAATAATTATGCACAAAACTTTATTCACAAAAAGTCACTTTATTCACAAAAAGTTACATTTTTCTTAAAACGTTTCATTTTTGAAAAAAGTCAAATGAAAAAAAGTTACTTTTTTCACAAAAAGTAACTTTTTTCACAAAGAATCACTTTTTGCACAAAAAGTCACTTGTTTTCACTTTTTGCACAAAAAGTGACTTTTGTCACAAAAAATCACTTATTGCACAAAAAGTCACTTTTTGCACAAAAAGTCACTTTTTTCACAATAAGTTACGTTTTTCTATTAATTATTGTCTCAATCGTTTGAGGAAATTTTCTGTTAAAAAATACTTTTACAAATTTAATTAAACATTTAAATTTTTTTTTATATTAACGATCATATTAGTCTAGTTACATGTTACCCCAGTTTATTTTATATTTATTGCAAATTACATTTGTATTAAAACAAACAAAATTGTAATTGTCTATTACTACTACTACTAAGAAGCTCATAGCAATTAAAAATATAAAAAAAAGCAGAAGAAAAACTATCAAAAGTTTTTTTTTTGCTACAAAAAAGTGTCATTAACCTGTTAAATATCACATTTTAGTAAAACTTGTATGAACAAAATAAAACAAAAAAATTTGTATGAAAAAAGTAGTTTTAACTAATTTTTGTTTAATTTTTCCAAACTTGTTTTATTTATGTAGAAAAATGCCTAGAAACTAATTTTTTTGAATTCATTCAGTCATTTATTCTTTCATTCATTCTTTTTGTTGTACTTTCATTAAGTCATGCAAGTATGTCTATATGTGTACTTATAGCACGTTAAATAAATGTTGTAGTTCATACGAGTCACGGTAATGAGTCACAGTGGCTAAAAATTAATAAAAGTTAACTCAATTTTTTATTTCGAATCCACGACTAGGCACACTCTTCTTTAAAAAAATTAACCTTTTTTACAAAAAAAAAAATATTTACAAAAGTCACATTTTTTCAGAAACAGTTCAACTTTTTTTAACAAAAAAATAATGCCCAACTTTTTATTTCCTATTTCGCAATTTTAAAAATAAAATTCAGATTTTGTGAATAAAATGAATTATTATTACAAAAATCACAATTTTGTATACAAAAAGTCACACTTTTTATACAAAATGTCACACTTTGTATTCAAAACGTTACACTTTTAAACAAAAAGTCACACTTTTTATAAAAAAAAATTTGTTTTAAAAAAAGGACTACTCTCTGTTTTTACGAATTTCGGAAATTTTTAAAAAAAAATATTTTTTAAAATATACACTTTTTTTTACAAGCCCCAATTTTTTTTTACAAAAATCATACTTTTTTAGAAAATTCACACTGTTTCAAAAAGGGTTCAAATTTTTTTTTAGCAAAATTCCCAATGTTCCATAAAAATTTAAAATTTTTTTTAAACAAAAGTACCTTTTTTTACAAACAGGCACATTTTTTATTGATAAAAGTAACATTTTTTCATAATTTTTTATAAAAATAGTTTAAAATTGTCATACTTTTTTTTTAATAAAATTAACACTTTTGCATACACAAACTTTCTTTGTTTTAACAAAACTTCATTATTTTCACCATTACCAAATCACAATTTTTTCACAAAATGACCCTCAATTCTGTTTTGTGGGCAAAGTATGAATATTTTTTTAAAATATTTATTCACATCAATGATAAATGAGAAAACTTTATTCGATAGCTTTTGGGCCTTTCGTTCTCTTGACGAAACAGACATGACTTTGAGATTTAGTTGGCAAGAGTATGCAAGGCATTTAATCAGTCCTCTCTACAATCTTTGCCTACCATGCAGCTGGCTGTATTTTTAAGTGAAGTATGTTTAAAGAGTAGAGCTTTAATACCCCGCATGCCTTTTTATACTCTTCAGCCAAAAAGTCATGACTATTTCTATTCACCCAAGTTCCTAACGAAAATCCAGATAAAATAGTTTAAAAGTTTTTAAATAATATTAGATATCTTCATTTTAATTTTTACCACTGTGTTTTGCCAATGTGTTTGTGAGTCACTGTGGCTCAATGATGATGATAGTTTTAAACAAATTTACGTGCCAATAACAAAGCGGAAAACTAAATGAAAATCTGCTAGTCTGCATATCTGTCTGTCTGTCTATCTGTGTGTCTATGTATGAAGAAATATTTAAGAGAGCATTTAAATTCATTGGTATTTATATGTTTATGTGTATATGCACGAGTGTGTAAAAAACGCTTAAAAACAAGCAGGTATTTAAAGACAGTACTTTTTTTTATTATTTTAGCTCAGTAGAAGTTTCTTTTTGTACCAAGAGGAAAGTCTGTCTACTACCTCTTGTATGGAATTTTTTTCAAACATAAAAAGAAAAGAAAAATAAACAAAAAGAAAAGAAGCAAAAACAAAGTAGAGAATACTAAAGAATTTTTAGTCACTTGTAAAAGTGTGATTTAGCAAACAATGACAAACTGGGTTACAACCCGGTATATTGTTTGCTTTCATTCGACTTCTACTCGTTTCAACAAAATATATTTATGCAGCCTGACTTAAAACTACATGCAATCACATATTTTTAGGCTGTTATACAAATAAAAATTCTTACACACACAACTAAACACGAACAGGTTTACGAAAAACAGAAAACTTAAACAAAAAACGAAAAAAATTTAGTTTTTTGTTTAAAATAGTTGCATAAAATTGTTAAGGGGCTGGTTGGAAAAGTAGTTAGTAATGAATATGTGCTAGTGCAAAGTTTATTAAAAAAGAAGGTTGCCATTTGTTTGTTATAATTCGATGTGTTTGAATGTTAATCGTTTTTTTCTCTTTTGGACAACAAATGATTATTAAGCTACTATTTTGTACCAAAATTTGTATTTTTAACAGAAAAGAAAAGTTCAAAAACTAAAGCATAATTTTTGGGATAATATAATAATAATAGGTGTTCGTACAAATTCGGTTACAAATTGTTAGTAGATGGCTCTAAAATATATTATCTCAAAAATATTTTCATCTAGCAACACTATAGCGTTTTTGAAAGGTGACACGTTTAGCTTCACTTTTTTGGAAGACGTTATTAAAAACGCTTTATTCGGTGAAAAGTTATTTACGTTTAAAATAATGGAAAAATCGGAACATTACCATCATATTTTGCTTTTCTAACATAGGAAGGGTAAGAATAACTCGCAGGCTGCCGAAAAATTTTGGGAAGATTGCGGGGACGATGCTGTAACAAGAAAAATAGCAACGGAATGGTTTGCTCGTTTTCGATCTGATGATTTGTATGTCATATCCAATCATTAAAAAAATTCGATAAAATCTGGAAAACAATTTAAAAAGGCCAGTATATAAGCAGCGGGTACGTTGCTAAGGAATAGGGCATTCATCACCAAACAGCAATTTAGAAAAGCTGGTTACATTAAGAAGCTTGATGTTTGGATGTCACATGGAATAACAGTGAACAATTTAATGGACTGAGTCTCCATTTGCGATTTACTGCAAAAACGTAGTTTGCCTGGGAAGGCTTGATGCATCCACCATATAGTCCAGACCTGGCACCTTTAGATTACCATTTGCTTCGATCTCTACAACATCGCTTAATGGTATAAATTTAAATTCCGTTGCATATTGCAAAACGCAATTAGATCAGATTTTCGTTCAAAAAACTCGGAAGTTCTACACTCATGAAATCATGGCATTTCAACCATAAATGGCAAAATGTTATCTATCAAAAGGGTACATATTCGGTTAAAAAGTGCGCCTTTAAAATATAAGAAAAAGGTGTTTATTTTTTTATGAAGTTTTTAACCGAACGTTTTCGAACACAGGATTAAGGGTTTTACTGCGTTAATCAAAACAGAACAATAAAATACAGGACATTCGTATCAATTAATAAACCGATCTTTATTAAATTTGACAGTGTGATTTCTTTTCCTATGAAGCTGTGACTTTCCAAATTTTATTATGATAGCAGTATTTAATACGGTTTTAGGCGTACAAAACTGTTTTCCGGCAGTAAGTTCTATATGGGGCCCAGGGTAAATTATGGACCGATCTTCATGATATTTAAAACTATGATTTCAAGTCACTTAAATTGAATATGTGTAAAATTGTATATTATTCCGTGCATTATTCCACCATTTATGTTAGTTTTTGTAACAAAATTATCAATTTTTTAGGGTGCTGGTTTGAAATTCGAAACTGCTTAGGGTAACTACAAATAATTTGACGGCAAGTTTGTTCTTTTCTTTTGAGTCTTTCGAAAGTGAGCGTTTTTCAACAGACGGACAGACAGACGGACATGGGTAAATCAACTTAGAATCACTCAAGGTGCTAAAATATAAATAAAATATATGGAGTCTTAGATGTATAATAAAAACATTTTACACGGAATGACCAACTTAGTATACCCTCATTCACGAGTAGTGGTGGTGGATGGTTTAAAAATTAGAACAATTAATAAATTTGGTTCAGCAGCATCAGATCATTTTTCATGTTAGATGTTCTGTACTGTAAACCAAATTTTACAATTCAAATCACTTTTCAAAATTAAAGACAGAAATGATTAATAGAAAAAAACGTCAACAAATTACAAAAACTTTTAGTAAAAAAGAAATTGAAAATTGCGCAACTAAATTGCTTAGTGTTAACATAAAAGCAAGTTCAAAGGAAAATAAAAGAAAATGAAAAACAGGCTTGCGCAACTGGCAGGCCGAGTCTGGAATGAATCTGGCTAAGCGATTAAAAATTCTATCAAATACAAATTAGAACTTTTTTAATATGTTATATTCTATTTTTATACACATAAATATGTATGTATACATGTATTATTATTAAGCTAGTTCGCTTAAGTTAACTTCAATGCAACAAAGCTCGCCCTACTATGCATTGCTTTTAAAAACACAGATTTTTAGTTCCAGAAACTTCACCACTTACCCTTTAAAAATGTAAATTTTACAGATAATTTATAAATGATTATTTAATTTGACAAACGTTCATTAAGGAACATTTCCATAGAAAATTTGTTCTTTAAAACTTTATTAAATATAAAATATTTTTATGGATACTGACAATATATTTTAGAATGATTCAAGTGGAGATACTTTTTTCAATAGCCTTTTTTTGACAGATCGCGTGTGTGTCGTGTCATGTTGTCATGTTATTTTTGTTTAGTATTGTTTGGCATGTTATAATGGAAAGACTTTCGCCTGAACAACGTTTACAAATCGTTCAACTTTATTACGAAAATTCACGTTCTGTGAGGAATGTGTTTCGTGCACTTTTTCGGCAAATTTTGTTCAGCGATGAGGCCCATTTCTGGCTCAATGGGTATGGTGTGGTTTGTGGGCCGGTGGAATCATCGGTCCATATTTCTTTAAAAACCGTCAATGGCGACCGTTATCGTGCCATGATAACCGACTATTTGATGTCTGAAATTTAAGCTCGCGATCTCGGCGACATTTGGTTTCGGCAAGACGGCGCCACTTCCCACACATCGCATCATTCAATGGATTTATTGAGAGAACACTTCGGTGAGCACATAATTTCACGTTTTGTGCCGGTCGATTGGCCACCAAGATCGTGTGATTTCACACCGTTAGACTTTTTCCTGTGGGGATATGTAAGCTCTAAAGCTTATGCGGACAAACCCTCTTCGATTCAGGCCTTGGAGGAAAACATCACGCGTGTCATTCGCCAGTTACCAGTCGAAATGCTCGAACAAGTTATCGAAAATTGGACTCAACCGAAATCGAAAATTGGACTTCTCAAAAAATAAATGCCAAAGAACTTTCTTTCAAATGATAATAAACATTCCCCATTAAATTTGAATTTTCTGTGTAGGGAACCTCGAAATGGATCACGCTTTAATTCAAAGCCTTTTCATGCAACATAGTCTATGCAAACGACGGCGGTTTTTCTTCAGTACTAAAGTTGACAACATTTTGAATAGCATCACATTTAAAACCGAAAAAAGAACAAAACAAAAACGAATAACATGCCTATCCATGCGTAGTCGTGCAACTTTTTCAGCCCCGGCATCTTCCTAACACCTCTTGGTAACAAGCAAAATATTTCATGCATAAGTTGCGGCGTTAATTGCATAATGTAAATACGTACGTTCTAAATATGGAAATACATTGTATTAAATATTGCTTATACGTACTGACCTGAAACACTCTTTTAAAATAATGCGAAGAAGTATGAATTATATTTTTATAGAATACTACCTTGACCCGCTTCGCTTCGCTAATTTAAACAGTTCTTGGGTATTGATAACGAAGCATTTTGTACCAAAAATTATATACTTCTACTCTTATCCTTCTCTGCAAACAAAAAATCACAAAATGCCCGAAGGCTAATTCTGGCAGTCTTGATCGAGCACTTTCTCGATTCGAACGGCAATTTTATTTCTCCCTCATTCCGTCGATACTGAACGAATCGAAATAATTTTGATTCGTTTAGTATCGACTGAAAGAATTAGTAATAAAATTGCTTTCGAATCGAGAAAGTGCTCGAGCACTTTTGGTATTTTTTTTTTTGGAGTTTGGTATTTTAGGGCAAATATAGGGAATTTTCAATATATTATATCATTTTAAATATATTGTGTACACATACGTTGATATTAGTATTACTTTCATTTAAAAATTTTAATTTTTCATAAACAACACCAAATATTCGGGTACGCATATGCGAACTATTCGCTTATTTTTTGCTATTTGCGTTCGCACTCACATTCGCTAAAATGTAAAATTAAAATTTGGGATTTTTAAAAAAAATCTTACTAGTAACAATATCAAAGCTCCAACAAAACAACAACAATAAACAGTGAATTTATCTTTTGTTATATTCCCCTACAATTGACTGGTTTTTTCCAATTTTATTTTAATTAAACGTGCTTTTTAACATTAAAAATCCTTAAATTATTGACCGACAATAAGAAAATTTTATGCGTTTCTTGTTAGAACTTTGAACTGGCTTGAGTAAAATATCATGATTCGTAAAAGTTTTAGCGGAACTAAAATAATTTTTAGGAGTGTAATTTGTATTGGACCTATGGTAAATTATGGATTAATCCCAAAATTCTGAAGACTGATTTCTGGTATTACAAAAAATAAATTAGAATAAATTTCAGTAAGCAATGTAATTAGTTTTAGCGTTAACAGTAAATTTTACAAATTTGCATATTTTTTCTGGCCATATGAATTTAAGTAAAAAATTTCACCGCAATATCTATATCTGTGATGGTTTTAGGTAAATTTAATTATTTTCCCAAAGTGGGATTTATTTGGTTTTAGGCGCAATAAACTGTTTTCCGAGAGTAGGGTTTATATGGGGCCTACGGTAAATTATGGACCACTCTTCACAAAATTCGGCAGTGTGATTTCTCGTCCTATAAAACTTTGACGTACCGAACTTCAATTTGGTAGCATTATTTATTACGGTTTTAGGCGTACTAAACGGTTTTTTGGGTAGTGGTTCCACATTTTGATTCATAGTTCTGATCCTACAAAACCGATCTTGCTGGATTTCAATCCCAAACTGCTTAGGATAACTACAAGCAATTTGAAACCAAGGTTGTTCTTTTCTTTTGCGTTTTTCGAAAGTGAGCGTGCCTTCAACAGACGGATAGACGGACAGACGGACAGACGGATAGGTGGTCAGACAGACGGATAGACGGTCAGACAGACAGATAGACGGTCAGACAGACGGACATGGCTAAATCGACTTAGAATTACTCAAGGAGCCAGAATATATATACTTTATGGGGTCTTAGATGTATTATAAGAAAGTCTCACACGGAATGACAAACTTAGTATACCCTCATTCACCACAGTGGTGGTGGAGGGTATAATTAGAACATTGTGAGAGAAAAGTGAAAAAATATGCAGAAAAAAGCTAAAAACTTCGTGTTATTAAATCCTATTTCCTACAAAAAAATTTTGAAAAATTAATTGATTGATTAATTGACCAAGTATTTATTTATTCAAATATATTTGTATTAGCTAATTTACACTACAACGAAATCTAGTACTTTCGAGATTTCGAGCCAAATCTAGTTGTTTTTGGCTTGATTTCCCGTACAAAACAAAATCTACTCCGTAACTAGATTTTGACGAAATCTATTCGAAATCTAGTAGTACTTATTGATGCAACTATGTTTTTCCCCATAAAGCACTAAAAACTACTTCTCTGCACAAGAAAAAAATGACATTTTAACAAAAAACAAAACAAAAACAATAAAAGCTGCTTGTTAAAATTGTTAAAAAAAATTCAAAAAGTTTGCAAAATATTAAAAAAATGCAAATGACAAATAATATTGATAAAATAAATGAAGTTGATTATAAAGAAAATGTAATGCAAATTTTAAAATGCCTATTTCATATATGTAAGTATGTGTTACACAAAAAACTTTCAGTCGGCGGTTTTTGTTGTGAAAACCAAATCTCGCTAATGTCAAACAAGTATAATGTAAACGAACTAGATTTGGAGGAAGATTTCAAATGAAATCTATTAGATTTCGATGTAATGTAAATGCCCTATAATCGTTGGTCTCAAGTAGAAAGGCCCTAACTCAAAAAATTTTAACTGTATAGGAGAAGGTAAAAACATAATAGAAACTGTATGTATCATAATGTAAACTTGCTCATACAACTGCTTGTAAGTCCGTTATTCTTTACAATATTGCAATGAATTTTTGGGACGAGGTGTATTTGTGTAAAATTTATTGCAATCACTGGAAAACTCAATTTCGTAAAAAATGCGAGTTAGGGCCTTTCTACTTGAGACCATCGATATATATGTATTTATTCAAATATATTTTGATTAAATTTGTACAAAAAATTATTTGTGGATGTGCTTTTGTTTTTTAAGTTTATATTGAAAATGCAAAAAAAAAGGTATAGCCGACCAAGCCCGACCATACGATATCCAGTATTTAAAAACAAATTTTCGAGGGCGTACAACCCCCCTTTAGTAAATTAGTAATTACCTCCTATTTCACCTTGTGATCCTATTCTTAAGAAAAGCATAGCTCACGTGTCCATATAAATATGGATCTATCTTTGTTTTAATTTCACTAAAATTTGTTTGATAGTGGGCACAAAGACCCTATTCCGGAAAGCAGCTTCTATGTTGACTATATGAAGTTGTAGACTGATTCGCCCCAGTTTCAATATGCTTGGTTCTTGTGCACATTAGAACCTATGTTTCAAATTTCATGAAATTATCTTCAAAATTGCGATCTGTACTTTGTGCACTAGGTTACATTGACAGACAGCCGGACGGATATCGTTAGATCGACTCAGAGAGTGATTCTGATTCGATCGGTGGATCCAGGGCCAATATTTTAAGGTGTTACACACACGTCTCCACTATTGTGTAGTGTTGGTATAATGAATTTTCGCAATTTATTTATTGGCTTCAATTAAACAGGGATTTTAACTTTATTTTAAAGATGACTTTGTGACTTTTGCTAACACTTTTATTGCTGTCGTTATCATTGTTTTATATTTTTTTTTTTGGGATATGCAAATATCATAATTTGATACGCTGGAGTCCTTCGTGGAACTCGCATGAGTCACTCGTGTCCGTAGATATATTTGGACATTTTATAAATATATTTAATAAATAAAGAATTTAAAGAAATAAAACAGATCTCGAGCTTGACTTAATTATTTATTTATAAATTATAATAAAGAAGTGTGATTAGCAACAATAAAAAAAAGATAGGTATGATGATTTAAAAAATGGCGTGCGTTATTTTTTTGCTCGTTAAGAAAAATCCATTTTTGGTAATTCGTAAACGAAGTCAACAGGAGCTATGTTAATAAAAAAAATCACGTTTATTTGTAGGGGTATCCATCTTCCCCCCATTATTTCTCCAAGATTTTGTTGGGACATGCATGATATGAATGATATGAATATCATCCGCGAAAAAAAGTCCTTTGGCCTCATTGTGCACTGTTCCAAATAACTAAAGAAACAACTTTCATTTCTAGCAAACGGAAAATTTGATAAATTTTGTTAACCTGTGTTATTTTGTGTAAAATTTTAAATGCAAACCATATATGGCTGTATTCATTAAAATATTTTAAGTTTAATAAAGGTTTACAAAAGGAATTTTCTATGAAAATTTTTCTTAATAAACGTTTTTAAAATTAAGGCCCTAATAATGTAAAGCGCAACGCAACGCCAAAGAGTTACTTTGAAAGCAAAAACAATGTCATAAAACAATGTCAGAAAGCAACTACAAGATATCAAAATATTCATGACATTATTTTTGCTTTCAATAGTTCTTTGGCGTTTAATAATAACGGGAATAATGTCTAATTAATTTTTTTTCGTTTCAAATCATAAGTCAAATAAATATATAAAGTTCATAAATGACTATATTGGCAGCACTTAAACTGTTTCTACCATTTTCTATTGGGCAAGTTTTAAGAATATACAGGCAGCTCGACGAAAGTATGAAGAGAAAACATATAAAGAAAATCTTTCACAAGGTAAAAAAAAACTTGAAAATCTACTAAAAAAAAACCGTTAAGAAAGAGCATGTTGTGTTAAATATTTTGTATAACAGGCCCAACGTCTTCCAGTTTAAATTATCAGTTCTAAGGCATGGAATTGCTTTTATAAGTCCCATATAAGAAAAACATACACAGCCAAATTTGCACAATGACAAACAAAAGAAAACATACACTTACCCATACTGACAAATATATTTGAAAACTAACAAAAAAAAAAAAATATGTGAAGGAAAGCTGTAAAAAAAACGAAAACCCCAAATACTTCCGGCTGGTTTTTTTCCTTTTTTCCTTTCATTCATTCTGTTATTTCTTACAAGTTTTTGTAACAATTATTACAGGAAAAATAATGAAAACCAGAAACCAAAAAAAAATCTAACATTTATGTGTTTACTTGTAAACAATTTTTGTTTAAAAAAAAGAAGGGGGGGGGGGGTTAAGGGGAATTGCTCATTCAGTAAAATTAAACAACCTGCAAACACATTTCAGATAAAATCTCATACACAGAAAAGTAAATAGTAAAGACGTCTGTAATTGTGTGATACTTTTTTTTTAATTTTTGATGTGTTTGCAATTCATTTAATATTAATATTTTTACTTATGTTTTAATAACATGACAAGTTTATTTTATTTGATTTCTTTTGTTCCTTTTTATTTCCGGCGGCAATGCTAAATGACAGCTGGCTTTTTCCTATTTCCTATAAATAAAAACGCTTTTTCTCTTTCTCTCTCTCTCTCTCTCTCTTTTGCATAGAAGAAAAGCACTCTAAGTCCTTCACTTACTTAAAGATTAAACTGTTAGATTATTATTTTACTTTGTATAATTTGTAATACTTTTGTGCAGGCTGAATTAAGTCTTGTACAAATGAAAAACAAAATATTATTAATAAACATTAACATAAAAAATAATAAACAATTGTCTAAAGGGGGAAACAGAAAAGCAAAACAGTTTAGTTTTTCGCAGAACCAGAAGAATCTTAAATAAGCGACATCAATTTAATAAATTTTCTACTTTAGATTATATGACGAATAAATAAATTACAAAACAATGAGAAATCAATTTTTACAGGGAAATTTAATATACGGTCAATAAACTCAATTTGTTAAAAAAAAAACACCGTATACAAGACATATTGGTAACAAAAAGTCCATTGTTTAACTAACAGGCAATAGGTTGTTACCAACTGAGTTAAAATTATTTTAAAATTTAATATAAATTGTGTCTAAGTTTATATTTTGTTAAGCTTCTAGATTTCCAGTTTAAATCGTGTTCCCAATTAAGATTGTAATAGAGTTTTATACTCTGACTTAATTTCACGCTCAGTTGGTAGTTCAGGTTCTATTTTGGACTTTAGTTCAGCTTTAAGTTAAGGTTCCAGTTCGGGTTCTAGTTCGATTTCCAAATCAGGTTGTATATCGGGCTCTAATCAATGTTCATGTCTTAGTTTTACTTTACATTCATCTTAAGTTCATTTTTGTATTTTCGTTGAGCTTCTTATTAAGATTCTAGTTCCAGCAGTATAAAGATAAAATCTAGTCCAAACTTATATTATTGCAATCATAAGCATTTTACTAAATTTCATTGCAATCGTTCAGTATTTGACCACAGGTCCCATATAAATAATACTGCCGAAAATAGCTTTAACTGCCACAACTTCCTTATAAATGTTGGCATTGGCATAACATTGCCAGCAATAGTTTAGTTTTAGTTCGGTTTTAGTTCAGTTCAGTTCTAGCTCAGTTTTAGTTCAGTTCTAGTTCAGTTCTAGTTCCGTTCTAGTTCAGTTCTAGTTCAGTTCTGGTTCAGTTCTAGTTCAGTTCTAGTTCAGTTCTAGCTCTGTTCTAGTTCAGTTCTAGTTCAGTTCTAGTTGAGTTCTAGTTCAGTTCTAGTTCAGTTCTAGTTCAGTTTTAGTTCAGTTCTAGTTCAGTTCTAGTTCAGTTCTAGTTCAGTTTTAGTTCAGTTCTAGTTCAGTTCTAGTTCAGTTCTAGTTCAGTTCTAGTTCAGTTCTAGTTCAGTTCTAGTTCAGTTCTAGTTCAGTTCTAGTTCCGTTCTAGTTCAGTTCTAGTTCAGTTCTAGTTCAGTTCTAGTTCAGTTCTAGTTCAGTTCTAGTTCAGTTCTAGTTCAGTTCTAGTTCAGTTTAACTTTTGTTCTAAATTTATTTATTTATGTTTCGATCTTTGGTATAACAATTTTGTGTTAGTTTGTCGTTATTTTTGTTCCAAGCGTTGGATGAATAAAACTTTTTTCTTTTTCTTAATTGTTAAGTTGCCTCGGTACGTCATTTTATAATTTCTGTAGTTCAAAAGAACTCAAAAGGAAAACATTATTTATGATTCTTCTTTCATTGTTCTTTTAATTGTTCAAAAAGATATTTGTTCATGTTAATCAGATGAATTTTAAAATAATTATCATTTCTCATAAAATATAAATTAATTTAATACAAGAGGTGAGAACTATTAAACCAGCACTCCCTGCCACTTGTTCTCTCACAAGTATGAAATAATTTTAATATAGAAATTTTCTGCCGCCATACAATGCGTATGATGAATATTAATTTATTACTGTTAAGTACCTGGGTTATTGTTACTTTACTGGCACTAATAAAAAGCACCTGTTGTTAACATTTAAATTACATTTTAAAAACAACAACAACATAGGTAGTAACAAATTGCGACAGCAACAGTGATGGAAATAGCAGCAACAGAAATAAAACAATAACTAACAAACAAAATAAAAAAAAACATACATGCATTAATTATGCCAAAGTAACAAACAATAAAGTTATAGCATTAACAACGAACTACAACAGTAAAGGGCAGCAATAACAACCATTTTTTATATGAATTGTTATTTTAATCCTTCCTTGTCTAAATAATGGAATAAGCACAACTGTTCGAATATTTTAAGGATAATCGACTTCAATCGTATCGAAAAAATGTTTTGTTTACTTTCTTAACATGCCTCTGAAAACACGGTCACCCCTACAGGTGGTACAAGTTCTAATAAATCTAAAAGTACTGGCATTTAGAGCGTTTGTGAAAAAATGATTGAAAAAATCACTTTCTGAGTCCATCTAACGATGTCCGCCCGGCTGGCACATGGACCATAGTTTCATATGTGCCCCATACAGGCTGTTTGTTCCCACTATCCAACCAATTTAGGTAAAATTTAAAACATAGATTGATCCATATTTATATGGACACAAAAGCTATATTTTTTTAAAAAAAATAGGACCAAGATAACAATTTATTGTTTTAAGCCACAGCCAATCAAACACTGAATAAAGTTTTTTTATCAATTAAAAAAATGGTTTAAAAAGAATTAAAATTTAATTCATGTGATAATTGAATCATTTTTTTTTTTAATTGAAAGAAAATTAAAAAAATATAATTTTGATTTCAATTAATATTTAAGTTTGTGAAATAAATTTTTAATTAAAATATTAAATAAATATCAAAAAATATTTATTGACTTTTTCGTTTAATTTAAAACTTGTAGAATTGTTGTTGGGAATTGTCAATATTCAATTAAATAAATTAACACATTGTTTGAAATGGCAAAGTTTTTTGATAATATTTTTAATTCAAATAAAAAATATAATTTTTTGAAAATAAAAAATTATTTTGGGTTGTCGTTTTGGCATATCGAATAAGCAAAACAGCCATTTAAATTCTCTCGGCTATAACGTATTTGGCAAGCAATATCCTTGCCTAAGGGTGAATCATGCTGGTTGTAAACATATTGAAGTAGCCGCTTAAAAGGCTCCCAAGGAACTTACAAGATTCTCTTAACTTAGAGAGCAATCTCTATGGATTGCATCCTATTAATTTATTACCTCTGAACTTTTTTAGCTAACCTGAGTGGTTCTTGACTTTCATGTAAAAATAACTATTTCTGAAACTTAGAAACCATCTAGGGCCAATCGATTAAACATATTCAGTATAAGTTTGGTTAGCAATAGATGTCCTTAAGCTGCGCATTTTTTTTTTTTTTTTTTTTTTGATTGAAGATGGAAAGCAAACTTTTCGCAAATAATGCTTTGTTGCCATAAATTTCTACATTTCAAAGGCAGAAAAAATGGTTTACACAATTTTTTTAATAACTAAGTGGGATATAATAACAGGTGTTTACTCCTCCATAATGACATACTTAGTTATAACATTATACAAACATATACTATTTATAAAAGGATTACCATCTGTTGTGAATCCCGTATTTTTTAGTTGTATCAATTTATGTTAAAATAAAAGTGAAAAATGCGTTTGTTTTGTGTTTGTTTGTTCCATATAGACTCCTAAGCTACAGACGGGATTTTTCTCTAACAGGTAACAGGGACCGAAGTAGTACTTCCCTTTGCATAAAAGTCAGATGATGACAGTTATTTTATGGTCTTCATTTATTTATTTTACAAAACTAACAGTTATTTTTTGCCGAATTTTTATATACTCCACAAACGAGTGGGCTTTATAAGGCTCCTTTGGTAAATTATAGACCGATCTCCATAAAATTTAGCAATGTGATTTTTACACATATAAAACTGCGACAGACCAAAATTTATTTCAATAGCACAGGGACCGTAAATAACAGTTATCTGGGCAATTAAAACTTAAAAACTCTTCATGTTAGAGTCAATGGATACCTGTAGATTCGTACTGATGTTGTCTTTCAGAATCTATTGTGATCTTAAAAAACGATCTCAACTCCACAGTTAAGAGTTATTTTTCAAAGTATCAAATAAAAGGTTGAATGAAATTCTCAAAAAGATAGTTTTATTTTTTTTTTTCTAAAATAAATTACATTCCGTCTAAAATAAAGACTTTTTATTTTTCCGTCTAAAATAAAACTCATTTCCGGCTAAAATTGAACTCTTTCAAAGAGCTAATGTTGATTAAAACATAACATAGTTTACAAAAATTCCCAAATTCTATTTGTTAAAATTGCTGAGTTTAATACATCCAATTTTCAGGTGGGGTGCAATAACGCCCTACGAAATAAGGCCTTTAAGGATCTATTTCACTTCCAATTGAGAAATAAGGCCTTTATTGCGAAAAGGGCTTTATTGCACTTTGAAAGTGACATAAGGCCTTTATTGAAATTTAGTCAATGGTGCAATAAAGCCTTTATTTTATATTTTTTGATTCTTTTGTTACACTGTTCAATTTATTGTTTTTTGTTGTTGTTGATAACAGCATTTCACTTAATACAGTTTTTCTACGTGGCGGCCTGCGGCCGATCTTAGGGGTTTTCTCCTCCATAGGACGCGGCAGGTGGCTTCGCTGAATACAGTTTTCCTGCGCGCGTCTCATTATCTTCCGTAGTGTGACGCGCGCAGGGAAACTTTATTCAGCGAAGCCACCTGCCGCGTCCCATGGAGGAGAAAACCCCTAAGAGCGGCCGCAGGCCGCCACGCAGAAAAACTTTATAAAGCAAAGATTTTCAATATTGTTGCAGTTAAATTAATATTTGTGTAATTAATAGTTGTGTAAGAATAAGAAATTTTATTGCTTCATTTAAAAAGAAATTTAAGTGAAATAAGACCTTTACGGCTTTATTTCACTTTCAAAGCCTTAAAGGCCTTATTTCGTAAGGTGTTATTGCACCCCATCAATTTTCAAAGTAAATTATGACAAAAAAATTTCGGAACATTCTGCTGGTGGCTGATAACTAAAATGTATTTCTTTGAAAATATTTTTAAATATCAAAAATAAATTTAACTAATTTTCACAATAATTTGATGGCAAAAATCAAATTTTTATTCTTCAATAAACTAAATTAAAAATAAATTGTCTGATTATGCAAATTTGATTCTGACGGAAAAAATATAACTAAAATGACCGAAAATTAAAACTCCTCAAATGATTTTTATTTCATGACTCATTTGAGGAGTTTTACTTTATGACGGCGAAATAAAACTCTTCAAATGAATTTCATTTTATAACGGCGAAATAAAACTCCTCAAAAGAGTGTTATTTTATGACGGTGAAATAAAACGGTTTTTGTAAGAGTTTGTTTCGACCTTTTATGTTTACGTTGAAAAATAACTTTTTTAGATGGAATTTTGTTTTTTAATTCACAAAATAGCTGTTATAAAGCAAATTTTCCGATATCACTTATAACCATTACGGTCCCTGCAACAGCTTTATGCGTACTAAAGGAGATTTTTCGGGACTGGGCTTTATATAAGGTCTATTACGGACCGATCTTTATAAAATTTTGTGGTTTGATTTAAAAACATATAGAACAAATTTGGACTATATTCGACAAAAAAATTTACATAATAAAATCTTTAATCCTAAATAACACTCTTTAGGGTTTATTTTAAAAATACAATTCGAACAAGAATAAATACTCAGACAATTTCATATTTTCAAACATCCACACACACACACCCACATACACAAAAGCAAAAGCTTACTAAAATAAATGCTAATCAAGTCAAATTCCCCTGGCTGACTTCTGAGAAATGCATAATCAAAATATTATTATTAAACTGTCTTGAACATGTTGTCCCAAATACAATTTAATTTTCTCTCTTCTTTTTCGGTCAGAATTTTATTGTATGTGTTGAATGTGGATGTGATAACTCTGCAGACAAAGTAACTGGTATTGGGAAAGAAATATACTAGTTTCTATTTACTTAAGACAATTTGCACATCTGTACTTTTTTCCTACATCAAACCATCGATTTTAACTTTGGGTTATAAACAGTTATAAACTAGTTGAAATCATTTTATGTATTTACTTAATAATATTAAAACGTGCCATTATTCGGATTTCGTCATCATTCTACTCTAAAAAAAATTTATAAAAACCCAACTTGTCAACTCTGTATGAAACCAGCCAAGAATATATTCTTAATTTCTTCTAGTGTTATTGTTCCTTCTACAATAAACGTAGTCACGTATAAAGCTGTGCAGTCGAAATTTTTGCCATCTTTGTTATTGTATAAAAAAATATTTTTGCAACTAGTATTGTAACAACTAGTAATAGACTTTCCCAAAATTTTACTAGTTACGAATTTAGCTGCAGGGGATTTGCCAAGTCCATGTGTTACTGGGTGCTGGTATGTGTGTTTGTGTGCTGTAATAAGAGTATGAGTGTCTAATGCTGTAAATCTCAACCAACATAATGACTTTTGTCCCTGCTTTAAATCTAAGTCGTTACTCATAATCTATGTTATGTTTTCTTTAATAAACTCTCTCTCCCCCTTTGAGTCTATGTTCCAGTCTCTGTCTTTGTTGATTGCTGCTGTCGCTGTCATAATCATCATCTATCTTAATCTTATGGCTGGTTGTCATAATATTTATCAGTTGTCTTTAGTAACAATTTTCACCCAGTGCGTCCAAAAACGATTTATTGTTGTTTTTTTGTGTCACAAAAAAAAGAAGAAGTAATTTTGTTGATTTTCTAAATGCTTCGACTGTTGGGGCTTGTGGTGCTCTGCTATTTTTTTCTCGTGATTTTTTGCTTCCAACTACTTGGGATTATTATTTTGTTGACATTGTCGTTGGCTTTTGTTTAAGTCAAAAATACTTGTTGTTGCCATAACAGTAAACGCTGTTGTTCTTAACGAAAAGCCATTTAAAAAGCCACTCATCATCATTTATTTTTGTCTGCTTATCCATTTTACAAGTCAGGGCTGTTTATTTAAGCGGATTTTTATTGTTTTTTTCGTTTTTGTGTGCTGACTTTGCCCCTGTTTTTTTATGCTATAATTCTTTGAATTTGAGTTTTTGGTTTTTTTTTTAATCAAGTTGGATTTTTTCCGTTTATCGGATAAATTTAAATTAAATTTGTTTACACATTTAATATTATTTGTGGCCAAAAATATAATGATGGTATTTTTTCTATTCAAAAAATATTAAAAAAAAGCTTTCGTAAGAGGAATAAATGGAAATAGGAAAAAAAACTGAAGCCATTTTAAGTGGGAAAACCCGTTAGATGTATAGAAATAAACCCAAAAAAGAAACAGCATGAGAAAATATTAGAGTATTAATAATTGTTTAAGAAAACAATCTTAAAACTGGTTGCCTATCTTGGGGCAATATATTTAACAAATACAAGAGCCTAGAATAAACGAAACTCTATAGGGAAAAAGGAAAGATATATAAATTGATTTAGGAAAAAATATAAATAATAGAAAAAAAACAGCAGATTTTCACAATGTTTACTTAATCTTAGTGTTTGCTTAAAACCGTAAAAATATGATATCGCAGTTTCGGTTTTAAAACCAGTTGGTTTCGGTTCGGTTTGGTGCTCTGACAATTTGAAATGTTTTCAAACTCCAGACTTTAGTTCAGACATTTCTGAAATAAAATTAGTAAAATAAAATAAGTAAGAAAAAGGTTAAATATGCTGCCAAATTTTATTGGTAATTACTATGGCTACGATTTCCATGCATGTTTTTTGACGTTTGTCTAACAACGATGCCGACAAATTATCTTTCCGAATCATTGAATTTGCGTTAAAATAGCATTGATTTGTTTTTGCATATTTTGCTTTTGAAGGCACAATATTTTTTTTTTGCATATTTTGACATATTTTAGTGATTTGCTTGTATTTCCATATATACAAAAAGTTCTTCAAGAAATTTATAATACACAAAAAAAATCTTCAAAAAAAAAGATAATAATAATAATTCTAAATATATAATTAAAAGTTTTTGGATCTCCGCTTAAAATACATGATTTTTCGAGAGTTCAACAAAAGATCCTTCGAAAGGTTGGTTAAATTTTAAGGGCCGATGTTGATTTTGAATAAAGCACAAATTATTTAGGAAATTATTGTCATTTTTTTTATTATGATAATATTGGTATGATTCAATTATGTATGGAACAAAATATCGCCCAAATGGCCGCCGTGACCTCTGCGGCACACCTCCATCCGATGGTCCAAATTTTCGATGGCGCTGAGGCATTATTGAGGTTCTATGCCGTTAATGTGCCGCATTATCTCATCCTTAAGCTCTTGAATTGTTGCTGGCTTATCTACGTACACCTTTTATTTCAAATAACTCCAAAGAAAGAAGTCCAACGGTATCAAATCACATGATCTTGGCGGCCAATTGACATCGCCACCACGTGAGATAATACGGCCATTGAATTTTTCACACAAAAGAGCCATTGTTTCGTTAGCTGTGTGGCAAGTGGCACCGTCCTATCGAAACCACATATCGTCCACATCCATGTCTTCCAATTCGGACCATCTAAAGTTCGTTATCATCTCACGATTTTCACAGTAACTGCCTGACCGGCCTTATTTTGGAAAATATACGGCCAGCCCATAAACCGCACCGAACAGTCACTCTTTGTGGGTGCATTGGTTTTTCGACAATCACTCTTGGATTATCATTTGCCCAAATGCGGAAATTCTGCTTATTGACGAATCCACTGAGGTATGTGCCTCAGCACTGAAGATGATTTTCACGATATGCATTTTGATTTGAACGCCCATTTTCATAATAAGCCTGAATAACTTTAACGCGTTGCTCGATTGTGTATCTTCTCAATGAAATGCAGTAATGTATAAGCTTTTTTTTATAAGAAGTATGATAATTTGCAATTTCTTTAAGCATATATTTTTAAAGTAAACGCAGGAATCGAGGTTTTAGGCATTAAAACCGCGGTTTCGAATTCGGCTAAAACCGAAGAGCAATCCCTACTAAAACTAACAATATTTTTTTTAGTATGCAAAAAAAAATTGGCACAAATTATAAGAATAATTTTTTAATTTTCTTTTTACGAAAGAATTTTTTTATATTATTGTAAATTATTCGACCATCCATTATATTCTTTTTAATTTCTATTTATTTGAGCTTATGGTCTATTTTTTATTTTATAAAATGTTGTCAATGTTTTATTTTAAGAAATTTTGTTAATTTGTTTTTTATGTAATTGTTTTTTAAAAAATTTTCAATCCTGAAGACGTAACACAACGGAGTTACGAAAATTCGAAAAAAAAAAAAATAAAATAGAGATTAAATTTTTTATAAAATAATTAATAGACCATAAGCTTAAATAAATATAAATTAATAAGAATTTTTTTTTTAAATTCTAGCAAAATTTTATTAAACCCTTTGACACGGATGGTTCAAACGTATACCGCTTGAAGTCTAAACATCTCTAAAAGTTTTTGAATGTTGAACGCTTCTTAAAGCATGTCTCTACTTTCGATGACTAAAAGGCACGTATTACTTTTGGTATCTGTTGTCACGGGACAAGAATGATAAAAGCATAGATTACTCGTTGCGCATATTTTTTATTATTTATAAAAAAACAACTGACTTTTATGACGTCACATTAGCATATAATACAAATGATTGTGTTTCCATTTATTAGCTGTACTTACAGGCTGATGTGACGCAGAGGCGCAGAAACATTTTATTTTTAAAAGCTGAAGGCATTATCTTGGTTTCTTTGTATCATAGCCACGACAGACTGTGGTATGGAGTAGCATGCACTGTGTCTGCCGCAGCTATGAGGACGAAAATGACTCTGCTGTACTGGTAAGAAGGCAACGTGCTGAAATCGGATCTGCCAGATTTGACAGATTGGATGATATCTACGGCGTTGAACTGGAGCGCATTTTGAACCTTAACTGGTATTCGAGTTGGTTATAAAGTGTGGATGCCGATAAGTGCAACTCTATGGTATTACAGTGGATCATTGGATCCAAGTGTATCAGATTTGAACTGCCTGTCATTTCTGCCTAATAAAAGGCTTCTGGAATTCGCCTAAATTCTGATTTTGTTTGTGTTTACTCCATTACATCTAAACTAAAGTGCTAAGTTGATTATTGCAAAGATTTATCACTATATTTAGGTAAATACGTGGCTTTATATTTTTAAAAAGTTTTCCCAAGCCATTTTTACAAAGTTTCGTAAAAGTCAAAATTTCCTTGTAAAAATAAATTTTGGGAAATTCATTAAAATGGTCATTTGTTTTAAAATTTCTTACAAATAGCAATTTATCGAAAAATTTTCAAAAAATAACAAACATTTCTAAAAGATTTTATCAAAAACAAAAAATGTCCTTTAAATAGCAAATTTTGCCAAAATAGATAAAATAAAATAAAAAAAAAAATTTGTAAAATTTTCTATAAAAATCAAATTTCTTAATCTAATTCCCTTAAAGTATACACCACTTAATTAACACTTTATTTTCTTTTTTCTCGCTGTTCTCTTTTTAGCTTAAAATTTTTCTCATTTACCAACCAAACAATGGGGCCATTTAAACCAGTGTTTAAATTGCTTGCTTTAAAATAGCAACAGTCGCACATTTTTGCTTTGTTTACATTTTTTGCAGCAAATTAAAAAACTGTGTGTCTAAGTGTTTACTTAACTCTTTGATTACGAGTCAGCAAAAGCAAAAAAGCAAAAGCAAAACAAAGAGAGTAAATAATTTGTTTAAACTCGCTATGTGCATGTACTCTGCTTAATCTGTCAGCAAAGAAGCCACTTAAGAAAACAAATTTTCTGTTGCTGTAAGTATTAAGTTTTTGATTGTTTTTTTTTTGCTTTTGATGCGCTTAAAGTCAGCAAGTTAACTTCTTTGCTGTTGCTGTCGAATTTGTTTCGAATTTTTTTGGTATTTTGCGTTTTTTTTTTTTAATAAATAGGTACATACATACGTAAATGAAACTACACGTTTTTTTAAACTAATTTGTTTATTTTGTGTTATGTAATTATGTATATATTCTAGGAAACTAACGCCTGCAACAGCAAGCAACAGCAATGAAGTCAAAAACAGCAAAGAAGTTAATACTCGCTGAATTTAAGCACATCAATTTACAGTTAAGCCAAAGCAAAAAAAAAATAAACAAAAACTTATTACTTACAGCAACAGCAATTTTTTTTTTCAAGTGGTTGCTTGGCTGGCTTTTTAAGCTGAGAACATAAACATGGTGAGAATAAATAAATTATTTACTCTCACTTTTTCTGCGTTTGCTTTTGCTTTTTGCTTTTACTGTGTTCTTTTTCTTAAGTTAAGTTAAGCAATTACAAAAACATTAAAAATAGTCAAGCATTTTTAAACACTGATTTAAACTACAAAATTATTAAAAAAAATATCAAAAAAAAAGAAAAATCATTGTGTGTTAAACAAAAAAAAAAAAAAAAAAACCATTAAAAAATTTCTGGTGCGTTTTAAAATTTATGAAAAAAAAAAAAATCTCAAAAAAATCTGTGGAGTGAAAAAATGTGTGTTATTAAAAAATTTAATTTGTCGAAAATAAAAATTTTTCAAACCATAATTATATTAAAGGAAACATTTTATACGTAGACTTCAAAGAAAACGTAACGAAAGAAAACAAGTAGAAAATTAAAGATCAAACAGCAAGAAAAGCACAAAAAATAATTGTGCAGACACATGAAAATATTTAATATGATGGAAGTGTTCCTGTTAGCTAATCACATGATGTAAGTAATAATTATTTGGTTTTTCTTTATAGTTTTTAAGTTTGATGGGTGTTAGTTTGGAATAATTTAAGAAATTAAATTTATATTTGCAATAACATATATAAGAAATTTACGAGAAGCAAAAAGATTTTTTTGATTTAAATAAATAAAAATGTGTTTAATAATAAAAAAAATAAGTTAAATGAACACTTGAACAAAAACGAATTTTTAGACAAATTAAATGTCTGACCCATAGTGTCGCATGGAATTCACTTGAAAATATATTTATATTTTAAATAAACTTGATTGCAACTAATTTACAATAAAATAAAATAATATAAGTATAGAAAAATAAAATAATTAGTTTTTAGCTCATTGTGCTATGTACAAAGTGTGTACAAGTCAGATCAATTAAGTATTTTATTCTTTTTAAAAATAATTATTATAAACTATTTCAAATATTTTTCCACATTTTTAAATAGCACTGTACAACACAGAAAAAATAACTAAATTAACCCTTAAAGGGCAATCTTGAGGTTGGCTCTTTTTTTTACTGTTTGTGCTGAGGTTTGGGCTTTGGTGTGTTGCAAAATATATAGTTTAGTTTCATGTCCAATATTTTTGTGAAATATTTCATCCCGTGCTCCCACTTCTTAAGGTATCAATTTCATTTAGTACTTAACTGCTGTTGTTATTGCCGATTTGCTCCCTTTTATTTAAAAAGTTGGGCAATATAAAAAAGCAATATATGTCGCAATTTGTATTGAATGTATGAACAATACGCACATAAAGTGAATAATATGCACATATGTTTGTGGGTATTATTCAATATTGTAGACACATAAATTAATATTTCATAAATCAATAGACTTTTAATTTTAATCAATAAATTGGGCAACCCTGTAAAACGATATACATTGAACAATAACTTTGCAAGTGTATGGGTACCTTTAGTGGTGTTTTTTTACGATATGTTAGAAAAGAACCAAAAATTACCGTTATAAAGAGTAAGTTAGAGGGTTAATATGCTTATCAAAAATATTTTCGTTAAACTTTCTTATTAAGCTGCTAAGCGCACCTTATACCTTAGATGTAATACATAGTTTAATGGACTTATATGCTGCAAAAACAAGTCAAATGGACTTATTGAGAATTTGTCTACATCATAATGAAATATTTGTAATTATTTTATTAAAATTGTGGGCCATAATTAAGACTTTTTAAATTAGTTGAATCTTCCTCCCACAGTGCTTTAATCTAGATGATATAATTTTTTTTAATAATTTTCACTTTCATATTATACTTGTTAAGAATAGCCAAAAAAAAACAAAAATGCAATAAATTTAAATTTTTAAATTAAAAAATATTATTTTTAGTAATGATATTATGTAAACGTATTATGTGTTTTAAAGTTTTAAGATTTTTTTTACTCTGGCCCATTGTGCTCTAAAGAAGAAAGTATTTCAATAAAGCAATAATTGTAATGGCATAAAAAACGTCAATAAAAGTTTTCTGTTTTGAAAGTAAAATTTTTCTTACTTTCTTAAAAATTTTGAAAATTTCTTTTTACTCAACAAAGATCTGACCCAAAGTGCATTTACTAATATAATGTAATCTAGCTTGTTAAATATAATTTTTTTGCAATCAACATCAGTTAATAAAATTGTATTTAGTTAATAAAATTTTATAGAAAGGGTATTGACAATAAGTGATAAATGTTTCCATAGGAATAATAAGGAAAACATTTTTAGAGCATTAATGGAAAATAGTTTTCCAAAGTAAATTATATCCAATTTATTATTAAAATATAATAACTATAGAATAAACAATTCCAACAGTAACGCAGAACCGAAAATTTATAAATCAATAACTTATGTACCAAGATTTCCAGAAATATTAGAAAAATCAAATATTTATGATACGAAAATATATAAAATTGCAGATAAATCTTATAACACAATAGGAATATTATTATTCACTAATATGAAGGATAAAATAAATAAGTTGGAAATGTCAAATGTAGTTTATGAAATATCTTGTAAGGGAAATGTTAATGGACAATGCAGTAAAGTGTATGTTGGTACAACAAAAAATAAACTTAAAACTAGGATAGCAGGAAATGTAGGAATTTTTCTTCACAAAAAACAGCTTTATCAACCCATTGTGCAAGTTTAAACCACTATTCTGATTTTGAAAATTTATCAGTTTTAGCTACGGAAAATAATTATAAGCATATATATGTTAGAAATGTTGCAAATTATAAAGATTCCAACAATATCCAGAATTAATTTTAAGTCAGATACTTAAAATGTAGCCCAAAATTATAGGCATTTAATTTATAAAAATAAAAACGGAAATTAAAAATTTATTTAAACTGTAATACATTACGCTTAAATTGGAAAACCTTTTTGTATTTAATTGAAAATATGACATTCTGTTAATTTTGTTAAATTTATTAAAAATTGTTAATTTTTTGTCAAATATTCAAGAAAAAATCCCTGAATAAGGCACACAACGGAGTGCTGAAATATTGGATTCAATAAATTTAATATTTTTTATAAGAAAAATAAAAAGGACCTAAAGCTTAAATAAGAGGATTAATTAAAATTTTTAAAGGTCGAATAAGAGTCAATTTATTTTTATATTCATTTTACCCGTTGTACACAAGAAAAAATTATTTTAAATTAGCTCTATTAACTCCTTTTTGTTTTAAAAATGTAAATTAACTTTCTTTTTTGAAGGCTGTTTGTTTTGAAAGTAACATATTTCTTACTTTCTTTAAAATTTAGAAAACAAAATTTTTTAAACAAAATTAAGGTCGGAATCATAGTGCAGTTACTTACATCATGTAATTTGAAGCTTTATGAAGTATTATTTTCTTTTAATCAATTAAACTGATGAATTTGATTTAAATATATATAAAAAATTTTAATTTCTATATTACCTTTACCCATTGTGCTAAAGACAAAATAATTTTTAATTAGCTTTTTTAACACATTTATGTCTTAAAAATGTAAATTAACTATTTTTTAAATTTTTTTTTTAGGAGATTTGAAAATAAATTTTACCTTAGGGCCCATAGTGCATTAAACAATGTAATGTGTTTAAGCTTTATTGGGTATTTTTTTTTTTTATCAAAACAATATTCATTTAATTTGAATTAATATAAATTTGTGTAAAATCAATTTTTATGAACGCTTAAACCCACAGTGCAAAAATAATTTTTTGTAAAAATTTCGAGAAATAGTTTTTTTTAAATCTCGAATAGTCATTGAAAAAGGTTGCTAATTTTTAAAAACTTTTAAATTCAATTACTAATTCGGCCCATTGTGCATAAAGCAATATCGTGTAAGCAAGCTCTGTTGAGACTTTTTTCGTTCAAAATTACTATTATCTTCATTTGTTATAAATGTAAAAGATTTTTTTTTTTAGCAATTTGATACTTAGATCCATAGTGCAATAAGAATAAATTAAAGAAATCTTTTTTTGCCCTTGTTATGGCTTATTAAACAGTAAGTGTTTATACGCTGGCATAGTCCAACTAAACTTAAATTTATATGTAGTTTAAACTCAAAAGTTGTAAATCAGTATCCCATGTAGTATATTTAGTTTAAAAAGTAACTAGTGGCAGCACTAAGATAAATGCTTTCAAATGCATATGGTCTGTATTGGTAGTTTAAACGCCCAATTTTATGTGTTTAGAGATGGTTTATATGTTTACTGATTTATAGATTAGTTGGTTTAAACACATTTCAAACCAAAAACAGAGTTCAACTTGCTAATAAATCAGCCTTTAAAGTTTTAAAATTTTTTTCTCTAACCTCTCTAGAACATATTTCAGAGACTATTTTCTGACTTATTTTTTTTTTTTGTGAGCTGTCAACACATTTTTTTTTCTTTTCACTGGCCTTTTCCTTTAATTGCTTATTTTTAATTATTGTTTATTTTAACAGAAATTAAAATAAAAAACTTTCATCAGATAAAGTTTTCTTTCAGTAATTGTTTTCAGAGTGTTTGAGACACAATTCAGTTTTCTCAAAACTATAATTTCGTTATATTGTGTTGCTACTAATTGGAGTGTATGACATGAAATTTTACTGAATATGCTAGAAAAATAAGAGAGAGAGAAAAAAACAACAGGAAAACTTTAATTAAAATCTGAAAAATTATATAAAGGAACTAGGAAAACGGATATAAAAGGCAGTGACGAATTTTATGAACGCTTAAGCATAAATGTTCTAAGATTTGTTCCGATTTTGGGAGACGTATATTTTTTTAAAAATAATGTTAAATATTTATTTCAAAGCTTTTTCCGATTTCAACTTTTTAGAAATAAAAAGGGGGAGTTTCTTTTCAATTTTAGGGTTTGCTTTTTTTTAGTGTTTATATTTTGTGTTTTTTTTGTCCCATTTTAACAACTTTTGAAGAATTAAAGGGCTGTTCAAAATATATTTTTCGGGAATAAAAAATTTATTATTTATTCATTTATTAATGACGTGCTAAATTCCCAATTTTTATTTTTGATAAAAACACTGAAATTTATTGTTGAGGAAAAACTGGTTTTTATGCGCATTTCGCTGGCTGCTTAGGCCAGCTCGTCAGGAAACTTTTTCCAAAGACTTTAGAAAAGCTAAAAATGTTATACAGATAAGATCATTAAGTAAATAAGAATGTTAAACACTCAGGTCTTACTTGTAACAATAAACGGTGAATATATCTTAAACAAATTTGCAACCTTTGGCTAGAAATTTGTTGTTGCTGACTTTTCGACGGCGTTGAAAAGCAAAAACCAAATTGTAAAGAATTTAAATTTGGTAAGAGATAAAGATACTCACGTTTCAATAAAGGTTATAGTTAATAAAGCTCGGTGTGGTCAAACGTTACAAGTTTATTTATGGAGGAACGATATTATTCAGTCTTCGAAATAAAATAATTTTCAATAGTTTAATATGTTTGTATATTATACAATATCTTTAAAAACAAGGTAGCTTAAAAAATTTATTGGCAAAATCAAAATTTCGAAGAAAAATTGTTGAATTTTTATTTCCTTAGATTATTTAATACATTTGTGTATGTGATTAAAACATTAAACTATTGCCCCATTTTTCAGCCAATGCACTATAGGAAATTTATGACTTTTTTTTTATTCAAAAGTGTTAGTTTTGGTTCAAAATGATATTTTGTCACGCGTTTGTGAGATTTTTTCAGGAAAAAAAATCTGAAATTTTAAATTGTTATCGGATTAAAGAAAAAATAAAATAAATAATTTTATTTCAATAGACCTCAAGCTTAAGTTTGTATGTATGTATAAAATATGTATTTTAACCATGAACTTTAATTATTTTTTTTTTTTTTGGATAATGTTTTAATAAAAATCGAACAAAATTTGTCAAAATTAATTTTAAATTGTCCGATTTAAAAATAGGTGATTTTTTTTTAATTTTTCTTAGGAAATTAACGATTTTTCACAAATTAATCTGGCAGCCCTGCATAAAACGAAGACAATGAAGAGCTTAAAAAAATTAAAATAACAAAATATAACAATTGTGTTTTATTTATTTTCATCATTTAAATTCTTTCTCTTCAAATAAAAGAAAAAAAAAAATAATACACAATTTGTGCTTCATTTTTAGAAATTTTATTTTTCTCGCATCAATTTCAAAAGTGACTTATTTTGACAGTTCTTGTGAGAAACTTTTAGCAAAATATTGATACAGAAACACTTTTTCTCACATCCTTCCAATAATTGCTAGAAAATTATTTAAATGACATAATTCACTTGTTTCATGCGGGAAATTATACGATGCGAGAAATATAGAAACGGGCTACTGGTGGGTATAAATAACAAACCTGCTTCGTACTGAGGGAATGCCGTGATTATTGATACCCACACCATAATAGCGGAGAGGGTATTACGCGTTTGTGATGATATATGTAACACCTACAAATATTGGTCCTATCCCCACCTTTTAGTACACCGATCGACTCGGAATTGCGTTTTGAATCGACATAACCATGTTTGTCCGTCAGGCTGGAAGGTCGGCTGGCTGTCAATGTATACTTGTACTTCGCTTATAATTTTACATGTCCAAGAAACCAGACAGCAAGCCGGACCGACGGACTTACGGACGTCATTAAATCGCCTCACAAAGTGATTCCAATAAATTTTGTATATTAATAAGTGAGTTTAGAAGCGATATTTGTATGTATTACATACATCAGCACAAAAGCGTAATACCCTCTCCACTTTTACCATTTGTGTATAAAAAGAAAAAAAACACTCATTCTTCCCAAATAGATCCATTTAATCCCGATGTTGCTTTTTATACGAAAGATTCATATATGACTTTCCTTTTTCTATAAGGCGCACAATATATTAAGCATGTAAAATTAAAAAAAAAAAGTTAAATACAGTCCAGTGCAGCTCAACATATTTTTCCAGACTCGTTAAGTAGTTTGACATGCAATCTGGTAAGAATGAAGCTCAAAGCAGCAGCAGCATGAGCAGGGACAAAACAATACCCATTTGCAAATACTCAAACAGTAAAAGAAAACGCTAAAAAAAAATCAAAAAAAAAAAAAAAAAAACATAAACTAATATAATATGCAACATTACTTCGGTACAAGTCTTTGAAACAAAAAAGGCAAAACATTCAACAACATACCTTTAACAAACTTGCAAGGGCTAAAGCGACAAAAACTACTGCAGAAGAAGAATGTCACTTAAAAAAAGTGCGGTAGAGAAAACATCTCCTAAAAGTATACACATTTTTCTACTACAATAGCTGTGTAAATACATATGCACAACATTTGTTACTCTAAAAAGTTCTCCAGCTGAAAATACAGCAGCAAAAAAAAAAAGAATGGCCTCAATTTTAATATAAAGTTTAGGTTGAGCTGGAACAAAAAAAAACGAAATAAAAAATATTATTTACTTGGTTGTTATAAGACTTAAGCCGAAAGGTATGTTAAAGATTTTTTTTAAACTTAAACACAAAATGCATAGCATAGTTTTTGGCTATGAAATGTAATAAATTTATAGTGTAATGTAAAATGGAAAACTATATAGATTCTGTAATAAAGGTGTTTAAAGCAAATAAGATTGATGAAAGAGAAAAGGTGTTGGAAAGGCATTTGAAATGTTTAATAGCATTTGAGGCTTAAGTTAAAAATATTTTATAATGCATTGACTATGGGTGAAAGAAAAAAGTGACTTTAAGGAATTTGTCTTTTTTAATTTTAAAAGCTTAGATATTTTAAAGCATATTTATTTATCCCTTCATTAAATTTCTAAATGGTTGGCAAAAATTACATACTTTAAGTTGCTTTAATTAAAAAAAAAACTTTAAGTATATTATTTTGCCTCCAACGAAACTATTTTTAGCGAAAATTCTTTTAAATATATAATCGTTACGTCAATCAAATTATTCTTACAGGCAATTATATCATGGTTCAATCAATCATCCATAGATGTCCACAAAAATATTATCGTTACCTGCGATATGATATGGCTAGCAATAACACTTTTATGTTTATTACAATACATAACATGTTTATTACAATACATAACATGTTTATTACAAATAATTACAATTATAAAAGAGGAAATACCCAGCAACAATTTTACTTACCTGGGAAGTAAGCATGGAATTATGAAGAATTGTAAATACTACTTATTTTTCGGCTGAATAACTACTTATTTTTGTTCGAGTTGTCCACAGAATTCAGTATTTACAATGCACTTACTAGAAGTCACAAAATAACTAGTTTTCATTTAATTGGCGCTAGTTAATAGACCTAATCTATATATAAATCGACAAAGGCAGAACAGTTAAGAACACATTGGTACCCTGTTTGCCAATCGATTTGAACAAAAAGTACACCATATGAGAGGTATTTACTTACAGTAGTGCACAATGTATATTTCATTAAAATCTGCGGGGTAAAAAGGGTAAAAATAAGTGATCCAAAAAACAAATTTAACGGCCTGTTTAACGATTTCGAACATCAACGTTCGCATACAAAATTATATTTAAAACAAAAACAAAATTCTAAAATTTGTTTTTAACGTTTCGCTCTAGAAAAATAAGAGGACTTTTTTAAAATTCGGCCCTTTTGGGTACTTAACTGCTATACCCTGTATTTTACAACTTTTTTGTCACCCCATTTAACTTTTAAACCAACAAACATAGAAATTAAGATTATACCAAATTTTTAACTTATCTAAAAATATGAATATGAATTTGGAACTTTTCCGAAATTCGAACGTTTTAGGTGTGAAAATCGTACCTATTTTGACATATTTTTCTTTAAGTATGGACACACTCGTATTAAATTATGGAGTTCCAGTACAATATTGAACTTTTTGGTACTTTTATGCGGAGAAAAAATCATCAAAAAGAGAAAATACGGGATATAAATTTCTTTTACTTTTCCGTGCTGCATGTGGTAATTTTTGAATTTTCTATAATATTGAACGTAGAAACATAAAATTATAGGAGTGAATGAGAACCTACAAAAAGAAAAATGTTGGCACTTTTTTTAGTCTTCAACAGATACTTTTTGAATTTTCAATAAAATTGGACCTAGAAACATAAAATTAAACATGCAAAGTGATTGAGAGTGATTGCCCTTTTTGGTTTTTTAACTGGTAATTTCTGATTTTTTTTATATTATTGTAATGTAAGTAGAAGAGAACATATAGACTGGAGGCTGGTCCCGCGCCAAACTGACCCACTAAGATGAATAAAAAACAAATGCTCGAAAAATGTAAATTCATTTTTACTTATATGTATGATTTCTTCATATTCGCATAAATAATTATGGTCGAATTTCGACCAGTGGGCAAACACTAGCAAGTAGTTATGGAGCTAGTTAGCATTAAGCAAATATTCAGTACTGAAAACAAGACAACTAATAAGTAGTTATTTAGCTGATTATTAGTAAGCAAATATTTATAACTGAAAATAATAGTTGTGAAAAGTACTAACTGAGGTCATTAATAGCAAGTACTTATTGAGATTATCAGAATAATGACAATTGTAATAACAACTACTTACCAGGTAACGTATGAAATAACTACGACCTATTACCAAAATTCAAAAAGTTTTTCCTGGGTACTTAAAGTTTTTGCTTCCTTATGAAAAACTTGTTTAAGCAGTTTTATTTGCCCTTGACAATTATTTGGTAGAAGCAGGGCTGTGGGGTTGCAGTCGGAGTTGAAGAGTCGGAGTTGAGGTTTTTGTACCGGAGTCGGAGTCGGAGTCGCAGTACCCAAAAAAACGCGCGACTCCGACTCCAAAATTTTTCGGCATAAAAAATTAAAAAAAATTCTAATATTTTCCAATATAAAAATTCTTCGAAATTGGCGATGCAATATTTTGCAGATCAATATGAATAAGTAGATTTTAATTTATTTTATGAGAAATAGTTGATTCAAGTACTTTACTATTTAAGTATATTTAGGTATATTTTTTATACGTGCGGAAAAAAGTCTAAATTACATTAGCAAAACTTATACTCAGCTATTGATCTAGTTGAAAAAAGATGTGTGATTTTTTAAATAATTTACTCATGCTAAAAAATGTTAATGACAGGAATTGGCAATAATTTTAATATCAGAATTTTTAAACCATCAACGCTGAAATATTTTCAACATTGTACAGAATAAGTGTTGCTATAGCGCATAAATACTAGTATGTATTAGAAAAATTGTGACTAAAACTATTTCTCTTTTGTGTAGAAACATCTTTATCGGCCAGCCTTTAACTCTTACCATAACACTCATGTTTTTCTTATGCACATTACGCGGGGATTCCCATAATTCGTTTAATAAAGATGTTTCTACACAAAAGAGAAATAATTTTACGTCTCATTCATTTCGCATCACGGTTAGAGTAGGAGTCGGAGTCGTGAGTCGGACTCGCACTTAAAAAATTTCAGCGTTTGGAGTCGGAGTCGGAGTTAGTACTTTTTTCGGACGACTCCACAGCCCTGGGTAGAAGTTACCAAAATATGCTTAACAATTATTCCTTCAACTATTTTTGTTTTCTTTACGTGCATGGATTAAAACAACGAAAAAAAAATTTTCTAAAACATTCTCCATGCAAAAGGTATGTTAAGTTTCAACCCACACCAACCAAAGCCAAAACATTTTTGTCTTTGAAGTCAAAGGCACACACAAAAAAAACGACTTATAATTTTTTTGTTTAAAAATGCTTATCCCGCGAAGCTCAATGCTTGTCTGCAGGATACCAGAGTCTCTGGCGGGAATCGAACCCGCAACACGACACTGATAGACTAGCTCACAACCGGATCACCCAGCAGGGCGGCATTGTTTTTTGTCTTTATTTTTTTTCTTAATTGGTGTGGGTTACATCATAAGAAAGCACGCCATTATGCGCAACGAGGTTCTTTTCAGTTTATTTTGTCTTACTATGTGTAGGTATGTTGTATCAAACCACATGTATTATTAAATCAATGTTTTGTCGCAGGAAGTAAAAAATATAGCTTTGCGGTTGTTTGGCTTGGTGTGGTTGTCTCCTAAGCTGTAATGTTCTGTTTGTCGTATTAGTCAAAAAAACAATTTTTCCTTTTGTTGGTGTATTTTCAGCATAAGGGTTAAGAACGAAACCAAGGCCATCGTTGTTTTTTTTTTCATCCAAATATTTTCTCCAATTGGGATAAATATTTTCTACAATGGGGATAATTTTTACAGCCCAACACTACGGTTTTCTTTTATTACTGGCGAAAACTTTACATGTTGAAATGCCTTCTTTTTATATAGAACTTAGACGTAGTTGTCAGTTCTTTTGAGCTATCTAACCTCCAATGGTTGTGTAGCAAAAATTCACAGCGAGAACCATCAGCAGATCAAAATCAAATCGACTTCATTGCACATACACAAGTCCTCTATTTATCTATACTAGGACCGCCCGGTGACCGAAATTCGACCACTTGACATTTACAGTTAAAATATACTTATCTAAAAGGGCTTGGAAGCTTGGGTTCAAATCTAAACGAAGTTCAAGAATAAAAAATTATCAATAAAAAAAAAAAAAATTAATTGATTTCGTGTTGTTAAATTTCTGTCTTCACAAAAATAATTTAATGAAAATTAAATTCAATGAACTTAAGCCTAATTAGAAACATATAAATTTGGATTAAAAACTATTAACAGTTCAATAAAATAACCACAATACTAATTATTGTTAACAGCTAAGGCACGAGCTATGTTCATTTGTCCTTCAAGTTGTGATAAAAAAGGTCAACAAGAAAAAAGAAAGACAGAAACATGAGAAGCGGAAAAATGTACTTTGGATTTCAAGAAGAATTCTTGACAAAAAGTACGAAAAAAAAAACAGAAGTTAGGAAGAACATGTTAATCAATTGAAATGGATAATCATTCATTGAAAAGCAAATTTCGATCTACCAAGGTGAAATTCCTTTGGTTTAAAGATTGATGTTTGACTATTGACGTCATCCAGCTTCAATGGCCGAGTGAGTAAAAATGCCAAACCCCATTGAAGAGATTGTGTGGTTACTATCGAAACTAGTATGGACATCCTGTCCGTCAAAGCCTGGGTTCAAATCTCAGCGCAGTCAAGAATGAAAAAAAAAAATAATTAAATTAATATTATTTAATTGATTTCGTGTTGTAAAATTCTAGTCTTCATAAAAATAATTTAATAAAAATTAAATTCAATGAACTTAAGCCTAATTAAAAATATCTAAATTGCGATTAAAAACCATTAACAGTTCAATAAAATAACCACAATACTAATTATTGGGCTACCTAACTTAAAAAATATAACAAATTGCCTTTTTTTCTAAATTTTTACGATTAAAGTGTTTAAAAAGTGCTTGCAAACACACACACACATACAAAAAAAAATTTTTTAAAATAAAATAACAATTTTCGTTCTGGACTTTATATATTTTTTATTGTTATTTTCAATATACATATGTGTTCTACATTCGTCAAATGCAATGAAAGTGAAAATTCCACTCAGTTGGAGTTCTTTAAATCGTTAAAGTGAAATTAAAAATAACATTTCATTTCCAGGTTGTTTCAAGAGGAATTTTTCCGTTCTACAAATAATTTTCACTACAAAAAAAAGAAGTCATTTCAAATCGAAAGCAAACAGCCGCGTGAAAGAAAATACTTTCTGGTAAAATATTATTTTTTCTAGCTTTTTTTTTGTATATTTGTTGCGAAAATAATAATATGCGATTAAATTAAAAAAATTTTAAACGTAAATTTCTTTATGGTGAGTTTACATATTTCTGTTTTTAAGAGAGAAGCACAAAAATTCGAAACAAGAAGAGGCGTTGCTAAGCTTCATGAAAAAACTTGGATTAGCTAAATTATTTTAAAAGGGTGATAGGGCGGTGCGTGCTCAGCTATGAAAGGTTCTAGTAAGAGAACTAACTTTCATAGGTCCGACAGAAAAATATCCTTCTGCTTGAAAAAAGGTTTGCGCTAATTGAAAAGCCAGCATTCGCAAAAAATTGTCCGAGAGCAGAGCGGATACGTTGTCAATTGGCGGTAGTCCTAATAACAAGCAGTACATTTCATCTAAAGATGATGCAGTTGCAAAGCTTTGCGGTCTTTATAGAGCTTTCAAGGCATAAAAAGGTTTGCGATCATTCGGCGTTTGTAGAAAAGAGAAAATCAGCCCATTGAATTGGAAAACTTATATGCCAATAGAAGATACATTTTTAGATGTAACATCAGTTGAAGTTGCAGAGTCCAAATCAAAAGTAAGAAGTTTGGAAGCAATACAACATAATTTACATGATTTTATGAAGACCAAAATTACAACAAATTTAAATATATTTTAAAAGTAAAAAAAGAAACTTTAATTTCTTTAAATTGTTGTTTAAACAAAATGAAAATGAAATCATCATGAAAATTAAGTTTTATTGCCTTTGCAGTGAAATTGTATATGAGGAATAAAAAAGTTTTTCACTTTCATTCTGTAGTAGAATATAGAACCAGGCTTTTGCTTTTTTATTTAATTTTTAAGAACAGGCAATTTAATATTTATTTTACCCTTAATACTTGAAACTTTATCACATACACATTGTAAAAATAAATAATAAAATAAAGTAGTAAATAAATGCTTTAATAAAAACGATAAAACGTAATAGGAAAAGACATTTGTTATTTTTTTAAATCAAGCAAGTCCTTTTAAATAAGAATTGCATATTCCATACGTGCATAAAAGGATTTATTTTAAATGCAAAGTCAAGTGTTCGAATTTCGGCCACCTGACGGTCCTAGTAAAGCTCAAATTGCCAGTTCTTAGAAATAAAATTAAAAAAATAATATATTGAACAGTATATTGAAACAACAAAAAAAAAAAATATAAATTTCTGAATGAAAATTGTTATTTTATATTCCAAAAATTGTTAGTATGTGTGAGTGCTCTTGCAAGAAATTTTAAAAGACTTTTTAAGCACTTTAATCCTAAAAATATCTGCGTATCTACACAAAAATTGCTTTAAAATTATATATATTACATTAAAATCGGTGGACGAAAAGATGCTTAAAAATCAACTACAAAAAAATTTTCCCGTATTTATTAGGGAGATCGATTATTCGACTTTTTTCAAAAACCGGTTTTCGAATATAATAGTTGCTATTTTAAAAAAACCGGTTTTCGGTTAAGAATTTTTAAAATAACCGGTTAACCGGTTTTAATTCGAATACATAAAAATACAAAAATCAAATAAGTTTATGTAATAAAACGTTAATTAAAATAATAATAACAAAACAATTCACAAAGGTAAGGAACCAACAAAATACAGAGCTATGACTTAAGGTATGTGTAAAATCGAAAATACCTTGCCCAGTTAATTGATCTAGCTTAAGCTTTATTTTTAATAATTTCTATTTATTTACAAAACTTTATTTGTAAGAAGATAATTGTATAATGTAATTCAAAAACTTTTAAATGATGTTTGATCTAGCCAAACGTTTTGCAAATGCAAATAAAAAATTATAGGAATTCAATAAATTTATTATTTGAGATATTCTCCCAAATTTATTTTAAATGAGTTGTAGTTTATTGGTGGTTAAGTATGTCTATATGAATCTGTAGACTTCAACCATATTTTTGAAAACTTGCAAACAAAAACTCTTAGCCAGGATTATATATTTAAAATTATTTTGTTTCAGTATATTATAGAAACGAATAGTAATATGAACATGATTTTTGTATGAAATATTTGTCAATTTGTTGACCACAGCTTAAGCCTTCTATGACTTTGTTTGATTTCTTCAATTTAGTTTTGTAGTTATATAAATAAAACTGATACATTTTTTTCATATCGTTGATTCCGCCGAAATGTTGTAGTTTTAAGCATGAAAATACGCTGGAACTACTTCAGAGCCTTTAGTGCCTTAACGGGCATTTCAGGCAACACAACGGGCTAATATTTTACCCAATGATTAATTTTTTGCAGCTATTTTAGTAAAGTATTATATGTCGTCTCTTGAAAACTACTTCGAACGGAGTTGTTTTATTTGGAGCACATAATTGTCAAGCATGTAGACTAATTTAAGGTGATTAATAAGTCGTGACGTTTAAGAACCTTGGCAACTTATCATTTTTGGGCACTTCAGTCACCCATTTTTGCTTTTTTTTAATCCCGTTCGAAATATCTTCAGAGATAGCATCTAAATGAAAATATATAATATTTAGAATACTCTCGCACAAATTAATATTTACTTTTTAACTGAACACTTTTTTGTAGTATTTTGAATTGTTTTTTTTTTTTTTTATAAGAACGCACGCTTTTTTTTATAAGCGATTTTTATTATCATTGTTCATAATGTATTTTGACTCTTGTTACATTTTGTTTTGACATTCTGCCAAAATATTTAAATTACGGGTACATTTAGATCACGAGTAAGAAAGACGTATATAAATTACACATTAATAAAATAACCGGTTAATTATACCAAAATAGTCGGTTTATTCGATATTCGAAAAATTAACATTTTAAAATAACCGACTTGGGAAAAACTAAATTAACCGGTTAAAACCGATCGAATAATAACCGCCCGATCTCCCTAGTATTTATATATAAAATTAAATAAAAAATACAAAAAAATATATGTTTACTTGGACAAATTTTTTACGAGAAACATGGGACGTTATAACATTTCTGTTATCAATAAATTTAGGAAGATTGGGTGATTGGTCTATTGCTTCCGATCCTTGTATTGGGATTGGCAACACACTTCTAAGTCGTTGAACAATTCTAAGGTTGAGTTTCAGCTACCAACTGTCCGGTTGCCATCTAGTATCCTGAGGCGCACATCATGCTATCAGGATCCTCAGTACTGTATCGCCCACCCACTTCTGCTGACACATAGATGGGTGTCTGAGCGACATTTTCAAGTAACACTTGTAACCCCGGCCGCCATTGACTACATTAAGTGTGAAAAAATATTTTAAGGTTGCTAAAATGAAAAGGATGAAATCTTTAAAAAGGAAGACTTATTCAAAAATAATATAGGAAAATATTCAGGCATGTCATAATTCCGTAGTCACCATTCCGATCGGAATGGTTTTAGCTTCTATAGATTCCGTTCGGATTCATCAAAACCTCAAAAAAATATGAAACCGCTTTTTATGTATTAAATATGGCAACACTGCAACGAATGTAGAAAACAAAACAACCTAGAAAACAGCTGATCCTGAAAACTGGCCACTTTGAAAAATGAAAGTGGCATCATTCCGAAAAAAATTTTCGTTTTACATTTTCCATGGAAGCAAAACACGGACTCAATTCCACTTCCGAACGGAATTAAGCTCATTATAGAGCAGAATCTAGACTTTCAAAATATTTAAGCTTTAATTATTCCGTTCTGGCTCGGGGTGGCCAACGGAATTGTAATTAACTTTAAGATGTGAAAAAGCTCTTAGTGCTTGTAACTTCTTAAAGCAGTAAATTATAATTTCTTTAAAGATAATAGAAAACAAAATTATAATTTTTTTCTTAATACCTTAAACCAAAAAATTTCAATTGCCTTTTTAAATTTCCACACACACTTTTCCTTTCTTTTCGTTGCATTACTGTTACTTTTTTAAATTAAGTACGCGAATGTTCTTTTGCACCACGCGTAGAGGAAAAAAGTTTTATGCACAATTTAATAATTGTTAAGGAATAATGACACCAAAATAAATACAAATTTAAAATGGATTTTGAACATATTTTTTTCTTTTAATGGGGGAAAAAAGAACACAATTATTCAGACATATTTCACAAATTTGGCTTAATAATGATTTTAAGAGTTTTGGTTGAAAATTTGTATAATCGTTATTTCATAAAAAATTTAATTTATATTTATTTAAAACCCCATTTAAGTTTAAAATAAGAAGTCATTAAGGCGTATGATTAATATTTAGGCAGGTAATTAAGAAAAACTGATATTAATCATACGCCTATTTAAAAATAATAATTAATGAATTAAAGAAATGAAGAAAGAAAGAATGAGAGAGAGGGAGAGCGATTTATTAGAAATTCAAAAGGAAAAACTTTTAAGAAAAATAAAAAAAAAATTGCTAATACTTTCGAAAGCCATAAATATTTTATTACCTTTAATGAGTATAAAATAAAAAAAGGAAAAAATAACAAGTCACAAAAATTAAGAGGATTACAAAATAGAACCCACAAAATGTAATACAAAAGACATAACAAATTATCATTTAAGAATTTGCAGCAGAATCTTGTAAATAACAAAACAAATTATTTAAGGTATGTGTTCCCTTGTGTTCTGCCTCAAAGAAAAAAAAAAAAAAAACTTTCAATAATTTGATAACAAATATACAAAAAGTTTTTGCTTAAAAAAAAACAAATAACACCAACAAATCCAAAAAATGTTTGCCAAAAAAAATTAGACTTTTCATCATTAAGATTTTTATATTTTTCTTATAAACTCAGCTGTTTAATTTGACTTAATTTTTGTACTCATCTTATTGTTGTCATAACAAATGACAATAATAATAGAACTCTCACTCATCTACGCCTGGAAAACCAAAATGGCTTTCATTACCATGGAGAGAATACTAAATACATGTTTTTTAAATTGTATTGCAAATGCCTGGACACAATAAATTTAATTCAATTTAAGCTACGAACAGCAATAAGTAAAAATTTTCTTTACAAAATATCCACCAAACTCTAAGACGGCCCTGATATGTTGACAGCCCACCCCACTCTGTATAAAACCAAATAGAAAGAAAGATTTCAACAAAAAATGGTTACCAAATTTTTGTTGTAGTCCTGGGAGTTTGTGTACAAAATGTCAAAAAAAAAAAAAGAACGAAAATAACACACAACCAGTCCCACAAGCCAACAAATACGAATAAAACTTTGCGCATAATGTTAAAAAGTTAGTCTTAGATAAGAAAGTTTTTTGTTTGGATGCAAAAAAGTAAAAAATTAAAACTGGCTGTATAAATTTTTGATCAATTTAAATTATTTTAAGGATTCAAACTGTTAAAAGTTACATTAAAATGGAGAAGAACAAAAAAAAAAAAAAAAAAAAAAAATATTTTCAATTGGTAAAATTAATTTAATAAAATGAAAAATTTATGACAGGATAACTACCAAGGAACCAAGAAGTAAAACTATGACTAGGTGGCCGTGCTAAATCTATGATACCCAACACTTTAAGTAGTTCAAATAATTATCTATTGGAAATATAAATTTTGTAAACTGGCGCTTATATATAAATAATATACATAAATTTCAATATGAAGTGTTAAGTCGTATGAACTAACTGACCGTTTTTGACAATTTTGAAAACCAAAGCAAAAGAGTTTATAAAAAGTATTTATTGCGTCAAAAGGGTTAATCTCAGGGGACAGTTGTATGTAGAGCTAGACGAAATAATAGACCGATATTTTCGATACCATATTTAAAAATTTATCGCAGTTAGCCATTTTAGATAAGAGACACTAAGTGCTCATGCAGAACTGGGTCTTCAACTTCAGGCTATAAAGCTCTAATGAGACTTGAAGTAAGCATAACCATACAAAACCGCCGTTTAATTCAACCTTATGGGCAACCAGGCCTGCCATATGTGCCGATTTATCGACTTTTTGAAGATTTTTTGCCTTATAACTAGCAAAGTGGCGATTTGCCGATTTTTGTTCCAAAAATGCCGATTGATTTTTTGATAAGCACTTAAACCACGGTTACTTTGCTTGTTAACGTGTAGTTTATTAGTTTTGGGCAACTTTGGAGCACTTGTTATCACCTATAAAACCAAGTTTTTTTTAACTGTATTAACTAATTTTATAAAAAACGGTTAAACATTTAAATTTACTTAACGGAATTTATGAACACAAAGAATTTTTTTAACTTTTATGATTAGTATTTGGGCTAATTGGCTAATGAGTTACTACTACTAACCAAAACTCAACAAAAGCGAAGTTAACAAAATTGTTAATAACTGTAATAATTTTTATATAGAACTTTCAAATCAAATATTAAAACGATTTGATTTTGAACAAAAATCTTACAAATATTTAAATTTGATAACCCTAACAAAATTATGAAAAATTTTAGAGAGTTAACATTTTTAAATTTTTAAGAAGATTTAGAAAGAACTGAAGTAAATTTTAAAAATTTTTGGCAAAAAATTTCAGACTTAAAACATGGGGATTATACGGATGCATTTCCAGTGGTGCCAAAGTTTGTAGAACAAATTATGGCCCTTCCACATTCTTCTGCAAATGTGGAAAGGATTTGTAGCCAAGTGAACCTTAATAAAACCAAATTTTGATGTTCTCTGCAAACTGAATCCTCGTAAGGAATTCTTTTTCCTAAAGATAACTTTAAATTTAATAATGCAAACTGTTTTGATGTTGTTATTTAAATGGATTCAATTCAAAACTATTAAACTAAAATATGTATAAAAAAATATTTGTTGAAATAAAATGTTGAAAAAAATTTTTCAACTATTAAATCAATTTTAACCAAATGTACAAAATGTTTTTAAATTAACTTCAATTTATTAATAAAAATATTCTTTTTCATTAATTTATATGTTTTTATATAATTTATATGTAAGTTAATGCTGAATTATTCTGCTTTGTTATTTTTTGTGTTAATAACAATATGTTTTATTGTTCTTAAAATGGATATTATAAATTTGCCGATTTTTTTTAATTGAAGTCCGATCTTTTTTTTTTTTTTTGAAAATATGCCGATTTTTTATCAAAAGTATCTGGCACCCCTGTGGGCAAGACTGTGTTTGGATTATAGGTGACTTACCATAACGACATAACAACAACCATACAAACCAACTAAGGTGGTTTCTATGGTCATCATTACGGCTAAGGCATTATGTTTATGTGACGTCTAATTTGACCTATACTCGTAAAAAGCGTAATTAGAGCATTCGCTTTAACTGCAAAACTCTTACATTGTATTGTTTTGAATTTTTTATTTTCTTTTGTTTTTCATTTTCTTTTAACATCATTGTTGAGAGAATGGGTGTAATGTAATATGTGAAATCATAAGAAAAAGTGGTATCACAATAAAATATATATTATTTCACAACGACACTCTTTCCATAAAATTTTACATAAAAAGTAACACATTTTATGTCAAATTGTATGGAAAATGTGGTGGCGATGCAGTTCTGTTTAAATACAGATTCAATTTCGCAACGGCATTCTATAGAATATTTACATGTACAATTTTGTGGAAAATGTGGTGTCGACGCAGTTCTGATTGAACACTTCAGCTCACGACATTTGACCGATCTGGTGCGTACACGCAGAGACAAAATATGTTTAAATATGGTTACCTCCAACAAAACTATTTTTAAAGAAAATTTTAAACATATTATGTTTAATTTCACCATATTATTGTCACCGACAACCATATTATTGTTAAATTAGTCCTCCATCAAGAAGCCACAGCTATATTATGGTTGCCCCTAAACATGTTAAGGTTAAATATGACAATAATTTGTTTTTAAATGAACAATAGTATTTTCCTCCTTTCCAAGAGCAACGATCTATGGTTGAAAATCAAGCACACAGAAAAAAGTGTTTTATCAATTAAAAAAATGGTTTAAAAAGTTTTTAAATTTAACTAATGTGGTAATTGAATCAATTATTTTTTAGTTGAAAGAAAATTAAAAATTTAATTTTGATTTAATTAACATTTTAGTTGTTTTGAAATAAATTTTCAATTAAAATTTTAATTAAATAACAAACAATATTAATTGATTTTTTCGTTTAAAATAAAATAATTTAAACATGTAGAATTGTTGTTGGGAATTGTCAATATTTAATTAAATAAATTAACACATTGTTTGAAATGGCAAAGTTTTTTGATCACTTTTTTAATTAAAATTAAAAAAATCGTTTATTGAAAATATTTTTTCAAAATTTTAAAATTTGAAGTAATCAATATAATCATTTTCGTAATCTGTGCAAAATCAACAACTTGTTTGCTTGATATTATGAATTTAGAACAAATTTGGTGATTGGAGAAATTTAATAATTTTTTCTGTGCATGCTATTATAAATGTTAATCATATTTTAGTTATTATTAACCAAAACATGTTCGGAGGCAACTATAATATGGTTGTGCCTTCTTGATGGATGACTAATTTAACCATAATATGGTTGTCGATGACAATAATATGGTTAAAATAACCATAGTATGCTTACAATTTTATTTAAAAATTGTTTTGTTGGAGGTGACCATATTTAAACATGTCTTTTCTCTGGGTATACGGTCTTAGTCCGGACGGACAATTGTTTAAGGGCGAAGTGAAGTAACATGTCAGTTGTAGTGGTTTTCAATACAAAAATAATTTGTTTTTCAAAAGTAATTGTTAACAAATTTCATCTTCCTCAGTCTTTTATTACAAGCTCCTTCGGGTTGTCAATAGACGGCCAGAAGGAGACGCATGGCTAGGATTGTCTTATTACTTTACGCAGATGCGGAATACAACAGAACTTCTAATGATTATTTCAAAGTATTACAAACAGAAAGGCAAAATCAATATAGAACAATGTATGCTGGAAACGGAACAGAAACCTCAACTAGAACCAATACTTGAATATGTACTGAAATGTGTTCTGGAATCAGAAATGCATCCAACAACCCGACGTCTAACATAGACTACAACCTGCACTACAACCTGCATTATACACTATACTGCAACTTAAAAAATAACCTCAATTTAATCCTGTATTTCAATCTTAACAACAACAGTATAAGAACCTTAACTGCAACCTGAACTAGAATCTGAGCTTAAGTTAACATACTAAAGTCGGCATTAGAACTTTTATTACAACTAAAGCGACAGCTTAAACCATTGCATAGACTTCAAATAGCTGTTTAAGTATAAAAATAGAAAAACTTAACCACTTTTAAATTATTTGTTTCTCGCTGGAACTTTTTCGGGTATATTCTAGAAATCGGTATAAAGTGGATTCAAAATCGAGCAAATTTTAAAAAACGATCATAAAACTTTTCCTTTTTATCTACTTTATTCTTAAAGTATGAATTATTAATTTGTATTGTGGTTATTTTGTTGAACTGTCCTCCAACAGTAAATTTTCAGTTGTTTTATCAAGAATAAAAATAGGAAATAAAGCACTACAAATAAAATCTTTAAATAAGGAATTGTATTCCCAAAAACAGCTGTGATAATATTACTAAATAATTTTTTTTTTTTTTTGCACAAAACAAAATGTTTGTTGAACCAATGCTTTTTTAAACAAGGTTTTTGTTTTTTTATTTTTATTTTGATCACGCAATTTGTGCTGATTGTAGCGGCGTTTTTTTACAAATTGCCACTTTAGAAGCGAAAAACGCTTTCTGAGCTGCCTTCGCAACTGATTTGGTTCTTTTTCACAGTTCACTTTTTTCACATCTGTATAGTACTCTGATCTATTATCTGACAATAGCTGGAACTGTAAAGGACCCGAACTACAACATGAACTATAACATTACGAAATTAACTACAACATGAACTATAACATAACGAAATGAACTACAATCTAAACTAAAACCTGAATCAGATTCTCAATCAGAACCCGCAGTTCAAGCTTAACTCCAACCTGACCTGGAATGTAAGCAATGTATATTACATCCTAAATTATAAACTGAACTTCATCCTTATCTTAAACTTGATCTAAATCATGAACTAGATTCTAGGCTACAATCCGAACTAGAACATAAACTTCAACCTGTACTAAAACATTAACTAGAAACTTAAGTAAATCCTGAGCTACAACCTGAAATTTAACTTGATGTAGATGATCAATGAAACAAAAACGCCATAAACGCATAACTGCGTCTGTAAAATTTTTGGTGAATAATAACTGTCACGTACGGAAATTTCTCGCCAATATATTGAAAAAGTGTGTCTGTAAAGTGTTCCCGCTTTGAACTGTCAAATAAACTCACGCATAAAAACGGGGTGAGAAAACATCTTAACACTAAAAAATAAATTAAAAATGCAAAATTCAATGAATATTAACTCGAAAGCAATAAGAATTTTGTTCTCGGCAGATTTTTTGATTGTGTAATTATTTTGCTTTTAACATTTTTGAAAAATATACGAATGTTTTCAAAGCAATTTTGTAATCAACAAACATTAAAGTCGCCCTTTAACTTTTTTGCAATAGCCGACGATTGTATTTTCGCCGCCATCTTTGAACATTTTTCAATTTTAGTCAAGTTTGGCCGCCGTCAGCGATATGTTTGACTGGCGTTCTCAACATCTGCAATTTCATATCGGCTTCGAGTGGAATATTATGACATCTATAACGTAACGACGCAATATATTTTGATAGTTTTCGACATGAGTTACAGACACACTTTCTTCTCACTTTTCGAGAAACGATGAAATATTTTGTTTCACATGCTTTCGATGCGAGAAGTTCTCACCAAAGTTACACAACATGGGTACGTACAGATGTGGAAATATAATATAAACCACAGCCAAAACAACAACCTGAAATAGAATAACTGGAATCTTAGAAACACAAACTCAAATTTATGATATATCACTTTGTGTGGGTAATAGCTAGTTTATTCATTTAATCGGTAAATCGCTGGATTAATTAACCGAGGTGTTGGTTTAATCGGTTAATTTAGTTATTGATCGGTTAACCGATTAATAAAGTTCTGTTTTATAAATTAAGAAATTTCAATAAGTAAAAATATATAAGTTATTTATGATTTGGAGTTGATTTGTCAAAAAACAATAACATAACAGACATAACAATTCTTTAACTAAAGCTATGTTCACATCTATTAAATTATCATTTGACAGTTTCTTAATTGAATTGTACAATTATATTCTTACAAATAAAGTTAAGGAAGTCAATAAAAATTGTTAAAAATAAAGCTTAAGATTGATAATTGCTCGTCATGCTTTTTTTGTATTTTTTCGTCAAATATACCTTAAAGCAGGAATGTCAGCGTCATACACAATTGTGTAAGCAAAACTCACATGTACGCTTACGTTCTTTTATTTTGCGAGCGTAAAATATAATTGTTTACTGCAAAACACTCTCATTCAGCGGGAAATATCGCATGGCCTGTTTTGAGGCCTCTAAACAGAAATAATATATTTATTATTTATTTTCTTTGTTTCTGTTTTGTTTTATTTCTGTTTTTAACATTGTACAATGATTTAAAAAAAAAAAAATTTTTGTTGTTTTTGTACGAGGTGTACTTGTTGTAGTATCAAGAGTAAAGGCCGTGTCAGATACAACTTTGTCGCTTTGCGTGACGTTTCTACCTTCGGCAGAAAAACGCAAAGCAAAAGGTGTCGGTCACAATGAAAACTTTGACAACACTCACGCATTGTTCGTTTACTTATAAAAGCGGTTGGTAATTTGTACATTTAATAATTTGTTACAAAAATTAAAGTTAAAAATTTAATTGGACGGTTTTTTGGAATTGAATTTGGCAAAAAAAATTAAAAAAAAAAAGAAAATTATACTAGCTAATTGTCAAAGCGCGCAAAAAGATGAGAGTTGGCTAACTTTTTGCTTCGCTCCGCTTTGAAAGTACTTTATGTGACATGTTTCGTATAAGTATGTATATTTTATCTTAGATGTCAAAGCGAATCGGTAACGCAACGCGAAGCAAAAGTTTTATCTGTCATGGCCTTAACTGTAATGAATTCGACTTGATGTTGTGTTTATTGAGCTTCTGTAAACTTCAAATTTGAATTTTATTAAGTAGTCTTGTAGACAGCGATAACGAGCATGAGAGCGGATGAGTTTATTAAAAAAAAGATAAATTATGCCATATAAAAAATATTTTATGATAAAAAATGGATGTAATGATTTTTAATGTCTCTTATGTTTTAAAACATTTGAAGTTAAGAGATTAAATTGTTTGAAAATGCATTTCGATCATTTCCATAATGATATTCAGCAATATGAAGTCAAAGAAAGGGAAAATCAATATATGATTAAAAAAAGTTTTATTTAGATAGTTTGAAATATTGGGTATCACAAGAAGACAAAAATTAAAAATATTGAAAAGAATTGTATAAGATTGTAAAAAGACTTCAAATATTGTCAAGTGCCCAATTTTTCCAAAAAATAAGCAAAGTTTCTGCGAAATGCAGGTTCCAAATTAAATTTATTTAAATAATAACTGATTGTGTCTGTCCATAACTCAACATTTTTCGATAATTGTATTATTATTAATTGCTCTAAAGTCTTCATAGCAAAATATGTAAGTTAATTAGGCCTCGTAATAGGCCTCGCAACCGCAGATTTCTCGCGCTGGGCATGTAAGAGACAAGAGTAATCGCACTAACACAATCATAATTGATACCACTGCCTTAAAGCATACCTTTAATTAATAACATACCTTTAATTATGCATTAATTAAAAAATAAACTGAGTTAATTTTATTAGTTATTTCTATAGTTTAAGGAAATCTTATAAAATAATCCTTTAGACAAATAATTTGGTTTCAATGTTTAAGATATAAGCGGTCCTCTCTTTTGTTTGGATAAAACTTGACTTGGAAAAAATTATTTCACTTATCGTTGATGTTGGAGAAATCGAAAGCAACCCATATTTCTAATTTCTAATTTCTTAGTCCTTTTCCTGGGTTTCTCTAAACATATAAATTCTTCCATTATGACATTTGAGTCCTGTTTTTTTTTTATAATTTTTAACTCGTATAATTGTTTTATCTTATTCTGTTGATATGAGCAGAAGCAAATAACTAAACACATTCATATAAAAAGTATGTGAAACAAAGAGCTGTTGACAGCAAACACTTATTTTTGTGAAAAAATATTTTCTAAGCACTTACTTTTTGAATATGAGATGAAACAAATGATTAAAAACACAAAAAAATATGTTAGAATACTAGAAAAAATTAAATATTTTGTTACAACGGTTAATTGGTTAATCGACTGAAATTAACCGGTTTAATCGTTAATCGAAAATAGCCAATCGAAATTAACCGGTCAGCTAATCGGTTAACCGATGTTTCTATCTGGAATTTTTATTTTCAGACTCTTAATACATTCCGGTTAGTTAATATGGTACGTTAAACGAAGGAACAACGTATTTTTATTATAAAAACATGTTTTGAAAATGGCAAAGTTTACAAGATAAGATTAGAAAATTTTTGACAAAATTCGGTAGAGAAAATGCTCCAATAAGTCGTGCCTTCAAGCTGATAGTTGAAAAGGAAGATTGTGCGATTTTACTCCTTAAAACTATTTATTGTGGGGTTTTTGAAATCGAAATTGTACAGCAATAATTCCACAGCAGTTCAGGAGCTTAAAAACAGCATTATCGAGCAGATATCAACCATACGTTTACTGAAAAACGTGATGGACATTTATGGTAAAAGATTGGATGACTACCTAAACCTCTTCGTAATAAACTGAAATAAAAATATTTTTAATATCAAAAAAAAAAACTCTTTTTTTTAAAACTAAAATGATACCTCAATTTTGGACACCCTTTAGAATCCAAACAAGGACTGAACTAAAACTCTACTGAGATTAGAATCCAAACCAGGACTGAACTAAAACTCTACTGAGATAAGAATCCAAACAAGGACTGAACTAAAACTCTACTGAGATTAGAATCCAAACAAGGACTGAACTAAAACTCTACTGAGATTAGAATCCAAGCAAGGACTGAACTAAAACTCTACTGAGATTTGAAAACAAGGTCCAACTGATAAGGCCGATAAGGGGCAATGCAGCAAGTAGAAAATTTTATCATTTAAGAAAATCATTCACTTGTATGACTAATTATATATTTATGGAAACAAAAATTCATTAAATATTAATTTGTTATGAGAGTATATTTTCCATAAAAAAAAAACTAAGGACGTATATGTCATTTTATATTTATGTATGTTTGTGTTACTCTTATGTACAGAGGTATAAATTACCCACATAAATACATTATGGCTTAAAACACGACAATAAAATCTAACTCATAAATGTATATGTACATACATTCATACATATACATTCATGCATTTATGTTAACCCAGCGGGAAAACTCAGAAGAACTTCTTACTTCAGGCCTTATTAAGCGACTGCTTAAATTTTTTTTTTTTATTCAATTACCATTCTTATTGAACTGCCAAAGAATGCCTCATAGAAGGCCTCGGCTCTTCCACATAAAAGATAAGATACACATTCCCTTCTATGTGAAGGGAGAAGAGAAGGAGTAACATTTGTTTTTTTTTTTTTTTTTTTTTTTACCAAAGCAAAAGCAAAATAATTATTTTTTTTTTATCCAGTTGCCATTCTTATATAACAGCGAAAGAAGCGAGAGCGGAAGGTCTACGCCGCAATGACAACGTGTGTAAAACAGATATGAGTATGGAATGGAGCGTGCAGAGGCCTTCTAGGAGGCATCCGTACGCCTTCTTTTTCCCGCTGGGAATGTGTGAATACATAAAAAAAATTAAGCATTTCGTTGAACGTAAATTTATGGGACATTTCTCAACCGAAAAAAAAGAAAAACAAATCCCGTACAAGGAGAATAAGAATATACTCCAGTGTTGCCACTTCGTGGGTAGTTACCCGAATTAGGTGTATTTTTCCTGTCGTGGGTAAAATATGTGCAATTTCTTTTAGGTGTAGATCAGGTGCAATTAAAATGTTTTTCGTTGTGAAATACATAATAAGATAAACTCTATTTAAGATATTGTTAATCCAAAAAGTGCACAATCTTCTTCATGAAATTCACAATTTTTAAGAAAAGATGTTTATTGCTTCATATATATATGCAAAAGCTTGGTAATGAATGACTGGAGGATGGTTTCTTACATCGATAAATATAAGCTTCACCGTGATGTAGAACCCGCAGTTTGTTGGAGAATTGTATTCAAACTAAAAAATAACCTCAGAAAGAGTAATAAATTAAAATTTTATTATGTAATTTTCAGTTGAGTGATATATATCAACCCTAAAATTTGTAAAATGGATTTGGGAACATGCTGTGGTCGAAACCCATTGCATGAATTTTATACACTAAGGCTGGGGTTTTGAGATATCAGTTAAACTAGGTTTAGTTAATCTGAAAACAGATTTGTACCGCCATTATCAAGTTTTGACGGAACAGCTTAGATTTGCTTAAATCGTTGGTCTTTAATGAAAACATTTAAAAAAAATCACTTTTTAGCGGAAAAATCCGATTTTCAGGCTACGTTAAACTAAGTTTAAGCCTATTCCACTTCTCAAAAACTCGCCCTAACACAGATATTCACAAGAATGGCAATGAACAATATTAATCTAACTTAGTAGAATTCATTCTTTTTTGCAGGGCTGTGGAGTCGTTGTCGCACTTGCAGAGTCGGAGTTAAGGTTTTTGTACCGCAGTCGAAATACGTACAAAATCTCGCAACTCCGACTCCAAAATTTTTCTTCTTTACATACCCTGCGGGAAATTAGTATCAATTGTTCCAACAGACTGGTCCTGGAATTTGTGAAAATAGAACATGTACAAAAAGAAAGAACTAATAACCAGTGAAAGGATAACCAATTATTTAACTGGTATATGAAGAATCAAAAGGTAGAAAAAAATAAGGAATTACAGTACAGTATTCACCGGTTGTGTGACACATTTTTTAGGACTTTCTAAAATTTGGTTCTTAAATTTAGTTCTAGCCCTTGTTTTGTTGAAATAATACTCCATTGTAGTATCTAGCACCAAACACGTTCATCGAGAATATATGTGGGACTTGTCAAATGATGGCTGTTAGGTGTCAATTGACCCCCTCCAATGACAACCCCTTGTAAAAGTGATAGGTCCCATTCATATAAAGTGTTAATATTAAAACCGGTATCTACCACCAACGACCTATCACGGGACTACTTTGGTGTCAGTTCGCTTCCCTCTAGGGTATGTATATAACTTTATTAAAGCTCTATGCGGCACGTGTTAGAGTTAAAATATCGATTTGGAATTTATATACAACCATTTGAAAGGTACTGTATTAAAAACAGAGAGTTTAAAGTCAAATAAGGAGCAGTGTCATATACATTTAGTATCGAAGAAAGACTAGGAGTTGGAGTTGGAGTCGGTGTTGGAGTCGGAGTTGGACATAAAAAATTTCAGCATTCGAAGTCGGAGTTAGAACTATATTTTGACGACTTTAACTCATTAAAAAATAAAACGTTAAGTTGATATCAGCTGTAATTAAATTTAAATCAGGGAATTTTGCTTTATTTAAAGTGTAATTTTGAATTTTGGTTACGGTAACACTGAAATACACACAACAAAACTTAACTTAGAAAATATGCCGACACTCGACAATAAAGACTCAAACCTAAAAACAAACACACACAAGTACATATGAAATTCTACCCAGCCGTGCTCATAAAAGTACTTTTAATTCCGTGTATGTAAAAGTATTATGACTGCCAGTATACCATTGAAATAATTTTTTAGCATGTACTTTTATGTGCCCATAAAGAAAGCTCTAAGATATACGATCTTCTTTATGTACATTTCATTTTATATACTCGGCAAGGACACTATGATGAAGCTACGTAAGAACGTTAAAATGTTCAAAATGTACGATAAATATAATTTTACGCATACTTTTGCAATTATAGTTTACGTTCATTATGGAGGCAAAGGTGTGTTATCATGATTAACATATTAGAGTGATACACATTTAGTACGTATTTTAAAAATTTACATTTTTGAATAGTAGAGATAATGTGGAACTGAAATTAAAAAAAAAAAAAATTTGAATTTGTTTGATAGTTATTTCTTAAAATAGATATTTAAGTGCTGTGGCTCTAACTCCCGCTTCGAGAAACTTTTCGATTGAAAGGTGAGAAATGAAACAAACAACTGGTTTTCTGACTTAATTGCATCTGTAACAATTTTGTCGAATAATAGCTGTCACATTAGGAAATTACCAGCCAATTTATTGAAAAAAAAAAAATGTTTGTGGGAAAGTTTCTGCTTTGAGCTGACAAATAAACTCACGAATAGAAACGGGATGAGAAAAAAATTCAACACTAAAAAGCGTATTACAAATGCAATGAATAATAATATGGAAGAAGAAAGTAATAAGTTCTTGGCTGACTTTTCATTGTGTAGCTATTTTGCTTTTTACATTTTGGAAAATAATACGAATGTTTTCAAAGCTGTTTTGCAAACAACAAACATAAAATTCGTACTTTACATTATTTGGCATAGCCGACGCACAGTGGCGCCCGTAGAGCAAGCGAGGTTGCAAAAATCAAAATTTTCATGAGTGCCGACGAAGTTTTGAATAAACCCATGTTATAGGAAACTTTTCAACGATTTCAAATATGCCACTCTTAATAATGTCACATTTTTAGTTTAGAAGATATAACCGTTCAAAGTTGACCGACTTTCGGTTTTCAAAAAAACACACAATTTTTAGTCAATTTGTTGCGATTTCAGGTGTAATATCACGAAAAATAAGTAACGAATCGCCTTATTTTTTGTTTGTATTGATTGATGTATTTATTAAATGTATAATGATAAAAAAAAAATTAACTGTTTGCTCTGTGTTTCTCCTGGTAAATCACTATTTAAAAACTATCCGTTTTTTCACTATTTTTCAACTTTGACGGAAAATAAAAAAAAACTATATTTTTCTATATTTGCCATATTTGAAAAACCTGTTCTTTGATTAGTTCTTTACATAATTCAAAATTTTTATCTGCCCGTACGTGCCCGTTTGGCTTCTAGAGGTAAAAAAGTCTAAAAAGACATGGTTGCAGAAATTGTATGGCGTCCATCCCTTATATGTTTTGACTGACAGTAGTTTGATCTAATAGTTTGAAAAAAACTACTCATTGAAATTAGCAGGTATGTACCTCACATAAACAATACTTTGGCGTACAAATGGTCAGGAACAATATTGACTTATGGTCCCTACAGGTAGGCACAAATCTTATTTGGACACGTGCATAATATCAAAATTGCATTATTCAGCCTAAATCCATTTGTATGCAGGGAACAGATAAATTTTTAGGCATGGTAGCATAAGCCTATATATTGCAAAATAAGCATAATGCCTGGATTAGTCTACGCCTGAAAGTTGGCGCAACAATTACTGAAACCATTAAACAATTTAAGTACTGAAAACATGGCGTTGAACAATTTAAAATTATTTGAACTGTTTAGAAAGTCAACCACACCAAAGTTTTTCACGGAAGTGAAAATTCTTCCTGAGAAGTTGACATTGATCAGCAAATGGGGCTGCGATGGATCATCCGGACAAAGCGTTTATAAGCAAAGGATATCTTCCGATGACGCTACAATATCGGACGGAAATATGTTTATGGCATCTGTTTTTCTTTGCGGCTAAAATCGGATGATTCCCTACACTGGAAAAATCCACGCCCGTCATCAGTGCATTATTGCCGACCAATAATGTTTCAGTTTGCAAGGGAATCGGCAGAACTCATAAGGACTACGGTGAAGGACATTGAAGAACAAATAAAAAAAGATTAAGCCTACAAAGCTGCAAATTGGAGAAGGAAAATATATTGAATGCAATTACGAGTTCCACCTGACCATGGTTGACGGAAAAGTCGTAAACGAACTGACAGGAACAACCTCAACAATGTCATGCCCGATTTGCAAAAAGAGTCAGAAGAACTTTTTTCAATTCAATTCAATTTATTTCATATATAATATGTTACATCTTAATTTTATATAATTAGTTGTAAAGAGTTTAAGATTAGTATCTTTTTCTGCTTAATTATAATATATTTCAATTAGTTATCATATACATATATATAGACAGAATTATATTGGAGGTAAAAATTTAACAAAAACCTATTTAAACCCCTTTTTTCGCTTTATTTTTATATTTTTTTTTTATCGATTTTATATTATTATTTGTCAGAAGAACTTTGGTAATTTAAACGATTCTACAAATGAGGAGAATTACGAATATGGAATGTCACCATTGCACGCAAGGATAAGGTGTATGGAATTCTTGCTAAAACTGGCATATACCCTACCACAAGAGGAGGAAAACTTCGATGAAAATACATCAATAAAGGATAAGGAAAAGATCAGAAAGAAGCAAATACTGCTTTTTTTAAACAAGTTGGACTAAAAGTAGACTGTCCCAAGCACGGATACGGTAACTCAAACGATGGAAACACTTCTAGGAGATTTTTTGAAAATGATGAGGCAGTAACTAGAATCATTGGAATTGACAATCAAATCGTGAAAAGATTGGGAACGATCTTGGATGTTTTAAACTGCAAAGAAAATGTCAATTCTACAAAATATGGAGAATATGCGTCGAAAACTGCATCTCTTTTAGCAGAAATGTATCCACAGAAGAAGTTGACCCCGACCGTCCATAAAATATTGGTGCATGGCAAAGATATAATTGAGTACCAGTCTTTGCCAATTGGAGAGCTTTCTGAAGAAGCACAGGAGTCTCTTAACAAATTTTATAAAAAAAATAGATTGCAGAACACATTCAAAGCATCAAGGGTAAGGCAAAATAAGGACCTCTTCAACATGTTGGCAGCATCTTCCGATCCACTTATTTCTTCCCTGCGGCATGTGAAGTCACGAATAGAGTTACAAAATAATTATAGTTTAGAAATGGTTAGTCTTTTAGATATACCTTCTGTTACGAATTGTGATGAATATTTTACAGAAAATTGAAAAAATAAATTTAAAAAAAAAATAATTTTTTTTTAATTTGTTGGGTAATAATTTAAAACATAAAACCCTTAAGAAAAAAAATAAAAACAATCTAAAAATGTAAAAATAATTATTTTTAGTTACCATAAAATTGATTTTTCTACTAATTTTAACTTTGATAACCCATAAGTAGGCCCCTACAAAGCGTAGCAACCTTTCCAAACGCTCATTTCATAGGCTGAACAGTTATCTATCATATGCTGTTTAAACTGTTCAATTATCTTATTCGGTTCAAAAGATATGATTTTTGCAACGAAAAAACTCAAATGGCGCCACTGTGCGACGTACAGTTGCTGAAAATCGTTTTTCATCGGCCAAAAATATGTAACTTTTGAACCGATAGAGATTCTTTTAGAATAAAATTTTGCTGGAGAGAAGACTTCTTGGACTATTTACAGTTTTAATTTTGTTTAATCCATCTTGGTCGTTGTTGAGAAATTTAAGGTCAAAGTTATTCATTTCATGTTTTTTTTTAGCATTGATTATGAAAATGCTCTTAATTGAGATTGAGACTTGTGGTATTTTTTTTATTCAAAAAAGTGGACTAGGTAAGGTTAGGTTAGAAAGGCTGGGCTGAAGCAAACTTCACACCCTCACCCAGAGACCAATATGGTCCATTGTCACGCCTTAATTAGTGAAAGAAAGATGGAAAGAAGAGAAAGAAATATAGTGTGACAGAGTAGAAGTAAACAGTGGACTAACAAAAAAAAAAACAAATTCCCAATGCCGGAAAACCGCTTTAAAAAAAACTGATTTTGAAAATTATGGACGTATTTTAAAAAATTACTGTTCTGATTTTATAAAAATCTGCGTGTTGAATTATTAGATAGCATTTTTTACTTAAATTAATTTTTTTTTCAAAATTTTTTTTATTTTTCGAATTTATTCTGGTAGTGTATAAGGTCATTCCTAAAAATTTAAGATATAGAACTATTACAAAAAGCTTTATAAAACACGTGACTGAAATTTAGCTCATAGAATAAATTAGAGAAATAAAAAAATTTTGAAGAAAAAATATAATAAATTAACTTATGAAGAAGCAATAATTCCCAGATTCTATTATTTTTTTTTTATTAATTATATTCCTATTATTTCGACCTTTTTTCAATAAAATATTATAATTTAATAAATTTTTTTATTAAGCTTTAGGTCACTTTTTATAAAAAACAATTTAAATATTATTTATTTTTCGATATTTCGATTTCCGTTGCAAATCTTCTTCAGGAAATTTTTAAATAATATAACATTACAAAATTATTTTTGACAATAAATGGAAAAATAATAAATGGAAAAATAATAAATGGAAAAATAAATTTAAAATTTCAATTACAAACTTAAAATAAAAAGAGGAAACCAAACAAAATTTTTAAAAAAATATTCAAAACCTTAAACCTATTTTAATTTTCTTTCCGTCAATATAGTTATTTTTTATTTTCAGTCAGTGCTGTGCCATCTGAACGAAATTTTATAAATAATCAAAGACAAATACCTATTTATTATTTTCCCTTCCATCAACCTATTTATTTTAATTCAACAAATGTCAATAAATCTGAACTAATCCCTCAGTATCTTTTTTAAAATTAATCCTTTGCTCATATTGAACATTATTAATCTGTAACATTTCTAGCATATATCTACTTTTCTTAAATTTTCTATGTTCAAAATAGAGGTGTTTTCAAAATCAGGATAATGATTAAAATCTCTTCAATGTGTTGACAATGCCGTTCCATGGGCTGAATTATAATTTCTATATTTTTGGTCATGTTTATGTCCTGCTAATCTATTTTTAAATTTTGTCCCAGTTGTTCCTACATATATTTTCCTACATTGTTCATTATCATTGCCACCACAATGAATTTTATAAACTAAATTAGACAGATCCGACTTTTGTAATCTATCCTTAGTTTTTGGGAATAATCTCCCAACATTATTATTCACCTTATGTGCCGTTCTGTATTTCCCTTTGTCATATATATTTGAGTTTTCTAATCTTTCCGAAAACCCAGGTACATATTTTATAAATTTTTGGTACCAAAATTTCATCAATATGACGAGATCTTCTTATATTATTTTGTCTTATTAATAAGTTTGTTTGAAAAACTATTATTCCTCAAAATATTTCCAATACTCACCTTATTTTTCCTATGGAATCTATTATCACTAATTGTTAATAACCTATATATTAGATTCCTAGCTGTATTAGTTATAATTCTCTTCAGGTGTTTCGAGTAATAATTTAAAATTCTACCTGATGAGGTTGGTTTTTGATACCAGTCTATCAATAATCTATTTCCTTTCCCTAAGTTAAATTTGTAATTGAAATTTTGAATAAATTTTTCCATTTGTTATTTTTCCATTTATTGTCTAAAATAATTTTGTAATTTTATATTATTTAAAAATTTTCTGAATAAGATTTCCAACGGAAATCGAAATATCGAAAAATAAATAATATTTAAATTGTTTTTTTTTTTTTTATAAAAAAGTGACTTAAAGCTTAATAAAAAAATATATTAAAATATAATATCTATTTTTTTTGTTTGAAATTTTTTTTTTTTTTTTTGATAGAGCATGTGGGAAAAAACAAATGTCAAATTGACTAAAAATTGCTTCCACAAGCATACGCATTAAGTTTTCTTTGGAAAATTGTAAAGATGTTTAATGTATTTCTGGAGAAAATATTTTTTATCAGCGAAAGAACATGGCCATCTTTTGGTGGGATAGTAAAAATGAGTATACACATACATTCGTCTCGAATATACCACTACACTTATAGGAAAAATGCATAAGTATTTAATAATACAACATATCATTGAAAATTTGACATTTTAGCAAAAGCAACGTCGTAAAAGCCCCCGTGAAAATTGGGTGCAACAAGGGTACAAGGTTTTTGTTGATTAAGAACTGAATGTTGTTCTTAAGTTTATTTGGGGCACTGAATTCAAATCTGCACTCAGTTTTTTCTATCAGCTCGACTTTTCGAGATATACCGTAATTTCCAAAGTTAAGACACTTCCACTACATATATTGCAATAACTTGAAAACGGTGCTCCATATTCACTTAAAAAAAAAATTAAAAAACAATATTATCTTTAAATTTCAGAAATATCGTTGAAGTTTTTTTTTTAAAAAATAACAATTAAAAAAAAATTTTATATATAAAAATTCATATATATCGGCAAAAATTACAGTTTTGGTATAACTACAGTTTGCTTAACATATTCGAAATGAGCTTTACTTCATTGTAATCGGTGCACAACATTTGATTTTATTCACAATTTACTGAGACAATTAAATTTATAAAAATCGCGATTTGCATACAAAAATAACATTTTTTAATGTGTGTGTGTGTTTGCTGCTCTTCTATTTATGGACGGTTTTTCCTTCACTTCACTTCATTTGATTGTGAATAAAAGTGAAACGCGTTCATCGATTTTTATGCTCTTTATCTTATTTTATTGACTTTACGTGAAAGTAATAAGACAGTGACTTTCTTATGTTTTGGATTTTTCAATATTTTTAAATAATTTTTTGGTTTATTTTTACTCAGCCATTTTTTTGTGATTTGCTTGTTTTTTGATTGTTTTTCACAGCTAAGAATTACATCTTAAAAAAAGAAGAATTCTGAAAATCTCTTCACGAAGAGTGAAGTTATGATTTTTTTAAATTTAAATTGTTGAAAAAAAGTCAAAACTTCGACTAGTACCTGTTACTTAAAAGTGCGAGCTGTTGGAGAAAAGCGGAGATTAAATTGGAAATCAGCGATCTCAAATTAGTAAAAAAATTGCATAAAACTTCCAATCAACACACAAAAAGTTCAATTTTGTTCCGCTGTGTAATAGGTTTTTTCGTACATTTCACTTACACTCAAAATATGCGGCCGTATTGCGTAAGGCGTTGTCGTTTACGCCTAAGTCCTTTTTAATAATAGATTTAAGAACACCGATCTTGAATTACTTTAGGCCCTAATCATGTAAAACTAGGGATATCGATTATTCGACTTTTTTCAATAACCGGTTTTCGAATATTACGAATAGTTGCTATTTTAAAAAACCCGGTTTTCGGTTAAGCAATTTTTAAATAACCGGTTAACCGGTTTTATTTCAAATACTTAAAAACACAAATATCAAATAAGTTTTTAAATAAAACGTTAATTTGAATAAAAACAAAACAAGGTAAGGAACCAACAAAGTACATAGATATGACTTAGATCAGACCTAACAAATAGTTTAGGATAAAATCGAAGAAAAGTGGGACCAGTAAATTGAACAAAATTTAGCTAAATTTTCAACAATTTTTTATTGATTAACTTAACTTTATTTGTAAGAAGATATTTGTATAATGTAATTTATAAACTGTTGAATGGTATTTGATCAAGACAAACGTTTTGCAAAAGCAAATTAATAATAGGAATTTTATAAAGTTATTATTTGAAATATTCTCTCAAATTTATTTTGAATGAGTTTTAATATGATGGTGGTTAAGTTATCTATATAAATCAACCATATTTTTCAATAGTTGCAAACAAAACCTCTTAGCCAGGATTATCTTTTTCAAATTATTTGGTTTCAGCATTATAGAAACGAATAGTGAACTGAACATTCTTTTTGTGTAAAATAATTGTCAATTCGTCGACTACAATTTAAAACATTCCATACATTGTTTGGTTTCTTCAATTTTGTTTTTTAGTTCTTGCTGTTTTAATAAATGAAACTGGTAGCAATTTTTCCCATATCGTTGATTCCGCCGTAGTGCTGTATTTTTCAGCATGAAGAGATGCTAGAACTACTTAAGAGTTTTTAGTGCCTTAACGGGCATTTCGTCATCGGCACCACAACGGGTTAATATTTCACCCAATGATTTATTTTTTGCAGCGTATATTAGTAAAATAAAGTTTTATTTGTCGTCTCCTTAGAACTACTTCGAACGGAGTTAAGTTACATTTGGATCACATTAATGTCAAGCATGTATACTAATTAAAGGTGATTAATAAGTCGTGACATGGAAGAACCTTTGTAACTTATCATTTTAGGGCACTTCAGGCAACTATCTTTGTCTTATTAATCGCGTTCGAAAAATTTCTAGAGATTACCTTTATATAAAAATATATTTAATATTTAGAACGTTCTTGCACAAATTACTATTTACTTTTTAACAGCACACGTTTTTGTAGAATTTTAAATAGTTCTTGTTTTTTTTCTACAAGAACACACGCTTTTATAAACGATTTGTATTTACAGTGTTCATAATGTTTTTTGACCTTTGTTACGTTTTGTTTTGATATTCTTTATAAAAAGTTTAAGTTTGGCCAATATTCAATTAGAAAATACTTAAATTACGGGTACATCTACAACAAGAGTAAGGAAAATTTATATAAGTTACACATTACTAAAATAACCGGTATATTATACCAAAATAACCGGTTTATTCGATATTCGAAAAATGGGAATTTTAAAATAACCGACTTGGGCAAAGCCTAAATAACCGGTTAAGACCGATCGAATAATAACCGTTCGATCTCCCTATGTAAAACGCAATGCAACGCCAAAGAATGACATTGAAAGCACAAACAATGTCATACATATTTTGTAATTTTGTTGTTGCTTCCTACAGAAATTCACATTGCGCTTTAAAATTTCAAACGCTCCATATTGTGGTCGTTGAAAATTTTAAAACGGTACATGAATTTCTGTAGAAAGCAACAACAAAATTGCATAATATTTATGACTTAGTTTCTGCTTTCAATGTTATTCTTTGGCGTTGCGTTTTACATGTTTAGGGCCTTAATCTAGTGCAAAAAAAATTATCACTCATTAACGCCAACGCCTTACACAATAAGGCCGATTATGTAGGTAAATTCAAAACAATATTGAGTTTAAATAACTGAAAATTTAATTAAAAATCGGATCATTTACATTTCATTTAAAATAAAGGAATTTTACGGTTACTTTTTAATATTAATCTTATCATGGAGAAATTCTTTAAAAATTAATTAATTTTTCTGTTATTTTAATTTACATACAAATGTACAGTTAAGTGTAACTAAATTTAAATTACGTACTAAGACAGCTAAGCCAGTATTTTAACTTCTCATTATTTCCTACCAAATAAGCCAAACATTTTTTTGATTTTTTTTTATTTGTTTACACATTTTATTTAAAAGTTATTTAAAATAACTTTGCACTTACGTATTTAAGTTTTATTTTATAAATAAAAAATCAGTGAACATATTTACAGAAATAACATCAGTATTTTATGTATTTTTTTTCTTTTTTTTTTTTTAATTTTTTGATTAACTGTTAACTTGACGGAAAATGATTTTTATAAATTACATTCAGCTACTGTAAAACGTTTTTGAGTGTAAATTTAAAGAATTCTAAAGAAGAAAGAAAAAAAGAACTTAAAAAAACAACAGTATAATAAAAAAAAATAACATAATTTTTGTTCTTAATGCTTTACTTATAAATTTGTTTAGCTGTTGTTCTTTTGACATTGCAAAAACAATTTGGAAAAACCAATGTTCGCTTTGTTGCTGCGTTCTTGTTGGCTTCAAATTCAGTCCGTACTGAGAAGAGTGCACTGAATTTCAGGGTCAAAATTGTCGTTCTATTTTTTTGTTATTGACATTAACCATAGTATACAACTAGAAAGCGGACTCTTTCCCAGGTACCTAGCTCAAATGTCAGTGGTACCTAACTCATGTTTGTATTAGTAAGATTTTTTCAACTATATTGGTGTTTAAAACTATTTGCACCTCGAAACAATCGTATAGAATGCGGCAAAACATTTTTTTCTAAAATCAAATTTTCTCATTTCAAAAAATTTTCAATTTTTTTAATGCCGGCTGCATTTATAGACTTTTCAAAACAACGTTTGTTAATTTTTTATTCTACATTATCGGAAATTTTTTTTTTAATTCATGATTTAAAATATTATTTCATACCAGAAAATGCTACTCTGCTGGCTTAATTAATATTAACAACAGAAAAAAATTAGTGTCGAGCCAATGTATTTAAACATTTTTAGTTTGTAAAAAATAAAAAAATTTTGCTAAAGGTGTTATGATACTTTGTATTTTTTCTATATTGGAGAACAGTGCAAATATATTTGCATAGGAAAACTGACTAAGTGTAAAGAGTTTGATTATACCATAAAAAATCTTGAAATGTCATAAAAATATACGTGTGTTAAGGCCGTGTCAGATACAACTTTGTCGCTTTGCTTGACGTTTCTACCTTTGGCAGAAAAACGTAAAGCAAAAGGTGTATGACACAATGTGTTGGCGTCTGGCTCGTGGGAATCCCGCCCAATAGAAACATGGGGAACATCGTTATGTTTCCCATTATTTTGAGTGTGTGACACGGGATTACATGTGGTGGCATCTGGCAACACCCCCTGTAATATGTAGCTCAGCTGTGGTTTAACGCCACCTAAAAAATAAGTTTTTTTATCCATACTCACTGCTTCTTAAAATCTACCACCAGCCAGACGCCGGCAAACAATAAAAAGTTAAAAATTATTAAATAAATTAAACTAAATGAAATTAAACTAAAAATTAAGTGAAACAAGATTACAATAAAATAACATAAAACTAATATTAAAAATAAAGTGAGTGTTGTTATTTCAAAAGAGCCACAACCAGAGAGCTCCAGTGAGCCACAGAAAAATAAGGGTGGAATTTCAGTATAAGTGTTTGAGTGTGCGCCTGCCACTTCCTAACCTGCCTCAACAAGCCAATGATTGACATCCCCTGCCACTTGGTGATTCCGGACAGCGTACCCAGAACCAGGTAACCCCATTGTGCACCCAAACATTTGGTCCTTCGCCCATTGGAGTTTAAAGGTACGTACTGTGGAATTTAAAGTGCATGCATATACATATTGTGAAGCGCCATATTGTGTCGCATTGGAAGTGAGGTTAAGTTGAGCCAATTTTTAAGACACACAATTTTAAGAGCCATATTTTTTTACTCGCCGGTTTACCCGTTACTCGCCCAATTTGTAGTTTTGTGTCTTCTGCCTAAAGATTTTTTGCCTCAATTTTACAAATAAAGGAAAAGTGTTGCCAGCGCGCCAAAAAATTTTTTTTTAATAAAGTAACTCGGGGAAAATTTTTTTTGTTGCCCTTTAAGCGAACTCGCATAATTTTTGTTGCGGCACCTAATATTTATAATAAAAAATGGCGACTTTTGAAAAATATATTCTGGCGGCAGATGAGATAATAAATATCGAGGTTATGTTGAAAAAGGAAGACTTTTCAACATATACCGGCGAGGCATTTGATTTTGAAAAAAGCGAGTTGGACAAAATTTGGGAGAAATTTAAAAAAATTTATGACGAGTGTTGCGGTACCATAGAGGAGAAAAAAGAATTAGTGGCAGTGAAGACTAAATATTCTCAGGTGCGGAGAGTATATGTAAAATGTATCAATATTTTGGCCAATGCTAGACAGGTATTAGAAGAAGATAGGCAGAAAAATAAAACAGTGGTTCCCAACCTTTGTTCTATACCTGTCCCCCCTTGTGATACTGGCGTTTTTCATGGAGATTACGTTTCGTGGCCCACCTTCAGGGACATGTTTACGGCAATCTACATAAATAATTCGAGACTTAGCCCTGTAGAAAAATTATTTTATTTATTTCAAAAAACAGATAGTGAGGCCCGGGATATAAATAGAAATATTGCCCTCAAGGCAGAAAATTTTGAAATTGCGTGGGGTAATTTAAAATCGCAATATGAGAATAAACGAGTCTTAATTAATAGTCAGTTGAAAAATTTATTTAATTTAGCACCATGCCAACGAGAAACGGCTTGCGAAATTAAACGGCTCCAAAGGGAGATAAACAATTGTATTTCGGTGCTTAAATTATATAAGGTAGATATTGCCTCGTGGGATCCAATTTTTGTTTTTCAATGTTCGTCTCGGCTCTCAGAAAATACTTTACATTTGTGGGAGCAATCGGTAAAAAATAAGACAGAGGTTCCCAAATGGGAAGAATTAAATAATTTTTTGACCGATCGATTTCATGCCCTGGAAAGTGTTTCTGATATTATAGTAGCGAACAATGTAGCTGCCAGTGGTTCCCAAGCAGGACCTTCACATAATAGTGCTATGTCTACAAAAGCTAAGCAGTTTAAGGCCCATCACACAAAAGTTGACTCGAGCTCATGTAAATTATGTAAAGAAAAGCACAAAATTAGTGTTTGCAATAAATTTTTGAGCATGGACTACAAGAACCGTGTTTCAACATTGAAAAGATTTCGTTTTTGCTTTAATTGTCTTACTATGGGGCATTTGTATGGTGATTGCAGTAGTCCTAATGGTTGTTCTAAATGCAGTAAGAAACACCACACGTTAATACATAGGGATATAGTAAGAAATATAAACAGCAATAATCAAAGCCAGCCAAGCACTTGTTCGCAGAGTCAGAGTCAAAATATTCAGAGTCAAATACAGTCCACTAATGTTGCCGGCCCTTCTGGTGTAGTTCAATCGCACCATACATCTGTTGCAAAAAAAGTGATGTTAGCCACAGCCTGGGTTAACATTGTAAGTTTTGGTTCCCGTTACAAGGTACGAGCGCTAATAGACCCATGTTCGGATGAAAGTTTTATTTCGGAAAAAATACAGAAGCTATTGAAGTTGCCGACTAATCCGATTTCTGCAGAAGTCTCAGGCTTAGGGGGAGATATAATTAGTACGTCTTCTAAGATGGCAGTTTTTACGATTGTTTCGCTTTTTGATAAGAACGTGGCGCTTAATATAGAGGCTCTAGTGGTTCCTCGTGTAACTGGTAGTATTCCAACGTATTCTTTTTTGCCCCAGAAGGAGATTGAGCTGCCCGAATTATGTTATGCTGATCCGAGGTTTTATGAAAGCAGTGAAGTAGATCTATTGTTAGGAGGTGATTTATACCCTTCTATTCTTCGTGGCGGAGTTAGGCATGGTATTTTTGAATCGCTAGTAGCTCAAGAAACCATTTTTGGTTGGATAGTTACAGGTCCAACGCCTTCTAAAATTTCCCCGCGAATACTAAGAGTGTCTCATATGACAAAAGTAGCGATTGATGACCAATTATCGAAGTTTTGGGAGTTAGAAGAAGTATCTCAAAGGCGAATTTTATCAGAAGAGGATAAAAAATGTGAGGATATATATAGTTCGACTACCACTAGAAACTCTGAAGGGAGATACACAGTTAGTCTGCCCTTTAAGAATAGTTTGCTGTCGCTTGGTCCCAATAGGCACATTGCTGTTTGTCAATATTTGAGAAACGAAAAATCGTTAATGCGCAATGCTGAGCGTAAGGCCCAGTACGATGAGGTCCTAAAAGAATATATAGCTCTAGGGCACATGGAAAAATTAGAAATTTCTGAAGGTGACCCTGGTTATTATTTACCCCATCATGGCGTTTTTAAGCCAGAGAGCACAACGACTAAATTGCGAGTGGTATTTAATGCCTCGAGCCCTTCCGCAAATGGCAGAAGTTTAAATGATTTGTTGTTCACTGGCCCTATTCTGCAGGCTGAAATAGTTAATCTGATTTTGAGATGGCGATTTTTTCAGTTTTGTCTTTAATGCGGACATTTCGAAAATGTACCGGCAGATTTTTGTGACTCCCACACATAGGCCCTTTCAGAAAATAGTGTTTCGTAGCAGTGATAGCGCGGAAATTGCTGATTACCAACTGAAAACGGTGACTTTTGGCGTAAATTGTGCCCCATATTTGGCCCTTAGAACCATTCTACAGTTGGCGAATGATGAAGAGCGACGTTTTCCGTTAGGCGCTAGAATCTTGCGAGAAAATATGTACGTAGATGATGCCCTAGTTGGTGCCCATTTAGTTGCTGATGCTTTAGTGGCACGGGAGCAATTAATTGGTATTTTAGATATGGGGGGATTTGAGCTCAGAAAATGGACCTCGAATTCTGAAGAAATTTTAAAAAATTTGCCCCATGATCACCTGCTAAATTCATCATTTTTGTCGCTCGATGAAAAGAGCACTACGAAAACGCTAGGGATTCGCTGGAATGCGGCAGAAGACGTGTTTTTCTTTGTTTGTGAAAAGATAACACTAAAAACCTCATACACAAAGAGAGAGGTACTTTCTACCATTGCTCGGCTATACGATCCTGCTGGTTGGTTGGCTCCGGTGGTAGTTACTGCTAAAATTATTATGCAGCAAATGTGGCTTGATAAGATCGAGTGGGACGAGGCTATCAAACCCGTGGCTCTGCAAAAATGGCAGAATTTTGTTGCTAATTATGCGGATATTGAAAAAATTAAGCTTCCACGTTGGGTTCAATATTCGCCTGGCTGTAGTATACAATTTCACGGGTTCTGTGACTCGTCTGAGTTGGCATATGCAGCTACAATTTATATAAGGGTACAGCTCGAAAATAAAGTTTGGACAAGTTTGCTCACGTGTAAAACTAAAGTGGCCCCAATAAAAAAGCCATCTTTGCCTCGTTTGGAGTTATGTGGAGCAGTTCTTTTAGCAAATTTGGTTGACAGTGTAGTACCTACTTTTAACGTGGACAAGTCCCCCCTTTATTTGTGGTCTGATTCCACGATTGTTTTAGCGTGGTTGAGAAAACCACCTTGTAGCTGGAAAACGTTCGTGGCAAATAGAGTGGCTACAATATTAGGAAAAGTGGGGAATAAAAACTGGTGTCACGTGGCGTCAGGTGACAATCCTGCCGATCTAGCAACCCGGGGGCTGATCCCTGCGGATTTGAGAGAAAATAGGCTCTGGTGGCACGGCCCTGAGTGGCTCAACTTAGCGCAGTCTTCGTGGCCTGTAGGAGCAACGGAGTTCGAGACGGCAGAAGAGTCGAAAGGAGCTAAAGTTTTTGTTGCTAGATCTGCTGATAAAGAAGATATTCTAGACCGGTTTTCCAGTTTATCTCGAGCGTATCATGTAATCGCTTATATGTTTCGATTTGTTGCCCTGGCGAGTAAAAGAAGACGCGAAAACGTCCCTCATAGTTCTCTGAAGATCTCGGCTGGTGAATTAAAATTTGTGAGAAATCGCTTATTTTATCTCTCTCAACAAATGCACTTCTCAGGGGAGTTCGGCTGCCTCCAGGCGAGTAAGAAAATCGATTCACGCAGCCCCCTGCTGACGCTTACCCCTTTTGTTGATAAAGACAACATCATCCGGTCTAACAGTCGCCTAAGCTCTACCACTTGTCTGTCCTACAACGAGCGACATCCTATTATACTGGCGTACGGGAGTAGATTGGCTCGACTGTATGTAGAATTCGTGCACACCTTAGCCCTTCACGGAGGCCCTCGGCTAGTCTTAAACGTCGTCCGGCAGGAGTGCTGGATTCTTCGAGCGAAAAATCTGATAAGGACAGTAGTTCGTAATTGCAAAGTCTGCGTTCTCCATAGAAAAACTCTTCAACATCAAATAATGGCGGCTTTGCCGAAAGAAAGAACTACCCTTTGTCGCCCATTTACGAATACTGGCGTTGATTTTGCTGGCCCGTTCGAGATAAAAAGTTTCACTGGCAGATACTGCCGTATCTCAAAAGGCTACGTGTGTCTCTTCGTTTGTTTTTCTACAAAGGCGATTCACCTTGAAGCTGTTAGCGATTTGTCTACCCCTGCTTTTTTAGCAGCCTTGGCCCGTCTCATCGCCCGTCGTGGTTGCCCAAGCTGCATGTATTCTGACAACGGCAGAAACTTCGTGGGCGCCGCTAGAGAGATCGACGCCGACTTCGCCAAGCACGTGAAAGAGCTTCGTGACACGGCTGTAGAGAATTATGGTCACCAACACTTGTCGTGGCACTTTATCCCCGCTGCAGCACCTCACATGGGAGGACTATGGGAAGCAGGGGTAAAAAGTATGAAAATGCATCTCAAGAAGTCAGCTGGTCAACTCAAGTTTACGTTTGAGGAGTTTTCCACCGTTCTGGCAAAAATAGAAGCGTGTCTCAATTCGCGCCCTCTTGGCCCTTTGACAGAAAGTGCTGAAGATTTATCTGCTCTTACTCCAGGACACTTTCTGATTGGCACATCTATGCTTACCCCTGCTGAGCCCGAAGAACTGTCTTCACCCCTAAGCATTGTTAATCGGTGGCGTAAATTGAAGGCCCTACAGCAAGAGTTTTGTCGCCGGTGGAAGCAGGAGTATCTACAAGAGCTAAATAAGCGCAATAAATGGCAACACCCTCAACTAGACTTAAAAGAAGGCGATTTGGTGGCTCTTAAAAGTGAACCAGGCTGTCCCACTGATTGGCGGTTAGGTCGAATTATCAAAGTTTACCGTGGCAATGATGGCAAGGTGCGAGTAGTCGATCTACAGACGCAAAATGGCGTAATCACTCGGCCGATTCACAAATTGGTGGCTCTGCCTAAAAGCGACTCTTAATACCCACCTTTTTGTAACGTTGCCCCTCTCTAATAAAAAGTATCTTCTTTGGTGGACCTCGGGGAACTTCAGCACAGCCTACTACGCGAGACTTGAGCCCGACGTAGCTCCCCGTATTTAGACCGGGCCAGCGAAAGAGAAGCATGGGACGATCCACGCCCAAGGCCCGTGTTTTGAGTTCGTGTACTTTGAAGAGGGAGTGGTGCCGAAGACGGAAAGCTGTAAATTTATATTGCCCTTTGGGGCGAATTGGTTTTTTATTATTGTTAAGTTTTTTTTTTATTTGTATTTGAATTAATTTTTCCTTTTTTTTTAATATCTTGTAACATAGTAATTAATTTAAATCTCTTTTGTTATTTTACTTTTCTTTTCATTTTAATTCTCATTCCTTTTTGTTTAATAAATAATTATTTTGCACCACCGGTGCAAGGCGGGGTGTATGTTGGCGTCTGGCTCGTGGGAATCCCGCCCAATAGAAACATGGGGAACATCGTTATGTTTCCCATTATTTTGAGTGTGTGACACGGGATTACATGTGGTGGCATCTGGCAACACCCCCTGTAATATGTAGCTCAGCTGTGGTTTAACGCCACCTAAAAAATAAGTTTTTTTATCCATACTCACTGCTTCTTAAAATCTACCACCAGCCAGACGCCGGCAAACAATAAAAAGTTAAAAATTATTAAATAAATTAAACTAAATGAAATTAAACTAAAAATTAAGTGAAACAAGATTACAATAAAATAACATAAAACTAATATTAAAAATAAAGTGAGTGTTGTTATTTCAAAAGAGCCACAACCAGAGAGCTCCAGTGAGCCACAGAAAAATAAGGGTGGAATTTCAGTATAAGTGTTTGAGTGTGCGCCTGCCACTTCCTAACCTGCCTCAACAAGCCAATGATTGACATCCCCTGCCACTTGGTGATTCCGGACAGCGTACCCAGAACCAGGTAACCCCATTGTGCACCCAAACACAATGAAAACTTTGACAACACTCACGCATTGTTTGTTTACTTATAAAAGCGGTTGGTAATTTGTACATTTAATTATTTGTTATAAAAATAAAAGTTAAAAATTTAATTGGACGGTTTTTGGAATTGCATTTGGCAAAACAATTAAAAAACAAAAGAAAATTATACTAGCCAATTGTCAAAGCGCGCAAAAAGATGAGAGTTGGCTTACTTTTTGTTCGCACCGCTTTGAAAGTACTTTATTTGACATGTTTCTTATAAGTATGTATATTTCATCTTAGATGTCAAAGCGAATCGGTAACGCAACGCGAAGCAAAAGTTTTATCTGACATGGCCTTTATCGATAAATAATCTTAGACTGTCAAAAAAAATATAAAAATTTGTAACTTAAAATTGACATTTCCAGATTAAATGTTAGCACTGCCTCTAACTTTTTTAGTTTTTGATCGAAAGTAGCGGGTTTTAACTTTTTTTTTGCGATTTATAGCTTTTTTTGACGGTTTTTGTGGGAACAAACCGTGGGCAATATTGTTTGTTTTGTTTACATATTGTATTTCTTGTTCTTTCTCGCATTTGTTGTTTCATTCAGTCAATCCTAAAAAAATCGAATACAAAAAATAGCAAGTATCATAACACCTTAAAGCACATAAGCAAAATGTGTTGGCAAAAAATATTAAGAAATAAAAATTTCAAATTTTGTTTTGTTTTTGTTGTTTTTATGTGTGTTAAATTCGCACAGAACCTACATATATGTTTGATAAGTGAAATCAAAAATTGAGAACGCTCTGGTATACTAGTTGTATACCATGACTAGGGTATTCATTTAGTCGGGCTTTTGATTTAATCGGTTAATCGCTCGATTAATTAACCGAGGTTTTGGTTTATTCGGTTAATAATCGGTTGATTTTGTTATTGATCGGTTAACCGATTTATAAAGTTTTTTATATAGTTTAAGTAATTTTAATATTATTAGAAATTATAAGTAAAAAAAAAAAAAAAACATAACAAACCTAACAATTCTTGAACTAAAACGAGCAAACAAAAAATAATTAATAAATATGTAATATGTACATATGTATTAATTAAACAATAAACTGTAAGATCATTTTATTAGTTATTTCAATAGTTTAAGAAAATCTTATAAAATATTCTTTTATACAAATAATTTGACTTAAATGTTTAGGATTTCAGCGTTTATTTTCTTTAGTTTTTATTAAATTTGAATTTGAAAAAATTCTTTCATTTATCGTAGATGTTCGAGAAATAAAAAGCAATCTAAAATACAGAATATCTTATTTCCCAGTCCTCTTCCTGGATTTTCCTGTTTTAATTTTTTAATGTTTTCCAGACTTCGCATTATTTCGGTTAATGTTAGTAGTATAAATATGGGGATTCTGTATATGATTTTTGCTCCCTACGTGATTCCCATAAGGAGGAATTTTTAAATTTCAAATTGCTCCCAACGTGTTTTCCCATAAGGAGGAATTTTTTTCTCCCATAGGGAGGAATTTTTAAATTGAAATGTTACTTTAAAGTTGGTTTTAGTTAATTTTAAATTTTTTGCTCCCAATGTATTTTTCCATAAGGAGGAATTTTGAATATAAACAAAATAAAAAAATTTTTGAGTAATTTTAAATAAAAAAGAGAATTATATAAAGTTGATTATATTTTCTTCAATGAAGAGAAATTTAAAAATGTGTACAAAAAAATTGTTTGAGTATTTTAAAATAAGATAGAGTAATGTATAATATATTTAGAATATGCAGCACATGTAAGTATAGAGATTAACTCAATTTGAAAGTTTGCCATTAATATAAAAAGGCTTAGGGAGTATATTCCACATCATTATTCTAATTGCCACTTTAAAGGAAACTTAATAAAAATGGTAAGCATTTCGTACATAATAAAGGTATATTTAATTATTTATTATTTTTTTCTTGTTTGTTTTCAGATGTATAAAAAAATTGTGAATATTGCCCAAGGTATTAAGCCTGAGTATATTAGAATAGATGATATACCTTTAAACCAATCTATGAAAATTGTGAATTTTGAATGGAAAGAAACACAATATGGTCTTGAAGTCATTGCCAATTTAGATGACAATAAATGGTTTTATCTACCCAATAGAATGATGAAATTTTTAAACAAGGAGGATCCATACTTAACTCAAATGAATGATAAAGTTTGGACAATTATTTACAAGGGGCGTCAATTACCAAATGGACCTGCAATATTCGATTTAAATTATATCTAAACTCTGAAAAAGAAATCCTTACAATAAAGATAATTATAATAAAACAAAAACAAGATATATTTTAAAATTTTTTATAAATTTTTATTTAAAAATAATTTTAGTTTTTTTTTTTTTACATTCTTTTATTAAAATTGTATATTCAATAACCAAGAATCATCCTCCTCCATAAATTGTTTTACAATCAATTCAACAGCAGGAATCTCCTTGATAATATCTGCGGGATGTTGTTGCTCCCGCTTTTCCTTGATCGCTGGGGGACTTTTATAAAATTTAGATTTTTTTGCACTAAAATTATGCACCCGCATAAAGTGCCTTTTTTTATTAAATTTGTTGGCAAAAGTTATATCTTTACAAAATTCGCAACTGAGTTTAACACGGTCCATTTTTTAATTAAATAAAATAATTTAAAAATCTTTTAAAAATACATCGTAAAACATATATCTATTTACTTTGCACTTATTTTTTATTTTGGTATATATATTTAATATGAATTTTAATATGAAAGCATATTTTGAAAAATAAATATAAATTTATTATTGTGGAAATTAAAAGTCAATAAACTTTTCGTTATGCTAAAAAGTGCAATTGTATGCCTTTTTAAAGTTTAAACATTAACCTTGAATGTTTGCTTCATATTAAATTATGAGTTAATAAACTTTTTCATAAGTGAAAAAATGCAATCGTAGCATTTTTTAAGTTTAAGAATTAACCTTGAATGTTGGCTTCAAATTAAACTATGAATTAATGAACTTTTCGTTAGAGTAAAAAATGCAATCATATGCAATTTTAAAGTTAAATTAACCTTGAATATTTGCTACACATTTTTTATTGGTACAGCTTTTTTAAGTCTAATAATGTAGTTACAAATAGATTTGACTACATATATATATAGTGATGTTTAAGTTCTTCTGATATATCACACCTGTATCTAAAAAATTTTAAATGAGGAACATTAAACAAAAGGAATCCAAACAAACAAGACCAAAAATGTCTTATTATAAACAATATCTTCAAACGTTCCTAAAAGACTACGAAAATGTGCTCATGTTTGAGCACAGGCAGTGCATAGATCATTATTTAACAATGATAGAGGAAAATGAGGACTACGGTGTAGATGACGTCGATGAGGGACTAAACGTGCCTCATTTTGTTTGCTGCCCATGGCATAATACAAATTGTAAGGAGGGTCCTATTCCGTGCAGGTGCACGGTATACTACTTAAGAAAAATGAATGTAATAAATTTGATTAATAATTATAAGTTTATATTTAATATGGAGCAAATATAAAAACCAAAATTTGTATATATTTTTTTTTATCTTTTATTATATTCTTAAAAATTCTTAAATATATATTTAAATAAACTTACAACTAAAATATCATTGTAATATAAATTAAAATAATTAAATAATTTTAAAATTAGTTTGAAACTTATGTTTTTACATCTTAAATAAATAAATACACAACAATAAACACCACATAAAATTGAAGTTTCACTCTGAATTCGAAGACTATTATAAGTAAAAGTTTTACAATTTTTATTTAAAAATAATCTAAAGTATTTATTTGGATATTGGCCAGCAGAACAAAAGTACTCGGCAGGTTTGTTTTTAGGAAAATAAAAAGCAACCCAATGCTGTCCAGGCTTATGTGATGGATCAGTGTTGGCAACGTAAAATGATGGTTTTAAAACTGGTTGTGTTGGTAATTTATTACATGCAAATACACCTTTAAATTTATATTTTGTTATATTATTGGACTTCAAAGTATTTTTAATATTTATTGAATTCATAGTGTTTGAATAATATTACGCGTTTTATCAATTTCTATAACACTGTCAAATTCACAGTATACTAAGCACGTTATTGCTTCAATAATTGGTTTGCCAAAACGCCCTTCAATACGAATAGTTCCTTGGTTTATTAAATTACCGCAATTAGAATTATTATTATGATCTGGTGTCAAGTCGAAAGCATGTAAAAAATATCCGTTATCAAAAAGTTCTTTAGTTATTTGATGACCTTTATCGAAATGATGAATTCCAGTTCCTTTAAATAGTGTTTGATAACCACGAGTACTTATTATTCCTCCGTTATTGTAGTTAAGTTCAATTGGTTGTGCAGGAAATTGTACTCCATTTACAACCAAATTAAATCTTTGTAAATTAAAATGTTGAAAGTTAAATGGATTTTCTTTTTTCTCTCCAGTATATGCTTTATTAGACACCATTCCAAAAATTAAAAAATTTGGTAATTGTCCTAGTATCACGTTATCTAAACTTAATGAGTGATTTCCAGGGTGTATTGTAAACGTTTTTATTTCCACTCTTTTATAGGGATAAATTGCATTTCTTGATTGTAATACATTATGATGAGCCATTAGAATATTATGATTAATAGTAAGATGGTTTATATATAAATTAGCTTCATGTAATTTAATATAAGATTCATTTTTATCGCCACCTTCTAAAATGTAAAATTCTGGTTTTTCCATATTTAATGTTACCTTCAGATCAACATTATTAAGCAAATATTTGTGTTGGTTAAATACATCAACATGAAGTTTTCCAAAAAGCTCTACTTTTTTTCCATCCTTAAATAGTTTTTTTCTCTTGTCTAAACCAGGATTTTCTTTTTCAACTAATGAATTTATTTTATTTATATCAATAGCCCAGCCACATGATTCAAGATGCGTTGATCTAGCATCATTTCCATAATTTAACAATTTTTCTATATAAGCTCTATAGTGATAGTTATTGTCAGGTTGTGATACATTTTTATTGTTAAGGTGTACAATACAATTTCTAAACAAGGAGTGCAGTAAGTTATTAACAACTCCTCCGTTTCCTTTTATTTCAATAACCAGTCGAAGATAAATACTATTAAGATCACGATATGTTTCACCATTACCTAGCGATACAAATTCAATTGTGCTAGAATTATCTAGTGATGCAATTGGATTGTAGCAAATTTCTTCGGTTTTAACAACGCTAGTTTGAATTGGAGGAGATTCAAATATATCCAACTCACTCTTCATACATTCTATAAATCCTGACATTTCCAATTCCCAAAAATATCCCTTAAGTTCTTTCCTCTACAACGTTTTGATTTAATATGTTGCTTTTGCTTTAAACGTTTGAGTTTTATACGTCGACCTTTACCTTTCTGCATTGTTTTCATTTTATCAATAGTAGCTTCTTTTATATTTTGTATGACCTTTTTTCCTTTGTTTAGTAAGATTTCTTTTATTGGCTTAGTTCCAATTTCTTCTAAAATTTCCTTTCCAATATCTAATGATTTATTCTTTAATATATTCATCCCCGTTTTAAATAAGGGTTTGAGATGTGAAAATACAGCCGAAAATATGGATCCAATACCACGACCGTATTGTAAAATTCTTGGGGCGTGATATATTTCACCAATATTTTGTATATTTTCTCCAGACTGATTATTATAATAACTTGTATAAATCGCATCCATGGTTGTAATAAAAATGATTAATTTTGTTTTGTTACGCAACTATTTTATATACATTTTTTTTTTAAAGTGTAGAGTACAATAAACGGGAACTAATTTATTAAAGTTTATCTCTTCTCCTTCATCATTTCGAATCATTATGGAAATATCATTTATATTATAGGCTTCAAGAGGAAAATATTCAATTCTATTGAAATGTATATAGTTTTTCAATGTTGTTACTGAAAAAATTTTTAAACATTTAATTTTTTTACTACCAACATGTCGAGGTTTTATAATATCAGTATAAATAAATATGTTTTCATTTATTTCAGAAGATTCAATTTTATTGATAAACTGATTTATGTTGTCAGAGAATTTGTTCAAAGATTTTTCGAATATATAATTTGTTGACGATAATATGGGATCTTTTTCATAAGTTGTTGTAGATTCTGGACTAGTAATTTGAACATTTTGTTCTATGTTTGAACTTTTTATATTTACATTACGAGTATCTTTTTCTTTTGTAGATATATTAGATTGGGGTTTAACAATGTTTAATGTATTTAAAAGTTTTGAAGTTTTATTAATATTTTTTAGTTTCAGCTCGTCAGATGTTTCCATTAGATCTTTAAATTTTGTTTTAATTTCATCATATTCGTTTTTAGATTCAATTTGCATGTTTGATGTATTTAAAAGTTTTGAAGTTTTATTAATATTTTTTAGTTTTAGCTCGTCGGATGCTTTCATTAGTTCTTTAAATTTTGTTTTAATTTCATCATATTCATTATTAGAGCCAATTTTCAATGTTTTTACAGATTGATTATTAAAATTTGAAATGTTGCGTTTTTTACGTTTAAGTATATTTTGATTCATATTTAGTTGTTTATTCGTTATCGAAAAAGATATATCTGATAATCCGACTTCCCACTGGTCACTCATGGTAAGAGATTGCTTTAATAAATTTGTGAAAGTACTTGAAGTGTTTTTATATAAATTTACTGAATCGTTACTTAATAAAGTAACATAAATACTATTATCCTCTGTGCTTGATGCCATATTTATTAGAAATGTTAAATATTATAAGTTGTGTGTTATACATATATGAAAAATTTAGTTTATCAGCTAAAATCTGTTTGATTAATCCATGAATTATATTCTTTTCCGAAACCCAACCATTTTACAAATAGTTTTTCACCTCTACGTTTTAAGACTTTTTCAACTAAAAAGATGTTAGGAACTTTAGTTTTTAATAACTCCTCTTGATAAAATCCGCCTTTAATTATATTTCCATTAAAATCTTTTAGCTGGTAGGTAACAGGGTTTGTTGCATTAATTTTATTTACTTTAAAAACTTCTGTAGACCAATTTGGTGTATATCCCTTTTCAAAAACATTTTTATATTTGCTTATGCGAACAAAATCGTTAATATTAAATTTTCCATTTTTAAAAACTTTTAAGTTATTATATACAGTTTTTAAAAGTTTTTTTTCATTTCGCTTGTTAACTAAATTAGGTTTCATCTTTATACTTCGATGATAAGATGAATTATATTCTATCAACAGCTTTTCTAATACATCTATCCAGTTATAATTTCCTTGCATACTAAATTGTTTCCACATTTTATTTTTTAAAGTTCTATTAAATCGTTCAACTATTGACGCTTTTAAGTTTGAATATGTATGATAATGATTAATATTTAGCTCTTTCATAAGAGTTTTGAAATATGTGTTGTAAAATTCTTTTCCTTGATCTGAATGTAGGTTTTTAGGAGCTTTATTACTGTTTAACTTTATAATGCTTTTAAATGATTTTGAAACCTCAAATCCTGTTTTAGTTTTTAATGGCAGAGCGTAGGCATATTTTGAGAAAACATCTATTACAGTAAGCATATACTTGAAACCTTTATTAAATTTTGCATATGGTATCATCTCCACCAAGTCTATTTGCCAAGTATCTAATATTCCCTTTTGAATAAACCTACGTCGCTTAAAGTTTTTTCTAGCTTGACTATGAATTTCGTCAATAAGATTTTTTTTTTTACTCATATTAATTAAAATATTCTTCCTTTTTTATTCATTAACAAATGGTTTTTAAGAGCGCAAACATGTTTCATCAGTTTATATACCCATTTACAATGATGGTTTGTGGTCCCTCAGGCTGTGGAAAATCTACTTTTATTAAAAATTTAATTAAAAATCAAAACTTAATATCTAAAGATATAGACCGAATCATATGGTGTTATTCTGAAATAAATGCACTTCCAAATATAGAAAATGTAGAGTTTGTTAAAGGAATTCCAGAGTCTTTTAATACGAATGACGAAGAATCTACTTTAATAATATTGGATGATTTAATGCTTGAATCATCAAATAAGAAAGTTTGTGAACTATTTACAAAAGGATCTCATCATAGAAACTTAAGCGTAATTTTAGTTACACAAAATATTTTTCATAAAGGGACTTATTCGCGAGATATATCATTAAACTCCAAATATATAGTTATGTTTAAAAATCCAAGAGATAAGACACAATTCCAACATTTAGCTCGTCAAGTATATCCAGAAAACTCAAAATCTTTAGTAGATGTATATAATCATTGTACAGAACAGGCTCATGGTTATTTAATAGTTGATCTTACTCAAGAAATACCAAACGCTTTAAGATTTAGATCAAATATTTTTAATACAGATTACTATATATATGCGAATATAAACAATGACTTCAAACCTGAAGTTACTGAAGGAGAACAAACATATTCTTTATGTTCTTGAAAAAGCGGATCACAAACTACGAAATGCAATTTTGAAAAATGTTGACAATGTTGTTGTTGAGTTTAAAATAACATCTGGTGTACACAGATCATAAACAGATTACAATCTTTCAAGAACGCCAGAATGTTGTTTTAGACTCAACATGTGGTGCACACATATTAATATAATACATACATACATGTGTGCGAGTCCTTTTTAGTTTGTTGTAAACAACATAGGTTATGGTAATAAACAGTAATGCGTTTATTACTTTTTACTAAGAACTAAGATAATGATAGTTTAATCTCTTGTTTATTTAGGCTGCACACATGTATTGTTTTTAGTGATAAGATCTAGTAGGTAGGAAAATTGTTATTGTTTTAGTGATAAGAATTTTAGTATTTAAGGAAAAAATATTAGAAAATAAAGAGAGTTCTATTTTATAATTCAAAGTGTTGTGTTGTGTTATTTAAAATTCCTGCGGAAATTAACATTTTGGTGACCCCGACGTGATGTGGTTGAGATGTTAAAACCAAACTAAAAATTATCACGAGAAGTTAGGACAGGCCTGTCCAATGCTCTGAGTGGTTTGGCTCAGGGCAATGTTAATGAGCAGGAGTTAAGAATTGAGATGACAAAGAGCTCCGACCACCTTTTATCACTCTCCAACAGTCCACACAAAACATTCTATTCATGGACCAAGAACGACTAGAAATGTCGAAAAATGTGTTTAAGGCGAAACAACAAAAAATGTTAGAAATTAACCAACAACCGAACTGGCTCCCGAAGGTGCAGTAATCAGACTGGCTTCCGAAGGTGCAGCAACTAAACTGGCTCCCGAAGGTGCAGTAATCAGACTGGCTCCCGAAGGTGCAGTAATAAAACTGGCTCCCGAAGATGCAGTAATAAAACTGGCTCCCGAAGGTGCAGTAATAAAACTGGCTCCCGAAGATGCAGTAATAAAACTGGCTCCCGAAGGTGCAGTAATCAGACTGGCTTCCGAAGGTGCAGCAACTAAACTGGCTCCCGAAGGTGCAGTAATCAGACTGGCTCCCGAAGGTGCAGTAATAAAACTGGCTCCCGAAGATGCAGTAATAAAACTGGCTCCCGAAGGTGCAGCAACCGAACTGGCTTCTGAAGGTGCAGTAATAAAACTGGCTCCCGAAGGTGCAGTAATCAGACTGGCTCCCGAAGGTGCAGTAATAAAACTGGTTGCCGAAGATGCAGTAATAAAACTGGCTCCCGAAGGTGCAGTAACAAAACTGGCTCCCAAAGAAAAGAACATTAAAGATATTCAAAATGGTAATACTTCATTTTTAAAATAGATTCAATGTAACTATAATAATAAGGATAATAGATGTATACGTAAAAAAAAAAAATATATATATTAACGAGGAAATAATATATTGAAAGATTATAATCTTTCAAGGCCGCCAGAATGTTGAGTTTAAAATAACATCTGGTGTACACAGATCATAAACAGATTACAATCTTTCAAGAACGCCAGAATGTTGTTTTAGACTCAACATGTGGTGCACACATATTAATATAATACATACATACATGTGTGCGAGTCCTTTTTAGTTTGTTGTAAACAACATAGGTTATGGTAATAAACAGTAATGCGTTTATTACTTTTTACTAAGAACTAAGATAATGATAGTTTAATCTCTTGTTTATTTAGGCTGCACACATGTATTGTTTTTAGTGATAAGATCTAGTAGGTAGGAAAATTGTTATTGTTTTAGTGATAAGAATTTTAGTATTTAAGGAAAAAATATTAGAAAATAAAGAGAGTTCTATTTTATAATTCAAAGTGTTGTGTTGTGTTATTTAAAATTCCTGCGGAAATTAACAGTTGTTATCAAAACTTTAAATGAAATTATTTTAAATATTATAAACAGAAATCATAAAATAAACAAAAATGTGTTTGAAAAGCTAAAACCATATAAAAATACTTTGAGGAAAGTTTGCTCATCACAAACCTCTATGCGTCAAAAGAGGAAACATCTTATACAAAAGGGAGGATTTTTACCCATTATTATTACATCAATATTAAGTGGAGTCATTGGAAAAATTTTAGAAAATGTCAAATAAATTATCAAAACTTATAGTTCTTCATCCATCAACTTACGAAAAATTTAAAGTTAAACATTCTGATTCAGATTTTTTACATCGGAAACTCTTGCCAATATATGGTTCACATACACTGAAGGATATAAACAAATGGTATTATATTAAGCAAGAACTTGCTAAATACTTAATTGGATCCCAACGATCATCTAATCAGAATAAAATATCAACAATGCATAATTTGCGCGATAATGAAACTCAAACGAAAAAGGTCTATAAAAAGCATATTGAAACGCAAACAATTACACCTCAGTCGAGTAGTATAGCACTGCAAACGGATTTGAATTTGCCTGAAGATATTTACACAAATAATGATGACCAGAACGATATGGATACAACAATACAAAAATTTAATCCTTCTTCTGCATCTTCCGTAGCTAAGCGTCTTAAAAGCTTTTCGGAAAAAGGAACTCCAAAAATTAGAATATTATCCAAAACTGATCATTATTCACATATGAAACAATCAACTTTACCTTATCAATATTCTCCTCGTGTTACAAGAAATCGAAAGAAATTAGATTACGATACTGAAAATGTATTATGGCAAAATATTTAAAAAAATAAAACTCTTTTTTTGTTTAGAAAATATGTATATAAAATGTTTTATTATTAATTAAAAATAATATTTACATGTAAAAATGTTTCTTTAGTATTCAATTTCCATTAAATATTCATCATCATCATTATCTTTTTGAAACTGATCTTTATAATTAATTAAATCTACGTTTACTTTCATTAAGTAGTCATCATCTTCATCAAATTTTAAAAATTGTTGCTTGTAGTGACCCCAAGCAAGAGTATTAACATTATTATCACAAATATATCTCTTATTATCTAAATAACTTAATGATATTTTATTAATTAGGGAAGTATATAACACATGTAGTTTTGACTTAAAAATAAACATATTTCCATAATAAATTTGTTTGTTAAATAAACAATTTCTATAATCAGATAGACTTAAACTGTTACATATGCTACTCTTGACACCCTTAGCCTTTTTTATTTCCTGCATATCTGCTGTTTTAAAAGCATAAATTTTTGCTCTCAATCCTACAAATTCTTTCATAATAATTCCATTATTTTCGTCTTTCATCATCCCTAAGACTTTTTCATTTTTTTTTGGTATTCCAAATTTATTATTTGTTTCATACTCTGATGTATCAAACTTTAAATCAATGTCGTTAATTATATCTTTATAGAAGTCATCCGTTTCAAATGTATAAATAAATGAATCTGTGTCCATATAATTTAATTCTACTTTAGTTTTATATTTTGGTAATATGTAATCGTAATGAAAATCATACATTTTCCATTTCGAAAGTTCTAAGATTGTAAAACCTAAGTAAATAGGCTTATTGTAAAATGAAAAAGATTTATTTAGTTCAACTGCTACCATGTTTTCTTCAAATATACTTAAAGAATGAAATTCTGGCTTAGCAATAAGAGAACGAGCTCCAAGTCTCTTACCAACATTTTCCCAATTATTAACTATTTTAATATTTTTACGCTTGTCAACGTTTTCCATTGTTTTTCCATAAACTGCATTATTTAATAATTTGAAGAAATTTTTCTCAAAAGTATTTTTTGCGTTAGTTCTATGAAAATTATTTAGTGAAATATATTTTTTTAACCAATAAGACTGTTTAAATTTTAAAATTCTATGAATTTTAGTTAGCTTCAAACCATGTTTTAAACATTGCTGTAAATTTTTATAATAAATTACATACTCCGATTTGTTATTTAAATCAACAAGTAACTTTTTTTCTTTGGAATCTGGTGGAGTTTTGTTTTCACTACAAAAAGGTAAATTATTGTGAGTATCATGGATTTCTGTTGGATATACCAAATCAACTTCTAAAATATATCCAATATCTGAATCATTTGGTACTGAGTCTAAAGAAAAATTATCAATGTTTCTTACCCACTCAAAATTACCTTCTGGTAGAGCTTCAGACATTGCCCAACCATATAAATTATTTGCGTCTAAATACATTAAGTATTTCGAAGGTAGGCTTTGATCATAATCTGGCAAATATTTATTGTTAGCAATAGAATGCCTTTGAGAGCATTGAACTATTCCTCCTCTAATACCCTTTTGAAGAAAGGAAATCATTTCTAGATCAGTAAGCAAATCTAATTTAATATTTGTTAATTTAAGCATAGCATCCCATGACAATCCTGGAGCTGTGAAATAATGGCATGGGTCTAAATTATAAATATCTTTGCAAACAATTCTAAAATTCTCAAATACATCTGCTAACAATAAAACATCAGTTTTAAGGTATAACATTAAATAGTCTTCCAAAGTTTCACATTGAAATGTACTCCAAACCATTTTAGCATGAATGTAGTCTTCTTCAAAACAATGTGTATTATTTAACTTATTAAAGAAATCTTCTTTGCTTGGCAAATGTTTTTCTGTAAGTTTCGCAACAGAATTCAAATAATTATACGGAAAAACTCCTTTTCTTACAAGTAAATTGAACTTAGTTTCATCATCTACACAAAATGATTTCACTATTTTCAATTCATGTTTAGTTAAATTCTTAACGAGATTGTCTAAGCTTGAGGGCATAAATCTATAGGAGTCTAAAAATCGTATTTCAATATAATCAGTGCTATCGCCTTTTATAGACTTAGACAGTGATATATATAGCTCCTTATTAAGTGGAATAATATTTATAGGACCATCATCAATATTGTTTAGCTCTTTAATAAATAAATGACAGTCATAGGCCGAAAAATTATGAAAAATAACAGGGAAAAATTTTGGTATTTTATAATTGATATTGCAATAGTTATGAGCTGGTCCTCTATACTTTCCACTTAAATGACAATGATCTTTTACTTTTATGTCATTTGTAATAGCTTGAGAGCAAATATGACAAACATTATTGTTTTCAAAATTTAAATTTTCCTGTTCGGTTAAGGGTGTCATTGGAACAATTTTAGTGAGAAAATTATCATTTAAATATTTTATATCTAGTACTAAATTTTCTATAAAGAGCTTTGCGGAATCAAGCCCCTTAAATATTCTTAATCTATTTAAATTATCATTGAAATTACACTTAATGAAATATGAAAATGCATAGGGGATATGCTTATCAATCAAAGTTGTTGATGAAGTATCCCCTTTCGGAATGCACGTTTGAATGTTTTCAAAAATGCATTCAGAATCAGCATATATCACAAATGGAACTTCAATGGAGTTACTGAAATTCTTAAATTCTAATACTGACTCACTTTCCTTTGGAGCATAGGCGATTTTTCGGTTGCAGTGTTTTTGGTGAATATTTAATTTATCATTTTGGTAAAAATGCTGCAGGCAGTCATCGCATACAAAAATTTTGCCTTTATGCTTCGTTGTTTGCAATCTGATTAATCTGCAAGAAGAAAAAATAAAGATGACCTTTTAATAACACAAAATTATAACGGTTGTCAATTATAAACTTACCTTGAAATATTTTTTATCCACATAAAGTGGGAATTATGTCCGTTTTTCTCCTGTAGAAACATAAGGGAAATGTGTTTGGATTTTTTCCCTTTAGTTTTGTAATAGGGTCCAACAACTAAATCTTTTTCGTCATCATATCCAAAAACATTGATACTGATCAGAGGGTTGTTTTCTTCAAAAATGGCTATGTCTTTTATTTTTACAGGGAAGCTTAATCCCTTAAAATTTAAGGTATAACCATTTATGGCAATTATTTTTTCCTCAATCTTAACATTGTACATAAATGTGAGATTGGCGTTATTTTGTTTTAAGTCAGCTATTGCTGATATAACAGCCCATTTAAAACAAAACTCATCTCTGTTTTTAATATTGAGGCAGGCTTTTTTTATCATTAGTTTTCTTGGAAGTGGTATGAACGTTGACCCCTTCATTGGTTGATACTTATTTATATTTATATCTACTTTTATTATTTCAATGAGGGTCCAACCACTATCCCTTTCTTGAAACTCCTCCATTTTTTGTAACACTTTTTCAATTTTTTTTTTTGCAAATGACATCAAAATCCTCAATAAAATATATCTCTTCCATTTTTGTTTGGAAGGTTTTTATTTCTTTTGATATATTTTCTTTAGTTTTCATGTTTGGTTTTATATAAAACCCCGAAAGTTCCATATTGAGTTTCAATATTACATGGAGTCTTAGAAACTTCTCCACTTCCGACTTTATTTCCGCGGCAGCTTCTTTTAAAAATATTTCCGGAATAATATTTTTTTTATTCATATTTTCATATGAAAGAATTATTATTCTATTTTTAAAGGCACTTGTCACTTGTTTAACTTTTCCTATTTGATTTTTTGAAGATGAAGATGCATGCGTTTTTTCATGCAATTTTAATTCCATTTCTTTTTCAAAAACTTTTTTGCACTCACTACATTTAATTATACCGGCCATGTTTATAGTTTCAAAAATACTTGATAACTGTTTAATAAAATATGTTATAATTATTATAAATAATTAAATAAAATACGTTTGAAAAGTTCATTAATTCATAGTTTAATTTGAAGCCAACATTCAAGGTTAATTCTTAAACTTAAAAAATGCTACGATTGCATTTTTTCACTTATGAAAAAGTTTATTAACTCATAATTTAATATGAAGCAAACATTCAAGGTTAATGTTTAAACTTTAAAAATGCATACAATTGCACTTTTTAGCATAACGAAAAGTTTATTGACTTTTAATTTCCACAATAATAAATTTATATTTATTTTTCAAAATATGCTTTCATATTAAAATTCATATTAAATATATATACCAAAATAAAAAATAAGTGCAAAGTAAATAGATATATGTTTTACGATGTATTTTTAAAAGATTTTTAAATTATTTTATTTAATTAAAAAATGGACCGTGTTAAACTCAGTTGCGAATTTTGTAAAGATATAACTTTTGCCAACAAATTTAATAAAAAAAGGCACTTTATGCGGGTGCATAATTTTAGTGCAAAAAAAACTAAATTTTATAAAAGTCCCCCAGCGATCAAGGAAAAGCGGGAGCAACAACATCCCGCAGATATTATCAAGGAGATTCCTGCTGTTGAATTGATTGTAAAACAATTTATGGAGGAGGATGATTCTTGGTTATTGAATATACAATTTTAATAAAAGAATGTAAAAAAAAAAAAACTGAAATTATTTTTAAATAAAAATTTATAAAAAATTTTAAAAAATATCTTGTTTTTGTTTTATTATAATTATCTTTATTGTAAGGATTTCTTTTTCAGAGTTTAGATATAATTTAAATCGAATATTGCAGGTCCATTTGGTAATTGACGCCCCTTGTAAATAATTGTCCAAACTTTATCATTCATTTGAGTTAAGTATGGATCCTCCTTGTTTAAAAATTTCATCATTCTATTGGGTAGATAAAACCATTTATTGTCATCTAAATTGGCAATGACTTCAAGACCATATTGTGTTTCTTTCCATTCAAAATTCACAATTTTCATAGATTGGTTTAAAGGTATATCATCTATTCTAATATACTCAGGCTTAATACCTTGGGCAATATTCACAATTTTTTTATACATCTGAAAACAAACAAGAAAAAAATAATAAATAATTAAATATACCTTTATTATGTACGAAATGCTTACCATTTTTATTAAGTTTCCTTTAAAGTGGCAATTAGAATAATGATGTGGAATATACTCCCTAAGCCTTTTTATATTAATGGCAAACTTTCAAATTGAGTTAATCTCTATACTTACATGTGCTGCATATTCTAAATATATTATACATTACTCTATCTTATTTTAAAATACTCAAACAATTTTTTTGTACACATTTTTAAATTTCTCTTCATTGAAGAAAATATAATCAACTTTATATAATTCTCTTTTTTATTTAAAATTACTCAAAAATTTTTTTATTTTGTTTATATTCAAAATTCCTCCTTATGGAAAAATACATTGGGAGCAAAAAATTTAAAATTAACTAAAACCAACTTTAAAGTAACATTTCAATTTAAAAATTCCTCCCTATGGGAGAAAAAAATTCCTCCTTATGGGAAAACACGTTGGGAGCAATTTGAAATTTAAAAATTCCTCCTTATGGGAATCACGTAGGGAGCAAAAATCATATACAGAATCCCCATATTTATACTACTAATGTTGTTAAAAGATTGATATGAGAAGAAACAAATAACTAAACGCATACATATAAAGAGTACGTGAAACAAAAAGCTTTTGACAGCAAACACTTATTTAAAATTAAAATCACTAAACACCATCTTTGTTTGTATGGTAAAATATTTTCTAAATACATACTTTTTGTATATCAGGCAAATCACTAAAAAAGGTTAAAAATTATGATACATCGGTTAAGCGACTGAAATTAATCGGTTTAATCTTTAATCGAAAATAGACAATTTTCAATTAACCGATCAGTTTATCGGGTAGTAATTAATCGGTTCGCTAGAATATTTTCGTCGATTCAACGTAGAGTAACTTTAATATACTAAAATGATGGGTAACCTTCCAGGGTTAAGTGCTAGTTCACGTTCTATTTTAGGTCCTAGCTTATGTTTTCGTCCAGGTTCTGGCAAATATTTTAGTTAACAATTAAATTCCGATTCTAGAACAGGTTCTAGCGTAAAATTTAGTTCAGGTTGGAATTTAAGTTGAGTTTATAACATTAATATGTTTAATTTATTGCCTACAATAATTACAGCATTTATTAACGTTTTTGACTATTATTGGTTTATGAGTTTTTTGATTTTAACCCTGTTTAGGGTCCTTTTACACTATTTTACTGAGTATTAGGACATATCAAAAAATCAAATAAATGCAAAATGTATAATATTGTGAACAAATATTTGTTAAGAAATATATAAGTATTTAAAAAATAATAATAATATACGTTAAGAAATTAGTTAATTAGATCTTTCATTTTATCCGAGTGGTATTTTTTAAAAGGACGAGAGGAAATTTACAAATGAATACTGTAATTTTGTTCACAAATTTTCACAATTAATTTTTTGTAAGAAAAAAAAAATCAAAATGATTAAAATAAATATCAAATTTCAAGTGATTTCTTTTAAATTGTTTTGATCTTTTTAATAAATCAAACATATTTGTTGCAAAAAATAATAAAATACGGGACGGACACATACCATAAAACTGTGGCAGCCGTACGATCGTGTCAACCGTTCTTTCCTCAAAGAAAATAACAGAAAAAACTATTGGAAAATGTTTCGCCAGCATCAGAATAAAAATAATAAAATAGTAAGGAAATATTACATATTATGTTGTTAGTCTCTTACATGCATTTAATATTTCAATATCGGCTTACATCACGATAGAATATTTAAATGTACTTAAAATAAAAATGTAAAGGTTTTTTATACTCAACAGCTGTTTATATTCTTCATAGATTTTGGTTTTAATTTAATATGTGATAGTCTAGATGTTGACAATCAAAACAAAAATCCTTGGATTTTGTGGGTTAAGATTTTTTAGTTTTGTAGAATAGTGTGAAAGGGGCTTCGGCTATTGTTCTGATTTTACTTTTTATTGATTTTTTTTGACTACAAATTTTTCTGATTTTTTTTATGAATTTTATCTTCATATTTACTTTTCTCAAGTTTGTTTTTAATTCTAACGGGTTTCTGGTTTTAACAATTTATTCAGATTTTTGTTAAATTAAGATTTTAAACACTTGTAGAATAGTGTGAAAGTTTGTTTTTAATTCTAAAGGGTTTCTGGTTTTAACAATTTATTCAGATTTTTGTTAAATTAAGATTTTAAAGACTTGTAGAATAGTATGAAAGGGGCTTAAGCTATTATTCTGATTTTACTTAATATTGGTATTTTTTCAACTACAGAGTTGTTTCTGATTTTTTTTTTTTTATGAATTTTATCATTTTTTTTTACTTTTTTCAAGTTTGTTTTTAATTTTAAAGGGTTTCTGGTTTAAGCGATTTGTTCAGATTTTTGCATATTTGTTTTTTGTTTGTTTTTTTTTTTTTTTTTTTTTTTTTTTAGGTTCTAGTTCGTTTTTTTGTTAAGTTTGAACCAAGGCGAATTCAACAAGGTAAGTGCAACTCGTCAGCCGTTCATCAGCTGTGTCCACGGCGAATTTTCAAAACGTCAAAAAATACTTTTGTTGTCATGTTTTGCGCCAAAATAACCGAAAAATTTTCTATGAAGAAGCTGTTTGAAAAGTGTTAAAATATTATTTTTATAATAAAGCAAAGAAAAAGCAGCAAATAAATAAAGTGAAAATATTAATTTATTTTTAAAAAAAGTAAAAGTTCTAATTTTGAATAAAAAAATGCGACGGTGTGCAGTTTGTAAGAAACCTTACAATAAAGGTGAAGGAAACTTGTTCCGAGTTCCCAGTGAAGCAGCCGCTACTAAGGACACATCGTTGAGAATTTCTTGCACAAAATCAAATTCTACGCCATCCACATTTTCAGTGTCGCAGTAATTTACAAAAGCATTTGGATCTAAATTCCAGGTGTCAAGGCACGGAACAGTTGTATATTTAGCAAATGTTGGTAAAACCAAATTATCTTTACCATAATGGGCAGATTCCTTGGCCGCCTTAGAAGACGAAGCACCAGTTACGACATAATCAGCAGTGCCTGTGCGTCCAATAAGATTCATGCATACTGCTGTAAATTGACCTGTGCCACCTTCCTGCATTAACAATAATTTATATCTGCTGGTATATCTAACAGTTCCCTCAACGTTTTGATGGCTTCATTATTGCTATGTAATACGTTTTTTTGGCCTTAATGGCTTTGTATTACAATATGGATTAAAAAATAAATAAATTTTATCGTACGAAAATTTTCGCCTTGTTCATCTGTTTTTGACAACAAGAAAATTTATTGCAAAAACAAAATACATGTGGCTTCAAGGCGAATTGAGTTGCGCTTACCTTGTTGAATTTGCCTTGGTTTGAACTCAGTTCTTGTTCTTGAGTTCCACTTGCAATTCAATTTGTGATTCAAGTCTTAGAAAAGGTTTGGCTCTAGTTGATGTTCTTCTTTAACTTCTAGTTTTGGTTCTGGTTAATGTTTCATTTGTAGCTAAATTCGGGTTCAATTCTAGTTCAAGTTGCGGCAACAGCAAATGGTTTATTTAAGGTTCTAGTTCCGCTGTAGAACAGTTCCGGTTCCGGTCAATTTTAGTTTAAGATCAGGGGGACAATTACAACATTCGATATTAATCGAGATTACAATACAATTTATATGGAAATTTTGATTTATGTCGAAGGCCATAATTTGCCTTCAGGTTTATTTTTAATTCAAATGTACAGTTATATAAAAATGCATCTTCATATTGGTTATGCCCTAACATCAGAATTGTGACATCAATGACGCAAAAAGAGACATCAATCCAATTTCGAAGGTCATCCTAAAATGTTGTCATATTTTTTGCGTCATCTACGCTATGGCTACAGTGACATCAATTCGATACCACACTTTGTGAACACTGATAGAGAAGGAGTCATAACGCTGATGTATTTTGACATCAGTACAGACAAACCGTCATCAGTGCGATGACATAATACATCATGTCATTAGTGCGATGACAATCTGTTATCAGTGCGATGACATAATATTTCATATGATAATATATTATTAACATTATTTTCATGTTTAAAAAGTAAAATTAGAAGCAAAAATTCTCATATTCAGTTTTTTTAATTATTTATATAAATACATCAAGTTTTTAAAGTTTAATTATTACGGAAACCATATCGGGCATGCAGAAGAATTCTCAATCATAAGACACCATTATGATTGAGAATTCTTCTGTTAACAAAAGTGACACAAACATGCGTAACGGAAGAGTATATTATGATATTCTTTCTATTTGACTTAAGGTCAATTACAATGGCTCAATTTGATAACAGATTGTCATCGCACTGATGACATGCTTTATAAAATCGAACCCGATTGGCATCATTTCTATGATGCCAATGTGTCATCACAATGATGACAGAATTAAATTTTTGACCCTTAAGACAATTTGGCCAAGTGATGTTAAGGCTGACATCACAATGCTGAAAAGTATCATGGGTTTAAAAACGAAGACACTTGTCATAGTACTGATGTCAAAATACATCAGCATTATGACGCTTTTTCTATCAGTGTATGGCTTAATGGCCAATTTCACCAATTTATTTAAGTATAAATTCATATTTAAATATAGTTTTTCATATAATTTGACATGAAAAACGAATTTTAAACATAAATTGATATTTAAATAGAAAGGATAAAATTGGCCATTTGTTACATTTTTATATATTTTCATATTCTAATTTTTAATTGCTTTGTGATTATACCTCATACATATTTCTGCTGACACATAATTTTATATCAAGTACTTGGAAAGTCATCGAATTAAGCAAATAAGCAAAATGTTTAATCTGCCTCCAGCTTTTATAGCCTCTGCCAATTATAATTTATAAGCCAAAAAAAAAGGCAGCCTCTTCAAATTTATTTTGCGAATATGCCGAGAATATTTCATTCATCAGGCCGTAAATTATTAGTTTGACCCCCAATAGAAGAGGCAGCTAATGTTTTGCTATTGAAACAAAGAACCAAAAAACTTTATTTAAATGCAAATAAAAGCCAGACTAATTAAAGGCAATAATACTAAAAGTTATGACCTCTTACTATCATTTTTATTTTTTGAACGTCAATGACTCGGTCGTTTTTTTTTAAGTAAAATTATTTGTCTGTTTTTTAGACTACAATTGCAGTCTGTTTTTTTGCTTGGTGTAAACTTTTATGGCTTTGGTGGATTTTTTTTGTTGGTAGTATCATAAAGTTTATAAATTTTATTATACTCATTTGATTTCCAGACCAATCTAGGCCAAAATAATTTAGCCTTTAGTTTCTTAATTTGCCATAAATATAATCAACTTAATATTATTTGCTATGACATTTTGTTCAATTCTTTTCTTTTATGTTCCACAAAAAATTAGTCTAGTGCAAAATGAATTGAAAAACAAGTCAGAATGCTTAAAACGGCTGTGCCGACTTTTTGATGCCCTTTACCAAGAATTAGAAAATCTCTCAGTAGTGGATTTTAAATGGAATTTTTATGCACAAGGAATGCTGGCATAGGCCGTATCGGGCCAGAAAATGCATTGCATTCTTATAATTGTGGAATTGTCTGTACATACAAAATTTACTTCATTGCTCATCAAAGGAGAGCTAAAGTAAAACATTTAACAAGCAGATACAAGATATTCCGGTACACAGAGAGAAAAAACTCGTACTAAATTTAAATTTTTTCTACTTACTTTAGTACGAGTCTTTCTGAAAAATTTAAGTACGAATAACACGAAAAAATGCTTAAAACAATCCAAAATGGGATAACATTCGCAAACCAAAATGCGAGCATACTCATGTGTTTGAAAAGTTTGTTGTAGAAACAACAACAAAACTACAAGAAGAAAAATGCAGATTATTTTAATTTTTAAAAAGTAAAATAATAAGCAATAATTCCCATATTCTATTTGTTCAAACTATTTAGTTAAGTACATCAAATTTTCAAAGTGGAATAATTACGAACACCATATCGTGCATGCTGTAGGTGTCTTGTTGGTGAGAGTTAAGGGCGGAACAAAAGTGGATCATACATGCGTAACGCGTAAGTAAATAATAATATTCCTCTCAATCTCTGGTTCTCTGGGGTAAGTGTTTAGCTGCCCCAGAGAACCAGAAGTACGAATCGGGATTAAACCAACATAGGAATTCTTGAATCAGGCCCAGTTTGAGATTAACTTTTATCTCACTTTTAATTAAGTCAATACCGTTTTGGTTTATTTTCAGTACGGATCAGGAATTAAATATGATCAAGTTAAGTACTTGACACTTGAATAATCCGTACTTGAATCAAGCATTCTGTACTTGATTTAAGGAAATCCGTACTTACTGTACTATTGACACCTCTCTGGCTTGATTTAAATACGAATGGATTATTTTGTTTTTTCAGTCTAGTGTATAGATTCATTCCTTATTATATGTACGTATCTATAGCTTCAATGTTAACCAAAGGTTGGTTAACCATGCCGGCACACGATGAAGTTTTTCTTGATAGTCTTTTACATAACCGTTTGTCAAAATTTTCATAAATTGAAGGCTGGGACGTAGGCGGCATGCAATTTTTAAGCAATTTACTTTCAAGATATCCACAAGAAAACAATTTATTAAAACAAACGAAAAACTTGCTCACTAAACTTGTAATTAGCTGTAAACTTGAACTTAAAATTGCCAAACAAATGGAAAGGTAAAATTGAGAGCAATCTCGTGGTCAATTTAAAAAGTGTGATTGTTGATTGTGTTAATAAAAAAGTGAGAGTGTGTTGCAAATAGAAAATAATTGAAACGCAAAATTTCATCGTGTCTCCTCCAAGTTAAGCAAAAAGTATGTGAAATATTGGAGGAATAGGGCTATTACAAGAAAGCTTGTTAAATCGAAAAAAATGGTTAATATAATTTAAAAAAAAAATAACTTATAAAAAGAAATAATTCTCATATTCTATTAAATTTTTTTTCACATAAGATAAAAATAATTGTAAAATTTAAAGGCAAAATTATATCTCTTAAAAAAAAAGCAAGTGCGTAATACAGTATTTTTCAGGAGTGGCTTTTAAATTGGGGACCTGTGGGGAATAAAGGGTCCCCCTTCATTACAAAATTCGGCTCTGTATTTTTTCCTCAGCTGGAAATGAATAGGACCATTACAGTGTTATAATAATTCTATTGAAGTGTTTTTCGGGAATCCAATTTATATGGTACCTTTAGTAACTTATGGACCGATAGCATAGTCATCTAGCCATGAACAACGAAGTTATTTCAAATTTAATCATCATCTTTTGGTGTTACATCCCGGTGTGGGTCTTATGGCTTATTTTCAGGATTAATACAAAAAAAAACACATTTATGTTTAAAATCGTTTTATATATTTACAAAATTCTCTTCTTCACTAAACACTTAAATGAAACTTTCCATTGTAATAACTTAACAAGGTGGCCTCAATAACACAACAATATAACAACAACAGGCAAAGCAATAACAATCAGCTGTTTTTTGAGACCACCTTGTAAATAAATACACTTTTTATGATATTTGTTTGTATTTAGTGGTGTTAGCATACTTCTATCTTAATTAAATAAGACGTTTCGAATAAAACTATAAAAATCAATCTGAAAATTAACCTAATCAGCCTTATTACGGTTCTCGATGTCGGTAAGACCGTAGGTCGAACTTTGTAGTAGATTGAAGAAAACAGGTTGTATGTTACTTTAATCTACTACAGAGTCGTTTTCGACATCGAGAACCGCAATAAGGCTGAATATAGATTTAAATACTATCCTGAAAATTGGACATTAAGCTCGTTTATTAATTTATTTTATTAATTTATTTTCTTTTATTTTATTTTAATTATGACTTTCCTATGCAACAAGATTAGATCTTCTTACACAGCCTAGCAATTTAGGCCCTAATTGTGTAAAACGCAACGCAACGCCAAAAATTATATGGAAAGCAAAAACAAAGTCAAAAATATTCTATAATTTTGATGTTGCTTTCTACAGAAATTCATCTTGAATTTTTAAATTTTAAACGCTGCATATCTTGCGGCGTTGAAAATTTTAAAACGTAGTATGAATCTCTGTAAAAAGCAACAACAAAATTATGATATATTTTTGACTTTGTTTTATTTTTGTTTTGGCGTTGCGTTGTGTTTTACACAATTAGGGCCTTAATTAAAGATTAACATGTTGATGATAAATTAAGTTAAAGAGTTTACATAAAAATACTTATGAATTAGTTAATTAAAAGGTTAGCCGTTAATCGGTTAACCGATTAATTACAACCCGATAAACTGATCGGTTAATTTAAAATTGTCTATTTTCGATTAATGATTAAGCCGGGTAATTTCAGTCGGTTAACCGATTAACCGAAGTAACAAACTTTTTAATTGTTTTGTAGAATTATAACATATTTTTTTGAGTTTTTAAATATTTGTATCCGTTACATATACTTAGAAAATATTTTTTTATACAAACAAAGAATGAGTTTTATAAATCTTTTAACATAATTAACCGAAACAATTAGAGGAGTTAATATTAAAAAAAAAAAAATTAAGCTAGGGCTCTATACGTTTAGAGAAATCCAGAAAAAGGACTGAGAAATAAGATATTCTGCATTATGGGTTGCTTTCAATTTCCCCAACACCAGCGATTAGTGAAATAAGTCAAATTTTATCAAAACTAAAGAAAAAAGTAGCTTAAATCCTAAATATTTAAACCAAATTTTTTTTGTACGAAAACAATCTTTCAACAGCGGCTGACGATGGTAACGGCACATTAAATATTTATAAAGTCTTTTTAACCGCCAGATAATTATGCAGCATACTTAATGATTTTGTAAAATCTGCTAAATACGCTGTGAATTCCGCTTCGGAGGGAATATTTAGGAACAATGTATTTCCTGGAGTTTCTGTAATAAATGTTAAAATATTATGGTTAATGTTTTTTTAAATTATTCTGCAAAGCGATTAGATAATTACCACAAATAGAAAAATCGAAGAAATTAAACACGTTACTCTCTGAATTGATTGACGTTGTGATGTCCTTATCAGACATTTATTGAACAGCATCCTTTGCCACTTGGATAACGTCTGCTTCAGTGCCACTATCAAAATTTGGATTCAAAGCTTTTAACGACAGGCACTTAATTGGTGGACAAAGAAGAGATGCCACAATTGCTGTTTTGACAGTTGCATCTAAGTTATATACTTTTCGTCAAATCCATTAACTTTGTAGCCATAGTTTTCAGATATCCACTTCCATCTTTCAATTGTATTTTGGCAAATTTTGTTTGAATTGTGGCTAAGGCTGGCAACAGATAACTATATAACATTCCGTCGTCTTTTTAGAGAAAGTCTATAGTCTTTGCTATTGGCTGCAGAAGATATAAGTACTCTTTTAAATATATTCAAAATCACTGTCTAGAAAAGTTTCAATGTTAAACGTTTACACTGATCACGGGCACGGGTATCACAAGGGGATCGCTACAAGGTTTGAAGTGAGCCACCTTTGCCATTGAACTTTACCTAACCTTACCGTCTTAAGGCTAGTTTACACTATCGCACTTACGTATTCCATAATATGAGTTTTATTGTGCCTGTCAAAAAATCTAATATAACATTACAGCTTGTAGTCACACTATCACACACGAACATGCTTTTCTTAAAATGAGTATCCTCGTTTCCTAAGACTACTTAAAATCTCAAGTAAGTACTGCTTGGTGTTACACATGGACTAGCAAACTTTATATATTCTCATTCCTTACTCGTAGTGTTACAGAGCAAAAAAAAAATTAACGAAAAGCAGCAGCTGAAAAACATAATTTTTGTTGTTGCTAAACAAAGTGAAAAAAAAATAAAACTGAAATGGTTCTAGAGCAAAAAAAAGAAAAAAAATCTTGTATTATATGGTCATAATGAGACCTAAAAACAAAATTGTAAAACGATAACGTTAGAAGAATGCTAATGTGGTGTTGTTTTTTTTTTTTTTTGTTTTGTTTTTTGAACAGACATTCAAACCTTTTGGCCATTTGTAGTCAGACAATAGCAAAAAAAAAAAAATTTTACAAAATATTAACAAACAATAGAAAAATATCAAAAAAAAAAAGGCAGAAATGAATAAAGTAAATTCGAAAACAAAACCAAATTGTATTATTTAACCAACAGAGTAAAAAAAAATCACCCCTTAAGCTCTGAGCTCAAGCCCGACACTTTAACGTATGCAATAAGGCTAAAAGGCAAACTGATACAGTAATAAACGTAAATTTTACAAATACACATATAAAACACACACATACACTCAGTTTCAATCTAACACAAACATATAAATTTGATTGTAAGTGGCAACAATTTGGTTAAAACTATAATTCAAATTCACCTCAACAGGTTTTTTTGTTCGTTTCTTTTTTCAAGTTTTAATCAAAAAAAAGTAGATATTTTAAAGAACAATTTAAACGAGTTTAGAATATTAATGGGATTTGTAAACATTTAACCTTTACTCAATACAAGATATTTAAGAAATTGTGTAAAAAATCAAATAAATTAAAGAAAAACATTTTCAAATAACAGATATTTTCATATTGAATATATTAAACGTATTGTTACGAAAGTAACTTTAGTTAAGAATAAGTTTAGTTTATTAGTAATTTTATTAATTTTAAATGTTATTGTATAAGTTTCGCATATTTTTAATGTAAACCCACTGGACAGAATTTTCTAGTACAAATGTAATGTTATGATTATTAGTGATAAATGTATAACATAATAGTGTTGAGATTAACTTTAACCCATAAAGTATGCTTTAGTTTATTGATGTATAAATCAATTTAAATTCAGCCACAGTGGTAATGCATAATGATATTCGCTGTAAGATAATAAAATCTCGATTCGCCCAGAAATTTGGAAAATGTTACAGACATTTCGACGAGTAGAATGATGATCTAGAGACATGTAGATGTCAGCGAACAGAGTATAAATACGCGCGAAGGTTGGCATCGATAATCAGTATTAGTACGATTATTTAAGTGTGTACATCGCAATTATAAGTGGTATAATTGACTTTATTTATAAATGTTAATAAATACTTTAATTATATTTACAAAATGTTAACACAATATGCATTTGTTCGCCTGTTGCTAAAAACAATAAATTTATAATGTAGGGAAAATTGTAGGGAAAAATTGTTTGAAAAAAAATCATTTTTTGAGACACGTGGGAGTTTTGTTTAATCTCTAGTTGCATCACTGGTATTGATATAAAATATGGCGACGATAACTTTTACAATAGCTGCTGGGTCGTGGAAAAATTTTGTCAAGCATTGCCCCTAGTTCCCATATATACCCCGTCCATAAAATCACTTTAAAATGAAAGAATCTAATATGAATATATTTATCTAGATTGTATGGGAAACTTTTTTAATTTGGATCCCTTAATTCTTCAGCGTTTTTAGTAAAAATATCTATTGCTTTAGTTAGATCTTTTCTATATTTTTCAGGGACCGTAACGGTTATAAGTAATATCGAAAAAGTTATTTTATAAAAGTCATTTTGTTGAATAAAAAACAAAATTCCATTTAAAACAGTTATTTTCAACGTAAAATAAAAGGTCGAAACAAACTCTTAAAAAAAGAGAGCAATTTCACCGTCATAAAATAAAACTCTTTTCAGGAGTTTTATTCCGCCGTCATAAAAAAAAATTTATTTGCGGAGTTTTATTTCGCCGTCATAAAATAAATCTAAAAATTATTATACGAAATGTTTCTTTCATCAAATAATTGTGAAAATTAGTTTAATTTGTTTTTGATATTTAAAAATATTTTGAAAGAAATAAATTTTTAATTATCAGCCACCAGCAGAATGGTCCGATATGTTTTTCGTCATCATGAAAATTGGATGTATTTAACTCAACAATTTTAACAAATAGAATTTGGGAATTTTCTTGCTTTTTGTGAATTATGCTATGTTTTAATCACCATAAACTCTTCAAAAGAGTTTAACTTTATGACGGCAAAATTAGTTTTGTTTTAGACGGAAAAAATAAAATCCTCAAATGAGTTTTATTATAGACGAAAAAAATAAAACTCTCTTTTTGAGAGTTTTATTCGAATTTTTATTTTATAAGTTGCAAAATAACCCTTAAGTATGGAGTTGAGATTCTGAAAAAGCTTGTCAATATGAATCTATCGGTATATGGGCATTTCCATGTCATCGTACGTGACATTTGTACGCCCTCGGAGCGATGGAGTTTTTGCGCAAATAGTAGTAACTGGGAAACTTATTAATCTTTATCTTCCTTTTAGAGGGTACTATATATGAAAAAAAAAATTATTACATTCGAAATCTTGTTGTCCAAAATACCTAGCAAAATAGGTGTATATCGTACGTGACATAAAACGGAAGTGATTTTGGGGTGAATGTAAAAAAATCCGAAAATCTGCGAATTGTTATAATCCGTAATTGTTTTCCGTTATAATCCGTAATTGGAAAGAAAAACATTTTTCTGGATGGTTTTATAATGAACCAAATGTAATATCGTACGTGACTAGAGAGATCGAACGGTTATTATTCGACCGGTTTTAACCGGTTATTTTAGCTTTGCCCAAGTCGGTTATTTTAAAATGCCCATTTTTCGAATACCGAATAAACCGGCTATTTTGGTATAATAAACCGGTTATTTTAATAATGTGTAATTTATATACATTTTTCTTACTCGTTTGCAGATATACCCGTAATTTAAGTATTTTCTAATTGAATATTGGTCAAACTTAAACTTTTAATGAACAAAATGTAAAAAAGATCAAAAAACATTATGAACACTGTAAATACAGATCGCTTATGAAATCATGTGTTCTTGTAAAACTAAACCAAAAACTATTCAAAATACCACAAACACGTGTGCAGTTAAAAAGTAAATAGTAATTTGTGTGAGAGTATTCTTAATATTAAATATAATTTTATATAGAGGATATTTCTAGAGATTTTTCGAACGCGATTAAAAAGACAAAGTTAGGTGCTTGAAATTCCTAAAATGATAAGTTACAAAGGCTCTTCAATGTCACGACTTATTAATCACCTTTAATTAGTCTCATTGGTGAAATATTAGCCCATTGTGTTGCCGAGGACGAAATGCCCTTTCAAACAATGTCATGGAAGGTTTTAAATTGTAGTCGATGAATTAACAAATATTTCACACAAAAAGCATGCTCATTTTACCATTCGTTAAAGCATGTTCATTTTACTTTTCGTTTCTATAATGCTGAAACAAAATAATTTAAAATAGATAATCCTTGCTAAGAGGTTCTGTTTGCAACTTTTCATAAATATGGTTGATTTATATAGACATGCTCAACCACCAACCAATTAAAACTCATTCAAAATAAATTTGGGAGAATATTTCAAATACCAACTTTATTAAATTCCCATAATTTATTTGCTTTTGCAAAACGTTTGTCTAGATCAAATATCGTTCAACAGTTTCTAAATTACATTTAACAAATATCTTCTTACAAATAAACTTTAGTAAATCAATAAAAAATTGTTGAAAATTAAGCTAAAGTTTGATCTATTTACTGGTCCCACTTTTCTTGGATTTTATCATCAAATATTTGTTAGGTCTGATCTAAGTCATATCTATGTATTTTGCTGGTGCCTTACCTTTGCAAATTGTTTTGTTTTTATTCAAATTAACGTTTTATTACAAAAACTTATTTGATTTTGTGTCTTTATGTATTCGAATTAAAACCGGTTAACCGGTTATTTAAAAAATGCTTAACCGAAAACCGGGTTTTTCAAAATAGCAACTATTCGTAATATTCGAAAACCGGTTATTGAAAAAAGTCGAATAATCGATCTCCCTATACGTGACATACCGTACGTGACAGATTATTCTCTTATAGTATTTACAAGATATGAAATATATTTTTGGGAAATATGTGCATACAAAAACTTAAAACAAACAAGTCAGAAAGTATAGTCGGCCAAGCCCGACCATATAATACCCTACACCATTATATTTTAAAAACAAATTTTTGAGTGTCCCTATTTTTAACCCATCGCCAATCATGGTCGCCGGAACAGAATTATGATATGACGTTAAGAGTTATATAAAAGTTATTTGTGCCGAATATTATTCAGATATCTTCATCTATATGAGATTTTCTTGCCTTTCAGCGATTTTAGGAAGGGGGTTTATATGGGACCTATAGTTAATTTTGGACATACCAGCACAACATTTTATCACGACATAGTACTTGTCGTAAAAGTTATTGTCGCCAATTTTTTTTGTCAATACCAGCATTTATTAGAAAGTTACAACATTAAAAGCTATTTTCTGGAGTAGTATTTGAATGAGTGCTATGGTCAAATATGGACCGATACCAATTATATTTGTTTAGGTCATTAAGACTGCAAAAAAAATAATTTTTGATCAAATTTCAACCTAATACCAACATAATAAGATGATACATTTAGTTGAATTTATAGTAATACAATATCGTACGTGACGACGTTTAACAGCTTATAAAATTATTTTTATTCCTATTTAAAAAAAAAATTCCGGTCAATATTTTTTTGCAACAAATATATTGCTTTGAACTTTTATTTTGAAACACGTACGACTGATCGAATACCAATGACATAGACAAATGATGTTTTCGCACCACGTACGTGACATTTGAATAGCACCCGAAGCAAACCAAAAAATATACCGATAATCAAACTATATATTTGGTCTCTCCTCGTAAATTTTGTTCATTGTTGTTGTAACATTAATTTTAAGGTATAATACCAATGTTACCAGTATCTGTATTTAATCGGCAGAAAAGTGAAAATTGTTGATTGCAGTTACTAAAAATGAATCAAAGAGATAGTCAGTTTTAACTTTTATTTTTTGCTCTTTAAAAATTGTAATAAGCTGTAAATCCCTTTGCATAGTAAAGTTTGAGTGTTTTTTTACTTTCTACCATATTCGAAAAATAGTTTCAAGGCTATTTATTTTTAGAGTCGAGGTTGACATTCTCATGGAAATGCCCATATGACAGTATAGGTCTCCGTTGACTCCAACATGAAGAGTTTTTAAGTTTTAATTGTCTGGATAACTGTTATTTAAGGTCCCTGATATTTTGCATTTGTGGTATTTTTTTAAGGGGTCTTTTTGTAAATCACTTTAACTTGAGAAATTTTTTCATATAAAATGTCTTGCATTTTCAAAAATTTGTAGGAAAATATCTTTTATTATATTAAGATGAAGTGTTTTACACAATAATCGGGTACACTATAGTTAATTTTTATTCTGGCAATTTTATTTAAAATTTTTCAGCTATTTTAAATTTATGGATAAACAATCTAAGAAGTAACACTTTTGCCAGGGAATTAAAAATTGTTTCAGATTTTCAATAAAACAGCTTTTTGTTATACATTTAACGTTTTCATCGAAGTTAAATTAAATTTTTTCTTTCTTAATACTTTGGCTATTTTTTTTAGAAAAGTTTGATATTCATAAGTTTTTTGTAAATAAAGTCATATTATCAAGAGCGATTATAATTTACCGATAGAGAGATGATTATTACTTTCATAGCAAGTGTTTTTTCCGGAAACAACCCGACTTAAAATTATTCAAAAATCTTTTTTATTTTCGTAAGGCAAGCACAGAAATCCAATCTCTAACGACCACGAAAATTTTATTTGCGTCACTGTCATCTTCAACTGAAAAAATACCGCTACTGTGGAACTCAACCCTGAACATTTGTGAATTTTGAGCGTGACTCTTATGATTAAGTGTGCGGTATGTTTTATGATCTTAAGTTTTTCGACTTTAAGACTCGATTTGTGAATTATAGAGTTTTAGAAATATCGCCGTTCTTAATGACGTTTTTAAGCTCTTAATCCAATTTCCAATGCTTAAAGTATCCAACCTCCATACAAAAAAAAAAAAAACAAAAAAAAAAATTATCTAGTCACTTACACTTTATATCCAAAAATATTTTGCGAACTGCTTTAAAAAAGCCCGAGATTTTATGTATTTACGATTTAAAATCTTGTTTAGAATCAGCAATTTAGTTAGTGATCATTAAAAATAACTGAATTCTATTACTCGAAAATAACGCTCACAATTTCTTATCGATTCTGTATTTCTTCAAATAAATATGTATTTTTAAAGTAAAAAATACCAGTTTTCATACTAATCCCTTTTTGTTTTGTTTGTTTTTACCCAAAAAAGGTTTATTACATTTTTTTATTAACAAAGAAAAAAATCAGACTCTGCAATACTTTCTCTTAAACATTGAATTTTTTAATACTTTTTTGTTATATAAAAATATTGTTCGAACAACATTGACGAGGAGAAAAAGGAAAACATCTTAAGAAGAAAATCTGTTTTCCTCAACATATTTAAGCAAATAATTTTTGCCTCTTTTTCAGCTTTTTTCATATTTTTGGACCATAATTTGTGAATAGTTCAAAAAACATTTGTATATTATTAAAAGGAGAATTATTTAAGATTATTATGAATATTTACACGAAAATTTGCTTGGCGTAACAAACTTTTACATCATTTGATATTTGATTTGGTGTAAGATTTTATGTTTGACTTTTATTGGGTATATTGCGTATATAATTTAAAAATGCACGACATATTTAAAGTTTTAATCGCGCCAAAGGAAATGTTCACTCTTTAGAGCCAAATAAAAACGAGTTAGAAAGTAAAGTCGGTCAAGTCTGACCACATACCTTACACCACAATATAAAAAAAAATAAAATTGGAGAGCAAACCATATTTGGGACTTATGGTCAATCATGGACACGCCAGAACAATATTATGTTAGGAGGTTAAGATTCTTGTAAACGTTCTTTGTGCCGAATATTATTCAGATGTCTTTATCAATATGAGAATTGTTTGCCTTTAAGTGATTTTATGAAGGAAACTTAAATGGGACCTACACAGAAAAAATTAAAAATGTTCTCTAATCACCAAATTTATACCAAATTCATAATATCATGCAAACAAGTTGTTGATTTTGCACCTATTACCAAAATGATTATATTGATTACTAAGAATTGTAAAATTGTGAATATTTTTTTTTTTTTTCAATAAATGATATTTTTAATTTTAATTAAAATAATGATCAAAAAACTTTTCCATTTCAAACAATGTGTTAATTTATTTAATTAAATATTGACAATTCCCAACAAAGGTTCTACAAGTTTAAATTATTTTATTTAAACGAAAAAGTCAATTAATATTTTTTGATATTTAATTAAAATTCTAATTAAAAATTTAATTCAAAACAACTTAGATATTAATTAAATCTAAATTATATTTTTAATTTTCTTTCAACTAAAAATATAATTGATTCAATTATCACATAAATTAAATTTAGATATTTTTTAAGCCATTTTTTTATTTGATAAAAAACTTTTTTCTGTGTATGGTTAATTGTGGACCTACAAGCATAATTTGTTTGTTATGAAAAAAAACCTATCGCCAAGGTCTTTGCCGCCAAATTTTATATCAATAACAAAATGGTTTAGAAAATTATTGCATTAAAAGCTTTTTTTGGGAGCAGTGTTTGTATGGGAGCTATGGTCAAATATGGAATGATTCCAATAAAATTTAGCAAAGTGATTAAGACATGCAAAGAAATAAGTTTGAAACAAATTCAGTCTAAGTACTTACATAATAAGATGGCTTATTGGGCACAACGATTCTGTTCCGGAAGGGAACTGGTATGGGGGATATGTGAAGCTATGAGCTTATTCTCACCGTTTCCTTGTGGCAATTAGAACCTTTTTGCCAAATTTCATCAAATTATCTCTTAAATTGCTACCTTTACTTTGCACACAAATTTTCATGGACATCCAGCTGGACGCACGGACACCTTTAGATCGATTTAATAAGTGATTCGAAGTAGATGAGTGGACAAAAGTTGTGTCTAGGGCCAATTTTATGGTGTTTCAAACAGCAGCACAAACGCCTAGTATCCTCTCTACTATTCTGGTTTGGGTATAAAAACAAATCGGGAAATTTTAACAAGACCATTTTTAATCAGTGTTCGAAAATAAGCAGAGCATTATTTAGTGTTCGGCTCATACACCCAGAAACGACATCTATTTTTTTAGTATTTGTGTAGAGGAACACAACCTTAATACCGTTCGTTACTATCCTAAAGAAACAGCCGAATATTATAAAGTGTTCTGTTCTTCGTTATAAAACAGAACAATTGTAGTGGTTCTGTAGACAAACATTATATTTTAAAGTTCTATAGTGTTTCTCTTTTTACATTGATAAAAAAAATGAACAAACAAACAATTTTAGCAACGACCACAGCACAAATAGAGCTTATTTGAGAGCTTATTTAAATGTCAAAGTGAGTATTAAATATTAGCCGACAGTATAATTCATATGTCAAAGTGAGTATTAAATATTAGCCGACAGTATAATTCATATCATATATCAGAAACAAGTAATTTTAAATATTTGTGTATAAGTCTTTGGAAACGAGTTCCTAATTACCCAAGAATATGTCAATAAATGTTATCTCTCCAATCTCTGAAATACCTGATCCTGATCAAAAGGCTACACTTATTTTAAGGAACCGTTAATAACAATGTGCCAGTTGAAAAAACCGACAAGCGGGGCACTTGGCCGGCTTGTTTGTTTTTTCTTCTAGCACAGTGTTGTTATTATCCTTAGGAATTATTTTCTAGCATACGAGTAGAATTAATTAGAAATAAAATTCTATTTATTTTCTAAATTACTTCATTTCCTGCTACATTGTTTTAATCAAAATTTTAATAACAAAGAAAGAAGACAATGCCTTTAAATGGCTTAATTACTGTTAAAAAAAAAACAAGAAAAATTAAACAGTTAAAAAAACAAACTCGATAAACGTGCCATTTATCCCACATTAAACGGAAGAAAAAGATAGAGAGAGAGAAAAAAAATAAGCGAGGCAACAAAACAAAACTTAACAATATGGTATAATAACCAACCATAATATTTAGAGGAAACAACAACAATAACTACTACAAAGGCAGCAACAATAAAGATAACAAGGGGAAAATGAAAAAAAAACAGCAAAAAAAATGTAAAAAAAATTAGACAAAGCATACCGAAACAAAAGCTCATTGCTAGTTGTATTGTTTATACGAAAAAGGATGTAAAACCAAAACAAGTAAAATAAAAAATTGCAACAAAAACTATTTAAAGCAAAAACAAATGCACACAGTGTGCGTGTGTGTATACTAGTGATGTGACGAATATCAATTTTTAATATTCGCGAATACGAATATCTACGCCAATATTCGCTGAATACGAAAACGAATATCCAATCTGAAATTTAGCGCCACACGATATTTAAAATTTTATTGAAAAAAATCTCCCGTTTGCGTCGATAACAATAAATTGGGGGAAAAACTGCCACACTACAAAATATATTTAACATTTTCAAAATCTTTTATTTTTCGAATTTATTCTATGAGCTTAATTTCAGTTGAGTTAAATAAATTCAATTTATAAAGTATCACTATCCAGTGTGACACAAAGAATGCTGACGAAGACCATAGCAGGCCAGAAAATGCATTACATTCTGCTGGTATCTAATAATTGTAAATTTTTCTAAACATACAATACACTTCATTGCTATCCAAAGGATAGCTAAAGTAAAATGTAACAGGAAGATACAATATAATAGTCTGGTAGTGTATTAAGTCATTCCTAAAAATTTAAGGAATAGAACTATTACAAAAAAGCTTTATAAAATACATAACTGAAATTTAGCTCAGAATAAATTCCAAAAATAACAAATGTTGACTTTAGTAAAGTAACTTATGAAAAAGGAAGATTACATATTTGACATTATTATGACATTCCGATGACTGTACTTTTAATTATTAACTTTGCAGCTCTACTTTTGAAAAGTACCGCCACCCAAAGGATCTTTTGTGAAGCACACGTGTTCACTGTAGTAGATTAAGGCTTAAAATAAAACCAATTATTTTACATGGTGAAATATTGTATACCTCACCTGAAGTTATTATGATACCTCCAAGGAATTTTATTCTACGTGCATACTTATCAGAGTTACCCGATTTTAAAAATTGTTACAGATAATTCTTGCATTAGACAAGGCCAGCATATGCTTATATAGATTAGGAAAATAAAGCTAAACATTTTTCAAGATTTTTGTTAAAAATTTATTAACAGTATTAAATTTTATTAAAGACTCAATTCATTTTCAAAAGTTATTTTTGGGAAAACAACATTTATTATTAATAAGATTTCTCTATGACGTGCCAAATTCCCAATTTTTATTTTTGATAAATACACTGGGATCTATTGTTGAGGGAAAGCTGGTTTCTTTGCGCATTTCACTGATTACTTTGGCCAGATCGTCAGGAAACCTTCTGTCAAAGACATTAGATAAGCTAAAAATATTATACAAATTAGACTCTAAAGCGAATAAGAATTTTAAAACTCAAATGTTACTTGCAACAATTTCAAAGCTTTAACAAAATAACAACAATAAACAGTGAGTTTATCGTTTCTTACATTCCCCTACAATTGGCTGGTTTTTTTTTCCCCCGACTCGAATTATAGTTGTAAGTGGGTTAACAAAAAAAAAAACAAAATTACAAAAAATGTAAGACAACCAGAATAAAGCAACTTGCCAGTTCAATTTTTTCCCCGGGCACATGCAAATTTATTATTAAAAGTTTTTTATGGGAATACAAAATTTATTATTAATAAGATTTCTTTATGACATGCTAAATTCCCAATTTTTATTTTTGATAAATACACGGAAATTTATTGTTGAGGGAAAGCTGCGCATTTCACTGATTGCTTAGACCAAATGTGCACCCCGGTAGGCTAGCTGGTATTGAGCTAGTCTATCAGTACCGGGGTTGCGGATTCGATTCCCGCCAGAGACTGTGGTTTCCTGCAGACAAGCGAAGAGCTTGTCTAACAAACAAATTTAGGCATCCCGTTGTAAACCTCTGGTATAAGGAAAATACAAGCGATTTCATTTCTATGCTCTGCTCAGATTTAAAAGATAATCGGCCATGTTCTGGAAATCGAAATCACGTGAAATTGAAATCGATGAAGATTTTCAATTGAATTTTTGTAAAAACTAACGAAGCTTTTCCTGATTTCAAAAGTTATTTAGGTAGAGGAAGGTGGTCCTCAAAGTATGAGGTATATAAAGGGAAATATTTTTTATGAACTTTGAACACGGAAGAATTTTCAAAATTTGATCGTTTTCAATTTCACGTGATTTCGATTTACAGAACATGCCCGAATATATTTATATATTTTAGTATAGTTTATTTCTTGCAGTTAATAAAACGTTGAAATTTTGCAATTATTTTTTTTTTTGTAGTATTTTACAGCAAAAATGTTATTCGGATATTTCGTTGGATAAACACGATATTTCCAAACAATTACACTAGAGTTCGCTAAAAACCATAAAATTGGAAACCGCGGTTTCGGTCTTAAAATGATTAAAGCCGGTCGGTTTCGATTGGGTTTTCTGCTTTTCTTACAAATCTTGCATATTGCTGTCTTTGACTGGTGCTCTGATAATTTGAAATGTTTCCAAACTCCAGATTTTAGTTTCGACATTTCTGAAATAAAATTAGTAAAATAAAGTAGGTAAAAAAAAGGTTAAATATGCTGCCAAATTTTATTGGTAATTAATATGGCTGCGATTTTTATGCAAATGCCTGTTTTTTTGACGATGGTCTAATAACGATGTCGACCAATTATCTTTCCGAACCATTACATTTGTGTTAAAATGGCATCGATTAGTTTTTGCATATTGTGCTTTTCAATGCGTAATTTTTTTTTTTTGCATATTTTGATATTTTTGAGTGATTTTTTGAATTTCCATACTATCCCAGCAAAACCTTTACTTACCTGGTAAGTTAGCAAGTAATGTTGGAGAAATATAAACACTAATTATTTTTCGGCTTAATAACTACTTATTTTTGTTCGAGTTGTCCACAGAATTCAGTAGTTACAATACACTTACTATAAGCCAAGAAATAACTAGTTTTTATTTAATTGGCGCTAGTTAATAGACCTAATAAGTAGTTATGGAACTAGTTACCAGTAAGTAAATATTTAGTACTGAAAACAAGACAACTAATAAGTAGTTATTTAGCTGATTATTAGTAAGAAAGTATTCATAACTGAAAATAATAGCAGTGAAAAGTACTTACTGATGTCATTACTAGCAAGTTCTTATTGAGGTTTTCAGAATAATGACAATTGTAATGACAACTACTTACCAGGTAACGTATGAAATAACTACGACCTATTACCAAAATTCAAAAAGTTTTTCCTGGGTTAAAAAAGGTTCTTCAAGAAATTTATAATACACAAAAAAATCTACAAAAAAAAAAAAATTATCTTAAATCTATAAATAAATTCTTTTTGACCTCTGCTTAAAATATATGATTTTTCAAGATTTCAACAAAAGATCCTTAATTTTTTAACCGATGCAGCACCTTTTTAGTACTTTTTTTAATTTTAAGAATGAGGAAGAACATGTAAATCAATGAAAATCGGTTATCATTCATTCAAAGCAAATTTTGATCTACCAAGGTAAAACACCATTTAATTTAAAGATTGATGTTTGACTATTGACGTCATCAGTGGCGGTGAGTGTTAAACGGCAACCCCCTCTCATGTTGTAAAATTCCTTTCTTCATGAAAATAATTAAACCCATTTTTCGGCTACCGGTGATTATAATCACCAGCACTCATAATGTTTTCTTTCTGTTGCAATGTTTATTTCTCTTTCAGTTACTTAAAATCTTTTATTCGTTATTGAATTGTTTTCTAGGTGCGGCGAAAAATGGGTTAATGAAAATTAATTTCAATCAACTTAAGCCTGATTAAAAAATCGAAATTTAGATTAAAAACGATTAAGAGTTCAATAAAATAACAACAATACTAATTAATTTTAAGAATTTTTGAAACAATTTCGATTGCTGCCGGCTGTAATGTATAAACTTTTTTTTTATAAGAAATATGAGTTCTATATATAATTTGCAATTTCTTTAAACATAAATATATTTTTAAAGTAAAAGCAGAGAATCGAGGTTTTTTGTCGGTTTTGGGTTTCGGTTTTTATTTCGATTTCTTCTAAAACCGAAGAGCAATCCCTAATTTACACTATAGAATATTTATCAATAAATAAAATTTTTACATTTCGTTCTAAAATGTCCTTATACCTTTATACGTGAAAAACAAATGGAAAATATTTTCTACAATCAACATGACTGGGGCATTTCTAATATTCCCTTACGTTTCTTAAGATAAAAAATATCATACGAAAATTCTTTTTCAGTGCGACTTTTTTTTAGTCGAAATTTATAATAATAAAAAAAATTTTAGCTAATCATTGAAGCTATTTCTCCATAATGTTAAAATTAAGCTAAAAAAAACTGAAAACATTTTATAAAAAAGCCCATTGATAAATTAAAATTTGCAGCTTAACTAAGATTTTGAATACTAAATTTAGCTGCAAAAATGCTTAAATGGTCACACTGTTTTTTATACTATTATGGTATTTATCTTTCAGATTTCGTTTTTCTCATTTTTTGCGCTTTAACTGAGTAATTCAGTGTTGTTTGGGAGAAAATGGGTACGTTCGTAAATGCAGTTGTTGCACATCACTTGCGCATCAAAAGTTTTTTTATGCATTGATGCCGCAGCTCTGCAGCAAATTTTTGCATCAGTTATTTTTCTGATGCAATAAATTTTGATATAAAAGAAATCGTTTTATTTTTATTTTTTGATGCTTTTTCTTGTTATTTATTAGAAAACTGTCCCATTTTGTTTCAATATATTCAATAAAATTTGTCATCACTATTGTTGAAAACATTTTTATTATTATTTTATGTTCGTTTATAAAACTTTTGAAATTTAGCTCGTGCTCAAATATTCAAACTTTGCACAGCTGCTGTGCAGTAAAAAAGCATCATCATCACAACTGCAACTGGTGATCACGCAACAGCAACAATATTTTGCATCACTGCAGCAGTGATGCCTAATTTTTATTAAAAGTAATTTAAATTCAGCTTTAACTTTTTTTTTCTTTTAACGTATTCGCAAAATATTATCTTGAATTTGGCGAATGCGAATGTCGTTAAATAGGCGAATATTCGTAACATCACTAGAATACATACACTACTTAAAGGCCAAACGCCCACAACCGGTTTAAAGAAAAAATAACTATGGGCAACAATCACAAAAAGAGAAAAATTCCTAGTTAAAAAAATCATTAATTTTTTTTCTCTTTCTCTTTTATTTGTATACATGTGGTTGTACGTAATTGTGTTTGTTTGTTAACTGTTTACTTTTATTGTCTTTTGTCTTTAACCCTTTTGTCCTGTCTTTATTCTGGCCAAGAAATTAAAGTGATTAGTTGCATTTGAAGTGAAAATATAATTTTTAACTCAATTGTAGTCAAGTGATGGTTGAATATTGTTGTGTTGGTTTTATTTATTCCTGTAGCCCAATGTATAAATTTACAGCTGTAGGGTAAGCTCTGGTTTTCGAGATATACCGTTATTTCGAAAATGGAGGAGGTTGCACAACATTTATTTGCGTAACTCGAAAACGGCTTAGTTTATTCAACAAACTTAACAAAGCACAATTCCACTATACAATTATCTTTATTCTTTATTTGCCCCTGCAGTGCCTAGGATGACCCTTCCCTACTCTCACCCTACTCTCTTTCAGAGTGGTTAGTGTGTATGCAATGTACACTTATGAGGTACATTAAAAATTAATGCAGCAAGTACTAAGCAGGATTATAACTAAACTTGGCTATTTTGGACTATAAAGCAATAATTGACTTTAGTATATACATGACGGGCTTATTGAAATAACATCATATATTCTAAAAAAAAAAAATTGGAATCTGCAAAACCGGAAATGACCGATTTAAAATAAAGTTTTTCTAACGTCATCCTAATTAATTTTTTTTTACCAACATTAGCATAGGGTGTTGTCCTAACACTGTAAATTTTTGAGAATGGGATCTCTATAAAATTAAGAGCTATGCAAATTTCTTTACACGCGTAACCGCAAAACCGGAAGTGGTTATTTTAAATTCCAATTTTTCTAAATTAGACCAAATTTTTTTTTAAATTTTTTTTTATTATTGTTAATCCGTAATGTAATCCGTTAGTTAACGTACCTTGTTAATAACTGTCCATGGCTGTCGCACTGCGAAACCGGAAATTACCAATTTAAATCAAAATTTTTCTTACTTCGACCTACATAACTAATGATGGAAAGACATACACACATTTAACTTCTCAAGGGGAGACTCCTAGGCAGTTATGTGATTTTTTCTTCAATATATTTCTAGTCTGTATTTAATATTTTGTATGGGAGCCCCCTTCAAGGAATTCGAGAGTATTTTTATTGGCCGAATCAGAATTCACATGTTCGTTCTTTCGCAAACTGAACACCCATTTCCGAGAATATTTATAGACTTTTTGGGACCATACCCGCGTTCGAAAATTGTCAGTAGCTTTATATTTATGGTATGAGACCACTTGAAAAAATGCGTGTTTTTAAAAGCCATGTCTTAAGCGAACTCTAGAAACGTAATACAATTTTTATTTTCAGAAATTTGGCACGCCCGAGACCATTGTGTCGGACAATGGGAAGCAATTTATTTGTAAGGATTTCCAGGAGATGTTGAAAAACTATTGAATTATCCTCATTATCGGTATGTTAGAAAAAAATTCGTTATAATAAAAAAAGTGGGTTAGGTGATCCTAGAAGATGCAGGGGCCAAATTTAAAATTTCATTAAACTGTCATATTTGTATGGGATTCCCCCTCAGGGTTCGAAATATGTTTTGAGTAAATATTTAGGACGAAAAACTAATGGAGGTCAGTCATACATTTCACCCCTCTACGGGGAAGTCCTTTCCAGTTATGGGACTTTTTTCTAATACATTCTTCATATAAAATATATTCAATATATTCTTCATATAAAGTCGTAACGAAAAGAGCTTTTGTAATAAAATGTATACTGTACACGCAGAGAAAAAATATGTTTAGATATGGTCACCTCCAACAAAACTATTTTTAGACAAAATTTTAAACATATTATGTTTAACTTTAACCATATTATTGCCACCGACAAACATATAATTGTTAAATTAGTCCTCCATCAAGAAGCCACAACCATATTATGGTTGCCTCTAAACATGTTATGGTTAAATATGACAATAATTTGTTTTTAAATTAACAATAGTATTTTCCTCTTTTCTAAGAGCAACATGCTTTGGTTGAAAATCAACCATGCTATTATAAATGTTAAACATATTTTAGTTATTACTAGCCAAAAGATGTTCGGAGGCAACCATAATATGGTTGTGCCTTCTTGATGGAGGCCATAATTTAACAGTAATATGTTCGTCGGTGACAATAGTATGGTTAAATTTAAACATAATATGTTTGAAATTCTCTTTAAAAATAGTTTTGTTGGAGGTGACCAAATTTAAGCATATTTTTTCTCTGGGTGTATACACAATTTTAAAAGACTGCAAATCACACTGTCAAATTTCGTGAAGATCGGTCTGTCTCAGTTTTGGTATTTTCTAGGTTTCTTAACACCAGAAATCACTATACAGAATTTTGTATTGATTGATCCATAATTTACCATGGGTCCAATATAAATTCCCTTCCTGAAAATAGTTTTGGTATGGAAAAAGCGGTTACGAATCATGATGTTTTATTTTGATAAGTTCAAATAAGCCACAACCACTTATAAAACTGACGTTAGTTTTTAAAAGTGTTGGTTAATTTCTTATAGATCACATAAAGAGCCTTCTCCTGAAAAATTCTAAATGCGATGGAGGGTATCAAAGATTCGGAACAGCAGAATAAGGTATTCTAACTTGTTTTCAAAAAATATTGTCAACTTTAAAAGCCATTTTTTTAAACACTTTATTTGAAAAGTCAGTATCATTTCTATAAATTGAAAGATCAAATGTTAGCGATGAAAAAATTCCTTATTTGTCAATAATTGTCACTCGATTTTTTAGAAGAATGAAAATTGTTAAGCTCTATGTTTATTTCAGAGCAACTCTTGCAAGGTTTTGTGAATAAATGAATTAACAACGCACAAGATTATAAGGCAAAAATCGCAAGATTTCCCGACAATAAGAGCAAGGTTGTGACTTAACTGGGAACCAAACTGTAAACTAAACAAGACACAACATTTAACATTTATCGAGAGGTTTAACAAGAGAGTAAATTAGAAAATAAACTTTAGACTAAATACGAAATTAAAATAGAAGCAAAGCTTGAAGATAAACTTGTCTACGGGCTTCTCTTCTTAGGGCCGAGAGTTCTGAATTCCACCAGGGAGGGAAGCTCCTCTTGGCCTTTGTAATGCAGCAGGAGATTTCAACGCCTTAGACATGGCACCACTGAAGGTCTCCTCCATTTAATCGAGTGCAGAAATCGTATCTCGAATGACTGGCACTCATTTGAGTTTATACCCGAGAATTTTATTAAGCTTTACCCAATCCGTCCGTCTCGGATTTTTAAGGCTCAATGTTTCCGTATTATCTATGTGTCCAATATCGAAGAGTATCCAGTTGTGGTCCGAAAAGGACCTACTGCTCGATACCTTCCACTCAGCTCTACTTCTCTGCAGATTACTTTACTAAAGTCCACTGTTTGGCAGCGGTAGGCCAAAAATAGTGAAAAAAGATATAAAAACCCGAAAATTGTTCAACATTTTAACAAATTTTAGGCACTGGATATATAGGGTGATTCAAGTAGGAGATACTTTTTTCAATAGCTACTTTTTTCAATAGATCACGTGTGAGTCGTGTCATGCTGTCATGTTATTTTTGCTTAGTATTGTTTGGCATTTTATAATGGAAAGCGACATCGCTTCGCTCTATGGGCTCTTGAAAAGTTCCAGGAAGATCCGACGTTTTTGAGGCAAATTTTGTTCAGCGATGAGGCCCATTTCTAGCTCAATGGGTATGTAAACAAACAAAATTGCCGAATTTGGGACGAAGAGCAACCTGGAGAGATTCAAGAACTGCCACTTCATCCAGAAAAAAACGGTTTGGTGTGGTTTGTGGGTCGGTGGAATCATCGGTCCATATTTCTTTAAAAATTATGCCGGTGCGAACGTAACCGTCAATGGCGACCGTTATCGTGCCATGATAACCGACTATCTGATGACTGAAATTGAAGCTCGTGATCTCGGCGACATTTGGTTTCAGCAAGACGGCACCACTTCCCACACATCGCATCAATCAATGGATTTATTGAGAGAACACTTCGGTGAGCACATAATTTCACGTTTTAGGCCGGTAGGTCGGCCACCAAGGTCGTGTGATATCACACCGTTAAACTTTTTCCTGTGGGGACATGTAAAGTCTAAAGTTTATGCCGACAAACCCGCTTCGATTCAGGCCTCGGAGGAAAACATCACGCGTGTCATTCGCCAGTTACCAGTCGAAATGCTCGAACGAGTCATCGAAGATTGGACTCAACGGCTGGACCATCTACGACGTAGCAACGGCCAACATTTGATAGACATAATCTACAAAAAATAAATGCCAAAGAATGTTCTTTCAAATGATAATAAACATTCCCCATTAAATTTTAATTTTCTGTGTGTTTTTTCTTTAAAAAAAAAGTAGGGAACCTCGAAATGGATCGGGCTACTTTGCTACAGACTTTTCTTCTTCCAGCCCATAGCTGCAATTGTGCCGAAGAAAGAAAACAAAATTTAAATTGGCTTTCGAGAAAAATTGCATGTTCTTCGAGAAGTCAAGTTTTAGTTAAAATATCCATAAGACCATTAAATCCGAAAAGTAGCTTAACAAGCCAAACCAAAAAAGGGGCTTGTTTGTTTCGATAAGTACTTTCTTTTATGTGCTGCATAGTGAAATGTAACGTTAATTTGATATCAGGTGTAACTTCATTTGAATCGGGTAATTTTGCTTATCTTATGTGTAATTTTACATTTTGCTGGGGGTAACACTGCTGTAGACTATGCAATATTTGATAATGTTCTCTCTTATATGCTTGTTTATCTTTGACGTTTGAATGTAAACATGTTTATTATAACTTTTCTCCTTAACTGCTCTCTTTTCTTTAGCAATTGGTTTTTATTGTCTTTAGTTTCATCTTTTTTAGTCCACCTTAGGTTTTGAGATTGACTTTTTATTTAAAAAATTTATAAATATAATCGTATGTACACATTTACCAAATATCTAACGAAAACAGCAAGACCACTAATTTTATTAACCATATAATTTTAACAGTTTCAATAGTTTTTATGAAATGAGAAAACTTTATTTCTTTAAAAGAACCCAGGAAAAACTTTTTGAATTTTGGTAGTAGGTAGTAGTTATTTCACATCTTACCTGGTAAGTAGTTGTCATTACAATTGCCATTATTCTGAAAACCTCAATAAGTACTTACTAGTAATGACCTCAGTAACTACTTTTTTCTTCTATTATGTCACTACTGAATACTTGCTTACTAATAATCAGGTCAATAACTACTTATTAGTTGTGCAGCTTATAGTACTGAAAGTTTACTTACTGGTAACGAGCTCAATAACTACTTATTAGGTATATAAACAGTTTTAAGATGTATTAAAATTCTTCTTTTTGTTTATACTTTTTTTTACTAACTAACTAAGAAAACCCAGTTATTGTTTGGCTTCTAGTAAGTACTTACAATTCAACTTACTGGTAGTTAAATAATAACTAGATATTTTTGGTTACTAGTAAGTGTATGGTAAGTACTGAATTCTATGGAGAGCTCGACCAAAAATAAGTAGTTATTCAGCCGAAAAATAAGCAGTGTTTATATGTCTCCAATATTACTTGCTAACTTACCAGGTAAGTCGAGTTCTTGCTGGGAAATGATATTTTATTGTAATTAATAAACTTTTAAATGATTGTTTTGATCCAAATACTCGTTTTGTAAAATAAAACAAATGTTTGAACAAAATATTGGTAGCATCAAATATTTGTTAAGTGTGACCATAACTTACAATTTTTTTTTTTCATTAAATTTATTCTTGGCCACTTCTAAATTCCTTTTAGACCTAGAGATTTAAGTAACGTTTGCTTTGAAAGCAATTTTGATTATTTATGCACTTTTCCTTGTTCAAAGAAAGAAAAAAAGATTTGTAATTAAGATTGGATCTGCCATGTCGTAAGAATTAAGGATTAATATGAAGTTATCTTGAAACGTCATGTTAAGTTTATTTATTGAATAACGCAGATGATATTATTGAGATTAAAAAATTATTTAAAGTGAAATTAATTATGTTGACATTAATGTTTGTATTAAATTTTTGTAGCAATTTTTCTTGCATTTTAGTATAAATAAACTCCTTGTTTTTAAAAAACCCCCATTTTAGTTTTGATGTAGACTATGAAATAATTTTTTCACAAGTTGACTTCTTTTCTGGGTTAAGGTTACATTTAAGTAGATAAGAAATGACTTTATATTTCTTAAGCCAAAATATTTTTAATATACAAATAAATGGCATTTTATAAATGTCAATTAAGCAAGACAAGTAGGCGAACCAAAAAAAAGAAAAATATTTTAAAAAAATAACCAGATAGATATTCTTCATAACAGACCTTCAATTCCTTAAGCTTCTTGTTCTTGTCTAACAATATTTATTTAAAGCTTCTTTGACTAAAATAAAATAAAAATTCAATGGTATGATTTGTTATTTGCTTTCTCTTTGGTTCATAAATTATAGACAGTATTTCATTGTTAAACAAAAGTCATCTTTGCCTTTAGTCTTCTTTTACATCTAACAAAAAAAGACATAAAAACGTCTAGTTTCCTGTCCACTTTACATTTAAACTTATAAAACGCCCAACATAAAGGAAACAACAAAAATGATTTTGTTTTACAATATTATGAGATTTTTCGAAACACTGTTGAGCTTGAACAAACATAGTAAATCATATAAAAATTTAACCAGCCGTAAATAAAACAATAAAATTATAGGCAAAACCAAAAAATGGTTATAAATTGTTCCCAACAATCCTTTAGAGTAAGAGTTGCATGAAGAAAAACTCGTCAGAATTTTTTTTTACTTTTGTTGGCCTTGCTAAAAAAAAAATGATTTATTTAAAAATAAAATAATATAGTTGGGCAATCAAGACGTATGATTAATATTAATGTAATTATTAAGTAAAACGTGACGTAAGAGTAAAACATAGTAATAACATAATAATAGTAATAAATAAGAAAATATGAAATATGCATAAAAATAAATTGATTGAATACATAAATGGAATGGTAATTAAATTTTTTATACAAAAAGCAATTTCTTTAAAAAAAACCCCCAAACTTCTCTAACAGAAGAAATTTAAAAAATCCATTCTTTTCATAAAAAGCAAATTTTTTTTTTCTTAATAATATGTCACTTTTTCCCACAATGTAAATTTGTTTCACTAGAAACCGCTTGTTTCACAAAAAGTCATCTTTTTCAACAGAAAGTCACTTTTGCCACAAAAAGTAAATATTTTTTCACAAAAAGTCACCTTTTTCAACAGAAAGTCACCTCTTTCAAAAAATGTCGCTTATTCCACCAAAGGGTCACCTTTTTCAACAGAAAGTTTCTGTTGTCACAAAAAGTCACTTTTGTCACGAGAAATCCCTTTTTTCACAACAAGTCACTTTTTTCATGAAATCGTTTCACGAAAAAAGAAAAAAAGTGTGTCTGTAGCTTATGTTGAAAATAATCAAGAGAGATTACGTCATAACGGTATAACTGTCATAATATTCCACTCGAAGCCGATATGAAATTGCAGATGTTGAGAACGCCAATCAAACATATCGCTGAAGGCGGCCAAATTTTACTAAAATTGAAAAATTTTCAAAGACGGCGGCGAAAAGACAACCGTCGTCTGTACCAAATAATGTAAAGTGAGACTTTAATGTTTGCTGTTTAAAAAGTAGCTTTGGATACATTCGTTAATTTTTCAAAAATGTAAATTTAATATTTTCCAATTTTGCTGTACCATAAACTTACCTCTTTGTATGTTTTTTTAATCATATGGAATATGACTTAAGAAATGAACGCAATTTTTATATTGCCTGCAGAAAATTCCAGGACTTCTTTGCAGATTCTGTTAAAGCACTGCTAAAAGTACTAAAATCTTAAATGAAAAATAAGGTACTTTAAAAAAATAGTAATTATACTCTACCAAGCTTAAGCAATTTCGGGGAGTTCCAATAAAAAATTTAAAAGTTTGCGAAAATACAAACATTTTTACCAACAATAATTTCCTTTTTTGGGCGTTTAATGTTAAACAAAATTACTAAGTTTGATAAGAATATATTAAGAAATGAATTTTTGGCAACTTTTTTGGAAGAAACCAGGTAAATGTCGTTTTTTTAACAGTTAAGCACAAAAATTGTTTTAATTTGCCATTGTAAATAAAAAGTGAAAATTATGAATTCTACTTACAAATTTATTTAAGACACTTTGTTAACTCTACAAAAATATAAATAACATAAAGATTTTTAGCACTTTATTAATCTTTAGTTTTGCCTATGGGACAGAGCACTGGGCGATACTGTCTGCTAGTACTTCGGTTGAGTATGCATGTTGAGAAAAATGTGCGACAAACGGCAAATATCATCCGCAGTCTTTTATTCAAGCTCCAAACAATTCCTCTTTTCATCAAAAGTTATTTTTGTTAATACAAAATTTATTATTAATAAAATTTCTCCAGTTTCCAATTTTCATTTTTGATAAATACACTCAAATTTATTGTTGAGGGAAAGCTGGTTTCTATGCGCATTTCACTGGTTGCCTAGGCCAGATCCTTTTTTAAAAGACTTTAGAAAGGTAAAAACCTTATACAAACACAACTGTAAACCGAATAAGAATTATAAACACTCAAATTTTACTTGTAACAATATCAAGGCTTAAATAATACAACAACAATACACAGTGAGTTAATTTCCTAAATTTTTAAAAAAAATTCCTGATAATCTGGCCTACGCAAACAGTGAAATTCACACAGAAACCAGCTTTCCTTTTTCTCAACAATAAATTCCTCTTTTCTTTTCAACTACTTTTAGCAATAACTAATCTACTACTACTGCGATTAACATGGGCGAAAGGGGCAACATTTTTAATGCCTTCATTTGCACTGATGCCAACTTTTTTGGAGCAAAAAGCACTAAAAAGCTCTATTAACAGCAAAAAAGCGTAAAAAAGTACTTAGCCATATTTTTCAATTTAATCGACCATTGAACAAAAAACACATTACAAAACATTAAAAAAAAAAGGCGTCGCCGTTGTCGGAGGACCATTTCCGTGCATTTAATTTGGATCATCATAAGTTGAGTTTGAATAGCATCATAAGAAATATTTTGATTTTTTGTATGTTTCATTGGAAAATTTATCACTGCAGACACAAGGTGGTAGAGTGTAATCATAGCAGCATGAATTATGTCGACGAAGTTCATATATAATGTGAAGAATTGAGTTAATAGGGTACAAGGATAATCCGCTCGAATTTTGGATTTACTGTAGTTCATCGAACCAATTGTTCTTTCAACTTCCGCGTTACAGTATGACAAACTTAAAATTCTTAATTCAAAATTAGACAAATCTAAAAATGGATTTAGTCCTATTGAATCTTTAAAATCGATGTCTTCTATCCAAAAAGATCTGGTCGTTGTTGATTTTTCCATTTACAATTCTTAATATTTTCCAAACAATTTTCATTTATAAAATGTGTAACGAAAACAATTACATTGTTTTTTTGTGGGATTCATTGTGGGATTTACAAAGCAAAAGAAGTTGTAGAAAAAAAATAAAAATTGTAAAACGCACAAAAATTTAAAGAGCACCAAGTTAGTGCTTTTTCTTAGCCTGGCACTTAAGATACAACTTTGGCGTTTCGAGGTATTACAAAGTAACATAAATAGTGCCAAAAGCACTAAGTTGGCATCACTATTTATTTGTGCAAAATAGTGCTCTAATGATACCCTTATGCTGAACATTTTTTTTTTCATTATTTATTTATTGAATCTTTATATATTAAATATGAACTAACAATAATTAATCCAATCTCATACTAATATTTTATTTTTGTCCTGCCAATGCTAGACGAAAATTTTTCTCCTCACGGTTTCTGTTCACATATGTAGATGTGTAGCGGTCTTCTGATTCGGTGAGTGCTGCAGTGTCTCTTCTCCTTGCGACTCAAGCCTTTTTAAATGTTTTAATGCATACATCCTAATAATAGTTTTTACTAATGGCACATTGAGATCCTTAAGAATATTAGAGTTTTTAACATACCAGGGAGCGACTGTGATTATTCGAAGAAGTTTATTTTGGCGCCTTAGAATTTTTTCGATATTTGAGGCCGTGGCAGTGCCCCATAGCTGAGTTGTAAAGCAGAAGTTTGCAATCGAGGCTAAGAACAGTATTTCTTCCAATAAGCCAATAAATTTAAATTGCTGTTAGTTTCATTTGTGTTAGTTTTGCTTCTATATGGCATTTCCATTTTAAACGCCGATCTAGATGAATACCGAGATATTTTACATGCGATTGTTGGCGCACTAACTAATTATTGATTTTAATAGGGGGACATGACTCCCGACGCAAGGTGAATGTTATATGTACGCATTTTTACTCATTGACCTTTATCCTCCATTATTTTAACCACTTTTCCAGTTCAAATATATGATCCTGCAAGTAACGAGCTGACTTATTACGCCTAAGGGTCCTGTTTTGTTTAACACAATTTGTAAAATGGATCTAAATGTGGTGGCGAGCGGACAACCAACATATTGGCCTACTGATCAGCAAAAAGTTCCAGATGTCATAGATTTTGGAGTGGTTAAAAACATCCCCGCAGATACGATTTATGTTGAAGCTTCCTTAGAATTATCTTCTGATCACACACCTACAATTCTTAGTATAACAAACCCTAATAGAACTGTAGCTCCGTCTGGTTACTTAGTGACGTCGGCAACACAAATAAATTGGTTAAAATATAAAAAATATCTCAGTAGCCACTGCACTGAAAATATTCCGCTTAGTACACCGGGGAATGTGAATCTTTCTATTGTATATTCGGACAATTATCTTAAACTAGCTGTTCAACATTCTAGCATAACCCCCAAAAAAATTAAGAATAGTAAAATATATTCTTCAGATGGTGAGCGTCTCTTGACTGAAAAAAGGAGAGCCCGAAGAGAGTGGTAATTGCATAGATCCCCTTGCATAGAAAAAAGCTAAGAAAGTTACTGGAGTCCTAAAAAACAGCATCCTTTGAAAAATATCTTAAGGAACTCGATGCAACTTCTCAATCAGACTATTCATTATGGCGTGCAGCTAGAAATCTTAAAAGACCAATTATCACTAAACCACTAAGTGATAAAGAAAAAGGAAATCTGTTTGTTAATCATTTGAAAACCGTATTTACCCCTCATACATCTCTCGATATTACGGTAAAGTTACCACCTGTTGATGTTAGAGCAGCTGTTCCACTAAGATTTGAGATAAGAGAAATCGAAAAGGCTATTCATGATTTAAACCCCAAGAAAGCCCCTGGTTTTGATAAGATCAGTAACAAAATGCTTTTGGAGCTACCCAGCATAGCAAAGAAAATTATTCTCCTGATTTTTAATACTATTTTATGCCTTGAATTCTACCCTCAAGAATGGAAAGTATCGTATCCTTAGTTACCATGATACTTAAACCAGGAAAGGATCCTACAAAAGTTGAGTCATATAGACCTATAAGCTTATTGTCTAATATATCAAAGCTGCTTGAGAAGCTGTTAGTGTCAAAATTAACCCCAATTTTAAATGTAAATAGATGTATTCCTAGCCATCAATTCGGCTTTAGAAGAGAACATAGCACAATTGAACAAAAAAAATGTACCCGTAATTTAAGTATATAGTAAACGCCATAAGAAAAGCCTTTGAAGAAAATATTGTTCCGCCCGCTTCATCAATGCTTCTCAAGCTTTTGATAAAGTCTGGCATGAAGGATTATTACATAAATTGAAGCTAAACTTACCAGTAAGCACACACAAGCTGTTAGAAAGCTACTTAGTCGGTCGAAAGTTTATTATTAAAGAAGGGGCTTTTTTAAGTTCTCATCAGCCAATTGTCGCTGGGGTCCCTCAGGGAAGCATCATGGGCCCACTGTTGTACTTAATATATACATCAGATATGCCAACAAATAACCACACCCTAACTTCAACATTTGCTGATGATACAGCTTTTTTAAGCGTACACGAAAACTGTAATGAAGCATCTCGTTATGGCGAACATAAATCGAATTTTTGTGGTGTACCGTACAGACACATTTAAAAAGTAAGAAAACTATCGGTTTTACAATTTCCATCACCAAACATGAATGTTAAAAAAAAAACATAGAACGGGCTCTATAAATTAAGATGACACATTTCTCATCCAATTGAATTTTTAAAAACTTGTGCTCAGGTAAAATTTGCTTGTTGACTACCGAAAAATAATTTAGTATCAGTATCAATACCGTTACTTAAGCGGTATCGGTTGCGAACTTTGCTTTTTCGTAGGAAGTCACTTTTTGTATAAAAGTGAATAAAGAGTCCTTCAATATCCTTGCAGCCAAATGGTCTCGTTTGGTATAAAGCAATTTTTATGAATTTTTCTTATTAAACATTTCTAAACAAAACAGCATCATTTGTTGTTCATATTCAATCGTTTCCAACGATTGATTTCGTAATTTTCTCTAGAGGAAATTTTTTTCTGTTACTTAATGCTTAAGTGAGTTTTGTTGCTTCCAATGCTGGTTGGATGTGGATGGTTATTCGTATTGCTTCTACAATCGCTGCTGCCAACTACAATTGTTAAACTAATGCTACAATATCTATAAATCCTACAGCAACAAATGCTGCTGCTGATGCTGATGTTGCTGCTTCACTTCATGTGTATCGTTACGCATTCAATTGTGTATGTCACTCTCAATAAAAAAAAAAATAAAAATGATGTACAAAAAAAAAAGAGAGAAGAAGAAACAAAACCATAATAAAAGAGTGGAAAAAAGGGAATTGTTATTTAAAATACATATGTATGAGAAAAATATTTATAAAAAGACGGGAGCTAAGGGAAAACGTGCATCGTCATATCAAGGTTTGTTCAAATGTTCGAAATACATTTGAAAGTTTGAATATTTGCTCGCATTTATTTCAAATAATATATAAAACTGAAAATTTCAATAAAAAGCAGTGATATTTCTTTTTTATTTTATTCCATATTTGTATGTTTTCTAAGCGTTTTACACACCCACTTACACATATACATACACACACACTTATACATTTATTTCCTTTGTGTATTAAAAACGGAATAAAAGAATCCTGCATTGAAATCATTTGATTTGGAAAATCATAATGTAATCAAATTGTTGAGAAATCAAAGAGAAAAATCTTCATCAATGCAAAACATGTTCAATGAATTGTCAATAAAATAATTATTTTTAGCATCAAAGTGAAGAAGAAACAACGTGCTGAGTATTAAATTAATATTAAGCATTTTATTAATTTGAAAAAATGACTTTGAGGTGCAATAACAAGTACAACAACCATTTTTTAGACACAGAGAATCAAGATTTTTAAGGTCTAAAAAGCTATTTATTAAACGTATAAAGTAGAAATACAACAAACCAACTTACTTAAATTTTCTTTGAGCGGGACATTTTGTGGAAAACTTATGGCACGGGATAGTTTAAAAAAAAATTTTTACTTTTTTATACAAAAATTGGATGTTTTGTAAAAAAGAAGTGTGATTTTTTGTTAAAAAAGTGTGACTTTTTGTGATAAAATTTGAATTTTTGTAAAAAAAATTTGCTTACTGAATTTGTAAATAAAAAAAATTATTTTGTTAATTCAAATTTTTATTATTCAACAAATATTTTAAACAAAGAATTTGTTATATTGAATAAATTATTTGTTGACAATTAAATAAAGATTATTATTACGAGTTTGAAGTATTAACTCAAAATTTATAACTTTTCAGTAGAGACTAGGGAGATCGCACGGTTATTATTCGACCGGTTTTAACCGGTAATTTTAGCTTTGCTCAAGTCGGTTATTTTAAAATGTCCATTTTTCGGATATCGAATAAACCGGTTATTTTGGTATAATAAACCGGTTATTTTAATAATGTGTAATTTATATACATTTTTTATATACATTATATATATATATATATACAATTTAAGTATTTTTCTAATTCTATATTAGGCAAATTTAAAATTTTTATGAACAATGTCAAAACAAAATGTAACCGAACTAAAAAAAACATTTGTACACTGTAAATAAAAACCACTTATGAATGCGTGTGTTCTTGTAAAAAAACCAAAAACTTTCCAAAATACTACAAAAACGTGTGCAGTTAAAGAGTAAATAGTATTTAATTTGTGCGACCGTTTTCTAAATATCAAAAATTAAAAATATCTCTTGAGATATTTCGAACGGGATTAAACAGACAAAGTTAGGCTCTTGAAGTGTCTTAAAGTGATAAGTGGCGAAGGGGTTTCCACGTCACGATTTATTAATCACCTTTAATTAGTCCATATGGTTGACATTAATGTGCCCCAAATAAAACTTAACCCAGTTCGAAGTAGGTCTAAAGAGTCGACAAATAATACTTTACAAAAATACGCAGCCAAAAATGAATTATTAGGTGAAATATAAGCCCGTTGTGTTGCCGAGGACGGAATGCCCCTTAAGGTACTAAAAATGCTTAAATAGTTCCAGAATTTCTTTATGCTTAAAACTACAACATTCCGGCGGAATCAACGATATGGAAATAATTCATCAGTTTTATTTATTAAAACACCAAGAACTAAAAAACAAAATTGAGAAATCAAACAATGTCGTGGATGGTTTCAAATTCTGATCGACGAATTGACAAATATTTCATACAAAAAGCATTTTCATCTTACTAATCGGTTATATAATGCTGAAACAAAATCGTTTGATATATATACAATATAATCCAGGCTAAGAGGTTTTGCTTGCAACTTTTCAAAAATATGGTTTAAGTCTACTGATTCATATAGAGATGGCTCAATCACCAACAAATTAAAACTCATTTAAAATAAATTCAGGAGAATATCTCAAATAATAAATTTATTATATTGCTAAAATATTTTATTTGCTCTTGCAATACGTTTGGCAAGATCAAACATAATTTACTAGTTCTTAAATTATATTATAAAATTATCGTCTTACAAAAACAAATTAGTAAATAAATAGAAATTGTTAAAAATGCGGTTAAAGTTTGATAATTTTACTGGTCTCGTTTTTTTGGATTTTATAGTCAAATATTTGTTAGGTCTGACCATACCTTAAATCATATCTTAGTATTTTGTAGGTGTTTTTATGTATTCGAATTAAAACCGGTTAACCGGTTAGTTTTAAAATGTTTAATCGAAAACCGGTTTTTTAAATTAGCAACTATTCGTAATATTCGAAAACCGGTTATTGAAAAAAGTCGAATAATCGATCTCCCTAGTATAGACCAAGAACCGATTTATTTTTATATGTCACACAGGGGGATACAATTGCATTTTTTTTATCAAAATACTAGACTAAACGATGTGAGATTTTTCCAGTGGGTAGATTTGACCACTGTGCATCGATTTCTTGCATAAAGTGAAAATTTAAAAATTTTGTGTTGACTCTCTTTAGAGCAACCAGTGCGATATGTTGTTGTAATTGGTTGATTGCCTTTTTAAAAGAACGAAATGCATTTCATATCATTTTTTTATAAATTTAATACCATAAATTATTTAATACAAATAATAGTAATTTTAGAAACAGTTTTAAAACTGGATGCAAAAGAATGTTCTAACATCAGCATAAAACTAAATTTTGACACCATTCAGTAACAACTAGAATTTGAAAAATTGAATTAACAAAAGACCCATTAAAATCTATTTACACACTATTCAAACAACAACTTTACTAATCCCAAAGATTGATTCAGGTTTCTAATAATCTCAAGATCGTTTGCCTTTTTAGTGATTTCATCCAAAATATATATTCTTTTTAATTTTTTTAGTTGTGTTCTAGATTTCGACTCGTATTGAAAACGCAAAATTTTCTGAATCCGCATAATTCATAAATTGGTGTTCTCGTTTTTAAAAATGTTTAGCGATTTTCTTTTCTATAAAAATTGTTCATCGTTTTGAATATTTTGTGAAAATCTCTGAATTCCAACAATATTTAATGAACTCCAAAATATTAGCCCTAAACTTTTTTAATATCTGAAAATGAAAACGCGTTTTGGCTATTTTAGCGATTATTTTAAAAGTTGTGTTAAATTTTTAGATTTACTGCATGTTTTAAGAAAATGAAAACAAATTTTCGTGCAAAAAATTATATTGTTTGTTTCAGTGTTTAAAAATGCTTGACTATTTTTAATGTTTTTGTAATTGCTTAACTTAACTTAAGAAAAAGAACACAGTAAAAGCAAAAAGCAAAAGCAAACGCAGAAAAAGTGAGAGTAAATAATTTATTTATTCTCACCATGTTTATGTTCTCAGCTTAAAAAGCCAGCCAAGCAACCACTTGAAAAAAAAAATTGCTGTTGCTGTAAGTAATAAGTTTTTGTTTATTTTTTTTTTTGCTTTGGCTTAACTGTAAATTGTTGTGCTTAAATTCAGCGAGTATTAACTTCTTTGCTGTTTTTGACTTCATTGCTGTTGCTTGCTGTTGCAGGCGTTAGTTTCATAGAATATATACATAATTACATAACACAAAATAAACAAATTAGTTTAAAAAAACGTGTAGTTTCATTTATGTATGTATGTATGTACCTATTTATTAAAAAAAACGCAAAATACCAAAAAAATTCGAAACAAATTCGTTCATAATATATTAAGTTCCAGCAACAGCAAAGAAGTTAACTTGCTGACTTTAAGCGCATCAAAAGCAAAAAAAAAAAACAATCAAAAACTTAATACTTACAGCAACAGAAAATTTGTTTTCTTAAGTGGCTTCTTTGCTGACAGATTTAGCAGAGTACATGCACATAGCGAGTTTAAACCAGTGTTTAAATTGCTTGCTTTAAAATAGCAACAGTCGCACATTTTTGCTTTGTTTACATTTTTTGCAGCAAATTAAAAAACTGTGTGTCTAAGTGTTTACTTAACTCTTTGATTACGAGTCAGCAAAAGCAAAAAAGCAAAAGCAAAACAAAGAGAGTAAATAATTTGTTTAAACTCGCTATGTGCATGTACTCTGCTAAATCTGTCAGCAAAGAAGCCACTTAAGAAAACAAATTTTCTGTTGCTGTAAGTATTAAGTTTTTGATTGTTTTTTTTTTGCTTTTGATGCGCTTAAAGTCAGCAAGTTAACTTCTTTGCTGTTGCTGTCGAATTTGTTTCGAATATTTTTGGTATTTTGCGTTTTTTTTTTTTAATAAATAGGTACATACATACGTAAATGAAACTACACGTTTTTTTAAACTAATTTGTTTATTTTGTGTTATGTAATTATGTATATATTCTAGGAAACTAACGCCTGCAACAGCAAGCAACAGCAATGAAGTCAAAAACAGCAAAGAAGTTAATACTCGCTGAATTTAAGCACATCAATTTACAGTTAAGCCAAAGCAAAAAAAAAAATAAACAAAAACTTATTACTTACAGCAACAGCAATTTTTTTTTTCAAGTGGTTGCTTGGCTGGCTTTTTAAGCTGAGAACATAAACATGGTGAGAATAAATAAATTATTTACTCTCACTTTTTCTGCGTTTGCTTTTGCTTTTTGCTTTTACTGTGTTCTTTTTCTTAAGTTAAGTTAAGCAATTACAAAAACATTAAAAATAGTCAAGCATTTTTAAACACTGGTTTAAACAAATTATTTACTCTCTTTGTTTTGCTTTTGCTTTTTTGCTTTTGCTGACTCGTTATCAAAGAGTTAAGTAAACACTTAGACACACAGTTTTTTAATTTGCTGCAAAAAATGTAAACAAAGCAAAAATGTACGACTGTTGCTATTTTAAAGCAAGCAATTTAAACACTGGTTTGTTTTCAATATAATTTTGTTTTCATTTGCTAAAGAAAAGGCAGCTAAGTAGAAATGTACTGATTTTAAACTTAGTTTTTTTATATTTTTTAACATTGTATTTATAACTTGGCACTTTTTAAATTCTTTTAAGATCTTAGATTATAGAATTTTTTGTTTTTATAACTTGTTTCCTTTTTTTTATATTTTACATATTTTATAAAAAACTTTTAATGGTTATTAATTGTACTCTTTATGGATTTTATTTAAAAAATTTTTTAAACTCATGTTTCTGCGTTTTTAATTTGACAAGTACTTTTGAATTTTTGTTTTGGTAAAATTTTTATATATGATAAATTTAGAGATTTAAAACGGGTTCTTAAACATTTAAAATTTTTACTATTTTGGGGTTTATCTATATATATAAAAATGGATTATGTATGTTTGTTTGTTTGTTTGTTTGTTTGTTTGTCGCTTTATAGACTCCGAAACTACTGAACCGATTTTCCTGAAATTTTTACAGTAACATCACGTGAGCCCTAAAAATAAAATAGGCTACTTATTTTTTCAATAGGGGCAGGGGAATTGGTACCCCCCATAGGATGCCAATGTTAATTATCGCACGATTTTCCTGAAATTTTTACAGTAACATCACGTGAGCCCTAAAAATAAAATAGGCTACTTATTTTTTTGATAGGGGCAGGGGAATTGGTACCCCCCATAGGATGCCAATATTAATTATCGCACGATTTTCCTGAAATTTTTACAGTAACATCACGTGAGCCCTAAAAATAAAATAGGCTACTTATTTTTTCGATAGGGGCAGGGGAATTGGTACCCCCCATAGGATGCCAATATTAATTATCGCACGATTTTCCTGAAATTTTTACAGTAACATCACGTGAGCCCTAAAAATAAAATAGGCTACTTATTTTTTCGATAGGGGCAGGGGAATTGGTACCCCCCATAGGATGCCAATATTAATTATCGCAATATTTTCCTGAAATTTTTACAGTAACATCACGTGAGCCCTAAAAATAAAATAGGCTACTTATTTTTTCGATAGGGGCATTGGAATTGGTACCCCCCATAGGATGCCAATATTAATTATCGCATATCTTAAGAGCCGCTGCACGCATTTTGCTGAACTTTTTGTAGTAGGATCTTCTGAGCCCCGGAATTGAAATAAAATAGCAGCGGGGGTATAGGAATACCCCATAGGACGCCAATGTTTAACATCGCATATCTTAAGAACTGTAATAGTGAGAATGTTCAAACTTTCTAAAAGTCACTCTTATGGTATACTACACTTTTGAAAATAAAAATAAAGCGGGTAGGCGCAGGGGGGAAATACCTCCCATAGGATGCATACATTAAATATCGCTCAACTGAAGAACTATTAAAGGGAGAGTCTTCAAACGTGGTTAAAGCTACTATTATAGTAAACTATAAATTTCAATATAAAAATGTGCGGGGTCAGTGTAGCGAAGCGCACCGGGTTAAGCTAGTATCTTATAAAGGTAGAGTTTTGAATATAAAGAAAAAATTCAACATTTTTTTTATTTTCGAATGAACTTCATGAGGTAAATTTTAATTTTATAAAGCTTCAATTTCTTCAATAAAATTCGAAAAAAAATGTTGAATATAAAAAATAGCTAATAAAAAGAAATAATTCTCACATTCCATAAATTTTTTTTTCTTATTTTAGTGGGTGTTTAAGCCACACACCATTTTATGCGTTTGCTCTGATGTGTGCAACAGAGAACGGCAACAATACATAATACTTGCGAGCGCACTCGCTGTTTACTAACTGCCCGTTCGCATAGTAAATAACATTTAAAACAAAAACAAAATTTCAAAAATTGTTTTTGTTTTAAATGTAATTTTCTATGCGAAAGTTAACGTTCGATATCGGCGAACGGGCTGTAAATGATTTTTAGTCTCGAATACTTTTAAGCACTCGATTTTACTGATATGTTGGCTCGGTGTCTCGTTCTTCATACAAAGCGAGCTTCATGCATGAAAATATTACACAATAACTTTTTACTTGTACATGTGATAACTACATAAAGTAGTAAGAGCCCAGAAAATAGTATGAACAATATCACAACCACTCAAAGCAAAGTTTCGTGTTTTTTCTATTTTCATATTCGTTAACTTCTTTGTATTTAACTTACACGACTTATGCCCGTTATTTCCACTAACAGATATCTGGTCGTGTTCGTACCTAACATTTATCTTTACTTATCCCGTAACACTATTTTGTCAATTTCAACGTTAAATTGGCCCACGTGAATTAACTACCGAAAATTTATGGTGTAAAATACACTACACTTTAACCCGTAGGTAAGAAAGTGGTTTTAAAATTCTTTACACCATAGATATCTATACACAGCTAGATATCTATTTGTAGAAATTACGGGTATTAGGTGTTACGACCAGCTCGTAACAACAACATTCACGGCATATTCATTTAGTATATGTTCGTGTATTTAAAATTCAACATTAACCCTTTCGGTTATTCTATGCCATATGGCATGTGGCAAAATAGTTACAAATTAATTTTTTTGATATTTTTGTATTTTTATTTAATGTTTTTAATTGAAATTGAAAAATAAAATATTTTTATTGGTACACCCAGTTCATTCTGATGAGCCAGAAAGCAAACATCCCTTTCTAGATTTGTAATTTACGAAAAAAGGTCACTTTGTAATTTTGTAAATATTATTACGAAAATAATGTTATTTTATGACTATATATAACTTATTTAGCAGATTATCATTGCCCTAACTAGTGCAGAAAAAGTTAGATCCCAAGTGTTGTTCAAAGAAGGTGTCCGATTTTTTTAAAATCATACTATGCCATTCGGCATAGATTTTATTCAAAGGAAATTTTTCATTCACTTGGTTACAGTCAAAGTGAATGTAACGTCAATTTTTCATTCAGTTGAATACAGTCAAAGCGAACGAAACGTAAAAATGCCTAGTAAACTTAATGCCGACCAAATTCAAAATATTTTAGTAAATTTCGATAACTCAGACTTATCTGACTTTGACGATGAAGAAGAAGAAGAAAATGATGTCCTGGGGACGTTACTAGAAACTTTAGATGACAACAATAACAATTCTTTTTTGTTTGAGGAGCTTACAAATCCAGATGGGAATGCTGTCTTATTTGAAAAAAATTTAGACTCGGAAGATGACTCGTTAGATTCAGATGAAGGTTCTAAGGGTCAATTCGAGAAAATTGTTAGCTTTAGATGGGCAAAGAGGGCTTGGGATATTCCTAACTCAGATTTTTCTGAAAGTTATTCTAAAGAAGATGTAAAAACCCCCGTTTCATATTTTTGTAAATATTTTCCAAGCTATTTTATTGACACTATTGTTCAAGCAACAAATCAGGCCTCTCTTATAACTGGAACTGCTGTTATAAGGGAAGAAATTCTGACGTTTATTAGCTTAGAAATTAATATCGGAACAATAGGATATCCCCGTTTATCAATGTATTGGAGCAGTGCTACTGAAATACCAGGCTTTCGAAAACACATGACGAAAAATAGGTTCCATTTAATACGTTCTAATCTAAAGTTCAACGTAGAGGAAAACTCAAATGATAAACTTCATAACTTCAGAACTGTTGCTGTGATGAAATAATGATTCCGTGCAAATCAAAAACTGGGTTGAAGCAGTATATGCCAAAAAAGCCTATCAAATGGGGAATAAAAGTGTTTTGCCTATGTAGCTCAAATGGAATGGTATATAACCTCGAAATATACCAAGGTAAAAATACTATTGTTGGTGAATCACATTTAGGTTTTTGCTCGGATATTGTCATTAGGGATGCCAAACGGGAAATCCCGAAATCCCGGGATTTTTCGGGATGGATAAATCCTGAATCCCGGGATTCATTTTTATGAGTCCCGGGATTTTTAACATATCAACTTTTATGTACAAAACTGTTCGTTTTTATTGAATTTTTATACTATATACAAAAAAATTATTAAAAATTATATTTGAGTTATATTTTTTTTTACAAATAATTCTTATTTTTGAGTTTCATTTTTGTTTTTGGAACACAGCGAGTATTTAAAATTTTCAATTTTTGCTTGATATATGACGACTATTTCTGGATTTTTGTATTTTGCTTAATAAAAACCACTATTTTAAGTAGAAACGAAATTTGCAGATTCATCATCTCAAGCCTTTTTTTACAATTACGTTTAGCAAGTTCAGCTTTGGCTTAAGACATAATTCCAAAATAAAAATGATTATTTTTATGCAAAATATAGAAATCAAGAAATAATTGTTATATATCAAGCAAAAAATAAAAATTATAGGCGATCCAATTAAAGTTTTATTTAGAAACTAAAGCATTAAAGTTGATATAATTATAACAATTAAGTCGTAATATTGATGAAATAGCTCATATTCCTTCCGGTCCAATAAAAATAAAAAATTTGCTTAAAAAACATACGGTAAATAAAATAATTTTTTATAAATAAACACTATTTGACGTATTCATAAATAAATTATTTAAACTTGAAATCTGTTTTAAGAAGCATTTGGATAAAAATTTTGTTTTAAAATAAATTTCAAACGTAATTTAATTATTAATAATGAATCTCGCCCTCACCCTGGAGGTGTGCTGCACTGCAGTCGACATAGTTTTACAGTTTTTAACTCAGCTATCGAGATCGATGAGGGACTACACTTTGCAGTGTATTAGTGTCGTCACAACTTAATTCACATTAAAAATTTAATTGCTATCAAAAATCTAGAAAAACTAAGAGATACGTATATTGTTTTAAGCTTTTTTCAGAATCAAATTAGTTTGATCATGGGTGAGGCCAGTGTTATAAACATATGTATAAAATAAATTGTTTTGTTGTTTTAATTTTTAAAAATTTATGTTACGTATATAAAACCTTTTGAATATTTAAAAAGTGTTGTTTATTAAAAAAAGTTGCATTTTAAGGCAACACATTGATCCCGAAAAATCCCGAAATCCCGGGATCCGCAAAATCCCGGGATTTCGGGATCGGGATTTCAAAATCCCGAATCCCGGGATTTTCAAAAATCAGTCCCGATTGGTATCCCTAATTGTCATTCATCTATGTAAAACGATTCCAGATAATTATTTCACGACTCTGAATTTATTAATATATTTGCGAGAAAAGGGAATATGGGCAACAGGTACCATGCGAGGAAACAGAGCCGGAAAGGCCAACTTAGCAACTGAAAAGGATTTAAAAAAGTTAGGAAGAGGTAGCTATGATTGCTGCGTTGAAAGAAACCAAAATATTTTCCTTTTAAAGTGGCTAGATGGGGGCTATGTTCAATTGGCTTCTTCCATTTATGGCGATAAAGACACAAAAGAGGTTACCAGATTTTGTGGTGAACAAAAAAAGAAAATCCTTGTGCCTCAACCAAATATTGTAGGTGTATATAATAAAAATATGGGAGGTGTCGACAAGATGGACTTTTTGCTGTCATTATATCGAATTTCCATTCGAACAAAAAAGTGGACACTAAAAGTTTTCGACCATTTCATCGACTTAGCAGTGTGCAACTCTTGGTTAGAATATCGCATTGATTGCGATAACAATAATATAAGAAAAAAAAGATCAAATGGACTTATTGGCATTTCGGAATGATGTAGCTGATGGATTGCTAGCAATGTCATCAGCTCAAAATCTCTCTAGAAAACTAGGAAGACCCAAGCTTTCTGAAGATGCAGATTTTCCCGACTCTCCATCAACTTCGAAGCCACAGTTGTCTTATGAAAGGGCTCCTTCAGTTTCGGTTCGTTTCGATGGGATTAAACACTGGCCGGAATATACAACATCGAAACGTATATGTAAAGTTCAAGGATGCAAAGGATATTCCAGATACTTATGTTCAAAGTGCAATATCCATCTTTGCGTTCCAAATGGCACCAGAAATTGCTTCAAAGTATACCACGAAAAATAAGGTAAGTTTTAGATAAATTTTTGTATTCAAATTAATATTCTTTTTCTTTTTTTAGCCGAAGATGCCGAGGCGGAGCTCTGTTGTATAAGTAATATATAAGTATATAAATAATAAAAATTTAATGTTTTATGTTCCTTGTGAATTGCATTTAAAGTTTCAAATAAATAATAAATATACATACATACTTAGAAATATATTGTACATACATACATATAAAATAAATGACCATGTTTTTTATTTCATTTGTCTATCTAACTTTAGAAGAATAGCTTTATTTTATAAAGTAAATGCATTTGAATAGTTTTTTGATAAAAACAAATCTTGAATACATCTTTCTGACTTTAAAATTTTTTAAATTGCATTAAAAATTTTCATTTAAGTTTTATTTTTTTTTTTTTCCTTTTAATACATTCTATGCCATAAAGCATGATGCTCAAAAACCACTTTTGCAACAAAATTTTAAAAAAATTAATTTTGATTGTTTTTAGCGTATGGTTTAACAGTTATAAAATCGAAAAAAAATATTTTTAAAATCAAAAACAAAAAAGAAGTACCGAAAGGGTTAAGTGGAAACGTGGCTGCCAGATTTTATGATTTGTCGTAGGTTAGAAGATTTAAGGCGTTTAAACGATTTAGTGCATGTTTTGTTATATATTTTATGGATGAAAACTTGTAATGCTTTTTTAAAGTATTTTATTTATTATTATCTATAAAATTACATTTTTACATACAATAAATTGAAAATTACATATCAAGCCAAATTTAATTCAAACTTATTTTTTACAAAATAGCAAAAATGGTTTTAGGTAATATTTTGTGGAAAATTTTTAAAAAATTAATTGAAAAACAATAAACTGTCCAATGACTTCGGCCTTAACCTGCTTCGCTTTTCAGTTAGAATATTACCCGCTAATGAAAAGGCACGTTCCGATGCAGCACTGCTTGAATATAATTGTGTGTTTGTTGTAAAATTTGTTGTCAAAAATGTATAAATATATAAAAAGTAAATTCTGTGTATACGTTGCACAATGAAATAACGGACTGCGCTGCGTTGCCATTGGTCAATATTTTTGTAAAAATATTTACATATAAATGAAATTGACTTTTAAAAAAATTGTGATTCATAAGCCTGCCGCATTCGTTATATATATTTTAATTAAAATTTTCCACGAACATTTTTCTTAAAATAACTTTTAAATTCATTTTATTTCATAATGAATTTAGCCCTACATGTTTACTTAAATATACGATCATTGATTTTTTTCCTAAAACATCTGGCAACGCTGCTTTAAGTATTACTACGAATGAAGAATGCTGCGAGTAAACCAACGCACACCGCTGCTCTAGGTAATAATGTACAAGCAAAGACTATAGATCAGGGGTTTCCATTTCTTTGCACAATTGTGCGCACCACTACTAACACATATTTTTATACTCTTCAATTCAGTCGTCGATGTGACTTCGACAAGTGTGCATGTCTGGCGGATGCTATATTATTTTGTTTCAGCTTACACTCAAAAAATATTGTGCGGTCAAAAATGCTTTTGGTAACATAAAATGCCTTGCGTGCAATTTTAATTAGAGTTTAAATTTTAAGACTTAAATGTAGAATAATGTTACATTTCATAAGTTTACATGCAAAGCAAAGAACTTTGGAAAATGGTAATTATTTGAGATTTAAAAGCAATTTTTAATATTTCAGATAAAAATTTCAAAATGTCTAACAGTCCTATATGGAAGAAGCTGATAGTCACATTTATTATAGGTTTTATCTTACATACGTTTATGGATTCGGTTCTTATAATTTTACAACACTTTTTTATGTTTTCTTATGCAATACTAAAAATTATTATTATAAATTATTATCTGATCACTAATTCCACTAACACCGTGGTAATCGTTATAAAACAGATTACCCAGTTTTGGTGTTTAAAAATATTAATGTGTTCTTATAAAAACAATTAAAACCTCTGCTAATTTTTTTATTGAGTGTGATTATACATTATGCTGTTAAAAAAATTATATATTTATTTGATGATACGTCATTTATAATTTTGTAAATAACTTAAAATTATATAAAAATACATATGTAACGTGAATCCAAATCAACAAAACTTTCAAATTTTCAAATAATATCTACATTGTTTTGCATTTAAGCTAACGATATGTGTTTTGTTTGTGAAAAAAAATCTTTGATGCCTGTAAAAGGGTCCATTTTTTTTCGTAAAAAAGACGTACCTAAATGCAGAAATTATTAAGAAAAAAAATAGCCACAAGAATTTGTTGGTATTTTGTGCTTGTAAAAATATTTTTGTTTCTGTACCAATCGCGTCGGTAGTTTTTTTTCTTTGAAAACACTTTTTTAAGTAAGTAAAAATATTTAAAAAACAAGTTAAAAAAGTCTTGTTTTCCTACAATTTATGTGTAAACCTATACATATAAAAGCAAATGTGACAACAGGTAACATTTTTGGGTAAGAAGATGTGTTTTATTGATGTAGTAATGAAACTTTATTGTTTAGCACTATTTTTATTGCTTACTTTTTTATGCTACAATTATATGACCGAGTCCAAAGAGTTAACCTTACTAATTTATGGTATTTATTTAACGTAACTTTGACCTGTTACAATGACTATACATTTTTGCAGGCAAACTCATGTGCGCATTTGGTATTTTGTAAAAAGTTATGATATACTATTAGCTAGAATTAAAATGTATGCACAGATGTTTGAAGTATGAGTAACCCAACAACGTGAATACCCTTTCTATTTTACTTACCACTATGAACCCCCTAACTTTTTACTAAAATAACTTTTTCACGTTATAATTCTCATGTAATTTATTTTATTTTTGAAAAAATAGACCAGGGAAATCCATTTCTATGCACAATTGTGTATACCACTACTAAAGGTACGTTCAGACTGGTGAAATATTTGAAAGCAAACATCAAATATTTCATTAACGTAGTCTGAACACAAAATATTTTTGAGTATCAAATAAAATAACAGCTGATTTTGAGCAAATAAAAGTATTTGCCGGCAAACAAATATTTGTCCAATGTGAACATAGTGTGAACACAAAAAATCAAATATTTTAGTAATTTTTGAGCAAACATTTATTTGATATTACAAAAAAATTGTAAGAGCAAACAACGACAAATAATTTTAGCCATGTTCCGGATAGAACAATTTTTCCTGTAAGTTTTTGGATTCTTTACAATTTTAAAGATTTTTTATAATTATTAGACTTTGTATCGTGCCGCTATTAGCAAATGTTTGCCATTCCTTATAGTTTTAGGCACTTTTACTAAATTTTATGGCTTGTTTGAAATATTAAAATGGTTTGCGATTTTCGCTATTTCTGCAACATTTTTTTTTGTTTTTCCACTACATTTTGTTTTTTAACCGATTTAGCAATTTCAAATATATTTTAGGGTTTGTTTCCAAGTTTGCAATTTTTCGCGAATTTTAGCCATGCTCGCGAAGAAGCGATTTTTCACTGTAAATCATTAGAGCTTTAACGATTTTTAATAATTATTAGGCTTTGCTATCATACCGCTATTATCAAATTTTTGCGAATTTCCGCTAATTCAGCAATTTTTATCGAATTTTTGCCATTCCTTTTAGTTTTAGGCACTTTTAATAAATTTTATGGCTTGTTTGAAATATCTAAATTTTTCGCGAATTTTCGCTATTTTTGCAAAAATTTTTTTTCCCGACATTTTGTTTTTTAACTGATTTAGAGACTTCAAATATATTTAAGGGTTTATATCCAAGTTTGCAATTTTTCGCAAATTTTAGCCATGTTCCCGTTACCCATTGTCTTCCAGTTTTTTTTATATTTTACATTCTCCTGTTCTAACACTATGAAAGATGCTGCTCCACAGAATAAAAAAAATAAATTAGCTTTTGCGCACATTTTTACTATTTGTGAAATATATTATTATTTTTGAACACTTTCATTAAATAATTATTTGATGCAAATATTTATTTTAGTCTGAACGCATGGCAAACATGAATTAATTTATTTTATTTAACACTTTTTGCCAACTGTTTCATCAAACAAAAATTGTCAAATGTTTGAGCTTAGTTTGAACATTAAACAAAATATTTTTTTGTTTCACACAGTTTGAAGCAAATATCAGAACAAATATTTTCGTCAAATATTTCATTAGTCTGAACGTACCTCAATACATATTTTTGTTTCAGGTTAACAGAAAAAACTTTTTGATGGCACTTAAAAAATATTGTGCGGTCAAAAACGCTTTTGGTAACATCCAATGCCTTATATGGTATGCAATATTTATTTTTTATGAATTTTTAAAACATAAAAATCTTTAATTTTTTTACAATTGTTTGATAAGATATTTAAAACTGATTTAGAGTCAAAAAGCTTCCGAATGAAAAAAAAGTGCAGTTTTAAAATCAGCGACATTGAATTGGTAAAGAATTGCTACAAATTTTTTATCAACACAAAAAATTTTTAATTTTGTACCTTTGTGTTATACAACTTATAAAATATATTACTAACATTTTATTTCGGCTGTAAATGAATGCATTCTCTCAATTTTTTTAATCTCTGGTACTCACTAATACACAACCAAAAAATTTTTGGAAATCCCTGCTATAGATTTATAAAGATATTGCACTGCCATACAAAGTTCATACATATTTCTGTCTATATTAATTTTTCTGGTGGATTTAGCCGCTAAATCCACTTGTGAGAGTAAATTATAGTCTTTGTTTTTACTCTCAGAGAACTTTTTATTCTCATCTATCAGCGCATATGTGCGTGCATGCGTGTGTGTATGTACTCGTATGTACATGGCAATGAAAAAAATATAAAAAAACTAAAAGAATTGTAGGAATATAAAAATTATTTTTTCTAAAAAATGAATTGCTTATTTATAAAAGATATTTTATGTTTACCAAAGCAACATGGTGACATAATCAAAATGCTTTTGATTTTCATAAAAATTTGCCAGTTTGATGTGTGTGCACGTAATTTCTTGAAATTTTATTTATTTTTTGTTTAAAAATGTATGAAAACTAGATTTTCAATGTTTTTTTTTATTAAAATTGTATTATTTGACAAATTATTAAATTGTTTCCGATGAAATATCCAATTTTGTTTATTATTACAACAAATAATTATTACAAATTATGAAAAATAGTCAGGCTTTGGAAGTCTACCTTTAAGAAGTTTGTAAAATTCTAATAAAGGTCTGCAAAAATATTTTTACAAAATAAAGTAATGAAAATTAAAAATTTATTAATTTATTGTTTTTGGTTTGCGGAGAATAACGTATGCTAAAAAGACGGGATGGAGATGTTAAATTTACAATTCCTTCCTTATATTATGACGGAAGCAATACACATGGGAAACATTTAAATACCTTCAAATATCGATTACATACTGAAAAGGTTAAAATTTGTAACTATTAAACTTGTAAAGAGCCTATAAGTAAAATTATTACCTAAATACTAGTGGTAAATAGTTAGGGCGTGTGTGAAACGGTAGCAAAGGACTATGGTAATAAAGTATTTCCGTGTGGGGAAAAATTCATGCTTCTGCTGTGTGAAGTGATATCTTTTAACGAAATAAAGAATGCGTTTTCATCGTATACCTAGATAAATAAGGATATATTCAAAATATGGGACTACGGTAGTATACCACATTTATAGACGAGTCAACGAAATAAACTGCAATTAAATTACCTATGTTAATCCATTTAGGGATAACAACATGCTGCCAAACTTATATATTAAAAAAATTGTGGCTACACAGATATGGTGGCTAAAACTTTTCTTTTGTCCCTAAACTGTTTCCCATTTTAATTATACTAATACATAGATATGTATGTATTGCAGTACTTGTAAGTTAATTTATCAAAATTCCTAAAAAAAAATACCTTAGATTTTATGATTGTAAATATATGTACTAGAGCTCGAACACGGGACAGTGTATGTTATATTAACTACTATTTGTTTGGTTATGGTCTACATTATAAGAACTTTTTTGAAAAATATCGTTGGAAAAAATTACACCTTTTTTGACGATAAAATATTTAAAAAATATTATATACAGTACTTTTTGCTTATAGTCACAAATCGTGGACTATATCGCTAGAATGACTATACGCCTAGTTCACATGTGTATATGTGTGCCACATTTGTAAATTTTTGGCAAAATTTAAAAAAGATAGTGATTTATGAAAAGCAATTTACCTTTCTTTCTTAATTATATAAAAAACATATGAGCAGGGCTATAGAGTTTTCTTTAAATTTCTAACAAATTTTCAAATCGCAATACTAATGAGATTGTTTTAGATGAAAAATTGATAATATTGCCAGATAGTTACATTAAACACATTTAAAAATATTTGCTTTAGAAACTTGGAATAAAGCTTAAGATTTATTTGTTTTTGTTTATCAAACTTCGGATCTCTACAAGAAAACAAGTAAATTTTTTATTTATTTTGGAAAATAAATTCTAAAAATTTAATCGCGTTTGATTGCATATTAAATGGAATTTTAAAAATTTCTTAAGATTAATATTTTTGCAAAATTCAATTCACTGATCTCTCAAGTTCTAGATTTTAAGATATTCAGCCTTGTTATGATATTCGCACGATTTAAAAAAGCAAAACGCCAGATTTATTTTATAGTGTTCGGAAACTCGTGCGTTATGCTTGCGATCTGCCATAGTTTCTTACAAAAATTCTAGTTTCCTTCAGCATACTTTTGTAATTTTAATTCGCCAAACTTCGTGGTATTGTGATTTACAGAACACATATTATACGATTTCAAGTCAGAATCGCAAATGTTAAGCGTTTTACGATTGTCGAGCATGCCTGATTTATTTTAAATCGTTCAAAAAACTATAATATAAACACACTACTTTTTGGCGAATTTAATATGAATTTATAAAATAAAAAATATTAACAACACTGACAGCGGGCTTATAGCTTTGCAACAGAGTTGCAAACTGTTTTAAAAAAGTTAAAACAATAATAACATATTTCATCACTGTTATTAAACACAAAAACTAAGTAAACGATTAATTTCTTGATTCTTTGATATGGTTTGTAACTTCAGAAACAAATAAAAAACTTAGGCTTATGTGACTAAAACGTTAATAATTTGCTTTACTTTTGTAAATGTGCTTATATCGCTAAATGGACTATAACGTAAATACTTTCTATTAGTCTTCTGTATAGCGGCAAAAATAAAGATTAAATGGACTATATCGCTAATGTGACTAACAATGGAAATGACTATAAACGAAAAGTACTGTATAAAATAATGAACAAATTAGGAAAATAAAATTTTTTTGCAGGTGGCTCTATGCATTTTATATTATATTTTTGTTTTGAATTCACAAAATTTTTTAAATGTTTTTATTTGACTTTTTCAATTACAATTTGCGATTTGCTGCTTGTCAGAAATTTTGTTGGTTGTTTTAAAATTTCTACTAGCCCCCAGGGCTATTGAAATTTCATTAATATCAGAAGTGTCAACATTTTACTTGCATTCGCTCTTTTCTATCGCCTCAAACACACTTGTTTTATAATAAATTCGTTTGATACATACATAGGTACACATATTATAAGAACATACCTACATAGTTGAATTGTCTAAAAATTTTAATAATAATTCGATTCGAATCGTTATAATTTCATTTTTACAACAATAAAACACATATTCTTACCCTACCAATTAAGCAATCGGTCGCATTTGTTCTTACGTAGGTTATTTGCACATAAATTGCTTGCAAACAAATACCAAAAACCTGTTTTAACGAAAAAAACATACACACACACGTTGGTTTGCAAAAACAGAAAACATGTGTATGTATGTATGTATTGATGCATGTGGTTTTTTGCTCTCTCCAGTTTTCTAAATGTGAGCAGGGCTGTCAGATGTGGCGATTTCTCGCCAAACGTGGCGATTTTCAAACTTGTTTGGCGACCTAATTTTCGATTTGGCGACATGGCGATTTTTTGGCGATTTATAAAATAGTTGGCGATTTTGTTGGCTATTTTTGATGAGCCATGAATTTGTTTTGAAATTTGTTAAATTTAATACGAATAAATAATATTTTTTTTATTTAAGTATTTCAGTGTATGAAATTTGATGCATTCATATGTATGACCAGTATTTAAAACTAAATTATGTTGAAATGGCTGATGAAGATAATAAAAAATCTTCGAGAAATTTTTTTTTCCACATTGAAATGTGCTTTTGAAAGAATTAATAAGTAGAATTCTTTAAAAAATGAATATAATTAAAGTTTATGAAAATTTTTCCATTATAAAATGTGACAAATTATCACAGATAAAATTCGTTGTTGTTAAAGATATTTTAATGATTTTTATGAATCCTAACGTACATTTGGATGTTAATGGAACACAATGGAAAAAATATCGTTTGTTAAAAGAGAATTTTAATGATGATATTCAATCTTATTTAAATCAGTTTAGGCCAATATTTTATAGCTACAAGAATACGGCAGCTACGTACCATTTAAAGGAACTTGCATGGGCTGTTCTTTATATGCTGGTTATTACAACTAGTAATGCCTGTGTAGAAATAATGAACTCCACTAAAATTCGCCTTTGAAGTAGAATGCGACATGAAGTTTTCAACACATTTTCACGAGTTAAAAGTTATATGAATGTAAAAAATACAGGTTGCATTTCTTTTGTACCTTCACAATGTATTCCAAAAAAGAACACACAAAAGAGAGTCTTCTCTGTGAAGTATATTGCGTTTTAGATATATCATAGAACTGCAACTACATACAATTGTATTTGTTTAATACTTACCGCAAAAATTCTTTTTTTGTCGCTTTGAGTAGACTACTATAAAATATTTTAAACATTGCGTTACTTATTTATTTTTTCTTTGTTCTAAATAAAAATTAAACAAAATATATCTTGGCGACTTTTTTTTAATTTTTGGCGGATTTTAGAGATACGGACCAAATTTTTTTTTTGGGATTTATAAAAATTTTTTTTAATTATTCTAAAAATACATATATTATTGTCAAAAACTAAAAAATAAATGCTTTGGCGATTTTGGCGATTTTTGACATTGAATTTGGCGAAAAAGTTCAAAATCAATCTGACAACCCTGAATGTGAGCACGAAGTTTTTGCTTTCCTTGTTACTTCCCCCCCTCATCGTTAAGAAGCACAACATTTTTGTCAATTCCAAATGTACTAAGTGCAACATCTTTATAAATCTATAGTCTTTGGTACAAGTGTGTTTTCCAATTCCTATACAAACATTTCTTGTGTTGTTTATCAGAAGTACGAATGCTATTGCCGAATGTTGAAAAAATATATTTACGAAACAATAAAAAACAGAACTCATATAAATTTCATTGCGTTTGCTAAAGGCTCGTATGTTGCAAACACAATTTCTTACGAGCCTGGCGAGCACATACAAAAGCAATAGGCTGTATTAACTACACCGCAACTCGTTTTAAGGCGAGTATCATAAATCATAAAAACGGGTGCTCGTTGCAGTTCTCTGGTGTGCAACATATACAATTATTGCTTCTAGACCAAACTTTTGGTAAAGCGATTGGCCTTCTGCCTGTTTTTAGAACGCGAGCTCAGAAGTGACTCGTTTAACTGTCATTTAAAACCATATTTCAAAATTTGTTTTTGTTTTAATGTTGGATAAACGAGCCACTTTTAAGCTCGCCTTCTAAAAACCGGCAATTAGAATCACTTTCTGAGTCGATCTAACGATGTCCGTTCGTTAAACCTAATCCTATATGCAAAGTACAGGTTCCAATTTTGAATTAATTGGATAAAAGTTAGCACTACATTAAAATCGACATGGGAAGGAAGCCTTTTAAGATAACTCCCATACAAATTTATTTCCGGAATAGAGTATTTGTGCGCATAAACCTTCATCTTATGTTGCTACGAGTATTTAGATTGAATTTGGCTTAAAAATATTTTATTGTAACCTAAATCTCCTTACCAAAAGACAAATTTTCGCTGGTTGATTGAGTACCTCAGATGACTCCAGTATCGCCTATATGTCATTTCGTAGAAATAAAAAATATGTGTTCCGTAAATGTTATAATACATATACTTTTCAGCAAAAACCACAATTAATCACAAATATAAAAGTTAACGTAAGGTTAGGACTTAGGCGGATGCGACTGTCGGAGCTAGAATTAGGTACTTGACAGATCTAATAAGCGTACTCACAACTGTCGACTATTTTCTGGCAAATTGTTTAAATAAATTTTTTAAGTCATGGTAAAATTTAATTTGAAATTAATTTTTAACGCTGAGTGGTTTAGAGATATACCTACTAACTTTTTCGTTAAAAATCTTAATTAAGCGTAATTTGACGAAAATGATTCCCCGATTTAATTATTGTTTGAATATTTTTAAAAAACAATAACAAATAATCATGACAGCGTTGTATTTTCCTCAAAATACGTAAGACTTGTATGATAATGTAAACTAGCCATTAGCTGGCAATCATCTTGCTGACATTTGCTTACGACGGGAATGAACCAAATGACACACAGCACACGCTACAATTAATTAACTCAAAGAAACTTTTCATTAACGAAACATTTCAAGTAATTTTTTGGTTCTGCAACTCTAACAAAAATATCCTGTAATACTTTCTTTTGCTGAGAGAGTGACCAATTAACAGTTTCCACTTTTGTTGTCATGCACATAAGAAATAAAAAATAAGTGGGAAATTAATTTAAATTTTAAATAAATTAAAAATATCCAAAAAAGGCTTATTATTAATACTTTCCATCTTCATTAAAAGATCTTGTTTGTTGTGCTTAATTCCCTATTTTTATTCTTGATAAAACACTGAAAATTTAGCACAACAAACAAAATATTTTAATAAATACTCGTAATTATGTATTCCCAAACACAACTTTGAGACTAAACTGAAATGGCAATTTGTTTTAATTTTGATTTCTTGCGAAAACAATAAAAGCAATTTGTTTTTGTTTTTAATATTTTTGGCTTTTCTAAAATTTATTTGCAAAAACGATTCCTGATGATCTCGCCTAAGCAACCAGTGAAATGCGCCTAGAAACAGCTTATCCTCCAACAATAAATTTTCAGTATCTTATCAAGAATAAAAATAGGGAATTAAGCACAACAAATAAAATCTTTTAATAAATAATTATGTATTCCCAAAAACAACTTTGATAATAAATTTTCTATCTTCTATTTATCTTTTCTATCTAAAAAAAACTTCACTAGTGTTGATTTTCCATGTCTTAAAAGATCTTTATTCATAAAAATATTTTAAATTTAATAAAGGGGTACATAACAACTTTTCTATGTAAATTTTCCATAATAAAGTTTCTTTTAATTTTATAACCGTTTGTATATACGGGTTATAATTAATAGCATTTTTTCGGGACAAATATAATTTATTTAATTTATATGTATTAACTTCATTTTGTTGTTTTTCAAATATCATCAGTTCTGCTTGATATTTACAAAAACATTTGACTTCTTTTCACAGCAATTAATTAATGGTTTATTTTCACGGCATATAAATCCGTAAGGTCCCTGACAGGCTTCGTTAATCAAAAGTCCAGCATCAAACGTAACACAAAAACTACTTGGATCGTTTCCTGTGCCTCTTTCGGCATCAAACATGGAGCCTATTACAGATTTTCCGGTTGTAGACCAGGTATAAGTATAAGTAATTGGATCCCCAATAGCTCCAACCCAGAAGGCTGAATTACTAATAATGAAAAAAAAACACAATTAATTTATAAAATTGCCATTAAATCGTATAGGACAATCTTACGAGCTCCAAACTTGTTTATTAACATCATTAAATTCTTCTTTACTTTCAAACGTTGCCAGATGCATGTCGCGTTTTCCGCATTCAATAACAGCTTTGTTCCACGAGTACTAAAAAAAAGTAAACACTAACTGTTAGATTTTTCTTTATAAAAATTAAATAATTTTTTGTTCTTTAGATTATATCACAACTTTTAAATCGAATTTGCTTACTGCTCGACTCTCTTCAACATAATAAGTTATTTTGTTTACTGTATACACTTCCCCTTGTAACCCGAATTCGGGAAACACAGCGAGAATGGTAGCGAATAATATTAATGAATTCATTTGGATGTTTAAGAAGAAACTGTGCAAGTCCGAATTCCTATGGTTCCTTTTATACTGTAAAGTTGGAGATAAAAAAATCAGTGATATACAATAGGTATTTAAATAATTAAAATGATTTATATAAATAAGTAAAATGTGTATCATAAATGTATATCAAAAGTATAAGTTCTAAGAAATATTTGTTATCTTTGAAAAACATTATTTTGATAAATAAGTTTTTGTTTTTTTTTTTCAAATGCAAATACTTTATTTCAGTGGTATTTGAGATTATTATCTTAAATTTAACAAAAAAATGTAAAAGTTTTATCTTTTAATGCTTTATCACAGACGTATGTGGAGTTTACTTTTTTTGTAAATAAAAACTTTTTCACAACAGTCTGATATGCAAAGTGGAGAAAACTGGTGCGTCCATATGGCTAAACGGGTACAAACACGGATGAATTTTTGTATAAAAAAATTTGTATTAAAATTGTTAGGTATAATTTAAAATTTTTGAAGAATAAATCGTATTTTAATAGATAATGTTCGACCATTAGAATGACAGTATTCCCAAGCCAACGTTTTTATTTTCAATTAGTGCAACAAAGTGACCACAGCCATAAAAACATAATGTTTCTTGTACTGTGATAGGTTGTTCCTTCATGTTTCTGTTCACTGATAACCTGGGCTATATGAATTTTCTCTAAATTTGGTAATATAATAAATTTATTTTTCTTCTCAACCAAATTTGCGATATATTTGGGTGTTATTTTCGAGACATCTGAAAACCGTTTTGAACAGTGAAATTAATTGCCACCATTTTATTGATGTGTATAATGTTCTATAAACGGATATATTTTGATCATTAGATTAACACCGCGCACAAATTTGTTAAAATAGATTGTTGAGGAAGAATCGTGGAAAAAGCTTGACACTTATGCAGTTCATAAATTGTAGATGGCCTACGTCTACTTCTTAGTAGGATTTCATAATTAGCTGTTTGCTGTTTTGGGCATACATCATCTGGAATACCTTGCAGTTCGATTTTAACTTCATATTCTTCACAAAAAATAACCATTATTTTCTAGACATGTACATTGTTTTCGCCACCTTCATTATCAGTACCAAACATAAATATAGTGCATACCCATAATTTGTAGCGTCAATTTACAATTTAAAATCGTTAAAAAATAAGTCAAATAAACCAAAAAAAAATATGTTTTGTTGAATATTTATTTTTATTGACTATGGACACGACGCCATCAAAATGCGATAAAAAGAGTCTGCCAGTGGAAAAACGTCGCAAGTTACGTACAACATTATACAAGCAAAATGGTTTTGCAACGTGAAATAAATGACAACGCGATTGTGGATGTAAAACTTTTTTCCACTAAAAAATAATTATAAACTGTAAATTTGGATGTAATTTAAATTTTAAATTTTTTCATATTTTGCAGAAAAATTTTTATTATCATTTTTTTTGATAATAAAAAAAAACTAAATAAAAAATAAATAATCCTGCCTGTTAAAAACGTTTTTTTGCTGTCCTGAAAAATAATTATTTTGTAACTTACAACGTTATTGGTGGCTGTGCTTCAATTATATTTCCAATAAACAAAAATCAAAAAAATCGCTTTATTCAACACAAATAAAAGTGGTGGGTGCATCGATCAACTCGATTTCTTGTTGTTGCAGTTTTTCTGTAATATTCTCCCATAAACCCTTTGTACCACTGATGGGATTTGTGGTACAATTGTACAAAATTTGGTACAATCGAAACTTAATTGGTACACTGGTACAATTCACCCTATTTTGGTACAATTAAAAAAAAATACACACGTAGTTTTATCATTTGTTTGAGGTTGATTTTTTCACTTTTCTTTAAAAAAAAAAAAGAAAAGTGAGTGACCAGAACTATCAAAAATTACATTATTGTTAATTTGTGTTCATGATGTTATACTAACATATTAAGTACATGCATACATAAGTATATCCCCGTGGGAAGCCTGGGATCATGTGTCTATAAATCGTCACTTTTGTCGACTGTTTTGGTGACACAGTCTACACTTTTGTCTGCGAAATTTTGAAGGAAATTTAGGGAATGTAAGAAAGAAAAATTCACTGTTTATTGTTGTGGCTTTGTTGAAGCTTTGCTATTGTTACAAGTCAGACCTGCGTGTTAAAAATTCTTATTCACTTTATGGTCTTACTTGTATAATATTTTTAGCTCTTCTAAAGTATTTGGAAAAAGTTTCCTGACGAGCTGGCCTAAGCAACCAGCGAAATGCGCATAGAAACTAGCTTTCCCACAACAATAAATTTCAGTGTTTCTAATCATAAATAAAGATTGGGATTATTAGCACATCATTAATAAATGAATTAATTAATAATAAATATTTCATTCCCGAAAATAATTTTTGATATTTGATGAATTTGTGTACATTGGTTGCAATTTGTAATGACGAAGCCTACTGAAAATAGTGAGAATAGGTTCAGAATTTCACATAGTTCCCATACAAACTATTTGCCGGAATAGTATTTGTGCGTATAAACTATCGTATTATGTTAATATTTAGATTGAACTTTGGCCAAACTTATTTTATTGCAATTTAAAATATTCTTATCAAATTTTATTGAAATCGGTCCATAATTGGCTATGGCTCCCAACAAATGCTACTCCGGGAAATAGCTTTTAATGCCATAATTTCCTTTTGAATGTTGGTATTGACATAAATATTGGCTACAATAACTTTATGGGCAGCTACTATGTCATCAAAAATGTTTTATGTCGCCTTTCTGAAAATTACTTAAAGGCACACAAATCTCAAATGGATGAAGATATCTAAAAAATATTCGCCACAAAGAACTTCCACATAATCTTAACCTCCTAACATAATTTTGATCTAGAGGGCTCATTATTGCCCATGGGTCCCAAATAGTAAGAATGCACTTCCGAAAATTTGTCTTTTTATTCTGTGGTTTTTGATATCAAACTATATAGACTATACGTTACTATGCTTTTTTATTTTGAAGCGAAATTGGGTACAATTTATGTAAATTTGGTACAATTTTGCCATTGAGACAGTACAATTTTGTTAAAGATTTCTGGCTCCATTAAACTTATTTTTGAACATTAAAACCGAAAAACAATGTCAGTTACCTTCTTTTTTCGAAAAATGGAGTTAAATAGTTTTTCTAAAAAAACCTTTTTAATCAAGTTATTTTTATATTTTACGGAATTAAGGCAACTTTATTATTCATTTGTGGAAAAAAAAAATATATTTCACTCAGCACGTTAATTTACCCATATTTTACGAAATAAGGGAGCTACCCAGTTTTTCCAAAAAATACTTTTTTTGTCCTTCTATTCTTATATATTTATATATATATATATATATCAAAAATAAGCCGAGTTATTGTCTGTTATGCATAAACTTTATTAAAAGGTTTACCCTTTATGCACAAGCTTTAAAATAAATTTCTTAATTTTATGAAATTCAAAGGCCAGTTTTTGGGATGGGGATTAACGTAACTCACATAGTTAACTTGGTGTAAAATTGCTTGTACACTCACAATATTCTGAACGTAAAATTAAATGAAATTGTAATATAAAATAAATGATTATTCAGTTAAAAACCGGTCCACTTCTTTATAAAATATTTTTAACGAAAAGTTGATTTAACTTTGACTGTCAAAAATTCAACGTCGAATTCCGTAAAAACAAATGAATTTTCAGTTATTTTATAACAATTAACTATAAGGGTAACTATAGTTACCCTAAGCAGTTTGGGATTAAATCCCAGCAAAATCGGCTCAGTAGGATCAGAGCTATGAAACAAAATGTGGAACCACCACCCTTAAAAATTATTAATTTTGTTACAAAAACTAATATAAATGGTGGAATAATGCACGGAATGATGTAAAATTTTGCACAAATTCGTTCCATATGACTGGAAATCATAGTGTTAAATTTAATGAAGATCGGTTCCTAATTTGCCCTGGGCCATATATAAACCCTACTCCCGAAAACAAGTTTAGTACGCCTAAAACCGTAATAAATACCGCTATCATAATAAAACTTAATACTTCACAGTTTAAAATGACTAGAAATCACGCTGTAAAATTTTATGTAATTTATCATAAGCCCCAAATAAGGCCTACTCTCGGGAAACAATTTAGTACGTCTAAAACCGTAATATATAATGTTATTATAATAAATTTTAATACTTCTTAGTTTTATAGGATCTGAAATCATACTAATAAATTCGTAATGATCGTTCCATAATATACCATAGGCCTAATATAAAGCCCAATCTAGGAAATTAACTAAATACGCCTAAAACCGTAGCAGATATTGCGGTAAACTTTGTTCTAATTTAGCTTCATATGCCTATAAAACATGTCATGCAATTTTGCGATATATGGTCCATAATTTACCTCAAATCCCATATTAGGCAGCCTGCTGAAATTCAATGCAAACGCATAAACTAATTACCCTGCTGCATTGAAATATATTCTAATTTATGTTTTTAATACCAGAAATCTCTCTACAAAATTTTTTGATGTTTGATCCATAATTCATGGGTCCAATATAAATTCACCTCCTGAAATCATTTTAGTTCGGCTAAAACTGTCATGAATCATGATATTTTATTCAAGCTAGTTCAAATTTCTGAAAAAGGAGAGCATAAAACTTTTCGATTGTCGGTTAACAATTTAATATAGGTCTAAACCGCAACCGTATGATTTTAGAAAGATTAAATAATAATATATATATATATATCATATAGGGCCCACGCATGAAATATTCGAAATGTTGGTGGAGGGTACCAAAGATTCGGCACAGCCGAATATAGCACTCTAACTTGTTTTGCTTATAACATATTTCTTATGTTTTTAATTATTTGTTACGTCTCACATACAAAAGGTATGAATTAAGAAAATATTTTTTCTTACAAACAAAGAAGGTGATCTTAATTTTAAATAAGTTTTTGCTCTCAACAGCTTTTTGTTTCACGTACTTTTTATATGTATGTGTTTAGTTATTTGTTGCTTCTCATATCTTCTCATATTAATCTTTTTAACAGAATTAACCGAAACAATTAGAAGTGTTAAAAATTTTAAAAAATTAAAAGAGGACTCTAATGACACAATGGAAGATTTTATATGTTGAGAGAAATCCAGGAAAAAAATGAGAAGTTAGATATTTTGTATTATGGGTTGGTTTTGATTTCTCAAACATCCACGATAAATGAAAGAATTTTCTCCAAGTCCAGTTTTATCAATTAATACGTATTAATTAAAAAATATGTATTGCATATTTATGAATTATTTTTTTGTTTACTCGTTTTAGTTCAAGAATTACAATGTGTAACTCCATATAATAAATCATATATGAATTTTTTATTTATTGAAATTACTTAATTTATAAAAAAAAACTTTATTAATCGGTTTACCGATCAACAGCAAAATTAACCGATTATTAAACGATTAAACAACAACGTCGCTTAATTAATCGAGCGATTAACCGATTGAGGAAGAAGCCCGATTAAATGAATACCATACGTCATATAGAACGAATTTATGCAAAATCTTTTATCAATCCGTGCACTATACCATCATTTATGTTAGTTGTTGTAAAAAAAATTCTCCATTTCTTAAGGCGGTGCCGATTTTACTAGATTTCAATCCCAAAGATAATTAATCCCAAAGATAATTAAGATAACTACAATCAATTTGACCCCAACAATGTTCTTTTCTTTTGAGTTTTTCGAAAGTTAGCGTGTTTTCAACAGACGTACAGACGAACAGACAGATTGTAATGGCTAAATCGATTTAGAATTATACTTTATGGGATCCACCCATGATACCAATAAATTTATGAATTTTCATATGAAGAATACATATTATTCAGAAGTTAAAACAAAAAACTTAAAAATTTTAATTATTGCGTTTTGTTATGGAACTCCAAATTTGTACTTTGATATATTATAAAGCATTTTAAGATAAAATTGTATATATTTTTTCATTTAAATCAGAACAACTTTATAACTTTTTTGTTTAATTTTAGATAATATTCTCTAGTACGCTGTTATTAAGTGTTTTCATTACCAAACTTAAACCAGACACCATAAAAATGTATTTATCAGCACAGCGGAATTAGTATTGTTACTTGTTTTTAATAAAATGAACTACTTTTTAGGAAAAAAAAGAAATTAGTAATACGCAAAAACTCAGAAATTCAAACTGATTAAACAATATTTGAGGAGATACATAACAAAACGCAATAATTAACATTTTTTTGGATAAATCACCCATTTTTTAATATTATAGTTTTCCAGTATTATTTCAAACTAACAGTATAATTTCTAGTCACATAGAACGAATTTGAGGAAAATCTTATATAAACCCGTGCATTATAACATTATTTATGTTCGTTTTTGTAATAAAATTATCAATTTTTTAGGGTAGTGGTTCCACATTTGGATTCATAGCTCTGATCCTACTGAACCGATTTTGCATAATTTCAGTGCTAAACTGCTAAGGATAACAAGAAGCAATTGGACACCAATAGTGTTCTCTTCTTTTGCGTTGTTCGAAGGTGAGCGTGTTTCAACAGACGGACAGATGGACTGGCAGACGGATAGTTCTTAATTGACTTTATATTTCTAAAGGACTAAAGGATCCATATACAGCGAGCGTAAAAATATAATGTTCAGCTTGTTTTCCAGTAAATAAAGTGTTTTGTTAGTTATAAAAAAGTTAAATTTCTACTCTGCCACATTTGACTTCACGCTTGCTGTCATCTGTAACAAATACTTTGCTCCAAAACTTGGTGAAAGCAAGTTGTACAATAAAGTATCTATAGTGAAGCGTGGTAGAGTTGGTTGTTGTAATACATTCTACAATAGCAGGAGCATCCCAATAGTCGCTCGTTGTTAATCCAACTAAAAAACATAAGCAGCAGGCATTCTCTGAAGAAAATTCTGCAGCAAGAGCGGTCAAAAATGTCTACTGACCAAGAGAATAGAAGCCGTCCAAAAAGCGAAAAGAAATCAAGCAAAGTCTTAGCCACTAAAAGCTCTTAATTTTTTTTTTTTTTTTTTGACGCGTTAATAACGGAGTATATTTATTTTTTATTGTACTGCTTTTTTTGTTTTTGAAGTATTTTAAATTTTTTCTTTTATATTGTTATAACATTATCCAAAGTTTTGTAAATGACAATAAACTTCTAAAAATTGAAGTTTCTTTTTATTAAAATAACAATTTTTATCAGGGCTGTGGAGTCGGAGTTGAAGAGTCGGCGTTGAGGTTTTTGTACCGGAGTCGGAGTCGGAGTCGTAGTCGTAGTACCCGCAAAAACTCGCGACTCCGACTCAAAAATTTTTCGGCATAAAAAATTAAGAAAAATATTCTAATTTTTTCCAAAATAAAAATTCTTCGAAATTGGCGATACAATATTTCAAATATCGATTTCAAATTTTTACAGAATCATTTTCCTGCTATAGTTAACCATTTAAAAGGTACTGCATTAAAAACAATTTAGAGTGCTAAATTCGGCTGTGCGCCGAATCTATGATACCCTCCATCGACAGTTAGAATATATGAGAGCTATAAGTTATTAGTTAGGTTAGGTTAGGTTAGGTTAGGTTAGAAAGGCTGGTGTGAAGCAAACTTCACACCCTCACCCAGAGACCAATATGGTCCATTGTGATGCCTTTAATTAGTGAAACAAAGGAAGAAAGAAGAGAAAGATGTCTAGTGTGACAGAGTAGTAGAAGTAAATGGTGAAAGCACAGGGAAGAAAGATAGTGGAAGATAAGAAATCGGACAGAACAAGCAAAACACAACCCTACCAAACAGGAAAAAAAAAACTGCCCTACATGTTTCCCAGCCTCCTGCCGCGCAGCCAGGTCATTCCCATTACGAATCCCATCAGATTCTCGAGCCCGCAGCCCGAGACATCTCCTAATTCGTGCAGGAATCTGCTACCGAGCTGGCTTTAGCCATCTCAGTATTGTCCTGGGTCAAGCTTGATCCGGGATTCCTACGTTGCGTGTTCCGACGAGTTGTGTGGTGTCAAAAAGGAGTTCCTCTCGACAGTACTTGCTGCACGCGCAAACTTAGGCGTTAACCGACCAACTTGGATCCAATGGGCTGTTTGAGGAATGGGCAGTATTTACGAAAGGGTCCAACATGGACACTAGGCATATAACTTTTTAAATTATACAACTGGTTTACCTTGGTGTGCTTGCCAATACATATTGTTTAAATCCAAAAGTCTAGAAAATAATACCACTCTAATATAACATGTTAAACTAACATGAATTTTTTTATATTTGTTTAACTATAAAATACATAACTGAAATTTACCTCATAGAATAAATTTGAAAAAAATTTGAATATAAAAAAGTAGCTTATGAAAAAGAAATATTTCCCAGATTCTATTTGATAAAATTTTTTATTTTTATTACGCAAACATATTTGGAAAAATTTTTAATATAAATATGTTAATAGATATTAAGTAATTTGTATATTTTTTTTTTAAATTAGATAAATTTTTTTTATTAGTCAGTTCTCTTTAAACTGGCCATTAAAATTGGGAGTGTTATCTAATAAACTTAACATATCGGAGCTATAAATTTGTTCTTCCAAGTACTTTTTAGATCTTACATGGTTTCGTGATGAAATTAGTGGGTTTTAAGAGGCCGCCAACATATTGAAAAGGTTCTCATTCCGTATAATCCTTGAAATCTTGCAAAAATTCGTGTTTCTAACTTTTTTTGCCTGGGCTTCTTCTGACAACTTTCCAATTGGTAAGCATTGCTATTCAATTAAATTTTTACCATGAGCGAAAATCTTATGAACCTCTTTCGGTTTCTTCTCAGGGTACATTTGAGCCAACAGTTGGGCAGTTTTTTCATTTCTCTTGCGGTTATAACATTTAGAATAACTGCCAACCTTTTCTTAATATTAATGTCGACCCCCGTAATTCGGGCTGTTACTTCATAATTTTCAAAAAATGCTCTGGACATATTACCATCGTTACTATTTCCATACCCCTGCTTTGGGCAGTCTACCTTCATTTCGAACTTCTTATTAAATTAATTTTGTATAATTTTTTTCGAACAGATAGTTTTTTTTTGGTGGTGCGTTCTTATCATAACATTCTCCTTCTCGCGGAATTGTATACGCTAGTAACTCCATGCACCTAATTCTGGCATGTGATGGAGAAAATCCATATTCATAGCTTTGCTCATCACTTGAATCATCAACATTTTTAAAGTCTTTCTGTAACTTTTTGCAAATTGCACACTTTAAAGTTGACGAGGTATCTGTTATTACATTAAAGACTTTACCATCGATCATTGTAAGAAAAAAATGCATAATCAATCGAAACAGTTTTTCCATTCTTTATTTGAAGAACAAAAGGCTTTAGTTCAGAAATTTGCTTTTTATATCGTGTACTGTAGATTTTATTCACAGAAAAAATTGTTTTATCAATTAAAAAAATGGTTTAAAAAGTATTTAAAATTAATGTATGTGATAATTGAATCAATTATTGTTTTAGTTGAAAGAAAATTAAAAATTAAATTTTGAGTTAATTAACATTTTAGTTGTTTTGAAATAAATTTTCAATTAAAATTTTAATTAAATAACAAAAAATTTTAATTGACTTTTTTCGTTTAAAATAAAATAATTTTAGCATGTAGAATTGTTCTTGGGAATTGTCAATATTTATTTAAATAAATTAACACATTGTTTGAAATTGGAAAGTTTTTTGATCACTTTTTTTAATTAAAATAAAAAATAACATTTATTGAAAATATTTTTTCAAAATTTAAATATGTTTGGTAATAGGTGCAAAATCAACAACTTGTTTGCTTGATATTATGAATTTGGAATAAATTTGGTGATTGGAGAAATTTAATAATTTTTTCTGTGTTATTTCTGAAGACTCCTTTGCATATTGAAAAAATATCGGACGGCAAAAATGAACTGATGATGAGCGAGGCTTTTTCCAATGCTCAGAGATTTCACTTCTCAGTTGTAAAGGAACTACAGAAGCCATAAAATTATTTGCATCTGTAATAGTTGTGGCATTTGTCGATATTGTTTGTTTGTAAGCACTTTGACCGGATGTTCCATCACATCCCCATTTATTTATCAATGTAAGCCTATCTTGAAGTGATACTGCATAATCTTCAGGCAAACTTTGAATAAGGCGTTTGTCTGTATGATTCATCAAGTCTAGTCTTTTTAACCTCTACTGATACTTCAGTAACCTTTACATTAGATACCACTGCTTCTTTTTTGGCAGATGTAACCTTTTTGTATCCAGGAAGAATATTCACATTATGATTCCTTAAAGAGCTTCGTAAAATAGAATATATTTCCTTTGATAATCCATAAACAACGCAAGGCTTCTTCTATGTTATTCTTTGTGCGTAAAGCATTTAGAGCAGTAAGAATACTCTCTTTGATCCTCTGCATTCGAACTGGGCTTGCAAGCACCACAGCTTTTATAATGTCGAACCTTGACTTATCTTTATCTTTTACATACTTAAGAAATAATGTTTCCGAAATATGTGATTAAGATATATGAAACTTTTGTGGCATTTTGAAGTATACGCTTTCTTGGCTACTCAGAACAGTCGCTTTTAGTTATTTCAGGTCTTCCTCATTTGCTATCAGAGGATGTATGCGGTTCTTCGATGTTTTCAAAAGTTGTTATTGCATTTAGCCATTTTTTTTTTAATTATTAAGTAAACGAAGTGAATTCTGCTTTAAACATCCAGTTCGTGGTATCCTGGTAAATCGTGTAGTTTTCCCAAAATAGCCGATTTAAATAAATTTTCATTATCTGCGTTTCTGAATAACTCAAACAACTCCGAATTTTTAAACATTATCGCTCTTTAAAACAAAATTCTATAAGTTATGCTACCGATCACTACGTTTACAAAGTAAAAACTTAACTGGCTGCTGCATTACTCAACTGCGGTTTAATTTAAACTACCTAATTTGAGCAAAAAAAAAAGTAACTAGATTATACAACAGCAGTAACTAGATTATTTAACTCAGTATAAAAAAAGAGTTTCAAAATTACCTGCCTATTTTTATAATAGGTGTTTTTAAATTTAAATAGATAAAAAAAATTGCAATAGTTATGCCTACCTGTTTAGCAGAGCCAAATATTGTTTATTATTTAACGAAAAAAGATTGCTGCAGTGAACCATTTTTGTTTCTTTTTACATTTGGAACACATTTTTGTTTCATACTTTAAAACTGAGAAAAAAAATTATTTTTGTTTTTTTGCTATGAGATTGTAACAGTTTTCTGCTTATTTCATCTAAAGCTGCAACTTGTTGTGGCCAAACTTAGTTAAATTACTTGAAGTATTGTTTAGCAAATATGCTCCAAAAATATGGACGAGATCATTTTTGGCCATTTTGTGATATGCTCTATTTTATTTGTAAAAGTGACCTAAATATAATGTATCTGAAAAACGGCTACTGCCGAAACAGCAGGGGATCTGATGAACATTTTGTTACTTATTTGAATAAAAAATAAACACACCTTTACCAAAAAAGTAGTGATCAAATGGCAATATTTCTGACACTAAAATTTTAAAGTGAATTTTTTTTTTTGCAAAATCACCTTTTTCTAAAATAAATGTTCGACTTTGAGCAGCTCCACGACCTATAATTTTTATCGAATTATGGAATTGTGATCAATAAGAAGCTCTTCATACGATGTATTCATTCGTTTCACAAAATTTTGTCATCCAAATTTGTATTTTTGCCACGGGTTGTAGGAAAAGGCGCTACTTTGCGCCGCCCAAAAATTTGCCGACTTAGACTTCTGTTAAGTGCTGTCAGAAACAAAACAGCACAAACATGAAATATTTCTACCACAGACAAATTTTATTTCACCACTATCTCAACCCAGTGCCCTTCGCTACCCTCAATAAAATAAAATAAGCAACTTTTTCTTAAACACAGATATCGTGCATTGTTTACCAAGCTATTTGTAACAAATTTTGAATACTCTTACTCTTACACAGAAATCTATACAATATTTGTACGACTATGTCTACAATAAGGCCCACTTTATTACAGATATTGTTCATTTATAACCAAGCTATTCGTACCAAATTTTTAAGCAACCCACTAAGCGCCCGCCAGTATGGCTTTCGCAGAGGTCGTTTTACTGGAGACCTACTGGCCCTGTTATCGGAAAAATGGTAAGGTAATTGCTTTAGATATTTGCAAGACGTTTGACAGAGTCTGGCATGGTGTACTCTCGTCAAAACTTGTTGCATTTGGTGTCGGTGATAATTCCTCTCGATTTATATCGAGTTTTCTCAGAGATCCCTCTATGCGAGTTGTTATAGATGGGATTTCGTCAAACGAGTTCAAGATTAAGTCAGGAGTGCCGCAAGGCTCCGTTCTTTCTCCTACTCTATTTCTTATTTTTCTAAATTACCTTCTAAGTCAAACTTCCAACCTTATCCTTCCTTTTGCAGATGACAGCAATCTTTGCCATTCGTATTCATTTGATTATAGACCACGCGTATCCGATGTTGTTGCTATGAGGCAGAACATGTATTGGCCGAGACCTAGACATAATCTCAGAATGGGGTAATGCGAATAGGGTCGAGTTTAATGCTCGAAAAACCCAATGTTGCGTGCTGACGCATAAACGCGCGACGGATCAAAGTACCTCATCTGTATATATGGTTGGTATAATTATTGAGGAAACAGAGTCTCTTGATGTTCTGGGCATTAGGATACAATGTGATGTCCGATGGACAGAACATATATTTAAAGCAGTGTTTAAATTGCTTGCTTTAAAATAGCAACAGTCGTACATTTTTGCTTTGTTTACATTTTTTGCAGCAAATTAAAAAACTGTGTGTCTAAGTGTTTACTTAACTCTTTGATAACGAGTCAGCAAAAGCAAAAAAGCAAAAGCAAAACAAAGAGAGTAAATAATTTGTTTAAACTCGCTATGTGCATGTACTCTGCTAAATCTGTCAGCAAAGAAGCCACTTAAGAAAACAAATTTTCTGTTGCTGTAAGTATTAAGTTTTTGATTGTTTTTTTTTTTTGCTTTTGATGCGCTTAAAGTCAGCAAGTTAACTTCTTTGCTGTTGCTGGAACTTAATATATTATGAACGAATTTGTTTCGAATTTTTTTGGTATTTTGCGTTTTTTTTAATAAATAGGTACATACATACATACATAAATGAAACTACACGTTTTTTTAAACTAATTTGTTTATTTTGTGTTATGTAATTATGTATATATTCTATGAAACTAACGCCTGCAACAGCAAGCAACAGCAATGAAGTCAAAAACAGCAAAGAAGTTAATACTCGCTGAATTTAAGCACAACAATTTACAGTTAAGCCAAAGCAAAAAAAAAAATAAACAAAAACTTATTACTTACAGCAACAGCAATTTTTTTTTTCAAGTGGTTGCTTGGCTGGCTTTTTAAGCTGAGAACATAAACATGGTGAGAATAAATAAATTATTTACTCTCACTTTTTCTGCGTTTGCTTTTGCTTTTTGCTTTTACTGTGTTCTTTTTCTTAAGTTAAGTTAAGCAATTACAAAAACATTAAAAATAGTCAAGCATTTTTAAACACTGATTTAAAGTGTCGAAAGAAGCGTTCAAGTACCTCGATTTTTTGAAACGGTGTGAGATATACTTCACTCCATCTGATCTCCTTACTATTTACACCACCTATATCCGACCGCGAATGAATTACAGCTCTCACCGCGTGCAGAAGGTTCTCATTGGTGACAGTAGGGTATCCAATTCTATTGACTCCATTGAGCAATGTGGGTTGTATGTGGGATGTGTTCTGATGAAATTAGGGATCTGGTTCCCAAAACCCATACGTTTGTTCGTAGGTTACGTGTTTCTTCAACAGTCCATCCTTTTGTACCCATCCGGGAAATCGTACAACGCATAACAGTGGAAATTCGTTTTTTGGCCGGACTGTTCGAATGCGGAATAACCATCCCGCTGAAGTCTTCCCTCTCACTTTCAACACGAATAAATTCAAGTCGAATCTTCACAAACACGACTCCCTCTTTTCTCCTTCCCATAACCTATTTTCCTAGTTCCACCACAATGCAATGCATGAGTAGGGGTCATCCCCTGAGTGCTGGTCCTAAAAAAAAAAAAAAAAATTGCTTCTGCAGTTCTCTAGATAAAATGAAATCCAGTTTGCGCAACGTCCACTTCTCCAATCCTGCACATGTTTTACAGATGCTGACTGCATGTATATTAATAACCATTCTATTTCTACCAAATTAGGACAACTTTACACTTATCTTTCTTCAGATATACGGAATTCTATTTTGTTCCACGCCAACTTATCTAAATTTAGAAACTTTAGCTGTTACTATTCGCTAGATCTACAGAAATCTCTTTTGCCTTTGTATGTGAGGTCAATGCTAGGGTTGCCAGTCATACTGTTGTTTTCAGGACATGTATTGTTTTTTGTCTAAAGTAGTGGTTTGCGCATAACAAGGAAATCAGTGCGCAAAAGTACTGATTTCTTCATTAATGTACTGTTTTTGTACTGCTTCTTTAAAATAATTTTGTTCAACATATAAAATAGTTTGTCATATTGTCAAATTGTTTGCGATAAAAATAATAATATGGATGTTCTTTTCGAAGAGTTCTTTACATCAAAGGTGTTTGCCTAGTCAGTACGAAAAGAGAAAATAGAAGAAGAAAAATGGCAAGAGTTTTTAAATGATGGTGCGTTTACGATTTTTAGAAAATGTGTTATATTATTTCTTTAATTTCATATTCAAGCGCTTTAACAACACGAATCTTTAGTTGTTTTTAAAATTGAGAAAATAGAGAAACAAAAACCTCTTAATGTAAAACATAGAAAGTGATTTGCTGATAAATGCAAACTTTGGTTATAATCGTAATGAGTTCTTAGTGATAGCCAATTTCAAATCGTTATAAAGGGTTTTTCGTTTAAATTAGACATTGGCCGCAAAACTAAAGATAGTATGACAAAACACCTATTGCAACGATTAACTGAAAACAGCAAAATATTGACATTGGCCCTTTTAGTATGAAGCCACAGTCATAATAAACTCAAATTTTGATTTTTATAATATTAAGGTTTCTTTGTAAAATACTTAACCAAGTTGCTTACAAGAAATTAAAAATCGCAGTCTAAACAAATTGTTGTGCTTAAGATTTTTCGTTGTTCACTTTGTATTCTCGCTATAAATATATATGGCATTAAATTATTGTTTGAAAAGTTTCAGTCTTATTAATTAAATTTTTTAATACAATTTTGTATCGGTACAAATTATAGAATGAACTCAAGTTTTTTTTTAAAGATTTAAGCTTATTAAATTTAAGCTGTTATTAAAATGTAATTTTATATTTAAAAGTTATATGTCCTAATTTTTTTTCTCTTATATACTAATTTCTCTGATTTCAAAACTGGCAACCCTATGCAATGATCCTACCTTCGTTTTGACAGATGTCGTGTATTGATAACCCAGCTATGTGTACCAAATTTTAACAATTTCTTTCTTACTGTTCTTTTGATATAAATAAATCTGTCTCATGCCACGCCCCCTTTTTCAATCCCGCCCAGAGTTTGTCGAATGTTGTGTATTGCAAACCAAGATGCTTGTACCTAATTTAGCGTTTTACAAATAAACTCTAACTATAATAGTTTCACAGATATACGAATTTAAGTATTAAATTCATATGGAAGGTGCCACGCCTACTATTGTCAATGCACCCGTTTCTTATCCAAATGTTCATAGAGATGTCAAAGTTGCTCTTGCTAAGTTTTAGTGCTCAAATGGCCAATTTTCAGGAATGATATTAAAACACATTTATTTTTAAAATCGTTTGAAATACAAAATTATTTTCTTCGCTAAGCACTTAAATGAAATTTAATTCACTGATATGGTACATCTATATTCAACTTAAGTTTCCATTGTAATAACTTAGCAAGGTGACGTCAATATCACAACATCAACAGGCCAAGCAATAACAGTCAGCTGTTCTTTGAGTCCACCTTGTAAATAACTACACTCTTTTTATGACATTTTCTTTTGTATTAAGTAGTGAGTGCTACTATACTTTTATCTAAATTAAATATCACTCTTCAAATAAAACTTAAAAAATCAATCTTTATTTAAATACGATTTAAGTTTATATGAAAATTAACTTAATATAGACTTAAATAATATCCTGAAAATTTGACATAACTATTATCGTTTCCCAGATATACGAATTTTAGTATGTAATTCATATGGGAGGTGCCATGCCTACTATTTCTAATGCATTCTTATTCAAATAATCATAAAGTTGTCAAAGTTGTTCTTGCAAAATTTAGGTACTCTAATTCTTGTTGTTTCCCAGATATACGAATTTTAGTATTTAATTTATGCGGGAGATTCCACGAGTACCATTTCTAGTCCGCCCATTTTTTTTACCCAAATGTTCGTGTAGATGTCAAAATTGACCGTACCTAATTTTAAGACTCTAGCTGTATAATTATTCGAGATAGACAGTTTTTAATACTTATTTTTTAATTGGACGGGGCACCTCGCCCTCTTGCACTTTCAAGATAACATACGGCGTATGTTTCCTTCCAGACATACAGCAAGACGCTGTGAAAATGTCAAGAAAATCGATCCAGACGTTTAGCAGTCTATAGACTTCAGCCAGACATACAAACACACAAACAAACATTCATTTTTATATACATATATAGATATTAGATAGAACTTTGCTACCGTTTCACACACACCCTTATTCTGGAATATCGATGGAAATTAAAAAAATTAAGAAAAAACCAGCCAATTGTAGGGGAATGTAAGAAAGATAAATTCACTGTTTATTGTTGTGGCTTTGTTGAACCTTTGATATTGTAACAAGTAAGACCTGAGTGTTTATAATTCTAATTCACTTTATGGTTTCTTTTGTATAATATTTTTAGCTTTTCTAAAGTCTTTAGAAAAATTTCCAGTCGAGCTGGCCCAAGCAACCAGCGAAATGCGCATAGAAATCAGCTTTCCCACAACAATAAATTTCAGTGTTTTTATCATAAATAAAAATTGGGAGTTTAGCACGTCATTAATAAATGAATTAATTTATAAGAAATTATTTTCTATTTGTGAATTTGAATGTGATGCTTGGAGCGAAATCTGGCCACACTACAAAAATCACTGTCCGACTTTACAAAAGCAAATGAATGCTTTCTCAGACATTGGGTCAAAAAACCATCGGCTATTCAGGAAGTTCAGCGAAGCAATATCTGCGCAGAACGTGCAATTCAAATTCTTCAAAACATTTTGCTAGTATGTAGTGCACTAATTTTGCAGTTTCAACTCACAGTTAGTGATAGTGCAAAATTATTGCTATCATTTTGTTGATGTTGAGTGATGAATTGAAAATTGGCAGCCTCACTAAACATGAGTTTAAACTTACAGTTAGTGATATGCAAAATTATTGAAATCATTTTGTTGATGTTGAGTGATGAATTGAAAATTGGCAGCCTCACTAAACATGAGTTTAAACTTACAGTTAGTGATAGTGCAAAATTATTGAAATCATTTTGTTGATGTTGAGTGATGAATTGAAAATTGGCAGCCTCACTAAACATGAGTTTAAACTAACAGTTAGTGATAGTGCAAAACTATTGAAATCATTTTGTTGATGTTGAGTGATGAATTGAAAATTGGCAGCCTCACTAAACATGAGTTTAAACTAACAGTTAGTGATAGTGCAAAATTATTGAAATCATTTTGTTGATGTTGAGTGATGAATTGAAAATTGGCAGCCTCACTAAACATGAGTTTAAACTAACAGTTAGTGATAGTGCAAAATTATTGAAATAATTTTGTTGATGTTGAGTGATGAATTGAAAATTGGCAGCCTCACTTAACATGAGTGATAGTGGTGTTTAAAAAATGTCGCACTCAAAAAAATGAAGTTTGATTAAAAAAAAAAAAACAATCAGCAGCTCATTGGAACTTTTTGTTCTTCACTCATTTGAGTGCAACTAAAAATTTTGCACTAAATTTAAAAACTTAGACCTGTTTTTCATGGTTGAAGCCTAGAAATATTTCGTTATTGACAAAATTTAATTTTGTTTAATTTCAAAAAAAACAACCATGCACAAACAAAATTACATTTTACAGCTTTTTTGATTGCAAGTACAAATTTTAGCACTATTTGAATTAAGTGCAGATTTTATCCATTCAATCACCGTAAGTGATAGTGAAAAAATTTGTAATACCACTCAATTTTTTTAGTGCTAGTGACAATAATTCCAATCATCACAAAAGCTGGTTAAAAATAGTGCAAACTAATTTTTTTTGCAGTTTTATTTAGTGATAGTGCAATGCTGATATAAATCAATATTTAGTGCACTACCCCCAACTATGCCTTCGTGAAATTTAAAACTTATTTCATATATTAATTGAGTTTTTTTTAAATAAAAATATTTTAAAAAAAACTCTGTCCTTTTTTGGAAATCACGTTTGTTGCGGAACATTTTTGAGTCCAAATCGCCGCAAAAAGTGTTCGTCATTATTTGTTCAATATTTGCCACTTGTAGGGGAATGCCAAAATTTTCGTAAAATTTATTTATATACCTAATGGACACTGGCACTGGCGTCGGGGTTAATGTTGCTGATATTGACGTAAAGAGGTCATTCAGACTCCCGGACGAGTGCAGGGTCTTCCAGGCTGAGGTCCGTGTGATCTAAAGGGCGACGCTGCGATAAATTGAATAAAATATATCATCTATCGGTATTAAATTGCAAAATATTAATGAAATTCATGAGTTTTTTAAAAAACTAGGGCCCTAATCATGTAAAACGCACTCCAACGCCAAAGAATTACATTGAAAGCAAAAACAAAGTCATAAATATTTTGTAATTTTGTTGTTGCTTGCTACAGATATTCATGTATCGTTTTAAAATTTTCAACGCCACAAGTTATGCACCGTTTAAAATTTTAAAACGCAATGTGAATTTCTGCAGAAAGCAACAACAAAATTCCAAATTGTTATGACTTTGTTTTTGCTTTCAATGTAATTCTTTGGCGTTGCGTTGCGTTTTACATGATTACGGCCTAGGAGAAATCTTTTGGTTATGCTTATTTTACAATAATTAAAGCTTTGTTCACATTATGTGTATTTGTCATGTGGAATGTCACTTTTCAACACACATGTAATTCATGTGTATGTCAAAATTTTAGTAATACAAAAGGTTCATAATTTTCATGTTTAAATGTTGGTATGTAAAGTACATTTGACATAACCTATCAAGGAAAACAATCTGCAAACAGCGGAGTAGTTATATATACAAACATTAATAATTATTTGTGTATTTTTTATTATTTATTTACTATTATTACAGTTAATTTTTGCCGCCACAAACAATTTTGTTAATACCAACCAGCTGATGTCAAATGCTTTGTCACTTGAAAATAGAACTCGTTCTAAATCCAAAATGGTATATGTCCTGTACACAGAGAAATAACCAGAGTTCCAAATATTCACTCACTATTCACTCATGGGTAGGAATAAAAAATTTTATACACTGTTGTGTGCTGTTTTATTCGTGCTTAAAAACACAAAAAAAATTTTGCTTTATTCGTTCTTGTATAAAAGTATTTTCATTATTTTTCGTTTCTACAAAACACATGAGATAATAATAGAGATTTATTTTTTCTTACATTTGTACATGAGAGATTTTTTTTTTTTTTAACTTCTTTTGCTCATCTTGCATTCTTATACATACTTCCAAATATACACTTGCTATTCACATCATAATCTCTGTTGTGTTTTGCTTTATTCGTGTTTAAAAACACAAAAAATCTCTTGCTTTATTTGTTCTTATATTTGTATTGTTTTTTGTTTCCATGATACAAATACACCAAAATAGCTCATTCAGCTTTTAAAAATGAAATGTAGAAACACAAGTAAACAAACATGTGTATAATGTGCTGATGTGACTTAATATTAAACAGTTAAATTTTGTAAATAATAAAAAACATGCGCAATGCGTAATCTGTGTTTATGTATATCATTCTTGTGTTGTTTCTACAAAAAACATGAGATAAGACAAATTATTTATTATAAATGTTTGAATTTTACTATTCATTTATGAACGTTGAAAAAAAAAAACAAATTTTCAACAATTAGTGGCACGATTAGTTTTTTTTAAGTCTTTTTTTTTGAAGTGCAAATTTAGAGAAAAAAAATTTTTTAAGTGAAAATACTGCTCATAAAAAAAACAAAAAAATAGGTATGATTTATTTTATATTTTTTTTTATTAAAGTTTTAAAAAAAACATACCACAACACTTTTAAAATAAGTAATTCATTGAAAATTTGTACTGTTGTTATTTACAATTGTTCAAAATAAAGTTGCAAGTGTTTTTATTTTCTTAATGTATGAAAAAACCACGAATAAACGACGCTTAAAAAAACATTTTTATCATGTACAAATCAAGGCTACAAATACTATTAAACAATAACAAATGAAGCAAGCGATATTTTGTGTTTTTAAACACGAATAAAGCAAAACACAACAGAGAGGAACTCTTGTTATTATAAACATAAATGACAGCAACGATTAGCCTCTCATATTTTAGTTTTTACAATTTTGTACTTTTCTTTATTCACATACGTGCAAATGTACAAACTGGAAAATAAAAAAAAAAATTATTCATATGCTTAAAAATAAAAAAAATTCTTAGCTATTCATTTTACAGTGTGAGAATAAAACAAAAAATTTTGCAAGCATTATTCATGGCAATTTATCATGAATGTTGGAATTTTAGAATTCATGTATGAATATTTCTGAACCCTGGAAATAACACATGATATTGTTTAAAAGTGTTCAGACGATATGTACAAATTTAACATGTGAAAAAGTGACAATCCACATGACAAATACACATAATGTGAACATATCTTAAGGGTGGAGAGCGGTTTAATCCATTATTAAACGCTGTGAAAAATACAGTTTAGCAAAATTATATTATCTATATATATAAAATTGTAACGTTACTGACTGACTGATTGACTGACTGACTGATTGATTCATCATCGCACAGCCTAAACGCCTGAAGCTAAAAACCTGAAATTTGGACCAGGGGTTGGTCTCTCCCCAAATCGATCCACTAAGACGGGATTTTTGGAAATTCGAATGTTTAGGGGGTAAAAAAGGGCAAAAACGGGTAAATTCGGTAACCTTATATCTCTAAAACTAAAAGAGATACAAAAAAAAATGTAATACTTATCGTTGTTCTTTAGAAAAATAAGCGGACAGGTGTCTGGTACTTTTTGGAAATTCAGCCCTTTAACGGAGTAAACGGGTAAAACCTGTATTTTGGTACTTTTTTGTCACCCCATCTATCTTTTAAACCCATAAACATAGAAATAAGGGTTATATCACATTTGAAACTTATCTAAAAAATCCAAATACGAATTTGGTACTTTTTCGAAATTCGGACGTTTAAGGGGTAAAAAGCGTAACTATTTTTGGTACTTTTTTTATAAAACATTTTTTTTCATTTATTGACATAAACGTATTAAATTATGGGCTCCCACTACAATATTGAAATTTTTCATGCTTCAATGGGGAGAAAAAAAGTACCAAAAAGGGGATATACGGAGTACACGGGTAAAATCTGTATTTTGGTACTTTTTTGTCACCCCATCTATCTTTAAAACTAATAAACATAAAAATATAACCCTTATCACATTTGAAACTTATCTAAAAAATCCAAATACAAATTTGGTACTTTTTCGAAATTCGGACGTTTAGGGGGTAAAAACCGTTTCTATTTTTGGTACTTTTTTACAAAACATTTTTTTTTATTCATTGACATATACGTATTAAATTATGGGCTCCTACTACAATATTGAAATTTTTTATGCTTCAATGGGGAGAAAAAAGTACCAAAAAGGGGAAATACGGGAAATGTTATTTCTTACTTTAGGTTTTGGTTCCACAACTGACAATTTTTTTAATTATCGTTAATATTGGACCTAGAAACATAAACTTCAACATGCAATGTCCTAAATGGATAAGAACCTCTGAGGGTACTTTTTGGTATTTTTTGATCTTTAACTGGTACTTTTTTAATTTCCGTTAGTATTAGACCTAGAAATATAAAACTAAACATGCAAAGTCCTAAGTGAATAAGAATTTGTTAGAGGGATCTTTTTGGTACTTTTTCATTCTATAACTGGTACTTTTTTAATTTTCTTCAAAATTAGACCTATTGACATAAAATCAAACATGCAAGGTCATGAGTGAATGAGAATTCGTTAGAGAGGCTTCTTGGTACCTTTTGGTCTTTAACTGGTACTATTTGAAGTTCCGTTAGTATTGGACCTAAAATCATAAAATTCAACATTAAATGTCCTGAGTGGACAAGAACCTATAAGAGGGATCTTCTTGGTACTTTTTCGTTTTTTAACTGGTACCTTTTTCATTTTCGTTAATATTGGATCTACAAACATAAAACTAAAAATGCAATGTCCTGAGTGAATGAGAATCTGTAAGAGGGGCGTTTTGGTACTTTCTGTTATTTACCAGTTACTTTTTGAATTTCCGTTAAAATTGGACCTATTAACATAAAATTAAACATGCAAGTTCCCAAGTGAATGAGAATCTGTAAGAGTGGTTTTTTGGTACTTTTTCGTACTGTATTATTTGCCAACAGGTACTTATTAAATTTTTGTTAGTATTGCAGCTACAAACATAAAATTAAACAAGCAAAGCGTTGAATGAGCATCTGTAAGAGGCAATTTTTGGTACTTTTTTGTACTTTATTTTGTGCTTTTATTGTTAGTCATTAAATAAAAAAGAGAACAGGTGTCTGGTACTATTTCGAAATTCGGCTCTTTTAGGGAGTAAAATCAATGCTACCGTTTAAATCAATGCACATAGAAATAAAAATTATATAAAATTCGTAACTTTTCTAAAATATGCCAAGTGAAAATGTTGTTCTTTTTCTGAATTCGAACGTTTAAGGGGTAAAAATCGTACGTAATTTTGTTACTTTTCCCAAGATATTTTTTCTTCATCTATTTATTTTCATTGCACAGCCTAAACGCCTGAAGCTAAAAAGTTGACATTTTGACCTGAGGCAGGTCTCTCGCCAAATCGATCACGCTGACCTCATATCTGCTAAGCTAAAGGAGATACAAAAAAATTTAATACTTATTGTGGTTCAATAAAAAAAAGGCGGTGAAAACGGAAATTCGCTAACCTCATATCTGCTAAAATTAAAAATAAGCATTAAAAATAAGCGGACAGGTGTTTAGCACTTTTTTGAAATAAGGAGTAAACGAGTAAAACATGAATTTTAAAACTTTTTTGCTATACCATCTATATTTTAAACCAATAAACATTAAAATAAAAAATATATCACATTCGTAACTTATCTAAAAAAAACAAATTTGATGCGTTTCGAAATTCGAACGTTTAAGGGGTGAAAATCGTTCCTAATTGTGTTATTTTTTTCAAAACATTTTTCTTCATCTACCTATATAATACAAAATTGTAAAGTTACTGCATGATTCATCATCGCACGACCTAAACGCCTGAACTAAAATGCTGAAATTTGCTCGGGAGGTTGGCCTGCCGCGAAATCGATTACCTATGATGGGAGTTTTGGAAATTGTTATGGTTAGAGGGTAAAAGAGGTTAAAACGGGAAATTCCCTAACCTGATGTTCATTAAAATAATAAGCGGTTAGGTGTCTGGTACTTTTTTGAAATTAGACCCTTTTGGGGAGTAAACCTGTATCTTTAAACTTTTTTGCCACTACATCTATCTATTAAACCAATAAACATTGAAATAAAAAAATATCACATTCGTAACGTATCTAAAAAATACAAATAAATATTTTCGAAATACGAACATTTAGAGGTACAAATCGTTCCATTACAAAGTAGCGGGTTTAAACCTAGAAACATAAGCTTTGGCGTAAAAATATGTCCACATAAGAAAAAGGGGCGCTAACGAAGTAGCGGGTTAAATGCTAGTGATAAATAAATTTTGCAACTTAATTTAGCATTAAAATTTTAATTTAACATTCGGCATTTTATTTAGCACTTTTCTAAATTATTTAAACCTTTATTTTAAAAGTTTGGAGAAAGGGTTATGTTGATTAACTGATTTTTTTTATAAATTATTATAAATTTTGCCAACAAATAGTTGCACTCAAAAATAAATTTCGTATGAAAATGGATAATTTTTATCTTAACAAAAGTCTTACTTGTTTTGTAAAAAAAATTTTACATTTACGTCCAATTTCACCAAGTTCAGTTTCAATTAGCTATCAGTTTTAACTGTCAAAAATATATTGTTAACTAAAAGTTAAAGTAATAGTTAGTTTTAACAGAACTTGGTGAAATTGGCCGTAAGGAATTTTTTGAAATTCCCGAATTTATTTTATTTATTGATGATTTTCTGCACAGCAGAACTAAGTCTTATAATAACAGTGCAGGATTTTGTATGTGTAGAAATTAGGAAGATCGAACGGTTATTATTCGACCGGGTTTGACCGGTTATTTTGGTTTTTAAATGTCCATTTTTCGAATATCGAATAAACCGGTTATTTTGGTATAATAAACCGGTTATTTTAATAATATGTGATTTACTGCAAATTTCACGATGTCAAAAGAACGCTTTCTTTCGCACAAATACATATGAAACAAAAACAAAATTTTGAGAATTCTAATTGAATATCGGGCAAACTTAAACTTTTTATGCAGAATATCAAACAAAATGTAACAAGACCTTAGGACAACAAGGTTCTATTTGCGCCCACATTACTTTTAGTCCGTTTCCAATTAACTAAAAAACAGTTTTTGAATAATTTCAATTTAGTACAGAACTATTAGTATCCTTTTAAAAATATCCGTGCTACTTTATTAGTTTTTGCACAAATTGATTCGCAAAAAACCGATAGAACTCTATTGCTCAACGATAAGGCACATGCATTTGAGACAACATGGTTCTAAGTACCAAATAGAACTTTGTGTTACGGTAAGAAATAATTTTTGTAGATAGAACCATAAAAAGTAATAGGTATAAGGAAAATGCAATAAGAGTGACAATTTTTTTAATATACATATTTAATGATTTTATTTTGTATTGTTCAAAATGATTTTTTAAAATAAATAGTTTTTCTTTTTAATACGACGAATTTCTGGAATGGCAATAATGGGACTTAAAGGCTTAACCAGAGTAACAAGCTGAAGCCACTGTCCAAAATTAACGAAATGCATTTAAGAACCAAAATAAACATTGATTCCTTACAGAATGTGCGATCAGTTTTTTACTGCTTTAGCAAATGACAGTTTCTCAAAACTTAATAAAAAATTTCCTTAAGTTCAATATGGTTTTAGACATTCAATTCAAACGTATTTGCACAGTTGCTTAAGCCACGTTATGCACACTTTGGTTAGCCCCATATTCCTGGAAATTATGTAATATATGTTTTTTATTCAGGAACCTCGTCTTCAGAAATTCATTTTACGAATTCCAACCCCTTATTACATCTTTTAGCTACACCAGTTACATTATTTTATCAAAAATAAAAATTGGGAATTTAGCACGTCATTAATAAATAAATTAATAATAAATTTTGTATTCCCGAAAATAACTTTTGATACATTATTTTTGTTTTCGTGTGCGTTAGAAATGGCTTACAAATGCAAAATCATATTTCTAGGCAATTCTGCAAAGAAAAAATATAATGTAGTCGCGAATTTCTCGATTCATTTCATTTCGAACACTTTAAAATCTCTTAGTTGATTTCATAACATAATCTGATTTTACTTCTCGATCTAACAAGTAAAAATCCCTTAAGAATTCCTAACGTTCGTTTTGTGTAACTACTTTTGAATACTCATATTTACAGCTTGTAGGGTATGTTTATGTTTTAAATGTATTTGTAAAGGTACGTTCAGACTGATGAAATATTTGAAAGCAAACATCAAATATTTCATTAACGTAGTCTGAACACAAAATATTTTTGAGTATCAAATAAAATAACAGCTGATTTTGAGCAAATAAAAGTATTTGCCGGCAAACAAATATTTGTCCAATGTGAACATAGTGTGAACACAAAAAATCAAATATTTTAGTAATTTTTGAGAAAACATTTATTTGATATTACAAAAAAATTGTAAGAGCACACAACGACAAATAATTTTAGCCATGTTCCGGATAGAAGCAAGTTTTCCTGTAAGTTTTCGGATTCTTTACAATTTTAAAGATTTTTTATAATTATTAGACTTTGCTATCGTGCCGCTATTAGCAAATTTTTGCGAATTTCCGCTAATTTAGCAATTTTTATCGAATTTTTGCGATTCTTCATAGTTTTAGGCACTTTTAATAAATTTTATGGCTTGTTTGAAATATCAAAATTTTTCGCGAATTTTCGCTATTTTTCCAAAAAAAAACATTTTCCCGACATTTTGCTTTTTAACTGATTTAGCGACTTCAAATATATTTAAGGGTTTGTTTCCAACTTTACAATTTTTCACAAATTTTAGCCATGTTCCCGTTACCCAGTGGCTTCCATTTTTTTTCTTCTTCTACATTCTCCTGTTCTAACACTAAAAGAGATGCTGATCCACAGTATAAAATAAATAAATTAGCTTTTGCGCTCATTTTTACCATTTGAGAAATATATTTTTATTTTTGAACACTTTCATTAAATAATTATTTGATGCAAATATTTCTTTTAGTCGGAACGCATGGCAAACATGAATTAATTTATTTTATTTAATACTGTTTGCCAATTGTTTCATCAAACAAAAATTATCAAATATTTGAGCTTAGTTTGAACATTAACAAAATATTTTTTTGTTTCACACAGTTTGAAGCAAATATCAGAACATATATTTTAGTTAAATATTTCATTAGTCTGAACGTACCTTAAGAAGTAAATAATTTTTTCAGACATCGCAAATAGGCAGTTAGAATATTGATAAAAACAAATATTTGTGAAAAGAAAATATGTATTTTTACAAAGTTTCATATACTGACGAATTATGTTTATATGTATTTTAATTTTAATAATAAGAAGTATGATTTTATAAAAAATTAATAATTCTTACTATTTTGCCCTTGTTTTAAAAAATTTAAATTAAGAAAAAAAAAATTTAGATTTTCCTCTTCAAAATATGATTTATTTCGCCATATGACAATTTATATTCCAAAGATTCTGGTAACGCTGTATATAAATATAAAGTTGCAGCCAACTTCAGGTATAATCTACGAACGAAAAACAAAACGACTTTGCGAGTACAGCAAAGTATGTACTCCCCCGCTATACTCTTTTCCCTTCTCTTCTATAAACTCAAGACTTTGCAAAGTAAACTTTGCTTGTCTGAAAGGGGTCTTAGCAAATGTTATCAAAAGGGCCATAGAATTATCTTACTACAAAGCAGGTTTGTAAGAGCAAATATCAAAGAATAATTGTAACAACAAAAAATTCAGCGTCTAAAGCTGATCGTGACCCTCACCAGTTTTAAAGCAGCTTTTGTGTGGTACACGCCATATAAAATTTATGTCTTCCTTGAGCGATATGGTAAGCGAAACTTTTACATTACTCCCTTACAAACCTGCTACGTTTGAAGCTCCATTTTTATTGGGATGGTTCTTTTGGCAATTAAAATCGCGGTAAAACTATTTAACTAGATACAAGTTGATAAGTTAATTAAATCTATTTTTTATACTCAAAGAAGATTTCCTTAAAGTAGTAGTTGAGTAATTAGATACTTATGTAAGTGTTTGAAAGAACGCACAATATTAACCTTACCAATAGGTAAGGCAACCGTTTTTGAAAAAGTTTCAAACAAGTTGGTTCTATTTGTGCAATATGAAATTTTGAAGGTGAGCAACATGGTTCTATTTGCAATTAAGGTTTCCACATATAGGCTATCAGCCAGTCAGAACCTTGGTAACTGAATCTCAAACTAAAAACATTATGAATAATATCTCAGAGGCTGTACGAGATAGACAACGACTGAGAACGGCTATCGAAAGACCGTAGTCGATTACTAGCGATGTGATATATAACTCATTTTTGGAAAAAAAATGTCAGATAGAGCCTTGTTGTCCTAAGGCCGCGAAGAGTCAAAAAACATAATGAACAATGTAAATAAAAGCCTGCGTTCTTGTAAAAATACAAACGAAAAACAGTTCAAATGACTACAAACAAGTCTTCAGTTAAAAAGTAAATAGTAATTTGTATTCAAAGAATATTCGAAGTATTATATAAATTTTTGTATAGGTGTTATCTCTGGAGATATTTCGTACGGGATAAAAAACACGAAATTAGGTGCCTGAAGTGCCCTAAAATGATAAGTTGCAAGGGTTCTTCCCCTTTAATTAGTCCACATGCTTGACATTAATGTACTCCAAATAAAACTTAACTCCGTTCGAAGTAGTTCTAAAGAGACGACAAATAATACTTTACAAAAATACGCGGGCAAAAATGAATCATTGGGCCAGTTGTGTTCCCGAGGACGGAATGCCCGTAAAGGCACTACAAACTCTTTAGTAGTTCCAGTATATATTCATGCTTAAAACAACAACATTCCGGCGGAATCAACGATATGGAAAAATTCATCGGCTTTATTATTCAAACACCAAGAACTAAAAATTCTACTGATATAGACATGCTTAACCACCAACAAATTAAAACTTATTTAAAATAAATTTAAGAGAATATCTCAAACAATAAAATTATTATACTCCTATAATTTTTTATTTGCTTTTGCAAAACGTCTGGCGAGATCAAACATCATTTAATAGTTTTTAAATTACATTATACAATTATCTTCCTACAAAATAAGTTTAATAAGTTAAAAATTGTTAAAAATAAGGTTAAAGTTTAATCAATTTACTGGTCTCTTTTTGGATTGGATTTCATCGTCAAATATTTATTCGGTCTGAACATACCTTATATGATATCTATGTATTTTGTTGGTGCCTTACCTTTTTGAATTGCTTTGTTTTTTATTCAAATTAACATTTTATTACAAAAACTTATTCAATTTTTGTGTTTTTATGTATTCGAATTAAAATCGATTAACTACTTATTTTAAAAATGCTTAGCTGAAACCCGTTTTTTAAAAAAAGGTCAAATAATCGATCTTCCTACAACAAATTAATTTCCAAATTAAATAAGGTTAAACCTAACTTAATGTCAATAAAAAATATATGTATGTGTGTTTATAAAAACTTTATAACAACAATTAAAACACAAAAAATTTAAAAAAATTACAGCCAGGTCCCCGATGTCGATCGGCAACTTAAGTTACTCATTGTCGTTCTCTTAAGCGACCCACTAATTATCGACTTGTCGGTCGATACGTGTCTAACGTATGTAATTCATTTATTTATTGTCAAAATACTTTATCAATTCCATAAATAAGACGATAGAATGGATTAAAAATCGGCAAAACATATAAATTAAGCCAAAAAATATAACTCTGGCTACAACCAAATCAGAATAGAAAACAAAGGGGTAAGCAAAAAAAAAAAAAAAACAGTAAACAAAAAATATAAAATAGAATTTTATTAAAAATATTTTAAAAACATATTTAATTTTACACGTGGTGGTGTTTAAAAAAAATATAATAATAATAACTAGTATGGGCCAGCAGTCGACACAATCGTCTGCAATCTAGAAATGACTTATTTGTACCATTATTTCTAATATTTATTTAATCTAAAACTTTATTAAATATGTATATACATTTGTGTGTCCCAAAAAAAATTTTATTTTATGCCCCACCTTTTTTTGAAAGCTTATAGTGTGAAGTATTTTTGTGATTTTTTTCAGATTTTTCGGAAAAGGTTTAGAGGTCGCTAAAATCGAATTTAACCCAAAAATCGGGTTTTCTCGACTTTATTGAATTTTGCTGATTACTCGGCACGATTTTCTTTGTTCCTAAGTCAATTTTCTTAAAGAAAACTTCTCAAACTTTACTTCTCTGTGCAGGTATTAAAAGTTTCGGTTATTTTTTTGCTCATTTGGGTCCCCTTTATCACATTTTTTTTGGAAAATTTACCATAAATTTGAAAAATAATGCTCTGTAACTTTTAAAATTTATGTTGAAGCTAAAAAACCAATGTTTCAGTTTAAAAGGTGGATAAATTCTGAGTCATTGCAAAAAAAAAAAAATAATGGAATTTGCTCTTACTGTTCCAAAGTTATACCCTTTTTAAGTTTTGTTCCCATTTTGTGAAATTAAAAATATTGTAATATGTTTGCCATTTATGCTTCGGATTTGTTTTAATGTTAGATATTAGGTATTCTTTTAAAATAATAAATATGGGTGGTTTTTTGTTCTGTTGCACAGACTTCAGCAATGCGAGTCCAAAAAAAATTAAAAAACTATTATTTTTTTAGCTTTCAATTATTTATTAGAGCTTTTACGATGAAGCTCTATGCCCTGCAATAAATTCTGAAAGTCTGTTGCAGAGGTTGTTAGATTAATGAAAGTATATTAGCTAAGGCCACGCCGCGTTCTGTGACATCATTTACCAAGTGCAATTGCTGAACTTTGTTCTTTGCTTCATTAAATGATTTGTTTGTATGCCTTTTAAACTGAATCATTAGTTTTTTTAACTTCAATATAAATTTAGTAACAAAGAAAATCGTGCTAATTGGCCGAGTAATCAGCAAAATTCAAAAAAGTCGAGAAAACCCGATTTTCGGGTTAAATTCGATTTTAGCGACCTCTAAACCTCTTCCGAAAAATCTGAAAAAAATCACAAAAATACTTTACCCTATAAGCTCTCAAAAAATGCTGGGGTACCTATAAAAATCAAAAAAAAATTTTTATTTTGGGACACACTAATATACATATGTAGAAATATATTTATTTAATGTTAAAAAACATATCGCACTTGATTATAAACAGAGAAGTAACTCAAAATGTAATAATTTTCAGTAGAGCAGAACAATTTTTTAATTTTATGAGGCATATTTCTTTTAGGCATATGAAATTTAGTGACAATTTTTCTAAAAATGTATAGGTATATAACATAAGATCCCTAATCTCAATGTTTATAACAAAGCCTTTTATATATTTTCCATTTATAGGTACCTAGGTATTTATTTCGTTGATGAATTATGTTCTTATAACCTCTCTATATAGGTATATATGTTTTGTAAATACATGATTATCATATAACAAATTACCATGATCGGTAGTGTCTGTTATATAAAATCGCAGCCCATCAAAACATCGCACTTTACTTAAAAAAAATGCAATAAACACATTCTTTACCATATTAATAATGTAACAATAACATTAAAATTATTCATAAGCTCAAAAATTTAAGAAATCAACGGGAACATTTAAAACAACAACTCTCCCAAAAAGAAACCAAAATATTTAAAATTGTCTTTCTCTTTTTTATTTCTTAATCTCTACTGTTCTCCAATTTAATGCATAGCAGAAAACTCAGCATGTTGTTGTTCTTTTTACTATGTAAACACAAAAACAAAGCATACTGCTTCTGTTATTTGTTTACATTGTTTTTGCTCATACGTATGTGAATTGTTTCAATGTATTAGTACCACTTTCTAACGCATATAACTCGTAAAACCGATTTTAACAAAATTTACATTAACAGAATCTACCAAAACATATCTTTCGAACGATATATATATTGTTAAAATACAATATATAGTTTAGGCGAAAAAGGGATCCAAAGAAAGCCACTTGCCTATTAATATATATATATGATGATAAAAAAAAATATTTTCTGCCTGTTTTTCAAAATATAATAAAAATTTTCGAATGGGAAAATAAATTGAAACAACAATAAAAAACTCAAATTTGTTTTTGTTTTCCATATAAATTTCCTAACGAATATTTGAATTTTAGTTTGAAAAATAGGCCGTTAGTGTTTGTGTGTAAAGAAAATGTTGTTTAATATTCCTTGCAAATAATATTTGACTACTTGATCCCTTTTAGATAAAATGGACTACTTACAACATGGTCCTATGTAATGCAATCACGGACCATGTCATTGTTAATAAAAAGTTTATAGTTAAACGACATGTCATCGTTTTTAAACGATTTCAGAACCATTCCTCTGGAGTATACCATGTAGTAGTTTCGAAACTAACCTACTGGGAGTATGTATGAACATGGAGTAGTTTTAAGACTACTCCGTTGTAATGCAAAGCTGGGTTACCTTTGGACCATAGTCCCTTAAGGGCTATATTTTGCATGCGTGTATGGGCTAGTCGTATTATTTGCAGGGTTTTAACAAAATTCCTATGTCGATAACTACAACACAAGTGACTGATTATGATATTTGTGGTCGCATAATATTTCTTAGTGGACCGCAATATGTATGAAAACAGTAACGTTATCGGTCGCTTGCATTGTCGATCGACTTGTCGTGCTGAAAATTCTTAATGGGCCGTTGAAAATGCAAGCGAACGTGCTACGTTATATTACCTTTATTTCCAGCAGTCCCAACTAAGAACAATGATATTATTTTGATTATTAATTTTATTGACAAGTTCACAATGGTTTTATACTGCGTAGCTGGAATTATTATAAAAAATGGCGTATATATCTATATGTTACACAGTTGAACAGTTGTATCTTATACTTGCATTTAACCCGCTACTTCGTTAGCGCCCCTTTTTATTATGTGGGCATATTTTTACGCCAAAGTTTATGTTTCTAGGTTTAAACCCGCTACTTTGTAAAGGGACGATTTGTACCTCTAAACGTATTTCGAAAATTTTTATTTGTATTTTTTAGATACGTTACGAATGTGATATTTTTTACTCTCCAAAATTGTCTAATTTCAAAAAAAATACCAGACAACTAACCGCTTATTATTTTAATGAACATCAGGTTAGGGAATTTCCCGTTTTAACCTTTTTTACCCTCTAACCATAAAAATTTCCAAAACTCCCATCATAGGTAATCGAATTCGCGAGAGGCCAACCTACCGGCAAATTTCAGCATTTTAGTTCAGGCGTTTAGGTCGTGCGACGATGAATTATGCAGTAACTTTACAATTTTGTATTATATAGGTAGATGAAGAAAAATGTTTTGAAAAAAATAACAGAATTAGGTACGATGTTCACCCCTTAAACGTTCGAATTTCGAAACGCATCAAATTTGTATTTGTATTTTTTAGATAAGTTACGATTGTGATATATTTTTCATTTTAATGTTTATTGGTTTAAAAGATAGATGGCATAGCAAAAAAATTAAAAATACAGGTTTTACCCGTTTACTTCTTATTTCAAAAAACGGCTAGACACCTGTCCGCTTATTTTTAATGAACAATACTAAGTATTAAATTTTTTTTGTATCCCTTTTAGTTTAGCAGATATGAGGTTAGGGAATTTCCGTTTTTACCGCCTTTTTTTATTGAACCACAATAAGTATTAAATTTTATTGTATCTCCTTTAGCTTAGCAGATATGAGGTCAGCGTGATCGATTTGGCGAGAGACCTGCCTCAGGTCAAAATGTCAACTTTTTAGCTTCAGGCGTTTAGGTTGTGCGATGAAAATAAATATGTAGATGAAGAAAAAATATCTTGGAAAAAGTAACAAAATTACGTACGATTTTTACCCCTTAAACGTTCGAATTCAGAAAAAGTACAAAATTTTCACTTGGCATTTTTTAGATAAGTTACGAATTTTATATAATTTTTATTTCTATGTGCATTGATTTAAACGGTAGATGGGGGACAAAAAAGAACCAAAATTCAGGTTTTACACTTTTACTCCCTAAAAAAGCCGAATTTCGAAATAGTACCAGACACCTGGCTTCTTTTTTATTTAATGAACAACAATAAAAGCACAAAATAAAGTACAAAAAAGTACCAAAAATTGCCTCTTACAGATGATCATTCAACGCTTTGCTTGTTTAATTTTGTGTTTGTAGCTGCAATACTAAAAAAAATTCAATAAGTACCTGTTGGCAAATAATACAGTATGAAAAAGGTACCAAAAAAACCACTCTTACAGATTCTCATTCACTTGGGAACTTGCATGTTTAATTTTATGTTTATAGGTCCAATTTTAACGGAAATTCAAAAAGTAACAGGTAAAGAACAAAAAGTACCAAAACGCCCCGCATACAGATTCATATTCACTCAGGACATTGCATCCAATATTAACGAAAATAAAAAAGGTACCAGTTAAAAAACGAAAAAGTACCAGGAAGATCCCTCTTATAGCTTCTTGTCTTCTCAGGACATTTAATGTTGAATTTTGTGATTTTAGGTCCAATACTAACGGAACTTCAAATAGTACCAGTTAAAGACCAAAAGGTACCAAGAAGTCCCTCTAACGAATTCTCATTCACTCAGGAGCTTGCATGTTTGATTTTATGTCAATAGGTATAATTTTAACGAAAATTAAAAAAGTACCTGTTAAAGAATGAAAAAGTACCAAAAAGATCCCTCTAACAAATTCTTATTCACTCAGGACTTTGCATGTTTAGTTTTATGTTTCTAGGTCTAATACTAACGGAAATTAAAAAAAGGACCAGTTAAAGATCAAAAAATACCAAAAAGTACCCTCAGAGGTTCTTATGCACTCAGGACATTGCATGTTGAAGTTTATGTTTCTAGGTCCAATATTAACGATAATTAAAAAAATTGTCAGTTGTGGAACCAAAAACCTAAAGTAAGAAATAAAATTTCCGGTATTTCCCCTTTTTTTACTTTTTTTTTCTCCCCATTGAAGCATGAACAATTTCAATATTGTAGTGGGAGCCTATAATTTAATACGTTTATGTCAATAAATAAAAAAAAATGTTTTATAAAAAAGTACCAAAAATAGTTACGCTTTTTACCCCTTAAACGTCCGAATTTCGAAAAAGTACCATATTAGTATTTGGATTTTTTAGATAAGTTTCAAATGTGATATAACCCTTATTTCTATGTTTATGGGTTTAAAAGATAGATGGGGTGACAAAAAAGTACCAAAATACAGGTTTTACCCGTTTACTCCGTTAAAGGGCTGAATTTCCAAAAAGTACCAGACACCTGTCCGCTTATTTTTCTAAAGAACAACGATAAGTATTAAATTTATTTTGTATCTCTTTTAGTTTTAGAGATATAAGGGTACCGAATTTACCCGTTTTTGCCCCTTTTTACCCCCTAAACATTCGAATTTCCAAAAATCCCGTCTTAGTGGATCGATTTGCGGAGAGACCAACCCCTGGTCCAAATTTCAAGTTTTTAGCTTAAGGCGTTTAGGTTGTGCGATGATGAATCAGTCAGTCAGTCAGTCAGTCAGTAACGTTACAATTTTATATATATAGATTACTTAATAGTGTTGCCACATAATAGTTATTCACATAGTTATGTTACTCCATATGACACAATCAAGGCATAAACATAAGGTGTACCCCGTATGTCACAGAGCAAGACCACCATGTGTGTACTACAATAATTCATATAGTAATAGTTCTTATAGTAATAACACAGTCTAATAATAATGATTATTATTACAGTCGACATCGGGGGCCAGGCTGTTAATTTAATAAATGTTAACAAAAAAAAAAAAAAATATTAACAAATTAAATTAGCCTTCGGTTGTAAGGAAGAGCATTCCAAAGACGAATAGCGTTGATCAAAATTTTCCATTCCAAAACTAGGCATCGAAATTTCGGAAATATCATTATTTTGCCCCTTGGTGATGTAGCAAATCTTATTTTTTCAAAGAGGTATTTCGGCTCTTCGGTGTAAACTACTTTATGCAAAAACAAAAGAATCCTTTTCTTATCTTTTCTTATGTTGTTATGTAATACTTTAGTTTGTTTTTTGCACTAGAGGAATCGCAATGAACAACTCGCATCCGTATGTAAGGCTTGGAACTAAATAGGCTTTTGTAAATATGATTCTTACATTCAGCGGTGTAGTTTAACATAAATTTGTCCTACCACTGTATTTATATGACTTGACCAATTAAAGTTGCTGTTGAACATTAATCCCAAATTTTTTGCCGTTGTGATTATGAATATGACGTGCAGAAAATTTCAGCCTAAAGTTTTACGGTCCGATATTTTCAAATTTTAGAAAAAAACACAGATTTTTAGAACCTAAAGCAAAAAAAAAAACACAATAAAATAAAAAGATTTCTTTACAAAAAAAAATTGAAACGCAATTTGCGACTTTTATTGTACTTCTAAACAAATATTTACCCGGTCGATTTAAAACAGTTAACAAGTAAAAAAACTAACAAAATCATATTCTTAGCAAAAAAAGATTGTTAGTTAAATTAAATAAACTTAAAAAAAACAATTTGGCATTACATAAAGAACAAAACAGTGTAATAAAACAAATGAGTGTGCTGACGTAAATGATAAGAAAAATTTAAAATAAATAAAATTAAGTTAAATTATTAAATAAAGTGCGCAGTTTTTTGTTTATTTAAGCTAAAAACTCTGAAATTATCATAAATGTCTTAGTAAAATTCCATAAAGATATTTTCTAATTTTTATCTTTGAAAAACATTATCTTGATAAATAAGTTTAGAAATATAAAATCACATGACTTCCGTGTAGTTACCAAAGAAGTATAAAATTAAGTTAAATTATTAAATGAAGTGCGTAGTTTTTGTTTATTTAAGTAAAAAACTCTGAAATTATCATAAATGTCTTAGTAAAATTCCATAAAGATATTTTCTAATTGTTATCTTTGAAAAACATTATCTTGATAAATAAGTTTAGAAATATAAAATCACATGACTTCCGTGTAGTTACCAAAGAAGTATAAAATTAAGTTAAATTATTAAATGAAGTGCGTAGTTTTTGTTTATTTAAGTAAAAAACTCTGAAATTATCATAAATGTCTTAGTAAAATTCCATAAAGATATTTTCTTATTGTTATCTTTGAAAAACATTATCTTTCCGAGTCCAAGTTTTATTACCAAAGTAAATGGTAAATTTCTTCCTAAAGACGTAGGTGTATAAATCTATCAAATCGATTGGAAAATGCCCGAGTTATGACCAAATTACTGAAATACCAATATTTACTTTTTTATACCCTTCACCGAAGGTAAAAGGGTATATATAACTTTGTCCGTACGTTTGTAATTTCTACAATATTGATCTAAGCCCATATAAAGTATATATATTCTGGCTTCTTATGAGAAGGGAAGTTCAAATCCGGTTGTCCGTCTGTCCGTCCGTTGAAATGGGTTTTCCGAAGACCTCAGATATGATGGAGGCTAGGTTTTTATACATTTATGTCACATATAGTCCGGAATTGTATGCTATTGAAATTCAGGAAGATCGGTCCATAAATGGCTGAGATATGAGCAAAAAACCACGACTACCTCTAATTTTTTCCATAAATCCCATGTTGTTGTTATTTTTTAAATTCTTTTTTTCTGCATATCTCGAGAGCGGCAAGAGCTACAGCTTTCAAATTTAGTACAAACATGTTGCTTGCCAATACACAAACTCTCTAAAAAAATGGGCGGGATTGGAGAAGTGGGTGTGGCACTTCCCATACAAAGACGTTATACATTTCTGTATATCTGGAGAATGAAACGAGCTAAAGTTCCCAAATTAGGTATAAACATATCGGTTATCAATACACAGTATCCCACAAAATATGGAAGCGATTGGAAAAGTGGGCGTGGTACCTCCCGTACAAAGACATTATTGAAAATACTCAAAATTTTAAATTTTAGGGCTCTAGTATGACATATGAACACGTTTTATATACCAAAATGTCAGAAATTTTTAGCAGCATATATTTCCCGAAAACCCTGAAACCTTTATCCCAAAAATGGAAGAGAAATGTTTTATACCCATTTTCAGGAACAATAGATCTTCCCGAGTCCAAGTTTTATAATCTAAGTAAATGGTTTTTTCTTCCTTAAAACGTGGGTATATAAATCTGCCAAATCGGTTAAGAAATGGTTAAGTTATTAGCAAAATACTCCAAAAATGGGCTAAAAAGCATCAAAATTTTTATAAAAGAGCAATTCCATATGAAAACGATCAAAATTGGCAAATTTTTGGACGACCCCTCTCCGATTTTAAAATAAATAGTCTCAATCGATTGCCCAGCAAAAAATAATGTACCTACATATTTTTTTTTTTTTATAGTGACTGGTTTAGTGGTGGTGTACACCACTGTCATGTGACAAAATTGAAGAATTCTTCATAAGGGACCTCATTGAAAGTTGTTTTAAATAAAAAACTACTAAAGCGATCGCAACGAGTGATAGCTCGTTGGAAAGGTATTGAATCAGGCTTTAATTAAAAAATAAAATTTTCCTAATTTTTCTTAGAAATTTACCTTTAAATTTTCCCAAGAAAATTAAATTTTCCGATTTTCCACAGAAGCTCCTAAATTTTCCGGCTAATTTTTTTTTTTTGGATTCCTCATAATTTTTGCTTTAAGAATCAGCAATAAAAAAATGGGCCCCGACTCCTTGTTTGGACAGAAGAAGAGCATTTAAGAGACCACCTTGTTAAAAATACATTTTAAAAATTATTTTACAGTTAAAAATACATTTATGAAGAAAAAATCTTTCTTATTTTGCTGCTTATACTTAATTACAATATTTATTAAAAATTTCAATTGTCTTGGCATCATTATAAAATTAAAGTAACTTTAAATTTAGCACGTCGGCAGACGAAGAGTACCGCTTTACATTAATTGACATATCAGAAATATTTGGTATGAAGCAATGAAACTTTTGCGTTCCAGTTATAGTTTTGACATTATTATATCTGTTTTGAATTCGTCGCTCCATGGCATCGTGTTCTTTTTGAGTTCATAAAACTGTGTTAATGGCAATTTCCTTGCTTTGAATCCACGAAAACAAATGTTGTACATTTAAGATCTGTAGCTCGTTTCTGTATTTCTCGCATTGCAAAATTTCTCACATTAAGTGTGAAACAAAAAATTCCATCGTTTCTCGATTTGTGAGAAAAAAGTGTTTCTGTATTTGATTGTGAGAACAGACAACACCGATTCTATTTTAACTGGAATACTTCCAGTAATTAAGTGTCAAATGAAAACGAAACGTCAACGAAAGAAATAGATATAATAAAAATAGGGCTGCCAGATTTGTCGATCTATCGTCATTTTGACGATTTTTTGTTCCAAAATTGGCAAAGTGCCGATTTGCTGATTTTTTCTGGTGAAGATATTATTCAGTCTTCGAAATAAAATAATTTTAATTAGTTTAGTATGATTATATATTCAGCACCACAGAAAAACGATATCTTTAAAAACATGGCAGCTTAAAAATTTATGGGCAATATTAAAATTTCGAAGGAAAACTGTTAATTTTTTATTTCCTTAGATTATTTAATACATTTGTTTATGTGATCAATACATTAAACTATTACACCATTTTTAATAAATGCACTATGGGAAATTTTGGCCTTTTTTTGGCAAGTTCAATATGATATTTTGTTACGCCTTTAAGCGATATTTTCAGGAAAAAAACAGTCTGAAATTTTAAATTGTTATCGGATTAAAGAGAAAAATAAAATAAATAATTTTATTTAAATAGACCTCAAGGTTAAGTATGTATGTATATATGTATTTTTCCCATGAACTTTACCAATTTTTATGATTATGTTTTAATAAAAATCGAACAAAATTTGTCAAAATTAATTTTAAATTGTCGGATTTTTTTAAACAAATTAGCCGATTTTTTTTTATTCTTTCTTAGGAAATTAACGATTTTTTCAAAAATTTATCTGGCAGCCCTGCATAAACGAAAGCAATGAAGGGCTTAAAAAAATTAAAATAACAAAATTTAACAATTGGGTTTTATTTATTTTCATCATTAAAATTCTTTGCCTTCAAATAAAAAAAAAAAAAATACACATACTTGCGTACATAGATACATAATTTGTGCTCCATTTTTTTAAATTTAATTTTTCTCGCATCAATTTTAAATGTTACTTATTTTGACAGTTCTTGTGAGAAACTTTTAGCAAAATATTAATACAGAAACACTTTTTCTCACATCCTTCCAATAAATGCCATGCGTTTTAGGGTTCCCCTAACGCATCGCATGGGCCCTTACCGTGGGACGTCGCGAAAAAGTGCCACTCGACCTTGCAGTTTTGTTCTTCTTCAATTATGCAAAGATTGTAAAAATTGTTTTTATTCTTGTACTGAGAAGCCGCGCCGTCTGAGAAAAACGTTACTTTGTCGATTGCATCGAATTTTGATCTTAAGAATTCAAACAGTTTCATTTGAAATAAATAAACGGACACATAATTATGAGCTAAACTCTCCGCGACAACAACAAGGCTTACGGTCTGTAGTTCGTTATCTTCGTTTTTGAAATAAATGCAAAAAGGATGCACCGTGCACTGGTCGTTTGCCCAGTGATAAGCCTGAATTTCATCCTGAACGAGAAAAGTGTAATTCTCGGCAAAGTCGCTTATAACAATGAATTCATTTTGGGCTAATTTCTCCTTACTTTCCTTTAGAAATTTCGATTGCATCTCGGATATGAAATGGTGCGCCTTCAGTTCATTCAACTTGAATCCGAATTCCTCGATGAATTCCGGAATCTGCTTTACCACGGTCTCAAGGGAACATCTGCCGCTGCTAATTATCCACTGTTTGAAATGCAGCTCCTGAATTAACAGCTGTTCAAACTTTTCCGCCAAATATTGCTCTAGCTCGTCAATCTTCGCACAATTGTCGCATTTGGACAGATGACAATTTTCCGTGGGGTATGCGCACAACGACTTCGACAGGAGGTCCCTATATGTTTCAATTTCACCGTGAAATACTTTCAATTTCTTGCATGGAAAGAAAATGCCAGCACGCATTCTTTTGGTCGTAGGATGGCAAACTTAGAAAATCCCACTTTTTCTGCTGGGTATTTCTCATTGAACTGATGGTATGCTTCGGATAGATTACATAATAATAATCTGCGCTGTTTGTATACTTTTTCTCCATCTTCACGTGTGATAACATAGTCACGTGTACCTGGGCAGGCGCGGCTGTTGTCATCATTGCAGTAAAAATCTTGAATCAATTTCACCGTTGCTTCGCTGAGGGTCCTTGAACCAAATTTCTTGTTGGGAGTCGCCAAGTCATTTGTTTGCCGTCATCAACGTCATCTGCTTGACTGCATTCGTTATCAGAGCCTTCATCAAATATTGTCGCGATTGCACTCATAACCTTGCCTTTTTTCTCTTTCCTGTATGTTTCACTTCGCAACTTTCTTTTTCTAATAGGCGTTTCACCTAAAGTGGTAATAGCCTCATTCAAAGGACTCAAAGACATATTGACCATCGGAATGTCTGCCTCACTATCAGATGAAACATTTTGTTCACTTATCATTTCACTCTCGGATTGTGGCAGCATTTGTTTCAATGCATTTGCTTGTTGAGACAAATCGATTTTACACTTGGGGCAAATGAATTCTGCTTCTTCACCGTATTGTATATTTAATTCGTTCATGTATCGCTTCGAAACACCAGTTAATTTTAATACTTTTATCTTTTTCGAACGATGTCCACTCTTGTTAAACGGATTGCAGCAAAATTTATTCATTTTACTTTAAATTGTCTTTACAGCTTCACTCTTTACTTTACAAAAAAAAAAAACACTTTAACACTTTCACGTTTAGTATTCAACTCAAATTTGACTCAGAGTGTGTGAAGTATTTATATTTATTTTTTGGTAAAAAATAGGTAAAAAAAATAAGCGATATTTGCTTTTCTTTAATAGGAAAATTTGCGTGAACTACTGGTCATAAAATGTTTTTTAAAAGGGACTTAATTGGTTACTACCAATAAGCCGACCACAGGTCATAAAATGTTTTGCAAATTTTTTAAATTACCAGGTAATAAATATTTCGCCATATTTATGGAAAATCCGTGTTTTATGACTTGTTTCTGCACGTGTCATTTTAGGCCAAATATTTATTACCTGGTAATTTAAAAAAAAACAAAACATTTTATGACCTGTAGCCTCAGTCGGGCTTGGTGTGCCATTACATGCCACTGCTGCTATTATCCATGGATTTATGGCCGATCTTGTGAAGGCAGGCAGACCATATTCACTACACACTCAACTTGGGGCTCTTTAAAAAAAATTGATTTTTTCTTCATAAATGTATTTTTAACAAGGTGGTCTCTTAAATGCTCTTCTCCTGTCCAAACAAGGAGTCGGGGCCCATTTTTTTATTGCTGATTCTTAAAGCAAAAATTATGAGGAATCCAAAAAAAAAAAATTAGCCGGAAAATTTAGGAGCTTCTGTGGAAAATCGGAAAATTTAATTTTCTTGGGAAAATTTAAAGGTAAATTTCTAAGAAAAATTAGGAAAATTTTATTTTTCAATTAAAGCCTGATTCAATACCTTTCCAACGAGCTATCACTCGTTGCGATCGCTTTAGTAGTTTTTTATTTAAAACAACTTTCAATGAGGTCCCTTATGAAGAATTCTTCAATTTTGTCACATGACAGTGGTGTACACCACCACTAAACCAGTCACTATAAAAAAAAAAAAATATGTAGGTACATTATTTTTTGCTGGGCAATCGATTGAGACTATTTATTTTAACATCGGAGAGGGGTCGTCCAAAAGGTGATCGCTTTCATATGGAATTGCTCAAAAACTAAATTTTTAGAGCTGTTACATGACCTATGGATACGTCTTATATATCAAAAGATTTAGTAGAACATATTTGCTGAAAAACTCGGAAAAATCGGTTCAGATACAAAAAAGTTATTACCAAAATAAATTTTTTTTTTAATAAAAATACCTATTTTCGGGAACCGTAGATCTTTCCGAGTCCAAGTTTTATTACCAAAGTAAATGGTAAATTTCTTCCTAAAGACGTAGGTGTATAAATCTATCAAATCGATTGGAAAATGCCCGAGTTATGACCAAATTACTGAAATACCAATATTTACTTTTTTTATATATTTAAGTTGTTTTATTTGCGTCCCCTCACTCATGAGGAGTGAGCAAAAAAAATGCATATGTGAATTTTTCAGATATGAAAAATTTGAAAAAATTCACATCAAAATTCTTCACAAGAAAAAAATGCGATTTGCCCAACCATTTCCAGCGGGAAAATTAAGAATTAAAGAGGCCTTATAGAAGGCCTTTTTCAGACATAAAATCACCTAGCCGCATTCCAACCTTATTACCAATTAACAAGGGTTGTCATTGGAGACCAACACCTTGCACTTTTGCATCTACTCTAAACACTTCTGGAAGGGCTTCTAAAAAGAGTTAAGAATAAAGCTTTATCCAAGTTAATTTGTTGTGGCTAATAATACGATGTGAGTAAATTAATAACTAAACTTACAACACGTTCCAACATAACTACTAATAAAACCATTGCTACAGGCCTTATCTTAGAATAGAAAAACTTGAATTTGTAAAATATTTAATAAAAACCTTTCTAAAAGACCTTTTCAAAGAAGGCAGAGTGGAATAAGTAAAAGTTTCCTAAAAATTCAATTGTAAACCTGCTTAAAGGCCTAAAAAGTGAATCGCTTGCAATTTTCCCCGCTTGGCAGCACGATTAGCCTGTGTCTATTTTGTTTATGTAAAATTATTTCTTGACTGGTGACTCAAAATGTATGTGTTGTTTTTTTGTAGGCAAATATTATTGAAATAAAAAAACTAAGAGAACTGAACATATCGTCGTCTTATATGCAGAATATTGTAACATCAAATTTCATAAGCTTAAATGAGAAGCAAAAAACGTTGCAACGTAATTTCCACGTATGAGTTGTTAGAGTTATATTAATTATTTAGAATAAAAATGCGAGAACCGATATATTTTTTAGGAAAAAATATTATTTTATTGTTAATTATTTAGTTAAATGTGTTACGTTATTTTAATTTGTAATTCTCTGACACAAAACGACCAATCATCAACGAAAGTATGATAGTATTAAGTAAAACAATCATTTAAAATATTAAATAATTAAATATTTTGTTAAATTACAGGTATAATTGAGTATTAAGATATTATAATCGAATATTAAGATAATAATCGCATAATTAATATGTAGGTATCATTAGGTTTGCGTTGACATGGTGAAACAATTTTGCTTTTCTGATGCAGCGCAGGCAGTACTGCATTTGAGAACGTAGATTTGTTATATTATTAGAGATATTTAGTCAATTCACAAGGTATCCTAACATGTCATATTGTCAAAATGTCCTAATATTTCACAATGGTTTAAAAATATTGTTGTACGGCTCAGCCGCTCAGCGCTGGACTTTTCTGATTAATTACGACAGCACAATAAACACAGCAAGCAACGTTCTATTTATTTAAGACACTTTTTGTTAACAAACTAACAACAATATTTTTAAACCATTGTGAAATATTAGGACATTTTGACAATATGACATGTTAGGATACCTTGTGAATTGACTAATTATTATGACATATTTTAATTTCTAATTAGAAGTGGATTAAACTAAAAAATGTACTTCATTGAATTTAACTATCAATTGATTTTAAAAAGCCAACATTATAAATAAAGTGGTTTTTGATCTCCTTATAATGAATTTTCTCAATTGAATTGTTCTTTACAATAAACAAATTTTGTAAACAAAAATTTGACTCATATACATACCTGTATATTTGTCCCCATATAAGGAATTATTTAAAAAAAAAACTTCTGTAGCCCATACTTATAACGCTATACACGGTGCAGGAAGTAAATTTTAATTAGTTAATTTCTGAAAATTTTAAATATGAAGAATGAAAGAGTTTTTCAATTAAGAATAGTATTGATAGCAGCCCCCGTATTCAGTGAACCAAAATGTTGTTCAAAGAAGCAATTATTCTAAAAAAAATACTATTAGTATTTGATAAAGCCGTAAAAGGATTAACACAAAATATAGCAAAACAATTTGTATTCCAGCACTTTATAAAAAAAATGCTATTATTCTAAAGATGTAGAAGACAAGTAACTTATTATTTAACACAAAAGGCTTTATAACAGTCTATTTGAGGATATTGATAAAGGACCACTTGGAAGGATGCAATCCTAACAAAAATACCAGATTATTTTAAATAAGCGTGCAAAAAATATTTTTATTGTATTATAAACATTCTATATTAATAATGAAGAAATATTCTGGTCCAATAGTAACAGATTCATTATAGGGAAATTCGACTGTATTAAAATTTATTAAAAATTATCAGCCGTATTCATAACGAAAATTTGGCATGAAGTTAGGACAAAGTTTATTCATAATACACTTACCAAACTCTGGCTAACGATTTGCTAATCTCTTGTCAACAAGCTGCCAAACTAGGGTTGCCAGTCGGGCTTGTTTTGGCTAGATTGTCCAGCCTTTTAATGGCCTGTCCAGTTTCAAGCTAAAAAGAAATTTGTCCAGCAAAATGCTCCTAATATTTATTTACTTAAGATAAATATAGGAGCGATAATTAATTCTACATTAAAATAAGAAACTAATTTTTTGAGTTCTGACGTTGTTCCAGCAAATGAGAGGTATGTAGATATATAGTACATATGAATGAACTGAAAAAATTTAAGTTTAGTTATATTTTGTTATGTTAGTATTGTAGTAAAGTATTATAAAAAAAAAACAATGTAATAATATTAATGTCATACTCGTACATATGGGTATTTTTTAATAAAATTGGTTGTACAATAAACAAGTAACTTTTCGTGAAAATTTTATTTCAAAATGTCCAGCTTTTTTTTTAATATCCAGCTTTTTACATGTCCAGCTTTTTGGTAATCTGGATCTGGCAAGCCTATGCCAAACGTTTGCCAATTTGTGATAAACAGCCGTTTTATGTTGAATAATTTTGTTTTTTTTTTTTAATACACTGTTTTTTTTAGTTTATAGTCCTTTTTTAAATATATTTTAATTTAAAAACATTTCAAATTTTTATATAAAGAGGGAAAATAAAAAAAAAATGAAATGATGAAACCAGCGATGATTAATACAAAATGTGTTGCATTTTTGAGTATTATAATGTGGCATCATTAATACTATTTATTAAAAGTTAGCAGACGGATAAAGTTTGTTACTAATAAACTCTATGCTAACAAGCTGCTAAGCTTAAACGGCATTCTAGTAAGCAGCTCGTTGTACGTAGTGTACAAACTGTGGCTAACATTTTGTTATGAATACGGCTGTATATATGTACATTAATTAACTCATATGGTTGGAAACGAAACAAATGATGGAAAAATCATATCATAAAAATAATGGCAGTCTGCTGGAAGCAAAAAACTAAATACCTGCAGATGTTACTATTTATTCTTGGAAATTCTTAGCGTATGGGAGTGCAATGGGTTAAGCTGTGAAATTTCTAACAGTCCAATGAAGAAGAAGCTGATAGTCATACTTAATATAGGTTTTGCAATACATTTATATATATATATATATAGCTTCGATTTATATTAATTTTACAGCACTGTTTTTCTTTTTGCTTATGCAATAATTTGCAGTTTGATCACTTATTCCACTAACACGTTCAGAGTATGAAACAATTTTTGACGTTAAAAAATTAATGTGTTCGTAAAAATATATCAAAAACTCTGCTAATTTTTATACCCTCCACCACCACTGTGGTGAATGAGGGTATACTAAGTTTGTCATTCCGTGTGAAACTATTTTATTATACATCTAAGACCCCATAAAGTATATATATTCTGGCTCCTTGAGTAATTCTAAGTCGATTTAGCCATGTTCGTCTGTCTGTCCGTCTGTCCGTCTGTTGAAAACACGCTCACTTTTGAAAAACGCAAAAGAAAAGAACAGACTTGGTCTCAAATTGCTTGTAGTTATCCTAAGCAGTTTGGGATTGAAATCCAGCAACATCGGTTCAGTAGGATCAGAACTATGAATCAAAATGTGGAACCACCACCCTGAAAAAATTGATAATTTTGATACAAAAACTAACATAACTGGTTTATTAATGCACGGAATGACATAAAATTTTGCTCGAATTTGGTCTGTACGACTACAAATCATACTGGTAAATTTCGTGACGATCGGTCCATAATTTACCGTAGGCCCCATATAAACCCATCTCGAGGAAAACAGTTTAGTACGCCTAAAACCGCAATAAAAAACGCTAGCATACTTAAATTTAATACGTCACAGTTTCATAGGACTAGAAACCACACTCTAAAATTTTTTGAAGATCGGTCCATAATTTACACTTGGTCCCATATAAACCCTACTCCCGGAAAACAGTTTGGTACGCTTAAAACCGTAATAAATGACGCTATCATACTAAAATTTGGTACGTCACAGTTTTATAGGACCAGAAATCACACTGTAAAATTTTTTGAAGATCGGTCTATAATTTGCACTAGTTCCCATATATACCCTACTCCCGGAAAACAGTTTAGTACGCCTTAAACCGTAATAAATAACGCTATCAAACTAAAATTTAGTACGTCACAGTTTTATAGGACCAGAAATCACACTGTAAAATTTTTTTAAGATCGGTCCATAATTTACACTAGTTCCCATATAAACCCTACTCCCGGAAAACAGCTTAGTACGCCTTAAACCGTAATAAATAACGCTATCAAACTAAAATTTGGTACGTCACAGTTTTATAGGACCAGAAATCACACTGTAAAATTTTTTGAAGATCGGTCCATAATTGACACTTGGTCCCATATAAACCCTACTCCCGGAAAACAGTTTGGTACGCTTAAAACCGTAATAAATGACGCTATCATACTAAAATTTGGTACGTCACAGTTTTATAGGACCAGAAATCACACTGTAAAATTTTTTGAAGATCGGTCCATAATTTACACTAGGCCCCATATAAACCCTACTTCCGGAAAACAGTTTAGTACGCCTTAAACCGTAATAAATAACGCTAGCATACTTAAATTCGGTTCGTCACAGTTTTATAGGACGAGTCATCACATTGCCAAATTTCGTGAAGGTTGGTCCATAATTTACCCTAGGCCACATATAAACCCTACTCTCGGAAAACAGTTTATTGCGCCTAAAACGAAATAAAGCTCACTTTGGGAAAATAATAAAATTCGCCTTAAACCATCACAGATATAGATATTGCGGTAAAATGTCTTACTTAAATTCATATGGCCAGAAAAAATATCATGCAAATTTGTGAAATTTTCTGTTAACGCTAAAACTAATTACACTGCTGTGTTGAGATTAATTCTAATTTATTTTTTGTAATACTAGAAATCAGTCTTCAGAATTTTCGGATGATTGGGCCATAATTTACCATAGGTCCAATAAAAATTACCCTCCTAAAGATCATTTTAGTTCGGCTAAATACGAATCATGATATTTTACTCAAGCATGTTCAAAGTCCTAACAAGAAACGCATAAAATTTTCTTATTGTCGGCCAATAATTTAATTCATGTCTAAACCGCAACTAATTTTAATGCTGACGCTCGTTTTTGTGAAGCTTAGTTAATAATATATATGTATTTATCATATAGAGCTCACTCCTGTCGGTGGAGGGTATCAAAGATTCGGCACAGCCGAATATAGCACTCTAACTTGTTTTGATTAAGATTATTCATTATGTTGTTTAAGGAAATTATATACTTAATGATGCGATATTTTTGATTTTGTTAATAGCTTGGATATTTTTAAGGTGGAAGCTATAAATATTTAACGTGAATCGTAATAAATAAAAAAGTCAATTTCATAATTTTCAATGATACATTTCTTTGCATTTTAGCATACGATATGAATATTGTTTTTGTAAAAAATTCTTGAATGTTTTAAAAGGGTAGGTTTTTTTTTGTTAAGCAGACATAAAGGCAAAACTTATTGAAAAAAACTCCAAGTACTCAATACGTGTATTTTGTTATTGTAAAACAGTTTTGGTTTTACCAACCAAACCGTTTGGTTTTCTCGTTGATAAAATTTTTCTTAAGTAGGCAAAAAATATTTGCGATTAAAGTAAAATAAAGGCGTGTTTTGCTAAAAATGATGTGTAAACAACCTTTATACGTAAAAGCAAATGTGACAGTAGGTATAATTATTGGGTAATGTCAGTTTATGTAAATTCAATCATGTACCTACAATTTGTATGTGGTTAGTAAGCAAAGTTGTAATAAAACAAATTTAATTGGTTACTTTTTATGGTAACTATTTAACGTAATTTTGACCTGTTATAATGACTTAATACATTTAAGCAGGCATACGCAGGGCGCATTTGGTATTTTTTAAAAAATATGATGTCCTATCATTAAGTAGAATTCAAATTTATGCACAGATGTGTGAATTTATTGTCCTGTTACTTTTTCTTATTGCATCATATTTACATATATACATGGAAATAGTTTTTGCTGAAAGCAGTTCTTAATAGGTGATTGACGTGGAGTGTGTGTCTAAGTTCGAAAGTTTAACAATGCAAAAAAAAAACAGTTCAACATAGCAAAATTTGTGTCGTACAATGCATCTTCAAACAAAAGCTTAGTTATAAGATATTATGGGGTTACCCAGACGAGAGGAGGACAAGAAGCCTCCCCAACGGGAGTAAGTCCGACGATAGTATGATGGGCGCAACTACACCAAATTGGATGGGTAGACTCGGGCGAGTGCAGAGAATCAAGCCGATTAAAAATTTTCGGCGGCGGCGGCTGAGCTGCTTTGCTCGGAGTTTTTTGACGACTAAAAAATATATTCAGCTGCGCCGAACTTATGTTAAGAAAACACATAAGCTGTGTTCATTTACTAAAAATTGTTACGAATTTGTAACAATTGTTACTGGAAAGTGTTCATTAACCCAAAAAACTTGCAAGAATTTTTGAAACAGCTGTTTCATGTTTTTGTTTACAAAAACAACTTTTCCAAAAGAAGTTTAATATAAGGATATTTTACAAAATTTATAAGCTAATGTTGATTTTTAAAATTATGAATAATATTCAACATTTTTTTATTTTTCGAATTTATTCTATGAGTTAAATTTCAGTTATGTATTTTATAAAGCTTTTTGTAATAAAAAAAATGTTGAATATAATAAAGTTGCTTATAAAAAGAAATAATTCCTAATATCTATTATTTAAAATATTTATACGATAAGAAATCATACTTTTGTTTAACTTAGGAAAGATATTTCGAAATTTTAATTGCTAAATAAAATAACGAACTTTCTAACAAAAAATCCCTTATGTATTTTGTTTTGCTTCTAACCGATCAGGTGTTGTTATTAGTACTGTGAGTATAATGGTTACTTGGATACCCGATACTTAACACTATTGCAGTATAATACCCAATTAGTTGAAAAATTTGTTTGCAAATTAAAATATTTACAAAATAAAAGACTCTTATTAATTATAAAATAATTTGAGATATTCTCATTGTTTACTTTATGACCGTCTTTTTTATTATGAAACAAACACCAAAGAAACGGATTTGAACCAAATAAAACGACCATAAAGTAGATAATGAGAATATCTAAAATCATTTTATAATTAACAATAATTTAACCCTCTACCTTGTTACATTTCTTTCGTGGTCATATTTGAATGCCAAAGTTTATGTTTCTAAGTTTAAAAAGAAAATTACCAACGTTATAGGTTCTCATTCACTCAGGACCCTGCATCTATGTGTATATATAATTTTATGTTTCTAATATCTATTATAGCAAATTAAAAAGGTACCACTTGTAGAACGAAAAAGTAAAACAAAGAAATTTAATTTAAACATGCATGGTCCTGAGTGAATGAGAATCTGCAAGAGTGGTCTTTTGGTAGAAACATAAACGTTGACGTAAAAATATGTCCAAAAAAGAAAAGGAGACGCTAACGAAGTAGCGGGTTAAATGCTAGTAAACTAATAAAATCATATTATTTTTACCGTAATGTATAAAATTTTCCCATATCTTAGAATAATTAATGGGTACTCAAATATTCCTGTATATTCGTCACTACCTTAACTTACAAATTTTGGGAGCAATTTCTTCAAATTCCTACTTACTCTCTCTTTGCAAGTGGCTGCTAGTAAAGTAAAAGAACGCACTTATAAACAAACATGTTAAGCAAAACAAAGAGACAAGTAATGATTTTTTCATTTGAAAACTAAAAATTTTATAAAAGATAAACCAAATTTTTAAGAAGAAAAATACTAGCGGTTTTCACCCTTTGTATTAAGAGTACAACTCTGTTATATTTAATACGATTTTATACTTCAAAGCGTGAGTGTCTTTTTCATATGCAATGTAATTTAATGAATTTGCTGAGTGAGAGAAAGAGACAGATAAAGTTTCTTCAACTGTTGTATTCTGGTAAATTCATACACTTGTTTACTACTGCTTTTTGTGGGATTTTTCAACCACAGCGTAGTATTTTTTAGTCTAATACATATTGTTGTTGCAGTGTTGTATATGTTAGTATTTTTACTAGAATTATAAGATTAACAAGGTCTACAAGGGTCTTTACTATCAATGGTGAATTCCGCTACTATTTACAGCATATACCCTGTTAGTTTTACTACGGTTCGGAACTGAGTAAAAAGATCATTAAGATTTTCTTAAAATTTGGAAATATCAGCCATTTTAAAATAGTAAATTAATTAAATCTTAAAATTTGTATTTAGTCATAAAGTTTGAGGTCTATTATTTTTTATAAAAACATTTGTTTCATTTTATCCAATAATTCGTCACGCCATTTTGTGACTTGTTCAGGGAAAATTAACAATTTAAAATTTCTTAAATAATTATGGGTAACAAATTTCAAGCTGGCAAACAAATTTTTAAATAAAAAGCAAATTTTCAAACCAAACAACAATTTTTAATAGTTACACAAAAAAAAAGTTACTGCCAGGCCCACAATATCGACAAGAACATTTCTTTCGCATTTTTATATTGAAAACAATAATAAAAAACTAAAATTTGTATTTGTTTTCAGTTTAAATGTACGAAAGAAATGTTCTTGTCGACATTGTGGCCCAGGGAGTTAATCTTTTACAGTATAAAATATTTTTAACTTCCGTTCATGTTATTTATCGCAGCATCATTTCACTCATTCGATTTGTCGAAATCGCTATCTAAGATTTCTCCGCACCCCTCAGTACAGACTGGTTCTGTACTGGTTCTTCTAGTATTATCATTGATATGTTCCCTACTGAGTCTTGTAGAACTATTGTTGCTTGACATAAAACAGTTTTCTATTTTTCGACTCATTCATTACTTTTATTACACAACTGGTATTTTAACGAATATTTAAAAATATTTAAAATAGTTAAAAAATCCGTTTTTGATTTCGTTCAAAATTTTTTTTCTGGTCGAAAACATAGAAAGTAAGCCCAATCTTTAAAAATAAGATAAATATTTGTATATGGTAACACTTGCACTAATTCAATTAAATACCGATTTAGTATTCAAAATTAAGTATTCAAAATTTAGTATTCAAAAATTAACAAAAATAATTGAATAACCAATTTTGGATAACTATTAATAAAAATAAGAATCGACTTGAATTTCAGCCGCCGATCAGCCGATTACTTCGGCGGCGGCGCGGCTTGATAAAAGTAATCGGCTAAGCGGCTAGACGTAAGCCACGCCGTTACGGCTTGCTTCTCTGGGCGAGTGTAGAGCGTGTGGCGAGGAGAGCGAGACGCTTTCTCTACTACTGGCAGGCATTCGTCGAATTAAGATCCAAACATTTCCGGAGCGATGTCATGTTGGACTTGGACGTTGACTGGAAAACCTTAAGGAATTAAGGTAGGAAAACTGGGTTTCTTAACGCCTCCCTACAGTTGGTGGTAGCATTATCCAAATAAATCCCACATTTTTTTCTCTTAAGGAGCGCACACCAGGCACTTTCGACCTAACCTAACCTAACCTTAACACTTACCCCAGTGATCCAGAGAATATTATTATTTACTTACCCGTTACACATGTTTATTTAACTCTTGTTGTATTCCGCCCTTTGTTTACAGAAAAAGTCTTAATAATAAGACACCAGCACCCTGCCCGCTATGGTTTTCGCAATAATTCTACTTTGAAAATTTTATGTTATTAACTAAATAATTTTATCAAAAAGAATATGGGAATTTTTGCTTCTTATTTTACCAGCAGCCACATGCTCAAGTTTTTCTTGATAGACTTTTATATACACTGTTTGTCAAACTTTATATAAATTGAAAGTTGTGACGTATTCTGCAAGCAGTTTTTAAGCAGTTTACATTCAAGATGTAATCAAGAAAACAATTTATAAAAACAAACGAAAAATTTGATCACTTAAATTGTAATCAGCTGTTAAAAGGTAAGATTGAGAGCAATCTCATGGTCAATTTAAAAGGTGTGAGTGTGTTAGTAAAAAAGTGAGAGCCTATCGCAAATTGAAAGGAATTGAAAGGCAAAACTTGATCGTGTGGCCTCCAAGTAACTTTTTTAACATACAAATTATTTTATTTTTCTTCTTGTAGTGTTGTTGTTGTTGTTTCTACAATAAACTTTTGCAAGAACATGCGTATACCGCATATTGGTTTTCGAAAGTTATACCATTTTAGCATGTTTTAAGTACTTTTTAGTTTTATTCGTACATACATTTTTAAGAACGGCTCGTCCTAAAGTAAGAAGAAACAACTTACATTTAGTAAGAGTTTTTTCTTGCTGTGTACCGCTATTCTCCTTACATACCAGTGAGGTCACAAGCCTTAATTGGTCGCTAAGCAGCTCACCGCTCATTTTGCCCAATTCAGCCAGTATGGTTGCCATTATACGTACGGGCGGTCGAATCCTTACTGTAACAATGGACCTGAGTGGAAATTCGGAGTCTTGTATGACTTCAAGCCTTGCAACTGTGTTAATGTCAATACACTTGCCAATTGTGGTTCTTAAGAGTTCCGAGGAATTCTTGTTACCACAATTCACAATTTTTACTCCCTTAACCCTGTCTGCACCATTGAAGGATAGATACATCCCCTCGCTGCCACTGAATACGGCTTATTCGTCTCTAAACTAAATTCCATAGATCGGTACTAATCCCCCCATCTGGATCACTCCGATCATTAACACCACCTGAAGATGATTTTCCAGGCTCACCGACTTCTTCACCCTCTTGTTCGATGATAAAGTCTGATCGTCTTTAGATCTGGCGCTCTTATTGGTTTCCTTGATAGAAGCCTTAAGAGCTTCAGCCAAAGATGCACCAGACCTCTTAATTAAGCTCGGTGGCTTAGGCAACCATGGTTTGGATCACTTGTTCCTATCCGAGCCTTTTCTTATACTGGTCTTCTAACGAGAGCTCCTAGAGGAATCCGACGAAGGGTAACTAACCTTCTTCCCCGTATCTGGTTTCTTGACCAATTTGCCTGCTTTTAGGGTATTGCCTCTTTGGCTTCCGCATCACGTTCCGAAGACATAATCGCCTTAGCATGTTTATCAAGCTCTGTTTACCAGCTTTTTAATCCTTTGAGCGATGTCAGTGTTGGCAGCTGCATTCACCTGCTTTTTCCAGTGGAGAGGACCACGTGAAGGTGCGCTTGGCTTCTCCACCACGGAGCCCTGCCAAGCAAGTTGTGGACCATCTTCACCTGAGTGTCCCCTTTAATACATCCCAACTATGCTGGATGACCTAACCAAATACATTGTGGCATGTCCTCTCGAGTCCAAAGATGTCAAAACGGTTGCAAAGGCTACAGTTAATAATCTAATTTTAGTATACGGCCACTTTAAAATACTCAAATCAGATAGGGGTACAGAGTTTTTGAACGCTTGAATGTTTGAAATATGCATTTTACTGAAGATTGACCAAGTTTTTAGCACGCCCTATCACCATGAAACGCTTGGCTCGATAGAGAGAAGCCACAGGGTGTTAAACGAAGTTATGTTAATTTTTTCAAAGAACGATGAATGGGACCAATGGGTATACTTCTGTTTTGCTTATAACACAACACCTCATATAGATACAAATTATGCGCCACTAACTAAAAGCACGATTGCAATTCTCTTGAAGCAAAGCGAAAAGGAAAAGAGTGGATCAATTTTCTAATAATAATCCTCTAAAATTAAAGAAAATGTATCTAGTTCTTGTCCGAAAATTTAATCGAAAGAAAAACCAACCACGATATCATGGTCCGTATAAAGTAATTGAAACAAAAGGAGTAAACTCTGTCGTGGATTTAATAAATACAATTAAAGAATTTCATAATTACAATTTAAAAAATATTGAACACAAGATCAGAATGTGTATTTGTAACTTTCAAAAAGGTTCTTATGTATGTATATACAAAATTTTTAATTTTATAAAAATTATTTTCTAAACTGTAAAAATGTTTCTTAAGGGTTAGGGTGTAGTATAATATATTAGGGTGTAGTATAATATATTTATTGTAAACCTTACGAATCAACACCACCCTAATGTATTATTGATTATTGGAAAATTATAGGAAATGTAGTTTTAAGCAACAACTATTTTATCAATAATTGTAGTTTAAGGATACCGTTATTTTTAAATATAAGCTAATTGAAATTCAATAAACAGATCATGGAAAACATTGCCTTAATACCCGGCACTTTTCTTTTTTTATTCTTGGCATATAAATCTGCCAGCTTAAAGCATTGGGAATATAAATCTGCCCTTTTAGACTTTAATGCCAATGGCATTAATTAGAGCCGGCAGAACTCTTTCCTTAAACACCACACTCACCCTTAGAACATTACACAACGTTATCAACCTCTGAGTAGCCCCGCCTTTCCCACAGGAGTCACTCGACAGCCCAAGAAGACCATTCACATATTGTTTGGTGATCACTTGACTTTCTTGTTCAATGTTAACGACATGATAGATAACTTTAGAAGCTTGGGATGCAACATGTCTATCAAATTGCACTACCTTCATAGTCATATCGACCGATTCCCAGAGCGGTTTCATCAGGATCTGAAAACTATGGAAGAGAGGTACCAAGGCCGATGGAATCGGCATATGATGGCTGACTACTGTTGGGGAATTCAATGAGACCTTCCCACTGCACATCATTCACGAAAAAGAAAGTTTTTATGTAAATAATAAATCACTTTTTTGAATTCCAACTTTTTGTAATTTTTGTAATCAGTATGAAGTCCTAGTTTAAAAAATATGTACAGTTCCTTGGCAACAAAACTAGTCTTGACTTGTATTTTTAGTCTATAACTTTCGATTCAAGGTGTGACTGGTAGTGATTATGAATACGACTTGCAGAACATTTCAGCCTAAAGGTTTACGGTCCGATTGTAGAGGACATATTTTCACATTTTAGAAAAACACAGATTTTTTGGAACTTTAAGCAGAAGAAGAAAAAAAAAGATTTTTTAAAAAACTATTGGAACGCAGTTGGCGACTTTTATTGTCGAATTAAAATAGTTAACAAGTGAACAATCTAACAAAAACAAGATTATAAAATAAATAAACAAAATCATAGTCATAGCAAAAAAAAAAAAATGAAAAAGATTGTTAATTAAATTAAATAAACGAAACAATTTTGGCATTACATATAGAACAAAACCAAGTAATAAAACAAATGAATGTGCTCACATAAATGATAAGAAAAAATTAAAATAAATAAAATTAAGTTAAATTATTAAATAAAGTGCGCAGTTTTTTGTTTATTTAAGCTAAAAACTCTGAAATTATCATAAATGTCTTAGTTAATATCCATAACGATATTTGCTAATTGTTATCTTTGAAAAACATTATCTTGATAAATAAAATGTTATGAAATCTGGATTAAGTTTAGAAATATAAAATCACATGACGCCAGTGTAGCTCGAGAAGTTTATCTAAGATAAAAAAAATTATTCAAACTTGATTTAACTTAAATGAAAAAACATCTGTTTTATCACTTTTATAACTACTAGCGAATTACAAAAATTCTTTTGCACTATTAATTTATTTGATTTTAAGATGTTAAATATTAAGTTTGAATATTTTATAAGTATAACATGTAAGAAAGTATAATCGGTCAAGCCCGACCATATGATACCCTACGCCACAGTATATGGAAATAATTTTTGCGGGTCCGCCTGAACAAAATTGTGTTATGAAGTTAAGATTCATGCAAAAGTTCATTGTGCCGAATATTATTTAGATATCTTTACCTTTATGAGTTTTTAGGATAGGGGCTTATATGGGACCTATGTTAAATTTTGGACCTACCATAACAACATTTTGTCATGACATAGTAGCTATCGTAAAACTTGTTATCCCCTATTTTTATGTTATTAGCAACATTTATAGGAAGTTATGGCATTAAAAACTATTTTCAGGAGTTGTATTTGTATGGCAGATATGGTCAAATATCCTTTGCCTGGGTAACAATCCTGTCGAAATGCGAGAACTTAAGTGCACTGTACGGTTTTGATCTCCTGTGCTGATGTATATGCTTGATATATTCTTGTTGGAGGGCATAAATACTGCAGGAGTGTGCTGTGGTGAAATAAGTTAGGGATGCTGTGTGTAGTGTAATTTTTTTTTATGTATTTTCCCTATAACCCAATGTAATTTTATGCAGATGTAGGGTACCAGCTTGATGGAGAGGCGTTCTTTCGAACTGCCAAATTAGAGGCTAAAATAATCAAACTTGGCAACGTGCCACTTTATGTTTTTCAAATGAAAGCATGTTTTATTCATGGGCTACAGGCCTTTTTATACTAAATCTGACAATATTATTTACTTACTCTAACGTATTGTAATAGTTGTTGAAGTCTATTTTCCCCTGTCAGTACCGTGGAATTATTAATATTTTCCCACTGCATAATGTTCTAGCAAATCAGAATGTATAAGAAAGGAATGCACTCATTTACATTTGACACTTCTCAAATATGTCACTTAAATTCTGATTGATCTGCTTTACCATTAAACCATTCGTATTGACTCATATTTAAACATATTGAGTCACTGGGTAAGTGACATTTACCCTACTCCGATTATGGTGGCATTTCAGAGTGGTTATTGGGTAAGCAGTGGGCACTTATAAGTGAGGGCCTTTCCAGTGACTGGCATATGCACTTCTAAGGTCAACGTGATGGTAGCAGTGCCAAGGGCCTGGGTGGCCAGTTAGTGCTATGTACTCAAGGCAAAGCGCTTTTGTAGGTAAGATGCCTAGTCCACGCACGCCGTCACTGCGTAAGACGGTCAGTCTGTACGAACATACTCGTGGGAACAAGATGGAGTTGATAAATAATGAAATAAGCAGAAAAAGGACGGGATGATCGACCAGGGAATATGTAAGGGTCATTCGGAAGTCACGGTTGGATCAGTCGGATAGCACTTGGGAGGAGGGTTTGACCCTTTCGTATGTTTATGACAGCATTATTGGGCATAAACATAAAGTGCTGACCGATCAATATGTAGATGGTCTTATGAGGCGGTCGAGTGACCCTTTGTGGTGAAGCCGGGCCTACTCTGAGGTTAAAAAAGTTGGCTGTGCTCTCTGACGAGGATCAATATATTGAATGGATATCTGCTCACTGTCAGACCACAAATACAGATACTTCTTCCACCGGCGAGGACAGGGGAAATCAAAGGGGACACTCGTGTGAATGTTGTCCACAACTTTTTCGATTTGACCAAGAACTCGCCTACCACCCATATATACTAAAAATATAATTTTTAATTTAGCTACATGACTGATCTAAACATCAAGGAAATCCGCCTTTGTTATCCGCACGAAGCTAATTTTAATTAATGTTAATTTTAATTACACTGTGCTAGTGGAAAAAACAGACCAGCCGGGCCCGTTTTAACCTAATTCGGGTACGCTGAATCCAGTGGTGCTAGCCGTTTTTTGAGGTTAGCTCTGGTTTTCGAGATATACTGAAAATGGAGGAGGTTGCACAACATATGTTCGCGTAACTCAAAAACGAAATTCCGCAAAAAAATTTCCTTAAAAAAAAGGTAAAACTTTTTTCTAATATGCGTAGTCGTTTTGGAAACATAATTTTTTTTTTTTTTTTGGGAAAAAAAATAATTTTTTTATCTAAATTTCGAAATTTTTGGATTTAAAAAATTCAGAAAAAATTTCAGACTTATAAAAAACGACTTTTGATTTTATTCGCAAAAGACGAAAAATATTAATTTAATCTCAGAGTTTCATAAAACGCAATATTTGTATGGGAGCCCTCCTAAAGGGTGGTGATAAAGGGAAAGTATGATTTGAGAATATGCTAAGGACGAAAAACTAATGGAGGTCCGTCATACATTTTACATCCCTAGGAGTGACTCCTAGGCCTTCGAAACTAATGATGGGGATGTAAAATAAAGGTGGGATGGTCATACATTTGACCCGTCTAGGGGTATCGCAGGTGCTGCAGGGGCAAAATTTAAGCCAAGATTTTTACGCGTATAGAAAACCAAGTTCCAAACAAAATAAGCCATAAGTGATTAAAATCTGTCTACAACTTTTAATTTTATTCCCAAAAGATGATTTTTTTTTATATAATAACCAGACGAAATTTGAAAATTTTAAAACATTTGTTTTTGTTGTTAATTTAAGTATTTATTTAGAAATGTATTATTCTTCCAGCAAATATCCCCTAATAGCGAATCAAGTTGATTGCAGCTATACCAGTGTTCGAGCCTGGCTGTTACTTGGTGAAATCTCTTGCCACGTTCATCAGACTCGGATGATGATTGTTCATTAAATTTTTCTGCATGGTAATGCAAATAATGTATTTTCAATGACATTCTAACGTTTAAGTTTTTAAATGCGGTTAGCATATTTTTAATTAAAATTCGCCAATTTTTAGACCGATGATTTCCTAATACATTTTCTATTACTGATTTTACACAATTCCAGGCCAATAGCTCGATAAGATACGAGTAGCTTCATAAGACGACGAAAGTCCGGTCCATTAAGAATTCTTGTAAAATAAGCCCATGATTCTAATTTAATAAAGTAGTTTGAGTTCATACCTTCTTTTACATTCATGCCGCTTAATCGTGGAAAAATTCGGCGCAATTCGGTAAAAGCAACACCATCTGGGCTCAATGCTTTTATAAACATTTTTGCAATGCCCAGTGTGATGTGGAGTGGAGGAAGCAACATATTTTCCATCGGCTCAAGTGGTTATTCAATAACATTATTTCTATGCAATCTGCTTTCCTCACGTAAAGCCCAATCCCGTGTATTGTACTGGTCGCCATCGAATTACGTATTCCATAAGGACATGAATCACATATTTTCAGTATATCTCAATTGCATACCTCTTAAAAGAGCTACCACTTTTAAATCTGCGCATATTTTCCACTTGTGGTCTTCATATTTAATTTTATTGATGATGCGTAGTCTCTTTAGTATTTGTGCTTAGTGCTATCGGAATAGGATTTTATAAATTAGTGACATGTAGCAAAACTGCTTTTAAGCTACTTTTGGAAGAATCAATGAATAACCGTCAATCTTTAGGATTATATTCAGTTTGCATTGTTAAAGCCAAGCCGCGGATGTCAGAACAATACGCGATAGAATTAATCTGAATAGATTTTAAAAAAGTCGTAACTTGACTATGGCGATTGATAGTATATTTGTACATCTGGTGCTTAAATATTAGCTCATTTTAACTCTTTTGTCAAGAGAATTCTCTGTCTTTGTGACAATTTACGGCGCCGTCCCATTATATCCAGACCAGGGATATTAAAGTTGGAACAATTGTACTTTTTTTTTTGGTACATGTTGACCTTCTGAAGAACCGTGATTCATTTGGAACAATTTAAAAATTTGTCATAGTTCCCCCTTTTTGAATTTTTAGTATAGCAAACAATTTATTGAGTAATTTTCATTGCATTTATTTTTTTAATTATTATTTCTTTCATCAGGATTTTAAAAGGCTTCATTTAAATTGCAATTTTTATTTATGTAATAAATAAACCTGCTACGTTTGAAGCTCCATTTTTATTGGGATGGTTCTTTTGGCAATTAAAATCGCGGTATAACTATTTAACTAGATACAAGTTGATAAGTTAATTAAATCTATTTTTTTATACTCAAAGCAGATTTCCTTAAAGTAGTAGTTGAGTAATTAGATACTTATGTAAGTGTTTGAAAGAACGTACAATATTAACCACTACAATAAATACCAATAGGTAAGGCAACCGTTTTTGAAAAAGTTTCAAACAAGTTGGTTCTATTTGTGCAATATGAAATTTTGAAGGTGAGCAACAAGGTTCTATTTGCAATTAAGGTTTCCACATATAGGCTATCAGCCAGTCAGAACCTTGGTAACTGAATCTCAAACTAAAAACGTTATGAATAATATCTCAGAGGCTGTACGAGATAGACAACGACTGAGAACGGCTATCGAAAGACCGTAGTCGATTACTAGCGATGTGATATATAACTCATTTTTGGAAAAAAAATGTCAGATAGAGCCTTGTTGTCCTAAGGCCGCGAAGAGTCAAAAAACATAATGAACAATGTAAATAAAAGCCTGCGTTCTTGTAAAAATACAAACGAAAAACAGTTCAAATGACTACAAACAAGTCTTCAGTTAAAAAGTAAATAGTAATTTGTATTCAAAGAATATTCGAAGTATTATATAAATTTTTGTATAGGTGTTATCTCTGGAGATATTTCGTACGGGATAAAAAACACGAAATTAGGTGCCTGAAGAGCCCTAAAATGATAAGTTGCAAAAGTTCTTCACCTTTAATTAGTCCACATGCTTGACATTAATGTACTCCAAATAAAACTTAACTCCGTTCGAAGTAGTTCTAAAGAGACGACAAATAATACTTTACAAAAATACGCGGGCAAAAATGAATCATTGGGCCAGTTGTGTTGCCGAGGACGGAATGCCCGTAAAGGCACTACAAACTCTTAAGTAGTTCCAGTATATATTCATGCTTAAAACAACAACATTCCGGCGGAATCAACGATATGGAAAAATTCATCGGCTTTATTATTCAAACACCAAGAACTAAAAATTCTACTGATATAGACTTGCTTAACCACGAACAAATTAAAACTTATTAAAAATAAATTTGGGAGAATATCTCAAATAATAAATTTATTATACTCCTATAATTTTTTATTTGCTTTTGCAAAACGTCTGGCAAGATCAAACATCATTTAATAGTTTTAAATTACATTATACAATTATCTTCCTACAAAATAAGTTTAATAAGTTAAAAATTGTTAAAAATAAGGTTAAAGTTTGATCAATTTACTGGTTTCTTTTTGGATTGGATTTTATCGTTAAATATTTATTCGGTCTGAACATACCTTATATGATATCTATGTATTTTGTTGGAGCCTTACCTTTTTGAATTGCTTTGTTTTTTATTTAAATTAACATTTTATTACAAAAACTTATTAAATTTTTGTGTTTTTATGTATTCAAATTAAAATCGATTAACCACTTATTTTAAAAATGCTTAGCTGAAACCCGATTTTTTTAAAAATAGCAACTATTCGGAATATTCGAAAACCGTTTTTTAAAAAAGATCGAATAATCGATCTCCCTACAACAAATTAATATCCAAAGTAAATAAGGTTAAACCTAACTTAAGGTCAATAAAAAATATATGTATGTGTGTACATAAAAATTTTAAAACAAAAATTAAAACACAAAAAATTCAAGAAAATTACAGCCAGGTCCCCGATGTCGATCGGCAACTTAAGTGAGCGACAACAAGTTACTCATTGTCGTTCTCTTAAGCGACCTACTAACTATCGACTTGTCGGGCGATACGTGTCTAACGTATGTAATTCATTTATTTATTGTCAAATTACTATATTGCCACATCATCAATTCCATAAGTCCCCTTTTAGACAGGCAAAGTTTACTTTGACAAAGTCTGTTGAATTCTCTTTTAAACTTTGTTTGGTGCTCAGACACACAAAGTATAATTTGACAAATTTTTGTTTTCTCTTGTTTGAATATAATATATAAACAGCGTTGCCAGAATTTATCATATTTTGGATTATTTTTTTAAACAAAAATATGATTAAAGATTTTTTTCTCAAATTATGATTTTTTATTTTTAGAAATTCTGATTTTTACTTTAATTTTGCTTATAAAAAATACACGATTATTTAAACGGTCACGTTTTAAAACAATGAAGTTTTGCATCAGCTTCATGCGCATTGGTGCTGCACACTTTTGTACCCAGTATCTAGAATACACAAAATTGCATCATTATTGCTGGACATAAAAAATATTAAAAAAGGCATATAACCTATTTCCAATGTGCGAAAGAATTCTTTCTTTCGAACAACTACATTTAAAACAAAAACAAATTCTAAAAACTTTGTTTTTGTTTTAAATGTATTTGTACGATGTAAATAATTCTTTCGCACATCGGAAATAGGCAGTTAGAATATTGATAAAAAAAATATTTGTGAAAAGAAAAAATGTATTTTTATAAAGGTCTTATGTTTTTATGTATTTCAATTTAAATAATAAGTATGTTTTTATAAAAAATTAATAATTTTTACTATTTTGCCCTTGTTTTAAAAAATTTAAATTAAGAAAAAAAAAAATTTAAGATTTTCCTTTTCAAAATATGATTTCTTTCGCCATATGACAATTTTCATTCCAAAGATTCTGGCAACGCTGTATATAAATATAAAGTTGCAGCCAACTTCAGGTATAATCTACGAACGAAAAACAAAACGAATTTGTGAGTACAGCAAAGTATGTACTCCCCCGCTATGCTCTTTCCCTTCTCTTCTATAAACTCAAGACTTTGCAAGGTAAACTTTGCTTGTCTGAAAGGGGTCTAAATAAGACGCTAGAATGGATTAAAAATCGGCAAAACATATAAATTAAGCGTAAAAATATAACTCTGGCTACAACCAAATCAGAAAAGAAAACAAAGGGGAAGCAAAAAGAAAAAAAAAAAAAAGCAGTAAACAAAAATTATAAAATAGAATTTTATTTAAAATATTTTAAAAACATATTTAATTTTACACGTGGTGGTGTTTAAAAAAAAAATATAATAATAAAAAAAAAAATATTTTCTGCCTGTTTTTTAAAATATAATAAAAATGTTCGAATGGGAAAATAAATTGAAACAACAATAAAAAACTCAAATTTGTTTTTGTTTTCCATATAAATTTCCTAACGAATATATGAATTTTAGTTTGAAAAATAGGCCGTTAGTGTTTGTGTGTAAAGAAAATGTTGTTAAATATTCCCTGCAAATAATATTTGACTACTTGATCCATTTTAGATAAAATGGACTACATACAACATGGTCCTATGTAATGCAATCACGGACCATGTCATTGTTAATAAAGAGTTTGTAGTTAAACGACATGTCATCGTTTTTAAACGATTTCAGAACTATTCCTCTGGAGTATACCATGGAGTAGTTTTAAGACTACTCCGTTGTAATGCAAAGCTGCGTTACCTTTGGACCATAGTCCCTTATGGGCTATATTTTGCATGCGTGTATGGGCTAGTCGTATTATTTGCAGGGTTTTAACAAAATTCCTATGTCGATAACTACAACACAAGTGACTGATTATGATATTTGTGGTCGCATAATATTTCTTAGTGGGCCGCAATATGTATGAAAACTGTTACGTTATCGTTCGCTTGCATTGTCGATCGACTTGTCGTGCTGAAAATTCTTAATGAGCCACAAATCAGCTGTTTGTCGTTGAAAATGCAAGCGAATGTGCTACGTTATATTACCTTTATTTCCAGCAGTCCCAACTAAGAACAATGATATTATTTTAATTATTAATTTTATTGACAAGTTCACAATGGTTTTATGCTGCGTAGCTGGAATTATTATAAAAATGGCGTATATATCTATATGTTACACAGTTGAACAGTTGTATCTTATATTACTTAATAGTGTTGCCACATAATAGTTATTCACATAGTAATGTTACTCCATATGACACAATCAAGGCATAAACATAAGGTGTACCCCGTATGTCACAGAGTAAGACCACCATGTGTGTACTACAATAATTCTTATAGTAATAGTTCTTATAGTAATAGTTCTTATAGTAATAGTTCTTATAGTAATAACACAGTCTAATAATAATGCTTATTATTAAAGTCGACATCGGGGGCCAGGCGGTTAATTTAATAAATGTTAACAAAATAAAATATAAACTAATTAAATTAGCCTTCGGTTGTAAGGAAGAGCATTCCAAAGACGAATAGCGTTGATCAACATTTTCCATTCCAAAACTAGGCATCGAAATTTCGGAAATATCATTCTTTTGCCCCTTGGTGATGTAGCAAATCTTATTTTTTCAAAGAGGTATTTCGGCTCTTCGGTGTAAACTACTTTATGCAAAAACAAAAGAATCCTTTTCTTAAGAAGACTTTCAAGTATGCTGAGACTTGGTCACGCTTTTTTAGTCTGTGATTATATCTTATGGTGTTGTTATGTAATACTTTAGTTTAACGATTTCGAAAATCAAAGTTCGCATAACAAATTTTAGAATTTTGTTTGTTAACATTCGAAATCGAGGAACAGGATGTAATACTTATCGTTGTGCTTTAGAAAAATAAGAGGACTTTTTTAAAATTCGGCCCTTTTGGGTACTAAACGGGTATAACCTGTTTTTTACAACTTTTTTGTCACCCCATTTAACTTTTAAACCAACAAACATAGAAATTAAGATTATACCAAATTCGTAACTTATCTAAAAATATAAATTTGGTACTTTTCCGAAATCCGAACGTTTTAGCTGTGAAAATTTCTTTATGTATTGACACATTCGTATTAAATTATGGAGTCCCCCCACTACATATTGAACTTTTTGGTACTTTTATGCGGAGAAAAAATTCATCAAAAAAGAAAAATACGGGATATAAAATTCTGCGTGTGGTCATTTTTGAATTTTCTATAATATTGAACGTAGAAACATTAAATTATAGGAGTGAATGAGAACCTGCAAGAAGAAAAATAATGGCACTTTTTTGCTCTTCAACAGATACTTTTTGAATTTTCATTAAAATTGGATCAATAAACATAAAATTAAATATGCAGAGTGATTGAGAAACTTTATCTTAGAGAAGACTTTTTTGACCTTTTTGGTTTTTTAAATGGTAATTTTTGATTTTTTTTATATTATTGTAATGTAAGTGGAAGAGTTCATATAGACTGGAGGCTGGTCACTCGCCAAACGGACCCACTAAGACGAATAAAAAACAAATACTCGAAATATGTAAATTCATTTATTTTTACTATGATTTCTTCATATTCGCATAAACAATTATGGTCGTATTTCGACCAGTGGGCAAACACTAGTATTAATAAAAAGGCAAAAACAATAAAGATGGAAAATGTGCGTTACGTTAAAACAGAGTCCGTGACTAAACTATTTATTAAATAAAATCCCATACGACTATATTTATCTGTGTAATTGATGAAATATGATATTTTATTTTTGAAATATTTTATTTAGTTTTATTTATTCTTTTTATAACACTGTACAACACAAAAAAAAATTACAAGATCCGGCCTATAAATTTTGAAAGAGGAGACAAAAAAAAAAGACACGTGTATCGGCGTTTTGAAAGTTTACATCTGAATTTCATTTGAGGGGGGGTTAAAGTCTCACAGATCTGGCACATTCTTATTGTTAATCGGCGTAAGAACCCATGTGATCCTTTCATTTTAGGTTCATCAAATTTATGTAGAATGTTACGGAGAACATTTTTGTAGAATATGTTAGTCCCAATTTCCACAATGCAAGTCTTATTGATCAGCTTGCTACTTTGTTGGCGAGAGAGACGAGGGGAAAAGAAACGAGTACTCAGCTTGATGTACTTGCCATATACGTTTTGTTTTCTCATTCGCAATTTAAAAAACGCACACATACGTGTGTACTGCATACATAAAACAGTAATATTTTAGCAATAAGATAAGCATTGTGAAAACGCCGAGGCTGATTCAAAGAAGAAAATGTGATAAGTTTATCAATAAGACTTGCATTGTGGAAATTGGGACTTAACCCTCTTTTTTTTCCCTTCTTTTAAAAAGAGCAAAAAACACCATTAAAACAGGGATTTTAGGGATTAAAATGTTACGCAAAAATATTATCCGTGAAATTTTACTATAAGTCTCTGAATACACCAAAACGGAAAATTCATCCAGAAAGTCAGAAATAAGACACAACAAAAAAGAGCTTATGGTTAATTTCGCATTTATTAAGAATTTTATTTTAAAGTACCCCAAAAATTTAGCATGAAAAAAAAATAGTTCAAATTAAACTAAAAATCACTAATATCTCTATTATTTTACCTTAGATAGCAAATTTGGATAGGAAGTATTCATTAATTTAATTTTTTTTAGCTCTAGGCAATTCCACTTCACCATCATACAATGTCCAGCATATTTCAGCGATAAGCGAATGAATGCTTTTGCCTTTATAGCGTTCTTCAATGAGTGCGTGAATTTTTGTTGGCATATGAACACCTAGTTTTTCAAAAGCTCTAAGCATGGTGGCTACGTATATTCGAGCAGTAGGAGAACGATTTTATTGTATTTCACTTCTTTAATGCTTTTCCGCGCATGGTCACGTACGCATGGCTGCTAGATAGTTTTAAGAATTTTGTAAACTGTATTAAGGACGAATTCGAAAGAATAATTTGTATGTAAAATAAAGTGCTACTCAAAACAACGTGTAAGATTTGTTTTGGCAAAAATGCCCAATTGTTTGGAAAAATTTGATTTGTCTTGCTATATCTGCGGTAATAGTTTTAGTGCTCTAATGGCCAATTTTCAGGAATGATATTGAAACACATTTATTTTTAATATCGTTTGAAATACAAAATTATTTTCTTCGCTAAGCACTTAAATGAAACTTAATTCACTGATATGGTACATCTATATTCAACTTAAGTTGCCATTGTAATAACTTAGCAAGTTGACGTCAATATCACAATATCAACAGGCCAAGCAATAACAGTCAGCTGTTCTTGTAAATAACTACACTGTTTTTATGACATTTTCTTTTGTATTTAGTAGTGAGTGCTACTATACTTTTGTCTAAATTAAATATCACTCTTCAAATAAAACTTAAAAAATCAATCTTTATTTAAATACGATTTAAGTTTATATGAAAATTAACTTAATATAGACTTAAATAATATCCTGAAAATTTGACATAACTATTATCGTTTCCTAGATATACGAATTTTAGTATGTATTTCATATGGGAGGTGCCATGCCCACTATTTCTAATGCATCCATTTCTTATTCAAATAATCATAAAGTTGTCAAAGTTGTTCTTGCAAAATTTAGGTACTCTAATTCTTGTTGTTTCCCAGATATATTTAATTTATGCGGGAGATTCCACGAGTACCATTTCTAGTCCGCCCATTTTTTTACCCAAATGTTCGTATAGATGTCAAAATTAACCGTACCTAATTTTAAGACTCTAGCTGTATAATTTTTCGAGATAGACAGTTTTTAATACTTATTTTTTAATTGGACGTGGCATCTCGCCCTCTTGCACTTTCAAGACAACATACGGCCTATGTTTCCTTCCAGACATACAGCAAGACGCTATGAAAATGTCAAGAAAATCGATCCAGACGTTTAGCAGTCTATAGACTTCAGCCAGACATACAAACATACAAACAAACATTCATTTTTATATACATATATAGATATTAGATAGAACTTGAGAACCATAAAGTGAATTAGAATTATAAACACTCAGGTCTTACTTGTTACAATATCAAAGGTTCAACAAAGCCACAACAATAAACAGTGAATTTATCTTTCTTACATTCCCCTACAATTGGCTGGTTTTTTCTTAATTTTCATCGATATTCCAGAATAAGGGATGTGTGTGAAGTAATTTTGTTTAATTACCTTTACTTATGCATATCATCACAAAAAACAACCATGCACAAACAAAATTACATTTTTTTAAATTATGGTGAGAGTCTGTTTATATGCAGCTTTTTTGATTGCAAGTACAAATTTAAGCACTATTTGAATTAAGTGCAGATTTTATCCATTCAATCACCGTAAGTGATAGTGAAAAAATTTGCAATACCACTCAATTTTTTTTAGTGCTAATGACAATAATTCCAATCATCACAAAAGCTGGTTAAAAATAGTGCAAACTAATTTTTTTTGCAGTTTTATTTAGTGATAGTGCAATGCTGACATAAATCAATATTTAGTGCACTACCCCCAACTATGCCTTCGTGAAATTTAAAACTTATATCATATATTAATTGAGTTTTTTTTTTAAATAAAAATATTTTAAAAAAAACTCTGTCCTTTTTTGGAAATCACGTTTGGTGCGGAACATTTTTGAGTCCAAATCGCCGCAAAAAGTGTTCGTCATTATTTGTTCAATATTTGCCACTTGTAGTGGAATGCCAAAATTTTCGTAAAATTTATTTATATACCTAATGGACACTGGCACTGGCGTCGGTGTTTATGTTGCTGATATTGACGTAAAGAGGTCATTCAGACTCCCGGACGAGTGCAGGGTCTTCCAGGGTGAGGTCCGTGTGATCTGAAGGGCGACGCTGCAAAACATTGAATAAAATATATCATCTATCGGTATTAAATTGCAAAATATAAATGATATTCATTAGTTTTTTAAAAAACTAGGGCCCTAATCTTGTAAAACGCAACGCAACGCCAAAGAATTACATTGAAAGCAAAAACAAAGTCATAAATATTTTGTAATTTTGTTGTTGCTTGCTACAGATATTCATGTATCGTTTTAAAATTTTCAACGCCACAAGTTATGCACCGTTTAAAATTTTAAAACGCAATGTGAATTTCTGCAGAAAGCAACAACAAAATTCCAAATTGTTATGACTTTGATTTTGCTTTCAATGTAATTCTTTGGCGTTGCGTTGCGTTTTACAAGATTAGGGCCTAGGAGAAATCTTTTGGTTATGCTTATTTTACAATAATTAAAGCTTTGTTCACATTATGTGTATTTGTCATGTGGAATGTCACTTTTCAACACACATGTAATTCATGTGTATGTCAAAATTTTAGTAATACAAAAGGTTCATAATTTTCATGTTTAAATGTTGGTATGTAAAGTACATTTGACATAACCTATCAAGGAAAACAATCTGCAAACAGCTGAGTAGTTATATGTACAAACATTAATAATTATTTGTGTATTTTTTATTATTTATTTACTATTATTAACAGTTAATTTTTGCCGCCACAAACAATTTTGTTAATACCAACCAGCTGATGTCAGATGCTTTGTCACTTGAAAATAGAACTCGTTCTAAATCCAAAATGGTATATGTCCTGTACACAGAGAAATAACACATGATATTGTTTAAAAGTGTTCAGACGATATGTACAAATTTAACATGTGAAAAAGTGACAATCCACATGACAAATACACATAATGTGATTATATGTTAAGGGTGGAGAGCGGTTTAATCCATTATTAAACGCTGTGAAAAATACAGTTTAGCAAAATTATATTATGATAAATAAATTTTGCAACTTAATTTAGCATTAAAATTTTAATTTAACATTCGGCATTTTATTAAGCACTTTTCTAAATTATTTAAACCTTTATTTTAAAAGTTTGGAGAAAGGTTTATGTTGATTAACTGATTTTGACAACAAATAGTTGCACTCAAAAATAAATTTCGTACGAAAATGGATAATTTTTATCTTAACAAAAGTCTTACCTGTTTTGTAAAAAAAAATTTACATTTACGTCCAATTTCACCAAGTTCAGTTTCAATTAACTATCAGTTTTAACTGTCAAAAACATATTGTTAACTGGAAGTTAAAGTAATAGTTAGTTTTAACAGAACTTGGTGAAATTGGTCGTAAGGAAAAAAAAAATGTAACAAGACCTTAGGACAACAAGGTTCTATTTGCGCCCACATTACTTTTAGTCCGTTTCCAATTAACTAAAAAACAGTTTTTGAATAATTTCAATTTAGTACAGAACTATTAGTATCCTTTTAAAAATATCCGTGCTACTTTATTAGTTTTTGCACAAATTGATTCGCAAAAAACCGATAGAACTCTATTGCTCAACGATAAGGCACATGCATTTGAGACAACATGGTTCTAAGTACCAAATAGAACTTTGTGTTACGGTAAGAAATAATTTTTGTAGATAGAACCATAAAAAGTAATAGGTATAAGGGAAATGCAATAAGAGTGACAATTTTTATAATATACATATTTAATGATTTTATTTTGTACAGTTCAAAATGATTTTTTAAAATAAATAGTTTTTCTTTTTAATACGACGAATTTCTGGAATGGCAATAATGGGACTTAAAGGCTTAACCAGAGTAACAAGCTGAAGCCACTGTCAAAAATTAACGAAATGCATTTAAGAACCAAAATAAACATTGATTCCTTACGGAATGTGCGATCAGTTTTTTACTGCTTTAGCAAATGACAGTTTCTCAAAACTTAATAAAAAATTTCCTTAAGTTCAATATGGTTTTAGACATTCAATTCAAACGTATTTGCACAGTTGCTTAAGCCACGTTATGCACACTTTGGTTAGCCCCATAATCCTGGAAATTATGTAATATATGTTTTTTATTCAGGAACCTCGTCTTCAGAAATTCATTTTACGAATTCCAACCCCTTATTACATCTTTTAGCTACACCAGTTACATTATTTTATCAAAAATAAAAATTGGGAATTTAGCACGTCATTAATAAATAAATTAATAATAAATTTTGTATTCCCGAAAATAACTTTTGATACATTATTTTTGTTTTCGTGTGCGTTAGAAATGGCTTACAAATGCAAAATCATATTTCTAGGCAATTCTGCAAAGAAAAAATATAATGTAGTCGCGAATTTCTCGATTCATTTCTTTTCGAACACTCTAAAATTTCTTAGTTGATTTCATAACATAATCTGATTTTACTTCTCGATCTAACAAGTAAAAATCCCTTAAGAATTCCTAACGTTCGTTTTGTGTAACAACTTTTGAATACTCATATTTACAGCTCGTAAAACAATTTTGTTAATTCAAAATTTCTTTTCGTGCAATGTCTTTTCCTAGAGAGCAGGTAAAACTTTTCTCTACCTGCTATTTTCTTTGTCGCACGTTTCGGTTCCAACATTTTTGGTTTACGCGTTATTTCAGAGGTTAATGCAACATTTAGTTCATCCTCAACCACATAGCTTTCATTGGTTACCAATTTACTTACATGTATTTCGTCGATTACTGCTTCTTCCAAACTTTTAAAATTTTCAATAACAAATCTGACCACCATCCCAATAAAAAAATTTCCTTATTTCGCGAAGTACTTACGGTACTATTTAAAATGTTAGTGTACATTTACACGCCACGGAAAAGGACAAAGAAACTTAACTGAACGAATACTTAGCAAATGTTATCAAAAGGGCCACAGAATTATCTTACTACAAGGCAGGTTTGTAAGAGAAAATATCAAAGAATAATTGTAACAACAAAAAGTTCAGCGTCTAAAGCTGATCGTGACACTCACCAGTTTTAAAGCAGCTTTTGTGTGGTACACGCAGGGCTGCCAGAAAAAATTGTGAAAAAATCGTCAATTTCCTGAGAAAAAATAAAAAAATCGTCTTTTTCGGTTTAAATAATCGTCAAAAAAATCGGACAATTTAAATTTAGATTTTAAATAAAGTTTGTTCGATTTTTATTTAAAAACAAGCAAACAAAAATATATTATATACACACATATATCCCCGTATGTTAATGAAATTGTTTGTTAAATTATCAAAGTTGTTTTTGGGAATACAATTACTTATTAAAAGATTTTGTTTGTTGTGCTTAATTCCCTTTTTTAAATAATTGATAAAAAATACCGCAATTTATTGTTGGAGGATAAGCTGTTCCTACATAGAAAAAATTATTAAATTTCTCCAATCACCAAATTTATTCCAAATTCATAATATCAAGCAAACAAGTTGTTGATTTTGCACCTATTACCAAAATGTTTTAATTATTTTATTTTAAACAAAAAAAGTCAATTAAGACTTTTTGTTATTTAATTGAAATTTTAATTGAAAATTTATTTCAAAACAACTAATATGTTAATTAAATAAAAATTTACTGCCTGGCCCACAATGTCGACAAAAACATTTCTTTCGTATATTTATATTGAAAACAAAAACAAGTATTAGTTTTTTATTATTGTTTTCAATATAAAAATGCGAAAGAAATGTTCTTGTCGACATTGTGGGCCTGGCAGGAAATTTTTAATTTTCATTCAACAAAAAAAATAAATGATTCAATTATCACATTAATTAAATTGAAATACTTTTTAAACCATTTTTTTAATTGATAAAACACTTTTCTGTGTATGCGCATTTCACTGGTTGCTTAGGCCAGATCATCAGGAAACGGTCTTTGTTAAATTTAACAAACGTTTCTTAAGGAAAATTTTCATAAAAAATTTGTTTTGTAAACCTTTAATTACTATATTATATTAATCTAAGGTTTTTTCCAAAGTCTTAAGAATAAAAGATACTTTCAATCGGACCATTTTCTAAAAAATTTCAAATTTGTATACCGTTTACAACAGGGGGTATATGTTCTTAAATAAGTTTGTCATTCCTTTCGTAATGGCTACAATATTAACGTTAGGCCCTATAAAGTATATATGTATATTCTGAATCCTTATGAATAGCAAATTTGGTTTAACGATGTCAATCTAACCATGTGTTTGTTGAAATGGGATTTCCGAAGACTCGTATATAAACATTGCTATACATTTATATTAGATATAAAAAAGAACAAAAATTTTTTTTTCTGTGCTGCCTAATAACAAACATCAAAAGATTTAAAATTGTCTTATTTTGAAGATTGAATAAAATCGTCACTTGTTAGAAAAAAAATCAGCAAATCTGCACTTTGCTAATTTTGGAACCAAAAATCGTCAAAATGACGATAAATCGTCCATTCTGGCAGCCCTGGGTACACGCCATATAAAATTTATGTCTCTCAATTTATGTTTCACGCCAGTTGGTTCTATTTGTGCAATATGAAATTTTGTAGCTGAGCAACATGGTTCTATTTGCAATTAAGGTTTCCACATATAGGCTATCAGCCAGTCAGAACCTTGGTAACTGAATCTCAAACTAAAAACATTATGAATAATATCTCAGAGGCTGTACGAGATAGACAACAACTGAGAACGCCAATCGAAAGACCGTAGTCGATTACTAGCGATGTGATATATAACTCATTTTTGGAAAAAAATGTCAGATAGAGCCTTGTTGTCCTAAGGCCGCGAAGAGTCAAAAAACATAATGAACAATGTAAATAAAAGCCTGCGTTCTTGTAAAAATACAAACGAAAAACAGTTAAAATGACTACAAAAAAGTGTTCAGTTAAAATGTAAATAGTAATTTGTATTCGAAGAGTATTCGAAGTATTAAATAAATTTTTGTATAGGTGTTATCTCTGGAGATATTTCGTACGGGATAAAAAACACAAAGTTAGGTGCCTGAAGTCCTAAAATGATAAGTTGCAAAGGTTCTTCACCTTTAATTAGTCCACATGCTTGACATTAATGTACTCCAAATAAAACTTAACTCCGTTCGAAGTAGTTCTAAAGAGACGACAAATAATACTTTACAAAAATACGCGGGCAAAAATGAATCATTGGGCCAGTTGTGTTGCCGAGGATGGAATGCCCGTAAGAGCACTACAAACTCTTAAGTTGTTCCAATATATATTCATGCTTAAAACAACAACATTCCGGCGGAATCCACGATATGGAAAAATTCATCGGCTTTATTATTCAAACACCAAGAACTAAAAATTCTACTGATATAGACATGCTTAACCACCAACAAATTAAAACTTATTTAAAATAAATTTGGGAGAATATCTCAAATAATAAATTTATTATACTCCCATAATTTTTTATTTGCTTTTGCAAAACGTCTGGCAAGATCAAAAATCATTTAATAGTTTTTAAATTACATTATACAATTATCTTCCTACAAAATAAGTTTAATAAGTTAAAAATTGTTAAAAATAAGGTTAAAGTTTGATCAATTTACTGGTCTCTTTTTGGATTGGATTTTATCGTCAAATATTTATTCGGTCTGAACATACCTTATATGATATCTATGTATTTTGTTGGAGCCTTATCTTTTTGAATTGCTTTGTTTTTTATTTAAATTAACATTTTATTACAAAAACTTATTAAATTTTTGTGTTTTTATGTATTCGAATTAAAATCGATTTACCACTTATTTTAAAAATGCTTAGCTGAAACCCGATTTTTTTAAAAATAGCAACTATTCGGAATATTCGAAAACCGTTTTTTAAAAAAGATCGAATAATCGATCTCCCTACAACAAATTAATTTCCAAATTAAATAAGGTTAAACCTAACTTAAGGTCAATAAAAAATATATGTATGTGTGTACATAAAAATTTTATAACAAAAATTAAAACACAAAAAATTTAAGAAAATTACAGCCAGGTCCCCGATGTCGATCGGCAACTTAAGTGAGCGACAACAAGTTACTCATTGTCGTTCTCTTAACCGACCTACTAACCATCGACTTGTCGGGCGATACGTGTCTAACGTATGTAATTCATTTATTTATTGTCAAATTACTATATTGCCACATCCTCAATTACATAAATAAGACGCTAGAATGGATTAAAAATCGGCAAACATATAAATTAAGCGTAAAAATATAACTCTGGCTACAACCAAATCAGAATAGAAAACAAAGGGGAAGCAAAAAAAAAAAAAAAAAAGCAGTAAACAAAAAATATAAAATAGAATTTTATTAAAAATATTTTAAAAACATATTTAATTTTACACGTGGTGGTGTTTAAAAAAAATATAATAATAATAATAAAAAATATTTTCTGCCTGTTTTTCAAAATATAATAAAAATTTTCGAATGGGAAAATAAATTGAAACAACAATAAAAAACTCAAATTTGTTTTTGTTTTCCATATAAATTTCCTAACGAATATTTGAATTTTAGTTTGAAAAATAGGCCGTTAGTGTTTGTGTGTAAAGAAAATGTTGTTAAATATTCCCTGCAAATAATATTTGACTACTTGATCCATTTTAGATAAAATGGACTACTTACAACATGGTCCTATGTAATGCAATCACGGACCATGTCATTGTTAATAAAGAGTTTGTAGTTAAACGACATGTCATCGTTTTTAAACGATTTCAGAACCATTCATCTGGAGTATACCATGGAGTAGTTTCGAAACTAATCTACTGGGAGTATGTATGAACATGGAGTAGTATTAAGACTACTCCGTTGTAATGCAAAGCTGGGTTACCTTTGGACCATAGTCCCTTATGGGCTATATTTTGCATGCGTGTATGGACTAGTCGTATTATTTGCAGGGTTTTAACAAAATTCCTATGTCGATAACTACAACACAAATGACTGATTATGATATTTGTGGTCGCATAATATTTCTTAGTGGGCCGCAATATGTTTGAAAACTCTTACGTTATCGTTCGCTTGCATTGTCGATCGACTTGTCGTGCTGAAAATTCTTAATGGGCCGCAAATCAGCTGTTTGGCGTTGAAAATGCAAGCGAATGTGCTACGTTATATTACCTTTATTTCCAGCAGTCCCAACTAAGAACAATGATATTATTTTAATTATTAATTTTATTGACAAGTTCACAATGGTTTTATGCTGCGTAGCTGGAATTATTATAAAAATGGCGTATATATCTATATGTTACACAGTTGAACAGTTGTATCTTATATTACTTAATAGTGTTGCCACATAATAGTTATTCACATAGTAATGTTACTCCATATGACACAATCAAGGCATAAACATAAGGTGTACCCCGTATGTCACAGAGTAAGACCACCATGTGTGTACTACAATAATTCTTATAGTAATAACACAGTCTAATAATAATGCTTATTATTAAAGTCGACATCGGGGGCCAGACTGTTAATTTAATAAATGTTAACAAAATAAAATATAAACTAATTAAATTAGCCTTCGGTTGTAAGGAAGAGCATTCCAAAGACGAATAGCGTTGATCAACATTTTCCATTCCAAAACTAGGCATCGAAATTTCGGAAATATCATTCTTTTGCCCCTTGGTGATGTAGCAAATCTTATTTTTTCAAAGAGGTATTTCGGCTCTTCGGTGTAAACTACTTTATGCAAAAACAAAAGAATCCTTTTCTTAAGAAGACTTTCAAGTATGCTGAGACTTGGTCACGCTTTTTTGGTCTGTGATTATATCTTATGGTGTTGTTATGTAATACTTTAGTTTGCTTTTTTTTTGTACTAGTGGAATCGCAATGAGAAAACAACTCGCATCCGTATGTAAGGCTTGGAACCAAAAAAGCTTTTGTTAATATGATTCTTACATTCAGCGGTGTAGTTTAACATAAATTTGTCCCACCACTGTATTTATATGGCTTGACCAATTAAAGTTGCTGTTGAACATTAATCCCAAATTTTTTGCCGTTGTGATTATGAATATGACGTGCAGAAAATTTCAGCCTAAAGTTTTACGGTCTGATATTTTCAAATTTTAGAAAAAAAAAACACAGATTTTTAGAACCTAAAGCAAAAAAAAAAAACAATAAAATAAAAAGATTTCTTTAAAAAAAATATTGAAACGCAGTTTGCGACTTTTATTGTACTTCTAAACAAATATTTACCCGGTCGATTTAAAACAGTTAACAAGTAAACAAACTAACAAAAACATATTCACAGCAAAAAAAGATTGTTAGTTAAATTAAATAAACTTAAAAAAAACAATTTGGCATTACATAAAGAACAAAACAGTGTAATAAAACAAATGAGTGTGCTGACGTAAACGATAAGAAAAATTTAAAATAAATAAAATTAAGTTAAATTATTAAATGAAGTGCGAAGTTTTTGTTTATTTAAGTAAAAAACTCTGAAATTATCATAAATGTCTTAGTAAAATTCCATAAAGATATTTTCTAATTGTTATCTTTGAAAAACATTATCTTGATAAATAAAATGTTATGAAATCTGGATTAAGTTTAGAAATATAAAATCACATGACTTCCGTGTAGCTACCAGAGAAGTATAAAATTAAGTTAAATTATTAAATGAAGTGCGTAGTTTTTGTTTATTTAAGTCAAAAACTCTGAAATTATCATAAATGTCCCAGGAAAAACTTTTTGAATTTTGGTAATAGGTCGTAGTTATTTCATACGTTACCTGGTAAGTAGTTGTCATTACAATTGTCAGTATTCTGAAAACATCAATAAGTACTTGCTAGTAATGACCTCAGTAAGTACTTTTCAATACTATTATTTTCAGTAATGAATATTTGCTTACTAATGATCAGCTAAATAACTACTTATTAGTTGTCTTGTTTTCAGTACTGAATATTTACTTACTAATAACGAGCTCCATAACTACTTATTAGGTCCATTTACTAGCACCAATTAAATAAAAACTAGTTATTTTTTGACCTCTTGTAAGTATTATGTAAGTAATTATAATTCAACTTACTGGTAGTTAAATAATAACTAGATATTTTGTGACTTCTAGTAAGTGTATTGTTAGTACTGAATTCTGTGGACAACTCGAACAAAATTAAGTAGTTATTCAGCCGAAAAATAAGTAGTGTTTATTTTTCTCCAACGTTACTTGCTAACTTACCAGGTAAGTAAAGTTTTTGCTGGGGTCTTAGTAAAATTCCATAAAAATATTTTCTAATTGTTATCTTTGAAAAACATTATCTTGATAAATAAAATGTTATGAAATCTGGATTAAGTTTAGAAATATAAAATCACATGACTCCAAAATACGTAAGAACTTAATTCCCAGATTCTTTTTATTAAAATAGTTAAGTAAAATACATACAATTTACAGTAAGCACTAAGATACAAAGAATGCTGACGAAGGCCGTAGAGGGCCAGAAAATGCATTATATTCTGCTGGTATCTAATAGTTGTATACATTTTCTGTTTATTATTTACTTCATTGCTAGCCAAAGGATACCTAAAGTAAGCCTGGTAACAGAAATATACAAACAAAAATTCTGATAGTGTTGGAAAATTTTGGAGGAGTAAGACTGTTAAAGTATAATTTGATTTAGACTACACATTCGAATTAATATGAAAAATTGCATTGGAAATTTTAATAATATATTTGGACAATTTGAAAATATATTTAAACAATTTCAAAATACATTTAGTAAACTTAAAGATATATTTGGAAAATTTTTAAATTCGTTTGGGAAATTTTGAAATGCAATTGGAAATAGTGTTATGTTTTTTTTTATCAATAATCAAATATGGCTAAAAATAAAATTTTTATTTTTTTTTGTTGCGATTTTTAATAAATGATCTTTACGAATTGTGATTGATTAATATTTAAGGTTGGTTTATATTATATTTTTTACAAATAAATAACAAAAAGTTTTCTTAATATTTTTTATTATGACAGAAGGATCTATGACAATTATGTGTGAAAAAATATAGTCCAAATGCTCGCTACGGCTTCAATCCATATTTTCAATAACTCTGAGACATAATTTATTTTTAATTTCGTTAATGTGCCGAATTATCGCACCCTTAAGCTTTTAAATTGCTCTTGGCTTATTAGCGTATACTTTTTCTTTTAGATATCCTCAAATAAAGAAGACCAACGTTGTTAAATCACATGACGTAAGATAACACGGCCAAAGAATTTCTCGCGCAAAAGAGCCATTGCTTCGTTGGCTGTGTAGCAACTGGCAGCATCCTGTTGGAACCACATATCGTCCAGGTTAATATCCTTAATTTCTGGTCACAATTGCCTAATTATATTACACATTTTTACATCTTTGTCGTGAACTATTTAAGTTGTAATGGTTTTTCCAGTTTTGTTGAAATTTTCTTAAAAGTTGTGTAAAATTTTTTGAACTCAAGTATATTTTGTTTTGTTAACTTCAACTTTGTTATTTTTTTGTTTAATTTATAGGCACTTTTTTATTTGTTATTCTCCCGTTTTTTTCATGCTGCCCTCGTTTTTAAAAATGTTTAGCGATTTTCTTTTCTATAAAAATTGTTCATCGTTTTGAATATTTTGTGAAAATCTCTGAATTCGAACAATATTTAATGAACTCCAAAATATTAGGCCTAAACTTTTTTGATATTTGAAAATGAAAATGCGTTTTGGCTATTTTAGCGATTATTTTAAAAGTTGTGTTAAATTATTAGATTTACTGTCAGTTTTTAGAAAATGAAAACAAATTTTCGTGCAAAAAATTATATTGAAAATAACAATAAAATACGAAAATCTGTTTTTGTTTTCAATATAATTTTGTTTTCATTTGTTAAAAAAAAGGTAGTTAAGTAGAAATGTACTGATTTTAAACTTATTTTTTTCTATTTTTTAACATTATTTTTATAACTTCGCATTTTTAAATTGTTTTAGTATTTAAGATTTAAGCATTTTTTCTTTTTATAACTTGTTTCCTTTTTTTATATTTTACATATTTTATTAAAAACTTCTTTTTTAAGGATTTTAATTGGATTTTTATGGATTTTATTAAAAAAGTTGTTTAAACTCATGTTTCTGCGTTTTTAATTTGACAAGTACTTTTGAATTTCTTTTTTTTTTTTTTTTGGTAAAATTTTTATATATGATAAATTTAGAGATTTAAAGCGGGATTTTAATCATTAAAATTTTTTTTACTATTTTGGGGTTTATATCTTATAAAGGTACCGTTTTGAATATAAAAAAAATTCAACATTTTTTTTATTTTTCGAATGAACTCCATGAGGTAAATTTTAATTTTCTAAATCTTTTTTTAATAGTCAAATTTCTTCAATAAAATTCGAAAAATAATTTTGAATATAAAAAGTAACTTATAAAAAGAAATAATTCTCACATTCCATTAAAATTATTTTTTTTTTTTATTTTAGTGGGTTTTTAAGCCACACACCATTTTATGGGTTTGCTGTGATGTGTGCAACATATACAATTATTGCTTCTAGACCAAACTTTTGGTAAAGCGATTGACGTTCTGCCAGTTTTTAGAACGCGAGCTCAAAAGTGATTCGTTTAACTATCATTTAAAACCAAATTTCAAAATTTGTTTTTGTTTTAATGTTAGATAAACGAGCCACTTTTAAGCTCGCCTTCTAAAAACAGGCAATTAGAATCATTTTCTGAGTCGATCTAACGATGTCCGTTCGTTAAACCTTATCCTATATGCAAAGTACAGGTTACTTCATAATTGGATAAAAGTTTGCTCTACATTTAAATCGACATGAGAAGGAATCCTTTTGAGATAGAGTATTTGTGCCCACCTTCTTATGATTAGATTAGATTGAATTTGGCTTAAAAATATTTTATTGTAACCTAAATCTCCTTACCAAAAGACTAATTTTCGCCCATTTCGTAGAAATAAAAAGTATGTTTTCAGCAAAAACCACAATTAATCACAAATATAAAAGTTAACGTAAGGTTAGGACTTAGGCGGATGCGACTGTCGGAGCTACAATTAGGTACTTGACAGATCTAATAAGCGTACTCACAACTGTCGACTATTTTCTGGCAAATTGTTTAAATAAATTTTTTAAGTCATGGTTAAATTTAATTTGAAATTAATTTTTAACGCTGAGTGGTTTAGAGATATACTTACTTACTTTTTCGTTAAAAATCTTAATTAAGCGTAATTTGACGAAAATGATTCCCCGATTTAATTATTGTTTGAATATTTTTTAAGAACAATAACAAATAATCATGACAGCGTTGTATTTTCCTCAAAATACGTAAGACTTGTATGATAGTGTAAACTAGCCATTAGCTGGCAATCATCTTGCTGACATTTGCTTACGATGGGAATGAACCAAATGACACACAGCACACGCTACAATTAATTAACTCAAAGAAACTTTTCATTAACGAAACATTTCAAGAAATTTTTTGGTTCTGCAACTCTAACAAAAATATCCTGTACTACTTTCTTTTGCTGAGAGAGTGACCAATTAACAGTTTCCACTTTTGTTGTCATGCACATAAGAAATAAAAAATAAGTGGAAAATTAATTTAAATTTTAAATAAATTAAAAATATCCAAATTTATTTCCTAAATTGCTTTTAATATTAGCAGGCTTATTATTAATATTTTCCATCTTCATTAAAAGATCTTGTTTGTTGTGCTTAATTCCCTATTTTTATTCTTGATAAAACACTGAAAATTAAGCACAACAAACAAAATATTTTAATAAATACTCGTAATTATGTATTCCCAAAAACAACTTTGAGACTAAACTGAAATGGCAATTTGTTTTAATTTTGATTTCTTTCGAAAACAATAAAAGCAATTTGTTTTTGTTTTTAATATTTTTGGCTTTTCTAAAATTTATTTGCAAAAACGTTTCCTGATGATCTCGCCTAAGCAACCAGTGAAATGCGCCTAGAAACAGCTTATCCTCCAACAATAAACTTTCAGTATCCTATCAAGAATAAAAATAGGGAATTAAGCATAACAAATAAAATCTTTTAATAAATAATTATGTATTCCCAAAAACAACTTTGATAATAAATTTTCTATCTTCTATTTATCTTTTCTATCTAAAAAAAACTTCACTAGTGTTGATTTTCCATGTCTTAAAAGATCTTTATTCATAAAAATATCTTATATTTAATAAAGGGGTACATAACAACTTTTCTATGTAAATTTTCCATAATAAAGTTTCTTTTAATTTTATAACTGTTTGTATATACGGGTTATAATTAATAGCATTTTTTCGGGACAAATATAATTTATTTAATTTATATGCATTAACTTCATTTGGTTGTTTTTCAAATATCATCAGCTTTGCTTGATATTTACAAAAACATTTGACTTCTTTTTGCAGCAATTAATTAATGGTTTACTTTCACTGCATATAAATCCTATAGTTTGATCACAGGCTGTTTTATACAAATTTCCTCCACTTACCCCAACACAAGGAGAATCTGGTTGGGCGCTGACGTCATTAAACATGGAGCCTATAACAGATTTTCCGGTTGTATACCAGGTATAAGTATAAGTAATTGGATCCCCAATAGCTCCAACCCAGAAGGAATCTATTGAACTAATGAAAAAAACACACAATTAATTTATTAAATTGCCATTAAATCGTAGAGGATAATCTTACTTGGTCAAACCTTGATAATTAGCATCATTAAATTCTTCAACACTTTCGAAGGTTACCAGATGCATGTCGAGTTTTGCGCATGCAATAGCAGCTTTGTTCCACGAGTACTAAAATAAAGTAAACACTAACTGTTAGATTTTTCTTTATAAAAATTACCTTATTTTTTGTTCTTTAGATTACATCACAATTTTTAAATCGAATTTGCTTACTGATGGACTGTATTCAACATAATAATTTATTTTGTTTATTGTCAACATTTGACCTTGTAACCCGAATTCGGGAAACGCAACGAGAATGGTAGCGAATAATATTAATGAATTCATTTGGATGTCTTAGAAGAAACTGTGCAAGTCCGAATTCCTATGGTTCCTTTTATACTGTAAAGTTGGAGATAAAAAAATCAGTGATATACAATAGGTATTTAAATAATTAAAATGATTTATATAAATAAGTAAAATGTGTATCATAAATGTATACCAAAAGTATAAGTTCTAAGAAATATTTGTTATCTTTGAAAAACATTATTTTGATAAATAAGTTTTTATTTAGCCTGAATTTTTTTTTGGAAATGCAAATACTTTATTTCAGTGGTATTTGAGATTATTATCTTAAATTAAACAAAAAAATGTAAAAGTTTTTTTTCATTTAAATGAAAAAAAAAAACATGTTATCTTTTAACACTTTATCACAGACGTATGTGGAGTTTACTTTTTTTGTAAATAAAAACTTTTTCACAACAGTCTGATATGCAAAGTGGAGAAAACTGGTGCGTCCATATGGCTAAACGGGTACAAACACGGATGAATTTTTGTATAAAAAAATTTGTATTAAAATTGTTAGGTATAATTTAAAATTTTTGAAGAATAAATCGTATTTTAATAGATAATGTTCGACCATTAGAATGACAGTATTCCCAAGCCAACGTTTTTATTTTCAATTAGTGCAACAAAGTGACCACAGCCATAAAAACATAATGTTTCTTGTACTGTGATAGGTTGTTCCTTCATGTTTCTGTTCACTGATAACCTGGGCTATGTGAATTTTCTCTAAATTTGGTAATATAATAAATTTATTTTTCTTCTCAACCAAATTTGCGATATATTTGGGTGTTATTTTCGAGACATCTGAAAACCGTTTTGAACAGTGAAATTAATTGCCACCATTTTATTGATGTGTATAATGTTCTATAAACGGATATATTTTGATCATTAGATTAACACCGCGCACAAATTTGTTAAAATAGATTGTTGAGGAAGAATCGTGGAAAAAGCTTGACACTTATGCAGTTCATAAATTGTAGATGGCCTACGTCTACTTCTTAGTAGGATTTCATAATTAGCTGTTTGCTGTTTTGGGCATACATCATCTGGAATACCTTGCAGTTCGATTTTAACTTCATATTCTCCACAAAAAATAACCATTATTTTCTAGACATGTACATTGTTTTCGCCACCTTCATTATCAGTACCAAACATAAATATAGTGCATACCCATAATTTGTAGCGTCAATTTACAATTTAAAATCGTTAAAAAATAAGTCAAATAAACCAAAAAAAAATATGTTTTGTTGAATATTTATTTTTATTGACTATGGACACGACGCCATCAAAATGCGATAAAAAGAGTCTGCCAGTGGAAAAACGTCGCAAGTTACTAACAAAAGTATACAAGCAAAATGGTTTTGCAACGTGAAATAAATGACAACGCGATTGTGGATGTAAAACTTTTTTCCACTAAAAAATAATTATAAACTGTTAATTTGGATGTAATTTAAATTTTAAATTTTTTCATATTTTGCAGAAAAATTTTTATTATCATTATTTTTGATAATAAAAAAAAACTAAATAAAAAATAAATAATCCTGCCTGTTAAAAACGTTTTTTTGCTGTCCTGAAAAATAATTATTTTGTAACTTACAACGTTATTGGCGGCTGTGCTTCAATTATATTTCCAATAAACAAAAATCAAAAAAATCGCTTTATTCAACACAAATAAAAGTGGTGGGTGCATCGATCAACTCGATTTCTTGTTGTTGCAGTTTTTCTGTAATATTCTCCCATAAACCCTTTGTACCACTGATGGGATTTGTGGTACAATTGTACAAAATTTGGTACAATCGAAACTTAATTGGTACACTGGTACAATTCACCCTATTTTGGTACAATTAAAAAAAAAATACACACGTAGTTTTATCATTTGTTTGAGGTTGATTTTTTCACTTTTCTTTAAAAAAAAAAAAGAAAAGTGAGTGACCAGAACTATCAAAAATTACATTATTGTTAATTTGTGTTCATGATGTTATACTAACATATTAAGTACATGCATACATAAGTATATCCCCGTGGGAAGCCTGGGATCATGTGTCTATAAATCGTCACTTTTGTCGACTGTTTTGGTGACACAGTCTACACTTTTGTCTGCGAAATTTTGAAGGAAATTTAGGGAATGTAAGAAAGAAAAATTCACTGTTTATTGTTGTGGCTTTGTTGAAGCTTTGCTATTGTTACAAGTCAGACCTGCGTGTTAAAAATTCTTATTCACTTTATGGTCTTACTTGTATAATATTTTTAGCTCTTCTAAAGTATTTGGAAAAAGTTTCCTGACGAGCTGGCCTAAGCAACCAGCGAAATGCGCATAGAAACTAGCTTTCCCACAACAATAAATTTCAGTGTTTCTAATCATAAATAAAGATTGGGATTATTAGCACATCATTAATAAATGAATTAATTAATAATAAATATTTCATTCCCGAAAATAATTTTTGATATTTGATGAATTTGTGTACATTGGTTGCAATTTGTAATGACGAAGCCTACTGAAAATAGTGAGAATCGGTTCAGAATTTCACATAGTTCCCATACAAACTATTTGCCGGAATAGTATTTGTGCGTATAAACTATCGTATTATGTTAATATTTAGATTGAACTTTGGCCAAACTTATTTTATTGCAATTTAAAATATTCTTATCAAATTTTATTGAAATCGGTCCATAATTGGCGATGGCTCCCAACAAATGCTACTCCGGGAAATAGCTTTTAATGCCATAATTTCCTTTTGAATGTTGGTATTGACATAAATATTGGCTACAATAACTTTATGGGCAGCTACTATGTCATCAAAAATGTTTTATGTCGCCTTTCTTAAAATTACTTAAAGGCACACAAATCTCAAATGGATGAAGATATCTAAAAAATATTCGCCACAAAGAACTTCCACATAATCTTAACCTCCTAACATAATTTTGATCTAGAGAGCTCATTATTGCCCATGGGTCCCAAATAGTAAGAATGCACTTCCGAAAATTTGTCTTTTTATTCTGTGGTTTTTGATATCAAACTATATAGACTATACGTTACTATGCTTTTTTATTTTGAAGCGAAATTGGGTACAATTTATGTAAATTTGGTACAATTTTGCCATTGAGACAGTACAATTTTGTTAAAGATTTCTGGCTCCATTAAACTATTTTTGAACATTAAAACCGAAAAACAATGTCAGTTACCTTCTTTTTTCGAAAAATGGAGTTAAATAGTTTTTCTAAAAAAACCTTTTTAATCAAGTTATTTTTATATTTTACGGAATTAAGGCAACTTTATTATTCATTTGTGGAAAAAAAAAATATATTTCACTCAGCACGTTAATTTACCCATATTTTACGAAATAAGGGAGCTACCCAGTTTTTCCAAAAAATACTTTTTTTGTCCTTCTATTCTTATATATTTATATATATATATATATATATCAAAAATAAGCCGAGTTATTGTCTGTTATGCATAAACTTTATTAAAAGGTTTACCCTTTATGCACAAGCTTTAAAATAAATTTCTTAATTTTATGAAATTCAAAGGCCAGTTTTTGGGATGGGGATTAACGTAATACTCGGTTTCACATAGTTAACTTGGTGTAAAATTGCTTGTACACTCACAATATTCTGTACGTAAAATTAAATGAAATTGTAATATAAAATAAATGATTATTCAGTTAAAAACCGGTCCACTTCTTTATAAAATATTTTTAACGAAAAGTTGATTTAACCTTGACTGTCAAAAATCCAACGTCGAATTTCTTAAAAACAAATGAATTTTCAGTTATTTTATAACAATTAACTATAAGGGTAACTATAGTTACCCTAAGCAGTTTGGGATTAAATCCCAGCAAAATCGGCTCAGTAGGATCAGAGCTATGAAACAAAATGTGGAACCACCACCCTTAAAAATTATTAATTTTGTTACAAAAACTAATATAAATGGTGGAATAATGCACGGAATGATGTAAAATTTTGCACAAATTCGTTCCATATGACTGGAAATCATAGAGTTAAATTTAATGAAGATCGGTTCCTTATTTGCCCTGGGCCATATATAAACCCTACTTCCGAAAAAAAGTTTAGTACGCCTAAAACCGTAATAAATACCGCTATCATAATAAAACTTAATACTTCACAGTTTAAAATGACTAGAAATCACGCTGTAAAATTTTATGTAATTTATCATAAGCCCCACATAAAGCCTACTCTCGGGAAACAAATTAGTACGTCTAAAACCGTAATATATAATGTTATTATAATAAATTTTAATACGTCTTAGTTTTATAGGATCTGAAATCATACTAATAAATTCGTAATGATCGGTCCATAATATACCATAGGCCCCATATAAAGCCCAATCTAGGAAATTAACTAAATACGCCTAAAACCGTAGCAGATATTGCGGTAAACTTTGTTCTAATTTAGCTTCATATGCCCATAAAAATACAATACATACAATTTTGCGATATATGGTCCATAATTTACCTCAAATCCCATATTAGGCAGCCTGCTGAAATTCAATGCAAACGCATAAACTAATTGCCCTGCTGCATTGAAATATATTCTAATTTATGTTTTTAATACCAGAAATCTCTCTACAAAATTTTTTGATGTTTGATCCATAATTTATCATGGGTCCAATATAAATTCACCTCCTGAAATCATTTTAGTTCGGCTAAAACTGTCATGAATCATGATATTTTACTCAAGCTAGTTCAAATTTCTGAAAAAGGAGAGCATAAAACTTTTCGATTGTCGGTTAACAATTTAATATAGGTCTAAACCGCAACCGTATGATTTTAGAAAAATTAAATAATAATATATATATATCACTAGCTTAACCCGGTGCGCTTCGCTACACTGACCCCGCACATTTTTATATTGAAATTTATAGTTTACTATAATAGTAGCTTTAACCACGTTTGAAGACTCTCCCTTTAATAGTTCTTCAGTTGAGCGATATTTAATGTATGCATCCTATGGGAGGTATTTCCCCCCCTGCGCCTACCCGCTTTATTTTTATTTTCAAAAGTGTTTGAACATTCTCACTATTACAGTTCTTAAGATATGCGATGTTAAACATTGGCGTCCTATGGGGTATTCCTATACCCCCGCTGCTATTTTATTTCAATTCCGGGGCTCAGAAGATCCTACTACAAAAAGTTCAGCAAAATGCGTGCAGCGGCTCTTAAGATATGCGATAATTAATATTGGCATCCTATGGGGGGTACCAATTCCCCTGCCCCTATCGAAAAAATAAGTAGCCTATTTTATTTTTAGGGTTCACGTGATGTTACTGTAAAAATTTCAGGAAAATCGGTTCGATAATTAATATTGGCATCCTATGGGGGGTACCAATCCCCTGCCCCTATCGAAAAAATAAGTAGCCTATTTTATTTTTAGGGCTCACGTGATGTTACTGTAAAAATTTCAGGAAAATCGGTTCGATAATTAATATTGGCATCCTATGGGGGGTACCAATTCCCCTGCCCCTATCGAAAAAATAAGTAGCCTATTTTATTTTTAGGGCTCACGTGATGTTACTGTAAAAATTTCAGGAAAATCGGTTCGATAATTAATATTGGCATCCTATGGGGGGTAACAATTCCCCTGCCCCTATCGAAAAAATAAGTAGCCTATTTTATTTTTAGGGCTCACGTGATGTTACTGTAAAAATTTCAGGAAAATCGGTTCAGTAGTTTCGGAGTCTATAAAGCGACAAACAAACAAACAAACAAACAAACAAACATACATAATCCATTTTTATATATATAGATATAGGGCCCACGCATGAAATATTCGAAATGTTAGTGGAGGGTACTAAAGATTCGGCACAGCCGAATATAGCACTCTAACTTGTTTTGCTTATAACATATTTCTTATGTTTTTAATTATTTGTTACGTCTCACATACAAAAGGTATGAATTAAGAAAATATTTTTTCTTACAAACAAAGAAGGTGATCTCAACAGCTTTTTGTTTCACGTACTTTTTATATGTATGTATTTAGTTATTTGTTGCTTCTCATATCTTCTCATATTAATCTTTTAAACAGAATTAACCGAAACAATTAGAAGTGTTAAAAATTTTAAAAAATTAAAAGAGGACTCTAATGACACAATGGAAGATTTTATATGTTGAAAAAAATCCAGGAAAAAAAACTGAGAAGTGATATATTTTGTATTATGGGTTGGTTTTGATTTCTCAAACATCCACGATAAATGAAAGAATTTTCTCCAAGTCCAGTTTTATCAATTAATACGTATTAATTAAAAAATATGTATTGCATATTTATGAATTATTTTTTTGTTTACTCGTTTTAGTTCAAGAATTACAATGTGTAACTCCATATAATAAATCATATATGAATTTTTTATTTATTGAAATTACTTAATTTATAAAAAAAAACTTTATTAATCGGTATACCGATCAACAGCAAAATTAACCGATTATTAAACGATTAAACAACAACCTCGATTAATTAATCGAGCGATTAACCGATTGAGGAAAGAGCCCGATTAAATGAATACCATACGTCATATAGAACGAATTTATGCAAAATCTTTTATCAATCCGTGCACTATACCATCATTTATGTTAGTTGTTGTAAAAAAAAATCTCCATTTCTTAAGGTGGTGCCGATTTTACTAGATTTCAATCCCAAAGATAATTAAGATAACTACAAGCAATTTGACCCCAACAATGTTCTTTTCTTTTGAGTTTTTCGAAAGTTAGCGTGTTTTCAACAGACGTACAGACGAACAGACAGATTGTAATGGCTAAATCGATTTGACACCAATAAATTTATGAATTTTCATATGAAGAATACATATTATTCAGATGTTAAAACAAAAAACTTAAAAATTTTAATTATTGCGTTTTGTTATGGAACTCCAAATTTGTACTTTGATATATTATAAAGCATTTTAAGATAAAATTGTATATATTTTTTCATTTAAATCAGAACAACTTTATAACTTTTTCGTTTAATTTTAGATAATATTCTCTAGAACGCTGTTATTAAGTGTTTTCATTGCCAAACTTAAACCAGACACCATAAAAATCTATTTATCAGCACAGCGGAATTAGTATTGTTACTTGTTTTTAATAAAATGAACTACTTTTTAGGAAAAAAACGAAATTAGTAATACGCAAAAACTCAGAAATTCAAACTGATTAAACAATATTTGAGGAGATACATAACAAAACGCAATAATTTACATTTTTTTGGATAAATCACCCATTTTTTAATATTATAGTTTTCCAGTATTATTTCAAACTAACAGTATAATTTCTAGTCACATAGAACGAATTTGAGGAAAATCTTATATAAACCCGTGCATTATAACATTATTTATGTTCGTTTTTGTAATAAAATTATCAATTTTTTAGGGTAGTGGTTCCACATTTGGATTCATAGCTCTGATCCTACTGAACCGATTTTGCATAATTTCAGTGTTAAACTGCTAAGGACAACAAGAAGCAATTGGACACCAATAGTGTTCTCTTCTTTTGCGTTGTTCGAAGGTGAGCGTGTTTCAACAGACGGACAGATGGACTGGCAGACGGATAGTTCTTAATTGACTTTTAATTACTAAAGGACTAAAGGACCCATATACAGCGAGCGTAAAAATACAATGTTCAACTTGTTTTCCAGTACATAAAGAGTTTTGTTAGTTATAAAAATATTAAATTTCTACTCTGCCACATTTGACTTCACGCTTGCTGTCATCTGTAACAAATACTTTGCTCCAAAACTTGGTGAAAGCAAGTTGTACAACAAAGTATCTATAGTGAAGCGTGGTAGGGTTGGTTGTTGTAATACATTCTACAACAGTAGGAGCATCCCAATAGTCGCTCGTTGTTAATCCAACTAAAAAACATAAGCAGCAGGCATTCTCTGAAGAAAATTCTGCAGCACGAGAGGTCAAAAATGTCTACTGACTAAGAGAATAGAAGCCGTCCAAAAAGCGAAAAGAAATCAAGCAAAGTCTTAGCCACTAAAAGCTCTTAATTTTTTTTTTTTTTTTTGCGCGTTAATAACGGAGTATATTTATTTTTTATTGTACTGCTTTTTTTGTTTTTGAAGTATTTTAAATTTTTTCTTTTATATTGTTATAACATTATCCAAAGTTTTGTAAATGACAATAAACTCCTAAAAATTGAAGTTTCTTTTTATTAAAATAACAATTTTTATCAGGGCTGTGGAGTCGGAGTCGGAGTTGAAGAGAAGGCGTTGAGGTTTTTGTACCGGAGTCGGAGTCGTAGTCGTAGTACCCGCAAAAACTCGCGACTCCGACTCCAGAATTTTTCGTTATAAAAAATTAAGAAAAATGTTCTAATTTTTTCCAAAATAAAAATTCTTCGAATTTGGCGATGCAATATTTCAAATATCGATTTCAAATTTTTACAGAATCATTTTCCTGCTATAGTTAACCATTTAAAAGGTACTGCATTAAAAACAAGTTAGAGTGCTAAATTCGGCTGTGCCGAATCTATGATACCCTCCATCGACAGTTAGAATATATGAGAGCTATAAGTTATTAGTTAATCTTTATAAAAATTGGTTCCGGTTTAAACCAATTTGACTACAATCAGACTGTGTTATGCTTTTATTTCTTGCAATTTGAACTAACTTGAATAAAATATCATGAATCGCAACAGTTTATGCCGCACTAAAATGACTTTCAGGAGGGGAATTAATATTAGACCCATGGTAAATTATGGACTAATCATCACGAAATCCTGTAGAGTGATTTCTTTTTTTATAAATCTAAATGGAATAAATTTCAATACAGTAGTGAAATTTGTGTCAACGTTAAACGTGCTTTTCAGAAGGCTGCTAAATAAAGGACCTAAGATAAATATGAACCGATAATCAGAAAATTGCATGATATTATTTCTGGCCATATGAACTAAAACTGGACCAAGTTTTACCACAATATCTTTGTCTGCTATGGTTTTAGGCATATTTAAATAATTTCTCGGAGTGAGCATAATACTCGTATTGGACATTATATGGTAAATTATGAACCGAATTTCACGAAATTTTATAGTCTGAACTTTTGTCCTATAAATCTTTGACGTTCCAAACTGTATTACAATAGCATTATGTATTAGTTTTTCAACATACTAAACTGTTTTCCGGGAGTAGGCTTTATATGGGTCATATGGTAAATTAGGAACGAATATTCACAGTATGATTTTTAGTGCTATAAAACTGTCACCTACCAAAGTTTGTTATAATAGCATTATGTGTTACAGTTTTAGACCGATCTTCATCAAATTTTGCAGTTTGATTTCTTGTCTTATGAACCAGTGACGTAGCACATTTTAATATGATATCAATATTTATTACGGGTTTAGACGTACAGTATTATTTCTAGTCATATAGAACGAGTTTATACAAAATCTTATATCATGCAGTGTATTTTGCCACCTTTTATGTTTGTTTTTGTAACAAAATTGTCAAACTTTTAAGGTGGTCTAATTTTTCTCGACTTCAATCCCAAACTGCTTAGGATAACTAGAAGCAATTTTAAACCAACATTGTTCTTATCTTTTGAGTTCGTCAAAAGTGACCGTATATTTAACAGACCCACATCAGAACCGACTTAGAATTACTCAAGAAACCAGAATATAAAAACTTTATGGGGTAGATGCATAATAAAATGTTTCACACGGAATGACAAACTTTAAATACCCTCATTTAACACTAGTGGTGAAAAAAGCCAATACAATAAGAAAAATAAAATAAACAAAAAAAAATGGTTTAAAAATCTTCCAAATATATAAGAAATGTTAGTTTTTTGAAATAATTTTTTTTAAATGTGGACAACGAAAATAAAAGGTATGTTTATATGTTAATATGTACGTGCATCAATGTTTTTTTCTTTTATATATTGGGGATAAAAATTTTATGAATTGTCAAAGATAAACAACTTAACTGTCTAAAATGCTGATCTAAACGGTATAGTTTATGAAAGTAGCTTACGAGTAGCACTCACTAGTTTGAAAATCACAAGTGTAAATGCACTATATTGGCTTGGCCTGTTCATCGGCTTTATTTGCTTAGGTTATATTAAAAAAAATAAAACAGATTTTAGAATATGGTTCTTGATTTAAATGAAGGATAAGCATACGAAGTTTTCGTTCGAAGTCCAGGAACATTTTGTAAAAGTATTTGAAAATTAAAAACGAGAAAAAATTCTTTTTTTTTTTTTTTTTTTTGATAATAATGATATAGTATTAAAGTATGAAATTATCAGCACTGGCTGTCCTCTTCCTAATTATATTCTCAACTTATGACATGCCATATTGTCAAAGTTCCTAATATTTGACAGTCAATACAGGCCATATTGTTCACGCTATTTTTGTCAAATGGATGTAAAAGTATTTAGTCTGTCTTGCCAAATGACCATGGAAGGATATCACTTTTAGCCATACGTGCTTCTATAAAATTACAATATTTTCCTGTGCTGAAACTTATTTTTATCGCAAACGTAACTTTAGCGATGAGGGCTTTTTCTGTAGAAAATTTTCGTTACACAGAAAAAATTATCAGTAGTTTTTTACAAATTAAAAAAATTGTTTAAAAAGTATTTAAATTTAATTGATGTGATAATTGAATCAATTATTTTCTTAGTTGAAAGAAAATTCAAATGATTTAATTCACATTTTAGTTGTATTGAAATAAATTTTTAATTAAAACATTGTTTAAATAACAGAAAATCTTAACTAATTATTTCGTTTAATATAAAATAATTTAAACTTGTTGAAGTGTTGTTGAGAATTTTCAAAACCTGAGCTATATTTAATTAAAACAATTAACACATTGATTGAAACGGCAAAGTTTTTTAATAATTTTTATACCCTTCACCGAAGGTAAAAGGGTGTATATAACTTTGTCAAGCCGTTTGTAATTTCTACAATATTGATCTTAGACCCTATAAAGTATATATATGCTGGCTCCTTATAAGAAGGGAAGTTCAAATCCGGTTGTCCGTCTGTCCGTCCGTCTGTTGAAATGAGTTTTCCGAAGAGCCCATGTATGATGGGGACTTGGTTGGTATATATTTATGTCAGTTATGCTCTTACAATTTTTCTATTGAATTTCAGCCAGATGGGTCTATAAATTGATAACATATGGGCAACAAAACCACGACTACCTCTAATTTTTCTCATAAATCCCATATTTTGATATTGTTATTATCTTTCTTTTTATTGTATATCTGGAGAACGGCAAAAGGCATGGCTTCCAAATTTGGCACAAACATCTTGGTTATCATTACACCAAATCGCTAAAAAAAATGGACGGGATTGGAGAAGTGGGTGTGGCACTTCCCATAAAAAAACATAATACATTTCTGTATACCTGGAGAACGACCCGAGCTAAAGTTACCAAATTAGGTACAAACACAACGGTTATCAATACACAACATCCCCATATTTTGAGGGATATTGTGTATTGTGTCCACAGAGTCATTATTGAAAATACTCAAAAAATGGTTAAGAAAACATCAACATTTCAAATTTCAGGGCTATAGTATGACCTATGGACACGTTTTATATATCAATATCGGAAATTAGCAGAATATATTTCCCAAAAAGGCGGATTTTTTTTTCAAAAAATGGAAGAGCTATGCCCAAAACTAAATTTTTTTTTAAACATAACCATTTTCGGCGGTCTCCCTTTTAATGAATGCTGCCGCAGCTGCAGGGAATTTGGAGCTGAGGAGAAGGATAATAATCAACACGATATGGATTATTTGGGACATACCTTGAACAGGGACTTTCTGAGGTATCGCGGGTGAGACTCGGCAATTTGGTGAAATATCTCAACGCACCGAACTGGCTTTATCCACATTAGTATTGTCCTGGGTCACGCTTGATCCGGGATTCTTGACGAGTTGTGTAATGTCAAAAAGGAGTCACTATCGACAGTACTTGCTGCACGCCTAAGTTTGGGCATGCTGCCACGTTAACCAACCAACTTGGATCCAATGGGCTGTTTGAGGAATGGGCAGTATTTACAGAAGGGTCCAACATGGACACTAGGCATATAACTTTTTACAATTTTCGCAAAAAGGAAAAATGGCACACCATAGTCGAATAGAGCATAAAAACTATGAAGACCCATTATATTATTTTCAAAATCGCATTAAAGTTTCGCACCAAACACAATTACTTTTTTTTAAGATCATAAAGCTATTCGCTTTATCATTAAATTAAGAAATTTTAATAAAGATTATATGTGTAAAAATGTTTCAAAAAGTGATATAAATTTGAAATGCAATACTTATATATGAACTGATTCAAGCTTTTATAATATTAAAAAAAAAAATATTTACCCTATAAAAATTTGGAGCAGTTCCAGCTCTCAGTAATGCTCCTTGGAATTCTAGAGCTATTCTGGCACTTTTGTCTTTTATACTTAGGGCGTGTGTGAAACGGTAGCAAAGTACTCGTGAAAGTTACATGTTGACACTGTTGAGGTGAATAAAATTTCACTAGGCCAGGGGGCTAGTATAAGTTTTGCCATTAGCGTATACGTTTTTGACAACCACACAATTATCATTGACACACTCCGAGTTCGTGCAGATCAAAGTCACATCCAATAAGATCAAAAATAGTTACATAGATATATAATTTTTTTTTATTAATAATGTTTTTTGTTATTATTATTTGTGCATGTTGACATCAGTGCCAATTGAAAAAAAAATACTTAAAAAAAAATTAATTTAAAATTCAGTTATATTCTGTACAACGTTAATTACATTTACATTACAAGAATTTTGATATATTGCCAAGGCAAAAACAATCTTATGTATGTAAGTGTAATCAATATAATAATTTTAGTAATTTGGGTACTGATTAAATTTTAAAGTTGTGAATAATTTTTTTAATAAATGATATTTTTAATTTTAGTTAAAAAAAAAAATATCAAAAAACTTTGCCATTTCAAACAATGTGTTAATTGATTTAATTAAATATAGCTCAGGTTTTGACAATGCCCAACAATAATTCTACAAGTTAAAGTTATTTTATTTTAAACGAAAAAATCAATTAAGATTTTTTGTTATTTAATTAATATTTTATTTAAAAACACCTAAAATGTTATTTATATCAAAATTAAATTTTTTAATTTTTTTTTTTCAACTAAAAAAATTATTGATTCAATTATCACATTAATTAAATTTAAACACTTTTTAATTGATAAAAAAACTACTGAACATTTTTTCTGTGAAGGAAGAAATTTTACAACATGAAATGAATGCAGGATCTATTCTTCATTTCTAATAGTTCTTGAAATATACATAAGCCTTTTAAATATTATATAGTTTTTTTTATCAAGTTTTATACCTCAAACTTCAAAGAATTTATATGTTAGACACGTCTTTTCTAAACTAAAGTAACGCTATACGCTTTTTACACTGAGTTAGACTACTTCCTTTCGTTAACAAAAATTACAAGATCACAATATTATAAGATCATAATAAGTCTGGTATCTTAAAAAAGTTTCCTATTAAATTTTAATAGACAGCAACTATTTTATTCATTATCTTTATCTGGGAAACGTTCCTTGGTTAGAATTTTTTTAGAGCTCAGAATTGTTCATATACGAGCGCTCATATTTGCTCATTGATGAATTTTCCCATGAATAAGAAATAAAAATTTGATACTTGTATTTACAGTCATGAACGAACATTATAATCCACAGCACACATACTTTTTTTTTTTTTTTTGTTGCAATGTTTTTTTTCTGTCAGTTACTTAAAATCTTATTTCGTTATTATATTGTCAGTTTACTTGGTGCGGCGAAAAGTGGGTTAAAGACAACGATGAAGGTATCAGATGCTTTTCATTTCTAATCTTAAGTTTAAAAGGAAGTTTTAAAATTATTTAAATTCAGTTTAAGATAAGAAGATATGGTTTTGTTAAATTTTTGTATTGATGTTTTTGTAGTTTTTAAAGAACTTTTGGATATTTCTTTCTATTTCGAGAATTTTATTTTATTATATGAATTTGAATAATTGTAATCAATATGTACATATAACACCCAGAGAAAAAATATGTTTAAATATGGTCACCACCAACAAAACTATTTTTAAATAAAATTGTAAACATACTATGGTTATTTTAATCATATTATTGTCATCGACAACCATATTATGGTTAAATTGGTCGTCCATCAAGAAGGCACAACCATATTATGGTTGCCTCCGAACATGTTTTTGTTAATAATAACTAAAATATATTTAACACTTATAATATCATGGTTAATTTTCTACCATAGAAAAGAGGAAAATACTATTGTTAAGTTAAAAACAAATTATTGTCATATTTAACCATAACATGTTTAGAGGCAACCATAATATGGTTGTGGCTTCTTGATGGAGGACTAAATTGACAATAATATGGTTCTCGGTGACAATAATATGGTTGAATTCAACATCATATGTTTAAAATTTTCTTAAAAAATAGTTTTGTTGGAGGTGACCATAGTTAAGCATATTTTTTCTCTGCGTGTATACATTCATATTATATAATTTATAATATGTATATATATATATATTATTTATATATTTTAGATAAATAATAATCAGTTTTTTAAATACATTCAAAACCAAAAATAAATTATTAAATTATAAAAAAAGAAAAGCGAAGGGGAAAATATATTAACAATTTTTTTCTCTACAACTAAATGCTGTGTGAATACATATTTCTGTTTGGTTTTTTTTATTGTTGCATCTTCTAGTTACATATTTCGCAATTTATTGGTCACCAGGGGCGTATGATTAATATGAAATATTCCATATTCCATAGCTAAAAAAAAATCTATTTATTTTAAACAAATACACCATGTGCATCTGTACAAATAAACACTTTTACATGGGTTTTACTAACAATAACTTATTATTTTTTATATTTTTAAGCTTTTTTTTAACAAAAAAAAAAAAAAAAAAAATAAGAAAATTGCTTCAATAAAAAGATCTGTTTTTTCAAGATTATTGTTAAACAAAAGAAGAAAAAAAAATTAGTTTAAAAAAATTTATCAGAAAAAATGTAATAAAAAAACTTCAAAATAAACATTAAACAAATTTTTACAGGAAAAAAACCAAGAAGGAAACTAATGTCGGTTAAGCCATATGACACCCTACACAACAGAATTTAGAGGCAAATTTACGACGACGTACCCTATTTGGGACCCATGGGCAAGAACAAAATTATGTTATGGAAAATGTTGAACAAAACATGCTTAAAAGAAATCAAAATATGCTTTAAAGATTAATAAAATATGCATTTATTTATTTATTTTTTTTTAATTTTAAAAAACATTTTAATAGAATTTATGTGACATTTTATTAAAAACATCAACTTCATTAACCTTCGAGGAAAAACATGCATTTACATGAATTCCACTTTAACATGAAAAGTTATTTGTGCCGAATTTTGTGCAGATATCTTTATCTATATGAGATTTTCATGTGATTTTAGGGGGAGAGTTTATGTTTATAGGGCCTATGTTCAACTCTGAGTCTACAGATACAATAAATTGAATAATGATGAATGATACCGATGCGCTAAACGGTTAGTGCAGTTTAGAAATGATAGTATTGAGGATAAATTAAAAGATCACTAACGGCACCCAAAATGTTAGAAAATTATGAATTCAAGGCACCACTTCTGGTTCTCGAACTAAAACAAAAACTTGCAATATCATTAGCAGACGCTTAGGCGGCTAGGAAACTCGGTTCAACCCGAGCTGTTGCCGAGAGATGTTGACAAACGGTTTTACATGTATAAGATACATTTCAAACGAAGTCCATTTTGGCATCAAGACTTAACTAGCGATGACAAATATGTAGATAATTACGACAACCCGAACTGCAAGAAATTGTATATGAAGACTGGGTATTTGGCCCCGTCAACGATCAAGCGAAACATCCATGTCTCCAATAAAATTATGAGAGTTTATTATGAGACAATCACAGGAGAGCCGTAGCACACACGGTTAATACGCTGGATGAGGGCATTAGCCGAAAAACACTCGGAATATAGAGCCAGACATAAAGCAAAAGAATTCTACTATGACCTAGCTTGTGCTCGAGTATTAAGCAAATAGCTGCTAGGAAGTTGCAACTCAACCGCCTTTTAGTAAAGAACTTTGCTGCTCCGGTTAACATTTATTTCTACCCATTCAGTGCGCTCTAACTGAAGTAGGCCTTACACGTTCTTAGCTTACATAAAATAAGCAGTCCTTTTGGCGCGTAATCCAAAAATTTTCAGATAAGTTGGAAGAGTTTTGTTTTAAAATGCCTACTAAAAAATGCGTTTTTGTTAAAAAAAATTTAGAATTAATGTTTAAATAACTTTATGTATATAATACAGATGGTGGTAGTGCACTAATATTGCAGTTGCAAAATTATTGCAATCATTTTGTTGATGTTGAGTGATGAATTCAAAATTAGCAGCCTCACTAAACATGAGTGATAGTGATGTTAAACAATTTGGCACTCAAAAAAAAAAAAAAAAAATTGTTTGATTTAAGAAAAAGCAATAACCAGTTTATTGCAACTTTTTTGTTCTTCACTTCATTTAAGTACAACTTAAAATTTTACACTAAATTTCCAAACAAAAAACTTGTTTTTTCATGATTAAAGCCATGAGATATTCCGTAATTGATAAAACTTAATGTTGTTTAATTTTCTTTTCTTATGCAAATCATCACAACAATCAAAAACTATGGGCATTCAAATTAACATTTTTTAAATATTAGGGAGAGTATGATTATATGCAGCTTTTTTGATTATAAGTAGAAATTTTGCACTATTTGAATTGGGTACAGATTTTATGCATTCAATCACCGTTAGTGATAGTAAAAACATTTGCAATGCCACTAAATTTTGTTAGTGCTAGTGAAAAAAATACCAATCATCACTATAGTTGGTAACAAATAGTGCAAACTAATTTTCTTGCAGTTTTATTTAGTGATAGTGCAATGCTGATTTAAGCCAATATTTAGTGCAGTACCCCCAACTATGATATATAATATGCCTTTTTAATGCTAATTTTAACAATCATTGATAAATTTATTAAATTTTTTAACATAAACATTAAAAAAATTAACATTAACCTGTTAATGATCTATGGTATTCATTTAGTCAAAAAACATTTAATTAATATTTTATAAACATTTCAAATAAAAGTAAATCAAAATATTGATCTAAAAACGAAAACAAATAACAGATTAAAATTAAATTCATTAAAACAGTTTGTTTAAAAGTTAATCGCAGGCACAACAGAGGAATATAGTAAAATCTACTTTAGGATGGGAATAACAAAAAAAAATATATATTTAAAATTACAGCAAATTCTGTGAACATATCCTACAAAAAGAATATTTTGTCAAAAATTCCCATTAAAACCCAATTTTGTAAAAATTTTCTATTTAGATCAAAATTGGCTTTTTATAGGAAATTTTGACAAAAATTCTAATAAGAAGGATATTTTGTTAAGAACTCTTTATAAACAGCAAGTTTGACAGCATTTCCTATAAAAAGCAAATTGTTTCCAAAGGCGAATTTTGTAAAAATATCCCATAAAAGCAAATTTTATAAAAATTTCCTATAAAAGGCCAATATTGTAAAAAGCATATTTTGTGAAAATATCCAAAAGAGGCAAATTTTGTAAAAATATCCTATGAAAAAAATCTTGTCAAAATATGCTATAAAAAGTAAATTTGGCAAAATTTTCCATAAAAAGTTAATTCTGTTAAATAATTCTATAAAACGAAAATTTTGTCAAAATTTTCTATAAGAGCAAATTTTGTCAAAAATTTTTATAAAAGTAAATTTTGTCAAAATTTTCTATTAACAGTAAATTTTATCAACATATTCTATAAAAAGTAAATTTTGTCAACATTTTCTATAAAAATTTAATTGTGTTAAAGTTTTCTATAAAAGGTAAATTTTGTCAAAATTTACAATGGAAAGTAAATTTTTACCAAAATTTTACATGTTCTTTTTCATTATTTATTTATTGAATCTTCATATATTAATTATGAAATAACAATAATTAATCAAATCTTATTGTAATATATTATTTTATGTCCTGCCAGGGCTGGGCGACAAAGTTTTCCTTCATGGTTTCTGTTCACCAGGCGCGGATTCAGGGGGGTAGAAAAAAGGAAATTCCCCCCCCCCCCCCCCCCCTAAATTATAATCATATGTTTTGCTTATTTCGATAATACACGAATTTCCGAATGTACAAAATTTTTGGAAATCCCATCAAGTTTTTTTTTGTTTTTCATAGAATCACTAATCAAATTTTCATTAAGTATTCAAGTTTTTATCCTAATAGTTATTTATTATATATTTCGAATGAAAAATCTAGTTTACTGTATTTAAATACATATTATTCTACATTCAATCCCAGCAAGTGCCATCTATATCCGAAAAATAAAGGTTTGGGTTGAAAATGCGAGCGATTGAATTATTAATAAGCCTTAGTATATGCAATATTTTTATTTGTGCTATGATAATTATTTATTATATACATTTGACTATAACCGTTTTTCGTATCATAGTTTCATGATAGTAGGCTTTGAATTTGAATTTTATATGCATTGCCATTCTACCTTCACATATATACATATGAATATATGTATTGGTCTAGCAAAAGTTCACCAAAGAAGAATTATATGACTGTCAAATTTCAAGTGCATTAATAAGAAAAGTTCTTTGATACACAAAAATACATAAAAATAAGTGAAACAATGGTGAGTCCGTAATTTTTTTTTAAAATAATGTACCTATATAAGTATATATCATTACCTTCAGTCGAAAAGGATGTAGTCCAATGTATAAATTTTATAGGAGAGAGAAAAAACTTTCTAAGGTCTTTGGTTCTGAATATATTTTAAGTCTGTAAATCCAGTTTTGCTTCATTTCCGACCCTTTATTGGCTTGCAAACCAACTAAAAATAATACATTTATGTTTTATATAGCTTTTTGTGACTTATCACCTTTTCTATTATATATTTTATACTTTTAATGTACATTTTTGTATGTCAATTTGCAAAAAATAAAATATACTATAAAATTATTTTATTTAATTCAATGTTGACTATTAACAAATATTAACAATTTTTTTTTGAAATTTTCACATTTTAATGGGCCCTAGCGCTTTTTCTTTAGCATTGGACTTAAAACTTTTACATATCGTTGCAAAACAAGAACTAGAAAAAAATATTTGTTTTTATGTTATTTTTGTCTTTCCATTGTTATAAGCTTTAAAATTCCTTTCTAAATAAAAATAATTTATATTAAAAAATTTAGCTGTAATCAACTTAAACCAAAATAATTATATGTATATGTATCTTTAGATTAAAACCTAAACAGTTCGACTAAAATTCATAACTTAATTTTAAAATTAGTGAAGCATATTCCTTCTTCCAAAATTTTTTTAACAATTGCACATGTATTTTTTTTGGTCGAAAAATTGGCCAAACAATTTAATATGATGTAGACAAATAAATTGTTTCAAATAAGAAAAACATTAAAAATAATTAAAATAATTTTTATAGCCAAAACGTTATTAAAAAGATAAATTTATTTTAATTTATATGGAACTGATCTTATATTTTATTTTACCTTATTGTTGAGTTTTTTTTTTAATATAATATAAAGTTTTAAAAAACTTTTTTTCCTTGTTTCGTATTATAAAAATTTCCCCCCATACCCCCATAAGGCTCAAGCTGGATCCGCGTCTGCTGTTCAGATTTATAGGTGTTTAGCGCTTTTCTAATCGAATGACTTCTGCAGTAATTGTTCTCCTTAAGCGATTGTGGCCGCCATTATTTGAAATATTTTCGATCTAGTGGATTCGAATGCAATTCGAGCCTTTTTAAATATTTTACTGCATATTTCGTAAGCATAGTTTTTATTAATGCCATATTGAGATCCTTGTGAATGTCTGAGTTTTTACATACCAGGGGGCAGCTATCATTATTCGAAGAAGTTTTATATAAAATGCAAATTTTTGTCAGACTTTTTTACATGAAAGCAAATTTTGCAAAATTGTTTGTAAATATTTTTGGGTTTTTTATAGGAATTTTTTTAAAACTATAAAATTCTGAAAATGTATCGTTAAAATAGCAAAATTAGGAAATATTTCATTGTAAGCTCCACTGTATCTTAACATTTCTCAAATCACATCTTTACCCTCATCACCATTTAAGGTGTAAGTTTCACGTATATCATATCTGCTACTGCAATCAAAAATCCTCATCACATTCGACGGCATACATATTTAAATACTAACACTTATATTCGCACACAAATCTACTTTCATATTTATAATTTTGTTAATGCCTAAAGGCCATCGTTAAAAAAACGAAGCAAAAGTTCAGTTGTATATTTTTCAGACATTCATTCATTCTCTCGTTGAGTTACTGCCGCTTCTCTTATATTATTACTGCTATATCATCTTGTGATGTGTTGCAATGTTGCCTCATTTTCATATAATTTTTTTGAACTTATTTTAATATTATTTTTGTATTTTTATGGTACTTTGTATGATAATGTACGATTTAAAATGTCTGCAGAAGACTTGTATGCGCAGTTTTTGTGACACATAAAATTTTGTTTTTTAGTATGTACATGAAAAATTGTTTGTAGCAAAAGGCAGTATGGCATGAACGAACGAGTACAAATAGGGGACACATTTTTGCCAAACTTTTCCCACATAGCAAATTTCGGACAAAGTGGTATATAAATAGAAAAATAAGCACCTGTTGCTAAAATATGAAGTAAGTAGTACATTTTTGCAATTAGAGGAGCGGTGGAGTATAAACTTGATAAGAAGTAGCAAAATATGCTATGAATAGCAAATTATAACATAAATAGCAAACTGAAATATGTTAAAAATTGTTCAGAATTTGCTATAATAATTCTTGCGAAAATTTCGGCTAAACAACTGTTAATTTTTTTTTTGCTAACCTCCTCTATAGCGACATATATTTCGTTGTGAGCACGAAATAACGACATATGGTAGTTTGGAGTACAAACAAAACCACTATTTACGTTTTAAGTGTTCTTGCTACATATGACCAAGCCTTTTTTTAGTGGAATTGTGTAAATGGCTTTATGACTGTTCGCATATGCTGGGTTTTTTTCGGCTAAAGCCCGCTTTAAGGAAACCAAATGTTAGTACAGTTCAGATGTTATAGCTAGACCCCATTCTAGTAGCTCATAATAGATGGAACTCGTCTTTTCCCAGCGTTGCTTATCACTTATGCTTTACATAAGGGTTTTCATCGCCACTAGTGATGCGATGATAAAACGACTTGATGCTATAAAAAAATTCAAGCAATATATTTTATTTTATTTTTTTATTTTGAAATTAAATTGGATTACAAGCCTATAAGGCCTAATAATTCAAGAAATTTACTATCAGCCAAACCTAAACAAGAGCGGAACGCGTTTTCTAGCTGTCAAAAAACCTCATGCCCATACAGTTTGTATGAAGCATCCCTAAATAGGGTGGCGTCAACGCTTTGCAATTGGAAAATCCGATTTTGAAAGCGCGTTTAAATAATAAGGGTTGTTATATTAGTTGTTTTTACAGCCCCGTTTTAAGCTTTTGATAATAAATAATGGCAAATTAGCTATTTTTAGGTCAAACTAGCGGTCTTAATTTCACTTCTTATTTCTTTTATGAGGGTTTTAGTAAGCATGAAAGTTAGCACTACTGTTTGTGACACAACGCTGACGCTCTTGTTTAGGTTTGGCATATCAGCGTAAAAGCTACGCGGAAGAAAACGTTCCGCCTTCCGCTCTTGTTTAGGTACGGCTGTATGACTATACACTACACGCAGAGGAAAAACATAATTAATGAATGGTCATTACGACCAGTTTTATTCATATTTGCCTAATATGTTTACCCTAATAAACTTATTATAATCGTTATTTAACTTGAAAAAATATTTTTTCTCCTTAACTTTTTTTAATTCACTATAATAATATTATATGGTGTTTTACACCTAAAAAGTTACCATGATCTGGCTAAACATATTAAATTATGTGAAATATTTGCTACTATAATGTATATATTTTCAACTATACAATTAAAATCATAATATTTGCTGTACACAAAAGGTATTTTTGATACCATAATTATTGTTCGCTTTAAAACACATTCTCTAAATGAGCAAACATTTATTGTCAAAACAAACAGTGTGTGTTTATAACAGTGGTGTCAAATATGATTGTGTTGGTGCGATTACTCTAGTTTCTTACATTCCCAGCGGGAGAAATCTGCGGTTGCGAGGCCTTATTAACATACATATTTTGCTATGAAGACTTTAGAGCAAATAATAATAACACAATTATCGAAAAATGTTGAGTTATTGACAGACACAATCAGTTATTATTTAAATAAATTTAATTTGGAACCTGCATTTCGCAGAAACTTTGCTTATTTTTTGGAAAAATTGAGCACTTGACAATATATGAAGTCTTTTTACAACCTTATACAATTCTTTCCAATATTTTTAATTTTGTGCTCAACATACCTTTGCGAATGCCAACAATGAAAATAATATTTGCACATACCAATGCAAATAATAACCCCATTAAGTTTAAAAATATTCTATAATTATTAACCGCCATTATAAAATGAGAAGATTTTACTAGCCTATGAAAATATATTTTTATTTACCAATAATATCATTAATACATCAATAATACACATCTTCTTACCCAAAAATTTTACCTGCTGTCACATTTGCTTTTATGTGTATAGGTTTACACATAAATTGTAGGAAAACAAGACTTTTTTAACAAGTTTTTTAAATATTTTTACTTACTTAAGAAAAGTGTTTTCAAAGAAAAAAACCCACCGACGCGATTGGTACAGAAAGAAAAATATTTTTACAAGCACAAAATACCAACAAATTCTTTTGGCTATTTTTTTCTTAATAATTTCTGCATTAAGGTACGTCTTTTTAACGAAAGAAAAAGGGACCCTTTAACAGGCATCAAAGAATTTTTTTCCACAAACAAAACACATATCGTTAGCTTAAATGCAAAACAATGTAGATATTATTTGTTAATCATTGTACAATGTTAAAAACAGAAATTAAACAAAACATAAACAAAGATAATAAATAATAAATATATTATTTCTGTTTAGGGGCCTCAAAACAGGCCGTGTGATATAGCCCTGTGAATGAGAGTGTTTTGCAGTAAAAAATTATATTTTACGCTCGCAAAATAAAAGAGCGTAAGCGTACATATGAGTTTTGCTTACACAATTGTGTATGACGCTGACATCCCTGGTTTATAAAGCAAATAAAATCTTCTTCCACGTAATTTTCCGTCTGCGAGAGTCAGTTAATCGGGAAACATGAATGACTATAAAATAATTAAAAGTCTTTTGGGAGAAAAAGGCCATGCATTATTGCAAAATTAAGGAAATAAATTATTATACGGTTATTGAAGTTATTAGTAAGTTATTTATACATACACAATTGATGTATTTAATTTGTTAATACATACATATATGCTAAGCTGTATATGAATGTATGTTGCAAAGTATATGTATGAAATTTCAATAAAACATAAAATTTTTTAAAAAATTTTTTTTATTGGTTTTATAGTTCAAATATACATTTAATTTTTCCTAATCCTAATTAGGAAAAATAAAAACATGGCTAGGAAGATCATTTGTGTTTTTTTCTTTTAAACATAATAATATTTTTGAGACAATAATAAGCTATAAACATGTCTGAAAATATATTGTTACTGAAGACGTGTTTGACACAACCATAACCACAAACATTAATGATAGTTTGCGATTGTATCAACCATGTTTTTTCTTTGCGTGTATAAATTTTATAAAATAAATTCATTTTAATCCAAATTTAGATATTTGAATTAGACTTAAGCCTATTGAATTAAATTTTCATTAAATTATTTTTATGAAGACAGGAATTTTACAACATGAAATCAATAAAAATTTTTATTGATAATTTTTCATTCTTGACTGCGCTGAGATTTGAACCCAGGCGTTTACGGACACACGCAAAGAAAAAACATGGTTGATGCAATCACAATCGCAAACTATCATTAATGTTTGTGGTTATGATTGTGTCAAACACGTCTTATTCAACAATATATGTTCAGACAGAATGTTTTAAGCTAATTATTGGCTCAACCATATTATTATGTTCAGAAGAAGAACGCAAACGATCTTTCAAACCAAGTTTCTATATATCCCAAAACCATGCAAAATGTCTTGTTCCACATGTTTTATAGTTCTCACAATAAAAACAACAACAAATTTAATATCAATAATTTATGTTTTATTACAAATATATTAATATATTAATAAATAAAAGATATTAAAAAATAAAATTAAATACACTCATTTATATACATGTGTGTGTGTTTTAATTTATAAGTTTTATATTGGGGGGATTCACAAGGTGTGCTATCAAGTCATATCGTCATAATGTCCTAAATAATATTTTACAATTGTTTAAAAAAAAATATTGTTGTGTTTCAAACAACATAAAAAAATATTTTTTTTTTAAACAATTGTAAAATATTATTTAGGCAAAGTAATTGCATATTTATATATTTTTATAATTATATATAAATAATAATTTATTTCGTTAGTTTTGCGGGGAGCCTTTTTGTTCCCGAAAAATGTTTTAATGAATTTGTAATCATTCATGATTAACTGACGATCGCGGACGGCTCATTAAGACGGCTCATTGCTCATTAAGAGAATGTGTTTAAAAGGAAGAAAATTATGGTATTAAACAAACCTTTTGTGTGCAACTAATATTATGATTTTAATTGTATAGTTGAAAATATATATACTATTATAGTAGCAAACATATCAAATAATTTAATATGTTTAGCTGGATCAGAGTAACTTTTTAGGTGTAAAAGACCATATAATATTATTATAGGGAATTTAAAAATGTTAAGGACAAAAAACACTTTTCAAGTTATATTAAAACTATAATTAATTTATTAGGGTAAACATATTAGGCAAATATGAATAAAAATGGTCGTAGTGACCATTCCTTAATCATGTTTTTTCTCTGCGTGCAGGTTTCATTTCTTTATTTATTTTTTTAAAAGATTATAAGAATTCTTAAAACAAAACATTCAGTATTTACATATTTGCCCCCATTTTCCACAACTATTGCAGCTAATATATAATATCTTATATGTAATATCATATGCTATAAATTGTTTATTTAAATTGCTTTTCTTTGTTGAATTAGTAACAGCAAATACAAACGTTTCAAATATTGTTTTACAGACTTCTTAAATTACTTAATAGATCTAGTAAAATTCGCAAAAAAAAAAAAATTAATATTGTTTGAAAAGGGTGCCAAAATATTGACCATGAAAATTCTATAAAATAATTTATAAATAATTGCGACCGACGACAAAAATCGGTTAAAAATATTATGTTTGAATTTGCATCATATTATGATGTGAAATATCGGTAACAGTTTTACGTTAAGGTTGCCAGTAAGTAAATAAGCATAATTATATATGAAAAATATTTTTCGGTTTTAGATTTTATCTACATGATAATAATATAAAGGGTCCGCCATCTAACTTTTTTTTTTCAACTAGTGCTTATTTCGTGAATGGTAACACTTAGCTCATGTCTGATTTGACAGATAATTAGTTTTATCCTTCCGCTGAACGAATATGATTGGGTATACGATTGAACAACGCTGGGAAATATTGCGACATTACTTCGAAAATCATGGTAATGTTGCAGAATTTGTGCGAAAATTGCGTACGGATTTTGGAAGAAGAGAAGCACCGTCAGCTCCGAATATTCGTTATCTTGTGAAAAAAGTGAAAGAAACTGCCATCCTCATCGATAAACCAAAGCGTGAAAAGCCAAAAACAGTGCGTACACCCGAGAATATTGCTGCTGTGGCAGAAAGTCAATTCACCGTCGTTCTCCACAATTGAACATTTCGGAGACATCATTGAGACGAATTTTGCATAAACACCTTGGTATGACGCCATTTGAATGAAATTATTTTTCATTATTAACCGGAAGGATTGTACTTTCAAATAAAAAAAGAAATTTGAGAAAATATTCAGTAGTTTTTTTTTATAGCATTTTCAAAAAAAAAAAAGTTATTTGGCGGACCCTTAATTACTTCTTAGCTTATTATTAACATGAGACTAATATGATTACTTCTGAACTTATTATGATTAACATGATAATAATATGATTACATTTAATTATAATAGGATGTAATAAAAACAAATTAGGATTAAGGGAAGAATATTATGATGTAATATTACGAATATATTTGGTCATAATATGATTCAATAATAATTTTAATATAATAACTACAATCATGAATCTTATCATAATATGTTGCTCTTAGAATATGTTTACCACAACCATGCTTTTTCTTTCCGTGTAGCACATAACCAGAAATGTGTTCTCTATACCCTAGGCGACATGATTAAAATAAAGTTTCAGTGCCGTAAACTTTTGCTGGGAAATTCCCGAAAAAATCTCTAGCCGGTAAAGAAACAAAGGAAGATATAAATTCCTTACATGTTTTGGAAGGTATTAACCTTCACAATAAAGTTTTTTTTTAAAGTAAAAGATATTCTCGATATTATTAAATTTATCTGATAGGAAAAATACAATTGTGTGTCTAAATAAATACCTTAAGTCTTGTGATGAGATACAAACTTTATACTTATATCAGTTATATATACATATATGTATATATAAGGCAGAACTACATTATTATATAAAAGTACGTGGCTTTAGTCTGATTCTGATTCAGGTTTAAATAGTTAATTCTCTGCACATTCTGCAAAGAGTTTTAAGTCATTATCAAGATAATTTGTACCAAAGGTAGAATCATTAGCCAGTAGGGATGCTAAACGGGAAATCCCGAATCCCGAAATCCCGGGATTTTTCGGGATTGATAAATCCTGAATCCCGGGTTTTATTTTTATGAGTTCCGGGATTTTTAACATATCAACTTTTATGTACAAAAATGTAAATTTTTTTGAATTTTTATACTCTATACAAAAATATTTTTTTAAAATTATATTTATAATTGTAGCGGGAAATGTAAGAAAAGATAAAACTCATCACTGATTTATTGTTTGGTATTTTGTTTAAGCTTTGATATCGTTGCAAACAAGAGTTTTTGAGTGTTTGTAGGTAATTCTCATTCCCTCTGTAGTTTTGTTTGCTGATAGCTTTGGCTTTTCTAAAATTATTTAGGAGAACGTTTCCTGATGATCTGGCCTAAGCAACCAGTGAAATGCGCATAGGAACAGCTTATCCTCCAACAATAAATTTCAGTATTTTTTATCAATTATTTAAAAAGGGAATTAAGCACAACAAACAAAATCTTTTAATTATATTCAAGTTTATTTTTTATTGCAAATAATTCTTATTTTTGAGTTTAATTTTTGTTTTTGGAACACAGCGATTATTTAAAATTTTCATTTTTTGCTTGTTATATGATTCGTTTAGTATTAACTAAAATAGTATGATATTAAATTGCTTTCGAATCGAGAAAGTACCCGATCACGACTGCCAGAATCAGGCTCCAGGTCATAATTGTTTGAAAAGTGCGGCGCGTCGGTCCATAATTTCACATAGTCTTCATACAAGATGATTTCCGGGATATGGTCTTTGTACCCACAACCTATTTTATTATGTTGGTATTAGGATTAAATATGGTCCAAACTTATTTTATTGCCATCAAAATCATTTGACCAAATTTTATTGGAGTAGGTCCTTATTTGACCATACCTCTCATACAAATACTCGACACGAAAATTGCTTTTAATGCCATAACTTCCTTACAACTGTGGGCATTGATATAAAAATTGCTGACAATGACTTTTAAAAAACGTTAAGCTGGTGGGTTCCATATAAATCTCTTTCCTAAAATCCCTTTAAGGCAAACCAATTTCATAAAGCTGAATAATTCATCTAAATAATATTCAGCGCAAAGAACTTTTATATGAATCTTAAACTCAATTACATAATTTTGTTTTGGCATAAACTTGTTTGTATATACTGTGGTGTATATGGTGACATATGGTCGCGGTTGACCGACTATACTTTCTTACTTGTTTTCTTTTATACTAAATATGATGCGTTATTACAACGCAAAATGTTGGTTTATACCATGTTGAATATTTTATTTTTGTTACATTTATACGCAGACTTAAATTTTCAGGCACATAAACTCACACTCACATTTATCTTAAGTCTCATCTCCACAAAAATATGATTTTTTTTTAGGTTTTTAATACCAGTAAAAGATTTAATGTTTCGCGCGCTTACAACAATGTTGTTCGGGAAAAACGCTGAGGAATTACTTCAGATACAACGGGATGCAATAATGTTTTAATGTTAAAAAAAAACTAAATCTGCTTATAAATAATGTAAGGATGTTATATTTTATTTATAATTGTACCAACAATATAAATGTTTTTTTTTTTTTTTTTTGTTAGAACATAAAGTTGGTTGGTGACTTTTATTGTAAAATTGTATCGTAACGAAGGCGTATGAGTGATCGTTTGTAGTAACCGAACAAACAAATCATTTTCAATTTGAAATCAAACCTTTTCTCAAACGTCAAACCTTTGACAATGATAAGAAAATCATTTGAAAATCACTGCATTCGCAAATTGAGAAATGTACTAATTTTCAACTTGCCTTTAAACGTTATTCTCATATGTTTTTCAAATGTGGGTTTAAATACAATGTTTGAACATAAATGAAATATTTTTTTTTAAATTTAAACTTATTATTTGTTTAAATAAACAAACTTAAAAATAATATAATGTTCTTTCTGTCTTTAAATTCTTGGAAAGACTAAATACTTGGCTTCCTTTTTTCAAGGATTGTTCTGGCGTTGCACCGCAATCGTTCAATAAACTTCTATTTTCTTTAATTTCCCGTTTCATTTTTATTCACATTCTTACACTTCAAATTAATTTTTTACTCACAAATACGAGTCATTTATATTTTTTCACAAGAACTAAAGGTTTTCTAAAGGCGAATTCACTTAACGTAACATGTAATTTTTCTTTTATTGTAAAACAAATTTAACTTTAATCGACATTTTTTAATGTTTACATTTATATTTCGCTTTAGTGTTGCCAACGTTGTTTTTGATTTGAGAATAATAATAATTAGTATTGTGGTTATTTGGTAGAACTCTTATGGCTAATAAATCAGTGAGTGTTTAAACGCTGGTTTAGTTGGACTAAACTTAAATTTATATGTAGTTTAAACTGAACAGTTGTAAATCAGTGTCCCATGTATTATATGTAGTGTAAAAAGTAACATGTGGCAACACTATGATAAATGTTGACAAATTCATATGGTTTGTATTGGTAGTTTAAACGCCCAATTTTATGCGTTTAAAGATGTTTTATATGTATTCTGATTTATAGATTTGTTGGCTAAAACACATTTTAAACCAAAAATAGAGTTTAACTTGCTCTGATTTATTAGCCCTTAATGGGTTTTAATCCAAATTTCGATATTTTAATCAGGCTTAAGTTTATTGAATTAAATTTTTATTAAATTATTTTTATGAAGAAAGGAATTTCACAACATGAAATGGTTAAAATTTTTATATTTTAATCAGGCTTTAGTTCATTGAATTTAATTTTCATTAAATTATTTTTATGAAGAAAGGAATTTTACAACATGAAATGAATTAAATTTTTTTGATAATTTTTCATTCTTGACTGAGCTGGGAATTGAACCCAGCTTTGCACAGACAGGTTGCCCTGACTAGTTTCGATTGTAACCACACAATCTCTTCAGAGGGGTTTGCCGTTTAACACTCACCGCCATTGACGACGGATGACGTCAATAATCAAACATCAATCTTTAAACCAAATGGTATTTTACCTTGGTAGATCGAAATTTGCTTTGAATGAATGATTATCTATTTTAATTAATATTTGATAACAGTTTTATATCAAATTAATAAAACATTTTATGTCAATTGTTTATATTCAAATCATTATCAATTTGAATGAAAATGTTAAATCAAACAATTGAAAAAGCTTTGAGAACTGTGTTTGACGTCAAATGATAAAGTCATTTCATGTCAAAGGTTTGACTTCTAGTTTGTTGGGAATTTTTTTTCTTCCCGCCAAAAAAAAAAAAAAAAAAAAATTAAAAACCCCAAAATTCTTAAACAAGCAGAATTGCCGTATTTGGGCAAATGAGCATCAACGAGTGATTGTTGAAAAACTGATGCATCCACAAAGAGTGACTGTTTGGTTTATGGGCTGGCGGCGTCATCGGGCCGCACTTCTTCGTAAATGAGGTAAACCAAGCAGCTAACGTGAATGGTATTCGCTATCGCGCAATGATAACGGACTTCTTACTTCTTACTTCTTCCAGAAATTGAGGATATGGACCTAGACGATATGTGGTTCCAACAGGATGGTACCACTTGCCACACGGCAAACGAAACAATAGCTTTTTTGAGCGATAAGTGCAATGGCCGTGTTATCTCACATCGTGGCGATGTTAATTGGCCACTACGATCTTGTGATTTGATACAGTTGGACTCCTTTCTTTGGGGATATTTAAAAGAAAAAGTGTACTTCGATAAGCCAAGAACAATTCAAGGGCTAAAGTATGAGATAATTTAGCAAATTAAAGAATTTGAACTTCAACTATGTCTCAGAGTCATTGAAAATATGGACCATCGTATAGAGGTATGCCATCGAAGATGTGGCGAGCATTTGGCCGATATTTTGTATTACACGTAATTGTTATAGATACTTCTACCACAATAAAAAAAAATATTAAGATAACTCTCTGAAAAGTGTTTGTTTTATTTACCATTTCCACACATTATATTTTTAAAAATTTTCTGTAAATAGCAAAACATTCAGCAAAACTCCTTTAAAAACAAATTTTTGCAAAATATCTATAAAATCTAATTTTGGCATAATTTTCTATAAAAACAATTGTTGGCAGAATTTCCTATAACAAGAAAATTTTTACCAAATTTCTTAATAAAACAAAACATTAATGCCAGTTACTGTGTTGCAATATCCAACCTGTGATATAATTTTTATGGTTTGTGTTTAACTTAATATTTCATGTTTACTGTTTTTTATGTTTGTCTACAACAAATTATTGTTCAATGTAATAAAAAATTAATTTTTCTTACTGTAAGTCATAATTAATTATTAAAAAATGTTTGTTGTAATATTATTGTTAAATAAATTTTCTTTAATTTAAATAGACGAATCCCTTGATAAAGTGAACATAACATTCACGAAACGTTGGGAAAATATGGATTAAATGCATTTTTAATTACAAAGAGAACCTTAGGCCGTTTTAGCTAAAATAAAATCTAATTTAATAAAATGATGGCCAAATTTCCTTTAAACAAAATATTTTGGCAACATTCCCTAAAAACAAAAAATTTTGGCAAAATTTCCCATAAAATTATGTGGTATTATTTGGCTATTTAAGTAGGCTCTAATTCTACAATTACGACTTAAAGATTGCAACAATTAAAATTAAAATTCTTTAACTGATAACCAAAATGTTTTTTAAATTAAATAACATTTCGCGATAAAATGTCCTTGGTGTTTTTGAGCCTCCCTATTACACAAAAATTTAGGTTTCATTACTGTTTACAGTTGTACTTCTTGTAATAATAAATTCAAGTTTGTAATTCTACAAAATTTTAAAAGTTTGCTTGGGAATGTTGGAAAAGGGGGCAGAGAGTGCGTTAAAATTTTTGTTATACTGCTTTGGCTTGTGGTTGTTATTGTTCATGAAGTTGTTTTTTTTCGGGTAGACTTTTGTAAATGTTTATGTTGTATAGATATATACATATATATATATATATATATATATATATATATATATATATATATATATTTATATCGTTGGTCTCAAGTAGAAAGGCCCTAACTCAAATAATTGTAACTGTATAGGAGAAGGTTAAAACATAATAGAATCTGTTTGTATCATAATGTAAACTTGTTCATACAACTGCTTGTAAAGCCGTTATTCTTTACAATATTGCAATAAATTTTTGTGAAGAGGTGTATTTGTGTAAAATTTATTGGAATCACTGAAAAACTCAATTTCGTAAAAAATGCGAGTTAGGACCTTTCTACTTGAGACCATCGATATATATATATATATATGTGTGTGTGTGTGTGTATTAGTATAAATGATTATTGCAACATTTTGCTGCTGTGTTGTGGTTATTTTTTTTATACTAAAGCTGCGGAATATCAAAAGTTACTGGTTTTTAAGTATTAAGTTTATCTTTAATATAATAATATTTTTATAGTAGAGAAAGTATTAGGCTGCAAAACAGTAATGAGTATATATCCCTGCAAACAAATAGAAGATATCCCCTATGGTAGTAATTTAGCAATATTCCTTAACTGTCATATAGAAGAACATAATCAAAGTCATTTTTTATTTTCTTTCTTTTATCGGTTTTGAGAAAATGACACAATATATGCAGAAAAACTTTTAAATTTAATACGTTATAAGAAAACAAATAAAAATTAATCCAATTGTTGAAAGTAAAAAAATCTTTTTCCAAAAAATTCTGCAAAAGGTAAATATTTGAATAAAAAAAAAGTGTTAATTATTAATCTGTTTCCTTTCAATTTATTTAAGATATTATATGTTTTAAAAAATATGGTGGAAAGCCAAACAACAGCAATTGGAATACTTGCGCAGGAAGTGGTGACATTAAAAAATTAAGCCAGAATCGCCATACATAGAACCAAGATAAGTGAATATGTGAGTGAATAGAATAAGTGAATTTAGTATGAGGAAAATTTTAGATCATTTTGTACGTATGTACATATAATACATAACTTAATAATATATAATAATACTAGCATTTAACCCGCTACTTCGTTAGCGTCTCCTTTTCTTTTGTGGACATATTTTTACGCCAAAGTTTATGTTTCTAGGTTTCAACCTGCTACTTTGTAATAGGTACGATTTTCACCCCTAAACGTTCGAATTTCGAAAATGTACCAAATTTTTATTTGTATTTTTTAGATACGTTACGAATGTGATATTTTTTTATTCCAAAGTTTATTGGTTTAATAGGTAGATTGAGTGGCAAAAAAGTTTTAAAATACAGGTTTTACCCGTTTACTCCCCAAAAGGGTCGAATTTCAAAAAAGTAACAGACACCTATCCGCTTATTTTTTTATGAACATGAGGTTAGAGAATTTACCCGTTTTTAGCTTTTTTAACCTCTAACCATAAAAATTTTCAAAACTCCCATCTTAGGAAATCGATTTAGCGAGAGGCCAACCTCCGGTCAAATTTAAAAATTTTAGCTTCAGGCGTTTAGGACGTGCGTATCGTTTCAATTGTATATATATAGATAGGTAGATGAAGAAAAATGTTTTGAAACAAAAATAACAGAATTAGGTATATATGGCATAGCAAAAAAGTTTTAAAATACAGGTTTTACCCGTTTACTCCCCAAAAAGGCAGAATTTCAAAAAAGTACCAGGCACCTGTCCGCTTCAGCAATTAACAATGTTAATGGGTTTAAAAGATAGATGGGGTGACAAAAAAGTACCAAAATACAGATTTTACCCGTTTACTCCCTTTTCTCCCCATTGAAGCATAAAAAATTTCAATATTGTAGTGGGAGCCCATAATTGAATACGAATATGTCAATAAATAAAAAAAAATGTTTTATAAAAAAAGTACCAAAAATAGTTACGCTTTTTACCCCTTAAACGTCCGAATTTCGAAAAAGTACCAAATTCGTGTTTGGCTTTTTTAGATAAGTTTCAAATTTGATACAAACCTTATTTCTATGTTTATGGGATTAAAAGATATATGGGGTAACAAAAAAGTACCAAAATGCAGGTTTTAACCGTTTGCTCCGTTAAAGGTCTGAATTTCCAAAAAGTACCAGACACCAGTTCGATTATTTTTCTAAAGAACAACGATTAGTATTACATTTATTTTGCATCTCTATTAGTTTTGGAGATATAAGTTTACCGAATTTTCCCGTTTTTACCTTTTTTACCCCCTAAACATTCGAATTTCAAAAATCCCGTCTTAGTGGATCGATTTGGAGAGTGACCAATCGCTAGTCCAAATTTCAAGTTTCTAGGGTCAGCGGTTTGGGCTGGGTGATGATGAATGAGTCAGTCAGTCAGTCACTCACGCAACTCTTTTATATATATAGATAATATAATAATATAATATAATAATATAATGACAATTAAAACAATTATACACATAGAAAATGTTTTTGAAAAGAGACGGGAGCGAAGACATGGCTTCCTTTGTGAGAGCTGCCTTAGAAAGTGTATTTAGCGATGATTGGGCAACAAAGCTTAGACTGGAACAGAAAAGCCTGCAGAGTAAAATATTATCATCAAAACAATAGGAGGTTATATTCATGTGAATTGTTTTCAATAATAAGCACTAAATCGAATTTATCAAAATAAACCCTGAACACAAAAATATGCCCTAACACAATAGTTTAGCAATATGCCTAAATTGTCATATAGAAGGAAATAGTCAAAGTAATTTGTTATCTTCTTCCTTTTATCGTTTTTGAGAAAATAACACAATATAGACAGGAACAAGGCGAATTCAGGTGATCCTAAAAGCCCTGCTGATAACTTTTTTTCTTTAGCTTTATAATTGTTGAATTTCAAAATTTTGTTTTTTATCTTTGTTTATGTTTTGATTTGTTTCGGTTTTTGACATTGTACAATGATTTTACAAAAACAAATTGCTTGTGGTTTTTGTACGAGTTGTACTTGTTGTACTACCGAGATTACCTGGAATGAATTCGTCTTGGACAGGAAATTTTTTTTTAATTTAATACGTCATAAATAAAAATAAAACTGGATCCAACTATTAAAACTAAAAAATTATTTCCCAAAATATTCTGCAAAAGCTAAATATTCAAACAAAACAGAATTGCAGAGTATGTACATGAAACTGAGTACACCTCCCCAATCTTCACACCTCTCTCATCAATACACTCAAGAATTTCTGCAACAAAAAATGCCAGTCTGGACGATGACTTATGGACATGTTATCAGTAAAGTACATATGGAAGTTTAAATGTGTAATATAATGGAAATTAAAAAAAATTATACACATAGAAAATGTTTTTAAAAAGAATCGTAAGTGAAGAATTGGCTTCCTTTGTGAGAGCTTCCTTGAAAAGAGTCTTTATCGATGATTTGGCAATAAAGTTTGGAATGGAAAAGAAAAGCCGGCAGAGCAAAATAGCATAAATATCAAAACAATTAGAGGTAATATTCATATGAATTGTCTTTATCAATATGCACATAATACAATTTATCAACATCGAAATAAATAAATATTTTTCAAAATGCAATATCTTTTTATCTGTCTAAGGATATTTTGTCGATATCTTCCTGTTTTTCTTATAAGTGATTATCTGGCGATATTGCTAGTTTATCGACTAGCAGAATCGCTTTCGTATTACTTAGTAGTGTTGCCATTGAGACACGTTTCTTCCCGAAGGAAATATCTTCCGCAATACGATATCGATTACTGCCGCAATAATATTTTTCTTCCGAGTTATACGCTTGGCAATACATTTGGTGTATTTCTGAGTTTGCTGGGTATGTAAACTTATATACAGGGTTGCCTAAGTAAGTCCTATGAATATTGCTATTGGTGGTTTTGCCATAGCAGTACTGGCATAATTTAACCCATTTTTCGCCAACCGATAATTATAATCACCATCACTCTTACTGGTTCCCTTAAGAAGTTCCCTTTATCACAAAGGGACCGCTATAGGACCCAAGTGAGCTGTCTCTTGATGGCTGCCCATGGAACCTAACCAACTGGTTCCCTTTTTTTTCTTTTTTTTTTGGTTGCAATGTTTTTTTTCTGTCAGTTACTTAAAATCTTATTTCGTTTTTATATTTGCAATGTTGTAATGGAAATGCTTAAATAGCTTGATCGACGACGAATTGAGTTACATGGATCATTTTTAACACTTTACCCTACACCCTCTACGTTGCCTTTAGACCGTCCTCATCTAGGACGGTCGATGACCAAAACCTGTTTCTCAAAATGTCCGACTTAATTTCTTATCATGAAGACTGTGGGGTCTGATCTTGAATTAATATATTGACGATATTGGAATCGTTTAAAAAAAAGGAGTAAAATACAGTCCCCATGCGATGGTGAAGCAAAGTCGAGAAATCCATAAAATGTCAGTTTTTATAAAAGTAATTTGAAAGTTACCAGAAAGTTTTCTTTTATTTGTATATATATTAAACATCTGCATGAATCTTAATAATGATGTTCATGAAACTTTCATTATAATTTTGTATTTGCTTCGTTTGTATTCAATAAAATGAATAACTACGAAATGAAAGCAACAAACACACGAAATTTTAGAGACGAATAAGATGCAGTGTTTTTGTTTACTTAAGCAAGAGAATATGAATACAAACAACTCTGAAACAAAACAACCACTGAATAAATGTCGAATAAGTTCATGGAATAACACATTTGTTTTAAAGTCAGTATTGCCAGTTGAAAGAAATGAAAAACATTAGGAAAAACAAAAATAACTATGAAGAGTAAAAGCAACAAGATAAGGAAGTACATTAATATTAAAATAATAAAAAAAATACTAATTTGACTTTGTTTTCAATGTAAATTAATTGTTTTTAATGTAAATTTTAAAACTTCAAAAAAATTTCATTTTATTTTCATAAACATTTTTAGCAATGTGTTTTGCTTGGAAGCACATAAAAAAGTTGTTAGGAACAAAATTTAAATTTAATTTAAAAGATGCTTTACAAATTACATATATTATTGTAAAGGTACCAAAAAAAAAAAAAAATTACATAAATTTACTAAGTGGCAACATTGCTATTGAGTATTTATATAAAAAATGAGAGAGAGTGAAAACTGTAAAACAAAAGTCGTTTGTCTACTTTCACACGTTTCAGCTTTTGATGATTAACTTCTTTTCAACTCCCTCTTGAAGATGCAATTATGATCACACGCAGCAACCGGTTTCAACTTTTTTTTGATTCAAAACAATAACACTTTTATTCAAAGCGAACCAAAGAGAAAAAGAAATGAAACAAATTTTCATGCAGCCATTCTTGTGCATAAACATACGAATGAGAACACAAAGCGTACTGCACCAGTACAGGCACTTCCGTACCAACCCCTTTTCATCGTGCTTCCCTCTCCATAAAACACAACAGTTGAGCATCAAAAGATGAAACGTGTGAATGCAGACTTTCATTGAACAAAGTCTTTGTGTTTGCCATATGAAACGAAATGTGTTTGCTAGTAGCATGAATAAAACAACAGTTTGTTCAGTGGTCTGAAGTTTGTTTGAATACGAACTTTATTGAATAAACATTTCAGTATGTTCATGAATGAAGTTATTCATGCAGCCCTTTTATATATATATAATCCTGTAATTCCTAGTTGGAACAAAAGGCCAGTACAAATGATTTCCATTGAATTCTGTCTTCAGCGTATCCTTTTGCTTCACTCCATGTTATTCTGGCTGTGCTAATCTTGTTTTCTATATGACGCCGTCATGTGTTTGCAGGTCTGGCTCTACGTCGACTACCCTGGGTGTGGTAGTCAAGCGCCTTCCTATGACCCAGCTAGTTCATCTTTTTTATACGAATGGCAGTAGTAATGGGGTTTTGTTGTATATCTTGCCAAAGATCAATATTTGATATTATTTGTGAACAAAAAAACATGAATATTCTACGCAAACAGCGGTAAACAAATACTTTGAGTGCATTTGAGTCTTCTCTACGGATGTTCCACGTTTCGTAATTATATAATAACACTGATTTCAAGTTCGAATTGAAAAGCTTGATTTACTCAAAATCAAATATTGTTCGTTTGACTGGTTTGTGAAATGAACGATGCATATTTTCTGCGCCATAACAACTGAGTAGTCCACTTGCAAGTACGCAATGCTATTAATCAAAATTTTAAGAAAATCGATTAAAACCATTTTTTAAAAGTGAACTGCCAAACAATATAGAGAGTTTTACAAGTATCAGTATCAAATATTTAGCCAGAAATTGCGTGTAACTTACCAGGTTTTGAACGAGATTGATAATGGCTTAGGAAGGGATTTTAAGAAACAAATGAAATAGTGGCTTCAATTGAATTTAAATTATTTTTTTTTAACTTAACAGTGCTTGCAAGTGGACTGACTACTTTAATAGAAAACCGAAAAGACAATTTTTATACATTTTTAAAACTTTACAAGAATCCAGTTCAAGGTATTATTTGGTTCACCCTGTACTATTTATGAGTAATTCTATATAAAAACGATGGAATTCCAATAATGGAGAAGGAATTTTGCGCTTGTACTGATGTAAGTAACACAAAAAAGTATGCCCGCCATTTATTATATGTCAGTCCGTCTGGCTGGTTGTTCATGTAAACCTTATGCGCAAAGTACATGTCTCAATTTTAAAGATAATTTAATGAATTTGGTAATGTGCATTTTAATTGTCATAAGGACCAAGACTGTTGGAAATAGTTGGCATCGGTTCATAATTTAACATAGCCCGTACCTTCTCTCTTATTTGTTTCATATTTAGCTTCAATTTGGTAAAAACATATTTTATATCAGTCTTAATCATCTAACCAAATTTGACCATAATACCCATACAAATGCCACTGCTGAAAATAATTTTTAATGCCATAATTTCTGTATAAGAGTTGGTATTGGTATACGATTTGCCAACAATGCCTCTTAAGATTGTAACTTTTTCATGGCGAAATGTTGTCCTGGTAAGCCCTGAGTGGACCATAGTGTATACTCACGAAAATTGGCTCTTAGTACTGAGGTTTAGGCTAAAATATGATCGTGTATGACCGATTATAGATAGATATAAATATGTCGGAGGCAAAAAGCACCGCGATCCAGCTACATTCGTGCTAGTTATAGTATATGAAACTCCTCATATAAACCTGTATGTATTTGTTAATATTAATAATGGCCCTTATGTACTTATACAGTTATATATGTATAAATGCTGCAAGATATGAGTAGTATGTATATTTTCTCTTTTACTTATTTTTATTTTTGAAATATATTTATAGTTTAGTTTTTGTGTTTTATAATTACAAGGAGTGTGTTTTGTAAATAAAGTCTTATAAGAGTTATAAGAGCTAACTAAAAAAAAAAATGTTATTAATGTGTATGAACTTATAAACAAAGTATGTACCAGAAAATATTAAAAGAAAAAAATTAGTCATGATATCATGTTCGTATATGGAAGCCTATACATATTCTTACCTATAAGTATGTAAAAGGTATTCCAACAGCGACTTCCGAACTATGACAGTGCAAAGCTCACCGAAACCTCTTCCTCGCAGGTCTATGAGAATATGCAGGGGCCCTCCGAACTATGACAGTGCAAAGCTCACCGAAACCTTTTCCTCGCAGGTCTATGAGAATAAGCAGGGGTCCTCCGAACTATGACAGTAAAAAGGTCACCGATACTTTTTCCTCGCAGGTCTATGAGAATAAGCAGGGGTCCTCCGAACTATGACAGTGCAAAGCTCACCGAAACCTTTTCCTTGCAGGTCTATGAGAATAAGCAGGGGTCCTCCGAACTATGACAGTGCAAAGCTCACCGATACTTTTTCCTCGCAGGTCTATGAGTATAAGCAGGGGTCCTCCGAACTATGACAGTGAAAAACTCACCGAACCCTTTTCCTCGCAGGTCTATGAGAATAAACAAGGGTCCTCCGAACTATGACAGTGCAAAGCTCACCAATACTTTTTCCTCGCAGGTCTATGAGAATAAGCAGGGGTCTTCCGAACTATGATAGTGCAAAGCTCACCGAAACTTTTTCCTCGCAGGTCTATGCGAATAAGCAGGGGTCCTCCAGGTCATCATAATAATGTCGTCGGTCAAGTTCAACCTGAGTTATGCGCCACCATCATAGAAATTTCTACATATCTGAAGCAGGCCACCCAGCGTAATCGTTGAGGAAAATTGCATGCATTTATTTTCTATACATAATACCATCGATAGACGTTTCAAGCGAATAAAAATATTAAGATGACATCACACATACTCTTTCTTCTTTTTTTTTTAAGCTTTAAATAGAAAGCTCATTAATGGAAGACCTTGTATAAGCTTATATTTTAACGTATAAACTAGACTTTGTCGACAAAATTCATGTCAGTGTTTGGCATTAAACGGAATTAAAAAATATATATTTTATATAAAAAAAACCAACAATAATTATGTTAAATATTTATATTTAAGAACAAGCAGTGGTTTATGAGCCATAATTTAAATTGAAAAACTTACTGAGTTTTAGATGGGGATAAAAGAATTTTTTTTAAAGAAAATTGATAATATGTATATTTAAATAAAAATAAGTTTATCTTTCATACCAACTTCAACTTATAACATCTTTTCTAGAAACATCCAAACTTGTTCACTTCACCGGAAAGTTAAAAAATGAGCGGGAGTTTCCGCTCTAAAGGAACCAAAATAATTTTTTAAATTTTGGGAAGATTTGAAATTCTTTTGATAATTTAAAAAATTTTCAATGCTAAGACTTAACATTTTCGTTGATCTTAAACGCATCCATATGCAAACAATAATTAAGTCAAGAATTTAGTTAAGAAAAAAATGCACCATTTGCTAAAACGTTCTTCTATAACAATTCAATACAGGGGGCAAATTATTGAAATCATGATCGAACACAGAAAAAAGTGTTTTATCAATTAAAAAATGGCTTAAAAAGTACTTAAATTTAATTAATGTGATAATTGAATGAATTATTTTTTTAGTCGAAAGAAAATTAAAAATTTAATTTTGATTTTAGTTGTTTTGAAATAAAATTTGAATTAAAATTTAATTTTAATAACAAAAAATCTTAATTGACTTTTTACACTGTGGAACAAATTCAGGTTAGCAAAAGTTAGGTCGATTCTGAGAGTGAGGGGTGAAAATAGAGGCTAAATTAGAAGACCCGTATCGCGGTGTTTGTTTATGTTAGTTCGAATTTTTTTTTTTACCACCTTCAACCTTTGCAGTCAAATGCCGATTTTCAGCATATTTTTTGCTTACAACTCGTCGACTAGTTGATATTTTTTAAATCAGATTATTGCTAGAGACCTGTGCAACAATTAAAATTTTTTAAAAAATTGATTAAGAAAATTTTTGTGGTGCTTATGAAGCAAAATGTTGGAAAATTTTTTGTTTTTCATGCTTTTTGAAAACATTTTGCACAAAACTAGATAAGTCTTTTTTGCTTTCGGTTTAATCTATAATATGCTTCTCAGTTTCTTCAATAAATTTCATTTGAAAAGAAAACAATCATAATACAAAACCTGCGTTTTCCACCTTAATATTAATTTACTTCTCATTTTTTATGTACCTTTACAGATTTTAAAAATATCAATTAGTGGACGAGTTATAGGCAAAAAAACCATATAAACAATATTCTGAAAATCTACATTTGATTGCAAAGGTTGAAGGTCGAATAAAAAAAAAAATTCGAACTAACATAAACAAACGCCGCGATGAGGGTCTTCTAATTTTGCCTCTATTTTCACCCCTCACTCTCAGAATCGACCTAACTTTTGCTAACCTGAATTTGATCCACAGTGCTATTGTTGGGAATTGTCAATATTTAATTAAATAATTTAACACATTGTTTGAACTGGCAAAGTTTTTTCATAATTTTTATAATTAAAATTAAAAATATTTATTGAAAAAATTTTTCATAATTTAACAATTTTTAGTTATCAATATAATCATTTTGGTAAAAGGTGCAAATTCAACAATTTGTTTGCTTGATATTATGAATTTGGTATAAATTTGGTGATTGGAGAAAATTAATAATTTTTTCTGTGAATACTTTTTCGATTTGAAAGCCATTTTATTTCTAATTCTTTCAGTTAATGCTGAAGGAATCGAAATTATTTTTTCCGTGTTATAAAGCATTATCTTGAGATTTCACAACAATCAAAAAACAATTTCGATTCGACTGTGAGAATTCGAAATAAAATTGCTTTCGAATCGCAAAAGTATTCGATCACGACTGCCATAATTTGCCCTCAGAAGTTTTGATAGCTTCTTTTTAGTTATTATAAGTCCTCAAAAATTTAAAATTAAAGTTTCTGACCATCCCAAAATTTAAAAACAAGAATGACATTTTTTCTTTCTCATCTTCTAACAAAAAATTTAATTTAAATTTGAAAAAAATTCTCTATACCCTGCCTTAAATTGGATAATTTTTGTCTTTATGTCCTAGTTTTAAAAGCAAACTAAAAATGCAGATAATCTACCCGTAGGCTGACAAGCAGTGGTCATTTTTTAATAGAATTATACTGCTCAAAAAAACTATATTTGTTGCAATTTTTTTCTCTTTTTTCTTTTATTTGTCGTTTTCTAAGAAAACTTTTGTGGCAACAAATTATACCAGTTCTCAGTGTTCATGTGTACTTTGTTGTAGACATTTGCCAACTTCACAAAAGAACAATGCAAAAAAACCGGAAAAAAAGAAAAAGGCAGAATAATGGAAGAAAATATATATAGGATTAAGTTTTTTGTAATAGCCAGGACTATATTGTCAATACCGGAAGTTTTTGGATTCCTATTGTCACACAGTTCTACAGAGACTATAAACACATATAAACTGTTAACTAGTTTTCATTGTTGTTGGTCTAGAATTTGTTATTGTAGATATTTGAATATCTTATCGAACTATAACAAGGATGTGTGGTCATACATCTACTACAAAAAATAGCACTGTATGTTATAATTTAGTGCTGCAGCATTAAAAAGGCATCTAAGAGCAAAACTCAATATATTTTTTCTATTGAAGTAAAAAGGCGTCTGTCACATACAGCATAATTCGTACAAAATAAGGCAAATTTGTACTTCCCCTTTCAAATCACCTTGAGGGACTTTTTTTAAAATCTTTTCACATTGCTTTGGGAATTTGTTAGTATGTGTAATATATTCTTCTTTAATTTTCAAAGGAAACTATCTAGAACAGAACTAGAATAGAACTAAAACAGAACTAGAACTGAACTAGAACAGAACAAGAACAGAACTAGAACAGAACTAGAACAGAACTAGAACAGAACTAGAACAGAACTTGAACAGAACTAAAACAGAACTAAAACAGAACTAGAACAGAACTAGAACAGAACTAGAACAGAACTAAAACAGAACTAGAACAGAACTAGAACAGAACTAGAACAGAACTAGAACAGAACTATAACAGAACTAGAACAGAACTAGAACAGAATTAGAACATAATTAGAACATAATTAGAACAGAACTAGAACAGACCTAGAATAGAACTAGAACAGAACTAGAACAGAACTAGAACAGAACTAGAACAGAACTAAAACAGAACTAAAACAGATCTAGAACAGAACTAGAAGAGATCTAGAACAGAGCTCGAACAGAACAAGAACAGAACTAGAAAAGAACTAGAACAGCACTAGAACAGAACTAGAACAGAACTAGAACAGAACTAGAACAGAACTAGAACAGAACTAGAACAGAACTAGAACAGAACTAGAACAGAACTAGAACAGAACCAGAACAGAACTAGAACAGTACTAGAAAAGAACTAGCATAGAACTAGAACAGAAATAGAAAAGAACTAGAACAGAACTAGAACAGAACTAGAAAAGAACTAGAACAGAACTAGAACAGAACTAGAACAGAACTAGAACAGAGCTAGAACAGAACTAGAACAGATCTAGAACAGAACTAGAAGAGATCTAGAACAGAGCTCAAGCAGAACTAGAACAGAACTAGAAAAGAACTAGAACAGAACTAGAACAGAACTAGAACAGAACTGGAACAGAACTAGAACAGAACTAGAACAGAACTGGAACAGAACTAGAAAATAACTAGCATAGAACTAGAACAGAACTAGAACAGAACTAGAACAGAACTAGAACATAACTTGAACAGAACTTGAACAGAACTAGAACAAAACTAGAACAGAACTTGAATAGAACTAGAATAGAACTAGAACAGAACTAAACGAGAACTAGAACAGAACTAGAAAAAAACTAAAACTTAAACAGAACTAGACCAAAACTAGAACAGAACTAGAAAAGTACAAGAATAGTACTAGAACAGAGCTGAAGAAATTTAGACAGAACTAGAGCAAAACTCAAACCGAACTTAAAGATACTTTGAACAGAGCAAGGACAAAACTATTACAGAACTGGAACAGAACTAGAACAGGACTAGCACAGAACTAGAACAGGACTAGCACAGACCTAGAAAAAAAAACTATGACAAAACTAGAACATAACTAGGACAGAGCTAGAACAGATCTAAAATGGGAATAGGATAAGAACAGAACTAGAATGGAACTAGAACATAACTTTTTTAAAATTTTGAGTTTAACTTTCAGTTTTATAAGATTTCTTAATGACGTGCTAAATATCCAATTTTTTTTTTTTGATAAAGCAGGTCGAATCAACCAGCGAAATGCGCATAGAAACTAGCTTTCCCTCAAAAATAAATTTCAGTGTTTTTATCAAAAATATAAATTGGGAATTTAGCCCGTCATAAAGAAATCTTGTTCATTATAAATTTTGCATTCCCGAAAATAATTTTTGAAAATTTAAGTTTAGTTCATCTAAACCAGCGTTTATTAGACATATGAATTTCTTTGAAGCCAAAAATTCATTGGAAAATAATAAGATTCTTCAGTCAGCTGTGCATTTGGTGTTTTGCAACAAGAATTAAACACTTAACCAATGAGGTCATTCCGAATTGATAGAAAATATTTCAAGCTGCTCAAATCCACAAATCTCAGATGCACAAGATCACTAGCTTTTATATTCTATTAGTATTTTTTGCCATGCATTTTCTATTTTTAGAACCAAATACAGGTTGTGTGTTCCACACTTTATAAGTTTAGAGACCAATTTCAATATTTTTGCCAAACACAAAAATATCTAGCAAAATCATTAAAAATAACACAGAATATAGCCATCGAACGTAGATCTGTGATAAAGTCATTTATTGGCCCAGATTTTATGAAGGTTATGTCTGAGTGCTACAATATGTTTGCAAAAAAAAAAAGGCTTTTTCAAGCAAAAATTAACATAACATACGAATTTATATGCATTCTTACAAATTATATGACGAAAAATGTATTTACGATAAAAAATGCAAAAATATGCACAAACAAATAGATGACTTTTTTAAGCAAAAATTGTGATTCAGATAAACAACTTATTCATTTAAGATTTACACCTTTGAGGAAGCATATGCATTTGCAATGAATTATATGCCCTAACAATAATAATACTCTTATGGCCATTTTCTCAATGTATCGACAAACTCCCTGTTACTTAATGTCGACACAAATTTATTAGACCGATAAACTGATCGTTAACGATTTTGGTTTTCTCAATATACCGACAAAAAAAAAATTGTTGTTAGTTGGCAACACGTCTCGAAATACATGTCAAGAGTTGGGAGTCAGCTGATTGAATTTATCTGTACGGCAAATGAACGGCAAATAAATAATTGGCAGATGAGTGCCGGTTAGCTTTGCGACAGAATAGAAGCAAATGAGTCATTGAGAAAATCAAATTTCTTTAATGTGCAGTTTCTCGTCGGGAAAAGAGATATTCGGCTAATGAGAAAACGGCCATTAATATACATTATAGAACAATTTGTATAATATATCGAGCCATAACCGCAAAAAAGCTTAAGCGATAACATTTTTAATTTGCGTTGTTTTTTAATAAATGCATATATTGGCAACACTTGCATCATCTCCTAAAATCTCATGGTCACAGAAGGTACCGTTACGATTTTATAGCAAAAACAATTTTAGTTTAAGCGCCAATTTTCATACAAAATTTTTATGAAATATAATAAAAAAAAAAACCTTCTCCTGTAAAATTTTGTTTTTGTCGCTTGAGCTTTTTTTGCGGTTATGGCTCGATATATTTATTTAAATTAAAAAAAATTAACAGAACTAGGGTAAAAAATGTTAGAAAACTAGAACAGAACTTCAATTTAAATTAGAATCAAAACTATAATCTCATCTAATCACAAAGTTAATCACATACTTCTTTTGAACAAATTAAGATTGTCTTAATGAATTTCATCACATTTATCTGATCGAAAGCAACGTGTTCTGTTTAAAAATACATACATGTATCTGTAATATCTGGTCAACCCCAAGGCAGCCATCTTAGTCCAATTTTATTTTCGTTATTGATTAATAACCTCCCGAACGTGACTTAATCCAAATTTTTATTATACCCTGATGATGGCAAACTTTACTTCAGTTACGTATGTAAATCTATCACAACAGTCTTTGTTTCAATCCGATTTAAATAACTTTCACAGGTGCACAGTGTGCCGTGTAGAACATGCTAGGTGAAAAATATTCATGTCATCATTTCCCGGAAATCTTTTTTGCAAAACTTAAACAACACCCCCAAGCCCGGAATTCGGAAAAAGTTTGTTTGTCAAATTCGCAAGTGGTGAGTCATAACGGTCAGAAGTCAGATAATGAGTTTAATACAACCTTTTCAATCAATCAGTTGCAATTTAGCGACATTTTCGTGCACGTCTCATAGTGACATATTGTAATATCGTGAAAGTTTTTGTACTGAGGGTAAGTACTATTTTTAAATGTATTTTGTTTAATCAGAATCTATTAAGTTGAATTTTTAGTATTTTTTTAATATCCTATATATTTTAGAGGTTTTTTTTAAAAAAAAAACTTTGAAAGTTCAGAATATACAGACATTTACCTCCATAAGGGCTAGTTTTTAGATATTACGCAGAAATATCTTTTTTCTTCGTAAAAAATACACATATTGTTGAGCACACTTCAGTACAACATTTTTTTTTTTTTTTTCTTTTTTTCAGAACACGTTTACTCTACCTTTTTTGAGGAGTGGTTGAAATACACAAAGAATGAAAAAAACTCGTGTGTATATGACTATCTTTCTTCAAAATTTAACTTTGGTGACATTACCGAAAGCAATCGAAAAGAAATAAAGTTAAAGATAGCCAACTTGTCTAATAAGATTGGTGCCAAGTAGTTGGCTTTAGGAAAGTCGAAGGAGTCGTTTTTTAATTAAAATTAAGACCTGGTTGGATGAAGTAGACATACAGTTTACTGCGAGTTCTTTTGCTCAACAACCTTTGACATCAAGTAAGGCTGTGACTCCTGCAGGAAGACCTCGCAAAGATTTCCAGGAATCGTCGCTTAAGACAAAGGAACGTCGCGTCGTGGATCTCGTAGAATCTCGAAGTGTCAGTGAATTGGTGACTGCTTCCGAAATTGCTGTGCGTTCAGGTACATAAACTAAAGCCAGGATTGGATGTTACAATTATAAAAAATTTTTATGTTATTTTAAGGACATTGCCTTCTGGATTCGGGTTAAAATTAGTTGAGTTCAATAAAATGTATCTTGAAATTACCAGCAGATTTGAAATTACCAAACAACGTATAGAGTATATTGGTAGTCATGAGCTTAACGATTTGCCGATTTTTTTTCTAAAACTGAAAATAGAATTTAAAATTTTAAAAGATATATAACAAATTTTTTAATTGCAACAAGTGGAAGAATTTGTAACATGATGAAATCTACATTGTAAAATAATCAATATTTATTATTATTTTTTTTTTCATTATTTATTATTTTTTTTCTAACTAAATAATTGTACGTACTACTCTACAATGTTAAAATGCTAATTTTTATGCAATTAAGTATGTTTATTTAATTACTCAATTATTAATTTTTATTTTTTGCCAACTTGCTTCAACAATGCCTTTTAGGCGCCGAAGCTCAAAATTGTAAAATTGTTATGAGTTATGAGTAAATAAAATATAATACAAAAAAAAAATACCAGAAAACATTATCTTAATCTCTATTCGTGGTACTGTATGCCTGCTACTGTTAATAACAAAGATTCCCGCAAGTGCTCGCGTGTTGCCACGAATATAGACTTACTGTCCATGTAAATTATAACAACTGATCCTTTGGTCAGTAGCCCTCGAGACATCCCAAAAAAAAAAGCCGGAAAAAATATGTGCAGATGTATTAAAGCTAATTGTAAGCCCTAACATAGAAGAGTCAAGACTGGATCCGTCATCATATTGTCGCACAATGCCAAAAAATAAGGACGATTATACAGTAAACGACTCATCAGAAGACTCTGATGATAATTATTAGGTTAAGCTACCATTTTTACCTTGACTTGTATATTTGTCTTTATCAATATATGAGCATTTCAGTATATGTATTTGAGTATTTTAAATATAATTTTCTGATTTAAAAAAAATCGTTTTTTATTACAAAATAAAACAGAAAACTGTAAATAATATCGGAACAAGTCTAGTTTCCCAACGCAGCTCTAAATAAAAAAAAAGTACATAGGGTGATAGAGTTAAAAAGTTTTAAAAAAGTTTTGCAATTCCAGAAAGATCTACTCAAAAGCTTTCAAATGATACCAATATTGGCCATATAGGTTCAGAAATGTAATGGGAAATCGCAAATTCATATGAAAATTTCAGAGGTCCATTACTCGGAAACTATGCATTTCCGAGAATTTTGCCATTTTATTTTTTCTTCTTATTTTTCAATTTTCTATCACCCTATGTACTTTTTTTTTAATTTGGAGCTGCGTTGGTAAACTAGACTTAAGCCATAATATCTAAATATGAGTACCACTATGTAAAAGCATCTTTATATAATAAACATCTGCATGAAACTTAATAATGATGTTCATGAAACTTTCAATATAATTTTGTATTTGCTTCGTTTGTATTCATTATAATGAATAACTACGTAATGAAAGCAACAAACACACGAAATTTAAGAGACGAATAAGATGCAGTGTTTTTGTTTACTTAAGCAAGAGAACATGAATACCAACAACTCTGAAACAAAACAACCACTGAATAAATGTCGAATAAGTTCATGGAAAAATACATTTATTTTAACGTCAGTATTGCGAATTGAAAGAAATGAAAAACATTAGGAAAAATTAAAAAAAAAAACAAAAATAACCATGAAGAGTAAAAGCAACAAGATAAGGAAGTACATTAATATTAAAATAATAAAAATAATACAAATTTGACTTTGTTTTCAATGTAATTTAGTGGTTTTTAATGTAAATTTTTAAACTTCAAAAAAATTTCATTTTATTTTCAAAAACATTTTTCAGCAATGTGTTTTGCTTGGAAGTACATAAAAAAGTTGTTAGGAACAAAATTTAAATTTAATTTAAAAGATGCTTTACAAATTACATATATTATCGTAAAGGTAACAAAAAAGAAAAAATTACATAAATTTACTAAGTGGCAACAATGCTATTGAGTATTTATATAAAAAAAAATGAGAGAGAGTAAAAACTGTAAACCAAAAGTCGTTTCATTGAACAAAGTCTTTTTGTTTGCCATATGAAACGAAATGTGTTTGCTAGTAGCATGAATAAAACAACAGTTTGTTCAGTGGTCGGAAGTTTGTTTGAATACGATCTTCATTGAGTAAACATTTCAGTATGTTCATGAATGAAGTTATTCATGCAGCCCTTTATTATATAACATAAAATAATTTTGTCCACCTAGCATGTTCTACGCGGCACACTCTGAGTTGGTGAAATATAAATTTAATTGATTTCAACTTACAAAAAAGTTGTCTTGTTTTGCGAAGCACTAATAGTACATTTTAAAAAGTAAGCGCTCATTTATGCGCTACGCTATAAGACATACAGAGATGCAGTAAGGTCAGTGAACGAATGCTAAACAAATTAAAAGAAAACAAATAACATTTATAGAGCCAGCACATTCCTTTACTACGAAGCCGGTTTGTAAGGGAGCATATTAAAGAATAACGGTAACAAAAAATTCATTGTGAAAAGCTGAATCACTAATTATTATATGCGCTGAATAAACCGCTTTTTGTGTCAAATTTTTATTGCTTCAAAATGTGAGCTCGGCATATAAAATTCACGTCTTTCGTAAAGGCTAGTTTACACTATTATACTTTGTATTAATACATGTCAAAGACTCAAGTAATATGTAAAAGTGTGCTAGTGTAAATGCAATGTTTTATGAAAATTACAAGTGTTAAGCGTAGTACTCTGTTCAAATTTGCGAAAAATGTTGAGCAACACTGATTATTTCACACGAAAATTTGGACATTTATCAATATTGTCTATCAATATTATTTTAATTAGTTGCAGGTATACAAAATTGTTTTGCGAAGGTAAACAAAAATCATGTTTTTTAATTGCCATCAAAAAACCCAAAAAATGTAATTTTATTATTACTTTTAGCACATTTCTACATTTTTCTTTGTGAAACGCTTGTTATAAAAACGACTTTACAAAAACAAAATAAAAAATTACAAAAAAGGATTAGCTGTTGCTTAAAATTCCGTACGAAATAATATGAGCTGCACTTGTTTCGCACGTAAAATAAAAATGTTGCTAGGAACATTACTAATGTTTTTCGTAATGTAGAATACAACTCTATCAACATGTTTTCGTTTTTATTTCACAGAAATTTTTTTATATTCAGTTTGATAGCATTTCGCACGATATACCGAACCAGTCTTTAAGAAGAAAAAAAAAATGTTTACATCCCATACGACTTCGTCGTTTATTGAAAATTTTCTAAACAAAAATACTTTTCATTAGATCAGGGTTGCATTTGAACAAAAGCATTTTCACGTGTGATAGTGTGAAAAGTTTTAATTAATTTCATGTTGTAAAATTCCTGTCTTCATAAAAAAATAATTTAATGAAAATTAAATTCAATGAACTTAAGCCTAATTAAAAAATATCTAAGTTTTTAAATAACATTATACAATTATATTCTTAAAAAACAGTTTAGTAAATAAATAGAAATTGTTAAAAATAAGGCTAAAGTTTGATTAATTTACTGGTATCGTTATTTTGGATTTTATCGTCAAATATTTGTTAGGTCCGAACATTCATACCTTAAGTCATATCTATGTATTTTGTTGGTTTTTTACCTTTGTGAATTGTATTGTTTTTATTCAAATTAACGTTTTATTTCAAAAACTTTTTTAATATATGTGTTTTTATGTATTCAAATTAAAACCGGTTAACCGGTGTTTGTAAAATAGCATATATTCGTAATATTCAAAAACCGGTTATTGAAAAAAGTCGAATAATCGATCTCCCTATTACCTATCTCGAGAGTTTGCACAATTGGAAGTTTTTAATCTTTCAAAGTATGCGACAATGATTTGCGTATATAAACAAAACGTTCATGTATTTTACTAAAAAGTGTTTTTTTTTTTTAAAAAAAAATTCAATAAAATCGAAAGTAATTGTCAAAACACATTGCTGGTTGCTGATAATCTTCTTAAAAAATTTTATGAAAAATTTATTAAAAACTTTATTCCGTATGAAATAAAGAGCATTTGCTTTATTCCACAGTTGTAAAAAAAATGTTGCCAGAAACATTTTGTAACTTTTTCACAAAATGAACAGAGTACTATACTACTCTATCTACATTATTTCATAGACATTCCGTGCAAGTTTTTTTCATATGAGTTTTGACAGCATTTCAAGTGAAATGTTGAACAGAGTATCAGGCTTTAACAAGAAAAAAATGTGAAAAAAAACAAAAAGAGCATTAAGTTGTTTTCTATCATTGCTGAAATTTTTGAAGCAGGAATTTTTAAAGGATAAAATTTAGTTTTTAAGAAGTTCTTTAATTTATTTTCGACGTATGCACTATCATTTCTATTTTTTATGCGTATCCGATGTTGGTGCTATGAGTCTGAACATGAATGATACGCTTGGCCGATACCTTGATATAGTCTCGGAATGGGTTCGATTTTAATGCCCGAAAAACCCAATGTTGCGTGCTGCCTCATCTTTATATATGGGTAGTACAATCATTGAGGAATCAGAATCTCTTGATGTTCTGGGCATGAGGATACAAGGTGATGTCCGAACATACAGTTAAGATGTCGTAAGAAGCTTTCACGTGCCTTGGTTTTTTGAAACGGTGTAATTCATACTTCACTTCATCTGATCTCCTTACTATTTATACAGGAGAGGGCGAAGGTTCTCATTGGTGACAGTAGAGTAACCAATTCCAATGACTTCCTTCAACACCTTCGCAATGTGGGTTGTATTTGCCTGCTTTAACGTTGATACAATGGGATGTGTTCTGATCAGGCATCAGAAATTAAGAACCGAAAACTTAAAATGTAAGTTTTTCATTTGAAAAATTCAAAACTCATGCGTACAAAATAAATTTTTTTTTCTATCAGTTAAAAAAAAAATAGGAAACACAAACAAGATATTTATTTTTAAAGTACAATATGTGTTTTGTACATGAAAAGAAACAAAAAAACAAAAATTTGAAAAATACACTCAAACGTTTTTTTTATTATTTTTTTTTTTTTGAAAAATATTTATCATTGGTATTTAAAACATGTTTTCAACTGTACAAAAAAAAGATAAAAATTATTTTGTTTTATTTGTTCTTCAAAGTTCAAAATAATAAAGTTCTTAAAAAAACCCGTTTTTGAGAAAAATATTTTTTTTTTTTTTTGTTTGTAGAAACTAACAATAAAAACTCAATTTGAAGTTAAAATTGCGAATTTTAATTAAAATTATAATACAAAATTGTGTTTGAAATTGCAATTGCAAAAAATCTTTAGAGATTCTTAATTATCAAAACTAGCTGCTGTTGCATTAGCTGTACCCGCAACACAGGTATCTGTGGAGACAGCCTTCAGTGCTTTGCCAATTATTATGACCAAAAATAGAAGGAATTTAAGTTCTGAGCATGTAGAAAATTTATTGTTGCTCAAACTCAACATCTATTTAGTTCTAGGATAATCTTTATCATGTTATAACTACTTATTATTAATTAGCTTTATATTTTTTACTATAATTTTGTTCGTATGAGTTTAAATTTTGTCAAAAAAACAAAAATCTTTTCTTTTCATGTACAAAATAATATTGTACTGAAAAAATAAATATCTTTTTTTTGTGTTTGCTTTTATTTTTTTAAACTGATGGAAAAAAAAATTATTTTAAACGCATGATTTTTAAATTTTTAAAAGAAAAAATTAAATTTTCGGTTCGTAATTTATTGTACAAAAGTACAAAAAAAAATATTTATCTAAAAACCTTATTTTTTGAGAACCTTATTATTTTGAACTTAAAGAAGCAATATCAAACAAAATATTTTTATCTATTTTTGGTTATATTAGTATTGTGGTTATTTTATTGAACTGTTAATGGTTTTTAATCCAAAGTTAGATATTTTTTAATTAGGCTTAAGTTCATTGAATTTAATTTTCATTAAATTATTTTTATGAAGGCAGGAATTTCAGAACATGAAATTAATTAAAATTTATTGATAATTTTTCATTCTTGACTGCGCTGAGATTTGAACCCAGGCTTTGGTTATTGTATAATTTAAAATATTTTTCGAACACCAATGATAAATATTTTTTAAAAAACATAAAAAAAAACGTTTTCCGGTCCTTGGTTCTGATGAAATAAGGGATCTACCCATACGTTTGTTCGTAATACACGTTTTTCCTCAAGAGTCCATCCTTTTGTGGTCGATTGGCCGGTCAATCGTACAACGCATTACGAGAAAGTTCGTTTTTTGACTGGACTGTTCGTATGTGGAATAGTGTGTCCCATTAAAAAAAAAATTTTGGGGATCATTCTTAATTTGAATACTCATAAGGCTAAGAATTTTTGAGATTTTTTTCCGATTTTTCGGAGGTGGTTTAGAGGTCGCGCAAATTGATTTTGTACCAAAAATCGACCATTTTGGGTTTTTTTTAATTTCGGTTGAAAATTGGTACAAAAATAGATATTTCTTCAGCTTCTGAGTCAATATTCTTAAAATAAATTTTCCGATCTTTAATTTTATGTGCATAAATAATAAGTTTCGTCAGGGATTTTCCACATTTTGATACATTATATAACAGTTTTTCGTAAATTTTCAGCAAATATGAAAAAAATGCTTTATAACTTTTAAAATTTGTATTAAGACTAAAAAAACTAATGATGAAGTTTAAAAGATTATGAAGTTTTAAATAAATTAGCAAAAAAAAAAAATGAATTTTCTCTCACCGTTCTCGAGTTATACCCTTTTAAAGCTTTGTACACATTGTATGAAATGTATAATACTATAAGGTGTGAACTAGGTTTGCATTGCTTTAAACTTTAAATAATTGGATTTAGAAAATGTTTTACAAATAAAATAATAGTTACTTACCACTCATACATAACAATTATAATAAAAACAAAGAAAAATAGAATTGTTATAAATCATTTATTATAGTCGTTCACGAAGTCCTTTCTTTTCTTAATTTCGAGTTTGGTTTTTCTAGACTTACCCTTACATAACTTTACCCACTTCGAGTGCAATATTATTATTTTGCGAGAAATATTGCATAGTTCCTGATTTGGATTCCACAAATCTCTCAAACTCTTTGCTATTATTCTGGCGCTTTTGGAAATAGTGCACTTTTCCACTAAATGCAATTTAAAAAATCTTTGCAGTATTTGGTTTTTTGTCGGCGGTTGGGCAGTATCAAGGTCATCAATCATTTTGCCCACACACCACACATTCCTTGTATTCGACAAAGGCATATCTATTTTAATAAAATATTACCCAATATTTCTTGGACTACTTTATGATAATTTCAACTTACCGGAGCAATAAAACTTCAGATTAACAAAATATTTTAATTAAAAAGACGGGACTTCTTGTAATAATTACATATGTTATTGTTATGTATGACTGGTAAGTAACTATTATTTTATTTGTAAAACATTTTCTAAATCCAATTATTTAAAGTTTAAAGCAATGCAAAGCCGAAAAAATACCGATTTTTTAGCAATTTTCAATAATAATTCAATAAAAGTCAAAAACGCTAGATTTTTGGTACAAAATCAGTTTGCGCGACCTCTAAAGCACTTCCGAAAAATCTGATAAAATTCTCAAAAATACTTTACCTTATGAGTATCCAAATTAGGAAAGATCTTCCGAGATAATCCAAATTTTTATTTTTTTATGGACAACCTAATGTGGAACAACCTTCCTGCTGAAGTCTTCCCTCTCACTTTCAACATGAATAAGTTCAGGTCGAATGTTCGCAAACACTGCTCCCTCTATCCTCCTTCCCATTACCTTTTTTCCTAGTACCAATACAATGCATTGCATAGGAGTCATCCCCTGAGTGCTGGTCCTAACCAAAAAAAAAAAAAACCTGTATAATAATAATATCATATTTAATAACAAAAAAAAAACAATGTCTTGATTTTCTTCGGATTTTGAAAAACGCACGAAAGCTAAAGAAGCAAACCAAAAACGGTACGAATTGGAAAATGTGAAATTTTCACTTTTATACAAATTCTGTGACATACCTGATGTTTAGCGAAATTTTTACGTCTCTTCCTCAAAAAACTGCTTCGTCGGAAACTCCATTTTTTATTGGGTTCTCGCGAAAAAAAGATTTTATCATGTTCAATATATTTGGAGAAACCATCAGTTGCGCCTGGTAGATAAATTTTTGGATTTGGGAATTTTATTTAAACCTAAACTAATGCTTACTCTAAGATATACTCGCAATAATAAAGAGATGGGCGAAAGAGCTTACCGATCCAAGCATAACATCACTTGTGAGACCTCTTTCGGAATATGGTTCAATAATATTGAAACCAAAATTTTATTTTTACAGTTACCATATTGAATCGGTACACAAATTATTACTGATTTTCTTCTTAAGAAGTTTGTTTGGGGATTCTGGTCAACCAATTTCATTCATAAACAATTTTTAATATTGGGTTAAATTTAAGAATTATGGATCGTTTTTAATTTTTGTAATACCAGAGGTGCCCTATCGTGGCCCTCCTGATATGTCTGCAGACCCAAAATCCAAAACTTAAACTCGAATACAAGTCCTCAAGTTTTTTGCCAATCGGACTAAACTTTCTCAAAATACAGAATTGTTAAAATTTTTGTGTTTTTTTCTATGTTTAATTTTTTTTTGTTCTCATTCTAAAAAAATATAATTCATACCCAGCTATAGCATCTGGGTTTATCACTTGAGCGATTGAAAAAGGATTCATATATTTAAGATTAATTCATTTGTTCAAATAATGACTTCTTAATGTTTTGAATTTAAAACTTATTAATCACAAGATCGATTGAAAAATGATTCACGTATGATTCATTAATATGCTCAAAATTGAATCAGCAAATTGTAACAGAATTGATTTTTTTTAGGATATTCATCTGTAGGGAACCATTTTCTCACAACGAGAGTATCATTTACGATCGAAAAACGAGCTTATAAGCGGTGATTATGATACAACCCAGCAAGCATTTTGTATCATCATAAAATGATTTTAGGTGGTTTTACAAGATATGTATTAAGCAGTGTACTTGTCTAATTTTCCACTGCAAAATGCAGACGTGTCGTATAAACGAAAAAAATTTGCTCCTGTAATTGTTAGATCGAATTAGCAGTGTAAATTTTTTTATTTGGAGCGTGCCGTATTTTGATCTGACAAGCCATCAGATAACAGCTGTTTTGCAAGACATTTGTTTATGGCGGCATATATAATTATTGATTTATTTACACATATTCTTTAAAAAGAAACAATATTTTTAATTTTTGTTGCTCTTAGAAAAGGAGAAAATACTATTGTTAATTTAAAAACAAATTATTGCCATATATATCCATAATATGTATAGAGGCAACCATAATATGGTTGTTACTTCGTGATGGATGACACATTTAATAGTGAAAATAATATGGTAAAATTAACCATATTACCAAATTAAAAATTTTCGTTAAACATAGTTTTGTTGCAGGTGACCATATTGGAAAATGTTTTTTCTCTACATGCAAGTAAAAGTGAATAAATACATGCATGTAAATAATTTGCTGTTATAAACGATTTTAGGTTATGCCAGATTAAACCAAAAACAAACGTGTGAAAGCCAAAAATTATAAGCCTTCTGCATTTGTCAACACAGAATATTCAAATTTAATGGGGAATATTTATTATCATTTAAAAGAACATTCTTTGGCATTTAGTTTTTGAAGATTCTGTCCATCAAATGTTGGCCGTTGCTACGTCGCAGATGGTCCATCAGTTGAGTCCAGTTTTCGAGGCAAATTTTGTTCAGCGATGAGGCCCATTTCTGGCTCAAAGGGTATGTAAACAAACAAAATTGCCGCATTTGGGACTTAGAGCAACCTGGAGAGATTCAAGAACTGCCACTTCATCCAGAAAAAACAATGGCTTGGTGTGGTTTGTGGCCCGGTGGAATCATCGGTCCATGTTACTTTAAAAATGATGCCGGTGCGAACGTAACCGTCAATGGCGACCGTTATCGTGCCATGATAACCGACTATCTAATGACTGAAATTGAAGCTCGTGATCTCGGCGACATTTGGTTTCAGCAAGACGGCACCACTTGCCACACATCGCATCAATCAATGGATTTATTGTGAGAACACTTCGGTGAGCACATAATATCACGTTTTAGGCCGGTAGGTCGGCCACCAAGGTCGTGTGATATCACACCGTTAGACTTTTTCCTGTGCGGATATGTAAAGTCTAAAGTTTATGCCGACAAACCCGCTTCGATTCAGGCTTTGGAAGAAAACATCACGAGTGTCGTTCGCCAGTTACCAGTCGAAATGCTCGAACGAGTCTTCGAAAATTTAACTCAACGGATGGACCATCTGCGACGTTGCAACGGCCAATATTTGATAGACATTATCTTCAAAAAATAAATGCCAAAGAATGTTCTTTCAAATGATAATAAACATTCCCCAATTAATTTGAATTTTCTGTGTTTTTTTTTTTTTTTTTCTTTAAAAAAGTAGGGAACCTCGAAATGGATCACGCTTTACAATCGAGACTGGAAAATGAAAGCGAATGAAAACTAAATAATTAACGAGAATCTGCGCTAGAATTTGAAACGGAGCCATACCTAGATTTTAAAAAGTAAATAGAATCTATCTGAGGTTTTGAACTGAGTCTATATCAAAATCTGTACTGATATCAGGACTAGTATCCGGAACTTTACATTAGCTTAGATCTTAAGAAAAATCTAAAATAAATTTTGTTCTGTTATCTAAACTAGAATCTTAACTTAAATCTGAATTAAGATCTAGATATAAGCTATATAGAACTAATCTAGCTTTATAATAAATCTCACTCATAAACTAACTAAGATTTTAAAACCGTCAAACGAAATCATTAGTTTTTCTAAGATATTCAAAGGCATTTTTTATTGCTTATACATATAAATTTAAATCCCTATTTCATATAATCTTTTTATTTTTCTTTGGTTTTTTTGTTGATATTTAGTATTTCTTTAACTCCATTGATTTTTTGCCATCGTATTTTAAAAAACAAATTCAACATTGTGCCAAAGTTCTATAATCTCTACATGAAACCACAAAAATCAAATGACACCCATTCAAAAGAGATTTAAATAAAATCAAAGAAAAATAGAATAGAATTTTATTATAATAAGAATAATATTAAATTAAAACAATAAAAAAAACTATCAGAAAAAAATATTTAAAAAATAAATAAACAAACATTTTAAGAATAATATCAAAATCCCAGACTGACACTGATACCTTTTGAAGACTGCAAATAATGCAGAAATATTGTAATTTTATTTGGCTTTTGAAGAAAATAAAAATACTTTTTAATATTTGAGAAAGCAAGAGGATTAAAAAATTCTTGATTTTTCGTAGGCGACTATTTCAATTTATTTTCTATTTAAATTCTGCTTTTCAGTTGTTAAATTCAACTGCAATTTTTCTTTATTTTTTCTTTAGCTCTTATTCAAATTTTTATTTTATTTGTGTTAAATGTTTATTGCTTATTTTGCTGGCAACCAATATGTGTCAAATGGAAAACCATTCAATAGTTTTTTAATGCCACAGCAGCAAAGGGAGAGGAAAAGAGACAACAGCAATAGAAATAACTGCAGTAGCTATAGCTGTAGCATGCCAATAGCACTAAAAGTGGTAGACGTCACAGCAGCAACAATATAAAACTTTTAGTATAAAGAGAGAAAGAAATTGAATTTTATTAGAGGGAAAATAGCAACAAAAAAAAAAAAAAAAAAAATACAAAATTCCCCTGAATAGATAATGTGACAATAGCACTGGTGAAAATACCCGCAGAGCATTAATGTGTAGTTTATGGTTTTCTGAACAGGGGCAAAGGGGGAGTAAGCTACTTGCTGAAACTGACATGAAAATAATTTTTATTGCAAAAGGCTGTAGGAAGAAAAATAAACCAAAAAATTTTTAAACTTTTAACTAAATTTAATTTTAATTTAAGTCTTTTTAAAACTATTGGTAGGGGAGACAGGGGCAGCTTCGGCACTTTTTTTTTAAAACCCTGAATCTAAGAATGTGTGCAACAGATTTAAAAATTGTATCGCTTGTTGTTGTCCTTGGATATTGAATAATAAAATATTAGTACAAAATTTTATGAATACTGAGTATTTCTTATTTTTTTTTGAGAATTAGTAAAAAAAGGTAATTTCGCTGAATGTGCCCCACGCCGGGGTAGCTTCGGCATCTGACGGGGCACATTCGTCGCCCACATTCCCAACGATGATTAAATAAAAAAATAGATACAGGTTATGGAGTAATTCAGTATTTATTTATAAGTTGAATAAAATAATAAAAAATGAACACTTTTTTTTTTTTTAAACGTAAAAAATATTGTATATTAAATTATTATTAAATATAATAAGAGCTAAAATCTACTTCAAATAAATATTTAGGCCGACTGCGAGAAGTTGAAGGTAGATTCGAGGGAGTAGGTAGCTTTAGTTCTATTTCGCTCTTCGAAACTAGTGATGTATCTTCTTTTTCAGGCTTTATAAATAAAGATGAAAAGTTTTGAAGTTTTCGAAAGAAACTTACTGTGAACGTACATTCGCCAAGAATTTAAGTGATCTCACCAACGTAATAAACTTTGTTCTTGCAATGTTGAGGGAGATTGACTAGCACGTAATCTCCATCTTTAAGGTCAGTCTTTTCAGTTAATTTGTATTTTGAGGCATCATTGCTTTCCGGTGAATTGTCATCTTCAACAAATGATCCAACTGACTGATTAGTTTCTGCATATGACACATTGGTATCACTTTCTTCAGAAGACAAGATATTTTTCTGAACTATTAATTTTGACATTTTAGTTTTTGAAACTTTCTTTCCTCCAGGCCTATCGCTTTTTTATTTTTACAAGCATTTATTTGTGGGATTTTTATCTCCGAAGGCATTAGATTTTTTCTAACTTTTTTCAATAGCTGAGATTTAATTCCAGATTGTTTTTCTTCTATTTTTCTTTTCTCGATTGAACTTGTTAAAATTCGAGAATTGCCAGATTTTGTAGTTTTTCTAGAAGCATGCAAACGAGAAATTGGACGAATCTGTTCTGGTGTAAGACTGGAAGATAATGAAGTTGTAGGTGCACAAGAATTTTTATCTGGATCAACTGTATTGAGTACCAAGTGTTCTTCTATGAGATTGGAAGATAACGGAGAAGTATGTGCACAAGAATAATCGGGTTCGATTACATTGACATCTGATTGTTCTTCTACGGCAAATTCGGCTTCGTTAAAGTTTTGAGAATTTAGAGGATATATTCCGGTTGAAAAAAATCCACTTATTATATTTTCGGACGAAAACGCCCGTTGTAAAGGCAAATTCGATAACTGAGCAATTTCGTAAATCGTTATCCTTTTTCCTGCGTTATTTGTAATAAAATCATTAAATGATGTTTGAAGAAACTTTTTAAATGGGCCGTAAACTGCAACATCAAGTGGCTGAAGACGGTGCGAGGTGTGTGGAGGGAACGACAAAAGATGTATACCATTTTCCCTCGAAAAATGTATGCCTTCAATACTACAATGAGACGAATGGTTGTCTAGGAGTAGTAATAATGGTCGCTCTTTGCAACAATTTATGTTTTCCTGAATGTGTTTTAGTACATTTATAAACAACTCAGACATCATCCAACCACTTTTACTTATCAGTCCTAATGAGCCAGGCACAGATCCGTTTAAAAACTGACTTTTATATCGTTGACGTGGAAAAATGTAAAACGGTGGAAGCCGATTACCACTAGCGTTAATTATACCTACAAGCGTTACCAAATTGCCTCTTTCGGCAGACACTGCCTGCCCAACCTGTCGCTGTCCTTTAACTGCAATTACCTGCATATGTATAAAAAATTGTTTTTAAACATATATTAAGATCTCTTGTTTATAATACAAACCTTGGGTGTATCAGCTACCGTCGTAATACCTGTTTCATCCAGGTTGTATATATCCTTCGCTTGAAATAAATGTGTCTCATAGAGCAACTTTAAATTGTCGTAGAACTCATCTACAGCTTTCTTAGTAAAACCTGATATTCTAGCTAAGTTGGTTTTCTCTGGCTTTCTAAGTGTTAATGTTGGGTTTCTCTTGATAAACCCATAAAGCCATTCATCGCCTGCTTCTTTCATAATGTTCCATTTCTCAGGAAAATCCTTTTGGTTAAGATTAGCATATTCATAAGCCAATTTGCGGAAAGCTTTATATGTCAGACCAAATTGGTAAGATACACATTTCTTTATGTATTCATCCAATTCAAGCTCTTCCTTTTTGGTAAATACTTGCTTCGAAGTAAACTTAGAGTGATATTTAACAATGCTAGCAGTTTCATTAGAATTAAAATCCTCTAAAGGATCTATTTTTTAATACGTGATTCAATTGTTTGACTTTTAAGGCTATATTTTCTAACGGCGGACGTTGGAGTCTCAATGCCACACAAAACATCAGAAAGTGCTTTTTTCATCGCATTTTCATCAATAGAAGCACGTTGGGTCTTAGGCTTGTAGTTTCTAACCATATTAAAAGATTTTTAAAATATAAGCCTAAAAATAATGATTGGAATTAATATAGCACAATATGGGGTACCTATGCGTTAATTGTGAGGCATTGGTACATAGGGGTAACAAAAAAAATATACAAAAAAAAAAAAAAAAAAAAAAAGCGCGCCTTGGGAGGAGGGAAGAGGAGACAAAAGTGAAATATAACTACATATATCAAAATTTTGAAATATCACATCGGAATTTTATTTTATGGGTGGTTAAAGTTTAACTAACCATTTTGGCCTGTACGTGAAGCATATCGGTGTATATGCTGCACGAACTTTTTAAAAATAAAAATAATGTATGTCTTTCTTTTTGCAACGTTGATGTTGTTTCTACACAAAGCAAGCAAATCGCTTTTGAAGTAAATTTTCATTTATTTTATATAACAATTTCAGTTAATTTAACGTACAGAATACTTTAACGTAATCAACGGACAATATTAAATGCAACCGAAAATCCGTATTAATGAACACTTACAGCCGTATTCATAACAAAAAGTTAGCCACAGTTTGTACACTACGTACAACGAGCTGCTAACTAGAATGCCGATTAAGCTTAGCAGCTTGTTAGCATAGAGTTTATTAATAACAAGTTTTATCCGTCTGCTAACTTTTAATAAATCAACTCTGAATATTAATGATGCCACTTTATAATACTCAAAAATGCAACACATTTTGCATTATTCATCGCTGGTTTTGTCATTTCATTAAATTTTTTTTTATTTTCCCTCTTAATATAAAAATTTGAAATGTTTTTAAATTAAAATATTTTTAAAAAAGGACTCTAAACTAAAAAAAAAAACAGTGTATTAAAAAAAAACAAACAAAATTATTTAACATAAAACGGCTGTTTATCACAAATTGGCAAACGTTTGGCAGCTTATTGACAAGAGTTTAGCAAATCGTTAGCCAGAGTTTGGTAAGTGTATTATGAATAAACTTTGTGCTAACTTCATGCCAAAATTTCGTTCTTTCAGGGTTAATAATAAAAGTCGAGAAAAAGTCAAAAAAAAAAAATTGTTTTGAGGCACCCAAATTTCAATTTTTTTTTTTGACTTTTTCTCGACTTTTATTATTAACCCTGAAAGAATTCTCTTCATTTTAGTACATTTAGGTTACTGTTCTTCGAATAGGTGAACTATTTAAAAAAAATATTTAGCGACCGATTTTTAAAATAAAAAATCAACAATACATTTTTGAGTTAAGCATTTTATCAAAAAATAAAATAAAAAAAAATATAAAAATAAAAGTATTTCTTCCCTCTCAATTCGATACGAATTTGAGCACTTTTTTGTGTTTTAAAATTATTAACATTTTTAAAGCTTTCGTTAAAAGCTAAAGTTATTGAAAAAGAGCGTTATTTGAATACAAATAGAAAAATTATATGAGAAAGAAAAAATAAGCTTTGTCGATTCTACGATCAGTAACCATCCAGGGTTAAAGTTTTTTTAAGTAGATAGGTAATAAAAAAATTCGGCTAAATTTATTTTTTTTTAAATATAACCTTGCCAAGGTGAAATTGTTCGCTACGATGGCGATAGCAGTTTTTCCAAAAAAAAAAAAAAAAAAAATGCTTTCTGGAGGTTATGGACGAGTAGTCGTTGAAATAATGGAATTATTTTTTGACTATTTTTGATTATTTTCAAGTAACCGCCAGTAATTCTGATTATTTTGTGATAACTTGTAATCATTATCCAATAGTGAATATCTAACTAAAAATATTTGTAATCATAATCATTACTTTACAATTAAAAAAAAGTAATCTAATTACCAATTTCTAATCAGTACTTAACAGCTATCGTTTCAACTCGTGTAGAACCCAATTTCCGTAATTTTGGATGAATCCTGGCGCATGAAAACGTTTTTAAAAATTGCTGCTTGAGTGGCTCACCAAATGACTTTAGAAATTTCTTTTACAAATTTCTTAATGAAGTAATGCCTTTATTTCAGCATCTTCCGATTTTGTTTGTCCAATCTGAGTGGTCTTTGTCTTCCCTATCGAAATCATCATTTCCGAAGGGTACAAACTATTTATTATACGTTGAAATCGATGACAAATGTTCAAGTAAAGTGTCGGTGGTCACAAAAATTTTGTTTTTTACATTGAAAAAGTTAAACAAAATTTTTTGCAGATAATGCTTTGTTGGCATAATTTTTGACATTTTCGAATTAACTTATACTTCAAGGTGACGCAAAATTGTCACGCGATGTCATTACTTTAGTAAATGAAAACCTTGAGTTTTGCTTTTATATTGCGTTAATTTGATGTCTAGATTTTTATTCTTTATAAGTAGAAAAAACGATATCGTCCAAGTGGTCGCCGATAGAAATAATGGTCATAAGCGTCCGATTTATGTCATTTTTTATCACTCATGCCAGAACTTCTGATAATAGATTCCCGCCTTCCTGATGGGCATTCTCTTTAAAGACTTTAAGAGTCTGACATAAACTCGTGACTTCAGGAAACCCCACAGAAAGAAGTCTAAAACGCTCAAAACCGATGAGCTTGACGCCCATGCAAACCTTCAAAACAAGAGATGAGGCGCCTCAGAAATGCTGCTCTCAAAAAATTGAAAAAATGATTCCGCTTTTTTGAGGGGTATACGCGATTTATTTCTTTTTGACGTGTATTGTATCTGTTGTATCTGTTTAATTTTCAAATGTCAAAGCAGAACTGACATTTTCCCCCATTTACCAAAATTATAGCACTTTGCACCACTTTGTATTCAATGACTAAAGCATAGTACTCTGTTCAATATTTCACGTGAAATGCTGTCAAAACTCATATGAAAAAAACTTGTGCGGAATTTCTATGAAAAAATGTTGATAGAGTTGTACTTTGTTAAATTTGTGAAAATGTTGCGAAATGTTTCTGGCAACATTTTTTTTACAACTGCGAAATAATATAAGCTTCACTTATTTCACGTGGAATTTTAAGCAAATGGAAATAGTGTAAACTTAATAATAAAATGAGAACTGCAAAACATAAATAACACAACCGGTAACAGTTTTTCATCATTATTTACTTTAATTTTTACTTAATTTTTTATTTAAAAAAATACTTTTTAGTTATATACTTGTGGGTTTTGTTTACATATGCAAAACAATGTCGCATACTTTGAAAGATTAAAAACGTCAAATTGTGCAAACTCTCGAGATAGGTTACATTGATACATGTCAAATTTTTCGCATGAAATAATAATTGTTGCTGAACATTTTTCACAAATTGGAACAGAGTACTAGGCTTAAGTGAGAATTAATGACCGATGTTTTTCCCCTTAAATGCAATAAAAGTAATCAAAGACACAAACCATGTGTAAAAGATTTACCATTTTTTAGTTTACATCCAAAAAATATATAGAAAATCTTTAATAATTTACTTAATATTACCAAATAATACTTTTACACAATTCAAATAAATCTTAAACCATTATCCTCTTTCCAATGCTATTCTAATATTTTAGTTAAATATACACATATCACATACAACTTTTCATATCCTTTTTAATATAATTTAACAAATAATTAAAAATTACACTTTTGACACACATCATAATTATTGCCAGCAGTAGGTTTAAAATATCATTTGTTCTTACATATGAAGACTTAAGCAGACCTCTTTGACTACGTGCTAAGCATAACATTAATTTGTAAATTATCCAAAACTCATATTTTTTGTTAGATAAATTGCTTGCAAATTGCATTAATACATTGTCATGTGACAAAATATTCTTGTACGATGTAAATAACGATCTATAAAATATAAACACATGAATATTAAGTACAAGTCGTTACATTTAAAATGAATGGAAAACAATTCACGGGAAAACGCAAGGAGACTTAAGGTCTAGGAGAACTCAAAAAAAAAAAACTATATATAATCTTAAACTGAGCTAAAATCGAAACTAAAGAATGACTTTAAACCGACACAGACAAGAAATAGAAATAAAAAGAAAAGATGTACTTAAACCAGGTACCAAATAACAATATTCGATATCGATCCAGGTCCCCATTTAAATATTTAGTACTGCAATTTCGATTGAAATCGCCGTATTTTGGAGCCAGTACTAGAAATTTCGCTTTTACTAAAAAATAACTAGAATACAATCTATGAAATGAAATGAGGAAATGAAGTATTTAGACTAAACACTAAACAAGAAAATAAATTGAAATTTTAGCTTAAACCCAAAAAAATAACCTGAAATAAAACCACAACGACTATTGAATAAGGGCAAATTTATTTAATTATTAATTATAATTTATTAGTAGAAATTATATTTCGATTACATCTACCGAGCAATATTCATGTATAAACGTCGCACTGAAACAGACCAAAGTCTCTGGCGAAAATTAAGCCAGCAACACTCACACTAATATAAAAGCTCTCAAACAAGTGGCCTACGGGGGCATTCAAGATCTAAATTTAAACTTGAGCTGGAACATAAACAAAGAATGTGAACTTAAAACTTTGCACAGTATCAAATCACCAAAATCACCACGTTTGAACCACAAATTTTTTGTAGTAAGTCTTAACCCAGCAATTCCCATACCTTGAGTTATGAAAACATACTTGATTTTTCTTCCTAAATAATATAAATACATCGAGTTTACACTCAAAAAAGTCGAATTTAAAATATACTGCTAATTCTGATCTTATAGGGGTGTCACTTACAGGTGACACGGGGCCTAAATTATTGCACATTTTTAACATTCGGCTTAGAAGGTGATCGCAGTTAGCTTCATTTTCGTCTCCAACTCTCCATCGGTTAGTAACCTCACTTTCCACAAGGGGAAACAGTATTCAAAAGCCAGAACTTAACTACAACTTGAGCCTTAAATTTAATTTTTAAAATTATTAAAATAGGGACTAAACAAGAACTAGATCACAACTAAACATGAACTGAACTATTCATTAATTAAAACTAACCTATAAAATAAGTAGAACTGAACTAGAGCAAGAACAAGAACCGAACTAGAACTGGACTAGAACTGAACTAGAACTGAACTAGAACTGAACTAGAACTGAACTAGAACTGAACTAGAACTGAACTAGAACTAGAACTGAACTGAACTAGAACTGAATTAGCACTGAACTAGAACTGAACTAGAACTGAACTAGAATTAAACTACAACTGAACTAGAACTGAACTAGAATTGAACAAGAACTGAACTAGAACTGAACTAGAATTAAACTACAACTGAACTAGAACTGAACTAGAATTGAACTAGAACTGAACTAGAACTGAACTAGAACTGAACTAGAACTGAACTAGAACTGAACTAGAACTGAACTAGAACTGAACTAGAACTGAACTAGAACTAGAACTGAACTAGAACTGAACTAGAACTGAACTAGAACTGAACTAGAACTGAACTAGAACTGAACTGAACTAGAACTGAATTAGCACTGAACTAGAACTGAACTAGAACTGAACTAGGAGTGAACTAGAACCGAACTAGAACTGAAGTAGAAGTGAACTAGAACTGAACTAGAACTGAACTAGAACTGAACTAGAACTGAACTAGAACTGAATTAGAACTGAACTAGAACTGAACTAGAACTGAACTAGAACTGAACTAGAACTGAACTAGAACTGAACTAGAACTGAACTGAACTAGCTAGAACTGAACTAGAACTGAACTAGAACTTTTTTTTTTTTTTTTTTTTTTTTTTTTTTATTAATTAATATATTCTCAATATGTACATTTAAATCTTAGGTCTAATCCCGCGAAGCCTTTTGGCTTATCTGCAGGATAAAATAAATAGTAAATTGGAATAATACAGTGTAGAATAATAATCTAACAACATAATAATATAATACAATTTTATCGTTTTCATTGCGTGTTGATAAAGTAATTTTTGAGATATGATTTTCTTTTGTGTGGGTTTGAGATATTTAATAACTCTAAAGGTAATTTATTAAATATGTTTGGGAGTGTGGTGATCAAAGAGTTTTTCCCGTAGTTGTTTGTATATCTTTCAGCTTTGAACCTTCCCTCTGCTCGTTGCCTTGTGTTGTGCGCATGGTCTATTGGTTTTAAATATCTAGGATCATATTCTATATCATCTTCCTATTTTACTGTTACGTTACTGCCTTTTCAATAACATTTTTGATTTATTTCCTTCAGAATAAGCCTCTTGAGTTCTCTTAATTGCAAATAAAAATAATGTTAACGCAATCAAAAATTTTCCGGTCACAATCTTTATGTACAGCCTATTCACTTTCGCAACCTTTCTTTTAAGTTTTGATACACGGCTTTCACACACAAATATTTTAATATTACATTTTCTCACTAGAAGATTCTGTTCAGTGATTTAAATAATGGGATGACCTACGCATGACCTACTATTTACAATAAAAATTTTAACTAATAAGATAACTAATAAATACAACTAATTCTTAACTAAATTTGATTTTGTAACAATATATTAGTTCCTTCCATTTATATAAGGACCATGGGCCTCTATAAACTTTCTAATAATGATCTTTTAATTCATTTTTAATTTCAGGTAAGTTCGAATTAAAGTTTCTCTTGACGTTAATCAAATTCGTACACAAGCAAACAGGTAATCAGCATATAAAATTTTTGTTAAATTCTTACGTATTTAAACTTTCCCCAGCTTTTATTTTATTTATTAAAGCAAACTGATACTTCATATTCCCATAAACGTTTACTTATTCCAAGCAAAGAAAAAAACGAAGTAAGGATTAGAGTCTAATAATTATAGGGAATAATGACTTCTAATTGTAAATTATCACCCCTTAAATTATCATACACACTGTAACTGAGGGACTTTATATTTGTCTGCACATTCTAAATGAGTTTGTCCTAAAATATGGCCACACGCTTCTGCATGTTCGGAGTTGGTTGTGGACGTTGTACACTTTTCACTTTCTCCTTATTTATTGATGATGTTAAATGTTGGTATGTCAGGCGATTTATTGCCATTAAAATGCGATAAATTTCAAAATATAATTGTACAAGTGTGGTAAATTGCTTAGTACTTACGACACATGGAAGAAAGTAGCACAAAGTATATTGTAATTAAGTAAAACTGTTAAAACTTTAAAATATATTACAGTATTAAAGAGAAATTTGTAAAATCTGCTTTTTTTTATATCAATTTATTTATACTTGTTCAATAAATTTAATTTCAAAGGTAGAGTTTCAGTTTCATTTTTAAGACATGTGTATGTTTGTATTAAAGTTCATATATTTAATAACATCTGGGACAAAAAGGGATTTTTTACAAATTGTTTTTATATGATTGCTTGTCATATTATCGCACAAAACTTTTGACATTTTGTCACCTCTTTGTTACACGTAATGGCTTAGAAACTTTTCTCAACGGGTCTTTTATTTATATAATTCTTTTTTTATAACTGCGCAGTATATAGGCCAAAGTTTTTCTTACGTGGATTTTTGTCATGTTTTGTATTGTTTTTAGTTGTTATAAATGTTCTCTCTACATGACAACAAACACTCTATTTGTTGGGTTGATTGCTATTTTCGTGTTTTTTTTTTTTTTTTTTTTGCTATGTTACATATTACCAGGAATCAAGTCAAGTTGCGTTAAGTAGAATGTACTGAAGTGTGACGGCATTCAAAAATTCAACAGGATTATAACACAAATATAAGGCAATATGTTTAAGTCAAATATGAGCAAAAAAAAAAAAAGCAAAGAATCGAAAATGCTGCTGTGTGTTTTAAAATTAAAAAAAGGTTTCTTAAGATTTTGCTTCGAAAAGCAATAAATTAATACAAGAAACAAAGATTAAACACATGCATAAACAAAAACACACACGTGAATTACAACTCAAATTCAAACAATAGTAGCCACGTGAGCAACAACACACACGTCAACAATAACAGAAACGTTCACGACAACACACACGTAGGCAGGATCTCACGCACAAACAAGAACACACACATAAACAAAAACCAAAGTACACACGTAAACAGTACTCACGAAAACAACAAAGCACATACAAAACACATATATTTACAATAACAAACACGGTAACAACAGCGAATCCGAGAATAATAACGCCAAGTTCAAACAACAGCAACGACTTAAGCAACAGCATACACGTAAACGATAACACATATATGAACAACAACACACGCGTTAATAACAATGCACGTTAACAAAAACGAACATGTAAACAATAGTAGCCACATAAGCAACAACACACAAATGAACAACAGCACACACGTAAACAGCAACACATAAGTAGAAAACAATACGCATTCATTAAAACAACTACGCACAAGTAAACAACAATCCACACGTAAACAATAACACACAAGTGAACAACAACACACACATATACAATAAAAAACACGTAAACAACAGCGCACACGTGAATTACAACGCCAAATTCAAACAACAGCACACACGTAAACGACAACACAAACATGAACAACAACACACGCGTTAACACGCGCAAACATTAACACATTAATAGTATCCACGTTACCAGCTACACACAAGTAAACAACAGCACACACGTAAAAAACAACACACACGTAAATAATAACATAGCCGTGAATAATAATACACACGAAAACAATACCACATATACAAACAATAACAGCCACGTAATCAGCAATACACAAGTGAAAAACAACGCACACGTAAATAATAACATCCCAGCGGTAACCTTTTGAAGGTCTTCATTTATAAGACCTTTTTTTAGATTCGGTACTCATGTTCGCTTGCCTTCTCAGCAAGGCCTTATGGAAGCCTACCTAGTCCCTTCTACATACATACACTCAAAAAAAAAATTAATCCATCCGTACTCAAATCAATCCGAAGCGGTATCAATAGTACGGCGAGTACGGATTTTCTTGAATCAAGTACAGAAAGATTGATTCAAGTACGGATTATTCAATCGCGAAATACTCAAGTTATCCATATTCAATCCCGGATTCGTACTTCAAATAATCCGAAAATGAGATTGATTTAAGTAAAACTGAGATTGAATCAATCTCAAAATGCGCTTGATTCAAGAATTATAAAATTGATTTAATCCCGAATTCGTACTAACAATAATCCGAAAATGAGATTGATTTAAGTAAAACTGAGACTGGCTCAATCTCAAAATGTACTTAAGACAAGTGTTATAAAGTTAATTTAATCCCGAATTTGTACTTTAAATAAATCAAAGCTGAAATAAGAAGAAGAATATTATTATAATTAATTTACTTACCTGTTTCACACCTTACAAAGTTCCAATTATAAAACACCACCATCATGCCCGATATGATTTTTACTTTAAAAACTTAATGTACATATTTAGCTAAGAATATAAACTAAATGAGAAGTGAGAAATTGAAGGCAAGACAATTTTACTTTTTAAAGTTTAAAAAGTAGAATTGATTAAGATTCAAAAATTAAAATAATGTGTTTTCTTCTTGTTCTGTTGTTTTTGTTGTTTCTACACACAACAAGCAAATCGTTGTTTAGCTACTTGTGTTGTGTTGTTGTAGTTGCTACAATAAATTTTGATAAGTTATATGAGATTAAAACGCTCATTTTGTAATTTCACTCTCAGAGTGGCAGTACCAACGGAGAGTTCAATCTTTTTTGTACTTGGTTTAAGAATTTTATACTGACTTTAAGAAATTCCGGGAATGATTTTCGAAAGTTATCCCATTTAGGATTGTTGTTAGTACGTTTTAGTGTTAGTCGTACTTGAATTTTTGAGTACGACTCGTACTCAAACTAAGTACAAAAAGCTTTATTTATCCCGAGTGTTTTTCTTTCTGTGTAAGTTGTTTTTTGTTATGTGTATGCATACATACAATTTGTGCGTATACAACGTTTGTGGCAACAAAACTGATCAAACGTAACCAAAAAAAAAAAAATTACATTGCAAAGACAAAACAACAAAAACTTTAAATAACAAATTAACTTACCAAAATAGGCCTTCAGCCAGGCTTGCTGAAGGAGGAAACGCAGAAGGCCTTGGCTGGCTAGGATATCGTGTGTAAAAAATGTATGAGTATGGAATGGGGGTAGTAAGGCCTTGTGTCTGACAAATAAGGCCTTCCAGAAGGCCTCTTTATTACTTCTTTTTACCGCTGGGAACATAAACGTAACGAAAACAAACATTTTGAACAATCATGTAAAGAACATAACAGTAGATAGGAATAGGAAAACAGCAACAAACGATACAGCCTCCTATCTCCAAATAATAAACATCGAAAGCATCGGGTGATTCATCGTGAGTTTTGATTTATAACGTAAAATAAAACACATAAATTTGAAAGTAAACTTGAAATTTCTAATATGGGTTAAAAGAACAATTTATGGCACTTACTCTCTGAAAATGATATCATGTAATTGTCGGCCAAGACTACCTCTGATTTGGTCTATTCGGAAGGGGCAATTTTGTGCGACTCGCTCGAGCATAGCGACTGGTATCTCGCGAAAAAAGGAGTAATATTGACTACCAAAGCATCAATTGTAGCTGGCTTATTCGTGAAGACCTCAGACTTTACATATCCCCAGAGAAAATAGTCAAAAGGTGTAATATCGCATAACCATATCAAAACGTGAAATTAACTGCTCCCCAAAATGCTTTATCAACAAGGTCATTGTTTCACGCTCTGTATGGCTCGTAGTGCACTTAACATATTGCGAAAACGATAACCTTTGACGGTAATGGATTCGCCACGGTCTCTCAGCTACAGCTGCTATATTCACTTTACCACGCAGTAGTTTAACAACTAATAAAATTGTTTGCAAAGTATTTTATTTTAATTAATGTGATAATTGAATCAATTACTTTTTTAGCTTAAAGAAAATTAAAAAAAAATAACTTTGATTTAATTAACATTTTAGTTGTTTTAAAATAAATTCTTAATTAAAATATTAATTATATAACAAAAAATCTGAATTGATTTTTCGAATCGCACAAAAAAAAAAAACAATTTTTAACAGAACGCTCATTTTCGTAATACACAGCTGAACAATTTGGAGACGCTGTTTTGGTGTGAGTCCTTCCGTGATGACTTGCCGAAGGATACTGAACCAAAATCACAAAGCATTTTATTATGAGTCACGTGTGAACTGTAAAAACATATTGAAAATCAAACCTCACGATGAATCACCCTTTTTATATAGAACCACAATAATGAGTAAATTCTGCAACAATCCGTGATTTTTTTAAGGCCGATTTATCACATATATAATACGCGGCGAACAAGGTTGCTGAAGTATTCAGCAACAACTATAGGAAGAATTACCTAGGTGTTGTTCTACCAAATATATTGACTACACCACCAATAAGTTCACTTTACATAGAAAATGCCCATAAAAAAAGAAATTATTAAAATATAGTTCTTAAATCCGCTATGAAAATAATAATTTTAATTTGTATAAAAATTTTATATTACTATTCATTTCCTTCTATTTTATTAATATATATTTATTCTGATACTGTTAAATATTTGAGTTACATAAATTTTTTTTTTTTTTTTTTTTTTTTTTTTTCAGTTTAAAAATTTTATTGTACAAACTTTTCTTATACATGGTTTCGCGGAATTAACTTTCAAGAAATAATGTAAATAATATTGAAATAATAAATTATGATAAACATAATAGTTATCTGTTGATTGTTTTATGAAAAGTGATAGTTCAGTTCTAGTTCAGTTCTGGTTCAGTTCTAGTTCAGTTCTAGTTCAGTTCTAGTGCAGTTCTTGTTCAGTTCTAGTTCAGTTCTAGTTCACTTCTAGTTCAGTTTTAGTTCAGTTCTAATTCAGTTCTAGTTCAGTTCAGTTCTAATTCAGTTCTAGTTCAGTTCAGTTCTAGTTCAGTTCAGTTCTAGTTCAGTTCTTGTTCAGTTCTAGTTCAGTTCTACTTCAGTTGTAGTTTAATTCTAGTTCAGTTCTAGTTCAGTTCTAATTCAGTTCTAGTTCGGCTCAGTTCTAATTCAGTTCTAGTTCAGTTCAGTTCTAGTTCAGTTCTTGTTCAGTTCTAGTTCAGTTCTAGTTCAGTTCAAGTTCAGTTCTAGTTCAGTTCTAGTTCAGTTCTAGTTCAGTTCTAGTTCAGTTGTAGTTTAATTCTAGTTCAGTTCTAGTTCAGTTCTAATTCAGTTCTAGTTCGGTTCAGTTCTAATTCAGTTCTAGTTCAGTTCAGTTCTAGTTCAGTTCAGTTCTAGTTCAGTTCTTGTTCAGTTCTAGTTCAGTTCTACTTCAGTTCTAGTTCAGTTCTAGTTCAGTTCTAGTTCAGTTCTAGTTTAGTTCTAGTTCAGTTCTAGTTCAGTTCTAGTTCAGTTCTAGTTCAGTTCTAGTTCAGTTCTAGTTCAGTTCTAGTTCAGTTCTAGTTCAGTTCTAGTTCAGTTCTAGTTCAGTTCTAGTTCAGTTCTAGTTTAGTTCTAGTTCAGTTCTAGTTCACTCCTAGTTCAGTTCTAGTTCACTCCTAGTTCAGTTCTAGTTCAGTTCTAGTTCAGTTCTAGTTCAGTTCTAGTTCAGTTCTAGTTCAATTCTAGTTCAGTTCTAGTTCAGTTGTAGTTTAATTCTAGTTCAGCTCTAGTTCAGTTCTAGCTCAGTTCTAGTTCAATTCTAGTTCAGTTCTAGTTCAGTTGTAGTTTAATTCTAGATCAGTTCTAGTTCAGTTCTAGTTCAGTTCTAATTCAGTTCTAGTTCAGTTCAGTTCTAGTTCTAGTTCAGTTCTAGTTCAGTTCTAGTTCAGTTCTAGTTCAGTTCTAGTTCAGTTCTAGTTCAGTTCTAGTTCAGTTCTAGTTCAGTTCTAATTTAGTTCCAGTTCAGTTCTAGTTCAGTTCTAGTTTACTTCTAGTTCAGTTCTAGTTCAGTTCTAGTTCAGTTCTTGTTCAGTTCTAGTTCAGTTTTAGTTCAGTTCTAGTTCAGTTCTTACTTGTTACTCATTGTGAAAGGTCGACTTCTTTATGTGCTCCAACAGAAGTGTAAAATTAGTGTGTTAAAGTGCAGAAAAAAATATATAGAGCCTAATCGTTTAAATAAACAAAGCGTATCCTTTAAATTGGTAATAGAATCGGAACAAAATTAATATAAAATAGCTTGGCCACTTGTGAAAAAAAAAAATAAAAATTGTAATAAAAAATACAAAACTTCTTAAAACTTAAAAAGAAAAACCGTAAAATAAAACAGAATAAAAATCATAAAAAATGAGTTTGTGCGGACAGTGCAACAACAACGTACCAGCAAAACATGTAAAGTGCTATTCGTGTAACTCTCAGTATCATTTCACAACTTGCTGCCCTCTCTCTGAGAAAACATACGCGACAATGAATGGTGAGCGGAGAGCAGACTGGAGATGCCATAAATGTAAGCCACGCAAGGGATCCACCAGCAGCAACAACGCTTATCATGTAATAACCGATGACTTAGAACAAAATTGCCAAAAACAGCTAAGAGAGGAAGAAATCGAAGAGAACGGCAACAGCAAAAGGTACAAGGACTCTTTGTCAAATAATAATTCTAATACAAATGTACATCTGGGTAACAATGATGTGAAAGAATTAAAAATAGATGTTTTGTCCATGAAAAATGACATAGGAGAAATAAAAAATACTATGCGTGAACTTGCTGCAACTCTAGGCCAAAGCAACGATCAAATGAATGCAAATTTACAAACCGCTCTTTCAACCATCACAACCTCTATTACTACGCTTACATCTCAAGTAAGTGAACTTTGTAAAAGCAACACAGAAAAAGAAAAACAAATACACGAAATGAACGCAAGAATAAACGATTTAGAGCAACAACTATTAAGTAAAAGCATCGAAATAAAAAACATCACAAACAAAAACATGCCCCCAACTGATATTGTTAAAACCATTGGTACTTCGTTAAATATAAAAATAAGCGATAGCGATATAAGCAATTCGTATAGTATTGAAAGATCCCAAAAGGTTATTGTAGAATTTACTTCCCTCAATAAAAAAAGGGAACTGCTAAACAAAATCACTCGACACAGAATAGAGTCTAGTGTTATAAATGTAGAAACTACCAACAACAATTTTATTTACATTAATGAACACCTAACCCCACACAAACGGCGCTTACTCTGGATGGCCAAAACAAAAGCCAGAGAATCTAGTTGGAGATTTGTATGGGTTCGTAACGGCAATATTTATGCAAAAAAAAAATGAAATGTCCAATCCAATTTTAATTTCAAATAATGCTGATATAGAACTAATAACATCAACAATTTAAAAAAAAAAAAAAAAAAAAAAAAAAAAAAAAAAATAAAATTTATTAAAAAAAAAAAAAAAAAAAACAAAATTTTACCATTTTTTTTTTTTTTCGTTTTTATGTAAAAAATGTCTCTTAATACAATCGCGACATTAGATAATTTTAACCAAATTAATAAACACTTCCTAAGTTATCCCATTAAAATCATATATATTAATATCCGGTCATTACGATTAAATTTTACACCACTTTTGGCTAGTCTACATAATATTATAAATGACATTAATATAGTACTACTTGTTGAAACCAATATATCCAATGAAGAGCAACATGCTTTCAATATTAATGGTTTTAGTTCATATTTTCTCAATAGAGATGGTCGAGGTGGAGGTGTAGCTGTCTACATTCGAGAAAGCATTGTACATACAAATATCAACATAAACACCTACTCCTTTGAAATGATTCAAATTGATATTATAAACAAAAACACAACTCTCTCTTTGCTCACAATATATCGGCCACCAAAAAACAATATAAAGGAATTTATAATCGAACTTGACAAAACAATAAACACTATAAGAAAAAAACAAGAGTTAATTATTATTGGCGATATAAACATCAATATTCTCAACCAAAACATTACAACAACAAAATATACAGAAATGATTTCTTCAAATGGATTGAACTGTGTAATAAAAGAGATAACGAGAGAAGACGTTGTAAAGAGAACAAACTCTTGCATTGACCACATTCACATAAGAAACAATAAACCAAACACACAAACTTATGCTGCAATTGTGAAAACAAGTATTTCTGATCACTACGCACTTTGTTTTTGTATAAAAGATGAAAAGGAACAAAACAACATAAATCAGGGTACGAAAAACCTACTCGAACACGGGACAAAATTAAATTGTTTCAAAGTTAATAAAAATATAAAAGAAATTAAGTGGAGTGAATTAATACATCAAAATATGAACACCAATGAAATATTTAATAAAATATATGAGACGTTTAAAAGAATTTACGAAAATTCGAAATCACCTAACAACAGTAATAGAAAACGCAGAAAAGTTAATCCGTGGATGACCGAAGAATTAATTAAGTACTGTGAAATTCGGGATAAACTTTATACCAAATGGTTAAATAGTAAAAATAATAAAAATCTTGAATTTGAATATAAAAAATTTCGAAACTGCTTAAATAAAAAATTGAATTATACCAAAAACCATTATTTTAAAAGAAAATTTTGTGAATATAAAAATAATATTAGGGCGACCTGGCAACTGATAAACGAAATAACGGGTAAAAAAACAACAAATATAGACACTTCAATATTAAAAGCATTCAAAAATGATAACATTCTTAATATCGCAAACAACTTTGCACTTAACTTCAGTGAAAATGTGCTCAAAATCGTACATAAATGTAACATTAAGACATATACAAATAAACCTAATACAATACAAAATTCAATGTATTTGTCTCCGACCAGTGAAGAAGAGGTATGTTGTATATTAGCTAGCTTAAAAACTAATAAAGGTGCAGGATCTGATGGTATCAGGCCAATAGATATAAAAAACAACTATTTATATTTGACACCAGTAATTACCATCCTCATTAATTCAAGTATAGCGAATGGAATAATGCCAAATCTTTTAAAAACTTCTTTTATACGGCCAATATATAAAAGCGGCTCTAAAAACGATTTTAATAATTATAGACCAATCGCCATACTGCCTGTTATAGAAAAGGTTATAGAAGAAGTACTAGTTCGAAGGCTCAATGAATTCTTACGTAAATTTAAAATAATAAATCCAAGCCAATATGGATTTCAGAAAGGGAAGAACATAAATAAACTGCTTGGAGATTTTTCGAGCCTCATTAACACATGTTTAGGTGAAAACCTAAACTGCCTTGTCCTCTTCATTGACTTTAGCAAAGCCTTCGACACTATAGAACACATCAACTTAATAAATGTATTAGAACGTAATGGCATAAGAGGAAAATCTTTGGAATGGTTCAAAAATTATTTACACCTTAGAACGTATCGTATTAAAATATGTGAAACTCTAAGCGATGAAACCAAAACAAATAGCGGTGTTCCTCAAGGTTCAAAACTTGGGCCGATACTATATTTGTTATATGCAAACGAAATGCTAAACATTCTTAAAGACTGCTCAACATTTGCATATGCCGATGATACGGCTATCGTAGTTTCCCATAAAAATATAAACGCAGCATGTGAAAGTATGCAAAAACAGCTCAATATTGTCTCTAAGTGGTGTCATGACAATGGATTGGTAATTAATGCTTCCAAAACAAAAATAATGCATATAAAGCCGCCACATCTTAATAAAACTGACACCGATATAATATTTCATAGTTTTCAATGTCTACATAGTATAAACAATGCCGGTCATTCAGAAACTTGCGATTCAAAAATAGAGTTCGTAAACACGTACAAATACCTAGGTGTATACATAGATGAAAATTTTAAATGGCTAACACATATCCAACATCTTTCAAAAAATCTACGAAAAGCCGCGTACAGTCTCTATCACCTCAGTAATTGCGCATCATTTGATGTACTCAAGCAGGCATACTTTGCATTAGCCGAGTCCTATATAAGGCATGGAATCACAGCATGGGGAAACTCAACATATTGTAAATCTCTACAACAAACTCAGAACCAAATCTTGAAAATTTTACTTAAAAATAAATTACACAGCCAAGAATTTCAGCCAGAATTGGTATATGAACCCACAAACAACACACGTGACTTCATGTCAAATAATAATAACACACGCAGCAACAACACTAATACTGCCAGCATATACGCTAACAATACACATAATGTATCTATCAACACAAACATTACAAACACCAATCTAAATAATAACACAAATAACAGCAATTTACATAATATTGTCACAATTAACACAATTATTAATATAAACAGCGCACAAATAGTATTCAATAACACCAACAACTCCAACAATGCTGCTTTTAATATTAGCGGCACTGCTTTCAATATTAACAACACTAATTCTCACAATAATTCCAGGCGTATTTACACAACCAACACTAACTTACAAAACATTACTACAAATCGCATCAACCCTAACAACATTGCCAGCAAACTACAAGTACTAAACGTTAAGAGTATCTACCACAACACACTAGTTACTGAATTTTACAACGATCATCGATTTCTAAAACCAATAGATCACACATACAGCACTAGACAACGTGTAGAAGGAAGATATAAGGTCCAAGGACACAAAAACCAATACGGAAAAAACTCGCTCTATACCACACTACCAAATGTTTTTAATAAGTTACCAATATATATATTAAATATTACAAACCCATATAAAAGGAAATCGTATTTGAAAAAATATTTTATAAACACTCAGTGAAAAATATTATTATTTATTATACATTTAAATTCTATTTTTGCTATTTTTAAATTTTAATTCTTATATCCTGCAGACAAGCCGAATGGCTTCGTGGGAATAGACTTGAATTGTAAATAAATAAATAAAAATGTAAATAATAAAAAAAAAAAAAAAAAAAAAAAAAAAAAAAAAAAAGTTCAGTTCTAGTTTAGTTCTAGTTATGTTCTAGTTCAGTTCTAGTTCAGTTCTAGTTAAGTTCTAGTTCAGTTCTAGTTCAGTTCTAGTTCAGTTCTAGTTCAGTTCTAGTTCAGTTCTAGTTCAGTTCTAGTTAAGTTCTAGTTCAGTTCTAGTTCAGTTCTAGTTCAGTTCTAGTTCAGTTCTAGTTCAGTTCTAGTTCAGTTTTATTCCAATTCTAGTTCAGTTCTAGTTTAGTTCTAGTTAAGTTCTAGTTCAGTTCTAGTTCAGTTCTAGTTCCTTTCTAGTTCAGTTCTAGTTCAGTTCTAGTTTAGTTCTAGTTCAGTTCTAGTTCAGTTCTAGTTCAGTTCTATTTCAGTTCTAGTGCAGTTCTAGTTCAGTTCTAGTTCTAGTTCAGTTCTAGTTCAGTTCTAGTTCAGTTCTAGTTCAGTTCTTTTTCAGTTCTAATTCAGTTCTAGTTCACTTTAGTTTGTATGTATTTTTTAATTTATGCCCAGTAAATTCACAAAGAAACCATTGATTTCTTTATACCTTTAAGTTAAACTATTCGATAGTCGTCTGTTAAAAAATGGACAAAAAAAAAAAAAGAAATAAATTGGCAGTAATATCTTTAACTACATTGTAACCACACCTGTGTTGCATTAAAAACCCTTTTTCGCTGGAATATTTTTATGTTTTAAGAAATTCATACACATGTACAAAATACTTTTTTCAAACGAATAAGTATGCAGTTTCGTTTTTTTCGGTTTACAATACAACATAAGCAAACGTTTACCATATACAAACATAAGAAAACGTTTGTGTTTTCTATAAAACGTTTACGTTTCTGTAGCATTTTATTAGTAGTTATACTTTCCTATTTACTTTTATGTAAATTTTTTTTTTGCCATTTTCCTAAATATTTATAGTTGACAACAATGTTGCTGCAGCATTTGTTTAAAGGAAGACGTTTATTTGCTGTGCGGCGTTGTGAGAGTGTGTGAATGCACACAAGGATACAAGCAGGAATTTGACTAAAAGCTTCCAGAGGCAGTAGAAGCGAAGCAAAACTACTTTTTTCAATAAACAAAAATAGCGTTTTATTGTTTTAGTATGTTTTTTTTCTTGGTTTCTTGTGTATTTATTTCTTTTTGTTTGTGTCCAAAGAATTTTTAATGCTTTAAATAATTTTTTTCTGAACATTTTCAACATATTTTAGAGTTTAAATGGAGGAAGATTCCGAATGACTAGAGAATGAATTAAACGTTATAAACGTTTTCTTTAAAATCTGCTTAAACTTCTAAAGCAATGCAACTTTTAATTGCTTCATTTATAAAATTTAAAAATTCCTTTGCACACTTTTTGGCGATTTAATTTTGCTGCATCTTGTGTTTTCTGTACATTATCTTTTAACCCTTCCCTTCTTTCTGTTTCTCTTCTTAAGTTAAATAACAGTTTTTTGTTTTATATAAAGAATTTTTTTGCAAGGAATATCGTCAAATTGTTTATGGTCTTATTGTTGTAACACATTGTTACACCAACACTTACAAACAAATATTAACCCTACTTAGCATAACCAGTGGTTTAAAAGTAGCGTTGCACAGTGGATTTTTTTTAACATGTTTCTGCAAAAACTTTAGGGATTGGTCCTAGATCTTCGAAAGTTGCCACCGAACTAACTAATTAAAGAAAAAATTTTGTTTGCTCGTTTTAGTTCAAGAATTGTTGTTTTTGGTTTTTTTTACGAAAAGCTCCAAATAACATATAATTTATGCATTTCTATGTACTGAAAGTATTTTCTGCCTGGCCCACGATGTCGACAAAAACATTTCTTTCTATTATTTATATTGAAAACAAAAACCAATTTAAGTTTCTTATTATTGTTTTCAATATAAATATCAGAAAGAAATGTTCTTGTCGACATTGTGGGCCTGGCAGTTAATTTATAAAAAAAACCTTATTAATCGGTTAACCGATTGAGCGATTAACCGATTAACGCAAAAGCCCGATTAAATGAATACCCTAATATATATCCTTTTACCATCGGTGAAGGGTATACAACCGCATCAATATTAATAAAAACAAGTTAGAGTGCTGTATTCGGCTGTGCCGACTCCTTAATACCCTCCACCGACAGGAGTGGGCTCTATATGATAAATGCATTACTAACTAAGCTTCACAAAAACAAACGTCGGCATAAACATTAGTTGCGGTTTAGCCCCATATTAAATTATTGACCGACAATAAGAAACTTTTATGCGTTTCTTGTTAGCTTGAGTAAAATATCATGATTCGTAACATTTTTAGCCGAACTTAAATGATTTTTAGGAGGTTAATTTGTATTGGACCTATGGTAAATTATGGACCAAACCTCCCAAAATTCTTAAGAATATCTATATCTGTTATGGTTTAAGGGGAATTTAATTATTTTCCCAAAGTGGGCTTAATTTGTTTTTAGGCGTACTAATCTGTTTGCCGGGTGTAGTGTTTATATGGGGCCTAGGTTAAATTGTGATATACCAAATTTTATTATTATAGCATTATTTATTACGGTTTTAGGCGTTCTTAACTGTTTTCCGAGAGTAGGGTTTATATGGGGCCTAGTGTTAATTATGGACTGATCTTCAAAAAAAATTACAGTGTCATTTCTGGTCCTACAAAGCTCTGGTCCTATAGTCTGATAGCTCCTCTGGTCCTATGGTATGATAGCGTTATTTATTATGGTTTTAGGCGTACTAAACTGTTTTCCTCGATTAGGATTTATATAGGGCCTATGGTCAATTATGGACCGATCTTCACGAAATTTAACAGTATGATTTGCAGTCGTATAAAGCGAATTCTATATCATTCCGTGTATTATATCACCATTTATGTTAGTTTTTGTTTTTCTGGTGATTAGTTTTGGTGATTCCACATTTTGATTCATAGTTCTTTCTGTTCCTACTGAACCCATGTTGCTGAACTTCAATCACAAACTGTTTAGGAAAACTACAAGCAATTTGAGACCAAGTTTGTTCTTTTCTTTTGCGTTTTGCGAAAGTGAGCGTGTCTTCAACAGACGGACATACGGACATGACTAAATCGACTTAGAATTACTCAGAATTGTGACATCAATGTTAATAAAAATCGCATCAATGAGGCAAAAAGTGACATCAATCCAATGAAGAACGTCATCCTGAAATTTTGTCATATTTTATGCGTCATCTACGCTATGACTACAGTGACATCAATTCGACGCCACATTTTGTGTACACTAATAGAAAAGGCGTCATAACGCTGATGTGTTTTGACATCAGTACAGACTAACTGTCATCAGTGCGATGACAAACTGTCATCAGTGCAATGACAAAATGTAATCAGTGCGATGACATAATACATCATGGCATAATAAGTATATTATTAATATTATTTTCATGTTTAAAAAGTAAAATTAGAAGCTAAAATTCCCATATTCTATTTTTTAATTATTTATTTAAGTAGTTCAAATGTTAATAGTAGAATGATTACGAAAACAATATCGGGCATTCTGCTGGTGTCTTATACTAGAGAGTTCTTCTGTTAACAAAGGGCGGAATACAACAAAAGTGAAAGAAACATGTGTAACGGGTAAGTAAATAATGTTACTCTCTTACTTTGACTTAAGGCCAATTACAATGACTCAATTTGATGACAGTTTGTCATCGCACTGATGACATGCTTTATAAAACCGACTCCGATTCCGACATTTCTGTGATGCCAATGTATCCTTCCATTGATGACATAATTTAAATTTTTGACCCTGATGACAATTTGGCCAAGTAATGTTAAGGCTGACAACACAGTGATGTAAAGTGTAATTTAAACAAAAACGAAGACAGTTGTCATAGCGCTGATGTCAGAATACATCAGCGTTATGACGCCTTTTTTATCAGTGTAGAGGGCAGAACTGACTTTAATTTAAATTTGTATACGGTGACACTTTTTACACTGGTTTCTTCGCAATGCCACTGGTGCCCATTCTGTACTAAGTGATTCAATTGTGTTGAACTGTTTGCGAAAGGATATTGTTTTTAAATTTTAGAAAAATAAATGTTTAATGTTATTGAAAAAGTTTTAATTTATGTGCTGTTTACACAACACAAGCAATTGAACGTGTAGTAAAATTTATATGGAAAGCACTCAAAAAATTTATTATATAAATTTTTTTGTTTTGCAAGGAAAAACATAAAACAGGTGGTTGGATAGTTCTTGCTCTCAAATTTGTATGCTCTTTTTCACTCTCTCGTGGCAAGCTTTTCGAATACATGAACACCTGATAGCTACAATTATAGAAAATAAGCAATAATTTTATATTATTGAACAAACCAAGGCGAAATCTTTTTCAGGTTTGCGTTAAAAGCACAGCTGTGCTACTTCTTTTCTTACTTAGAGAGAGAAATGTCAAAAGTTGCTTGTGCTTTTGACATATCGATCAACGAAAGCAACAAAAAAATACATTGTTGTGTTTTTGGTGTTGTTACTTGTTGTAGTATCGACACCACCGTATGCATGAACTCGCCTTGGAACAGACCTATTATTTTAAATTGTCATACGTCTTTTTGAAATTTAAATTTCAAAAGAAAAAAAGTTTTGTTTAGTACGTTAAGACATCATTTTTCGATTATTTCCTAACGGGATTATGAGAGGCAAATAAATACATTCTAATTTGTTCGTGGCAGGAAGAGAACGAGTGGAGGAGGAGAACATTAAAAACCTGGCTGCCTTTAGGCAAATAAAATGAAATAATAATATTTGGTAACATATTTTAGTACAACATAGGAAATTTCCAAAAAAAATTATAAAGCAAACGTACATATGTACAAACAAATATGTAATTTGTTGCAGGTACTTCTTTATTTACCTTTTTTTATGACAAATACAACGAAACTAAAAAACCAATTTTTTTTCTCACCATCAGTTACAAGAAAAAAACCATAAAAATGTTTGTTATAAATAAATTCCCTCCCGAGTACAGGCAAAAATATGTAAACGATACTTAAACAGATGTACAAACGTCACAACCAATACAAACACAGAGCGCGTGTCTATAAGTGAGAGCTGTCAACTGTACACCCACACGCACACTCATCCATCCATCCATTCATTGAAAATGTTTGTTGTCAAAATAAGAAATCCGTATAAAATATGTAATAAAATCAAAAATAAAAAAAAACATCAAAAATAACATTTACAAATGAAAATGTAGGAAAAACTGTACTGAAAAGAAAATTTTTTTGGCAGGGCCGGGCCGTCAAGACAACAAAGACATACAAATATGACATTAAACGAAAAATCATTGAAACTCGCACTCATAAAATATGACAAAGTAGGCAATATAAAAAGAACACATTTATTTTTATATGGAGTGAGAACGCACGCATACCATAGAATTTTCACTAGAACGGAATCTCAAAACTAAATTAAAAAAATTTTCTGTTAAAATTCCGTGCATGAGAAGTTATAACAACAAACTAAATGCAATTCTTACTAAAACAATCATAAAGTAAGATTTTTTTTTTGGCAGAGGAATTAAGTTTCTTTTTTCTCTCTTTCCGTTCTAATCAACATTTTTTTGGCTCAATTAAATATTGCCATACAATTGGAAGGAATAGCAAAAATATCCATTTTTTAAAATAATAATTTTTAATATGCCTTATTATATATGATTATAATATATTTTTTTTTGCATAAAAAACTTATGAGTTCTTTCATAGAAAAATGTTTCAGTATGATGAAACTTTTTCCATAAAAAATTGTCAAAGTTCCAAAGAAATTTTCCCTCATAGCAAAAAATGTATAAAGTTTCGATGACATTTTTCTTATAGAGAAAAATGTAAAATTTTCTTGTTAAATATTATGGAAAAAAATTCGATGGTAAGTTTTTTTCTTTCATAAAAAAAAATTCTTTAAAATTTGTTGCCACTGATTTTATGAAAGACAACTACGATGTACATTTTTTTTATTGTTTTCTTGTTCGATGATATTTTTCTCCACACTACTGATATATTTCTCTACCCAGAAAAAAATTAAAAATTGTCTCTAAACACCTAATTTGTACCAAATTCATAGACTCAAGCAAACAAGTTGTTGATTTTGCACCTATTACAAAAATGATTATATTGATTGCAAGAAATTTAAAAAATGTGAATATTTTTTTTCAATAAATGATATTTTAAATTTTTTTGCAAGTTTAATTTTTATTTTAAACGAAAAAATCTATTAATTTCTTTTTTTTGATATAAAATTAATATTTTAATTCAAAATTTCTTTCTGTATGGGTACACGGGGGTAAAATAATAGAGGGGGTGATAAAATCAAGTTAGGTTACTTACCGGGGCTGATGTAAATGACGGTGTCAAGTTGAGTGGGCCCTGGTATACAGCTGTCACTGGTTGTAAAAAACGCACAAAAAAATAATCCAGTAGTGCCGCTTGCTTTTATAAACGACGTGCCGGACGTTTTGTTTCCTGGGGTAAAAATTATCACAATTTTAAGTAGATAGATAAAACGAATAAAAATATTGCAAACGATTCGTCGAACAAGAAACCACCAACTGTTTAATTAGAAAGAATGTATGTATACATAAGTGTGTAGTTATAATTTATTACATATTCTTTCAACACTTTTTGTAAATGTCCTGAACGACTACTTTTTGTTAATAAAAGATTTTATTCTTATTTTATTTTATCACAATTATTTATTCAAACAAAAGTAAGAGTTTCTTAGAAATGATAACTTGGAACAATTTAAACAGAAGTATTTAATTTATTTTTACTTTAAGAACTTAGATTATGTAGATTAACTTTAAGCTAATTGCGACTGGTCTCTTTCAAAGCACTATCCAACCGAGAATAAAAACCATCCAACTGCCTGTTGATGTTAAGAAGAAAAAACCGACGAGTAAATGTACTCGCTATTGCGACCCATGTAGGGTTTTCATGCCCTGCAAAATATGTAGGTTTAATTTTCTTTCAACTAAATAAATAATTGATTCAAATATCACATTAATCAAATTGAAATGCCTTTGAAACTATTTTTTTTTAACCCTGCAGTACTAATGTTAGTCATTTTGACTAACACTGTTTTTATTTTTGCGTGTAACTTTTTTTTGCTGCTAAGAAAAGATCGCATTTTTTTTGTAATCTCAGTTGATGGTACGCTCTTGCTTTGAAAGGTCACTTTGCTGCAGTAAGTAATGCTATTTTTGAGTTTTGAAGTCATGTTAGTCAAAATGACTAACAATTAGATAACACAAATGTAAATAAAACTCTAAAAAATATTTTTTTTTTGCCTTTTCAGAATTATTTGTCATGTTTTCTATATTACCAATGATTTTAAAATTTTTATTTTTTTATTTTTTTTATTTTTTTATTCATTAAAAAATTTGTGTTTGCGAAAGTGTTCCTAGAAGAGCACCTTTAATGAAATAAATGCAAAAATTAAATTATTTTGGAAAACTTTCATATTATTGTTTTTTTAGACACTGGACACAATAAGTTATCAAATTAAAAAAATATTAAAATTATTTCATGTGAAGCTAACAAAAAAAAATCGGAGTTTTATTCATGTTAGCCGATTTGACTAACAATACTAATGTAGAAAAAAATTATGTTAGTACTCTAGGGTTAATTGGTAATAAACTACTGATCATTTCTTCTGCGTATATAAAACATATTCCGATTAAATTTTTCCATAAAAAACTATTTTTTGTTAAATTTCCTTTACAAACAAAAATTTTAATTCCATTTTTCTTCATGGAAAACGATTTTTGATTGAATTTCTTTCGTGGAAAGCAATTTTTGATGAAATTATTTTAATAATTATATTCTTATTAATTCGACCTTTTTTCAATGAAATATTATATTTTCATATGTTTTTATCAAGCTTTAGTTCACTTTTTTATAAAAATCAATTAAATTATTATTTATTATTTTAGAGAAAATAGATAATATTTTAATTGATTTTTATAAAAAAATATGATAAAAATATATGAAAATATAATATTTAATGAAATTATTTTAAAAGAAATTTTTTTTTTATTAACTATTAGTAAGAAAAAGTGTATGTATTTTTTTATGGAAAATATAAAATACTTTTCGATGAAATTTTTTATTTGAAAAACATTTGTTTTAAAATTTTTCTATAGAAAACAATTTCCATAACAATTGTGAATTTTCATTGAATTGTTGCTTTTAATTGAAGTTTTTGATATTTTAATTAGGCTTAAGTTCATAAAATTATATATTCATTGAATTATTTTTTTTTTCTTGAACAAAGGAATTTAAAACATGAAATGAATAAAATTTTTTTTTGATAATTCTTGACTGAACACGGGATTGAACTCGGGTCGAATTTACATGTTTTGAGAATAACCACATTCCCATCATCAGAATTCTTTGCGATCTACCGTTTGTGCCACTGCGGCGCCTGCCAGTCTATATTCAAACATTAATCTTTAACTAATGGTATTGGTAGATCGAAATTTGCTGTCTAATCAATAAATTTTAAATTTTTATTTTCATGTATTTTACTACTTCTGGTTTTTTCGTACTTTTTGCCAAGACTTTGTCTTGAAAACTAAGTACATTTGTTTTTTATGTTTTTATCTTTGTTGTAAATTTCTTCCTTCAATTGAAAACAATTTTAGTTAAAAAAAAAGAAACAACAATTTTCATTAATATATTTTTCATTGAAAACAATTTTTGAAAAAATTTTTTTTAGAGAAACAATGTTTGGCTAAATTTTTTTAATGTAAAAAAACACATGTTTTTAAATAAAAAAAAAATTTAATATAATATCTGAGAAAGTTATTGATAAAGTTCAAAAACATTTTTTTTAAACCATTTTAAGAACATATGTATGTTTTTATACAAAAAACATTTTTTATGGATGAAGGTTTGTTAATCGAAATTTGTTTATGATTTCTTTTTTAATAGAACAAATTTTTAATAATTTTTTTTTTTCTTAAGAAAAAAAATGACGGTGAAATTTTTTTTCTTGAAGAAAAATTCGATAAAATATTTTTTTTCTTAAAATGAAATGTAAATGATCCGTTTTAAATAAATTTTCTTTTGAATTTAGGTACATAATATTTTGAGTGTATAAATGAATCAACTGTTTCGAGCATTTGTTTTTTTTTTTTTTTGAGTCTTAATGGATTGATTTAACGAGGGACCAACCCCCGGTCCATATTTTATGTTCCAAACAAGTCCGTGATTGACATTAATTAAACATTTGAATATTGTAAATTCAATAATATAGAAAGCTTCTAAAGGTACCAATGGAAAAACAAAAAAGTTCTAAGAAGTCTCCTCTTATTGTTTCTCAATTACTCTGCACTCTGCATGTTGAGTTTTATTTTTCTACTACGTTCATGGATTAATATAAATCTAAAAAGTACCAAAGAGATCCCTTCTAAAAAAGATTCATCTACTCAACACCTGCCATGTTTAATTTTATGTTTCTTGGTCCAATAATAACGGAAAGTCAAAACGTACCAGTTGTAGAACCAAAAAGTGCCAATACGCTCCACCTTACGGATTCTTATGCAATCAGTTTCTAGGTTATAGGATATAACGGAAATTCGAAAAAGGTACGAGTTGAAGTTCCAGTGAGTGAAAACTTTCAACATATTTTATCTAATATGATCTTATTTACTCGAGAAAATTCCAAAATGACCACATGCAGCGCTGAAAAGTAAAAGAACGAAATTAAATTTCCCGTTTTTAAACTTTTTTTTCTCCCCATTGAAGTATCAAAAATTTCAATATTGCAGTGGGAGCCCAAAATTTAATATTGTAGGAAGGAGGAATAAATCTTCCTTTCTAGGAGGGGTTTTTGTATTATTATCTTATTTAATTATTATAGAGACAAATTCATACCAGACGTTTAACGTCCTAGTTGAATAATGTTTTACTATTTATTTATTAAAAGGGTCTGATCGGACTATATAAGTCTTAACCTGACCTCTTTTATATTTGATTTGTTATTGTTTTCAAAAGAAAAGACCGCTAATTTTTATTTTCGACTTTATCAGTCTTCAGTTCATAAGCGAATGAAATCTTATTTTTTAAATTTACTTAACTCTAGGCTCTAAAACAAATTTATAAAATAATACCGTTAATCCTTTTAAATAAAAATATATTGAGTCATATTGCAATGGAATGCATTGTAAAGAAAAATACAACATAAGTAGAAATAAACAAGTATAAATGAGAAATAATTCGATGATGCTCATTATAAATAAAAATTAAGCAATAATAATTGAGTGAACTATGATTATGTATTGGAAAGAAATGAGTGAAATAGTTAAAAGAATATAAAGATTACAGTCTGTTAAATATAAATAAACGCACATGTATTAATAGAAAAAAAATTGAACCACAAATAAAGAGTTAACCTAATAATTAAATTCATAACAAAATAATTAGGTAAAACATAACATTAATGTTTAGAAGATAATTATGAATTTAATATAATAATATGGTAAAATATGATGTCCTTCGCTACAATATGTATATGTCAATGAATTGAGAAAAATGTTTTTTTTTAAAAAGAACCAAATTAGGTATGATCCCCTTAAACATTCGAATTTCGAAAATGTATAGATAGGGTGAAAAGGAAGTTCGAAAATACACTGTAGAGGATATTAAAGATTCGGCACAGCCGAATATAGCACTCTTACTTGTTATCTCTACATTTGTAATAGGAATGGCCACCCTTTGCTTCATCATTACTGGCAGAACATCTTTTCGAAAGCTGGCCAACCAGCGAAGTATTGCATAATCTGTAGTGGCTTCGAACTAGTAGATTAGCCTAGTGGGAGCTTAACCCCAATTTGTTTACCATGGCTATTTTACAAGACTATAAAGTGTTGAGTGTATTATCTAAATAAATGTGTATATTTGAAAATATGTACAAAAAATAAATTCAACTTTTCATAATTGTTTAAACAAATTTTTTTTCTTTAAAAGGTTTTTTAAGTTGTTTTCAATATTTGTGTTGCCTAACTTTATCATCTCCTTAGAATCGGATATGACGAGGTGAAAAGTACTTGCAGGTCATTTTCTTCTTGTATTTCCATAACGTACTTTAATATGATTTGCGTCTTGTAATACTTGATTTTTGCAGTTTTTATTAAAAGTTTTTTTTTTAATTTCCAGGCATTCTTTCACAATATTCAGCCAACATTTTCATAGGTTTTACCTTAAAGTTTTATCTTATATTTCTTTTCTCCCTGTATATTTCGTATTTAAGAATTCTTTTCTGTAAAAGTTCAATGTGTGTCAATGACCCTCAGGGGAAATGTGTTAATGTGTGCGTGTTAGTAATAAAATTAATGAATGTATTAGAAGTTTGCTTCAAAAAAAAAAAAAAAAAAACCCACACACAAATACACATCATCCCACCTGCAAACACCAACTCATTTTCAATAACAGTTGTTTACAAGTTAAACTGACTAAATTTACAACATAATGTGCAAATAAGAATGATTTTCTTTCAAGGCAACGATGTCAAAAATATCAAGGAAAAGAGAAAAAGATCACAAGATTTTTTTTTTTCAGAGTTTTTAAGGGTAAGAAGGACTCAGTGAAATAAAGTAAGTGAAATTAACTACAACCAGACATGTCTGCTACTACTTTTAAGTACTGTTTATTACAAAAAAAGTAAAAGAATAGCAATCTGAACCCAAATAAAAGTTTAAGAATCTACTAAAAAGTATTTGCAAAGTAGAGTACCGGCCCAAGTCATTTTTGCCACCACTTTCGATATCTTTTTACTTCCATTTGATATTTTAGTAGAGGCTTTTACATATTAAAGCAGCAGCAACTTGTACGTAGTAACTTTAGTAAATACAGCCGCAAGTTTAATTTATCTGTATCATTTCCATTGCCACATTTTCGAATTTTTTAGGTGTTGTTGAATCATTTAATTGTATTTGTGCCAGAGGCGTGTTATAATTAATGAGTTGGGTTGTTTTTCTAAATGCTATTCATGGCCATTGTGTGCTAAAACTTAATTATAGAAGAAGAAGATTTCTCCAAGAAATAAAGATTTTAATACATACAAACTTACGGCAGCAGTTTAGTGTAATCACTGGTGATTATTTTAATATTCTCTATATTTATCTTTAACGCTCACATTTTTTTAATAGCAGCATTTCGCAAGCAGATATTTAAGCACAATCTGAATCACATTCGTTCTCTCATTTGCGTTTAAATATACGGGGGATTTCATGTCAAGTGGCCCTGCTTTTTAAATCGATGTCTTCCGATTTGGATGAAAGTTGTACGAAGGTAAGTCCTATTGGATAGTAGATTAGACACAAATTTTCAAAAAGATCGGTCAAAAAGTTTCTGAGTTAGAGGGGAAAAAAATTTGACGTTTTGGCCAAAATGGTGTTATTTTTCTCATAGCTGTAACTTATTACCTATTGGTGTTAGCAAAATTTGTCCCGAACAAATTAAATAGCTATTCTAAAAAAAATTTTTTTTTTAATTTTTTAAGCGGGTACTTTTTTTTTTTTTTTGCTCAAAAGAAATTTTATGTTTTGGTCACTTAGTGGGCTGCGAGTGGGATATGTAAACTACTATTCAATAGGACTAACCTTGGTGCAAATTTCATCCAAATCGGAAGGTATTGATTTCAAAAGCAGGGTCACTTGACATAAAATCCCCCATATGTATCTTAATTTTACTTTTCTACATCAGCTGAAATGTTGGTTATAACTAAGTTTCAAGACAAATTTATTTTAGGTTTAGTTTAGTTGAGCTAAGTTCTAGCTTAGATAAATTCTATTCTAATAAGGTCAAGTTTATTTCTAGCTTAAATCTAGTTCAGTTCTACTTCAATTCTAATTCAGGTCAAGTACATTTCTAGTTCAGTTCTACTGCAATTCTAATTCAGGTCTAGTTCTAGTTCAGTTCATGTTCAGTTCTAGTTCAGTTCTAATTCAGTTCTAGTTCAGTTCTAGTTCAGTTCTAGTTCAGTTCTAGTTCAGTTCTAGTTCAGTTCTAGTTCAGTTCGAATTAAGTTCTAGTTCAGCTCTAGTACAGTTCTACTTCAGTTCTATCTCAGTCCTAGTTCAGATGTAGTTCAGTTCAATTTGCAACTTGCTTCTTTTAGACACTTCAGAAATTTTTTTCTTATCTATTGAAAATTTCTAGATTAAAAAAGGTTCTCATGATAATCCTACGAAGCTTTAGGCTTGTCTGCAGCAGATAATGCATAACAATCCATTTTTAAATATACATTTAAAGTTTCTATGCTCTTAAATTATTATTTAATACATTAATAATTTCTCTACAAATTTATTATATATTTTTTTATAAGTTATTTCATTTAAGTTCATTTTTTATATTTATTATATTAATTGGTTTTTTATTGAATATGTTTGGCAATATCACTGGAAGGTACTTCCTTCATATTAATTGGTAAATCTGTCAACCTTTCACCAAAGTAGTGCACGTAATAAGGGCGGAATGTTGTCCATAATAAGTTTCGCCTGATTGTTTACTTAGCAATGGTTTTACTTTTATTTGCTTCGTTAAATAAATTTATTTGTTTATTCAGTTGTTGAGCAACCAGATATAAATAAATATCATAGTCTTAAACAAATTTTTTGTAGTGTATAACCGCTGCTACATTGGACTAACAATTTTCCAGATAATTAATTAAAATAATAATAATTTTTTGTTTCAAATAAACGTAATAATGTTGACCTCATCTCAGTTAATTACTGAGAAAACCGAAATAAAAAAAACTGTAATTGCTGGAGCTGTCATACTAAAAATATCTTCATCAAAATGATAATGACGAATTACTTTGCTACTGAAATGTATATCTTTTTCGAGAGACTGCTGAAGGGGAGCTTGTCCATCACCAGCATCATCATTATAAACCAACATAAATTTTAAATTGTTTTCTCTGGTTGCTAACATGACAAACCGAGTGAAATATTCAAATGAAATTATATGTATGTATTTCTCTTGAACCTCAAATAATTAAAAAGAGAGTTTTGGTCAAACTGCAAAAGACTGGATATTGTACAAGCAAAGCACAACTATTGCTTTAATGCTCCATTTTAAGGCACACACTAAAATATAAATTTACTTTCATTTACATATGCAAAATTTGGTTTAATTTTGTTAAATAATTAAAATGTTCGTCATATTTCCTGAACTAAGCAAATTCTTAAGTCTAAAACCATGAATAAATATTCTTTAATTTAAAACTATTTTTGGCCAAAATTCTATAAACTGGTCTGCATGTTTGGTGAAAAATATTTAAGGCATCATGACGTTTAATATTTCGTTTACAATATTTGACTGTTGAATTTGTACAAGTGAAGCTCCATTTATATATTTATGTCTATCTACCATTTCCAACAAAGGGGAATTGTGATAATATATGTAAGAATAAATAAATATTTTGGCAAATAACCAGTTTCCAAGTACCTAGCTGACATTTAAATCTACTCTTAATGTTTATGGCTCAGCAGATAATGATAATATCATTTTCAATTTGATACACATGGTAGCAACATCGGGCAGCAAAAAATAGAGATGGCCAGACGAAAATCCAAACAGACAATTAGTTTAAGATTGATAAGAAAACAGAAAGTCATACTGCAAAATAGAAGAACTAAATGAAAGGCAGTCAAATGCCAAATTAAATGGAAAATCAGAAATTTAAAAAACTTAAAGAAAATAGACAAAAATAAACTAAACTTAAGCTTCAATAAAAATCTGCGGAAGAATTTGATTTAAAAATAAAGTATGGACCACAATTAGAAGCAAAATCTTATGTAAAATTAGAAAAATTATTTAAAACAAAACATTCTAGAAACTGAACCGAATTTTATATGGCGAGCTTCCACTTTGCAGGAATGGCTGGGTTTTTGAGATCTCAGTTAAACTAGGCTTAGTTAATCTGAAAACAGATTTGTGCCGCGACGGAACAGCTTAGTTTTGCTTAACCCTAGGATTCTCGGTAACTTTTTACCCCTAAGTTCTCGTCTGGGTCTGGCCAGACCACAATTTGTACAATTAAGAACCCCAATTAAATAAAAAGTAAATAAATATATTTTTTATTGAACGTATGCTAATTACTTCAGATTATATAAATTTATTATACTATATTATTATTTCATTATTTTATTCCATAGGCAAGTCATCGAAAATGTAGGCCTTAATTTCGCACATTACTATTTCGCATCGACCACAGCTAAAACGAGTTTTGCGTTAGGTTTTTGTAGTTAGATTGAGCGCATAATGGGCCGTAGTTTTCTGATTTAATTCAAACTTAATTCATTCGGTTTAGAACATATCATTTCTAGAATTGACGTATCTGTTTTTTTAATTTTTTGTCCTATTTGAAATATCTTTCAAGGAAAAAAAATTTGGTCTGGCCAGACCAAGAGGGTCATTTTATAGACTTTTACATACAAATGGAATTTAACTCCACTTATTTGCTCCAATCGAATCCAAATTAGTTTCATTCGATTCAGAACATATCATATATAAAATTCACGTCCCTGGTTTTTCGATTTTTTGTTATATGCCAAAAATATTACAAGCAAAACACAAATTTGATCTGGCCAGACCAAGACGGTAATCCTGGGGTTAAAATGTTGGTCTTTAATGAAAGTCTAGTCCGAGTTTCAGAGTACGTTAAACTAAGTTTAAACTTAATCCACATCTCAAAACCCCGGTCTTTGTGTGACAATCAACTCCATTTTTTGTTGCTTCAGATATTTTGTAATATTCTCCCTTACAAACCTGCTTCGTAGTAAAGGAATGCAGTAGCCCTTTAAATGTAATTTCTTTTGTATATATATGCCCAATTCACAAGCCCTATCGTATGACTTATCGTTCCAAAATATACGATTTTTATGCACGTCTGAATAGACAAATTGGTTGCATCGTTACCCTAGGTCTCCACTAGCCATCAATTGATTTTATGAAAGAGCTTTCAAGACAGATTGCTTAAAAACACTTTTAAAATACGAGACAGATCTTTAACATAATGAGTATATACTTTACTCTAGCATCACGTTAGTGTAAATGTTAAGCATCTCATGCAAGTTGTAGACTGAATGTTGCCAAATAGCAATAATGAAAAATATCAATTCAATGTACATACTTACATACATTGTCAATTCAGTTTGAGTAAACTATTTAAGAAGATTAACAAATTTCTTTTACCACATTATAAAATGATATTAAAAATAAAACCGTAAAAGCCAATATTTTTAATTTTAGTTATAATTTTTGACTTCACTCTTAGTTTATTATTTATTTTTTCTTCTTCTTTAATAAAAGTTGCCATTCATACTGATTGATACCATTAAATAAAACCATGTATGGCAGTTTTAATTTGAGGTGAAATGGTAATAAATATTTATTGATAAGCTCTTTTAATTAAAAGAGTTTAAAAACTAAAGTGAAATGAATCGGACATATATTAATCATTCAGAAGAATAAAATTTGGAGTAGTGGGGAACATAAAAAAAAAAATTTACAAATTTATCAATCAAATCGAACATTTCCAGGCCTGGCATAAAAACAACATTTTTCAAAACACATAAAAATGGGCTGGTTCACACTGGTCAAATCTTAGCCGCCAAGTCTTGAGTTTTTAGGAGAGAGAGGAAACAATTCTCTTTTCCCTTCTCTCCTAAAAGCTCAAGGCTTGACGGCTAATAAGCTTGTATGGGGGCAATGTGAAATTATATACCGATTCGCCATATTTCCAATACGCAATTTGACAATTGGCCAATTTTCATCAAATGTACCAATTTATCTCCAATATTTCCAACTGTACTATGGGCACTAGGTTTACATGGACAGTTAGGCGAGCGGACGGAAGTCGTTAGATCGACTTAGGCTGGGGCTCATTTAAACTAGGTTTAGTTAATCTAAAAATAGCTTCTGCTTTAAAATGTTGGTATTTAATGAAGCAATAAAAAAAATCACAGTTCGCCGGAAAATCCGAGTTTCGGAGTACGTTAAACTAAGTTTTAACCTAATCCACATCTCAAAAACATGGCCTTAGAAAGTGATTTTATTTGCGATCAGTATACGAAAAGGTGGGTCAAGAATCAATAGTAGTCATTTTACACACATTAGCACAAACGCATAATAAATTCCCCACTATTTTGGTGTGGGTATATAAGCGAGAACTAAAAACGGAACTTGAACTGAAATAGAACTTAGCTAAAGTTGAACTAGAACTTAAATTTAACTGAACAAGAACTGAACTGAAATTCAAATTATAACCTGTGCCCATGTTCTTTAACTTCCGCGTCGAGAAACTTTTCGACTGAAATGTGAGAAATGTAACAAAAATTCCATAAATTTAAGCAAACAACTGTTTTTTCTCTCTTAACTGCGCCTGTAACATTTATGGCGATTAATTGCTGTCACGTAAGGAAATTGCTCGCCAATTTACAGAAAAAGTGTGTCTGTAAAATTTTTGTGAGAGTGTTCCCACTTTGAACTGTCAAATAAACTCACAAATAAAAACGGAGTGAGAAAAAATTTTAACATTTTTTTTTTTTCGAATTTATTCTATGAGTTAAATTTCAGTTATGTATTTTATAAAGCTTTTTGTAATAGTTCTATTCCTTAAAATTTTAGGAATGACTTTAATCACCACCAGACTATTATCTTGTATCTTCTTGTTACATTTTACCTTAGCTATCCTTTGGATAGCAATGAAGTATATTGTATGTAAAGAAAAATTAACAATTATTAGTCACCTGCAGAATAAAATGCATTTTCTGGCCCGCTATGGCCTTCGTCAGCATTCTTGGTGTCACACTGGATAGTGATACTTTATAAATTGAATGTATTTAACTCAACTTTTTTAACAAATAGAATCTGGGAATTATTTCTTTTTCAAGTTACTTTATTATATTATTGTGTAAAGTCTTTCCTAAAAATTGAAGGACTAGAACTATTACAAAAAGCTTTATAAAATACATAACTGAAATTTAGCTCAAAGAATAAATTCGAAAAAATAAAAAATGTTGAATATAATAAAGTTACTTGAAAACGAAATAATTCCCAGATTCTTATTGTTAAAAAAAAATTTAAAACTAAAAAATATGTGTATAAAAATGCTAAATGTAATAAAAAATAACACGGAAGAGGTAAATATTTTGTTCTTGGCTGATTTTTTCATTGTTTAATTATTTTGCTCTTAACATTTTTGAAAAATATACGAATGTTTTCAAAGCTACTTTTTAAACAGCAAACATTAAAGTCGCTCTTTACATTATTTGGTATAGCCGACGGTTGTATTTATGCCGCCGTCATTGAAAATTTTTAAATTTTAGTAAATTTTGGTCGCCGTCAACGATATGTATGACTGGCGTTCTCACCATCTGCAATCTCTCATCGGCTTCGATTGGAATATTATGACATTTATAACGTATCGAGTTACATCTTTTGATAGTTTTCGACATGAGTTGCAGACAAACTTTTTTCTCACTTTTCGAGAAACGATGGAATATTTTGTTTCAGATCTTTTCGATGCGAGAAGTTCTCACCCCAATTACAGAACCTGGGTACTGGTCATAAAAATAAATTAGATTTTGTCCCTGAAGTTTATATCATTGAATTTTATTTCAATTTATTTTCCTTGAAAGTAACTGCCTGTTTTTGAAATTAAAATGAAAGTTTCGTTTGGGAATTTATATCGTAACAACAATACAAATATTTAAATTGGGTTTGGTTTTCAATATAAATTCCTAAACGAATATTCTAATTTTATTTTCAAAAACAGGCATTAATACACAATATTTACCCCTAAAAATCTCTTTAAAACAAAAACAAATTAATTCTAAATTTTGCTTTTAAAGTGTATAATTCATTTTGCTCAAATATTTATCTAATCAGATAACGAACACATTTAAATACACACATAAAAACATGTTTTCAAATTTCAGTTACTAAAATTTCTAATTGTGTTAACACTGTTCCCTTCCTTCTCCCTCACTTGCTAATTATCTTTTTACTACCATTGTGTAAAAAGTCGAGCTAGCTCCTTTCTTACAGAGCTGTGTGTGTATTTCTGTGATTGTATTTGGTTATGAGCCCAAATTTCAGTTATTAATATATCTGCTCCTTTATTTACTTGTGTATTTATTTATAGAAACTATTACGAGTATGTAAGTATTTATTTACTTTAATTTAAGAAACCAAAAATGTTGTTTGCATAATTAATTATAAAAGTTTTATTAATTATGAATATTAAAATATTTAAATAAAATCATAAAAATATTTTCAATAAATACACATAAATAATTTATTAAATTGTTATTTTATTTTAAGAAATTAAAAAAAAACTACTAAATAAATTTCAAGAATATAATGTGGAAATTAGTTCTTTTTCATAAATTGAACTGTCCAACACACAAAAAATAACAATGTTCTGCTAACTGATTTTTGTAGAGGGGACTAAAAAAAAGAAATACGTGTATCGGCGTTTTAAAAGTTAACATCTGAAACTCATTTTACGGCTTATTTAAAGTTGCTCCCTTGTGTAGTAAAAAAACCTAGAAAATCGTGTGATACTTGGGTTATTGATATAAAGTGCCTTCAGAAGATTTATTCCTAACATTACAAGCAACATTTTGTTGGCATACATTAACCCTCTAACTCATCTGAAAATGGATCTTTTGTATTTTTTTCAAAAAAGAAAAAGCAAAAATCACGTTTAAAAATACTATTTGAAATGAAGTTTTTGCTTTTTTCAAGAAAATTGTAAATGCTATTTTAATTTTGTTTTCTTATTAAAGAATGTTTAGCTTTTATCCGATTTCAGTCTTATAAGGCTTAATATTTTTGTTATCAAATGGACTATATAATAGAATTATAAAACATTGGATTTTGCTATTTACTGTGGTACAAAACATTTTTAGAAGTGACCTTAATTGGTGATAAACAATATAATTTTCATATGATCTTAGCTTTGATCCACTAAAACCCAGTCATTTTCTATCCAATTGGCCAGTATTCGATGCGTAATTTGGCAGCCTTTAAAACAAGATATACTTACACAGAAAAAAGTGTCTTAACAGTTAAAAAAATGGTTTAAAAAGTATTAAAATTTAATTAATGTGATAATTGAATCAATTATTTTTTTAGTTGAAAGAAAATTTAAAATTCAATATTGATTTAATTAACATTTTAGTTGTTTTGAAATAAATTTTCAATTAATATTTTAATTAAATAACAAAAAATCTTAATTGACTTTTTTCGTTTAAAAAAAAAATAATTTAAAAATGTAGAATTGTTGTTGGGAATTGTCAATATTTATTTAAATAAATTAATACATTGTTTGAAATGGCAAAGTTTTTTGATCACTTTTTTAACTAAAATTAAAAATATCATTTAGCTATTGTAAATATTTTTTCAAAATTTTTAGTAATCAATATAATCATTTTGGTAATAGGTGCAAATCAACAACTTGATATTATGAATTTGGAATAAATTTGGTGAACGGAGATATTTAATAATTTTTTCTGTGTTAATTTTAATTGAACCCACATTTGAAACTGGATGACGGCTGAAAGAGAACTATATATATATCAAAAAACACAAATGTACGGTAATGAGATATATGTGACGTTGTATATTTAATCGAAGTTTATATTTGCAACATATTCACCAACATCTACATACTTAATAAGATATTATGTAAAACAATTTTGCATCGCAGTCCTATGCAATTCATTTGTTTTCTGAGAGAGTAAAAAATAAAAAATTTCCATTTTCCGGCCGAAAATCTTAAATTGTTTTCTTAATCGGCGATAGACCTCCTAACATTGTATCTTACTCAAAAATAAAAACCACTCATTTTTTAGTAATCCATATTTTTAGTATAGTCGAACTTTGTAGAATATTAGGGTGGACCCAAAAGAAATATTGATTAGTTAAAAAATTTTTTTTTTCAAAGTTTTGCTTGTTTAAAAAAAAAACTTATGTGTTGTTTTCAGATGACAGACAACTGATTGTGTAGGAAAATGTATATGAAAAGCACTAAAAAAACTGAGTGTTTTTCATATAAATTTTACTACACAATCCATTGCCTGTCACCTGGAAACAGCAAATTTGTCCATAAAAATTGAGTTAATTTTTAATAGTAAAGAAGAAAAAAGAGATTTCTAACTTAATATTTTCCAATTTTGGCTATAACATAAACTAACCTTTGTGTAATTTTTTTGGTAACTTAGAAAATATGACTCAAGAAATGTACGCCATTTTTATATTTCCGGCAGAAAATTCTAGGACTTCTTTGCAGATTCTGTAAAAAACAATTGAAAAAGTACTGAAATCTTTAATAAAAATGTAGGTGCTCTGAAGAAATAGTTTATTATGCTCTACCAAACTTTAGCAATTTCGGGGAGGTCCAATAAAAAAAATCTCAAAGTTTACGACAGTACAAACATTTTTCTCAGTAATATTATTTACCAACAATAATTTCAACAAATAGAATCTGGGAATTATTTCCTTTTCATTAGTTACTTTGTTATATTCAACATTGTTTTATTTTTCGAATCTATTCTTAAGCTAAATTTTAGTTATGTATATTATAAAGCCTTTTGTAATAGTTCCATTCCTTAAAAAATGCATTACATTCTGCTGGTGTCTAATAATTTTAAATTGTTCTTTACATATAATCATTGCTATCCAAAGGATAGCTAAGGTAAAATGTAACCTGAAAAATTCAATATAATAGTCTGATAGTGTATAAAGTCACTCCTAAATATTTAGGGAAATAAACTATTACAAAAAGCTTTATAATATACATAACTGAAATTTAACTCATAGAAAAAATTTTAAAAATAAAAAAATGTTGAATACAACAATAATTTCCATTTTTTGTGCGTTTTGTGGTAAACAAAAATACTAAGCTTGAAAAGAAATTAATTTTTGGCAACTTTTTTAGTGATCCAGCTAAAATTCGTTTTTTTTTAACAGTTCAGCTCAAATATTGTTTGACTTTGGTGCCCTCTTCTATAAACAAAAAGCGAAAATAATGAATTCTACTTACAAATATATTTAAGGTACTTTGTCAGCTTTACAAAAATATATATAACATAAATATTCAAATGACTTTATTAATCATTAGTTTTGCCTATGGGAGCACTGTTTGGCACCTCCCTTACAATGACAATATGAATGACCTCATATCTGGAGAACGTCTCAAGTAAGAGTTTTCGAATTCAAAACATACAAGTTAGTTATCAATCAATCAATCAAATCATTTGCCCCAACATCTGTGGCAAGAACTATATTTCTTTATATCTGTAGAGCGTTAATAAATTTATATAAATTGACTCTTATTCGACCTTTAACAATAATTGATACATGTTTCCATAGGAATAATAAGGAAAACAATTTTAGAGCATTAATGGAAAATAGTTTTCCAAAGGAAATTATTTCCAATTTATTATTAAAATATAATAACTATAGAATAAACAATTCCAACAGTAATGCAGAACCGAAAATTTATAAATCAATAACTTATGTACCAAGATTTTCAGAAAGATTAGAAAATACAAATATTTATGATGCGAAAATATATAAAATTGCACATTAATCTTATAACACAATAGGTAGATTATTCACTAATATGAAGGATAAAATAAATAAGTTGGAAATGTCAAATGTAGTTTATGAAATACCTTGTAAGGGAAATGTTAATGGACAATGCAGTAAAGTGTATATTGGAACAACAAAAAATAAACTTAAAACTAGGATAGCAGGACATAAGTCAGATCAAAAATATAAGAATATTTCATCACAAAAAAGCTTTATCAACCCATTGTGCAGGTTTAAACCATTATCCTGATTTTGAAAATATATCAGTTTTAAACATGGAAAATAATTATAAGCAACATTTCTAGCAAATTATAAAGATTCCAACAATATCCGGAATTAATGTCATATAATAAAGTCAGATACTGAAAATGTAGTCCAAAATTATAGACATTTAATTTATAAAAAAAGAAACGGAAATTAAAAATGTATTTAAACTGTAATACATTAGGTTTAAATTGGAAAACCTTTTTGTATTTAATTGAAAATGTGACATTTTGTTATATACATATGTTAAATTTGTTAATTTTGTTAAATTTATTAAAAATTTTTAATTCTGTGTCAAATATTCAAGAAAAAATCCCTGAATAAGGCACACAACGGAGTGCCAAAATATTGGATAAAATAAATTTAATATTTTTTATAAAAAAATAAATAAGACCTCAAGCTTAAATAAGAGGATTAATTAAAAGTTAACAAATTTAAATAAGCATAAATTGCTTCGCAATTAATTTACAAGAACTAGTTAAAAAAATGTTTTACTAATTTTATTTCGATGGGTATAGCAAACTTACCGGTAAAATCTAGTACATATATAGTAAATTGAAAATGTGATTTTTGGCTGTTCCCTATAGCCTTTTAAGCTACTAAACCGATATTTCTAAAATTTTTATCGTAATTTGCTGACTTCCTTACGTTTAAAATAGGATAAAAATATTTGCGAATTAGCCTTTCATACAAAACATTTTAAAGGGATTCCAGAAAAACAGCAAAGTGCCCACCAGAAGATCGCCCAAATACAGCACGCAGAAATCAATACGCCAATATAGCAATGTCAAAACAATTTTGTAGATGGCAGCACGGTGGAACACCAAATACACCACACCGTACATTCAATAATCCGTAATATGTAATTTTCCTACATTATTTTATAATTTGTGTCCATTAATATAAAATTAGCTTCTTCTTTTTCTATTTCAGAATATATGAAAATTAAAGTGCGTTTTTTTGTTTGTTTTCAAGTGGACAGGGCACACCCCGTGCAAAGACAATATAAATTACCGTATATTTAAAAAACGGTTACATTAAATGTTTCAAAATTTCGAACAATTAGTATGGTTATCGATACAAAACATTGAGTGTGGAATCTCCCTCGCAAGGATAATTAAATTCTTTTCCTATGCTGATTCCGCGAAGCCTTACGCTTGTCTGCAGGAGACCAGAGTCTCTGACGCGAATCGAACCCGCAACCCCCGCGCTGATAGACTAGCTCACTTCCATCTACACTCATATAAAAATACGAGTACATCTTCATATTGATGATGCCCTAACATCAGAATTGTGACATCAATGTTATTACAAAAAGCATCAATGAGGCAAAAAAAGACATCAATAAATTGACGAACGTCATCATAAAATGTTATATTTTATCCGTCATCTACGCTATGAATACAGCGACATCAATTCGATGCCTCATTTTGTGTACACTGATAGAACATGCGTAATAACGCGGGTTATTTTGACATCAGTACAGACGGACTGTCATCAGTGCGATGACAAACTGTCATCAGTGCGATGACATAATATATTATTAACATTATTTTCATCTTTAAAAAGTAAAATTAGATGCAAAAATTCCCCTATTTTTTTTAAGGGGCAAGTAAATAATGATATTCTCTCAATTTGACTTAAGGTCAATTACAATGACTCAATTTGATGACAGTTTGTCATCGCACTGTTGACATGCTGTATAAGACCGAACCTGGTTCTTTATTTCTGTGATACAAATGTGTCATCCCAATGATGACATTATTGAATTTTTGACCCTGATGATAATTTGGCCAAGTGATGTTAACACTGACATCACAATGATCAATGATCCCAGTGTCATGGGGTCAAAAACGAAGACACTTGTCATAGTACTGATGTCAAAATACACCAGTGTTATGACGCCTTTTCTATTAGTGTAGCCTACCGGGGCATCTAAATGACTGAAGGATAAAAGTATGAGTATCTAAATTTTGTAACAAATTGCTTAGTTATCAATTCACGAGGTCTGTTTTAAAAATAAAATATTTTACTAATTTTCTTATAATGGTAATAGCGAAGCGCACCGGGTTAAGCTGGCTCAAAATAAAAGTTAAAAGCAAAATAAAAATTGTTTCCACTTTTATGTCATTTCAAGTTTAATTGGATTTTTATGCAAAACAATTTTCCAAATTGTTTTCTTTTTCAATTTTGCATAAAAAGCAAAATACAGAGTATAATTACAAAATCGCTAAAAGTTGCCAAGGGGGAAAAACGTATGCGAAAATGTGAATAAATTTCTTTTGGAAAAAAAAAAATTTCATGTGATTTGAATTGAATATTAACAAACAAATTAAAGACTACAATAGCATTAGCAATAATAAAAAACAACATTAAAAAACAATCGAAAATATTTTGTAATTTTACTAAAATATTTGCCAGTGTTATTGATTTTAAATGAATTACAGACGCGTTAAATGAACTAGAAATGGAAAATATTGAGAAATTATTATCTAATTTTTATTCTATTTTTTTCTGTAATTTGTTCGTAATGAAATATCATTAAATAATTTTAGAATTTCTTTTAAGATTATTCGCATTAATTACAATTAATTTGTATTACTTTTGTCTGGCAGCTAATTGGATAAGTTTAGATTACAAAAGTTTGTACTAAATTATAAAAGAATTCATTAATTAAATAAAAAAAATATCAAAATTGTAATTTTTAAGCTCGAAATTGAATTAAACTTTACAACAAATAATAATTTTATTAATCTGGATTAACATTGTGACTTTTTTGCTTGGGAAAATATTCATATTGGGGGAAGTCTACCTAACGGTGGTCTTTGCAATGGATGATAAGAAATACATTTAAAATGCAGCGCTCCAGTATGTGAGAGCAACCAGCATACACAATTAGCAGTTAGAGTGTATAACTTGGCAGAACTATATCTAACATCTGCTGCGGTTGTGAAGGATCTGTTGAATAGCAACAGCACCTGGGGAAATCCGCTTGAAGGACGAATTTCTTCACTAGTGGCGGAAAATCAACATTTAAAGCTAACTTCTTAAGATCTCCTTTCACGTGACCTTAGGATAAATAACAACCACCATATAATACCCAAAAGATTCTCACCAATAGTCTGACGGAAGTTCCAAGAGCTCCTAACTCGTATGGTACCACATAGGATATCTGTCTAGCCGCGATTTCAGGAGATCTGTACATTTTGGACTTTGCCGAGTGTTAGGTATTAACAGCACAGAGTTCTCCGGAGAATGTAAAACCATAACCCCGGTTGAATAACATTCTTACAATATATATTTATTCAACATACTAGCCATTATTAGCTTAGGTTTTGTTCCATATTTCTGGCCCAAAGGATAACTCCATTTTTTAAGCCCAAGAACAAATCAAGCTAATTTCTGAAATACTCTTCTTAAGTGAAGCCTATTCCACTTATACTGTTTTGAACTAAAAGCAGGCGAGGCAAATTATCCCAAATATTTTGGTCTAAACAGCTTTTAACTGAACTTGGAATGTGTGGCCATGAGCGTTTCACGTGTGGCAGCAAATACAGGGCGATATTCTGCCAAAGCTCACTTTAAACAAATTAAATTCTTTTTGTTTACCCCGACTTCAGTAGGTCATATTAGACAAGATACTTTTGGTACTACCAAATATGCACAGGAAAAGTTATCAGTATTTTTTTTTTATCAATTACAACAATTGTGTAGATTTTTTATGTTGCTGATATTGGTATTCGTTTTGCTATTGGATTATGTGCTTTAGATTCGTGCGAAATTGTCTTTCGACGTCTTTTGGCGTTAAATCATTCGGCTCCTTAATACACAGAGAAAAATTTAAATTTGTCTCTAATCACCAAATTCATAGAATCAAACAAACAATTTGTTGACCAAAATCATTATATTGATTAAGGACGTTATACATTATCCCACAAAGTCTTAAGTATTTTTCGAAAATGCTTTCCTGATCTAATTATTGTTTGAAAATTTTAAAAAAGCATTAACAACTTATTATGACGTATTTTTATTCTTAAGACTTTTGTGATAGTGTAATAAAGCAGCTATTACTAAAAATTGAAAATTGTGAATATATTTATTTCAATAAACGATATTCACAGAAAAAGTTAATAATTTTCTCTAATCACCAAATTTATACCTAATTCATAATATCAAGTAAATAATTTGTTGATTTTGCACCTATTACCAAAATGATTATACTGATTACTAAAAATTATAAAATTGTGAATATTTTTTTCAATACTTGATATTTTCAATTTTAATTAAAAATATGATCAATAAACTCTGCCATTTTAAACAATGTGTTAATTTATTTAACTAAATATTGACAAATCCCAACAACAATTCTACAAGTTTAAATTATTTTATTTTAAAAGAAAAAAGTCAATTAAGATTTTTTGTTTTACAATTAAAATTTTAATTAAAAATTTGTTTCAAAACAACTAAAATGTTAATTAAGTTAAAATTAAATTTTTAATTTTCATTCAACTAAAAAAATAATTGATTCAATTAATTAAATTGAAATACTTTTTACACCATTTTTTAATTGATAAAAAACTACTGATAATTTTTTTGTGTACCGGGCTTTTGATTAAAACTTGATGCTTGCAAAACTGTTTCGAATAACTGCTTAGTGCAGTTATGCCTTTAATTCGTTAGATTCGGATTTTCTGAGCCGCAGAAATAACTCACAAGTGCTACGTTGTTGGCGTAAAACTGAACTTTTTCGAAGCCAAATAAAAATATTTTTGTTTAAAGACATATAAGGAATAAATTACAGATATTTGTCCTTAACACTCCGATGGGTGGGAAGGTTCCTCGGGACCTTTTTAATATTCAAGCTAAAATTACTCCTTGATGGTCCATGGGAAGTATAGCCAACCCCCACATGTATTCCAAGAAAATTTTATCTTCAATCATTTAAAAGAATTCAAGGCAATCCGACCAATAGTTCAGTTTGCATTGAGACTTAAAGGTGAAAAGGTCCGCTGGGACCTTGCTCTGAAATGTTAACAAATTATTAACAAATGCACTTTCTTTTGGCTGTTTTATTGTTTGAACATAATATCAAGCACACAAGTTGTTGATTTTGCACCTATTACCAAAATGATTATAGTTAAATTATGAATATTTTTTTCAAAAATGATATTTTTAATATTAATTAAAAAAATGATCAAAAAACTTTGCCATTTCAAACAATGTGTTAATTTATTTCATTATATACACAGAAAAAAGTGTTTTACCAATTAAAAAAAATGGTTTAAGAAGTATTTTAATTTAATTAATGTGATAATTAAATCAATTATTTTTTTAGTTGAAAGAAAATTAAAAATTTTATTTTGATTTAATTAGCATTTTAGTTGTTTTGAAATAAAATTTTTAATTAAAATAATATTTAAAATTAAAAAAATATTAATTGATTTTTTTTTCGTTTAAAATAAAATAATTTATTTTAATTTATTTGTCAATATTGAATTAAAAAAATTAACGCATTATTTGAAATGGCAAAGTTTTTTGATCATTTTTGTAATTAAAATTAAAAATATCATTTATTGAAAAAATATTTCAAAATTTTAAAATTTTTAGTAATCAATATAATCATTTTGGTAATAGGTGCTAAATCAACAACTTGGTTGCTTGATATTATGAATTAGGTTTAAATTTGGTGATTAGAGAAAATTTTTAATTTTTTATGTGTATTGACAATTCCCAACAACAATTCTACAGGTTTAAATTATTTTATTTTAAACGAAAAAATCATTTAATATTTTTTTAATTTTAACACGTTTACCACTCAACAGTTTTTTGCATTTTCTTCCCAAACTCAGGAACAAAAAATATGTGATACACAAACGTGAAATGACACAAACAAAAAGCTAATTTTTTTTTAAAGATATTCAGCCTTGACACAAACCGTACAAGAAAAATACTTCCAACAAACATTCATGAAATTAGAGGCAAATACATTTCACTAAAAAATCGACCAATACATATACATATGTGACATGAGTTTCTGTGTAAACTCCCATGTCACAAATATGTGACGCTGAGTGATGAACGTGTTAATTAATATTTTATTTAAAAATTTATTTCAAAACAACTTAATGATTAATTAAATCAAAATTGCATTTTTAATTTTCTTTCAACTAAAAAAATAATTGATTCAATTATCATATTAATTAAATTTAAATACTTTTTAAACCATTTTTTTAATTGACAAAAAACTTTTTTCTGTGTAAGTCTTTCAAAGAAAACTAAAAAATTTCATATTAATTATAAATTTTGATATATAGTTTGTTTACCTTTCGAAAACATTTTTCAAAATCAAATTATCCATTTGTGTTGCATTCCATTGCTCTTTAAATCGCAACTCCTTTCATTGCCAATTGTTATCATAGCAAAAGTTGCCAGTACTATTAAAAGATTTCAAAATTTAAACGGTTTCCAAATATAAATCAATGATTACATCTGCCTCATAATCGTCTTTTAGATTCAAAGTTTCCATTTTCATTGCTCATACTATAGAGAACTTTTATGCAACGTGTAGCAAGTAATACAATTTAAGTTCATACATAATTGAAAATTGTTTATACAACCATTCTATTGAAGAGAGAATTTTGTTTATGATTTGTAAGTGTTACAATCAAATTCGAACATGTTCAATTGGTTTATTGTATTGGAACTTCTTGAAATGTTTAAAAGGCTTTTGTAATTTTAAGAATTTTTTCAAATCAAGCCAGTTGCTTGCAGCATTTCTAAAGTTTATTCTCTTTTTGGATTATTTTATTGCGCCTTTTCTTGTAAACATAATAAATTTTCCATCGCTTTTCGAATTATTGTTAACTGCTTTATGTTTGAACATATTTCAAGCCAGTTCTTTGAATTAAACCTTTACTTTTTGTTAACTCATAAGAAATTAATAACGTTATTAAATTAAAAAAAATTTTTTTTTTTTCTAAAATTCATTATACGTGTAAATTAGTAAATAATAATAAAGCAAAACTAAAAATGGCATTTTCATATAAAATTCTATAAAAATAGAAACAGGTCCCGTGTAAATCCAACGGATAACTCACTCATCGGAGGTTTAAAGTTAAAGACATAACCCATGTGTCTAAGTTATATACAAACCTTCCTCCATTAATTCAGCCTTTTTTAAACGATTTCAGTAAAACTTTTAAATTTTTCAATTGTGTGGTTGCCCTTTTGCCTTTGAGGTGACGATATATATTTATTATTAGAAAGGAAAGTAACAAAAAAACTTCATTAGTAATCAAAATCTTCAATAATCAAAGTAAAAATCGTATTCCTTTGAAAAGTAATCACAGTTTGCGTCATTTTGACTAACAAACTCGTTATATTTCAAAATTGGCAATACCTACCACAGTGACGTGTGCTTAAGTCGTTGCGTCTACGTAACGACTTAAATATCTGAAGTGCACGTCCACGGATTCATGATATTTAAAAATAAATCGCAATATTTCTAAAGCACATGCGTTAAATATACGCAGATTTTCCTTCTAGAGTAAAAGTAACGATTTAAATGTAATAAATTATTATTATTTTATTAAAACATTTTTAAACAATTTAATGCTTTTGCCGTTAATTTTTCCCTTAATTTAAACGGTGATAAGTACTGAAGATAATTTTGAACACATCAGTCTATCTTTCTATCCTCTCATACACAAAATAGTGTTTTAAAACAAATTTGAAAACTTTAAACAGCCTCAAGTGGTTTTCTAGTCGATTGCAAAATAAATTGAAATATTTTACAATTGTACAAATATTACCGAAAAAAAATTACAAAATAAACATCCTAAAAACACAAACAATGATAGTTTTTATTGTAGTTTAGTTTATATAATTTTTCGTAAATTCAATATCAAAACGGCTCATCAATTTTGCTAAAGAGTTCAATGCAGCAAAACTGCAAGTGTTGCAATTTTTCCAAAACAAAAAAAGCAAATTTATATACATAAAAAAGAAAAAAAAAATCCCTCAGCAACAGACACTGTGCTGTACCGAAACAGACTTAATAGTAATAAAAACTCTAAAGGATTGTGGATTTTGTTATGGGTTAAGTTTGATGCCAAATTGTGTATTTGTGGCATTAAACAAATTGCAAATAAATTTTGTTTTCCCCTATTTGCCACCCCATAGCCAAATTTACCATTCTGTGTATTGGGTTTTCTATTGAGCATGATCTTGTTTCGAATACTTTGGATAGTAATTGCAAAAAAGGTTTTTAATTATAATCACAATGGAAAATGTGTTAATACTGTTTAATACGGAATTTTAGTTGGGGAATTATTTTGCTAAAAAAGAAAATAAAAATACAAATAAAACTTAATTGGATTTTTCATTATAAAGGTGCCCTAAAGCATGATTAATTGCAATTTAATAATGGTGTTTATTTTTCAAAGAATGTTTTTTATTAAGAGTTCTCTATTTTGAAAAGTTTATCTATTACTAAATTATAAAGTTTTTAAATTCTGCAAAGCAGCGAAGAAGGCAAAAATTACATGTGCAATAACATTTTAATTACAAAACAACAAACATATATATGAAAAGGAGTCAGAGATAATAAAATATAAAAAATAAAACCGGAACTTAAGACAAGTACCCGAACTAAGACATAAACAAAATGGAAACTAAAACCTTATCCGGACTAAGAACCGAGTAATATTGAAGAAATTGAAAAGGCAAAAAAACCAGAAATTTTACAAAAATTTAACTTAAGCTCAACTAAATAGAACTCGAAAGTAAAACTTGGCATGAATTTAATTCAACCAACAACTGATTTAAAGTCTGCCAACAACTTCAACAAGACCCTGTAAAGCAATTTTGATTACGTTGGAATCAGAGACCGTATTTTAATTCTTTTAAAACCATCTTTTTTGTTTTTTTTTTTCATATACAAATATAAAAACTTGTGATTAAAAAATTTGATTAAAAAAATATTTTTTCTTTTTTTTCGAAACAAAATAAAATAAATGATACGAGTATTTCTCACAGAAGTTGAAAATTATTTTGCACTTTTTTCATCCGATGAAAAATTTAAATAAAACAAAAATGTGTTGTAAGAAAAAATCCTTTAAGGGAAAACGTAAAATAATAAAATGTTAATATGCACATTTAAGCCGTTTTTTACAACTTACCGATAGCTAAAGGTACTAAAAGTACGGATTACTCAAGTGCCAAATACTTAACTTGGTCATATTTAATCCCTGATCAGTACTTAAAATAATCCGAAAACTGGATTAACTTAATTAAAAGTGAGATAAAAATTAATCTCAAACTGTGCTTGATTCAAGAATTTCTAAGTTGGTATAATCCCTTCTCGTACTTGAAATAATCCGCAAAAGAGATAAGTTTCTAACCTACCTAAACACTTACCCCAGAGAACCATAGATAGAGAGAAAAGTATTATCTAGTTACCCGTTACGCTTGTTCCACCCTTTGTTTACAGAAGAATTCTCAACTAGAAGACACCTGCAGCATGCCTGATATGGTTTTCGGTATAATTCTACTTTGAAAATTTTTTGTACTTAACTAAAAAAATTTAACAAATAGAATATGGGAATTATTACTTCTTATTTTACTTTTTAAATATGAAAAAAGTTTGTATTTTTCTTCTTTTTGTTGTTGTTTCTTAATAATACAAGCAAATCGTTTTTAAATTTCTTTTATGGTGTTGTTGTTGTTTCCGCAACAATTTTTTTCAAATACATGCGTATGCACTCATATTGGTTTTCGAAAGTTATCCCGTTAAGGTTATTCGTAGTTACATTTTTAAGAACGTCTCGTACTAAAGTAAGAAGAAAAAACTTAAATTAAGTACAAGTTTTTTCTTGCTGTGTATGATATGAAAAAAAAAAATGAAATAGTTTTCGGGTTTTTGGTCAGAAAACATACTGAGATCTAGCTCTGCAACAGAGCCCAAACAAACCATAAACTATAACTTTTTCAAAAAGCTGAAATAACGGGTGTTTTTTAGAGGTCCGGAAATTTTTTTCAAAGTAAACCACAGTAAATTCAATGCACTGACAAAATTTTTGGGTTTATGAGATTACAAATTTCGTGACATTTCACATTTAAAAATAATTTCTGGCATATGACCTCCGCCTTGTGAAGGCCTTCCTTCAATACTGCATCGAATGTTGGTTTTTACATCTTCAATTGTTGGCGGTTTATCAGCATAGGCTAGAGATTTGACGTACCCTCACAAAACGTAGACCAAAGATGTCAAATCGCACGAACAAGGTGGCCAATCCACATTCCATATCTTGAGATAATTTGGACACCAAATGTTTAGCTCAACAAACGAATGGTGTCACGTACTGTATAGCATATTGTTCCGTCTTGTTGGAACTAATTCTCCTCAAGATGATTTGTAATGACATGAGGAATAAAAAAATCACAAATTATTTGCCTGTAGTGTTTGCACCAGCTTTATATTTTAAGACAAATGGGCTGATGATGCCTTCGGCATGTTAACCGCATCAAACAATGATTTTCCCGAGATGTAATGGAGTCTTTAGGACTGTGCAGTAACCAAAAACGACAATTCTAATTATTTATAAACTCGTAAGGTCAGAAATTAGCTCCATTGCTGAAGATAATGTGATAATAAAAATCTCAACTTCCAGTTTACTGAACACGACCCAATTGATGATGCGTTAGCTTAAATTCTTGCGCCAGTTGGATTTTATATGGATGTAGGCCAAAATCTGCCAAATAGTGGACGGGTAGAGACCGAGTTGCTGAGAACGGCTTCGGATCGATGAATTCTAGTCCTCTGTCTTAACGTCTACAGCGGCTTCTTCTGTTGCACGGTACGGACTCGATTGTGGATGAATATTATCCAAGAGAATTAATGTGGTCATAAGTCGATCCATAGCTTTGCCTATTAGCTGCTCATATAAATGATTATGCGCAACGTAAGCTTGCCGAAGTGCACTACAAATTTGGTGAACAGAGCGTGAATTTTGGAAAGAAATTTCCACGATTTGTAAACGTGTTGTCAGTCTTTGCATGCAGATTTGCAAAAAAATATACGAAAAAAAGCTTAAGCACATTAGAATTCCTATCGGAAGTTCTCTACATCTACAAAAAAAAAAACAAACTAGAACTGCAATAGAACTGAACTAGAATTGAACTAGAAATGAACTAGAACTGAACTAAAACTGAACTAGAATTGCGATAGAACTGAACTAGGACTGAACTCGAACTGAACTGGAACTGAACTAGAGCTCAACTAGAATTGCACTAGAACTTACCTAGAACTTAACTAGAACTGAATTAGAACTGAGCTGGAACTGAACTAGAAATAAACTAGAACTGAACTAGAACGAAACTTGAACTGAACTAGAACTGAACTAGAACTGAGCTAGAACTGAGCTAGAACTGAACTAGAACTGAACTAGAACTGAGATAGAACTGAACTAGAACTGAACTAGAACTGAACTTGAACTGAACTAGAACTGAACTAGAACTGAACTAGAACTGAGCTAGAACTGAACTAGAACTGAATTAGAACTGAACTAGAACTGAATTAGAACTGAACTAGAACTGAAATTGAATTGAACTAGAAATTAACAAATTTTGAAACTTTTGTTAAAAAAAAACGCTAGACTTTTTTAATTAAGCTACTGGCGTAATTGGTTTTAATAATTTTTTTATTTTTTTGCTGACTTGTTTATTAAAAAGTTGTTAATTTTTCCTATTTTAATTGTACAATTCAAATGATGTTTATTTAATTTCCAATATTTTTTTTTATAATTAAATTTTATTGTTTAAATGTTTATTTTTTATATTCCGCTTTTTGTATAAAACTCAACGTATGTGTGTATGCAAGTAATGAAGACATTAATTGGCAAGTGTTACAAACCCGTAGACAAAATTGTGTGACACTCTGACGTATGCGTGATATTAATTAATTTATATTTGTGTGCTGGCAGAACGAACGAGTAAAACCCCACTCGCTCATTTATATCTTTCAGTTATTTTGGTGTAAATAAAATATTGTTTTTCCCTTCATCATATTGATGTTCATTTGTTCGTTTATAAATTCAATAAAAAAGTTTTTCATTAAAAGCTATTTGTTGCCTTTTTTTAATTTTATATTTCAATTTGTCAGCAAGCTGTTTAATTTCAACCTTCGAACGATGTATTTTTTTTTAAGTGTGTTAATTTCATTTATTGTGTTGAGATTTTTTTTTATTAATTTTTGCAGTGAGAAGGCTCGGTACTGAAGATACGAAAAATCTGCTTAATACCGAGTTTCTGTATAATTCATTTTTTATAACAAATTTGACCTTAATAAAAATCAACAAAAGTGTTTTTAATTTAAAAAATAAATACTTGATTTTTATTCTTCATGAGTTTTCATGTTAACTTTTTTGAATTTTTCTTCCATTTTGTTTGTATTTGTCAGCACTTAATGAGATGTCAATAGCAGACTGAGCAGTTCAATGATAAAATAATTAAAAGAATTTTCATTATTATTTTGAAGAAAGGTACATGCAATTCAGTCACATTCAAAATGAAAAATAAATAGTAGAAAAAACTCAACATTTCTTGTCAAGAAACTTTTATGGGAAGGCTGTAAATAATTTTAATATAAATTCCCCGCCAGAATTTTTTCAACAATAGCAATAATTATAAAAAAGTGTTATACTTAATCTCACTTAAAATTTTTTATTCCACAAACAGTGTTAAATCTTTTATTCCCATATTCTCCTCTACTTCTAACCACAACAACCAGCGATCACTTTAAAATTCCATTGCAACATATACAAATTTTTTCTTCCTTTTTGTAAAATGAAAAAATCAATTATTCATGGCAATTCGTGACTCGTTAATGTAATAAACAAATAATTTACTACGGGACGACAGCAAAAAATAACAACAACTCAGCAAAAACATTTTTGCACTTACGAGCACAAATCACGTTATAAATATTATATAAAAATAAATACATTCATTAAAAACACACAGTCACACACACACACACATATATATACATATCCACCATCAAAAGTAAAAGCCACTACCACATTTAACGTATAAATATGCGGCACTCTCCCACAAACACACAAATGCATGCACGTGCTCTTAAAATGAATTTGGGCATGTTAATAAAAATGAACTTTGTTTCAAAAAAAAAAAAAAAAAAAAACACAAACAAATTATGGAAAATGTTGCAACAAAGCTCGACATATTGTTTTTTATAATCCAGTTTTATTTTGAATTTTTTTTAGTTCTAGTTCAAGTTCCAGTTAATGTTTTGGTTTAGTCACAAACTTATGGTAAAGCTCAAATCATATTTCAGTTTCTAGATCAGTTTATAATTTGAGTTTAAATTAAGCCTAGATCAGGATAAAGTGGAGAACTGCATGTTATAGTTAATGTTCTGGCGTTAAAGTTAAAGAGTCAAAGTCTGAGTTCAGGATAAAGTTAAGAACTTCATATTCTAGTTAAGGTTCTGGCATGGAATTTAGTTCGTATTATGGATTTAATAATAGTTTAGATCCTAACTTATGTCCTAGTTCAGTTTCTAGTGCAAGCTTTAGTTTCTAGTCTAGTTAAGATTTAAGTTCAGTCAGCAGTTAAAGTTTTGATTTTATTTCAGGTCTTAACTAACAATCCAGTTTATGTTCGATTTCTATTTTAAGTTGTAGTTCAGGATAAAGTTAAGAAATTCGTTATCAAGTTAAAATTCTGGCTTAAATTCTAGTTCATATTATAGACCAAGCTTAAGCTTAGATTTCAGCTCAACTTCTAGCTCAGTTTAAACTTCAGGTACTAGCTGTAGTTCAAAAAGTAGTTAAGATTATAGTTCAGTTTACAGTTCAAGTTCTTTTTCTATTTGAGGTTTCATCCAGGTTCTATTTTAATCTTTAACTTCTAGTTCGAGTTTTTGTACAAAATAAAGTTGAGAAATTCGTGTTCAAGTTTAGGTTCTGTCTTAAATTTCAATCAAATTTAAAATCATAGTTCAGGTTCTTGTGCAGTTTCTAGTGCCTGTTCTAGTTCAGTATATTCTTTAGGTTTTAAACATACTCCAGCTTAAACTCTTTTTCGGTTCTCCCGTTCTTAAATTATATCCTGTAGTTCCTGTAGGGAACATATGGCCCATCAAAGTTCTTCCAATAATTTCTTTAATTTGCAATATGTTTTATTTCGATCCAGCTGCGTCCTGAAATTCTTATTTTGGTATCCACCTCTCTCCTCCAAAAATGAGCAGGCCTTCCTTAACTTCGTTGACCCTGGGGATTCCAGTCGATGGTCATTCTTTTAATGTCATTCAGTGGCTTTCTAAGCGTATGGCCAAGCCAGCGCCACTTACGTCTACGTATCACTAACTGGAGGGGTATATTGTGAGTGGTTTTCCAAATATTGATATTATTAATTTTTTTAGTCCAGAATATACTTAGGATTCTACGGAGACATCCTTTTACAAATACTTGGATGCTACTGATGTGTTTGGGTGCACCATTCAAAGAATTAAGAATTCTGAGTTTGGTATTTGTATATGGCTGGGTGGATGGCCATAAGGGATTTAGCATAGTAAAATCCCACCTCGCCCTGTCCAATCTCGATTTCACAACCTAAGATGAGCCGCCGCTTGTTGTAATAGTGCAATCCAAATAACAAAAAAATGTAACATGTTCTACAGGTTGGTGCCGTAAGATGAATGGCTGAGTAGTCGATACATTTATGTTCTGGTTCAGAATATTTATCAGGTTTTCAACTTAATTCTAGCTTAAACTATATTCCTGTTAAAGTTCTATCTAGTTCATTTAACTGTTCTTGTTCTAGTCCAGGTTTCAACTGATATTTATTTCTCCATTTCCATTACACGTTCCCGTGCAGGTGCGTATCAAATTATTTGTTTGGGTTCTCGTTTTGGTCTCTAGTTTTTAGATTATGTTTTAGTGCAGTTTCTGGTTAACGTCTTAGTTTTAGTTCTAGTTCAGTTACTACCCATGAAATTTTTAAAAAGGTAATCGAGTTTGGAATTAAGGCGGAATGACTTCTAAACTGGATTACCATATTAATTATTTTTACAAGACATGAGACTTAAATAATAAGTTCCTAGGAATTGATTTTTTTCCTAACTATTTTAATCTAAAAAGAAGTTAGACGTGATTTTTTTGTACAAAATCATAACGCAGGTAATACATAAATAATCACTTTTACAGTAAATATTTTAAGTCATTCTTATATTTCTTAAAAAATTAATTCTTTTACTACTTCGTATTTTTATGATCTAATGTAAGGTGTTTGGTAATCGATTGGTCAAACTTGGCAACCAAAAAAGTAAGTCATTATATGGAAAGCCGTTCTTTTGGTAATGTTTAATTTTTTGCTGGGTAAATCAGGTTGGAATTCATGTGCTAGTTCAGGTTCTGGTTCACCTTTTCGTTTAGGTTCTATCTCAGATTCCAGTTCAGCTGCTAGTCCTGGCTCAGATTCAAGTATAATTGTTAGTTTTAGTTCAAGATCTACCCCAGATTGTAGTTGACGTTTTGGCTTTAGTTAAAGTTGAAGGACGAGTTCTAGTTCTAACTTAAGTTCAAACTTCTTGTTCGAGTACTAGTTGAGCTTAAATTTTCGATTTAGCTTATGTTTTAGTTCATGTTCTGAGTTTCAGTTAAAGTTTAAGCTAAGGTTTCAGGTCCTTTATTAGTTTTTAGTTCTGGTTTAGGTTTAATTTGTAGTCCATGTTCTAGCCTAGAGTCAAGTTTTGCTGTTATATCAACTTAAAATTTAAGTCCTTGCTCAATAACTGGTCAAGGTTTTTTTTGTGTTACAGTTCAAGTCCTAGTTTAGCTTATAATTTAGGATTTAGTTCAGTTCTTAGTTTAGGTTTTTTTTTTCTTATGGGCTTATTCAGATTCTAGTTCCGTTTTTTATTTAGGCCCTCGTTCATGTTTTAATTCTATTTCGGTAGAATCTTTGTTTAAAATTTTTCCTAATTTTTTTTAAGCTAAATATTTATTTTAAATTCTACCCGTCATCAAATACTTTTAAACAATATACTTTAAAATATTAACTTATTTTGAGGGTTAATTATAATGCTTATATGTTTGTAAGTAGATACTGAATTAATATTAATTGCACTCAATGCGTATGAGTAATATTTAATTTATTACATTGACATTAATCACAGTATGACCTAAAATTTATTTTTATCACAAATAAATTACAGAACAGCGCTAACTTGGGTCACTTTTAAACACAAAAAATAAATTAATTGAAACATTTATAATTCAATAAACAGCCGTCAAAAGAAAACACAGAAAACAAAAAAAAAAAAAAAAAAAAAATTTTTTTGTTCACGTGTACTCGTATCTGTTGGAAACAAAAAACCATAAAACAAAAGAGAAATCGGACAAAAAAATATACAAATAAAAGCAAACATACATATGTACGTAAATATATGATACAAAAAAAAAACAAGAATTTACCAAACTATTTAAATAATTTATGAGCCTGTGACATAATGTCACTTCATAACATTTGAAATACAATCTATATCCATCGATTATTTTGTATAATAATTTTATAGCATTATACCAAATATTGAGGTACTAAGCTTTTTTAAGCATTCGAATTTTGCTACCGTCTTATAAATGCTTATTATTAAACAATCACTATTTATGATGATGACGTTATAATAAATAATTAAGAAACAATTTATTTTTTATATTTTGTGCCTTTTAACGTCATCTACCAGATTAAGATTTTAGCAAATGAGTTATGAATAAAAGTAGTTAATAAAAAAATAGAGAAATATATTGGAATACCCCAGCATATGTGTTAAAGAATAAAAGGAGAAAAATTCAGAAAAAACTGAATCTTTATATGGACTGCAAAACGATGTCGGAAATTAAGTATAAGGAAAGGAAATTTCATTTTAGAACTATTTCATACAGAAACTTTTTATAAGATGCTATAGAAACTCTTTGATTAAAAAACTTACTATGGCATGCTTGAAAAAATCTTGTATTAGGAAACTTTCTACACACAGAAAAAAATCAATGCAAAATTGTCGAAAACAAGGTTAGTTTTACATTTTTCGGTAGTGATTTTGCTTCATAAATAAAGGGTCCGCCAAATAACTTTTTTTTTTGAAAATGCTATAAAAAAACTACTGAATATTTTCTCAAATTTCTTTTTTTATTTGAAAGTACAATCTTTCCGGTTAATAATGGAAAATAATTTCATTCAAATGGCTGCCTCGGCTGGCCATGCAGTAGCCTACACGATCGGTCCAATTTTTAAGCACATATCGATTGTGTGCAGCTGTATATCACCAATGGTTTCACGAATATTGTCCTTTAAATCGTGAATTGTCTGTGGCTTGTCGGCGTAACTCTTATCTTTGACGGCATCCCACAAATAATAGTCCAACGGTGTCAAATCGAGGTGGCCAAACGACAATGCGATCTTCAAAAACAGGGCGCAAAACATCGAGTGTGGCTTCGGCTGTGTGGCACGTAGCGCCGTCCTGTTGAAACCAAATGTTGCCAATATCCTCCTCTTCAATTTTTGTGAACAAAAATTCGTTCAACGTGGCCCGATAACGATCGCCATTGACTGTAACGGCCACTCCTTGCTTATTTTCGAAGAAAAATGGCCCAATTATGCCTCTGGACCAAAATCCGCACCAAACAATGACTCGTTTTGGGTGTATCGGCTTTTCAATGTATGTGTGCGGGTTTTCTGTGCCCCAAATGTGACAATTTTGCTTATTTGCATACCCGCCAAGATCAAAATGAGCTTCATCTGAAAAGATGATTTTTTTTTGGCAAAATCGGCATCTTCTGCAAGTCGATTGCAGGCCCACTTAGCGAAGCGAAAGCGCGTATACACAATCATATTCGTTCAGGGGAAGGATAAAACTAATTATATGTCAAATCAAACATGAGCTAAGTGTTACCATTCACGAAATAAGCACTAGTTGAAAAAAAAACGTAAAATGGCGGACCCTTTAGTAACTTCATGTTAATTTAATATGATTTAACAATAACTTCTGAACAAAATTTTGTTGCTTTAAAATAACTACTATTATTTATATTAATTTAACACTTCAGTAAAGTTGGAGCAAAATTACTTGATATTGAAGTAACACAACGACTCACGTTGAAAGTTATTTCAAGTAGAAACGGCATAAATTTCAAAATTAATTCTACATGAAATTCAATTGGTTTAAGTATGAAATAACAGTGAGAAGAAGCTACAGAGACAACATATGTATTTATTTAAGAATAATTTTAAACACTTACCCCCAGTACAAGAGAGAGAGAGAGAGAGAGAGAGAATATAATTTTTTATTTTCCTGTAAGACATCTTTCACGGTTTTGCATTCCCCTTTGTTTATAGAAAGACAAGAGCAGAATAGCCCAATATGGTTTTCGTCATCATTCTACTTTGAAAATTTTATGTATTTAAGTAAATAATTTTAACATAAATAATAGGGGAATTGTTTTTCTTTTTATAAATAACAAGAGTAACCCTGCCCGCGTTGCTGGACAATACAATAACATACGTTTACTTCAATTTCTATTCAATGCGTAAATAAGACAAATGACGCGAGCAAGAAGAGCCTTTTACCGACAAAATGTAATTCTCATAAGGAAAAAAATACATTTTATATACAGAAAACACACCATCATAAAAGTTTGCGTATAACACATATTCGTAGAAATTTTTCGATGGTTTTTTTTAAACCATCAGTGAAAGTAGACCTTTCCAACGTATGTACTCGTTCGAAAATCGGTTGAATGGTTCTCGAGTTATAAAATGACGATCATAGGACAACTTATTTTTATATATATAAGAAGATTTCAAACACGAAAGTAAAAAAAAATATGTCTTTCTTCGTGAAGAGTTGTTGCTGTTTCTTTAGAAACAAAAGAAAAACAGGCTTTTATGGATTCAATATTGAACAATGTTATTTTAACATCTTTCATTTAAAATTAATATGAAACAATGATAATTTGAAATAAAGGCCATGCTTTTGCATAAATTTACTATGGTTTTCAATTAACATTGCGCCATGTTAATTTAACATTACACCATGTTAATTTAACATTGAAATTTTTTTTGTGTATAGTATATTTAAAGAAATTTTCGATGCAAACTATTTTACTTAAAAATTTTATTTTGCATGAAAAAAAAAATTAAAAATTATCAAATTAAATATTATTCCTTCGACCTTTTTTTTTTATTCAAAAATAAAAAGTTTTTTCGAGCTCGAGGCCAATTGTTCGTAAAAAATATTTATTATTTATTCACTAATCTTCTCCAATATTTCGATATCCATCGGATATCATTACCAAGGAATGAGTTACAAATATATTCGTAAGAGACGTATGACCTTCTCCACATTCAATATTGCGAGTGCAATAGTTTTTGCAAACAATTGGCCTCGAGCTCGAAAAAAACTTTTTATTTTTGAATTAAAAATTATCTCTTATTACCAAATTCATAGAATCAAGCAAACAATTTGTAAATTTTGCACCAATAACCAAAAATTATTGTATTTTTTTTTTACTAAAAATTTAAAATTGAAAATGGAAAATTTCCATTAAAAAATTATCACAATACTTTGACATATCAAACAAAATGTTAATAGAATTTTATTAAATATAGCTCAGGGTTTGATAATTCCCAACAAAAGTTGAAATAATTTTATTTTAAGCGAAATAATCTATCAAGATTCGTTTGTTTTTTAATTTATATTTTAATTTAAAGTTTATTTCAAAACAACTAAAGTCTTAATTAAATCAATATAATTATCACATTAATTAAATTGAAATACTTTTCAAACATTTTTTTTATTTGATAAAAACTTCTGAAATATTTTTTTGTGTAGAAACTCTTCTCTTCACAAAACTTTATATAAAATGCTATCGAAGTTTTTTTTTATTCAGGAACTTTCTTAACCCTTATGTGTGTGGACAGGTACCTGTGTACCTATTGCGTTTTCAAATCGAAATTTTTTATATAAGATTTTAGTCTACAGTTCTACAATTTCATGAGAACTCCTAACTTTTTGTTATTATTATATTTTCATAGGTGTTTATATACAATATCAGTTGGGGGGGGGGGGCGTGGCATATCAATTTGCTTTTTGCACCCTTAATAGGGTGAATAGGTACCTGGGTACCTGTATACGTTTTATATGGAGGCACATGAAAAAAATTAATTAGTTGCTTTATTAACGTGTGATAATCTAAATTATTTGACTTGGTTTTTAGAAATACCATTAAATAAAACTTTATTTGATAAAAGAAAAATTGTTTTACAATAAAAAAAATTTATTCAAGGTTTATTTTTGATAAAAAAAATTATTTTTCATAAAAAAATTTATTTCAAGGTTTAACACAAAAAAAAAATATAATTTAAATATAAATAAAAGATATAGAAAAATTAATCCAAACAGTTGTTACATATGGGACGATTGATTGAGTGCTCGTTACAAATAGGCTTGAAGCAACTTTTGCAAGCCTTTCGAGTTTTTCTCTGCTTCTTTGTAAGCTTAGAGCATAGGTAACAACTACCCACAACCGCAATACGGCCATTCTTATCTCGTGTTTCTACATTAGTAACAGCTGTTGTTGAAATATCTCGCCCCAATACAACCTGTATTGCTGATCGAGTAGAATCGATTTTTATTACATTTGAATTCTTGGCACGTCGTTCAATGTTGTCCTTACATAGTTCAAAACTTAAATCTTTCAAAAATAGTCTGCGACAGTCAGTTGAAATAAATTGGGCATTGTACTCCATGTAAACGATGTATGCTGCTAATGCTGCTACATCGATAATATTGAAAAATAATGCTAACGGCCATCGACATGTCCTACGTTTAGAAGTATATTCTCCCAATAGCTTATCCATATTGTCGACACCTCCTTTAGTTTGGTTGTAATAAGTTATAATTTCTGGTTTAGCAGCTGTAGTGGGTTCTGTTACAGGCTTTGTTTGCATAGTAGATAACATTACTACTGCTTTTTTCTTTTTAGGAACGTAGGAGCACAAAGTTGCCTCATTTCTGAAGGCAAAGTTGGTGGAATTTATTTGCCTGAAATAATAATATTTGCTTGTCAATTTAATTTTATTTTTCATAGTCAGTGTATCATGCACGCATTTCTTTTTATGTGTAAAATTAAACTTACCTGTCTTTATGTGGCTGCATATTTCCTGGTAGAAATCTTTAGTTCTTTCTTACTGTTCCAACTAGAGTTAAATTCCACTAGTTAAGTTTTCGAGCCAGTTGTAAGGATGTAAAAAAGTTATCTGTAGTAACATTTCTTCCGGAGTTTTTATATGGGCTAACAAGATCTAAAACTGTTCTTTCCCCTATATTTGTTTGACGCTCGCCTTCTGTTGGTTTACCTGTATATAATTGACCTTGTAAGGGGTAGGAATTACTTGCGTCACAAGCCCAAAATATTTTTATTCCGTACTTCTCAGGCTTAGACGGCATGTATTGTGTGAAGCGCGTTCGTCCACGATAACCATATAGCTGCTCGTCAACTGTTATACATTCGCCTGGCTTATAATTTCTACGTAAATTGTCATTAAGCATTGCCCAAATATCTCGAATGGCTGCAGCTTTATCAGTTGCGGCACGTGAAGTACGAGTGGCATCGTTGTCAAATCTGATGACACGCAACATCATTCTAAATCTATCAAGAGGCATTGCAGCTCGAATCAGTGGTAGATGAATAGGTTTCCATAATTCTGACAAATGCTCCTTATTAGATTTGTGCACTCCACAAAAAATTAAAATTCCAAAAAAGGCGTCTAGTTCTTCTTCTGTAAATGGTTGGAATATTTTTGTTTTTGGCCGGTCGGCCACGTTTGGAAACTTTTGTGTCATGTTAAGATTGTAATCATCAATAATTTTTTTTCCTTTTCGGTTTGTTTCGCGTAAAATTATGTCACACATTTCGGTCGACAAAAATCTTTTAAATATTTGCTGTGCTGTTAAAATATTGCTGCCAAGGGCTGCGCCGCTACGCTGACGTAAAATGTTTCGGTTTATTGGTTGCGATTCAGTAAAAGGTTTAAGATCCCAAACAGTGCCATCTTTACCACAGAGTTCATTGTTTGGCTCTTCTTCCTCACTATCATCTGAATCATATGAATCCTCAGCAGCCTCAATGCATCCCACCTGCTCAGCATCTGAACCTTCCGATGCTGCGTCGTTAGCTGGTGGAATGTATTCATCGTCGATATCAGATGGTGAAAATTCGTCTTCATCACTTTCACATTCACACAACATCTCACGAATTTCGGTTGACGAAAATCTATTAGAACGTGTTCTTATATTTTGATCCATTTTGCGGAAATAAAAAATGCACTTTTAAAAAACTAAGCACCTTTACTTGGTGAAAAATTATTTCGAATGAAACTCTTTATGCAAAATCAATGTCAAAATGTCAATAAAAACTGCGGAGATGTGCGTATCTCATATGTGCAACAAAAGAAAATACGTAGTATTTGCTCATGCATTATACGGGGAATCACATAATAAGATTTTTATTTTTTTGCTTCAGATTTAAAAATATATTTAAAGGGGATTCCCACATTGAAATTTTATCTATCTAGAAGAAAAGAAAAAGGGAACCCCCAACATTTATTGTGTGCTCATACATTTTATGGGAATCACAGAATAATGCATTTATTATACACCCAAAAAAAAAAAGTTTGTAATATCAGCAACTTGGAGGATCCTAGCAGAAAAAGTTGCGAAATTGAGCAAAAAACTTGCTGAGTTTAGCAATTTTTTTTTCTAATGTTAGCAACTTTTTCTGCAAAGATCCTCCCAGCAAAAAAGTTGCTGATATTACAAAAGGTTGAAGAAATTTATTTTCAGATCCCACTTTGATTCCAGATCGGATCAAAAATATTTGAAATTCATTTAATTTTTTTAATTCCTAAATTTTTTTTTTTTGCAAAACGTTTGGATTTTTTTTAATTTGTCGGGCTATTCTTTCTTCCACATTGTTAAAATTTACTTTCTGCAATATCAATTAATTTGACTTGACTATTAAGTGAACTAAATCTCTCCTAATTACTTAATTATTGTTTCACCAATATATCCGTTATTGGAAAATATAAATGCTAATTGACTTCTGCTTTTATCTAAATTAAATATTTCTTTTACTTTTTTAATTGAACAATCATGGACATCAACAAGCTCTTCTAACATTTTTAAATTACTTGAAGTTTTATGAGTAGAATTCTGAAGCATCTAGCCAGGCTCCTATTTTGCTATCACTGGCTGTGGTGGAAGGGGAATCAAGGGCTACATTTCATAAAAATTTGCAATATTATCGAATTGGATTCCAAATTTTTTGCAACGCGGTATAACCCATGTGCTACTGCACATGAATCGGCTTAAAATTAAAAATATTGTATTTTTTATTTTAGTATTTATAATTTTTTTGGAAATTTTTTTTTTGTGTACTAATTTTATTTTAAGAAATTTTTTATTATATGGAAATTAAAAAAAAATCCTCAAAACTGTAAAAATATGCGCTTAAAACATAAATATGTAAAAATATGCATTTTCACTAATATATGCAACAATATGCAAAAACAAATCGATGCCATTTTAACGACATTGTTTTTAGACTATCGATAAAAAACATGCATTTGCATGGAAATCGCCTCCCTATTTATTACAAATGGCATCAATAAGGCGACAAGGCACATCAAACCAATGACGAACGTCACCATAAAATTTTGTCATATTTTATGCTTCCTCAATACTATGACTACAGTGACATCAATTCGATGCCACATTTTGTGTACTATTAGCATTATTTTCATGTTCAAAAAGTTAAATGAGAAGCGAAAATTCCCATGTTCTATTTTTATCTTTATATAAATAAGCAAAGGCAAAACAGTTAAGAACACATTGGTACTCTGTTTGCCAACCGATTTGAACAAAAAGTACACCATATGAGAGGTATTTACGTACAGTAGTGCACAATATATATTTCATTAAAATCTGTGGGGTAAAAAGGGTAAAAATAAGTGGTCCAAAAAACAAATTTAACGGCCTGTTTAACGATTTAGAACATCAACGTTCGCATAGAAAATTATATTTAAAACAAAAACAAAATTCTAAAATACCCATAAAAAAAAATCCAAAGCTGTGAGTTTAAGGTTTGGTAAAAATTAAGCGTTACAGGATAGAACTACGTGTCTTCATTTTTTATACTAAAAACGGGGATATGCTCGTTGCGTTAAAACAATTAATTAGTTTGCCCTCCTATTTTTACAATTTTCAAAGTCTTCTTTACAACAATCTGAAAACACTCAAATTGAATCATATTGAAACAATGAAGTTAAAGAGCGTTCAAAAATCTATAATTCTTTTGAGTCATCCAGTGAACACAGTTTACGAAGGCCAGTAGGTCGTTATGGTCGTTTGGTTCTAAACGCGGCTGTGCCGAATCTTAGGCAACTTTTCCATAGAATTAAAGTTTTTACCAAAACTTTAAGCATAGAAATACACTCGTTTAAGGTTGAAGCAAAATATTGGTGCAATTTGTAAAATATTGTTCGTTTTCAATATTTAATACTCCTTTTATAAGAAGTCTCTCCTAGCTCATATGGTAAGGGTGCTATTATGCTAAAAACAAGATTTTTGGAAGAAAAAAGTAGTTATCTGCCTATAACTCAATTGTTAATGAACTGATTTTGTTATTTATTGCTACTAATATTCTACTAAGTTTAGCTAATGTTAGAGTGAATTCAAAGTTCATAGATTATTAGAAGTCTTTTAAATGTAAAGATTTGTGGTTAAAAATTAGAGCTGTATAGGTAAAATTTTAAGGCAGTCGTGGTTTTTTGCTAATATCCCTGCCATTTGTAGAGTGATTTGGCTGAATTTCAATAGCAACCTATTCCAAATCATATGAAATATAAATATATAGCAACCTCATCTCCATCGTATCTGGGGTCTTCGGAAAACCCATTTCAACGTGTGTATGTTGAAAAAGGTTTGGACAGGCAAACTGATGGACAGACAGACGGACATTGTTAATACGTTAACTCCGCTAGCCATAATATATATCGTTACCTTAGTTGGAAAAAGTGCTAAGTCCATTTTTTCAAATTATTCAGTAGAGACAAAAAATTGTGTAATTTTTTTTAAGTAGACTTCTTAAAATTCAGTAAATGCAGTTTTTTCTTTAGTCCATCCTCTTAAATTACCAGTAGTCGTAGGATTTTAAAATAAATCATTTGCGGACTTATTGGCTTTTTTGGACTTAGCACATTTGCTCTTTGAAATTTCATTATTTTAGTAGGGACTTAGCATATTTTCCTTAAATATGTTTTCTTTTATTTCTGGAATTTAATTTTAGGAATTATTCCTTATGAAGCATAATTCGTTACAGCGGTGTTCGCTGTAAACAAGAATGTAGTTATTTTATTGGTGTTGATAAACACAATATTTATTGGTTAACAATAAATAAGAATAGGAATCATTAGTTTAAAGAAAAAGAAATAAATAATAAATATTTTCGCGATATAGGAAACATCCAATTGCTTAAATTATACGATTATGTTGAATTCAATAGTGTATTTTTTTAAGCGAAAGCTTCCTATGTTAAAAAAAATAGGTACACAATATTTAGAAATACAAATCATAGATGAGGTAGATCATCATAAAAACGGTGATGGTCCTTGGGTAAAGTCAGTTTTAAAAATTGCAGGTCTTCATATTTTCTTGCCGATATTTTCCTTCTTTCGTTGTAGAGTGGTTCCAAACTCGAAAAATGAATAGGCTCTATATTTTGATTTATTTTCTGTGGTTATTTTTTCAACTCTTCGGAGAAACGAAGTTAATACTTTATTTCACAATTTGGTGTATATCAAATTGCACGAATATTCGTTACCTTGTGGTCTCCTTTACCTCTTCCAGGCCAATAAATAATACAATACAATAAATAGTTACCTTCGGCGCCAAAAAACTGTATAATTCTGGTATTTTGCAATATTTTATATTTTTTAAAATTCACAAACCCGTATATAATTCGACTGAAGACAGTAAATACTTTAGATTGTATTTAGATGTGTGGTTATAACAAGGACGAAAAAATATTGAAAAAACCCATAATTCTCAATGAATGCAAAATCACTTTGAAATAACGAATTATATGAAATGCAAAGTAGATATTTAATAATGCAGTTATTGCTAAATTGCTGTAATTATTTAAAATCCAACTTTAAAAAAAAGGCTTTATTAAAAAAAAAAAATTGTTCCTTTCAACTGGACTTGAAATGTTTTCTTACTTTTTAAATTTTTTTTTGGACTTAGCATATTTGCCTACCACTGGATTCTAGCAAGAAAAAACAAAATAATGGTATTATTTTTGCTTGTAAATGATGTCTTTTGAATTATACTAGCAAGCTATATCAAAATCTCAATTTCGATGAAAAGTGGACTTAGCACTATTTCCGACTAAGGTAACGATATACCAAAATCAATATTGTAGAAATGGCAAACTTATATAAAAAATTAACCTTTTCACCTGGGGTGAAGGATATGAATATATTGAAATTAAAACCACCAACACCAACACGAATTACCAGCAGCTGTATAAAAAGTTCCATTTAATTACTACAACTTTTATTTAACAAATGAAAAAATTAAGCTTAAACCAAATACAAAATATAGTAAATGAACAATATTTAACTTAATATCCGGCAATTAATTTAAAACACATAAAAAAAAAATTTTGCTGAGCCAGAAACGCTTAAGGACAGATAAATGAAATAAATGATATTGATAAGAATAATGAAAAAAAAAACAAAAAACAAATGAACAGATGAAGGCGATTAAAAATACATTTAAAAAAAATATCATAGACCTTAAATACAAAAAGGAGCAAAAATTATCTATAAAGGGAAAATAAAATAAACGTAAATTTACTAATCTTATCATTATTAATACGTTTTTATATGAATTGCTTGTCTCCGCCCTAGCGTATGCTTTATATTTTATTTTCATATAAATTCAAATTTACTCATTTGGTAAAACTTTTATATAATGAACTGAACGAATTTGTGATAATTTTTAATAATTTGTTTTGTTAATTATAGTTTTTTAATTAGCCATTACGTCTCTGTTTATTATGCAAACTACAATATAAACAGATGTCTAGTAATAAATATTTATTTTTATTGTTAAACGATTAAAAATAAAATTATTTTAATTTAAAATGAAAATATGCCAAGAGCGCTATAATATTTTAAATACATAAAACACAACAAAAAAAAAAAAAAAAAACAAAAAAAAAATTATTAAAAAAATGCCTTTAAAAAATGCAATAAAAAAAGCCCAGCAAAAACTTACATTGCAAAGTAATGAGTTAAAAAGCTAATGTAACACTACTCTTCACTACTTATACATTGGCATTTTAACTCATTATTTTTAACACGGTGATGTCATTGGAGACAAGTACTTACCACTTTCGCTTACAAATAAGTACTTCACATTGGTATCAACAAAACTGAATTTGTGAAACATATTGTGTTTTTAATTTAATTTACTTTCTAATGCAAAAGTTTACTACCCTGCATTAAGGGCATATTCATACCTTATAAACCAGAGAACAATATGATTGCAAAAACGATATGGTATTTTCAGGAAAAAATTATATTATAAGCAAAGATACAATTTAAATACTATCGTTTGTGTTACAAGATCGATATCATATATGTATTATAATTTATAACACCTGGACGATATCGTTATAATATCTTTTGGTTTATTGGGTAGTGAAGTTTTTATTTAAATTTTTAATTTTAAAGTAAATATCAAAATCAATTAAGTATTTAAATTTTTCATATTCAAATTTATTATAAATTGTTCTTCATTTTTAACAGATCAAAAAAAAGAACCAGTTGTAAGAAAAAATTTGTATTAGATTTGTATGAATAAAACCTTAAATGCATTCTATTATGAATTTTTTATAAATTTCGTAAATCAACTCATTAACAAGTGCATATGTATCAGGTTATATGTCAGCCATTACTAAAATACGTCTATGTAATGCAGATGGAAGCAATTTAATATCTAATTATTTCAGTCAGTACTGAATTAATTCGAATTACTTTTTCAGTGTTGTAAAGCATTAATTTGAGTTTCACAATAGTGAAAAACTAATTTCAATTCGTTCAGTAGCGACTGAAAGAATTAGAAAAAAAATTGCTTTCGAATCGAGAAAGTACTCGATCAAGACTGCCAGAATTAGGCCCCACGTCTTAGTTCATATTCGGTTTAAGGCTTTAGTTAAGTTTTGAAATAATTTTATTTGTATTTTAATTCTCGTTAAAAACATTTAAATACAAAAACATTTAACTACAATTTAAACATTTTCCAAATAGTATATGAGCAACTATTTGCACTGCTAAAATAATAATAAAAAAAAAATTAAAGTAATAACAAATAAAAATGCGAGATAAATTATAATTATAAGCAATTAAATTAATGATTTACGATTCGTTAAGTTTCCCATTTATTTGTTTAAATAAATATTTATAAATTTGTAAAATAGCACGAGAGAATTTTCAAGCTAAATATTTTAATAAAAGCAAAAATGCCTAAAGGTATGCGCGCTTAATTGGCTTAACGTTTTTAATAATAACACTGGGCTAGAAATTTACACCTTTTTTTTTTTGAGACAAGCCGGGGACCTGGCGTTTTAACCTTACTCGGGCACGCTGGTGTTAAGCGTTTTTTAGGTTAGTTCTGGTTTTCGAGATATACCGGTTTTTCCAAATTGGAGGAGGTTGCACAACATAGTAACATGTTTGCTGATTTTTTCTCAAATACCTACTCGAATTCAACATATGATAACTCAGTCAATTATCCATTTCCCCTGGAGGCAAGCAATGCAATATCTCTATTGCTTCTTGACGTGTATACGATTACAAATAATCTAAAAAAACTGAAGTTCTCTTACAGTTGTGGCCCGGATAAAATTCCTAGCTGTGTTAATAAAGTGTGCAGATTCCTTAGCAATCCCTCTGACAGTTTTATTCAACGCATCTATTAAATGTGCCTATTTGCCTAAATTGTGGAAAGAGTCGTATATTGTTCCTTTGTTTAAGTCGGGTAATAAGTCTCTTATTGAAAATTACAGGGGAATTGCAAAACTGAGTGCTATACCGAAGCTTTTCGAAAAAATTATATCAGAACATTTGAGTTATCAAGTTGCAAATATAATATCTCCTTATCAGCATGGATTTCGTAAAGGTAGTTCTACGACGACAAATCTCTTACAATTTACTATCGCTGTTAACCGCGGATTTCTTCAAAAAAATCAGACAGATGTCATATACACTGATTTTAGCAAAGCATTCGATAAAGTAAATCATTTGCTTCTTGTAAGGAAACTACAATTGATTGGTTTTACGGAGCATTGCATAAAATGGATATATTCATATTTATCGGATAGGACGCAAACCGTTTGCTTTAACAGCAGTTATTCTAAAAATATTAATGTTCTTTCTGGAGTACCCCAAGGAAGCCACCTTGGACCGCTGCTTTTCTCCTTGTTTATGAATGACCTGCCTAATGTTGTAAAATTCTCGAATATTTTAATGTATGCTGATGACGTCAAAGTTTATCTAACCTATAACCAACTTTTAGACCACCATCGACTTCAAATGGACTTAAACTCATTTTATGAATGGTGTAACATCAATTTTATGGAGCTGAATTTAAAGAAATGTAAATCAATGCGCTTTGTAAGAAATAACCCGATTGCTGCTGATTTTTTTTTGGGTGATTATAAAGTGGAATTAGTTGACAGCTTCCAAGATCTTGGTATATTATTTGATCCTAAATTGAGTTTTACTCTGCATATAACAACCATAATAAATAGAGCAAGGGGTACACTGGGTTATATAAAACGTTGGGCTAAAGAGTTTAATGATCCGTATATTGGTAAAACTTTATTCATGGCACTAGTTCGACCTATTCTTGAATATGGATCGATAATATGGGACCCTATTTACCAAATCCATTCCAATGCCATTGAGTCGGTCCAAAACAAATTCCTGTTGTTTTGTCTTCGTGGATTACGTTTTAACCCCTTGAACTTGCCTTCATATGCTGCCCGACTTGCTCTTATTAAACTTCCTACATTAAAAAGTCGTAGAACTATGCTTAATGTGTCATTTTTATTCAATGTTATTAATGGTGACATCTGCTGTGGATTTTTGATTAATGATATTTCTCTCAACATTCCCCAACGTCCATCCCGTAATTACATACCTTTATCAGTAACATTTGTTAGAGCTAATTATGCTAATGCTGACCCTCTCAGGAGAATGAGCAATGCATTTAACAACTTATATAGATTTATCGACTTTTCATTAAGTCCTGATGCTATAAAAAGGGCAATAATCACATTTCTTAACACTTAGTAATTTTATTGTTAATTATGTATTATATTTTTATGTGTAACATTTTGTAATCAATTATTTTTTAAATTGTCTGTAAGGAATATAATTCCATAGACATATAATAAATAAATAAATATAAACATATGTTCGCGTAACTCAAAAACTCTTTAGTTTATTAAACAAAATCAAAAAACCGAAACTCTGCAATAAAATTTTCTTTAAGAAACGTGTTAGAAACCAATATTTTTTTTGGCAAAAAAAAATAATTTTTTAGCAACATTTTGAAATTTTTTTTTTTTTAAATTCATAAGAAATGGGAAAGTGTAGCTTTGCTGCTTATTTTTTTCAGACATATAAAAATCTAAGTTGCAAACAAAACAAGCCATAAATGATTAAAATCTGTTGATTACTTTTGATTTTATTCACAAAAGACCAACAATTTTAATTAATTTAAGCAATTCATAAAACGCTATATTTGTATAGGAGCCCCCTAAGAAGTGGTGATAAAGGGCAAGTATGGCTCGAGAAAATGTTAAGGACAAACAAATAATTGAGGTCGGTCATACATTATATCCCACTAGGGGCGACTCCTGAGCATTTATGGCACTTTTTCTTCAATATATTTCTAGTCTGTATTGATCATTATGTATGGGGGCACCCTTAAGGAATGGAGCTAGCTGGTAGGTTTATTAGAAATAAATGATGGCGATGAAAAAGAAAGTGGGGTTGGTCATACATTTAACCCATCTGGGGGCAGCCAAATTAAAGAATTTTATTACACCGCCATTTTTGTATAGTTGAAGTTCTTAAATTTGGCCCGTTCAGTGCCTATGATGTCCCCAGATGGGTCAAATGTTTTTTGAGTTTGTTCAATTAACTAAAAAGTTTTTGAGTTACGCGAACATATGAGTCGTTCAGTGGATAAAAGGAATGTGTCCAAAAATTTGAAATGGAGTAAATCGACAAAACAGTTGACGTTGACTTTAAAACTAGTTGTTACAACAAAACTCAAAACTAAAATTGCAAAATTAATTATTAGGGCTTGTTTTACAATTTGTAAATATATACACGCAAAGAAAAAACATGGTTGATACAATCACAATCGCAAACTATCATTAATGTTTGTGGTTATGATTGTGTCAAACACGTCTTCAGTAACAATATATGTTCAGACATAATGTTTTTAGTTAATTTTTTCTCAAACATATTATTATGTTCAGAAGAAAAATGCGCATGATCTTTTAAACCATTTTTCTATATTTCCCAACACCATGCAAAATGTCTATTTGAACATGTTATATGTTTCTCACAATTAAACCAAAACAAAATTATTTCAATTATTTTATGTTTTATTAAAAATACATACATATACTTTGCAACAGACATACATATACAGATCAGCATATATTAGTAAATAAAATTAAATGCAAACATTTATATGTATACGAGTATATATATAACTTACCTGTTTATTTCCTTAATTTTGCAATCATGCATGGCCTTTTTCTCCCGAAAAAGTTTTAATTATTTTGTAGTCATTCATGTTTCTCGATTAACTGACTTTCGCAGACGGAAAATGACGTTGAAGAAGATTTTATTTGCTTTATAAACACACACTGTTCGTTTTGACAATAAATGTTTGCTCATTTAGAGAATGTGTTTTAAAGCGAACATAAATGATGGTATCAAACATACCTATTGTGAACAGCAAAACTTATAATTTTAATTGTATAGTTGCAAACATATAAATTATAGTAGCAAATATTTCACATAATTTAATATGTTTAGCTAGATCATGGTAACTTTTTAGGTGTAAAACACCTTATAAAATTATTATAGTGAATTAAAAGATGTTAAGGAGAAAAAATATTTTTTCAATTTTAACAAGGATTATAATAAGTTTATTAGGGTAAACATATTAGGCAAATATGAATAAAAATGGTCGTAGTGACCATTCATTTATCATGTTTTTTCTCTGCGTGTAATGTTAGTATGTAAGTGTATGTGTTCACAAAACCTGTTAAAATGATACAAAAACGTTTTTATTGATAAGAGTTTCAGTGGAAAAAGGGAATAAGTCCATCAAATTTTTTTGTTGTTAAAATCGATAGCGTAAAAATGCAAATTAATTATGTTTTGACTTTGAGCATTCGTTCGAAATTAAAAGGAAAAAATATCCACCTAAATATTGGCTTACCTCGCGTAGTGTTTTAATTGAAAAAGTATATTTTGAAAAGAGTACATTTTTTATAATTTTGCAAAAAAAAAAAGTTGCAGATAATTTGTTTTTTAGTTCAGTGCATTCGCACAGTTTTATTTTTAATAAACTTAAAAAAATAACATAAAAAATTTCTTCTTTTTAAAACAAAAAATAACATAAAACTTTTTTCTTTTTAAAACAAGAAATAACTAAAAAAAATTCTTCTTTTTTAATGAACCGTAAGTATAATAAATTTAACAAAATAATATGTCTTCTTCAAAATAATCTTTCTGACTTGATACTGTTTTTAAGTTTTTATAGAAAGTATGGTAAGTATGATATGTGTCCAAAAAATACTTTTTGCAGACAGGAATGTCGCCTTGGTCTGGTATTCGAATAGAATACGAAAAAGTACGAAATCTCGGCTTTGGATTATCATTTCTTGGACGCAGTCTTTCAACCATTTTCGACACAACGCAACCTCTAATAAAAATATTTGGTTGTGTATGGGAGTTTAAGTTAAAAAAGGATGTAAACGCTGCTTTTCTTTGGTAAGCTGTAATTTTGGAATAACAGTTACGTTTGCATCGTCAAACTAGATCCGCAAATGTTTTTGCTTACACAAGAGAGCCTGAGCTATTTGTGTATTGCAAACCGTTGATTAGACGAAACTTTCTTACATTTTTTCGCCATTCAATACTATTTCGTCGTCGCCTTTGCCCAACTGAGATCGTTGCCAGTTCATCATCATTATTTGACGATGAATCCGAGGATATAATTCTTGTCACTCGCCTTTTTGAGACACGTAGAAAGCCAACTGATGAACAATCGGAATCATCACTTTCGACATTGACCTCATTGTTGTTGTTGTCGTCTATTCTTGGCACTATTAAACTATAAATAGAAAACTTTAATATTTATAATATTTAAAAAAATACTATTCAACTTTACTTACTTAATATGCGCAGGACAAAAAATTAAAATATTTTTACGAAATCTTTTTCAAATGCTTTTTAGCAGGAACGTTGTAACGTACGACGAAGGTTACGACCGATCTGAACTCACTGCACTTACTAAATTAGAAACTCTTCTAACCACAGCGATATCATAACAGCGATCAAAGGTCGAATTCATATGTAATAAAACATAAAGTTGGATTGCAATTACGCTACCGATTGCTGCTCTCATGCAGCAATGAACTAAGTACAACAACAATTTAAAGAACACAAAAAATTGGCAGGTTGCAAAAGCTCGAAGAGAGGCAAGAAATAGAAACAAATAAGAGTGATTAAAAACAAAGTTAACAAGTTGTTAATGCAATAGAAATGCAAGCGGGGACTTATTCCCTTTTTCCACTGAAAATAAAAATTTTGTGTTACGTACAAAAAAATGTTTTGTCCTTAAAAGGGGTTGTCCGTTGAAATTTGAAAACAAAATTTTTACCATAGATTTTTAATCATAAAAGGAAGTGTATCTACGCTAAATCTCAAAAACGCCAAAAATGGACTCATTCCCTTTATCCACTGAACGACTCATATGTTGTGCAACTTCCTCCATTTTGGAAATAACGGTATATTTTGAAAACCAGAGCTAAACTAAAAAAACGGTTAGCACCACTGGATTCAGCGTGGCCGAATTAGGTTAAAACGCCAGGTCCGCGGCTTGTCTGTTTTTTTCAACCAGCACAGTGTAATTTAAGGGGTGTATAAGTGTAGGCATATATAAATATTAATGTTTGTATAAAACTTTGTGTTAAAAATATGCTATGTAGTAGAAAAAAATAATTAGAAAATGCCTATTTTATAGCGAAAAATTTCTATTAAAAAAATTTATTTTTCTAATTTTCTATTTTTGGTAGTAAATATTTTCTTTACAAAACTACAGCAAAATTGCAATATATTTATGCTGTTTTTGTGAAACTGTGATTATAAATTTACAAATAACAAATTCTCTTTAGCAGTTCGTTGTGATTTCTCTGTCAACTAAGTGGGAGTTAAATATAAGTTGGTGAACAACAAACACTAAAGTTTTAATTTGATATGATAATGAAGTTATAAAATGCATTGATTTAACCTCAAATTCAAAAAGTCATTTCCGTTACATATGCAATCAAATACATGTTAATGTATATTTAGAGTTGCTGTTGTAAATGCCTATAAAGTGGTTAAATTCATATACTAAAATTGTTGGGTGGGGAACAAAATTAATTCGGGAACTGAAGTAGGAAAGACCTCAAGTAAAATGTCAGCTATGGTGATAAAATGGAGAGATGAAAAATGCTCAAAACTACAAGAGGACTGAAACGACGTGTTTTCAACTTTACAAAATATTTATTTTATTTCAGCCAGAAAAACTAAACAGCTTATTTGTTGTTTATTTTTCCTGAAAAGCTTATAAAACGTATTTAATTATCTAACAATAACCACTCATTTGATAGGACTGCCACGGTTACCCTTAATACAATACTCAACGCGCGAAGGGCAATAGGACGTCACGTTATCGATCATGAAGTCACGGGGTATGGGACGTCCCGGGCTACTGACATGAAAAACTACAGCGTGGGGTATGCTGGGAATGGGAAAGACCACAGAATCCTACCAATAATCGGAGTTGCTAGCTGGAATAGGGAAAACCCCTGCCCAAGTTAAGAACACTTAAAGTTGTGTGTCACCAAACAGACAAAACCAGAGAGTGAGCAAAACCGCTGCTTTTTGGTTTGATATATCATTAAGTTTCCAGAGGTAAGACCCTAACCCAGCTTAACCAGATCTTACTGGCTGCCGAATCAATTCTTTGCAGCCGTTCAAAATGTTCAAAAAGGGGCACAAGAAGGGGATTTTCAAATTCTGAAAAAGGGCCTTCTTCAAAAACAAGAAATCAAAAAAAACCACACAGACATACACATTTTTTTAGTTACTAGCTGATTAGCCTGACCCTGCCAGGCAGGTATAGCCCCGCGTACCGCCCATAAACTGAAATCAAAAATCTGGCTTTGTAACGATCTTCCGCAGAGAATGTACTTTAAGTATGCCAAATTTCAGCTTTGTATGTCATCAGATGGCTTCAGTAAGTTGCGGACATACATACAAACAACCGGACATACTGGGAAATTATATATTATATAAATTTTTATTGAAAACATAATTAAAAAAAAAATTTTTTATGAAAACAAGTAAAAGTACTATAATCGAACTATACCGAATCTTATATACCCTTCAACATGGTGGAAAAATAACTGAGAGTTATATAAAAAAGTTCTTTAAATATAAATAATTTATTTTTGTGCCAAGCGCACTTGTGCAATCTCGCCTGTTGTGAATTGCCAACCAAGATGCTTGTACCTAATTTGGAAACTTTGGCTCCTGTCGCTCTCCAGGTATATAGAAATCTATAATGTCTTTGTATAGGGAGTGCCAAACCTACTTATCCAATCTCGCCCAAATTTTGTCCGATGTTGTGTTATGATTACCAAGATGTTGGTTGCTAATTCGGAAACGTTTGCTCCAGATGTTCTCCAGATAAACATGAAAATTAAATAAAAAAATAACCAACAACAACACAAAGGGATTGTTGGGTAAAATTAAAAGCAGTAGTAGTTTTTTGCTCATATCTCTGTCAATAGAGCACCAATCAGGTTGAGTTTGAATAGCAAACTATTTCAGACAATATGTGACAAAAATATATACATAATTACCAAGTCTCCATATCTGGGGTCTTCGAAAACCCCATTTCAACGGACAGACAGACATACGGACATCGTTAAATCCACTTTGCTACTTATCAATATTATAGAAATTCCAAACGGAATGACACACTTAAGGTGCCCGTAGAGGACATGTGTTCTTACATCTGACTTGTCAAATTTCCCACTGTAAAATACATACATGTCGTGTGTTACCTTTAAGACATTGCATCTGTAAAAGTCAGACGCAAAGTCATCTGACAAAATTACAATTAGACCGTGCTCTATTTTCTTCTGACAAACCAACTGACATCAGCTGTGTCAGAAATCTATGCCGGCAAGAAACCGGCAGCGGCGGTGCACTATTGACGGAATCATTAGCCGGCTGAAGTTAATATTTTACAATTCCGTTGTTGTATGATAATTTCACCTTTAAATAGAAATTATGCTCATATATATTAAAAAAAAGTTTCATTATAATATCCCAAATTGGTTTCTTCAAATCTAAAGAAAAAAAATGTTAAGATGGCTGAACTCTTTTAGGGTGCAAATAAATTTTTTTTTGGCGGCAGCACGCTATTTTGAAATCGAGAACTACTTTGGTTTCTTCAATAACTATGAGAAAAAACAGAGATAATGTCAGAAGCAAATTACATGCACGTGTGTGACCAAATATTCTATATCTTATGTAAAACAGCAATTTTGTCAGACATGCACAATTACATGTGACTTGACAAGTTGAGAAGTCAGATGTAAAAGACATGCCGTCTACATTCACCTTTATATATACTCTTTTACCTTCGGAGAAGGGTATCCAAATACATGATACATATATGCATATAATAAAAAAATACAAATTGTTTGCGAAATTCCTAGCGAATGCGCAATAAATTATGGACTGACACATTAGCAGCAATAAAACATTTCAATCAGGTATTAAAAAAATCAAAGCTCATATAAATACATATTGTAAAATACACAACCTTAGCTTATTTTACAAATAGATATCAAGCCATATCGATGGGTTTTTTTTCCATATTTTGAGGAACCCTACTCATAGCCTTTTGAAGCCGCTTTGTGTGTATTTTCCATAACATCTATTTAATTTAGACAAAAAAACAGTCCAGCCGTCTTGGTTCTAAAGTTTCTTCTTACCCGGGAAAGCGGGAAATAAAAATCAAATTCCCGGGATCCCGCGATTCCCAACCAAATATTTGTATTTATTTATTTCTCAAATTCTCCAAGGAAACTGATACTTTTTACTCGCTAGTATGCTTAAAATAATTAAATCTATTATCTATTATATAACAAAAACGAAAAAATAAATTAAGAATACAGCTATTTTAAGATATTTAAGCGGTTATTTTGTATGCCATTAGGATCAAAGTAATCAATAAACGTCAAATTCATTATCAAATTCAGAGCTCATTTGCATATTTAGAATGAAAGTTTTGAATTCTAAGGGAAATGACATTTCTGGAAGGGCGAATAGGATCAGAATGCTCAACCTTACGAAGTAGGAATTCTGAAAAAATTTCACCGTTTACCAAATTGCGCATTAAGGAGAAATTAAATTTACCAAATTTAATAACATAAGTTGTGTTCATTTACTTTACTAACTGAGACATGCAACGAGAGAGTAAGTTAAAAATTTACAAAATTGTTCTCCCAATTACTCCAAAAAAAAAAAAGTAAATGAACGCTTTACCAGCAAAAACTAGCATGTTAGGAATATCGACACTATTCAGCTGTAATATATAAAATAATTTCTTAGTAAATGCATTTGTTTTGAACTATTTGCGCAAGAATATTGTTCCTAAATTTTAGAAAAATATTTTATTTTATTGAAAAACCTTTAATTGACAAATTGTGAAAATTATTTTAGTTTTGTAAATAAAAAATTCATCAGAAATTTTCAACAATTTTTTTGTCTCCCAAATTTAAATGCACTTTTTTCACTCTCTCGTTGCAAGTTTTTCGAGTACGTGAACACTAACTAGTAACAATTATGGAAAATAAGGATATATTTTTTACAGTTTTATAACCAGAATTAGCTGTGGTGTATGAAGGTATGCTAAATTTGTAATTCCATGTGCATTTTTTTTTTTTTAATATTCACCTAAGATCCCATAAAGTATAAATACAATTTACTTTACTTATATCTATATACATATATAAAAATAATTTGCATTGTGTTAGTAATTGATGTTCCGATTTTGTTTCTGCAAAGTTTATATGAAAGGTGACGTCAATACCAAGGTTTTTATGTGTAAACGGTCTCTATATATGTTTATTGGTTCATGAGTTATAGCCATTAGTGAACACTGCATTCATTTCGAAATATTTGAAAAAATTTGCTTTAATATTTTGAAAAACTGAAATACAATTCGTTTTTAAATTCATTACAATTCAATTTCAGTCAAACCATTAATTTAATTTATATACTTAGCTATTGTAAATCTCAACTTCGGGGATCTATGAAATAAATTACATATAAACACATCTCTAAAAACTTAAATATTTAAATACATTATGCACAGCAATGAGCTTTCTTATATGTTAGGCGAAGATGTATTCATTCCACGCATCCCAATGATTTCGTCTGATATGCCATTTGAATTTAAACGACTTCAGTTCCCTGTTCGCCTTGCGTTTGCGGTTACCATTAATAAGGCGCAGGACCAATCCTTAGGAATTTGTGGAGTGAATTTAGAGTATCCAGTTTTCTCACATGGACACTTGTATGTAGCCTGTTCGCGCGTTGGCAAACCATCGGTTTGTATATTTACACCGAATATGGAAAAACAACAAATGTTGTTTACCACAGGGCATTACAATAAAAGCAATTTATCACTGATTTAAATGAATTCTAATTGATTTGGATTGATTTGGATTTAAAACCATTAACAGTTCAATAAAATAACCAAAATACTAATTATTGTTTACAGCTAAGGCACGAGCTATGTTTACATTTGTCCTTCAAGTTGTGCTGAAAAAGGTCAACAAGAAAAAGAAAGACAAAAAATGTACTTTGGATTTCAAGAAGAATTCTTGACAAAAAGTACGAAAAAACAGAAGTTAGGAAGAACATGTAAATCAATTAAAATAGATAATCATTCTTTCAAAAGCAAATTTCGATCTACCAAGGTGAAATACCATTTGGTTTAAAGATTGATGTTTGACTATTGACGTCATCCGGCTGCAATAGCCGAGTGAGTAAAACGGCAAACCCCACTGAAGAGATTATGTGGTTGCAATCGAAACTAGTCAGGGTAACCTGTCCGTGAACGCCTGGGTTCAAATCTCAGCGCAGTCAAGAATGAAAAATTATCAATAAAAAAAACAAATTTTAATTAATTTAATGTTGTAAAATTCCTGTCTTCATAAAAATAATTTAATGAAAATTAAATTTAATGAACTTAAGCCTAATTAAAAATATCTAAATTTGGATTTAAAACCATTAACAGTTCAATAAAATGAACACAATACTAATTATTGATTTTTTTATTTTCGTTTTTGCACTACGAAGTGGGCAGGGGGTTAGCTAATATATATATATATATATATAAGTAATAATGCAATTTAGAATAATTTTATTTCACAAGACTCGAAATGCCCCACATAACACACAATCTCGGTGAACTTTACTACGCCATTAAGAATATTGTTGTAAATTTTAAACCCCTACAGTTTGCCAATACAAGAAATAAAATTTGGCGAATATATGTCTATAATTTAACCTAGGGCTTATTTAAAGCCCATTCTCAAAATTCAAGTTAATCAGCCTTCAACTTAAGAAAATTTTAATAGTGTGTTAGAATTAAGTTTTGCAAAACAACGAAAGATACAAGTAGAAAACAGATTTACTAAAGTTTTAAAGAAAGTTTCATTTTAAAATTTCTCATGAAGCCCGAAATTAATTCCCGGAAAAGCGGGAATTGAAGACATTTAAAAAACTAAACTTGGTTCTATACCTTTTTATATAGTATTCTTTTCAAATTCGCCTTAAAAGTTTAAATTGGTGTCCATTCGTGACCTTCCATTCATGATAAAAAAATTTTGCGCATTCACTCATGAATGTGGGCAATTAAAAAAATTTTGAATTTTCTCACTCATAAGGAATGAACAAACAATAAATTTTAGCAACGCTACTCACTAGTATTAGAGTTGTTGCTCGACAATGCGCACGACCACAGCTCGAATTGCCTGTGTGTGTATTGCAAACATGTTTTATTTATTTGTTTTTTTTTTCTTGCGTAGAATTTTAATATGAATAAATTAACTGCCAACCCACAATATCGACAAGAACATTTCTTTCACATATTTATATTGAAAACAATAATAAAAAACTAAAATTTGTTTTTGTTTTCAATATAAATAATAGAAAGAAATGTTCTTGTCGACATCGTGAGCCAGGCAGTAAATTCTTCAGATCTGAAATATTCACATATGAATTTGTTTGTTTGCGCACTTTTCATTGGTGAGGAGTCTAAATTTATTAAATTCCTCAACCTTATGAGGATGAATAAGCAGGAAAATTTTTAAACGTTCACGCTCGCTCATGACTGAATTATGAGTGAACGGCTCTGTACTCTGCTTTTTATTCAGTGAACTGACTAAAACTCCAAACGATTTTTATATTTGCTCGAGTTTGTACAACTGTACAATGAACTTGTGTGGTGTATGTATAAAACCTTCAGTTCTGCTGCGGGTTTTTAAGAGTTGACAACGTTATATTTGCACTGAAAAAATTTTCTGAACTGGTTTCTTAGAATTATGCAAAGAATCGATATACTTATGAAAAAGATATCCTACAAAAAATTAACGGAAATGTTATTGCCAAAGTAAGCAATAAAAAAGCTCAAGTATTTGCACAATTTTTTGCTTATCAATTTATATAAAAAATTTCACAGTTTTCTTGTACAGTGTGATTTACGCAGCGCCAGACTAGAGTAATGAACTTGGGTAATATATGTCAAACAAAAGAGTTTATGAGTATAATAGTTTTAGAACTGGCAAATTTATTTATTTTTTCATGTTTGAATTTACCCTTACCCTTACCCAACACAATTGTACTATATATATTCATTTTAGTTTTAGACTAAAAACTCCTGGCTCGTTTAATGTTTTCTATGGTTAAAGCTACATTTACTTTTTTTCATTTTAAACTGTCTGTATATAAACCAAGTGGAGAAAAAAAGATTTTGTGGAAAATAAAAGCGAGTATTGGCAAACATTATATTATTTTAATGGGCTTTGGTGGTTACAAATGTGGTTGTTTGGTTAAAACATGGCACTAAATGAAATTGCATATAACAGACCTAAAACACTCATATTCAAACAAACACATACTTACTTAAAAACAATTATGTATACACTAGCACACACTTAAGCAAACAACTCCAGCAGCATATTTACAATACAGAAGAATACACATGAAACACACTTGATAAAAGTACAGATTACATATGTAATGGGGTCAAAAGTACGACTGTAAGTACGTCAAAATAATAACGTTGCAACAATTTGTTTCATGTGCTTTTACGTGAAATATAAAACATTGGAGCAGGTCAGCAAAAACTCGTATGCGAGTTTTAAAACAAGCTCAAACTCACACGTACAATTTAATTATGTGCAAATGAAAATGACTGGAATAAACCAAATAACATTTTTTTGAGTATCTGATTTTCATTTTAATTTCAATTTATTTTTTATTTTCAGTTTCGTCTAATTGCAGTAAAACAAAGTAAAAGTACTAAATGTCATTTAGTTGAAATGACATTTTCCAAAAATAAATCAGTTTAAAGAAAGCAAAATCAGGAAAAGAGAAATAAAAAACTATTTATAATTTGCACAACATTAAAAGCCAAGTAAGAGTGTTATAATCGGCGGAGACGAATCTTTAATACCCACTACCGAGAGTTCCTATACTTCAGGAGAGGGCTTTACATAGGATCTATAAACTTTAAAAAACCTTTCCTCCCAGCATTATAATTCCTTGCCTATTTAAATCTGTAGCTGGGATGCAGTGTGGCCATTTTGGCATTTTTGCAGCTAAATTTAGCATTAAAATTTTTTATTTAGCAGCAAAATTTTCATTTAGCACTTGGCATTTTATTTAGCATTCTTAGAATATGTTTTTAGCTTTTCTTTTAGCATTATTTTAAAATGTTAGACGAATAGTTTTATTGATTTTACTTAAATTCTTTTATAAATTATCATAGTTGTTTTTGGGAATACAATTATTTATTAAAAGATTTTGTTTGTTGTGCTTAATTCTCTTTTTTTAATAATATAAAAAACGAAGTACAGATAATAGGGGTAAAATCACGGACTATAGACGTTGTAAAAGAAAGCGAGCAGCATTTCGGTTAATAGATGTAACCGGTTAATAGAGGGCAGTATAACCGAGGATCAACTATATTTTTTGTTTTTATTAAGTCACTGTCCTAGCAACTCATTATTAATGATTGGTGTATTAAGCTTTACATTGCACTTGATTTAGACTTGTATGGTGTCATATTAACACCTGCAGTTCTCGCGCTCATTTAATAATGAATATATTTAAATCTTTATAAATCCAACAAAATATATTTACGAAGGTTCCAAAGGCACTTAATATATTTAGCTACCATTTTTCAAATAATGGCAAAATGAACATTGTCAAACATATACACAAATCATCAAAATTAATTGAAAACGTATATACTATACAAAAAACGTACACACACATACATACAGAGAACCAGGTACTAAACCTAGCGGGAAATCTCAGATGACCTTCTAACTTCAGGCCTTACTCATTTTTTTAGTTCACCCAGCGGTAAAAAGAAGAAGTACGGATTAAAAGAGACAATACAAAATAACAAAAACTCAATTAACATTTGATCCAGCAATACAAAATATTAAAATATTAATCCATATAATTCTTTTACTCTTTGCTTTGGCAAAAAACGTTACTTTTTCTCCTTTCCCTTCTCATAGAAGGAATGTGGCGTGTGTATCTTATCTCTTATATAAAAGAGCCGAGGCCTTCTATGAGGTATTCATAAGCAGTTAAGCCTAGTACTCCGTTCCAATTTGTGAAAAATGTTCAGCAACATCTATTATTTTATGCGAAAAATTTGATATGTATCAATGTTACATATCTCGACAGTTTGCACAATTTAACGTTTTTAATCTTTCAAAGTATGCGACATTATTTAGCATATGGGCATTTCCATGAGAATGTCAACCACGACTCAAAAAATAAATAGCCTTGAAACTATTTTTCGAATATGGTAGAAAGTAAAAAAACACTCAAACTTTACTATGCAAAGGGGTTTACAGCTTATTACAACTTTTAAAGAGCAAAAAATAAAAGTTAAAACTGACTATCTCTTTGATTCATTTTTAGTAACTGCAATCAACAATTTTTACTTTTCTGCCGATTAAATACAGATACTGGTAACATTGGAATTATACCTTAAAATTAATGTAACAACAAAAATGAACAAAATTCACGAGGAGAGACCAAATATATAGTTTGATTAGCGGTATATTTTTTGGTTTGCTTTGGGTGCTATTTAAATGTCACGTACGTGGTGCGAAAACATCATTTGTCTATGTCATTGGTATTTGATCAGTCGTACGTGTTTCAAAATAAAAGTTCAAAGCAAGATATTTGTTGCAAAAAAATATTGACTGGAATTTTTTTTTAAATAGGTATAATTAAAATTTTATAAGCTGTTAAACGTCGTCACGTACGATATTGTATTACTATAAATTCAACTAAATGTATCATCTTATTATGTTGGTAATAGGTTGAAATTTGATCAAAAAGTATTTTTTTGCAGTCTTAATGATCTAAACAAATATAATTGGTATCGGTCCATATTTGACCATAGCACTCATTAAAATACTACTCCAGAAAATAGCTTTTAATGTTGTAACTTTCTAATAAATGCTGGTATTGACATAAAAATTGGCGACAATAACTTTTACGACAAGTACTATGTCGTGATAAAATGTTGTGCTGGTAGGTCCAAATTTAACTATAGGTCCCATATAAACCCCCTTCCTAAAATCGCTGAAAGGCAAGAAAATCTCATATAGATGAAGATATCTGAATAATATTCGGCACAAATAACTTTTATATAACTCTTAACGTCATAGCATAATTCTGTTCCGGCGACCATGATTGGCGATGGGTCAAAAATAGGGACACTCAAAAATTTGTTTTTAAAATATTATGGTGTAGGGTATTATATGGTTATATGGCTTGGCCGACTATACTTTCTGACTTGTTTGTTTTAAGTTTTTGTATGCATATATTTCCCAAAAATATATTTCATATCTTGTAAATACTATAAGAAAAAAATCTGTCACGTACGGTATGTCACGTACGATATTACATTTGGTTCATTATAAAACCATCCAGAAAAATGTTTTTCTTTCCAATTACGGATTATAACGGAAAAATATATGGTTAAATGCAAAAAATTTAAAAAAGGAAAAATACATCACACAATTCGCAGATTTTCGGATTTTTTTACATTCACCCCAAAATCACTTCCGTTTTATGTCACGTACGATATACACCTATTTTGCTAGGTATTTTGGACAACAAGGTTTCGAATGTAATAATTTTTTTTTTCATATATAGTACCCTCTAAAAGAAACATAATGATTAATAAGTTTTCCAGTTACTACTATTTGCGCAAAAATTCCATCGCTCCGAAGGCGTACAAATGTCACGTACGATGACATGGAAATGCCCATATGTAAACAAAACCCATATGTGTTTTACTAAAAAGTATTTTTTTTTAATAAAAAATTAAGTTAACATGGATGAAAAACTGTTACCGGTTGTGTTATTTATATTTTTCAGTTCTCATTTTAATATTAACTGCCTGGCCCACAATGTCGACAAGAACATTTCTTTCTTATATTTATATTGAAAACAAAAACAAATTTAAATTTTTTATTATTGTGTTCAATATAAAAATGCGAAAGAAATGTTCTTGTCGACATTGTGGGCCTGGCAGTAAGTTTAAACTTTTTTTAATTTTCTTAAAATTCCACGTGAAATAAGTGCAGCTTATATAAATTCGCAGTTGTAAAAAAATTTTGCCAGAAACATTTCGCAACTTTTTCACAAATTAAACAGAGTACAACTCTATCAACATTTTTTCATAGAAATTCCGCACAAGAGTTTTTTTCATATGAGTTTTGACAGCATTTCACGCGAAAGGTTGAACAGAGTACCAGGCTTTAGATAAGAATGCTCAAAACAAAAAAAAAATTAAGCAGGCCTGAAGTTTTTGAGTTTTCCCGCTGGGCTATTAATATTCTGAACTGCTAAAGAATGCCTTATACATGGCATCGGCTCTTACGTATAAAAGATAAGATACACTTTCCCTTTTGCCCAAGGCCAAAGCCAAAGAATTCAGATGTTGTTATAAAATCACCATTCTCTGGAAAGCCTTCTTCGAGCCATTTTAATGATTTTCTGAATCTCTGGCGAAACAAGCGAGAGCGGAAGGCCTGCCCCACAATCACAACGTGTGTAAAAAAGATATGAGTATGGAATGGAGCGAGCAGGCCTTGTGATTCTAAAAGAAGGACTACAGAGGCCTTATAGAAGGCATCCGTACTCCTTCTTTTTCACGCTGGAAAGCGTTAAAATGTGTTCATGTGTGCTTCAACAAAAGTAAAAGTGTTGTAATATAATCAATAAGACTGATTATAAATATGAATGTATTTAAGAGTATTTGTGTTAATATTACTAAAAGGCGACAACACATATGTATACCTGAGTCTTATGACGTCAATGTGTTTAAGTGTATCTGCTCAGCAGGAAATCTCCGAAGATTTTCTTTCATACGGCCTTATTGAAAGCCTGTGTAGAAATTTGTTTGATTCAATTACCATTCTGATCTAACTAAAAAATAATGCCTCATAGAAGGTATCGGCTCTTCCGTATAAAATATAAGATGCACATTCCCTATGTTTTTTTTTTTTGCCAAAGCAAAACCAAAGAATTCAGATCCCATTATAAAATCACCATTCTCTGGAAAGCCTTCTAAGAGCCATTAATTTGAATGACTTTCGGAAGCTCTGGCGAAAGAAGCGAGAGCGGAAGGCCTCGCAATGACAACGTGTGTAAAAAAAATATGAGTATGAAATGGAACGCACAGGCCTTGTACATCCAAAAGAAGGAGTATAGAGGCCTTATGGATAACATCCGTACTCCTTCTTTTTTCCCGCTGGGTGTTTGTGCATTGGATTAAATTGGTGCGTGTTAGAATTAGAATTGAAATAACATTTTGTAAACGTGACAGCTGGTTGTGTGTGTGTATAAAGATAGTTTCAGAAATGCTTTTAAAGTTGTTGCTCTTCATATCTAAAAAAATTTTCAAAACAACTTCGTAGTCACACAAACATTTTTCTTTCAAACTTGCTCTTGGCTTATCCATTCGCTTGCCATTTATGTTAACCCTGCTGTTAGGTTTGGACCATTATGGTAATTTGACTACGGAACGGGTCATTGGGTCTCATGCATAAGCACGAGTAAAAGCGCTGAGTTGAGGCAGGTGAGCAATTGCTCGTAAGTCGAGCTCGATCAAACAGCAACAGCTTTTGCTAAATTTCGTATGCATAAAAATTAGTTCAAACCAATTGCAATTACTTGAGCAAAGGGATATTAAACGTCTTATTGTTATTGAAGTCCAAACATGTCGTCAAGTGAAAGTTATATAAGGATATAATCGTCTTTTAAAAATTTAGCTATGCTATGCAAAATGAAACAACTGGGGCGCTAACTCTGTCGATACACGAATTTTGTATTGAATTATCGAAAATCTTTGCTTCAATTGCCCAAAACACCGTTCTATAATGCCACGTTCCCTTGTAAACACTTTGTTGAATGTTTATTCTATGTCAATTGTTGGGCTCCGGAATGGTTTCATAAGCCATGGGCATATTCCATAGCCCTCATTCCCGAGAAGTAGTAATGCATCGTTCGTTGCATTTTGCATTATTCTACATAACTCGCTGTTTCGTAAGATGCGTGAGTCATGAACTGAACCAGCTTAGGATATGTCAACGCTTGTAAAAAGTTCTTTTCCATCACAAGTTGCCTGCACATTTATAGAGTGGAAGCCTTTTCTACAAATATACTCATCGCTTTGATTTGAGGGTTTTCTAATCTTTATGTGAGTATAATCAATGACTCCAATTGCAAATGGCAAGCAAATTATTAGAAAAAACAATATTGACCAAAATGGTCCTATACCTACGATACGAAAGTTGTTCTTAACCTAACGGCAGGGTTAACTCACCCAATTCATTACTGTACTGTTTTTTTTTTTGTATGGCTGTTTGTATGCGGTGGACTATTTCATTGTGTTTCAACAACTCCTTGTTTTTGCTCCCCATCGGTATGAATTTACAATTTGTAAACAATTCAATTAGATTAAAAAGTTCTTTATGCGCCAAATTGCTTTTGAATTATTAATTTCTATTTGCATAAACTCTTGCTGTGTATGGATGATGGCACTAAATTGCATACGCAAATGTTATTGTTAAAGGCATAAGTTCATTTAGCGCGATTTGTAGTGAAAGCAAATTGATCGTTATTTGCTAAGTAACTGTCACTTAATTTATTTATATATAGTTATTAAATAAAAAAGGGTGCCCCATTAGGGTTGTTTCTAATAAGCTTATGTGCGAGTTGCAGGTTTGATTCCCATCTGAGACACTGGTATGTTTCACTAAATACAATGGGCTTAAGGTCTAGATTGTTAGTTATTAAGTGAGAGTATATTTTAAAAGTTAGGGTGCTACATTCGATTTTGCCGAATTTTTGATACCCTCCACCGACAGTAAGGAGTCAGGCGATTTCAGGAGTAAACTCTGTATGGGATATATAAAGATATATCTTTAAAAAACCTGCGTGTTATTTCTGGACTAAAGCTAAATTGGACTAAATTTTATCCTAATTTCCATATTTGATACGAATGATTTCCCAGAGAAGGCTTTATATGGCGATCTTCACGAAATTTGACTATATGACAGTCCATTGGTGCGATGCACTAACTTTTAACGATCCGACAATCGTAATTTTTGTCGACATATACACTCGCTTGCAGTAACGATAGTGTGATTCTGTAATTTATTTTTAACAATTGTAAACAGCTGTGGTTTTTGTAACATCTCTGTCTACAAAATGTTAAAATAAACGAAAAGCACAAAAGAGAATAAAGAAAAAACAAATGAAATTGTACTTAATTTATGCTTTTATATTTAATTTTGTGAATTTTACATTTAGAATTTTGTTTTTGTTCAATCATTTGCTATACATATGCATGTATGTATGTAGTATGTATGTAAAAAAGTCGGGCCTTAGCCACTTTAAACATAAAATACACTCTATCGATTAAATAAACCCAACGTTACCCTGCAGATATCGAGACTAGTCCATACATGCGTGTAAAGAGTAGTCCATAAAGGAGTAGGAGTACTCCAAAACTACTCCAATTATATGGTAAAAAGGTGGTCTATTTAACATTACGATGTCCTAGGAGTGGACCATATTACCCACAGAAGTAGTCCCTAAACTACTCCATGGAGTACTCAAGTGGGTTAGTTTCAAAAGTACTCCATGTTACTACTTTTTCACTAATCGCCTTTTATGGCGAAATATATATATTAATTATATATTATTATATATATTTACTTGGTATTTTTAATTTTTTTTTTTTCACAAATCTTAAAAAATTTTTCTTGATTCACTTTTAAATAAACAATTAATAATGGACAACATCATTATGTAACAACAAATTCATGAGAAATATTTTTAAATAAATTTTCTTCGGGCAAAATCAGCACTGAAACATCGTGAATTGAAAATATGTCTTAACGAAGTGGATGCTCAATATGTCGATCTGTTATTGCATAATAATGTGAGATGGTTAATCAAAGGCTGCCCTTTACAACGATTCTTCTCCATTTTAGAAGACATAAAGACATTTCTTTTCGAAATTGATCAAACGTCAACAAACGATTACTTAAGTTTTCTTAGCGATAAAGAAAACGCAACTTCCATGGCTTTCTTATCAGATATTTTTAAACACATCAATGATCTGAACCTTAAACTTCAACGCAAACGAAAGCTTGTATGGGAGCTCCTGACAGAAGTAAAAAGATTTTTGCGATATCTCGAGATTTTCAACATTAATCTGGATAATAAACGCCAGCATTTCCCTAATTAAAAAAAAAATCTGCAATGAGAACGAGCTTGACGTCGGCCAATACAAGACGTTCATTGAGGATCTAAAATTGGAATTCGAAAACAGATTCGCAGATTTTAAGAAAATTGGGAATGTCGTCGATATCCTCAGTAATATTTACTCTCTGAATACTGGGGATGAATGGAGTAATGAAGCCGCAAATGTTTTCGGGAGTAATAAAGCTTCTCCTCAGATGAAAATTATCGATTTCCAAGAAAATACAGTTTTAAAACACCAAAAACCGGAAGTTTCTTGTCAAGAGTTTTGGATAAAATTTGTTTGTGCTAATAAATACCCAGAATTAAAAAAATTAGCCTTGAAACTTCTCACTTTGTTTGGGTCAACATATGTTTGTGAAGCAACGTTTTCTAAGATGAACTTCATTAAAAATAAATTCCGGAACAGACGTGCCGATGAACATCTCCAAGATTTAATGAGAAAAGCCTGCACAAGCTTTACTTCACACTTCAGACGGATAGTCCAAGACAAAAAATGTAATTTTTCTCATTAATATTGTAAGAACCCTTAGTACTTACTTCTTTTAATTCAAAGCATTTGTTTTTTATTTAATAAAATAATGCACCGAAATCCATTCGTTTTATTTATCCAGTGACACAGTATCTAAGCATATTATTTAAATAGTTCAGTTTATTAACTTCCGGACCGCGACGGTCGTGATTTTTTAAAAAACGGACCCCAAATGAAAGCAGTTGGTGACCGCTGCTGTAAACTATAGTATAGTATACCTATACATCATGCAGTTGTTGGCAGCACTGCATGTTAATTTGTCTAATATGGTCCATACTACTGTACATTGGACCATGTTGTAAGTAGTCCATTTAAGCCACAATGGACTACGTAGTCCAATATTATCTGCAGGGTAATTATTGTCGTTAAGATAACGAAAAAAACTGCTTAAAGTAACAGCTGACTTTAATCGACAGCGAACATCGTTAAAAATGCTACTGAATAGCAAATTCGAAAAATTTTCGTTATATTTATTTTAACGATACGATTATCTTAAAAAAAATTAGTGAATTGCACTACATATTTAATTGTAATATCATTGTTCGTTACGGACTTAGACGTAATAAAGAGTTTCCCTCGAGTGGGCTTTATTTGGAACCTATGGTAAATTATAGACCGTTTTTCACGATATTTGACAGTATGATTTTTGGTCCTGAAACACTATGGCAGAACAAATTTTAAAACAATAACATTATTCGTTACAGGTTATGGTATACTTAACTGTTTTTCAAGTGTAGGCTTTCTATGGAGCATATGGTAAATTATGGACCGTTGCTAAAATTTTTTTTGGGTGGTTGTTCAACATTTGGATACATAGCACTAGAAAAAAATTGCCACCAATACTGTACGTTTCTTTTGAGTCGTTCGAAAGTGAGCGTGGTTTCATTAGACGGACAGACTAAAATGATGATTTCCTTATAATTTATAAAATCCATAACTCTAATCTTTAGTTGGAATAGTAATCAATAATGAGCTTACCAGGGCAAGTCACGTAAACTTCATTTGTGGAAAAACTTAGTCCATTCTAAGAAATCTTTGGACCACGCAATATTTCACTCCATTTATTATACGCATGCTTCTTGCCAACACATTTTTACTGCCGACCCTTCTTTATGGTTGTGAAATTTTTTCTAGCTGCAATTCGCTATGCCACAATAAGCTCAATGTGACATTTAATAATGTTGCAAGATATATTTATGGTAGAACTAGATACAGTAGAATCTCACACCTCTCTTAACAAATTTGTAATGTACCTTTTGCAAACCTACTAAAATATCACACTCTGCTACTTTTACACAAAATTATATACAGAATCAACCTGAGTATCTTTACAAAAGAATAGCGCTTTCAAGATCCAATAGAGCAAACAAAATAAACTCCATTCGATACCATAAACTAATATCGGAAAGACACATCTTCGCTAATGTCATTCGTCTCTGGAATAAACTCCCATCTAATTTAAAAATCTTAGGCAATGCTAAGTACTTTTACTTTATCATTTTGCTTAAAAAACTTTTATATTCAACATTTTTTATTTTTCGAATTTATTCTATGAGCTAAATTTCAGTTATGTATTTTATAAAGCTTTTTGTAATAGTTCTATTCCTTAAATTTTTAGGAATGACTTTATACACTACCAGACTATTATCTTGTATCTTCCTGTTACATTTTACCTTAGCTATCCGTTGGATAGCAATGAAGTATATTGTATGTACAGAAAAATGTACAACTATTAGACACCAGCAGAAAGTAATGCATTTTCTGGCCCGCTACGGCCTTCGTCAGCATTCTTTGTGTCACACTGGATAGTGATACTTTATAAATTGAATTTATTTAACTCAACTATTTTTACAAATATAATCTGGTTATTATTTCTTTTCATAAGCTACTTTATTATATTTAACATGTTTTATTTTTCGAATTTATTCTATGAGCAAAATTTCAGTTATGTAGTTTATAAAACTTTTTGTAATAGTTCTATTCCTTCAATTTTCAGGAATGACTTTATACACTACCATTGAATAAGCTCGAAAATTAAAAAATGTTGAATATTATCGAAACAAAATATCTTAATTTATAAAATTTCTGGATTTTGAATTATTCGATTAATCGATTAATTTTCTAATTTTATTCATTTAATCGAATAAGTCAAAAATGCCAAATGTCGATTAATAGTTTAATCGAACAAAAAAAGTCGATTAATTGAGCCCCCTAATAAATATGCACAAAAAAAACGAAACGTCAAGAGCGAACTAAGTGGTTCATATCGTCGTACGAACAAAGCATTAGAATGGTTCAGAAACTACTTGAGTTTTAGAAAATACCGGGTCAAAATATGCCAAAGTCTAAGCAACAAAATCATTACGAGTAATGGTGTTCATCAAGGGTCAAAACTTTGGCCAATACTCTACCTGATATACGCAAATTATATAAACTAAAACTGAACTGAAAGTGAAGTAGAACTAAACCAAAAGTAAACGGAACTAGCTTCTGACCAGGAATCTTAATTAATATTTCATTTAGAACCTAAGCCAGATTGAAACTGAATTAAACAAGAATATGAACTGGCATTTTGACTTACGTCTAAAGTAGAATCCAAATAAAAGTGTCTGGGAAAAATCTGCACTGGTGTATATCTAAAATTCAGAGCTTAAATTTGATCTAAAATTCGACGTGCTTTTTATGTTAATTTTTTGCTTTATAAAATATTTCGTGAAATACTTTTTTTCATCCAACCAATTTACATTTGGCATCCAAAAATCATTTTCCTCACATTTTTTAATTAACTTTTAATCTGGAAATCTCTTTTTTATTTTACAATTAAATTTCACACAGCTACCTCCAGCTCAAATCAAGCGTAATTTTACACATGTTGGCTTATTCCTTTATTTTTATAACTTTTGTCTTTCATATCCATCACAATATTTCACACACAAGCACATAAATTCTTATTAACTCACTGTTTGTGTGTTTGTCGCGGACAGACAGACTATTCACCCTAAAGGTCTGTTTATAATGGTGCGAATATCTTAAGGCGTTTGCTGTTTGTTTATGCCTGCACGTACATTTCCTATGTGTGTGAGTTGTAAACAATTTGTAGGCGTGTGTTTGTGTGAGTGTGTAATATATGTCCTTACCTGTACTAATCAGCTTAATACAAAATCCTTGTTAAATTTGTTTTTGTTTATTGTGCGATTTTATGGGTTTTTTTGTAGGTTTTATGTAAGTTTTTTGTGTATTTTTTCTGGTTTTCCGGAAACGTGCTTGAGGTAAAATTATTGCTTTTTCTGCTTTTTATTATTATCCGTATTGTAATGTTATTGTAGCTTTCATTGAGTTCTTTCTTTTGTAAACTAATTTTATCACTTTTGATTCGTTCCATTTGTTTTTACCAACATATTTCATTATGTATTTTATTTATTAAATATTTTGTAAATGTAAGCCACCTAATTTTTCTAGCATGTGTGTGGTTTTATCCGTAGAATCTTTTTTCTATAGCTAAATTATCTTTATGAATATATAGAAAACAATAAAACCAAAATTTATTACCCAAGTTAGATTGTATGAAGGTTAAATGAAATGTGGAAGAAGTTAGAAAAGTATAACAAAAGAAGAAAGTAAAGCTTTTACAGAACAAACGAATTTATTGAACTCCGTAAATTTTTAAAGTACCTTTTTGAACAAAGACAAATTTTCTGTAAAAGTGACTTTTTGCGTAAAAAGTAACTTTTTATGTAAAACGTGACTTTTTGTGCAAACACTTTTTGGGCTAAAAATGTCACCGTTTCTTTAAAACCTGTGATTTCTTGTGCAGAACGACTATTTTTAATGCAAATTGGGTGTATTGTATGAAAGAAGTTAAATCTTTTATGTAAAAATTAGCTTTTTATGTATAATCTAACTCTTTTAAACATACTATAGCGTTTAATTATTTACATCCCTTTTTGTTATTTTTACGTTTTGAAATTTATAAATGTAATTGTGGTTCAGTGCTTTTATTGCTGTCTATCAAAATTTAATAATATTAAATTTATCTCTATTTTGCGCAGACATAAAAATAAAAAGTAAAACACAAACCAGATTGCTTTTATCAAAATGAATTGTTGAAGATGAAAGGAAATTTAGCTACACTTTAGTTATATTACCAAAAATTTTAGTCAAAAATCAAGTATGTATTCTTTTTTTCTTTTTTTTTTTTGCTACTTACACACATACATAAATGTACTGCAAAGCTATTTTCCCAGCTGTCATTTTGTATCATAATCGAATCTTTTAGGAATCAGGCTCACGACCAAAATCACCGAATATGAACTGATTTTTTCGGTCAGATATGAAACTCCTGTTTTGAGAAAATGGTACCCCACCAATGAATCACCTCAAAGAATTATTTGTGATACAGTTTTCTGATTCCTTTACGAGCATATGAATTAATCATATGTGAATTCTTTTTCAATCGCCCACACGATAAATCAGTTTTTTGATCATCGAAGTGATCATAAAAGTCTCGTTTAGGAGATTCTTTCAAAAAACGATCACCCAAATATTAGCTGGTTTGTAAACATGATATACATATACATATACATTCTGCTGCACAGTGGAAGTGAAGTAAAAGCATTTTCTAAATTTAACTCATGTCAGATTTAGATCAGGCTTTAGTTCTTTTTTTTAATTCAGTTTATTCAGATTTTAAAATTTATTAATTTTCATTTATTATCCCGCACAGCTCGAAAGCTTACCCTCAGGATGAAACATATACTTATTAATTCATTAATTTTAAACAATATCGAAAAAAGTATGACTAAACAATTTTTTTTCATTTTAATTTTAATTAAATAAATTCAAGCTTAGCTCACAATTTAATTCAGTTAACAGCTTATTATTGAAATAAGGTCTACTTTAGCTCTAGTTGTTTCTAGATTAATTTTAGTTTATATCTTGTTCAGTACCCGCTTTAGTTCAGTTCTAGATTAGCTCAGTTCAGTTCCAGTTCTACCTCAGTTCAAGTTCTGTTCTAGTTAAGTTCAGTTCAGTTCTACTTCAGTTCTAGTTCAGTTCTAGTTCAGTTCTAGTTCAGTTCTAATTCAGTTCTAGTTCAGTTCTAGTTCAGTTCTAGCTCAGTTCTAGTTCAGTTCAAGTTCAGTTCTAGTTCAGTTCTATTTCAGTTCTAGTTCAGTTCTAGTTCAGTTCTAGTTCAGTTCTATTTCAGTTTTAGTTCAGTTATAGTTCAGTTCTAGTTCAGTTCTAGTTCAGTTCTAGTTCAGTTCTAGTTCAGTTCTAGTTCAGTTCTAGTTCAGTTCAGTTCTAGTTCAGTTCTAGTTCACTTCTTGTTCAGTTGTAGTTCAGTTCTAGTTCAGTTCTAGTTCAGTTCTAGCTCAGTTCTAGTTCAGTTCTAGTTCAGTTCTAGTTCAGTTCTAGTTCAGTTCTAGTTCAGTTCTAGTTCAGTTCTAGTTCAGTTCTAGTTGAGTTCTATTTCAGTTCTAGTTCAGTTCTAGTTCAGTTCTAGTTCAGTTCTAGTTCAGTTCTAGTTCAGTTCTAGTTCAGTTCTAGTTCAGTTCTAGTTCAGTTCTAGTTCAGTTCTAGTTCAGTTCTAGTTCAGTTCTAGTTCAGTTCTAGTTCAGTTCTAGTTCAGTTCTAGTTCAGTTCTAGTTCAGTTCTAGTTCAGTTCTAGTTCAGTTCTAGTTCAGTTCTAGTTCAGTTCTAGTTCAGTTCTAGTTCAGTTCTAGTTCAGTTCTAGTTCAGTTCTAGTTCAGTTCTAGTTCAGTTCTAGTTCAGTTCTAGTTCAGTTCTAGTTCAGTTGTACATCAGTTCTAGTTCCGTTCTAGTTCAGTTCTAGTGCAGTTCTAACTAAGTTTTAGTTAAGATTAATGTACTCCGTTTCCAGTTTATGTAAAGAAGGGTTTATTTTACAGAATAACATGTTTCTTTTTCCCTCTTTTTATCTTTCTTTAATAATATTAAAGACTTCTAACAATCATTAATCTTTTCCCAAATGCTTTGGTCTAATAGAAGACTTTACATGTAAAACAAAACGTGTTCACATAAACATTTATATGTATATTACATACATTTGTAGATGTATTTAAGGGTCAAATGTTTAAGTATTAGTAATTTATCTTTATTTTTCTTATATAATTTCGTTGAGTGTGGGCTTATCAATGTAAAATTTTGTTTTCTTTTGGCAGAATTATATTTTATACAAGCAATGTGTCGTTTTTCTCTCTTTATGGATGATATTTTGATGAATGGTCCTTCATAATAGAAAACCTACACATGTGTAGAAATCAAAGTGTGTAGTGTTGATAACAAGTAAATTATTAAGGTACATAGTCGGTAATTTATTTTGGGTCTTTAACCTTAAGAAATTTATTATAATTTATTAAGTTTTAAAAAGTTATGCATTCTTTTGGATGTTAACATGTTGTAGAAAATGTAAGCAAAATACTTTGATTAAGTGAATGCTAAATTCAAGGGAGGGTAGTGGGGCTACTAGAATATAATAAAATAATAATTTAGTATTTGATTATTTATGAAAAAGTAAATTATAGTTACTTAGGGCAACATTTTTAAAGCCTAGTTCCTTTTTGTAGGTCTTATAATACTCGTATGAAGTTATTAATGTGGTTGTATGAGTAATATTTAATTTGATATTAAAATTAGTCATACGCATAGCGGCTTAAGCTTTAAAAAAATTAATAACAGATATAGAATAGTATGCCCTTGGGGCTCAAGGATAATTTGAAGACTTATAGCTTATATATTTCTTACATTAACCATTTTTATTTTTCGCATGCGTTCAATTAATCAAATATCAATTTAAAAAGATTTCTTGCAATAGTCCTATTCCTTCAATATTTCACATACTTTTTGCTTAAGCCAACCTTTGGTTAGCATTTAAGCTATAGATATGTGCATATAATTAGGAATGCTACTAATTATATGTACATATATATAGCTTCAATGTTATGCTTTTTAAATTAAATTTAACACATTCGAAAAATAACCATTTAACCATTTTTAATATAATTAAAAAAAAAATAACTTATAAAAAGAAATAATTCTCACATTCTATTTATTTCTGAGATTATTTTCAGTTTTTTTTTTTGGGTTACCCGGTAGGCTAGGTGGTAGTGAGCTTCTCTATCAGTGCGAGAGTTGCTTGTTCAATTCCCGCCAGAAACTCTAGTCTCCTGCAGAAAAGCGTAGAGCTTCGCGGCAGAGAAAAACAGCACAAGTCGAATTTTTGGGAAAAATCGATTTTTCCGGTTTTTTTTTGAGTTTTCTCCAAAACTCTGTAAAAAATCACGATTTTCTTCACTTTTAAGGAAACAATTTTAGATAAAAATGTTCAAGTGTATAGTTCTTGCAATGAATTTGCTGATTTAGTTACCACACATTACAATTTTTCGGAGTTTTTCCATAAATTTTGTAAGTAACATTTTATAACTTTTACAATTTTTGTGAAAAAAAGTGTTTCATTCAAAAAGTCTCGGACTTTTTGGTCTGCCCTCGTAGCTGTTCAGGATGAATATTTTTTTTCAAGATATTAAATAAAATTAAAATAAAACGGAGCATTATTTCTTTTAAAGGAATATTTAGGTATGTAATGAAAAATCACTCGATTCCTAAACGATAAAAAATATATCACTTTCGAGCGATTTTAAATTCTTTTTCTGAATTATATTATAAGTTCTTAATTTTTTTTCTTCAAAACATAGTTTTAATAATATATATTTTAAACAATTTAAAAGAATATATACAGGAAAACGGAGGGAAATGTATTGAAATTCTTTAAAGCGAATTTATTTTATATTTTTTTTAACAAATATAATGTGATAAATATTTCTTTTTAAATTTTTATTATATTAACAATTTGTAACAATATTTAAACTTTGACGTTTTTACATTTTTAACGATATTTGTCGTGAATATTTCTTAAAGAAAATATTTGTTCACTTAAAAAGGAGCATAACAAATTCGTTAAGGTAACCGAGATTTCTCGCTACTTAACGATAGCGATAGTAAAATTCAAAAAGTTACAGATTTGAGGTAAATAATATTATTTAAGCCCGAAATTTCAATCAACTTAAGCGATACAAGTATTTTTAATTTGCATTCTTAAAATTCGAATAGAAAAATTCTCTATTTCTTTATATATTTTAAAATAGAATTTAACCCAGCAAAAACTTGATAATCACTTGCAATAACTGAACAACTTACTTTTCAATGGCAACTGCATACCATCTGCAATACATAGAAGAAGTTAAGTAATGACTGACATATAATGTGATACATAAGCACTTAATTATTAGCTGATTAACGAAATTTATAATTAATTCATAATAAAATGCATTTGAGGTTTTATTTATTCAAATCTAATACATATTGATTTTAAATACAGTTTCTTACAGTTTTTTTTTTATTTCTTATAAATGAAAAACTATTTGTGATAAATTTGAATTCATTCCAAATTCATAGGATCAAGCAAACAATTTGTTAATTTTGCACCTATTGCCAAAATGATTATATCGATTACTTAAAATTGTAAAAATGGAAAATTGTGAATATTTTTTTCAATAAATGATATTATTAATTTTAATTAAAAAAATGATCAAAAGACTTTGTCATTTCAAACAATATGTTAATTTATTTAATTAAATATTGACAATTCCCAACAACAATTCAACAACTTTAATTATTTTATTTTAAAAGAAAAAGTCAATTAATATTTTTTGATATTTAATTAATATTTTAATTAAAAATTTATTTCAAAATAACTTAAATTATAATTAAATCAAAATTATATTATTAATTTTCTTTCAACTAAAAAAATGATTGATTCATATATCATATTAATTAAATTTAAATACTTTTTAAACTATTTTTTAAGTGATAAAAACTTTTTTCTGTGTATGAAAAATGTAAATACTTTATTGATGTCCTCAATGGAGGGTAGTAAAATTTTGCATTAGAAAGTAAATTAAATTAAAAACACAATTTGTTGATACCAATTCAGTTTTGTTGATACCAATGTAAAGTATCTATTTGTAAGCGAATGTGGTAATGACTTATTTAACTCCCTATTTGTAAGCCTCCAATGACATCAGCGTGTTAAAATAATGAGTTAAAATGCCAATGTAAAAGTAGTGAAGAGTAGTTATAATAGCTTTTTAACTCATTACTTTTCAATGTACGTTTTTGCTGGGAACTTTTTTTAATTTTTAGAATTTCATATATTTTACTTAAATAATTTAAATTTTCTTTGTTTAATGAACAAACCAACTAGAACTTCCAAACAAATAAAAAAAGCTACCACAACAGCTGTTTTTTCAGTTGACACAGGTAAGAACAATCGTGTGACTGTGCTGCGGCAATTATTGTACCCAAAACAGGGCAATCTCATGATTTTAGAATATGTACTCTCCTTTAAAACTAAAAAAAAAACATAGACTTTACAACTTTTTCCTTGTGGCAACAGATTCTTTTTGGGTTATAAGATCAATATTTTAGAAATTACAAACGCAATGACAAATTCACCTGTGGTGAATGGTATAAAAATTGTGTTTTTCTAGCAGCGTGTTATTAATTATATTTTCACATTTTTTTCCCAAATGTCTACTAATAAAAATTGGAGAAAAGGAATTAATCAATTTTTATAATTATATTAATGTTTTTGTTTGATTTTTATTTTGGCAACAAAAATGTTGACAAGTATACAAAAATATGATATACTATTGGTTTCAACTTTTAATAATTTTCTATGAAATATTTAACGCTCTTTAAAGTTTTCGTTTTTTTCTATGTTTTTTAAGACATGATTTTTGGTGTTTGCCGGCGAACGGTGTAGTGAAGCAAGAGGGGTAGAGAAAAAAACACGTTTTCTGATCTATGTGTCTCTTTTTATATATTTCTTTGAACAAATTCGTATTTTTGTTATGTTGCTTCATTTTATTTTTTATTTCAATGTGGCAACATCTCTTTACAATACAAAACATTGAGCGCATTAAAATTTTTTGTTTTTATAAATAAGGAAGTAAAAAAGAATTACCGATAATGGGGGAAAAAAATCAACCCTAAAATCATGGGGAAAAATCTTCGTTTGAATCTGTTGTGTTTTTGGAAACAACTTTCAAAAGGAATTAAAAAAAGACATGATTTTTAAATCACGGTCTGAATCTAGTGTAAGAAAGATGATAAAATAGCATGGCGAAGTTTGTTATTAACCCTAGGATTCTCGGTAACTTTATAACACTAAGTTCACCTCTTGGTCTGGCCAGACCACAATTTGTAAAGCTTAAAACCCCAATAAAATAAAAAGTAAATAAATATATTTTTTATTAAACGTATGCTAATTACTTTAGATTATACAAATTTATTATATAATTTTATTATTCCATTATTTTATTCCATATGCAAGTCATCGAAAATGTAGTCCTTAATTTCGCACATTGCTATTTCGCATCGACCACAGCTGACACGAGTTTTGCCTTATGTTTTTGTAGTTAGATTGAACTAAGCGCATAATGGGCCGTAGTTTCTGATTTAATTCAAACTTGAATCATTCGATTTGGAACATATCATTTCTAGAATTCACGTATCTGTTTTTATAATATTTTGTCCTATTTGAAATATCTTTCAAGGAAAAAAAAGTTTGGTGTTGCTAAACCAAGAGGGTAATTTCATAGACTTTTACATAAAAATGGAATTTTACCCCACTTATTTGCTCGAATCGAATACAAATTAGTATCATTCGTTTCAAAATATATATAAACATATGTTGTTTTGATTTTTTGTTGTATGCGAAAAATATTGCAAGCAAAACGCAAATTTGGTCTGGTCAGACCAAGACGGTAATCCTGGGGTTAAAGCAACAACAAAAGTAGGTAAACAACGATTCAATGTTTGTGTCGACACAATAGCAACTCAAAAAAACAGAATTTTTTGGTTGGTTTCAAAGTTGATAAAAAAATAATAAAAAAAATCCCGTATTCTATTTTTATAAATTGTTTAGTTAAATACAGCAAACTTTAAAAGTAAACTGATGATGAAAACCATATCGGGTCGTAATGCTGCTGTTTTTAATTGAGATTTCTTCTTCTGTAGCCAAGGAAAGGATACAGCAGCGAGAGTGAGGGGGAAAGAAGCATTGTATACAATAAGACGAATTTCCTAAAATTATTAATTAAAAAAAGGGTCCCAAACCCAGCTGCCGCTCTTCACTGATTCAGCAAAACTATTTGTTTTGAAATTTTTATTAATTTCAGTACACTTATTTGTTTGATTCAATAAATTATTTGTTTGAAATTTTTTTTAATATCAAACATAATTTTAACCAATCATAACAACTAGTTGTTAAAAATCGGAGCTTTTTTCAAAAAACGAAATGCATAATAAATTGTTTCAATATGCAAAATCGTTTGTAGGTCCTGTTTTAAACAAAAAAGGTTTTGATTATACAATTTTTTGGTTTGAATTGAAAAAATAATTTTTTCTGTGTATTATTATTGTTCGATTTAACTAATTATTTATTTTATGTTTAACCTGTCTTAATTATTATTATTATTTTTTTTTTATCAAACTTTTTGATTATATCAATTAAAATCACAAAACTTCTTTATTCAAAAGGTCAAGGTATTTAGATAATTATTTATTCCCTCAGCGAGCTATTATGCTACAAAACCTTTCACATAAATAAATAAAAATGACACAAAAATTGTTCTAAGTAATTTATTTAATTTCTTGAATATATCCTAAATTAAGGGAAACTAAAAAAAATAAGTGAAAGTAAACAATTGAAATATTTCCCGTTATACTTATGTGTTGTTTTCAAAACACAAATAATTGAAAGTGTAGTAAAATTTCTATGAAAAACACTCTGTTTATTGAGTGTTTTTCTTATATATTTATTTCTATGAAAAACACTCAGTTCATTCAGTGTTTTTCTTATAAATTTTACTACACGTTCAATCACTTGTGGTGTGAAAACAGCACATTAAAAATAAGTTAAGGCAGGGATGGAAAATGGCTTTTAAGATTTTATCTTCGTAAGAACTGCTGCTATTCAACAGATGCTGCTGGCTATTCATAAATCAGCTCTGGCCACTAAACAAGGGGCGAGGATATAATTATCTTGGATTGTACACTTAACCTCTGCACAAATGCATTTAAAAGCCGTTTCAAGACATTCGTTTGTTTTTTAAATACTGATTGTCGCTCACTCTTTGCTAACGAATCAAATGCTATGTTGTGCAAAACACATATAACAAAAAATAAATAAAAACACACAATTGCAAATTAATTGTAGTAAGTGTGTTATAAACGACCAAATACGAAGTGTAAAGAGTACGGAATTTACACCAAACAGCAACAAAGCAAAACAAATCACACTAACTAAACCAAATCACACGAATCACACGAAAGAACTGTAGCAAAATAGGTGATAAGTATGAATTATCTTGTTTTTTTTTCAATTATTAGGTATGACTAGCTAGATTTGTATGAAGCAAAAAACAATTAACGATGAAAAATATTTTTATAGAATATTTAAGTTTTTATTTTAAATTATTTTATTATTACCAAAACATATTATCAAATATTTAATTAAAAGTAAAAAAAAAAAAAATTAAAAGGTAACTCTATTAGTTGCAAAATTAATATTAAAATAATACATACAACGATCAAAATCTGAGAAACAATCAAGATCACACACTGTGAATTGAAAAGTTTACCGTACATAAATGTATTATAGACACACAATTGTTGTGTGTTGTTTTTTCGTTCAAATCAAATTATGGATTGAGTTGGTTTATTTAAATCCAACTACTGCTTAACACTGATTTGTTTGAAACGAACTACTGTTTTAATATTGATTTGGTTTTTCATAATGGATCATTCGAGCTGATTTAAAAAAAAAAAATTACAGTAGTTGACACAACAATAATTTGGTATTGACAACTGTGTACAAGAAACAAATGCATTCGTGCAGGGGTTTATTGTACACTCAAATTTGCTAACTGTAAGTGTAGGTGGCTGTCAAACAAGCCGCGGGTTCTGAATCTCACTGTTTGTCACCCAGTGTTTAAAACCTTCATAACTAAGGCACGTGCTCATGTAAATCTTTTCTTCTATACCATTCACAACCACAGGTGGAAGGAAAAAAATATGTACTTAATTAAACATTTTATTTATAAATAAAAATTTAGCTTCATATCTTGAAATATTTTTATTAAAAAAAAACTTTAAAATTCTCAAGTAACACTGAGCTTTTATTAAACTCATAAGTTCCCGTATGGTAGAAAGAGCTGTCTTATAAGCCCAACAAAAACAGCCGAAATTTTAATAATATGTCTCAATTTTCTCCTTTTTTGCTTCTTATATCTAAAGGTAAAAGACTTAAAGGCATTTGCATAATCAAGCCAAAATTTCCAAAAGAAAAACATTTTTAAATAATTCTTTTACTTTATTAAAAACTCAACACAGTAAAACGGAAATAGGTCTGGCACAGAGACAAGCATAGGCAATCCCCAAATGCGCATATAAATAATAAACGTTAATGTCTATTAATACTTAACAACAACCCGGTACCGCAAAACAATATACACTGACAAGTCATCATATATTTTAACCCTAGAATGTTATAAGAGAAAAAAATCTTCTCATCGCAAGACCTAAAAGTAAAACAATATACACTGACAAGTCATCATATATTTTAACCCTAGAATGTTATAAGAGAAAAAAATCTTCTCATCGCAAGACCTAAAAGTAAATGTAAACAGACATTATTAAAACTTAATAACAAAAGGTAGAAACATAAAATTGTTTTAGTATAATACAACTTTTTAAGACAATATATACGGCATTTTATATGCACTGTATTAGCGCTCTACATAGATTCATACATGCATAATCCATTGTAATAAACCTACTTATCATTTTGACACATTCTCTATTTAAATTTATTTTTAAAAAAAAATCATAAAAAAACAACCAAAAGACACACACAGTAACATAAATCTACTAATTTAATAGAGCACATACACCAACTGTCACCTAAACTCAACAATTTTCCCTTTCGGTTTTTGTTTCAAATTTTGTAAGATGTTTACATGTAAATAAAGTAAAAGCTTTTTAAAGGGATTTATAATTTAGTTTTAAAGGATAACAGGGAAATATATACAAATACATATTTATATGTGCATACTTACATTTAGAAATCGAAATTCACAAATTTACTTATACAAAAAAGCAAAGCACGCACACTTATATATTATTTATAATAACCCAGCTGGCATTTTGTATCATAACCAGGCAGACAACGTAAGTAGTACTTATCTAGAAATACATACTGGTTGGTTTTTTCTTTAACCTTTATGTGCTCGGGATTGTAAACTTACGTTGGCGGTCGGAAGTCTACATTTGTAGCAAATATATATTTCACAAGGGTAGACCCGTCTTTACCCGACATTCTATCCTACATTGGTCGCACGACTTGCATTTGAGCTCTTTTCGGTATAAATATCGCTCTTGAGAGGATATAATGATTTTGCATCGCTTGCGAACCAGTCTTTTATGCCATATGCTGCGTGCGTGGATGGGAAGTACTGTGTAAATCTAGTTCTTCCGCCATATGCAAATAGTTGTTCGTTAACTGATGTCTAAAATATGAATATTGAAAATTTATTACTACAATAACAACTATAATATGTAAGCGCACGTATGCATACTAGGGTATTCATTCGGTTGACCGTTAATCGAAAATTGAAATTTGAAAATTGTCTATTTTCGATTAACGATTAAACCGATTAATATCAGTCGATTAACCGATGTATATTTTTTTGTGTTTTTAATTAATTGTTTTGCCTCATATACATAAAGTATGTGTTTAGAAAATATTTTTTCATACACACAAAGAAGGTGTTCAGTGATTTTCATTTGAAATAAGGGCTTGCTGTCAACAGCTTTTTGGTGCACGAACTCTTTATATGTATGCGTTTAGTTATTTGTTTCTTCTCATATAAATCTTTTAACAGCATTAACCGAAATAATGCGAAGTCTGAAAAATTTTAAGAAATTAAAACAGAAAAATCCAGGAAGAGGACTGAGAAATAAGATATTCTGTATTATAGGTTGCTTTTGATTTCCCGAACATCTACGATAATTGAAAGAATTTTTTCAAAGTCAAATTTAATCAGAACTAAAGAAAATAAACGCTGAAATCCTAAACATTTAAGTCAAATTATTTGTTTAAAAGATTATTTTATAAGATTTTCTTAAACTATTAAAATACCTAAAAAAATGATCTTAGAGTTTATTGTTTAATTAATACATAATATGTGTTAATTAACAAATATGTATTACATATTTATTAATTATTCTTCTCGTTTCTCGTTTTAGTTCAAGAACTGTTATGTGTTATGTTTTTGGTTTTTTTTTACTAATAAGCTCCAAATAACAAATAATTTCTGCATTTTTTTATATTGAAATTACTTAATTTATAAAAAAAAAACTTTCTAAATCGGTTAACCAAAATTAACCGATTATTAACCGATTAAACCAACACCTCGGTTAATTAATCGTGCGATTAACCGATTAAAGCAAAAGCCCGATTAAATGAATACCCTAATGCATACACAAACGTTGGCAAGAAGGCAAGGAGTAAAAAAAAAATACTAAGGACCTAATCATGTAAAACGCAAACAATGTCATAAATATTTTGTAATTTTGTTGTTGCTTTCTACAGAAATACATGTACCGTTTTAAAAATTTCAACGCCTCAAGCTATGCAGCGTTTGAAATTTTTAAACGCAATGTGAATTTTTGTAGAAAGCAACAACAAAATTACAAAATATTTATGATTTTGTTCGTGCTTTCAATGTCATTCTTTGGCATTGCGTTGCGTTTTACATGATTAGGGCCTAAATGACATGTTCGGCATGACGCATTCAAAAAATTTAAGTTAATGTTAATATCCGTACATTTTATATGGTGTCTACAGTTATAGACTACCGGCCATGGAAGGTGATTTTGAATAGAAGGGCCTCGTGTTAGTGGCCAAAACTGCTAAGAATTAATTTTTAGGAAGCTACTGAACTTTCCAACCCTGTTGCTGTGGAAATTTTTTTTATTCAACTTTAAACTAGTTGCTTCATTTACAATATAAGTTCTAATAAAAGCAAAACTAAATTTGAAAACTTCAACAATATTTTTCATACTTAATTGTTGTTGTATAGTGTACGGATTTATTAGAGTAACCATTCAATTAATCGTTGTTCGACTAATCGAATAAGCTTTGCGAATAATTAAAATATCAAATTTCAAATAATGAATAACTCGAACAATTTTTTTGACAATTGAGTTTGACGTTCATTGTAAAAAATTCATAAGCATTACCTGATTTTATCCGACCTTTGATTTCTTTCTTACCTCTTACCATTCAAACGGCTGGATGAATTTTGACATATTAGTTATTGTTAGATTCGCTTTAAAAACTAAAGTATCCTTAGATAAGTAGTTGAAAACAAAAGAACGGATTGTTGGCGCAAAATAGTAATACGCTAAAGAAACAAATTACCCAAACCTACAAAGTAGTGCTTTAAAATTAAGAAAAATAAAGTTATCAGCCGTGTTCGGTAAATCGAATATATATGAGTGAAATTGAAATCGAACAAACTTTGAAAACTTATATTGAAGCTTATATTGAATTCCCGTATTAAGTTTAAATTTAATAATTCTACACCGAAATAAAATTAATGGACCCCGATTGCTGCTGAGCCTAATGCATGTATTTAACTTTGGCTTTTAGATAATTCTTTAGTCTGTTTAACCGAAGCATTGTTTACTTTGTTTATAGTTTATTCTTATTTTATTTCATTAATCTTGTTTCGGTCCCTGTATATTTTACAGCAGGGTTTTTTATATTTTATACTAGGAACACATTTGGGTAGTACGTAGTAAGAACGTAGGACGTAACGCTGTAAATTTCGTAGACGCGTTTTGTTTTCCTTTGAAAATAATATTATAAATATTGAAATTTATTGAAATTATTGTTTTTTTCTTGCTTCTATTTATATGTTTTCAAATATTCAATTTGAAAACACAAAACTAATTAAATTTTATATATTGCATTTTTCATTTTATATGACAATACGGCCAAAAGCGGCGTATGAAAAAAAATTAGATATATGCAGACGTACGACGTACACAGATACGCTTGTACAATTTTATTTGACAATGTATTTACGTCATATGATACTACGTTAATACGGTGCACTTGTGTTCCTACGGTTAATTATTTATTTTATTTTAAAGTTTTAAAACTGTATGTGTTGTATAAATGGATTGTTATTTAATTGTTTAATTGGAAAAAATTATTTGAATTATTCGACTTATTCGAACACATTAAAACTCTTGTTCGATTAATCGAACAAAATTTAAATTGAAAAATCGATTCATTTCTTACTCGAACAAAACGAAAAGTCAAATAATTGGATACTATAGTATTTACATTATAATAATTCTAGGCAGTTACCAGTGTGGCCATTTTGGCATTTTTGCAGCTTAATTTAGCATTAAAAATTTTTATTTAGATGCACAATTTTCATTTAGCACTTGGGATCTTATTACGCATTTTTATAAAATGTTTTTTAGCTTTTTTGGCATTATTTATTTGAAACATTTTGGCGAATAGTTTTATTGATTTGACTTAAATTTTTTTTATAAATTATAATAAATTTTGACTAAAAATAGTTGTACGCAAAATGGAGTTACGTATGAAAATAGATAATTCTTATGTTAAGAAGGGGAATATGTATTAGAAATGCCTTCATCATGTTTATTCTAAACATTATTTGTCCTTTGATATTACAATATTAAAGTACAAGAAAATTTCACTTTGTATTAAGATAAAAATTCTATAGTGTTCATGAAAACCATTTTTGCTCTAAACAGCTGAAAAATAATAATTTTAAAACTTAACTTAACTTTTTTAACTATAAGGCATAAAATGATCTATAGCATAGAAATAAAATCGTTTTAATTTTGCACGTATCAAAGGTTTGTGGGACCCCTAAATTTACAATTTAATCTCAACTACCTGTGCTACATATTTATATAAATCTGATAACCATTTATTTCAATTCCGTTAAAAAATAAGTCACTAAATTGTACTAAGTTTCGAATAAAATGTTATACTGGTAATACATTTTTATCAAAAATCGTTACAAATTTTAGCATTTTTAAAAATTCTTTTTTTTGTCACGTCTAATGCCAGATTTAGCTGTAACATTTTTTAAGATCTGGTCACACTGGCAGTTACTCCTGGAACCAGAGAGAGAGAAATAGAATTTTATAATTTATTTAACTGTTACATCATGTTTCACTTTCGTTGAATTCCTCTTTGTTTACAGAAGTTTATGAAAAGAATATGGGAATTTTCTTTCTTTTTATTTATTTATGTTTTAATTATGAACATAATTTTCTGACTCTGAGACCAATCAAAAATGTACGTTTTTCTTCTTGTAGTGTTGTTGTTGTTTCTACAACAGATAATTAATTAGTTTTTTAATTTACTTTTGTAGAATTGTTGTTGTTCCTACAACGAACACGAAATTAATTGTTTTTTGCCAATTTGTGTAGTGTTGTTGCTGTTTCCACAACAAACGGCGTCACGTATTAAGCAGTTCAGTAGAAATTTTATAATTTTTTAAATGCCTATTAACTAGTTATGAACTAGTCCAAAAACTTCCTCGTAACACTTTTAGCTGCAGGGAATCGAATCTTTAAGGAATCAGATTCACGAGCAAAATTACCATATATAAGCTCATTTTTGGTTCGTAAATGAGATTCTCGTTGTGTGGAAATGGTACCCTACCAATGAATCAGCTCAATTTTCTGAATCTGTTTTGAGCTTATAAATTAATTATATGGGAATCCTTTTTCAATCGCTCTAGTGATAAATCAGTTTTAAATTCAAAACATTTAGAAATCAGTTTTTATAGATACGAATGAATCGCATAAGAATACTTTTTCAATCGCTCAAGTGATGAATCAGTTTTTAATCATCAAACGTAATGTGCACATACGAGGGCGGATCAATAAGTCTTTTTTAATGAAACACTTTTTTACAAAAAAAATTTATTTTTAACATAATCTCCTTTAAGCTCAATACACTTAGTCCAACGTTTCTCCAATTTGTGTATCTTTCACGTATAAATTGATCCGCCCTCGTATAAAGAACTCATTTTGTTACACTCGGGCAAAGGAATTTGCGGAAATTTCCTTACTTTCACAATAACTTGTTTCTTTTTTATCTCATTCATTCTATCGTCATTTATATCTTCCAATATAGAAAAGATTAGAATGGATTTATATGAAATACTATAAGGCATGTCCTTAAATCCGCAACCGTAACAAGCCTACAGCTACGGTCCCACTTGTCAAATAATTGACGAAAAAACGGGAGCAACATGCAAGCTAAAAAATATAATTTCTTTTGTGATATTAAGGCCATGCAAAATTTGACTAACTATTAATGAAGTAGTTGGTTATGCTTATTTGGTCAAATATTCAATTACTGTGACCCTTGCTTAACAATTTGAATCTTGACTTAAGCTCAAATTATACTAGAACTAACCGCAACCAAACAAAACAGCTGCTTGAACCAACCTAATGGGCAGCACTGTTTTCGACTATAGGTGACTTGCCATAACGCCATAACCATGCAAAGCAATTGAATTTTGGTTTCTATGGTCTTGATAATTCCTATGGTATTATGTTTATGCCACGTCTATTTGGACCTTTTCTAAAGAGGCACAGAACAAAAAAGCTCATTCGGACGTTAATTCAGGGCTGTAAGAACTACAATTATTTGGCACTGAAATCTAATAGCGCATTTACATTACACCGAAATCTTGTTGGTTTAAGTCTGACAATCATTTTAAAATACTTCATTTAGGAAACATTGAATGCAATTAATGGAATTAATATCAATTCAATTGCGATCAAACTTTTTTTTCAATCAATTCGTCTGAATCCAGTGAATGTCGGCTTTTCTTGTAGAAGGAGAACGAACGAAGATTGATTCTGATTTAATTTTGATTGCATTTACTGGATTTAGTTGCATAATACATAACCCAAAAAAACTACACAAACACATAAGCAGGGTACATTTGTACCCCATTATAATTATTAAACATTTTCAGCTTCACAGCAAAAAATATTTGTTTAAAACCTATCGAAATATAACAAATTAATAAAATATTTTTTTATACTTGATACAATTCTGAATTGCTTATTAATTCTTATAACAAAAAAATTATGACAAGCTCTATATCAATATACATTAGGTATGGCAATCCCGAAATCCCGATCAGCGAATCCTGGGATTTGAATTTTTTTTTATTCTGGCGTTTTCGGGATTTAGTCAACCCGGAATTGTTAACTTAATTTTTTTGTTTTACCTTTCTTTATAAAAAAGAAATTAACCCTCGGTCTTACACATGTTTGGATTTTCACATTCGTAACACATGAGTCTAGCTAGACCCAATTAATTTTTCAATATACTGTACTCGAAAAAAAATTTTTTTAGTATGCATATTATTTTTATTTATTATTAACACATTTTCAGCTTTCAACATTTTTCCAAAAACTGAAAAATAAGCACGATTTATTTCTTAAAAAGTATATGTACACATACCAAAAAATTGGTTCAATAATATCTACAAAAGTATTGGCTTTATGAAACATGTAAAATCAACTTAAAAAAAAATAAAAAAATTGTTTGAGCATTGAATATTCAATATTGAAGAGAACCAGTGTTTAAAAAACTTAAGTCAAAAGTCGCAAAATTTTAACTTTTCAATGCTTTTACTTTTCTCTGCTTTTTAAAATCAAACATTGATTCTGTTAAAACTTATGAAAACAATCGGCAGTCGTGTGCTAAGTTTTCTTCTGCTTTTGATAAGTTAAAAAAATCAAAATCACAAGCAGTGTCTTTGCTTTCGAAAGTTGCCAGAAGTCGCAGTCCTAAAAGCAGGCAGTCTTTTAGTTTTGTACATTTTTAACAGAAAAATATTCTCTTTTCTCTTCTGTTTTTTTTTACATTTATACTTACTCACACACAAGGGTGCCAGATGGTGTTGGTAAAAAATCGGCATATTTAAAAAAAAAAAAATCGCATATTAAAAATGTCTATTTTAAACACAAAAAAACATGTTTTTAATAACAAAATCGAAAAATTCAGCATTACATATAAAAAGTAAAAAAGTAAACGTTTTACAACGGCTTATGTAAATTTATATATTGTAAAGTTCAGCCCTATTTAATTACATTTAATGAAAAATTCAATTATGCGGATTTTAGCGATACGGAACAAATTTTTTTTTGGGATTTATAAAAAAAATATTTTTAATTATTCTAAAAATACAAATATTTTTGTCAAAAACTAAAAAATAAATGCTACGGCGATTTTGGCGATTTTTGACATTGAATTTGGCGAAAAAGTTCAAAATCAATCTGACAACCCTGATTGGGACTTATAATTTGCAAATACAAAGAACTTTTTGCTTCTGCGACTGTTTGCGACTTACAAAAGCAAAGAGATTGATTTTACTTTTACTTGCGAAACTGTTCAAAAGAAAAGAAAATCAAAATCACAATTTTTAAAACAACTGCTGGCAAAAGTTTCGTTCAACTGTTTGTTTTTCGTTTTGTGATTTTGCTTTAACTGAAACTGTTGTTGATTTTAGAAGCACAAGCAGAAGTCAAATCAAAAGAAATGAAAGTTATTGCAGTTTTTTAAACACTGAAGAGAACCAATTCGTTTGACGATTTTGGTTGGGTTCTTTTTATGCAAATACAATGGGCAGTCAGTGCCATAATATCCAAAATACTGCAAAAGAAAGCAAAAGTATATCTTTTTTTGGATTGTTTTGTTGTAAAATGTAGTCAAACCGGATTTCTGCAGGTTTGGTCGCCTCGCCTTCACAGTATTTAAAATAATGGACAGTTAAAAGAAAATTGACACATTTATTATTTTTATGGCACATATTTTACTGCAAATTAAGAAAATCTTTATGGAATCTTCAAAATGATGATAATAGGAATACGAAGTTTGGCCTTCTAGTATGAAAAAAATAACTGAAACAGTTGTGCAACCACTATTACAGTACGGCTTTTAAATCTGAAGCATGACATTTTCGGGTTGAATGATTTTCATTCAAAAATTCCACATAACAATTTAGTGCTGCTTTATCATCAGGAAGTCGACGTTCGCGTGTTATTCCATCGTCAAAGTGTCAGTGCAATGAATCGGTGGTAAGACATCGCTCCTGTGTAAGTTGTCTGATAGCTGCAAAATCTCAGAGTACTGTTGTGGGAAATCTCTTGAACACCTCAATTGGAATAGAGTCTTTACTATTGGCCTAACTTTAAAACGCATATTATTTTGACGCAGCACATCTGCATACTGTTTATTAAATTTTGTTCCATCTTTTCCATAGAAATAATCACCGGCAGAGTTGGGTTGTCTAATTTGTGCACGTAGGTTTTCTTCATCATCCCGAGAATTACACGATTCATTTGGTTTAATGACCAAAGTATTTTTAGTATCGTAAGAACGGTTGAATTTCATAACCATCCTCAACAGCTTTCTCATCTTATAAGCCATTAGCCTCCGCTTTCGCATGTAAAAATCAGCATCAGAACGCGAGTTACTTGAGTTACTTGTTAGTGTGCTCTTCAAAATTGAGAACTAGATGAGGTGACTAGTTTGCGTTTTTAATAGATTTAAATGAAAAATAAAAGATAATTGCACAAAAAAAATAATTAAAAACAGCAAAAAAAAAAATAGAAGATTTTAAAAATACATCATCTTATATATGTATATGGGTCTGGCCAGACCATATGTGTTACAAATGTGTGTGTGCAGTAAAATTTTCGAAAGAGTTTCCTGCTATATCCTTTCCAGGATATCTTTTTTAAATGTTTATAGCCAACTAAATTTTAGAAGGGTACCTGAAATTTCAAGTATCTCCCTGTGTGTTAAATATATTAAAATAACATTTTGAATTTAAAAAGTTCTAGCCAGACTCATGTGTAAGACAAAGGGTTAATCATGACATTCTCCCTTGAGAGGATGGTAGGGAACACAATATTGATCTTTTATATTTATTTAATTAACTCTGTTAATGCTGTCATTGAAAACGAAAGAAACAAGTTAAAGTCTGTTATTCTTTTTAAGCGTGTCCAACAATTATAAAGAAATTTTAATGTGAGAAGTGCTGAAAATAATTAAAGAAGAAAATTAATTAAAGAAGGAAATGTCTTTTGAAATGCACAAAATAAAAAGAAAAACCGAAAGTTCCGTGTGGTTTTATTATCTAATTGATTCCACTGGTGCACCAAATGCAAAAATTTAACTTTATTCTTTACAGGTTAAGGCTTATTAAAGTGTTTTTCCGAGAGTGGGCAGAGAACCTGCGGTAATATATGCAGCAATTTTACGAAATTAAGTAGTGTAATTTATACAGTACATAATTCCGACCACTAGTGGTGGTGGGTATAAAAATGTGTTTTTGTTAAAACAAGATTTTTATGGTTAACGAAAAAAAATTGATTTTATAAATTTAGTCGAATTTTATAAATTAGTCGAAAAAATTTTAATAGAATCTTGCAAATAAATCAATTACTAGTTTGCTCTTTTCAATTACTTTATTAATTATTTTTTCATTAAGTTTGAAACAACTGAGGTAATTGAGTAAAATATAGATTTAATGTATTTTTTAATTGAATTAACACATTGTTGGAAATGGTACGTTATTTTTTTATCATATGTATTTTTAATTAAATTAATTATTAATTAAGAAAACATTACACCAATTAGTATTGTGGTTATTTTATTGAACTGTTAATGGTATTTCGATATTTAAATCAGGTTTAAGTTCATTGAATTAAATTTTCATTGAATTATTTTTATGAAGAAAGGAATTTTACAACATGAAATTAATTAAAATTTCCCAGTAAAAACTTGTGTTTTTTGGAAGCACTTAAGAGAAAAAGCGCATAATCGAGCGCTTCAATAAGAGAGATCTTATGCAGCAGTAAATGATAACTAATAAAATACTTATACAAAAAAAGCTGCTATTTTAGTGCTGACAACGAAGAAGTTTTTTAAGCGAAAAAATAAAAATGTATTATATATATATATATATATATATATGTGTTCCCATCGATCCTTTAAGGAGCACAGGGCCTCAAAAATGTATTATGGTTTACGAAAAGGTATTTAAACCAGTAAAATCTAAACTTTAATGAATATGTTAATATAGTTAGCCCTTAAAACAGTACGTTAGGAGTGCTTTATTTGCATATTTTGTTATGTTGAAAGAAGCGCTTATTGTCAGCAGAAAATAGTCCTCCAAACAGGAAGCACCCCATACAAAAATAAGGCATCCAATCAGCAGGTTTGAATCGACTTGAGGTAAGATTCATACATTAAACCTGCCTGAACATGTAAATCAATTAAAATAGGTAATCATTGATTCAAAGCAAATTTCGATCGTCCAAGGTAAAATACCATTTGGTTTAAAGATTGATGTTTGACTAATGACGTCATCAGTCGTTAATGGCGGTGAGTGCTAAACGGCAAACCCCTCTGAAGAAATTGTGTGGTTACAATCGAAACTAGTCAGGGCAACCTGTCCATGAATACCTGGGTTCAATTCCCAGCTCAGTCAAGAATAAAAAATTATCAATAAATATTAATTCATTTCATGTTGTAAAATTCCTTTCTTCATAAAAATAATTTAATGAAAATTAAATTCAATGAACTTAAGCCTGATTAAATATCGAAACTTGGATTAGAAAACATTACACTTTTCAATATTTACAAATTTTAGTAATCAATATTATCATTAAACCACTTTGTAATATTAAAAGAATTATACAACTTTTGTTTCTAAACCTCTTTTAAAGACGTTTTTTAAAAAATATCTATAAAATCGCGGGATTTGAATTTTTAAATCGCGAATCCCGGGATTTGCGAAAACCAGACCCGATTGGCATCCCTAATATACATACAGTAGGCAAACAACCAAAAAATACCACGCAAAAATAATATTTATTTTAGAATTCTTTAATTAAAAGCCGGATACATGGCGTTTTAACATAATTCGGGTACGCTGAATCCAGTGGTGCCCGCGGTTTTTTAAGATTGGCTCTGGTTTTCGAGATATACCGTTATTTCAAAAATGGAGGAAGTTGCACAACATATGTTCGTGTAACTCAAAAACGCTTTAGCTTATTGAAAAAACTTAAGAAACCGCAATAAAATTTCCTTTAAGAAAATTAAAACTTCTTTCTAATATGCGCAGTCGTTTTAGAAACATAAAAATAATTTTTTTAACAAAATTTCGAAATTTTTGTTTTTTAAAAATTCATAAAAAATTGGAAAATGCAGCTATGCTTCTAATTTTTTGCAGTCGTATAAAAAACGAGCCATAAATGATTTAAATCTGTTTGCAACTTTTGATTTTATTCACAAAAGTCGACAAATTTTAATCATGTGACTGCACTTAAATCGGTTGCAATCTTCTACAGCTTTGCTTCTATTGCATGACTTAGTTCCGTTCTTGTTTGGATTCTTATTTCATTTCTGTGGTAGTTGAGTTTTAACAATGCTCTAAATCTAATTAAGATTATAGTTCTGACTCTAGTATAGATGAAAGTTCAAAGTTTAAACTTAGATTATTTCCTAGACTCTACTTTAAATTCTAGTCCACATTTTAACTAAAATTTTAATGTAGACTTACTGGCTGTTTTTCAAACTAAAAAAACAATTTTCGTTTAGACAAAAACCAATTTGAGTATTTTTTTTATTGTTGTCTCAATATAAATTCCCACGCGAAAATTTTTATTTTATTTTGAAAAACAAGCAGTTAAGTCCAGTGCCTTATTTAGATTCTGGCTCAGATTTAAGTTAAGATTCTAAATTGCACTGCTGCCTCGACTCTTGTAAAAACACCTCACTTTTTATGCAAAATGTGTCTCTGTTTTACATAAAAAAACTACATTTTACACAAACAGTCACTATTTACACAAAACGTCACTTATTTGTATACAAGAATTCACCTTTTACACAGAAAAATCACCTTTTATTGAAAAACTTATATCTTGTACAAAAAATGGTCACTTTCTTCACAAAAAACTTAAGTTTTTACACAAACTATTACTTTCAGTCAGTTTTTTATACAATATATGAGTTTTTACACAAAAAGTCCTTATTATATAAAAATTCGCTTTTTGTCTCAAAAAGAAAGTATCAATAATTTAAACTGGGTTATTTAGTTACAAAGAATTTTGAGATATTTGATTTGCGAGTGTTTGAATGAAGCCTTAACCCTAGAATTCTCGGTAACTTTTTACCACTGAGTTCTCCTCTTGGTCTGGCCAGACCACAATTGGTACAGCTTAAAACCCCAATTAAATAAAAATTAAATAAATATATTTTTTATCGAACGTGTGCTTATTACTTTAGATTATACAAATATATTATATAATTTAATTATTTCATTATTTTATTCCATATGCTGAAACGAGTTTTGCATTAGGTTTTTGTAGCTAGATTGAACTAAGCGCATAATGGGCCGTAGTTTTCTGATTTTATTCAAACTTGATTCATTCGATTTAGAACTTATCATTTCTAGAATTCACTTATCTGTTTTTTTTAATATTTTGTCCTATTTGAAATATCTTTCAAGGAAAAAAAAAATTTGGTATGGCTAGAACAAGAGTGTCATTTTATAGACTTTTATATAAAAATGGAATTTAATCTAAATTAGATTCATTCGATTCAGAACATATCATTTATAGAATTCATGTCCATGTTTTTTTGATTTTTTGTTATATGCGTAAAATATTACAAGCAAAACACAAATTTGGTCTGGCCAGACCAAGACGGTAATCCTGGGGTTAAATGGTAGTCGTGTTTACTGAATAGAGCGAGAAATTTATTTTTATGTGTTGCTGTTTTCCTGTCATGTAACAAAAATATTTAACTTAAAATGTTTGAAATATTGACAGCATAATGTTTATTTTTTTATTTACATTATCTCCACAAATATTTTCGTAAATGTATTTAAAGCTATAGAATATATTTTTGCTATGTATTTACTTCAAAGTTTCTTGTTTCATTTTTTTTTTCATTGTTTTTTGTAGTTCTCTGTTTATTTTGCTTTTGCTGAATTTGGATGTGTTGTAAATTTTTTTTTTATGAATTATTCCTCGTTTCTTCTTAAACAAAAGCTTAAAAGGGAAAAGTTTTGTAATCGAAATATTTTTATTGTTCCTTTTGTATTTCATATTTATTTGTAGTCTAAAGTGTATTGTTTAGCTGGCATCGGGATATATCATGTTGACATTTGGCAGATGTTTATTTTGTTTGTGTTTAAATAAAAAAAAAAAAAAAAAAAAAATTTAACGTATTGTGAAAAGGGTTTGTCAATTTCAAAACGATATCCTTAATAACAAACAACAGCAACATTTAACTTTAGGTTAAGAAGGTGTTAAGTGTGCTCGAGAAAGTGATAGTTAGTATCAAAATGTGTAACATACTTATGAGTGTTTTAATCTAGATTTTTTAAAGCATATGTTAAGGGAGTTTTTTTTTTTTTGTTTAATTGTAGATATAAACACCTCTTTATTGCGCATTTGTTTTTACAGTTTGGCGATAACACTTGGCTAAATTTCTCAAAAATATTAAAACAATAATACAAATCTTAGCAAATATTTCAGCATTTTAAGCTAAAAAAAAAGAAAAAAATACATAAAGGTTGGAGCGACTCAAGTTGTATGGAAGCAAAATTCGTGCAAGGTGTACCCTCTTCAATACGAACCTTGGACTTTTTTAAGATGACATTTCAAATTTTTCGGCTCCAGCTTTGACCTCTCGTGAGCTGGACCATTTTGAAAAAGGGTCTATTTTTGCATGTTTTGTTAATTGGAGAATCTGTTTCCTTACCAACACATACAATATGGGTATCATAAGAAATGTTATTTAAGGCGCTTCCAACTGTATATACAATTTGTCCAAGGACGTCATCCATGTCCTTTTTCTAATGCCAAATTAACATATTTAAATCTTAAGTCGATTTAATTACATAAGGGTCCACCTTTTTTTGAAATTCGTGCTAGTTCGCAAAAATGCAATGGGGTGGTAACCCTTCGTTTTTAATAGGGCAATATGGGTATAAAATTTTGTCTTTTGCCAAGCACATCATCTTTGTACTAATCGACTAAAGATTCGAAGATCGAAGAAGAAAAAAACCTTTCTTATGATACCCATACTGTGTACGTTGGTAAGGAAACAGATTCTAAAATTAACAAAACATGCAAAAATAGACTCTTTTTCAAAATGGTCCAGCTCACGAGAGGCCAAAGCTGGAGCCGAAATATTTTAAATGTCATCTTAAAAAAGTCCAAGGTTCATTTTTAGGAGAGTACATCGAGCACTTTTTATGGTGAGTCGCTCTAATAAAGGTTAATTTGAAACAAAAAGTTCAAATTTACGTAAAATTCTCAGCCAAAATTAAATTTTTAACATAAAAAGGCCTTTTGACCAGAAAAATCGCAGTATTTGAACTAAAACTTCGTTCTTTTCTTAGCTTTAATTCTACATTATTTACTAATATTTCTTTGACTTTTATACAGGGTGGAAGTCACTGATTTTCCGTTAATAAGTTGGTATATTTTTCACAAAATCTTCAGCCGGTTGCATAATCTTGAGGTTAAATTTTTTGTGCGGATACAGGCATAACTTATTTTTGTTATTATTCTCTGCAGTGACATTTTGGACATTTAAATCTGAGTGGCTCGCTAACGAGTCGATGATATAGAGTTTTCGTATACGCTCTTCCAAGCTCGTTGATATTATTTTGACTTTGTGCTTCAAAAGCTCTCCAAGAAAAGGCCCTAACACATCGCGATGTCTGAAGAGGAGCGTCTCGGCTGAACGACATCAATTTAAGGGCTGTGAACAAACTTTTCACCTCAGAGATCAAAACTGCCGTTCTTGATTTCGTGATGGGGCAGTTCTAATGTTAAAAAATTTCGAAATTTGGGCTTGAATTATTAAATTTTGACCAGCAAAATAAAATTGAACAATGACTGCTCGTTCCTTAATCGTATACATGGCTACTGAAACTCGACAATGCTGTTTCTACTATTGAAAAATAAAAAAAATTCAAAACAAGTTAGAGTGCTATATTCGGCTGTGCCGAATCTTTGATACCCTCCACCGAAAGAAGTGGGCTCTATATGATAAATACATATTTATTATTTACAAAACTTTACAAAAACGAACGTCAGCATTAAAATTGGTTGCGGTTTATACCTTTATTAAATCATTGAGAAAGTTTTATGCGTTTCTTGTCAGAACTTTGAACTGACTTGAGTAAAATATCATGGTTCGAAACAGTTTTAGCTGAACTAAAATGATTTTAGAAGGGTAATTTGTATTGGACCTTTGGTAAATTAAGGACCAATCATCCCGAAATTCTGAATACGGATTTCTGACATTGCTTAAAATAAATTACAATAAATTTCCAAATAGCAGTGCAATTAGCTTTAGCGTTAACAGTGAATTTTACAAAATTGCATGATATTTTTTCTGGCCATATGAATCTAAGTTGGAAGAATTTTTACCGCAATATATATATCTTTTATGGTTTTAGACGAATTTAATTATTTTCTCAAAGTGGGCTTTATTTGGTTTTAGGCGCAATAAACTGTTTTCCGAGAGTAGGGTTTATAAGGGGCCTAGACTAAACTATGGACTAATCTGCACGAAATTTAACAGTGTGATTTCTAGTCCTATAAAACTGTACCGTACCGAATTTAATTATTATAGCATTATTAATTACGGCTTAAGGCGTACTTAAATATTTTCCGGGAGTAGGGTTTAAAAATTTTACAGTGTGATTTCTGGTTCTATTAAATTGTGATGAACCAAATTTTAGTACGATAGCGTTAATAACAGTTTTAGGCGTACTAAACAGTTTTCCGCGAGTAGGGTTTATATGGGGCTTATGGTTAATTATGGGCCGATCTTCACGAAATTTAATAGTATAGTCGCATAAAGCGAATTTGTGAAAAAGGTTATATCATTCCGTGCATTATTCCACCATTTATCTTAGTTTTTGGACCAAAATTATCAATTTTTTTTGGGTTGTGGTTCCACATTTTGATTCACAGTTCTGATCCTACTGAATCGATGTTGCTGAACTTCAATCACAAACTGCTTAGGATAACTACAAGCAATTTGAGACCAAGTTGGTTTTTTTCTTTTGAGTTTTTCGAAAGTGAGCGTGTTTTCAACATACAGACGGACATGGCTAAATCGACTTAGAATTGCTCAAGGAGCCAGAATATGGGGTTTTAGATGTATAATAAGATAGTTACACATAGAATACCAAACTTAGTATACCCTCATTTACCACTAGTGGTGGTGGAGGATATAAAAGTTATATCAAAAATAAAAAAAATTCAGTGACTTGTGGTCCACCCTGTTGTTACATTGATTTCAATACATCTTTTAAGACATTTTAATACTTTACTTTTTTCATTACTTTAAAAAAGAATATTAGTATCCTTTCAATGTCCTTTTCATTTTTTTTTTCATTCATAATCTGAGTATTTGAAATCAAAGTTAATGTATTTTATCATTTACCTTAATAACATTCAATACGAACATAATCCACATTCCTATAAAAAATACGTTAACAAATTTTCTTTTAACAAAATAGAAAATCCTTGAACAATTTCATATCTTTTTTTTTCTCTACTTTTAAGCAAACAAATTTAATCAAATAACAATTTTTTTTTCATGTAGCGTAAAAAAATAGAGAACGTAAGGACTACTTTTAGGCATTTTCATTTGTATTGCAAACTAGAAATTGTCTATTCAGCAGGAAATTTAAAATTCAAAAAAATTACCCTTAGCAATCAAAGCGATAATACTGTTGATGATGATAACATTTGTTATCCTTATCATAATAATAATCATCAACATCATCATTATCGTTATCGTCGAAAGCCGAATCATCAAAATCAATTGATTGACCTTAAGAAATATAGAAAAAACCCGAAAGAGAAAAAAGTTTAATGAAATAAACTAAAAATGAATATTTAAGCAAATATGTACATATTTATAAAAACGGTATTAGAGAAAAGTTTGTAAGATAGAAAAATAAAAATATATGCCCAGGGTAGAAGGAGCAAGCAAAACAAAATTCAGAATTTTTCTATTTTTTATCTATTCATTTATCATTAATGGGCAAAAAAAAAAAGTTTGTTTAACTTTTGACTTGTTATGATTTTTGAGAGCGACTTGTTTATGAAACTCAAGAAAAAACCTTTTACTTGACTTTTGCTTTCTAGCTTTACTCTTGCGATGTCAAAATTACTCAGGACGGAAAAGTTAAATGAGAAAAACTTCGATCTGTTAAGTTAAGGTTAAGCGATTCTAATATAAATTCAATGCTGATTTGAGTTTAAAATGCAATTAAGATTTCAGTTCAGTTCAGACTCTTTTTTAGATTCTAGTTTGCATTTTTCTCCAGTTTTGATTCAACCCATTTTTCGCCACACCAAGTCAACTGACAATATAATATCGAAAAGAGTTTTTAAGTAACTGAAAGATAGAAAAACAGTATGAGTGCTGGTGCTTATAATCACCGGTCGGCGAAAAATGGATTATGGTTAGACTCAAGTTCTGATTGCCGATCACATTCTAGTCTTCCTAACATTTTAAGCTAAAAAGTTTAGATTTTACTTTAAAAAAGCGGCTGCCATAAAATTACCCTAAGCAAAATCGCCTTAAGCAATGTGTGAAAAATGGCTCAAAACTTTTCCATATATATTCGCGTGATTTTAATTTTTTTTAATTTTTTTTTTTGGCGATTTTTCGTTATAATTGGGTAATAATTAAATTTTGCCATGGTTGTTTGTTTTTTTTTTTTTTTTTTTTTTTTTTTTGTTTAGGCGATTTTTCGTTTTCTTATTTTGACAAATTCAATACTTAGTGGAAAATATTCTGCCTGGCCCACAATGTCGACAAGAACATTTCTTTCTTATTTTTCTATTGAAAACAAAAACAAATTCTAGTTTTTTATTATTGTTTTCAATACAAATATGCGAAAGAAATGTCATTGTCGACATTGTGGGCCTGGCAGATTATTTTGTGGGGATGCACTGTATGTAAATATGTTAACTAATGAACAAAAGAATTAGGACAAAACTGGGTCCTGCAAAAAGTTAAAATCGTAAACTTCATATGGCAGTGTAAATGGAACAAAAATACAGGATTTTTATTAATCACAATAATGCAAAATAAAATTTTTGCATATTTTTAAATAACATATGTGAACGAAAGCTCTAAACCTATCGAATGACATTTCGAGAGGAGGTATTCAGTCGACTAGTCGTTATCGAATGCCATGATCTCAAAATTTGCACACAAGTAATTCTATATCGAGCATAAATGCGACGATATTGCCCCAGAGTCTAACTCCAACAGTTAGACTCTGTTGGAGGACAGTTTAACATCTTCTTTAGATTAAATTTCAGATTCGGATTTAAGTTACTGTGCAGCCTTTGATTTAGATTCCGGCTTATCTCTTGACTGAGGTAACAAATTTCGATTCTGATTAAAGTTTTAGTTTAAATATATGCAAGTTCAAAGCGACACTAATCCTAGTCAAGGATAAATTTAATTTCAGATTAATATTTCTGTTTGATTTTAATTCTGATTCTGGGCTAAATTCTTCATAAGTAAGATTCCGGATAGGGGTTTTGTTTAATTTCCAATTCATATACTAATTCCGATTTCTCATGTTCCAGTTTCAATTCCAGTGTATTATTTTTATTTTGCCGGAGTAGTTAAAATTCTAGTCCGACTAAGACTCCTCATCTCTAGCTTAAATCCTTAATTTCTGCACATTTGATGGCTATGACATAAATAAAAAAAAAACCAATTGAACCAAGCCCTCGCCCACAAAAGGGAAGCTATCCACACTGAAAATAATGATTTATTTGAAATTTGCACTAGGGTATTCATTCTGTTAACCGTTAACCGATTAACCGATTAATTACTACCCGATTAACCGATCGGTTAATTTAAAATTGGCTTTTTTCGATTAACGATTAAACCCGTTATTTTAAGCTGATTAAACGACGTAACAAAATTTTGAATTTTTGGCGGTATTATAAAATATTTTTTTGTGTTTTTAATTATTTTTTTCGTCTCATGTGCCAAAGGAATGCGTATTTTTTCATACAAACAAAGAAGAGATGTTCATTTTAAGCAGGTCTTTGCTGTCAACAGCTTTTTGTTTCATGTACTTTTTATAAGGGCACTTCCAGTATGACGCGACGTGATATATGTACGACAGAATTAAAAAAAAAATTAATGAAGAAGTCAAATTTGTAAAAATATATTTTAATTTATAAAGTAATAAGCAGCACTAAGAATTTAAAACAATCAACCCTAAGGATTTGAAGATATAAGCAAAAATATGCGCCTGCATGACGTTACAAAAAAAAAAAAAAAAAGCGGATATTGACTTGCATTACAAAACTGCATAAGTCTGCGAATTGAGCAAGACCGTTCGTATAAAACCTTTTTCAATAAGCTTTCGACTTATAAAGATTTATTTTCCAGGCTATCAAATTTTAAAGTCTTTGCTCGTTTTAGGTACATATGGGTATTTCCAGCAAAAAGTCTACTTTTTTTAATATAACTCCAGAATCAATCTTTTAACAGAATTAACCGAAACAATTAGAAACGTTGAAAATTCAAAAAAAAAAAAAAAAAATTAATACAGAACTCTAATGACATAATCGAAGATTTTATACGTTTAGAGAAATCCAGGAAAAGGTCTGAGAAATTAGATATTCTCTATTATGGATTGCGTTTGATCTTTCCAACATCAAAAATATGTAAAAGAATTTTTTTTAGTCAAGATTAATCAAAACTAAATAAAAGAATTCCTTAAATCCTAAACGTTTTTCAAAAAGATTATTTTTAAGGTTTCCTTAAACTTTAATTAGTATTGTGGTTATTTTATTGAACTGTTAATGGTTTTTAATCCAAATTTAAATATTTTTTAATTAGGCTTAAGTTCATTGAATTTAATTTTCATTAAATTATTTTTATGAAGACAGGAATCTTACAACATGAATTCAATTAAAATTTTTATTGATAATTTTTCATTCTTGACTGGGCTGAGATTTGAACCCAGGATTTTACGGACAGGTTGTCCTGACTAGTTTCGATTGTAACCACACAATCTCTTCAGTGGGGTTTGCCGTCTTACTCACTCGGCTATTGCAGCCGGATGACGTCAATAGTCAAACATCAATCTTTAAACCAAATGGTATTTCACCTTGGTAGATCGAAATTTGCTTTTTTGAATGAATGACTATCTATTTTTAATTGATTTACATGTTCTTCCTAACTTCTGTTTTGTCGTACTTTTTGTCAAGAATTCTTCTTGAAATCCAAAGTACATTTTTTTGTTTTTCCTGTTTTTGTCTTTCTTTTTTCTTGTTGACCTTTTTCAGCACAACTTGAAGGACAAATGTAAAGATAGCTCGTGCCTTAGCTGTTAACAAAAACTTTAACCTTAAACCTAAAACTATTGAAATAACTAATACAATTATCAAACAGTTTATTTTTCAATTAAGACATAATATTTATGTATTATTTAAAAAATATGTATTACATATTTATGAATTATTTTTTTGTTTGCTCGTGTTAGTTCAAGAATTGTAATGTTTGTTATGTTATTGCTTTTTTTTTAAAATTAACTCTTAATAATAAATAATTTATTCATTTTTATGTACTTAAATTACTTTAATTTATAAAAAAAAAAACAAATAGATATTGGGAATTATTTCTTTTCATAAGCAACTTTATTATATTCAACATTTTTTATTTTTTCGAATTTATTCTATGAGTTTAATTTCAGTTATGTATTTTATAAAGCTTTTCGTAATAGGTCTATTCCTTGAATTTTTTTTTTTTTAACACATAACTGAAATTTAACTCATAGAATAAATTCGAAAAAATAAAAAATGTTGTATAAAAAAAAGTTTTATTAATCCGTTATCCGATCAATTACAAAATTAACCAATTATTAACCGATTAAACCAAAACCTCGGTTAATTAATCGAGCGATTAACCGATTAAGGCAAAAGCCCGATTAAATGATTACCCTAATTTGCACAGATGATAGACAGAAAATTAAATAAAATTAAAAAAGTCAATTGGACCACGCCCCACAGTGCTCTGTTCCCATAGAGTGAATCGACAAGACTAGAGTTCTTATCGCAGAACCAAAAGTTAAGTATACTGATACTTACTGGGAACAGCTTATCCTCCAACAATAAATTTCAGTATTTTTATCAATTATAAAAATTGGGAATTAAGCACAACAAACCAAATCATTTAATGAAAAATGATTTAAACAACTTTTTTGATAATAAATTTCCAAGTGCACGTGCATAAAAAACTGAACTTTGAAATTGTTTTATTTTGATTTTCTTACGAAAACAATAAAGCAATTTGTTTTTGTTTTTAATTTTGTTTTTTCTTAACCCAGTTACAACTACAATTGATGTTGGGAGAATATCAATTAATTGTAGTAGGGAATGTAAGAAAAGATAAAATGACTGTTTTATTGTTGGTATTTTGTTTAAGTTTTGATATCGTTGCAAAGAAGACTTTTTGAGTGTTTGTAGGTAATTCTCATTCCCTCTGTAGTTTTGTTTGCTGATAGCTTTGGCTTTTCTAAAATTATTTAGGAGAACGTTTCCTGATGATCTGGCCTAAGCAACCAGTGAAATGCGCATAGGAACAGCTTATCCTCCAACAATAAATTTCAGTATTTTTTATCAATTATTTAAAAAGGGAATTAAGCACAACAAACAAAGTCTTTTAATAAATAATTGTATTCCCAAAAACAACTTTGATAATAAATTTTTGCAAGTGCACGTGCATAAAAAACTGAACTGGCAAATTGTTTTTATTTTGATTTCTTGCGAAAACAATAAAAGCACTTTGTTTTTGTTTTTAATATGTTTTTTCTTTATCCACTTACAACTACAATTAATGTTGGGAGAATTCCAACTAATTGTAGCGGGAAATGTAAGAAAAGATAAAAACTCATCACTGATTTATTGTTTGGTATTTTGTTTAAGCTTTGATATCGTTGCAAAAAAGACTTTTTGAGTGTTTGTAGGTAATTCTCATTCCCTCTGTAGTCTTGTTTGTAGATAGCTTTGGCTTTTCTAAAATTAGTTAGGAGAACGTTGCCTGATGATCTGGACTAAGAAACCAGTGAAATGCGCATAGGAACAGCTTATCCTCCAACAATAAATTGCAGTATTTTTTATCAATTATTTAAAAAGGGAATTAAGCACAACAAACAAAGTCTTTTAATAAATAATTGTATTCCCAAAAACAACTTTGATAATAAATTTTTGCAAGTGCACGTGCATAAAAAACTGAACTGGCAAATTGTTTTTATTTTGATTTCTTGCGAAAACAATAAAAGCACTTTGTTTTTGTTTTTAATATGTTTTTTCTTTATCCACTTACAACTACAATTAATGTTGGGAGAATTCCAACTAATTGTAGCGGGAAATGTAAGAAAAGATAAAAACTCATCACTGATTTATTGTTTGGTATTTTGTTTAAGCTTTGATATCGTTGCAAAAAAGACTTTTTGAGTGTTTGTAGGTAATTCTCATTCCCTCTGTAGTCTTGTTTGTAGATAGCTTTGGCTTTTCTAAAATTAGTTAGGAGAACGTTGCCTGATGATCTGGACTAAGAAACCAGTGAAATGCGCATAGGAACAGCTTATCCTCCAACAATAAATTGCAGTATTTTTTATCAAATAATAGGGAGTTTAGCACAACAAACAAAATCTTTTAATGACTTAATGGATAAGTTAAGAAAAATTTGAAGTTTTAGGAAAAATCGCTGCAAAGATTTGCCTACCTCCCATATATCCTGAATTAAAAAATTTGATATTTAGCCACAATTTATATCAGAATACAGCAAAAACTGTTATCTGTCTGTTAAATTTCACGTTCTAGCGTCATTGCAAATATTACTGCATTGGGTGCAAGGACATGCCTACCTCCCATATATCCTTTTCTTAAAAAACTACGTTTCAGCTGCACTTGTGATTAAAATGCAATTAAAATTAATAAGTGATTCGAGAATAATGCGTTATAGACCTGTTTCAAATTTGGTTTCATTCGGTGCATACAGTGCTATAAAAATGCGCAAATATGATGGTGGTACTAAGTAAACATTAAGTTAAATGCTATTGCTTTTGTTTTCTTATTAAAGAATTTTAACTTCTATCCGATTTCAGTCCAATACGGCTTAACATTTTTGTAATAAAATGGACTAAACAATAGATTTACGGCCTAAGTTATAAAAAATAAAGCATGTCAAATAAAGCATATCAATATGGACCAACATCTATAAGAAATTATGAAAAAAAACTTTTTAATCGCAGTCCTGTGTAATTAATCTTTTTTCTGAGAGTGTAAAAAATGCCAAATTTTTATTTTCCGGCAGAAAATCTTAAATCTTTTTCTTAGCGGTCGATTTCTAAAGCAATAATAGAAAACCACTGATTTTTTATTTATATATCTTTTTAGTATCGTCAAATTTGGTAAAATATTTGGGTGGACCCAAAAAAAATATTGATTACTTTAAATGTTCTTCATAGTTTTCCTTGTTTCTTTTTAAAAAACCCAAGTACATAAAAATTTAGTTAATTTTTTTATTGTAAAGAAGAAAAAAAGATCTCTAACCTAATATTTTCTAATTATGGCTATACCATAAACTAACCCTTGTGTAATTTTTTTGGTAAATATGACACAAGAAATGAACGCAATTTTTTATAATTCCGGCAGAAAATTCTAGGACTTTTTTGCAGATTCTGTTAAAACACTCCAAAAAGTACTAAAATCTTAAATTAAAATATGGGTTCTCTGAAGAAATACTTAGTTATACTCTACCAAACTTTAGCAATTTCGGGGAGTTCCAATAGAAAAATCCCAAAGTTTAAGATAGAACAACAATTTTTACCAACAAAAACTTCCCTTTTTTGTGCGTTAAGCGTTAAACAAAACTACTAAGTTTGAAAAGAATATATTCAGAAATGAATTTTTGGCAACTTTTTTGGAAGAAAACAGGTAAAAGTCGTTTTTTTATTTAACAGTTGAGCTTAAAAATTGTTTGATTTTGGTCCTCTCTACTGTAAATAAAAAGTGAAAATATTGAATTCTACCTACAAATATATTTGAGGTACTTTGTTAGCTTTACAAAAATAAATGGTGATTTAAGTAAAGATACTTTTTCCAACAGCCTTTTTTGACAGATTACGTGTGAGTCGTGTCATGCTGTCATGTTATTTTTGTTTAGTATTGTTTGGCATTTCATAATGGAAAGACTTGTAATGAAGTGTAATGATTATGAAATTCCTTGCTATTTCTTTTAATAAAAGCCAAGAGTGAGTACAATTTGGAAATTATATAATTCAAATGCTTAATTAAAGTAAATTTACTATCAAACACCACACCCAGATCTATTATATCATCAACTCTAGTTAGATATATTGAATGGATAGAATAATCAAAGGCTATTGCGCAGTTCGATTTATGAAAACGTATAAAATAACATTTTTCAATATTAAATTGTAAGTTATTACGATCAGACCATAATATTAATTCATTTATATTTTTTTGCAACTCTAAAGCATCATAAACATTTTTAAACATTAAGTCATCAGCATAAAGCAAAAATTTACAACAATTAAAGCATGAAGATATATCATTCATATAAATACTAAAAATTAAAGGACCGAATATGCATGCTTCCTTGAGGAACACCAGAAGTGGCAATATATGGAATGGAACAGCAATCATCAATATTTTCATAGCAAATACGGTTATGTAAATAATGGGTGATTCAAGTAGAGATACTTTTTTCAATAGCCTTTTTTAACAGATCACGTGTGAGTCGTGTCATGCTGTCATGTTATTTTTGTTTAGTATTGTTTGGCATTTTATAATGGAAAGACTTATGCCTGAACAACGTTTACAAATCGTTCCAATTTATTACAAAAATTCACGTTCTGTGAGGAATGTGTTTCGCGCACTTCGCTCAACTTATGGTCAACACAATCGGCCTACTGAGCGTACTATTCGCAACACCATCACCCATTTTGAGACCCAGCTTAGTAATTGGATAATATTCGACCAAATAGACCATGTCCAGCACGCTGTGCAGAAAATATAGCGGCCGTAGCTGAGAGTGTACACGAAGACCGTGGAGAGTCGATTCGGCGCCGTTCGCAGCAAGTCGGACTGACGTATGGAACGACTTGACGCATTTTACGTCGAAATCTTAAATTGAAAGCGTACAAAATACAGCTTGTGCAACATCTGAAGCCGCTCGACCTTCTCAAGCGACATCGCTTCGCTCTATGGACTCTTGAAAAGTTCCAAGAAGATCCGACTTTTTCGAGGCAAATTTTGTTCAGCGATGAGGCCCATTTCTGGCTCAATTGGTATGTAAACAAACAAAATTGCCGCATTTGGGACGAAGAGCAACCTGAAGAGATTCAAGCACTGCCACTTCATCCAGAAAAAAACGGTTTGGTGGTGGTTTGTGAGCCGGTGGAATCATCGGTCCATATTTCTTTAAAAATTATGCCGGTGCGAACATAACCGTCAATGGCGACCGTTATCGTGCCATGATATTCGACTAGTTGATGCCTGAAATTGAAGCTCGTAATCTCGGCGACATTTGGTTTCAGCAAGACGGCGCCACTTCCCACACATCGCATCAATCAATGGATTTATTGAGAGAACACTTTGGTGAGCACAAAATTTCTTGTTTTGGGCCGGTCGATTAGCCACCAAGATCGTGTGGTATCACACCGTTAGACTTTTTACTGTGGGGATATGTAAAGTCTAAAGCTTGTGCGGACGAACCCGCTTCGATTCAGGCCTTGGAGGAAAACATCACGCGTGTCATTCGCCAGTTACCAGTCAAAATGCTCGAACGAGTTATCGAAAATTGGACTCAACGGATAGACCATCTGCGACGTAGCAACGGCCAACATTTGATAGACATAATCTTCAAAAAATAAATGCCAACGAATGTTCTTTCAAATGATAATAAACATTCCCCATTAAATTTGAATGTTCTGTGTTTTTTCTTTTAGAAAGTAGGGAACCTCGAAATGGATCACGTATTATATATAACATAAATATTCAAAGCAGTTTATTAATCTTTAGTTTTGCATATGGGATAGAGCACTGTGCGCCCATACCCTAAGCACACTAGAAGGGAAGTTATCTCAACTGAAATAAATGATTTCTTTGAAATGTTATTTTTCACACTGTGAATGATTATCCATATTTTAATCAAATTTACATGTTCTTCTTTACTTCTATTCTTTTATATTTTTTGTCAAGAATTTTTCATAAAGTCCCGAGTACATTTTTTGTTTTTTGCCCTTCTTTTTCTCGTTGACCTTTTCCAGCATAACTTGAAGGACAAATGTAAACATAGAGCTCGTGCCTTATCTGCTAACAATATACTAATAAATACTATTGAGGTTATGTTCTTGAACTGTTTTTTTATTTTTTTTTAAGTACGACCAAAATCCTAATAGAGCAGTGCCTCCAATTCATCATCTTAGAGATTTTGTTGACGATAAGTCTTTCTTGCATCACTTCTGAGCCTTCTGAATATAATAATTACATTCAGGATACGATTTGTTGAGTAATCGATGTGCTTCAGCTTTAATTTTTTTCAAATTTAAAATTTAAAAAAATTTTATTTTCTATCCTGGTGCCTGGTTAAGGTTCTAAATCCTTTTAGTTCAAGACTAGTTCAGTTTAAGCTTGATTCTTATTTTGTTGTTCACTCTCTACCCTCGTACTTCACATCTCTTCATGATACTTGTATTTTCTTTTTGCTAACTATTTATTGCTTTTAAAACGCTTTCCTGATTCAAAATATCTGTTTGTATTCTCGGACATTCTGTTTCCTTCATCTTCTAGTTTCACCCTTTTGTCATTATTATCATTATACTTTAACAGTCTACTAAGGCAGACAAACGCCTTAAAGGCGATCATAAGTTTTTGCTTTTTTATTTAAATACTTTTTACCATCTTACAGTTATTGCAGACACTCATAAACCTGAATATCTTCTAGCTGTTCGTTCGTTTGTCTCTTAAGTTCTTCGTGATGGTTGTTATTTTTATTTGTATATTTTCTTTAAAAGTATTCGTAGTTGAAGAGGTGAAGATACTTTTCTTTCTTACTTCAAATGCTGCTTGAAAGTTTTTGAGTGACACAGTGACACAAAATGTCAACCACAAAAGGGACGATGGGTTTGCTGAGGGGCATTTTTTCTTATTTTTTATTTTATTTTTTTTATAGATATTGTATTTTTATAACACGTGGCTTTTGTGTTTACAGAGTTTCCTGAAGTTTTTAAAGTTTGTTAGTAAAATAGAAAATTTATGAAAACGGTTGAAAATGTTTTTTCATAAAGAAACTTTTTAAAACTTAACTTTTGAAAAAGTAATGCCAATTATTATATGAATTATTTCCTGACAAAAGTCCAATTTATTCTCTTTGATGGTGCAGTGGTTAAAGTGACTTCATACAAAATAAACAAAGAAACCCAGGTTCGATCCCTGGCAGATCACAAAAAATGTTCATCTTGGTTTTCGAGTTTTAAAAAATTAATTGGTTCCAAGCCACCTCCAAACGATCCAGCCAAGAAGCCCCTTGACCACTCCACCACCAGGAAAAGACGAAAACATCATGGCAAAGTTCAGGCAGTCGTTATTCCCTGGGAAATTGGTAGGAGTCCTAGATTAGCAAGATATCCCACCACTTCACCACATAAACCGAGGCCGTTGTCTCTAGGCAACGACAGATGACAGCCCCTTTATCCTAAGACCTGCTACAGCAGCCCAATCAGCTGCTAAGCTGGAACAACAACCGATTAACGAAACTAATGCCCCTATTACGGGTAACAATTAAACTCTAGTTCAGTTGAAATTGAAAGTCTGTTAAATTGCGGTTAACAAAACATAAAAAAAATTACAACTCATCGCTAGCAGTTGTCTTAATTTGATCTTAATTTGAGATGAAACCCATAATAGATAGGCATAATACAAGACAAAATAGCAATAATGAATAGACCGGGTTTAAAGATTGAAAACAAAATTTTTAATGACTATACTTTGTATTTATTTTTGCATGGTTTTTAGTTGTGTTTTTAATTATGTTTTAATTTTTAAGCCTTATTTTTTTAATATGGTCACACTATTTCTCTCTCTTTGCACAAACAGTAGTCAACTTTCTCAATTATAAAAGCTGCTAGTTATTCGCCGTTATTGTGCTTCATACACCGGATTTACTAAGCGAATTTTTACTGTTAGGCGAAATTCGTCGTTCGTCCCAGTTGTGTTCCTAGCATAATTCTTATTAAATAGCTGAAGAGATATGCTTAAAAATTAATTTCAATCATTTAGAAAGTATTTTATGAAATGAAGACAAGGATACCCCAGAGCTCGAAATTTTGTTTAACAGCGACCAATTTAAAAAGAGTGTAAATGCATTTTAAAGCTGCAGTTGTATCTTAGCTCAATCGATTGTAAAACAAGTAAAAAAGTATAGTCGGTGAAGCCCAAACATATGAAACTGTACACCACAGTATTTATAGACAAATTCCCGAAATTATTCCCTTTTCGAGACCCATGGGTGATTATTAACCCACCAAAATAAAATTGTGTTATGAGGTTAAGATTCATATCAAATTTCTTTGTTCCAGATGTTAAATATTTGCATCTTTGGGAGATTGGTTTGCCTTTAAGTATTTTAAAGGAGGCGGATTATATCGGACAAACTGTCAATCTTGGACTTAACAGTTCAAAACTTTGCCAATAAAATTATTATCGTTAATGAGTATGCCAATATTAACATCATGAAGGAAGTTATGACATTAAAAGATATTTTGGGGAGTGGTATTTATATAGGAGCTATAGCTATATATATATATATAGTTATAGTACTATGACAAGTGTCTTCGCTTTGGACTCCATGAAACTTAACGTCACTGTGATGTCAGCCTTAACATCACTTGGCCAAACTGTCATCAGGTTCCAAAATTAAAATTATGTCATCAATGGCATGACACATTGGCATTACAGAAATGACAAATTGGAGTTGGTTTAATAAAGCATGTCATCAGTGCGATGACAAACTGTCCCGAAATTGAGCCATTGAAATTAAACTTAAGTTAAATTTAGAGACTATCAATATTTACTTACCCGTTAAACATGTTTGTTTCACCTTTTTTTATTATTCCGCCCTTCGTTAACAGAAGAACTCTTAGTTATAAGACACCAGCAGCATGCCCGATATTGTTTTCGTTATAATTCTACTTTAAAATGTTGATGTTTTTAAATAAATAATTAAAAAAAATTTAATATGGGAATTTTTGCTTCTAATTTTACATTTGAAGTATGAAATAATGTTAATAATATATAATGACATGATATATTTTGTCATCGCACTGATAACAGTTTGTCATCGCACTGATGACAGTTTATCATCGCGCTGATGACATGGTATATAATGCCATCACTCTGATGACAGTTTGTTGGCGCATTGATGACAGTTTTTCTGTACGGATGTTAAAATACATCAGCGTTATGACGGCTTTTCTATCAGTGCACACAAAATGTGGAATCGAACTTATGTCACTATAGTCTCACTATATATTATAATATGACAAAAATTTTGTATGACGTTCGTCATTGGATTGCTGGCACTTTTTGCCGCATTGATGCCATTTATAATAACATTGATGTCATAATTCTTATGTAAGGGTATCATCAATATGAAGATGAACTTTCCTATGAGTGTATACAAAAATATGTACCGATTTCGTTGAAAATCCGTAAGATGATTTAGATTGCAATAAAAAAAGTTTGGACGAAATTTAATAAAAAAAAAAAAAACTGACATCAAAAAGATGGCTTCTGGGCACCAGACTTAATTCCGGAAAAAAGCTTGTGTAGGGGCTGTGTTAAATTATGAAGCGCTTGTCAGCATTTTTAAGAGGCCTATGATAATTCAAATGCTCGTGTCATGATTCATCAAATTATCTTCAAAATTATTTGTCTGTATATAACTGTACTTTGGGCACAATGTTTACATTGACAGCTAGAAAGCCAGCCGGACGGACATCGTTAGATCGATTCCAAAACAGATTATCAGGCCTGTCATAGAATTCCATTCCGATCGAAAGTGGTTTTAATTCCGTATTTTGCTTCTTCAGAAAACGAAAAACGAAAAATGTTTTCGGAATGAAACCACTTTTGGTTTTCTAAGTGGAATTGATTGTTTCAGTATTTTATAACCGAAAAAACTACTTAAAACTATTTTTTATGGATAAATAAATGTTTTTTTATGATATTGATTGAAGAAATAACACACTTTTGATTTATTGATTTTATTAAAAACATAATAAATTCTTTACCGTTGCGTTGCCACCTTTTTCTTCCTCACAAACCACTTTTTTCATATCTACGCTGAACATTGCCATACTTGACACAAAAATCATATGGTATTTACGTAAAGTTGCCATATCCAATTGTAAAACCAGAGTTGTTAGAAAAAAAACATATTTAGCAAAATCGATCGGAATCTGAAGAAGCTAAAACTCTATAGATCGGAATTGAACATACGGAATTAAAACCATTCCGATCGGAATTTGTGACATGCCTGTATATGAATAATATTTTAACGTAATATACACATTACCACAAACACATAATACTCTCTGTACTATTGTTCTGTTGGTATAATGATCTCATACTCAGTAATATTGTTTATAAAATTATTATGCTTAAAGCTTTTCTTGTTTACCTTAAAAAAAAAAAAAAACATAATTTAGCCCTTCTTTGTGCTTCAAAAAAATAAAGATTAAAAATTAACCAAAACCGTAATTTTTTCTTGTTAGGCCTTTTAAGCTCGTTTTTAATATGTCTGTACGCGTTCAGTATCCTAAGAGTTGGCATCACTGCATACAGGCATGGTGCTTTAACAGCCACAGCAACGACATCTAAGCACTTTAATTACAATGTTTCTTGGCTATCGATAACTTTGCCATACGCAATTTAAGGGCTAATTTTATGTTAGTTTTTTGAAAACTTCTTTCACATATCGTCACTTTAAATGCAAAAGGGCGTAACAGCAAAAACATTGGAAATAGGAATTTTGATTGATTTTTGTTTTATTAAACTACATATTCACAAAAAATTTTACCGACTTTATTAAAGAGATTGAAACGCCAAGTACACATTGTTGTTATCGCTTGTGTAGTTTTTTTTATCTCTCCTGTAAAAAAAAATTGTTGTTTCTCTCTTTTGCATTTAAGGTAACGATATAAAAAAGGCTTAATTTTGCTTTTTAACAATGTGTCCTACAACAAAAAGAAAAATTGGTCTTTTCTTTCAATCTTAAATTTTATTAAACGGAATTGAAGTGAAATACAACGTTAAAATAATTTGTCGCTATTTTCGTTCTTTTATAAAAAATTGGAAATTGTTGCCTTTTCTTCTTCTTTCACACTGCATGAAACGTGACACTTTTTATACTTTAATAGACTTTTGCTTTGGTTTCGTATAGCAACACCATTTTCAAGGTAATTGAGAAAAAATTACCACTTTGGAAATGCGTACATGTTGTTTAAATTTGGAAAGTTTTATTTGTATAGATATTCTTAAAAAGACTTATTTTAGAAAATGTTTTAAACACACAGTGATTAGATGGTTGTTAGGCAGTAAGATTTTCTTTGTTTTATTTTCAGTATTTTTTTATATGTCAAATATGGCTCAAATAAATATTTAAGTATAGAACTTTTAGGGTAAATTAGAGACGTAATTTTATTAAAATTAAAAGCAAATCTCTTGACACAAATTAGAATGAAAAAATGAAGGGTGCCTAAGTTTTTAATATAAAGCACTGAATTTAATTGGCTTTTAGACATGACAAGAAAATAATTTGAATTACAAAAAAAAAATATGTATCAGTTAAATACTGATTTATTTCCACTGCAACTTTAGCTTTAATTAAGTTTAAAAAAAAATTAAAAAAGGTTTAAGTTTAGGTTTTAGTTTAAATTTCATTTAAATTTCTAGTGAAGAGTTAAGTTTAAGTTCCAGTTCTGGTTGAGTTTCCAGCTTGGATTCCACTAGTGAATTTCGTCTAGTTTTTAACTCAGGTTCTTATTGAGGTTCTTGTCTAAACCAAAGCTCAACTTAAAGTTCAAGTTCTAGTTTTAGTTCGAGTTCTGGTTACAGGTTCTAGTCTTAATTCTATTTCACGTTCCACTTCAGGTTTTATTTCAGATTCAACTGCGTGTTCTACACAGAAAAAATGACGACAAATCCATATTCGTCAATTTAATTAATTTTTTAAATGAAAAGGCACGAACAACCGAATTTGTTAATATAAAAAATACTTTTGTTAATTACACAGAAAAAATTATTAAATTTCTCCAATCACCAAATTTATCCAAATTCATAATATCAAGCCAACAAGTTGTTGATTTTGCACCTATTACCAATATGATTATATTGATTACTAAAAATGTTAAAAAAATATTTTCAATAAATGATGTTTTTAATTGAAATTAAAAAAGTGATCAAAAAACTTTGCCATTTCAAACAACTAAAATGTTAATTAAATCAAAATTAAATTTTTAATTTTCTTTTAATTAAAAAAATAATTGTTTCATTTATCACATTAATTAAATTTAAATACTTTTGAAACCATTTTTTTTTAATTGATAAAACATTTTTTTCTGTGTACTATTGTTGATATTCAACAAATATCTTTAACAACGAAGTTTTAATATGGAATAAAATATTTGTTAACAATTATATACAAATTTTTAATACGAGTTTGACATATTAATAAAATATTTTGTTAATAATTTTAATTTTAATTAAAAAAGTGATCAAAAAACTTTGCCATTTCAAACGATGTGTTAATTCATTTAAATAAATATTGACAATTCCCAACAACAATTCTACAAGTTTAAATTATTTTATTTTAAACGAAAAAAAGTCAATTTAATTGAAAATTTATTTGAAAACAACTAAAATGTTAATGAAAAATCCAAATTAAATTTTAAATTTTTCTTTCAACAAATAGATATTGGGAATTATTTCCTTTCATAAGCAATTTTCATTATATTCAACATTTTTTATTTTTTCGAATTTATTCTATGAGTTAAAAAAATAATTGATGCAATTATTACATTAATTAAATTTAAATGCTTTTTAAACCATTTTTTTAATTGATAAAACCCTTTTTTCCGTGTACTTGTTTTTACCTAAAAATTATATATAAAAAATCCTGAATAGCCTTAAAACTCACTCTTTCTGCAATATTCAAGATAATTAAATTTTTTGAATAAATTTTTATATAATCAATATATTCTTGGGTTTGAGGATTTCATTAAAATAAATCCTAAATCATTTTGACATTTTATTAATTCTAAAAGAGGTAAATCTACAATACCTTCTTCTCTATTTGATGGTCAGAACATTTCAAGTTCACCTATTCAATCGGCAAATCTGTTTGCACAATACTTTAAATCCAATTTTATTTCCCATTCCCCAGTTTTTAGTTCAGAACTCTAAAATAATATCCATTCAATAGGTCAATTCTCTAATATACAATTATCAATTTTCGACGTCATTTCTGCTATTTCTACTTTAAAAGTCTCTTTGGGTTGCGATTTGGATGGGCTTTGTTCTTAGTTTATAAAAAATTGTTGTTACGCTATTTGTTTTAAACTTAAGTTACTATTTAATTTTTCTTTCGTTTTCAACTTTAGTTAATATTTAATTTTTCTTTGAACCTTGGTATGTTCTTACCCAGTAAAAAAATATTTATTTTTTGAAGCACCTAAAAGAAAAAGCGCAGAAATGATCGCTTCAATAAGAGAACTCATATACAGCAGTAATTGATAACGAATAAAATATACAAAAACAGCAGCTATTTTAGTGCAGACAACGAAGAAAGCGAAAAAATAAAATAAAAATATATTGTGGTTTACGAAAATGCTTGAAAAAAAGGCATTTAAACCAGTAAAAGCAAAACATTAATAAATATGTTAATATGGTAAGCCCTTAATAAAGCACCAAAGGAGTGCTTTATTTGCATGTTTTGGTATGTTAAAAGAAGCGCTTATTGTCAGCAGAAAATAGTCCTCCAAACCGGGAACATCCCATTAAAAAATCAAGCATCCCATCAGCAGCATTGAGGCGATTTGAGGTATGCATTTATACATAACACCTGCTCCTTTTGGAACACATTTTTTACTGGGTAGATTAATGGAAAATTTCTTCTATTACTCCAATATTTAAGTCTGGAAATAAATGTGATGTGAAAAATTATAGGCCAATATCTAAATTGTCCACTGTTTCTAAAATACTTGAACATGCAATAGTTAAAAAGTTATATTTCGTTGTTAGTTCTTAAATAATTAAGGAGCAGCATGGTTTTTTACATGGTCGTTCTATTACTTCAAACTTAGCAGTTTTCACTCAGTATTGCATTTCAAGTTTTGGGTTAGGATTTCAGGTCGATACTGACTACTCGAAAGCTTTTGATAGAACATCTTACAACATTCTTCTTGCTAAATTAGACAAAATTGTTATGCATTCAAATTTCTTTAATTGGATAGGTTCCTAAAGCGTGATCTATTTCGAGGAAAAAATCACAAAAAATTCAAATTTAATGGGGAATGTTTATTATCATTTGAAAGAACATTCTTTGGCATTTATTTTTTGAAGATTATGTCTATCTAATGTTGGCCGTTGCTATGTCGCAGATGGTCCTTCCGTTGAGTCCAATTTTCGATGACTCGTTCGAGCATTTCGACTGGTAACTGGCGAATGACTCGCGTGATGTGTTCCTCTAAGGCCTGAATCGAAGCGGGTTTGTCCGCATAAACTTTAGACTTTACATATCCCCACAGGAAAAAGTCTAACGGTGTGGTATCACACGGTCTTGGTGGCCAATCGACCGGCCCAAACGTGAAATTATGTGCTCACCGAAGTGTTCCCTCAATAAATCCATTGATTGATGCGATGTGTAGGAAGTGGCGCCGTCTTGCTGAAACCAAATGACGCCGAGATCACGAGCTTCAACTTGAGGCATCAAAAAGTCGATTATCATGACACGATAACGGTCGCCATTGACAGTTATGTTGTAACGGTCGTACTAGTCCTACCACTTCGGAAAATATGCTACCTATGAATCCGGCCGTGCTCAGGGAAAATGAGGGGTGTTCTTTCTTCCTTATAGGTAGACTAAACCATTAACAAAATAGTTTAATAAAGGTAGCAGAAAATTAATTTTCTAAGTCGATCACAAAAACAAAGATAATTTAAATAAAAAAATTAAAAAAAACAAACTAGGAAACAAAACGGAAATACGCGAAGGAGTTCATATTGAGGACCAAGATAGAATTAGCCCTCTGTCTCTACCCACCCTACCATGCTATTTTTACTCTCATATTCTCCAAATAGCCCAACAATAACCCGACATTATTGTACCTAAACTTTTCGTGGAATTATTTACAATTTAGTAAATCATCGTGAATTAAAAGTACATTTATTTATTCAAAAGATAACTTATTTATAATAGAAAACATAGTAAGTTTAGGGAATTAAAAAAATATGAAACAAATTTGATTAATAAAATGAATGAAAAATTAATAATAACAATGTTAAAAAAAAACCAAAATAGAAATAAAAGCAATATTTAAATTTCATATTTGCGTTATATATGTATGTAGGTAGTATATGTATGTATGTATATAGTATATGTATGTTAATCAATTTTTTCCCATTCTTTTTTCAATTAATATTTTAATATTTATCATTGTGCAGTAATGGTGTTGAAATTCAATAAAAAAAAAAAATAATAGTTCTTATATGTAAATGTTCACTTACCAAACAAAATCCATCGAAGATCCCAGCGCTGTTATCTCGAAGTAAGTTAGGTTTTATGATAGTTACGTAGGATACAAAGTAATTAAAATTGATGAACAAAAATTTATATTCTTAGAGCAGGGTGCATGTATTTATAGTGTTGAGAATTTATTTATGTATGTTGCGTAATTGGTAAAATAAATAAGTGGTTATGTGTGTAGGGTATGTGCAAACATGTTAAATTTTAAAATTTGAAATTTTTACATGTATATAAAGATTTCCTATTTGTTTCTTTCCCTTTAAAAAAAACTAACCGCGAACTTTCTACGTTTTGTTAATTAATGTTACGTTAAAATAAGAATTTACTTTAAAGTTAGATTACAAATTTATTTTAAATTTTAACGTGTTATATTTTTTTTTCTTTTTAAATATGTTTATTCTCAATGACTAGCAATAAAATTTGTCTTCATAACCGATATGTTAAACCAGAATGCCAATGTAGTCTAGCAAAACCAAAATTAGAAGTTGAACGTTTAATAAAAAAAAATATATTATTATTCTAATCCTTATTAGTTTTATGTGCACTTGGTGTAGGGTGACCTGTTTTAACTATCGTATGCTTAACCCCAAAACACATCTACCACAAAAATAATATTTCGAAAACTGGAACGATAATGATAATCTTGATAATCACACAATTGTCCAGGTGTTTAACTCCTTACACAGGATTTGAGCTTTCGTTCAAAGAAAGAATTTTCAATGGAATTTTCCTCTTTTTAAACAATCTTTTAGCCAATTATTCCTTAAATTTTCAATTAAAATTGTTGTCCCTCCTTCTAAAGAAAATATCCAAGCAATCAAATTTAGCAAACCAAAAAAAATGTTTGCGCACTTAACTTTTCAAACCACACACTATAAAAATTAAATTTCAAGTGAAAATTTTTTGACAAAATGTTTTTACAAAAAAAAATAAAATTACAAAAGTTACTTATTTGAATAAAAGCAAGTAGAAATTTTTCAGAGTGGAGAAAAAAAAATATTTTATTTGAGACCTCACAATGTTCGCACCGGCATCATTCTTGAAGAAATATGGACCGATGATCCCACCGGCCCACAAACCACACCAAACCGTTGTTTTTTCTGGATGAAGTGGCAGTTCTTGAATCTCTTCAGATTGCTCTTAACCCCAAAAGCGGTAATTTTGTTTTTTTACATACCAATTGAGCCAGAAAAGGGCCTCATCGCTGAACAAAATTTGCCTCGAAAACGTCGGATCTTCTTGGAACTTTTCAAGAGTACATAGAGCGAAGCGATGTCGCTTGAGAAGGTCGAGCGGCTTCAGTTGTTGCACAAGCTGTGTTTTGTACGCTTTCAATTTAAGATTTCGACGTAAAATGCGCCAAGTCGTTCCATACGTCAGTCCGAGTTGCTGCGAAAGGCGCCAAATCGACTCTCCACGGTCTTCGTGTACACTCTCAGCTACGACCGCTATATTTTCTTCACAGCGTGCTAGACGTGGTCTATTCGGTCGAATATTATCCAATAATGAATGCTGGGTCTTAAAATGGGTGATGGTGTGGAGAATAGTACGCTCAGCAGGCCGATTATGTTCACCATAAGTTGAGCGAAGCGCACGAAACACATTCCTCACAGAACGTGTATTTTCGTAATAAATTGGAACGATTTCTAAACGTTGTTCAGGCGTAAGTCTTTCCATTATGAAATGCCAAACAATACTAAACAAAAATAACATGACAGCATGACACGAATCACACGTGATCTGTCAAAAAAGGCTATTGAAAAAAGTATCTCTACTTGAATCACCCATTATTTACATAACCGTATTTGCTATGAAAATATTGATGATTGCTGTTCCATTCCATATATTGCCACTTCTGGTGTTCCTCAAGGAAGCATGCATATTCGGTCCTTTACTTTTTAGTATTTATATGAATGATATATCTTCATGCTTTAATTGTTGTAAATTTTTGCTTTATGCTGATGACTTAATGTTTAAAAATGTTTATGATGCTTTAGAGTTGCAAAAAAATATAAATGAATTAATATTATGGTCTGATCGTAATAACTTACAATTTAATATTGAAAAATGTTATTTTATACGTTTTCATAAATTGAAATGCGCAATAGCCTTTGATTATTCTATCCATTCAATATATCTAACTAGAGTTGATGATATAATAGATCTGGGTGTGGTGTTTGATAGTAAATTTACTTTTATTAAGCATTTGAATTATATAATTTCCAAATGGTACTCACTCTTGGCTTTTATTAAAAGAAATAGCAAGGAATTTCAAAATCATTACACTCGTAAAATTTTATATACGAGTATTTCATACGTGAGGTCAGTCCTTGAATATGCCTCAATTATATGGAGTCCTTGTTTTTTGTTCACATAAATCGCTTGGAAATAGTTCAACGAAAGTTTGAAAATTTGCTCTCTCTTTTAATAGCATTTCCCGCAATCCTTTACCATCGTATATTATTCTTTGTAATATCTTGAAAGTAGAAGATCAATGCAATAAATGATATTTTTATGTGATATAATAAATTACAACATCATTTCTTCTGATTTAATGTCCTGCATTAATAATAATGTTCCTTCTAGGTCCTTAAAATTTCATGATTATTTTTATATTGGCTTACATAGAACTAATTATTCTTCAAATGAGCCATTGGTTAAATGTCTACATTAATCTAATAAATTAAATGGTAAAGGTGTTATGATACTTGCTATTTTTTGTATTTTTTCTATATTGGAGAACAGTGCAAATATAATATAAGCCGATAGCCTTAGTTGCTAGTGCTTTAGCTTTAAGATTTATTGTAATTTTAATTATAATAAATATCTAAATAAATAAATAAATAATATATTTGCATAGGAAAACTGACTAAGTGTAAAGAGTTTGATTATACCATAAAAAATCTTGAAATGTCAAAATAAATATACGTGTGTTATCGATAAATAATCTTAGACTGTCAAAAAAAATATAAAAATTTGTAACTTAAACTAACTTTTTTAGTTTTTGATCGAAAGTAGCGGGTTTTAACTTTTTTTTTGCGATTTATAGCTTTTTTTGACGGTTTTTGTGGGAACAAAACGTGGGCAATATTGTTTGTTTTGTTTACATTTTATATTGTATTGTATTTCTTGTTCTGTCTCGCATTTGGTGTTTCATTCAGTCAATCCTAAAAAAATTCAATACAAAAAATAGCAAGTATCATAACACCTTAACCAAGGCGAATTCATGTATACGGTGGTGTCTATACTACAACAAGTAACAACACCAAAAACACAACAACGTATTTTTTTATTGCTTTCGTTGATCGATATGTCAAAAACACAAGCAACTTTTGACATTTCTCTCTCTAAGTAAGAAAAAAAAGTAGCACAGCTGTGATTTCAACGCCACCTGATAAATGAATTCGCCTTGACCTTAACCATATCTTAGATTTTAGTTTTTTTAAAACTAAGTTTAAATTATATTTAAACAAATTTAATATAAGCACGTCAAATAAATTTTGTAAATCCAATAGACTTTAAGAAATATATAACTAAATTAAAAATAAAAAAATTAAATTAAAACATTTTTGTTGTGATTGAAGGGAATAAATTAATAATTTTGTAATTTCTTGGTAAATAAGTTTTCAGCTAGTGGCACAGAAGAAATATTGCTAAGAATTATCCTCAAAAAAATGTTGGCCATAAAAGGGTTACATTTTGTCACTATCTGATATCAAATGAAAAAATTTACGGAATTTTTTATTCATGAAAAATACCATTTTTGGACCCTTTTTTGACGGGGCTTAGCTCACTAGATATAATCACTAGAGCGCAAATATTTTGGGAATCTTTATAAAACATGTCAAAGTTATTTTTGAGTCGGTCTCATGTCCATATATATATTTCTTTTTTAACTGAAACAAATTGTTAATATGACAATTTGCAAACATATTAATTAAGAAAGAAAATTGTTAAATATATTCGAAAAATTTTGAAAAATTTCTTTAATTTCTTAATAACTGTTGTTATTTTTTTCCTGTGCACTTTAGGTTCTTTTTCAGATTGTATTTTTATTTCTAATTCAGTAGCTCGTTTCTGTGTTTCTCGCATCGCAAAGTTTCTCACATTAAGTGTGAAACAAAAAATTCCATCGTTTCTCGATTTGTGAGAAAAAAGTGTTTCTGTATTTGAATGCGAGAACAGAGAACACAGATTCTGTTTAAACTGGAATACTTCCAGTAATTAAGTGTCAAATGCAAGCGAAACGTCAAAAAAAGAAATAGATATAATAAAATTAGGGCTGCCAGATTTGACGATTATAGTCGTTTTGACGACTTTTTGTTCCAAAATTGTCAAAGTGCCGATTTGCTGATTTTTTCTTCGAAATAAAATAATTTTAAATAGTTTATGTTTGTGTATTAGGCACCACAGAAAAAAGATATCTTTAAAAAAAGGCAGCATAAAAAATTTATCGGCAAAATCAAAATTTCGAAGGAAAACTGTTTAATTTTAATTTCCTTAGATTATTTAATACATTTGTTTATGTGATAAAAACGTTAAACTATTACCCCATTTTTCAGTCAATGCACTATAGGAAAATTTTGCCTTTGTTTTGGCCAAAACTGTTAGTTTTATTCCAATATGATATTTTGTCACGCCTTTGCGTAATTTTTTCAGGAAAAAAAAACAATCTGAAATTTTTAATTGTTATCGGACCTCAAGCTTAAGGTTGTATGTATGTATAAAATATGTAATTTAACCCATGAACTTTAACTATATTTTTTCTTTTCTTTTTTATTGTGTTTTAATAAAAATCGAACAAAATTTGTCAAAATTAAGTTTAAATTGTCCGATTTTTTAAAACAAAATAGACGATTTTTTTTATTTTTTCTCAGAAAATTTACGATTTTTTTACAAATTTATTTGGCAGCCCTGCATAAAACGAAAACAAAAAAGGGCTTAAAAAATTAAAATAACAATAGCGGTATTCACACCGAACTTGTTAATTTGTTACTCGGTAGTTTGTTAATTTGTTAAAGTTACCAACTGTGAACGACCCCTTTTTAAAACTTTGTTAGTCTGGTAACTTTCATAGTAAAACAACTGATTTATTGTTCTGACACAATTTATTATTCTGGAAAAAATAAAACATGCCACGAGAAAGTGTAAAAAAAAAGTTACCAACTAACAACTATTTTATCAGGGGTGCCGTGTCGTTAATTTGTTAAATGTTAATCCGGTAGCGCGTTAAATATACAAAAACAAAATGCGTGTAAAAAAGTAACTATTAACGACTAACAAACTAACAAGCTCGGTGTGAATACCGCTAATATATAACAATTTTATTTAATTTATTTTCATTATTTAAATTCTTTCTCTTCAAATAAAAAAAAATAATACACATTCTTGTGTACAAACATACATAATTTGTGCTCCATTTTTTGAAATTTTATTTTTCTCGCATCAATTTCAAATGTGACTTACTTTGACAGTTCTTGTGAGAAACTTTTAGCAAAATATTGATACAGAAACACTTTTTCTCACATCCTTCCAATAATTGCTGGAAAATTATTTAAATTACAGATAATTCTCCCAAAGTAAAGATTCAGAAACACTTATGTGAGAAAAACCAGTTTTTGTTTCATTTTGCACTGTTTTTATCATAATTCACATGTTTCATGCGGGAAATTTTACGATGCGAGATATACAGAAACGAGCTACAGGTTCAAGCTAAGATTATTTCAAGTTCGAGTTCAGTTTCACTTTAGTTATGGTATTCAATTCGACTACTGCTTATACCAGCGACGGGCATATAGAGAACATTGCATAAAACAGAGTTACTAATTTGCCTTACGCTTAGAGAAAATTTCGGAAAGATTTTGAAACTGTATTTCGTCACCTAAAATCCAAAAGGCAGTACCTACACTTTTTTTTACAGGAGAAGCAGAAAACTTATAAATTGAAAATATTTATTTTTTTTAAACCAAATTTTAGAATTAAGGAGAGAAAACCAATGCGGATGTGACTCAATAAAAAACTGTAGGAACATTAGTAAATTTTCCTTATGATAGTTACGGCCTTTTGGCACCGATTTTTTTGAAACCAAAAATCTGTAAGTGCACTGTTTTTTTTTAATAAAAGTAATAAGATACATATTTTTTACTCAGACTATGTTTCTGAATTCCTCCTCCATTTGTCTTGAACACACTATGTTTATCACTACAACAACATAATTAAATAAGAATTAGAGAAAAATTTATTATGTATATTATAGAAAACAATCAACAAACATATTGAAAAATGTGCATTTAATTCGCGTAGGGTATATTGACGTAGAACCTGTGGCAACCAACCGGAAGTTAAAATTGTAGTTCCTGAAGCTGTTTATATTTATTTTTGAAATTTTTATTATTTTGTCATGTAGTTGTACGGGTTCGATTTCTTCAAATAGTTGTGTTCTGCTTTGTGACAAAATGACGATTTATCTTTTATATTTGTTTTATAATATATTATCCCTGAAGGATCATATTCCAAGGCGCGAATCATATTAACAGTTAATTAAGAAACTTAAATTGTTTGTAAATGTGTGTAAGGTATGTATTAATGGTTACCTAGTCGATTAGAAATTATCGCTTATGAAGACTTTAATAATTAAGGATATATCTATAAGAAGTTCCCCATCTTGATCTTTTAAAGGATTCTTTCGTGATTTCTTAATCAAATGTTCTGGATCAAATAGTTAATTGATTGGTTTCTTGTTGATTTATTTTTGAATGAGAGCGTGAGTTGAATTACACTCCATTTGGGCATGTCCCGCAATTAGATATTTATGTTATATTGTTATTCTTTTTTTTTAACGCATAAAGATAATAATGTGTTTGAAAGAACTTTATTTTGGTTATGTTTGGGGACTTTAAAGCGACATTCTTTATGTAATTTTATATAATATCTTTCGTCTCAGAAAAAGCTGTCCGATTAATGGGAGATGATGTTATAAATCACTTGCAATTTCATTTTATAACATATAATGCATGTAACATTTGCATTTGCGGCGGAATTGATTTCACTGCCTGCATATCAATGCATAACCACAAACATAATCCGGACTTAGCGTTTTCTGTATTTGAATCTGCCAATCCTATACATATGTCTCAATTATCATTAGGACGAAAGAGCTATTGAAAATAGTGGGAATCATTCCATAGTTTTACATGGCCACCATACAAACCTCTTTTCGAAATTAAGCCTTTAATTATCCTGTTGTTAAGATAAAATTTGGTAAAAAAAAATTTTTGATTCTATATCTTACAAAATGTACGATATCAAACTGATCCGGCTTGACCGACTTTACTTTCTTACTTGCTTAATTTTGTTTTCATTTGTGAGTCAAAACCAGTGATGCCAATAGTAGGGAATTTTCCCTTTTTGTAGGGATTTTTTCGGAAAATTTACGGCGTAGGGAAAAAAAGACAGATATTTTATTTTAAGGCAAATGTAGGGAATTTTCAAAATATTGTCTCATTTTCAATATAATGTGTTAAAATACGTAAATATTCGTATTATTTTCATTTAAAAATTAAAATTTTTCATATACCATAGCATTTAGGTACAAATGTAGTATTTTACTAAGAGCCCTAATAGCCTGGCAATCTTCAACAAGTGCCACAATCATTTACGTATATATTAGGGGAGCCGAATATTTGGGTTCACATTTGCGAACTAATCGCTTATTTTTGTTACTTGCATTTGCTCTCACATTCGCTAAAAATATATGCGAATATTAAAGGAGAATGTTTAATGAATGAAACAAAGAGAAATAAAGTCATACAATTTGGAATTTTTAAAAAATTTTAATGAAAACTTTTAAGCATGTGGAAGGATATATATTTAAAAGGAATTTTTTTTAAAATTTTGAAATAAAGATTTTTTTTATATTCAACAAAGCCTTCCCTTTTATTTGGTACCGAGTTTGGTAAAAAATATTAGATACTTATATTAATAAAAAAAGTATTCTTGAAAAAGGTTAAGTCCTTTAAAAAGGACAAAAGATGAGGAGATGAAAATCAAACACGCCGTTTGACTTAGTTTTGACTCTAGATTGAAGGATATACAGTGGCGTTTCTGCCAAATTAAATTATTAAATTAAATTAAATTTGTCACACAGTATTTTTTTTTAATTGAATTTTTACATGTGTGAGAATGTTTATTTTGGTTTTTTCTTGATGTTAATAAATGCTTTTTTTTTAATAAATGTTAATAAATCCCATAATTATAATATTTACGAAATGTTAACAGAGTATGTATTTGTTTGCCTGAAGCTAAAACCAATACATTTTTAACGTAGGGAATAGTGTAGGGATTAATTTTTTTGTTTGTAGGGAAAAAGAAGGAATTTTATTTAAACACGTAGTGATTTTTTTGAAATTTCTCTTGGCATCACTGGTCAAAACCCATATATTTACCAAAAAGGCAAAAGGCACTAGCTAACCAAAATTACTAAAGCCTATAGTACACGGCATGTAAAAAGACACATGCGCATGTGGCTCTGACGTAATTTTGACGTCATCACACAATACGCAATGTTTATTATGGCTTTGCATTGACGTCAAAATTACGTCAGAACCACATGCGCATGTGGCTTTTTACATGCCGTGTACTATAGGCTTAAGCATCAACACAAATCTTGAAAAAAAAAATTGGAATCTTTCGACCAAATAAGCGATCTAATTAACAAAAAGACTACCGGCCCTATCCACAAAAGATTATATGATAAACTCTAAAATACCTAACTAAAAGTTTGCATAATATGCAACATTGTCAGTTGTCAAAACAACTGGTACGCTGATAGAAAAGGCGTCATAACGCTGATGTATTTTTAAAGCAGTACTATGACAAGTGTCTTCGTTTTTGACCCCAAGCCACTTTTCATCATTGTAATGTCAGTATTACCATCACTTGGCCAAGCTGTCATCAGCGTCAAAAAATTAAGTTATGTCATCAATGGGATGACACATTAGCATCACAGAAATGACGAAACGGAGCCGGTTTAATAAAACATGTCATCAGTGCGATGACTCAGTAAAATCGGAGAATAAACTTATTAGTTTCAATTTAATGACAGCTTGTCATTGGGATTGACTTAAGTCAAAGTGAGAGAATATTATTACTTACTTACTCGTTGCACAGGTTTGTTTTACTTATGTTGTATTCCGCCCTTTGCTTGCAGAATAACTCTCATTTATAAGACACCAGCAGCATGCCCGATATGGTTTTCGTAATCATTCTACTCTGAAAATTTTATGTATTTAACTAAATAATTTAGAAGATGGGAATTTGAGCATCTAATTTGAATTTTTAAGCATGAAAATAATGTTAATAATAAACGCATCGAATTGATGTCACTGTAGTCATAGATGACGCATAATATAACAAAAAAAAAAAAAAAAAAAAAAAAACAATATTGTATGATGACGTTCGTCATTTTTAAATAAGAATTTGATGTCACAATTCTGATCTTAGGCCATCATCAATATGAAGATGTATTTTTCTATCAATGCAAGTAGCTTTTACAATAAAAATTGAAGAAAAATAAATTATAAACAGTTTGAGGCAATTTATCATTTTAAATAGTTTTTGCTTCTCCTGTAAAATATTCAATATATTAGATAGGGCCCTTTCCGCTTTAGCTCTAACGATATTTTATTAAATTTTGCTTAAGGCAGGTGTTTTTAGTTAAGAATTTTTTGCTTATGAAATAATTAATTTATCGTTAAGAATAAAGTTAAAAACTCTCACACGTTTGCTTAAATTTCGCAAACCTAATTTGATATTGATGAATATTAAGCAAAATTAAATATTTCATTCTACGAACAAAATTAAACTCTAAACTTAAAGTATGAAAAGGGCCATATTGCCTTACAACCAGGGACCGTAATCATTGTTCCTTTTTTCATAAAAGTCAGATGACAACAGTTATTTGACGAATTTTTTTAAGCAAAACTAAAAGGTATTTTTGTTTAATATTTTTCCGAGCAAAACTAACATTAATTTTTTTTTTTTTGATTTTTTTTAAACCAAAATAAAAGTTTTTTTGATTTGGATTTTTTAAGTTAAAATAACAATTATTTTTATATTTTTGAGCAAAAATAAAAGTTATTTTCTAAAGAAATGTACGTGTTGCAACAACTAATGGCGTGTGCTTGTCTAAAGAAAAAAGTGTATTACAGGTTCTGCATGTGATTTGGAAACATTTTTAAATGCTTACCTTATTTCCTAGAAGTGTTGCATATTTCACGTTAGCAAAAGAACAAAAGTTTCCGCATAAAACAATAAAGTACAATTGCACTGATAGAAAAGTCGTAATAATGCTGATGTATTTTGACATCAGTACTACGACAAATGTCTTCATGTTTGACCCCGTGGCACTTTTCATCATTGTGATGTCAGCCATTTCCAACATGTCATCATTTTGCCAACTTATCAGGGTCAAAAATTTAAATTATGTCATCAATGGGATGACACATAGGCATCACAGAAATGACGAAACGGAGCCAGTTAAATAACACATGTCATTAGCGCGATGACTCAGTGACATCGTAGACTCAATTCATTGACACTTTGTCATTAAATTGAGTCATTACGATTGACTTAAGTCAAAGTGGGAGAATATTATTATCTACTTTCTGTTGTATTCCGCCCTTTGTTTACAGAAGAACTCTCAATTATTAAACACCAGCAGCATGCCCGATATGGTGTTCGTAATCATTCTACTTTGAAAATTTGAACTATTTAACTAAATAATTTTCAAAAATAGTATATGAAAATTTTGCTTCTCATTTTACTTTTTAAACATGAAAATAATGCTTATAATACACAAAATGTGGCATGGAATTGATGTCACTGAAGTCATAGTATAGATGACGCATAAAATATGACAAAACTTTATGGTGACTTTCGTGATGGGATTGATGTTACTTTTTGCCTCATTGCCTCATTTAGGATTATAACTTTTATTTTAGTTGCTTTTCATTTAGCTTTTTTAGAAAATGCTTTAAGCTTTTTTAGCAATTTTAAAAATTTGGACGAACAGTTCTCTTGATTTTACTTAATTTTTTTTATAAATTATAATAAATTTTGACTGAAAATAATTGTACCTAAAATAATTTCGTATGAAAAGGGATAATTCTTATATAATCTCTGTTCTTATCTTATCTGTCTTATTAAAAAAAAAATAAAAGATTCGGGGAATATTAGAAATTCCATTATCATGTTGATTGTAAATATTATTTGCCTCTTAATATTACGATATAAAAACGCAAGGAAATTTCACTTATGCCCGTAATTTCTACAAAGAGATATCTGGTCGTGTTCGTACCTATCCGGTAAAACTATTTTGGTAATTTCAACGTTAATTTTTCCAACGCGTTTTTTCCTTTAAGTTTTCTTTTAAAAATGGCAACATCTTATCTAGCAACTATTTATCTATTTGTAGAATTTACGGGCATTAGTATTAAGACAAAAATTCAATAGTGTATGTAAAAATTGTTTGCTCTAAGCTGCTGAAAAAATAATAATTCTTAAACTGCAACTTTAATTAACCTATAAAAACTAAAAAAGTCTAAAAAATTATAAATTATAAAAAAATAAATCGTTTAAATTTAGTATGTATCAGCGGTTTAATCTAAACTACCTGTGCTTCATAATTATGTGTATGAGAGAGATGCTTTACCAAAATGTATCCACTAGTTAAAATATAACTATTTATTTCAATTTCATTTAAAAATAATTCAGTAAAATGTATTTTGCTTCGAAAAAAATTTCAGACTGGTAATACATTTTTTACAAAAATCTTTAAAAAATGTTGGCATTATTTATAGCAATTTTTTTAAATCATAATTAAGCATTTTTTGGCCATGTCTGATGCCAGATTTAGATGCAAAATTTTTTAAGATCTGGTCACACTGTTGATGTCACAATTCTGATGTTTGGCCATCATTAATATGAAGATGTATTTTTCTATTTCGAGGCAGCGAAAAAATACATAAACTATATTTTTAACACCAGAGACGGGCAAAAAAAAAATTATTTATTTTTTTAGAAATAATAACAAATCCAGCAGTTCATCTAGTGCTGCACTCAAGCACCTTTAATTAAAATGAGCTTTGAACATGTAGCTTTTTTTTCTTTTTAGTGGTAAAATAATGAGAAAAAAGCGCATTACACTTAAACACCCCCGGTAGGCTAGCTGGTAGATAGCTAGTATATCGATTCCGGGGTTGCGGGTTCGATTCCCGCCAGAGACTCTGGTCTCCTGCAGATAAGCGAAGAGCTTCGCGAGATTAGCGTAGGAATAATAATAATAATAAAAAAAAAAAAACATATTTATCAGAAAAGAACATAAAGAACTGTAAGAGGCAAAATAAATGCAGAATATTACCCAGAAATTAAAGGGCCATTAGTTGGGTTTAAGGCCCTAATCATGTAAAAAGCAACTCAACGCCAAATAATTATATTGAAAGCAAAAACAATGTCATAAATATTTTTTAATTTTGTTGTCGCTTTCTGCAGAAATTCATGTACCGTTTTAAAATTTTCAGCGCCACAAGCTGTGCAGCGTTTGAAATTTTAAAACGCAATGTGAATTTCTGTAGAAAGCAACAACACAATTACAAAATATTTATGACATTGTTTTTGCTTTCAATGTAATTATTTAGCGTTGCGTTGCGTTTTACATGATAAGGGCCTAAATATTTATTTTAACGTGTGGTCATCGTATGGATATCTTATACACAACAATATGAATATTTAAAGTCAACTAATTATAATAACAAATACATATATATATATATATACTAGCTGACCCGGTTCGCGTTGCTGGCCCTAAGCAAACATTAGTGTTGTATTACCAGACGACTTAAATTGATCTTTAAACGAAATTTATGGCCTTTAAATAAAAATCCATGAAATACCTATCATAAAGTTTTTCTTACGAAAAAAGTGGGCGTAAAAGTGGGCGGGGGAAAATTTTCTTTCCGTTAAAACCTAATAATTTCAAAGAAAAAATCGTTCAAATCGGTCAAGCCGTTCTCAAGTTATGGATTTTGCCACGCCCCTCCGCCCCCAGGCCATTAATTTAAATAATAACTATCCTATCATCTAAGTTGGACCAAATTACATATATATGCCAATTTTCATGAATATCAGTTGACTCGTTTTTGAGTTTATTCGAAACATACACAGTGACACGGATTTTTTATATATTAAGATGTGTTCCCATCGATCGTATAACGAGCATAGGGCCTCAATAAATTGATTGAACATATTCCTGTCTTGTGCCAACGCTCTCACTTCGCCCCAGGTTTTACCCATTCCGGCCATTTCTATATCAATTTGCCTTCTCCACGTATAGCTGGGCGTCCTCTGCTTCGACTTCCTCGCGGGTTCCAGTCTATGGCATTTCTTGTAATGTCGTTCCGTGATCTTCTTAACGTGTGGACAATCCACCGCCATTTACGTCTTTTTATTTCTTTGGCCATGTGTTTGTTGTTGGTTGGATTGTTCCCAAAGCCTGTTGTTGGATACCACTCTAGGCCAGAATTTTCGCAATATCCTGCGAAGACACTGATTAACAAACACTTGGATCTTCTGCATGTCTACATATATTTCTAAAAAAAATAACTTTTATTATTGCTCGAAAAAATAAAAATCAAGCAAAGAACTGTTATTTTAGCTTAAAAAATTTAAAATCAAAAAATTACTTTAATTTTGCGCAAAAAAAAAATAAAAATCAAAAAAAAAGCTTTTACTCTTGTTCGAAATAATAATAATCAAAATTTTCAGCAGCAATATATTTCATCATAGACTAGTTCACTTGGATCAGTTTTCCGACCTTTTCTTCTACTGGGCCGCCAGGTGGCCGGAATTCGACCACTTGACATTTACAGTTAAATAAATCATTTTATGCATGTATGAAAAATGCATTTCTTATTTAATAGGTCTACCTAAATTTAAGAAAATAACAATTCTATTTTCATATATCCTCTTATTCGTTACTATAAGAGCATAAAACATTAAACAATTGGTATTGTCGTTATTTTATTGAACTGTTTAAGATTTTAATCCAAATTTGTAATATTTTATTCAGGCTAAAGTTAAAATTAAATTTAATTTTCATTAAATTATTTTTATAAAGGAAGGAAGTTTTACAACATGAAATGAATTAAAATTCATTGATAATTTTTCGTTCTTGACTGAGCTGGGAATTGTACCCAGGTTTTCACTGACAGGTTGCCCTGACATGTTTCAATTGTAACCACACAATCTTCGTAAAAAGGTTTTCCGTCTTAACACTCACCATCATCGAAGGCAGCTGCCAGTCAATAGCCAAACATCAATCTTTAAACCAAATTGGTAGATCGAAATTTGTTTTTGAATGATTATCTATTTTAATTAATTTACATGTTCATCCTTAATTCCGTGTTTCATACTTTTTGTCAAGAATTCTTCTTGAAGTCCAAAGGACATATTTCTGTTATTTATGTTTTATTCTTCTTTATGTTAACCTTTTTATTAGCACAACTTGAAAGACAAATGTAAACATAGAGCTTTTTAATTTGGCACGAAATTTTACTTTTTATTTTTACAATGTATATGTGATAAAGTTTCGAGTATAAAAGGTAAAATAAAGTTTGAATTGTCTGTGTTTAAAAATAAAATAAAAATATCGAGCCATAACCACAAAAAAAGCTCAAGCGACAAAAACAAAATTTTGAAGGAGAAGTTTTTTTTTACTATATTTTAGAAACATTTTGTATGAAAATTGGCGCTTAAGCTAAAATAGTTTTTCCTATAAAATCGTAACGGTACCTTCTGTGAGTATGAGATTTTAGGAGATGATGCAAGTGTTGCCAATTAATTCATTTATTAAAAAAAAACGAAAATTTAAAATATTGTCGCTTAAGCTTTTTTTGCGGTTATGGTTCGATATATTAAAACAAAAATAAAAAAAATATAAAATTCTGAACGAAAATTTTTATTTTATTTTTTTAAAACAACAAAAAATTTTTGTATGTGCGTGTGTTTGCAAGCAAATTTAAAACGCTTTTTAAACAATTTAATCCTCAAAATGTAGAAAAAAAGATTTATATTGTTCATATCTACACATACACATGTTTTATTAAAATCAATTACAAAAAAAAATTCCCCACATTGACTATATATAAGATTTAAAATTTCATAATAACTGTTATTTTTGTTACTATAAATTTCCTTTTAATAACTTTGTCAAACAAACACATTAATTTCGCTATATTCCTTCCGAAGAAAAGATGTCCCAAAAATATACAAATCTTTTATTATTAATTTTGCTTTACTTTTAAAATATCCCCCAATTAAACCCCTTTTCTTTAAAACTGCAATTTAATGAAGGTTGAATAACATACACATTATTTAAATTAAAATCCATCAAACAAAAATTATAAAATGTCCCCAAAGAACAGGTGGTGTTTGAGTTTTCTTAAAAATAAGGTTTTTCGAAACAACAAGCAACAGCAGTGCTCAGGTATTTTTATAAGAAAAAAATTCTAACATATATTTTATAACTTAACCTTTAAGCCAACAGCCGGGTATGTTTTGAATACAATACTAGTATTGTGTTTTTTTTTTAACATATTCTGATGTTTGAATAAAATTGGAGAAATCAGTCCATGGATGTGGTCTTTTTTTCTGCCTAACATACCTGGGTATATGAAACAAAATAAAATAAAATAATATTGCATGTTTATTCCATAAGATTTAAAAGTTTTACAAGTCCCGTGATTTTAAGTTTTCAAGCACAAAAACAAACTAGAGTGGAAAAAACACAAACAAAATACATACGAAAAAGATAAAAAAATATATACAAAAAATGTGCTTGAATACCCGGTATGCTTGCTGTTAACGTTAGTATAATTTTTCTGCTGCTCACGTTAAGGTTAAACAAAGACTACCGAAACCAAAAGTAAACAAAAAAAAAAAAACTGTTGTCATTCTCGTTATCATCAATGTCGTCGTCGTCGTCATCATTGTCATGGTCTGCTTTAAACATCATCATTAATTTTGTGATTTTGTTTTTTCTGGTTTTATTTTTGTTGCTTTAAAAAAAACACCAAACATTGGATGACCACATCGCCTTTGGCCAGAAAACAAAAGGACTGCCCACACCTCTACTTTTAGGTTTGAAAAAATAAAAAAATTTGTAGGTAATTGCAGCAGTTTTGTATCGGTGTGGGTATTTCCTTTTATTACCCAGTTGACGACGTCTTTAAGACATCCTTGAAGACGGATGTACGACAATGTTAATTCCTGCACGACACGTGAGGGACAGCCAGAACAACTCGTCAACGACATTTTCGAACAAGTGTCGCGAGAATCGTGCATGACACAAAGAAATACGTTGTCGCTCTTCATTTCGTGTATAGTTGTTAATAGAGGACTCCTTAAAAGACACTGTCGCTCATATTGTCGTGTATAGGTGTTGATATAAGACACCTAACACGACAATGTCGGTCATGTTTCGTGGATAGGCTTGTATAAAAGACAACTTGGAAGACAATTTCGGTCATGTCGCCGTTTATAACCTTCTTTAAACGTCAGTGCACTAGACAATGTCGAGGATTTTGTCATACACGACATTTTCCTCAAAATTGTCTACCAGAAATCTTAAGTGATAGAGGACATGTCGTGCATAAATAGTTGACGATAATGTCGTCGACGGCAGTTTTGCCAACTGGGTAATGTCGAAATATGTACCTCAAAGTTTACTTTAAAAATATTAACATTTATGAGACACTACTAAAAAATACATACTGTTGGAAATAAAAGTATGTACACATGTGTGTGTGGAGCAGTGTAGCCAAAAGTTGGGAAAATCCCTTCATGTAGGGTTTCGTGATACAAAAATAAGAGCGTAGGTAAAATCGGACGGATTTTTTATATTCGCCAAAATGCAGGTTTTATTTTTCATATACTCACAATATTATTACAGTTACGGACTGTAGGTTATATAAGAAGTATTCCGTTCAGTCATTTTTAAATAAATAAACATTTGAAATTCCAAGCAAATATATTTTTAAATGATTCTAACATTTATTCAAAAAACTAAGTGCACATTAATACGGATTTGCGGTTGCATTTAATATTATCAGTTGATTATGAAAATGGAGTTTAAGACAACTTTAAATTTATTCCACCGATCTACTTATTTTGCATTTAATTGTAACAGAAAAATAATTTAATTTTTACTGTCAAAAATTCAACCGCGAATTCCAAAAAAAAATAACCGACAAATTCCGTTAAAACAAATGAACTTTCAGTTATTTTATATAATTTAACTACGGAAAAATTAATTTTCTGTTATCTATTTATAGACCTGTCGCGAAAAGTAAAAGCAAAAACGATTTGCTTGTTTTGTGTAGAAAATTCCCATATTCTATTTGTTAAAATTTGTTAAATATATCAAATTTTTAACGTAAAATTATTGCGAATACCATATCGGGCATGCTGCCGGTGCATTATAATTGAAAGTTCTTCTGTAAACAAAGTGACCAGTACAACAAAAGTAAAACAAACATGTATAACGGGGTAAGTAAATACAAATAAATATTCTCTCTCTCTCTCTCTCTCTCATTAGAAAAACAAGCGGAAAGGTGTCTGGTATTTTTTAGAAATTCGAGTAAAACCTGAGTAATATAAAATTACTGAATTACATAAAATAAATGAAAATTAAGTGAACTTTTCGTTAAAAATAAATGAAAAATAAGTAGAACGGTTTTTAAGTGAATATTCATTTATTTTACATTACAATTTCAGTTAATTTTACGTACAGAATATTGTGAGTGTATTTGTATTTATATTATATACGAAATAAATGGAATTCTTATGTCCAGGGGGCAGTCGTGATCGAATACATTCTCGATTCGAAAGTCAATATATTTATAACTAATTCTTTCAGTCGATACTGAACGTATCGAAAATATTTTGTCTGTGCTGCAAATCATTTATTTGAGTTTTCACAACGCTGAAAAAATAATTTCGATTCGTTCAGTATCGACTGAAAGAAGTAGAGTTAAAATTACTTTCGAATCGAGTATGTGTTCGATCACGACTGCCAGAATTTGTCCCGAAAATATGTTTTTGGAAAAAGGTGTGCACAAATTTGAACTTTTTGTCTTAAAAATTTAACTTAAGGCTCAATGATCTCATGTATGAGAACAATCGCAAACAATTAATTTTTCTGAAATTGTGAAACTAGTTTGTGAAATTAATATGTTTTTGAACATGGATTCGGAACAGTTTTGGATAAAAATAGTAAAATAAAAAACTATAAGGGCCAGGGTGTATTTACTAATTTATCGAAACTGGTATGCATTTTGTTTCCTTTATCCATTGCAAAAGCCGACGCAGAAGCGAAACAAATAAAGCCACACAATTTCAAGTTTAATTTAAATTATAAGATCATTTCCGCAAAACAGAGGAAGGGGCTGCTTTAATTTCGAATGCACTAATAGTCACTTTAGAATATACGGTTCAAAAGAAATACGTACATTATTCAAAAAATAATTTGTTGCCTTTGTTCCTGAATTAAATTAAAATAACCATTTATTTATTTTTTTTAAAAAAACCTCTGGTTTTTTCACAGAAAAGAGTGTTTTATCAATTAATGGTTTAAAAAGTATTTAAATTAAATTAATGTGATAATTGAATTAATTATTTTTTTAGTTGAAAGAAAATTAAAGATGTTAAATGGATTTAATTAACATTTTAGTTGTTTTGAAATAAATTTTCAATTAAAATTTTAATTAAATAACAAAAAATCTTAATTGTCTTTTTTCGTTTAAAATAAAATAATTTAAACATGTAGAATTGTTGTTGGGAATTGTCAATATTTATTTAAATAAATCAACACAGTGTTTGAAATGGTAAAGTTTTTTTTATCACTTTTTAATTTTTATTAAAAATATCATTTATTGAAAATATTTTTTTCAAAATTTTAAAATTTTTAGTAATCAATATAACCATTTTCGTAATAGGTGCAAAATCAACAACTTGATTGCTTGATATTATGAATTTGGAATACATTTGGTGATTGGAGAAATTTAATTATTTTTTCTGTGTTTATTGAATTTAATTAAAATAACAGAACTTTATTGTTAGTTTAATTATTAATTTTTGTTACTAAGGCCTTACAAGTTGATTAAGTGCGATATGCGAATAGAATTAGTTTTTTTTGTATAACTGTTTTTTTTTTCTTAGATCTTAATGACTTAAACGTGTAGGGATTTTTGTAGGACAAATTTTTTAACGTGTAGGGAAAATCAGATTTTTTTTTTGTATGCGTAGATATTTAAAAAAAAATTTCTGGCAATACTGGTGTGGAGAGTGTATGTTTGTGGGGCTCCATTAGAACTCAACCATAACAAAAGTAGAAACAATCATAATATTATTTTGTTTGTGTGCACTCATTCTCTTTTGTTGCTCTATTGTTATTATTGAAGGGGACTACGAATTAATAATCTTTTGTCGCGTTTAGTTGGGTATTATGTTAACTTTTTCTGTTACTTGTTGTGTTTTGTTTAAATTTCTGGTTTTGTCTGTAATTAGTATAGTTTGTACCCTACGTTCAAAAAAGGACGCAATTAGTCGGAAATTTTACTAATACAAAGATTTGGTTAATAAAAAGATACGCTTGTTAAAGAAAAGAAAATCTTTACATTAAAAATATAGATTTCATAACTTTAAAAAGAAGGACTACTCTTTAAAGGAATAACACGGGTGTTTACATAAAAGAGTCACAACAATTGATATATGTATACAGAAAAAAGTGTTTTATTAATTAAAAAATGGTTTAAAAAGTATTTAAATTTAATTTATGTGATAATTGAGTCAGTTTTTTTTTTTTTTTTTTTAAAGAAAATTAAAAATTGAATTTTGATTTAATTAACATTTTAGTTGTTTTGAAATAAATTTAAAATTTTAATTAAATAACAAAAAATCTTAATTGACTTTTTCGTTTAAAATAAAATAATTTAAACATGTAGAATTATCAATATTTATTTAAATAAATTAACACATTGTTTGAAATCGCAAAGTTTTTTTTCACTTTTTTAATTAAAATTAAAAATATCATTAATTGAAAATATTTTTTCAAAATTTTTAAAATTTTTAGTAACCAATATAATCATTTTGGTAATAGGTGTAAAATCAACAACTTGTTTGCTTGATATTATGAATTTGCAATAAATTTGATGATTGGAGAAATTTTAAAATTTTTCCTGTGTAAAGAGTCACGATTATTTACATACAAACTTTAACATACAAATTTCATTACTTTTTAAATAAATAGTAAAATATTTTTACATTTAAACGTCATGACTTTTTACATGCAAGATAAGCAAGTCACGACTGTTAAAAAGTCACAACTTTTTGGATTAAAAAGTCATAACATTATGCATTAAAAAGTCCCACAATGTTACACAAATAGTCATGATATTAGACACAAAAACGTTACGACTTTTAGCATTCAAAAAGGCACGAATTTCGACATGAATCATCACGAGTTTTAACATAAAAAATTCATGACTTTTTATATTTAAAAGTAAAGACTTTGCACATGAAAAAGTAACGACTTTTGTATTAGATTATCAGGGCTTTTAACTTTTACAGTCAAGGCTTTCAGCATTAAGAAGTCACGACGAAGTCACCATTTTTTACACAAAAAGTCATTACTTTTAACAGAAAAAGTCAAACTTTTAACAGAAAAAGTCAGATCTTTTAACAGAAAAAATCATAACTTTTAACAGAAAAAGTCATAACTTTTAACAGAAAAAGTCATAACTTTTAACAGAAAAAGGTATAACTTTTAACAGAAAACGTCATTACTTTTAACGGAAATAGTCATAACTTTTAACAGAAAAAGTCAAAACTTTTAACGGAAATAGTCATAACTTTTAACAGAAAAAATCCAAACTTTTTACAGAAAACGTCACAATTTGTAATACCAGGTGGCGTAAAATTAGCTATTTGGCTTGAATTCTTTATAAGTTTGTTAATCAATACTTTTTCTTTGTTTTTTATCCAGCATATTGTGAAGAAGACTTGGGGAATTTATTATGAGTAACTATACAATCGAACAGCGAGCAAAAAGAATTGAATTTGATTTTTAAATACAAAAATCCATTGTGTTAACACAGCGTGTGTATTGTCGTCATTTATATATGCGCATTGCAATCATAGCGTCAGCAACAAAATAATTGATTAGAACTCTTCCTGGTGCCGGAAAAGCATGTATCGTTAACCCTGCTCAAAATATTGAACGTATACGAGAGAGCGTACAGCATAGTCTATCAACATCAACAAGGAGACGTTTGAGACAACTTGGATTACCACAACGGTCGCTGCAGAGAATTTTGAGTACATTAGATTTTTCAGTGAGTTTCGAGTACGGTAGCATATACTGCAGGTGCCTCAAGGAGCAAGATGCCACGCTTTAATTTCCTCACAAGCGATTTTAACTGGACTTCACATTCACCGGATTTAACAGCTTCTGACAGTTTTCTTTAGTGATTTTTGAAAGAAGGAGTTTGTGTTAACGAGAGTTAACCAACTACTTACAAATCAACTTTCGAAATGAAAAGTTATGGGAAAATTGGCACGTATGTGCGAATCAGAAAATGGACATCACTTACAGGATATCATTTTTCAAAGCAAATAGAAAAAAATTCCCTAATAAAATACTTTTTTTTTTTTTTAAAAAAGTAATAACAGTTGCATAAGTGAAAAAGTTATAAGCATTATCGCTTATTCTGCGCCGCCCTGTACAATTTTGAACACAAAAAATTACGACATTTTGCATTAAAAAGTCACGAAATTGGGCATTAAAGAGTCACGACTTTTTACAATAGAAAATTTATGAGTTGTTATACAAAATTACATGTTCATTTATATTGTCTTTTCTTTAGTATCAACAGAATTCGTTATAACCGCCATTATTTCCTCCAATTCCTTGAAATTTTATCTATTTTAAGTTCATAGAATGTCATCATTCAAGTTTTTTTTTTGTGTTATTCGTGTTTTTTTTTTTTTGTTTTTTTTTTTTTTTTTTGTTTTTGTTACTCCGGTTGGAGGATGGACAGTTAAATGAATGAGGTTGTTGTCTTGTGTTTTGTTGATGGTTTAATTTTTTTTAGTTTATTATACCCTTGTGTTTTGTCCATTATAATTGCTTAACGTTTAGTATTTATAATAATTTTTTGTTGTAGCTCGAATATTTTAAACAGCTGTGTTTAAGTTTGTCTTGTTTTGTCTAGTAAATTAGAAAGTAAATTATGTTGTTTTATATGTTTCCCTCGGATAAATTTAAAATAAAACATGTAAGAAAGTATAGTCGGTCAAGCCCGACCATATGATACCTTACCCAATAGTATTTTAAAGCAACTTATCAAGAGTTTACCCTATTTGGGACCCATGGGCAATCATGGACGCAGCAGAACAGAATTATATTATGAGGTTAAGGTTCATATAAAAGTTTTTTATACCAAATATAATTTAGATATCTTCATTTAAAGGGTGCTCCAATTATAATGCACGATGTTAATTGTGAGTTACTCCTTAAAGTCGAGTTTTTTGCCCAACTTAATTTGACATTTCTTTGGTTCAGTGTTTGACAAATTCAACCATGAAGAGGTACTAGGGTATTCCTTTAATCGAGGTTTTGATTTAATCGTTTAATCGCTCGATTAATTAACCAAGATTTTGGTTTAATCGGTTAATAATCGGTAAATATTATAATTGATCGGCTAACCGATTAATAACGTTTTTGTATAAATTAAGTAATTTCAATAAATAAAAATGCATAAAATAGTTATTATTTGGAGTTAACATAACTAACATCCCAGCGGGAAAACTCAGAAGACCTTCTAACTTCAGGTCATATTGAAAGCCTGCTTAGAATTTTTTTTTATTTAATTACCATTCTGATTTAACTGATAAAGCAGGCCTCATAGAAGGCCTCGGCTCTTTTGTATAAAAGATAAAATACACATTCCCCACTCGCTTCTATGAGAAGGAAGAAGAGAAGGAGTAGCATTTTTTTTTTTTGCCAAAGCAAAAGTAAAAGAATTATTTTTTTTCTAACCAGTTGCGATTCTTATGTACCTGCCAAAGAAGCGAGGGCGAAAGGCCTACTCCGCAATGACAACGTGTGTAAAAAAGATATGAGTATGGAATGGAGCAAGCAGGCCATGTACAACCAAAAGAAGGAGTACAGAGGCCTTCTTTTTCCCGCTGGGATAACCATTGAACTATAACAATTCTTGAACTAAAACGAGCAACCAAAAAAATAATTCATAAATAACGGGTGGCTAAATTTTAAGGGCCGATGTTGAATATGAACCACACCTTAACGTCAAGTATTTTTCTACATTTCATTTAACATTTCTTAATTTCAGACTTACTCATTTTAAACCATGTGATTTCAACAGGACGGTGCCACTTGCCACACAGCTAACGAAACAATGGCCCTTTTGCGCGACAAATTTAATGGTCGTGTTATCTCACGTGTTGGCGATGTCAATTGGACGCAAAGATCATGTGATTTGACACCGTTGGACTTCTTTCTTTGGAGCTATTTGAAACAAAAGGTGTACGTTAATAAGCCAGCAACAATTCAAGAGCTTAAGGATGAGATAATGCAGCACATTAACGGCATAGAACCTCAATTATGCCTTACCGTCATCGAAAATTTGGGCCATCGGATGGAGGTGTGCCGCCGAAGTCGCGGCGGCCATTTGGGTGATATTTTGTTCCATACATAATTGAACCATACCAATATAATCATAATAAAAAGAAATGATAATAATTTCCTAAATATTTTTTGTGTTTTATTCAAAATCAACATCGGCCCTTAAAATTTAACCACCCTTTATGTAATACATAATTTTTAATTAATACATAATAATATTTATAGTAATATAGTATAATAATATAGTAGTAATTAAAAAACAAACTGTAAGATAATTTTATTAGTTGTTTAAATAGTTTAAGGAGACCTTAAAAAATAATCTTTTAGAAAAATAATTTGGTTTAAATGTCTAGGAGTTAAGCGATTCTTTTATTTGCTTTTCTTTTCTTTCACTTCACTTATCGGTTGTGTTGGAGAAATCGAAAGCAATCCATAATACGGAGTATCTAATTTCTCAGTCCTTTTCCTGGATTTCTCTAAACGTATAAAATCTTCCCTTATGCAATTAGAGTCATATTTTATTATATATTTAAATTTTGAACTCTTCTAATTGTTTCGGTTACTTCTGTTAAAAGATTAGTATGAGAAAATGTGAGAAGAAACAAATAACTAAACATATACATATAAAAAGTACGTGAAACAAAAAGCTGTTGACAGCAAACGCCTATTTGAAATGAAGATCGCTGAGCAAATTCTTTGTTTGTATGATACAATAAACACATACCTTTTGTTTTTGAGACGAAACAATTAATTAAAAACACAAAAAAATATGTTATAATACTACAATTAATTAAAAATTTTGTTACATCGGTTAATCGGTTAATCGACTGAAATGAACCGGTTTAATCGTTAGTCGAAAAAAGCCCATTTTAAATTAACCAATCAGTTAATCGGGTAGTAATTAATCGGTTAACCGATTAACAGTTAACCGAATGTATACTCTAAGAGGTACACAATTGAGCAGCGTGTTAAGATTGTTGAAGGCTTTTACGAAAATGGCCGTTCAAATGTGAATTCGTGAATTCGTTAACAAGCTGAATTGCCGCAGAATGCGGTTCTAAATTGGAAGCTGTACATCAAGGACCAATAATTTAAAGTGTTACAAACATCAGCACAAACACATAATACCCTTTCCACTAATGTGTTGTGGGTATAAAAAAAATGCTATTTTTTAAATTAGTTTTTGGTGAGATCTGGAATTTAAAGCAATAATTTTAGCACTTAATTTAAATTTCTGAATATTCAAAATTGTTTTTTTTTTTAAATCCCTCATTGTACCATTATAGAGTATACTTGAACTTCTGTATTTTAATATATTAAAACCATTCTTAAAAGTCCTGAGGTGTGTTTCATATAAATTTATTGTTGTTAAAACGAACAAGGGCACGTTCATTATTATTCCTGCCCAAAGTGTGGACATGACATGTCTTATTTCTGTTTTTTTTTTTCTTTCTTTTTTTTTATACATATATTGTTCATTTTTCTCTCAGTAAATTTACGAGATCCAAGGGAATAAAATGCTTTATGTCTGTTTATGTAAGTTTGTATTTATTTTATAATATCGTGCAAGACATTAAAATAAAATTAAACACAAAAATTATGTGTGTAATTTCAGTTGTCTTGACATAACAATCTACAACAACTTTTAATGACAGCTGCCATTAAAAAGGAAACTTTTATAAACTAAAAAGAAAAATTTTTATAGCATTAAATTATTGTAGTATGCGTTAGCGAAACTAGACTTAAGTCATTTTTCACTACGAACTGCCTTTTTAACTTAAAACTGACTGTTTGACAAAATCTGAATTTTCGCTGAAAAAAAGCCACTTTTTAATTAGTAATTGACTTATTTATTAGAAACTGTATTTTTATTAAAAACTAAGTTTTTCATAAAAATATATATCGCACTTGTTCAACAATATTGTAAAAATTTTCAGTAAAAGAAAATAAATTTTAAGTTTTACATTTAAGGCATATGAAAATGATTTTTGAAAACAACCGTCTCATTATCAAAAAGCAGGCAAAATAACGCGATATTTTTGCAGTGGTTATATTTGACAAAAAGTGAAATAAACAAAAAATTTCGAGTTAATACACTGTTGTTGAACAAGTGCGATATACTTAAATCTACTTTTTTACAAAAAGTAGTATTTTTATACCCTTCACCACAGGTGGAATAAAGAATATAATTATACGTTTGTCATTCCGTTTGTAATTGCCACAATATTGATGTAAGACCCCTTAAGTACAGGGTGTCCGCCGGGAAGATATACTACTTTGTTTGTTAATGGCGTAAATGGTCTAGTACAAATCTAATAAAGTATAACAAATCTACTTGATTAAACGTTGAATTACCTTGATGAAATTTTTTATTAAAACTGATTTTATTTTTGATTAATGCCTTAATTGGAGCAAAAATTTTTTTTTGTGTAGAGCTTCTATGCTTCGCCGGTGTTTCCCTGGGCGCAGGGATGTTCTCCCCTATGGTATAACAAACACCGGATTCGCTAACTAAAGCTTTTTAATGTGTGATTTGATAAAGAGATTGGGGATTAATATCATTGCGAAATAAATTTCCAATTATGGGGTTTTTAGTTCATTTTTGTTTTGGAGGCTATTTCGTACTTTTGAAGATTTCTTTAATTGTCAACATTGAGTTATTAATTCATAATGGACTAAGTTCCTGATTTTAAGGACTTAGTTAATTTTTGTTTTCGGGACTTAGTTCATTAGTGTTTTAGTTCGCAGGATCTGTAAAAAAAGTTATTACATTTAAAACTACTACTAAACTTATAATGAAGAGTTAAAGCCTCTAGTTTATTGTCAGTTCAGCTAATACGTTAAAACTGAGAAGAGCAAACTTGCAGCTAATTGGTTTGATCCCGTACTCAAGGTTGGGAGCCCGTGGGATCCCAATCTTACCGAACACTGTAAAACAAAAACAAGTTCTCAGAAATTTATTTTGGTTTTATATGTATTAATGCGAATGAAAGCGTTCTTTCGACATCGTGAAATTGGCAGTAAATCTTTCGCTTAATAATTTGATTTGTTTTTTTTTATTCCTCTTAGTGCTCTTTGTTGTTATTTTGCCATTTTTTTGAGAGCGATGCCACCTGACGTTAATTTTTATGTTTCTGTTGTTAGGAACAATTTACAGAACAGTATAATCGTAAGTGCTAGCAACAACAAAACAGGTTGACAATTGTAACAACTGTTGTTATTGTTAAAAGTAACCGAATCCCACTACAGATGTTGGAAAAAATAACTAAATGAAAAAAAAGATATTGAAATGTATAAAAGCCACATTGTAATTTTTCACAAAATATATATTCCATTACAATTTGTATTTAAAATGTTTTCAGATATATTGTAACTCATTTGCATTAAACAGCGCACTCTGTACTGGTTTTTCCCTTTCCTTTAAATTTCCTTTTACGAAAAAGATTAATATATTTTTTCACCTTTCCCTTATTAAAAAACAAACTTCTGTATGTAAATTTATTAAATTCATTAGTTTCATTATGTTTATTTGACACGCTAAAGCTAAAATAACTTTTTAAGGGCATAAATAGAATTACATTGAAATGACACCTTGTTTCCATTATACCAAAATTTTGTTAACTCAACAAAAACCTTTTTAAATCTTTACTCATACAAAAAGGAATGAAAAAAAAATCATATAGACGGGATGAAAGGGCAGAATATTGCACTCGTTAGTTTAATTTTTGGGTTCAAATTAGAGTTTTGCTTTCCCGGACTTTTTTATTTCTCGGTAAAGGGAGATTTATTTTTCAATTTCCCGGGAAGACCCCGGAATTCCCGCTTAATATAACACGGTGCAAAATATAGGTTAATTTAATGTATAACCGTAAAATACATAATCAAAAAAAAAAAAATAAAAAAAACAAGCAAACACATAACTAGGGTACAATTGTACCCCATTATAATTTTTAATAATTTTCAGCTTCACAGCAAAAACTATTTGATTTAAACCCCGTTTAATCAAAATTCAACAAATTAATTAAATATTTTTTTATATTTGATACAATTTTTAATTGTTTATTAGTTGTTATAACAAAAAAATTATGCCAAGCTATAAATCATACAGTAGGCAAACAACCAACAAATATCACGCAAACATATAACCGGGGTACATTTGTACCCCATTGTAATTTTAACAAAATATTCCAAAAAAATCCTTTAATTAAAAATTTTGAAAAAGTAATTAGATATTTAAAAAAATTTGATTTAAAACATCTTTGAACAGCCTCTTATTTTTTTATATAAAAACTGGCGCTGCAAAATATGACCCTATTTTTGGGGCTATTTTGCATAATGCAATATGACGCCATTTTTTTTAATGAAAAATTACCCCAAAAAATTTAAAAATAGCCCTAAAAAGAAAATGAAATTTGGCCCCAAATTTGGTGTAATTCTCCATTATGAAAAATCACCTCAAAATGTTTAATGAATTTTAACCGCAAAGAAATTAAAATTAAAAAAATACAAAGAAATTTGTACTAAAAATTTAGGTTGGGTTCCTATGCCCGAAACTTAAAATCCCAAATTAAAGATCCCGAATTCAAAATCCCAAGCTTAAATATCCAGAATTTAAAAATCCTGATTTCTTAAAACCTGAATAATAATATAATTTTGAAAAATAGCATTCTCTTCTCTCCTCTCCCCTATGGTATGACAAACACCGGCTTCGCTAACTAAAGCATCTCTGCATCAGTGTTGCCAGAATTTTAGAGGCAAAATCAGCAAAACTGTGTGATTTTATAAGGAAAAAGCTTCAAAATCTGCATTTAATTTATAAATATCTTCAAATAATCGGCTTTTTAATACTTTTCTTCTATTTCATTAAAATATATTAATATATAACAATAAGTTCCAAAAGAAAATCACATTTAACGTTGAAGATATTTCCCATACATACAAAACGACAATATATTCAAGGCAACTGAATTCAGTTATATTATTTTTATTTGATTATTGTAAAAGTTCGATTGATGAATGTAAAATAAATAATTTATTTATGTATAAGAAATAATATATTTAGTTTTTAAATATGAACAGGCACAACTTAAAATTCAAAATGTATAGGAGAGTCAGAAAACTGGCTTCAAAAACGTGGCCGCAATTTTTTAATCAGATTGAGTTATATACATAAATGGTGAAGCAGAAAACTTAAGGAAGATAGTGACGCAATCGTAATTTTCATGGTCGCTATAGATTTGATTTGTGACCTGGTTTATGAAAAAAAAAAACGATTTTGATAAATTTTAAGTTTTGGCTGCTTATGATTTGATGTGCGATATTTATATATTGTTAAATAAATATTTATTTTTATGTGTGAAACGGTAGCAAAAAACTCATGAAAGTTAAATTTTATCACTGTTGAGGTGACTAAAATTTCATTAGCCCAGGGGGCTAGTATAAATTTTGAGATTAGCGTAGAAATTTTTGACAACCACACAATTACCAGAGACATACTCCCAGGTCGTGCCGCTCAAAGTCGCCTCTAAGCCGCCGCTGAACTTAAATTTTGAGTTGAAGTCACCGACGGTTCGAAAGGCATATTTACATTAATTTTTTAGTCAAACTTTTCATTTTAGCCATGTTGCATATTTATACAAGCTATTATTAGATAAAACATAGCTACATATTAAATTATTTTTATTAATAACGTTTTTGTTATTATAATTTGTGCTTGTTGACATTAGTGTCTAATAAAAGACAAATTGTCAGTCTGATTACCAAAATTTTTTGTAAGTACAATCTGTTAACATGCCCTATTAAAATGCAAAAAATCGGTTCACAAATGACGCAGTTATGCGATAAAAAACATTTTTTATTTTTTTTTTTTTATGTTTATTTATTTACAAAATTTAACAATTTCTACTATAATAAACCCTAGTATAATATAATACATATTTACATAAATACAAAGTCCCAGAAACGAGCTCACGAGTATTAAGGATATAACATTAGTTTTGATTTGCAAATATAATAAATTTTTATGTATTAAAAATACAAATTTATATTTTTATTTGTAATAAAAAATGTGAATAAAAACATTACTTATATATGGCAAAAATAAAAGCAAAAGTCTAAAAAAATGCGATAAAAAACATTAAAAAAGCAACATACAACCGAATTGTAACCCTCCTTCTTTTTTTAAGTCGGGCTTAAATATATTTATATTAATAACAAATACATATCGGACTGCTTCCTCTAAAGAGCGTCAACTCAAAATTTACAAATTTTCAGTAGAGACAAAAAACTGTTTTCTTTTTATATGTACTCTTATATCACAAAGGGGGATACAATTGCATTTTTTTTTTGACAAAATACTAGAGAAAATGATGTAAGATTTTTACAGTGGGTAGATATGGCCACTGCGCATCGAATTCTTGCAAAAAGTGAAAATTGAACAATATTGAGTTGAACCACTTTAGAGGAAGCAGTGCGATATATTTAAAATAATAACAAATTGTAATAGATAAATTTTGCATTTTGAATAACTAATTCTTTTGTCCGGCGATCCACTACCGGCCGCTTTTTGCTGAACTGCCGCTGCCAACAAATTTGCCGACTTAGACTTCTTTATGTCAAAATTTTACGTTGTCAAAAATGTTATAATTTCACACAGTGCAAACATGAAGTTCTTCTGCCACAGACAAATTTTATTTCACCATAGAACTTTGCTACAGTTTTACACACACGCTATGTATGTACATATATCGGTTGAAATGGATTTAAATAAATCTGGAAATATTGAATTGTCAAAACCGTAGATTAATTTACGTCACCATTTTTATATTCTAGCAAAAATGCGAAGTTTTGGATTAATTTACGTTACCATTTTTATAGTCTTGCAAAAATGCGAAGTTTTTATGAATCATAACAGCTGACTCTTGCACCTCGCACTTCCAATGAGCAAGTGCAAGTTCTTGCACAATGCATATGATCAAAGTCTGTTGAATGGCCTTGTAGATCTCTTAAAATATAGCTTTTTTATCCAAAAAAACTACCAAAAAGACCATTTAAATTCTCGCAACTCAGAATCCTGATCTTGTTTTTCATTTTCTTTAAACATATTTGGAAATTATTTCTTAATATTAAAAATTGAATTAGAGCGACTACTTATTAAATTTCGGTATATAAATTGTGGATCTCAGACGCTTCGCTTTGACACATTCTACTTGTATTATTAATTATACCCAGAATGTTCTTCAAAAAAGAAAAAAAAAAATACATTTTATTTGTAGTGCTTAGATTATTTTTTTATTATAAAAAATCTGCATTTTTGGGTCAAAATCTTCAAATAAGCATTTTTATATTTTAGGGGCATAAAATCTGCAAAATGCAGATAAATCTGCACTTAGCCGACATGAATTTCCTCCACTTTGGTATACGAAATCGCGATTTGTAACTATTCCGAGGAATTTTTATATGAAATCATACAAAATTTATAAACATTTGTTGGGGTCACTTTTCATTTCTTTAAGGCTCGCAAACAATGCTAGCAACAGTTTCGTTTTTTCTTCGATCTTATTTCATCCCAACGTATTTCATATATTTTCCTTTCATTTTTCGAACAAAAATGTAACTTAAGTTTTATTTAAAAGTTGAGTCTACTTCTACTTCAGCAACAATGTGTATGAAAATGTTTATGTCGTTTATAATCATTTTATTTAGTTTTGAATGAAAATTTCAACAAAATGTTTAAAAAAATAAAAAAAATTTGATGAAATTTAAATTCAATGAACTTAATTAAGCCTAATTAAATATTAAAAGATTTTGTATGTTGTGCTTAATTCCCTTTTTAAATAATTGATAAAAAAAATACTGCAATTTATTGTTGGAGGATAAGCTGTTCCTATGCGCATTTCACTGGTTGCTTAGGCCAGATCATCAGGAAACGTTCTCCTAAATAATTTTAGAAAAGCCAAAGCTATCAGCAAACAAAACTACAGAGGGAATGAGAATTACCTACAAACACTCAAAAAGTCTTCTTTGCAAGGATATCAAAGCTTAAACAAAATACCAAACAATAAATCAGTGATGAGTTTTTATCCTTTCTTACATTTCCCGCTACAATTAGTTGGAATTCTCCCAACATTAATTGTAGTTGTAAGTGGGTAAAGAAAAAACATATTAAAAACAAAAACAAAGTGCTTTTATTGTTTTCGCAAGAAATCAAAATAAAAACAATTTGCCAGTTCAATTTAGTATTCCCAAAAACAATTTTGATAATCTAATTAAAAATATCTAAATTTGGATTAAAAACCATTAACAGTTCAATAAAATAACCACAATACAAATTATTGTTTTAAAAAATAATAATAATATATACGTAATATTGTTCTGGGCAAAATTTACAATCGGTTTCTTAATGGAAAATGTGTGTGGTTGTGAAAAAAATTCTTAGTAAAAAATAGGATCATCCAAAGAGTAATCTTGGAGCGCTCCTTTGCGAGTAATGCATTACTCCATAAAACTCCGGACCTCATTGGATTTTTAACACAGCCTGTCCGCATACACGAGTACTCCTTTTAAGCTCCTTATGGAGTACTCCCTTTGATCTTTAAAATGACGACAGAGGGAGTAATCGTTTTTGTCTTCTAAAATAGCATAAAGGGAGTAAAAAAGCAAAAACGAACTGATACATCCCTCATTTATCCATTTGGAGTATCAAGCGAGGCAAAAACAACAAAACAAAAAAAATAAAAGTTTCGATAGCTTGCTTATTGCTCCAAGTGGATGAACAGGTCATTACTCCTTTATGGCTCGATTATGTATTAATCCATATATTTTATACTGGGTTGGTGCTCTATTACGAACACCAGTGAAAATGTTGCTGCCTATTGTGTACGACTTACAATTTAGTATATTAGTAAATGAAAAAAAGCCATTTTGCATTTCGTGATAGTAATTGTCCGAAAATGGCGTGTTGTAACGTCTCATGTAAGATTTTGGGCCCATTCTTCATTTATTTTTGGGGCCACATTTCCCGAATTTCAAAAAAGGTCAATAAAACGGCTCAAAAAGACTTGAGTTCCCTAGATTCCAAGTTTCAGTACTCTGTTAGTATTAGTTTTGCAGCTAGAAACATTTAAAGTTGCTAGTGGACACAGGGGTACCCGGCTATGCATTTTACGGATAATTAAGTTTTCAAGCTTGAGGTTTTACTTTTTAATATGAAATTTTTAATCTATTTTATTTTAAACCAATATTTAGGCACTCCTTTGTATGCCTTCTTCAGGTGTTTTCCGTGATTATTTTACAACATTTAAAAAGTTATAAAAAATTTGACGATATTCATACATAAAAATGTCATAAAAATATTTTTTTCTCCATAAAATACAAAAATGTTTTTTAATTCAAACTCAATTTATTACAGTATAAAGAAAAAACCTTTTTTCATATGGTCACCTCCAATAAAACTAATTTTAAAGAAAATATTTAAACATATTATGCTTTACTTAACCATATTATTGTCAGCCGCAACTATATTATGCTTTTATTAGTCCTCCATCACGAAACCACAACTATATCTTGGTTGGATCTTAACATGTTAACATAACTTATAAACAATTACATTAGCTGTAAAGCTGCCATAATTAAATGAAAAAATATCTGGAGTTCCCGCGTAATTTTGAAACCGTGGAATCCCCTATGAAAAACACTAGTTCAAATCTTAAAATTTTTTTTTCCAATTTTAAACACCTGTTTCAGTTAAAAAAAACGGGTATAATTAAAGGTCTTGTAATAAGGAATGAAGGTATTTAATGCACAAGCTTTTTACAAAAGAAAATAAGAAATATTAAAAATCGTCTATTTCTTTCGGAAAATCTAAAATTAATTTTGACGAATTTTGTTCGATTTTTATCATATAATCACAAATTTTTATCATATAAACACATAATCAAAAAAAAAAAAAAAAAAAAAAAAAAAAAAAAAAAAAACATTAAGTTCATGGGTAAAATACATATCTTATACATACATAAGCTTGAGGTCTATTTAAAAAAAATTATTTATTTTATTTTCCTTTATCCGATAAGAGTTTAAAATTTCAGATTGTTATTTTTCCCTGCAGAAATCACACAAAGGAGTGACAAAATATCATATTGAAATAAAATAAACACTTTTGGACAAAGTAAAAGGCAAAAATTTCTTAAAGTGGATTGACTGAAAAATGGGGTAATAGTTTAATCTTTTGATCACACAAACAAATGTATTAAATAATCCAAGCAAATAAAAATTAAACAGTTTCCGTTCGAAATTTTGCTTTTGCCGATACATTTTTTAATCTGCCTTGTTTTTAAAGATATCGGTTTTCTGTGGTGCCTAATACACAAACATATAAAACTATTTAAAATTGTTTTATTTCAAAGACTGTATCGTCACTAGAAAAAAATCAGCAAATTTTCACTTTGCCAATTTTGGAACAAAAAAAATCGTCAAAATGTCGATAAATCTTTAAATCTGGCAGCCTTATTTTTATTATATATATTTCTTTCGTTGACGTTTCGCTTGCATTTGACACTTAATTACTGGAAGTATTCCAGTTAAAACAGAATCTGTGTTGTCTGTTCTCGCATTTAAATACAGAAACACTTTTTTCTCACAAATCGAGAAACGATGAAATTTTTTGTTTCACACTTTTGTTTCACAATATGCGATGCGAGAAATACAGAAACGAGCTACAGGACGTTCACATAATTTAACTAAACATCAAAAATTTAAAATCTAACTATTTAAAAAACTATTTCTTATAAAAAATTATAATAATAATAATTTCTACAGAAGATACAATTTTTAAATTTTACTTAAATCTTTTATTTTTAATTTAAAAATTGAAAGTTTTTTCATCATAGAATGACGTTTGCCGCCTTACTATGTCATCCCATAAAAGTTTTTTTTTTTCACTGTTTTTATTACGCTGTCAATGTATTAGTGTTTACTAGGGATTTTTTGCGAGTACATATATTTTTTTTTTACATACAAACTAAACAAGGACTTACATAAATGGCTATAAATATACTAAATGCTGAGTGTAAGTTTAAAGGATTTTGTGTTTATTTATATAAGTACTTTACTTTTTATGTAATATCAGGGGTTCCCAATGCTTTTTGTCAAGATTCTATAATTTTTGCAAATTAGGTGCATTTTGTATATGTTGGTAAGGAAACAGATTTTCAAATTAACAAAACATGGAAAAATATGCCCTGTTTCAAGATGGTCCAGCTCACGAGAGATCAAAGCTGGAGCCGAAATATTTTAAATGTCATCTTAAAAAAGTCCAAGGTTCATTTTGAGGGTGTACACCTTGTACGAATTTCGCTTCCATACAACTTGAGTAGCTCTAATATATACATATATATATATATATATATTATTCTCTTTTGTGCTTTTCCTTTATTTTAACATTTTGTAGACAGAGATTTTACAAAAACTACAGCTGTTTTACAATCGTTAAAAATAAATTACAGAATCACACTATCTTCACTGCAAGCGAATGTATATGTCGACAACAAATTACGATAGTCGGATCGTTAAAAGTTAGGGGATCGCAGCACAGCTCTACATAGTTCAGCTTTATTAATCAAGTTCCAGTTCAGTTTTATAGTTTGAGCTTCGGACTTAGATCCTTTTAAGTACAAGTCTTAGTTCACTACTATTTCCTAGCCGTTTTATATGATCTAACAGTTAGGGAAGATATATAAATGTTTTTGTAAATCTCTTAAGGAAATATTTTTCTAATGTGCTGTGTGATTAAGTTTAGTATAAGTAAAATTGTTTAATGCGTTGACTTTTGTTGTAGCTTTCTTTGAAAGGTTAGAGCAACACGCAACTATAAAAATGTTACTAAAACACGCATTAGCAAAAAAAAAAAAATAAGTCACATATAATGTTTTTTTCCCTCTTTGCTATGGTGTTAACATGTGCCACATTTTCGCGCTCGCACTGCCGAAACTCTTAAAAATAATTGAGTTTATTCAGGTTTGTAAAAATGTTGTTCTCTGCTTATTTGCATATTTTAACACGTTAAACGCACATATTTGCTGATGTTTGTTCGTGAGAACATTTCCTTACGTTCCATTATTTGATTGGAGTAAATAAAATAATAAAATTTTAGCTCAGCAAAAAATATGCAAATTTTATGGCACTCAAATTTTGCAAAGTAAAAATTAAATATTTAAAAGAACATTTTTGCTTTAAAAATATATTGGAAATTTTTGGAGTAAATTTTTTCAAGACCTTAAATTTTATTAACAAACATCCTTTTTCAACACTTTCTTTCTAGCATGGACTATCAGCGCCCACAATTACTTATAATCTCAATATCCCTGCTTTATTGGTTCCGCAATACAGCCGATTGTTGGAAATTTGATGGTGGTGGTCCTGGGGCTTTAGGTCCTGGTCTATTAATTCCACCGCTAACAAGAGTACCTCGCAGTGCCGGCAATTTACTGGCTGCTAGAGGTCCACCACCTGTCATACCCAATAGCAGTGGCGGTAGTGGTGGTTTTGCCGCTCTGCTTAATTCACAACAGCAGGACATGCTGTATGCCTGTCCGCTGAACAGTATGTGCCAGTGTGCGGGTTTGCCTAACGAAACGACAACGTTAATTGAGATTAATTGCAATGAAGTGGCGTTATATAAATTTCCAGGTAAGTAGATAAAAGAAAATTTTAATAAAACATAAAATAAAAATTATAATAAATGTGAATAATAAATGAAGAATCAAACGAATCAAATGCGTAATTATAATGATAAAGTGAAATCACCAAACAAAGATAAAAGTCTAAAAAATTACAAGATACAGTGACTTAAAGAAGTACAGCAGTAGATGAAATATTTTATTTATATATTTGGAACAAAAAAAAAAGGAACCCTTCTAATATTTTAAATGTGAAAGTTTGTATTATTGTGAATTTATTAGTTTGTGGTGCAATCACGTGAAACCCGCTAAATGGATTTGGCTACGATTTGATAGACGGATTGCAGATGACCTTGATGAAGATATAGGTTACTTTCTAGGAGGTTAACACAGGGAAAACTAGTCCTTTTGGTATTGTTTTATTTTTTGATACATTTGGTATACAGATTATATATGGTCTAGATTTAAATAAAGAGTACTTTTCTTAGGGAACAAAGTACTTTCAAACGGGATAAAATTTGTACTTTTATCTTTCTACATAAGTTGGTATATATACAGATTAAAGCCTACATTACACTATGTACTTTCTAAGGGCCTAAAATAAAGAAAAGCTGTTATTTTTGGTACCATCTAACCTTTGGTACCTTTTCTTTTTACGATAAATTTGGTACAGAGATAGCATATGGTCCAGATTATCATATAGGATATTTTTTAAAGAGTAAAAACAGGAAATTTTTTCTCTCTATTTGATAAATTTGGTATACAAAGTGCACTTGGTCCAGTGGCCGGAATATTTATATTTAAAAACGTAAACGTTTGCTTAAGAGTATCGTATGCTCAGTAGTTATATGTATGTGCTGCGAAATAAAATAAATCTTATAATGTTGTTTATAGAAATATTTTAATAAAAAATAGGTAAATGTAGAAAACTAAATACAATTTCTGTAAATTTTCTATTAGATACATCTTTTTCCTTTTAATTTTGCTCTAATTTTTAAGTGAACAAAGTCACGGCTAAAAGCTAAAAATTAAAAAAAAAAAAAAACAAAATATCAAGCCATTTCTTTTGATGTCAATTTCAACACAAACCCACGCCTCTAATTGTGAACCCTTGGGTGAGGGTTTTCATGCTTTAATCTGACATACCCCCCCCCCCCCTCTTCTTTAAAAGTGTATTTGTAAACAACAATTTTCTTTCGAAAAAAAATTTTAATTTCTGAGTTTGCTGTCAAAAGTGAGTTAAATTTTTACTGCGGTCAATTACTGCTACATTTTCTCACACACTTACAAGAGAAAGCAAAGAGGAAAAGTAAAATAGCAACAGATAATGGAATTTAGATATCAAGAAGCAGTGTTACCAGATCTAAAAAAAATTTTTACAGCTAAATCTGGCATTAGACATGGCCAAAAAATGCTAAAATTTATTTTAAAAAATGTTACATTTTTAAAATTTTTTTTGTTAAAAATTAATTACCAATATGAAATTTTATACGAAGCACAATACATTTTAGTTACTCATTTTTTAATCAAATTGAAATAAATAGTTATATTTAAACTAGTGGATACATTTTGGTAAAGCATCTCATACACATAAGTATGAAGTACAGGTAGTTGAGATTTAATCCTAAATTTAGGGGCCCGCAATCCTTGATACATGCTAAATTTAAGCGATTTATTTCTATGAGACACCTACAAATTTTTTTAGATTATTTTATGCTTTACAGTTTCAAAAAAAAGTGAAAGCTTTTGAATTATTATTTTTTCAGAAGTTCAGAGCAAACAATTTTTTCACACATTTACACTATTGAAGTTTTATCCTAATACAAAGTGAAATTTCCTTGTACTTTTGTATAGTAATATCCAAGGGCAAATAATATTTGCAATCAACATGATAAGGACATTTCTAATATTCCCCGATTATTTAGTTTTTTTAACAAGACAGATAAGATGTTTCTTAACATAAGAATTATCCCTTTTCATACAAAATGATTTTAGGTACAACTAGGTCAAAATTTATTATAATTTATAAAAAAAATTTTATTAAAATCAATAAAACTATTTGTCCAAATTTTTAAAATAAACAATGCTAAAAAAGCTAAAACTATTTTTTTAAAAATGCTTACTAAAATGCCAATTACTAAATGAAAATTTTGCAGCTAAATAAAAATTTTTGATGCTCAATTTTGCTGCAAAATACCAAAATGGCCACACTGTTAAGGAGTTTTAAAACAATACCCATATGCAGAGAGCACAAATTTGCGCTTGGTGACTCTTGCTCAAAGTGTTATTTAAAAAAAAAAAATTTTATTATTATTAAAACTTGAAATGTCTTTTTTAAGTTTTGACTCTTTTTTTATTTTTTCAGTTTTACTTACAATATTCTAAGGGCCTTTTTTATGATCCAAAAAATATTTGCAACAAAAAATTAATTAGTAAAAAATTAATTATTACATTTATTTATAAGAATTAAAATTATATTATTTTTTATATAGACTTATAAAAGGTGCCACAATAATAAATAAAATTTATTAAAAAAGTAAATTTGGTTTAAAGCCAAAGTTATACGCAGTTAAAAAATACATCGTCGAATCGACGATCATTAGTTACAACGTACGTAAAATATGGTTAGTATTCGAGGGTTAAAAAATAAATTTATTTTACCATGAATTTAAATTAATTTCTTTGTTTTTAAAATCCTATTAAAATAAATTTTAAATATCAATTACATCTAACACTGTAATTTTGAATAACAAAGAAATATCTCTACTTGAATTTTATTAATTTTACCTTGAATTTAAATTTGATATTCGTATCGGTATCGGCGATATTTCTCTTTGAGTATCGGTATGGTATCGGCAAAAACAGTTATCGTTACATCTCTAGTTTAAGGCAAAGTTGTTATAGTGATTTTCATATGTCCAAGTCCTACCTTTAACTATCGACAAGTTGTAAGAATGGCCCTTATAATTGAAATTAAAGTCTAGCTCGGATTCTAGTAAAAGTTTTAGTTTAGTCTCCAGCTCGAAATCTAAATATTCCAGTACCACCATAAGGAAGAGGGTTTTATGCGGTGTTGCTGATGTATGCCCCACTTAAAAATATCGGTCCTATACCCAAATTTTAATATGCCGATCGACTTAGAATCACTTTTTTCATGAATGTAATGAAGTCCGTCCGTCTGACTGCCTGGATGTCTATGTAAACCTTGTGCCTAAAGCAGGGCTGTGAAGTCGTCAAAAAGTAATTCTAACTCCTATTCCGACTCCAACCGAAGCTGAAATTTTTTTAGTTCGACTCCAAGTCCGTCTTATAATTTAACCTTGATGATTCATATGTATGAGACAGTCCTTATTTGACTTTAAACTCTTTTTTCAAAGCAGTACCTGTTAAATGGTTAACTGCTTAAATATAGCAAAAAAATGATTCTGTAAAAATATCAAATTTTAAGACGTGCCGCATTGAGCTGTAATATAGTTTTTTACATATGTAAAGTAGAAAAATGTTGGAGTGTATGAGACTAGTCCTTATTTGACTTTAAACTCTTTTTTCAAAGCAGTACCTGTTAAATGGTTAACTGCTTAAATATAGCAAGAAAATGATTCTGTAAAAATATCAAATTTTAAGACGTGCCGCATTGAGCTGTAATATAGTTTTTTACATATGTAAAGTAGAACAATGTTGGAGTCGGAGTCGTGAGTTTTTGTTGGTAATTCGACTTAAAATACATAAACCTCAACTCCGACTTCAGAGCCCTGGCCCAAAGTACAGGTTGCAATTTTGGAGAAAGTTTAATGAAACTGGTTATATGCATTTAAATTAGTATAAGAACCAAGCCTTTCGAAAATGGTGACAATCAGTAAAACTTTTCCCATAGCTAGCAGACAAGCTTCTTTTTGGAAGAGAGTCTTAATGCCCATAAACCATCTTAGTATGTTCTTATTTAGATTAAATTTGGTTCAAACAGATCATGTTCATCGACTGGCTTTGATCGTAGAACATTTGGCAACGTTTGGTGAATATCCGCTGCCAAAAGAATCATCGCACCGCCAAAAGAATTCTGTTTGCACCGTGGATCTTGTTCGGTACAGTTCTTTTAATGTCTTCGTAAGCACCATTGTTACATTTATCCCAAACGATCAATTTTCTCTTCTGATTGGATAAGTGCTGCAGTGTCTCTTCTTTTTAAACAAATGTTGCCGCCATCATTTAAAATATTTCGAGCTACTAGATTTGGGTGCAGTTCAAGCCCTTTAAGATATTTAAGTTTTTACTGCTGGCACATTAAGATTTTTGTGAATGTTCGAGTTCTTTACATGCCCGGGACCGGATGTGACGATTCGAAGAATTTTTTTGTTATTTGCCTCAAAACGCTTCTTATTATGCTTACACTAGCAGCTGTTGCAGTATGTTGACAGTTTTTTCTTTGTGTTATAACAATTTATCGTTCAGAAACAAAATAAAATGTAACAATTTTTTTCACATTCTTTTGCATTGTGTATAATGACATTATAAAGATTTATTAAGTTAAGTTTCTAGTTTAGAGTTAAATTTATTCTAGAATCGAATTCTGACCCTGAGAGATTCGAATAGGCATTCTAGATCAATTTTTTGTTTACATTCTGCTCTGGATTCTATTTCAGAATCACGTTCAGTTTACAGAGCAGATTTAAAATAAGATGAAGTCATTTCAATTCTATGGGGTCTTAATATATAAGGCTTCTTTGGCTTAAGCTTCCAAACATGCTGCTTTAATACAAATCAAAACAGTTGCTCTCATTGTCTATTCAAGTAAATGTCGACATGTGCATGTATCTGTGAGTATGTTTGCTTTACTTTACGGCCATCAAGCCATCCGTATACGCGTTGCACGAAAACAAAAACAACAACAATAAAAAAAGCTACAAGCATCAGCAGGCTATAAGTTGAAGCAAAGTGGTTTTTATGGTTGATTGCGCTGATTGCGGTGGCAACGTAATTTGCTCTTCAGTCTCTAGGTAACAAAACAGTACAGCTTTTACACACATTGACAGAATCCGAAATAAGGCTTTTAGTTCTTAAATGTGTGTAGGTGTTTCTACTGCGAACATGTGTGCGTATGCATGGGTGAGACTATGCGTAAATAAACCATGTTTGCATATGATATATATAGACATTTGTTTATCTATCGCTGTTGTTTCTATTTTACATACACCCATATTAGGCAAACGCATTGACATGTGATGATGTTAGAAATTTGCCAAAAGTGGATACTTGGCGAACATCTCCATACAACTGGTCGATTATATTCGGTTTTATGTACAAACGTTAGTGTATTTTGGTGAACATGTCGATTTATGGATGCATGTGTAGATGAGCAAATGTGCATTAAAAATGTTCACCTATTCAACCATTAAATGTTCGATTTGCATATGTCTGAATAAGCCAAATCAGCAGTTTGTTGTTTGGGAAATTTAAGACCAAAAAGCGCATAAACTGACAAACAATCTTTAATATAAAGCAAAGGTATTGTCTCGCCAATGTATGAAACATGTTTTTTCGAGGAACACTTTCGCTATAGTTGTTTTAATTTGCGAAATTTTACAGTGATTACAAAAAATTAATAAGACTAAAAGAACGTTTCATATTGAGTCCTACGCCGCTCTTTGAAATTTTGCTAGTTTTACGTTGTTACAAAAATAATATAAAAATAAAGCTTTAAAGGTATTTTTATACCCTCCACCACCACTGTGGTGAATGAGGGTACATTAAGTTTGTCATTCCGTGTGAAACTTTTTTATTATACATCTAAGACCCCATAAAGTATATATATTCTTGCTCCTTGACTAATTCTAAGTCGATTTGGACATGTCCGTCTGTCTGACCGTCTATCCGTCTGTCTGACCGTCTATCCGTCTGTCTGACCGTCTATCCGTCTGTCTGACCGTCTATCCGTCTATCCGTCTGTCCGTCTATCCGTCTATCCGTCTGTCCGTCTGTTGAAAACACGCTCACTTTCGAAAAACGCAAAAGAAAAGAACAAACTTGGTCTCAGATTGCTTGTAGTCATCCTAAGCAGTTTGGGATTGAAATCCAGCAACAGTGGCTTAGTAGGATCAGAACTATGAATCAAAATGTGGAACAACTACCCAAAAAAAATTGATAATTTTGATACAAAAACTAACATAAATAATGGAATAATGCACGGAATAACATAACGAATTGGCGCTATACTACTGCAAATCATACTGTTAAATTTCGTGAAGATCGGTCCATAATTGACCATAGGCCCCATATAAACCCCACTCGCGGAAACAGTTTAGTACACCTAAAACCGTAATTAATAATGCTATCGTAATTAAATTCAGTACGGTACAGTTTTGCTGGACTAGAAATCACACTGCTAAATTACGTGGAGATCGGTCCATAATTAACCCTAGACCCCATTTAAACCCTACTCCCGGAAAATATTTTACTACGCCTAAACCGTAAAAAATAACGCTGTCCTACTAAACTTTGGTACGTTACAGTTTTATAAGACCAGAAATCACACTGTAAAATTTTTTGAAGATCGGTCCATAAATTACACTATGCCCCATATAAAAACTACTATCGGAAAACAGTTTAGTACGCCTAAAAAGGTAATAAATAATGCTATCATAATGAAATTCGGTACGTCACAGTTTTATAGGACGAGAAATCACACTGCTAAATTACGTGGAGATCGGTCCATAATTAACCCTAGACCCCATATAAACCCTACTCCCGGAAAATATTTTAGTACGCCTAAAACCGTAATAAATAACGCTGTCCTACTAAACTTTGGTACGTCACAGTTTTATAGGACCAGAAATAACACTGTAAAATTTTTTGAAGATCGGTCCATAAATTACACTATGCCCCATATAAAAACTACTATCGGAAAACAGTTTAGTACGCCTAAAAAGGTAATAAATAATGCTATCATAATGAAATTCGGTACGTCACAGTTTTATAGGACGAGAAATCACACTGCCAGATTTCGTGAAGATCGGTCCATAATTTACCCTAGGCCCCATATAAACCCTCCTCCCGGAAAACAGTTTAATACGCCTAAAACCCACTTTGGGAAAATATTAAATTCGCCTAAAGCCATAAGAGATATAGATATTGGGGAAACATTTCTTTCAATTTTGTGAAATTCACTGTTAACGCTTAAAATAAAAAGAATCAGTCTTTAGAATTTTAGGATGATTGGTGCGTAATTTACCACAGGTCCAATACAAATTACCCTCCAAAAAATCATTTTAGTTCGGCTAAAACTGTAACGAATCAAGATATTTTACTCAAGCCAATTTAAAGTTCTAACAAGAAACGCATAAAACTCTCTGATTGTCGTTCAATAGTTTAATATCGGTCCATATCGCAACCAATTTTAATGCTGTCGTTCGTCTTTGTAAAGTTTAGTTAATAATATATATGTATTTATCATATAGAGCCCACCCTTGTCGGTTGAGGGTATCAAAGATTCGACACAGCCGAATATAGCACTCTAACTTGTTTTCGACTAAAGTGGAAAAATTTAGTTTTCATTCAAATTTTTCATTTTGGAGACCTTACTCCAAAAGTTTTTGCTACCCAGCTTAAACAAGTTATCAATTTATTGCTCTGAAAAATTAAATACTTGTAAGAGAGAGTTTTACAAATTTTCCTTAAAATCAAAGTGGAGATGGGGCAAGCGATTAGCAAAGAAATGTAACAATTTTTAATGTTGCCGTAGCAACAATTTTATTATTATTTTGTCACAAAACGGAAAAGATTGCCAAATATATAAAATTTTTCCACATATGTGAAAAGTCCCTACATTTTAATGATTGCAAAAAATCTGTCCTTGTTTTCCCTAAGGCCATTTTTTTAAAAAGAAAATCCCTACGAATAGGGATTTTTCCCTACGTATAACATCACTGAGCGTCAGTGATAGCGTTCTGCTTCGATTAGAGCTTATCTCAGTAGTTAAAAAGCCAGTGTCTGAATTTTAAGGCAGGTGCGCAAAGCGTTTCAATTACCGTTTCCTTAACCCTGGGTGGTTACTGATCGTCAAAATCAATGAAGCTCATTTACTCCTTAATCATTTATGATAAACATATAACTTTTTTATGTTTATTCAAATTATGCCCTTTTTCAACAACGTTAGCCGATGACGAAAGCTTTAAAAAGTTAAATAATTTATAAAATATTTCTCACAACAGTCTTTTGCTGCAAACAGATATTTTTATTTACTGCTTTCTTGTCATTTGTAGCAAAATAAAGTAGCACAGAGTTGTTTTTAAATGACTGAACTTACATGTTTTGCAGTGTTGCTACTTTATGGGTAATTACCCGAATTGGTTGTAATTTTAACTGTCGAGGGTAGATCGTGGGCAATTTCTTATAGGTGTAGATCAGGTGTTACTTAAAATTCCTTCGTTTCCAAAGAAATCAAGTAAAGATTTGAATTTAAAAAAAATTGATAACATTTAAAATATTGTTAATCAAAAAAAAAAAAAAAAAAAAAAATAGAATAAATAAAAACTAGATGACCCGTGCGAATATTTCGCACCGTTAGTTGTAATTTTTGTAACATAAAATGAAAATAATTAATAGAAATTTTAGTAACTTCAATACATTTTGTTAAAAGTATAAAAATATTAGAAATCATAATATATATCATACATATTTACATACATACATACATATGTTTAAATGCTTTTATAATACTTCTTTGAATACAATGTTAGAGGTAATGACATTTTCATCGTTAACTTTTTGCCCGTACGAATCCTTAATACAAACAAAAATATCTTTAAACGTACGCAATTATATATAACTGACTTAGTAATAAACGGCATTATAGTAAATAGCGGTATTACCAGAATGGATTTTAATACATAATGGGGGGATTCACAAGGTGTGCTATCAAGTCATATCGTCATAATGTCCTAAAAAATATTTAACAATTGTTTAAATAAAAATATTTTTTTATGTTTTTTGAAACACAACAATATTTTTTTTTTAAACAATTGTAAAATATTATTTAGGACATTTTGACGATATGACTTGATAGCACACCTTGTGAATCCCCCCACTATATTATGTAGAGCTGCATTACTATTAAGCGACCAAGTATTACCACACTTGAACAAAAACATATAATCATAATGACAACAGTATTATCATGCAGTTCTATATAAAATATAATTTTAATCAATGAAAATATTAATTTTTCAATTTCTAATTATTTTTCACCATTAGTGTTAGAAATAAGCTTTAAAATGAGATATCATTCATTAAATTTGATGCGGTGGTATGGGAGATATTTGCAACCGACAAAAAAAAGTGCTTTAGAAACAATATATATGATAATAATATGATATAAGTCTTCTCAACCCGAAGTTTATTGGGAAAAGGCATTCAAACTAAAATATATGTTTTCAAAATTCCAAAAAGTAATACTTTTTATTTTATTGTGCTAGTTCCGAATGGTTTAGTTGAGACCATATTTAGCCCCTCTATAGTTGTAAAAATGATTTGAGAGACTAAATGCTGTCTGAAACTATAAATGATGTTTCTTGAAGCTTGAAATTGTAAAAAAAAAATACAAAAAATAAATTTTATTTAATAGATTAATTAATGGCATTAACTTTTAAAAATGTTTTCGGGCATATGGGCACCGCGGCTGTTCTTGAGGAAACACATCTTGGACGTCCAATTTCGGGCCTCTTGTTCGAGCATTTCTAGCCATATATCAAGAATAAGACGAAAAATTATGCCTTCCAAGGTGTTAATTGTTGCTCGTGTATCAGCATATGCCAGTTACTTCGCGTAGCCCCACAGGAAATAGTCGGGAGAAGTCAAATTGACGACCTTGGAGGCTAATTGACAGGACGTTGTCTCGAATTCCACCTTTTGGCCTCATTTTGGAAAAAATAACGTACAATGATGCCCCTAGCGTATAAACTGTACCAAACGATGTATTTTTCAAAATGTTAAAGAGTTTGTTGATTGGTCTCACTTCATATGCAATAATTTTGTTAATTGACAAGCCTGTTCAGGCGGACGATTACGTGAGCTATAAAAGTCATAAAGTCGTCTTTAAGTTGCGTGAATCGATGAATGATTTTTGAAGTCAAACTGCATAACTTGTTAACGTTTTTTATCAAATAAAACGTAAATTTTATATCAGTGGTGGGATTCACTCACAGAGCTGCCGTTTTTGGTTATTTCTAACCAAAATTGGTAATTTTTTTCTCAATGTGGAGATGTGAATATTTCTTTCATTTTGATTACTTTTTTTAAAATATTCATACGTTTTAAGTTTTTCTTGGTTCACTTGCATCGCGTATTTCGTTTCGAAGTGAATTATTTACGACATCGAATAACTTGTACTTTGCACTACGACTTTCTCATTATTTGTTTCAAATGAACGGAGGTTTTTATGCTTTAACGAAAACAAAAAAATTTCTTTAAAAACAGCTACCAGATATTTTTTTTTTTTAAGATTTTTGTTAGGAAAAAAATTGCCAAGTGGGATTTTTATATTAGAAACGGCCATGGTCTGAAATTTAAATCTATGAAGTTTTAATCGATGGAGATTTGTATTGATTTTTTATTAAATGAGCGTAGTTTTTCCTGATTTTAAAAGTAGGAAAGATAAGTGGTACTTAAGGTAGAAATTGCATGATATCACGCGGAATCGATTTTAGAGCATGCGAAAAAGTACACAAAAGTAGTTTAAGTGTTTCCAAAAACTTGAATATACGTAAAATATTCTAAATTTACATTATTTCCAGTAGTCCATTCCAGTATATTGAAATACACATAAGAATTTTAAAGATTTTTGAAAAACAAATTGATATATGGAGGATTTCATGTCAAGTGACCCAACTTTTGAAATTTAAAAAAGAAATTTAAAAAATAACAAAAAAAATATTTTTCAAAAGCTTGAAAAAATAGCTATATAATTTGTTTGGGACAAATTTTTCAAACACCAATAGATAATAAGTTACATGGAAAGAACACCGGTTTGGCCAAAATGTCAAATGTTGACCCCCTCTAACTCAGAAACTTTTTGACCGATCTTTTTGAAAATTTGTGTCTAAACTACTAATCATAAACTACATAAGACATCGAATTCAAAAGTTGGGTCACTTGACATGAAATCCCCCATATTCTATATATTGTATATAAAAAAAAATTTTCCTATGTTCGTCATTTTATAACTCGAGAACCACTCAACCGATTTTCAAACGAGTACATGCGTTGGAAAAATCTACTTGCACTGATGGCTTATAAAAAACCATCGAAAAATTTCTACGTATATATAACGCGCCCATTTATGATGGTGTGTTTTCTCTATATAAAATGTATTTTTTTCCTTATGAGAATTACATTTTTTCGTTATAAGGCTCTGCTTGCTTGCGTCGTTTGACTTATTTCATTTCTGTATGTTTACTGATTGTCATTTAAGTTTACAGTGCAAGAATACAAAGACGAAAACAAATATTTCTATAATATATTAGACTAACTGACCCGGTACGCCTTGCTGGCCCTAAGCAAACATTAGTGTTGTATTACCAGACGATTTAAATTGATCTTTAAACGAAATTTACGGCCTTTAAATAAAAATCCATGATATACCTATCATAAAGTTTTTTTACAGAATAACTTACATATGCTGTAGATATAGTCTCAATCAAAAAAGAAACGCATTTATTTAAGGCAAATTGAAAATTATATTTATTGATTACTTCATCTTAAGGCTAGCGGATAGACAATGTTTTTTGTTTTTTTATTTGGTAAATGTTGTTCATATACATATGTTTGATTTACATTTGATTTGAAAATACGTATGGTTGTATGTATGTATATATATGCTGTGAATCTAACGAAAAAAGTGAGCGTAAAAGTGGGCGGGGCAACATTTTCTTTCCGCAAAACCTAAGTTAGACCATGGCGATCATTTTAAAGAAAAAATCGTCCAAATCGGTCAAGCCGTTCTCCAGTTATGCGCTTAATAGAAAAAGTGGGCGTAAAAGTAGGCGTAGTACATTTTTCTTTCGATGAAAACTTAAAGTTGATTAATACGAACATTTGAAAGAAAAATTAGTTAACTCGATGGAGTCGTTTTCTGATTTTAGGTAAATGGAAAAAAGTGGGCGGGGCAAAAATTTCTTTCCGTAAAAACCTAAGTTGGACCATGGCGATCATTTTAAAGATTTTGGATTTTGCCACGCCCCTCCGCCCCCAGACCGAAAATCAGACTTCACAGTGTCACCCGCCTGAATATTCTGAAGATTCCCTGAAAATTTCATCAAAATCGGCCCAGCCGTTTTGGAGTCCATACGTTACATACATACATATATACATACATACATACATACATACACACATCCTATTTTATATATATAGATAGATATATGTAAATTAGAAAATATTTACAAGATAGGCATTTCGCATATCGCCAAAAGTTTTCAATTTCACCAAAACAATCGCAATATCGCCAAACGTAAATTTCCATCGCCAAAAGAATTTAAAAATCGCCAGATTTGAAAGCGGAAAAATGCAAATTTTGTTTATTGTAAAGGACATATTAAAAAAAATCCATATATTAACTTTCAATATACAGAATTTTGTATGGAATTTTGAAGGACTTTAACTCTTATAAAATAAAAATATATTTTATGAGAAAGGTCTGAAATATATAAGAACTTTTAATTTAAGTTTTTCGTAATTTTTTTAATATGTACAAGTATTACTTGTCTTGTTTTATTTTCTTGTCTTGTAATTAATATTTTCTTATTAAGAGCAAATAGCCTTTGTTTTACAATGTAACTTAAAACAAATTATAAGGTTTTTCTGATATAACAAAAGGCATTTCTTATTTGGCTATATTTTTGCCCATTTGGTAACTTTTTCAAAAATGTTGGTTGTAAAAATCTTATTAGTCGTGGCAGCACTGTTCACTAAATTTTAACGAACCGACAATCGTAATTTTTATCGACATATACATTCGCTTGCAGTAACGATAGTGTGATTTTGGAATTTATTTGTAAGTCTACATTCACACGTTTCATCTTTTGTTGCTCAACTCTTGGGTTTTTTGGAGAGGGAAGCAAGAAGAAAAGGGGTTTGTACGGAGATGCCTGTACTCGGGCAGTACGCTTTGTGTTCTCATTCGTAGGTATATGCACAACAATGGCTGCATGAAAAATTTTTTCATTTCTTTTTTTCTTTTGTTCGCTTTGAATAAAAGTGTTGTTGTGTTGAAGTAAAAAAAATGTTGAAACCGGTTGCTGCGTGTGAACATAATGGCATCTTCAAAAGGAAATTGAAAAGAAGTTGAGCATCAAAAGCTGAAACGTGTGAAAGTAGACAAACGACTTTTGTTTTACAGTTTTCACTCTCTCTCATTCACGTGTAAATTTAGACTAACGATTGTAAACAGCTTTGGTTTTTATAACATCTGTGTCTACAAAATGTTAAAATAAACGAAAAGCACAAACGAGAATAAAGAAAAAACAAATGAAATTGTGCTTAATTTACTGTTTTTATATTTTATTTTGTGAATTTGACATTTAAAATTTTGTTTTTGTTCATGATTTACTTTGTTTTGTACATTTTGAATATAGAATTTTGTTTTTGCTCATACATATACAATTGTATGTATGTATGTAGTATGTATGTATGTAGTATGTATGTAAGAAGTCGGCCCTCAGCCACTTTAAACATAAGATACACTTTATCGATTAAATAAACACAACGTTAATTATTGTCGCCAAAATAACGAAACATAAACTGCTCAAAGTAACAGCGGATAGGGAAAGCGAATATCGTTAAAAAATTTACTGAATAGCAAATTCGAAAAATTTTCGTTATATTTATTTTAACGATACGATTATCGTAAAAAAATTAAGTGAATCGCACTACAGGTGTTGTTTTATTTAAATCGGGTAATTTTCCTTCATCTCAAGTGAAATTTTGAATTTTGCTGGTGGTAACACTGATGTTTTGCCATTTTTATTTTCAAGATAAAGTTTAATATGTGCAATAGTTGATATGGCAGTATAGTTATTTGACAACTAATAAACGGATAACGTAAGAAACGTTAATCCTGACGACCGATAAGTCCATAATTATTCGGGGACTTTTGAGTCACTCATTAAACTTGTTGTCGCTCGCTTTACTTGGCGGACGACTTCGTGGGCCAATCTGTTTAAATTTGTATCATACCTAATATTTTTAAACAAAAAAAAAAAAAAACTTTATTGTTAACACTATGCCGTTCAATTATTTCGTGATATAAAGACAGCAGTAAAGACACAGACTATATTTAAAAGATATACCATCTGATGTAAGTCCCGTATTATTAAGTTATATTACCTTTACATCATAACGCTAATTTATAAATTAATTAAACTTAACTATTTCCCATTTAAAATGATTTAATAATGTTAATTATTTAACTAATTATATGCCAGAGTTCATTAAGCAAATCCAAACAACCTTTATTAGCTTTAGTTTTTCTCTTGAAATTTCAAAGAAGTATTTCATTATTTTTTTTTTTTTTATCCAAATACATTTTGCTTTCACTAAAAGTTCTTTCCTGTACTCGTTTTTTATAAAAAATTTTCCTGTTTGCATTTCCTTCTAGTTTTTCCGCTTGTTTTAACAGTCCTACAACAAAAGTGTAGAGAAAAGCACACAAAAGGAACGGTCTTGCAGTTTGTTTTTTAAATATAGAGGCAAAAATTTTGTTTTTTATTTTTAATATAATAGCTATAGTTAATTTATATAACAAAAAAAAAAAAAAAAAAAAAACTTAAACATAAAAAATAATTTTCAGGGTTATTTAAACATTTTTACAGCTTGCATTCCTTTTAATGTTAATAAACTTACTTTAGAAACTAAAAAAGAATACCATTCGTTTTTATAGTAACAATTGAGATTATTTTTTTTTCTTTCTGTGAAATGTTTTACATTCAGAACAACTAAGAATGCCCTAGTTGGTTGTGCCGAATCTTTAATACCCTTCATTAAGTATACAAATTGTTAAGCAATCTACATAAAATTGTCTCTCTGGTCATCCAAAACTACTGTGTACCAAGTGGCAAGTCTGTCAGCTGTTAAATATCGTCGCTGTTTTTACTAACTGACCTAACTGAAATTTTTTTGAAAATTGAGTTAAGTACAAAAAATAAAAATATTTGTCGTTTTATTTATTTAACATATCGCTCATTTCGTGCAAGACCGTCACAACTCAAAATTTGGCATTTTCGAGTTAGTAATGCAGAAATGTTCTTCTCTTAAATCTCTACAAATTGATCTAAGAACGGAGAGAATTATCGAAAAAATAACGGTAATACAGATGCTTGTGACCAAGGCGAATTCATTTATCGGGTGGCGTTGAAAGCACAGCTGTGCTACTTTTTTTTCTTACTTAGAGAAAGAAATGTCAAAAGTTGCTTGTGTTTTTGACATATCGATCAACGAAAGCAACAAAAAAATACATTGGTGTGTTTTTGGTGTTGTTACTTGTTGTAGTATCGACACCACCGTATACATGAATTCGCCTTGCTTGTGACGCTATGACCTCTCGTAACAAACTTGAGCAATTAACACCAACAAGGTCACATTTCAGTTTGTGTTTGGCATTCCTCTTGCACATGTGGTTTTCTTTGTAGCAAAAAAGATTTAAGTATTTAAGTGAAAGAGAAGGTAAAAAATAATAGGTTGGAATCTTAAAAAGGCTCTCCTGTAAAGTTTCAAATTTTGAGTTGTGACGATCTTGCACGAAATGAGCGATATAACAAAAGATATTATACTACATAAACAATAATGCATAAAACCAATTTCAGTCGTATTTTGGCTAGGAAATAAAAAACATTAAAAGTGCTCTCCTGTAACATTGTTTAAATGTTAGTTAGGCCGGTTAGGTAAAACAGCGACGATATGTGCCATCTAAAGTGCCGATTATTTAGTAAAAGGTTTGCCATTTACGAAAAGGGATCGTTTAGCAACCGAAGAACGCGAAAAATAGCTAAAAATCACTACAAAGGTTGTGGTTCAAACTAGGGATGTATAGAATACCGATACCGATATATCGGCGATACTTCACGTTTGCCGATATTTTACTGCCGTTACGCTAAAACTAAATTTAAACGTTAACCCGAAATCTGAACTAGAACTAAACTAAAATCTCAACTATAATCTGATATTAAATCTAAATTACACTCTAATTTATAATTTAAACATGAACTCAAGCTCTAATAGAGTTTCTCTAAAACATAAAACATAAGTCAAAAATAATAATTTTTTCTTGGGGAGATTTATGTTTATTGACCATATTTCATTATTATCGTCCTAAGGCCTTTTGAAAAATTATTTTACTTTCCCCTATTGTAATTTTTTTGTTCCTTCTTACCACAGGATAACACTTGAAGGCACATTCACATTCAAAATCTGTCTTTGTTTAAAAGAAAAAGGCTAATAATTAACATGTTTTAATTCAAATTGTTCTTGTCTCTCCGTTTTGTTTCCTGTTTATTTTCCTTTTTAATGTCTTTTTTACTTTTCACTAACTTTCAGCATATGGCTAATGAAGACATTAATTTTTCTTTTCAGGCTCAAAAAAAAAAAAGCCCCACGGAAAATACAATATATTTACTATAATTCACTGTTTCGTATCAAATTTAACAATTTTCCTTTTTCGGTTTTCGTTGGGGTTTTTTTTGCTCGCTCAGTTATAAGGAAAATAATATGAATTTTTAATTTACAAATGAATTTAATTAATTTTTTCCATAGACTTAATGCTGATGGTTTCTTTCTATTTAGCATTCTTATTTTAATTTCTCTTTTTTCTGATTTCCGCCTTTTTTATAAGTTTGAAAATTTGAATATGTTTAATTTTATATTGTAGTAGCTTTACCCGGTTCGCTTCGCTTATTCCAATGAAATAAAATAAGACTTTTTTTTTAACAGCTCTCGTATATTTATTTTTTTTTTTTATTATTCCTACACTAAATCCCGCGAATCTTTTTTGCAGGAATCGAACCCGCAACCCCGATACTGATAGACAAGCTCACTACCAGCACTTTGTACAAAATTTAGATACTTTTATTGTTACCGGTTTTCAGATACATAGAAGTCTACATTATGGTTTAATTGAAGGTGCAATGGCCACTTTTCTAATCCAGTCCAATTTTTGGCAGATGTCTTGTATATATAGCCATACTATTGGTACCAAATTTAACATCTTTTCACGTTCTCCAGATATACAGAAATGTACGGTATCATTGCGTAGGAGATGCCATGCCTACTTTTCCAATTACGCCTACTGTTTGGCAGATGTTGTGTATGAAAATCCAAGCCATTTCCAATAAAATTTGAATGCTATTAATGTTACCGTTGTGCAGATATATAGCCATCTGTATTGTCTTCGTATGGGAGGTTACACGCCCACTTCCTTTATCCAGTTCACTTTCCACAAATGTTGTTTATTGCACTCCAATATGTTTGTACCATATTAGAATACTTAACTTCAACCGTTCTCCAGATATGATGTCTTTGCATAAGAAGGACCACGCCTACTTCTTGAATCTAGCCCACTTTTTGACAAATGTTGTAATCAGGGCTGTGGAGTCGTCTGAAAAAGGTACTAACTCCGACTCCGACTCCAAACGCTGAAATTTTTTAAGTGCGACTCCGACTCCGACTCACGACTCCTACTCTAACCGTGATGCGAAATGAATGAGACGTAAAATTATTTCTCTTTTGTGTAGAAACATCTTTATTAAACGAATTATGGGAATCTCCGCGTAATGTGCATAAGAAAAACATGAGTGTTATGGTAGGAATTAAAGGCAGGCCGATAAAGATGTTTCTACACAAAAGATAAATAATATTACGTCACAATTTTTCTAATACATACTAGTATTTATGCGCTATAGCAACACTTATTCTGTACAATGTTGCGTTGATGGTTAAAAAATTCTGATATTAAAATTATTGGCAATTCCTGTCATTAACATTTTTTTAGCATGAGTAAATTATTTAAAAAATCACACATCTTTTTCAACTAGATCAATAACTGAGTATAAGTTTTTCTAATGTAATTTAGACTTTTTCCCGCACGTATAAAAAATATACCTAAATATACTTAAATAGTAAAGTACTTGAATCAACTATTTCTCATAAAATAAATTTAAATCTACTTATTCATATTGATCTGCAAAATATTGCATTGCCAATTTCGAAGAATATTTTTATGTTGGAAAATATTAGAAATTTTTTTAAATTTTTTAAGCCGAAAAATTTTGGAGTCGGAGTCGCGCGTTTTTTTGGGTACTGCGACTCCGACTCCGACTCCGGTACAAAAACCTCAACTCCGACTCTTCAACTCCACAGCCCTGGTTGTAATTGATAATCAAACTAATTGTGTCATATTTGGAGACTTTTGCTGTAATCTTTCTTCCGATATACCGAAATTAGTAGAGTATTTGCCACGCCCACCTGAAAAACCACACTTTTCCGCTTGAGCCTACGGATTACATATGCTGTTTATTAATATCCAGGCTATTTGTACCAAAAATTTAACACTTTCATTGTTACCGTTCTCAGGATATATAGAAATCCGGTTTGTAGTTGAATGGAAGGTGACAAGCCCACTTTCTGACAAATTTGTTTTGTTTTTTTTTTATCGATAACCAAACCATTTGTTCAACATTTGGAAACTTTAACTGTAACCCTTTTCCAGATATACACTAACTTATATTGTCCTTGTTTGGCATATGCCCCGCCCACTTGAAAAGTTGCAAATATATATAGCTAGTAATCAGGAAAGTATTGGGCACATTGCAGTAAAATCGGTTCAAAAGTTTAGGATTATATAGGGAACAAACACAAATCCACATATACAGACAAACGCATTTTCATTCATATATATATATATAGATTAATAATGTACAAGTTAAATGAGTAATGAAGGAGAGGATAACTAAGCAAAGAAACATCTGCGAAAATAAGTCGGAAAAAAGTGATGATGGTTTAAAATGTGTGAAAAAGGTTTAATTTATTTTAGGTCTTAGATAATTTAAAAAGGGAGGGAGCAGTGTAAAGCTTTTAAGGATATTTGATTTAGAAAGCACAATTATATGAAATTTTAAAATAAAATCTTAAGCCCCACCATTGAAACCTTCAATAATTTTCAAATGTTGTATTAATTTTTAACTTTGTTAGAATTTTAAATATTTGTTTTTAATTAATCGTCCTTGCTGTATATAAATCCAAAAAAGTATTTGATTTCATCTTGTTTTTTTAATAATGAATAATGCTTTGCTCGCTATCACTTATTTTTTGTATAAAAAAAAAAAACTGAGCAACCAAATTCAAATACTTTGGCCGTACGAATATTTTATGCTAATTTCAAATCTTTTGCATATTTTAAGGCTAAAAACAAAGGATAATAATTACCTTTAAACCGAGAGGGAAAAAAGAGGCTAAAGATTTTTTTGCTTTTTCAAAAGAATAACAACACTTTGTTGAACATTTAACACCTTTTTTTTTTAATAATTTAAAAGTATTCGCATGTATGTAGCTGGGTCGAGTATTAAAAACCATAGCCTACATTTTAGCGCCTTAAAATGTATACTATATATTACACACATTTTAGCTTTTAACAATTATGTAAATTTTGTACGCTCATACACAGTTTCATGGAAAAAACAAATAGAATTCGTTGTCAGAATAATAAAAAAACGAAATGAAAAAGAAAACATGTGTAACGCTTTATCCGGTTTATGTGTATGTCATATTTAACACTTTAGCATGTTTTAACGAATATAAAAAAAGTCGGGATTTTTAAAGATGTGCTCTCGTATAAAAAAAGGAAAAATAATTGGACTACATTCCGTAAAACTCCGAAAAAGCTATTCTATCATAAAAGTGAACCAACTTTAAACTATGTCCTTAGTGGGAATAAATTGGTAGTAGTCTCTAAACAACGAACTAAGCACAAAATTAAACAAAGATCTAAGGGGAGTCTGGACTAGAATTTCAAGAGCTCTAGATCAGGCTCAAAGAAACGGCCAGTCGAATCCAAAAACTGTCGAACAAAAATCGAAATTTGTATACAACTTTTCGCTTTCTGAGTTGGTTTGACAGCGACTGTTTACATTTAATGAATAGGAAGTAAAAGCAACATTTTTTTTTTTTTTTTTTGCCAATGACAAATAAAGAATTAAAAGAAATTGCAGTTTTTCATTTTTATTTTTATAAACGCTCCTACAGATAACCGAAACAAAATCTTAACTAAAATCTTAACAAAGGATTGAACAGAACTCAAATTAAACAAAAAACATACTACGAAAAAAATTAACTACACAGAAAAAAATTATAAAATTTCTCCAATCACCAAATTTATTCCAAATTCATAATATCAAGCAAACAAGTTGTTGAGTTTGCATCTCCTACAAAAATGATTATGTTGATAACTAAAAACTTTAAAATTTTGAAAAAATATTTTCAATAAATGATATTTTTATTTTAATTAAAAAAATTATCAAAAAACTTTGCCATTTCAAACAATGTGTTAATTTATTTAAATAAATATTGGCAATTCTTCATGTTGAAATTATTTTATTTTAAACGAAAAAAAAAGTCAATTAAGATTTTTTGTTATTTAGTTAAAATTTTAATTGAAAATTTATTGCAAAACAACTCAAATGTTAATTAAATAAAAATTAAATTTTTAATTTTCATTCAACTAAAAAAATAATTGATTCAATTATCATTATCATTAATTAAATTTAAATACTTTTTAAGCCATTTTTTTAATTGATAAAACACTTTTTTCTGTGTAATCGTACACATCAAAACATAATTTTAGCTTGAAATTAAACTTCAAATAAACCTTAGACTGAACAAAAGTCTGAACTTGAATCTAAATGAAAATCTGACATGCAATGCCAATTAAAGCGTAGAGTAGAACCTTGACTGCAATTCAAACTGGAAAATCATCTGAAATAATAACTTGAAGAAGAACAAAAAAAAAAATCAAACTAGAGAATTTAATTAAAATATGAACAGAAGGCAGAATAAACTGTAAAATTCCGAAGTTGAATGTGAACAACAAAACTAAGTGAACAATAAAACTGAAACAGACGAGAGTGTTTGGGTGGAATCGAACACGATAAACAGAACTTAAACCTGAATTACAACAATATTAGATACCGGAAACAAAAAAGATCCAAAATCTGAACTTATATCCAAAATACAATATAAACAACAATCTTTACCAAAATCAATAAAAATCATATAATATTTCCTAAGAAGTGTAACTCTACACTGCGATTTTTCCCTCACATAACTGCTTCCGAGGAAGCATAATTCTTAGCTGGGAACTCAATCAGAACGGAAGTAGATCGATATGCGCCCGCGAAATGTGCTCCATCTTTTCGATGCTCCAAAATTTAACGGACCTCTGGCAGCATGAATGTACATAGAAAAGCAGTAAATAAATCGGGAGATTAGGCAAATAGAACCTTGTTGTCCCAAAGTCGCCAGATATCGGAAGAATTTTTTCTTTTCTTAGGCAGTGTCGTACTACCATGGTAGTCTTTCTAAGAGAGATATAACCATTTAATATATTAAAGGAGCATGATATTGTATCGTTGTATCGATATCTTTCCTTAGGTATTTAAAATCTATAGCAAACTCAGCTCAAGTAAACCTGGTTTTCGACAAAAATTCAATATGCCAGGCCTCCTAGTGTTTTCGTGATTTCTTAATACCAAAGGCCCACCAGAGTTCCTTCTCATCTGGTGGCTCTTGCTTTTACGTGGTGGGTATTTTTCCGCAAAGAAGGTGTCTTTGGCTTGGATATAAAATCTGCAATACAACCGTTCGGTGTTAACTAAATGGTGGTGCAGGTTGTGGTGAAGATTTACTAGTCTGTTTTAGTTGAGAGTAGGGTGGGATTGTCGTAACACCCATGACAGTGTCGGATTGGAATCGAAGAGCCGATGAAAGGTTTAGGAACTGGATGAGAGTGTGTTAGTGATGTAAGCGTTGGATGTGGGTTGGAGAGTCGAGAGCCTTAAGTTGTGGTTAAGTGGAAGTTGTCTGTCTTATTAGAGAGCAGGGTCGAGACCGTCGGTACATTCCACGACAGTGTCGACGTGAAATCGAAATGGGTATAAAAGGTTATGGATAAGCATAAGTTGATGGTGTGTACGTTGTTGGTGCGAGATGGGTTGGCTGGGGGTTGAGACTTGGATTTTAGAGAGATGGAAAGTCGAGAGCTTGAAGAGTGATGCTTATTGATAAAGAGTGCCTTCCTCAAGGGAATTTTCCATAGGGAATCACGCTGTTGGCTGTGGTTGGAACCCAAAGATCCCAAAAATTTTATTATTTTAGATTATGAATGGCCTACTTTAGTCACACCGTCTTATGCAGGAAAGCATCAACTATTTGGTCTTTTAAAGGATTGTATATTGTTTTGCAATTTCCGTTTAGTGCAGAAAGCGTTTATTTATTTAAAAATTTGGATGATTTTTTTAGTTGTCCGATGATTTAAAAAAGCGCACTTGACGGGTTTCTGAAATAAACGATTCAATTGCTCTGAGAGCTTTTTACTTGTGGAGGGCTCGTGTTGTTAGGACGGTTCAACTCTGTGTGTTGTTGCTATTGAAGAGATGCTGCTGGCTTTCCCTAAGAAGCAGAGAGAAGATAGCTCCAGATCCTAAAAAAGGGGTCGGACATTAAATTTAATTGCTGCCTATTTGTGTTAGACGAGCATGCACGGGGGTGTTTGGTAAACGTATAGTTTGTCACCCTGTGGCTAAGATCAATCATGAGATAAGTCAATATGGCAGGTACTCATGCAAATCAATGACATATTTTAACTGCATAGAGAATTTAAGTATAGCTAAACTCGAACCGAACTAGAACTGAACCAGCACTGAACTAGATCCAAACTAAAACTGAACTAAGACTATACTGGATCGAAAATTGAAGTAGAACTTAACTAGAGCCGAACTTAACTGAGCCAGAGTTTAATCAAAACTAATTTAGAACTGACCTTAAACTGAACTACAAATTAAATAAAACTGAACTAGAACTTTACTATATCTAACTAGAACTGTCCCAGATCTGAACTAATACCCTACTTAAACTGATTTAAAACTGACCTCGAACTGAACTAGAAATTAATTAGAACTGAACTAAAACTTTATCAGATCTAAGCTAGAACCGAATTAGAGTTTAACTAGAATATATTACATATCATATATTTTTATATTATTTTTACTTTTTTCTTTATTTAGTTTGAGCCAAAACAAAATATCTCCCGTTGTTCATGCAACTTTGTGAACAAATATCAGTAATTTGTTAAATGTAAGCGCCGTACCTGAACTGAATTAAAGTTAAACTTTTACATGAGTACAAGTATCGGTATATGTGTATGTTATATTTGCAATGATTCATTTTAAGTGTAAAGTGTAGTGCGGTTAAATTGTGGTTCATGTCTATGTGTATGAATGTGAGTAGTAGCTACGAGTGTTTGCTTATGTAGGCCACATAAACATCATACGAAAATAAGTTTCAGGGACACACTAAAAACTCATAACCTAGTTTATGCTTTTTTTTAAGAGACTTCTTCATTTCACCTACATACCGAAAGTCGTGTATAAACATCTGCACGGTGCAATTTTCTCTCAGATACAACAGCATTTTATATACCAGCTTCTGCAAGAGTAAAGAAAAAAGACATTAACTGACACATGTTTTAATAATAACATTCATGTTGTGTTGGTGCATAGTTAAAATATATAAATTGTTTTATTGGCTAAGGGGGAACATAATTTCTGAAATAATGAGTGATTCAAGTAGAGATACTTTTTTCAATAGCCTTTTTTTTTGACAGATCACGTGTGAGTCGTGCCATGTTATTTTTGTTTAGTATTGGTTGGCATTTTATAATGGAAAGACTTACGCCTGAATAACATTTACAACTTTATTACGAATATGCACGTTCTGTGAGGATTGTGTTTCGTGCACTTTGCTCAACTTATGGTCAACATAATCGGCCTACTGAGCGTACTTTTCGCAACACCATTTTGAGATCCAGCATTCATTACTGGATAATATTCGACCGAATAGACCACGTCCAGCACGCTGTGAAGAAAATATAGCGGCCGCAGCTGAGAGTGTACACGAAGACCGTGGAGAGTCGATTCGGCACCGTTCGCAGCTACTCGGACTGACGTATGGAACGACTTGGCGCATTTTACGTCGAGATCTTAAATGGAAAGCGTACAAAATACAGCTTGTGCAACAACTGAAGCCGCTCGACCTTCCCAAGCGACATCGCTTCGCTCTATGGGCTCTTAAAAAGTTCCAAGAAGATCCGACGTTTTCGAGGCAAATTTTGTTCAGCGATGAGGCCCATTTCTGACTCAATAGGTATGTAAAAAAACAAAATTGCAGCATTTGGGACGAAGAGCAACCTGAAGAGATTCAAGAACTGCAACTTCATCCAGAAAAAACAACGGTTTGGTGTGGTTTGTGGGCCGGTGGGATCATCGGTCCATATTTCGGCCAACATTTGATAGACATAATGTTCAAAAAATAAATGCCAAAGAATGTTCTTTCAAATGATAATAAACATTCCCCATTAAATTTGAATTTTCTGTGTTTTTTCTTTAAAAAAGTAGGGAACCTCGAAATGGATCACGCTTTTTTACAAAATTTAAGCAAAGCCGCGGATAACGTTGTAAAAGCCACTTTTTGCAAATATAATTTTTTTTTGCGGATTTCCGTTAACATTACTCTCTTACACTGTTTAAACTTCAAATCACCCAAAATTATACACCTTAACGCCGTCAAAATGCGATACAAAGAGTTAGGCAGTGTAAAAACGTTGTAAGTTACTAACAAAATGATACAAACGAACTGGTTTTGCAACGTGAAATAACGTCTTAAAAGCCGCTTGCGTAGTGGAAAAACGTTTTAAATGACATCGCAATTGTGGATATGAAACGTTTTTCGGCTAAAAAAAAATATAAACTCTAAATTTGCATGTAATTAAAAATTAAAATTTCTTGATATTTTGCATAAAAGTTTTTATTAACATTATTTTTAATAAACTAAAAAAAAAAATTAAAAATAAATAATCCTGCCTGTTAAAAACATTTTTTTGCTCTCCTGAAAAATAAGAATTTTGTAACTTACAACGCTTTTCGTGGCTGTGCTTCGTTTGTCGAAAACATTTAACTGACTTTTTTTAATAACAGAATATTGTTCAACTTCCCTGTCGGAAAATGAGTTAGCTTAAAGTTAACTCATGGTGAATCAGAAGTTGGTCACAGGTGACTCAAAAACTAACTCATTTGCATTGTTAAATCTATTCAGTTTTTACACACAATGTCCGCAGTACGAGTCAGTGCTCGATCACACTGCATAAATTTCAGCTGACGATAAGGTAGCTCATTTTTAGTTAGTTTCTGGGCGATAAAATTTGAGTGCACTTTAAGTTAAGTTAGCTGCGAACTGGCTAACTAATGGTTGGCCCATTATGAGTTAGCTTGTGGTGCAAATAATATGTTGACTTTAATAAAAAAATTTACGTATTTTTGCTTTATATATTTTTTAAATTAAGATTGTATGTAATTCTTACACTAAACCTCCCCCCTGGCGGAGGTTTCTACATAGAGGAACTGGGCGTTAAAGTTTCCTTTCGTCTGCTGGATGGATGTAGTGTCCTGCAGGCGGAAATCTCGGCTATAAAGCGGGAAGCCAACTGGCTAAAGTATTATCGCGTATCGGAAGATATACGTATATTTACTGATAGCAAGGCTGCCATTGCCTCTCTTGCGGGTGTCTATACGACATCTATGTTGACTGTGGAATGTCGGATGTCTTTGAATGAGATTGCTGAACATTCAGAGTTAACGCTTATATGGATACCAGGGCACTCAAACTGCCCGGGAAACCAGGTAGCAGATGAGCTGGCCAAGGAAGGTGGTCGTATGGATGAAACATTCATTGATCAATTCATTGGCCTTCCAATGCCTCACTGTAAGTCACTCATGCGGCGCGAGAACTATAGAATTGCGCAAGAGGGATGAACCCGTGAGTCCACCTGCTCCACATCCAGGGCACTTTGGCCAGGATATGAAGAACGGAGAACCAAATCTCTACTTGGGTTCAATAGGAACCAAATCAGGACCGTGGTGTCGGTCATAACTGGACACTGGCCTGTTGGGACTCATGCTAGAAGAATGGGTCTGGTATTCATTGACTACTGTAGAAGTTGTCATGATGAGGAGGAAGAGGAAACTGTGCTTCACTTTCCCTGTCAATGCCCTGGGCTACGGGGCATCAGGGAAAAATGCCTGGGAGAACCGGTGTTTTCCTGTTTGGAGGATCTATCAAAAATAGAACTAAGATTGCTTCTTCTCTTTATTAGGATTGCAGTGACGCCATCTGATTAACTGCTCTTCCGGATGGGCATTGGCGCTGGGTATCACAAAGGGACCGCTGAAGGACCCAAGTGAGCTGTCTCTCGATGGCTGCCCATGGAACCTAACCTAACCTACACTAACCCCTCACAGAGTGCCAGAGAATATTAATATTATTAAATTACCCCCGCCGTTATACATATGTTTTTTTTCACTTTTGTTGTATTGCCCCTTTCTCTACAGAAAAACTCTCAATTATAAGACACCAGCAGCATGCCCGATATGGTTTTCATAATAATTCTACTTTGAATTGAAGAAGAATATGGAAATTTTGGATTCTTATTTAGCTTTGAAAAAGTACACAAAACAAGCAAAACGTGTTTTACCAGTTTTTGCACAACGTTGTATTTATATCTGCATCTGCTTCGAGTTAGCCAAAAGGTAGTTCAAAACTTATCGAGAAGAAGTTATTTGCACAAGAAACAACTGACTCAAATCTGTACGTTAAGAAGCCAGTTGTAAATAAGTTAGCTAAAAGTCAACTAAACGTTAGTTAAGAAGCCAGTTGTAAATAAGTTAGCTAAAAGTCAACTAAATGTTGAGCTAGCTAATAAAAGTCCGACAGGCTTATTCGCGTTTTACTAAGACAATAACTTTTATCTCAACCCAATACTTTTATACATAATACTCCACATTTTTTACACACACTTATACACTAGCACATGCTTTACGATGCCAGATGACTACAATACATGCATTGTTAAATTGTTTATATTGTTGTTGCAACATATAGTTGTTACTGCAGTTGTTGTTTTTGTTGCTACCAAAAACCCACAAACACACATATACGAAAATTTTCATGCTATATTGTAAAAAGAAGAGAATTAAAATAAATAAAAAATTCTATGCGCCCCTAAAAAGCAGCCAAAAAAGGTTTCTCTTTTTTTTGTACAATGTCACTTTTCTTTTTTTTTCTTCTTCTTTATTTTTCTTCCTCATGTGTATGCAATAAAGCGAAAAAATAACAAAACAAAAACTGTTGTATATTTTTAGGTTGCTCTATACATTTTGTTGTGTTTTGCTTCGTTTTTTTTTTTTTTTTGTTTTTTTTTGTTTTTGTCTTATTTTAAATATGTATTACAATAACATAAATATTCAGTAAATGTTGCGTGAAATACAAAAACGAATATATGAGAGGGAAAAAAGAATTTACATTACGAGGGTTGGCACTTTAAATATATTGTTCTAATATTTCTAAATATTTTATACAAGATTAGAACATGCTAAATATAAAATTGTATATCAAGGAAATTAACAATATTGTGTTTTCAAAGAAATTTTATTCAAAAGATACCAAACAAGGAATAATCCAGTACTATCTCATATTTAACCTTGATAAGAATTGCGGCAAAAACTTGAAATACAGTCTAAGCCAAAATCCGAAGAATAACCTGAACAAGATTTTTATCTATCAACCGGTAGCTTAACTATAGTTGGAATTAAGTTTGTTTTCTAGAACTTAAAATAAATTTTGGAGAAGTATCAAAACTGGAATTTAAAGTAGAAATCTAAGCCAAAGTCTGGAATGGAATCTTTGCCTTTTGTTCTAAACATGATTTTAAACTAGAATTTAAACTGTTATATTAATTAAATTCTGAGTCAATTGTTATCAGAACGTCAATCAAAATCTTAAATAAAACTTAATATAGAGTCAAAACTGCTTAGCCCTTTCAGGTCAATAATAATTAATGGCGAGATAAAAATCTTAGAATTTTTAGAATTAAAATTTTTTTAATATCGCCCGATCACCGAAATTATTATTATTTTTCTTCATAAATAAAACATTTACAAATTTCCGGACTAGTGTACGACAATGAGCTCAACAAATAGAAAATAAAGTCAATGCCTACAATAATAAAAATTTACAATAGAAAAAATGTCTCTCTTTCAGATAAAACAAAAAAAAAAAATATAATTGAATTTACATTTTTATACAGTAAAAGGACGTAGAAACAGAGTAAAATGAAATGTCGAATATATTCGACAAAAACACTGAAAAGGTTTAACACCAAAAGCCCAAACTAGAATGTAATATAAAAGAATATTAGAAAAAAAAAACATGAAAACAAGATATCATGTTTTTTCCTACCCCTCTTTCTTCTCTACCGAATTCGTCGACAAATAAAAAAATATGTCTTAAAAACAAGTCTTGAAGATCATCGTATAAATGCCACCATAGTCTTGTTTGATCCCTATACACCTTTTCCACATTTTTCGAACTCTTTTTATCCCTTTCAAAGAAAATAAAAGTGATCGAGGTATCAATCTCTTGCCGCCGAGCTAATTCTTCAGATTAGGAAGAAATGGAGAACAGGGTTTTTACCAAGGAATGATTAACTAGCACACACATTTTACTTTTTCTCTTTTTCTCCTTTAAGTACCCGGTAGTCTGCTATCAATGACTGTCAAACACAAATTAAATGAAGAAACTTATAAAAATTGTGACAGGATTCAAGCGATAGATACGAGCATGGTGAAATAACTAGAAGGTGGCAGCACTACGGCATCTGGCTATTTTTTGCTTGAACTGTGGTGAGAACCACAGTCTGTCATTTTGCTTTGTTTATGTTAACATTCTTGAAAAAAATTATTGTGCGCTAAAAATAATCATTTTTGTGCGGGTTTTAAATGAAAATTGTGTAAAAAAGTTAAAATAATTGCTAAAAATAAATCGTAATTGGTTTTTATATGTGCGTCTTTAGTTGTGCTAATGTATGACCCCTTTCAGACAAGCAAAGTTTACTTTGCAAAGACTTGAGTTTATAGAAGAGAAGGGAAAAGAGTATAGCGGGGGAGTACATACTTTGCTGTACTCGCAAAGTCGTTTTGTTTTTCGTTCGTAGATTATACCTGAAGTTGGCTGCAACTTTATATTTATATACAGCGTTACCAGAATCTTTGGAATAAAAATTGTCATATGGCGAAAGAAATCATATTTTGAAGAAGAAAATCTTAAATTTTTTTTTCTTAATTTAAATTTTTTAAAACAAGGGCAAAATATTAAGAATTATTAATTTTTTATAAAACCATACTTCTGATAATTTAAATTTTTATAAAAACATAATTCGTCAGTATATGAAACTTTATAAAAATACATTTTTTCTTTTCACAAATATTTTTTTTATCAATATTCTAACTGCCTATTTCCGATGTACGAAAGAATTATTCATGGTACAACTATGTGTATATGTACCTTGGAATTATTTACTTCTTAAGGTACGTTCAGACTAATGAAATATTTAACGAAAATATTTGTTCTGATATTTGCTTCAAACTGTGTGAAACAAAAAAATATTTTGTTAATGTTCAAACTAAGCTCAAATATTTGATAATTTTTGTTTGATGAAACAGTTGGCAAACAGTGTTAATAAAATAAATTAATTCATGTTTGCCATGCGTTCAGACTAAAAGAAATATTTGCATCAAATAATTATTTAATTAAAGTGTTCAAAAATAAAAATAAACATATTTCTTAAATGGTAAAAATGAGCGCAAAAGCTAATTTTTTTATTTTATTCTGTGGATCAGCATCTCTTTTAGTGTTAGAACAGGAGAATGTAGAAGAAGAAAAAAATGGAAGCCACTGGGTAACGGGAACATGGCTAAAATTTGTGAAAAATTGTAAAGTTGGAAACAAACCCTTAAATATATTTGAAGTCGCTAAATCAGTTAAAAAACCAAATTTAGGGGAAAAACAAAAAAAAAGTTGCAAAATGGCGAAAATTCGCGAACCATTTTAATATTTCAAACAAGCCATAAAATTTAGTAAAAGTGCCTAAAACTATAAGGAATGGCAAAAATTCTATAAAAATTGCTAAATTAGCGGTAATTCGCAAAAATTTGCTAATAGCGGCACGATAGCAAAGTCTAATCATTATAAAAAATATTTAAAATTGTAAAGAATCCGAAAACTTACAGGAAAAATTGCTTCTATCCGGAACATGGCTAAAATTATTTGTAGTTGTTTGCTCTTACAATTTTTTTGTAATATCAAATAAATGTTTTCTCAAAAATTACTAAAATATTTGATTTATTGTGTTCACACTATGTTCACATTGGACAAATATTTGTTTGCCGGCAAATACTTTTATTTGCTCAAAATCAGCTGTTATTTTATTTGATACTCAAAAATATTTTGTCTTCAGACTACGTTAATGAAATATTTGATGTTTGCTTTCAAATATTTCATCAGTCTGAACGTACCTTTACAAATACATTTAAACCAAAAACAAAGTTTTTAGAACTCTTTCGCACATTGGAAATAGGTTATAATATGCCTTTTTTAATATTTTTATGTCCAGAAATAATGATGCAATTTTGTGTATTCTAGATACTGGGTACAAAAGTGTGCACCAACACACATCAAGCTGAAGCAAAACTTCATTGTTTTAGAAAGTTACTGTTTAAATAATCGTGTATTTTGTATAAGCAAAATTAAAGTAAAAATCAAAATTTCTAAAAATAAAAAATCATCATTTGAGAAAAAAATCTTTAATCATATTTTTGTTTAAAAAAATAATCCAAAATATGCTAAAATCATCATTCTGGCAACGCTGTTTATATATTATATTCAAACAAGAGAAAACAAAAATTTGTCAAATTAAACTTTGTGTGTCTGAGCACCAAACAAAGTTTAAAAGAGAATTCAACAGACTTTGTCAAAGTAAACTTTGCCTGTCTGAAAGAGGTCTATTTTTTTTTTTAAATAATAAATAAAAACAAAAATAATGTTGTCTGTGAACACGTTGTGCGTACGTTTTAAAAATTTGTTAATGTTTGATATGCACTTGTACGCCTGTTTCTTTAAACCTCCAAAGGACTTGCAGTGAAGAAAAATTGGAAAAATAATAGTTTTTAATTCATGTAACTTTAAAATTTTAATTGTGAATTTTTTTAGTAATTTGTTCATAATATTTTTGTTTTATTTGTTGCCGATCAGCGTTGCCATTGAAAAAAATCCTTCGGAACCGAACCATTTTATTATCTTATAAACATTTAAAAATAAATATATCGCACTTGTTCAACAATAGTGTATTACTCAAAATTTATATTTTTCCATTTTTTGGAAAAAATTAATATGCGACTTAATATCTACCCTCTGTAAAAATATATGAAGTGGCTATTTTGTCTACTTTTTGGTAATGAAACCGTAGTTGATATGCCTTTAATGTATAATTAAAAATTGTTTTGCTTCTACTAAAAATGTTGAGTTAATACAGTGCGAAATGTAATAAATAATAGAAATAAAACTGTACCTTAAACAAACACTTCTAAAGGAGTAGATATATGTAATATTTTAATGTATTCACGTTAAAGAAATGAAAAGATTTGGCTTGTTTAAGAAGATCGACAATAAATTTCAATAAATGTATCTTTTAAAACTTCTAAAACCACGTGTGAACCAGAATTTTTCATATAAGTACATCTTACATATAATTATATTACTCAAAATAAGGCCTTAAATTTGAATCCCAATATGGCCTGTTTCACCAACTTGCTGGATTTTTCGTTAAATCACAAACTTTACAAAAATATTTTAATATCTTATTTATTTTGAATTTTCCCTTAATACTAATATATCACAAATTTATATCACAAAGTATGCTAAACGTTCAATACTTATCATGTGATCCGTATATTTAGGCTATTCTGCAACATGGATCGCGATCCATCAATAATCCATTACGTCCAAAAAAATCGCGGTACTGGATCGAATTCATATATGTGTATATTAAACATGTAACAGTTCCCCCTAAGGTTTGGCCGGAAAAGACAATCCATGGCAACGTTGTTGTACATAATTTTTGACAGCATTGGGTTCTTAACACAAACAAATTGGCCTGTTTTTGTTGTATTGTTGTACAACAACACGTAGTGCTGCCACCTTGTAGTAATTTCACCATGGATACGAGTATCTGTTGACAAAGCAGTGTTACCCTTTCAATTAAGAGGAGGGAAATTCAAGAAATCACAGACTTATTGATTGAACTGATCTTGAGTTTTAGCTGGAATTCCAACTTCCATACATGAATGTTACTACTAATTGAACAAGTTTCAGTACTATAAGTAAGAACAAAGGGCGAATCTATAAGTGAACTTAATTCTTATTCAGAGCCTAATCTTGTACTAAAACAGAATCTAAACTTAAGAGTGGACTTTTATTTTAACTGTTAATTTTTTTGAAATGCGACTTTTGAACTAAAAACCAAACTAGAACCTGATCTAAAATACAAATAAAAATCTAAGACAAAACTTGAACTAAAAGCTAAATGAAGTCTGAACTATGTATATGTATGAACTAATCCTTGAATTGAAACACTTTTTAGTGAAAAACATTTCACTCTTTTAACTGCCTTCCATTTTTAATTATCCACATTAGTTAACAAGAGGCAAACAGCCTCTTGCCAACACCAAGGCTAATGAAAGCAAAAAAAAAGAAAAAAAAAATAACTATTACATACATTGGGGAGGCTAAAATGAAACCATCAAAAGAACCTTAAAATATGCACAAATGCGTTTAAATATAATGTCGAAACAAGAAACGAAATAATTAAAATCCAAGTAATTGTAGAATATACAATTAAGGGCTTAAAATAGTTTCCGAAAAAGCGTTAATATGGTTTATGTATACATATGTATGTAAGAGTTTGTTGCATATGCTAAGGATACAATATTCCTTTACTAGAACAGAGAAAACAAAGTAAGTATTCGAATTTTCTTAAAATTTTGCTGCTAAGAGCTTTTTTTTTGGTATGAAAATGCAAAAAATTATAAAATAGTTTAAAAGAAGTTAATAAATGTTTGGCATTCATATACATATGCACATATATGTATGTATTAGGGATGCCAATCTGGACAGATTTTTGAAAATCCCGGGATTCGGGATTTTTAATTCCCGATCACGAAATCCCGGGATTTTGTGGATTCCGGGATTTTTCGGGATCAATGTGTTGCCTTAAAATGCTACTTTTTTTAATAAACAACACTTTTTAAATATTCAGAAGGTTTTATATACGTAACATAAATTTTTAAAAATGAAAAGAACAAAACAATTTATTTTATGCATATGTTTATAACACTGGCCTCACCCATGATCAAACTGATCAGATTCTGAAAAAAGCTTAAAAAAAATATACGTATCTCTTAGTTTTTCTAGATCAATTCGTTTTGGGTTTTTGACAGCACTTCAATTTTTAATGTGAATTAAGTTGTGACGACATTAATACACTACAAAGTGTAGTCCCTCATCGATCTCGATAGCTGAGTTAAAAACTGTAACACTATGTCGACTGCAGTGCAGTACACCTCCAGGGTGAAGTGATTCATAATCAATAATTTAAGTACGTTTGAAATTTATTTTAAAACAAAACGTTTATACAAATGTTTCTTAAAACAGATTTCAAGTTTAAATTATTTATTGATGAATACGTCAAATAGTGTTTGTTTTATAAAAAAAAACTATTTTATTTACCGTATGTTTTTTAAGCAAATTTTTTATTATTATTGGACCGGAAGGAATATGAGCTATTTCATCAATATTACGACTTAATTGTTATAATTATATCATCTTTTATTCTTTAGTTTCTGAATAAAACTTTAATTGAATCGTTAATAATTTTAATTTTTTGCTTGATATATAACAATTAATTCTTGATTTCTATACTTTGCATAAAAATAATCATTTTTATTTTGGAATTATGTCTTGAGCCAAAGCTGAACTTGCTAAACGTAATTGTAATAAAGGCTTAAGATGTGAGTCTGCAAATTTCGTTTCTACTTAAAATAATGGTTTTTATTAAGCAAAATACAAAAATCCAGAAATAGTCGTCATAAATCTAGCAAAAATTTTAAATTTTAAATAGTCGCTGTGTTCCAAAAACAAAAATTAAACTCAAAAATATTTGCAATAAAAAATATAACTCAAATATAATTTTTAATAATTTTTCTGTATATAGTATAAAAATTCAATCAAAACAAACATTTTTGTACATAAAAGTTGATATGGATTCGGGATTTACCAATCCCGAAAAATCCCGGGATTTCGGGATTCGGGATTTGCCGTTTGGCATCCCTAGTATGTATGTAACTTTGATTTTATGTAAATCCAGGATTTTGCTGCATACTTTTAGGTATTATTATTACGTTATTTATTAATTTATATACCCTTTATAAGTTTGTCATTCCTTTTATTATTTATACATTATCGATCTTGGTCCCTATAATTTTTATATATACTCGGTCTTTATAAGCAGCGAAGTTAATTTAACGATGTCCGTCTATCTGTGTGTTTGTTGAAATGGATTTCCTGAAGACCCCAGAAATGATGGGGAGAATTTTGTTATACATTTATGTCACATATACAACGTTAAATTTATTTTTTTTAATTTCACACGCTGCATATCTTGTGACCAGTTTGGCATTTTTGCCGCTAAATTTAGCATTAAAATTTTTTATTTAGTTGCAAAATTTGCATTTATCACTTGGTATTTTATTTAACATTCTTAGAAAGTTTAAGCTTTTTCTTTAGCATTATTTATTTTAAGAACTTGGACGAATAGTTCTGTTGATTTTACTTCAATTTTTACTTTAAATAGTTGTAGCTAAAATAATTTCGTATGAAAAGGGATAGTGAAAAGGGATATGTCAACAAAATAGAATATTCAGGGAATATTATAAATGGTCCTCATTGTAAATATTTTTTGCCCTTTGATATACGATATAAAAGTACAAGAGAAGTTTACTGTGCATTAAGATAAAAATTCAGTAGTGTAAATGTGTGGAAAAATTGTTTGTTCTAAACTGCTGAAAAAATAATAATTATAATAAATGCTTGAACTTTTCTTAAACTATAAAAAATTAAATGATCAAAAAAAAATTGTATATCATAGAAATAAATCATTTAATTTAATAATTCATTTATTAATGACGTGTTTAACTCCCAAGTTTTATTTATGATTAAAACACTGAAATTTATTGTTGTGTTAAAGCTAGTTTCTATGCGCATTTCGCTGGTTGCTTAGGCCAGCTCGTCAGGAAACTTTTTCCAAAGACTTTAGAAAAGCTAAAAATATTATACAAATAAGACCATAAAGTGAATAAGAATTTTAAAACACTCAGGTCTTACTTGTAACAATATCAAAGCTTCAACGAAGCCACAACAATAAACAGTGAATTTTTCTTTCTTAAATTCGCCTAAAATTGGCTGGTTTTTTTTTTCCAACACGAATTGTAGTTGTAAGAGGATAAAAAGAAAAAAACAAATTGCTTAATAAAGCAACTTGGCATTTCAACTTTTTATTTGCCGGAATTTATTTTCGGGAATACAAAATTTTATTATTAATCAATTCATTTATTAATGACGTGCTAAACTCCCAATTTTTATTTATGATTAAAACACTGAAATGTATTGTTGTGGGAAAGCTAGTTATTAATTTAGCTTGTATCAGGGGTCTGCGGGCCTCTAAAATTAAAATTTAGTCTCAACTACCTGTGCTTCATATTTCTATGTATCTGATGTTTTTCCAAAATCTACCCACTTGTTTAAAAACAACCACTTATTTCAATTTCGTTAAAAAATAAGTCACGAAAATGTATTTAATTTCTAATGAAATTTCATGCTGGTAACAAATTTTAGCAAAAATCTTTAAAAATGTTAGAATTATTTTTAGCATTTTTTAAAATAATTTGTAGCATTTTTTGGCCATATTTAATGCCGGGTTTTGCTGTAAATTATTTTTAGATCTGGTCACACCGCTTGTGAGGTTGAACAATTTAAAACTGAAATGAATTTCTGTAGAAACAACAACAAAATTATAAACTATTTTTGATTTTGTTTTTGCTAAATATCTGAAATTTATGAGAGGATTATTAGCCGTTTATTAGGCTATTAAACATTTATAAATACTCTTTTTTCGACTTTTGCTTATTAATGAATTATAAAGCTGCAATAATACGTTTATGAATTAGACTGTAGATGTGCAAACATGTACATAAAATATTAATACGAGTACTGTTTTTTTTTTTGATATAAAATTACATTTTAATTTTCAATATTTAAAAAATAAATTTTAAGCGTCATGGAATTTTATGGTTTTAACCAAGTTAACTTTGATATGTGATTCAATATAAATTTATTAAAGCTGTTTTTTTTTAAAGATCAATTTTTGCATCTATTTTGATTTATTTTTAATGTTTAAAAATTATGTGATTTGAATACCCTCTACCACTAGTAGTGAATGAGGGTATACTTAGTTTGTCATTCCATATAATACTTTCTGTAATATTCATCTAAGACCCTTGATCCTTGTGTAATTCTAAGTCGATTTAGTCATGTCCGTCTGCCTGTTCGTCTGTTTGAAACCCTCGTACTTTCGAAAGATTCAACAGAAAAGAACAATATTGATGTTAAATTCTTTCTTGTTCCCTGAAGCAGTTTGGGATTGAATTCTATCTGAAATCGGCTTAGTAGACAAAGAGTTTTGAACCCAAATGTGGAATAACCTCCCTAACAAATTTAAAGTTTTGTTACAAAAATTAAAAGTGGTGACAGAATATACCGATTCTTTTTAAGTTTTGGACAGTTTCGTTTTTATCACTGGAAATCGCACTAAAATATTATGTAGATGGGGTCTATAATTTACCACAGGCCCCATTAAACGCGGCGTTTCTAAAATCATTTAAAAGGGCATTTAATTAAAATAAAATTGTATTACTGTACTGAGATTCAGTTTAATTTAAGTTTCTTTTAATATTTTTAATGAGCAATCCATAATTTCCGATCGGTTCAACTTAAAATCTGCTCCCGAAAATCACTTTAAAAAAATCCGAATATTTCATTTAACTTAAGCAATGAATTATACTACTGTGGGATCAGGTTTTATGAAGATTGGCTTATAATTTATAGATCCGAAAGCCCACTCCTATTCGAACTCACGGTGAAGGGTGTTAGAGACTCGGCATAGCCGAATATAGAACTCTTACTTCTTTCATATTTTTTTTCCCAATTTTATGGTAAAACACTTTAAAGTACTAACGGCAAAATTCACCAAGTTCAGTTATAATTAACTATCAGCTGTAACTGTCGAAAATATATTGTTAACTGGAAGTAAAAGTAATAGTTAGTTTTAACTGAACTTGGTAAAATTAGCCGTAGTTCATGTAAATATTTATAATAAATATTTTCAAATTAATGTCAAATTAAAGCGTTTTTATTTTTACTAGAGTTTGCCAAGTGGTCGAAATTCGACCATAATTATTTATGCAAATATAAAGAAAACATACATTTAAGTATATATCAATTTAAATGTTTAGAGAATTCGTTTTTTTTTTTGTCTTAGTGGATCGATTTGGCTAAGTACCAACCTCCAAACCAAATGTTCTCTTCTACTCAAGTCCGTGAATGTTTAATTCAGTTTTTTAAGTTGAATTATATGGAAATAGTCAGAAAGTACATATTGAAAAAGAAGAAGTACAAAAATTTCGCCTCTTAAATATAGTTTCTCAATCACTCAGGACTCTGCATGCTGAATTCTATGTTTCTATGTTCAGTATTATTAAAAATTCTAAAAGTACCAGTTAAAGAACGAAAAGTACCAAAAAGCTCTTCCTTACAGATTATTATTCACTCAGAGCCATGCATGTTTAATTTTATGTTTCTACACCCAGAGAAAAAATATGTTTATATATGGTCACCTCCAACAAAACTATTTTAAAAGAATAATTTTAAGCATATTATGTTTAATTATCATACTTTTGTCACCGACAAACATATTATGGTTAAATTTGTGCTCCATCAAGTTGCCACAACCATACTATGGTTGCCTCCAAACATGTTTTGTTTAATAATAACTAAAATATGCTTAATTCTTATAATAGCATGGTTGGTTTTCAACCATAGCATGTTGCTCTTGGAAAAGAGGAGAATACTATTGTTAATTTAAAAACAAATTATTGTCATATTTAACCAAAACATGTTTAAAGACAACCATAATATGGTTGTGGCTTCTTGATTGAGGACCAATTTAACAATAATATGGTTGTCGGTGACAATAATATGGTTAAATTAAACATAATATGTTTAAAAAATTTCTTTTAAAATAGTTTTGTTGGAGGTGATCATTTTTAAAAATGTTTTTTCTCTGCGTGTAGGTCCAATACTAATGGAAATGCAAAAAAGTACCATTTGAAGACCAAAAAAGGTCCCTCTTATAGATTCTCATCCATTCGGGACATTGCAGGCTTAGTTTTATGTTTCTAGGTCCAATATGAATGGAAATTAAAAAAAGTACCTGTTGTAGAACCTCTCCCTTACAGATTCTTATTCACTCAGAACAATGCATGCTTAATTTTATGTTTCTAGGTCCAATATTAACTAAAATTCAAAAAGTACCAGCTGAAGAACAAAAAAGTGCCAACATTTTTCATCTTATAGGTTCTCATTCACTCAAGACCTTGCACAAATAATTTTTTATTTATAAGTTCAATATTACAAAATATTTAAAAATTACCACACGCAGCACGGAAAAGTAAAAGAAAGTAATTAAATTTCCCGTATTTCCCCTTTCTAAAAATTATTTCGCTCCGTTGAAGTATCAAAAATTTCAGTGTTGTAGTGGGAGACCATAATTTATTGCGTTATATGTATGTTATTATACAGAGAAATTTTTTTTTAAAAAATCGTACTAATGGGTACGATTTTATCCCTTAAAACGTTCGAGTTTCGAAAAAGTAGCAAATTTATATTTGTATTTTTTAGATAACATACGAATTTGGTATAGCCTTTATTCCTATACTTATTGGTTTAAAAGCTAAATGGGGAACCCAAAAGTTCCAAAATAGAGGTAAAACCAGTTTACTCTCTGAAAGGGCCGAATTGCAAAGAGAACCAGACACCTGTCCGCTTATTTTTTTAATGAACAACGATAAGTATAAATTTTTTTTGGGCTTCTATTAGTTTTGGAGATATGAAGTTACACTCTTAATAAAATATACATTGTGGTCTTCTGTAAGTAAATGGCTTTTGAAGGGTGTATTTTTTGTTTAAATCGGTTGACAAACAGAGACGGAAAGTGTTCTTAACCGTTTTGCCTTTGCCGATTTATATGTATATAGATTTTTATATAATATTTTTTTAGCACTTTTTTACGAATTTAGTTTTTGCACTTTTTAGCTTTATTATCACAAAAATCTAGAATTTTTCCTTCATTAAGTTTTGGCATCACTGATACATTAATAATACGTTATATTGTTTAGGAAATAACAATTCCAGATAACGTAAGGCACACAGCGTTAAGGATATTAAAAAACAGATTTTTTCAACTGATATATAAATATTTTTTGTTTCATTTTAATTCACATTTCAATTTTGTTTTTCAAAATTGCAAGTACTTTTCATTTTTTTTAAACGTTTTTTAATTTTTTGCTCTTGTTCAGTTTTATTTTGATGTAACTTTGTCCTATTGCAAAGCGACATCAAAGCAACAGTTAACAAGCTTTAAACAACTGACATTAGAAAAGCAAAAGCTTATATTAAAATGTTGTTGCTTTGAAGCAACAGTTTTTTGTTCAAAAAGTAAACTGTTGCTTTCGCTTCTGCTGTGAGAATAAATATCCAGTGTTAAAAAGGAGAAACAACAACACTACAAAATCAGGTACAACACGATATCCTTTTTTTGTTGTAGGAACAACAACAAAGTAGTCAAACTGATCGTTAATATGAAAGCCATAGTATACAACTAGTTTGCCGACTCTTTGACAGGTACATAACTCAATTGTCAGTGAAACCTTAATTATGTTTGTATTAGTAGGATTTTTTTTAAATGTATTGGTGTATGAAACTATTTCCACCACTAAACATAGTTGCATAAAATCGTATAGAATGTGGCAAAAAAATTTTTTCCAAAATAAAATTTTATTAGTTCAATAAATTTTCAATTTATTAAATGCTGGCTGCATTTATAAACTTTTAAAAACAATGTTTGCAAAATTTTTATTCTGCAATATCGGAAAATATTTAAATAATTTATGATTTCAAATATTATTTTCATACCACAAAATGCTACTCTGCTGGCTTTAATAATATTAACAACAGAAAAAAATTAATGTCAAATAAATATATTTAAAAATTTTTAGATTGTGAAAAATAAAAACATTTTCCAAAAGCAAATAAGCAAAATGTATTGGAAAAAATTATTAATTATGTGCTTGTGTCATAAAATTAAACAAATAGTGTTAAATTGTGAAAAATTTTAAATTGAAAAATTTCAAATTTTGTTTTGTTTTTGTTGTTCTTATGTGTGTTGAATTCACACAGAACCTATATGTGTGAGGGGTGAACTAAAAAATTGATCGAGTTGGCATACTAGTTCTATACTATGATGAAAGCATAGCAACTGTTTTTGTCCTTTTAACTTAACTTTTTACTATTGCTGTTGAAGACTTCGCAGCTACACTAGTCGGCATAAGTATTTTGACGAAATAAAAATCGTGAATTTTTACGTTTGATTTTAAAGCGACTTTATTAAAAATTCTAGTTGTTTTTTTTCCTATTTATTTATAACTTACTAGCTGACCCGGTCCGCGTTGCTGGCCCTAAGCACACATTAGTGTTGTATTACCACACGATTTAAATTGAGCTTTCAACGAAATTTACGGCCTTTAAATAAAAATCCATGGAATACCTATCATATGGTTTTTTTTACAGAATAACTTACATATGCTGTAGATATGGTCTCAATCAAAAAAGAAACGCATTTATTTAAGGAAAATTGGAAATTATATTTATTTATTACTTCATCTTAAGGCCAGCGGATAGACAATGTTTTTTGTTTTTTTATTTGGTGTAAAAACGTATAAATTTTTTGGCGTGCCAACTCGGGAGCAAGCCACATACAACTGGCCGTGTGAAAAACATGCATTTTCCAAAATTAAGCCAGCAATAGTCAATGATTGGCCTTGTGCTTTGTTGATGGTAAAAGCAAAGGCAAGACGCAAAGGGAATTGGAGCCGCTTGATTTGGAATGGTAAATCGTTGGAAATCATCGAAAATCGTGAAATAAGTATGTCTTCGCCTTTGAATCTGACACCGATGATTGTTGCCTCGATTAAATTTGGTGAACAGTTTTTGATGGTCAATCTGGTTCCGTTGCATAACTTTGGTGCGTTTAAGTTGCGAATAAGAATTACCGGTGATCCAACCTTTAATGTTAGTACATGCGGTGGCATTCCGGGTGGTTCCAATTCAAAAATTCAGCAAAGTTTGTTTGAATGTACCGTTATTTTTTTTATCAGCAGAAGCGAAAGCAAAAGTTTAATTTCTGAACAAAAAACTGTTGCTTTAAAATTGGATTCATCCATGCGTTCCGAATAATATTTTTGTCCGGAGAATAATTTTTTTACTGAGAGTGTTCTGCAGAACGATTCACCCATTTCGGAAAATTTGTCCGAAAGCAAAACATGCTAGAATAACTAGCAAAATACTAATATTGAATTGTTTTCTAGAAGTGTGTTAAAAAGTGGATAAAAAAAAGAAAATGATATTGTTATTTTTAATTATAGGTAGCTGTTTTTTACTTTATTATTCAGCAAAAAAAAAAGAAAAAAAAAAAAAAAAAAAAAAAAAAACAATTGTTATAATATAAATCAGGGGTGTCAGCGTCATGCACAATTGTGTCAGCAACACTCACATGTACGCTTACGCTCTTTTATTTTGCGAGCGTAAAATATAATTTTTTACTGCAAAACACTCTCATTCAGCGGGGAATAGCGAAATATCGCACGGCCTGTTTTGAGGCCTCTAAACAGAAATAATATATTTATTATTTATTATCTTTGTTTATGTTTTGTTTTATTTCTGTTTTTGACATTGTACAATGATTGACAAATAATATCTACATTGTTTTGCATTTAAGCTAACGATATGTGTTTTGTTTGTGAAAAAAATTCTTTGTTGCCTTTTAAAGGGTCCCTTTTTCTTTCGTTAAAAAGACGTACCTAAATTCAGAAATTATTAAGAAAAAAATAGCCAAAAGAATTTGTTGGTATTTTGTGCTTGTAAAAATATTTTTCTTTCTGTACCAATCGCGTCTGTGGGTTTTTTCTTTGAAAACACTTTTCTTAAGTAAGTAAAAATATTTAAAAAACTTGTTAAAAAAGTCTTGTTTTCCTACAATTTATGTGTAAACCTATACACATAAAAGCAAATGTGACAGCAGGTAAAATTTTTGGGTAAGAAGATGTGTATTATTGATGTATTAATGAAACTTTATTGTTTAACGTCCACAAACCTAAAAAATGTTTTGTTGTTTCGAAACTGCAATTTAAATTTAGAAGATATTATTGGTAAATAAAAGTATATTTTTATAGGCTAGTAAAATCTTCTCTTTTTATAATGGTGGTTAATAATTATAGAATATTTTTAAACTTAATGGAGTTATTATTTGCATTAGCATGTGCAAATGAATTTTCATTGTTGGCATTCGCAAAGGTATGTTGAGCACCAAATTAAAAATATTAGAAAGAATTTAATAAGGTAGTAAAATGACTTCAAATATTGTCAAATGCTCAATTTTTCCAAAAAATAAGCAAAGTTTCTGCGAAATGCAGGTTCCAAATTAAATTTATTTAAATAATAACTGAGTGTGTCTGTCCATAACTCAACATTTTTCGATAATTGTATTATTATTAATTGCTCTAAAGTCTTCATAGCAAAATATGTATGTTAATTAGGCCTCGTAATAGGCCTTGAAAAAAGTGGCATCTCTGTTTATTTTGTTCGGAACAACAATTAAAATTAAACCAATTCAAGAAAAAACTTTCTGAACAAAAAAATTTCTCTCTCTCTCAAAATAAAGACGTCAAACTCAATATAAAAAACATTTTGTCCGAACAAAAATATTGTTCCGAAAGCATGGGTGAATCGAGCTTAAAGCAACTGCGTAAAAATTTAAGCTATTTCTTTTCTGCTGTAAGTTTTTCAAAAACTGACAATAACTTCTATGTACTTTGCCTTAACATTTTTCTCTTTTTTATTGCTTCCTTATACACTTTATGAAATACTACCATTTCTATTCAATTTTATTGTTGCTATTTGTTTTAACGATTTAATTTTTTTTTAACTCTCATGTATGTTTCAGTCTTGCAATATTTTTTTTTTATATATAATTGCTTTTAATAGCTTTCTATTATTTTATCTTAAAAGCTTACTATCATTACACTCATTATCATCATCCTATTCGTTGTTATCAACATCAGCATCATCATCATTATCATCCACTATTATGAGCATCATCAAATGCATTGTCGCCAAATGGCTTCAACTGCAATTTATACAATAGAGGGATAGAAAAAAAAAACGAAGCAAATCCATGTCGCGTCAATATGATGTTTTGAAACATGTTTAACATTTATGCATTTAACTTGTTGCAAAAAAAAAAAAAAATTTTTTTTGTTAAGGATTGGAAAGAACAGGGTGTTTTCATAAATTCTTAGCCATTCGCCAGTTTTAATTTTTCTTTAAATCTGATTTTACAGAAACCGTACTTATCTATACTAATACATCCACTTTATCTAAACTAAAACTGACACACCCTTTACTTGAAAAAAATTTTACATCTCAACTGTCATGACGGCACTTAAAAAACACAATTATACAAATTTAGGTTTTTGTTGTTGTGTGTATGTATATTTAAACGTTGCTTTTATGGCTTTTTAGTCTTATGGACTAGACATAAAGTAAACTGACATCAATATGAATGGTTTGAGAACAAACAATAACGCTTATAAAATGGACACAAGTATTAAATGACGGTTCACTCTCTTGTCCTGGGGTTTCATTTCAATCTTTTTTCTTTTGTTTTTCTACAAAACATCATTTAGCGTCAAAGTTGTTGCCAAAGTAAACACAATAAACAATACATACAATCCAATCTAAATACACAAACCCATACACTATCTCAATCATTTGCACAATACATCCACAACACAATGAAGCAAACCAGAGCGACACAAAATATTAACCAGGAACAACTAGACATCTCCCTTTCGATCCCCCTCTCTTAATGTTTGTATTGAAATCACTTTATGTCTCTACTCCTGTATGCACATCAAATATTGTCATGTTCTATATGCAGAATTATTCTTGCCACAGACAAGTTGATGACCCATTTTTCAAAATTGTTTTTAAATTTCTTTTAGTTTTTTTTTTCTAATTTCCAACTTCCATGGCAACTATTATTGACCAAAATGTAGTTTTTTAATTTTTTGTTGACCATCAAATTAAAAGAAGAAAAAAAAAATGCTGTATCAAAGCAATTATTTCATTTTCTAAAACAAAAAACAACAAAAATGTTCCCAACAACTCTCCGATGTAATAACTTGTCAGAAATAAAGAACAAGATAAATTTAATTGACTTTTTCTAGCAACATTTTCCAACATACAAAAAATTTTTAGTGTTTATAATTAAAATTAAGATTTGGAGAATACAATATGAGAAAAATTAAAAATTAAAACATGAAATATTTTAACAAATAGATATTGGGAATTATTTATTTTCAACATTTTTTATTTTTCGAATTTATTCTATGAGCTAAATTTTAGTTATGTATTCTATAAAGCTTTTTGTAATAATTCCATTCCTTGAATTTTTTAGGAATGACTTTATACACCATCAGACTATTATCTTGTATCTTCTTGTTACATTTTAAATAATACATAAGAAATAATAAATTCGAAAAATAAAAAATGTTGAATAAAATATTTTATATTAAATTTGTTAACAAATCTTGAGTAAAGATTCTGGATCAAATTTTAACTCAATATCAGTTCACTGAGCAAATTTCCTCATTCTATACCAATAGAAATTACAAATTACATCGAATGCCGTAATTTGCCACTTGGTTAAGTTGTAGTTGGTTTCAAAATTTTTTATTTCTAGTTTCCCAGCTAAAGAACCGAATACTAGCTTATTTTTCGATCATAAATAATACTCTCGTTGGGAGCAAATAGTACCCTATCGATGAATCACCTCAAAGAATCATTTGTGCTACAATTTTCTGATTCATTTTTGAGTAAATGAATGAATGATATGTAAATTCTTTTTGAATCGCTCAAGTGATGAATCAATTTTAAATTCAAAACATTTAGAAATCATTATTTAAACATACGAATTAATCATTTATGAATCGTTTTTCAATCGCTCAAATGATATATCAGTTCTTAATCATCTAAAGTGATCTAAAAAGACTCACTTAGTTGATTTTTATACAAAATTATTGCACAAATGCTAGCTGGGTTAGTTTTACACAGAAAAAAGGGGTTTAAAAGTATTTAAATTTAATTAATGTTATAATTGAATCAATTATTTTTTTAGTTGAAAGAAAACTAAAAATTTAATATTGATTTAATTAACATTTTAGTTGTTTTGAAATAAATTTTCAATTAATATTTTAATTAAATAACAAAAAATCTTGATTGACTTTTTTCGTTTAAAATAAAATAATTTAAGCATGTAGAATTATTGTTGAGAATTGTCAATATTTATTTAAATATATTAACACATTGTTGGAAATTGCAAAGTTTTTTGATCACTTTTTTAATTAAAATTAAAAATATCATTTATTGAAAATATTTTTTCAAAATTTTAAAATTTTTAGTTATCAATATAATCATTTTGGTAAGAGGTGCAAAATCAACAACTTGTTTGCTTGATATTATGAATTTGGAATAAATTTGGTGATTGGAGAAATTTAATAATTTTTTCTGTGTTCAGTTCAGTTCTAGTTTCGTTCTAGTTCAGTTCTAGTTTCGTTCTAGTTCAGTTCTAGTTTAGTTTTGTCTGGTTTTTTTTACAATGCACACGGATTAATTAAAAAAAAGTTTAAGTTCCGTGAAATAGGGCTTTCAATCGCCAAATCCCGAATCTCTGGACTTTTGATTTTTAATCTCGAGATTTTCGGGATCCCGATTTTTGTTTATATTTTTATTATTTTAAAATTTTTTTTTTTTCAATAATTTGTACAAAGACTTTCTTACGTGCCTTTGTTAACAAAAAAACCCAGTAAGAAATTTTCTTATATTTTGCGAAGCACTAATGGTACATTTTAAAAAGTAAGCACACACTTATGCGCTACGCAATAAGACATACAGAGATGCAATAAAGTAATTGAACGAATTCTTAATAAATTTAAAAATAAATATATAACATTTGAAGAGCCACGACATTCCCTTACTACGAAGCAGGTTTGTAAGGGAGCATATTAAAGAATAACGGTAACAAAAAATTCAGTGTGCAAACCTCATCGTTACATTGACCAATTTTTATATGCGCTGAATAAAGCGCTTTCTATGTCAAAAATGTATTGCTTCAAAGTGGGAACTCGCCATATAAAATTCATGTCATCCGTAAGCGATATGGTAAGCGAAACTTTAACGTTTCTCCCTTACAAACCTGCTTCGTTGGAAGCACAATTTTTTATTGGGAAAGTTTTTGATACATCCTGTTGTTAAAAAATAAACAAAATACATGTACCAAAACAAAACTAATCACAATACAATTTGTAAATGACAGAACACAAAAAATATCCATTAAATTAGTTTAAACGATTTTTATCAAGGCGAATTCATTACAGGTGATCCTTAAAGCACTGCTGATAACTTTTTTTCTTTAGCTTTATAATTGTTGGATGTCAAAATTTTGTTTATCATCTTTGTTTCCAGGGACTGAAAATAACAGTTATTTTGAAATTTTAAAACAAAAAAAGCATATAGAAGTAACTGCTGGCAATCTGATTCAAGTATACCATATTGATCCTTTTGAACTTTTCTATGATAAAATATTATGATTTTTAAAGTTTTGATTATTATTTTTTCGATCAAAAATTACAGTTATTTTTTTATTTTTATTTTTTTGGACAAAAGTAACAGTTATATTTTTATTTTTATTTTTTTGAACAAAAATAACAGTTATTTTTTTATTTTTATTTTTTCGATCAAAAATAACAGTTATTTTATGATTTTTATTTTTTTGAACAAAAATAAAAATTATTCTTTAAAGAAATAATTTAGATTTTTGCAAAAATATAAAATCAATGTATTTGGTCAAATTAACAAAACATACAAAAATATACCCATTTTCAAAATGGTCCAGCTCAAGAGAGGTCAAAACTGGAGCCGAAATGTTTTAAATGTCATCTTAAAAAAGTCCAAGCTTCATTTTGAGGGGGGTACACCTTCCACGAATTTCCCTTCCATACAACTTGATTCGCTCTAATATACATAAATAAGTATTTGTACCCATATAGTTGCCTGGAATCAAGTGTCTTCTCCAAATCGCTACTTTTTTCGATTGTTTGGTTTTAGTATACCCGATCGACTCAATATCATTTTCTGAGTCGGTTTAACGATGTCCCTTGGTCCGGCTCTGCGCAAAGTACACGTCGCAATTTTGAAGGTAATTTGATGAAATTTTGTATACAGGTTTCAATTCAAAAGGGCGAAGCCTACTGAAAATGGGTGAGAATCGGTCCATAATTTTACATGGCCCCAATTCAAACTCGTTTCCGGAATAGTGTTTGTGCCCATTAACCATCTTATTTTTTGTCAAACTTATTTGATTTCAATCTAAAAAATCTTATACAATTTTATTCGAATCGGTCCATATTTGACGGTAGCTCCTATAAAAATACTTCTCCCGAAAATAGGTTTTAATACCATAAGATCCTTATAAATATGTGTAAATATTGGCATAAAAACTGGCTACAAAAACTTATCCGATAGCTTCTGTGTCAAGACAAAATGTTGTACTGGTAGGTCTTATATAAGTCCAGTTCCTAAAATTACTTCAGGGCAAACAAATCTTAAAAAGATAAAGATAACTAGATAATATTCACAACAAAGGACTTTTACATGCATCTTAACCTTGTAACAAATTTTTGTTCTGGCGGGTTCATAATTGCCCATGGGTCCCAAATAGGCTATACTCTAGAAAATTTGTCAATATACATACATAATATACTGCATCAAATGGTCCGGTTTGACTGACTATATTTTTTTAATTGTTTTATTTTTATTAAATAAAAAAGTGTTATGAATTACGGTTTTTATTTTATAGCGACATTTTGGTACAATTTATGTCAATTTGGAACAATTTGCCCTTGAATTGTTAGATCTCAACGGTGGGCCAAAGGTGTCCTGGGGCTTATCAAACTTTGGGGAAAGGAGTCTGATGATCTCTATGCCATAAGACAGATATTTATTTGATAAGTGAGACCATCACGTCTCGGTTTGCTGGGACTTACAGTTTAAATTACTTTCTAAAAAACTGGAATCCATACTGAAGCATTTTCTTTTATTCTGCCTTCAAACACTGCACTGGAATCCAAGCATCTACTTACATTCGTAATAAAAACTGTGTAAAACTTACTTATCTTCCAAAAGTAATAAACCAGGGGATATATGTATATGAACATCTCCTTTATGCTGAATTTGTTAAACGGCGAAATTGTCTCAGAATTCCAACTTCGTAATGCTGAGTTTTCGACCTTTCAGATATTATATTTCCCTTAGGCTTCAATACTTTCGGTCTATAAATGAACTGTGGATTTAAAAATCTTTTTTATGAATATTGATTTCATTAATCCTTTTGGCATTAAAAATAACCTCCGGCCCCTACATATTGCAACTGGTCATACAAATGAGTTGAACATGCTAGCTGAATGAAAACCAAATTCGCTTGAATTTTTATTTAACAGAACACCAACCACACCTCTAACGTAATAATAAGTTGTACAACATGATCAAATTGTACAACAAGTCAAACACCTCTCAAATTTTTGTTCATGAGCGTTGCTACCAAGCCGAAATGCGTAAAAGACGTTTCTCCTAGTAGAAGAAGAGGCATGAACTTATACACGAATGGCTCTTAAGCACGAGGAGGATTGAGCTTAAGAGTACACCCAAGGAAGCTCAATCTCAATTTGTCGCGAAGACTTCTGGATTACTGTAGCGCTTTCCAGGGGGAGATACTTATGATCTAGGTAGCTGTGGATACAAATTATCTGCTCTGTCAACGGCTACTGTGGAAATTTACACTCATATTCATGCAGCCGTTATGGCCTTGGATTTTCCTTCCCTGAGAATGAAAACAGCCCTGGACTGCCGCTTATATCTTAATGATGGCTGAGTAGGGCACAGGGATATACTGGGATACATTAGGGCGGATAAGCTTTCTAGACTTGATACTACTTTAGGAATTTAACTAGATTTGGAAGGCATTAAGGTATCTCTGCTCTTCAGCCAACTCCAACGTCGGCAACAGATAAGCCGCGAACACTAGATGCAGTATTGCCAGGAAATGGTTTACCCACATGCATGCCGGGCGTTACATGTCTCTACTATCGACTAATGCCCGTAATTTCTACTAACAGATATCTGGTCGGGTTCGTTCCTAACATTTATCTTTACATATCCCGTAACACTATTTTGTCAATTTCAAGGTTAAATTGGCCCACGTGAATTAACTACCGAAAATTTATGGTGTAAAATACACTACACTTTAACCCGTAGGTAAGAAAGTGGTTTTAAAATTTTTTACACCATAGATATCTATACACAGCTAGATATCTATTTGTAAAATTACGGGCATAAAAGGGACATATAACTTTTGGTGTCTGTTATCACGGGACTCTATCTTCTTGGTAGGCATGCCCAGCGTCTGGGATCCAGATACTATTATTACTGCCGCAGCTGCAATGACGAAAATGGGGAGAATGACGAAGAATACCTCCTGTGCTCCTGTCACCTTTGACGGAGTGTGTTATATCTCTGGCGTTGAACCTGATTAAATTTTGAACTTTGTTAGAACTTTGGGCTGGTGGCCGGAGGCAGCTCTATTTAGTGGAACTCCATTCTAGCACTATTAATTACTGACTCTAAGTGTGACCATTTCGACCTTACCTAAACTTGGATTTGTATAAGTTTAAATCCAATAATATCGGAGAATGCGGTTTCGCTATAGAAGTTCATCTTATCCACGTTATAATCATTTGAATAAATGCTTTTCCTGCACTTCTAAGTAATTTTGGTATAATATTTTTATTATCTCTACGTCTATGATTTCTTTTGTAATGATAGTATAAGAATTTGGTTATTTTCTATTTTAACTTTTTCCCCAATTAAATTGTTTTGTATATTTATAGCAAAAAAAAAAAAAAAAAAAAAAAAAAGATAAAATTTTACTTTACAAATAAACGTATCTAACAAAGCATGAAAAATATAAATAAAACTAACAAAAGTACAAAAATGGGAATAAAATTCACTTATTGCCAATATTTATACACGATGGCTGTAACTTAAACTGACGTTTATGTTCCTTATTATTTTTGCTACAACCTCCAATCTACACCATTAACGTTGGCAAGTCATTTATTTAATCTGTAGATTGTGCCAGTGCTGGCCAATGGTGTTCAAGTGCGAGTATTTTTTTTTTAAGAGTATTTTGACCAGTTCTTAAGGAAAAGTGTTGTTTAACTGAGCGTAAAGTTATGGTCTTATTATATAGTCGTTGCTGGTGGTCTTGGTTAGTTCTAATGGCGTATAAGTATTGTGGAGATTCTTTATTGTACAAGTCGTTGTTTGTTAATAACTGAGGTGTTTACGATGGCGCGGTCAGAGTGTAAGTGTTAGTGCGGTAATAAAATCTTTTTACTTTTGGTTATAAAAAATATATGAGTTCAAAAACAAATTGATTTGTATTCTACTTCAAAGTTAAATTTTGTGTAAGAAATAAAGATAAATTTTTATGTCTTGAAAAGTAGAGGTGTTTTGTATAAAAGAACATTGAAATGGTAGGTAAAAGTCTGTCATTTATTCTTACTTAAGCGACTAAAATGCAATAGTACGAATTTTCTTTTAAGCTTAGAAAAATTAGAATTTTTTTATCGACAAGGGATAATTTGCAGGAAGTTTCGGCAAGCTTTTTCATTTTAAACAAGCAAGAAAGATCTTTTATATGAATCTCGACCTCAAGTACACAATTTTGTTCGTGCGGGTCCATTATTGCCAATCGGTCCCAAATATGGTACACTCGTAAAAGTTTGTTCTTATATAAGGACCGCAGAACAAAACGTACTTTTTCGCATTTTTTGACAAATTGGTTTTTTGATATTTTTATAATATTTGGGTTGAAATCTTTAAGAAAAAATCTAGTTAACATATTTTACTTTTTTTTTACCAAGAAAATGGGTTCTAAAAAAATTGATGCATAACAAAACGTACGTTTTTCATTTTTATTTTTCAAAACGTGCTTTTTTCATTGTTTTTGCCATTTCTTCGAGTAGTTGTTTTAATAACATAACATTTCTTAATATTCTTAATTTGTTTGACGTTTATTTATGTCATTTAATTTTCGTTAAAATTAACTGTTAAATAATAAATTCTTGAAAACGCGTCGAAAAAGTGAAAATTTTCATTAAAACAAAAACAAAGTTTAAGAAATTTTTTTGTGTTTATCATACAATTTACCGTAAAGAGAGAGAAACGCGTCAAAATTCTCATGTATGTATATTTAATTTAGAAATGTTTGACAAACAAAAACTATTTTTTAAACTTTGCTTTTGTTTTAATGTAAATTTGTATTTCTTCGACGCGTTTTCAAGAATATCCACCAATAATTGCAATAATTTAACTATTGTTTGGTAAATGAGTGTTATGAAAAAAATAATTAATGCAATAGTATAATTAAAACATGGAAGAATTACAAGAATCTGTAGAAAATTTAAATATGGGAATACGTAAAAATTTAAAAATGCTAAAAAAAAGTAAATATTACGAGTTTTATTTCAACATTTTGAAAACGACGTTGGGAAAAAAGTTTCACTATTTAAAAAGTATTATACTTAATAACTTTAAAATCTGTATTAAATTATAAAAAAGAATTGTTTAGTTTTCTATTAAATTTGAAATAAAATAATAAAGTATTAATTTTACTTATTTTTTATTTATTTTTTACTTTAATGGTTCAGGTTTAAAAACATTCAGTTAACATATTATCGTCTAAAAAAACGCACACCAAAACGTTCCTTTTTCTATATTTTTGAACAAAACGTACTTTTTTCATTTTTTTTTTAACAAAACGTACTTTTTTCGATATAAAATTGGTTTGATATTAAACATCCTTGACATTTAATGTATTGACTTACGGCAGTTTGATTCATCTTTTGGTAAGCAAAAAACTTGTTTCCATTTCCAGGTTCATGCAGTTTTTTAAGGGGTCGAAATAAATAATCCTCAATTTCCCAAAAATTTTAAATGTGTGAAAAAGTACGTTTTGTTCTGCGGCTCCTTATATACTATGGTGTAGGGTAGCCCGACCATATGGGCTTCTCCACTCTCTAGACCTGAAATTCTGCAAATTTGTGTGATACATTTTAAAATAAAAAATGTTGTATTATGCCTTCGACCTAAAAATTTTAGATACTACCTAATATAATAAGGAAATTCGGAAATTATTTTCAAACATTTTTATTAATTTAACATTTACATATGTATATTAATTTACCACTTATTTTTATTTATTAATTTATAAACGGGTTAAGAGGTACTACCTTAGGAAGAACTAAAAGTGTGTGCTACAAAAGTTATAATACAAAACAGAAGGTAGAAACTGGTAATTGGTCACTCTCTAAATTAATGGTAGTGGTACAGGGTGTTATTGTTTGTGTAACAGAACTTTAAGTTAAGATTAAGCCAAGAAAAATATTTTAAATATCAATTAAACTGGGCTATAGTAGATAGATAATTTGATGCACACAGAAAATTCTCGACCATTTGTTTCAACTAAACCATCAATCACTTATATTAACAACATTACTGCAGAAAATGTTGTAAAGCTCAAAAATGATTTAATTCATACTATAAATTTATTTGCATGTGCAAATTTAATTAATTTGTTTAATTAATATCACAAATTTTTCACTTTAAATGATTTTTTATTTTGTTCTGTGTGCCATTAATGTGCCATTAATGTGCTGCAATGGCATAATATGCAACTTTAATTTCCACACACTTCGTATTTTGCCAATAGCTCGATAAATGGTGATTTTCAGGTATACAATTGTCTCCAATTTATTGGCGAAGAGACTTTAGATAAACTCAAAGAAAATCCCTAGGGGAAAGGGAACTAACACGTGACAAGCCACTTTGACATGACGATGTCCTACGAGGGGGTTACTTGGCATCTTTTTGACACTTTGTAACAGGTCACTGAAATAACCTTAAAGGACACACCCAATTTCGGTTAAAATAATGCCTGTCGCATGGAAAAGAAAATTCAACGGAAATAAATATCGAGCGATATGCAAATTGCAATTATTCATTTCTGCGGTAAAAGCTTTCCGCAAAAAATTTTTAACATTTCTGTGTTAATAATTTCTAAGTTGATATTGTGTCAACTGTTGGTAATAAAAACATTTAAATCAAATTGTTGAAATTTTTGAGAGTATGTAATAATTTTTCGAGATAAAATTATGTAAAATAGACAAACGCAGAAAATGTATAATTGTAATATGGATACAATTGCATTTTTGAACAGTGACGTGAATTGCTTAGACCTTCGAATAAAAATATCAGTTTTACAATATAAATCTGAAGAAGTGTTACAGAGGCAGAATAGGGAGTTGAAATAAAAAATTCAATACTTGTTTAAGGCTTTGAATACTTGATTCATTTTTCACAGCTTTTAAAAGAATTTTCGCTTAAATAAGGCAGCATTTAAATATATTTGTTTCACCTAGAGATTGCAAGTTCAGGAAGCAGTCAACAAGGAGCTCTTTTCACAAGCAAGGTCGTGATTTAGTATAATTAGATCCACCATTGCTTCTACTTGCAATTTGCTTGTATATTTATCTATTTTATTCTTGCAATAAAATATTTTTATAAAATAAATAAACTAAATTTTCTTCTTTTAAAATATTATATTTCTTACATTTTTATTCCTTCCGTTAGCTTCTCGCTGTAAAATTTTAAAGCAATCAAAATGGAGAAAAATATCTATATTGCGGTTTCAATGATATGCCAATGCCGCAATGGTAGAGATTATACCGCAGAAGCGGAATGAATAATTGCAAATCTTGCTTCCGCCCAAAAATTGCTTTCCGCAATCGCGGAACGGAATCAATAATACCACCCATTGTCCCAAATGAGTCATGTCAATATGATAGATACCCTTCATATAAAGTAATAAGACTAGAGCGAAGCAGCCACTACCCGCACAAAATCCAGTCACATGAATAGTTTAGTGCCGATTACATTTCCTCTGGACCAACTACACTATAAACATATTATCACCAGTTAAGTAATATGTCTTGTTTTCACCTATCACAATTCGTTCCTTTTAATTATAAAATTCTGTTCACTGGTCACGGGATAAGTGCTTTTAGAGCAATTGACACAAATTTCCCGCAGGGATAGTCCAATGGGGTTAATTCGCACAATATTTGTGGCCAATTGACAAGACAATTACTTAAACTCAAAAGTTTCGTTGAGTTTATTAATTGTAGCGTGCGCGGTATGTCATGTGGCTCCACCCCGTTGGAAGGACATGTCAGTAAGATAATTACCAGCTTATTAAGGTTTTTTTTGCGAATAAATTTGTAAGCATATGCCTAATCCGCTTAACTTTGACTGTAACTTTTTGACCATCATTTTTTTGGTACATATGTTCCAATTGGCCGGTCCATTATTTAACTTAGTCCCCATATGAGTTTTTTTTTCGGAATAGGGTCCTTGTGCCCATAAACCATATTATTATGTTGGTATTTCAATTAAATTTGATCCAAACTAGTTTTATTGCATTCAAATCCATCTTACCAAATTTTATTAATATCAGTCCATATTTGACCATACAAATACTACTCCCGAAAATGCCATAACTTATTTATATATTTTTATATTTCTATTAACTTTTATCATTGAAGTTATTATTCATCAGATATACATATATATCTCTTCATAAATTCTTACAAATATATTCTTCTAATATCGGTCTTTTGCTGCAACGGATCAAGGAGCCTCATCTGTATATATGAGTGGTATAATCATTGAGGAATCAGAATCTCTTGATGTTCTGGGCATGAGGATACAATGTGATGTCCGATGGACAGAACATGTATTTAAGGTGTCGAAAGAAGCATTCAAGTTCCTCGGTTTTTTGAAACGGTGTAAGACATACTTCACTCCATCTGATCTTCTTACTATTTATACCACCTATATACGACCGCGAATGAAATACAACTCTCATGTGTGGGCCGGTGCCTCAAAGTCTATTTTGGAGCTTCTCGGACCGCGTGTAGGAGAGGGTGAAGGTTCTAATTGGTGACAGAGGGGTATCCAATTCAATTGACTCCCTTGAGCACCGTCGCAATGTGGGTTGAATTTGCCTGTTTTATCGTTACTACAATGGAATGTGTTCTGATGAAATTAGGGATCTGGTTCCCGAAACCCGTGTGTTTGTCCATAATACACGTTTTTCCTCAAGAGCCCATCCTTTTGTCGTCGATTGGCCGGTAAATGGTACAACGCATTACAGAGAAAATTCGTTTTTTGGCCGGACTGTTCGTATGTGAACCAACCTTCCTGCTGAAGTCTTCCCTCTCACTTTCAACATGAATAAGTTCAAGTCGAAGTTTCACCTTTTTTCATAGTTCCAACACAATGCATTGCATTTGTAGGGGCCATCCCCGGAGTGCTGGTCCTAACAAAAAAAAAAAAAAAAAAAAACGAAAATATTGGTTTTACAAAAAACGACTTTAAAGTTTTAAATTAACGCACAACATAATGGAAACAGAGAAACAAGAGTTGAGTTTATAATACCCAGAAAGAACTTTACTCACCTGGTAAGTTAGCAAGTAATATTGGAGACATATGAACACTACTTATTTTTCGGCTGAATAACTACTTATTTCTTTTCGAGTTGTCCACAGAATTCAGTAGTTAAAATACACTTACAAGAAGTCACAAAATATCTAGTTATTATTTAACTACAAGTAAGTTGAATCGTAAGTACTTACAATTTACTTACTAGAAGCCAAGAAATAACTAGGTTTTATTTAATTGGCGCTAGTTAATAAACTTAATAAGTAGTTATGGAGCTAGTTACCAGTAAGTAAATACTCAGTACTGAAAACAGGAAAACTATTAAATAGTTATTTAGCTGATTATAAGTATGCAAATATTCATAACTGAAAATAATAGTAGTGCTTATTGAGGTTTTCAGATTAATGACAATTGTAATGACAACTTCTTACTAGGTAACATATGAAATAACTACGACCTATTACCAAAATTCAAAAAGTTTTTCCTGGGTATCTACAAAACAATTATTTCATAAGAAGGACTTACCATGCATTAGTGATATTAAGGCTAAAATTGCAATTTTTGACATATGACGTTGTTGCGATATGTGTAAAAATCTGTTCGTCTTATATTATTTTTCAAAAATAATATTAGTTTTCCTAAAGATAACATATAAAACAACAAAATTATTTATAGATTTTCTTAAGAATTTCATAACAAAAATTGTTATCCTTTTCAAATATCCAGCGGTCCTAGAACACATATTTGCTGTTTTTTTTCACTATTTTTATATTATGTTCAATTCTATTTTTTCTTTTATTTACTCTCCAAAAAAAAAATTGCTTGCTATTTATTTAGTGCTTAAAAGTGAAGAAGGTAAAGAAGAAAAAAAAATTCAAGAAACTTGTATAAATAAGAGCAGAAAAAACAACAAATAATATTTTTCTTTTTTAAGCAAATAAGAGAAAAAAAAAATACTTCATATTCTTTCATACTTCTGAGGCCTTAGATAAACAAAATAAAAAACACTTAAATAATAAAAATAGAGCAGAAGAAAAGTTTATATAAAAAGTTTCTTATTATTTAAGTCCACACACACATGTACGCACCAGCCACATACATATATTTATTTGCTCACACTAAAACAAACAAACAAACAGATAAGAAGACAACTACATAGTCAATAAAGATTTATTATTAGAAACTTAGGTTTAACTTACTCACACCTTCAAATTACGTGCAAGCATTTGCTACTGCCGACAGTTAGGAAGAAAAACGTCACTCTAGGGCGTGGAATTTCGGGCAAATGCATGTTTTTCCTCGAAGATTTAAATGTTAACGGCCCTATTCATAAAAAATAAAACATTTTTATAAAAGGTTTATGCACGAATTTTCTATAGAAAATAAATCATTTTAATAAAAGGGTTTTGAAGCGAATTTTCTATGAACCTGTTTTATTTTTTATGAATTAGGGGGTAAGTAAACAAGTTTTTTTATTCGAATCACAACTCTTGCGGGGGAGCTATCGCGTATTTCGATTCGAAAGAAATAATTCGCGAGTTTTAATAATTTGTACTGTATATTACGATCTTCGTACTGTTTGTTTCGAATGAACGGAAGTTGTTTATTTCTTATCGAAAACAAAAACTCCTTTTCGAAACGGCAACTCTCTATTGCATACTACAAACATCCCTTTCGAAACTCCAACTCTGTATTATGAAAACAAGCGTCAGTTATGCAAAAAGCGTTAGGAAATTGTTCAAAAGCTATTTTCTTTAGTTACAAAGTAAAAGAAAAACAAAAAATGTAAGTATTTAAATCTTTCAAGATAAATAAAAGTTGAAAACAAACAAATTAACTACCCGTTCGCCGATATCGAACGTTAACGTTCGCATAGTAAACAACAAAATTTCAAAAATTGTTTTTGTTTTAAATGTAATTTTCTAGTTCTGTTCTAGTTCTGTTCTATTTCTGTCCTAGTTCTGTCCTAGTTCTGTTCTAGTTCTGTTCTATTTCTGTCCTAGTTCTGTCCTAGTTCTGTTTTAGTTCTGTTCTAGTTCTGTTCTAGTTCTGTCCTAGTTCTGTTCTAGTTCTGTTCTAGTTCTGTTCTAGTTCTCTTCTAGTTCTGTTCTAGTTCTGTTCGAATTCTGTTCTAGTTCTGTTCTAGTTCTGTTCTAGCTCTGTTCTAGTTCTGTTCTAGTTCTGTTCTAGTTCTGTTCTAGTTCTGTTCTAGTTCTGTTCTTGTTCTCTTTTGTTTTAGCTCTGTTCTAGTTCTGTTCTAGTTGTTTTCTAGTTCTGTTCTAGTTCTGTTCTAGTTCTGTTTTAGTTCTGTTTTAGTTCTGTTCTAGTTCTCTTATAGTTCTGTTCTAGTTCTGCTCTAGTTCTGTTTAAGTTCTGTTCAAGTTCTGTTCTTGTTCTGTTCTAGTTATTTCTAGTTCTTTGCTGGTTTTTTTATTTCTATTTTAAGTCTGGTAGTTAAAAATAATCTTTAAACATTAGAAATTTTAAATATAAGTGTATGACATTGATTCTTATTCTGCTCTAAAATAAATACATGTAAAAATATAACCCTTAATCTATAGATTATGTTTTTGCAAACAAACATTGAAATAATTTTGAGTAAAAAAATAAATAAAAGAACTGCAATAACTACAACGGCATTGAACGATCTAAAATATGTGTACGGAATTTAGAACAGGGCTTTTGTTTAAAATACAAGATGTAAAGAATTTTGTAAACTATAATAATAGGAAGAATAAGAGACATTGACAACAGACAGACAACATTTCTCTAATAATAACAATGCCACAACAATTGCACCACTGAAACCAGCAACAACAGAATGACACCCATTTTTATTACAAGTTGCACAGATATGACAATCGCACTTGTTTGAGTGTAAACGTGACTGCGGCTTAAATTTTTCGGTTCAAATTTTATTTCAATTTAATTTTGTTGTTCTTTAAAAACAAATAAAGTAAATTTGCAAAGATTAATATTAAATTTTGTTAATAAAATTTTTAACAGTGTCGATAATTTTGCAGTTTTACGACTTAGCATTGTGATATTTTAGATTATCTCCTTCAAATATGCAAATTTTTCTTAGTATTAAAAGGGAATGCCACAACCTTCATCTTTAAATTTTTCTTTCTTTTATCTCTAAAAAGACTCACATATTCTTCTGTCAAACACATAAAGATTTGACATTATTTTTTTCTTATAAACTTAAATTCAAAATATATTATGGAAATAAATTAAGTTTGTACATTTCGTTTTATTTATACAAATAAATTTTGATCACAAAATATTATTTATGATTTCGATTTTTTATATTTGTACAATAATTCACTGTCATGTGCACACATTTCTATATGAAAAATTTTTCATGAAAATATTTGCAACAGTTTTAGAATGTCTGGCAAAAAAAAAAAAAAAAAACCAAATTTAATACAAATAATATTATATTGGATTTTGCATATGAATGCATGAAGAGGCAGAATACTAATAAAAATATTGCCTTTAGCCATCTTCATACATACACACATACATACTTCTATAAAAGTAAATGTAAATCATAATTCAAAAGATTTGTATGCAGACAAATGAGCAAAATTTTTTGTAGTTGTACCGAAACATAACCGAAATAGCATCTAAACTAAAAATGAGAACTACAATCTCAGTTATACTCCGACATTTTAACCAAATAAAAATCTGAACTGGAATCTTAACTTTAAAGCAAAGAATAGCTGCCGAAGGACTGTATTTAAACTTTGCTAGAATTGAAATAGAACTGTTTTTTGAACTTGAATTGAAGTAGAGCTTAACTAAAACCGAACCTAGAAAATTATTTGTAATGAAAAATGGAATTTACAACATGAAATTAATTTTAACCTCATTATACGGCAATAATTATATACTAAATTTCCAACAAATTTGGCTTAAAACACAGAGAAAAAATTATTTTTCCAATTCAAACCAAAAAATTATTAAATCAAAAGCTTTTTTGTTTAAAACAGGACCTACAAACGAATTTGCATATTTAAACAATTTATTTTGCATTTTGTTTATTAAAAAAAATTCAGATTTTTTCAAACAAATTGTTGTTATTACTGGTTAAATTTGTGTCTGATATTAAAAAAATTTTCTAACAAATAACTTAGCTGAATCAAACAAAAAAGTTTACTAAAAATTTTGTTAAAATCGTATGGTCAGGCGTAAATGGCTTAAAGGTAGAGTTAGCCGAACGTCCACGTCCCCTAACGAAACGTCTGGTCCGTTTTGTTATTTGCTTAAAATGTAAATGCTTACCGAATTTAAATGTCACGTTGACGGAACGTCTCAATCTGTATAAATTAGAATTTCATGCCGTCGTTACGTGACAGTTGTAAAGCAGTGATGTACTGCTTGTTTATTTAATTGAATGCGGGTATTTTCGCTGTTTTTTTTGGTACTTTTTTCCAGAATATCTATGGACTTTCGACAAAACGACTTACAATACAACATATTTCCACATATATAAATATACATATGCTTAGATGTACAAAAAAAAAAAAACAAATGCATTTGTACATATAATAGAAATGAGAAATATATAAAAGGCTTTAAATGGTTACAAAATATTGTTTTGCCTATTTACAAAATAATACATGTAAATGTGTATGTATATGTTAAAATACATATTTGTTTATGGTAAATCTATAATATAAATATCAGATATTAAATTATTACATACACTAAATGCTGTCTTAATACCATTTTAATCACTTGGTACTTTTTCTGCACAGCGGTCAACATTTAAACCTTTTGATTTCCCATCACTGTGTGTGTTGTTTTATGTATACTATTGCTTTTTTGTTTATGTATGTGAAAAACATATGACACGTTTTTAGATGTTCTATAAGTGCACCAACGTGCAAGCAGTCCGTTACAGTAAGTTACGGGTACAGCAACGTTCGCCTAACTCAGCCTTTACTCACTGCTCTTTATGAAAATTATGTTCTTCTTTTGTCTAAGAAAAAAATTTTAACATTCCTTTTCCATTTATTAAAAAAATGCCACCGTTAAAAGCATAATAAATAAGTAAATTAATGAACGAATGACTACTATGATTTTTTTACAATAACAAACCTGTGACATACTTTACTGCACTTTATAAAATTATAAAATTCTACCATGAATTTTGGCTGTATTTACTTATTTTGCCTCTTTTTTTTTTGAACGACTTGTCATGGCTTAACCTAAATTTAGTGTTCAACTAAAATTAAACAAAAATTTTCTAAATATTTTTTTTATTTTTAATCCCAACCAATTCACTGAAAGCTGTTCAATCTCTCTCATTTCTGCATTCTAAAATATTGAAAACTGTTTGTGGTTTAATTCTACAGAAAACATGAAAATCCACTTAAACGATAGAATTTGGTAAAATTGTATGCATTTTTTTGGTTGGTATTTTGGAAGAAATTTTAGTCGCAAAAATTAATTTTTAATTACGAAAGTAATTTTAGAAAGACGAAAAGGTATTTTTATTAAGTATGCCTTTTGTGCTTGTAAATTAAGCATTTGAATTTAATTAAAAAATGATCATTTTAGTCTTAATTGTGTGTGATGATGGGTCAATATCAGTTAGAAAATTAAATAATTTTTGGAAACTCTCTCTTCTTTAGCATTAAAAAGCTTTCCGTTAGACGTGTAAGAAAAATATTTAAATAAAAAAAAAAAAACAAACAAATACGGCTGATATATTCGGCTATGCCGAATCTTTAATACCATTCATGTTATGTAATGTTCCGCCTTAGACCTCTCAATCACTAAAACACATTATCAAATAGAAATACATAAAAGGTAGGAGCGCTTTATTCGGTTACGCCAAACTTATATACCCTGTACCATGATGCGATAAGAGCAGAAAGTTATATAAATTGCATTATTTAGATGTCAATAGATATACTTTGTGGCACGCCCACCTCTAAAGTCCCGCCCACATTTTGTCGGATGTTGTGCATTGATAACCAAGATGCTTGGAAACTTTCGCTCTTGTCGTTCCTTAAATATAGAGAAATCAATACCGGATTAATTTACAAGATTATGTTATCAAATAGCGAGCGCTTCATTAAATTCATGTTTGTATTGGAGGTGCTGCCCCTACTTCTTCAATACCGTAAATTTAGTGAGGTTGTACATTTGGCTCTTGCAGTTCTCCAGACATACAAAAAGAAAACAACAACAACAACAAGTATATCTGGGTAAAACTAGAGCCAGACGCGGTTGTTTTGGCTGAAATTCAATAGCAAACAATTCGGGATTTTATATGATGTAAATGTATAAGAACGTGGTCCCTATCATATCTAGGGTACTCGGAAAACCCATTTCAAAGCACACACAGACAGACGGGCATCGTTAAGTCATCTTCGCAACTGATAGGAACCCAGAATATATATATATATATATATATATGGGGGATTTCATGTCAAGTGACCCAACTTTTGAAATCGATGTCTTCCCATTAGGATGAAATTCGCACCAAGGTTAGTCCTATTGGATTGGATAGTAGTTTAGACACAAATTTTCAAGTAAGAGGTGGTCAAAACTTGACATTTTGGCCAAACGGGTGTTCTTTCCCATCATCGATGTTACTTATAACTTATTGGTGTTAGCAAAATTTGTCCCAAATTTGTTTTAAAGCGGGTACTTTTTTTTATTGCTCAAAAGAAAGCTTATGTTTCTTAATTAATGTTGCTTTGGTCACTTAGTTGGCTGCGAGTTGGATATGTATAAAAATAATAATTGCTATCTCCAGACGATGGTTTTTAAATATTCAGCATATGCACTATTTTCAATTATTTCCTTTTTGTGTGTAAGTGTTTCTATAACATAAAAAATAAATATAAATTGGCTCTTATTCGACCTTTAAAATTTTTTAAATTAATCCTTTTTATTAAGCTCGAGGTCTTTTTCTTTTTTTTTATAAATAATATTAAATTTTATTGAATCCAATATTTCGGCACTCCGTTGTGTGCCTTCTTCAGGGATTTTTTCTTGAATATTTGACAAAAATTAACAATTTTCAATAAATTTAACAAATTTAACAAATTTAACAAAATGTCATATTTTCAATTAAATACAAAAAGGTTTTCCAATTTTAACCTAATCTATTACAGTTTAAATAAATTTTTAATATCCGTTTCTATTTTTATAAATTAAGTGTCTATAATTTTGGGCTACATTTTCAGTATCTGACTTAAAATTAATTCTTGATATTGTTGGTATCTTTATAATTTGCAACATTTCTAACATAAATCTACGCTTATAATTCTTTTCCGTGTTCAAAACTGATATATTTTCAAAATCAGGATAATGGCTTAGACTTGCACAATGGGTTGATAAAGCTGTTTTTTGTGATGAAATATTCCTATATTTTTGATCTGACTTATGTCCTGTTATCCTAGTTTTAAGTTTATTTTTCGTTGTACCAACATACACTCTACTGCATTGTCCATTAACATTTCCCTAACAAGGTATTTTATAAACTACATTTGACATTTCCAACTTATTTATTTTATTCTTCATATAAGTGAATAATCTACCTATTGTGTTATAAGATTTATGTGCAATTTTATATATTTTCGCATCATAAATATTTGATTTTTCTAACCTTTCCGAAAATCTTGGTACATAAGTTACCGAATTATAAATTTTCGGTTCTGAGTTACTGTTAGAATTGTTTATTCTATGGTTATTATATTTTAATAATAAATCAGATATAATTTCTTTTGGAAAACTATTTTCCATTAATGCTCTAAAAAATTGTTCCTTATTATTCCTATGGAAACACTTATTGTCAATACCCTTCCTATAAAATTTTTAGCAGTGTTAATTATTACTCTTTTTGGATGATTTGAAAAATAGTTAATTATTCTACCAGACGATGTTGGTTTTTGATACCAATCAATTAATAAACTTTTTTCCTTTCTTATTATCAAAGTGTCTAAATAAGACAATCTTGATTCAAACTCCTTTTCCATTGTAAACTTTATATCCGCATGGAAAGAATTAAATGTATTTAAAATGTTTGTTATTTCTGATTCCCTAATTATACAAAATAAATCATCCACATATTTTGTCCTAATTTTAGGTTTAATAGTTAACTGATCTATATATTTATCTATTAATTTCTCCATAACAATATCTGCTACAATAGGAGATGCAGGTGAACCCATAGGAAGTCCTTTTAATTGAACATATATATTACTATCCAATTGAAAATACCTATTATCAATTATGCAAAATTTCAGAATACGTAAAAATAAATCCTTATCTATATTAGTTAGTATGTTCCTCTAACTTATTCCATTGTTCCTCTATTATATCTATAGCAAGATCTATAGGTATACTTGGAAATAATGAAACTACATCTAAAGAAATTAATTTCTCATCATCATTTAATTTTATATTTTTAATTTTATCTTTAAATTGAAGAGAATCCCTTACATTATATTTTGAATTTTCCGTTAATTTTTTAAGAATTGTTGTAATATATTTACAAAGTTCATATGATGGAGAATTTATACATGAACATATTAATCTTAATGGAAAATCAATTTTATGAATTTTCGGAACACCATATAATCTAGGTGCATTTGCTATATTAATTTTAAGTTTATTCTTTTCCGTAAAAAAAAGTATTTAAATTTCATTAATGTGATAATTGATTCAATTATTTTTTAAGTTGAAAGAAAATTAAAAATTAAATTTTGATTTAATAAACATTTTAGTTGTTTTGAAATAAAGTTTTAATTAAAATATTAATTAAATATCAAAAAATATTAAGTGATATTTTCGTTTAAAATAAAATAATTTAAACTTGTAGAATTGTTGTTGGGAATTGCCAATATTTAATTAAGTAAATTAAGACATTGTTTGAAATGGCAAAGTTTTTTTTATCATTTTTTTAATTAAAATTAAATATATATAATTTATTGAAAAAAAATATTCACAATTTTACAATTTTTAGTAATCAGTATAATCATTTTGGTAATAGGTACAAAATCAACAACTTGTTTGCTTGATATTATGAATTTGGTATAAATTTGTTGATTGGAGAAATTTAATAATAATTTCTGTGCAGAAATGTTGACAAATAAATTTTTTTAATTTATTGGTTATAATAATCAAATTAATATATAATTATAAAAATGATGGTAATATCTTATAATAATAATAAAAATATAAAGATAAATAATTTAATAAAATTTTATCTTAATCACATTATATCCATTTACATCAGAACCATTTTTACACTTAGGCCCAAATCATGTAAAAAGCAAAGAAACGCCAATGAATTACATTGAAAGCACAAAGAGTGTCATAAATATTTTGTAATTTTGTTGTTGCTTTCTACAGAAATTCATGTACCGTTTTAAAATGTTCAACGCCAAAAGCTATGCAGCGTTTGAAATTTTAAAACGCAATGTGAATTGCCGTAGAATGCAACAACAATATTACAAAATATTTATGACATTGTTTGTTCTTTCAATGTATTTCTTTGGCGTTGCGTTGCGTATTACATGATTAGGGCCATAATTTATTATAGCTGTTGAACTATTTAAGTTTTGCAAATTTTCAAATATAATGTCTCTCATCCCTACAATGTCTTGCATTCCCTATTTATCGCCTTTATTTTCTGCTATTTTTGCAAAAATTAAACATTTTTTAGAAAGATTGTAGAAAAAGCTATCTAATTTGTTTGAGACAAATTTTGCTAACACCAATATGTAATAACTTACATCGATGATAAAGAACACCTGTTTGGCAAAAATGTCAAATTTTGGCCCCCTCTAACTCAGTGTCTAAGCTTCTATACATCGATTTTCAAAAGCTGGGTCACTTGACATGGATTTTATATATATATATATATATATATATACTTTATAGGGTCTTACATTTACACATGTGGTAAATGATATATAAATAAGCAGCCGTATTCATAACAAAAAGTTAGCCACAGTTTGTACACTACGTACAACGAGCTGCTCACTATAATGCCGATTAAGCTTAGCATCTTGTTAGCACAGAGTTTATTTATAACGAATTTTATCCGTCTGCTAACTTTTAATAGATCAACTCTGAATATTAATGATGCCACATTATAGTGCTCAAAAATGCAACACGTTTTGCATAAATCATCGCTGGTTTTGTCATTTAATTTCATAATTTTTTTTATTTTTTTGTTTTTGCCCACATAAAAATGTTAAATGTTTTTAAATGAAAATAAATTTAAAAAAGGACTTTATTAAAAAAAAAGACAGTGAATTAAAAAGAAAACAAACAAAATGATTCCACATTAAACTCCTGTTTTTCACAAGGTGGCAAACGTTTGGCAGCTCGGTAACAAGAGTTTTGCAAATCGTTAGCCAGAGTTTGGTAAGTGTATTATGAATAAACTTTGTGCTAACTTCATGCCAAATTTTCGTTATGAATACGGCTGTAGATGTTTTATAAAAACCCCCTTGATCCATATTTTCAAACAAATTTTAAAAATTCGAAAAATTTTATAAGAAAATTTACCTAATATGCAAGTTGCTCCTTTAATTAAATATCGAAAAGCAAATAATTGTGGAGGAATGACTTCCTTCCAATTGCGATTTTAAAGCTTAAAGTAAATTATGGCAAATTTTAACGATTGTAATTATGTAGTTATTCTTTTTGAAAAATATTTTTCTTTTTTTTAGATTATAATATCGTTTCCCTATTTGGGCGATTTTTAAAAATTAACGATATTTTCCTTATTTGCGATTTTTTTATTTTTTTTTTTTACACTTAGACGATTATGTGTCGAGGGCCTTATGGCCCGGATTGGACGCAGGGACAACCAGGGTTCTACTATTAGGATTGGACAGGAGTAGCCTCAGGACCCTTATAGGGTTCTTGACGGGGCATTTTTCTGTTAGGGCTTTTATGGGTAAATGGGACAATGCCATACTGGACTTCTGCAGCCTGCTCGGGGATGCCGAGGAGCTAGAGACGGTTAAGCATATACTATGCCACTGTCCTAGGATGCAGGGTCGCAGGCAGAAATGTCTAGGGGCTAGATTTCACGACGAACTGGTGTGTATCGCTGGATGTAGTCCAACTGATCTACTGAGGTTTGTCAGGGAAATAGGGTGGCTGTTTCTGTTGGGGAGGCCGTAAGGGGACTTGTCCTACGCAGTATCTATCTATCTGCATCAAACCTTAGGCCAATTTTCTTCTTTTCTTCTCTTTTTCCTCTTTTCCTTACTGAAGGGAATCAGAATGGATTTCATTGGTCTCCGAGTGGAGATGCGCCCTTGGGCGCATAACCCCTCTTAACCTATCCTATTCTAGACGATTTTATAGATTTTTTTTAATTTGAACCTAATTTTTTCTAATCTAGTAATTTTTTAGCTTTCCTGATACATTTTTGGCTATTTTTTTAGTTATGTAATATAAAGCCGATTTTTATCGATTTCTTATATTTTATAGCTTATTGCAATTTTAATTATTATCGAGCGTCAATAGTACGAATATATTGCAATTTTCTTTTAGATTCTAGAAATTTTAGCCAACATGATCTACTTCTTAAAGTTTTGAACCTATTTTTTATACTTAGTCGCTTTTAAACTTTTCCAATATTTTGTACTTATTAATTTACTCGATCAATATTTAGCCAATTTTAATAAAACTAGATCTCATAAATCGTTTTTTCTTGTTTATAATTTTTCTTTTACATATAACAGATTTTTCTGTTTTCCAATTTATCACTTTTTTCAGTTTTTTTAGTCAATATTTTTCTTGTGTAATTTTTTACATTTTTCTTAAAAACTCACCCCATTTTTTGAACTCATCGCCTTTTCTGGCGATTTAGGTAATAAATTTTTAGCGATATTTGGCTTGCAAAATTTCATACATTTTTTATATTTTTGTTGATGGTTTGAATTTGAGTAAATTTTATTTAACCCTTTTCGGGTCAAAAATAATTTAAGTCGAGCTTAAAATCTAAAAATTAAATTTAAGTTATTATGATGGTGCTGAAGTCGGAAAAATAGTAGTTTTCATCTCGGCCATCTCCGCTCAAAAATAAAGAAACAAATCCAATCTCTTTATTATAATAAACTTTAAATTTACAATGAAATGTCGAATATATTCGACAAAAACACGGAAAGGGTTAAGTCGAACTGTAGGTTTTTTACGACCTTTTTTATACTCTAAAAATTCGTCAGTTTGCGGATATTTTCGCTTATTTGACCGACTATAGCCTATTTCACGTTGAACAATATTCTATTTTTTTTTTTTGGTTTGAATATATTCAATAAATGCAAAATTTTATATATTTTTCGCTTTTTTCTTGTAAAGACACTTTTCGGGTTTTAGCCAATTGTTCTAGGCCCCTATTATGTGTTGCATTCATAATGTATGACAGTGTGGCTTAAAAATGAATTGAGTGACAGATTTTTTGACAGTCTGTCCGACTTCCAAATATTTATGAAAATTTCCATAAAATGATAGATTCTATGCGATCAGAGTTGCATGTTCTTGTAAAGTAGCTGAGTCATTTGAGTTTGCATCTTTTTTGTGGGATAGTGTGGCATTGTCAGCAGATTTTGCAGACATTTTTTTATGTCGGATAGAATTCCGTCAGATTTTTGTGTGAATGAATCGTACGATTATGTAGGATAGTGAATACCGGCCTTTATGGAACAAAATCCTTTGTTGGCAAAAGGAATTTTTACAAAAGTTCAGGCTACAGGTACAGGCCAGTTCCAGTAAGCGTTCTTCTTCATCAGATGAATCATCGTACCATAATTCCGTCGTAGTCATGATTTATATTAGTTTTAAATTTTGAATTTGATAACAAAAATTTTTTATTTAAAGTGACAGCTGATAGAATAAACTAAATCATAATACTACTTTTTTATCGAATGTGTGCCATAATACCAAATAAAAATTCGTTCGATCAACAAATTCGACTGCTGTCGAAAATCGAATTAAGTTTATAATAGGCAACCTAGATTTTGGCGATTTTTAAAATTAGTTTTTTGAGAGACTAAAGCGATTTTGAACTTTTCTTGAGACTGTTTTGTTTTTTACTTAAAACATTCGTTTATAAAGTTTAACGTTAATTATATTTTTAGTTGTGTGCAATTTTCACACATTTGGTGATTTTTTATTTTTTACAATATATAAATTTTTTTATTATCATTTCTAATTTAATGATTTTGTTTATGAAAATATCTTTAAGTCTTAAGGAAATGTATATAACAGGCGATTTTTCTCCTTAAGCTGCTAGTTCACCTTTTTAAATATTTGGCGATTAAAAAAGCTATGTTTTAAAAAAAATTCTATATTTAAGAAAATTTTCCTTTTTTTTCAAAATTACATTAAGGTAAATTTTAGGGTTTATGGAATCAAAAGCATTTTTTTTTCATATTTTTTTTTTGATTTAGCACTTTTTTTTTGCCGATTTTGCGTTTTTTTCGACTTAAGTGATATATTTTCCTTAATGGAATTAACAATTTATCGTTTCGGGCTTAGCGACTATTTAGCTTTACGATCTTCCTACTATATTTCTGATTTTTTAATAATAATTATTTTTATATGGAAGTTTCGTAATGCAGGCGATTTATCAGATTAATGCGGATCTTTATTTTTTGCAAACTTTTTGCAATTTTTGAGTTTAATCTAACACTATTTTTCTAAATCCAGATAGTTACGTTGAAGTTTATTAACTTCTTAATCTGTGCGGGAAATTTTTGCCAACTCAGCAGTCCAGTCTTATTTCTGTACAATTTAGTTTCAGCGATTTTCTTTTTTACGCCGATTTGGCTTGGATATTGATTTAAGCGGGTTTCTCTTTTAAATTTGTTTAGTTTGTTTAGATTAAAACCAAACCTAATAAAAATCTTTTGTAAAATCGATATCTCATTCATTCCAATAATTTCTCAAGTTCCATTAATAAAATTGAGAATTTTGAAAAGCACTTAAATAACCCACTTAAGCATCACCATGACATGTATAAGATCTAATTTTAATAACTATTCCATCTCAATTTCGTTTCACAATTAGAGGTTTTTAGGTGAGTATACATACATGCATGCACCTTGACGCAAATGCAACGTTCAACAACTACAACAACACAATTTGTTTACATTCATATTCATATTGAAAATAGAGAGAAGAACATACATTTAAATAATCAAACGTTTTTAACATCATAATTTATTCAAGTGCAAATTTCAATCAATTTTACTATTTTAGCGCGAAATCGTTTCCGTTGCCAAAGAGAAACTCACACACACAAACCCAAATAACAGCCTTATTTATACATGTGTGTATGAGTGTATCTATTTTGTTTTCCAACACTTGTATGGTAATAGACATTTTCAAGGTGGGCAGGTAAATATTCAATACAGTTGGTTTGTATTGAAGGATGTTGGAAGACACTCAACATACACTCACTCACACTTGTATGTGAGGTTTTTGCGAATCTTTTCTTTTTTCTAATTTTTTTTCAGTGTATTTGCAATGTTTTATGTATTTCCATGGCTGGTTGAGTGCTGTTGCTGATGGTGGTTTATGCCAAACAAAAACCACCTTGCAATTTTTTTCAATTTGCAATCTGATTTTTTTTTATTAATATTTATTTTTTTTTGTACATATTCTATTAGAGTTTAAATGGAATACATGTTTCATCATATTGAAATTTTTAGCAAAATCAAAAAAAAATATTGAACTGGTTCAAAAAAAATTTTCATAGAATCTAATTTTATTTTAATTTTATCTTATTTTTAGCTAATAGTATAGAGCTAGGTGTTAGGTTCCACACGGAATCCAATTAGGTCCATTGTGCATCCCTTTACTGTGAAGAAAAAGAAGAAATAAAAGATAATTTAAAATTAAAATATGAAATCAAAACGGTCATATCCTAAGTTAAAGGAAAAGAAAGAAAGAGATGGGACCAGTAGACCTCGTCCCTTGCAAAATATCTGCTCGTTAGCCATTTTTTTGCACATGATGAAACAATTAATGTCCTGTAGTTTGCATCCTGGCTCATCCCTAAGACCATCGTAGAAATAGTTACATAGATATCTGGCTTAATATTAGAGATAACTCTTTTCAATTGAAATATATTTTTGGTTACATTCCGTTTTATATTCAGATTCAAGCATAAATCTTAATTTGAACACAGCTTAAAGTTGAGCACTTCAAATTCAAGTTATGTGCACGTTAACTTCTAGCTTTGTTCTTATTCAGATCTAATTCATCTCTAGTTCAGTTCTAGTTCAGTTCTAGTTGAGTTCTAGTTCAGCTCTAGTTCAGTTCTAGTTCAGATCTAGTTCAGTTCTAGTGCAGTTCTAGTTCAGTTCTAGTTCAGTTCAGTTTAGTCCTAGTTCAGTTCTAGTTCAGCTCTATTTCTGTTCTAGTTCAGTTCTATTTCAGTTCTGCTGCAGTTCAGTTCAGTTCTAGTTCAGCTCTAGTTCAGTTCTAGTTCAGTTCTGGTTCAGTTCTAGTTCAGTTCTAGTTCAGTTCTAGTTCAGTTCTAGTTCAGTTCTAGTTCACTTCTAGTTCAGTTCTAGTTCAGTTCTAGTTCAGTTCTAGTTCAGCTCTAGTTCAGCTCTAGTTCAGCTCTAGTTCAGTTCTAGTTCAGTTCTACTGCAGTTCAGTTTAGTTCTAGTTCAGTTCTAGTTCAGTTCTAGTTCAGTTCTAGTTCAGTTCTAGTTCAGTTCTGGTTCAGTTCTAGTTCAGTTCTAGTTCAGTTCTAGTTCAGTTCTAGTTCCGTTCTAGTTCAGTTCTAGTTCAGTTCTCGGTCTGTTCTAGGTAATTTGTAGTTCAGTTCTAGTTCAGTTCTAGCTCAGTTCTAGTTCAGTTCTAGTTCTGTTCTAGTTCAGTTCTAGTTCAGTTCTAGTTCAGTTCTAGTTCAATTATATTTTAGTGCTAGTTCTGTGTTAGTTCAGTTCTAGTTTATTTCTAATTCAGATCTAGTTCATTTCTAGTAAGTTCTAGTTAAGTTCAGTTGTGGCTTATTTTTATCCTTTTTATGTTTCTGCAATTTCATAACCCATATTTATAGCCACACCACAACAATACAAGCTACTTTCCGGAATAAGGTTTTTGTGCCATAAACCATCTTATTACGTTGGTATTAAGATTAGATTTAGTCCAAACTAGTAAAGTGCAATCAAACTCACTTTACCATCTTTTATTGGAATCAGTCCACTCCATATTAAACGAAAGCTTCCATACAAAAAGTACTCCCGAAAATTGCCTTTAATTCCAAAACTTCTTTATAAATGTTGGTTTTAACATACAAATTGGCGATAATAACTTTTACGATAGTAACTATGTCATGACAAACTATTGTCCTGGTAGGTCCAAAATTTTACATACGTCCCATGTGAACTCCCATCCTTAAATCTCATATCGATGAAAATATCTAAATAATATTCGCCACAAAGAACTTTAACATGAATCTTATACTCAAAACACAATTTTGTTCAGGCGGGTCCATGATTGCCCATGGGTCCTAAATAGGGTACACTTGCATAAATTTGTTCTTATATACTGCTGTGTAGAGTGTCATATAGTCGGGCTTGACCGACTATACCTTCTTACTTGTTAGCTGTCCGTTTTGTTTTCGGCTCGCCCCAAAATATAAAAACGCAGTTATTTTTTCTGGTGTAAAACCAATATTGCCTACATATGAATAAAAGTAGACAAGCGTTAAAAATTTCCTACCGTAACATGTTGTTTGACTATTAGAAATTTTGTACTTCATAAATTTATTTCTCAATAAAAATCGTAATCATATTTTTTGCTAAAAACTTTTTTCTTCATTTTATTTTAAATAAAATTTTCTGCAAACATCAGCATAAAAATCCAACTAATGAAATTGGTTTAGTAAAAATTTTAGGGAAAATTTTTAGAATTTTAGCAGCACCAAAAATTATGATGAAACCTGTCTAAATAGTTGCAAAGAGAAATTAAATTGATGAAATAAAATTGATAAAGCGTTTTTAGTATTCTAAGGAATAATCCAATTTGAGTATGCAACAACTTATGTCTGGCTGATTTTGGGCAAATTTAGTTCGAAATATTAAAATTTTATTTAATTGGAAAAAGTATTAGCAAACTTCTTGTTTAATTGTATTAAAATTAAAAAACAACTTTGTCATCCCAGTAAGACGATAATATGATTTTATTATTATTTTTTTTAGTTTTTTAGTTCACTCTTATAATGCCCATGTCCAACAAGTTCAGACATAAACGAAGTTATGGAAAATTCTTAATTTTTTTTTTGCATTTGTTTTTCTTTCTCTGCTGCTGCTGGCACTTAAAGTTAATGGTAGAAGTTGTTGTTAAGTCTTTTTTAATGAAAAACTTTTTAATAACAGATTTAGTTTTGTTAGTGCAATTGTTTGAAATTAGAAGAAATACGAAAAATAAAATAAAATTTTAATCTTACTGCACAAGTTGACTGCTAGTTCTATTAACAGTAGCAGAGTTCGGTGTTTGGTGCAAATGCAAAGTATCGTTTTTTTTTTTTTTAATGAAATCTAAGGGAAAATACACAGATTATTGTTGTTGCTTCATTTCCCAAATGTGCTACGATCATTTAAATCAGCCTCCGAACTCCGCTGGTATCTCATAGAACATAGACAAAAGAGCATTAAGCTAGATTCGCAGTGAAAGCAGTATTTTAACTATGTGTTCGTAATTGTAGCAACAATTTGTTCATGAACGCAGACATATTTAGTAGAAAGAATATTTGCACATTTTTTCCAAACAAATTTTCTTAATTAATTCATTTATTAATGAAGTGCTAATAATCCCAATATTTGAATGAAAACATTGAAATTTATTGTTGTGGGAAAGCTAGTTTCTATGCGCATTTCGCTGGCTGCTTAGGCCAGCTCGTCAGGAAACTTTTTCCAAATACTTTAGAAAAGCTAAACATATTATACAAGTAAGACCATAAAGTGAATAAGAATTTTAAAACACTCAGGTCTTACATGTAACAATATCAAAGCTTCAACAAAGACACAACAATAAACCGTCAATTTTTCTTTCTTACATTTCCCCACAATTGGCTGGTTTTTTTCCAACACGAATTGTAGTTGTAGTTGCTTAAATAAAGCAGCTTGCCATTTCAGTTTTTTATTTGCCGGGCACATGCAAATTTATTATCAAAAATTATTTTCGGGAATGAAATATTTTATTAATTAATTCATTTCTTAATGATGTGCCAATAATCCCAATTTTTGAATGAAACCACTGAAATTTATTGTTGTGGGAAATTTTCATTTATAACTGGGTAATTCCATGTCAAATCGACCAACAGTGGGACCCTACCCCTTTCAATTTGAATGAAATTTGGTGAGAAGGTTCCTTTCATCCTCTAAGGAAGATATACCAACATATTTAATATGTCATAATTTCGCCGAATGTGTTGAGTTATTTTTTAAATATCTCAAAAACTACTGTAATTTTAAAGAGAATACTTGGGGCTACGCCTGTCTGTCAGTATGTCCGTCTGTTGAAAACACGCTCACTTTCTAAAAACGCAGAAGAAAAGAACAAACTTAATCTAAAATTGCTAAGCAGCTTGGGATTGAAACACAGCTACATCGGTTCAGTAGAATCAGAACTATGATGATTTTGATACAAAAACTAACACATATGGTGGAATAATACACGGATTCATATAAAATTTTGCATGAACTCGCTTTATACAACTGCAATTCATACTGTTAAATTTCGTGAAGATCGGCCCATAATTGACCATAGGCCCCATGTAGACCCTACTCGCAAAAAACAGCATAGTACGCATAAAACCGTAATAAATAACGCTATAATACTAAAATTTGGTACGTCACAGTCTTATAGGACCAGAAATTACACTGTAAACGTTTTTCAAGATCAGTCCATAATCTACACTAGGTCCCATATAAACCCTACTTCGGGAAATCAGTTTAGTACGCCTAAAACCGTTAGAAAGAATGCTATCATAATTCAATTCGGTACGGTACAGTTTTGTAGGACCACAAATCTCACTGTAAGATTTTTTAAAGATCGGTTCATAATTTACACAAGGCCTCAGATAAACCCTACTCCCGGAAAACAGTTGAGTACTCCTAAAACCGTAATACTTAATGCTAACATACTAAAATTTGATACATCACAGTCTTATAGGACCTTAAATCACACTGCCAAATTTCGCGAAGATCGGTTCATAATTTTCCCTAGGTCCTATATTATACCTACTCTCGGAAAACAGTTCATTGCGCCTAAAACCATATAAAGCCCACTTTGGGAAAATAATTAAATTTGCCTTAAACCATAACAGTTATAGATATTGCGGTAAAATGTCTTCCAACTAAGATTCATATGGCCAGAAAAAATATCATACAATTTTGTGAAATTCACTGTTAACTCTAAAACTAATTTCCCTGCTGTTTTGAAATTTATTCTAATTTATTTTTTGTAACACCAGTACCACTATTAATAAACTTAAATGGAAGCTGGGCACGAAATGATATAGAAAAAGGAATGATTAGCAATCATTTGAAACCCGTATTTACCCTCATACATCTTTCGATATTGCGGTCGAGCTACCACATGTTGTTGTTAGAGCAGCTGTTCCACTAAGATTTGAGATAAGAGAAATCGAAAAGGCTATTCATGATTTAAACCACAAGAAAGCCCCTGGTTTTGATAAGATCAGTAACAAAATGCTTTTGGAGCTACCCAGCATAGCAAAGAAAATTATTCTATTAATTTTTTATGCTATTTTACGCCTTGAAAACTACCCGCAAGAATGGAAAGTCTCCTTAGTTATAATGATACCTAAACCAGGAAAGGATTCCTCAAAAGTTGAGTCCTATAGACCTTTAAGCTTATTGTCTAATATATCAAAGCTGTTAGTTTCAAACTTAGCCCCAATTAAAAATGAAAATAGATGTATTGCTAACCATCAATTCGGCTTTGGAAGAGAACACAGCACAATTGAACAAACCCAACGCTTTAAAGACAGAACATATTGTTCCGCTCTCTTCATCGATGTTTCTCAAGCTTTTGATAAAGCCTGGAATGAAGGCTTATTAAACAAATTGAAGCTAAACTTACCAGTAAAGACATACAAGCTGTAAGAAAGCTTCTTAGTCGGTCAAAAGTTTATTATTAAAGGAGGGGCTTTTCTAAGTTCTCTTCAGCCAGTTGACGCCCTCAGGGAAGCATCATGGGCCCACTGTTATAGTTAATATATACCTCAGACATGCCAACAAATAACCACACCCTAACTTCAACATTTCCTGATGATACAGCTTTTTTAAACGTACACGAAAAGTGTCATGAAGCATCTCGCTAACTGCAGGATCATATATTTAAACTGGAAAAGTGGTTAAAACAATGGAGGATTAAGATCAATGAGCAAAAATGCGTACATATAACATTCATCTTGCGTCGGAAGTCATGTCCCCCTATTAAAATCAATAATCAATTAGTGCCCTAACAATCTCATGTAAAATATCTTTGTATTCATCTAGATCGGCGTTTAACATGGAAATGCCATATATGGCATATATAGAAGAAAAACTAACACAAATGAAACTAAAAGCAATTCAAATTAATTGGCTTAACTAGTGGAAGAAATTCTGTTCTTAGCCTCGATTGCAAACTTCTACTTTACAACTCTATATTAAAGCCAATCTGATGCTACGGTATTTAGCTAAAGGGCACTGCCTCGGCCTCAAAAATCGAACAAATTTAAAGGCGCCAAAATAAACTTCTTCGAATATTCACAGTCGCTCCCTGGTGTGTTAAGAACTCATATATTGACAATGATCTCAATGTCCCATAAGCAAAAACTATGATTACGAAGTATGCAGTAAAATATTTAAAAAGGCTTGAGTCGCACCCAAATGCACTAGCTCGAAATATTTTAAATGACAGCGGCCACTCTAGATTAAGGAGATGAGATACAGCAGGACTCTTCCGACGAAAAGAGCGCTAAACATCTACATATGTGAACAGCAACCGCGAGGAGAAAAATTTGCGTCTGGCATTGGCAGGACAAATATAAAGTAATAGTATGAGATTTGAATAATAACACTGTGCATGAAATTTACACTTTTTTTCGTGAGAAGCTGGGCACCTGGCGTTTTAACATAATTTGGGTACGCTGAATCCAGTGGTTCCCGCGGTTTTTTAAGATTGGCTCTGGTTTTCGAGAATACCGTTATTTCCAAAATGGAGGAGGTTTCACAACATATGCTCGCGTAACTCAAAAACCCTTTACCTAATTGAAAAAACTTAAAAAACCGAAATTCCGCAATAAAAAGTAAAACCACCTTCTAATATCCGTAGTCGTTTTAGAAACATAATTTTTTTTTGGAAAAAAAAAATAATTTTTTTATCAAAATTTCGAAATTTTTGTTTTTTAAAAATTCATAACAAATTAAAAAATGCAGCTAGCCTTCTAATTTTTTGCAGACATATAAACAACGAAGTTGCAAACAAAACAAGCCATAAATGATCTGTTAGTAACTTTTGATTTTATTCACAAAAGTCGGCAAATTTTAATTAATTTAAGAATTTCATTAAACGCCCCCCCTAAGGGATGATGATAAACGGAAAGTATAATTTGAGAAAATGTTAAGACCAAAAAAATAATGGAGGTCATTCATACATAGTATCCCCCTAGGGGCGACTCCCGGGCATTTATAGTACTTTTTCTCCAATATATTTCTAGTCTGCATTGAACATTTTGTATGGAAGCACCCTTAAGGGGTGGAGATATATGGCAACTATGTTTTAAGAAAATGTTAAGAACAAAAAACATTGGAGGTCGGTCATACATGTTATCCTCCTAGGAGTGAATCCTAGGCCTTAGAAACAAATGATGGGAATGAAAAATAAAGTTGCGCTGGTCATACATTTGGCCCGTCTAGGGGCATCTCAGGCGCTGCAGGTATAAGTGATTAAAGTCTCTCTTCAACTTTTGATTTTTTCAGAAAAGATGACATTTTTTTATTTTTTATAATAACCAAACTTAAAAATTTTAAAACATTTATTTTTGTTGTTAATTAGTTAAAGTTAAGTTTTTATTTAGAAATTTTTTCTTCTTCCTCCTGCAGATTCCAACAAATATCCCCTAATAGCGAATTAAGTTGTTTACCGCTATACATACCAGTGTTCGAGCCTGGCTGTTACTTGGTGAAATCTCTCGCCATGTTCATCAGACTCGGCTGGTGATTGTTCATTTAATTTTTCGGCATGGTAATGCAAAAAATGTATTTTCAATGACATTCTAACGTTTAAGTTTTTAAATGCGGTTAGCATATTTTTGATTTTCAATGACATTCTAACGTTTAAGTTTTTAAATGCGGTTAGAATATTTTTGATTAAAATTCGCCAGTTTTCAGGCCGATGATTTCCTAATACATTTTCTATTACTGGTTTAACACAATTCCAGGCCAATAGCTCGATATAATTCAAAGCAACCTCAAATTGATGGTCCTTCATAAGACGACGAATGTCCGGTCCATTAAAAATTCCTGTAAAATAAAAACATTATGATATGAAATATAAATCTTATTTAATATAGTTAGAGTTCATACCTTCTTTTACTTTCATGCCGCTTAATCGTGGGAAAAATCGGCGCAATTCGGTAAAAGCAACAACATCTGGGCTCAATGCTTTTATTAAATTTTTTACAATACCCAGTTTGAGTTGGAGTGGAGGAAGCAACATCTTTTCCATCGGTACAGGTGTAATTCAATAACATTATTTCTATGCAATCTGCTTTCCTCACGTAAAGCCCAATCCCGTGTATTGTACTGGTCGCCATCGAAACGCGTATTCCATAAGCACACGAAGCACATATTTTTAGTATAGATTGCATGACTCTTAAAAGAGCTACCACTTTTAAATCTGCGCATATTTTCCACTTGTGGTCTTCATATTTAATTAACTGTATTATTTTTTTCATTGATGCGTATGTCTCTTTAGTATTTGTGCTTAGTGCTATGGGAATAGGACTTTTTAAATTAGTGACATGTAGCAAAACTGCTTTTAAGCTACTTTTGGAATAATCAATGAATAAGCGCCATGTCAGTACAATACGCGATAGAATTATTCTCAATAGATTTAAAAAAAGTCGGTAATCGTCTATGGCGACTGATAGCCCCGTATATTTGTACACCTGGTGCTTAATAAGCTCTTTTTAACTCTTTTGTCAAGAGAATGCTCTGTGTTTGAGATAATCTTAGACGCCGTACCTAGTGGTATATAATGTATGACCAATTAATTTTTTATCCTTAACATTTTCTGCAGACATACTTGCCCCATATCTCCACTTCTTAGGGGGGCTCCCATACAAATTATGCGTTTTATGAAATTCTTAAATTAATTAAAATTTGTCGACTTTTGTGAATAAAATCAAAAGTTGCTAACAGATTTTAATCATTTATGGCTTGTTTTGTTTCCAACTTCGTTTTTTATATGTCTGCAAAAAATTAGAATCCAAATAATTAGAAAATTAGAAAAAAAAATTATGTTTCTAAAACGAATACGGATATTAGAAAGAAGTTTTACTTTTGTTAAAGGAAATTTTATGGCGGAATTTCGGTTTTTAAGTTTTTTCAATAAGCTAAAGCGTTTTTGAGTTACGCGAACTTAAGTTGTGCAACCTCCTCCATTTTCGAAATAACGGTATATCTCGAAAACCAGAGCCAATCTTAAAAAACCGCGGGCACCACTGGATTCAACGTACCCGAATTATGTTAAGACGCCATGTGCCCGGCTTGTCTGTTTTTTCAACTAGCATAGTGTAATTGTTAGTTCATATTTAATATATGAAGATTCAATAAATAAAAAATTAAAAAAAAATGGAACAATGAAGTGTTATTTCTATACAATGTAGTTTTATTTCAATAAAACAAGACCTAGAACTAAATTTAAGAACCACATTTTATAAAGTCCCAAAAAAAGGTGTCATACAACCGGTGAATACTGTACTGTAATTCATAACTATTTTCCCCCTATTGGTTCTACTTATACCGGTTAAATGATTGGTTCTCCTTTCACTGGTCATGAGCTCTTTCTTTTTGTACTCGTTCTATTTTCAGACATCCCAGGACCCGTCTGTTGGAACAATTGACACAAATTTTCCGCATAGATCTTCTAGCATTGTTCTACACTCTATCTGCACTAAAGATCGTCTGGTTCGTAGTGCTTATGGCCTTCTTTCTACAAACATACATTGCTCTACATCAAAAAAGTTGCAATGGCTTGTTGGAACTAGTCAAAGTTACATTTTTTGAGAAAAAGTGTCTTAAACTCAGGACAGTTGACAGCCAATCATTTTAAATAGATATATGTATGTATAAAGAACAAGAAGTCAACATGAAATTAAATGATCTTGGCTTATCTGACTCTCCTATTACTAGAAGCTGTAACTAATGATATCCAGAGGCGTTTGCGCACGGCATTAAGTGTAAGTGTCCCGTTAGGCTGGCTGGTACTGAGCTAGTCTATGAGTGCTCTGGTCTCCGGCAGACAAGCGTAGAGCTTTGCGGGTTTAGCAAAAGTAAAACAAAAAAAAAGTTAAATCTATCTTTTGATATTTTTCTACCTGCATCCGATTTCTTGCCACTATGTATCCATTGCCAATGTTCTATTACTCCCGGTTCGAGAAACTTTTCAGCTGAAATGTAAGAAATTAAACAAAAATGGCATAAATTTTAACTACTATTCTCAAGTAACTGTGTCTGTAGCATTTTTAGCGAGCAATAGCCGTCACGTAATGAAAGTATTCGCTCCTTTAAAGAAAAAGCTTGTCTGTAAAATTTTTGTAAGAATGTTCCCGATTTGAACTTACGAATAAAAACGGCATGAAAAAAAATTTTAACACTAAAAACTAAAAACTATATTAACAAGATAGAGTGGTATATTCGGCCGTGCCGAATCTTTGATACCGCCCACCAACAGGAGTCGACTCTACATGATATCTATATATTATTAATTAATCTTTATAAAAACGAAAGTCAGCATTAAAACTGATTGTGGTTTAGACCTCTTTTAAATTATTGCCCGACAATCAGAAAGTGTAATGCTTTCCTTTTTAGAAATTTCATCTAGCTTAAGTAAAATATCATGATTCGTATCAGTTTTAGCCGAACTAAAATGATATTCCAGAGGGAAATTTGTATTAAATAATGGATGATAAATTATGGACCAATCATCTCAAAATTCTGTAGACTGATTTCTGGTATAAAAAAATATAAACTAGAATAAATTTCAATACAGCAGTGAAATTAGTTTTAGGGGTTACAGTAAATTTCAGAAGGCTGCTTAATATGGAAACTTAGGTAAATTATAGACCGTATATCACAAAATTGCATGATATTTTTCTGGTCATATAAATCTAAGATGGAAAAAATTTTACCGCAATATCTATATCTGCTACGGTTGTAGGCGTATTTGATTAATTTCCCAGAGTGGGTGAAATTAAAGGCTGTGAAAACTTCCAAAGCAATAAAGCCAAATTCGGTTATGTTGTGTAGCTGGTGGCACCGTCTTGTCGAAACCACATATTATCCATATCATAATACGCCAACATGAACCGTGAGATCGGCCCAATTGATAAGAACGCAGTGGAATCGATGAATTCGGATTATTTTCCAGACTTGCACGAACAGAAGCGATATTTTTGGCAGTAGGCACATTGCGATGATGCACAGGCCAAACTGCATCTGTAACGCTTCCAGTTTCTTGGTTGATTATGATGACTATAATCAGTCCGTAATGCTCGAAAAGTGGCCAAATTTGAACCACCACTTTTATGATAAGTTTTAGCTATTTTTACGCGTTCTTCAGTAGTTTAAAGATGACACACGCAAAGAAAAAACATGATTGATACAATCACAATCGCAAACTATCATTAATGTTTGTGGTTATGATTGTGTCAAACACGTCTTAAGCAACAATATATGTTCAGTTATAATGATTTTAGATAATTGTTGTCTCAAACATATTATTATGTTCAGAAGAAAAATGTGCACGATCTTTCAAACCATTCTTTATATTTGCCAATACCATGCAAAATGTCTACTTGAACATTTTATATGGTTCTTACAATAAAAACAATAAAAAATGTAATTTAAAAAATTTATGTTTTATTACAAATATAATAAATAAAATATAGCATACATATATTAAAAATAAAATTAAATACACATATTTATATACCTGCGTATGTGTTTTAATTTGTAAATTTACGTTGTGTGGTACAAATATATCCAAACAAATAAGAATTCCGTTTTTGAAAAACTTCGGGGCTGATGACAAAATTATGTGTCAAAATTTGTTATAGGTTTTTCTGGCTGCAAGAGAGATAAAATAATTGCATATTTATATATTTTTATAATTATATTTAAATAACTTACCTGTTTCAATAAACGTATAATAATTTATTTCGTTAGTTTTGCAAGGCAGCATGGCATTTTTTCCATGAAAAATGTTTTAATTATTCTGTCATCATTCATGTTTCCTGATAAACTGACGCTCGCGGACGGAGAAAATGTAATTTTAAAGCACACACTGTTGGTTTTGACAATAAATGTTTGCATCTTAAGAGAATGTGTTTTCAAGCAAACAAAAATGATGGTATTAAACATACCTTTTGTGTTCAACTAATATTATGGTTTTAACTGTATAGTTGAAAATATATATATTATAGTAGCTAACATATCACATAATATAATATGTTTCGCTAGACCAGAGTACCTTTTTAGGTGTAAGCCACCATATAATATTATTATAGTGAATTTAAAAATGTTAAGGACAAAAAACAATTTTTTAAGTTATATTAAGACTATAATTAATTTATGAGGGTAAACATATAAGGCAAGTATAAACAAAAATATTCGTAGTGACCATTCATTAATCATGTTTTTTCTCTGCGTGCAGATACTTAACAGATGACAGCCTTGTCAGACCGGCGGTTTTGAAACCACTAAATGAAAAACCTAACAATTCCTAGGTGACAAAACAATTTGCCATCCTCGGTTATGGTGTAATCGAGGGTATTGTAGCATTTGCTATTGCTGTTCATTCTCTTACTTTTTCGTCTTCTTGAGGTTTTTCTTTAATCCAACATTAAAAGCCAAATTTAAGAACTTGTTTTTGTTTTAAGTGTAATTTTCTATGCCGACGTTAAAGCGTGACATCGTGGAATTGGCTATAAGTGCATTTTTATGTAAAGCATTTAACTATTGCTCTATGAGCTGAACTTTCTGGGAAAGGAGGCACAGATCATCAGCATAGTCGGGAACATTAAGTTTGGTGAATGGTGCTCATTGTTTGCCAATCGGTGCTTCGATGTTGGTAACGGCCATTGCTTGTATATAACGACTATTATATATTAAAAATAAACCAAATTGGGAATTATTTCATCTGGCCCCCGTACAAGTGTTTTAATTCGATTTTTTAATACGATAGTAAAGGGTATGTAAGATTCGACACAACCAAATGTAGCATTTTTACTTCTTTTATATTAAAATCATTTAATAAAAATATTTTTCCGTGGAATATTCTGATCTGCTTTTTGTTTATATATTTTTGGAAAAATATCTTAAAGCTCCTATTAACTTTAAAAGACTCTTATAAAGCATATCTACTAAATTAGTATACTCAAATAAAATTAGTTATTCTTGTATTTTTAGCTCTCACTTGCAAATTTTTATAGCACATAAAATTTGTTAAAACTTAGTTAAAAAATTTCTTTAGAAAAGAACATTTTAACCAGGAAAAATGTCTGTGCTTAGAAAATATTTGCAGCTGCTTTTCCTATATACATACATAAAGTAAAATATTTTAGTAATAGAAACCAAAAAAATGTGGCATTTTTGGTTTGTTTTATAAATTGTCTTATTTTTTCATATTATTTTTAACATTCTTTGCTCAAACGTCGAACTACTAAGGCTGTTTTCTATGCCCTACACCACAAAAGGTGGGGATTTTATTGTGTGTTTGTGCTGAAGGTTGAAACGCAAACAAATTATAGATCTTATTTTTAATCAGCTATTTGGGTGTCTATGCTCCCATGTGCAGAAACCTTCTATAGAAATAATAGGAAGCCATTTCTAATAGATTAGCAGAGTGGTCTTGCGAAAGGGCAAATGCAAAATTGCGAAAGTGCTTCCGGAATAGGGCATTGTTTGGCAGAGTTCAAAAACTTCATTTGCAAAGCAACTCGCTATTTTAAAGGCATTTTACAGTGCAATCGTGGAGAATTTTATGATGATATCTGTCCCATATTGAATCCCGGGGGTTTGACGGGAGTTTGATCTTAACGATATTTCTCCTTCTGGTGTTACATCCTCCGGGGAAATCAGGTGCAGTAAATAACTGCGACTCGCAAATATCAAAAATTGACAGATCACAGAAGACCTTCACGATTTCTTGCGATCGCAGCTGACCAGAGATCCTATCTGGAACCACCGGAGTCATTAACCCACACTGACTACCGGTTGAGGCCTCCGTTAGTATGGTTTTTGCATGGAAATGCTTCGTGTCTTTCAGAGAGATTGTCTTTGCGAAAGTCGCCTGTCCGCTAGCCGAAAACCTTCAGTTATCACTTGGTGGTTGTTGTTGGATACTACCTAAAGTTGCCGGAATTCTAATAAAGTGCTGATTTTTTTCTACTGGTGGTGAAAGTTTGGCCTGAGAGAGGATCTTCCCTAGGTGATATTGATGGTGCTTGTAGCCTAAACCGAAAGTCGCGGGAAGAAAGATCCTGATTTTTTGTCTTTTGTGGAAGAGTTCGACCTGAGGGACGTATCAACCCAAGATGCTGATGCTATTCAACAGATACTGCATATATTCCAAGAGGAACGGAGATATATCTTGCCGGATTGTAAAGTCAAATGCTATTTCTATGTGCTGCTTGCGTTCAAATAAGGGGCGGTTTGTGAAGCCATTGTTTTCACCCAAGCGGATAAGTTACCCCATAAGAAAACTGTGCAGCGTTAAACTTGATGATACTTTTTAGAATTTGACTTTTGTTTGATGTTTTGTAGCTCAGGCTTTTCATTATTCCGTTTGTAACAAATCACAATAATAGTCATCGGGTGATTCATAGTGAGGTTTGACTTATAATGTAAAATAAAACACATACATTTGAAAGTGATATTAAAATGTTTACTATGGGTTAAAATGGCATTTATTGTTTGAAAATTATATCATGTAAATGTTGGCCATGACTACGTTTGAGGAAGTCCACTCGGAAGAACCAATTTTGGGCGACTTGTTGAGGCATAGCGACTGGTATCTCGCGAATAGCACCAGCAATGCTGGCTTCCAAAGCGTTAATCTTAGCTGGATTATACCTGAAGACCGAAGACCTTACATATCCCCAGAGAAAAAACTTTAAAAGTGTGATATCGCACGATCTAGGTGGCCAATTTATCGCGTGAAAACATGAAAAACGTGAAAAATTATAAATTAAGTGCTCACAAGAATAAATTGAGATAAGAGAAATCGAAAAGGCTATTCATGATTTAAACCCGAAGAAAGCCCCTGGTTTTGATAAGATCAGTAACAAAATGCTTTTGGAGCTACCCAGCATAGCAAAGAAAATTATTCTCTTTATTTTTAATGCTATTTTACGCCTTGAATACTACCCTCAGGAATGGAAAGTATCATTAGTTACCATGATACCTAAATCAGGAAAGGATCCTACAAAAGTTGAGTCATATAGACCTTTAAGCTTATTGTCTAATATATCAAAGCTGTTTGAGAAGCTGTTAGTGTCAAAATTAACCCCAATTTTAAATGTAAATAGATGTATTCCAAACCATCAATTCGGCTTTAGAAGAGAACATAGCACAATTGAACAACCCCATCGTATAGTAAACGCCATAAGAAAAACCTTTGAAGAAAAAAAATATTGTTCCGCCCTCTTCATCGATGTTTCTCAAGCTTTTGATAAAGTCTGGCATGAAGGCTTATTACATAAATTGAAGCTAAATTTACCAGTTAACACACACAAGCTGTTAGAAAGCTACTTAGTCGGTCGAAAGTTTATTATTAAAGAAGGTGCTTTTATAAGTTCTCCTCAGCCAATTGACGCTGGAGTCCCTCAGGGAAGCATCATGGGCCCACTGTTATGCCTAATATATACCTCAGACATGCCAACAAATAACCACACCCTAACTTCAACATTTCCTGATGATACAGCTTTTTTAAGCGTGCACGAAAACTGTCATGAAGCTTCTCGCTACTTGCAGGATCATATATTTGAACTGGAAAAGTGGTTAAAACAATGGAGGATTAAGGTCAATGAGCAAAAATGCGTACATATAACATTCACCTTGCATCGGGAGTCATGTTCCCCTATTAAAATCAATAATCAATTAGTGCCCCAACAATCGCATGTAAAATATCTCGGAATTCATCTAGATCGGCGTTTAACATGGAAATGCCATATAGAAGCAAAACTAACACAAATGAAACTAAAAGCAATTCAACTTAATTGGATTATTGGAAGAAACTCTGTTCTTAGTCTCGATTGTAAACTTCTACTTTACAATTCTATCTTAAAACCAATTTGGTGCTACGGTATTCAGTTATGGGGCACTGCCTCGGCTTCTAATATCGAAAAAATTCAAAGGCGACAAAATAAACTTCTTCGAATAATCACAGCCGCTCCCTGGTACGTCAAAAACTCAAATATCCACAAGGATCTCAATGTGCCGTTAGTAAAAACTATTATTACGAACTATGCAGTAAAATATTTAAAAAGACTTGAGTCGCACCCAAATCCACTAGCTCGAAATATTTTAAATTACACCGGCCACTCTAGATTAAGGAGAAGAGATACAGCAGGACTCATCAGACAAGAAGAGCGCTAAACATCTACATATGTGAAAAGAAACCGTGAGGAGAAAAATTTTCGTCTAGCATTGGCAGGACAAAAATAAAGTATTAGTATAAGATTTGATTAATTATTGTTAGTTCATATTTAATATATGAAGATTCAATAAATAAATAATGAAAAAAAAAAAAAAAAAAAAAAACAAGAATAAGCAAGTTCATTGTTTCACGCGCAGTATGGCTCTTAGAAACCGAGACCATGCGCTTGAATTTCGGAGAGCACATTTTCCGTTAACATGGTCCTATAACGGTTACCATTGACGGTAACATTCTTTGTCACGGTCTTCGCGTACACTCTCAGCTACAGCTGCTATATTCCCTTCACTACGTACTGGATGTGGTCAAACCGGTTGAGTATTATTCACTAATGTGAACTGGGACTCAAATTTGAGAATGGTGTTGGCAATAGTCGTTTCAGTAAGTCGATTATGCGCACCGAAAGTTCCTCGAATCTGCACGAAAAACAGTAATCACTGATTTTCGTAATACAGCTGAACAATTTTTAGACGCTGTTTTGGTGTGAGTCTTTCCATGATGAATTGCCAAACGATACTGAACAAAATGGCAAAGCAGTATAATATGAGACACGCTTGATGTGTACAAAAACATAATAAAAAGCCAACCTCATGGTGAATCACCCTTTATATTTGATCTGGATTGTTTTAGTTTTTAAGACAATCTAGTCATGTCTGTCCGTCTGTCTGTTGAAAACACGAAAGTGTTCGCAATATAAGACTTACGGAATAAAATTGGTTTAAAACATTCGTTTTAAAATAATTTGTGTTTCATAACATTCCCCGGGTTTTTTTATGGTGGGTATCAAAGTTTCGGCATGACCGATAGTGCCTCCTCTCTTGTTATATTTTGCCTTCTATATTTTTACAAACACACAATATTTTAGATTCAATTTTGTTAGTATAGAAAATATAAAAAATAAAACCGAAATGTGAAAAAATGAAATTAAATCAAACAAACACATAAAGAAATAGCAAGAAATTTGTTCTTTCTTGTTAAAAGAAAAAAATTTATATCAACAAACTGTCTTAGTCAGTCACATGGTGCGTATGAGTGATTTTTTATTTTTGACTTTTTGTCAGTATGTGTATGTAAAGTTGTAAATGAGGGAAAAACAATTATATGGAAATTCTTCGGTAAACAAAAAAAAAAAAAAAAAGACAACACAGAGGTCTTAAATAAATTGTGAAAAATTTTAAACAAAAAAAAAAGATGTCATAGCAAAAAGAGAATTAAAAAAAAAATTTTTTTTTCTACAAACATTTATAAATGTAATAAATTTTTATGGCAGTGAAGAACAAAGAACCCTATACGAAATTAACAGGACATAAAAGTTACAGATTTAGCTTGTACAAAAACTTGCGTTTTTACTAAAATATTCTAGTTGTGAACAAACTTGTGAAAACGTCGCTATTTACCCAAAAATTCAAGATTTTGCGCAAACTGTAATTTTTGAAATAAAAAAGCTCTTTTACACATAAAGTTTATTTCTATAAAAAAAATCCCAAAAATTAATTTGTTACACAAAAGTTCACTTTTTGCAAAAAATAAAAAATACTGACTTTTTACACTGAAATTGATTTTTACTAGAATAGGCACAAAAAACCCCATTTTGAACAAAAAGTCACCTCTGAGACAAAAAATCACAATTTACACAAACACTGACTTTTTAAATATTAAGTCACTTTATGCACAAAAAAGACATTTTACACAATAAGTTACAGAAAATACTATTTTTTTCACAAAGTAACACAATTTGCACAAAAACTTTCTGCACTGAAAATGGCAACATAAAAAGTCACATTCCATACAAGTCTTACTTATTTTTTTAACAATACGTAACTCACAAAGACAAAAAAAACCAAAAAATTTTACACAAAAAGTAACTTTCAATACAAAAACTGACTTTTTACACAAAAAAAACTTGACATTTTACACAAAAAGTAAATTTTAACGTAATAAAAGACTTTTTACCCAAAAAGTTTCTTATAACACCAAATGTCCGTTTTTTGCTCACAAACGTAACTTTTTACACAAAGATCGACTTTTTACACAGATATTTACTTAAAAGTTTATACAAAGAGTAAATTTTTACGTAATAAAGAACTTTTTACACAAAACGTTTCTATTCACACAAAATGTCAGTTTTTGCGCACAAACGTGAAAGATGTATTTGTTTAAGATCGACTTTTTACACAGATATTTACTTAAAAGTTACATTTTACACAGAGAGTGAATTTTTTACGTAATAAAGGACTTTTTACACAAAAAGTCTCTTTTCACATAAAATGTCCGTTTTACCGCATAAAAATGACTTAAACAAAGGCACACTAAGTCTTTAAAACAAACAAAAAATTTCATGATTTTTCTTACTCCTTTTTATTTTACCCCTTTTTTTATTTATGGCATTTTTTGTTTATTCCCATTTTTATATTCTAAAGAAAACAAAATTCTTCACAGTCATCCATATTCCCACTCAAATGTTGACTGTTTTTGTTGAATTGTCTTGTGATTGTTATGTAAATATTTGAATATTTTTAAGTTAAATTAAATTTGGGAAAAAGAAAATCTTAAGCGTGAAAGAAAAAGCAAATTGAAAGAAAAAGAAATAAAATTATTATGGATTCTAGTTTGTTCTTTTATAAAAAAGTTTGAATAAAAAAAGTCTGAAGGCCATTTCTAGTGCCTAGAAAAGAAAAAGTGTGTGGGTTGTTGGCATCTAAAGGGAAATGTTTGCTTAAATGAATATGAAATAAGCAAATATTAAGCAAAATATAAATGTACTTGAAATTTAATTCGTCAAAAGTGAATAAGAAGAATTAAAAGTTATTTGTTTTAAATAAATTTCTGTTCTTTACTTTCAAAGTAATAAGATTTCTATAAAAAAAATATGAAATATTTAATTGTAAATAAAAATAATGATATTACATTTTGCAAATTGTTTTATTTTCTGTAAATTAATTTGTTTATTCCTTTTCTTATCTTTTAGAATTCATTCACAGTTCAGTACGCTACATTGAAATGTCCAATACTCATTTGCAGAGTGTGGACGACGAAACATTTCAGGGTCTAAGGCTTAAAACATTAAAACTAATTGACAACGAATTACAGGATATTTCAGAAAGAAGTTTTAGGTAAGTACTTTTTGTAATGCTAGCTTAAATTAAAATCTTGGTCTAGTTAAGATTCTACATTAGATTTAACAATAGAAGGTACATAGATAGTTTTTTTTTAGATCAGATCCCATTTCAGATGCTAGCACATGGAATATTCAAATTATATTCTGATTGAATTCGGTTAAATTTTAGTTCTAGTTCAGTTGTAGTTCAGTTCTAGTTCAGCTCTAGCTCAGTTCTAGTTCAGTTTTAGTTCAGTTCTAGTTCAGTTCTAGTTCAGTTCTTGTCCAGTTCTAGTTCAGTTCTAGTTCAGTTCTAGTTCAGCTCTAGCTCAGTTCTAGTTCAGTTCTAGTCCAGTTCTAGTTCAGTTCTAGTTCAGTTCTAGTTCAGCTCTAGCTCAGTTCTAGTTCAGTTCTAGTTCAGTTCTAGTCCAGTTCTAGTTCAGTTCTAGTTCAGTTCTAGTTCAGTTCTAGTTCAGTTCTAATTCAGTTCTAGTTCAGTTCTAGTTCAGTTCTAGATCAGTTTTATTTCAGTTTTATTTCAGTTCTAGTTCTGTTCTAGTTCAGTTCTAGATCAGTTCTAGTTCAGTTCCATTTCCAGCTCAGTTTTTTTAAGATCTGGCTTAATTCTAGTTCTACATAGGTTTTGTGTATTTTTTTAATACAAAAGTTATTTTATTTGAAATTTTCTTTGCACTGATTAAATTTACAGTTAATTAAACAAATTTAAGACAGCCCAATTTATTGTCAGTAAATAAATATTATAAAATTAATAGTTAATAAGCTTAAATCAAACACAAAAAAAAAAAATCAACTACAGAGACACACAAAATTTGGCCACAAAATTGAAAAAAAAGAAAAAGCTAAAAAAAAACTTCAAAACGGAGAAAAGAACTGCATACGGTGACCTAAAAATAATACATTGAATAAGAAAGAGTAGAAGAAAATGAGGGAAAACAAAAAATGAAGCCATAAAGCAGCTTATAAATATTAATGGGATTTTAACGAACAAACATTTTCTTGAAACTACAACTACAGACCACTAGCAAACCAACCAGCAAACAAACTATTATACCAGCCAACATGACTTGAATTTAAAGCAAAAAAAAAAAAAAAAAAAAAAAAAAAGGATAATGCTTGCAATTTTCTATTAGCTCTAAGGATAACAAGTATCCGTGTTCAATTTGGATGCAGCGAATTTTTTTTCCCATACATATGAAAAATATATTGGATATATTTTAGAGAAACCAAAATTTTATGCGAAACCATCATTGCCTCGAAGTAGGGTAAAACATTACTAACGTTACTGTGAAGGAAAAGACTGCAAAAAACTTAGATAAAACCAAATTGATGAAGATGTGTTCAAAATAAATTGTTATATCTTGTTATAAAAATCAATAAAAGCCATGTTCCATTTACAAGTATTTAAACATACTTGTGTGTAAATAAAAAGTAGTGAAAAATAGATTCAAGAACATTTGTTGAGATAATTCTCTTTATAAAATTGTTTGATTTTTATTTTTATATGTAAAAAAACAAAAAAAAATTCTGAAGTCGTCTGTACCGAATCTTTGGTAGCCTATACCGAAACTTAATTTTTTTGGGAGGGATAAATATTTACCCAATCTTAATAAAATCTGGCATCAGGATTTCAAGTCCTCTCAAACGAACGTGTTAATGCTAAATTGCATTACAATACAGCTGCATCTCTAATGACCGGACACTGAAGGATCCATTAAAATTTGTCCATAGAAGGGAAATTTCTTCTCAAAAGAAATCAATGCTTTCCTTTTGAATGCTGCCGGGATCAGGGAACAGTTTCCGCTTAAGAAGGGTGTTCGTAAGGAAGATTGCAAAGTATAATTACCCTGTAATGTGGAGGTGAAATTTTGGGAAATACTTAATGCTGTGGTGGTAAATTGTAATAACAAATATTTTTCAACATTTTTTATTTTTCGAATTTATTCTATGAGCTTAATTTCAGTTATGTATTTTATAAAGCTCTTTGTAATAGTTCTATTATATTAATTAACACACACTTGCCTTAAGCGGTACATACATCGCATACAGGAATCAATGTTATATCGATATTTCGCAAAATACATCGATGTTTTCTAAGTTTTTTTGTAATACAGTATATATGAATGTGGCTTATTCATTTAAATTACATATAAAAAAGTTTTATTTAATTTACAATTATAAAAAATTATTGATTTTTGGACGTTTTTTTTTCACATAAATCGTCATTTGTTTACATTTGTGGAATCTTGCCACACGCAAAGAAAAAGCATGGTTGTGGTAAACATATTCTAAGAGCAACATTTTTGATAAGATTCATGATTGTTGTCAACATATTACGATTATTATTGAATCATATTATGACCAAATATATTCGTAATATAACATCATAATATCTTTCCCTTAATCCTAATTTGTTTTTATTACATCCTATTTTAATTTATTGTGATCATATTATTATCATGTTAATCACAATAAGTTAAGAAGTAATCATATTATTATCATGTTATTCATAATAATATGTAGATTAAATCTAAAACTGAAAAATATTTTTAATAAATATTTATGCTTATTTACTTACTTATTTACCTTAACGTGAGACTGTTACAGATATTTCAGATCATAATATGATGCAACTTTAAACATAACATTTTTAACCTTTTTTTTGTCGCAGGTCGCAATTTTTACAAATTTTCATTCTTTTTCTCTAAAATAACACAAAACAATGGTCAATATTTTTGCACCATTTTCAAACAATATTGAAATTTTTTTAGTATTGATATTTTGTTTTGTGACACTTTACAATTTTTTAATGTATCTACAATTTCTTTATTTTTTAATTTCTTTAAACTTGTTTTTTTAATGGGTATTTTTTTTTTAATTGTTTAACCACTCAATAACAAATAAATCGAGAAGGCATATGTAAAGAAAACGACACAACTGTATGACTTTACAAATGGCGATTACAAAATATTATTAGAGTAAAGATATTTTTTTTTGCATCTTTTTTTTTGCATTGGAAGTTATAGGAAGTTATCGTGTTATGTCTATTAAATATCATTAAATGGTTGTGAGGAATGCAATTTGTTTTCAAAGTTATCATTAGTTAGTTGTTATAAAAATGATTATTTTGCTGCGAACCATAATTAAATTTATTATTGCGATAAACATTGTTAAGTTTACAGTAATTATAATATTGTTGATATTAACCCACCGACGAGCGGTAACTTTTTAGTCGGTCGTTGAGAGGTAAGGTCCGTGGGGACGTTATATGAAAATGCATTGAATTTTGCTGAAATTTATATTTATTTTAATACATTTTGATGTAAATATGTTAAAATCATCACTATTATTGTCGTCATCTGTACAATATTAATCAGCTTCTTCAATATCGATGTCGGAGTCAGCATCAGATGCTTCATTATTTGGTACGTAATCGTCATCAGTATCGTCATTAACAAATGTCTCTTCGTCTTCCTCATTTTCAAGGAACATAGCTAAATTGTTATTAGCAGTTCCCTGATCGCTGCCACTAAGCTGTTGGTAAGCTGATGCACAGTTTAGTGTAGTTTTCACACGCTCCCAATTCACGTTCGTTTATATTAAAACTCACGATGAAACTTATTTTCTTCCTACTAAAATTTGCAACGTATTCCAGATTCGTTTTTTTTTTATTTAAAAGCATTTCAAATATTTGAAATAAGAAATTGATAATGGAACAAATTTAAATTTATATCGTCGCTTACTAAATTGTTTTTATTTTTTTTTTTTTGCATTTCAATTATTTGAAATAAGATAATTACAATGAAACTGATATCTTTCTATTAAAAGTTGCAAAAAAAAAAAATCCAATTTATCTGAATGCTTACTTTGTTATTATTTTGAATATGCATTTTAAGCATTTGTTTTAAGAAATTTAGTACATTTTTTAGTCATTCATATGAAAATTCATACAAGGTCCCTACGGACCTTACTGTTCAACGGCGTACTAAAAGTCTTTAAAATAAAAAATAAAATACTCTGAAAATAAGAAATCTCCTGGAATTAGTATTAAAACACTAATAACACTCCAATAATAGAAGTCATGAAATATGTGGCCATTCCCCACATCCGTTTTTAAATGGCACTTGTTTAAAAATGTAAAAAGTCCACTTGCCGCGCGGCGGAAAGTTAAATAAAAATAACAATATTTTGTGTACTACAACAATATACCCAGTAAAAAATTTTTTAGAGAAAAAGCGCATAATCGAGCGCTTCAATAAGAGAGCTCTTATACAGCAGGAAATGATAACGAATGAAATATACAAAAAAAGCTGCTATTTTAGTGCAGATAACGAAGAAAGCAAAAAAAAAAAATAAAAATATATTATGGTTTACGAAAATGCTGGAAAAAAGGCATTTAAACCAGTAAAAGCAAAACATTAATAAATATGTTAATATAGTTAGCCCTTAAAAAGCACTTTGGGAGTGTTTTATTTGCATAATTTATTATGTTAAAAGAAGCGCTTATTGTCAGCAGAAAATAGTCCTCCAAGCCGGGAGGACTACACACATTGTTGACAATGTTGTTTGACTCTTGTTCCATTTTGTTTTGACCTTCTGCATAAAAAGTTTAAGTTTGCCCAATATTCAATTAGCACGTTACTTATGGAGTTTTCTTTTCTACAATAAAAAAAAAAATACCACCTTGTTAAAAGGTATATGTGTGTAAAATATCTAGCCGACCCTGCAATAACGCAATTTTTTATTTGACGAGGACAAAACACATATATAACATAATAACCGGTTTATACGATGTTCGAAAAACAGAAATTTTAAAATAACCACATTGAGCACAACTAAAATAATCGGTTAAAACCGGTAGAGCAGTAACCGTTCGATCTTCCTAGTTCTTAGATGCTCCTGGATTGTCTTGTTTCTTAGTTTGTCCCTTCCGTCTTTCCGGCTTATCTTCTTAGCCATTTCATTGCAACTCTCATCCGTATGTAAGGGTAGGTGTGTTAGACTTGAGTATAATCCTGCCGCCGATATTCTGGCATTTAGGTATTTGTCAACTTTTCCATTCTCATTTATCACTGATCCAAGATAGCGCAATTGTTCCATCTGTTCCGTTCCAATGCAGTAGTCGACTCTTTCTCGGCATGTAACCATTGTTCTAGTTTTGTTCGTATTTATACGGAATCCCCTGCGGCGACAAAAAGGTTGAAATTGCTTTACAGGTCATATGCGGAAGTCTATATAAGAGCCACATTGTCCGCGTAAGCGAGCATGTTTGTTCACACAGGTTATAATTTCCAGTATCCTGTCGTGCAATATTTTCATTTAAATTTAATTTTCAATATTCATAATTATGATTGCCATCGTTATTAAGCTTATCGATGATGCTGATATTTTGCTTTTGTCTTGTTATTTGGTTCACTAACTATGCAAATTTGTTAACAACTAGAACAATAACCGAAATGGCCCAAAATCGTATGGAGTAGTGTAATATAAAATCAAAGGGCAATCAATGATCCTAAATTATTGGTTTGAAATTATAATAGCAACAATGCATTTGAAAAACTAACACGTTTTAATGCAACATCTAAATGTGCAGTTCATCTAGAGTGGCATTAAGGAAAATTTAATTTTCATTATTAAAATACAATGAAAAGTTCAATTTTGATACAATTGAAATTAAAGTCGTACAGAGTACACATGACTAAACTTGTTTAAGCTCCTTATCGCCGAAAACAACAATAATAGCAGAAGCAGCAACAGCAAAATAGAAGCAACAACTACAGCTGCATCAGCATTTACATAACAAAACAATACAACAAAACAAAATACTTTATACAGAAGAACTGATTAAATTTAATATTTCCATTATTATCGTAAATTTAATGTATGAATGCCTTTGTATTGTTCTTCAAATGTACGAATAGTTTTCTATGAAAATATGAATATTGTAATCTTTAATGATCAGAATAACTTCTGCTCTTTGCCTTTAACGGAAACGGAAAATGGTAGTATTTTATGTACTCCTTCGATACTCGTATGATGGCTTGTGTTAAATTTCTAACATGTTTTATTCAACATGTGTTGCTCTGTTGCCTGCATCTAACATTGGTTTGAAGGCAAAGCAATACTTTGGCAAAACGTTCTTAGAATATTTTAAAAGGAAAAGGAATAATATGATAATGAGGAGGTGCAAGAATATTATTAGGACTTTCATACAATTGCTTAAGTACTTTGTATTATGAAAATTATGAAATATAATTATGAAAATTACTATTTTTTAATTTTAAATTTGTTTAAGAACAGGTTACACTCAACAAGAAAAATATATTTTTTAGAACCAGTTAGTGGTTTTTATATATCATCGGGAAGTAATGGAAGTGCCCAACCTGATTATGGAAGGTGGCGCAGAAGTTGTAACCTAAAGTTTTTTAACTGTAATTTTTTTTTAATAAATGCATATTTTTTGTGTTGTTTTTGGATTGTGCACCACCAAAACCAGCGATTGGGCGTGCCTCGAAAGTGTTCGCTACATCAAATAATGGTAAATGATGAACCGTTCATAGCAAAAGTTGGTGATTTCTATTCTCATTATACTCATTATGACGAGCTAAATTCCAAATTTTATTTTTGACAAAAACACTGAAATTTATAATTGAGCGAAAGCTGGCTTCTATGCGCATTTCACTGGTAACGTAGGCCAGATCTTACAACTACAATTCGATTCGGAAAAAAACCAGCCAATTGAAGGGGAATGTACGAAATGTAAAAGCTTGATATTCTAACAAGGAAGACCTGAGTATTCAAAATTCCTATTCACTTTATAGTCTTATTTAAATATTATTTTTAGCTTTCTAAAGTCTTTGGAAAAAGGTTTCGTGATGATCTGGCCTAAGCAACCAGTGAAATGCACATATACGCAAAGAAAAAACATGGTTGTGGTAAACCAACTCTAAGAGCAACATATTGATTGATAAGATTCATGATTGTTGTTAACATACTACGATTATTATTGAATCATATTATTGATCCTGTGATCATCAATGCGACCAGTCTGTGTACCTTTTCAAGCATCGCACGGTACCTGCCCTTGTCCAGCGCAGGCCACCTTCCTCCCAAAACGAAAACAAATTTAAAAGATTTTGTTTCTTGTGCTTTATTCCCTATTTTTATTCTTGATAAAAATACTGAAATTTATTGTTGGAGGATTAACTGTTTCTATGCGTATATCGTTGCAACTAAGACTTTTTGATAAACTGTTAATATTTTAAAAATCTTGCTCATTTGTATTTTTTTAAATTAATATGAAAAAATTAACATAAGCCCTATCGTCAAGACTTTGACTCAAAGCTACAGAGAAAAAAGTGTTTTATAAATTAAAACAGTATTTAAATTTAATTAATGTGATAATTGAATCAATTATTTTAAAATCAAAAATTATTTTTGGGAATGAAATATTTTATTAATTAATTCATTTATTAATGATGTGCTAATAATCCCAATTTTTTTAAATGAAAACACTGAAATTTATTGTTGTGGGAAAGCTAGTTCCTATGCGCATTTCGCTGGTTGCTTAGGCCAGCTCGTCAGGAAACTTTTTCCAAATACTTTAGAAAAGCTAAAAATATTATACAAGTAAGACCATAAAGTGAATAAGAATTTTAAAACACTCAGGTCTTACATGTAACAATATCAAAGCTTCAACAAAGTCACAACAATAAACCGTCAATTTTTTCTTTCTTACATTCCCCTACAATTGGCTGGGTTTTTTCCAACACAAATTGTAGTTGTAAGAGGATAGAAAGAAAAAAACAAAATTAAAAAAAACAAGATGCTTAAATAAAGCAGCTTGCCATTTCAGTTTTTTATTTGCCGGGCACATGCAAATTTATTATCAAAAATTATTTTTGGGAATGAAATATTTTATTAATTAATTCATTTATCAATTATTTTTTTAGTTGAAAAAAAATTAAAAATTTTATTTTGATTTAATTAACATTTTAGTTGTTTTGAAATAAATTTTCAATTAAAACTTTGATTAAATAGCAAACAATCTTAATTGATTTTTTCGTTTAAAATAAAATAATTTAAACATGTAGAATTGTTGTTGGGAATTGTCAATATTTATTTAAATGAATTAACACATTGTTTGAAATGGCAACGTTTTTTGATCACTTTTTTAATTAAAATTAAAAATATAATTTATTGAAAATATTTTTTCAAAATTTGAATATTTTAAGTAATCATTATAATCAATTTGTAAGAGGTGCAAAATCCACAACTTGTTTGCTTGATATTATGAATTTGGAATAAATTTGGTGTTTGGAGAAATTTAATAATTTTTTCTGTGTATGCCAGGCACGAACATTGAGTATTTAAATTAAATTGACTTTTATTTAAATACGATTACAAATCGCAAAGCTTCTTCGTCTTCTTCTTCTTTCTAGTACCTAAGTAAAGTTTAAACAAGCGTAATCAAGCATTATCCAGAAACTTTTGTCTACAACATCCTGCTGTTACATGTTTTGAAACCACTGCTGTTCTAAAAACAAAAATAAAATAAAATCCCTGCAACTGTGGAATAATAAAGCTGCCATAAAATGCTCAAATAGATATTCATTGCATTTGATAATGCAGCTTTTAATAATGTTGTTGCGAGGTAGTTGCTTCTATTTCTCTTTTTATTGCAATTGCTGTTGCTTTATTTCGCTTGTTGTTGTTACTGAAATTTAATAGCAACAATTGAAATGCCATTGCTTGGAATGCTCTTTTAGCAACAATTGTTAAATTGGCGATGTTTAGTGTTGAACGCTTCAATAGTTTTACACACACACTCAGCAATGTTTATTTAGATGGAAATAGTTGGCGGTGTATTCAACAGGAATCATATTCCATGCGTTTGGTGGTATAAAGAAAAAGGTTTCGAGGTGAATACGTAGAAAACATTTGCTAGTTACATGGATAGTCTAGTCATATTCATATGTACATGAGCTCATATATTTATTTCTAAATGATTTCGGTTACTGTTTTACTGCTCTTTAATCCTTTACATCTTCATAAATACCTACAGGTTTATGAGGAGGGCAGGTTTTTAAGCTTCTAACTGCAAAAATAGACTTTTGAAGCTCTTGCAATATTTTTAGCAAAATTCTTTAATTGCGTTCATTGACATTGAGCAATTAATTTCTAAACCAAAACAAATCGATTTTGGCCATTATCGACTGGATCCATAGTGTCTGGACTCTATTCTTCGCAGAAATTTCTAGTAATCGAAGTATTATTGCCAAATTGTGGCTTATTACTAAAATAAAGTGACCATTTAAATTTTTTTTTTTAGGACCTGCACTCACGGGATGATGTCGTTTTTATTAGACAGACAGGTTGGTACTGCTGTTCTTGACTCAACGTTGACGCTTTTATTTAGGTATGCCATTTCAGCGTAAAAGCTAAGTGGAAAAAAACGTTCCGTTGTTAAGCATATGAGTGAAACCGAAGCAAATTCCATATGACTATATAAACGAAATTACTTGTCTAGAACTGTAGGTAAAAATTGTACGTTTGTACAAACCTTTTGCGTTGTTAACTGGGGTATTTGACAAAAGATGAAAACATTTTTGTAGAAAAATTTAAATGTTGAATATTAACCTAACTGCTCGCGCTGATTAGCGATAAATGTAATCATTAAAGCTTTTGCCACTGTTATACGAGTATATGAGCAAAATTTAAAGTTGATTGGTTTCGTAAAAAAATAATTATTTTTTTTTTACAAGTAAAATTCCAACTTTATTTATAAAATAGGTTATTTTTACAAAAACACTGTTTTCACTTTTCACAAAATTAACTATTTATTAACAAATAAAAGGTGTAGGTTGAATCAAAGAATATGACTGAAGAATAAGTTTTTAAAATTCTTCTTTTTAATACAAATTATAATAAAATAAAATGCTTATTCAATTCAATAAAAATAAAATGTTTAAAAAATTAATTCTTAAGAATTATTGCTAAAGAAAGTTCCAATAAAATAAAATGCTTATTCAATAAAGTTAATTCTTAAGAATTATTGCTAAAGAAAATAAAATAAATTATTGCTAAAGAAAGTAAAATAAAATAAAATGCTTGTTAATTCTTAAGAATTGTTGTTTATTACAAAATAACTTAAAATTATTCTAAATTGCGAAATCATTCTGTTCTGGTTTTAATGGTTATTCATTGATCTAAGTTACTATTTTTAAAGTTAAGCATTCCTGGATTTTGTGGGTTAATGGATTTATGTAACAAATGTGAATGCAGAAGAGTGCAAGTATTAAATGTTTAAGTGTATTATGTATGTTTATAGATCAGAATGATTTATATTATGATTTTATTAGGGGTTACTATAACTTATATGCTCGGAAAATGCATAAAGATTATGGCGTAAGAAATAAAAAAACAAAATTGAAAGTAAAAAAAAAATTGTAATGTAATGTCTGCACCAGTGTGGCCAGATCTTAAAAATTTTTACAGCTAAATCTGGCATTAGACAAAATACTAAAAATAATTTAAAAATAATTAGTATTGTGGTTATTTTATTGAACTGTTAATGGTTTTTAATCCAAATTTAGATATTTTAATTAGGCTTAAGTTCATTGAATTTAATTTGCATTAAATTATTTGTATGAAGAAAGGAATTTTTACAACATGGAAGATTAATTAAAATTGTTATTGATAATTTTCATTCTTGACTGACCTGGGATTCGAAGGAGGAGACCTAGTGGTTGAGGTCGAAACATGTCAGGGTAACCAGCCGCCTGGGTTCGAATCACACGCCAGACAGCCTGGCTTCGAATCCCAGGTCAGTCAAGAATGAAAATTATCAATAACAATTTTAATTAATCTTCCATGTTGTAAAAATTCCTTTCTTCATAAAAATAATTTAATGCAAATTAAATTCAATGAACTTAAGCCTAATTAAAATATCTAAATTTGGATTAAAAACCATTAACAGTTCAATAAAATAACCACAATACTAATTATTGTTAACAGCTAAGGCACGAGCTATGTTTACATTTGTCCTTCAAGTTGTGCTGAAAAAGGTCAACTAGAAAAAAGAAAGACAAAAACAGGAAAAACAAAAAAATGTACTTTGGACTTCAAGAAGAATTCTTGACAAAAGTACGAAAAAACAGAAGTAAGGAAAACATGTGAGATCAATTAAAAATGGATAATCATTCAAAAAAGCAAATTTCGATCTACCAAAGGTTAAAATACAATTTGGTTTAAGGATTGATGTTTGACTACTGACGTCAGCAGTCATCGATGGCTGCGAGTGTAAGACGGCAAATCCCTCTGAGGAGACCTAGTGGTTGAGGTCGAAACATGTCAGAGTAACCAGCCGCCTGGGTTCGAATCACACGCCAGACAGCCTGGCTTCGAATCCCAGGTCAGTCAAGAATGAAAATTATCAATAACAATTTTAATTAATCTTCCATGTTGTAAAAATTCCTTTCTTCATACAAATAATTTAATGCAAATTAAATTCAATGAACTTAAGCCTAATTAAAATATCTAAATTTGGATTAAAAACCATTAACAGTTCAATAAAATAACCACAATACTAATTATTGTTAACAGCTAAGGCACGAGCTATGTTTACATTTGTCCTTCAAGTTGTGCTGAAAAAGGTCAACTAGAAAAAAGAAAGACAAAAACAGGAAAAACAAAAAAATGTACTTTGGACTTCAAGAAGAATTCTTGACAAAAGTACGAAAAAACAGAAGTAAGGAAAACATGTGAGATCAATTAAAAATGGATAATCATTCAAAAAAGCAAATTTCGATCTACCAAAGGTTAAAATACAATTTGGTTTAAGGATTGATGTTTGACTACTGACGTCAGCAGTCATCGATGGCTGCGAGTGTAAGACGGCAAATCCCTCTGAGGAGACCTAGTGGTTGAGGTCGAAACATGTCAGGGTAACCAGCCGCCTGGGTTCGAATCACACGCCAGACAGCCTGGCTTCGAATCCCAGGTCAGTCAAGAATGAAAATTATCAATAACAATTTTAATTAATCTTCCATGTTGTAAAAATTCCTTTCTTCATAAAAATAATTTAATGCAAATTAAATTCAATGAACTTAAGCCTAATTTAAAAATGTTAAAAATAATGCTAAAATATTTTAAAGATATTTAAAAAATGTATTAACAGTATCAAATTTTATTCGAAACTAAATAAATCTTAGTGACTTATTTTTTTTAACGAAATTTTAACAAAAATGTTTATATTTAAGCAAGTGCGTAGGTTTTGGTAAAACCTAAGCTACATATAAATATGTGGCACAAGTAGTTGAGATTAAAATTCTGATACCTGTAAAATTTAAACGATTTTATTTTTATGCTATACAACATTTTTTTGATCATTTTATTTCTTATAGTTTAAGAAAAAAAAATTTTTTAAATTATTATTTTTAAGCAGTTTAGACCAAAAAACTTTTTCAAACATTTTACACTATAGAATTTTTTTATCTAAATAAAAAGCGAAATTTCCTTGCACTGTAATATCGTTATATCAGAGGTCAAATAATTATTACAATCAACATGATGAGGGCATTTCTAATATTTTTTTCTTACCTTTCATACGAAATTTCATTTTGGGTACAACTATATTTAGTCAAAATTTATTATAATTTGTAAAAAAAATTTAAGTAAAATCAACAAAACTATTAGTAAGAATTTTTAAAATAATGCTAAAAATAATTTATCAAAGTGCTAAATAAAATGCCAAGTGCTAAATGATAATTTTGGAGCTAAATACAAATTTTCAATGCTAAATTTAGCTGAAAAAATGTCCATACTGTTCTGCACAATTTACAAAAAAAAACTAATAAAAAATACACATTCGGCAACGCTGATCAAGCAACAATCGTAAGACAACCTGCTTGTATGACTGCTCATGCGAGACTTAATTGATTTTCTGTTTTTCTTCCGTACGTGTGTCACAAAAAGGGTATTTTCATAAAACTAATTGGCACAAAAAGAGGAATTCTCAGAAAACTTGAAAAACAAGAAGATTTCCAAAAATTCCAACTTATTTACTAAGTTATTTTCAATGCAAACATAAACATTAAAAAAAAAATAAACATCTTATGTATAAATAATACATTATACTCGTATATGTACATGGATATATAATATCAATTACAAATTGTTTGAGAAATACATATACAGTCGAACTTCCCTATAATGAATCTGGATGGGACCAGAAAATCACTTCATTATAAAGAAATTTCATTATACAGAACTTTAAGTTTTTTTCACTTTTATTTATACAAACCGGTATTTTAGTTTCGATTACACGTCCACATACGAAGGTTATCGATTTGACCTTTGCAACAATAATATCCTTAAAAGGTCAAGTTTGAAGTCTTTTGCATTTAGTGCTTAATTGCTTGTTTCTATATATTAAGAATTGTCTATTAAATATGGTGCTGGAAAATAAACTGCTTAGCTACCAAACTTTATGTGGTACTGCTTTAACTTTAACTGATCAAATTTTTTTAAAATGTTGCAACGTTTTCTTTCACTGAACAGCAGAGAGCAACTGTAATCAACATTTTTATCACGGAACCTCTTTCTTTTAGTCCTATTTTCATCTTTGGGTAAAGCCTAATAGAAAATTTTTTGAAATAATTTATTATATGGAGACAAAAATGTATGAAATTCAAATTTGGATAATTCTAAAGAAAACATCCCGGTATGGAAATTTATTATATGGAATTCAGAAATAATTCGCTCAGCGGATGCACTACTATGAGGTAAAGTAAAAACATACGAAGATATACAGTGAGCCACATCCAAATTGAACACTTTAATAATTATCATAAACTTTGTGTTAATAATAACGCTGTGCTAGTTGATAAGCGGGGCAACAGGTACTTTAACCTAATTCGGGTACGCTGAATCCAATGTTTCTTACCGATGTTTGAGGTTAGCTTTTGTTTTCGAGATATACCGCTATTTCGAAGCTGTAGGTTGCACAACATATATAAGCGTAACAAAAAAACAATTAAACTTTGCAACTTCGTTTTTTTATACGTCTAGAAAAATTAAAAGCATAGCTGCATTTTCCAGTTTTTTATGATTTTTTAAGAACAAAAATTTCGAAGTTTTGATAAAAAAAATGGTTTTTTCAAACGATGATTAGTTGTGCCACCTCCTCCATTTTCAAAATAATGTTCAACTTTGAATGTGGCTCACTGTAAAAGCTGGCTGGTACATCTGAGTTCCTTGACTGCCAATATAAAAATAAATTAGTTCAAAAAGGGGCAAAAGGGATAAAAAAAAATACGAAGTGATACTAAAGTGGATTTTTAAAAAAGGGGCAAAGAAAGTGGAAACGCAGCCAAAAAGGTGCAAAATGCGACTTTAGTTGCATAACGGTAACGCTGGGCGGCAAAATTATAAATATAGTTTTGATTTAATTAACATTTTAGTTATTTTTAAATTAATTTTTAACTAAAATATTAATTAAATATCAAAAATTATTAAGCGACTTTTTCGTTTAAATTAAAATAATTTAAACGTGTAGAATTGTTGTTGGAAATTGTCAATATTTAATTAAATAAATTAAAACATTGTTTGTAATGGCAAAGATTTTTGATAATTTTTTTTTTTATTAAAATAAAAAGTATAATTTAATGAAAAAAAAAATATTCACAATATTACAATTTTTAGTAATCAATATAATAAAGAACTATAACAAACTATATAACAGCAAACTATTCCGGACTATATGTGATGCATATATTTAAAAACCTTTCCACCCTCTGGTGTTACATCCTCTGGGAAAATCAGATATAGTCAATACCTAGAGTTCGGCAGCACTTGAAAGTGACAAATCTTTTGCGATCACAGCTGACTACAGATTTGATCTGGTACCACAGGAGTAAGTAGCCCCTGTTGGCACCAAACCCAACTGACTATTGGCTAAGGCCCCTTCGAGAACCACGTGCTGATTAAGGTTTGGGCCCAACGTCGTGCGTAGGCGGATTAAAAAAAGTCAGATGAATATCGGATTTTTCACCATTTATGGGAAAGTTCGGCCTGCGGGAAGATCTCTCTAGAGGCTGTTGCTATTTAGCAGATGTTACAGACTATATGAATGTAACGGAGGTAAGCTAACTCCTGAACAAGGCGTAAGTGTACAATTCTGCCTAATTATGGTCTCCAAATTGCTACCTGTTTGTGTTGGTTGTGCTCACATACAGGGGCGGTAGATTAACGCATTATTAGTCTCTCAGTGTTTAATATGCCAGCACGGCAGGAAATATGCCAACATGGCAGGCGTCCATGTTGGTTTCTCTTGAACTCATACCCTTTCCAACTGTAATGGAGAGTATACATACAATTAACAATAACTGATTTCCATTGAGGTTTTTCAATGCATTTAAAAACTTGCCCTGCTTATTCGTAAACAACTGTTTTAGTATTTACTTACTCCTTGTTTTAACCAGAAATCATGCGAGTAGAAAATCGTTTAGATCGTCTCTATTTATTTGCTTGTGCTAAAGTATGTACATATCTCTGAAGGAAAAGCATCCTAAAGTACATATGGAATATTTAGTTAAGTCAAGTGGAAAACAAACATTTCGCTTATTGAATTGTTAACGGATCAGTTGATTGCAAGTTGCAGAAAATCGAGTACATCTGAGATTCCCAATGATTTTTTTTCTTAAAGCCTTCAGGGAAACCGCATTTTTAAGGTCCTGCAAAAAACCTTGGATTTTTTTATTGCAAATAAGTAAATTATCACTTATTTGTAGGGCGGGGGTTTTCGCAGAGACTTCAACCCAGCTGTCTACTATCTACTTGGAGATGGCACGAGTTCCGGGCTCTGACCAAGTGTTCCCAGGTTATATATTTCAAGCATTCGCTTGAATACAGCGAATGTGAGAATTTGAACAGTTATAAGTAACCGAAATGCGTCGTAGGAAGTAGGTAACAACTGATAGCAACTAGTCACTTAAGCTCAACTGTAGTTAGCCGCCCCAACGCTATGATGGGTGCTTAGGCCTATTCAGTAAATCCTCGTAAACACGAGATGATACAGAATAAATTTATTTAATTTAATTTAATAAATTTATATAAGACGCCCTATGTTCTATATGAATGTATTCTGTGAAGTTTAATGTTTTACAAAAGGTGTTATTAAAAGGGGTATAAAACTTTAACAGCCGTATTCATAACAGAAAGTTGGCCACAGTTTGTACAATACGTACAACGATCTGCTAACTATAATGCCGATTAAGCTTAGCAACTTGTTAGCACAGAGTGTATTCATAACAAATTTTATGCGTCTGCTAGCTTTTATTAAATCAACTCTGAATATTAATTATGTCACATTCTATTACCTGAAAATGCAACTTGTTTGCATTAATCATCGCTGGTTTTGTCGTTTCATTAAATTTTTTTTTTTTTGTTTGGGGAGGGTCATTTAAAATATTTTTCAATTAAAATAAATTTAAAAAAGGACTCTTAATTAAAAAAAAGACAGTTGATTAAAAAAAGCAAACTAAATTATTCAACATTAAATGGCTGTTTCCACAAGTTGGCAAAAGTTTGCCAGCTCGTTAACAAGAGTTTAGCAAATCGTTAGCCAGACTTTGGTAAGTGTATTATAAATGATCTTTGTGCTATCTTCATACCAAATTTTCGTTATGAAAACGGCTGTAAGTGGCAACAACGTTTAACTAGCGGCCGTTTTGTACGCAGTCAAGTGCTTTAAGCTGGAGGTCCACACCACGCGTTTTAGCCTCCACGCATTGCATGAGTTGTATACCTTACTTGCGTTCTACGGTTCAAAATACATGCAACGCTTCTGATGCGGTATCACCACAAGTGAAAATAAAATTTCATTTGTCAAAATCAGCTAATTTATTCGAACGCTGCTTGTGACGCTTACAAAAGTAGAAAGTAAACCTACTTTTCGCGTTGAACGCCTTAATGCATATTAGGCCTTTGTACGTGAAACTTGTTACATATAACTACACACATTCTACTTTTTTGACAGCTGCCTAGACAGCAAAAAGGCGTGTAACGCGTGGTGTGGAACTCAAGCTTTAGGTTTAGTTTGCTTTGGTAGTTAAACATGAAAAGACTGACGCCTGAACAACGCTTCCAAATTGTGCAAATTTATTTTGAAAATCATGGTTTTGTTCGAATTTTGTTTAGCGATGCAGCTCCCTTTTGTTACAATGGATACGTCAATAAACAAAACAGCCGTATTTGGAGTGATGATAATCATCAAGTGTATGTTGAGACACAGGTTCATCCAGTAAAGCTGAATGTTTGGTGTGCTTTATGGGCTGGTGGGATCATTGGTCCGTACTTCTTTAAAAGCGTCAATGGTGACTGCCATGATTTCTGACGTTTTCGATCATCAATTGAACAACAATGATGTGCAGGAGCTGTGGTTTTCACAAGACGGCGCCACATGCTATACAGCTCTTGCCACAATTGATTTATGGAAGGAATCTTTTGGTAAATACACATAGCTTCACCTTTCGGATCCGTAAATTGGACTCCAAGAACGTGCGACTTAATGACGCCAGACTATTTTCCGTGGGGATATGTGAGGTCGCTACACCCAGAGAAAAAATATGTTTAAATATGGTCACCTCCAACAAAACTATTTTTAAATAAAATTGTAAACATACTGTGGTTATTTTAACCATATTATTGTCATCGATAACCATAAAAAGTAAAACACCCCAAACCATATTATGGTTTAATTAGTCCTTAAAAACACATTATTGTCATATTTAACAATAACATGTTTAGAGGCAACCATAATATGGTTGGGGCTTCTTGATGGATGACTAAATTAACAATAATATGGTTGTCGGTGACAACAATATGGTTAAATTAAACATAATATGTTTAACATTTTCTTTAAAAATAGTTTTGTTGCAGGTGACCATATTTAAACATATTTTTTTGTCTGCGTGCAGTAAATGCCGATAAGCCCGAAACGTTCGACAACTTGGAGGACAACATTTGCAAAGTTATTGCCGATATACGGCCACAAATGTTGAAAAATGTGTTCGAAAATTGGACCTCGAGATTAAGCCACGTCCGAGCCAGCCGTGGCGGTCATTTAAATTATAATGCGAATAAAGTAAAATTTCGTATAGAGTAAATTTTACGTCAATTTAAGAAATTAATTATTGTTTTTTTTTGTATTTCAAACTCCTATACCTCGATAAAAACACCCTTGTCTAAGCATATTTACATAAAGGATATATATAAAGAAATAAATAATATAATTTGTAAAAATAAACACGGTTCAAAATTTGATTCAATTCAGTCTGGTTAGCACACGAAGACTTTATTAACACTCAACTCACAGCACCATCTAGCAGTTTCTTGAACCTTTTGCTATGATTCTTTATAATAATAAAAATTATTAATAATAAAAATTATTAAACCATTACTATAATGCATTTTAATTAAAAGACTACGTTTGGGAATAACGATCATTTTACCATAACACAAGCAGAGAAAAAAACATGGTTGAATTATGGCTAAAAAACCCGTATGCAGCCCAATTATAAATAAAAATTCACCGGGTGTTTTATTCCTTCTCCCATTTTTGATATTTAAGTTCTATTGTAAAAATGGGAAAACGGAAAAAACTCCTTGGGAATTTTTATTCATAATTGGGCTGATTATGGTCCCTGCAGTTGCAACAAAGAAACCATTAACAATATTTTTTTCACAATTATTAATATTTTTTTTCTATTTAACAATAAAGTTTTTTCCTTTCCTGAAACTTCAAATATGGTTAAATTTAACAATATAATATTTTAATTAAATAAAAACTACAATCATACACTTAAATATATTACGGTTACTTTTCCCATATTATTGTCACCGGCAAGCATGTTATGGTTCATCCATCCAAAAGCCTTTACAATATTATGGTTGTCCTAGAACATGTTAGGGCAACAATATTTTTGAAATTATAAGGCATTGTATGTTTAATTTTAAAATAAAAATAATATCCTTAAAAGCAACAAAATTATGGTTCTTTTGATCTCTATAATATTTGAATGCTTTTCAATTACATACTTGATTGGTTGGCTAATATTCTCAATCCTTTTTTTTAGGTATTGATTAAAATAAATAAATTGACGTGGTATAAATAAGTAAAAAAGAAAGAATGCTAATGAAGGTCGTTACAGGATGGAAAATTGATAAAAAGGGATTAGTAATGAAAGTGGATCATAACACGGATCATAGCAGACATAAAAAACGAAATAAAATTACAATTTGACACTTAATAAAAAATAGGTGAAAAAATAACCATAAAATGGTTAACCTTGACCTTATTATTGTTAATTCTGACCATAATATGGTTACGTTTGTCTAAAATTCGGCAAAATTTTATCCATACAATGGTTAATTTTGAACATAATAATATGGTCAATTTTAAAAGTTATAATGGTTAATATTGACTAATATATGGTTAATTTTTAATAAATTACTGTTAATTTTTACCATATCATGGCTGATTTCGGGAAAATTATGAACATTGATAAAATCCAACCACACTGATAGAAAAGGCGTCATAACGCTGATGTATTTTGTCATAAGTACTATGACAAGTGTCTTCGTTTTTTACCCATTACACTTTACATCAATGTGATGTCAGCCTTTAAATCATGATACATTGGCATCACAGAAATGACGAATCGTAGTCGATGTTATAAAGCATGGCATTAGTGCGATGACAAGCTGCCATCAAATTGAGTCATTGTAACTGACCTTAAGTCAAATTGAGACAATATCATTATTAACTTACCCGTGTTACACATGTTTGTTTCACTTTTGATGTATTCCGCCCTTTGTTAGCAGAAGAACTCTCTATAATAATATACCAGCAGCATGCCGGATATGCTTTTCTTAATAATTCTACATGAAAAATTTGATGTATTTAAAAAAGTAATAAAAAAAAAAGAATATGGGAAATTTTGATTCTAATTTTGCTTTTTAAACATGAAAATAATGTGAATAATATATTATGACATGAAATATTATGTCATCGCACTGATGACAGTTTGTCATTGCACTGATGATAGTTTGTCATCACACTGATGACATGATAAATTATGTCATCCCACTGATGGGATATTGTCATCGCACTGATGACAGTTTGTCATCGAACTGATGACAGTTTGTCATCGCACTGATGACAGTTTGTCATCGCACAGATGACAGTTTGTCTTTACTGATGTCAAAATACATCAGAGTTATGACGCCTTTTCCATCAGTGTACACAAAATGTGGCGTCGAATTTATGTCACTGTAGTCATAGCATAGATGACGCATAAAATATGACAAAATTTTAGGATGACGTTCGTCATTGGATTGATGTCACTTTTTGCCTCATTTGTGCCATTTGTAATAACACTGATGTCAAAATTTTGATGTTATAGCATCATCAATATGAAGACGCATTTTTCTATGAGTACATGGTATGTTGCTCTTAGAATATGGTTACCTCCAACCATAGTTCTTTTCTGTGTGCAGTCTTACTGAAACAACACAACCATTGCGCATAACATTCTTATACTAATGCAACTTACAATTTACTTTTATAAGACAACTTTTAATGAAACTCCAAATATGTTATTCTTCAACATTTGAGGTTCTATTTTAGCCCTCTATTTAGGAACTGCTGAACTTAAATATATACTGTTAATAAACACTCAAACATATGAATTCCGTTTGTTGTAACTACTATAGGAGACTGCGAAATTTTATACTGGCAATGACTATATGCAACTTTTGGTTGGTATATGAAGAATACATGGAAATTACAAAGTTTAAAAAAGTTTTTACAGTTAAAGATTCATTATGGAGGCAAACATTTAAAGCATTATTACGATTTTAATGATCGTCATTAGAAAACAACATTTAAGTACTTTGGAAAGCAAAAAACAGAATGCAAATGTTTTTAAAAATGTTTGATTTTGTAATTAGTCTTAATTAAAGGTTTAGTGAAGTTTTACGATTAAGTTAAATATTTAGTTACACACTAATCTTTTATTTGTTTATCTTATTATTGGTGTTATTATGGATGTTCAAAAAACCCCCAAATTTAAAACACTAATGCTCTGTTCACACTTGGGCTGTAAAACGCGTTTAAGCAAAATGTTGATTAAGTTAATCAAAGTCCTTCACATAACATTTGCCATGATTAAGATGACAGTTGATTAATAAATAAAACACAACAAACAAATTTATATTTCTTTAACCCTAACCGTACTGACAAGATTTTGTACGTAGACTCCTGATAAAACTACCTGGGTACCCGTAAGTAAGTTTAAGCATTTTGTATAGAAAAAGTAAATATAATATAAGTTTTCATTTTGTATTGCATTTAGAATTAAAAATGTGTATATTTATTTATTTATTTATTTATTTATTTGCACTGGTATCACTGCATAAAATAAACCCTTGGAATTTAACATTTTGTGGAGGGTGCAGCAGTTATTTTTCAGTGCGTGTTGCACATTTGCCGTTTACAGCCATCACATATTTTGCGTGTTTTGCTATCCGATTTCGAATCAATAGAATCAAATATTACAATTGATAATTTTTTTAACGTCACTCCCTTTGGCTTATGGGCTTCAAATGTGAGGAATAAGTCTTGTCGGAACTGTTCGTCAGAACAATGCGTATATTCCGAAAGACCTATGGCCAGACACAATGGATGATGTGGGAAAACACGATATGGTCTCAGTAAAAGTAGGACTGTTTTGTCTATTGTCACGAAGAAGAAGAAAGACAATGCACTATACTCGAGGGGAACCAGCTTTTAACGATAAGGAAGAAATAAATAAATATTACAGAAACTCAAAAGGCGGAGGAGATGTTATGCACCAAATGGTGTCGAAATATAGCACAAAGCCCAAAACAAGTAGCTGGCCCTTGAGCCTGTTTTTAACATGGTTGACTTGGCTGCTTTCGGTGCATATTGTATGGTCTCTAGCCGCAATCTAAGTGCAAAACCCTCAAAGCTTCCATTGTTGTTTTCTGATATAACTGGGCATGGAATTAGCAACTGAAAACATCCGTGCAGCTCTCTAAATAATGACAAATGAAACCATCCCTGATGAAGTTTCTCAGGATACTGCAGGCCCATCGGAAACATCAAAGCGGGTCTTTGCTACCTTTGTGTGGCTATTAATTCGGAATCCGATTGCAAAACACGCAAACTATATGATGGCTGTAAACTGCCAATGCGCAACACGAATAGCAAAATAATTGCTCCACGCTGCACAAAATATTAAATTTAATTTCCGAAGATTTTTGTTTGTAATGATATCAGTACAAAGTAAGATATCAAAATTTAATTATTAACAAAAACTACTATTAACTACTACTTTCGGGTAACCAGGTACCCTCATCAGGAGCGTAAGGAGTATTTGACTTTCAGTGGCTTTACAGCCAACACAAACAAATCAGTAAAACAGAAAATTATAAAAATCTTTAAAAAATATTTAGCTGAAGGAATTTGCGTAAACTCAACGTTGTATCATTTATTGTTTAAAAGATATTTGACTTCAAAGTTCGTTCGAATACCGGGGCACCCGTGTCAGGTGGGTTAGGGTTAAAGTATTAGAAGTTCTTAAAAATGTTTTAATAAAGTTATCAGGAGAATATTCGTATTTTAAACATATTAAGGATTAAATTGTGAACATGTAAGGCGCGAGCTCTATGTTTACATTTGTCCATCAAGTTGTGCTGAAAAAGGTCAACGAGAAAAAAGAAAGACAAAACATGAAAAACATAAAAATGTACTTTGGACTTTAAGGCGGGACATGTTAATCAATTAAAATAGATTATCATTCAAAAACTAATTTCGATCTACCAATAAAGCGGCAAAGACCTCTGAAGAGATAGTGCTTTTAGTATCGAAATGCGTCAGATCAACCTGTTCGTGAACGTGTGTTCGAACCGCACGGCAGTCAAGAATGGAAAATTATCAATAAATTGCATGTTGTAAAATTCCTTCCTTAATAAAAATAATTTAAAGAACCTTAGCCCAATTAAACATATGAAAATTTGGATTAAAAATATATGGATTATTTAAAAAACACTAAGATGAAATCGTGGTCGGTTGTATACTTGCGAGGTACGTTTATTGTGGTCGATGCTACATCATACTCAGTTTGAGGTATGCTCAGAAGATTTTATATGATCAATGAAATGATTTAGTTTTAAACATGTCAATTTGAAGTGATTAACAAATCGCCTAAATGTATCGTTAATCATCTCGATTTTGAAGGGATTAGAGATCAATCAGGTTCGAGATTCTTAAACGCGCTTAAAACCCCAAGTGTGAACATAGCATAACTCGTCTTTATCAGAATTAATATAGCCACTCATGTATAAATTAAATTCTCATTATTTCAAATATCCCTTTACGAAAAATGCCTTAGATTTACTACAAAAAAAATCCCAGCTATTAATTTTTCTTTATGTTCTATTCTCTTTTTTTTATTCTTTTTCAAGAAATCTGAAATTCTTATTGATACGTTTATTGAATTTCATATTAATTAACTTTATTATACAGTCGGATTTATTTTTATTACTCATTTTTTAATAAAGGACAATTTATGCAACACTTTTAAGGACTTAAAGGATTTCGTGCCCTAAAATATTAAAAATAATTTATAACAATATAATGCAACATAAATATTTGAATTTATTTTATTTTTAAAACAAAACAAAAAATTCTATACAAACAAATCTTAATTGTTGGAAGTTTGTGTAAATCCTGATATCATCCATACAAAAATTTTAGTTTTTTAATTTTTTTTTTTTTAAGCCATTTTGTGTTTATAAAATATTTTGTTATAACATTTTACAAATATATAACCCAGTAAATAATTTCACAAATATGAAATAAGTCAGAAAGTAAAGACAATCAAGCCCGGCCCTATGATAGCATACGTCAAAGAATTTACCCTATTTGGGACCGAGGGACAGTCATGGACCCGCCAGAACAAAATTAAGTTATGAGGTTAAGGTACATGTAAAAGTTCTTTGTGCCGAATATTTTTTAGTTATCTTATTCTATATGAAACCTGTTTGCCTTTAAGTGTTCTTAGGAAGGGAGTTTATTTGGAATCTTTGGCTAATTTTGGAGCCAACAGAACAACATATTGTTGTGACATAGGAGCTATCGTTAAAGTCATTGTCGCCAATTTGTATGTAAATACTAACATTTATAAGGAAATTATTGCATTAAAAGCTATTTTCGGGAGCAGTATTTGTATTAGAGCTATCGTCAATCATGGACCGAATCCAATAAAATTTTGTAAGATGATTTAGATTGATATGAAAGAAGTTTGGACCAAGCTTAATCTTAATACCATTATCATAAGATGGTTTGTGATAACAAAGACCCTATTTCGGAAAGAAGTTTATATGGGGGCCATATGATATTAAGGACCGATTGTCACATTTTGTACAGCCTTAGTCCTTGTGACAATAAGCACCAATGTACCACATTTCGTCAAATTATCTTTACCCGAAGAATACGTAAAAAAAAAAAGAAAAAAAAAAATTAACCAAACACAAACCCAGGGTACATTTGTACCCCATTATAATTTTTAATAATTTTTAGCTTTACAGCAGAAACTATTTGATTTAAACCCCGTTTAATCCAGATCTAACAAATTAATGAAACAATTTTTTATAACTGATACATTTTCTAATTGTTTATGATTTATTATAACAAAAAAATGATGCCAAGCAATAAATCAATATACGTTCAGTAGTCAAACAACGACAAAATACCACGCGAACATATAAACGGGGTACATTCGTACCAGAGATCAGCAATGAATCGCTTTTTCGCTACTCATACTGACTCATGAAATTTTAAGTATAAGGGAGTAGAACTCATTTAAACTCAACTACTCTGATTCACTCATACTCACACATTTAAAAATGACCTCAATTTGATTTGTAATTTCAGGAAAATACTTATAATACTCACATTGATTCAGCTCATTTAACTCATCCAAGTATATTTACAAGTTTAGTCATTTAACAGTTTCTAACTAGTATAAAATGTATAAAAATATAAAAAAGCATAAAATTGTAAGTTTATACAGAAACATTTTGGGGAAATTACATTTTTTTATTATTATTGATATTTATGCACATTGAGTTCTGTTGAATCTAAATCAACCACTACATAAATGTTCTAAGTATGAGTACGATGAGTAAAATCAAACTTCTGAGTGAATATGAGTTTCGATCGAATTACAATAAGTATGAGTGCGTATAAGTACAAGAAATTATGAGTCATGATTCGGCTCTACTCACTTTTTCACTACTCATTGCTGATCTCTGATTCGTACCCCATTGTAATTTTTACCTTTACAAAAAATTATTTTTTTTAGATTTCTTTAATCAAAACTTAAGCAAAAGTTGTTATATAATTTAATATATTTCATTACAAAGACCTTTGAACAGCCTCTTATTTGCTCTTTTGTTTCATATAAAAACTTTTGGGTAAACGGGTACCACGGATATGTGTTTGCGTATGTGTCATCCTTAGAAGCTTATAGTTATGGAACTGCTGACCCGAATTTCATAAATGGTCAATAAAACTACTAAAAAAAACTTAAATTTCCTAGATCCGAACTTTCAATACTCTTTTAGTATTGGTTTTTTAGGCTAGAAATTCTGGTTGCTGGTGGACATACGGTAACCCGGCATTGCGTTCTACGGTTAAAAGACCTTTGAACAGCCTCTTAGTTGCTCTTTTGTTTCATATAAAAACTATTGGGTAAACGGGTACCCCGGATATGTGTTTGCGTATGTGTCATCCTTGGAAGCTTATAGTTATGGAACTGCTGACCCGAATTTCATAAATGGTGAATAAAACTACTAAAAAAAACTTAAATTTCCTAGATCCGAACTTTCAATACTCTTTTAGTATTGGTTTTTTAGGCTAGAAATTCTGGTTGCTGGTGGACATACGGTAACCCGGCATTGCGTTCTACGGTTAAAAGACCTTTGAACAGCCTCTTAGTTGCTCTTTTGTTTCATATAAAAACTATTGGGTAAACGGGTACCCCGGATATGTGTTTGCGTATGTGTCATCCTTGGAAGCTTATAGTTATGGAACTGCTGACCCGAATTTCATAAATGGTGAATAAAACTACTAAAAAAAACTTAAATTTCCTAGATCCGAACTTTCAATACTCTTTTAGTATTGGTTTTTTAGGCTAGAAATTCTGGTTGCTGGTGGACATACGGTAACCCGGCATTGCGTTCTACGGTTAAAAGACCTTTGAACAGCCTCTTAGTTGCTCTTTTGTTTCATATAAAAACTATTGGGTAAACGGGTACCCCGGATATGTGTTTGCGTATGTGTCATCCTTGGAAGCTTATAGTTATGGAACTGCTGACCCGAATTTCATAAATGGTGAATAAAACTACTAAAAAAAACTTAAATTTCCTAGATCCGAACTTTCAATACTCTTTTAGTATTGGTTTTTTAGGCTAGAAATTCTGGTTGCTGGTGGACATACGGTAACCCGGCATTGCGTTCTACGGTTAAAAGACCTTTGAACAGCCTCTTAGTTGCTCTTTTGTTTCATATAAAAACTATTGGGTAAACGGGTACCCCGGATATGTGTTTGCGTATGTGTCATCCTTGGAAGCTTATAGTTATGGAACTGCTGACCCGAATTTCATAAATGGTGAATAAAACTACTAAAAAAAACTTAAATTTCCTAGATCCGAACTTTCAATACTCTTTTAGTATTGGTTTTGCAGGCTAGAAATTCTGGTTTCTGGTGGATATACGGTAACCCGGCAATGCGTTCTACGGTTAAAATTTCGTACTGTACTTTGCGCACAAGGTTTACATGGACAGCCAGCCGTATGGAAGGACATCGTTAGATCAAATCGAAAACTGATTCTGAGTCAACTGCTATACCTAAGGTAGGTATAGGAGCAATATATAAAGGTGTTGCAAACATCAGCGTTAACGCATAATACCCTCTACATTATTCTTGTGGGTGCTGTTACCAGATAAATTTTATACATTAGCGGCAAAACTGGACAAAAAAAACGGCGAAATCGGCACAATGTTTTCTAAAGCCTAAAAAAAAATCGACTAAAATTAAAAAATAAAAACATAAAATTTTTTGCAATGCTTGATTTAATCCTTGAATAAAAAGAAAAACAATCGAATTTACATAAGAATGTTTCAAATAAATAACTTTAACCCTAGAGTACTAACATAATTTTTTTCTACATTAGTATTGTTAGTCAAATCGGCTAACATGAATATAACTCCGATTTTTTTTGTTAGCTTCACATGAAATAATTTTAATATTTTTTTAATTTGATAACTTATTGTGTCCAGTGTCTAAAAAAACAATAATATGAAAGTTTTCCAAAATAATTTAATTTTTGCATTTATTTCATTAAAGGCGCTCTTCTAGGAACACTTTCTCAAACACAAATTTTTTAATGAAAAATAAAAATAAAAAAATAAAAAATAAAAAAATTTAAAATCATCGGTAATTTAGAAAACATGTCAAATAATACTGAAAAGGCAAAAAAAAATATTTTTTAGAGTTTTATTTACATTTGTGTTATCTAATTGTTAGTCATTTTGACTAACATGACTTCAAAAACTCAAAAAAAGCATTTACCACCAACTGAGATTACAAAAAAAATCTTTCTTAGCAGCAAAAAAAAGTTACGCGCAAAAATAAAAACAGTGTTAGTCAAAATGACTAACATTAGTACTGCATGGTTAAACCATTTATTTCATAAAATTAAAATAGAATTATATCAATCACTAGCGGATACTCGACGTGTGCTACTACCCTCCCCAACCCTCGTTGAACTATTTTTGAAAAAAGACATAGTTTATGTGTCTACCTAAATATAGATCTATCTATTTCTCAAATTTCATTGAAATCAGTTAGATCGCTTCCGAGGCAGAAATTGGCCCTTACCTCCCCGATTGAAAATAGTTTAAAAAAAAAAAAATACAGAAATATCAACATTGCTGTATTTCTAAAAATATCAGTAACGGTAAACGATGGCTTCTCATTTTTACTTATAACTTTTACGCAAAAGCACCGGTTCTACTTCTTGTCAATGTTAAAGATACTGTTGCTACCATACGCAGTGAAAAAAGTGATGCAAACATTAAATTTTAAAACAAATGGTAATTTTAAAGGCACATGTCGTCAAATCGCACTACGTTATTTTTATACCCACACCACAATAGTGGAGAGGGTATTATACATTTGTGCTGATATTTGTAACACCTTAAAATATTGGTCCCCACCTTTAAGTTAACCGATCGGCTTAGAATCACTTTCGAACTAACGATGTATGTCTGTCTGGTTGGCAAAATTTCTGACAATATTTTGTCTTGGTAGGTCGAAAACTATCCATGGGTCCCATATAAGCCCCCATCCTGAAATTTCATATAGATGAAGGTATAAAATAATTTTGTTCTTAAAGGGTGCCCATGGGTCGCAAAAAGGGCACACGAAAATTTGTTTTTAAGTACTGTAGTGTAGGGTATCATATGGTCGGGCTTGACCGACCATACTTTCTTACTTCTTGTAAAGATGTAAGATCGATAAAATAACGATAAATCGGCAAAAATTGCAACAGTGCACGGTGGTCCATTCGGGTTAAAAATCCATATGGTTTGCGGTGAAACATTTACCTGAAACATCCCATTTTGCAAAATCTCTTATAAACTCCATTTAAGTTGGGTTAACTTATTTGCTTTTTGGGTCGGCGGTTGAAGTGAATATCCAATGTTCCTTCTCCTGTATCCACAACTGCATCTCTAAATATGATAAATATGTGTCTTACATGGTGTCATATAAAATTGTTTTATTTTATTAACATTGTTTTGAATTTAGGCCCTAATCATGTAAAACGCAATACAACGCCAAAGATTTATATTGAAAGCAAAAACGATGCCATAAATAGTTTGTAATTTTGTTGTCGATTTCAATAGAAATTCATGTAACGTTTTAAAATTTTCAACGCCACAAGCTATGCAGCGTTTAAAATTTTAAAACGCAATGTGAATTTCTGTAGAAAGCAACAGCAAAATTGCAAAATATTTATGGCATCGTTTTTGCTTTCAATATAAATCTTTGGCGTTGCGTTGCGTTTTACATGATAAGGGCCTTAATTTTTGTTTGCAATATGTAAATTGGTGTATAGAAAAAAAGTACGAAAAAGATTTATATATTCGAGTTTCTAAAGACTCCCTAAATATGTTTGAAAGCTTCTTTAGGAGAGAAGAACACAATATAATTTTTATTTCTATGTTTATTACTTTAGAAAATAAATGGGTTACCAAAAAGGTACCAAAATTTAATCATTGCATTTTTTTCGTCCCTAAAACCTGCAAATTTTAAAAAACTACCAAACAAATGTCGATTTTAGTTTTGATTCAATTAGGTGATTCACAAAGTGTGCTATCAAGTCATATCGTCATAATGTCCTAAATAATATTTTACAATTGCTTAAAAAAAATATTGTTGTGTTTTAAACAATATAAAAATTGCAATGCTGTGTTCATTGATTTGTCATAACTGTACAATAGAAATCTAAATTACAAGCGGTTGCCCACAGCAGTCATATATATTTCTTGCAATTATTTTAAGACATATGAATTTACAACTTTATGACTGTCTTGTGAATCATCCAATTATTTTTTGAATTTAACGTCTACCCATGTTAGAACACGAGATATAAGGTTGCCAATATTACCCATTTCGAAGAATCCCAACTTATTTTATCTAAACATTGGGAGGGGAGTCTACATACAAAATTTTAAGCCTCTGGCTTAAGTTGTTTCGGCTGAGCGATATCACACAGTCATTCACGCTTTTTTTATATAAATAGACGGAGTCACACAAAATGCTCTGATTACCAGGGGGCACGTGGTGGCAGCTGAAATTTTTAAAACCTTAATACTTTTGATACTTAACAGTAGTAGATGTAATTAGCACTTAACCTCCCCTAGCAACAACTTTATTGTTATGATATTTTTAAATTTTCTATCGTTTAGCCAAATAAGTAACGTGCACAAAATCACAATTTTCACTTGGAATTAATAACAATCGATGTGATTATTAGCACATCATTAATAAATGAATTAATTAATAATCGTAGATTACTTTTATTTCAAAGTACAAAAATCAAATTTAAAAACCTTAAAATCACAAGAAAAATAATGATTCACTCTGCTTCAGTGTTAACAGTAACAGAGTTATTCAATACCCAAACTAAAAAATGAGTTATATATTTTGAAGTGTTAGCTATATTCTGTCATCAAAATTTTATTGGTATTAAAAAAAATAAATTGTTGGTCGGAATAGACCAGTGTGTGATTGTATGGCTATATTTAAACTACAAGATAGCAAATTTTGTAAAAGCTTGCAGCAAAGTATATCTATTAAATTTTTTACGGCGGCTTAAAGTATTGGCCAAAAATTTAGAACAGTAGAGTTAGAGCAGAGTAGTGTAAAGTAGAGTCAAGTGTAAAGTATTGAAGAAGAGAGTAGAGTGTAGTAGAATAGGCTACAGTTAGAGTTGAGTTAAAGTTAGAGTATAGTTACAGTTGAGTTTTATTAGAATAGAATTAGAGCAATCTAATATACAATATCTAATAACTTCTACTAAAATGTTGCGTGGTGCATCATGACAAAAAAATGTACAATTTTTTATGCACAAAAAAAATTCATATTTTAAAATTTGTCTAACTGAAAATAAAAGTTTTGTATGCACATAAAAGTGTTCTCTATTTTTCTGAATTTAGCTTGTCTATTTTTATATCATTCATTATGTTACATAAATATTTGATATGTAGTAAAAATTAAAACGGATTTTATATTACAACATTTTGTTATCAAATTGTCTAAACACATGCAAACAACATTCGTACACATACATGTAAAAGCTTGTAGGTATATTTATAACTTCAACAAGGTATATTTGAAAATTTTTATTAGGGAAGTACCGATACGGCTTTTCGTCAATACGATACCGATACTCAAACAAAAATATGGCCGATATCGATACCGATACGTATGTGGAATTTGAATTCAAGCTTAAATTAACAAAACTCAAGTAGAGTTAATTGAAAATTATACATAATTACAGTATAAGATATTATCAATATATAAAATTGATATTAATAAGATTTAAAAAAAAACAAAGAATTAAATTGAAAGTCATGGTAAAATTAACCAAAAATTCAAAATTTGTTTACAAAATATTAATAAGATTTTTGCTTAATAACCAACGTATTCTCAACTTTTATGGTAATAAACGATTTCGCCAATCCGATTGAATCTGACCTACAGTGGAAATAGTCTCTTAGATGCGACAGAACTCATTTGAAAACTTAAGAATTCCTGCGCCATTTTCTTCAAGTTTGGCTATAACAGGTCATTGCGCCTGTAATCCAGCGGATCAGCGTATCTAAGGTAACTCTGGATTTCTTTTTTAGCAGAATCACAGCATAGGATGGAAACAGGCTCATCCTCCTCGGATACTCTTATATTTTGTATACAAACGCTCTACAGGCCAGTTCTTGTAAGCTTTTCACAACTTATACTACCTGTAGGTGTGACCGGAATGCAGAGGCATGTTAAGCAGCTCAAACATTGTTGACAAACAATATCATATATATTATTTCTAAAGCACTTTTTTTGTCGGTTGCAAATATCTCCCATACCACCGCTTCATATTTAATGAATGATATCTCATTTTAAAGCTTATTTCTAACACTAATGACGAAAAATAATTAGAAATTGAAAAATTAATATTTTCATTGATAAAAACTATATTTTATATAGAACTGCATGATAATACTGTTGTCATTATGATTATATGTTTTTGTTCAAGTGTGGTAATACAGGGTCGCTTAATAGTAATGCAGTTCTAATAGAACTGCATGATAATACTGTTGTCATTATGTTTATATGTTTTTGTTCAAGTGCGGTAATACAGGGTCGCTTCATAGTAATGCAGTTCTACATAATATAGTATGTATAAAAATCCATTCTGGCAATACTGCATTTACTATAATGCCGTTTATTACTAAGTCAGTTATATATAATTGCGTACGTTTAAAGATATTTTTGTTTGCATTAAGGATTCGTACGGGCAAAAAGTTAACGATGATCATGTCATTACCTCTAACATTGTATTCAAAGAAGTATTATAAAAGCATTTAAACATATGTATGTATGTATGCAAATATGTATGATATATATTATGATTTCTAATATATTTATACTTTTAATAAAACGTATTGAAGTTACTAAAATTTCTATTAATTATTTTCATTTTATGTTACAAAAATGACAACTAACGGTGCGAAATATTCGCACGCGTTATCTAGTGTTTATATATTTTCTACGGCCTTAAATCTTTAAGTTAGAGCTAATGATAAGTCAGCCGCTAAATTTTGAGACTCCAAACTATTTTCCATCTTCGTTGATTTATTTATTATATGAAACAATTTCATTATTCTTATCATATCTTATCTTCTATGCAAAAAATAAGCATAGAAAATGTTATTATTTGTTCAAAAATACTACAAAAATAAATAAAAAGTATCGTCGTATCGACATCACAATATCGCCGATAACGATTTATCGGAAAATCTGAAGTATCGCAGATACATCGGCATCGGTGTTCGTTACGTCCCTAATTTTTATATACATATGCATTCTTAACACATATTGAATATATAAAATTTTTATATTTTTTTACTATATTTGTACATATATTTTCACTTACGTACACGCAACTAGAATAACAGATTTGTATGTGTATAGGAATATTAGTATATCCTCCACCACCACTAGTGGTGAATGAGGATACACTAAGTTTCACATCTAGGACACCATAAAGTATATATATTTTGGCTCCTTGAGTAATTCTAAGTTGACTTAGCCATGTCCGTCTGTCTGTCCGTCTGTTGAAAACACGCTCACTTTCGAAAAACGCAAAAGAAAAGAACAATCTTGGTCTCAAATTGCTTGAAGTTATCTTAAGCAGTTTGGGATTGAAATCCAATAACATCGGTTCAGTTGGCTCAAAACTATGGAACCACCACCCTAAACAAATTGATAATTTTGTTACAAAAACTAACATCAATGGTGGAATAATATAACAGTTTGCACAAAATTCCTTTAATACAACTACAAACCATACTGTTTAATTTTTTTTTAATTAATATCACAAATTTTTTAATTAAACAAATTTTTTTTTTGTATTTTTTAATTAAATTAACTTCAATATGTATTTGACATATTATGAAATATCACATATGTTTACTGTTTTTAATATGATGTTTTGAAAAAGGGCTTAAATACAATTTAATATTCATATAATTTTGAGCATGTTTTTGTATTTGTACTTTAACATGTGTTGTAATTAAACACATATTTTGTATGCATGTGTATGTGTAACACAGTAAAGGACTCCTTTTAACATAGGAAGTTTAACATGTGTAAATGTTTTTAGTTCATTGTATCCGTACACTGTTATTAACCTTATTTTATTACAGCGACTTCAGTTTTTAGCCTAATTAACGATGTAAATGTTAATTTGTGAAATGAATGTTGCATACACAAACTTTTGTTATGTTTGTTTTTTTTTTTTTTACAAATATTTTACTTTTTTCGGTTAAGCCGCAAATATTAGATTTGGAGTTCTATCAAGGCCAGTTGTATGAAAGTTTTTTAATATCGCGGTTAAATTAATTGGCTTGTGGGTTAGAAACGACATATACGGGCTTATAAATAGACTGTAAATGTGTAATTATTTGGAAAATAAAACTGTTTTTATTAGACTAGTACGTTTTTGATAGGGCCATTAAGGAAATTATTTTGAAATGGCTTTTTGCCCTCTTAGACAAGACACATTATCTGTGAAAAGATGAATAGTTGAAAATTGTACACAGCGGCCTCGATCTTTCAGACAAAACAATGCAGAATTTCAAAAACTTTAATTCGCTTTTGTTTCCAACTGGCTGGCCTTTTGTTTGATGAGTTTAACCCCAAACACTCCCACATATCCTTTTTATGCACATTTATCATCTTTTATTATCATATTAAATTTAAATTAGCCATTTATATGGTGTTAATTAAGTTCAAATAGTTGTAGTTTATATTCCAATATTTACTTGGTTTCCTGTTTAAATTAAATATATTTCGTTTATTCATTTTCCCTAGACCGCAAATCCATTTAGTTGAATTGTCTTTTAATTTCCTAACCAAATGAATTTGTTGCAAAATCAAAAATTTTCCAAGAAATTTTGTAAATTAAGTCAAGTTAATTGTGCACCAGGAAACCAGTTAAGAAAATGTATTTATTTTAAATTGACTATTAAGAATTAATAGTTCAGACTTAATTAAATCCAATAATGCAAGTGCTGTTTTAATAAACTTTAATAATTTTAATAAAATTATTAGAACAAATTAAAAAAGATGTAAACATTTTTAAATGTAAGCGACAAAAAGTTATTGAAATAAAGAAAAAATGCATATGTCTGGTTACTAAAATATCTGTATTTGTGTATAAATTATTTGCATTAATACATAAAAGTAAATTTTTTATTCGTTTCCTTTTTTCTATATTCTTCTAGCACGATGACACACAGTTTAATGACTCTGGACATATCGGGAAATAGAATGCAGCAAATACCTTACGAGGCGTTACAAAAACTACACTCACTGACAAGGCTGGTGGCCCAAAGGTAAGTTGAACTACAAATCGGTATAAAACAAGTTAAACTGATATATCCGCCTGTGCTAAATCTCATATATATTCTTCGCCGTTGTACTGATAAGCCAATTGCTTCGTAGCTCTTTTGGTATGGACGCCATCTTGCCAAAGTCCTTAAGCCGAAAGCATATTTGTATTTGTATTGGCGCTAGGTGAAATAATAGGTCGATTGTGCTGATTTTTAAAGCCAAACAAATCTCCTATATAGAGTTTATTTTAGCTCAAAAATTAGTATGGACTCTATCGTATCAAAACCCTTAATGTAAGAAGACAGTTCCATGGATCCCGGTAAAATAATTGAGCAATTTCGCTTATTTCTTATTAAAAATATTTCAGCTAAATTTGGTCCTGTTAGCTTATATGCCCATTATTGTACCAAAACCCTAATATTTTAAAAAATTAGTTGTTTTTTCCAAAACTCGGCCATTTTTTTTTTACTAATTTTGATAATTTAATACTGGTTGTGAACCAGCTTAAAATTTATTGAAGGTGCAAGTAAATAATAGTAAAAAACCCTTAAAAACCATCTTTTATTTAAATGCGCTAAAAAGAAAAAAATAAACTAAAAGCTTGTCGCGAAATTTAATTACTGGTATTTAGTTAGTTTAAAAGTTATAATCTACACAAATTAATCTCACGAAAAGCTTTTATATCCTATGAATTGTGTAATAACGTTACAAGTTAATAGTAAAAGTTTTAAAGTAAAAGTTTATTATTTTCTTTTTAACGCATTTAAATAAAAGCTTGGCTGTGGGAAAAATCGCCCAAAGAAAAATGGCCCAAAAAAAGAAATGAAAAATCGCCCAAAAAAATTCCATGTAAAATTGGGCCTAAATTCATATGAAAAGTGACCTAAAATTTTTGGGCTATTTTTCGTTATTGTTGGGTGATTTTTCGTTTTTTAAATTTGGGTGATTTTTCATTATGAAAAATCACACAAAAATGTTGTATGAAAAATGGCCCATTTTTTTTGATTTTCTCCTCTATGGTATAACAAACACCGGCTTCGCTTACTAAAGCTTCTCTGCACAGACGGCCTTCGGCCGGGCGCAAGGATTTTCTCCGCTATGGTATAACAAATACCGGCTTCGCTAACTAAAGCTTCTCTGCACAGCCGGCCTTTGGCCGGGCGCAAGGATTTTCTCCTCTATGGTATAACAAACACCGGCTTCGCTAAGTAAAGCTTCTAAAATCTGCCTTGTTTCCAAATGAAAGCCGACTATGCAGAGAAGCTTTAGTTAGTGAAGCCGGTGTTTGTTATACCATAGAGGAGAAAATCCTTGCGCCCGGCCGAAGGCCGGCTGTGCAGAGAAGCTTTAGTTATCGCAGTGTCCATGGACACTATGACACTTTTTGGAGTGTCATAACGTCCATGGACACTATGACACTGGACGTTATAACATGCCACCGGGAAAAAATTCGTTTTTTCTTTTTGGGTCATTTTTCATTTTTTTTTGGGTCCTTTTTCGTTTCTTTTGGGCAAAATTTCATATATAACTTTTTGGGTCATTTTTCATGTTCTGTTGGGCGATTCTTCATTTGGGCGATTTTTCATTTCTTTTTTTGGGCCATTTTTCTTTGGGCGATTTTTCCCACAGCCTAAAAGCTTGTTTTTTAAAAACGGGTTTTAACTTTTAATTTATTTTTCTCTTTTTAGCACATTTTAAAAAAAGCCGGTTTTTTAAAAAGCTTTTTACTTTTAATTTATTTAAAACTCGCATTCGTATTCTCAGTAGGTTCTTTCATTTGATACTAGGGAGATCAAACGGTTATTATTCGACCGGTTTTAACCGGTTATTTTAGTTTTGCCCAAGCCGGTTATTTTAAAATGTCCATTTTTCAAATATCGAATCAACCGTTAATTTTGGCATAAAAAACCGGTTAAGTCAATAATATGTTTTTTATATAAATTTTACTTACTCTTGTGGGTGATGTACCCGCTATTTAAGTATTTTTCTAACTGAATATTGGGCAAACTTAAACTTTTTATGAAGAATGTTAAAACAATATGTAACAAAAGTCGAAAAAACATTATAAACAATGTGAATACAAATCGCTTATAAAAGCGTGTGTTCTTGTAAAAAAAAACCCAAAAAAAATATACAATACTACAAAAAAGTGTTCAGTTAAACAGTAAATAGTAGAGTATCCACTCAATTAATTGTTGTTCGATTAATCGAAGAAATTGTTTGCCATTATTTGATCGAATATTTAAAATAGCCAATTTCAAATAACGAATAATTTATGTTAATTAATCGATTAAAATTAATTTCTTAAAAAATTCTACTTATAACAACTAAATAACAAGTTTTTATATGCTGTATCTATTGTATTACTTGCACTTCTGAGCATATTTTAGTCCCATTTAGATGTGGGTGTGTGTGAGACAAAACATGTTATAAACGATTACCTACTAATTCCATACGTAAGAATGTTCGTACCAAAATATCCTTTTGCATTTTGAGTTTGACGTTCATTGTAAAAAATTGTCAGATGGTGGGTTACCTGTTTTTACCCGACGTTTAATTTCTTTATTGCCTCTTACTATCGAAACGGCTGGATGAATTTTAACATTTTAGGTATTGTTAGATTCGTCTTAAAAACGGAAGTGTCCTTGGATAGTAGTTGAAGATAAAATCAAGGATTGTTGGCGCAAAATAGTAAAACGTTAAAGAAACACAATACCCAAACCTACAGAGTAGAGCTTTAAAATGAAGAAACATAAAGTTATCAGCCATGTTCGGTAAATCGAATACTTATGAGTGAAATTGATATCGAACAAACTTTGAAAAAGATCCAGCTTAAAAAGTTTCTTCATACTTTAAGTTCTTATCTAAACTTCTCTTAAAATCAGGAAAAATACGGTTTATAAAAAAAGTTAACTGAGATTTTAATTTTGCTTGATTTTCAGGATCATAAATTAGTTAAATTTAATTACGAATAGTAAATTTGTTTAAATAGGCTGGACCTCTCAGAAAAATGCCGCAATACAAAAGTCTAAAATAAAATAAATAATTTAAAAATAATTAATAAAATATCAGATAAGAGCCTATATTGAATTCCCGTATTGAGTTTAGCAGGCAGAACATAATTGCAATTTATACACTGAAATAAAATGAATGGACCCCGATTGCTGCTGAGCCTAATGCATGTATTAACCTTTGGCTTTGAGATAATTTTAAAGTCTGCTCAACCGAAGTAGTGTTTACTTTGTTTATAGTTTAATTTTTACCTTAATCCTGTTTCGGTCTCTTTAGCGCCTTAAACACTGTATGTTTTGCAGCAGGGTTTTTGATTTTTTAATTATTTATTTTATTTAAAAGTTTTTAACTCTATGCGTAGTACATATAAATGAATTTTTACTTTATTGTGTTTTTACTTTTATTAATAAAATAACAGTATCAAATCAAATAGACATGTATGTTTTTTCCATTGGATAAAATTATTCGAATTATTCAAGTTATTCGAACATATTGAAACTCTTATTCTATTAATCGAACAAAACTAAGATTTTAAAATCAATTTATTCTTTACTCGAACAAAACCAAACGTCAAATAATTGGACACTCTAGTAAATAGTAAGATATTTCGAAGAGGGTTAGAAAAGTTAGGAGCCTGAAGTGCCATAAAATGATAAGTCTCAAAAGTTTTTCCACGTCATGACTTATCAATGACCTTTAATTAGTCCACATGCTAGACATTAATGTGCTCCATATAAAACTAAACGCCATTCGAAGAAGTTCTAAAGATACGACAAATAATACTTTACTTAAGTACACTGCCAAAAATGAATAATTGGGTGAAATATTAGCCCGTTCTGTTGCCGAACATCGAATGTCCGTTAAGGCTCTAAAAACTCTTAAGTAGTTCTAGCATATATTCATGCTTAAAGCTACAACATTCCGGCTGAATCAACGTTATGGACAAAATTCATCACTTTTATTTATTAAAACGCCAAGAACTAAAAGACAGAGTTTAAGAAATCAAACAATGTCATGGAAAGTTTTAAGTTGTGGTCGACGAACGGACAGATATTTCATACAAAAAGCATGGTGTTATTGCTATTCGTTTCTATAATGCTGAAATAAAATAATTTGAAATATATAATACTGGATAAAAGGTTTTGTTTTCAGCTTTTCAAACACCAGAACAAATTAAAATTTATTTAAAATAAATTTGGTAGAATATCTCATAATAAATTTATTATATTCTTATAATTTTTTATTTGATGTTGCAAAACGTTTGTCTAGATCAAACATCCTTTAACAGTTTCTTAATTACGAAAAAACTTAAGTTAGGAAGAACATGTAAATCAATTAAAATAGATAATCATTAATTCAAAAGCAAATTTCGATCTATCAAGGTGAAATACCATTTGGTTTAAAGATTGATGTTTGACTGTTGACGTCATCCGGCTTCAATGGCCGAGTGATTAAAAACGGCAAACCCCACTGAAGAGATTGTGTGGGGTCAATCGAAACTAGTCTGGGCAACCTGTCCGTGAAAGCCTGGGTTCAAATCTCAGCGCAGTCAAGAAGGAAAAATTATCAATAAAATTTTAATTAATTTCATGTTGTAAAATTCCGTCTTCATAAAAATAATTTAATGAAAGTTAAATTCAATGAACTTAAGCCTAATTAAAAAATATCTAAATTTGGATTAAAAACCATTAACATTTCAATAAAATAACGACAATACTTATTATTGTTTCTTAATCACATTATACAATTACCTATTTACAGTTTAAAGTTTAAAGTTTAGTAAATAAATAGATATTGTACAAAATAAAAAAAAAAATAAATAATGTTTGATCAATTTACTGGTCTCGTTTTTTTTGGATTTTATCGTCAACTATTTGTTAGGTCTGAGCATACCTTAAGAAATATCTATGCATTTTATTTGAATTCTTAACCTCGTGAATTATTTTGTTTTTATTAACATTAAGGTTTTATTACAAAAACTAATTTGAATTTTGTGTTTTTATGTATTCGAATTAAAACCGGATAACCGGTTATTTTAAAAATGCTTAGCCGAAAAGAGGATTTTTTTTTAAAAATAGCACCTTTTCGAAGTATTGGAAACCCGTTTGTAGAAAAAAGTCGAATAATCGATCTTCCTATTTAATACCCATATTTTGGGCAAGCATTAAAAACTTATTCCGCCATAGTGGAATAAGAAAAACGTCACATTCCCAACAAAAACTTAACTTACAATGCTACTTTTAATGACTTCCTGAATTCATTACTTTGTAGCTGTATTCGCCACTTTTTGCATTATTAGTTATATATTAAATAATAGCTTTCTTATTATATCTTAAATAAGTAATAATTATACATAAAAAAAGAATACTTTAATATAATGGTTTTAATAAGATATTATTATATGATTTTGAAGAATTATTTGAATCAATTTGCAATATATTCCATTAATATTTGTTAGATATATGGAAATATTATAAAATTTTAAGAATAATTTTGATGTGAAATACATGGAAAATCCAAAAATCTATCACTTGTATGTAAATATATACATAAATATGTTCCAAAATTACCCACACAATATATTTTTGTTATCAGAATACCAGTAATGATATCAATCTAATGTTAATGACTTTTTTTGAAGAACATAATCAGGCCTGTGACAGAAACTGTTCGGAATGGGCTTGAACCCGTACTTTCATTTCGATCGATTTTCGTAATTCCGACAAATTTTAATTTTGTTATTTTTAAGTTCAATGTGGCAATATTGTGCAAACCAAACAAAACCTTTCTCGATCGAAAAATTAAAAATGATTTCATTCCGAGAAAATTGATCGGTTTTCGTTTTCTGAAGAAGATTTCTCGGAATTAAAAAAAAAAATTCAAACGAAATTGATTTCTGTGACAGGCCCGTATATATTAAGACACACATTGTTATTACAGTGTTAGAGCTATAAATGATTTTGTGCAGCAAAAGCACTCTTTATTAATTGTTTTCTTACATTTCGAAAAATATATTATTGTGTACACTTTTTCAGCAAAAATTCCATAAGATTTTAATTAATGTGTTTTAACCTTTTTAAAAGTAAATTTGAAAGTACTTATTTCTTGTCTCTTTTTGTAACTAATTATTTTAATACAACTTTTAAGTATAAAATAAAGGTATAATTTTTTAGGTTGTAATTGGCCAAATTATAAAGGATTACTTTTGGGACATCGCGAACAAAAATAAGTACTTTTTCTAGTAGAAAAATAAGTACTCTTTGCCTTAAGTTCTCATTATTTTGCTGCTTGGTTGTTTCAGTGTTGCAATATCACAAGATATATTTTTTTTGCTTTTTAACTTTTTTTTTCATAAAAAGTTTTTTTTCTGAAATAAAGTAGTTTTCATACATAAAGTTGTAATCTGTGAAAAATAAACTTCACTCAACTTCATTTCAAAATATAAAAATTTAATACGTGATATAAAACAAATGGATGAGTTAAATTTATATTTATATATCGTTACCTTAGTCGGAAAAAGTGCTAAGTCCACTTTTCGTCGAAATTGAGATTTTGATTTAGCTTGCCAGTATAATTCAAAATACATTATTTACAAGCAAAAACAATACCATTATTTTGTTTTTTCTTGTTGGAATGCAATGGTAGGCAAATATGCTAAGTCCAAAAAAATTTTTAAAAAGTAAGAAAATAAAAAAAAAGTCCAGTTGAATGGAACAAATTTTTTTTTTTTTTAAATAAAATCTTTTCTTTTCAAGTTGGATTATAAAGAATTACAGCAATTCGGAAATAGCTGCAATATTAAATATCTACTTTGCATTTCATATTATTCGTTATATCAAAGTGATAACAGTTTTAAATGCTTTTGCATGCATTGAGAATTTTGGGTTTTTTTCAATATTTCAATATATCTTAAGTATTTACTGTCTTCAGTCGAATTATATACGGGTTGTGAATTTTAAAAAATATAAAATATTGCAAAATACCAGAATTATACAGTTTCTTGACGCCGAAGGTAACTATTTATTGTTTTGTATTACTTATTGGCCTGGACGAGGTAAAGGAGATCACGAGGTAAAGGATATTCGTGTCCACTCTTCGTTTCACCGAAGAGTGGACAAATTTACCACAGAAAATAAATAAATATATAAAACCTATTCATTTTTCGAGTTTGGAACCACTCTACAACGAAAGAAGGAAAATATCGGCAAGAAAATATGATGACCTGCAATATTTAAAACTGACTTTACCCAAGGACCATCAGCGTTTTTATGATGATTTTCCTCATCTATGATTTGTTTTTCTTAATATTCTGTACCTTTTTTTTAACATAGGAAGCTTCCGCTTAAATAAATACACTATTGAATTCAACATTAGCGTATAATTTTAAGCAATTGGATGTTCCCTATATCGCAAAAATATACCTTTTTATTATTATTTCTTTCTTTTTCTTTAAACTAATAATTCTTATTCTTATTTATTGCTAACCATAAATATTTTGTTTCTCAACACCAAAAAAATAACTACATTCTTGAAAACACCAAAAACATTTACTTTTTTAATAGTTTTATTGAGCTTTTTTGGTTACAGCGAACACCGCTGTAACGAATTATGCTTCATAAGGAACAATTCCTTAAATTAAATTCCAGAAATAAAAGAAAACATAATAAGGAAAATATGCTAACTTCCTTCTAAAAAGAGCAAATGTGCTTAGTCCAAAAAAGCCTATAAGTCCGCAAATGATTTATTTTGCGGACTACTGATAATTTAAGAGGATGGACTAAAGAAAAAACTGCATTGACAGACTTTTAAAAAGTCTACTGAAATAAATATTACACAGTTTTTTGTCTCTCCTGAATAATTTGAAAAAATGGACTTAGCACTTTTTCCGACTAAGATAACGATATGTTTATATATTATATCGTCCCCTTAATAAAACAATAGTGTATACGCATGTACACCATTATTTTTTTATTGCATAATAAGAATCTACATAACTGATTCTAAATGTGGTCAAAATTTGGTGAAATTCTACTTCCACAAAGTGGGTCAAAAGATCAATTGAAATATTAGCGTATAATTGCGTGTTTAAAATTTTTCATTAATAATTGTGTAAGTGCAGGTATGGTGTTTTAATTAGTTGTTACTCTGAATATAGTTTAAAAGAAAAATAGTGTATAAAAAGCATACACTTTTTTATTATTTACTATTTTTATTATTTCATAACAAAATACAATCGAATACTTTAAATCCCATTTATTTGCAATTGAAGCACTTGCAAATTAATTAAATAACACCTACTTGTAGCCTGATTATTCCACCACATATGTAAATGACCACAACTAAAAAGCATCGATTATTTTCTGGAATATTACTGTTTTCCCAGTTGTCTAATAACACAAAAATTTTAAACTCCATTTTCTCGAAATGGCAAAAAAATTATACACTATTGTTTTATTAAGGGGACGATATTTTAACCATATATGATCATATATATTTTTTTACTCAGTACAAACCACTAACATAATCTAAACAAATCATCATAGGTAATTATACTTCCAATACCCGTTTTTTTTTAATTTTGTTTAATACTTTTGGGTCGTCAATGCTTACTTGGCCAACTCATGTATAAACATGTCCAAAATTTTAGTAAGTGATCAAATCTTAGCTTTTTACTTAAAGAAATTAAATTTCAATTATGTATTTTATAAAGCTTTTTGTAATATTTCTATTCCTTAAATTTTTAGAAATGACTTTATACACTACCAGACTATTATACTTCCAATAGGTGAGTTAAATACATTCAATATATAAAGTATCACTATCCAGTGTGACACAAAGAATGCTGACGAAGGCCGTAGCGGGCCAGAAAAGGCACTACATTCTGCTGGTGTCTAATAATTGTAAATTTTTCTGTACATACAATATACTGCATTGCTATCCAACGGAAAGCTAAGGTAAAATGTAACAAGAAGTTACAAGATAATAGTCTGGTAGTGTATAAAGTCATTTCTAAAAATTTAAAGAAATTAAGATATTATGGGTTTTTGGATGAATTGACCACCGTGCACTGGATTTAACGTACCCGAATTAGGTTAAAACGCCGGGTGCCAGGCTTGTTTTTTCAACTAGCACAGTGTAATTGTAACTGTTTTTCGCAACTACTACCCATATCCCTTCAGTTAATCGTTAATGGTGGACATAAGCTTTTGTTATACACTGCTTAAATTTTTTGCTAAAAGTTTTAAAAGTTTTTGCTTGTAATAATTGTATAAAAGAAATCATATTATTACAAACATGGAGTTTGTCACAGCTGCATATAAACTGCAGAATCTCAGATTTTCGTATTAATTTTTTTTTTGAGGTACTGATTCTAATGCAATAAACACAAAACTGTTGGATGACCATTTAAAAAATTGATTTATAAACTTAACGACTTAAAAAAGAAATTTTTTTTCAATTAATGATATTTTTAATTTTTATTAAAAAAGTGATCAAAAAACTTTTCCATTTCAAACAATTTGTTAATTTATTTAATTAAATATTGACAAATCCCAACAACAATTCTACAAGTTTAAATTATTTTATTTTAAACGAAAAAAATCAATTAATATTTTTTGATATTTAATGAATATATTAATTGAAAATTTATTTCAAGACAACTAAAATGTTAATTAAATCAAAATTATATTTTTAATTTTCTTTGATCTAAATAAATAATTGATTCAATTATCACATTAATTAAATTTATAAATTTTTTAAATCCATTTTTTAATTGATAGAAAAAACTTTTTTGTGTGTAGATACATTTTTTTTGCTCCTGAGTAGCCATCGATACTCTGCGAGCGATTTTATTTCGAATAAAAGAATCAATACCGTGGAGGTAGCGTTTCAAACCTACATTGAATTGCTTTTTATTTATATTACTTTAATATAACTCATACGCCACAGCCATTGGAAAAAAATTTCTCTAAAAAGTATGCTACAGTTTTTGTATACAATAGGAACTTAAGCGTATGGAAGTTGTAGAAAGTACTATATCAATTATACGCAGTGTGGCCATGAATTTTGCATTAAAAATTGACAGCATTTTTTAGCATTATTTTAAAAATTTAGACGAATAGTTTTATTGATTTTACTAAAAAAAATTTAGAATCTGGGAATTATTTCTTTTCATAAGCTACTTTATTATATTCAACATTTGTTCTATTTCTTAAATTTTTAGGAATGACTTTATACACTACCAGACTATTATCTTCTATCTTCTTGTTACATTTTACCTTAGCTTTCCGTTGGATAGCAATGTAGTATAGTGTATATACAGAAAAATTTACAATTATTAGACACCAGCAGAATGTAATGCCTTTTCTGGCCGGCTACGGCCTTCGTCAGCATTCTTTGTGTCACACTGGATAGCGATACTTTATAAAATACATAACTGAAATTTTACTCATAGAATAAATTCGAAAAATAAAAATTGTTGAATTTTGAAAAATATTTTCAATAAATTATATTTTTAATTTTAATTAAAAAAGTGATCAAAAACTTTGCCATTGCAAACAATGTGTTAATTTATTTAATTAAATATTGACAATTCCCAACAACAATTCTACAAGCTTAAATTATTTTATTTTAAACGAAAAAAATCAATTAATATTTTTTGATATTTAATGAATATATTAATTGAAAATTTATTTCAAGACAACTAAAATGTTAATTAAATCAAATTATATTTTAACTTTTATTTATACTGAGTAGCCATCGATACTCTGCGAGCGATTTCATAACGAATAAAAGAATCGATACCCTGGAGGTATCGTTTCAAACCTACATTGAATTGCTTTTTATTTATATTACTTTAGTATAACTAATACGCCACAGCCATTGGAAAAAAAATTCTCTAAAAAGTATTCTACAGTTTTTGTATACAATAGGAACTTAAGCGTATGGAAGTTGTAGAAAGTAATATATCAATTATACGCAGTGTGGCCATGAATTTTGCATTAAAAATTGACAGCATTTTTAAGCATTATTTTAAAAATTTAGACGAATAGTTTTATTTGTTTTACTAAAAAAAATTTAAATATTCAACATTTTTTATTTTTCGAATTTATTCCATGAGTTAAATTTCAGTTATGTATTTTATAAAGCTTTTTTGGAATAGTTCTATTTCTTAAATTTTTAGGAATGACTTTTATACACTACCAGACTATTATCTTGTATTTTCTTGTTACATTTTACCTTAGCTTTCCGTTGGATAGCAATGAAGTATATTGTATATGTATATAGAAAAATTTACAATTATTAGACATAAGCAGAATGTAATGCATTTTCTGGCCCGCTACGGCCTTCGTCAGCATTCTTTGTGTCACACTGGATAGTGATACTTTATAAAATTCATAACTGAAATTTAACTCATAGAATAAATGCGAAAAATAAAAAATGTTGAATTTTGAAAAAAAATTTCAATAAATGATAGTTTTAATTTTAATTAAAAAATTGATCAAAAACTTTGCCATTTCAAACAATGTGTTAATTTATTTAAATAAATATTGACAATTCCCAACAAAAATTCTACAAGTTAAATTATTTTACCTTAAACGATACAAATCAATTTTTATTTTTTTGATATTAAATGAATATATTAATTGAAAATTGATTTCAAGACAACTAAAATGTTAATTAAATCAAAATTATATTTTTACTTGTATTTATACTGAGTAGCCATCGATACTCTGCGAGCGATTTCATATCGAATAAAAGAATCGATACCCTGGAGGTATCGTTTCAAACCTACATTGAATTGCTTTTTATTTATATTACTTTAATATAACTCATACGCCACAGCCATTTAAAAAAAAATTCTCTAAAAAGTATGCTACAGATTTTGTATACAATAGGAACTTAAGCGTATGGAAGTTGTTGAAAGTTATACATCAATTATACGCAGTGTGGCCATGAATTTTTCATTAAAAATTTACTTAACGTTTTTCAGCATTAATTAAAATTTTTTTTTTAAAAGTTAGAATCTCGGAATTATTTCTTTTCATAAGCTACTTTATTATATACAACATTTTTAATTTTTCGAATTTATTCTATGAGCTAAATTTCAGTTATGTATTTTATAAAGCTTTTAATAAAAGCTCTATTCATTAAATTTTTAGGAAAAATAAAAAATGTTGAATATAAAAAAAATTTATAAATTATAATAAATGTTGACTTAAAATAGTTGTACTTAAAATAGTTTACATATGAAAATGGATAATCTTAAGTATTTGGAAAAAGTTTCCTGACGAGCTGGCCTAAGCAACCAGCGAAATGCGCAACTAGCTCTCCCACAACAATAAATTTCAGTGTTTTTGATCATAAATAAAGATTGGGATTATAAGCACATTATTAATAAATTAATTAATTAATAATAAATATTTCATTCCCGAAAATAAATTTTGGATAATTCTTATGTTTGAAACATCTTACCTGTTAAAAATTAGAATATTCAGGTAATATTAAAAATGTCCTCATCATGTTGATTGTAAATATTATTTGCCCTATGATATTAAAGTACAAGGAAGTTTCACTTTGTTTCTCGATACGAAATTTAATAGTGTAAGGCCCGTTTTCCCAATTTGCCGATAGCTTAAGGTAGGATTTTATCGGCCGCATTAAAAGTGTACAATTTTTATAAGATTTCTTTAACCTAAAGCGAGCGATAAGTTAAGATTATGGTTTTAATTATGGAACACTTTTTATACGGCCGATAAAATCCTACCTTAAGCTATCGGTAAGTTGTGAAAATGGGGATAAATGTTTGAAAAAATTTATTGTTCTACACTGCTGCAAAAATACTAATTGTAAAACTTCAACTTTTCTTAAACTATAAAAAAAAATTATCTAAAATATTTTATATATCATAGAATAAAATCGTTTACAATTTCCATGTATTAGGGGTTTTAGGGCCCCATTAATTAAAAATTTCATCTCAACTACCTGTGTACTACATATTTGTATGTATAATATGATTTACCAAAATCTCCCCACTTCTTTAAATTTAACCATTTATTTTAATTTCGTTTAAAAATAAATCCCTTAAATGTATTTTTTTTCGAATAAAGTTTCATAATGGCAATACATTATTAGAAAAAATTTTTAAAAAAGTTTATCATTATTTTTTGTAACATTTTTTAAAATAATTTTTAGCATTTCTTGTCCTTGGGTATTGCCAGATTTAGCTCTAATTTTTTTTTGATCTGGTCACACTGGTTATACGCGCTGCAAGGTCATAGATTACATAATTATGAAACTCGGTTGTCAAAAAAATTTTTAGCATTTCTTGTCCTTGGGTATTGCCAGATTTAGCTCTAATTTTTTTTTTTGATCTGGTCACACTGGTTATACGCGCTACAAGGTCATAGATTACATAGATATGAAACTCGGTTGTCAAAATCCTTGGTCTTTAGTCAATAAAAACTTAAGTGTTAGTAAAAATTTTTAATAATCCCAGCTAGCATAGGCTGATTGTTAGACGATTATGTTCAATATACAACTCCTAAAATAATCTTCTGGTGATTAGCTGACGAGTTATAGAAAACAAAAACGTCTAAATTTTATTTTATTTGATTTTATTTGATTTCGGAACCTAAAGGTTTGTTTCATATAAATTGTATGAATATTAGAAGTTTTGACATAAAAAACACGCTTGTTGCCCTTATTAAGGTAGCTCAGTTATACGGCCGAGCATTCCACGAGTTGTTGGCATGTTTTTTGAAAGATTCGTTAGATAATCTCTACATATGTACATCATAAATGATTTCCTTTAGAATTAATATAAGAGTATTTTGCTGTGTTATGGACGAATTTCTCATACGAATCAGCACGTGTAACAGTTTCTCCCGTGCGAAGAATCGTCTACAATTAAATAATGAGCTCATCGACGATCAAAAACACTCTTCAGGAAATTCCCAGTAGACTCCTAGACGATTAAAAATGTTAGCTGGGTACATATGTATTGTAGAGTTTTGTGTTGTGAGCGTGTTTTTCTAATGTGTATTGGTCCCTATAGCCCTTATTTTGTTTTAATAGCTGTTAGGGTACCAGCTGATTTGCAAGGCGTTCAAAAGAACTGCCGAATTAATTGAGGCTCTAAATTAAAACTAGGCAAGTTATTGCCGGATTAAGTTGTTAATTTTAAGTCTGATTTATTTTAAATTTACTGGTGCTTATATACTATACATGAAATTTTAACTTAACCGTTCTAACTTATTTTAATTATTTACATCATTATGTTTGTCTTTGTCAGTCATATGGAGATATCAATAAATTGTAACAATAACAAACTCTCGTAACTATTCTCGCCAATCAGAATGTTGCAAGTTGGAATGCACTCAATTCTCACTCAATGAAATGTCATTCACTTACATTCCGATTGTCGTCATTTGTTTATACCGTTATTTGATATTTAAAATACCCTACTCTATATAAGTTGGTAAGTGTTGGTTTAAGAGTAGTTTAAGGGTATGCGGTGGCGACTTATGAGATACACTACAGTATGTACTTAGATTTTTAATAAATAAAATCAAAACACATGCAACGTAAGTGAATCTTTTTAACGATTTGTAAAAGAAAATTTTTTTGATCGACAAAAAGTTATTTTTTCAGAAATTAAAAGATTTTTAAAAAAAAAAACAAATATGACATCACTGTCTTGTTTGCTAAGTATTCTTAGCAAGCCCGTTTATTTCATGCCCATATTGTATAAATCTATTAAAAATAATTAGTCCGCCATCTTGGGTATGCCGCTATGTTGGGTTTAGAATGACGTCACACAGTTCACCATACATTTTCATCTAAACTGAATGTGAATACACAATTTCAGCTTAATCGGTTGAATATATCTGCTTCAGAGTTGTAAGATTCCACTCGAATAAACATACATTGCAAGTTAAATAAAAGCTTTTAAAAAAAAAGTTCATAGTAAGAAGCCTTAAAAATTGAGAGCTTTGTGATTAAAAATTAGAGATTTAGCCGGGGCTTAATCCACATATCTCTGCCATATGAGGATCAAACTGGCTGATTTTTAATAACAAAGTGTTCCGGGCTATATGCGTTATAAGTATATAGAAATCTAGTCACCATCATAGCCGGGGTCTTCAGAAAACCTATTTCAACATACACAGCGACAGACGGATACCGTTAAATCAACTTTGCTACTAAGGACTTAAAATATATAGTTTATATACTACATCTAAAAAACTAAGATCAATATTGTTGAAATTACAAACGAAATGGCAAACTTCCCACCTATTGCCAAAGGTATAAACCAGGAACCGAAAATAACAGTTATTTTGAAATTTTAAAACAAAAAAGCATATAAAAGTAAATACTGGCAAACTGATTCAAGTAAACCATATTGATCCTTATGAACTTTTCTATGATAAAATATTATGATTTTTAAAGTTTTGATTTTTATTTTTTCGATCAAAAATTTCAGTTATTTTTTGATTTATATTTTTTTGGACAAAAATAACAGTTATTTTTTGATTTTTATTTTTTCGATCAGAAATAAAAGTTATTCTTTTAAGAAATTATTATTGAGTTGTCTTTAAAAATTTATTTAAATGTGTGATCATCATTGGGATATCTTATGCGCATTAAAATAAATATTTAAAGTCAACTAAATAATTATAACACGTACATTTCATTAAAGAATAACTAATAAAATAGATTTCAAACCTATTTTAAAACTTAATTTCCATACAAATTTTCCTTAAAATATATTTCATATCCAATTTAATTTTTTATGAATACGGCAGTAAGTTTTTTTTTTTGCTCGAAAAAATAAAAAAACAGAAAACAACTGTTACTTTTGATCGATAATATAAAAATCAAAAAATAACTATTATTATTGTTCAAAAATAAAAAAATCAAAAAATAACTGTTATTTTTGTTCAAGAAAATAAAAATAAAAAAAAAAAACTGTTATCATCTGACTTTTATGAAAAAAGGAATAACTGTTACGGTCCCTGGTATAAACACATACTGATTTATGTGCTAACTTCGCTTAGGTACGATTAAAATAATCTTTAAATTTTTAATTTCTCATCTTGGTAATTTTGCTAAAACTCATTTAGAAATTCTTTGATGTATTAATCACTAAATATTTAAATTTCTTAAAATTCAAGTCATGTTCTATAGACAGTAGGGAAATAACTTTTTGCAATTTTTGCGTTTTAAAATTTTGAGTGGCGTCAAAGTGTCGCATGTGAAGCCTAGTACTCTGTTCGTACTTGCGAAAAACGTTGAGCAACATTGATTATTTCACACGAATATTTTGATATGTTTTTTTTCAGAGTTTCTGTATTGAACTTTGATATAGTAAATATGAACTAAGAATAAGTAATAAAATCTTACCCTAATGCTTTTATTCATGTCCTGCCAGTGACCGACAAACATTTTTCTTATCACGGCTTCTGTTCACATGCTTAGGTGTTTATCGCTCTTTTGATTGGGTAAGTGCTGCAGTGTCTCTTCTCCGCCATCATTTAAAATATTTCGAGGTATTGAATTTGGGTGTAGTTCAAGCCGTTTTAACTATCTTACTGCGTATTTTGTAATCATAGTTTTCACCAATGGCACGCTGAGATCCTTGTGGATATTCAAGTTTTTAACATACCAGGGAGCGGCTGTGATTATACGAAAAATGTTATTTTAGCACCTTTGAATTTTTTCGATATTAGATGCTGAGGCAGTGCCCCATAATTGATCACCGTACCACCAGATTGGTTTTAAGATAGAGTTGTAAAGTAGAGGTTTGCAATCGAGACTAAGGACAGAATTTCTTCCAATAAGCCAGTAAATTTGAATGGCTTTTAGATTCACTTGAGTTAATTTTGCATCTGTATTGAATTACCACGTCAAACGGCGATCTGGATGTATATACCAAGCTATTTTACATACGAATGCTGAGGTATCATTTGATTATTGATTTTAATAGGGGGCATGAATCCCGACGCAAGGTGAATGTTATATGATCGCATTTTTGCTCGTTAACCGTTATCCTCAATTGTTTTAACAAAATTTCTAGTTGAAATTTATGCTGCTGCAAGTAGCGAGATGCTTCATGATGGTTTTCATGCACGCTAAGGAAAGCTGTATCGTTCGCAAATGTTGAAATTTGGGTGTAGTTGTTAGTTGGTATGTCCGAAGTTTATATTAGGTATAATAGTGGAACCAGGATGCTTCCCTGAGGGACTCCAGCGTCAATTGGCTGAGGAGGGCTTAAAAAAGCACCTTCTTTAATAATAAACTTTCGACCGACTAAGTAGCTTTCTAACAGCTTGTGTGTGTTTACTGGTAAGTTTAGCTTCAATTTATGTTATAAGTCTTCGTGCCAGACTTTATCAAATGCTTGAGACACATCGAGGAAGAGAGCGGAACAGTATTTTTTTCTTCAAAGGCTTTTCTTTTGGCGTTTACTATTTTGACATGTACCAAAATTATATATCTTGCGAATTTTCAAACTTAACGTTTTTAAAAGTTGCAAATATATAGTTTTGCGAGGGTAAACCAAAATCATATATTTTTTAAATTGTCTTTGAAAAAAGTAAAACAATATCATTTCTATAATTTTCCAATTAAAAAAAAATTTTTTAGCAGTTTTCTACATTTTTCTTTGTGAAACGCTTGTTATGAAAATCACTTTACAAATACAATATAAATAATTACAAGCTGTAGCTTAAAATTCCATGCTTAAAATAATGTAAGCTGCACTTGTTTAAAATATATGAAATATAAATAAAGAACAACTCTATCAACATTTTTTTCGTTTGTATTTCACAAAATTTTTTTTTATATTGAGTTTGACAACATTTCGCACGAAATACTGAACAGAGTACCAGTACCCATGCTCTGTAACTTTGGTGAGAACTTCTCGCATCGAAAACATGTGAAACAAAATAATCCACCGTTTCTCGAAAAGTTAGAAAAAAGTGTGTCTGTAACTCATGCCGAAAACTATGAAAAGAGGTTACGTCGTGACGTTATAAATTTCATAATATTCCACTCGAAGGCGATATGAAATTGCAGATGTTGACAACTCCAGTCAAACATATCGTTGACGGCGACCAAAATTTACTACAATTGAAAAAAAATTTACGACGGCGGTTAAACCAAATAATGTAAAGTGCGACTTTAATGTTTGTTGTTTCATTAAGGTAAAAACAATCAAATTTTAAAAGTTACATCATGATAGCTCAATGGGATAATGACTCGGGCCTCTATTGGTTAAAGTTCCCACACAGCTGAAAAACAACCTTTGCAAAGCGAATTTTAAACGATTTTAGACACAAGATCATATCTAGCACAGTACGTGTTTCAAGGACATCTCCTTATTAATATACCACATTTTTTATTAGTATCTCATGTTTAACTTCTCAAGTCTAAAATCAGAGAGGAAAGAAAAAATTATTAAAAACCAAACACAATCAGGTTTTTTTTCGAAAAAAACAAAAAAAAGAAACGAAAGTGAACAAAATTTGCGATTGCGAAATAAAAATACACATATCTCTAATTAGTAGAATATTCACATTCAACAAAGCACGTATACGTCACATTCAAATTTACACAATTCTCAACTGTTGTCATTCCCTGCTTTTGACGAAGATGTTTTTAAACAAGATAGATAAGAAACATAACACTAAAAACACAGTTTGGAATATACGTTATATTTTAATTTGACTCTTTTCTATTTCTTTCAGAAATCACATAACTTCCTTGGATGTCAATTGGGAGGCTCAATACGATACCCTACGTTCCTTGCATTTAGCCGGCAACGATATCACAGAAGTCTCTCCATCTTCCCTACACGAAACTGCCAATAGCCTAAATCATCCCTCATCGGCTGCCATACAAACAATAACCCGCGATGAGAACCTAAAGGGATCACACATTACCTCTAACACCATACCGGGCATGGGTCATTTGGGTAACAGTCACCAAACAGGCAAACCTTTTAATCGTTTGCAAAAACTCCTCTGGTTAGATTTATCCAATAATAGAATTTATCATATAGCACCCAACTTTCTGCCCAGAAGTCTTATAACTATAGATTTATCAGGCAATTTATTGGCTTCATTCCCGCATCAACTATTCGAGCACTTATACGAATTGCGTATAATTTCGTTAAGGGACAATCTATTGCATAGTGTTCAGAACAAAGAGCTAAGACAAATTCGTATGCATTTGGAGAAACTGGATATGGGTCAAAATTTGATAGACTCCTTGGAAACGGATTGCTTTCAAACCAATTACTCGGATGTACATATAAGGGCCTTAAATTTGGAAAAGAATTATTTAAAGGAGTTGCCCCGTGCAGTGTTCAAGGATATAGGCATTGTCCACTTGGTATTGGCCTTTAATGTAATAGAACGTATTCACTTGCAGGCATTTGAAGGGATAGAGGATTCTTTGGAATATTTAGATTTGGAAAGAAACTATTTAAACACTGTGCCGGGAGCTTTAAGGAAACTAAATAGACTCAAGTACTTGTATCTAACTTCCAATAATATTTGCCAACTTCAAAATTTACCAGAATATATGGAACATCTAAGGGTCCTGTCATTATCGGGCAATAACTTTACCATGATTCCAGTGGTGGGCTTGAAGAATTATACCAATCTTTCTTATTTAAATATGGGCTACAACTCAATAACGGACATACCCGATGGAATCTTTGCAGTTGATGGTTGGGGTTCAAATTTGCAGACTATCTTGTTAAGAAATAATAAAATTACCCATTTACATCTGGGTTCTTTTGCTGGTTTGGATCAGATACAGGAAATATCTTTAAGCTTTAATGATATAAATATTCATCATCCCATGGTGTTTGAAAATGTTTCGAAATCGTTGAAAATTCTTGAACTATCTTTTGCTGTTTTCCCAGCCAGAAGTATGGAGTCTATAGATCCTTTGGATGCCCTGTTTCCCTTATCCCAGCTCATGTGGTTGGGTTTGGATAACAACAACCTAAAAACTTTAAACAATGAATCATTCTCAAATATGAGAGAGCTTTCCTACATTAATTTAGGTTTTAATCAATTGAAATCCTTGCCAAAAGGTTTATTTATACCTGAGGTTCATTCTCATTTGGTGGAAATTGATTTGGGTTATAACTCTTTGGATAGAATAACTGCTGGAACTTTTCACAATTTGGGTGATTTGCAGACCTTAAATCTGCAGTCGAACAAGATCAAGGCCATTGAGAAGAATGCCTTTTACAATTTGGAGTTCTTAAGATACATTGATCTCTCTTTCAACCGAATTTCGAATATATCTCATCAAGCCTTTACCATTTTACCAAATTTGGCTTCAGTGGATCTAATGTTTAATAATTTATGTTCTTTTTCACTCAAATCATTTCATTTTGTATCCAATACTACAACCCCTTTAAAGCTGAATTTAACGTACAATAGAATAGCCTACTTTGAGGATCTTCTAACTTCCTACATGTATATATACCATCTGGATATGAGCAATAATTTATTAACGCGGACCGATAGCTTTTCTAACTTGGCGAATACTTTAAGATTTCTTAATTTGGCCAACAATGAAGTTCAATCTTTGGCCAATCATGCTTTTGGAGATTTGGAGTTTTTGGAGATTTTAAATCTATCTAACAATAATATCACTTCCTTGAGAAGAAGAAGCTTCCAGGGCCTAAACTCATTGCAGGAATTGGATTTAAGTTTAAATAAATTGGATCAGCTTCAAGTGGAACAATTTTCCAATTTGAGAAAACTTAGAATATTAAAGATTAATTCGAATAAACTCAAAGCTTTACCCCGCGAAGTCTTCATGAATACCCGTTTGGAATATTTGGATATTTCCGATAACCAGCTAACGGTATGGCCGGTACCAGCTTTCTCGGATGTGGGTTTTACTCTGCGCAGCATACAAATGTCCTCCAATATGCTGGAGTATCTGGATTCTAGTATGTTCATTAACTCCCAGTTCTTATACGACATTAACCTAAACAACAACAAGATCACAGTGCTGCCCGATAATACCTTTGGTTTCCTTAACAATCTTACCAATTTAGATTTGTCAGCCAATCCCTTGGTAACCACCAATCTGAAGGAAATCTTTTTACATACTCCCAGGCTAAGACGATTGAAAATCTACAACATGGGTCTCTACGTATTACCTCAACTAAATTTACCTTTACTCTCTTACTTGGATGTAAGTGGCAATTATCTGCAAGAACTTTCCTCCTTGCATGAAATGCGCCAACTCAGATTTGTCAACATCTCACACAATAAGATCGTCAATGCTTCCTGTGCCGTCGAACACCTGCCCAATTCAGTAAGGGTTTTAGATATGGCCCACAATCCGTTAAGAAGGATCTCTATACACGATATGGCCACCTTAAGGCACTTATCAGACTTAAACCTTTTAGATGTAAAAATCATAAATCCCTTGGCCTTCAGCAAGCTTAAATCTCTTAGAAAACTGCAACTCACGGCCCACTCCAATTTAGGAGATATAGTATCACGCATACCCGGCCTTCAAGAACTGAGACTACACTATCTGGACACCAATATAGGCTCCCAGCTATTTCAGAAACTGTCCAACAATACCAAACTCCAACTAGTAGAAATGTATGGTGCTAATGTACAAACCATATCTCCTGATGCTTTAGAGGGTTTGGCGCGCAATCAGAAGCTCCAAGTGAAAATTACAAACACAAAAATTTCCGACCTGCCTCCTGGCATTTTTTACACTTTAAGATCAGTGCCTCATTTATCTATAGATATATCGAATAATAAGATTAACGCTTTGGCGGCAGATAGTTTTTATCCCAATAAAACGTATTGGGATACGGTGGGAACACGCAGCATTATGGGCGGCTTGGATACATCACACAATCCCTTAGAGTGTGAGTGCGGCTTGGTGTGGTTCGGTCACTGGCTGAGACGATGGCTGAGAGAAACAGCGCAAATTAAGGTCATACAAAAGGATGACATGAAGAAAATGGTGCAGGTAAGCAAAAACTAAGAATTTTTGGCATTTAAAGTTAAGTAGAAAATATAGGCTGAATTCCAAAACGTCGGTTGCAAAGCAACTCTCTTTTTTAACTGCATGCTACAATGCAACCGTGTGGATAATTACAATGTTATTTGTCCCAACATTCACCAAAAAAGTATTTGATGCACACATAACAAGAAAACTGTGCATCATTAAACTAGATGATACATTTTTGATTTATTATGGTGTTTTGGAACTCAGCCATAATTTTTAAAATTTTCACATTTTTTGAATGAATTCCAAATTCCCAAATTGGAGACCAAATTAAAACCAAAAATGTGATTAAAATTTTATCAAAAATTTTTTTAAAAACATTTTTCTTTTAAAGAAAAAATCCAATAAATTAAAAAAAAATGTAACAAAATTGTTTTTAAAATATTATTAAAATTTTATTTTATTATTATTTATCCTTTTATGCCCGTATTCATAAAAAATTTTTCAATTTAATAAAGGTTTACAAAACATGTATGAAAATGTTCCTAAATAAATGTTTGTTAAAATTAACAATCGTTTATGAATACTTTTGAAATTTAATTAAGAATCGACACAATCTACTTTGAAAATTTGATTTTTGCTCTTGTTTTTAACTTCTTAAGGCTGAGTTAGGCGAACGTTGCTGTACCCGTAACGTACTATACCGGACTGCTAGCACGTTGGTGCACTTATTGAACATCTAAAAACGTGTCATATGTTTTTCACATACATAAACAAAAATGCATTAAGCCTCGTACACAAGAGGCAGCAACATTTTCACTGGTGTTCATAATAGAGCAACAATTTTTTCACAACCACCCAAATTTCCCATTAAGAAACCGATTGCAAATTTTTCCCACAACAACATTACGTATTTAATATAATTTTTTAAAACATTTTGTTGAAATTTTCATTCAAAACTAAATAAAATTTTTATAAACATCATATACATTTTCATACAAATTCTTGCTGAAGAAGAAGTAGACTCAACTTTTTTAAAAAAAATTTAGTTACATTTTTGTTCAAAAAATGAAAGGAAAATATATGAAATACTTTGGGAAGAAATAAGATAGAAGAAAAAACAAAATTGTTGCTAGTATTATGTACGAGGCTTTAATATTCATATAGCAACAGACACAGTGATGGGAAATCAAAAGGCTTAAATGGTGACCACTGTGCATGAAAAGTACCAAGTGATTTAAATATTATTAAAACAGTATTTAATCATTTAATGTCTGATATTTGTATTATAGGTTTATAATAAACAAGTGTGTATTTTAGCATATGCATACACATTTACATGTATTATTTTGTAAATGTGCATAGACAAAACAATGTTTTATAACTATTTAAAGCCTTTCATACATATATTTCTCATTTTTATTTTATGTGAATATGCATTTGTTTATTTTGTACATATATGGAAATATGTGGTATTGCAAGTAGTTTTGTCGAAAGTCCATAGATACGAGTATACTGAAAAAAGTACCAAAAAAAGAGCGAAAATACACGCATTTTAACATTTTTAACATAGAAGCAGCCCATCACTGTTTTACAAATGTCACGTATCAACGGTATGAAATTCTATTATATACAGACTGAAACGTTACAGCTATGGTACATTACATTTCGTTAAGCTTTCGCATTGCTTTTCATATATCAAAAAGCGAACAGCTGATTGATACAGTACAAATACTTTACAGTAACGTTCGCCTAACTGAGCCTTTAAACATGAAAATAATGTACATATGTATTGCTTGTTGCAATGCTGCTGATTCTACACAAAACAAGCGATTCGTTTTTTACCAAGTTTTGTAGTGTTGTTGCTTCTACAACAAACTTTTAAAAACAGACGCGTATGCAGTGATGTCATATTTAATTTTTTTTTTCAAAAATCTTTTAATTTCTGAAAAAATATCTTTTTTTCGATCAAAAAATATTTTTTTTTTTAAATCGTTGAGAATCACTTACACTTCATGTGGTTTGATAATAAATAAATATACATATACACATGTACATTAGAGTGACTCACCACTAAAAGTGCTCGATGTACCCTTCTAAAAATGAACCTTAGACTTTTTTAAGTTGACATTTACAATATTTCGGCTCCAGCTTTGACCTCTCGCGAGCTGGACCAGTTTGAAAAAGGGTCTATTTTTGCATGTTTTGTTAATTTGAGAATCTGTTTCCTTTCCAACATATGCAATATGGGTGTCATAAGAAAGTTTTTTTAAGTCGCATTCAACTGTATATACAATTTCTCCAAGGACGATCATCCATGTCCTTTTTTTAAGGATATTCTGTAAAAAAGAACGGCTTTTGAATTTTTTGTTCGGGGATGTTGGTAATAAAAATGCCAAATTAACATATTTTAATCTTTAGTCAATTTAATTAAATACGGGTCTCAGCTTTTTTTGAAATTCGTGCTAGTTCGCGTTTTGACAAAAATGCAATGGGTGGTAACCCTTCGTTTTAAATAGGGCAATATGGGTATCAAATTTTTTCTTTTGCCAAGAACATCCTATTTGTATGGAAATACCACCCCACCCCCATAGCATTTTTGTCAAAACGCGAACTAGCACGAATTTCAAAAAAAGCTGAGAAAAGCTTAAACAAAATACCAACAATAAAACAGTGACTTTATCTTTTCTTACATTTCCCGCTACAATTATTTGGATATGTTGGGAGAATACATTAATTGTAGTTGTAAGTGGGTAAAGAAAAAACATATTAAAAACAAAAACAAATTACTTTTATTGTTTTCGCAAGAAATCAAAATAAAAACAATTTGCCAGTTCAGTTTTTTATGCACGTGCACTTGCAAAAATTTTGTTATCTGAAGTATCAAATTGTTTTTATTTTGATTTCTTGCGAAAACAATAAAAGCAATTTGTTTTTGTTTTTAATATGTTTTTTCTTTACCCACTTACAACTAAAAGTTGGTAATTTGTTTAAGCTTTGATATCATTGCAAATAAGACTTTTTGAGTTTATGTAGGTAATTCTCATTCCCTTTGTAGTGTTGTTTGCTGATAGCTTTGGCTTTTCTAAAATTATTTAGGAGAACGTTTCCTGATGATCAGGCCTAAGCAACCAGTGAAATGCGCATAGGAACAGCTTATCCTCCAACAATAAATTTTCAATTGTTTTATCAAGAATAAAAATAGGGAATTAAGCACAAAAATAAAATCTTTTAATAAATAATCGTATTCCCAAAAACAACTTTGATAATAAATAATAAATACACTTACAAATTATATTCTAACTTAATTAAGCGGGCAATAGTAACTTAGACCATCAGCGTGTTGTAGTTAAACAGTTAATCATCATTGGCGAAAGTCGAACCCACAATCCCGGCACTGATAGCCGAGCTCACAACCAACAAGCCTAACCCGGCACCCATCTTAATACTTTTAACTTGAGATATAATTTGTTATAATTTTTATTGAAAAAAAAAAAATATATTTAATTAATTTAATGTAATTTTTTTTGTTTTCTTTTCTTTTATTGACTTTTGTTAAAGCTTCCCTTAAGTTCATCAGATTTACGCGTAAGCGTTTTTGTTTTACTAATTTTTTTTTTTTTAATTTTCTCCTTAATGCTACTAAATAATGTTTTTCTGTTTTTTCTCATTCTTTTTCAGCGAGCCCGTGCCAATACTTGTCATGATCCCACCTCTGGCAAACAATTACCGATATTGGAAATATTTCCCGAAGATCTACTTTGTCAGGCCAGTGCTTTAAGTAGTTCCAGTGAGAAACTCTTTCTTATTTCATTTGTGGTCATTGTAGTGCCACTTTTCGGTATGACACTTTGATAATCTTAAAAATTTTGGAAAAAAGTACCACAAATAAAGCTTTAATTTTAATTCAAAGAAGAAAGCTTTTACTTTTGATACTTGTGACTAAATGTAAATTACAACAGATATTATAAAAAATTAAGAAAGAACATGAGATTTTAAAGCGAATTTGCAAAACAAATTTTCTCCCAGTGTATTTATTGTATAAATTTCGAGATATGTAAAATAGAAAGCAAATGCTACAAGTGTACAGTAAAAAGATTATAATTTAAAATTAAATATCTAAAATAAACAAACAATTGTTAAAGTTTTATACCCCCATGAAAAAACAAAAATAAAAATAAAACTAAGTATAGTTACACTCAAAGAAATATTATACTAAGTAATGTTATGCCATTTAAGGAATTTATTTTATAAGTAAGTAAATAACTATAAATAATAAAAAAAATAAATAATTAAGTAAACTAAACAAACAAAAAAAACTAATAGTGAAATATTAAAACAACCAAGAAAAAGGGCCACTGATTCCTAAAATACTTATTGTATTGTAAAACAATATTTATTACTAAGAATAATTAATATTTTATAATTATAGTAAATTTACCTAAATAAATCATATAATTTAGTTACCATATAAAATAATTAGCCAAGTATAAAATAAATAGCAACAAAATACAATTTGCAAGAAAAATATTTAGCAAAAACTAAAATACAAATAAAAATAGGAAATAATATTTTTTAAAAATTATTTAAGACAATGTACAGCAAAATGTTTAAATGGATGTTTTTCTTAAAAAGAATTAGCGCCTTATGCAAAAATAAGTTAAAGTTCATATTAGTTAACCAACACATTAATCACAATCACTTTTGTGGGCTTAATGTGTTGGTTAACTAATGTGAACTTTTACTTCTTATTTTGCATAAGAGGGTTTGCAAGTATGTTTAGTTATAATTTGTAATTAATTGGTATTAAAATTAAGGTAATTTTTTTTTATAGAAAATAATTTCGATAGTTTTAAATTCGTTTGATTAAGTTTTGAACAGATTTTTATTTAATATAAAGTTTCTTAATCAGATTTTTGTTTTGGTTCTAGATTTTGTTTTAGTTCCAGTTCTAGCTTTGATTATAAACATAAATTTTTTTAACCCATTCCTGCTTAATAGGTATTCCAATACCCAAAAAATTACGAAAGAGAAAAATTCTAGCAAAGGCCAGATAAGAGATAATTGCAGCAATTTGCATTTTTATTGAAAAGAAGAAATTGATTTACATGAATTTAATTGAAGCAGTAAAATTTTTAGCATTTAGTTATCACACAGGTGAAATTAAATGCTTCAGAAAGTTGAAAATACTTGTGTAAAGCACAATGCAAAAACAAAAAATTACCACCTCTTCTACCTAGTTTTAGGCGCCGCGCCCCCTTAGCAATGTAAAAAAAAAATGGAAAGCGATAGGTTAAGGTTGTTGCAAACGATAGCTTTTTAGCAGTGTACTTGTCAAATTTCTCACTGCAAGATACATAGATGTTGTGTAAAAGAAAAAAAAATTGGCTCGAATTAGCAGTGTAAAATTTTTAATGAGAGCGTATTATATTTTGAACTGACAAACTATCTGACATCAACCGTTGTGCATGTCATTTGTTTGTGGCGTCTAATACCACTTCAAGAAAACTTTTCGTTAATTTTCACGGTGATCGTACATTCCGTAGGGAATCAGCTGTTTTTATTTTTTTTTAGAGGCATTTGGCGGTTTGTTTGTTATTTTTTGACAAAAGATTAAGCATATTATGATTGGGCCGTAACATATGGGCATTTCCTGGGGTCACGAACGTACGTTCGTACGCTTTTGATGTAAAAATAATATAGAAAACAACACTTTTCCTAGCATTTTTTTTTTTGCTATTCGATAGCATTTGGTAGCTCTTTATTTAGTGTAAAAGATGGATTTCGTCGAGTTTAAGTTTTCATAATGAAAGTTACAAAACATGTGGTCACGAATGTACGCAAAATAGAAGTCAACTTTGGCTGACAGTAGTGAAATGTAAAAATCTGCGAAATGGAACGGAATATTCAAACGTGATTAATTTATTTTAAAAGCGTATTAATGTAGGTCTCTATCCAGTATTTACACAATAAAATATCTCTATTGGTTTTCGTTTATTTGGCTTAAGTACCGGACGTGAACGTACGGGTCGCTAAAGTACGATTTTTGCATATATTTTAACCGTTAATTAACCGTTAATCGACCTATTTTTGTTTTCCTTATACTTTTCTCTTCTTTTTTGATTGCTATAGAGATATTTTAAAGAAAGAGTGCAAACATAAAAAAAATTTTTGCATGTAAAATAATTAAATATAAAAATGTCTTTAGAAGTAGCTTAAAATGACAATATTAAATTTTCCAGTTTCCAGCCCAATTTCCTCAAGGAAAATAACTAAGATATCATAGAATATCATATATAACAATCTATTGTAAAAACATAGACTTTTTTATAATTATAAACAATAAATCACGAAGATAATCAACATTTTATTTTTCCAGCCTGGTTGACCATTCGGAGGAAATGCCCATATAACAAATTTTGTCGGTAAATTGTTGATGCACTGACATGAACTCATTTTTCTAATTTTTCTTTTTTGGGATTTCTTTAGCTGCTTGCGAACTTCAAATGATAATACAAGACAGAAATATAGTTGGAACGTAATGTTATCCACACCAAAATAGTGGAGAGGGTATTATGCATTTGTGCTGAAGTGTGTAAAACCTTAAAATATGTGTCTTAGAGGCAACATGAAGTATACCGATCGATTCAGAACTAGTTCTGGCTGGCTGGCAATTTCTGCCTCCCAGAAACTATCAAGCCGATTTTAATGAAATATGAAACATAGATAGATCTCTATTCATATATCCACATAAGCTATGCATTCTTCAAAACTAGATCCGAAATAGGTACACTTGCAAAAAATTGTTGTTATATACAGTGGTGTCGGGTATCATATGGTCAGGCTTGACCAACAATACTATCGTACTTGTTAAAATATTATTTCCGACATATGTCCGCGGCGGCTATGAGTTAAATGGTCCATTCGATCAGTCCAATTTTAGAATAATTTTTCCAATTAATCTGGCCGTACAGGGTCAATGGTGGCATGAATATTGTCTTACAATGCTTCAAGAGTTTCTGGGTTATCGGCATAAACCAATGACTTAACAAAGCCCGATCAAAAGTAATCCAGAGACGTTGAATCGCATGAACAAGGGGGTCAGTGAAATGCCCTACTTATGGAAATAATGTTGCCACAAAATTGATTTTGCTATAAATCGATCGCAAATCGCGCTGTATGGCAAGTTGCATCATCTCGTCGGGACCAAATGTCGCTGATGTTTAACTGATTAATTTTTAGAAAAAAAAAATATAAGTCGGCAGGGCTCGTTAGCTCTCGGCATTCAGCTCCTTGCTTTTTTTCAAAAGAGCGTGTGAGCCGCAGCGAAAAATCAATTTTAATAGCTGTAATGGGGATTCGTTAACGGCTTGAGGATTGACTTTGCTCCAAATACGCCAATTTTGCATACTGACCTAGCCACTTAACCCGGACGAAGGGATTTATGAACTTCGCGCTAAACATTTAAAGATGCATGATGGCTAGCAAAAGCTTACTGAAGAGAAATTTCAACACAGTTGGATATTCTCAGCTGTCAAAACATAGTTCTCATGCAGTATAAAAAATACCCGATATTTGTAAATTATTAAGCTTTTGTTTTTTAATTTATAAAACGCAGCTATTGACTAAGGAGTACGTTACACTACCACACAAGTCTTTCGTATTTTTAGGAAAGTACAAAAATGTCATGATAAGTTGTTGTGGCTTAAGGAAAAATTTCAAGCAATAATTAGATCAGGATAGCTTTTTGATATTTATTTATATATTAAATTTGTTTAATTTTTTTACAATATTTCAACAAATATCCTGTTTAATTAAACACTTGGTTTGTTTAAAATGTTATTATTAGTTTAACACTGTTTATTCTTAATTATTCAACAGCCCACTAATTAATCAACCCTTTAAAATGAGTGTTAAGAACACAATGAGTGTAAAGTTCAGTTGTATTTGAGTCTTAGTTCAATTCTAGTTTAGTTCTAGTTCATTCCTAGCTCGTTCTAGTTAAGTTCTATTACAGTTTCAGTTCAGTTCTAGTTCGGTTCTAGTTCAGTTCTTGTTTAGCTCTAGTTCAGTTCTATTTTAGTTCAAGTTCGGTTCCAGTTTAGTTCTAGTTCAGTTCTAGTTCAGTTCTAGTTCAGTTCTAGCTCAGTTATAGTTCAGTTCTAGTTCAGTTCTAGTTCAGTTCTAGTTCAGTTCTAGTTCAGTTCTAGTTCAGTTCTAGTTCAGTTCCAGTTCAGTTCTAGTTCAGTTCTATTTCAGTTCTAGTTCAGTTCTAGTTCAGTTCTAGTTCAGTTCTAGTTCAGTTCTAGTTCAGTTCTAGTTCAGTTCTAGTTCAGTTCTAGTTCAGTTCTAGTTCAGTTCTAGTTCAGTTCTAATTCAGTTCTACTTTAGCTGTTGTTCAATTCTTGTTCAGGGCTACCTAAGATTTTAAGTCAGATTTCAGTTTAGGTATTTGTTTTTATGATTTTGTTCAAGTTCTTGTTTAGATTCTTGTTTAGTAATGAAACAAATTTTTCTCTGTGTTTTTTCATTTCAATCTTTATTTTAAATAACTAAAAAAAAATTAGTTTAAAAAGACAATCGTGATACTAATTGTAGAGTAAAAATAAACTATTAATTAATAGTTGATATTAAAACATAAAACCATACAAAATACATATAAAAAGTTATACTAAATACCATTTATGTTATAGAAATTAGAATTAAGTCAAATACACCTTGCAAATAATAAGTAGACGAAATTGGAAAAATTTAATTTTAAATAAGTATGCAGTTTAATGCTTTTTTAAAAAAATTTTTATTGTTTCTACTTTAAAGTTATTTAGCTCATTAAAGACACAACAACAAACGTTTTCGATTGACAAAGAATTTTTTTTAAAGTTTGCCTAACTATGATTTTAAAATATTTGTATGCTTTATATTTTCGCATGTGCATACAGTGAAGGACTCATGTCTACAGGCAACCTTTTTTGAGAGTTGGTAATGATAATGAAAAATATTTGTGTGCCTTGAATTGAGGCATTATTAAATAATATTATATAAAAAAAATAATATAATCGAACAACGAAATATGAAAACTAAAATCGTTAAACAAAATTATAAGTAGCACTAAAGACTACATACAACGTGACTACTGCTAGGAAAACTTAAAAAATAAAAAACGAAACTAGGGGAATCCCATTCCTTCAGCTGATATTGTATTTTGCTTATCATTACTAGTATTTAAATGAATAAGATTATATTTAGGGGCTGCATTTATAAAAATGATTGATCTTGAAATGGGGAATCGCCAAGAGTTATCTTTTCAGTGAGAAGTTTCATAATAAATCTGCATAAAAAGTTATGGAGAAGTTGCAAAAACCGTAAAACGGCTTCATCGTTCTACAGTGTAAACCATTCTTGAAAACTATAATATTAAAAATGGAAATACTGAAAATTATCCTAGATCTAACCGGGCAAAAAAGCTGTCGCAGCGTGGTGTTAGCAGTATTCTTAAAAAAGTAAATGCGGATCAGAAAATAAGTATAAGAGAAGTACATTAAAAAATGTTCCGCAAAAAGGTAACATCCAAAAACTCTACAACGAGCTTTAAAGCAGAGTTCAACCTAAAATAACACTTATTTCTGGAAAATGAAAATAGTACAACACCAAAAACTCAGTCTTTAATTTGCTAAAATACATTATCAAGGATGCGAAACGAAAGTGGAATCATAAGCTACGGTCTCACTTGGCAAATATTTGACGAAAAAGAAGTAACCAACATGCAAACTAAAATACAATTTCCTTTAATTGAAATATTTGTTTTGATTATAATACTACATCTTACAAAAACAGTTTTTTGCTGTGTCTGGTAGTATAATTAGTTTTATTTTGTGATATTAGGCCCCTGTTAAATCTCAAAATCTATTAACATAAATAGTGGTTACGCTTATTTGGGCAAACATTTAATAAGTGTTACCGTAGCTTTACGGACAAGAGTAAACGCAATATTTTTTAGAAGCGAAGGCCGTTGCAAAGTTTAAAGAAAATCCAACCCACTGTAAGATCCAAAGGGTATTATGCCATAAGGCAATAATGGAGCTGGCAGTTTTATGGTTTGGGGAGCCTTGGCATCATTTAAATGAGGTAGTTAAGTTTTTAAAGAACATTTAAGAATATAATTTGAAATCATCGGTTTAGATTTTGGGTATTGGAAATAACTGGACTTTTCAACAAGACAATGATCCGATGCATACGGCGCACATTGTTTGCAAATGGCTTCTATATTATGCTCTCAGACAACTCAATTCCCCATCACAATCAACGCATTTAAATTATCAAAAACATATCTGGGATGTTTAGGAAGAAAAAGTCAGAAAATATTAAATAAGCTGCAGTTAAAGCTTGAAAGCTGCTTTAAACAGAGCTTGGGCAGAAACAACTCCGGAAATCACAGAAAATTTAGTAAATTCAATGCCACGATATCTACAAGCTGTGGTTTGATGATCAGGATGGATCCACTAAATATTAACTGCCAGGCCCACAATGTCGACAAGAGGATTTCTATATACAAAATATAAATATACGAATTATATTGAAAACAATAATAAAAAACTAAAATTTGTTTTTGATTTCAATATACTTATAAATATACGAAAGAAATATTCAGGCAGTAAGTTTTGAAAAATTGCCATTTTTTTAGTGAAATTTAAAATTTTTTTTCCTTTTCTTACTGTATGTACAATTTTGTCCTTTGAAGCTTTTACGTTTTTGTTATGTTTATGAATTTTTTTTTTTTATTTCTTGTTTTTTTTTGTTTCAAATAGAAGTGCATGTGTTTAACGCCTTAACCCTCCGATGAGTGACAGTTCTGAACTTAACGGCCGTGTGAAAAGGTCCCTACGGACCTTTTTTGTAAATCATGTTTTTTTCATATAAAAAATTTTTTTTTGTTTTTTTTCTTTTTGTTTTTATTGTTTATAACTAAATTCTACATACATGAACTTTATTGCTTTCAAGGAAAGGCACAATATTCTAATTTTATACTACTATCAATAAATCAGTTCTTAGAATTTTTTGTTTTTAGTATTTTGTTCTTAGTATTTTTGTTCTTAGAATTTTTTCTTAGAATTTTTTGTTTTTACCATCATCCCTAATGTCTTTGAGTTTAGGTCTTTGTATTCAGAACAAGTAAATTATGTGTTAAAACAATAAAAAAATTATAATGAGGCCCAAAAACATGCATTTATTAGTGAAATTCAGTACAAGGTCCATACGGACCTATTCACACGTCCGCGTACTATTCTCACTAAAACCTCAATAACTCCTAAAGTAATGATCCGATCGGCTTGATTTTTTTTACAAGAGATGCGCAACAAAATACTCTTGGAATACAGAGTAACTGGGGGGGGGGGGTTGTAGTGGCCGAAGTAGGAGTAATTTCAGTTTGAAAAGGCAAAACGGTTCCTAAGAACCTTCTCACTCATCGGAGGGTTAAATTTTGGCAAACAATTTTTGTTTTTAATATCGTTACCAAATCCAAAAAATCGTTAAAGAATAGATTGCATTTAGACTTTAGTCCTTGACTGTACACATTTTTGTATATAATCACTTTTAGATAATTTCTATAAAAAGTCCAAGTTTTAAACAAAAAACAATTACAGTTAATTAACAACGCAATAAAATATTTAAATAAAGAAGCAATTTATGTTTGAATTAGAAAGAAAGAAATAAGTTACTCGTTTTAAATAAAAATTGTTACACATTTTTTTACACTCTGTTCATTGGATGAGAAAAATATATTCGAAAAAATATTTCATACTAGTAACGCAATTGGGACGATCGACGAATTGCGTCTTAAGCGACGAATTTCTCAGTAATAATTGGCAATGTAAATCACACGTATAAAACACAATAATGCCGAAAAATAACTGCTATAATAATTGCGTAAGTTGTTTACTGTTTCTTGTGCAATCACATTTAGGCAACTCACAAAGTTTTCTTTTGTATCGTATTGGTTGTATTTGCTATCATTTTGTGAATGTCACCTTCATAAAATTTTAGCAAATACAGCCAATACGACAAAGTAGAACACTTAGTGAATTGCAAAATTGTATGTAATTATAATAAATTATTTTTATAAAAAACACCGACTCCAAACGCTGAAATTTTTTAAGTTTGACTCCGACTCACGACTCCAACTCCTACTCTGACATTGATGCTAAATGTATATGCGACTGGTCCTTATTTGATTTTAAACCCTTTTTATACCCTCCACCACTAGTGGTGAATAAAGTTATACTAAAGCTGAAGGTCCACACCATGCGTCTATGCGTAGATGCGTATGATACTTTTTGTGAATTTCATGCGTTCCTAAATTCAAGTTACATGCAATGCGTTCTATGCGCCAAATTGTTTTTTTTTCTATCATCTGTTGTGCTAATATGTTTATCAGATAAAAACAATTTGGGAAAAATGGAAGGTGTAGCTGATATTTTAATAAGCTTTTATTATCAAAAGAATTCGTAATTATTCATGGGTCAATAAGTTTCCCTTTCAAGGCATTTGTTGAAAAAAAAAAAAATAATAAGCACAACAAAGATGGCACTCAGAACATAAAAGTAATCGATAACTAGAATGGCAAATTTTGTTAATAAAAAAATTGTTCTTAAAATTAATTTCAATGTATTCTGTTCTAGAAAGTTATTTCAGTCTTTATTACGAAAGCTTTTTCTTTTCTTAAAAACCTTTTTTAATACAAAAAAATAGAAGAAGAGGAATTCACCACACAAAAATATTTATCGATAACATTGAAAATAAAATATGATTCTTCATCCATGGCCATCAAAAACAAATGACATTTTTTCACCACACATGCGACGCATACGTAGAAAGTAAATCTACTTTCATGCGTTGATACGTATATGTATTCTATACGTTTTGCTGTGTAACTTGTCACATGCCATTACACTGATTCTACTTTTTGAAATATGCATAAAAAGGAAAGAAGGCATTGCAATGACCTTCAGCTTAAGTTTGTCATTCCGTGTGAAACTCTTTTATTATGCATCTAAGACCCTCATAAAGTATATATATTCTGGTTTCTTGCGTACTTCTAAGTCGATTTAGCCATGTCCGTCTGTCTGTCCTTCTGTTGAAAACACGCACACTTTCGAAAAACTCATAAGATAAGAACACTGTTGGTGTCAAACTGCTTCTAGTTATCCTTAGCAGTTTGGGATTGAAATCGAGCCGAATCCGATCAGTAGAATCAGATTTATGAACCAAAATGTAGAATCACATCCCCAAAAAATTTAAATTTTTTTTACAAAAACTAACGTTAAAGCTGGCATAATGCACGGCATGATATAAGATTTTGCACGGACTAGAAATCAAACTGTACGTTTAAAGCCGCAATAAATATTGCTATCATATTAAAATGTGCATTTTATATATTTATTAAAAAGTCGTTCACTTACCATACTGCATCTGTGTATGGCTTAGTGCGTAGCGCAGAAATGTGTGCTTACTTATTTAAGTGTACCATTAGTGCTTCGCAAAATAGGAAACATTTGTATTGGGTTTCTATTATATACCAACCAATAAGCCAAAAAATTTTTTGTGTTTTAAAAAACGAATTAACCAGCACACAACAGTGTATAAAATTTTTTATTCAAGACCATGAGTGAATAGTGAGTGATTATTTGGAACTCTGCGTAAATCATATCATTTTGTTTTTCTTATTTCGTTATGTACCTAGTTCTTTACAACTGCTGTTAATCAATCAACCAATTGTTAAAAATTATATGTGGAATTTCATTAAAAATGTTAAAGTCTAGATATATGCAACAGAATTTATCACAAACCTGTACTGCAATATTTGTAAATTTTTCAGAATATTTATTTTGTCACGATAAGTGATATTCGGGGAATTTTTTGGGGTAAATATAAAGAGTACACCCTCGTCTTTGATTTGCCTCCAGTAATAAGAGAGAGGTAGCCGGAGTTTACTTTTTTCCAAACAAAACTGCAAACGCTGAATTTTATAAGGCCATTTAAATTCGCTCATTTCTAAGTAACTGCATACGAAATCTAAATAATTTTTTTTAGTCATAAAGACGGTGCTCCATTTGAATAAAAACGGCATTAAAATGTTGGCAGTGCAAATGTCTTACACGATTAAGCTACTGCGTTGCATGAAAATGTGGCTTTTTACGATAAGCAATAATGGATTAACCCTAGTGAAACAGTTCATGAAAATGTGGCTTTTTAGGAAAACCAATAATGGATTAACCCTAGTGAAACAGTTCAATATAGAACTGTAGAACTGCATTCATTAGATTCCTAAAAAAGTCATAGTCGAAATTTTTTTTTTTTTTTGCCAACAAAATCTCTCTGTGCTGCCGACTTAAAGAAATAGGAATCAATCAAAGCGAATGTAAAAAGATAAGTGCAACCCGTCAGCGGTTCATCAGTTGTGCCCACGGCGAATTCAAAATATAATTGCCAAACGTCAAAAAAGTCTAGTAAAATTAGACACTAAAGATGAAATCCTAAAGACTTTTAACAAATATCATGAGAAAATTCAGTTCACAATTGAGATACAAGCCAACACAGGAATTGCTTACCTAGATACTAAACTACGCATTAGTGGAAATAAAATAGTTTTCGACTGGTATGCAAAAGAAACATCATCGGGAAGAATCATGAATTTTCATGCTACACAATACTGCCAGGGACAGACAATATCACTCAAAAAACATAGAAAAGGTAAACAACATTCTAACAAACAATAGCTTTCCAAAAAATCTTATAAAAGCTGTAATAATAAATATAGTGAGCAAAATGAATAACAAAACATCTGGCCACTCTAATGCCGACAAGGAGAAAAAACAATTTTATAGTGTAACAGCCAATTCACATGGAGGCCTTTACGACGTCGTTTTTTCTTAATTCCTTTTTGAAGCAACTTCCAAAAACCTCTTGCGTTTAAATGATGATTTTTAGTGGCATGTCGCTTTTTTCAATTTTAATTTTTATTTGCAAACAGTGTTGATTTTTTTTTTGCGTTATCGGTAAATTTGCTTTAGTTGGTTTTTCTCATTAAGAAAAATATAAAAAAAGAGTTTTTTTAATAAGAAATATGTAAGAAATATGTTTAACCTAAAACTCAAACTTTTGTTTTATATTCTTTTTTATTATTTCCGTATTTGTTTGCAACCTGACGCTTTAAAGTAAGAAAAAGAATAAAACAGAACAAGAAGAAGAGAAATAAGTTTAAGGAGGAATATAAGAAAACGACATGAAAAACACAAAACGAGTCGTTTTGTTTTCCCCTCTTTCTTCCCTAAACCGCTCGCCATCAAACCAAAAGAGACGTCGACAAAGCGACGTCGCAAAAGCCTCCATGTGAATTGGCTGTAAAATACATACCTGGACTTACGGATAAACAGAACATCAAAGACACAATAGAGAAGAAAAACATATGGTTTGCTTACCAACCTAAGTCCCCTTTTAGACAGGCAAAGTTTACTTTGACAAAGTCTGTTGAATTCTCTTTTAAACTTTGTTTGGTGCTCAGACACACAAAGTTTAATATCACAAATTTTTGTTTTCTCTTATTTGAATATAATATATAAACAGCGTTGCTAAAACGATCATATTTTGGATTATTTTTTTAAACAAAAATATGATTAAAGATTTTTTTCTCAAATGATGATTTTTTATTTTTCGAATTTCTGATTTTTACTTTAATTTTGCTTATACAAAATACACGATTATTTAAACAGTCACTTTTTAAAACAATCAAGTTTTGCATCAGCTTGATTCGCATTGGTACTGCACACTTTTGTACCCAGTATCTAGAATACACAAAATTACATCATTATTTCTGGACATAAAAAATATTAAAAAAAGCATATTATAACCTATTTCCAATGTGCGAAAGAATTCCTTCTTTCGAACAACTACATTTAAAACAAAAACAAATTCTAAAAACTTTGTTTTTGTTTTAAATGTATTTGTACGAAGTAAATAATTCCTTCGCACATCGGAAATAGGCAGTTAGAATATTGATAAAAAAAATATTTGTGCAAAGAAAAAATGTATTTTTGTAAAGTTTCATATACTGACGAATTATGTTTTTATGGATTTCAATTTAAATAATAAGAAGTATGTTTTTATAAAAAATTAATAATTCTTACTATTTTGCCCTTGTTTTAAAAAATTTAAATTCAGAAAAAAAAATTTAAGATTTTCCTCTTCAAAATATGATTTCTTTCGCCATATGACAATTTTCATTCCAAAGATTCTGGTAACGCTGTATATAAATATAAAATTGCAGCCAACTTCAGGTATAATCTACGAACGAAAAACAAAACGAATTTGTGAGTACAGCAAAGTATGTACTCCCCCGCTATGCTCTTTCCCCTTCTCTTCTATAAACTCAAGACTTTGCAAAGTAAACTTTGCTTGTCTGAAAGGAGTCTAACAAAACTTTAAGCACAATATTTACAAACATAAAAACACCAATAAATAAACAACAACAAAGCAATGTTGTTTACGAAATACCATGTAAGGGAAAAAAAGAGTAAAGCTGCGATTTGATTTATATTGGTACCACAAAGAGAACATTGGAAACAAGCATAACAGAAAATAAAATGGACATAAACAAATTGAAGGAAAGTACAGCTTTAGCACAACACAAAAAAAAAATGCAAATCATACAGCAGATTTTGACGAAGAACGAATTTTAGATAGAGAAAAAATCGAAATGAAAAGATTCACAATAGTGACGTTAAGGATACAACAGAAAATAAAAAAGACAATGAACTTAAAAGAAGACACACAAAACATTAGTGCCAGTTACTGTGTTGCAATATCTAACCTGTGATAAAAATTTTTATGGCTTGTGTTTAACTTAATATTTCATCTTTAATGTTTTTTTATGTTTGTCTACAACAAATAATTGTTCAATGTAATAAAAACTTAATTTCTCTTATTGTAAGTCATAATTAATTGTTGAAAAATGTTTGTTGTAATATTATTGTTAAATATATTTTCTTTAATTTAAATAGACGAATCCCTTGATAAAGTGAACATAACGTTCACGAAACGTTGGGAAAATATGGATTAAATGCATTTTTTAATTACATACAGAACTTTAGGCCGTATTAGCTGAAATAAAATCTAATTTAATCAACAATTACATTGGCCAATAAACAATAATAAAATATAGTCTTATGTTTATGTTTTGCGCCAAAGTAACCGAAAATATGTATGAGAAAAATGTTTGCCTTGGTCAGCTGTTTATGACATTAAGCAATTAAATTGAAAAACCACTTTCACTTACCTTTTTTTTGCACTTACCTTTTGAAATTCGCCTTGGGAATAAATCTATTAAAAAATTCGCCGCGTAAGACGAAATTCGCACAAAGAGGGTATTAAATTCACTTTTCGACAAAAAATCGACACGTTATAATCATATCTAAAGCAGAGTTTTCAATTGCAGATATTGTGTCAGCTCATAAAGAAGAGAAGCCAAGTGGAGAATCTAACAGTGAGAAATTTATTTTAATCATATCTACCCGCTGTAAAAAATTTTGGTATTTTGTCTACTTTTTGGTAATGAAACGGTTGGTTTAAAATTTATTTTTCATATGCCTTTAAAACTTAACAAAATAATTCTTTAATTTTGATTTAATACCTCCTTTATGATCAAGTGCGATATGTGTTATTTGAGCTGATGAATATTCCCGGCCAAAAACTCGTCGCTCGTCCCAGGTGTGTTTCTAGCATCAGCTTTTTAAAGTTTAAAGTCACTGATTATGGACTATTTTACTTTCAGTTTAATTTGAATGTTTTTAATTGTAAAATTTTTTAAATCACTCCTAAAAAAGGCCAACAATTTGTGTATTTAAGGTGTGCTATAATAGCCCATTTCACAATCTTGTGCAAATGGTCTTGCATCGTAGCATTTACAAAATGGTTTAGTATTCATTATAATCCCAAAAGAAGTATACAGTCCAATTCTACGATGCAAGACCTTTTGCACAATATTTTGAATTGGTCTAATGTTTTAGACCACTGCAACCCCTTGGCTCAAATCTTGGATACTTTTTTTTCTATTTATATGTAATTTTATAAAAAAATTATATATATAAAAAAAATTTTATATTTACAATATCTTTTTTCAAACGATTTTCTAGCAAAAACTTTATTTTTACTTACATTTCTTTAAAAAAAATTTTATTTTTTGTTCTATTTAATTTGGTTTTAATTAAAGAAAAACACTTTGTATATATTAATGACACAATATAATTAAAATATATTACACGAATTTTTAAACAAAAACAGAATAAAAAAATTAAACGAAATAAAACAAAAAATTAGTATATAAAATTAAAATGAAATAAAAGCATGTGAATAATAAATATAAATTAAAAAATAATATATTAAAAAAAAGTAAGAGAAAACCAAGTGAAATAAAAATACAAAAATATTTAAAAAGCTCTCGGAATTTTTATTAAGGGTGGTTGCAAGAACAACGGTTTGTATTTTGTGTATTGTAATGTTTTTGCCCTTTAACCCTTTACAAAAAAAACCTCCGTTAAACGGCACATAGCTTAAGCAAAAAATTTTATGATGTAAACATTTATTCTTATAATGTAATTATTCGTACATAATCGAAAACAGAAAAAATCGTTTATTAACCTCCTAAAAATATGTAATGTGATATTCCTAAAAATGTTTTCAAGTGCCTGACTATGCAATTGCCAGCGGCCATCTGGCTAAAAATTCCTTGGCTTTCAGTCATTTATAACCTTCGTTGTATCTTTAGAAAGCAGAAACTAAACTCCACTTGATCAGGACGGGCCTTATGCGCCCAATACACGGTTCAATTCAGCTGTCAACTGAGTCTTTCAACTGAATTGATACTTGGCCACACTCTTTTTCAACTGAATTGAAAGATATTAATGCAACTGTCAAATTTAGGTTTTTTTTTTTTTTACATAAATTTTGACAGCTGATGAAGAGACTTAGTAGTCAACTTGAAAAAATCAAAATCTTTTGATTTTTCTTCAACCAAATCGACAACCGTCAATCTAATCAACTGACAAGGTTATACACGCTTTGATTTGGACAACAACCGACTCAGTTGACAATTGAATTGAATCGTGTATGGTCTGCTTTAGAACTTTCCTTAATAGCGAAGGCAGGGCTGCCCGATAAAATTGGGAAAAAATCGTCAATTTCCTGAGAACAAATAAAAAATTCGTCATCAAAAATTATTTTCGGGAAAGAAATATTTTATTAATTAATCCATTTATTAATGATGTGCTAATAATCCCAATTTTTGAATGAAAACACTGAAATTTATTGTTGTGGGAAAGCTAGTTTCTATGACGAGCTGGCCTAAGCAACCAGCGAAATGCGCATAGAAACGAGCTTTCCCACAACAATAAATGAATTAATTAAAAAAATATTTCTTTCCCGAAAATAATTTTTGATAATAAATTTGCATGTGCCCGGCAAATAAAAAAACTGAAATGGCAAGCTGCTTTATTTAAGCAACTTGTTTTTTTTAATTTTGTTTTTTTTTTTCTTTCTATCCTCTTACAGCTACAATTCGTGTTGGAAAAAAACCAGCCAATTGTAGGGCAATGTAAGAAAGAAAAATTGACGGTTTATTGTTGTGTCTTTGTTGAAGCTTTGATGTTGTTGCATGTAAGACCTGAGTGTTTTAAAATTTTAATTCACTTTATGGTCTTACTTGTATAATATTTTTAGCTTTTCTAAAGTATTTGGAAAAAGTTTCCTGACGAGCTGGCCTAAGCAACCAGCGAAATGCGCATAGAAACGAGCTTTCCCACAACAATAAATTTCAGTGTTTTCATTAAAAAATTGGGATTATTAGCACATCATTAATAAATGAAAAAATTCGTCTTTTACTGTTTAAAAAATCGTAAAAAAATCAGACAATTTAATTTTAGATTTAAAACAAAGTTTGTTCGATTTTTACTTAAAAACAAGCAAACAGAAACATATTACACCTATACATTCATATACCACTGTATGTTTATGAAATTGCTTATTAAATTTAACAAACATTTTCATAACAAATTTGTTTTGTAAACCTTTAATTACTATATTATATCTAAGATTTTTTTTAACGTGTTAAAAATAAAAGAAACTTTCAATCGGGCCATTTTCTAAAATTCAAATTTGTATACCGTCCACCATACAAGTTCGTTTTTATATAAGTTTGTCATTCCTTTTGTAATTGCTACAATATTGATGTTAGGCCCTATAAAGTATAAACATATGTATATTCTGAGGCTCTATGAATAGCAAAGTTGGTTTAACGATGTTAATCTGACCATGTGTTTGTTGAAATGCGAATTCCAAAGACTCGTATATAAACATTGCTATACATTTATATTATATTTCAGACAGATCGGTCTACAAATGCCTAAGATATGAACAAAAAACCAAGACTGCCTGAAACATATACCCATAACTCTCTAATTTTGGCCTGTAAATCTTAACTTCTTTAAATCTTCTTACAATTTTTACTTATTTTTTTTTTACGAGAAATAATCTTTCTTCACGAAATTATAGTTTTGGCACCATGGCACCCATATAAGCTAGGCGGATAAAATTTGGCTTACAAATTTGTCATATATATGGAGTATTAAATGTTAAATATTAGCCAAATCAGTCCATCACTTCACCTGCTCCCTACACGAGTGAACTCTCAATCTCAAAATCAAGGATTTGATACGTAATTTTTTTCTTTTTTTCCTTTGATTTTCTCACTTTCTTTTTCCTGGCGAACCGAACATGTATGCAAGTTCAAAAAAAGGCTAGAATGGAAAACAAAAATAGCAAGAAATGGCTAGATTTTTATAATTATTATAAAATTATTATATATTTCGCCCGGGAACTAAATATTTAATAATATTCATTCATATATCAATGAAAGTTTTAACAGCAATTTACCTAAGTAAAAAAACCAATTTAAATAAAAGCGTAACAGTGGCTAGTATATAAAATTTTTGGGCCTTGTATTTTACAAATAAAATTTATATTTATTATAAACAAAACTTTACAAAAGAGATTAATTACATAAAAGGTAACAGAAAGAATTTTTTTTTATTTAATGCGTTTTGCACAAAAGTTTGCAGATTTTATCATCGTGTTGCTTTGCATTATCAATTAAATGGATATGACGAAATATCGTATCAAGACAATTTCCACGAATAGAATCCGAAACCATTGAATTTTAAAGATCGCTTTCATTTGGCCAATAATCCCTCTTTGAAGCAACTGAAGCATAATCTGTTACAATTAGGATACCCAGAAAAATTTCTTATTCCTAAGTCTACATTCACACGTTTCATCTTTTGATGCTCAACTCTTGTATTTTAAGTAGAGGGAAGCAAGAAGAAAAGGGGTTGTTACGGAGATGCCTGTACTCGGGCAGTATGCTTTGTGTTCTCATTCGCAGATATATGACCAACAATGGCTGCATGTAAATTTTTTTCTTTTTTTCTTTGGTTCGCTTTGAATAAAAGTGTTGTTGTTTTATGCAAAAAAAAAGTTGAAACTGGTTGCTGCGTGTGAACATAATGACATCTTCAAAACAGAATGGAAAAGAAGTTGAGCATCAAAAGATGAAACGTGTAAATTGAGACTAAGTTTCTCTTTGTCGTCCCAATATAAATTTTTTCGCACTCTTTGTTGTTTTTGTCATCACACTTTACTGTTACTTTCTTTATATAGCAAAATTAAAATTTATTTAGTTGAAATTAAATTTTAAATTTTTCAAGAAATATTTCCCTAAAGCAATTTACTTAGATGTATTATGAGAATCTTTTCATAGAATATTTAAGCCATTAATATTAAAATTTTATCCAATATAAGAAAAGATTTCTGCATGTACAAATAAAATGTTTTGATTCGAGAAACGGATGGTTTAAATCAGGTAGGCTTTTCTTGATATTTTGTAAAATATAAAGCAACGAAAAATTAATTTAAGTTACTATAAGATTAAAATGATTTTTTTGCTGTATTTTTTGTGTAATAGCATGTTGCTTAACCCTCTGCGAAAATTCTCCGTTCCTTTTCAAACATCGGCTCTGACGCATTCAGTTCCTTCTTAATACGTTTTTATGTGTACTTGGGTATGACGAAAGCGATCAAAGAGAGCGCACGCGTTGCTCTGAACAGAAAAGTGTCTTCTTCTGTTCTTTGGATCAAATAATTTGCCTAATCCATGTGAGAAGGTCTGGTTCACTGCACTAGATAAATTAAGTTGTATCTTTTTATTAAGCCATTAAAATGATCTTGATTTTTTCTATACTGATAAGCTCAGATGCGAATTAAACCTAGTGTAAAACTTGTAAAAAAAAATAAATAGGAAATTATAATTTTTTTTTGGTTTTTGTATAAATATAAGGTCTTTAGGGCCATTTTGTGCCATGCCATTAAATATGGTTTTAAATTGTGGGTTTCTTCTCAAAAATAAATTGCAGCAAATAACAAGATATAACATTAATATAAAATAAAAAAAAATTTTTTTCGAAGATTTTCATTATCTTTATCAGCCATTTCAATACAATTTAGTTTAAAATACTGACCATTCATATAAATGCATCAAATTTCATACTTAAAAATACGGGAATAAAAATAATATTATTATTTCATATTGAATTTAACGAATTTTAAAACAAGTTCATGGCTCATCCAAAATAGCCAACTAAATCGCCAAAAAAAAAAAATAAACAAATCGAAAACAAGTTTGAAAATCGCCACATCTGACAACCCTGAATATTTTAACTAATAGCATCAAAAGACTCAAATTAGCTCCCATTCGGAAATCGTTTAAGTAAGATCATGCTACGACACTTTCTTAAATTACTCGAAATATTATCTTCGTGTTTTGCTGCTCCTAACACAAGCACATTATTATGATTGTGTGTTTTAGGGCATCACTGTTTTAAAACCATAATAAAATACCCATTTGCTAATAACCATTTTTCTTTTAAATAATATCTTTCAAATTAAAAAAGACAAAATTTTAAAGAATCATATTTCTTTTATAAATTTCCTTCATAAAACTTCCTTGAACTTGCCTTCAAAATAAACCCATGAAAACACCAACATGTCTCAAGCAAAATTCATTGCCTACATTAAGGCCTACCCAAAAAAAAAATTATATAAATAAATTACTTTTGTGAAAACAATCTCAAAATTAACTGATAAAATAAGTGAAATATATACGAATCTTTTGAGCTGTAGGTTTACGGAAAAAGTAAAACCTCAAAAAAAAAAAAAATATTAATAATTTTTAAAAGAATAAAAAACCGCATACAAAATTTTTCCTTTTAACTATTTCAATTTTAGACTCTTACATTTTAACTTTGCATACTTTGGGGAGCCTTTAGTGGCACAAACAAACAAACAACAAAAAATACTTTTTCAAAACATTTTTGTGGTTTCTTTATGCCTTAAATGTATGCAAGTCTTTTTGGGTAATAATGTTTTTTTTTACAAAAAAAGGAGTAAAATTTCATACATTTAAAGCCTTCATGACACGACTTAAAAATTTATAAACAAATCCTTTTTTGGCTGGTGAACAAAATGATTCGTTTGCCTTGCCTGGTGTGGGCTCACAATTACAACTTAAAACAGTAGGCGGCTCTAAAATATCGTAATATAAATAAAAATGTAAAAGAGTTTTGTAATATCAAAAAGTTGTTTGACAACTTATATTTACTTTTTGTGACCTTCACCGAAGGCACAAGGCGTATATATTGGTTTGTCATTCCGTTTGTTATCTCGACAATATTGATCTGAGACCCTATAGACCCCATATAACGATGTCCGTCTGTCCATGTGAATATTAAAATGGGGTTACCGAAGACCCCAAAAATGATGGGGACTAGGTTGTTATACAGTTATGTCATATATACTTCGCTCAAGTTTGCCATTGAACATAAATGACGGAGATATGATCAAAAAACTACGACTGTCTCGAAGTTTTTTCTTTTCTATAAAATCCATGCTGTAAATAATGCAACAACGTAAAATATATATGTACCTTGCATTAGTTTGCTTTTATTTCTTTTAGAGACTTTTTGCGTTTTTTTAAACATAGAAAATGAATTTATGTATGTCGATTAGCGACGTCCGTCTCTTTTTCTGTATATCTGGAGAACGGAAAGAGCAAAAGTCTCTTAGTTTGGTACCAGCAATACACAACATAAGACAAAATGTTGTCGGAATTGGTAAAGTGGACGTGGCACTTTCCATACAAAAGCATTATTGATTTTAGAGGTATGTACAATCATCTTCGTTACCAATATACAACATCCGACAAAATGTGGGCAGGAGTGGATAAGTGATCGTAGCATAAAAACACGTCAAACCATCACAAAAATGGCATTTTCGGCATCATCACCTTCGATTTCAATGAAATCAAACACAAATGTCTTACACTATAAGAGTATAATTAAACAAAAAAATTTGACCCCAGATTCTATCGTGTTCCGAAATCTGACGTCATAAAAGTTGTAAAAAACGTTAAAAAATCACAAAAGTCTCCTTACAAAAGGGGACAGAACTTTTGAACTATGCAAGATAATTTAGCTTTTTTGGTATCGTTTTTAAGGTGATGGATGGTGCACTCTTTAAAACTATATGCATATTGTGTTTTTTTTAAGAAAAGTTAATTTTTTGGGGTCTTGAATTAAAAGGTCAATATCTGAACAAGTATATTTTTTAAAATTCTTAAAAAAATATATGTCAAGTATTAGACCCTCTTCTACATTTTAAGAAAATTAAAGGTGGAGACTCGATTGGTGTCAGAGTTATAGACCAGAACGTGATCCTAAGTATGTTTTGAGTTCATGCAAGGCAAACCTTTTATGTTGGATTTTTTAATATGACATTAAGGCTTATTATTTTAAATGTATTTCCAATGCGAATTATTTATATTGTATTATTGAAGAAGACATCATAGTTTTCATTTATTTTTTTATTACAAAATATTGAACAAAACGTTAAAACAATTTAATTTATTTTTTCGTAAGTGTCTTATATTTTTCTTTTAATTGTGCTATTATTTCTGATTCCGGGCATTGGTGTGATGTTGAAGGGGTCAAATCCGGAAAATTTATTTTTTTGATTGTAGTGCTCACATTTTGAAACTTGTTGTTTCTGAACTTTTTAAATAACATTTTTCTGGATGAAATTGGAGATTCTTTAAGATATGGTAGCGTCTCGTTTAACCCTAGTAAGATAACGTTAGTTTTTTGAAAAGATAACGTTACGCCTGAAAGACGTGTGCTAGTTTATATTCTTTAAGGGGCATCACCGAAAATAATATTGATATTTTTTTTTGTTAAAATCATTTATTTATTAAATTTCTTTTAAAATAAAGTAATTTTTCAACTGAAGACAATAATAAAAAGGAAATAAAATAAAATGCAATAAGTCTTAAAAAAATATCACAACTTAAAGAGTTATTTATAAAGGACTTCAGTTCGATTCTAAAAACTAAAATAGATCCTTTTGTTGTACTTTGCTTAGATAATAATATCTGTACCAAAAAAAAAAAAATTAATTCAAATAGCATTATATGCTAGATTTACAAACTAAATATTTGTGATCACCACACACAGGTGCATTGCCTTTTAAACATACCATTTTGGACGTACGTCGAATTTTTGATGAACAGAAAGCACAGTATTTTCTCTTTTTGTTATTCAGGCTGTTCTCCACTGCTACTGCAATTATTGTTTACATCATCTGCTAAATCTTTTTTAATGTTACCGTGCAAAGTTTTCGATAAAGTAGGAATTTCTAGCCTTTTGTTTGGTGCATTGAACAATTTCTCAAAATATTTCTGTAGTACCAAAAATGCCGAAGCATGAAATTGGGTTGTCGTTCGAACTATATTCATTGAAGAAATTCGGCCAGCGCTTTGACCCTTTGATGTAGTTCAGCAGTGCTTACTTTTACGTCTCATAGTGGGATAATATACCGTAATAATTCGCTATCGGCAGAAGTAGTAAAATTATCAGGTTCTTGAGGATTTTCCTTAGTCGGTGGTATATTCTCATCAGCATCAAGGATGTCAACAAGCTTGTCTTATACATCACTTTGAACATTATCCTCCATTTATTCATCTTCCGATTTGCTCAAATTTTCCAGTGAATCTGAGTCGTCCAACACGCTTTTCAAGAGCAGCAACTTATGCGTCGTCCAACCCACGCTTACAAGACATTTTTATAACTAATTTAAATAACAAATACCTTAAAATTCAACTAAAACAAAAAGTTATTTTTGCGACAAAAGTTACACTAAAGATAACGATACGTCTCTCAGACGTATGTTGTGTTTATTTGTGCTTATTTCTCAAAGAAAGTATAACTTAACGCACCAAAAAAGGCACCACCAACAAGCTGATGCTAACGACTGAGATAATTGAGCGCGAGAAAGTTGTTAACAAATGTGAGAGTAGGAGCACCAAATTGAAAAAGCGTACGTCTCGCAGACGTACCTTATCTATCTAGGGTTAATTTAGAAACCACAATTTTTTGAATCACCACAGCTTTGTCTTTAGGCAACGATTAATTTTGCTCCAAGCCTTCAACTGAATCTATCTCTTCATAGTCTATTTCTTCTTCTGAATGTAAAATGTTTTATTTTTGTAGTCGACATAATATAAGTCTACATGAACGGCATATTCTATTTGATGTTGAAATATTTTTACATATGACAGTCATCCACTCTTGTGCTCTCCTTAGGCCTAATGATATATATTTGTGTCCCACTTTTTCGAAAGGGTTGCAACAATACATTTTTATGTGACATTTTAAACAAATTTTTGAAACTAATTTTTTGCGAGTTTTTTAAATAAAACTTTTTAATTTTGTTTGATTTAGCTATTCTTTCTAAAGCCTATAGTACACGGCATGTAAAAAGACACATGCGCATGTGGTTCTGACGTAATTTTGACGTCAATGCAAAGCCACAATAAACATTGCGTGTTGTGTGATGACGTCAAAATTACGTCAGAACCACATGCGCATGTGTCTTTTTACATGCCGTGTACTATAGGCTTAAGTCACGTGCTGAAATCGAACTGTCCATATAATGCAACAATATATTCTTTAATGATGAAACAGAATTGAGTCTTCAACTTCAGGCAAAAATTCTTAAGCCCATAATTAAAACGTCGACCGTAACTGCAAATTTTCACTCATTTCTTTGGTTTTCTTTTGTTCTTTTTTTTCTTTGTTTACAAAATGTATGAAATTGAACGAAAGTATGGTAGCATTGTTGGGAGAATAATTGTCTCTATGTGAGAGCATGAGAGATAACGTTTTCAAAATAAAATTGATTTTATTTCCGCATTCTCTGGCATAATTTTATGTCAAACTGAATGGAAAACATCGTTCATCCCCAGTTCTGTTTCATCATTTAAGCTTAAAATTCATGTATGTATCTACATATGCAAAAAAAAAATTTAACTGCATTTTTGCAACAACAATAAAAGTTTCGTATGATGATAGAACAAGAAAGGTTTTTTTTAATTGATTTATTTAAAAAAAAAACTGCAACAACAATCGAAACAGAAAGTGTGCACATGCATTCTTCAGCTTGTTAAATGTTTTGTTAAAGTCCAATAACGCACAACAGTTGTGGTGAATTTCCTTGAAATCTGAGGTGTTGTATCCGAAGGGCATGTTGGTTTGACGTCTTTTCACTCATACGTTTATAGCAAAAAACAATTATTGAAAAATGGTTCAAATTTGGTACACATAGCTGGGTTATCCATACACAACCTCTCCAAAATTATAGGCGGTATGAGAAAAAAGAGGCGTGGAACCTTCCGTCCAAAGACATTATAGATTTCTTTATATCTAGAGAACGGCAAGAGCCAGCATCTTAGTTATCACTACACAATATCGGACAAAATGTGGGTGGTATCGTAGGAATGGGCGTTGCACGAAGTAGATTTTTTTTATATATAAAAATGATATTAATATAACTTTCTGTTGCATTTGCAATATTGTGAAGGGTATATAAGATTCAGCATAGCCGAATATATCACTCTTACTTGTTTATAAAAAGTTTGGCTTATAATTGAAAAGCACTTTTATTCTGTTCTGACAAAAATGCCCTTCACTGCTCATTTTCCAACTTTTTCCTGTGGTAGCACATTTCATGATTTTCTGTTTATTAAATAACTGTGTGCTTAATTTCTGCATGAGCTTATAATTAACAAACATATATTTTTGTGTCTGTTTATTTCGTTTTTTCTTTTTGATTCTTTTTTAAATGAGCTAAAGGATTTCTAAGGCCTGTGTTATTATAAAATTAGTCAGTCTACAAGTACTTTGTAACTCATATGCTTATTTTCAGCTGACCTTTGGCTTTAAATTGGTTTAACTTAAATGTATGAGTTTTTAGCTTTAAAGGGTTGCTTTTGAAGAAAAATAAGGCTTAGTTTGATATTAAGGAATAAAATGTAAGTAATATATTTAGGCTTTAAATACTGTGTTAAAATAAGGCATACTTTTGGGCTTTTAATAGTTAAAATGGAAATTACATACAGTATTGTCAGACTAAGGGACTTATACACAAATTGTGGGATTTTATATGCAAAACGGAGATTAAACATTTAGTTTGGCGTTTGGGTAAATTCTCGGGAATATTTTCAATGTTTTTGGGATTTTTAGTTTGTATTTATTTTCTAGATTTATTTCAATTTAATTTAAAGACAAATGCAAGAAAATTTATTATATTGTTACGTTACGCCTTTTCAATAACGTTTTTGGTTTATTTCCTTTATATTAAACCTCTTGAGTTATTTTATTGCAACTATAATTAAATAAATAAAACACTTTAAAAATGTTATTTATAGCTGTTACTATAAACTATTCATGCAACTTTATTTAGAACTCAGTCTCTTTAACAACTTATAATTGCGACCTCTATGGCGATCTACACACTTAAACGTTTGTGCTAATACTGATTAACGATACCCACATTCACGAGTATTTGTACTCTGTTCGAGTGATGACGTCAAGATGGCTCTAGAACATTTGACATTTTTGAACTGCCTGTAACATTTTTGAACTGTCTGGACCATTCGAGCTTTCATTATCTTAACAGCTTATATCATTATGCATTACAGTGTTACCACCAGCAACATTCAAAACTACACTTGAGATGGTGCAAAGTTACCCAATTTAAATGAAATAACACCTGATATCAAATTAACGTTAAACTATAAAAAAAAATTTTGCAAAAAAGACCAAACTAGAAATCGGTTATTCCGAACATTTTATACCATACAGTATTTACAGACAAATTTTTAACAGAGGGAACACTGTTAGTCCCATATGGAACTATGTACCTATTAAAATAAAATTATGTTATAAACTTAAGACCATGGTCAAATGTAGACTGATTCCAACATAATTTTTTAAGATAATTAAGGTTAAAATAAAATATATTGGGCCAAACTTTTTTCAAATACCAACATAATAAGATGGTTTATGAGTCAAAATTTGGTATGAAGACGTATGAACCAAATTTCATTAAATTATCTTAAAAATTGCAACCTGTACTTTACGCAGAAAGTCTACATGGACAGACAACCAGCCAGCAGGACGGACGACTCAGATACTGATTCTAAGTTGATCGATATACTATAACAAATATTTGTATGTGTTTCATGTATCAGAAAAAACTCATAATACTCTGTTCATTTAAATAAGATCAATATTAGTCATATCGAGCCATAACAGCAAAATAAGCTCAAGCGACCAAAACCAAATTTTATAGGAGAAGGTTTTTTTTATTAAATTTCATAAACATTTTGTATGAAAATTGGCGCATAAACTAAAATTGTTTTTGCTTTAAAATCGTTACCATGACCATGAGATTTAAGGAGATGATGCAAGTGTTGCCAATAAATTCATTTATTAAAAATAACGAAAATTGAAAATGTTGTCGCTTAAGCTTTTTTTGCGGTAATGGCTCGATATTATTAATGGGTCGATCACGGATGGCAACACAACTGAAGTTTAGTTGCCAACAGCGAAATTAGGCAACGCCCCTCATGTTAAAAATTTTTTTATATTCAAACATGAGCGGCATTGCCTGATTTCGCTGCTGGCAACTCAACTTCAGTTAAGTTGTCATTCGTAATTGACTCATAAGATTCAAATAGTAATTCAAAAAATTTTTTACAAAAATAACATTAATAACCTCAGATTAATTAAATTAAAACATAAAATAATTAGTTCTACTTCCATATATCTAGACAAAGTTTAAAATGTTAGTAAATAGAATCCCGATAGTGGTTTCAGATGACAGTCTGTTTCTCAAATCAGTTTAACAAATGTTAAGGGCGCTAAATATTTATCAACCAAAATATTAGGTGTGTTCATTTACTTTACTAGTAGAAACTTGCAAAGAGAGAGAGAATTTAAAGAAATTGCTCTCAAAATTGCCAAAATTTGCAAGTTAAAGTAGTGACGAATATACAGGAATATTTGAGTACCCATTAATTGTTCTAAGACTTGGGAACATTTTATACATTACGGTAAAAATAATGTGATTTTATTAATTTATATATATTAATTTATATCATGAATTGGATTTTTTATTTATTTAGGAGGTGAAAGAAGAATTCGGGTTTTCATCAATAATAATGATAAAAAAAAACCTTTGTTTGCAATAAAAGTATTTATAAGGCGAAACAAAGGGGCCATTGTCTAAAACACTTCACCTCACTTGAAAAATATTTTCATTCACATATTTAAAAATTCAAAAAAAAAATTTATATAAAAAATTCCTCAACGCAAGGTGAAGTAATTTAAAAAATAAGCCCTAAAATATTTAATTTAACAATCTATGTATAGCCTATGTATATAGGTATATAAAATTTCAACGTTACGGACTGACTGACAGATTCATCTTTGCACAGCCTTAACGCCGCGTACAACCACTACAGTTTGTATACGTTAAAGAGACACCTTAAGTTACACGAGAAGAAAAGAGAAGAGTCGATGAGGAGATATCTCAACTAAAAGAATTTGAGTTAACAGTAAATAATCGCAACTTTAAAGTAAAACATGAATTATATTTTACACTGATTAACGGCAAGACAGCACAATCAGTAACAGACACATCAGCAGCATCTTCTTGTTTTATTTGTGGAGCCACAACATCCAAGGTGAACAAAATCGAAGAAGTTCAAGCTATGCCCGTAAATGAACAAGCACTGTAATTTGGTATGTCACCACTTCATGCGCGTATTAAGCTGATGGAGTGTCTTTTGTATGTAGCTTACAATATCTGAAATACTCGTCCGATAAAATAAGCCCGAAAATGTTTGATAAAGCGTGAAATTAAAGAGAATTGGAATACAGGTTGATACTGTTAAGCAAGGCTCTGGTACGACAAATTCAGGAAATACGTCACGAAGATTCTTTACTAATCCTGCTTTGATTTCCAAAATCAAGAGGTTTTCAATAATTCTCGAAGCTATAACAATTACCGAGGCAGTAGATCCGAAAAAATTTTGTGATTTTTGTCTGCAGACGGCAAAAGAGTTTGTTGCACTGTACGAGTGGTACAATATGCCACATACACTCCACAAACTTCTGATTCATGGAAAATATATAATTGAGAAGTGTATTTTTCCTGTAGGCTTACTATCCGAAGAGGCTCTGGAAATTCATAACAAAGACTATAAAAAATATCGCCTTAGACACTCCAAAGTCGAAATGTCACAAACGAAGATATTATGCACCGAATGATGGTAACATCAGATCCCATGATCTCACACTTGACTCCTTCATTTAGACAGAAAAAGCGTTGTGATATAAGCGACGAAGTTAAGGCTCTTTTAGAATAATAAATTAAAAATAGATTTAAAATAAATAATAAATTAAAAAAATCATTTAATTTTTTTTGTTAGTTAGGGCTTTTTACATTGTCGGTAACGATATACATTTCTCTAACTTTCTTTATTTTGATTACTTTTGTGTATTACTATATTAATAAAACTAAATTTGTGATGAAATTATTACATTTTTTTCACCAATATATTTTTTTCCTCACCTCCATACAAAAATCCCCAGTGTGCGCCGTGAGCTATAAGGTTGAAATTTGAAACGGATGCTGGTCTCTCGCTAAATCGATCCACTAAAAATCGAAGAAACTGCCTAATAGGGGGAAAATTGTATGTGTGTTAGTGTGTTTAGGGGATAAGTAGAGTAAAAACGAGCTAATTCGCTAATCCCATAACTCCTAAATTAACCGTGGATTCATCCACGCGTTCCGATTCATATTTTTGTCTGAAGAATAATTTTTTACTGAGAGAGTTATTCAGAACGATTCACCTATTTCGGAAAATTTGCCCGGACAAACAACTCTACCATATAGTTTACATATGTAAACAATTATACAAACTGGCAGCACCACTAGAAAACTACTTATATTGAGATGTTTTCTAAAAGTGTATTAAGAAAATGGACGAAAAAAGCAAAGTGATTTTATTATTTTTAATTATAATAATTAGTATTGTGATTATTTTGTTGAACTGTTAATGGTTTTTAATCCAAATTTAGATATTTCTTTTTTTTTTTAATAAAATAATCACAATACTAATTATTGTTAACAGCTAAGGCACGAGCTATGTTTACATTTGTCCTTCAAGTTGTGCTGAAAAAGGTTAACAAGAAAAGGGAAAGACAGAAACATGAAAAACAAAAAAAAAATGTACTTTGGATTTCAAGAAGAATTCTTGACAAAAAGTACGAAAAAACAGAAGTTAGGAAGAACATGTAAATCAATTAAAATAGATAATCATTCATTCAAAAAGCAAATTTCGATCTACCAAGTTGAAATACAATTTGGTTTAAAGATTGATGTTTGACTATTGACGTCATCCGGCTGCAATAGCCGAGTGTGTAAGACGGCAAACCCCACTGAAGAGATTGTGTGGTTACAATCGAAACTAGTCTGGGCAACCTGTCCGTGAACGCCTGGGTTCAAATCTCAGCGCAGTCAAGAATGAAAAATGATCAATAAAAATTTTAATTAATTTCATGTTGTAAAATTCCTGTCTTCATAAAAATAATTTGATGAAAATTAAATTCAATGAACTTGAGCCTAATTAAAAAAAAAAAAAAAAAATTTAATTATATTTATTTTTGTATTTAATTATTCTGCAAAAAACAATTGTTGCTATGTAGCACTATATAATGTGGCAGCTCAGTTCAACTTTAATGTACAAAAGAAAAAAAGTGGCATGTCAGTTCATTTTATTCTGAACAAGAATTAAAATTAAACCATTAATTTTTCAATTAAAGCCAATAAACATAGAAATAAAAACTGTTTTACATTCGTAACTTATCCAAAAAATACAAATTTGTTTCTTTTTCGAAATTTAAACATTTAAGTGGTGAAAATTGTACCTATTTTTGGTACTTTCTTAACAAAACATTTATCTCCATTCTTTGCAATATACGTTCTCAATTATGGGCTTTCACTACAATAATTTTTTTTTATATTTCAATGTGGAGAAAAAATATAAAAAATGGTGAAATGCGGGAAATTAAATGTCTTTGTTTTACTTTTTCGTTCTACAAGTGGTACCTTTTTAATTTGCTATAATAGATATTAGAAACATAAAATTATATATACACATAGATGCAGGGTCCTGAGTGAATGAGAACCTATAACGTTGGTATTTTTTTTTAAAACTTAGAAACATAAACTTTGAAATTTGAATATGACCACGAAAGAAAGGTAACGATGAAGCGAGTTAAATTATTGCTAATATAAAATAATTTTAGATATTCTCATTATCTACTTTATGGCCGTTTTATTTGGTCCAAATGCATTTCTTTGGTGTTTGTTTCATAATAAACAAGACGGTCATAAAGTAAAAAATGGGAATAGCTCAAATTATTTTATAACCCATAAGAATCTTTAATTTTGTAAATAATTTAATTTGCAAACTAATTTTTTAACTAATGGGCTAATATACTGCAATAGCATTAAGTATCGGGTATCTAGGTAACCATTATACTCACAGTACTAATAACAACACCTGATCGGTTAAAAGCAAAACAAAATACATAAGCGATTTTTTTAACAAGTTCGTTATTTTATTTAGCAATAAAAATATCGTAATATCTGTCCTAAATTAAACAAAAGAATGATTTCTTGTCGCATAAATATTTTAAAAATCAACATTAGCTTATAAATTTTGCAAAATATCCTTCTTTAAAACTTCTTTTGGAGAAGTTTGTTTTGTAAACAAAAACATGAAACAGCTGTTTCAAAAATTCTTGCAAGTAAAAATTTTACCAGTAAAAATTTGCAAGAATTATATTGTCTCTCAATTTTATTCTCTCTTTTGACGCTCTCAACTTGCAAATTTTTTGGGTTAATGAACACTTTCCAGTAACAATTGTTATAAATTCGTAAAAATTTTTAGTAAATGAACACAGCTATTATAAATAGCTTAATTTTCCACTAAACTTCGGGTTCTAATTCAATACGAAGCTCATATTTTTTTAAATCTAATTTTCCATCTGGCGCCAATCACTATCAATCTTTTGCATCATAACCTATGAAAATGTTTTTTTTATTAAACAGTGACTTTGGTTGCATATACTATAATTTTTTAGATATATATACCAATATCTTAAATATTATAAATTTTATCACTAAAATCAAATCCTTATATTATTTGTTTTAAAATGAAAGAATTTCTAATTACAACTGATCTACACCTCAAAGGAATTACCCACGCTCTGCCCATGAGAGTAAAAATTACACCAAATTCGGATAATTACCCACAAAGTGGCAACACTGTTTAGATTACATTTGTACCAGCAAATTCTGTTCAGTGATTTTTACATTAGAAATATGCATAACTAATACAATTTAAACTAATAAAGTCACTAAAGTCTATTGTACACGGCATGTAAAAAGACACATGCGCATGTGGTTCTGACTTAATTTTGACGTCAATGCAAAGCCACAATAAACATTGCGTGTTGTGTGATGACGTCAAAATTACGTCAGAACCACATGCGCATGTGTCTTTTTACATGTCGTGTACTATAGGCTTAACAAATACAAAATATGATTGATGTACTTACCAGTTTCACACCTTACAAAGTTTCAATTATAAAACACCACCATCATGCCCGATATGTTTTTTACTTTAAGAACTTAATGTATATATTTAACTAAAAATATAAACTTAATGAGAACTCTTACGTTCAATTTTACTTTTTAGATTAAGATTTAAACACGAAAATAATGGATTTTCTTCTTGTTCCAAAGCTACTTGTGTGGTGTTGTTGTAGTGGCTACAACCAATTTTGAAAAGTTATATGAGATTTAAATGCTCATTTTGTAATTTTACTCTCAGAGTGGCACTACCAACGAAAATTTCGATCGTTTTTGTACTTGGCTTAAGAGTTTTATACTTTTTTAAGAAATTCCGGGATTGATTTTCGAAAGTTATCCCATTTAAGATTGTTTTAAGTACGTTTTAGTGTTATTCGTACTTGAATTTTTGAGCACGACTCGTACTTAAAGTAAGTATAAAAAGCTGAATTTATCCCCATTGTTTTTCTTTCTGTGTAGTATCTATACATATAAAAACGTTTGTGCCGTGTATGTGCTCCTTAAGCTTAAAAACCGTTGGAGCGATTGGCACCAAACTTGGACAATTAATAAGTTTAGTCTGGAGCCAGGTTCTCTTAAGTATAATCTTAATAGGTGGCGCTATTGTCGTGATATTAAAATTTTTTAATTTGTGGTACGAAATTCAAAATATGTATTTATTAGACAAAAATAAGTTTCCTGATGAAATTTTGATAGCCGGTAGATAGCGCTGGTGTCAAGTTATTAACGAAATTCTTTATTTAAGTCTAATTTGCCGGCACTTCAGAAGGTATGTATTTTTTTTTGTGTATGTATGAATGGTCCCGATATATGGCGCTATGGTGATGCTATTTAGAAATTCATATTTGCGGAGACATTTTACTTGAACTCATAATGTATGTATTTTTTCTAATGGTAATTTGTTTGATGGACGTTCGAGAATAATAAATTGTCAAAATATTAAACTTTTTCTTTCAACAAATTGTGAAAGATTTTAAGTTTCCATGACAAAAAACAATTTCAATGTACTGAAACTTTCATTTCGTTTATAATAATGACGACCTGAGGAGGAAACATTGGTCAGAAGGTGATTGTGAGTCTATCGGTATACTGAAAGCCCAATACCTTCTCTACTACTATGTTGTGGGTATAAAAATCATTTGATTTTTTTTTTTACGTTTAATCGATTATTTTATAAATCTGTTTGGTATTCGAGTTGAATAAAATTTTACGCGATGCCCATTGGATATAGAAATTAAACTCGGATAAAAAATAAGCACAAGTATTCTCTTTGAAATGCTTTCCCAAATAATTTTAACATCCTCGATTTACATTTAGCTACCACTTCCATTTAAAGCGGTTTCTAGGCAGCAAATAAATAACCCGGGACTAATTGTATCTTTATAGAACAGGCTGTACTACAAGGTCCTTAATTATAACGTCTGGTAAGGAATTAAATAATGTCTTTATTATTTCACCTGAAACTTCTTGTAAAAGTTTTTCTATAAAGTTTTTTTTTAATCTTTTTAGACTTTTAATACAAAAAACATAACCTAATAATAAAGTTTAATTGCCCTAAAAACGTTAACTAATTTTCACACATAATTGTTAAGTTATTGCTCAGGGAATATAGAAATTAAGTGAAAATAGGATTCTGGTGAAACCAACCGAAAATATAAAAAACTCCTTACGAAAAACACAGACAGATAGCAACAATATTCCAATATCATAACAAAGTAAAAGCAATAACATAAAAGTAGTGTGCAGAACATAATAACAAATAGGAAAAGCAGTAAAAACTGTTTGTTGGTTTCCATCATTTTTAAGTGTACCCTAACGTGTGACCTTTCTTCTAGTAGGAAAAGCTGAGTGTTGTTAAACTTGCCAAACATGAATATAAATTGTTAAGAGGGCATTCAATTGAAAATACTTACTGATGTAATTTAAGTTCGATGTTGCATTAAAGTTAATTTTAAATAGAGGAAATGTGAAAAAACAAACATGTAACAAAGCGGAATTAAAAAAAAATAAGTTATATAAATTGTAAAAGAACTAACGTTGTTTAGATTCTTGTTTAGTATTTGATAAAGTACTATTTCAGTTCAAGTTTTGTTATAGTTTTATTCTAGATCAGTTCAATTCTAGTTCAGTTCTTGTTCAGTTCTAGTTCAGTTCTAGTTCAGTTCTATTTCAGTTCTAGTTCAGTTCTAGTTCAGTTCTAGTTCAGTTCTAGTTCAGATCTAGTTCAGTTCTAGTTCAGTTCTTGTTAAGCTCTAGTTCAGTTCTAGTTCAGTTCTAGTTCAGTTCTAGTTCAGTTCTAGTTCAGTTCTAGTTCAGTTCTAGTTCAGTTCTAGTTCAGTTCTAGTTCAGTTCTAGTTCAGTTCTAGTTCAGTTCTAGTTCAGTTCTAGTTCAGTTCTAGTTCAGTTCTAGTTCAGTTCTAGTTCAGTTCTAGTTCAGTTCTAGTTCAGTTCTAGTTCAGTTCTAGTTCAGTTCTAGTTCAGTTCTAGTTCAGCTCTAGTTCAGTTCTAGTTCAGTTCTAGTTCAGTTCTAGTTCAGTTCTAGTTCAGTTCTAGTTCAGTTCTAGTTCAGTTCTAGTTCAGTTCTAGTTCAGTTCTAGTTCAGTTCTAGTTCAGTTCTAGTTCAGTTCTAGTTCAGTTCTAGTTCAGTTTTAGTTCAGTTCTAGTTCAGATCTAGTTCAGTTCTAGTTCATTTCTAGATCAGTTCTAGTTCAGTTCTAGTTCAATTCTAGTTCAGTTCTAGTTAAGTTCTAGTTAGTTCTGGTTTTGTTTCTGGTGCTTTCTAGGTTCAGATTTATATTCTCAATGAATTTTCTTCTTCAAAATCAAAATTCTGTTAAAAAACATTTATTATTATGTTAAATTGAATTTTTAATAAAACATCCATTGAACTTATAGTTTTGTCTGCAATTATGTTTTCGCTTAAAATTCACGCCCCGTCATCACCTTTCACATACTTTAAACGTACATTGTAGGAGTATGTGTTGGTAAATGTGTGAGTGTATTTACTTTTGCGAAATGTGTTTGTTCCCATTGATCTCATAAATTGTCGCTTTAAAATTTTTCCCCAGTGGATGCTGTTATTTCTAGGTATATTTTGTTTATTGCTTCTGTTGTTGTTGTTTCTTTGTTGTTGTATACTGTATATGTGTATTAACACATAAATTAAATGTAATTACATGCTTCATACAACATAAAACTAAAATAAGCCTAAAATCATGATCCATATGAATTAAGCACAAATACATTAGCCGAGCGCATACATACACACACACATGTAAGCACACAGTCACGAATACAATAACAACAAGAATAAAAAACAACAAATATGTATGCTTGTTATTCCCCTCTAAAAACAATATCGTCTATGACATTTTGGGCCATTTAGTATGATTTAAGAGCTTTTAGGGCAGCGTTTAAATAAATTGGCTGAAACCAATTTAGCCAAAGGATAATTTTTCACTGGGACATAGTTTTATTGTAGATGTGTTTGAATGTGTGTGTTTTTTTAACAGCTGATAAATATTTTTATTTTTATGTTCTATATTTGACAAAAATTTAATTGCATTTACTTAAATATACATACATACATATAATTAAACCCATTGTTGTTTTATAACAATTGATAATCGTGATGATAATTTTAAATTGTATTTGGACAATAATAATCGCACAATAAAACAATTTATTTAAAAAAAAAAACGCTTTTACTATTTCAATACATTATAACACAATACATTCAAATTTTCACAAATTCACAAATACAAACGCATTGGTGAAAAAAGCAAAAATCCTCCGAAATTATGCTTTAAATTTTGCAAATATTCAATGCAATTTAAAATTTTCATTTTGTTTTAAATATAATTAAAATAATGCCATTGTAATCTTTGTTAAATGATTTAAATTCTTAATTAGTTAAATATGAAATTAGCGTTGTTTCTTATTTAAAATTAATAATTACATCGAATGTTTTTGGAAGCACACAAAACTAAAGTTTTAAAAGGTGTAAAATAGAATTTTTAAAAAATAATTAATGACATAAATTATGGCTTTTAAAGTTTAGTCTGTAATGCTTTAGTTTTTTTGCATAACATATTTTCAATTATTGCCCTACTTTTTAATATCAAGAACAAGAACTGAACTAGAACTGAACTGAACTAGAACGGAACTAGAACTTAACTAGAACTTAACTAGAACTGAACTGAACTAGCACTGAACTCGAACTGAACTAGAACTCAACTAGAACTAAGCTATAACTGAACAAGTACTGAAGTAGAACTGAAATATAACTAAACTGAAACTGAACTAGAACTTAACTACAACCAAATTTTGTTTTCATAAAAAATTTGTTGTTTAATGATATTTTTTTCGGTTTTCACTGTTCATGTGTTTCCTCTTTCATTTCATTTTGCCTCTAATTTACTTCAACTTCAAATAGCATTTCAGTTAAACAATCTATTGGGGCATTTACCTGCCATTTAATAAGAGCAAATATTTCCTACAATTTCCGGTTGTCTGCAAACCAATTTACTTTTTGTTTCTGTATTTTTTCCATGTTATTTGTTTGTTGCTATTTGTTGTTTTTGTTTTACAATCAAACACTTACTCACACAACATGCTGTGTTGCACCACTTCGTTGTAAAATCGTTAACCTTCTGGTTGTTTACATTCAAATTCATGGCAAACGACTGATGAAGTTTTTTTGGTTTTTGTATCACAACCAACTTACGGGTTGTCTGTATTGAAGAAGTAGGAGTACTAGAAAAAAACCTAAGTGGGATCATCTCCCAAATGCATAAGCTGTTGTTGTTGCTTTGTTAAAAGCAATGTACAAAGATGGCACAACAATCATTTCCGCTTATTGCTTAGCCACATTTACTTGTCGTAAACTTTACTTCTAAAATATGTAACAAAGCACTCGAACAACGTTATTCCCCTTCTTTCATTTTCAACTGCTGCGAATAACACTCGAGTGTAGTAAATATATATTTAGAAATACCAGGAATTTTGGAAAATAAAAAAATCTTATGTAGTCTTGGTCTGAGGTTTTTGTTTGCATGGGAGTATTACAAAGTTTTTTATTTACTTGTTCTGGACCACGTTCTCTCAAGAGCAGAAATAAATTTTTGTATAAATTAAAAAAAAAAATTTTTGTCACTTTCTAAGTAAACATTTTGGCTTCATTGAAGTTTTTGATATTTTAATTAGGCTTAAGTTCATAAAATTTAATTTTCAATAAATTATTTTTATTGAAGGAAAGAATTTACAATATGCAATGATTTTTAAAATTTTTTAATTCTTGACTGAACACAGGATTGAACTCAGGTCGAATTAACATGTTTCGAGAATAACCACACTCTGAAATATTTTTATTATTGAAAATTTTGCTAAAAAAATATGCTCAAATTCGATCTTAATAGAAAGTTTCAAGCAATTTTGGTTTTAATAGAAAATGTTGCAAAAATTGGTTTTATGCAGGACAGTGTGTTAAAACTCGGTGTTAAAAGAAAATATTGGTTTGTATTTCGAAATTATTTCCAATCTTTGCAAGTTAGAAAATTTGGGCTTAACAACTTTTAAAATAAAGATTTAAAAGTATTGTTGATCTTAAAATTATACATATCAATCAATTGTGTAGTATTGATTCCCAGTTTATTGAAATGCTTTTAAAAACATATTTTTTACTAAGGCTGAACCCACACAACAAAAGACAAAACATTTTTTTTGACCAATACGAAAACAGAACATTAATTCTTATGAGACAACTCGCACCAAACGAAATAACCGCTGTTAGCATCAAACACAAGTGTCTTTGACTTAAAAGACAAAACTTTTTTTGTCTTTTGTTGGTGTGGGTTCAAGCTAAAGAAAATATTTTGAAAGATCTTTTTTCCTATATTTTTATACCCACACCACAGTAGTGGATAGGATATTACGCGTCTATGCTGATGGGTCAAACACATAAAAATATTGTTTATAGATCCACCTTTCAGTATACTGATCGATTCGAAATCATTTTCTAAGTCGATATAACGAATTCCTTCCGTCCGGCTAGTTGGATGTCCAGCACAGTGCGCCGGGTATAGGTCGCAATTTTATGAGATAATTTGATGAAAGATTGTACATCTGTACGTCTTACTTGTCCCAAGTTGAGAATCGGTCTATAATTTCACATAGTACCGTACCAACTTCCTTCCTTTTCGTGCCCATAAATTATCTTTTTTGTCTGTATTTAGATAAAATGTTATCCAAAAATATATTATTGCGACCTTAATTATTTTACTATATTTTATTAATATGGGTCCATGTTTGCTCAAAGCTGCCATATAAATAACACTTATGAAAATAGCTTTTATTGCCATAATTTTTTGATAAATGTTGCTATTGATATATAATTAACGACGATCACTTTTTTAATAGCAAGTCATGGTAAATCCAGAATTGACCATATGTCCCATATAAACATCGTCTCTAAAATCCCTTTAAGTCGTAAGCATTCTATATGATGTATATCTAGTAGGGCATTCATTTTATCGGGCTTTTGCTTTAATCGGTTAATCTCTGGATTAATTAACCGAGGTCTTGGTTTAATCGGTTAATAATCGGTTAATTTTGTTATTTATCGGCTAACCGATTAATAAAGTTTTTTTTTTATAAATTCAGTAATTTCAATAATTAATTAACATTTTTAAATACAATTTTTTTATTTATAAATGCATTTATCAATGAATGTAAATTTGTTTATTAAAGAATTTTATATTTTGATGGCTGGATTTCCATGTAAACCTTGTGCGCAAAGTACAAGTTGCAATTTTGGATATAAATAAATGAAATTTGGTATGTGGGTTTACATTGAACCATCATAAGAACCATGGCTATTAAAAATGGTGACTATCACTCGATAATTTCACATATCCTCCATACAAGCTGCTTTTCGGAAAATAGTATCTTAATACCCCAATTTCCTTATAACTGTTGGTAAAAAAAAATATGGCGACAACACTTTTACGATAGCTACTATGTTATTCCAATGTGTTGTGCTGGTGGGTCTAGAATTTACCAAAGATGTCAGATAAATCCCCTCCCTAAAATCTTTTAGGGCTTATAAATCAGTCCAAGTTAAGCTCTCTTTTTGGTTTAAAATGTGTTTAAGGTAGGAAATCTTTAAATCAGTAAAAATATAAACCATCTATAAACCAACGCATGAAACTGGTGTTTAAACTCCTAATACAGACCGTATAAATATGACAACAATTATCGTTGGGCTTCCGCATTATTATTTATTATTTATATTTAAACTACAAATTATATATGGGGCACTGTTTACAGCTGTTAAGTTTAATCTGCGTTTAAACATTCACTGATTTATTAGCCATAAAAGTCGAAAAAATTGATACTGATACATTTATTTATCTAAATAATATAATACAACGGACTCTTATATGAACCTTATGCAAAAACATAATTTTGTTGTAGCGGGCCAATGATTGCCCATAGGGTGTCATACCATACTTTCTAACTGGCTTTTATATCTATATGCTTACATTTAAAACATAAAGGCTATTTACATAAAATTTTGCCCAAAACCTGCCAAATATTTCGCTTCACAACGGCTCTAACTCTAAAGAAAAGTAATAAGAACCTAATATATAAGATAAGAAAATAACTATTGAATCGGTTTTTAATACAATTTTTGGAAGAACTCAAATCGTCACGAAAGCTACAGAATTTAATTCGCAACATTTTTTTATTTTCTTATTGTCGAATTTAAATTTTTTTATTTGGTAATGAAATTGAAATAATTTTATTGACGACTTGAAAAAAAAAATTCTTTCTACTCACAATATAAAAAAACCTTATTTTGCGTGACGCACCCTACATTCATCGAACCTATTATTTCATACCTAATATCAATCTTTCCAAAATAGTAAACAAAATAATTTTATACCAAAATTTAAGACAATTGAGTGAATTAAAATATAGCTTACAATCGGACCGTCTATATTAACACTAAAGTTTTTTTATGAACACCTAAAAAAATTCTAATTTCTAGCATAACATTAATAGATCTGATGTAGGGTAAGATTTTGTAATAATTTTTGTATTTATGACCATCGATATATATTTTTTTTTATATTTCTGAAATTATACATCTAGTCCAATAGTACATTAAAAAAAAAATAAATTAGATTAATATGAAAAATGTTCGGTTGGTGGACAGTTTCCCATATGGGCAAATACCAGAAAAGGTTTGATAAAACTGGACTTGGAGAAAATTCTTTAATTTATCGTAGATGTTTGAGCAATCAAAACCAAGCCATAATACAGAATATCTCCGTCCTTTTCCTGGATTTCTCTGAACATATAAATTCTTTCATTATGCCATCAGAGTTCTGTTTTATTTTTTTTTAAATTTTTAACACTTCTAATTCTATCGGTTAATTCTGTTAAAAGATTTATATGGGAAGATATGAGAAGCAACCAATAACCAAACACATACATATAAAAAGTACGTGAAACAAAAAGCTGTTGATAACAAAAACTTATTTAAAATTAAGATCAGCTTCTTTGTTTGTATGAATAAATATTTTCTAAACACATTCCTTTTGTAAATGAGACGAAGCAAATAATCAAAAACATGAAAAATATGTTAACATACAAAAAAAAAAATTAAAAATTTTGTTGAATCGGTTAATCGACTGAAATTAACCGGTTTAATCGTTAATCGAAAAAAACCAATTTTAAATTAACCGATCAGTTAATCGGGTAGTATTTAATCGGTTAACCGAATGTATCTCCTTATATCTCGATAATATTCAGCACAAAGAATTCTTATAAAGGTCTTCTTCCAATATTATAATTTTGTTTTGCCAATGGCCCCAAATAGGGTACACGCTCCAAAATTTGTCTGTACATACTGTAGTGTAGGGTATCAAATGGTTTGCCAATGAACCGGGAAACCGTAAATACTAAAGGGCTGCGCAAAATATTCTTAATGTTCTGTGTTCTACTTCACACAACTATCAATCATATTATTTCACTGTAAACATACATAACAAAACAAACATAACAACACATTCCTCTCACCAAAACAAAACAAGCATAACTTGAAAAGTTTTTCTCTTCTGCTTTGTTAGTGCTTGTATTATCAAAACAAACAGAATATCAACACAAAAACAGACAATGAAATAAAGAAACGGTAAATTATAGTAAAAGCATCGAGTGCACGTAATTAGGAATTTAAAAAATTTAAAGTGATCTTAGCTTATAACAGAAATAGATGCATTAAATGTAAGCAAAATTGATTTTTTTGAATTATTTCCTAAATGTATATTTTATTTTAGTCGACCTTTATTATTATATTAGGTATAACTAAATTATCAAGCTTGATGCCTTTTTTTATTTTTATATAAAACTTTAAACGTTTATTTAACCAATATTTCTAATTAAAAAATTTTTTAATTTGTCAGCTATTGTTAAATTTTTTAAAAATTGTTGAAAATTTATAAAATAAGGAAGAAAAAACCCTGAAGAAGGCACTCAAAGGAGTGCCGAAATATTGGTTAAATAAACGTTTAAAGTTTTATATAAAAATAAAAAAAAGACTTTAAGCTTAATAATTTAGTTACCTATATTATTTCCTAAATTTTTAATAATATTTTAAAGGAACCTACAACCGAACCCATTGAAAACAACTCAAACGAAATTAAATCAAAAATTTCTCCCTTTGCAATTTTCTCTTTGGTTTATGTTTACAATCAAAACATTCAAACATGCTTGGAATGTTCTATTTCTGTTTTAATGTTCTACTTCATCTTTGTTCTAATTCAGCTTTATTCTAGTTCAGCATTGTTCTAGTGCAGTTTTGTTCTATTCTTCTATATTTTGATCGTAAAGCAAAACAATTGTTTTTGGAAGTATGAGTTTTGTAATGAGAGAGTAAAATACACATACTATCTACATTTAATGAAATTGCTTGTAAGCAATTTTTTTTGTGCTTGTGCAGCTCTTTAGTAAATACGCAATGATAAGTTTTTACTTGTGCAACCAGTGGAATCAAAAACAATATATTTATCCATTTGAAGAGCTTTTTATGAATTTTGGCATCGATTTCGTTGTGCATATTTTTATCCTTTGCAACATGTTTGGCATATATTAGTCACCATACCATTTTTTAAGTTTACAGTTTATATGATACTTAATTTATTTTAAATGCAAAAATAACTCTGAAGTGGATCATAACCTCATAACTTTATTATATTCGGGTTTGTCCAAAAATAGGAACACTCGAAAATTTGTCTGTAAATATTGTGGCGTATAATATTCTTTTTTACTTGATTATTGTATGAACATATTCTAAAGCTGTAGTGCATATTTCCGGTTTCCCTACTAATGAGTTATTGTTTCTAATGTATTTAATTTGTTTTTGTAATATCTTCAAAAATATATTTTGATACATGATTGACAGATACGTAAATATATTGGAATTTATGTTAACAGTCAGGTAGCACTGATGCCACTCAAATCGTATGTAAATATAAAACACGTTTTCCACGTTAAGACGTCAAGCGGATATAACTCTAACATGAGTTTTCATGCACAGTTATTTCTCTGTCATCGAACAGAAGGATAATTTGTTAGAGCGGGATCTACCAGGGAAAGTCCGCATGCGATGTCGGTTGTGACACCTCTTTGTATCACCAAATAAAAAGATATTATTTTTGGTGTGCTGAAAGCAAATGGTATAATAAAGCGTGATCCATTTCGAGGTTCGCTACTTTTTTAAAGAAAAAAAAACACAGAAAATTAAAATTTAATGGGGAATGTTTATTATCATTTGAAAGAACATTCTTTGGCATTTCTTTTTTGAAGATTATGTCTATCAAATATTGGCCGTTGCTACGTCGCAGATGGTGCATCAGTTGAGTCCATTTTTCGATGACTCGTTCGAGCATTTCCACTGGTAACTGGCGAATGACACGCGTGATGTTTTCCTCCAAGGCCCGAATCGAAGCGGGTATGTCCGCATAAGCTTTAGACTTAACATATCCCCACAGGAAAAAGTCTAACAGTGTGATACCAAACGATCTTGGTGGCCAATCGACCGGCCCAAAACGTGAAATTATGTGCTCACCGAAGTGTTCTCTCAATAAATCCATTGATTGATACGATGTGTGGGAAGTGGCGCCGACTTGCTGAAACCAAATGTCGCCGAGATCACGAGCTTCAATTTCAGGCATCAAATAGTCGGTTATCATGGCACGATAACTTTCGCCATTGACGGTTACGTTCGCACCGGCATAATTTTTAAAGATATATGGACCGATGATTCCAACGGCCCACAAACCACACCAAACCGTTGTTTTTTCTTGACGAAGGGGCAGTTCTTGAATCTCTTCAGGTTGCTCTTCGTCCCAAATGCGGAGCCCATAGAGCGGAGCGATGGTGCTTGGGAGGTCGCGCAGCTTCAGTTGTTGCACAAGCTGTATTTTGTACGTTTTTAATTTAAGATCTTGACGTTAAATGCGCCAAGTCGTACCATACGTCAGTCCGAGTGGCTGCGAACGGCGCCGAATCGACTCTCCCTGGTCTTCGTGTACACTCTCAGCTCCGGCCGCTATATTTTCTTCACAGCGTGCTGGACGTGGTCTATTCGGTCTAATATTATCCAATAATGAATGCTGGGTCTCAAAATGGGTTATGGTGTTGAGAATAGTACGCTCAGTAGGCCGATTATGTTGACCATAAGTTGAGCGAGGTGTACGAAACACATTCCTCATAGAACGTGAATTTTCGTAATAAAGTTGAACGATTTGTAAACGTTGTTCAGGCGTAAGCCTTTCCATTATGAAATGCCAAACAATACTAAACAAAAATAACATGACAGCATGACACGACTCACACGTGATCTGTCAAAAAAAGGCTATTGAAAAAAGTATATATACTTGAATCACCCATTAGATAAGAAATTGTGGCCCAGGTTTAGCGAAAAGAGTTCCGCTTCAACCGAAAAGAGTGATATATGTATTTGGCGAGTATTGGGCTATCAGATAAAATACGAGCAGGCAAAGCAGCAGCCCGTTTAATGGAAACTGTCGTAGCTGCTGTAAACCAGAACAAAATGAGAAAACCAATTACGGATTTATCTTAGTGAAACAGTTCTCTATAGAACTGCGTCATTTGATTTTTGCAAGGTAATAAACGAAAAATGGTTTCTATCCACTAAAATCCCTCTGTGCTACTTATCGGAAGAATAAAATATCTGCTTAGCTAACCTGATCGGATTCTTAAACACGACAGATTGGATCTAGTAGCTGTCTAGTCATTGGTTTTTGTATACACATGCTATTGAGCGTTATGGTCTTGTCATAACGGTATCTTAACGTTCGGTTTCCACAATACAACTGATTGAACATGTTGTAAAATTATTATGAAAAGCACTCAGTTCTTTGAGTGATTTTCATATAAATTTGACTAAGCGTTCAATCACTTATATTGTGGAAATCGCACATAATACTCTACTTGATTGCTTTTCTGTTTCTTTACAGGCTGCCAAGTTAATCAACAAAGAGATTTCAAAAAACAAAATAATCTGATTTCCACTTTTCGATTATATAAAAAACATTACAACTGTTACTACTAAAACAACTGCCAGTAACTACTACTAGTAAATGTAATCTCACTGACTACTACTGACACACTAGCTGCCTGGTTACATGATCAGACAACACATATGCGTTTTTCGATTTGTAAGCAACGTTTACTTTAGTATTATTTTCCTTGCTTGCTATTTTCCTTCCGTTTATAACACATACATTTTTTTTCTTTTTCTGTTCTTTAGCACGAATATTGTATTTTTGACTTTTTGTTTTTTCTTTCTTTCTTTTAAATCCGTTACATTCCTCAGGATTAAAATCGTTTTCTCATTTGATTTTATGTATTTCCTTGGAATAAACAAAAATGTTGAAATTGTATAGCATACTTATGGGCGTAACCAGATTTCTTGTTACGATTAATACAAAACGAGTTACACAAACACGTTTACACTTATACACACATACTCATGTTATTGAATAGAAAAACTAGACTAAACGATTGGAGAATTGCAGTTGCACTCGCATGTTAGTTTTCCTTTAGATTTTCAACTGAAAGAAATTTTTGATTATCATGAAAATCCCAACTTGCGTATACTTTAAAACATAGAATTTAATTGAATAATGTTTGTTGAGGAGGGGTATTTTATTAAAATGGAAAATATTCAAACTAAATAGCAAAATTGCGCAAAATATAAATTTTATTTTATTAAACAACAAAGTTTGGCAGAGTTTCTACAGTTAAAAAAAAAATAAAAATTTGAGAGTTTGTACAAAATTTTCTTTAGGTAGCAAATTAGCCCAAAATTGTTTATAAATATAGAAAATTTGACCAAAATTTCCATCAAATAGCAAATATTAGGAAAAACAAGTTAGAGTGCTATATTCGGCTGTGCCGAATCTTTGATACCCTCCAACGATAGGAGTGGGCTCTATACGATAAATACATATATACTATAAACTACTCTTCACAAAAACGAGCATCAGCATTAAAATTAGTTGCGGTTTAGACCTGAATCCAATTATTGACCGACAATGAGAAAATTTCATGCCTTTCTGGTTAGAACTTTGAACTGGCTTGAGTAAAATATCATGAATTGTAAAAGTTTTAGACGAACTAAAATTATTTTTAGGAACGTAATCTGTATTGGACCTATGGTAAATTATGGACCAATCATCCCGAAATTCTGACGACTAATTTCAATACAGCAGTGTAATTAGTTTTAGCGTTTACAGTAAATTTCACAAATTTGCATGATATTTTTTATGAATTATTTCATATGAATTTAAGTCAGAAATTTCACCGCAATATCTATATCTGTGCTGGCTTTAGGCGAATTAAATTATTTTCCCAATGTGGGCTTTATTTGGTTTTAGGCGCAATAAACTGTTTTCAGATAGTAGCGTTTGTATGGGGCCTATGGTAAATTATGGACTAATCTTAACGAAATTTGGCAGTGTAATTTCTCGTCCTATAAAACTGTAGCATTAGTAGCATTATTTATTACGGTATCAGGCGTACTAATCGGTTTTCCGGGAGCAGGGTTTATATGGGGCCTAGTGTAGATTATGGACCGATCTTCAAAAAAGTTAACAGTGTGATTTCCGGTCCTATAAAACTGTAACGTACCAAATTTTAGTACGCTAGCGTTATTTATTGCGGTTTTAGGCGTACTAAACTGTTTTCCGCGAGAAGGGTTTATATGGGGCCTATGGTCAATTATGTACCGGTCTTCACGAAATTTAACCGTATGATTTGCAGTAGTATAGCGTGAACTCGTTCAAAATTTTATGTCATTCCGTGCATTATTCCACCATTTATGTAGTTTTTGTATCAAAATTATCAATTTTTTTTAGGGTGGTGGTTCCACATTTTGATCCATAGTTCTGATCCTACTGAACTGATGTTGCTGGATATCAATCCCAAACTGCTTAGGATAACTACAAGCAATTTGAGACCAAGGTTGTTTTTTTCTTTTCCGTTTTTCGAAAGTGAGCGTGTTTTCAACAGACAGACAGACGGACAGACAGACGGACATGGCTAAATCGACTTAGAATTACTCAAGGAGCCAGAATATATACACTTTGTAGGGTCTTAGATGTATTATAAAAAAGTTTCACACGCAATGACAAACTTAGTATACCCTCATTCACCACAGTTGTGGTGGAGGGGATAAAAAGAATTTATATAGCAAATTGAAACGTTTTTATAGAAGATTATAAATTTTTTATTTTATTTTTATTATTTATTTATTTCTTTTTTTTTTGTTTTAAGTCAGTTTGTTTAATTTAAATAACTAAATTTTAAATAGTATATGCACATATTTTTGCCAACTTGTCTCAATAATGCCTTTTTGGCGCTGAGACCATATAAATTTGTATTATATTTGTACATGAATATTAAATTAATATTATATATATATATATATATATATTGTATATAAAAAAAAAAAAAAAAAAAAAAAAAAAAAAAATTTAAGCAAAATTTCGTGCAAATAGTAAATTTGAAAGAAAGAAGAAAATTCATGCAAAATTTACAGAAGACTGTGCAAAGTTCCCTTAACCCTTTTACCCCGGAGTTTTTTCTCGAAATCTGCTAGGTTTTTTTAAATTCTTATTGCAAATTTTTTTATAAGGAAATAATATAAGATGTTGGGGATACGTGAGATGTCGGTGATCCTACCGTTACCCTGGGACATATAGTCCCAATAAGTTCTTACGGTGGGATATTTTGTCCCAATAAAGTTATCTGCAAACACAACAAAACTTGTATTTTTAACTAATATTGGGATAATGAATCCCACTCGAAAATAAATCCCCGTCTTTTTAGGACAATATGTCCCATTGTAAAAAAAAACCTTTCTAACTTTATACTCTATTCGGAATCATTAACTATTACAATATAAAAGGTTAAACAAAAGTTAGGACATAAGAAATATTGCTGGGACATATAATCCCAGTAGGGGCGAAAGGGTTAAAATAGCAAATTTTAGAAAAATTTTCTGATAGTGGCTAAATAAGCGCAAAATTTTCTAGATCTAGAATATTGGCTAAGTGTTAACTGCTAACAAAAGACTGTAGTCGATTTGCGCAAAACTTTTAATGCATATCCAAATTTGCGAAACATTTTTTATAACAAGCCATTTTTCGCTAAGTTTCTTATTAAATCTATAACTATCGAATTCGCAAAAAACGAAATGCATATGTACGCAATATTTTAAAAAAAATAACAACATTTGCGCAACATTTTTTTATAATTAGCAAATTTGCGCAAAATTTCACATTAAAACATAATTTGGGCAAAATTTTCAATAACTAGCTGATTTGCAAAAAAAAACATTGTAAACAAAAAAAATTTAAGAAATTTGCGCAAACTCTTTCAATGAACATCAAAATTTGGGCAATAGAGGAAAACTGTTCCTGTATATAGAAAGTTTGTCCTAATTTTCCAATAAATTGGAAATTTTTGGCCAAATTTTATACAATAACATTTAAGTACAATTCTTTTAAAGGACATGTATTTTTTTTTTTAATTTTTTTCTTTTAACATTTAATGCTTCAAACTATAAACTCAATTGAATGCCATACAAATTTTTTTTTTGCATATCATTGACATTCGTTAAATTTTTTGTTTATTTCATTTTTATTTATTTTTTTACAAATAATAAAATGCAAACAGTTTCGCTAAAAAAAAAAAATAATAATAAAAAAACATACATATTGTTATAAAGCACATTTATCTGACAGTTTAGTTTTTCTAAGTAGAGGCTTCAATATAGTGAAAACAGTTCAATAACAATGTTGTTGTTGTAAGCTTTTGTTTCTACTGCTAAAATTAAATAAAGTGTTACAGGTTTCACTTTTTACAATTTGAGGGTGAAAAAAAAAAATAAATAAAAAGGGAGAAAAGTGCTTTATTACAAAAACAAACTAAAAAGAGAGCAGATGAAAAACAAATAACGAAATATATTGTATTGCAACTAGGGTATTCATTTAATCGGGTTTTTGCCTTAAGCGGTTAATCGCTTAAAGCAAAAAAAAAAACGAGCTATGTTTACAGTTGTCCTTCAAGTTGTGCTGAAAAAGGTCAACAAGAAAAAAGAAATACAAAAACATGAAAAACAAAAAAAAAAAAAAAAAAAAAACAAAAAATAAAAATGTACTTTGGATTTTAAGAAGAATTCTTGACAAAAGGTACGAAAAAACAGAAGTTAGGAAGAACATGTAAATCAACTAAAATAGATAATCATTCATTCAAAAGCAAATTTCGATCTACCAAGGTGAAATACCATTTGGTTTAAAGATTGATGTTTGAATATTGACGTCATCCGGCTTCAATAGCCGAGTGTGTAAAACGGCAAACCCCACTGAAGAGATTGTGTGGTTACAATCGAAACTAGTATGGGCAACCTGTCCGTGAAAGCCTGGTTTCAAATCTCAGCGCAATCAAGATTAAAAAATTATCAATAAAATTTTAATTAATTTCATGTTGTGAAATTCCTGTCTTCATAAAAAATAATTTAATGAAAATTAAATTCAATGAACTTAAGCCTGATTAAAAAATATCTTAATATGTAATACATATTTTTTAATTAGTACATATTATGTATTCACTAAAAAATTAACTGTGAGATCATTTTATTAGTTATTTCAATAGTTAAAGAAGATCTTATAAATTAATCTTTTATACAAATAATTTGGTTTATATGTTTACGGTTTAAGTGCTTATTTTCTTAAGTGTTGATAAACCTTGACTTTGAAACAATTCCTTCATTTATCGTAGATGTTGGATAAATGAAAAGCAACCCATAATAGAGAATATGTAGGGTAGTTTTCCTGTTTGGTAGGGTTGTTTTTGCTTGTTCTGGGGTGCTCCGGTAAGGTAGCTGGTAGCGAGCTAGTCTATCAGTACCGGGGTTGCGGGTTCGATTCCCGCCAGAGACTCTGGTCTCCTGCAGACAAGCGAAAAGCTTCGCGGGATTTAGTGTAGGAATAATAAAAAAAAAAAAAAAAAATTTCTTATCTTCCACTATCTTCCATTCCTGTACTTTCACCATTTACTTTTCCAACTCTTTCATACTAGATTTCTTCCTCTTCTTCCTGTCACTAATTAAGGCGTCACAATGGACCATATTGGTCTCTGGGTGAGGCTGTGAAGTTTGCTTCACACCAGCCTTTCTAACCTAACCTTACCTAACCTTTCCTAGAGAATATCTTATTTCTCAATCCTCTTCCTGGATTTTCCAATCATACAAAATCTTCCATTACGTCATTAGAGTCCTGTGCTTAGGGAAACTTTTCGATTGAAATGCGAGAAATGAAACAAAAATGCCATAACTGGAAACAAACAATTGGTTCTCTCTCTTATCTGCATCTGTAAAATTTTTGGCCAGTAATTGCTGTCACATAAGGAAATTACTCGCCAAATTACAGAAAAAGTGTGTCTGTAAAATTTTTGTGACAAAAGTTCCCGCTTTGAACTGTCAAATAAACTTACGCATAAAAACGGGATGAGAAAAAATATTACCAAATAGATATTGGGAATTATTTCTTTTCATAAGCAACTTTATTATATTCAACATTTTTCATTTTTCGAATTTATTCTATGAGTTAAATTTCAGTTATATATTTTATAAAGCTTTTTGTAATAACTATATTCCTTAAATTTTTTTAAGAAATTACTTTATACACTACCAGACTATTATATTGTATTTTCTTGTATAAAGGCATTTTTAAAGGAAATTTAAGGAATATAGTTATTACAAAAAGCTTTATAAAATATATAACTGAAATTTAACTCATAGAATAAATTCGAAAAATGAAAAATGTTAAAAAATATTACCCCTAAAAAATATAATTAATATGCAAAATGCAATGAATAATAACACTTACTAACTTCTACTTTACAACTCTATATTAAAGCCAATCTTCAGCTATGGGGCACTGCCTCGGCCTCAGATATCGAAAAAAAATCAAAGGCGCCAAAATAAACTTCTTCGAATAATCACAGTCGCCCCTGGTATGTTTAAAACTCAAATATTTACAAGGATCTCAATGCGCCATTAGTAAAAACTATTATTACGAAGTACGCAGCAAAATATTTAAAAAGGCTTGAGTCGCACCCAAATCCACTAGCTCGAAATATTTTAAATTACAGCGGCCACTCTAGATTAAGGAGAAGAGATACTGCTGGACTCATCCGACGAGAAGGCCGCTAAACATCTACATATGTGAAAAGAAACCGTGAGGAGAAAAATTTTCGTCTGGCATTGGCAGGACAAAAATAAAGTATTAGTATAAGATTTGATTAAATATTGTTAGTTCATATTTAACATATGAAGATTCAATAAATAAATGATGAAAAAAAAATAACATGGAAGAGATAAGTATTTTGTTTTTGACTGATTTTTTAATTTTTTAATTATTTTGCTTTTAACATTTTTGAAAAATATACGAATGTTTTCCAAGCAATATCGTTATCAACAAACATTCAAGTCGCATTTACATTTTTTGGTATAGCCGACGGTTGTATTTTCGCCGCCGTCATTGAAAATTTTCCAATTTTAATAATTTTGGCCGCCGTCAACGATATGTGTTACTGGCGTTCTCAACGTCTGCAAGTTCACATCGGCTTCGAGTGGAGTATTATGACATTTATAACGTAACGACGTAATCTCTTTTGATAGTTTTCGACATGAGTTACAGACACACTTTTTTCTCACTTTTCGAGAAACGATGGAATATTTTGTTTCACATCTTTTCGATGTGAAAAATGTTTACCAAAGTTAAAGAACATGGGTACTGTTTTGTTTTTTTTTAAGGCCCTAATCCAAAGAATAACACACTGAAATCACAAACAATGTCATAAATATTTTGTAATTTAGTTTTTGCTTTCTACAGAAATTCACATTGCGTTTTAAAATTTCAAACGCTCCATAGCTTGTGGCGTTGAAAATTTTAAAACGGTATATGAATTTCTGTAGAAAGCAACAACAATATTACAAAATATTTATGACATTGTTTGTGCTTTCAATGTGTTATTCTGTGGTGTTGTGCTGCGTTTTACATGATTAGGGCCTAAATGTTTATCACTTCTAATTCTGTTAAAAAATTGAATTGAGAAGATATGCAGAGAAACAATTAATTAAACGCATAAATATAAAAAGTACGCAAAACAAAAAGCTGCTGACAGCAAACTCTTATTTAAAATGAGGATCACTGAATACCTTCTTTGTTTGTATGATAAAATATTTTCTTCACAAATACCTTTTGTATACGAGACGAAACTTAAATTAAAAACACAAAAAATTATGTTATAATACTACAAAAAGTTAAGCATTTTGTTACATCGGTTAATCGGCTTATCGACTCAAATTAACCGGCTTAATCGTTAATTGAAACTAGGCAATTTTAAATTAACCGATCAGTTAATCGGGTAGTAATTAATCGGTTAACCGATTAACGGTTAATAGAATGAATACCCTAATTGTAACAGAGAATTGAATACATTCGACTGTAGCATATGCCCTATGTTACAGTCGGATGTTTCAAATGAAACGTTTTAGATAAATTTCCTATTAATAGCATATTTTTTGCAAAAATTGCCTATAATTAAAAAATTTTAAGCATAAACTTTTATTAATAGCTAATTGGCCCAAGTCAAGCTTGTGCTAAAGTTTCTTACAAATTGCAAATATGCGCAAAATGTCCCATAAAAAAGAAATTTGTGCAAAATATTTCATAAAAAGAAAATTTGTGCTAAATTTTCTAGAAATAGTAAATTAGCTTTAATGGTTGCAATTTCCGCACGATATTTAAATATATTTTTGTTTTTGCAAAGTTTCTTATGAACAACTAAATTTTTAGCAAAACTTCCTATGACCAGCTAATTCCTAAAAAATACTTTCATAAATAGTGATTTTCTGTATTATCGTTGTCTTAAAATTTAAAAATTTTATATTGCAACCACAATTTTATGTCACCACGACCCCATGTGCAACAAAATCCCTGACAATAACTAAAATGCTACAATAAAAATAAAAAAAATTGCGACAATTTGTTTACAAAAAAAAAAAAAAAAAAAAAAAATTAAATAAAACTATTTTCACCCTCCACTGATGAAATGTCACAGTATTTGAGGCATTTAAATATTCGTATTTTTGGCATTTCATGTTTTAGTTTTTGGGTTGTTAAAATATTTATTTTTTTTTACAAATTTCAATATCATGTCCTTTATTGTTATATTCACGGTAGTTGTAATATTGCAACATTGACATTTTGTTGTTACAAGGGATGCCAAAAACCATTATTTTTTTTAAATTAAAAATTCAACTTTAATAAATTTTCATAGAAAAAAGAAAAGATTTTCTTAAAGAAAATTTCCCATAAAAAAAAATTTTTACAAAAAAAAAAGGATAATATCCCATGAACAGCCAATCCAGAAAATTTTGGAAAAAATAACCTGTAAGCAGCGTATTTTGCCAATATTTCTTATTAACAGCAAATTTTGGCAACATATTCTATTGGCAAAATTTACTATAAACAGCAAAATTATGGCAAAATGTTCTATAAACAGCAAATCTGCAAAAATTTCCTATAATCTGCAAATTTTGGCAAATTATCCTATAAACAGGAAATTTCAGTAAAAGTTCCTGTAAATAGAAATTTTTGTGTCAATGATCTATATTTTCTCTAATATTGGCAAATTTTCCAATCAGCACCAACTTTTGGCAAAATTTTCTATAAACAACTAATTTAGGCAAAATTCCCTATTACAGACGAATATTTTACAAACAGCAAATTTTAAAGAAGAAATTTCGGCAAAATATCCTATAAAAAGAAAATGTTTGGCAAATTCGCAGTATAAATCAAATTTTGGCAAAAGTTTCTATAAACAAGAAATTTCGGCAAAATATCCTATAAACAGGAAGTTTCAGTAAAAATTCTTATAAATAGAAATTCTTGGGTAAAATAAAAATCTAACATTGAAAAATTTTCTACAAACAGCAAGTTTTGACCAATTCTCCTATAAAGAGGAAATTTCGGCAAAATATCCTATAAAAAGAAAATGTTTGGCAAATTCTCTGTATAAATCAAATTTTTGCAAAATTTCCTATAAACAAGAAATTTCGGCCAAGTATCCTATAAATAGAACATTTTTGGTAAATTATTTATAAAATCTAATTTTGGCAGAGTTTTACAAAAACTCCAAATTTTGGAAAAATTTCCTATAAAGAGGAAATTTCGGCAAAATATCCTATAAAAAGAAAATGTTTGGCAAATTCTCTGTATAAATCAAATTTTTGCAAAATTTCCTATAAACAAGAAATTTCGGCCAAGTATCCTATAAATAGAACATTTTGGGTAAATTATTTATAAAATCTAATTTTGGCAGAGTTTTACAAAAACTCCAAATTTTGGAAAAATTTCCTATAAAGAGCAAATTTCGGCAAAATATCCTATAAATAGAAAAATTTTGGTAAATATAGATAGAAAATTTTGGGTTAATTATATATCGGGTGGTTACATTTTAAGGGCATATGTTGAATGTGAACCACACCTTAACGTCCAGTTTTTTTCTGCATTTTATTTGACATTTCTCAATTTCAGACTAACTCAATTTGAACCATGGAAAGAAACAAAATCGAGCAACGCGTCAAAGTTATTCAGGCTTATTGTGAAAATGGGCGTTCAAATCAAAATGCATATCGTGAAAATCATCTTCAGTGATGAGGTACATTTTCAGCTCATTGGATTCGTCAATAAACTGAATTACCGCATTTGGGGTGAATGATAATCCAAGAGTCATTGTCGAAAAACCAATGCACCCACAAAGAGTGACTGTTTAGTGCGGTTTATGGGCTGGCGGCATCATCGGGCCGTATTTTTTCCAAACTTTGGCCTGTCATGCAGTTATGGTGTTCGCTATCGTGAGATGATAACGAACTTTTTATGGCCCGAATTAGAAGATATGGATGTGGACGATATGTGGTTTCAACAGGACGGTGCCACTTACCAAGCAGCTAAAGAAACTATGGCTCTCTTGCGCAACAAATTCAATAGCCGTGTTATCTCACGTGGTGGCGATGTAAATTGGCCGCCAAGATCATGTGATTTATCACCGTTAAACTTCTTTCTTTGGGATTATTTGGAAGAAAAGGTGTACGTCGATAAGCCAGCAACAATTCAAGATCTAAAGGATGAGATAATTCGGCACATTAACGTCATATAACCTCAATTATGCCTCAGCGTCATCGAAAATTTTGACCATCGTGGAGGTGTGCCGCCGAAATCGCGGCGGCCATTTGATCGATATTTTGTTCCACACATAATTGAACTATACCAATATTACCATATTAAAAAGAAATGGCAATAATTTCCTAAATAATTTGTGTTTTATTCAAAATCAACATCGGCCCTTAAAATTTAACCACCCTTTATAACAATCTTATTTTTGGCAAAATATCCTATAAACTGCAAATTTTGGCAAAATTTCCCTGAAACATCAAATTTTGACAACATTTTCTACAATTTATTTTCCCTTTATTTCGCTATCCCCATGGAATTATTTAACGGACCCTTTTTTGCAATTCACTTTTTCTCTACCTTCCCGTTGGTTTGACTCTTTTCCAGCTGGCGTTTAGCTTTTAACCAGGACCGCAAGTACTTTGTAAATTTTTTTCAACAATTTGAGTGGTTTTTTGTTGCTGTTTGAAGGATCGAATTGTTGTTTGTGTTCGAGTAGAATGTTAACATGTGAAAAACAGAATTTTGGTAGATTTTTATTATGGGTATTTTGGGTTTCTATTCTATTTTATTTTTCGATTGCACAAAAAATTAATAAAAATCACTAGATGTAAATTGTTTTTAGGACAATTGAAAGCATTGAAATGGAAACATTTAAATTATTGAAATAAAAACTTTAATTGCATGATCGAATGAAGTAAAAGGATAAAGAAAAATTAAAGCTTTAATAAAATGACTTTTTAAAATTTTAACATTCTGTTAATAGCAAACAAATATTCCCATAAAAAGCAAAGTTTCCTTTAAAAATAATAAATTTTCTGCAAAAAGGAAACTTTCCCAAATACTTTAGAAAAGCTAAAAATATTATACAAGTAAGACCATAAAGTGAATAAGAATTTTAAACACTCAGCTCAGCTCACTTTATGGTCTTACTTGTATAATATTTTTAGCTTTTCTAAAGTATTTGGAAAAGTTTCCTGACGAGCTGGCCTAAGCAACCAGCGAAATGCGCATATAAACTAGCTTTCCCACAACAATAAATTTCAGTGTTTTTTATCATAAATTGGGATTATTAGCACATCATTAATAAATGAATTAATTAATAAATATTTCATTCCCGAAAATAATTTTTTATTTTGATTTCTTGCGAAAACAATAAAAGCAATTTGGTTTGGCTTTTAATTTTTTTTTCTTTACCCACTTACAACTACAATTAATGTTGGGAGAACTCCAACTAATTGTTTTATTGTTGGTTTGATATCGTTGCAAATAAGACATTTTGAGCGTATTTAGGTAATTCTCATTCCCTCTGTAGTCTTGTTTGCTGAAAGCTTTGGCTTTTCTAAAATTATTTAGCAGAACATTTCCTGATGATCTGGCCTAAGCAACCAGCGAAATTCGCATAGGAACAGCTTATCCTCCAACAATAAATTTTAGTATTTTTATCAATTATTAAAAAAATAGAATTAAGCACAACAAACAAAATATTTCAATAAATAATTGTATTCCCAAAAACAACTTTGATAATAAAGCAGGGATGTCAGCGTCATACACAATTGTGTCAGCAAAACTCACATGTACGCTTACGCTCTTTTATTTTGCGAGCGTAACATATAATTTTTTACTGCAAAACACTCTCATTCACAGGGCTATATCACACGGCCTGTTTTGAGGCCCCTAAACAGAAATAATATATTTATTATCTTTGTTTATGTTTTGTTTTGATGATTGACAAATAATATCTACATTGTTTTGCATTTAAGCTAACGATATGTGTTTTGTTTGTGAAAAAAATTCTTTGATGCCTGTTAAAGGGCCCCTTTTTCTTTCGTTAAAAAGACGTACCTAAATGCAGAAATTATTAAGAAAAAAATAGCCACAAGAATTTGTTGGTATTTTGTGCTTGTAAAAATATTTTTCTTTCTGTACCAATCGCGTCGGTGGGTTTTTTTCTTTGAAAACACTTTTCTTAAGTAAGTAAAAATATTTAAAAAACTTGTTAAAAAAGTCTTGTTTTCCTACAATTTATGTGTAAACCTATACACATAAAAGCAAATGTGACAGCAGGTAAAATTTTTGGGTAAGAAGATGTGTATTATTGATGTATTAATGAAACTTTATTGTTTAACGTCCACAAACCTAAAAAATGTTTTGTTGTTTCGAAACTGCAATTTAAATTTAGAAGATATTATTGGTAAATAAAAGTATAGTTTTATAGGCTAGTAAAATCTTCTCATTTTATAATGGCGGTTAATAATTATAGAATATTTTTAAACTTAATGGGGTTATTATTTGCATTGGTATGTGCAAATATTATTTTCATTGTTGGCATTCGCAAATATGTGTTGATCACAAAATTAAAAATATTGGATAGAATTGTATAAGGTTGTAAAAAGACTTCAAATATTGTCAAGTGCTCAATTTTTCCATAAAATAAGCAAAGTTTCTGCGAAATGCAGGTTCCAAATTAAATTTTTTTAAATAATAACTGATTGTGTCTGTCCATAACTCAACATTTTTCGATAATTGTATTATTATTAATTGCTCTAAAGTCTTCATAGCAAAATATGTATGTTAATAAGGCCTCGTAATAGGCCTCGCAACCGCAGATTTCTCCCGCTGGGAATGTAAGAGACAAGAGTAATCGCACCAACACAATCATATTTGACACCACTGTAATAAAGTCAAAAATATTTGATAATTTTGTTGTTGCCTGCTAAAGAAATTAATATTGCGTTTACAAATTTTCAACGCAACGAGATATGCTTTGTTTGAAATTTAAAAATTCAGTAGGAATTCTTGTAGAAAGCAAGAACAAAATTATAAAATATTTTTGACTTTGTTGTTACTTCCAATGTAATTTTTGGCGTTACGTTGCGTTTAACACAAGTGGGTTTTTACACAAGTAAATTTTGGCGAAATGTCCTATAAAAATACAAGTTTTTTCCAGCAAAACTTAGCTAAGTTAACTTAAAATTTCTTTAAATATCATTAAACGATTTAAATTTCCATTTAATTTTAACAACATTATTAATAATTTATTTAAAGTTTTAACCGAGGTAATAATTAAACTCTTAAAAAATTGATAATATATTTCATTTTTTTAATTTTCCTTATAAATTTATATTAATAAAACCCAAAAATGCTAAGCCAAGAAATTCTAATTAAAAGGCCAAAATAAATATGAATTATCCCAAAAAAAACCCTTGCCACAAAATGACTAGCGTGTCTTGCACTAGGGTCTAAAGTTATGTGTGTTTGTTAAAAATTTCAAGCGGCGCCTAAAAACAGGCAATTAATAATATAGACTCTAATAACCTCTACTAACACTTAAACAGCAAAAATTAGAAAAAAAACTACAAAAAGTTTATTTGTACAGCAGCAGCCACACCGGAAAGCAAAAAATATGAACAAAAAAGATTCACATGCATCATGCAGCAGCTAAACAAATCACTGAAGTGGGAAAATACAACAAAAATGAAAAATTTTCAAATACACAACACACAAGCAAACGATTTTACACAAACATACATGTAGAGAACTACTCAGTAATACATTTAGAAAAACTTAGTTTCTAGACTCGCTGTATGTAGAAAAGTTAAGATCACTTGTGTTGCAAAAGCATACGGGGCAGTAGAAATAAAAGAGGCATTTTTAAAGTCTACATTTATTTATATTTGGAACTTTTTTTAGCAGTTGAACTTTGTGTATTGCAGTTCTTTTTCATTTTTTTTTTTCGGTTGAAAATTGAAACCACAACGATGTTTGCCATTACTGTTTGCTAAAAGTGAAAAATTTATACTTCAATGCAATTATATAAACCAGCTGATGCATGTTAAAATGCTACATAATAAGCAGCATTACCAGCAGCAGAAGAAGGAACTGCAGTCAGTCGATATATACACACACACACACTCATTCCCAAAATTAAAAAAATAAGGGACAGGCCCAATAGACTAGAAATTAAACCATGAAAGAAGAGACTTTTCCTAAACGGATACAATACGTTTTGTAAAAAAATGCTACTTTAATAAAAAAAAAAAAAAAACAAGTAAGAGTGCTATGCCGAATCAATAAGAACAGAAGTCTATAAAAATACCTTTCTTCAGTTATAAATAAATCTATTTTGTGCCACACTAACTTCTCCAACCCTGCCCACATCTTGTCGGATGCCTTGTATTGATAACCAAGATGGTTATACCTAATTTGGAGACTTTGGTTTTTGCCGTTCTCAAGATATACAGAAATCAATAAAGTCTTTGTACGGAAGGTACTACGCCAACTTCTACAATCCAGCCCATATTTTTAGAGAGGTTTTGTATTAATAACCCAGCTAAGTTTTCTTAATTTGGAAATTTATCTTACCGTTCTAAAGATATAAAAAAATATTTTGTGTCACGCCCGCTTCTCCAATCCCGCCAATGTGCCTCATTTGGAGACTTTGGCTTTGCCGTTCTTCAGATATACAGAAATTTTACGCCCACTTCTCCAATCCAGCCCATATATTTAGAAAGATTGTGTATTAATAACCCAGCTATGCAATCTCAATTTGGAAACTTCTCTTACCTTTCTCAAGATATAAAAAATATGGTTTGTCACGCCCACTTCTCCAATCCCGCCTACATTTTGTGGAATGTTTGTACCAATTTTGAAAACTTTGATGCTTTCCGTTCTCCAGGTATGCAGATATTTATAATGTATTTGTATGGGAAAGGCCACGCCCACTTCTCCAATCTCGTCTATTTTAAGGACGTTGTGTATTGATAACTAAGATGTTTGTACCTAATTTGGAAACATTGGCCGCTGCCGTTCTCCAGATATATAGAAAAAAGGAATAAAAAAATAACAACAAGAAATATATGGTTGAAATTAGAGGAATAATGGTTGAAATGTTTTTACTCATATCTCCGATCTGGCTAATTTTTAATAGCATACCTAAATGGAGTATACGTGACATAAATATATATCAATCTAGTCCATATCATTTCTGGGCTCTTCGGAAAGCCCATTTCAACATACACTGGGAAATTGTTGAACCGACTTCCCTACTCATAGGACCCAGAATAAATATATACTTCATAGGATCTTAGATCAATATTGAAGGTATTACAAACATAATGAAAAACTTATATATACCATTTTTCCTCCAAAGTGCAACATTAAATTTACTTGGTCAAAAAACTGTAGCGTTTTGTGAAAAAGAAATAATTTTTTCAGAAAAGCATTACTTTTCGGTGCAACTTTTTTATGAGAAATTAAGTTTTAATAGTGAATTAATAGTGGAAGTAATTTGTAAAAAAAGAGTTTATGTTAAATTTTTTAAATTTTGTTAAAAAGTGAATTTTTGTTTATTTTAATCACTTTTTGTGTTGAAATAGTGATTTTTTTTCGTTCTGAAAGGATTAAAATTCCTTAGTAAGACTAAATTCCCAAAACAACAGCCGCATCCCTTACCGAACTATTTTCTAAAAATAAAAAAACAAAATTCATTGGTGTTTTATTAACAATATTCCGGCAAACTTAAAAAATCTTACTTTACTTCCTACTTCACACAGAAATAACTCATAGAACAAAAATATCTGGGGGGGAAATAATCTGCATCATGCTGTTCCTACAAAGCTGGAAGACAGTCAGGACTGCATGCCTGAGTAATGAGTGTAAAAAGTGTAACGATGTATGTATGTATATATGTATGTGTATATGAATGCTTAAATGCAGCAAAATACAAGGAACAAGGATATATACAAATAAACTCACACTCTGCTCCTTCCACAGATGCATGTAGTCAACTACTTCAACAAAATGTTTGAGTAAAAGTGTTCACTTGCTCTTCTGATTTCTGTATGTGGCAGAAAGTATGCTTGTTACCAATTAAGCTAATCCGTCAGATAATTAGAAATGTTGCTCTTACTTGGTGTATTTGTATTAAATATATATACTCAAGCAAATACAATAAACAGCAGCAGGTTACATTCACACATATGTCACATATGTGTGTGTTCATTTGACAGTCTGGTAGCGATACAATATTAAACAGCTTGAAATTTATCACCATTAAATGTACAAACGTAGAACTTAAATGCATTAGTATGAACGTATCCTAGTGAGGACAAATGTTTGTGCAGAGTTGTATACAAATCTTTGGAATAACAATACACAATCAGACACTTGGGCTTTTAAATGATTAGTACTTCCACATAACTTTGGCTACACTTTGGAACTCATTTAAAATCTTAACATCTTTTAAAGTGAAGAAGGGATTGAGGTTAAATGAAAAAGTTATTTAAATTTCTTTTCTAAAATTCGAAATGTTAACCTAGTCGCTTCTTTGCACATAAAGTTATTTTTTGTGTAAAAAAAGTCTGCTTTTACACAATAATAAAATTTTTACACAAAGTCCCTTCTTTATTTATTTTTTTCTTTTAACAAACCTTTTTATTTATAGAAACTTAATTTTAAAAAAAAAATACTTTTTCACAAAAATTGCACTTGTCTTATAAAACTTGAATTTCTTCACGGATTCTGCACTCTTTCAGAAAAACTACAATTTTTTGCAAAAACTTCTGTTTTATTAAAGACTGAACCTTTTTATAGAAGTTCAGATTTTAGAAAAACTGCACTTTTTTTACGAAATTCTTTCTATTAAAATTTCACTTCTTACAAAAATTGGACTTTTTTAAAAGGGCTGCACTTTTCTACAATATTGCAGATTTTACACAAAAATTTACATATAACACTACAATAAACAGATTACATTTAAACTCAAATTTAATACTTAAATTTACATTTTAAGAAACATTAACATTTAGCACAAATATTTACACTCAAATTTACTTTTTACTTGTTTCAAAAGTAAAAATTTACATTTTTCACTTACATATTATATTCCACCACAAATACTATTTTATTTAAAAATTTACATTTCATACCAAAATTTACAAAGTACACTAATATTTTTTGATATTTTTGGCTTTTCTAAAATTTTTTGGGAAAAACATTACCTGATTATCTGGCCTAAGCAACCAGTGAAATGCGCATAGAAACAGCTTATCCTCCAACAATAGAATTTTCAGTTGTTTTATCAAGAATAAAAATAGAGAATTAAGCACAACGAATAAAATCTTTTGATAAATAATTGTATTCCCAAAAACAACTTTGAAAATAAATTTACACTAATATTAAAGCTTTACACTTAAATATACATTTTACACTAGAACTTACAATCTACACTAAAACTAACATTTCACACGCAGATTTACATTTAATACTAAAATTTTCATTCTAAAGTAAAATTTACATTTTACACTTAATTTATATTTTACATTCCAAATTTTCATTCGGAAGTCAAATCTACAATTTCTACTAACATTTACATAAATCTTACACATAAATTAAAATTTTAGACTTAAATGTAAATTTTTTATCAATATTTATATTTTACATTAATATTTTTATGTTAAACAAAAATTTACATTTTACACTAAAATGTACATTAAACACCATAATTTACATTCTACACTAAAACAGCATTTTACACCAAAATAACAATGTTATACCATAAATAACATTTAACAATAAAAATAAAATAAAATTTACATTTAATACAAAAATTTACATATTAAATACACTAAAATTTTCATTCTACATTAAAATTTACATTTTACACTTAATTTATATTTTACACTCCAAATTTTCATTCGGAAGTCAAATCTACAATTTCTACTAACATTTACATAAATCTTACACATAAATTAAAATTTTAGACTTAAATGTAAATTTTTTATCAATATTTATATTTTACATTAATATTTTTATGTTAAACAAAAATTTACATTTAACACTAAAATGTACATTAAACACAATAATTTACATTCTACACTAAAACAGCATTTTACACCAAAATAACAATGTTATACCAAAAATAACTTTTAACAATAAAAATAAAATAAAATTTACATTTCATACCAAAATTTACATTTTACACTAATTGTGACATTTTACACTAATATTTACATATTGCGCTAAAATTTACATTTAACACTAGATCTTGCATTCTACACTAAAATTTACATGCTGCACTCAGATTTCCATTAAACACTAAAATTTACATATTACAAACATTGAATGTTTCATTCTACATCTTACACCAACATGCAAATTTTACACTTAAACTTATATTTTACACTAACATTTAGATTTTACACTCACATTTTCATTCAACAGCAAAATCTACAATTTATACTGATATGTAAATTTTAGACATAAATTTAAATTTTTACTAATTTTTACATTTTGCACTTAAATTAACATTTTACACTAGCATTTATTCTACACTATTGTTTAAATTTTACACTTAGATTCTACACTATTATTTAAATTTTACACTTAGATTAACATTTAACACTAAAATTTACATATTGCATTCACTGGAGTTTTCATTCTACAGCTAAATCTACATTTTACACTGGCATATACATTTTATACATAAACTTACATTTTATTCTAATATTTATCTTTTACACTCAATTGTTCATACTTCAGTAAAATCTTACAGTTTTTTAAATTAAAATTTTGTTCTACAACTTAAATTTTACACCAAAATTTACATTTTATACTGAAATTTGTATTTAACATTAAAATTTTTATTGTAAAGTAAAATTTTCTTTTAACACTACAATGTACATTTAACAATAAGTTGGCTATTTGGTAAAGCACTTCACCTCACTTGAAAACTATTTTCATACAAATTTTTAAGAACTCAAAAAATTTTATATGAAAAAATCTTCCACGCTTAGATTTACAAAACAACACCTTTAAATTTACATTTTATACTCAAATTTTTATTTGACAGTAATATTAAGACTTTATTGAAAACTTTACACAATACACACAATTTCTTTCATCCTTTAGTCCCTCACCGCCTTTATTATTATTTTATGAGCTACTCCACCACTCATAAGGATCAAGAATATCTCTATGAAATCAAAGATCTAAACTGTGCAAATAACAAACGACATGACAAACTTATAACACATACTCTTTCCACATGTGGGGAAAGGTATAAAAATATACATATGAACTGAAGTATGAAGGTTGAAGTCATTTATCATATGACATATGATTTTCTTAATAAACACAGGCAAGCGTGCAGTCAGGCACACTGTTACATACATTCTCTTGCACATATAAACTTTCTCTAACCTGTTCCATCATGCACTCCTACAGCTATTCCATAAACTGCAATTTTATGAACATTTTACCACACTTATACTTTAACACAATCACATTATCTTTAACAAATACTATAGCAAAAATGTTGTAACTGAAATCTGACGCCATTTTACTCGTCAACGGAATATTTGTTAAGGTTTTTCATTCTTTACAGCGCTGTCATTATAATTTTTTTTTTGTAAATTTTCCTTAATTATCTTATTTTGTAAAATTTCATGGCTTGCACCTTATTAATATGGGTGTACCAACTCACAGATATAGCAGCTCTTGCACACACATACACTAGATCCTTACTCACACTTATATATGCAACGTTTGTTGCATTTACAGCAAACCATTTTAGTTTTGGAAAAATACCAGTATTTACGTTTTCTACATTTTCTTCATTATTTGACGTGAGTGTTGACAGCTTGTTAGCAGTGGCAGTTTTTCATCTCTTTCTTTTTTTTTATTTTTTAAATAAAAACGTAATCTTCTTTTATTTTTTTTTCTAAATTAAAAAGAAAATTTATTATGAATTTATGGCATAAATCCACAAAAGTTTATTAGAGATAGAAATCATTCAGATGTAAGTTTTATTAAAATTGCAACTTTTTCTATGCACATCTAAAATGTTATATAAAAATAATTGTTGTTTAAAATTTAATTATATGGGAAATTTTAATGGTAGGACAACCACATCGTTAGTTCTGAGTAAAGTTGTGCAAGAAAATGTTTAATTATATTAAAATTATTGCTTATTTGGAGAGAAACTTTAAGATTTCTATCAATTAGAATGTTTAGAAATCTAATACAAATTTCATTAAATTTTTAGGAAAATATCTTTAAATCTGCAAAATGTAAGCATATTAACTAAAACCAATTTATATTATTGAAAGTTACAGTTATCTTAAGCTAGAATTAAACAAGAATTGAAATAGAACTGAGCTAGAACTAAACAAGAACTGAACTAGAACTCAACTAGAACTAAAGTAGAACTGAACTAGAACTAAAGTAGAACGGAACTAGAACTGAACTAGAACTGAACTAGAATTGAAATAGAACTGAACTAGAACTAGAACTGAACTAGAACTGAACTAGAACTGAACTGGAACTAAACTAGAACTGAACTAGAACTGAACTAGAACTGAACTGGAACTAAACTAGAACTGAACTAGAACTGAACTAGAACTGAATTAGAACTGAAATAGAACTGAACTAGAACTGAAATAGAACTGAACTAGAACTGAACTAGAACTAAACTAGAACTGAACTAGAACTGAACTAGAACTGAACTAGAACTGAACTAGAACTGAACTAGAACTGAACTAGAACTGAACTAGAACTGAACTAGAACTGAACTAGAACTGAACTAGAACTAAACTAGTACTGACCTAGAAATGAGCTAGAACTGAACTAGAACTGAACTAGAATTGAACTGGAACTGAACTAGAACTGAGCTAGAATTAAACTAGAACTGAACTAGAACTGAACTAGAACTAATCTAGAACTGAACTAGAACTGAACTAGAACTGAACTAGAACTGGACTAGAACTGAACTAGAACTGAACTCGAACTGAACTAGAACTGAACTGGAACTGAACTAGAACTGAACTAGAAGTGAACTAGAACTGAACTAGTACTGAACTAGTACTGAACTAGAACTGAGCTAGAGCTGAACTAGAACTGAACTAGAACTGGACTAGAACTGAACTAGAACTGAGCTAGAGCTGAACTAGAACTGAACTAGAACTGAGCTAGAGCTGAACTAGAACTGAACTAGAACTGAACTAGAACTGGACTAGAACTGAACTAGAACTGAGCTAGAGCTCACCTAGAACTGAACTAGAACTGAACTAGAACTGGACTAGAAATGTACTAGAACTGAGCTAGAGCTGAACTAGAACTGAACTAGAACTGGACTAGAACTCAACTAGAACTGAACTAGAACTGAACTAGAACTGAGCTAGAAGTGAACTAGAACTGAACTAGAACTGAACTAGAAGTGAACTAGAACTGAACTACAACTGAACTAGAACTGAACTAGAACTGAACTTGACCTGTACTAGAACTGAACTAGAACTGAAGTAAAAATTGATTTTTCTCAATATTTATTTATTGAAGCTTCATATATTAAATATGTGAACAATGATTAGCAAATCTGATTCTTATACTTTATATATATATTATGTCCTGCTAATAATGGTAAAAAATTTTCCCTGTTTACCAACAAACTTATGAAGGTGTTTAGCGCACTTGTAATCGGATGAGTCCCTCAGTATTTCTTTTCCTTAAGGGAGTGAGAAATGTTTTGAGGTAGTGATTTTGAACCCAATAATCTTAAATATTTTATTACATATATCGTGGTCATAGTATTTTCTAATGGCACTTTGAGATCCTTGTGAATATTTGAGTTTTAACATATCACGGGGTGGCTGTAAATATTCGAAGAAGAGCAAGGATTACATTATAAACGGGTGCGAGGGTTGCTGGTTCAATTCCCGACATAGCCTGTTTCACTACGGCAGGCAAAAGAAACAAAAAGTAGACTTTTGCTCGGTAAATAAAGTTTAAGGTAAGGCAAAATAAGGCACACACAAATTTTTTGGCAAACATGTCGAAACTTTACACTTGTCCAAATATTTTGTGCTGTTTATTGCACAGAAAAAAGTGTTTTATCAATTAAAAAAATGGTTAAAAAGTATTTAAATTTAATAAATGTGATAACTGAATCAATTATTTTTTTAGTTGAAAGAAAATTAAAAATTTAATTATGATTTAATTAACATTTTAGTTGTTTCGAAATAAATTTTCAATTAAAATTTTAATTAAATAACAAAAAATCTTAATTGACTTTTTTCGTTTAAAATAAATCAATTTCAGCATGTAGAATTGTTGTTGGGAATTGTCAATATTTATTTAAATAAATTAACACATTTTTTGAAATGGCAAAGTTTTTAGTAATCAATATAATCATTTGATCAATAGGTGTAAAATTAACAACTTTTTTCCTTGATATTAAGAATTTGGAATAAATTTGTTGATTTAATAATTTTTTCTGTGTGGTGCGTTTGCTGTTTGGACAAACATTTGAAGCACGTTTGTAGAAATATTAAAAATTTTTAATATTTTGCAGACATATTGAATATTTGTCAAATTTTTTTAATAAAATAGCTCGATGTTTAAACAACACTTTACTCCAGATTGTTGTTCTTTCTTTTATATTTCTCCTCCGTTTTAAGCATTTAGGGAGCGAAATTTCCACAGCAATAGTGGCGTCAGTATTCATTGAAAACAAAACAATGATAAAATAATAATAAGATCTATTTATAACATGCTAAGTTCCCAATTTTTATTTTCGATAAAAACACAGAAATTTATTGTTGATGGAAAGCTTTTCTAAAGTCTTTGGAAAAAGTTTCTTGACGATCTGGCCTAAGCAACCAGCGAAATGCGCATAGCAACTAGCTTTCCCTCAACAATATAATTTGAGTGTTTTTATCAAAAATAAAAATTGGGATATTAGCACGTTATAAATAAATCTTATTAATAATAAATTTTGTATTTCAAAAATAATAACACAAAACGAAAATAAATTAATAATTTGCCAAGCGCTTTGTGTCATTTATATTGCCTTACTGAATATAATTTGAAATTGTTTTTGTAACTCTTATAAAAAGAAAAAAAAAATATAAAGATTTTAAGCGATAATCGAAAATAAAGGTGAATTTTTTTTATATAAATAATGATTTTTTCAATTTTTAAATAAAGGATCTTTTATCAGTCCATTTTTCCTTGAGCATTATCAATGATGCTCATCAGTGCATCAACCATAAATAAAGTAAATAAAACAATTTTAAAATAAAAAATTTACTCATGTCTTATAAACATGATTATGTTTTATTTAAACACATGATTGAACTTCAATGAATTTCAAGCATTTTTGATTTTTTTTTTTTGTTAAAGCGAGTAAAAGGAAAAAGTCAAGCAAACCTGACAACGTGATGCCCTTTACCAATAAAATGTTTATATATAAATAAATTATGAATAACTTGTTTCCTTAACGGCTCTATTGAATAAAATTAAAACTTAAATAAAAAATTGTCAATTTATAATTCGAATGCCAACATATTAACTGCCGTATTCATAAAAAATTAAATAGATTTCAAACGTATTTTAAAAACAAATTTCCATACAAATTTTCCTTAAAATAGATTTAATATATGATTTATTTTTTTATGAATACGGCAGTAAGAGTTTATAGAATCCTGGAAGTCACAAGTAAAATTTTGATTTGCATAGAAGTCATGTCTAAATATTTTGATAGTGGTGTTGCAATATATTCAAGAAATTTCGCATGATAACAGCTCTTGTGGAGGGTGGATCTTTATGGCAGCCTTTTTCCTGATTCAGTGTTCAGTGAGAAATGGTCCTTAAATTTGAGCCACTACCCGTTAGAGACTTTTAACCTTTACATTTAACTATGAAATTTTTTTCGCTTCCATAAAGCGGTGATTTCTAATAGTTTTGTTTATATGGACTCCATGCACAGAAAGAAATATTGTCCCAATTAAAGCATTAATAAAAAATAAAATCAGTTTTAACTAAAAATTTAGTCAATGAACTAAACGTTTAATCAAGTGAATTAAACATTTAAGTGTTACTATTAACTTGTTTACTGGTGCAAATTAATGGCATCAATTATTGTTTTAATTCACCTGATTAAACGTTTAATTCAATTGGCTGAACGTTTAATTTACATGATTAAATTTTTAATTAAAACTGATTTTATTTTTGATTAATGTTTTAATTGGGGCAAAATTTTTTTTGTGCGGTGCATTATTGACCAAAAACTATAAATTTTTCTAAGATATTATGTCCGTATTTAGATGATCTAAATACCTATAAGATTTGTCTTTATCACAAGTTTCATATAGTCTTATTGCAGAAGGGACGGGCATGTTCGATTCTACTCAAAAAGCCGATTGGCATACTAAAAGTTCGCTTTATCGACTATTATTTGAACCAGCCTACACGCAGATAAAAAAACATTTTAACATTTTGCAACATGGTCACCTCCAACAATACTTTTTTTAACGAACATTTTTAACCCTAGGATTCTCGGTAACCTTTTACCTCTAAGTTATCCACTTGGTCTGGCCAGACCACAATTTTTACAGCTAAAAACCCCAATTAAATAAAAAGTAAATAAATATATTTTTTATTGAACGTATATGCTTATAAATGTATATCATACGAATTTATTCATCAATTTTATTAATTCATTATTTTATTCCACATTCAAGTCTTCCAAAATGAGGTCCTTAATTTCAGACATTTCTTTTTCACATCTACAGCTGAAACGAGTTTTGATTTAGGTTTGTTAGTTAAATTGAACTAAGCACATAAATGACCGTAGTGTCGCGATTTGATTCAAACTTGATTCATTCGATTCAGAAGATTTCATTTATAGAATTCCCGTTTCTGTTTTTTTAATATTCTGTCCTATTTGAAAGAAATTGCAAGCAAAAAAAAAAAACAAATTTGGTCTGGCCAGCCAAGAGGGTAATTTCATACACTTTTACATAAAAATGGAATTTCATCCCTTATTTGCTTCAATAGTATCCAAACAAGTTTCATTCGATTCAGCACATATCAGTTATAGAATTCATGTCCCTGTTTATTTGATTTTTTGTTATATTCGAAAAATATTGCAAGCACAACACAAATTTGGTAATCCTAGGGTTAAACATATGGTAAATTTAGCCATATTATTGTCATCGGCAATCATATTAAGTTTAAATTAGTCCTCCATCACGAAACCACAACCATAATATGGTTATTGTTGAATGTGACAATAATTTGTTGTTAAGTTAACAATAGTATTTTCCTCTTTTCTAAGAGTAACATGTTATGGTTAAGAAACAACCATGCTATTATAAGTGTTAAATAAATTTTTGTTATTGTTGACCATAACATGCTTGGGGGCAACCATAATATTAAAGTGTAACCATAATATGGTGATAAAGGACTAAATTCACCATAATATGGTTGCCGGTGACAATGATATGCTTAAATTAACCATAACCATGTTTAAAAATAGTTTTTTTTTGAAGTGTGGCCATATTAAAAAATGTTTTTTCCCTGGCTGTCAGCACATAATGGTATTCCACATATGTGTTGGTGTATAACAAATTTTATATCTATTAAAGGAGCATTACAAGACAAAAGACCAAAAGAAATGGAAAAAGGGCATAAGTTAAAAAAGAAAATTTTAAATTTTGATTGAAACGCCAAGTGGTGCAAAATAATTTTTTCTCTTGCTTATTACAATTTCAGCAAAAGCTTAATCGTTGAGACAGCAGCAGTGCCATAAATCACTGTTGGGTTTTTTTCTTTTTCGCACATTGAAGCCATAAATTAAGGTCAGTATATATTTATTTATATTTTTGTTTAAATTAATAAATAAATTAAACTCGCAGATTGATAAAAAAAAAGACTTTTTAATTTGTTTGATTTTCAGCGCAGGTATTTAAAGGATGTGATGAAGGAATGTGTGTGCTTGTAAGTGTTTGTAATGGCAGACAGAATTTTAATTAAACATCCTTTTCATTTGGCTGGAGTTAAATGAATGGAAATTTTTAACAAGAAAAATTTATTTATTTTTTTATCATATAAGATTAAGAAAATGATAAGTATTTAACATTTTTTTTTTTAGTGTTGGGATTTTAAAGCTAAAGAGTTAAGAGGGATAAAAAGAACAATAGGTAAGTGAATAATTCATCGAAGGAGAAAATAAATAATAAAAAATTATTTTACATGATAAAAAAATTAGTCCGGTAAGAGCAGAATGTAATTAAATACATTTTTTGAGATAAAAATAAATATATTTTGTGCCACGCCCACTTTTGCAATAATTTGTAAACTTTGGCCCTTGCCATTCTCTAGAAATAAAGCAATCTTTAATGTCATTGTACGGGAGGTACTACGCCCACTTCTCCATTCCAGCCCATATTTTTAGAGAGGTTTTGTATTAATAACTCAGCTATGTTTTCTTTATTTGGAAATTTCTCCTACCGTTCTTAAGATATAAAAAATATATTTTGTGTCACGCCCGCTTCTCCAATACTGCCAATATACCTAATTTGGAGACTTTGGCTTTGCCGTTCTCCAGATATACAGAAATACAACGCCTACTTCTCCAATCTAGCCCATATTTTTAGACTGATTGTATATTAATAACGCAGCTATGCATTCTTAATTTGGAAATTTCTCTTACCGTTCTTGAGATAAAAAAAAAAGTTTTATCACGCCCACTTCGGCAATCCCGCCTACATTTTGTGGAATGTTTGTATCAATTTTGAAAACTTTGGTGCTTTCCGTTCTCCAGATATGCAGATATTTATAAAGTATTTGTATGGGAAAGGCCACGCCCACTTCTCCAATCTCGTCCATTTTATGGACGTTGTGTATTGATAACTAAGATGTTTGTACCTAATTTCGAAATATTGGCCGCGGCCGTTCTCCAGATATATAGAAAAAAGGAATAGAAAAATAACAACAAGAAATATATGGCTGAAATTAGAGGCAGTCTTTGTTTTTTACTCATATGTAAAGTGGTGCCATGTCCACTTCTACAATCCCAATATTGTAAGAAATGTAGTGTATTGACTACCCAGCTATGTGTACAAAATTTAAATAATTTTTCTCTTGTCGTCATTAAAATAAAAAAAAATGTATTTTTTACCACGCCCTTGTATCCACTCCAGCCCACATTTTTTTCGGATGTTGTCTATTGATAACCAAGATGATTGAACATAGCTCGGAAGCTTTGGCTTTTGCCGTTCTCCAGAATTGCAGAAATCTATTATTTCATTATATGGGAAGTGCCACGGCCACTTTACTAAACCGTCCCACATTTTGTTGTATGATGTGTATTAATAGTGAAGACGCTTGTAGCTAATTTGCTCTTTCCATTCTCCACACGCAGAGAAAAAATATGTTTAGGTATGGTCACCTCCAACAAAACTATTTTTAGACAAAATTTTAAACATATTATGTTTAAATTTAACCATATTATTGTCACCGATAAACATATAATTATTAAATTAGTCCTCCATCAAGAAGCCACAACCATATTATGGTTGCCTCTAAACATGTTATGGTTAAATATGACAATAATTTGTTTTTAAATTAACAATAGTATTTTCCTCTTTTTTAAGAGCAACATGCTTTGGTTGAAAATCAACCATGCTATTATAAATGTTAAACATATTTTAGTTATTACTAACCAAAAGATGTTCGGAGGCAACCATAATATGGTTGTGCCTTCTTGATGGAGGACTAATTTAACAATAATATGTTTGTCGGTGACAATAATATGGTTAAATTTAAACATAATATGTTTGCAATTCTCTTTAAAAATAGTTTTGTTGGAGGTGACCAAATTTAAACATATTTTTTCTCTTGGTGCAGATATACCGAAATACAGATGGACAGACGGACATCGTTAAATCAACTTCGTCGTACATGTATTTACGTATATGTTTTTTGTAAGAAACGCAAAGAGGCGAAAAAAACAACGCCTTGTTACTTTCCCTGGTGGGTATAAAAAACAACATGGGATCTAATGAAAAACAATTAGACACTCTTTGCTCATATCTCAGTCATTTATGGAAAGATCTGGCTGAATTTCAAAAGCAAACAAATGCGGAGTATATGTGACATTTCGCGGATAGGGAAGCTTGGCGTGGATGCAACGGACTGTTTGAGGGGTGGGCAGTATATACGGACGGGTCCAAGATAGATATTGGCACTGGGGCTGGTGTTTTTACTGCTGACACTGACTTGAAAAAGTCATTCAGACTCCCGGATGAGTGCAGTGTCTTCCAGGCTGCGATCCTAGCGATCTGGAGGGCGACGGAAGTAATACTGGGTCCATAATGGTGATGCGCCCTTGGGCGCATAACCATTATTAACCTAACCTAACCATATGTGACATTAATGTAAAACAACCTAGTAGACATCATATCTGGGGTCTGCGGAAAACCCATTTCAACACACACACACGGGCAGATACCACAGATCGACAGATATAGACAGAATATACTCAGAATATATGTACTTTTCGTGGTCCAGGGTCGATATTGCAGAAATTACGAAATGACAAACTTATACATACCGTTTTACCTTCAGTGAAGTTTTGTTCTTAAAAATTTTAATTTCTGTTCATGAGCTTAAATTTATAATTTATATGCCTGATGTTAAGAAAATCTGTTAAAAAGCTTTAAGCTAGAATTTTTTTGCCAAAAGCCTCATCAGCCTTGTTATAAATTTTGTCGTTAAATCCTCCAATTTTCTGTGAACTATAATTTTTTGTCTAAAGTTTTTCTGTTAAATTGCTTAGAACTATGGATGTAACGAATACCGATATATCGGGGATATTTCGGGTTTGCCGATATATCGGTAGCAACGATATATTCCCAGCGATAAAGCGCTACTTTTTATAGAGTTTTTTTTAGCAAAAAATTTAATTTTCAATAATTATTTTTTTGCATAACAGCTAATGGCAATAATAGCACATTTAAAGGCAGAGCATAAAATTAAACAGAATACTAAATTGTTTCTTTTAGTTCTAAAGCTGGAGTTTCATACCATGCGTTCTATGCGTACGTGACTTTTTTGTGACTATTTTCAAGACGCATGCTAAAGTAGAAAGTAATCCTACCTCATGGTTTCGATGCGACATTCTACGCGTTTAATATAGACTCATGAATACAACTGTACACTTCTATTTCTTTGACAGATGCATAAGCGCATCAACGCAATGAACGCTTGGTGTGGACCTGCAGCTTTAGCCGTTTTGCTTTGTACCATAATAGTAAAAAGTTCTCTCATTGATATGTCGTGTATGTATTTGTACTATTTAAGATTTTTTTGCTTCATTTTAATGATTTTTGTGAGAATAAAAATCATCTTCGCTTGTCTGCAGGAGACCAGAGTCTGTGGCGGGAATCGAAACCGCAACCCCGGTACCCATAAATTAGCTCACCACCAGCTAGCCTACCGCGGCACCCATAAGCAAAGCCACTGCAACATTGTGTGACGCTATTTCGCTAGTTAACAGTCTTCGAACATTATTAGAAAATACAATAAATAAATAAGCTGAGACGCAGAATTGCTCAGAGTCTCTAAGATTGGCGACTTACATAGCATGCAAGATTTGAGCGCTTAGAGAATAATTACAATTCTTGATTCTCGATACAAAGCTCGGAGATTTCAGAGACAATAGATCACGAAAAAAAAAGTTCTTTTTTTGGCGATGTGTCGAAGACATGGTCACCCCTAAACCTAGTAAAATTTTGATAAGTCTACAAGAACTGACATTTGGAGTGTTTGTAAATATCTTATAAAACAATTTTGAGAAGGATGGGATGAGTCTAGAGATACCTTAGATTTTCTAATTTTTCTAGAGACGCAGATCTGCTTGTTTAGTGGCGCAATGAAATGTTTTACCAAAAATGTAAGAGCATGGCGCAGAAACACTTAAGTTTTCAAATAAGTTCTGTCGCATCTGAAAGACTATTTTCAAATATATTTGCAAAATACTATTTATATTAATTTTGAGTATTAAAAATTTCTTACACTGTTTTATTTTTTGTATAACAAATAATTAAATTTTTTATGAATTGAAATTTATTTCGTTGTTCTTAAAGTCTTATTGATCACCCGTATTCCGGTTCTCGATTCAGATCGAAATTTTCTCCGTTTGGCATCTTTGGAATTCTGCGTTCCGTTTCAATTTATTTCTTTCGATTGTATTTTGATTGTATGTATTCTGCATACGTTTTATTAAGTTGCTTATTTCCTGTAGGAAAGTTCTTCGATTTTTTGTTTAGTTCATTAAACAAACTGTGTAATTAAAAAAATTAAAGTAAAATTAAAGAAAATATATATTATTTAAATTATTTTTTTAACATTTTTTATTTTTCGGCTTTATTTTATGAGTTAAATTTCAGTCATGTGTTTTATAAAGCTTTTTTGTGATAGAATAAATTCGAAAAATAAAAAATGTTGAATATAATAAAGTTGCTTATAAAAAGAAATAATTCCCAATATCTTTATTGTTAAATTATTTTTTTTTTCGTACTTAAATTCAAAAGTTTTATTTGCAGGTCAAAAACAAGAACACCTGAACTGTACAACAAGCCGGAAAATTTATTCAATTAATTTGTTCACTATAAACATTTAATTTGTGTTTATATTATTTATTTAATTAGTTTATCATCTTTTTGCACTAACTTTAACTTTTTTTATTAAAATGTTTACAAAATTACTTATTTTTTGTTCTGTTACGATTTCATACGTTTCGTAGCAAAACTGCAAATTTTGTCTTCTTCTTTTTCTTTCGATTCAATTTTTTGTTGGAATGCCTCTCTTCGATTGATGCATAACTGAATGCTGGAAAGTAATCGAAATGCAGAATAAGGGTAATAATAAATTTTTAACTGAAGTTTTTAGATATTTTGATTAGGCTTTAGTTCATCAAATTGATTTTCCTTAAATTACTTTTATTGAAGGAAGGAAAAAACATGTAAATAAAAATGGAAAATTGATAATCAATTACAGCAAATTTCGATCTACCAATACCATTGGTTTAAGATTGATGTTTGACTATAGACTGGCTGGCGCCGCAGTGGCGTAAACGGTAGAACGCAAAGAATTCTGATGATGCAAATGTGGGTATTCTCGAAACATGTAAATTCGACTCGAGTTTAATCCCGTGTTCAGCCAAGAATTATCAAAAAAAATTTAATTCATTTCATGTTAAATATATCAATCAATAAAAATAATTTTATGAAAATTAAATATGATGAACTTATGACCGTAATTTCTACAAAAAGATAGCTGGTCGTGTTCGTGCCTAACAGGTATCTTTACCTATTTCAACATGTATTTGCCATCGTCTTTTTACCTTAAGTTTTCTTTTAAAATATGGCAGCACTAACACCATAGATTTCTATACACAGCTAGATTTCTTTTTGTAGAAATTACGGGCATTATGCCTTATCAAAATATCAAAAAACTTCAATTAAAAACCAACAGTTCAATTAAAAATCACAATTGTTATAAATTTTTAATATTAAAAATCTCTTTCACTGTAATTTTGAATAATAAAAAATTACTCTACTTGAGTTTTTTTCATTTAACCTTGAACTTAAATTTAATATTCGTATTTATATCGCCGATAGTTCTCTTTGAGTTGCGGTATCAGTCAGAGATCAGCAATGAATCGCTTTTTCGCTACTCATACTGACTCATGAAATTTTAAGTATAAGTCAGTAGAAATCATTTAAACTCAACTACTCTGATTCACTCACACTCACAAATATGAGTCTGACGTCGACTCATACTCACACATTTAAAAATGACCTCAATTTGATTTGTAATTTCAGGAAAATACTTATAATACTCACATTGATTCAGCTCATTTAACTCATCTAAGTATATTTACAAGTTTAGTCATTTAACAGTTTCTAACTAGTATAAAATGTATAAAAATATAAAAAAGCATAAAATTGTAAGTTTATACAGAAACATTTTGGGGAAATTACATTTTTTTTATTATTATTGATATTTATGAGCAGGTTGTAAAAAATGGATAGAAATAGTGAGATAAAGGAAAAAATAAATAGCGGAGTTTTCCAATTAGTGAAAAAACGTAAGGGTGAGTCCACAATGGGCTTGTGGACTCACATTTTGCTTCGCTTATACACATTGAGTTCTGTTGAATCTAAATCAACCACTACATAAATGTTCTAAGTATGAGTACGATGAGTAAAATCAAACTTCTGAGTGAATATGAGTTTCGATCGAATTACAATAAGTATGAGTGCGTATAAGTACAAGAAATTATGAGTCATGATTCGGCTCTACTCACTTTTTCACTACTCATTGCTGATCTCTGGTATCAGTATCGTCTCGACAAAAAGGCGTATCATTACATCCCTACTTAGAACTATGGATTCAGTGCTTAAAGTTTTACATGTTCTGTTAGAGAGATTTCTATCATAAACTTTGTGCTTGAGATTTTCGTTAGGATCCATAACCCATGTCAACAGCTGAAAAATCCATTTCACTTTATTACGATCCCTCTTTCGATCATTAATCCAGCTTAAAATTTTACAAGGACCCACAGTAATTTTGTAATGCTACAATCTAGTTTACATATCAAATTAAGTGGGTGCAATTATATTAATTTATCATTGCCCAAAAATTTGTTTTAAATCTGTCTATAAAACAAGATTTTTTTTAGCAAGTCCTTAAAAGAGCACACTAGTGTTTGTACACATTTAGGCAAACTATATTTAAAAACTTGGACATTGTACGAAACCAAAAATTTGCCATGAACACGTAAAGTAGTAAAATAGACAAGAAGAGTATTTTAATTTCTAGCCACATATGTACTTACAAATTTTAGAAAAATAAAACATTAAATAAATTTACACAGAGATCATGTATGCAAGTACTAAATACACATATACATACGCATTACTCACTTACGTACCCTGCAGACAAAGTATCTATGTTTTTAGCTAAAAATGTACTGGTTGGTATTTAATAGGGAGATCGAACGGTTATTATTCGACCGGTTTTAACCGGTTATTTTAGCTTTGCCCAAGTCGGTTATTTGAAAATGTCCATTTTTCGAATATCGAATAAACCGGTTATTTTGGTATAATTAGCCGGTTATTTTAATAATGTGTAATTTTACATTTTCCTTACTCTTGTTGTAGATGTAACCTAAATTTAAGTATTTTTCTAATTCTATATTAGGCAAGTTTACACTTTTTATGAACAATGTCAAAACAAAATGTAACTAAAGTAAAAAAAAACATTTGAACACTGTAAATAAAAACCGTTAATGACTGCGTGTGTTCTAGTAAAAAAACCAAACATTTTTAAGATACTGCAAAAACGTGTTCAGTTAAAAAGTAAATAGTAATTTGTGCAAGAGTATTTTAAATATTTAATATATTTTTATATAAATTATATCTAGATATTTTTCGAATGCGATTAAAAAGACAAAGTTAAGTGCTTGAAGTGCCCTAAAATGATAAGTTGCAAAGGTTCTTCTATGTCACGACTTATTAATCACCTTTATTTAGTATACTTGCTTGACATTAATGTGATCCAAATGGAACTTAACTCCGTTCGAAGTAGTTCTAAGAAGACGACAAAAAATACTTCACTAAAATACGCTGCAAAAAATGAATTATTGGGTGAAATATTAGCCCCAATAATTCATTTTTGTTACTTCTTTTGTTCTAGCATCTCTTCATGCTGAAAACTACAAAATTACGGCGGAATCAACGATATGGGAAAAATTTCTACCAGTTTTATTTATTAAAACACCAAGAACTAAAAAACAAAATTGCAGATATCAAACAATGTCATGGGATGTTTTAAATTGTGGTCGACGAATTGACAAATTTTTTACACAAAAAAAAAATGTTCAGTTCACTATTCGTTTCTATAATGCTGAAACAAAATAATTTGAAATAGATAATCCTGGCCAAGAGGTTTTGTTTGCAACTTTTAAAAAATATGGTTGATTTATATAGATAACTTAACCACCAACAAATTAAAATTCATTTAAAAGAAATTTGAGAGAATATTTCAAATAATAACTTTATAAAACTCCTATAATTTATTTGCTTTTGCAAATTTTTTGTCTAGATCAAATATCATTCAACCGTTTCTAAATTACATTATAAAAATATCTTCTTACAAATAAAGTTTAGTAAATCAATAAAAAATTTTTGAAAATTTAGCTAAAGTTTGACCAATTTACTGGTCCCACTTTTCTTGGATTTTATCGTAAAATATTTATTAGGTCTGATCTAAGTCATATCTATATATTTTGTTGGTTCCTTGCCTTTGCAAATTGTTTTGTTTTTATTCAAATTAACGTTTTATTTTAAAAACTTATTTGATTTTTGTGTTTTTAAGTATTCGAATTAAAACCGGTTAACCGGTTATTTAAAAATTGCTTAACCGAAAACCGGTTTTTTTAAAATAGCAACTATTCGTAATATTCGAAAACCGGTTATTGAAAAAAGTCGAATAATCGATCTCCCTAGTATTTAATTTTTTTTTTCATATATCAAACTATCGTATTTAACGTCGGCCTGTCATAGCAGCCCAACAAGTGGATATTTTGAATTTTTATAATAGTTGAAAACTAGTTGCTTTATTGACAGTATAAGAACTAACAAAAGCAGAAGTAACTTTAACAATTCCCCTTAATATTTTTTTCATACTTAATTATTGTTTAAAAGTGTATGTATTTGTTTTAAAATAATTCTAGCCACTTAGAGAGCGAACAACTATTGTATTTTATTTATTTTCGCCTGTTACATTTTTTGAACTCCCCTTTGTTAACAGAGTTATAAAAAACTAGCAGAATGCCCCAATATGGTTTTCGTCATTATTCTACATTGAAGAATTTGATGCATTTAACTAAATAATTTTAACAAAAGCCATACGGGAATTTTCCTTCTCTTTATTTATTTTTTTAACATGAAAATAATTTGTCAAGTGTGAAACCAACCAAAAATGAACGTTTTTCTTCTTGTAGTGTTCTTGTGGTAAACTAGTCACTTACTAGTAACGATTTTAGCTGCAGGGTACTTTTTCGCTCTATCTCTCTCTCTCTCTTGCACACACCAACGAATACGAACTCAAAACAAGACAGACACTACTTGACATTTTGGCCTCAGAGCTTGAATGAAGCTGCTTAAGAGCTTTTAAAGTTAAATAGTTCTAAAAATAAACATAAAAAATTAAAAATGTTTTTTTTTTATAAATAAAAACAAAAATACAAATTTAAAAAAGACACAAAACCTATAAAATGTTTTAAATAAAAAATTTCTTATAATTTTTATTCCAAGCAACCTTAAAAAAATACAATATTAAAGTGTAACTAACAATTTACAATTTAAGATAAAAAAAACCACAACAGTTTTATTTTGTTGTTGCTTTAAGGATTTGCAAATTTCATTTCCTATAAATAATGTAAATTTGTTTGCAATAATTTTAAAAAGAGTTTTTAAATTCACTTTTTTCACAAAAAGTATTTTTTTTTTTACAGAAAAACTTTGTTTTATAAAAGATGATATTTTGTTAACCAAAATATTTCTTTTAGCTGCAATTTTTTACCAAAAAGTCACCTAAAAAGTCTCGATTTACCTTTAAAGGAATTGTATAGTAACGGCATTTGCTTCAACTTTATTTCAATTTTATACTCACAAATCCCCTTCTAGACCTCTAGGGGTTAAACTGGTATTTGTATAAAATTATTTCTATCCTAAAAGTATGCTTTAATTCAGCAAACATAAGACCCCCGTTATGCTTGTTAGTTTTTATACTCGTATTTAAAGTTTTTATTTGCTTCCCTTTACATTTCTATTTGTCCTTTCTCTATTTCTGAACAAGTATTGCCAAAATTAAATTATGTGTTTAGTTTACTGTCCTGTATTAAAGGATTTGTATATTATTCTTACTTTTTGTGTGTGTTTGTTTTGCTTTCATGGTCGGTCATGTCTGTGTCTTCAAATTGTCTTGAAATTTTTTTGTCAAAATATATACAACTCAGTATAAACACAAACATGGCTGTGTGTGTGGCTTCTTTTCCTGTTGCTTTTTATTTGGTTAAACACAAACACACACACAGATTCACAACTACTAAGACACATACTTGTACATCCTTCTTAAAAAGTAAAACATCTTTTATGTGTTAAACATGCTTTTGAGTGATGCTGAAGATGTGTCTAAAGGACTTTTATTATATAAAATTTTATATACGAGTATGTGCTAGTAAGGATATGCTGATGAGAAAATATTTGGGTGTGTGTAATTTTTGTAACCCTGCTTGAGTGTTTTTATTCTGTTTTGTTGTCAACAAACCATTTTATTTATGTTTCTTTTCACTTTTTTGGTCAAGCGAAAGACGAATGTATTTGATAATAAAATTTTGTAGTTTTCTTATACTTAATTCTGTTGTTTTTTTTTTACTCTAAAGGACGTAAACAAAAATGAGTTGATGCATGACTTTTATATGAAATTAAATTTAATGTCATTTGTTTAAGGAATTTGTTAAATATTTGTGTTTTGCCTTGTGTGGGGGCTTAAAGGAAAATTAATTTAATATTGTCAAAAATATTTAATACTAAAGGGTTTTGACGTTTGTAGTTAAAAAAGGCTTTTGTTTCAGTGAAAGGTAATTTATTCAAATTTTAATTTAAGGATATTTGTGATAATAAATAACTTTTTTGGGGCAAACCGTGATTTGTGAAATAGAGAAAATTTTTGAATAAATAAGAAAACGTGTCTTTGTTAAACACTACTTTTTTGTGAAAAAAAATTAATTTTTGTAAAAAAGACTTCTTGTGGAAAAACTGGCATATTACAACCTTATTTGATATACATATGTTTTTTCTTATATAGTGTAGTTTTTTAATCTTAATTTGAAATTTTTAACAATTTAATTTTCGTTAAATTATTTTAATGAAGGAAGGAATTTTACAACATAAAATAAATTAAAATATTTTGGTAATTTTTATTATTGACTGAACGTGGGGTGAACTTAGGTCGGACTTACATGTTTCGAGAATAATCATATTCCCATCATCAGAAATCTTTGCAGTTTTATCGTTTGCGCCACCGCGGCGCCTGCCGGTCTGTAGTCAACCATCAATCTTTAACATGGTATCGGTGGATCGAAATTTGCTGTAACTTATTCTTCTTTTATTTTATTTACATGTTTCTTCAAACAATTTCAAGCAATGTATCCATTAATTTAATAAAATGTAGCTCATGTTTTGACAATGCCCAACAACAATTCAACAAGTTTAAATTACTTTATTTTAAGCGAACAAATCAATTAAGATTTGTTGTTATTTAATTAAAATTTTAATTAAAAATTTATTTCAAAAACAACTTAAATGTTAATTTTATCAAAATTATATTTTAATTTTTTTTAAAAAAATGCTTGATTCAATTATCACATTACATAAATTGAAACACTTTTAAATTGACAAAAAAAACTACTGAAAATTTTTTCTGTTAAGGAAGAAATTTTACAACATGGAATTAATGCAAAATCTATTCTTCATTTCTAATAGTTCTTAAACTCTATAGAAAGGAGAATTAGAAATGTAAAGCTGTTGAAACTGTGTTTTTTTTTGTGTGAATAAATGAGACGTAGGGCCTAATTGTGTAAAACGCAAAGCAGCGATAGAAAAAATAAATTCAAAAATATTTTATAATTTTGTTGTTGCTTTCGACGGCAATGCAAGGGGTTGTCGTGAATACGGCAATTGAATATTTAAATTTCAAACATATTTTGTGGGGTTGAAAATTTCAAAAAACAATAAGTTTGTTCATGAGATCGCTTAGAATTGTAATTTGTACAAATAGGCATACTTGCGAGACTCGTTCAATGAAGACCATGTTTAATTTTTTGTGTAATTTTGAACAATTAATGTCAGTTTGTAAGAAACGTCAATACAAAACTAAATTAATAATAGAAGATTAAAATGTGAAATTTGTTATTAAGAACAAATAAAAAAATAAAAAAAATGCAAAAGATTAATTTACCCAAATATTTGCAAGAAATTATTGTTTGTGATTTATAAACTTTTGAATTTTTCATTGAAAACGATGGTAAGCATTAAAAAAATTTATTTGTATAAATGCACAATTGAACAGGGCAATTTTACGAGTTAAAATTGTTGGGAAAAATTACTTAGTTTGTGTTAATGAATTCTCATACAATTTTTAACAGTTCATTTGGGCGTAAAAATGCACAGTTTGCAGAGATTGCGAGACTTTTAGGCGATATCATGAAAACCCTTAATATGATTTTCTGTAGAAAGCAACAAAAAAAAAAATATATACATATATAAAATTTTTTTTAATTTGTTTTTGCTGCAATGAAAATTGTTGGCGTTGTGTTGCGTTCTATGAAATTAGGCCCTTTTTACGTTTAAGACATATTGAATTGCTTTTGTTCAAGAGCTTTTTAAAAATTTGTGCGGGTATAATTTCCTCCCTCCCTTGCCCACCTTAGTAAGGTTAAAGTAGAAAATTCTTTTCAAAGTTGCAATCATTTGATTCTAATTTTAAAACAGCTTGAAGTAATTGCAGCACAGTATTTGCTCTTTTTCGATGTACACAAAAAAATCAAAAATTTTCTCTAATCACAAAATTTTTACCAAATTCATAATATCAAGCACACAAGTTGTTAATTTTGCACCTATTACCAAAATGATTATTGTAAAATTATGAGTATTTTTTTTTAAAAAATTATATTTTTAATTTTAATTAAAAAAATGAACAAAAAACTTTGCCATTTCAAAAAATGTGTTAATTTATTTAATTATATACACAGAAAAAAGTGTTTTAGCAATTAAAAAAAAACGGCTTAAAAAGTATTTTAATTTAATTAATGTGATAATTGAATCAATTATTTTTTTAGTTGAAAGAAAATTAAAAATATAATTTAGATTAATTAACATTTTAGTTGTTTTGAAATAAATTTTTAATTAAAATATTATTTAAAATTAAAAAAATATTAATTGATTTTTTTTCGTTTGAAATAAAATAATTTAAGCTTGTAAAATTGTTGTTTGGAATTGTCAATATTGAATTAAATAAATTAACGCATTGTTTGAAATGGCAAAGTTTTTTGATCATTTTTGTAATTAAAATTAAAAATATTATTTATTGAAAAAATTTTCAAAATTTTAAAATTTTTAGTAATCAATATAATCATTTTGGTAATAGGTGCAAAATCAACAACTTGTTTGCTTAATATTATGAATTAGGTATAAATTTGTTGATTAGAGAAAATTTTTAATTTTTTCTGTGTATTGACAATTCCCAACAACAATTCTACAGGTTTAAATTATTTTATTTTAAAAGAAAAAATCATTTAATATTTTTTGATATTTAACACGTTTACCACTCAGCAGTTTTTTGCATTTTCTTCCCAAAATCAGGAACAAAAAATATGTGATACACAAACGTGAAATGACACAAGCAAAAAGCTAATTTTTTTTTAAAGATATTCAACCTTGACACAAACCGTACAAGAAAAATACTTCCAACAAACATTCATGAAATTGGAGGCAAATACATTTCACTAAAAAATCGACAAATACATATACATATGTGACATGAGTTTCTGTGTAAACTCCCATTTCACAAATATGTGACGCTGAGTGGTGAACGTGTTAATTAATATTTTTAATAAAAATTTATTTCAAAACAACTTAATGATATATTAAATCAAAATTATATTTTTAATAAATTTCAACTAAGAAAATAATTGATTCAATTATCACATTAATTAAAGTTAAATACTTTTTAAACCATTTTTTAAAGTGATTAGAAACTTTTTTTCTGTGTAAGTCTTTCAAAGAAAACTAAAAAATTTCATATTAATTATAAATTATGATATGTAGTTTGTTTACCTTTCCATTTGTGTTGCATTCCATTGCTCTTTAAATCGCAACTCCTTTCATTGCCAATTGTTATCATAGCAAAAGTTGCCAGTACTATTAAAAGATTTCAAAATTTAAACGGTTTCCAAATATAAATCAATGATTACATCTGCCTCATAATCGTCTTTTAGATTCAAGGTTTCCATTTTCATTGGCTCATGCTATAGAGAAATTTTATGCAAGAAATACGATTTAAGTTCATACATAATTGAAAATTGTTTTTACAATCATTCTATTGAAGAGAGAATTTTGTTTATTATTTGTAAGTGTTACAATCAAATTCGAACATGTTCAATTGGTTTATTGTATTTGAACTTCTTGAAATGTTTAAAAGGCTTTTGTAATTTTAGGAATTTATTCAAGTCAAGCCAGTTGCTTGCAGCATTTCTAAAGTTTATTCTCTTTTTGTTTACCGACATAATTTGATTATAGGAATTTTCCTGTTTCCTTGGTAAAACTTGCATTTGTTTCAAATTGTTTAGTTTAACTCTTTGGCATTTAAGAGTTTTTGTGATATTTATACCTTAACAAAATTGATTGATTTAAAAGCGCACATTTAGAAATATGATTTTAGAAAAAAAGATGCACTCTTTCAAAGAAAATGTTACAAAAACTGCACATGTAAAATAGTTTTTAAACGAAAACTGCACCTTTTTACTTAAAAGTTTTTTTTTACACGAAAATGCAGCACGTTCTGCTCAAAAAATACACTTTTTATATTTTTTTATTACGAAAAATGGCTTTTTTTACAAAGAATTGGAATTTTTCCCCGCACTTTTTTAGATTCGTGGAAAAGCGAAAAAGGCAGTGACGCAAACAAAATTTTCGTGGTCGCGATAGATTTAATTTGTGAACTGGCTTATGAAAAAAAAAGTTTTTGATAAAGTTTGAGATGTGCATGTTTATGATTTAGTATGTGATATGTTTATTCTGGGTCCTTCGGTTATTCTAAGTTAATACAGCCATGTCTGTTTGTTTAGAGTATGCAAAATGTCAAACGAATTAGCAGAAATGAGCAATTTGGGATTCAAACCCAGCAGTATCGGTTCAGTAGAAAATGAGTTATTTAACAACCTCCCAACAATTTCACAAAAACTAACATAAATTGAAGGCGGAATGCAACGACTGTCATTAAATTTCAACAAATTAATTTTATACGTCACCAAGTTTCGTTAAGATCGGTCCATAATTTACCCTAGGCCCCATTTAAGGCACACTCCCGATAATCACTTTAATAAGCGTTAAACCGCAACAAATATTGATATTGTGGTAACATTTGGAATTAGACTTACTCGAAATCACACCACTTTAATGCGTGAAGATTGCGTCATAACTTATCATACGTTTTATATGTCACAACAAGCCTCGAGATCGTTGTGAAATTTTGTTGGATAAGACACTTAAGGGGACGAGTCCCACATCGATTTACTTAAGTTAATAAAAGTTTTTGTTCAATATTTCTCGGGAGTCCCACAAGTACAGTTGAATTTCCTGCGAATTTCAGGGACGGGTATATAAACCCTACTCCCGGAACAGAGTTTAGTAGCCTAAAACCATAATACATAACGCTATAATTTTGTATATCACAGTTTTATAAGACTAGAAATCGCAGTGTCAAATTTCAAGAAGATCTGTCCATAATTTACCCTAGACCCCATATAAACCCTACTCCCAGAAAAGAGTTTAGTACGAATAAAACCGTAATAAATAATGCTAACATAATTAAATTCGGTACGGCACAGTTTTATAAGAATAGAAAACACACTGCTAAATTTCGTGAGGATCGGTCCATAATTTACCCTAGACCCCATATAAACCCTATTCCCAAAAAACAGTTTAGCACGCCTAAAACCACAATACGTAATGCTATCATAATAAAATTTGTTGCGTCATAGGTGTGTATGACTAGAAATCACACTGCTAAATTTCGTGAAGATCGGTCCATAATTTTCCCTAGGCCCCATATAAGCCCTACTCTCGGAAAACAGTTTATTGCGCCGAAAACCAAATAAAGCCCACTTTGGGAAAATAATTAAGTTCTTCTAAAACCGTAACAGATTTAGATATTGTGGTAAATTACTTCCAATTTAGATTCATATGGCCAGAAAAAATATCATGCAATTTTGTGATATACGGCCCATAATTAACCTAAGATCGCATTTTAAGCAGCCTTCTGAAATTCTCTGTTAACGATAAAACTAAATACACTGCTGTATTGATATTTCTTCTAATTTATTTTTTTGTAATACCAGAAATCAGTCTTCAAAATTTAGGGATGATTGGTCCATAATTTACCATACGTAGAATTTTGGGATGATTGGTCGTTAATTTACCATAGGTCGAATACAAATTACCCTCCTGAAAAACGTTTTGGTTCGGCTAAAACTGTTACGAATCATGACTTTTTATTCAAGCTAGTTCAAAGTTCTAACATGATACGCATAAAACTTTGTTATTGTCGGTCAGTAATTTAATATATGTAGGTCTGAACCGCAACCAATTTTAATGCTGACGTTGGTTTTTGTGAAGATTCCCTGCAAAAACTTTACTTACCTGGTAAGTTAGCAAGTAATGTTGGAGAAATATAAACACTACTTATTTTTCGGCTGAATAACTACTTATTTTTGTTCGAGTTGTCCACAGAATTCAGTAGTTACAATACACCTACTAGAAGTTACAAAATATCTTGTTATTATTTAAGTACCAGTAAGCTGAATTGTAAGTACTTACAATATACTTAATAGAAGCCAAAAAATAACTAGTTTTTATTTAATTGGCGCTAGCTAATAGGCCTAATAAGTAGTTATGGAGTTAGTTATCAGTAAGTAAATATTCAGTACTGAAAACAAGACAACTAATAAGTAGTTATTTAGCTGATTATTAGTAAGCAAATATTCATAACTGAAAATAATAGTAGTGAAAAGTGCTTACTGAGGCCATTACTAGCAAGTACTTATTGAGGTTTTCAGAATAATGACAATTGTAATGACAACTACTTACCAGGTAATGTATGAAATAACTACGACCTATTACCAAAATTCAAAAAGTTTTTCCTGGGTTAGTTTATAATGTATATGTAGATATTGGTGAACATTTTGAGCGATTTTTTTTTTCTGTATATCAAAATGGGGAATATCTACGGGAAATTAAATTTCTTTCTTTTACTTGGTAACTTTTAAATTTTCTATAATATTGAACTTAGATACATACTATTATAGGAGTCTATATGAGAAAATATTTTGGTACTTTTTTGTTTTTCAAATGGTACTTTTTGAATTTTCGGTAATATTGGACCTAGAAACTTAAAATTAAACACGCAAGGTCCTGAGTGAATGTGAATCTGTAATAGGGATCCTTTTGGTACTGTTTCTTACTTTAACATGTAAATATGTATATACTTTCATGTATGTTTTCTTCATATTTGAATAAATAATTATGGTCGAATTTCGACCATTGGCCAAACTCTAGTTTATTTAATTGAGCAAATTAAAAATTTCATTAAAAAACAAAACCAGTTATATTAAAATAATTTAAAGAATTTATTTAAACGTTTGAATCTTCATCATTATGTTATGATGACAAATAATAACAGTCTTAATAAAATTTTGCACAATTTTTATCGATTTTATGAAACATTTCATTTACGGGGGCTTATGAAACATTCTTAATTAAGCCAATGAAGAAACAAGGTCAAGATTCATTGGATCTCGGAAGAAAATTCTTTCATGGTAAGGTTCTTTGTATGTAGAAGAAATGTAGAAGGTCATATGCACCGTATTACCGCGTTTGGCAAACGACTTTTTCATAAAAAAAAATCATTTTTTGAAACAAAAACCTTTACAAAATTCTTCATTTTCTTATTAAGAAAACACATTAATCATTAAACATAATTAAGCAAAACATTTAACATTAACATCAGTCAATTTAAGCCCCTTTGGCTTTAACTCATACATAAACTACACATCTAAGTATGTATACATGTAATTGTAAATACATATTTATTTTCATACTAGTAATTTTTGTATTTTTCTATCTGCCATATGATCATCATATTCTATATTTTTCTTTTAGTAAATGTTTCTCTTTTCCCATTTTTTTTATTTTATTTTTCCACTTTGGCTTAATAAAATTGTAATTTTTGTATACGTCATCGAGTAGATTATGTATTTTATGGATTCTAAGTTGGTGAGAGCAAAAACAACTTAAATATGCTAAACTTTGTAAAAAAAAAATGGAATATTTTTTTACTAAAAAAAAAATGAATAATATACTTATGACAAAAAGTTTAACGGAGAGGACATGTGATAAAAAAAATTGAGGAAAGTATGAGAATAACAAGATAATAAAGTTTAGTTGCTTTTTTATTATCCATTTAGACGTGTGTGAGTGTTTGTATGTGTATGTGGATGAGTGTGTGTGTGTGTGAAAAGTTTTCGGTTTTTTCGTTTTTTGTTTTCTTACAATTATAGTAAACATATTAGGTTATAGTTCTAGTTTAGGTTCTTTTTCAGGTCTCTTAGTTCTGTTTCCGGTTTAAGGTCTCAGTTGAGGTTCTAGTACAGATTGTGATTCAGGCTCTAATTAAAGTTCTACTTTAGATTGTATTTTAGCTTTCGGTGCAGGTTCTAGTTCAGATTGTTGTGCAGGTGCTATTGCAGCTTTAACTTTAGGTTCTTATTCTGGTTCTAGTTTGGGTTATGATGAAAGCTTAAGTTCAGGTTCTAATTCTCGTTTTAGTTATGGTTATAGTTCAGGTTATATTGCAGGCTCTACCGCAGATTCTATTGTAGGCTTTACCGCAGGTTCTATTGCAGGTTCTACTGCAGGTTCTACTGCAGGTTCTACTGCAGGCTGTCATTTTTATTTTAGTTCGTCGTGTTGGGCGAAATTCGTCGTTCGGGCGAAATTCGTCGTTCGGGCGAAATTCGTCGTTGTGTTCCTAGCATTAAGTGGAAAAAATTAACAACAACAACAAAAAACACATACAGTCTATTTTTGAACGCATTAAAAATGTACAACAATAAGAAAGATGATAAAATAGCGTGGCGAAGTTTGTTATTAAAGCAATAACAAAAGTAGGTAAACACGATTTAATGTTTGTGTCGCCACAATAATAACACTAAAAATGAGAATTTTTTTGGTTGATTTCAAAGTTGACAAAAAAAAGAATGAAAACAAATCCCGTATTCAATTTTTTTAAATTTTTTCGTTAAATACATCAAATATTGAAAGTAAAATGATGATGAAAAGCATATCGGGTCGTAATGCTGATGTTGTTGAGATTTCTGCTTCTGTAGCCAAGGAAAGGATACAACGACAGTGAGGGAGGAAAGAAACATTGTGTACAACAAAAATGTGTTTCAAGGCCAGCTGCTCTTCACTGATTCAGCAAAATTATTTGTTTTTAAATTTTTATTAATTTCAGTAAACTTTTTGTTTTGATTCAGCTAAATTATTTGTTTGAAAGTTTTTTTTTAATATTAAACACAAATTTAACCAATAGTAACAATTATTTGTTTGAAAAAATCCCAGTTTTTTTCAATAAACGAAATGCAAAATAAATTGTTTGAATATGCAAATTCGTTTGTAGGTCCTGTTTTAAACAAAAAAGGTTTTGATTCTAAAATTTTTTTGTTTGAATTGGAAAAATAAGATTTTCTGTGTAGTTTTATTTACAGTTCATATTTTAGTTCAGGTTAAAGTTCAGAGTTCAGTTATATTTCAGACTCAAGCGCAGGTTCTAGTTGAAGCTCTATTTTAGTTCTGTTACATTTTTCTTGTTATACTTTAGTTCTGGAGCAAGTCCTACTACAAGTTATAGTTTAGAATAGGGATGGGCAAATTGAAAAAATATATCGATATATATCGTATCGATATTTTTTTAGCGTATCGATATTTGTTAATTAAAAATATCGATATATCGATGTAACGAACGAAATAAGCTGAAATTATTACCAAATTTCATTACATATTTACACAGGTACAAACATATTACATGTAATTCCATTCTAACTTTTTATTTCAAATTTACTGCTTCTCCCCCGATTTCGAACGAAACTTTTATTCCCTTCACTTTTATTTAAAACAAAAACCAATTTTAAAATTTAGTTTTTAAGGTATGTTACGCGACCGACGTTTTCGTTTGATCTCGTTTGATTTCGTTTAATTCTACAATAAAAAAAAATTTAAAAAAATGTAAAGAATACAAAAAATTTTTTTAATTATTCGCCATATAAAATCTAAAAAAAAAAAAAATTTATTGGGATTATATAATTCCGGATTATATACTGCTGGTAAACGCAATTTGGGACACATACTATACAAGTAAACTGTGCAATATTTTATTTTTAATATATAAGAACATGCTCCAATAAAAAAAAACCAAATATTTTTTTTTATTAATAACATTCCAGCTTTCATGAGTCTATTGCTGCTCATACGCTATAATTAGGGCTATTCTTTGCATAATTCTACGAACCCTTTCCAGAATATTTTTTCCGCGCTTATTATTTGGTTGTCATCTCTTAAAAAACCGAGACAAAACTGAACTGTGTACAATGTATAATGAAAAAATGCCGTTATTTTCTATTATTAAAAACAACAGTTTTGTAAGCAGTTCAGCAACGGTTAAAATGTTGAATTTTATTATAAAGAGATCTTAAAAATATCGAGTTCGATAGTCGTAGATAAATATCGATGTATCGATATATGGGTATTTTTAATATCGACGATATATATCGATTATAATTTTGTTAAATATCGATATTTTGTTATGTCGATATTTACTGCCCATCTATAGTTTAAAATCTAGTTAATATTAAAGCACAGGCTCTATTCCAGATTTTGCTATAGTTGCAGGTTTTAGTTCAGGAAGTTAATGTTATAATTTAAATTCTAGTCGAGGTTATAATTATGTTCAGAGTTCAGGTTCGCAGTAAAATCTCAGGTTCAAAGTAGTTCCGGTTTTAGTTTAACTTATAAATTAAATTTCAGTTCATGCTCTGGCTCGCGTTCTAATTCATGTTGTTTTTCAAGTTTAAGAACAGGGTTTTCTTTAGATTCTAGTTTAAATATTTGTTCGGAATGTTGCTCAATGGTAGCTTATTTCTAACTTAATTTGGGTTTAGCTCTAGTTAAGTAATAATTCCCAAAATTAAGATTTGAACTTTTTCTTTTAGGGCAGGACTGTTAAAATGGGTAAACACTTCTGATGTCTGTTGCTTTATTATATTTTGTTCGACCTGGTTACTTTTTATAACAAGGTCCTTTTTTTAATAATAATACTCATATTTCTATGTGTATGTTTGTGTAGATATTTGTCGAATACATTATTTGTTTTAAACATGTTTGTAGATGTCATTAACAATTCATTAATTAACTTTGTTGCATTATAAAAAGACATACACTATAAAAACGGACGCATACACTCAAATAAATGTACATTGCAAATGATAATACTTTGACAGCAACTATGCAACAATAACTCTAGTTAAAAGCAGGGCTTCCCAAAGATTTTTGTTTATTGGATTTTTTTTTTTAACTTTAAAAGTTATACTTAAGCAATCGTTTTTAATTCGTTTGCTTAAGTACTCATTGGTGTTAGGAATTGATATACAATTTTTAAAAATTTTAAATCAAATGAACTTTGCGTAGAACATCAAGCGTTCCTTAGACTCCAAATTGGGAGCCATATACTTGAGTATGTATTTAATTTTGTATATGCATGTGTGGGTAAATGTATGTACATAATTGTCTGTGCTTTAGTGTACATCAATGTTTGCCACAATTATGAGTTTATATAGCAGCTACAATGATACCAACACTCAAACATTTTCCTGCCACCTTTCCATGAATATGGTTTTGTCTTTTACGAGTAAACGTGTGCGTGTATATGTGTATATGTGTGTTTATGTGAGTGTTTGTGTAACTCTATGTTATTATGACATTGCAACAGCATCAACTAACCTCCATTTTAATAAAAGAAGTGAAAAAAAAAGTTGCGTTTTTACTAAAGCATCACATGCATAATTAATTATTTGAGGCATATTAAACAAACTTAAGTGGAAAAAAGTCCGTACAACATGCACAATGTTCCATTGAAATAACAACTACAACTTAAATTTATTTTGCTAAAAAAAAAATTGTTCTTAATTGGTGCTTGGATTTAAAATTAAGTATAATATTTAATTTCATAAAATTATGAAAAAAGGTTTAACTTCTAATATAACGAAAAAATATTTAAGTGAAATTAGCCCGCCCCTCTTATCAAAAATCCTGTCACATCTTGTTTATTGTAACATTTCTCACCCTCTCAATTCAAATTGATTGCAAATTATTTATTTATTTTTTTTATGTAAAAAAAAGAAAAATTGTTAAATTGTGTAGCAAACGGAAATTAATGTCTGCAAATGAATGCTTTGCCGACACACCTTAAATCAAGATTTTGTTAATAGCTGTCTCAGTTATTGACAGATGGGGAACATTTCAAAGGATTTCAAATGAATTATAATTTTCCAGCAAAATATCAATTAATGTTTTTAACAGTTTAAATTGCCAAACAATTCGGATGACTTAACAAGGATTGAAACACATAACTTTTTTTATAAATAATTTATAATGCCAACGAATTATATAATTAAAAACGTCAAAGTAAATTTTTTTGTCAAAGAATTGCAAGTTTAATTTTTTGAAAATAACATTCTACAAGTTTTATAAAAAGTACAAAATTTTTCTAACAAATTATGGACAACTTTCTGCTAACTTAAGTAAAACGTTTTGGTTTTTTTATTGATATTTTTTTGAAAAAGCTGCAATTTTTGTAGACAAAGTGTAACTTTTTGTGGAAGCAGTGTAAACTTTTTTTTTGGAAAAAGTGTGTAACTTTAGTAAAATTTATCTATAACGTGTTTAATTCTCAATTTTTATTTTTGATAAAAACACTGAAATTTATTATTGAGGGAAAGCTTGTTGCTATGCGCATTTCGCTGGTGGCTTAGGCAGGTGGTACTTTTTTTGGATAAAGTGTAACTTTTTTTGTTAAAACTGTGTGTGTGAAATGGAAGCAAAGTTATATGGTGAATTAAAATCGTAAAAATTTAAGCGCTAATGTCATAATTTATACTAGTCCCAGGGCTCACCAGTGTCAAAATTTTGCTTCTATGAGTACTTTTCGACCATTTCACACACACCCAAAGTGGTACTTTTTTGGAATAGCTTAATTTTTTTGGGGAACATGTTACTTTTCATGTGAAAAGTGTATCTCTTTAAGGAAAAAGTGTAATTTCTTATGGAAAAATTATAACTAACTAAAAGTGTAACTAACTTTTTATGAAAAAATGGTAACTATTTGTGGAAAAATTTAACCTTTATGAAAAAAAGTAACTTTTTATGCATAAAGTATAATTTTTTTGGAAAAAGCTTAACTTTTTATGGAAAATGTGTAACTTTTTTTTGGAAAAAGTGTAATTTTTTTTTTTGGAAAAAGTATAACTTTTCATTAAAAGAGTGTAACTTTTTATGGAAAAAGTGTAACCTAGAAAAAGTGTATTTTATTGTATAGAAAGTGTAATTTTTTGTTGATAAAATGTATCTTTTGTAGAAAAAAGTGAACATTTTGTAGAAAAGGCGTAACTTTTGTAGAAAAAGTGTAACTTTTGGAGAAAAAGTGTAAGTTTTTTAGAGAAAGGTTTACATTTGTAGAGAAAAAGAAAAAGTGTAAGTTTTGTAGAAAAAGGGTTACACTTGTAGAGAAAAAGAAAAAGTGTAAGTTTTGTAGAAAAAGTGTAACCTTTTGTAGAAAAGTCGTAACATTTTGTTGGAAAAGTGTAAGTTTTTGGGGAAGAAGTGTAACTTTTTCAAAAAAAATATTTACCTTTTGTAGAAAAAATGATACTTTTGAAGAAAAGGTGTAACTTTTGTAGATCACTGTAACTTTTGTGTAGCTTTTTGTAGAAAAATTTTAACCTTTTGAAGAAAAAATTAAACTTTTGTAGAAAAAGTGTAACCTTTTGTAGAAAAACTGTAATTTTTTTGTAGAAAAAGTGCAACGTTTTTAGAAAAAGTCGTTTTTAGAAAAATTTTAAATTTTTCAGAAAAAGTGTAACTTTTCACAGAGGTACTATTTTTCTGAAGAGTTGGCTTTATTGACAAGTAAAGTTACTTCTTTGTAAAAATATTTACAAACACTAACCCCATATTCATAAAAAATATTTTTGAATAATAAAAGGTTTATTAAAGCCCCCTCTCAGACTAGGCAAGTTACTTGCGCAACTCTTGATTTGTTGATGTCAGGGGTAAGGTCGCCGTAAGGGGAAAAAATGTTGTACTAACTAGATTGGTTACTTTTTATAACAAGGTCCTTTTTTTAATAATAATACTCATATTTCTATTTTAGAGGTACTATTTTTCTGAAGAGTTGGCTTTATTGAAAAGTAAAGTTACTTCTTTGTAAAAATATTTACAAACACTAACCCCATATTCATAAAAAATATTTTTGAATAATAAAAGGTTTATTAAAGCCCCCTCTCAGACTAGGCAAGTTACTTGCGCAACTCTTGATTTGTTGATGTCAGGGGTAAGGTCGCCGTAAGGGGAAAAAATGTTGTACTAACTAGATTGCCGAGTTTGAAAGGGTGGAAACAAATTTTCATAGTAAATTTGTTTCATTAACCTGCTATAAACCTAAAATATTTTTTATGAATATGGGGGTAAATCTTTTACTTTTAATTTTAAGTGTTTATTCTTAATTTTTTCATTTCCTAAATTATCAAAAAACTGAGTGCTTTTCATATAAATTTTACAACGCGTTCAATCAGTCGTATTGTGAAAACCGCACAGCAGTGACAAAAAGACTTTTCAGTTAATTGGCTGTAAAAGTAAATACTTAATCGAGACAATTGTTTCCTGTTTATACTTTGTATAAACTTTTTTCTTCATTCGCTTTTAATTTACTTCTTTTAAATTTTTTTTATTACTTTTTTCGATTTTGCCTCTGCTTTTTGTTTAATAAACTGTTTATTTTTTGTATTTTTATTATGAACTTCCTGTATTTAACAAGTACGATTTCCGTTGGCCCATCACACTCATTGATTTTAAGCGGATGTTTAAACGACATCTCAACGTTGGTGATGACGCCGGTTTTTGGTGAATCTATTTTTTCCTTTGGCAATTTTGTTTTTACATTTTGGCTTTAGCTTTTTGCTTTCTTTTTTATATTATTATTTTGTCGTTAATGTTAATTGTAATTTGTTTAAAAATTTTTGTAAAGATTTTAGACATGGTATAGCAGGCGAAGGGTATTAGAGAAGAAAAATAGGAGGTGAAGTGAAAATAGCTTTCTTGTCTTTTTTTTTGTGGCACCATGTTTTTTGTTAAATCTCTTTTATTTTTTAACTTTCATCTTAGAGTCCTTTTTTGCTCTCTTTTTTTCTTACAGCTTAACGTTAATGTCCTTTTGTATAATCACCAAACTATGGCGGATTTTTCTTTATTATAGTTGTGTTTAAGTGTGCGTATGCTTGGGAATATATGTGTGTGTGTATTCGATGGTAGTTAAATTTGTCTTTAATATGGCTTTTAATATTGTGCTTATTCGTCTTACATTTTAGCTTGAAGCAAATAGCTGCAGCTGTAATCAATTTTCTGCTGAAGACATTTTTAAAGGAAATTGATTGTCTTTAATTACTTAATGGGCAAAAACATGCAACAACAAAACAAAAAAACCTGAAAAAAATATATTCAGCAAAAACAGTGATGACTAAGAAAAGAAAAAGAAGATAAATGAAATTGCTAAAAGGTTTTCACAAAAATACCCAAGGCCTTTAAAAAAATCCGAGATATATAAAGAAACATAAAATTATAAAGAAACTCGGAAACAAAATATCTTCTATATATAAATTGGCAAAAGCATTAATGTGCGCTTACGTTTTAAAATGTGCCATTAGTGCTTCTAAAAATAAAATTGTTTTTAAGTAACAAAACCTTAATTAAATTAACAAAACTTCGAATGATAAATCTAAAATAAAAATTATTTTTAATTTGTCGTTAGAAATAGGATAGCCTCAACAATATCATTGATATTCATTGATGCTCCCAAATCGGATCTGATGATTCTGAGTGTAGAAAATAATTGTTCTTTGGAGAATTGTGTCGGTGGTAACGCTGTAGCGATCGGAGCAGCATCCTGGCTAAAATCTTGGAATTGCAGATTTTATTGTTAGATTTCAAGGACGATATATTTTAGCACTATTCTGTTTAATGTTATGCTTGCACTTATTCTGTACAATGTTATGCTAGCAATACAATTGGTTCGAACGTCGTAATGTAATGCCGTACAATTCTTAAAACACCCTCTATTTCCTTACAATTCCGTCGTACACGTATTTTGTTTGCTTATCCAAATATTCTTAGAAAAATTCAAATTAATTCAAAATTTTGTTAATTGTTTTCTTCCTTTATTTTGTTTTCTAATATTCAATTTGAAAACACAAAACTAATTTAATTTTATATTTTTAATTTTTCTCTTTCTATGACAATACGGTCGCAATCGGCGTATGAAATTGAATTAAATCTAAGTCGACCTACGACGTAGACCTGCTTTTACATTTGCGCCATCTACTCTGTGCGTTTGTACAAAATATTATAAGTTTTAATATGACAAAGTATCTGCGTCGCACGCTACTACGTTCATACGGTGCAATTGTGTTTCTACGGTTAAACATATTTTAGTAATGACGCTTAGAAAATTTGATTTTGTAATCAGCGGTAATTCCTGTCAATAATTTACCAAGCACTAGTAAATGACTGGAATTCTAGCAATTTAGCCGACTGTAAAAATGTCTTGTTAGCGCGGCTTGGACCACGCAGAAATTGCTGCTCTTGAAAAGCGTGTTAAACGACTCAGATTCACTGGAAAATGTGAGCAAATCAGAAGATGAATAAATGGAGGATAATGTTCAAAGTGATGTATAAGACAAGCTTGTTGACATCCTTGATGCTGATGAGAATATACCACCGACTAAGGAAAATCCTCAAGAACCTGAAAATTTTACTACTTCTGCCGATAGCCAATTATTACGGTATATTATCCCACTATGAGACGTTAAAGTAAGCACTGCTGAACTACATCAAAGGGTCAAAGCGCTGGCCGAATTTCTTCAATGAATATAGTTCGAACGGCAAGAGGACTAATTTGGGAATGTAAATCCCTGTACGACCTAATTTCATGCTTCGTTACTTTTTTTTACTACCGAAATAATTTCAGAAATTGTTCAATGCACCAAACAAAAGGCTAAAAATTCCTACTTTATCGAAAAATTTGCACGGTAACATTAAAAAAGATTTGCCAGATGATGTAAACAATAATTGCAGTCGCAGTGCAGAACAGCCTGAACAAAAAGAGAAAATACTGTGGTTTCTATCCATCAAAATTTCGACGTACGTCCAAAATGGTATGTTTAAAATGCAATGCACCTGTTTTTTTAGCTTGTAAATCTGGCATAGTTATAATGCTAATTGAATTTATTATTTTTTTTTTTGGTACAGATATTATTATCTAAGCAAAGTACAACAAAAGGATTTATTTTAGTTTTTTGAGCCGAACTGAAGTCCTTTATAAATAACGCTTTAAGTTGTGATATTTTTTCAAGACTTATTGCATTTTATTTTTAATTTCATTTTTATTATTGTTTTCTGTTTCAAAATTACTTTATTTTAAAAAAAAATTAATAATTAAATGATTTTAACAAAAACATTTATCAATATTATTTTCGGTGATGCCCTTTAAAGGATATAAACTAGCACACGTCTTTCAGGCGTAACGTTTTCTTTTCAGTACAGAAAAATAACGTTATCTTACTAGGGTTAAATGAGGTTTAATACATGAAATAAACGTCGATGCGGACAGATCCCTATTACTTTCATTCCACCAGTAATTTGAACATTGATGGGTTGCGAGGTTATACACTGTAAAGTTGTGTACTTGAAGGCGCTGTTTATAGTAAATAGCGGATGCGTTTATATCGTGACAGAGTTTTACTGTTTGTGCGTCAATCATAAGCACATGACATAAATAAATATAATAAATATAAATAAATATATAAATAAAAATTTATACTATTGACAAAAACTCATCCAGGATTTTTTTGCAGTTTTTTTTTTGCAAAATGTCTGTAAAGAATTTTAAAACAATATTAGTTTTTGATATGAAGACACAATTCCCAATATGTCTACTTCGTAATAAATTTTTTTTTTATTTTATTATATACAGTAGACCAAGTTGTATTGAGCCGAAAAAAGTATTTTAGTTACCCCTATGAAAATAAAGCTTGATATGTTTTATGATGATTTCGAAAATATTTTGGTTCTAGCGTTGACCATCCGTGAGCTGGACCATTTTCAAAAAATATCTTTTTTCAGTTTTTCGAATTTTTTTTTACTTTGCTCCAAGACGACAATAATAAAATTTGGTATCATCGAAAATAGTTTTTGAAGCAGCATCCAATAGTATATAAAACTTGACCGCTTGCGACCTACTAATTGATATATTAATCTAAATACATATTTTCGTTTCGGGTTTTCATACAAATTCTACGTATGTCGAAGTAATGTTCTGCTTTTCAAATTGAATCGGTTTTAAAATAATGTTAATTAATTTTTTTTTTTTTGTAATTATTCACATAAAACGCAAAAAACGCGATATATTTTATCTATTTTATATTTTTCATATATAGGCAATATGGGTATCAAATTGTTTGATTTGACAATTATAATAATCTGGTGATAAGCAAAAGATCCGTTTTCAAACTCTGGATGCTGTGAGCTAAATTTTAGTTCTTAAATAGAACTTTTTTAATTCGTTTCTATAAAAAACACATTTTCGAAAAATTGCAGATAGCACCATTTGAATAATAATCCTCGATATTCTAACTTATCCTCAAATAATCATTTATATGTATTTACCTTCCATATTTAAAGATAAGAGTACAAGGATTTTTTTATTCCTTAATGTCGTTGACGAAAATAATTGATTTATTTTTATGACGAAATTTTTATTTTCTTCAAAAAGAAATTATCATTCCTAAAAATAAAATAAAGTCGTCGCATTTGATTACCTTTTTCCACTGTTCATGTTTAATTTTTATTTTTTTTTAATTTTTCACAGATATACAAATTTACACTTTTTAATTTCAATAAACTGCGAATAAAACTGACAACTTGGCGTTATCTATTTAACAAAAATGATATCTTTTTTGGCGCCAATTCGACAAAATTTTGTTAAAAACGGACAACAGATGTTGTCGAAATATTGACAAAATTTTTTTATAATTTCAATACTTTTGGTTGAAAAACTTTCAACGTCTATTTTCGTTCTGTGTATGGTCATCGTTACGGTTATGGCGTTATGTTTATAACACGTTTAATTGGACCTTTATTTAGGGTTTATTTTATGTTTATACTTTCTAGATCAGTCTCTTGTTAGATAAAAGTTCTGGATTAATTTTCTATTAAACATTTATTCAGTTCTTAATTTCTGGCTACTGATCTTTATATTTGCCCCCTACACAGATAGTATTTTTTTTTGTTATTAACTTTGTATTAATTTTTTATGCCTGAAGCTTTTCGTAAACTTTTTTATCTCTATTATTTTTATGAGAATTAAATCCCATTAACAGATTCAGGGTATATGTGAGTGTATATACACGTACATATGTGTTTGTTATGTGCATGTGCATTTGTATATGTTTATTTTTGTATTCAATAAATAAACAACAAAAGGCCTTATACAAAGTTAATGTAGAACATTTTTAACATTTAAACAAAACTTCTCTTACTCATTCAGAAAATATAGAAAACAAATTCGATATTGATGTAGAAAATGCACGAGAGTGACTTAGAATTTCAAGAAATTCAAAATGTCTAAAAAAAAACGCTTTAAAGAGCATATTTAGTCTTCCTATTATTTTTTTAGAATCTGAGAATTATATCTTTTTCATAACAACTTTATTGTATTTAACATTTTTTATTTTTCGAATTTATTCTACGAGCTAAATTTCATTTATATATTTTACAAAGCTTTTTGTAATAGTTCTTTTCCTAAAATATTTAGGAATTACTTTATACACTACCAGACTATTATATTGTATCTTCTTGTTAAATTTACCTTAGCTATCCTTTGGATAGCAATGATGTATATTGTATTTAAAGAAAAATTTACAATTATTAGAAACCAGCAGAATGTAATGCATTTTCTGGCCCCCTTCGTCAGCATTCTTTGTGTCACACTGCAGTAATACTTTATTAATTGCATGTATTTAACTCAACTATTTGAATAAATAGCTACCCAAAGGAGAGCTAAGGTAAAATGTAACAAGAAGATACAATATAATAGTCTGGTCATTCCTAAATATTTAAGGAATACAACTATTACAAAAAGCATTATAAAATACATAACGGAAATTTAGCTCGTTGAATAAATTCGAAAAATAAAGAATGATGAATATTATTTTTTTAATAATATTTTCCCAAGTCCCCCTCGTTAGCTATTTTAGTACGTACAGCTTTTAACACAAAATAAATCATTTATTTGTGTATATTTTTTGCATGTTTTAAGGTTTTTTTTTTGTATGTGATATACATTTTAATGTAGATACCCTGCAGCTAAAATCGTTAGTAGTAATGTTTTGGACTAGTTTCATACTAGTTGGTATGAGGAAGATGATGAAATTCCAGCTGCACAGCTTTATACGTGACGCCGCTTATTTTAGAAACAACAACAACTCCATAAAAGTAGATATAAAAACAATTTACTTGTCTGTTATTGAAAACACAACAATACCACAAGAAGAAAAACGTACATTTTTGTTTGGTTCTAGAATTGAAAAATTATTTTCATCTTCAAAAACTAAATAGTGAGGGAAAATTCCTGTATTCTTTTGGTTAAAATTATTTAGTTAAATACATTAAATTCGTCAATGGTGAATAAGGACAAAAAACAATACCGGGGCATCCTGCTAGTTTCTTCTAAATCTATAAACAACAGAGAACCCTACAGAATTGAAACATGGTGCCACAGGAAAATAAATAATACAATATTCTCACTTTGTCTCTAGTTCCACAGGTAAGTGTTTAGAATTATTCTAAAATAAATACATACACCTTAAGGCCCTAATTGTGTAAGACGCAACGCAACGCCAAAATTACATTGAAAGCAAAAACAAATTCAAAAATATTTCATAATTTTGTTGTTGCTTTCTACAGAAATTCATACTGCGTTTTAAAAATTTTTCAACGCCACAAGGTATGCAGCGTTTGAAATTAAAAAATTCAATATGAATTTCTGTAAAAAGCAACAAAAAAATTATGAAATATTTTTGACTTTGTTTTTGCTTTTCATATAATTTTTGGCGTTGAGTTGCGTTTTACACAATTACGGTTTTAAGACTGCGATCGGCAACTTATTCTACCAACAAACACAAAGTCAAAGCCTTGATAAGAAATGACTTTATCATTTGACATCAAACATATTTTTCAAACTGTTTCAACTGTTTGATTTTAACATTTGATTTAAAATTGATAATTAATTGAGTGTAAACATTTGACATACAATGTTTTATAAATTTCATATCATATTGTTATCAAATGTTATTCTCAAACAAAAAAAAAAAAAAAAAAAAAAAAAAAAAAAAAACTTGACAGCACTGAAGCGAAAAATAAATGTAAACATTAAAAAATGTCTATTAAAGTTAAATGTATTACACAATGAAGGAATAGTTACATATTACTTGGAGTGCACTCTCCGTTAAAAAAATTTTATTTGTTGCTAAAAAAAAATAAAAAAATATATTTGTGAGTAACAAATTAATTACAAAATGTGAGAATGTAAATAACAACAAGTTAGAGTACTATAATCGGCTGTGCAGAATCTTTGATACCCTCCACCGACAGAAGTGGACTCATTATGATAAATATATACATATATTATTAACTAAACTTCACAAAAACGAACGCCAGCATTAAAATTGGTTGCAGTTTAGACCTGAATTAAATTATTGACCGACAATAAGAAAGTTTTATGCGTTTCTTGTTAGAACTTTGAACTGGCTTGAGTAAAATATCACGATTCGTAACAGTTTTTGCCGAACTAAAACGATTTTTAGGAGGGTAATTTGTATTGGACCTATCGTAAATTATGGACCAATCATCCCAAAATACTGAAGACTGATTTCTGGTATTACAAAAAATAAATTAGAATAAATTTCAATACAGGAGTGTAATTTCACAAAATTGCATGATGCTTTTTCTGGCTATAGGAATGGTAGTTGGAAGAAATTTTACCGCAATAAATATATATGTTATGGCTTTAGGCGAATTTAATTATTTTCCGAGAGGAGGGTTTATATGGGTCCTAGGATAAAATTTAGACCGATCTTCACGTGTGACTTCTGTTCTATAAAACTGTGACGTACCAAATTTTAATATGATAGCGTTATTTATTACGGTTTTAGGCGTACTAAAACGTTTTCCGGGAGTAGGGTTTGTATGGGGTCTATGGTTAATTATGGACCGATATTCACGAAATTAAGCAGTATGATTTGCAGTCGTATAAAGTGAATTCGTGTCATTCCGTGCAATATTCCACCATTTATGTTAGTTTTTGTATCAAAATTATCAATTTTTTTAGGGTGGTGGTGCCACATTTTGATTCATAGTTCGAGTCCTACTGAACTGATGTTGCTGGATTCCAATCGCAAGCTGCTTAGGATAACAGCAAGCAGTTTGAGACCGTGTTTGTTATTTTCTTTTGCGTTTTTCGAAAGTGAGCCTGTTTTCAACAGACGGACAGACAGACGGACATGGCTAAATCGACTTGGAATTACTCAAGGAGCCAGAATATATATACTTTATGGGGTATTGGATGTGTAATAAATAAGTTTCACACGAAATGACAAACTTAGTATACCCTCATTCACCACTAGTGGTGGTGGAGGGTATAATAAAACGGGAAGGTGAAGAAATTATAAATTTGTTGTACGCACGCGGTGCTATGCCATGACAATCCTCAAAACAAAAAGGAACCAAGTATTTCGTCTTTGCAAGAATTGGAGGATGGAATGATTACTATTTCATCTTTTAGCAAAAATATTAAAATATTTTAAATGACAGTGGACACTCTAGATTAAGGAGAAGAGATACTGCAGGACTCATCCAACGAGAATACCGCTAAACATCTACATATGTGAACAGAAACCGTGAGGAGAAAAATTTTCGTCTAGCATTGGCAGGACAAAAATAAAGTATTAGTATAAGATTTGATTAATTATTGTTAGTTCATATTTAATATATGAAGAATCAATAAATAAATAATGAAAAAAAAAAAAAAAATCTTTTAGCTATGGCGTCGAATGTAAAGCTCACAGATTATTTAAATAAATAATGAATTTAAATAAAAAAAAATAAAAATATTTTTCATTTTTGTACCACATTGTATTAAAATCCACATTTGAGAACAACGTTTGAAAGCAAATTGAAAATAAATGCATTACTCAATTTGAAAAAAATTTCTCCTCTTCGTTGAGAATGCTATTTATGATTTTCAAACTATTTTGAGTTTGAGAACAGGTTTGATTTCAAATCATTTTCAATTTGATATCAAACCTCCATGTTTGTTGGGCAATTACATTTTGCGATTGTATACGTTGTATGAATTTTATATATGTTGTTGTTAATGTTGCTAAATTCTCTTCAATATGTGTGTACACGGACGTAATAAAAGCGAAAAAATGCCTGATTATTCTGATCGCAGCTTTGAAACAAAAATTAAGTATGAAAAAAATATTCAGGGGAATTGTCAAATTTGCTTTTGCTTTTATTAGCCCTTATACTGTAAATAAAGCAACTAGTTTTAAAGTATGATAAAAAAGCATACAAATTAACTAGTTGGGCACTTATGACAACCCATCATTAAATACGACAGTCTGGTCTATGAAAAAAAAATAAAAGGTCCAAATAGTTAAAAGTAAATTCAAACCAGAATATTTCTAGCTAAATACTTATTACTTTGTCTTCAGGGTATAGCTATTTTGTTTGCTTTTGTGAGCATTTATTTATTTTTCTGCGCCTAAGAAACCCTACTCACACTCTAACAAATTCAAATTTAATCCCATCTGAATTTACCACAAAAATAACAACAATAGTCTGGATAGCAGCAACAGCAACAAAAATTTCTGTATCAAATAATAAACTACAACAACAAAAGGATACAATAAACAAACAATTGGAAATTCAAATGAATCAACCGCAAAATTACGCTCAATGGCCGAAAACAAGAAAACGGATATAATGTTATTCGAATATTTGTTGTTGTTATAATTCTCTATACATATTGTTGCTGATGTTATCGCGTACACAACAAAAACACTTAAAGAGACGAACAATAACAAACACCTTTCTGCTTTAATGTCCTTAAGAAGAAAATAAAAACATAAAAAGAAAAAAATAAACACAAAAGATATTTTAAGGCTATTTATTGTAAATTAAGCAGGTGAAGCGAACAGATTTTAATGTACTGAATTCTTTTGAAAACTTCATTCTTTATTACTTCTTAAATACGCAAGGAAATCCTTAGGGAGAATAGAGATATATAACACCAAAAGATAGTGTATCATGATTAAATTTCTTTTGGCTATTTAAAGTTTGTATTATAAGAGAAATTAATTAAAGATATTTCATATATCTGAAATCTACCATTAAACTCAAAACTTGAGGTATCTTTGATACAAATAGTTGTTTAGAGCTTTGAGAATTTTTAATTGCAAAGCAACTTTCTTTTTAAGTGCATGCCACAATGCAACCGTCTAGATTATTACAATGTTATTTGTCCCAAAGTGCACCAAAAAAATATTCGATGCGTACATAATAAGAGAACTGTGCTTTGGTTAACTTGATGATACATTTTTGACTTGTGCTGAAAAGAAATATGATGTTTTGGAAGTCAGCTTCTCTTGAAATTTTTGATATTTAAATTAGGCTTAAGTTCATAAAATTTAATTTTCATTAAATTACACTGCTTTACAGCCAAAAAATACCAAGAACGCCACATGCCTAAATAAGTTATTTGGGACCTCCTGAACACGAAAAACGCTGAAATTTTTTTTCTAATTACCGTTTTTTAGATAACGGTACTTTTGTGTTTTTCGGTGTATGGTCCCACTCCGATCGAGGTAAATGGCATATCGTTGCAAAGGTAATTTAATGCCTTTTCCGTCGATATGCTGCAAATTTCTATCTGATTAGAAATGGCTGAGTTGATGGCGGACTATTGTTGATTCCTCATTCGCGAAGATCCATCCGAAAAAACGCAAAAGTTCAAGTCGCTCGTAATTTGAATTTAATTTTTTTTAATTTACGCCGAATATAGTGTGTGAGCAATGAAGATGAAAATATTGTCGTACCACAAAATCCTTAATAAAAACTTTATTTTTCATCAAATTACGCTTAAAACGTTGGTAATTAAATACACTATTTGGTAAAAAAATAAAACATTCCAGATCTTTACCATAACGTAGAAAAAAAACGGAAAAAAATGAAAAATTTTGAAACAAACGTAAAAAATAGGCAAATTTTGAACTTTGAGACGCCATAACTCAGCCATTTATTATCAGATAGAAATTTGCAGCATATCGACGGAAAAGGCATTCAATTCATCGGACCTTTCGGTTGGGCTCCACAAGGGATTGAGTGGGACCATACACCGAAAAACACAAAAGTACCGTTATCTAAAAAACGGTACTTAGAAAAAAAAAATTACAGCGTTTTTCGTATTCAGGAGGTCCCAAATAACTTATCTCGGCATGTGGCGTTCTTTGTATATTTCCAAATTAAAAATTTGTAAAGCAGTGTTATTTTTAGTGAAGTAAGGAACTAACAACAGGAAATGAATGGAAATTTTTTTTGATAATTTTTTTCTTGACTGATCATGGGATTGAACTCGTGTCGAATTGAAATATTTCGAGAATATGGGAATGTGGTATCATCAGAATTGTTTGCATTTCTGCCATTTGCGCCGCAACCATTGTAATTTTATTATATTTATTTGTACTTTTATATTTTACTAGCTGTCCCGGCAAACGTTTCTCTGCCATGCAAATTATTTTTAGTGAATATTTTGGTTCTTAAATAAATAATAACGAATGTATTCTAAGGACTTATAAATCAGTGAGTGCTTAAATGCTGGCTTAGTTGAACTAAACTTAAATTTATATGTAGTTTAAGCTCAACATTTGGAATCAGTGTTCTACGTATTATATATACTTAATATAAAAAGTAACATGTACGATAAATGTTCTCAAATTCATACGGTCTGCATTGGTAATTTGAACGCCCAAATTTTTTAATTTAAAGGTGGTTTATATATTTACAGATTTGTAGATATGTTGGTTTAACCCTAGGATTACCGTCTTGGTCTGACCAGACCAAAATTGTCTTTTGCTTGCAATATTTTTCGAATATAATTGAATGAAACTAATTTGAATTCGATTGGAGCAAATTAGCGGGTTGAAATTCGATTTTTATGTAAAAGTCTTTCAAATTACCCTCTTGGTCTGGCTATACCAAAATTTTTTTTTTTTAATGCAATATGTTTCAAATAGGATATAGGAAAAAACAAAATCGTGAATTGCATTAATGATGTGTTCTGAATCTAATGAATCAAGTTTGAATCAAATCAGAAAACTACGGCTCATTATGCGCTTAGTTCAATCTAACTGCAAAAACATAACGCAAAATAGATGCGAAAAAGCAACTTGAGAAATTAAAGACTAAATTTTCGATGACTTGCATGTAGAATAAAATAATGAAAAATTACAATTATATGATAAATTCGTGTAATCTAATATAACAGGCATCCGTTCAATAAAAAATATATTTAGTTAGTTTTTATTTAATTGGATTTTTTAGCTATTCTAATTGTGGTCTGACCAGACAAAGAGGAGAACTTAGTGGTAAAGAGTTACCGATAATCCTGGAGTTAAACAAATTTTAAGTCAAAAACAGAGTTTAACTTGCTCTGGTTTATTAGGTCTAAGTCTGTGGGGATTAGAGTTTTTTTATTCCCGCACTTTTTGGATTCCCGGGAAAGCGGGAAATAAAAATCAAAGTCCCGGGATCCAGGGACTCCCGCCCAAAATTTTGTATATATTTATTTACTTATTTCTCCAATGAAACTAATAATTCTTACTGTCTATTACGTTTAAAAGAATAAAATCTACTATCTATTATATAACAAAAACGTGAAAAATGTAAGATTCAAATTATTTTAAGACACTTAACAGGTTATATTGATGCCAATAGGATAATAGAAATCAAAATACGTATATACATTGTCAAATTCAGAATTTGCTTGCATAATTAGGTGATAAGGGTTAAGGGGTGATTAGGAACTAAAAGCTAAATTTAACGAAGTAAGAATTCCGAAAAAATTTTACCGTTTAACAAATTCAGTAGAAAGGAGAAATTTTTTTTACTACATTTATTTAATAACATATTTTTTACAATTTTATAACCTTAATCAGCAGTAGTGTATGAAGGTATACTAAGTTTGTCATTCCTGTGAAATTTTTTTAATATTCATCTAAGGTCCCATAAAGTATTTTTATTATTAGTCCTTTATTAACTCTTAGCCGATTTTGCCATTTGGATGTCAAATTGTTTCTAGATCTTCCAGGCTGTTTGGGATTGAATCGCTTCAGTGTGAAAATAGATATGCAACCAAATGTAGAACTACCACCCTAAAAACTCAACTAAAACCAACATAAATTTGTGGCAAAATGCACACAATTTTCTACTTTCTACTTTTATTAGATTCAAAATCACTTGAAATGCCTCATATGAAACACAATCTAGGAAAACAATTTACTACGTCCTTAACCGCAAAGCTTTATATTAATTTTGTAAAATTTACACTTCAGTTTGCTAAGACAAGAAATAAAATTTCGTGATGATAGTTCTATAATTTATTATAGGCCCAATATAAAGCCCATTCTCAAAAATTAGTTTAAAAGCCTTAAACGGCAGAAAATTTAAATATTGTGATGAAATTAAGTTGGATAAAACAACTTAAGACACAAGTCTAACATAAATTGACTAAAGTTTTAAAAAAAGATTTTGTTCAAAATTTCCCGGGAATCCCGCAATAAATTCCCGGGAGAGCGGGAATTGAAAACAACTGAAAATCCCGGGAATTCCCGGGACGAGAAATCACAAACTCTAGTGGGGATGGAAGCTATAACAGCAAGAGAAATATGCCGCTGGAGATAATGAATGCCGATAAAAAAAAGCAAAAACAAAAAACACCACGAGATTTTTATATATGTACTAGCTGACCCGGCAAAAGTTGTTTTGCCATATAACTTACACAGAAAAAATTATTAATTTTCTCCAATCACCAAATTTATACCAAATTCATAATATCAAGCAAACAGGTTGTTGAATTTACACCTATTACCAAAATGATTATATTAATTACTAAAAATTTTAAAAAATATTGTCAATAAATGATATTTTTAATTTTAATTAAAAAAGTGATCAAAAACTTTGCCATTGCAAACAATGTGTTAATTTATTTAATTAAATATTGACAATTCCCAACAACAATTCTACATGTTTAAATTATTTAATTTTAAACGAAAAAAGTCAATTAAGATTTTTTGCTATTTAATTAAAACTGTAATTGAAAATTTATTTGAAAACAACTAAAATGATAATTAAATCAAAATTAAATTTTAAATTTTCTTTCAACTAAAAAAATAATTGATTCAATTATCATATTAATTAAATTTTGAATGCTTTTTAAGCTATTTTTTTAATTGATAAAACACTTTTTTCTGTGTATTTCTAGTGAATATTTTGGTTTTTAATTGAAAAATAACGAATGTATTGTGAGTGTGTGGGGATGAGATCTATATTACAAAGAGGCTTTTTACCATGATCGGCGACGAAAAAAAAACAATAGCCATTTTTTTCCTTATTTCTGTTCGTTACATATTAAAAGTTAAACATAAAAAAGAGATTTATTTTTTATCCTGAAGTATGAAAACAAACAAAAATCATCAATGTTTATCACGAAGAGCAATTGCGTGTACGATATTTTTTGTCAGTCCGTCTTTATCCAACACAAATAAGCTCGATGGCTTGACGACGCGAGAACATGCCACGTGCAATTGTTCGTGTGAAAAACATGGTGTGCCCATTCTTAGCCTCAAATAGACATCGTTTGGCCTTGTGACGGCATTCGCAATGGCAATCTAATAGGAGATTGAACTCGTTTTAATTCAATTGGGACGTCTGTGGGAATCATCGAAATTCGTCGCAGCAAAACATTTTCGTCTCGGAATTTACCATTCAAAATGGGGGCTTCGATAACGTTTTTCATCAATTTTTTAATGACCAATCATGGATCATTGCACAGCGGTTGTAGGTTCAAATGCTGAAGTAGAATAACCGAAGATTCAACTTTTAGTCGTAGAAAGTGTGGTGGCATGCCTGGTAAATCCAGAGAGTTCAAAAACTCTGTTGGATAATTGACAGCATCGTTAACATCGCTAACTGTATAGATCGATTTGTATGATACTAATAATGTTTTCTTTTCTACAAAAAATGTGACATTTTATTTAAAACAATTCAATTTGGTGTTCGTTTCTTAAAAATGCTTCGCTCTCTAAAAGGGTGGCTTGTTTTATTCTAAAAAATGCACCCCTACTAATGGCATAAGGCATTGCACCTTACGCCCCGTATAAATCGGCAGTGTTGATAATGCCCTGTAAGAAGTTGGCTTCTGTTTGTATATAGGGTTACCAGACGAAGTTGGGAAAAAATCGCCTCTAATCAGGACAGGAAACATTTAAAATTGTAATAGTTATTTTTTCTATTATTTAATAGTAAAAACATAAGAAAGCATTACAATGTTAATGATAGGTTGTCAGTGATATAAAATTTAAGTGGATTCGGTGTTATAAAATTGTTTTTGAAAAAAAACGCCAAATCAAGAAATCTGAAAAACTTGGTGGTAATAAATCGGCAATCTGGCAAAAGTATTTTCTTGTTTACCTATTTTGAAAAAAACAAACTAAAGAAATTGGAATTTCTTCATTCATTTTGTTCTTTTATTTATTTATTTAATATAAATCTATTAACAAATTTTGGTTTATGTATATTTTTTTTTATATTTTGAAGAAAAACTTTTAAATTAATGTATATATTTATTTTATATTGTGAAGAACAAACTTTTTGTCAGCTGTTAAAAACAGGGCGGTCCAATTTTGTGTTTTGTTCTCGTCAATCAAAAAATTGCATTATTACAGGGCTGGTAAGACATTTTATACATGTACCAAGGTGGTATTTTTTTTTGTAGAAAAGAAAACACCATAAGTCGCCTGGCATTGACTGCTGTGTCTTGAAGTTTAAATCATCGACGTCCACATTTTTCGCTGCCAAATGAGCTCTTTAAGAAGGTATAGGACGGGGGTGCTTCTACTTTTATGCTTTATTTTACGCCCTAATTTATAGCAATTAGGTCCTTTAAGACTTGAAACTGTCATCGGATAATTAATTAAGAAGACATGGGTAGGGGGAGGTTTTACCCGTTTGCCCTTTTTTACGCCCTATATGTTGGAATTTCAGAAAAAATGTTTATCTTTAAGTTCCTTTCAGATGTTACAGTGTCTGCAAGCCAAATTAATATATAAAAACAAAATAAACAGCGTTTTCAAATCGATCAGCTTATTTGAAGCAATGACCTTTCAGTGATACTGATACCGTTATGTTCCAAAATAGAATGCAATTTTTTTTTTTTAGTTCTTTTAATGTTTGTCTTAACTATTACGTTTTGCATAATTTTAGTGCCATCTTGCAAGTTCATGTGGCACAACAAAGATTTTTTAAATATGAGTCGAAGCACAACGGTTGAACAACGGGAATTGGTTGTTCATCATTTGGAAAACTGGAAAACCCCAGCGTAAAATAGCAGAACTTGTTAATATACCATCATCTATAGTGCAACACATATTATAGCGCTTTTTGATGGAGAACAGGGTGAAGGACAAGGGCAGAATTGCGCCAAATAAAATTCTGACCCCAAGCGACTAACGATGGATTATCAGAAAAATTAATGAAAACCCCAGGTTATCGGCACAAAAATTGGCTGATAAAGTACATACTAATATTGGCAAAAATTGTAGTGCAGCAACGATTTGCCGTGTGCTCCGGTCACATGACTTTCAGGGTCGAGTACCTTTAAAAAATCCTTTTATAACAAGAAAAATAAAGTCAGCCGACAAGCCTTCGCAAATAAACATATATCGAAGGGCTTAGAATTCTGGAATACAGTAATTTTTTCAGATGAGTCCAAATTTAATATATTCGGCTCGGATGGAAAGTCTTACGTTTGGCGGAAGCCTAATACAGAACTTCAATTGAAGAATTTGCGTGCGACTGTTAAACATGGCGGTGGTAGCGTTATGGTGTGGGCATGTATGGCAGCAACGAGCGTTGGAAATTTAGTATTTATAGAGGGAAACATGGATAAAATAATGTATCTTAACATTCTTAAAGATAACTTAGTTCAAAGTTCTGAAAAACTCGGTCTATAGACCGAATTCCGTTTTTACCAGGATAACGACCCGAAACATAAGTCTGGAGTTGTGCAGTCTTGGCTCATATGGAACTGCCCTCATTTTATGGAACCACCAGCTCAGTCTCCAGACCTAAACGTCATTGAAAATTTATGGGCATTATTGGGAAATAAAATCAGAAACCACCACATCTCAAGCAAAGAAGCTCTAAAAAGTGCATTGCTGCAGGAGTGGAAAAAAATAACGCCATAAACTACACAAAAACTTCTTGCTTCCATGCAAAATCGGTTGAAAGCTGTTATAGACCAAAAGGGCTAATACACAAAATATTAAAAATACATTGTATTAAATATTACATTATTTTTTAGGTTTTTAATATCTTGCATCAATTAAGCTGTTTTATTTGAAAACTGTTATTTTTTTTGGTTTTGTTATTTCTTTTATAGAAAAACGTGAAATATGAATAAAATTCAACATTAATTTGAAATAAAAAGGTAAATTTTACTAACGTTTTTTCAGTTTTTTCAAATTCTTATTTAGTTTATGAATTATAACGACTTAAATTTTTTTTGAACAAAAATAACAGTTATTATTTGATTTTTATTTTTTTGAACAAAAATAACAGTTATTTTTTGATTTTTATTTTTTCGATCAAATAAAACAGTTATTTTATGATTTTTATTTTTTCGATCAAAAATAACCGTTATTTTAGATTTTTATTTTTTTGAACAAAACTAACAGTTATTTTTTGATTTTTATTTTTTCGAGCAAAAATAAAAGTAATTCTTTAAAGAAATGTACGTGTTATAATTATTGAGTTGTCTTTAAATATTTATTTAAACATGTGATCATCATTGGAATTTCTTATGCACATTAACTGTTATTTTTGTTCAAAAATTAAAATCATAAAATAACTGTTTTTTTTGATCGAAAAAATAAAAATCATAAAATAACTGTTTTATTTGATCGAAAAAATAAAAATAAAAACTTTAAAAATCATAATATATTTTCATAGAAAAGTTCATAAGGATCAATATGGTGTACTTGAATCAGTTTGCCGGCATTTACTTCTATATGCTTTTTTTGTTTTAAAATTTCAAAATAACTGTTATTTTCGGTCCCTGTTTGGTATAAATTTGGTGATTGGAGAAAATTAATCATTTTTTTCTGTGTACAAATCATGTTGAATTAAAGTTATTTTAGATTGAAACAACGTGAATTTAATGTAGAATCAATTTAATTTGAGTTATAAGAAGATAACATATGTTTTTATATTAGAATGATTGTCAACACTTCCTTCCCCCTGAACTAGAGACAGCGAGAAAGAATATTATTACACAAGGGAATAACATTGAAGTTTTTTTGTGCGGTCCGGAACTTTCTGGAAATTTTTAACTAATTTGAGGTCGCTGATTTCAAATCTTATCTCCATTTTTCTCTAACAGCTCGACATACAATTTACTTAGAAAACTGAATTGATAAAATACGATTTTCATAAAAAACGTATTTTTGAATGTGTGTGTTGGAACAAAATTGCACTTTTTTTGTGTTGACTGGAACTTTATATTGTGAACAAAATCAAAAGTTGTGCACCGATTGCAATGAAATAAAGCTGATTTCATTAGGAATATGTTAACTAAATGTTTTTAGACAAAAACTTTGATTTTTCTCGCATTTTGTATTTGTATGAATTTTTAAACAACAAATGTCTTCTTTTTAAACTGTTTATTTGTTTTTCAAAACTTCAACGATATTTCTGAAGCTACTGGGTAAATTTACAAACAATGGAAGCACGACTTAAAGATAAAAATTTTGAAGATTTTTTAACTGAATATGGTGAACCGTTTTCCAGTAATGCCTATATATGTAGTGAAAGTAACTTAATTTTGGACATAACGATATATTTAGAAAAGTCTAGCTGATAGAGAAATATAGAGATTATCTTTGAAATCAGCGACCTCAAATTAGCAAAAATTTGTAATAAAGTTGAAGGCCGCAAAATGACTGTTCCTCAGTGCTATATATTTTCCTATAGCACTTTGTTGTTTCCACCGATGTTTAGAGAAGCACTCACAGTTAAAAGACACCAGCAGAAAAGGCCCGATATATATTCTTCATCATTCTACTTCGAAAATTTAATGTTTTTCTTCTTGAAGTGTTATTGTTGTTTTCACACAAAATACGTAAAACAGGATTTAATGGATTTAATGTTGAACAATGATATTTTTACATTATTCATTTAAAATTTATTTGAAACAATGATAATTTTAAATAAAGTTCATACTATAGCAGAAATTTGACGACATTGCGCCTGGTTAATTTGACATTCGTATTTTTTTTCTGTGTGTATGTGTGAAAGCAGCCTCGATTTTTTGCAAAGTTTTAATGCATCGTTTTTTTTTTCGTTGTTAATTCCAAACAAAAAGTCTATTACATATTTTTTAGTGGTGTTCAAAATATGTTTGTTAACTATTGGTAAAAAAAAAGTGCACACATAGAATGTTATACAGTTATGAAAATCATTAAGTTGGAACGCATTTGAAATGACATTGGTGCTGGAAGAAAATAAATATTTCTGCAACAAAAAACATGAACGAAAAATAACAATCTTTTGCATGTGTACCCTGTGTATTATTGGACTTCTTTAGGTGCATAAAAAGAAAAGAGTACTAAAACTTTCCCCCTTTGTATTGATGAAGAGAAAATGAGAAATAGTACTAAAAATAGTACCAGAGTACTGAATTTTCCATCACTGATGGTACCATAGTTGGGAGAATAAGCGTGTTTATGTAAGAGCATTAAAAAAATGTTCTCAAAATAAAATAGATTCTATTTCACGACTGCTTTCTGCGACAAATTTTTTTGTCAAATTATATGCAAAATGTGGTCTCGACGCAGTTCTGTTTGAACACTTACACTTAATGTATAACTTATAAAAATTTTACAACTTTTTACACTTTCGTAAATATTAACATCTTAATAACTTAAATAACACGGTGCTACAAATTAGCACTTTTTTTTTATACTTGAAAAGCGACCTAGTGTAGGTTATAGACCTTACTGAGTAGATCATAAGTCAATTCTGAAAAGTTCGGAAACACCCTCAAATTTCGGAGTTATTCCGAAAAAACTCTTTTCGGGTAGGTTCGAGTACTTATGAACACGTAACTCAGTTGATTTTAATCCGATCTTCAATTTTTGAACGCTTTATGAAAGACAAAGAATAGATCTTTCCAACCGTATACATTTTATGCTATATTAATTAAATATTGGTAGTAATTTTTGTAATAACATCTACAATTTTTTTATTTTTTTATGTTTTTTTAACTTTGAGTTCTTTTTTTTTATAATTTTTTCTATAAAAGCAGATGTATTTGTAAAAAAAATTTGAAATAGAATTTTATAACAAATAAAATGAACTTTGGTTTTTTTAAATCGGACAATATTTGTGAAAGTTATTAAACTTTATTTAAATTTAAATAGCACTTGATACCCCCAAGCGGAAAAAAAATTTAGTGAGATTAATTTTTTTTTATACTGAGATAACAAAAGAGATAAATTAAATACTTTAGTTAAGTTGCAATGCTCTTTATGTTTTTGTTTTAATTTTGCCGTTAGATATTTTGACATTTATTTATTACTTGAGTGCATTGCACTTGGTAATGCAGAATTTAATATACCCTTCACTATTCTGAAGTAAATTTTAAACATAAAATATACTATAAGGGAAGTATTTTTAATTTCGTTTTTTTTTTTAATTATAATAAATTTAATTTTTATATAAGTATATAGATTTGAAACAATGTTTTAAAATTTTTTTGTAAGCATTTTATGTCAATTGTAACTTTTGTGATAAACACACAAACTGTAATAAATGAATCCGTAATGACAAAACATACATACTTAAAGTAGAGGGTGTATAAGACATAAATTGTTTATTATTTTAAAAATAAAGTGGTACTATTTTGAATTTGTGAAAAGATTAGTGTTACTTAAATATTTAAATTAAAAAAGTAAGTTTGTGTTATTTTTTTATCTTTAATAAAAAAATATAATGTGGATTTTAACTTCTATTTCAGTGTGTGATAAGCGTAATAATTTTTGTTTTATCTGTGGCTTATTCGCTGACAAAAAACATCGATTAGATTTTAAAAATAATAAAGCCTTAGTTACTTCTTTTAATGCCTTTTTTAAGTGTTCGTATGTTTTTAGCAAATGGTATGAACCCGAATGTGTTTGCATAACCTGCTCAATTGCACTTAAGCAATGTAAGTCTAAAAATTTTATAAGCCAACCTTTACCATTCTCTGCTCCAATGGTTTGGCATCGTCAAGTTTTTCATAAACCTGAAGATTGTTACTTCTGTCAAACAAACATTGTTGGTTATAAGTACAAAAACCGTGATCGTATTAATTATGCCAATGTGTTAACTGTATCCAAGCCAAAAATAATCAAACATAAAGCAAGTACGCCTGAAGAAGAACATGAATCCGAGGAAGAAAAGTCTGCAGACATGGAATGTGACCAGACATTTGTTGCACAGTCGGTGGAACCCCATTTAGTGACAAATGAAGATTTTCATGATCTTGTTCGAGATTTGAAACTATCATGGAGACAAACAGAGATGTTAGCGTCTCGACTAAAACAGTGGAATATCACTAAAAGTGACTTAAAAGCAACATTTGCAAGAGACAATCCCCAAATACAGTTTGAGCAAATTTTTAAAGCTGACAATGATAATAACAACCTTGTATATTGCTCAGATGTAGAAGAGTTATTTCATTGTCTGAATTACCAACATCAACCGAACGAATGGAGATTATTTTTGGACGGCTCGTGTAAAAGTAAGTAATATTTTATTGTTATTCAAAAACCATTAACATATTTTTTAGGTTTGAAAGCAGTTTTATTACACAACGAGAATCAGTTGCCCTCAGTGCCTATAGCATACGCTACTAACATGAAAGAGTCGTATGCAACAATGGAAAATATACTGGATTTAATATGTTATAAAAAGTATCAATGGCAAATAGTTTCAGATCTAAAAGTTCTGACAATTTTATTCGGAATGCAAGGAGGCTATACTAAATTTCCTTGCTATATTTGCGAATGGGACAGTCGTGGGAAAGACCAATACAAGCAAAAAAAACTGGCCATCAAGAACAATTTTTCAAATTGGCAAGAAAAACGTCTTAAAAATTCCACTGGTGAGTACCGAAAAAATAATTTTGCCACCATTACATCTCAAATTGGGATACATGAAGCAGTTCGTGAAACGCCTGGATAGGGAAAGCGATGCCTTTTTACCAGAGTACCGAAACGCTCGCTCATTCTTCATTCATGAGCGAGCGTGAAAATTTAAAAATTTTTTTGGAAATTCATCCTCATGAGGGTGAGGAAAAAAACTATTTTGATTTTCCTCGCTCATGAGGAGTGAGCAAAAACAAAAAATTCATATGTGATTTTTCAGATATGAAAAATTTGAAAAAATTCACGTTAAAATTCTTCACAAGGAAAAAAAAATAAATTTTCCCAACCATTTCAAGTGGGAAAATCAAGTAGTAAAGAGGCCTTATAGAAGGCCTTTTTGCAGACATAAGATCTCCCAGCCGCACTCCAACTTTATTACCAATTAGCAAGGTGTGTCATTGGAGACCAACACCTTGCACGTTTGCATATATTTTAAACACTTCTGGAAGGGGTTCTAAAAAGATTTAAGAATAAAGCTTTATCCAAGTTTAATTGTTGTGGCTAATAATACGAAGTGAGTAAATTAATAACTAAACTTGCAACACGTTCTAACATAACTACTAATAAAACGATTGCGACAGGCCTTATCTTAGAATAGAAAATTTTAATTTGTAAAATATTAAATAAAAACCTTTCTAAAACCCTTTTCAAAAAAGGCAGACTGGAATAAGTAAAAGTTTACTAAAAATTCAATTGTAAACATTCTTAAAGGCCTAAAAAGTGATTCGCTTGCAATTTTCCCCGCCGGGCAGCACGTTTAGTCTGTGTGTATTTTTTTTTTAAATTATTTCTTGACTGGTGAACCAAAATGTGTGTGTTGTTTTTTATTTTTGTAGGCAAATATTATTGAAAAAAAAAATAAGAGAACTGCACATATCGTCATCTTAAATGCAGAAAATTGTAACATCAAATTTCATAAGTTTACATGAGAAGCAAAAAACGTTGTAAAATGGAAATTATATGAGATATTAGAGTAATATTAAAAATTTAGAATAAAAATGCGATAACCAGTTTTTTATTGATAAAAAAATATTTTTACTGTTATTTATTTAGTTATGTGTGTTACGTTATTTCAATTTGTAATTCTCTGAAGCAAAACGACGAATCCTCAACGAAAGTATGATAATATTAAGTTAAACAATCATTTAAAACATTAAATAATTAAATATTTCTGTTAAGTTACAGGTATAATAGAATATAAAGATAAATATGGTTAAATGCACATATAAAAATGGTAATCACACAATTAATATGCAGCATCATTAGGAATGCGTTGACATGGTGAAATAAGTTTGCTTTTCTGATGCAGTGCAGGCAGTACTGCATTTGAGAACGTAGAGATGTTATATTATTAGAGATATTATTATGACATATTATTTATAGTTTTTTATTTCTAATTAGAAGTGGATTAAACTAAAAAAAAAATACTTCATTAAATTTAAATTAATTTTAAAAATCCAACTTTTCCATTATAACTAACGTGTATTTTGATGTCCTTATAATGAATTTTCTCAATTGAATTTTTCTTTACAATAAACAAGTTTTGTAAAAAATTTGACTAAATACATATATGCATATTTGCCTCCATATAAGGAATTATTTCGAAAAAACTTCTGCAAGAAGTAAATTTTAATAAGTTAATTTCTGAAAAATTTAAATAAGAAGAATGAAAGAGTTTTTCAATTAAAAGTAGTATTGATAGCAGCCCGCGTATTCAGTGAAAGAAAATGTTGTATAAAGAAGCACTTATCCTAAAAAAAAAATACTATTAGTATTTAATAAAGCCGTAAAAGGATTAACACAAAATTTAGCTAAACAATTTATATTCCAGCACTTGATAAGAAATGCTATTATTCTAAAGATGTAGAAGACAAGTAATTTATTATTTAACACAAAAGGCTTTATAACAGTCTTTTTGATGATATTGATGATAGACGACTTGAAAGAATGCAATCCTAACAAAAATACCAGATTATTTTAAATAAACTTGGAAAAAATATTTCTATTGTATTATAAACTTTCTATATTAATAATGAAGATATATTCTGATCCAATAGCAACAGATTCATTATAGGGAAATTCGACTGTATTAACATTTATTAAAAACTATATATGTACATATATAAACTCATAAGGTTGGAAAACGAAATAAATGATGGAAAAATCATATAATAAAAATAATGCAGATAAAATAAAAATAATGCAATAAAAACCTGCAGATGGTACTATTTATTCTTGGAAATTCATAGCGTATGGAAGTGCAATGGGTTAAGCTGTGAAATTTCTAACAGTCCAATGTAGAATAATAATATAGGTTTTTCAATACATATATATATATATATATATATATATATGGATTCGGTTTATATTAATTTTACAGCACTGTTTTTCTTTTTGCTTATGCAATAATGTGCAGTTTGATCACTTATTCCACTAACACGTTCAGGGTATGAAACAGAATACCCATTTTTGACGTTAAAAAAAAATGAATTGTTCGTAAAAATATATCAAATACTCTGCTAATTTTTTTTTTATTAAGATTATTCATTATGTTTTTTAAGGAAATTATTTACTTAATGATAAGCCATTTTTGATTTTGTTAATAGCTTGGATATTTTTTAAGGTGGAAGTTTAATTTTTTTTTAAATATTTAACGTGATCAATAAAAAGGTCTATTTCAAAATTTTCAATGATACATTGCTTTCCATTTTAGCAAAAGATATTTATACTGTTGTAAAAAATTCTTTGATGCTTTTTAAAGGGAACGTTTTTTTCTTAAGCAGACATAAAGGCAAAACTCATTGAAAAAAAATTCCAAGTACTCAATACGTGTTGTTGTTGTAATACAGTTTTGGTTTTACCAACCAAAACGGTTGTTCGTTAATAACATTTTTCTTAAGTAGGTAACAAATATTTGAAATTAAAGTAAAAAAGGCAAATGTGACAGCAGGTACAATCGAACTTCCCTATAATATATCTGCATGGGACCATAAAATCACTTCATTTACGTTAAAAAAGCAACAATTTTACAACTTTGGTTTTTGTTCAAATGTATTTTACTTGTAGATTTGTAATTTGTAGTTTTGAGAAACAGCGCTCAGGTTTCTATACTTGCTCATGGAGTTTTTTTTTCAATAAGTTTTGCCTTTATGTCTGCTTAAGAAAACGACCGACCCTTTTTAAAGCATACATTTTTTTTTGCAATAGTATACATATGGTTTGCTAAAATGCAAAGCAATGTATCATTAAAAATTTTGAAATAGACTTTTTTATTGATCACGTTAAATATTTAAAAAAAATTTTAAACTTCCACCTTAAAAAATATCCAATCTATTAACAAAATCAAAAATGGCTTATCATTAAGTTAATAATATCCTTAAAAAACATAATGAATAATCTTAATTAAAAAAAAATTAGCAGAAAAATTTACGTCAAAAATGGGTATTCTGTTTCATACTCTGAACGTGTTAGTGGAATAAGTGATCAAACTGCACATTATTGCATAAGCAAAAAGAAAAACAGTGCTGTAAAATAAATATTAATCGAATCCATATATATATATGTATTGAAAAACCTATATTAAGTATGACTATTAGCTTCTTCTACATTGGACTGTTAGAAATTTCACAGCTTAACCCATTGCACTCCCATACGCTATGAATTTCCAAGAATAAATAGTACCATCTGCAGGTCCTTAGTTTTTTGCTTCCAGCAGACTGCCATTATTTTTATTATATGATTTTTCCATCATTTATTTCGTTTTCCAACCTTATGAGTTTATATATGTACATATATAGTTTTTAATAAATGTTAATACAGTCGAATTTCCCTATAATGAATCTGTTGCTATTGGATCAGAATATATCTTCATTATTAATATAGAAAGTTTATAATACAATAGAAATATTTTTTCCAAGTTTATTTAAAATAATCTGGTATTTTTGTTAGGATTGCATTCTTTCAAGTCGTCTATCATCAATATCATCAAAAAGACTGTTATAAAGCCTTTTGTGTTAAATAATAAATTACTTGTCTTCTACATCTTTAGAATAATAGCATTTCTTATCAAGTGCTGGAATATAAATTGTTTAGCTAAATTTTGTGTTAATCCTTTTACGGCTTTATTAAATACTAATAGTATTTTTTTTAGGATAAGTGATTCTTTATACAACATTTTCTTTCACTGAATACTACTTTTAATTGAAAAACTCTTTCATTCTTCTTATTTAAAATTTTCAGAAATTAACTAATTAAAATTTACTTCTTGCAGAAGTTTTTTCGAAATAATTCCTTATATGGAGGCAAATATGCATATATGTATTTAGTCAAATTTTTTACAAAACTTGTTTATTGTAAAGAAAAATTCAATTGAGAAAATTCATTATAAGGACATCAAAATACACGTTAGTTATAATGGAAAAGTTGGATTTTTAAAATTAATTTAAATTTAATGAAGTACTTTTTTTTAGTTTAATCCACTTCTAATTAGAAATAAAAAACTATAAATAATATGTCATAATAATATCTCTAATAATATAACATCTCTACGTTCTCAAATGCAGTACTGCCTGCACTGCATCAGAAAAGCAAACTTATTTCACCATGTCAACGCATTCCTAATGATGCTGCATATTAATTGTGTGATTATCATTTTTATATGTGCATTTAACCATATTTATCTTTATATTCTATTATACCTGTAACTTAACAGAAATATTTAATTATTTAATGTTTTAAATGATTGTTTAACTTAATATTATCATACTTTCGTTGAGGATTCGTCGTTTTGCTTCAGAGAATTACAAATTAAAATAACGTAACACACATAACTAAATAAATAACAGTAAAAATATTATTTTTTTATCAAAAAAAAAAAAAAAATCGGTTATCGCATTTTTATTCTAAATATTTAAAATTGCTTTTATATCTCAATTAATTTCCACTTTACAACGTTTTTTGCTTCTCATGAAAACTGTGATGTTATATTATTCTGCATTTAAGATGACGATATGTGCAGTTCTTTTAGTTTTTCTTTTTTTAATAATATTTGCCTACAAAAAATTCAACACACACTTTGGCTCGTTGCCTTTAACAAAAACAAAATACACACAAAGGCATTTCGTGCTGTGGTCATGCAAACTGCCGAGCAACAACAACATTACTGGTGAGGAGCGTTAAGAAAATTTTTTGTTTCCTCATTTTTCATGACTGAGGAAGGGCAAAAATTTATTTTTCCTCACGCTCATGAATGAATTGGCAAAAAAATTCACAATTCATTCATGGTTGTGAAAAAAATTACACGTTTTAAATTCCTCATTCATGAAAAAATTCATGTATGGTTAAATATGAGCGATCATATATGAATTTTTCGGAACTCTGCTTTTTACACTTAAAATCAGTTTTCCCAAGAATAAGTGAAGCAAAAATAAAAGAAGGTACAAATGTTTATTGATTTCTAAACATAATTGCACCATTTTTTTTATTTTTAGGTATTTTTGTTGGACCTCAAATCCGCAAAATCATGTTTGACGAAGAATTCACAATGAAACTAAATGTTGTGGAAAAAAGAGCATGGAGAAGCTTTATTAGTTTATGTGAAAATTTTTTGGGAAATAAAAAAAGTGAAAATTATATTGATGTAGTAAAAGAATTTCTTGAGGCTTATGCAGAAATGGGATGCAGAATGTCCATTAAAGTTCATTTTCTACACGCACATTTAGATTTTTTCCCAGAAAACCTAGGACAATTCAGTGATGAGCAAGGCGAACGGTTTCACCAGGACATTTTGGATATCGAAAGACGCTTCGAAGGAAAAAGCCAAGTAAGAATGATTTCAAATTACTGCTGGTCACTTAAGCGAGAAACAGACGATTTGATGTACAAGCGAAAGAGGCCTAGCAAGCATTTTTAATCATATATTCTTAATTTCTTAATAAAATAATTTAAATACTGTTATTTTAAAATATTTATATAATCATGCCATTATAAGATTAAAAAAAATAAAGAAAATGTAGTAGCTATTGATCAATATTTGAAAAAACTAAATTTTTCACTTTTGAAAAACCTTAATAACTTTTTTATTTTTTGTTCGATTTTATTAAATTAAAGCTGGTTTAACTCAAAACTAAATAAGCTTTAATAGTGTGTATACATATTGGTATGTTTCTAAACAAACTAATTTAAAAAAATGGCACCAATTTTGAAAAATCGAGAAAAAATCAAATTAAAATCAGATATAATTAAGAATATCACTACAAAAATTGTATACACATACCACAAAGTGTATACATTTAGAAAGGCACGTGTCTCTTCTTACTGAAACCGTTTAAAAAATAAAAATCGGATAATAATCAACTGAGTTACGTGTTCATAAGTACTCGAACCTACCCAAAAATGGTTTTTTCGGAATAACTCCGAAATTTGGGGGTGTTTCCGAACTTTTAAAAATTGATTTATGATCTACTCAATAATGCCTACAACTTACACTAGGTCACTTTCCAAGTATATTTTCACTGTAGCACCGTGTAATTTGTATAACGATCGTTACCTTTATAACTTTTAAAACTTCAATAACTTTTAGAACTAGTATAATTATTATAGTATTTATTCATATTAAAAATTTTAGAACTTATATAAATTTTATAACTTTCAAAATATTTATAACTTTTATAGCTTTTAAAAAATTTATAAATTTCTTTACTTAAATAAACTTTAAAAATTGTATATTTTAATACTTTTAGAATTATTGAAATTTGTATAACTCTTATACAGTTTATAACATTTATGTATTCAATAGCTTCAATGACTTTTATAACTTTTCAAAATTTTAAAGTCTTTATAATATTTTTGACTTTCTAAAATTTCAAAACTTTCATAACCTCTTTTAACTTTTATATTAATTTCTTTATTAAGCTTAATGGCTTTTTTTTATAAAAATATTAAATTTATTTAAAAATTTTTTTTAAAAAAATTTGTTAAATTGTTGTTGCGTTATTTCATCCTGAAGAAGTCACTCAAAGATGTGACGCGAAATATTGGCTTAAATAAATTTAATATTTTTATAAAAAAAACCTAAAGCTAAATAAAGAAATTAATATACATTTATAAAGGTCGAATTAGAAACATCTAATCTATTTTTTAAATTTTATAACTTGCATAAAATTATAACTTTTAAAACTTTTATAATTTTTATAACTTTTAGTTAATTTATAACATTTAACACTTTTTTAAATATCCAAATTACAATAAATAAAATTTATTTCTTTATAAAAATAATTAAATATAAATGCAATTTTATGAAATTTAGCCTGATTAAAGTATTAAAATGTTGATCAAGAAATCTTTATACCTTTTACAATTTGTAAAACTTTAAAAATTTTAAAATCTTTTATAACAGTTATTACTTTTATAACTTTTAAGACTTTGATTACTATTACAATCTTAAAATTTTATTGCTGGTATAACATTTTTTTTCTTTCTTTCAAAACTATTAGATCAACGTATAACACTTATTTATAATATTGTTTTTTTTTTTAATAATAATAATTCGCTCATTTAATTACCATTTTTTATTGACTTTAAATATGTTCACTTTTTGGCCTTCTGTCTCCACTGTATATTTGTTGGGTCAGAATATTGATTTCTTATTTAGAAACTAGTAAGCTGTGTTGTTGTTGTAAACAGAAATCACAATTGCCTTAAGTTAAATTGGTAGATGATGAAAGAAGAGACAAATAACCAGGGAAACCATAAATGTTCTATTGCCTGTTTTTTGCCTTGAAGGCAGAAAAAACTATATCACACATCTAATTCAAAAGTGACTCAACTCAAAAAATTACATTTTTCAGACATCGAAAAAAAAAACAGTTTTTGACCTAAATAAAAATAGTTAAAAACAAAAACTTTGGACAATTTAGGAGAAGGTCCATACAGATTATGATCTAAAAAGTTTTTTTCTTAATATTTATACACTAGATAATAAACAATTTTTATTTCTGTCATTTTTGATGATGTTTTATTTGCAGTAGTTAGCGAATTATTTTAAGTTAGGTAAGTATCTTTAGCTGAAATAAATCGTACTAGCCTCAATGAGCTAAACTGACACAAGTCTTATTATTATAAACTCCAACAAATATTTATTTTATCACAAGTATCACAATTCGAATTAAGACTATTTAACACTTTGCAGCAGGCATCTAGTACTATTATATTTTTTGACACAACTGAAAATAAGTCACTTAAGGAATTGCAACTTTATACCAATTGAAACATAAAGAAAGACATAAAAATTTTTTTTTTGCAACAATTAATAACAACAAAATACACTGACAGTTTCTTTATAGATAAAAAGTGTATTGTGCATAGTTTAAATATATAAACCCTAAAAGTTCAAGTTTTTTTTTATAATTTTTTTAATTAAAATTAAAAATATCATTTATTGAAAAAAAATAATTTCACAATTTTACAGTTTTTACAATTTTTACTAAACAATATAATCCTTATGGTAATAGATGCAAAATCAACAAATTGTTTGCTTGATTCTATGAATTTGGTTATTAGAGACAATTTTTAGTTTTTTCTGCATATGTTTATGCATTTATCTTAAGTTTAGGATTTATGACTTTAAATAAAGAAAATATTGTTAATGTTAAAATCAATTGCATCAAGTACAGTTTTAAGTTTTTTTTTTGTATTATAACTTTTATAACTATCGTAACTGTAGATTTCTTATATATTAAATAAAGTGAAAAACTTGTATGACCTTGAAAACCTTGATGAGTTTTATAGCCTTAAGAATCTTTTTAACTTTTATAATTTTTATAACTATTATACTTCTTATAGATAATAGCTTTTAAATTTGTAACAACTTTTATAACTTTTTCTCTCTTATATTTCTACGAGCTTTTTTACAATTTTCGTACATTTTGTAGCTTATAAAAATGTTATAACTTTTATAACTCTCAAACCTTTTGCAAATTGTTTAATTTTAATAATTTTTTTTAAGCTTACAACTTTAGGAACACAGTTGAGTCGTACTCCGTATGAACGTAGGACGTAATGCCGTAAATTTTTTTAAAACACGCTTTACTTATCCACGGTGCCGTCGTAAACGTATTTTGTTTTCTCTTGAAAATAATAATAAAAAATTCAAAATTTTTATAAGTAATTGGTTATTTTTCTATCTTTTTATTTTGTTATCAAATATTCAGTTTGAAAACACAAAAATAATTAAATTTTATATTATAAATTTTCTTTTTCTGTGACAATGCGGTCATAACCGGCGTAAGATACAGAATTTGATCTATGTCGCCGTACGACGTAGTTACGTTTTTACGTTTACGCCAGCTATTGTGTATCTTTGTATAAAATATTATACGTTTTAATTTGACAACATATCTACGTCGTACGCTACTACGTTCATACGGTGCAATTGTGTTTCTACGGTTAATGTTTTTTTTTTAAACTTTTGTACTTTTGACAACTTTTTCAATTGGTTTTTAAAATTTCTGTTAGAAAATTTGTGGTATAAATAAATTTTCTATAAAAAATTTATGTTCTCGATAAACTTTTTTTAAAAAATTAGTTTTGTCGATAATTTTTTTATTTTAATTCTTGTTCTTGATAAATTTATTAAAGAATATTTGTGCTGTTTATCGATGAATTTTTTAAAGAAAATTGTGTTCTCAATAAATTGTCAATTAAAAAGTTTGTGCTATCGATAATATTTCTATATAAAAAACGTATTTTCGATAATTTTTCCGCTTAAAATTTGTGATTTTGATACATTTTTTTGTTAACGGTTTTTGTAATCGATTAATTTTTTTTATAGAAAATTTGTGTTACCGATAAATCTTCCGCAGACAATTTGTGTTCTTGATAAATTTTTTTATTACAAATCGATAAATTTTTGTAGAAAATCTGTGTACCTTATATATTTATTATACAAAATTTGTGTTGCTTATCGATAATTTTTCCAATGGAAATTTGTGTTTTAGACATAATTTCTCTAATGAAAATATGTTCTTGGCAATTTGTCCTTAGAAAATTTTTGTGCTTTTACAATAAATCATTTTGTTTTTAATCGAATTAAATACTTAACAAACTTTAAGGAGAATTGATTTACAGCTGCCTGATTTTATTTAACCTCCTGCAAAGTCTTATAAACCTCTTCTAATTAAAAATGTTTCTTCTATTTTCTAAACTTGCATCAGGTATAAATGTTGCTTCTTGTTGTGCTATTACGTAGAACATAATTAAACCACTAACCTTAACTAATTACAACGATAAATAAATGCTAAAATAAATTAAAAGACGCAACAAACCGAGCTTGTTGTTGTTGGTTTTTTTTTTGTTTTTTTTTTTTTTTTTTGTTTCTATAAAACGAATATAAAGTCGTTTCGTTGAACTGAAATAGACGCAGCAACTAATTACAATTTATTACGCCTTCAAAGTAAAATACTACAACAATACAATAAATCCATGATGAAAATGAAATGCTTTTTCATTGTAACAACAATTCCAGCATTTAGTGGCAATACTTGAAGAAAATAATAGGTGCTCACTAGTATGAGAGTGAAAAAATAACCTTTGAAAAAGATATACGAATCAAAATCACCCCTGGTGAACTAATAACCCAATAAGCCTCTCAATGCTCATAAATAAATAAGTCTTGAGTAATCAGTGTTGCTGGTTTTCATGCTTTCCTCTACCCCTGCAGTCTCAACAGACAGAAAAACGCAGGTATGGGAATAAATGTTTTGTGGATTTAAGCTATAGGAACCAAATAATATTTATTTGGAGAAAAATATATTATATTGTTCTACTCAACCAATTTGTTGCAATTCATTGACTTTTAGCACAACAAAATATTTTTCAAAAACATAAATTTTGTTACAATTCTACCAAAAGACAGTTGGAAAAGTATGACTTGAAAGTCTTGTAAAATGTGTGGCCAGGGATAGAGAGAAAAACAACAGGAGCACAAATAGCAAACCAAACGAACAGTGGTTAAAAAAGTAGATATGATTTTTTTTTCTTTTTTTTTTTTTTTTTTTTTGTAAAAGAAGTACAATACTTATGTAAAAAACGTATTTCTTGTTAATTCTAAAAACTATGTGTTAGAGAAGTGTAATTTATTAGTGAATTTTTTTTTTTCAACATAAAGTGAAGTTTTTGCGGGAACAGTGTATTGCTTTGATGTAAAATTGTTTGTAGTTTTTTGCAAAAGAAAGCAATATTTAATAGCATGTTCGCACAGTGCTTTGGATTACTTCGCTCCCTGTGTTTATTACTTATTTGGATTACCATGTTCGCACGGCACCTTCGTAATCAGTTTTGACAGCTTTTCTTCTTCTTATTTTTGTTTATTGCGAAATTTAATTGTTTGTTTGATGTTACATGTGTTAAGAATGGAAATTATAATTTTAAAGAAATATATAAAATAATTATTTGTTCAGTAAATAGAAAAGCTGTAAGCAAATGGAGTCAATGCAGCAAGCGGGAATTGTTGAAGATATGGCGAGAAAAAATGGGCGAGCTACGCGGTTGACAGAAAAAATAGCCATATACTACTTTCAGCTCTATCAAAAGCTGGAAATATGTTTTCTGTACATTCAATAGGTTGTCTATAACCATACTCGTGTCCTCTGCCAATTTTGCGAATACCCTTCTTATCAATATTTTTTTTGATTTCATTCCTTTTTTGGATTCTATTAAAATTTTATAATTTTAATTTACTTTCTTTACTTTTTTGCTTGTTTACTTTTCTTTGTTCATGTTATTATTTGTTTTTATTTTTTTAGTGCTTTAACAGCTGGTGATTGTAAAAAACCGATAAAAATTAGAGCTCACATTGATTTTGAAGTAATCCACAGGGTAATAGAAATAGGATTACCTACAAATGAGATAATCCGCTCTCAAAATTTTGTATGACAAATTATGTAATTTGGATCATAATTGGGCTGTGAAATACGAATGAGAGAGCGAATTAAGAAAATTCGCTGCCGTGCGAACATGCTATAATTGTTGGAAAAATCAATTTTTTTTTTAGTAAAAAAAGTGCATCTTCTAGCGGAAATATTTAAATTCTGGTAAAAAAAAGGGCAACTTTTTTTTGTAAAAAGGGAACATCTTTGTAAAAACGTTTTTATGTGAAAAATTGCGTTCCGGAAAAAATAAAATTTTTTTAATTGCATTTTTTTTTTTGTTAAAAGTGCAATGCTTTATTAAAGAAAGTGCGACTTTTTTGTAAACAAGTAAGGGTGCTACATTCAGCTTTGCCGACTCTTATATACCCTTCACCTTGGCGCAATGAGACGAGAAAGTTATAAAAATAACATTCTTTATGCTTGTACCTAATTTGGAAACTTTTGCTCTTGCCGTTCTCTAGATATACAGAAATCAATAACGCCTTTATTCAGTAGGTGCCACGCCCATTTTTCCAGGCCCGCTCATATTTTTAAAAAGGTTGAGTATTAATATACGCATTTATACGTAACAAATCTGGATAAGTTTTCTTCTTTCTTCCGCGAACATCTGCCGCATTACGCTCCTCATAAGGACCCAGAATATATATACTTTATAGGGGCTTAGATCAGTGTTGTAGAAATTACAAACGGAATAACAAACTTATAAGGGTTCCATCTGTGGTGAAGGGTATAAAAAGTAGCTTTTTGTGGGAAAGTCACTTATTGTGAAAAAAAAACTTTTTTTTTCCAGGCGAATTCATTGCAGGTGATCTTAAAAAAAGTCCTGCTGATAACTTTTTTTTAGCTTTATAATTGTTGGATGTAAAAATTTACATTTTGATCTCTGTTTCTCATTTGGTTTGTTTCTTTTTTTGACATTGTGCGATGATTTTACAAAAAAAATTTGTTTTGTCATCCTAAAATTTTGTCATATTTTATGCGTGACATCAGTTCGACGCCACATTTTGTGTACACTGATAGAAAAGGCGTCATATCGCTGATGTACTTTGACATCAGTACAGACAAACTGTCATCAGTGCAAAGACAAACTGTCATCAGTGCAATGAAAAATTATTATCAGTGCAATGACAAACTGTCATCAGTGCGATGCCCTAATATAACATGCCATCAGTGTGATGACAAACTGTTATAAGTGCAATGACATAGTGTTATCAGTGCAATGAAAAATTATTATCACTGCAATGAAAAACTGTCATCAGTGCGATACAAAAATATATCATGTCATCAGTTTAAAGACAAACTGTCATCAGTGCAATGAAAAATGTTCATCAGTGCAATGACAAACTGTCATCAGTGCGATGCCATATATACTATGCCATCAGTGCGATGACAAAATGTCATCAATATATTATTACCATCAATTTCATGTTTAAAAAGTAAAATTAGAAGCAAAAATTTCCATATTCTATTTTTTTTTATTTGTTTATTTAAATATGAACATAAATTTTTTCAAGTAGAATTATAACGAAAAGCATAAAGGGCATGCTGCTGGCTTCTTATAATTGAGAGTTCTTCTGTTAACAAAGGGCGGAATACAACAAAAGTGAACCAAACATGTGTAATGATATCCTCTCAATTTTACTTAAGGTTAATTAGAATTTCACAATTTGTTGACATTTTGTCGTCGCGCAGATGACATGATTTATACAACCGACTTCGATTCGTCATTTCTGTGATGCCAATGTGGAATACCATTGATGACATTATTTAAATTTTTGACCCTGATGACAAGTTGGCCAAGTGATGTTAAAGCTGACATCACAGTGATGTAAAGTGTCATGGGATCAAAAACGAAAACACTTGTCGTAGTACTGATGTCAAAATACATCAGTGTTATGACGACTTTTCTATCAGTGTATAATAAATTCACTTTGCTTTTTGTGGAAAATTGAGTTTTTGTTAATAAAAATGCTTTTTTGTAGAAAAAATTTACTTTTTTGTTTAGAAAAAATTTACTTTGTGAGAAAGAAAGAACTTCCTGTGCCGAATCTTTGATACCCACCACCGACAGGAGTGGGCTCTATATGATATCGTCATACATATTATTAACTTATCTTCACAAAAAGAAACGTCAGCATTAAAATTGGTTGCGGTTTAGACAATATTAAATTATTGAGCGCAAATCAGAAAGTTTTATGCGTTTCATTTTTGAACTTTGAAACGGCTTGAGTAAAATATCATGATTCGTAACAGTTTTAGCCGTTCTAAATGATTTTTAGGAGGGTAATTTGTATTGGACCTATCGTAAATTATGGACCAATCATCCCAAAATTGTGAAGACTGATTTCTGGTATTACAAAAAATAAGAGATCTTCACGAAATTTAGCAGTGTGATTTCTAGTCCTACAATACTGTACTGTACCAAATTTAATTATGATAGTATTATTTATTACGGTTTAGGCGTACTCAACTGTTTTCCGGGCGTACGGTTTATATGGGGCCTAGTGTAAATAAGGAACCGATCTTAGAATGATTTGTCATTTCGTGCATTATTCCACCATTTATGTTAGTTTTTGTATCAAAATTATCAATTTTTTAGGGTGATGGTTCCACATTTTGATTCACAGTTCTGATCCTACTGAACCGATGTTGCTAGATTTCAATCCCAAACTGCTTAGGATAAGTACAAGCAATGTGAGCAAAGTTTATTCTTTTCTTTTGCGTTTTTCGAAAGTGTGCGTATTTTTAATAGACGGACAGGCGGACAGGCCTAAATCGACTTTGAATTACTCAAGGAGCCAGAATATATATACTTTATGGGGTCTTAGATGTATAATAAAGAAGTTTCACACGGAATGACAAACTTAGTATACCCTCACTCACCACTAGTGGTGGTGGAGGGTATAAAAACGTTTTGCAAAAATCCGTTTATTTTTATTTTTAAACCACTGTTTTCTAATACCAATCGTATCATTTGGGTTGAATTGTATAACGTTTTGCTGCTGCTTAATTTCGCTTATTTTAATATTTTTTGCGCAAAAATAAAGACATAAATATTTTACAACTTTCTACAGCCATGGAAGGTAGAAAAAATTACAAATACACAAACCTACAAAAACCAAACAAAATAAATAAATTGGATTTTGTGTTGCTGTTCGATATTTTGGTTAAACAAAAACATGAGACTCATTACCTCTTTCCAAATACCAGAATATAAAAACAACGATAACCTTCGGTTGTCCTAAAAAAAAAGTTTTTATTTATTTACAGCTGGTCTATGTACATACTTCCTTGTTTTTGGAACCGTTTCATTCGGTCTTGGGTAAATTAACAACAGTATAGGCCATAATGCGGGCTTAACAAATATTTTTTTGTATTAAAAATAATAAAAATACGAGAGAGTAGGAGAGCACTGCAGTCAATTGTTTGCCTTTGGCATGTGTAAAGTGGAACAAAATGATGAAGATATGGAACACAACAAACGTAGGAATGCATGTATGAGTGTATATTTATGTATGGGTATTGTCATGGGGTGCTCCCTGTTGTATGCTGTAAAATTTATTACTACTGTGAAATGTCATTGAACACAATGAAATATTTTATTGCTATAGCATAAATGATTTAAATAATTGTAGTTTTTAGAGCTTAAACTTTAAAATAAGTAATAAATTGAAATTAAATGCATACGTTTTAAAGGTAGATTTTATTTAAAAATCTAAAATTTTTTTCGATCAATGCAGTAGAAGCAAATATAAAATTTAATTCCCCTTAAGTTCCATTTCCCTCTGAAACTTATTTCTAGCTCATATTTTTTTTATTAACAGAAACAACCAACAACAAATTTATTCAAAACACAACAATTTAATAGCTGAGATGCGAAAAAATAGAAACAAGAAGAAAAAAGTTTTTTAACTAAAGGAAACATGTGTGTGAACAAATACATGTAAGCAGCCCTTGAAGTAAAATATCATAGAAAACAAAAACTTCAACCAATTTCTTACATGTTGCGGTTGTAGTTGTGGCAATAGTTGTGATGGTGTTGATTGTAGTGTTTGCTGTTGTTCGCCTGTGTGTTTGGATGTGTGCACGTTGTTATATTTACATGCATGTTATAATCACATATGCTGACTTATTCATATTCCTTTACAAAACTTATAAGTCTAAACTTAACTATAAGTATGTTTTCTTGGTAATTTTAACAACAATCAAGAACAAAATAGAAATAACAAAAAAAAAAAAAAAAAAAGAGTAAACTTAACAACACTTAAAACAAAAAGAGTAAATGTTCTGTTATTACTGCTGTTGTAGTTTGTTGATGTATAAAATGCGTTTGTTGTTAGAAAAAAACGAGGGTAGTTTGATTCACTTTTAGTAAGTGGCAAGAATTACATTTGTAAAACAAATATATTTAGTTCGTACACAGAAAAAATTAAAAATTGATATTAATCTCCAAATTCGTAGAATCAAGTAAATAATTTGTTGATTTTGCACCTATTAACAAAATAATTATACTGATTACACAGAAAAAAGTGTTCTATCAATTAAAAAAATGGCTTAAAAAGTATTTTAATTTAATTAATGTGATAATTGAATCAATTATTTTTTAGTTGAAAGAAAATTAAAAATGTAATATTGATTTAATTAACATTTTAGTTGTTTTGAAATAAATTTTCAATTAAAATTTTAATTAAATAGCAAAAAATCTTAATTGACTTTTTTCGTTTAAAATAAAATAATTTAAACACGTAGAATTGTTGTGGGGAATTGTCAATATTTATTTAAATATATTAACACATTGCTTGAAATGGCAAAGTTTTTTGATCAATTTTTTAATTAAAATCATTTATTGCAAATATTTTTTCAAAATTTTAAAATTTTTAGTAATCAATATAATCATTTTGGTAATAGGTGCAAAATCAACATATAATGAATTTGGAATAAATTTGGTGATTGGAGAAATTTTGTAATTTTTTCTGTGTACCAAAAATTGTAAAATTGAAAATTTTAATTTTTCTTTAATAAATGATATTTTCGATTTTAATAAAAAATATGATCAAAAAACTTTACGATTTCAAACAATGTGTTGATTGTTTTAATCAAAAAAATAATTTTCAAAACATCTGTGTTTTATTCAATTATTTTACTTAATTCATAATAAATAATAAAGTAATTGAACTAAGCAATTAATAAATTAAATTTTTGGTTGGATTCAATTAAGATTTTTATTGAATGAAAAATTATGTTAATTAGATTACAAAATAAACTGATATAAAAAAAACAAAAGATTTTGCTGCCACTTGCATTTATATTGGCTTTTAAGGCTTGGAGGAAATAAGTGAAGCAAATACCACACGACCGTAAAGTTTTTAGATTCTATAAATACAAACAACAATAAAATTTTTCCCTGGTTTTTCTATTTTGTACAATTTTTTTTTATATATATGTATATATATCAGAGTACGGAGAGTGCTCGAATTAAACTCGCTCGCGAGCGAGTCCAATTCGAGCGAGTTTTATTTTCAACATTGAAAAGAATTATTCTTTACTGCTCGCGAGTTTAAAAAATAAAACTCGCGAGCGAGTTTTATTTTTGCGAGTTGAAAAATATTGCTCGCGAAAAGAATTCAAATTTTAAGAGTCAAAAATAAAACTCAACTCGCGAGTCGAGCTAAAAAGAATTGTTCGCGAGTTTTATTTTTGCGTATGAATTTTTTTTAACTAAAAATATATTTTTCCTGTTTATTTGTTTGTATGTGTGGATAAATGTGTGTATGTATGAATATTTCATCGAAACACAACACAGCATTAGCAAATGGATCAGAAGTAAGGTGGGAAAAGGTATTTATTGATACAGCAAATATTACGTTGTGACAAGTATAACTAACCATGAAGAAGAAATAGCAAAGAAAAGGATTCGTTTAAAAGAATGCAATCATGTTATACGTTTCGAAAATATAAAAAAGGCAGTTCATTAATTTCCTATGAATCGTAAACACTTCTATGTAAGTCACTAATGAACGCATACATTTTATTACACATCATTCAAAATTTAACATTTATACGTATTGCACATATATTTTAAATCACACTTATCTACCTGTTTATGAGCAGCATTCGCTTGTGTGCATTTTTTTAGTACAAACATCACTTTTACAACCCTTTCCCACACGTCTTGCCAGCCATTTTAACATAAACATTAATATAATAAGTTTTTCAGACCCATTGCACTGACATTTAAACACTCACTAGGGATCAAACAAACATATCAATGATCACATTTTCTATAAATAGTCGTGATTGTTTACTACCTGCTGATGTTTTCTATAAGAATCAACTAATTTGGTTGTCACAAGGCAATTATGTGATGGCTTTTGCTACCCTAAAAAACTCTTAATTCATTTATAACACTGGTCTTCAAAAACAAATGTAAGTCTTTAAATAAAAACATATAAAATATAAAGATTTTGAAGCGGTTAATTTAAATCCGTTTGCAGTTTCAAATTTTTTTATGGGCTTGACTTATATTCCGCCCGAAATAAGGGCCGATTTTTATAAAAACACCAACAAATGATTATTAATAATATTTCCTTTAAGTCAAACGAATAACATTTTTCAGAAATTAGTGGCGATAAACTTTTTTTTTCAAGCAAAATTAGTACTATTTTTTGTTTTCAAAAATTTGTTAACAAATTTAGAACAATTTTTTTTATTATTTATCAGAAAGCCAGATATATTACGAATAAAATGAGCCATAAACCATGAAAATCGATTGACAAATGTTTATTTTATTTATAATTATTAAAGGCAGCTTTTATGAAAATAATATGTTACCAATCTCAAACACTTTTATTTAAGTCATTTAAGAACGCATACATTTTATTACACATCATTAAACATTTTGCAGGTTTACATATTTTTAAACAAGAAAACATTTATACATACAAACACACATACATTCTTATCAACATGGTTATGCCCAGCATTCATATGTGTGCATATGTTTTTATAACCCCTTCCTACACATTTGCCTGCCCTTCGTTTCTAAAAATTCATATGTATGTATATTTTTACTTCGCACAAGCAAACATTAATTTTTTTAAACGAGTTGCTCGATTTCAACTCGTATGTACTTACGAGTTGAAAAATAAAACTTGTAAGCACAAATTTAAAAACGAGTTGTTATCTGCTTACGAGTCGAGCACAAAAATCTTATGACTCGTAAAAAATTTGTGCTCGCGAGTTTAAAAATAAAACTCGCGAGCACAAATTTTAAAATGAGAGAGTTGACTCGAATTGTGCTCGCGAGTAGAATTTTTTCCTACCCTGATATATATATTATTTTTTAAATTTTTTTTTTTTTTGATATACAAACTAAAGAAACCTCCAAAAGTAAATAAATAATTTTTATATAAATCTTTTGTTTTGCCAAGTTCATAATTGCCTTTTTGGTCCGAACTAATGAGCTCTCTGGAAAACTTGGCTGGTAACACTGTCGTGTATGGTAGAGTTTGCTAAAAAGCCGCAAAAATGTGAAACCGTGCCTTCGGTTTTCCGTTTTTCTTACAAATCTTGGATATTGTTATGTTTGACTGATTTGTTATGTTTCCAAACTCCATATTTTAGTTCTGACATTTTTGAAATACAATTTGGATAATAAAATAAGTAAAAAAGGTTTTGTATGCTGCCATATTTTATTGGTAATTAATATGGCGATTTTGATGCATATGCATGTTTTTTGTCGACAGCCTAAGAACGATGTCGTCCGAATCATTAAATTTGCGTAAAAATAGTTGAATTGTTTTTGCATATTTTGGTTTTCTATTTTGACATTTTTGAATGAATTTTTTTTTTATAAAAAAAGTTCATAAGAAAATTTATAATTACACCAAAAAAATATTAAACAAAAAAAATTTGTTTATAATAAATTCCGTTGGAGCTTGGCTTAAAATACAAGATTTTTAAAGCTCATTCTAATTTTAACCGATGCAGCACCTTCTCAGTACTTTTGTGTAATTTTAAGAATTTTTGAAACACCTTGCCATTGTGGCCGGCTGTAATGTATAAACTTTTCATATGAGCAGTACGAGTGATATTTATAATTTGTAATTTCTTTAAGCATAAATATTTTTTTGAAGTAATAGCGGAAAACCGAAGTTTTTTTTGTCGGTTTTCGGTTTCGGTTTTTAGGCATTAAAAATCGCGGTTTCGATTTCGGTTAAAAACCCAAGTGTATGGTATAAAATGATGGGACTTGATTGACTTTACCTTCTTACTGGTTCGTTTTTGCAAAAGTTTTTTGTTGTTATAAAATAGAACGCTAATATCATATCACGTGTAATTCTATAAAAATCGGTTATTTTTTGTCTTATCTTAAGTGTTATCTTGAGTTTTGCTAATGGTAACACTGGCTTTTAAATCTAACATTTTATTCAATTAGTTGGTTTTGTAAAAATAGTGGAAAAATCTGAGTTTTTAACTAGAAGTGATTTTTTTGTGGAAAGCGAGACTTTAGATAATAAAAGGTAACTTTTTATTGATGACGTTTTGTGAAAATATGACTTTAAATTTTAAGAGATAATTTCTTTTGAAATGATGTGAATTTTGTGAAAAATGGTTTTTGTTTAAAGGTGAAATTTTTGTTAAAAAATCTAAAGTTTGGTAGAAGAATTAGACCTTTTGCCCAAAATATATCGAGTAAACAGGAACAATGATCAATTGAACCTCAGCATGCTCTAAAAAACTATTGCATGCGCGATTAGTATTTTAGAAATAAATTAATGCACAACATGAAACTATAAAGCAGGGACCGTAACAGTTATTCCTTTTTTCATAAAAGTCTGATGATAACAGTTATTGATTGGAGACGTTTTGATTTTTATTTTTTTGAACAAAAATAACAGTTATTTTTTGATTTTTATTTTTTCGATCAAAAATAAAAGGTATTCTTTAAAGAAATGTCCGTGCTATAATTATTTAGTTGACTTTAAATATTTATTTTAATGCGCCTAAGATATTCCAATGATGATCACACATTTAAATAAATATTTTTTAAGACAACTCAATAATTATAACACGTACATTTCTTTAAAGAATAATTTTTATTTTTGCTCGAAAAAATAAAAATCAAAAATAATTGTTATTTTTGTTCAAAAAATTAAAAATCATAAAATAACTGTTACTTTTGTCCAAAAAAATAAAAATCAAAAATAACTGTATTTTTTGATCGAAAAAATAAAAATCAAAACTTCAAAATCATAATATTTTATCATAGAAAAGTTCATAAGGATCAATATGGTATACTTGAATCAGTTTACCAGCATTTACTTCGATATGCTTTTTTTGTTTTAAAATTTCAAAATAACTATTATTTTTGTCCCTGCTATAAAGTACTGCTACCTAAGAAAAAAAAAATAATACAAGATACCTCCTGTAAAATTTTCCTTCAGTCCCTTACGATATAAACGCAAATAGGGCCCGAAATGTCTTTTTAGGGGAAAAGGATATTTTTGGTGGAAAAAGCTGGCATTTTGTGGAATAAAGAGAATTTTTTTTACAGGAGATTCTTTGTGTAGATAGTGAATTGCTGGTGAAAAATGGTTACCCTTAAATGAAATAGTGACTTTTTTTGGAGAAAGAGTTTTTATGTAAAATAAATATGTTTGTTAGTTTTTTTTCTGCTTAATTCGTCATTCATCCTCGTTTCTTTTAATATATTCCTCATTCATTTTATGAATGTTGCTTGTTATATTTTTGTTTTGCTTTGTGTCAGCAAATGTTGGTAAAACACGCATTTTCGTTTCTTTATCCATAAGAAAGCACCGCGTGTTGTAGTTTTAGCAATTTTTGTATATTTTTCCTTGTGGCTTACACTATAACAGTTTGTTATTGAACTAATAAGTAAAAGGAACTTAATCTTAAACACATTTTGTATTCAAATGTTATTTCTAAAAATGATTTTTCTTGCTCATTTTACTTAATAATTTTCGAAAAAAAAAAAAATCTACACGCAAAATAGAAATTAGAAATCAAACAATAAACGACTTAAGGCATTTTTTTTCTTGAATTAAGGAATTAATAAGATTTTTCTTAATCTTCATGTTCGTTTAAGCGATAATTAAGTAAAAATTATGAGCAAAGAAATTCTTCAGAAAAGTTTGAGATTTTGAGGGAAAAACGTGGAATTAATGCAAGCAAAAGTTGAAAAAAAATTCTCCAAAATGGTTTAGTCAATTAAAGCATTAAATAAAAAAAAACAGTCTTAATTAAAAATGTAATCAAGTGAATTAAATGTTTAATCAAGTGAATTAAATGTTTAATAAATGAATAAATTTCCACAATATTCATCTAAGACTATATAAAAAATATATATATTGGGTCCTTATGAGTAGCAAAATAGATTATATGATGTCTGTCTGGCCTTTTGTATGTTGAAATGTATTTTCCGTAGACCCCAGAAATTATGGGGACTAGGCTATTTTACATATATTTCACATATTTTCCGTTAAAGGTTGCTATTTAAATTTAGGCAGATCGTTGCATAAATAGTTGAGATATGAGCAAAGAACCACGACTGCTTCTAAAATTATCCATAAATCCCTTGTTTTTGTTGTTTGTATAATCCGTTTTTGCTATATCTGGAGAACGGCAAGAGCCAGCGTTTTAGCTTAGGTACAACCATTTAAATTGTCAATTTACAACCTTATAGAGAGGTTCCCATACAAAGACATTATAAATTTCTGTATATATGGAAAGCGGGAAGAGCCAACGTTTTCAAATTGGATATAAACATCTCGGTTGTCAATACACAGCATCTTATAAAATTTAGGCGCGGTTGGAGAAGATGGCAAGGCAAAAAATAGTTTTTTTTTATATCTAAAGAAAGGTAAGAGAAAAATTATCCAAATTTGGTACACGCAAAATATAAATAAGAAATCAAACAATTAACGACTTAACGCATTTTTTTTCTTGAATTAAGGAATTAATAAGATTTTTCTTAATCTTTATGTTTGTTTAAGCGATAATTAAGTAAAATTTATGAGCTAAGAAATTCTTTAGAAAAGTTTGAGATTTTGAGGGAATAACTTAGAATTAATGCAAACAAAATTTGAAAAAGCCACACTCTACACAGAAAAAAATACTCCAAAATGGCTTAGCCAATTAAAGCATTAATTAAAAATAAAATCAGTTTTAATTAAAAATTTAATCAAGTAAATTAAATGTTTAATCAAGTGAATTAAATGTTTTATCAAATGAATTTAACGTTTTATCAAGTGAATTATCAATATTTATTTTTTCTCTGTACTTTGCTGGAAAAATCAAGTACATTACGAAACAAATTTCAGTCATTAAAAATCTTGCTTATATTATCAACAAATTAGGAAAAATGATACTGCTTGGCCCACAATGTTGAAAAGAAAATTTGTTTCGTATATTTACATTGCAAACAAATACAAATTTTTTTTTTTTTATTTTTTTTTTTTTCAATATAAATAAATGAATGAATTGTTCTTGTCAACATTATGGGCCAGGCAGTTAATATTTTTTACCTCAAAAGAATGCCTTTAACTTGGAAAAAAATTTGTATATAATTCATTTTCGTAAAAGTTACTTTTTTTTTATCCAAAAAAAAAAAAAAAAAAAAAAAATTAAAAAACAAAAAATAAATCGCACTTTTTCTTACAAAAAAAAGTTGCACTTTTTCATCTACAGAAAAGTCGAAATTTATGCACTCAAACAAAAAAAACTAATTGTTTATAAAAAAAAATACAAAAACTTCTTTTTTAGGCCACAAAAGGTCGCACTCTTCTGGGTCGGCAAAAATTATACTTTTACTAGCAAAACTCCTACATCATATTTTTTTTATCCTAAAAGAAGTCAAGCTTGTTTTTACCCAATAAAATCAGCCTAAAGGAATTCAAACTTTTTTGTTTCATATAAGTAACAATTTTTTCACTCTGAGAAAAGTCAACTTTTGTTTTGTCAGAAAACAGTCACATGTTTTACCCTAAAACAAAGTTATAATCAAAAAAGTCACCCTTAAACAATTGCAACCAATTATACCCTGGAATCAATCAAATTTCTTTTCTTTGGAAATAGTAAATCTGTTTACACTGAAAAATACACATTTTTGTTTTTAAAAAAAGTCACCCTGTAAAAATCACATTTTTTACCTAAGAAAGTAATATAAATTTTTTCAATCAAAACAAGTCGCACTTTTTACAAAAATTTAAGATTTTAACAAAAAGTTAGAGAGCGATGGAGATAAAGAAAAATGAGAAAAATATGATTAAATCGAATTCGTTATTAAAAGTGTAAAAATATTTCACCAAGTCTATTTTTAGATTCAAAAACCATTAAAATTTTTATACCTTTTTCAAAAAACTCAAGTTTTTTTTTCAAGTAAATAGTTTTTTCTCTTTTTATCTTTAAGTTCTTAGTTTCCTTAGTTTTTCCCCTTTATCCCATCTAGCCACTCTATTTAAAAGTCAAGTTTAAGTGTTTGTGAAGTTTTCTGTTGTTTCTTCCTTTGAAAAATTAAATTTTAATATAAATTTTATACACATCAATAAGTTTTTTAACTTGGATTAAAATGAAAAGTATTTATTTCTGCACTATGGTCATTTACCTTTTGTCGTTGTCATTGTTTTGTTATAACTTCCTTTTACAATTTTATCAGGGAATCTTGCTAAACTTCAAGAATTTGTATCGAAATTTGTTCACTGAACACTACAATGCATTCTATAGACCGACAACAAAATGTAAGTTTGTTGGCAATACAGCAGGGTTTTTGCAAATAATGGCCAGTAATATTTAAAATAATGGCTGTTGTTTGCTTTTTAAATTGCCCCTTCCAAGCCCCACCCTCCATTTAAAATAACTAAAACTAGACAATAAGTTGTATTCACTACTTTTATCCCTATACTGAATTGTCGTACACGCCATAGTCCTGTTGGCTTCCATTCTATTGTTAGATTGTTAAGCTACAATTGTTAAGACGTTTAAATCCTCTAGATTTAGTTTTCCACTTCGATAATTCCACACTCTGCTTAGCAAACTTTTAAAGTTGGAAAGGCAAGCGAAAAGAAAAAGGAAATATATCTAGAAGTGCAAATAGTTGTAAAGGAATATTTTACCAGCCATGTGCAATGAGTACTTGGCACTTTGTAGAAAATAAAAATATCTACGCTACAAGTGTTTAATATGCTGATTTTCTGCAGGAGATATGACAACAAAAATGGACATCTGGATGGTTTAGTGCTACATTGTAAAAAATATTGAAAAAATTTTTTTAAACAAATCTTTGATTTTAAATTATATAATTCGCAAGAAAAGTAATTTCACAACCCCGTTGGTGAATTATAACGAAAACTATTATTGAAAATTAAGCTTTTATGTCAATAATTTCAAATAGTTTCGAAAAAAACTTTAAGAATTTGTAACAGTTGTTAACTTTAATAGGTGCTTCACCTATCACACTTTCATAGTTTTTATAACTTTTATAAGCATTGTTAGTTTTATTACTTTTATAACTTCCATTAATTTTTAGTTTATATAATTTTTGTAACTTTTATCACTTTTTCAAATTGTATAGATTTTATAACAATAATTAGTTTTTTATAACTTTTATATATTTGTTATAACTTTTATAACTCGTTAACTCCTGTTGTTCTTATTTATTTTATAACTTTCTTAGCTTATATAACTTCTATTCCCTCGGTGTTGTGTACTGTATGCATTCATTAAAAATTTCAAAGAATTAAGTTATAACGTGCAAATGGAAACTGTTTTATAACAAAATAAAAACAGAATTAATATTTCTTAAGGCCCAGCTGTAATACGAGTTCATATGGGTCAAGCCATATTGAACTTAATGGAAGTTTTTGCTAAGTGTTATGAATCTGTCATTCAAAGTGCAAAACTGATCGCACTTTCCGTACGGAATCAAATGTTTTATGATTTTGTCTTTGTTTTTTTTAAATGCATTTAAGAGCCTTTTTGTTAATTTTTGACAGAAGCGTAAGCACGCTTATGCATATTATAGTTGTTCCTGGTCACCTTTTCGTTAAAATTCTTATTTTTCATAAAAATTTTCCTTTTTTGCAAAAGTCGCCTTTTTTTTTTTGTCAAACTGTCACTCTTTTTACATGTGTTCACTTATTCCAACATGCCGACTACTGTTCGCGGCTAAAGTCATCTCTTATACCTTCAACATGAATAAGTTCAAGTCTAGCCTCCTTTCCATAACCTATTTTCCTAGTCCCAAAAAAATGCAATGCATTAGCTGTGGTCAGCCTAAAATGTGTAATTTTTTTACAAATAACACTTATTTTTACAAAAGGTCTTATTGTTCATTATTTTTAACACCAAACATCGAAATTTCATCAAATGACCATTTTCTACTGTAAGTTGACACATTGTTTTAATACAGAAGAAAAAATCCATATATGGTCCATTACGAAGACAAGGTCACATTTTTTTTGCCAAAAAATTTAACCAAAAAAATTCGAGTTTTTAATAAGAAATAAATGACTCTTTTTCAAAAAAATTATAATCTTTCATACAAATTTTCACACCTTTAAAAATTGATTTAAATATCTAACAAAAAATTGTATCTTGATTTGACTTTTTTATGTTTGAAATGCCTAAATTTTTATTCGGATTAACTTTTGCTTCTTATATGGAATAATAAATAATTTCTTTGCTCTGTTTAAAATATTTTCAATAACTACGAGTATCTAAAATTTCTAATTTTACATGATTTTTTTTCTTTTTTTTTTTTCTTTTTTGAAAAATATTGTTTTTAATATATTTTCAGTGGAAGCTGAATCATTTTTAATTTAACATTGAAGACATATGAACAACAATTTTAAAATCAGCTGTTTCATTACTAAAAAGAAGACAAAATAGCACAAATTACAACGGGTAGGTATGAATATAAATGTGTAGATTTTTTTTCAAAAAGTAATAAAATAAAAATTATGAGTTAACACCCTCTTGTTGCTTAAATGCGAACAAAATCTTTTTATATATTTTCTTGGGACTTTAATTTTATTATGGTTTTTATTAAGAGAAACTTTAAGGATTTATTGTAACTACAACAATATTAAGCACAAGGATTTAGGACATAAAGCAACTGCAACAACAAATTGTATTCCAGGCAGTTTTTATTTTTAAAAATATTTTCAAATTACATTTAGAAACACCTACATACGACTATCAATACAAACACTAATACAAAAGCTTACAGACTAAACATATACATTTATAAAAAGTTACATTTATAATAACTGTAATTGCTGTTTGTGTGAATTTCTAAGCATTTGTATTTGTAAAAAAATCCCTTAAGCTTTTTTAAAACAATATATTTATACCTGGGTTTTGAACAGAGATGATTTAGACCACAATATAATGTCAGTTAGAAGGCATTCAAAGTTTCCCATTAAGGCTTACCGAATCAGAGATGATTTGGGATATTTAAAAAAAATTAGTTCTAGAATTCATAAAAAGTACGAGATAATATCAGAGTTCCATAAATAAGAAAATCATTAAAATTTAGATCTAATAATCAGTTGGTATGAATGAGTACTGTCTAAATAAAATTGCAACCTTCGGTTAAAAAGTTGTTATTGTTATCGACTTTTCAAGGGGATTGAAAGGCAAAAAACCAAATCATAAAGGAATGAAAATGTGCAATTTGGACTAACAAATGCTCCAATAACAAAGTGTCGATTATTGGACCCTGTCATCCCTTTTTCCCTATGATAATTCCGCGAAGTTCTACGCTTGTCTGCAGGAGACCAAAGTCTCTGGCGGGAATCGAACCTGCAACCACGGCACTGATAGACCAGCTCACTACTAGTAAGCCTTCCGGGGCATCCCAATATACATACGCAAGTTTCACAATATTTAAGGAGTGTTAATGTCTTCGAGTGAAAGTTTTATATGTCAGAAGTAAATTACCTAGGCTGCGCTATTGGGAATGGGGTTATAAAACCAGATGCATCTAAAGAATCCGCAATAAAGCATATGAGACCTCCTCAGTTAGTTCAATAACTTGGAAGATTTTTTGGCCTTGCGGTCTCGTACCGACGCTTGACGTCACGTCTAAAAGTGACAAATTTGAAAGGGATCAAAAGGCTCAAAATACTTTTGATGCCCTTTAAATTCGCGTTACATCTGCACCCTTGTTAATAATACAGGATTTCTTCCACCCTTTTACTATAAAGTATGATGCATATACTTTAGGAGTCGGAGGAATTATTTCACAGGAAAATGACAATGGAGTCGGAAAAATTTTTTAAAAAGTATTTCAATTTAATTTATGTGATAATTGAATCAATTATTTTTTAAGTTGAAAGAAAATTAAAAATATAATTGATTTAATTAACATTTTCGTTGTTTTGAAATACATTTTAAAATAAAATATTAATTTAATTAATCCTTTTTATTAAGCTTGAGGTCTTTTAAATTTTATTGAATCCAATATTTCGGCACTCCGTTGTGTGCCTTCTTCAGGGATTTTTTCTCGAATATTTGGCAAAAATTAACAATTTTCAATAAATTTAACATATTTAAAAAAAAAAAATAGAAAAAGACCTCAAGCTTAAAAACAAGGATTAATTAAAAAATTTTAAAGGTCGAATAAGAGCCAATTTATATAAAATATTAATTAAATATCAAAAAATCTTAATTGATTTTTTCGCTTAAAATAAAATAATTTAAACTTGTTGAGTTGTTGTTGGGAATATTCAAAACCTGAGCTAAATTTAATTAAATCAATTAACACATTGCTTAAAATGGCAAAATTTTTTGATAATTTTTTTTATTTAAATTAAAAATATCATTTATTGAAAAAAATTTTTTTTTTCATTTTTTTGATATTTAGTAATCAATATAATCATTTTGGTCAAATATAATCAAATATAATTATTCAAATATAATCATTTTGGTGCAAAATCAACAAATTGTTTGCTTGATTCTGTGAATTTGGTGATTAGAGAAAATTTTTAATTTTTTCTGTGTGGTGTTTCTCAAACGTTAATAGCTTTATATTCTCCTCAGCCAAATGGCTCAAAGTAAATAAATAGATGGCAGACTAGAGCTGCTTTTGTTATTTCGCAGGGTGTGCCAGTCTCAACACCCCTGGTATCTATCAGAAACGTGGTCTTCCGACACTATCTGGATATGGCTAATGATAAATGGAGGAAAATGCAGGGCTACCAAAGTAACGTGGCTCACATACAACATAGATCGTTCTGTGCGCGTTCTCAACTTCAGTTGCAAGGACATTTCGAGACTGGTATACTATCGGCAAACACGCTATGAGGCTCGGTCTCCCTGTTAATGAATACTGCCGCAGCTGCGGTGACGTATTTCATATCCTATGTGATTGCCCAACGTTTAATGCAACACGAAATGGATTGTTTGGGAATAACCTTCAACAAGGCTCTCTGAGATATCATGGTTGAAACTCTGCAAGCTGGTGAAATATATCCGCGCAACGGGCTGGCTCTAGCCAGCTCAGTATTGCCCTGGATCACGCTTGATTCGGGGTTCATACTCTGGACGAGTTGTGTTGTGTCAAAAGAGAGTCACTTTCGACTCTACTTGCAGCACGCCTTGTTTTGGTCGTGCTACCACATTAATCAACCAACCAAGTAAATATATCCGTTATAGCGGCAAATCGTTTTTATTTCGACAATTGTCAACATGACCGGGATGTAAATCTGAGTAAAATTTATTCTATTGGTTATTAGCCACTATATATTCTTTTTGATCAGCAAATGGTTTTACATGTCGCCGCGTTTTCCCACACAGAAAAAAGGCGAATGTTGTCCACCTAATAAAGCCATACATTTCCACCCTCAAAAAAAGGCTCAGTCTTTTTAACACAAGGAAAAAAGTTTAATTTCTTGTATTAAGTACCAGAAAAGATAACAATAAAATCGTAGTCGAAAAAATATTGAAATAAAGAATCTTAAATTGGATCTTTAAAATTAAAAAGGTTAAGTATTTATTACTATCATTCTTGGACCACACATAATCTTAATAACTAAATCTTCTATGACCCATCAAAAACTTTACTTACCCGGTAAGTTAGCAGATAATGTTGGAGACATATAAACACTACTTATTTTTCGGCTGAATAAATCCTTATTTTGTTCGAGTTGTCCACAGAATTCAGTACTTACAATACACTTACTAGTAGTCAAAAATATCTAGTTATTATTTAACTACCAGTTAGTTGAATTGTAAGTACTTACAATATATTCACTAGAAGCCCAAATATAACCAGTTTTTATTTAGTTATTTTGTGAAACAAATATAAAAACAACAAGAAGAATTTGTATATAATACATATTAAAACTGTTTATATACCTAATAAGTAGTTATTGAGCTGATTATTAGTAAGCAAATATTCAGTAGTGAAATAATAGAAGTAAAAAGTATTTACTGAGGTCATTACTAGTAATTACTTATTGAGGTTTTCAGAATAATGACAATTGTAATGATACCTTCTTACCAGGTAACGTGTGAAATAACTACTACCTATTACCAAAATTCCAAAAGTTTTCCTGGGCATTTTCCAAAAAGTACCAAAATTACCTTGATTTCGACCCCTAAAGTCTTTTTTTTTTTTTTTTAATATTTTACAAGCTTAAACCATTCGTCTACGCACCGGAATGCATTACAAGTAAAACAGAAAAAAAACCATTTCCGTTGTAAAAAAAAACTTCCACCACAAAACAACACGCATACCAATGCTCATTTAAAGTTCTTATAAAGATAAAATACATACACGCACAAAAGTATTTTATTAATACTAACCCAGCGACAAAACTCAGAAGACCTTCTTACTTCAGGCCTTATTGAAGGCCTGTCTACACATTTTTTTCATCCAATTACCATTCTGATCTAATTGCTAAAGAATGTCTCATAGATGGCATCGGCTCTTTCGTATAAAAGATAAGACATTCCACATTCCAAATTCCCTTTTATGAGAAGGGAGAAGAGAAGAAGTACGATTTGTTGTGTTTTTTTTTTTTGTTGCCAAAGCAAAAGCCAAAGAATTCAGATACCGCTATAAAATCACCATTCTCTAGAAAGTCGTCGAAGAACCATTAATTTGAATGCCTTTCAGAATATCTGGCTAAAGAAGCGAGGGCGGAAGGCCTACCCAGAAATGACAACGTGTGTAAAAAAGATATTCGTATGGAATAAAAAGGCCTTCTAGAAGGCATCCGTACTCCTTCTTTTCCCCGCTGGGAAGCAATGTATGTGCTTGTGTTAGTAAATACCTAAATATATGCTATACAAACTGGCTTATATTACTTGTTACATAAACTTACTTTTTTTTTGTTGCTAGTCCAAAAGGCCTGCATTATTTCAAATTTAACTTCCATTAGAAGAAATTTTTATAATATTTTTTATTTAAGCTTGAAAGTAAACATGTATGGAGTTTGTTGTTTGCAAAAAATGCGTGCATATTTAAAGGGGCCTAAGCCTCAGCAAACACGTTATGCTTAGAGACAGAGGGACAGATTGTATATGCAAAGGAAAAAGCAGGTTAAAAGGTAACTCTTCTAATATACTAAATAAAACCAGTGTTAATATAAGCAAATTGTTTGAGGTAAAATGCGTTTAAGTAGCATTAACTTCAAAAGAGAGAGAGAGGCCCATAGAGAAAATGAATTAGAAATAATTTAAAGCTTGAGGCTGTAGTTAACCAAAGAATATAAGTAATGACAAACTCTTATGATGAACAAAGTTGTAGTTTTTAAAAAGGACTAACACGAAATCAGTCACTGAATACAATAATATAGAAAAAATATTGAAAATATAATCATAATATTGAAAATATAATCATAAAAATCCCGTATTCTATTTTATATAATTTTTTAGTTAAAAACATCATATTTTGAAAGCAAAATGATGATGAAAACCATATCAGGCCGTAATGCTGCTGTTTTTAATTGAGATTTCTTCTGTAGACAAGGAAAGAATACAGCGACAGTGAGGGAGAAGAAATATTGTGTATAATAAGACGAATGGAGTTCGGAAATTATTAAAAAAAATTGTCCCAAGGCCAGCCCCTCTTCACTGATTCAGCAAAATTATTTTTTTTAAATTTTTATTAATTTCAGTAAACTTTTTTGTTTGATTCAGCTAAATTATTTGTTTGAAAATTTTTCTAATATCAAACTCAAATTTAACCAATAATAACAACTAAAGGGTCCGCCATCTAACGTTTTTTTTCAACTAGTGCTTATTTCGTGAATGGTAACACTTAGCTCATGTCTGATTTGACAGATACTTAGTTTTATCCTTCCGCTTAACGAATATGGTTGTGTATACGCTTGAACAACGCTGGGAAATATTGCGACATTACTTTGAAAATCATGGTAATGTTGCGGAATGTGTGCGAAAATTGCGTACGGATTTTGGAAGAAGAGAAACACCATCAGCTCCGTATGTTCGTTATCTTGTGAAAAAAGTTAAAGAAACTGGCATCCTCATCGATAAACCAAAGCGCGAAAAGCCAAAAACAGTGCGTACACCTGAGAATATTGCTTCACGGACACACTTTCTGCCACAGCCATCAACATCCATTCACAGTCGTTCTCAACAATTTAAAATTTTGGAGACATCATTGAGACGAATTTTGCATAAAGACCTTAGTATGACGCCATACAAAGTCCAATTGGTTCAGGAGTTGAAGTCAACTGACCATCCAATGCTTTTTCGCTTCGCTAAGTGGGCCTGCGATCGACTTACAGAAGATGCCGATTTTGCCAAAAAATCATCTTTTCAGATGAAGCTCATTTTGATCTTGGCGGGTATGTAAACAAGCAAAATTGTCGCATTTGGGGCACAGAAAACCCGCACGCATACATTGAAAAGCCGATACACCCAAAACGAGTCACTTTGGTGCGGATTTTGGTCCAGAGGCATAATTGGGCCATTTTTATTCGAAAATGAGCAAGGAGTGGCCGTTACAGTCAATGGAAATCGTTATCGGGCTATGTTGAATGAATTTTTGTTCACAAAAATTTAAGAGGAGGATACTGGCAACATTTGGTTTCAACAGGACGGCGCTACGTGCCACAAAGCTGAAGCTTCACTCGATGTTTTGCGCCCTGTTTTTGAAGATCGCATTATCAGCCGCAGAGCTGATGTCGTTTGACCACCTCGGAGCTGCGATTTGACACCATTGGACTATTATTTGTGGGGTGCCGTCAAAGATAAGTGTTACGCCGACAAGCCAGAGACAATTGACGCTTTAAAGGACAATATTCGTGAAGCCATTGGTGAAATACAGCTGCACACAATCGATAATGTGCTTCAAAATTGGACCGGTCGTGTAGGCTACTGCATGGCCAGTCGAGGCAGCCATTTGAATGAAATTATTTTCCATTATTAACCTTAAGGATTGTACTTTCAAATATAAAAAGAAATTTGAGAAAATATTCAGTAGCTTTTTTATAGCATTTTCAAAAAAAAAAAAAAAAAAGTTATTTGGCGGAACCTTTATTTGTTTTCAATAAACGAAATGCAAGATAAATTGTTTGAATATGCAAATTCGTTTGTAGGTCCTGTTTTAAACAAAAAAGGTTTTGGTTTTAAAATTTTTTTGTTTGAATTGGAAAACTAATTTTTTCTGTGTATATTATTTATTAGTTTTTCAATATTAGTATAAATTTTCTTTAGTTTTGATGGTAAAAATAAAGAAATGACCATGAGTTTTTTGAATCGGCTTATTTGTCATGGGTGTCACGGATGCATGGAGCGTAAACAACGGTTCCTTCTCTACATTAGAACAACAAATAAACAGCAGTTAAATATATAAGTATTGTTAGCTCTTTGTAATTAATTCTTTGTCACTTCGTTTGGCGAAAAAGCGGTATTCTGAAAACTATCTGAAATAAGACAAAATAAGTTGTTTAACTGATACAGTGTAAACAAAGAAATTATGAAAAACACTTTCATACATTTATCTCAAATTTAATGTTTACTTGTGTTTTTTAAAATTAAGGTATGTTTGTTAATCCTCGCATTACAAAATTGTTCATAATTAATTTTCCAAGCGATTCGAAATTATTAAGAAATATTTATATTTAAATACATATTTAATTGCCCTTTGCTTTCCAATTAGCCTTTTAAATGTAGTTCAAACTTAACTTTAATTTTATTGTTGTTGCTGTAGTTAAGTGTTGAATTAACGTGCAGTTTATTTTCATTTAAAACCACAAGATCCATTACAGGATATCCTTACAAATACACTGGCATATATGTACATAACTATAAGCGAGCATATGTGTGCGCGTGTATAGGCGAATTTGTTTGTATACATGAGCAAACACATGCACAATAACACGTATAAGGTAAATAGACGACCATATAGAAACGACAAAATTAGCATCAAGTATTTTTTTGTATTTTGCGTACGTTTTTCATAACAGTGTGCAGTTGTTTCATACACAAACACAAATCAAAAAGCGATCACATATGTACTTACAAAAGAAACTAGGGGTATAAACTGGAAAATGTAAACAAGAGAGGCCAACGCAAAAAGTCTTTGTTTTTTTTTATTGAAATTTTAAAATTTTGGGTGTTAATGAAATTTTAAGGTCAATAACTAAAATTATAAAACCTACTCTTTACTTTTTATCAAATCAATTTTTTCTTATTCTAATTTCCTCATTACATTTACTAAAAACTATCCCAAAATGTGTATGATCAATATTTACTGCCGTATTCATAAAAAATAAAATAGATTTCAAACGTATTTTAAAACTAAATTTCCATACAAATTTTTCTTAAAATAGATTTCATATCCATTTTAGTTTTTTATGAATACGGCAGTTAATATATAATGCTCATAGTTATACAAAAACTATTGCATACTTTTGAGCATTTATTATATGAGAGCAGTTCTACCCAGGGCTGTCAGATATGGCGATTTTTCGACATTCGTGGGGATATTTTAGTTCATTTGGCGACGGGAATTTGCGTTTGGCGACTTGGCGATATTTAAAATGGTTGGCGCTTATTTGGGCGATATGGGAAACGCAATTTTCAATGATATTTTCTTTTTTATATTAAAAATTTTATAAAAAGTTAAGTATTTTCTCGTGTTTTTTAATATTATTTTAAATTTTTAATAAATGAATTAGCATTGCGGAATGTACTATCATCGGGAAAAGGGTATATGACTGACAATACGAAGGCTAGTTTTTTGAAAATTTAAAATGTTTCTTGATAATTTTCTAAAAAAAGATAAATTTGAATATCTTGTAAGTGCCTGCACTTTGCGTTGAGAAATTTTTTAAGCAAAGTTTTTTTCAAATTTTCAAAATTTGCATGAAAATAGTGTTTTAGAAACTAATGGTGTTTTCTTTTCTGCAAAAAATGTGACATTTTATTTAAAAAAATTCAATTTGGTTTTCGTTTCTTAAAAATGATTCGCTTTAGAAACTAATGGTGTTTTATTTTCTGCAAAAAATGTGACATTTTATTTAAAAAAATTCAATTTGGTTTTCGTTTCTTAAAAATGATTCGCTTTAGAAACTAATGGTGTTTTCTTTTCTGCAAAAAATGTGACATTTTATTTAAAAAAATTCAATTTGGTTTTCGTTTCTTAAAAATGATTCGCTTTAGAAACTAATGGTGTTTTCTTTTCTGCAAAAAATGTGACATTTTATTTAAAAAAATTCAATTTGGTTTTCGTTTCTTAAAAATGATTCGCTCTCTAAAAGTTTGTTTTATTCTAAAAAATGCAACCTTACTTATGGCATAAGGCAGTGCACTTTACGCCCCGTAGAATTGGACAGTGTTGATAATGCCCTGTAAAAAGATGGCTTTTGTTTATATTTAGAGCTACCAGACGAATTTGAAAAAAAATGGCCTCTCATCAGGACAGTAAAAATTTAAAATTGTAAGAGTTATTTTTTCTATTATTTAATAGTAATAACATAAGAAAGCATTACATTGTTAATGATAGGTTGTCAGTGATATAAAATTTGAGTGGATTCGGTGTTATAAAATTATTTAAAAAAAAAAAAAAAACGTTAAATCAAGAAATCTAAAAAACTTGGTGTTAATAAATCAGCAATCTGGCAATAGTATTTTCTTGTTCACATATTTTATCAAAAATAAACTAAAGAAATTGGAATTTCTTCATTCATTTTGTTCTTTTATTTCTTTATTTAATAAAAGCGGTCGTGGTCCCGTTCACGAGAAGGTATAAACACAGACTGGGTAGGCTGTCAGTGAATGGGACGGAAATCGAGTACTCCAATGAAGTAAAGTACCTGGGAATTGTTCTGGATAAACGGCTAAATTGGAACTCGCACTTGGATGCGACCCTGAAGAAGGCACTTAGGGCCTTCTGGGCCTGGAAGAGCTTCCTTGGGAAGACCTGGGGCTTTGGCCCTAGCATGAATAAGTGGCTTTATTTTATGATGATCAGGTCGATAATCACCTATGGAGCCCTGGTATGGTGGCCAAAGATCCAGCAGGTGTCGGGGATTCAAAAGTGCGGAAGGCTACAGAGAATGGCCTGTGTAGCCATGACGGGGGTGATGCGCACATGTCCAACAGCGGCGCTTGAAACTATTTTGGGCATCTTGCCATTTCACATCCATATAAGGAAGGTCGCAATATCGAGTCTCCTTAGGATCCAACAAACATCAGGACTGTCAGATATGGTCAACGGACACGCTGGTCTGATGAAATTAGCTCCTAGTCTATCGGTCTGCACAAGGGCGGACATTAAGACCACGGAACTGAGCTTTAACAGAAGATTTAGCACGATCCTCCCAAATGGGGGAGCTTGGGACAGTGGAAATCCATGTGATGGTAACCAGGGACTACGCTGGTATACTGATGGATCCAAATCGGAGCATGGGGTGGGTGCTGGGGTATTTGGACCTAACACGCGAATCTCGATAGCCATGAGAAGATCACCAAGTGTATTCCAGGCCGAGATCCACGCCATTGATGTGTGCTGTATGAACATTCTTAACAAGGGAATGATAGGAAACAGCATTGCGATATTCACTGATAGCCAACCGACCATTAAGGCACTCTCTTCCTGGAAATTGTCCTCGAAGTTGGTGGCGGAATGCCGGGGAAGGCTACAGGAGCTGGGCTCAAGAAACAGAGTGACACTCTGTTGGGACACTCAGGGGTCCCGGGGCTGATGAACTGGCTAGGGCTGGAGCAAATTCCCAAATGGTGGGCCCCGAGCCCTTTTGTGGGTTAAGCTGGGCAACTACCCAGTCCCTATTGGGGGAATGGGCCCTCAGCGAGCACAGGAAATACTGGGTTTCGCTACCGGGAATGCGTCAGGCGAAGGAATTTATATTTCCCGGGAGTACATTGGATACAAGGGGTCTCAGACGAGAATTACGACTGTTGGTGGCTTATTTGACGGGCCACCATACGGTCAAGCACCACCTGTTTCGGATGGGCCTGGCAGAGGACCAGGAATGTAGACTATGCCGTGAAGAGGACGAAACTACAAGGCACCTACTGTGTGACTGCCCCGCGCTGGCGTGGGCCAGAAGGAGACACTTGGGGCACGGTACGATGGGCGCGTCCCGAGTCGGTACAATACCGGCAAAAGACCTTCTGGGGTTCCTCTGGGAGGCAGAGGGTCTTTTGGCCAACTAAAGGGGGGTGGGTACAAAAGACCTGGTTTGGTCGCAGTACCGTCTGCGTTGGGAGAAATCTCCCCGCTCTCTTTGGAAAGAAAAAAAAAATTTATTTAATATCAATCTATTAACAAGTTTAGGTTTATGTAAAGTTTTTTTTTATATTTTGAAGAACTTTTTAATTTAAGTACACATTTTTTAAATATTTTGAGGAACAAACTTCTTGTCAGCTGTTAAATAAAAACAGGGCGGTCCAAATTTTTGTTTTGTTCTCGTCAAATAAACAATTGCATTATTACAGGGTCGGTAAGACATTTTTTACATGTACCTTTTAACAAGGTGGTATTTTTTTATTTTTTTTTTTGTATAAAAACACCATAAGGGTATATTAATGTTTTGTTAAATTCTCAGTGTAATTTCATATATTAAACAGTTTAAATTAAAAATGATATCAAAGGTAATATTTGCAATATTCAATGCAATTTTTATTAAACCTACTTAGCTTACTAATTTCACTAGAACTAAGTTTTAAAATAAACCTAAGCAGACGGGCATGTGCTAACAATTCCAAAACGCTTAACAGTTGCGATTCTGACTTGAACTCGTGTAATAGGTGCTCTGTAAATTGCAATAGCAAGCATTTTTGCGACTTCGAATTGCAAAAGTATGCTAAGGGGAACTATAATATTTTTAAGAAACTATGGATAATCGCAAGCCAATTTTTCTAAACAAAAATCTCAAGAAAATAAAAATTGTCGAATTTTGGCAATTTTCGGTGTTTCATTTGGCGATGAAGGTGAAAAAAATCTGACAACCCTGTTTCTACCAGGTAATTTTTTTTTAAAAAAAAGTCCTCCTAAATGTAAAAGAAAAGATAATGGGTGGTAAAAAAATGAGTTTTTCTGAATTTCTTAATAAATTTTAAATAAAATCGATACTACTTTTCAATCGTTTAGTTTGTGTTTGCTGGGAATGTGAGGAATATTAATTTCATACAAACATTATTAAAAAATTTTACTAACATCACTGAAGTTTTTTTTGACAATAGACCTAGGTTTTTGACAACCGAGTTTCATATCTATGTAATCTATGACCTTGCAGCGCGTATAATCAGTGTGAACAGATAAAAAAATCTGGCTAAATCTGGCAATAGACAAGGCCAAAAAATGCTAAACATAATTTTAAAAAATGCTACAAAATATAATAATAAATTTTTTTTTAAAGATTTTTTCTAAAAATGTATTACCATTATGAAATTTTATTCGAAGCTAAATACATTTAAGGGATTTATTTTTAAACGAAATTAAAATAAATGGTTAAATTTAAAGAAGTGGGGAGATTTTGGTAAATCATATTATACATACAAATATGTAGTTCACAGGTAGTTGAGATGAAATTTTTAATAAATGGGGCCCTAAAACCCCTAATACATGCGAATTGTAAACGATTTAATTCTATGATTAATAAAATATTTTAGTTAATTTTTTTTTATAGTTTAAGAAAAGTTGAAGTTTTACAATTAGTATTTTTGCAGCAGTGTAGAACAATAAATTTTTTCAAACATTTATCCCCATTTTCACAACTTACCCATAGCTTAAGGTATGATTTTATCGGCCGTATAAAAAGTGTTTCATAATTAAAACCATAATCTTAACTTATCGCTCGCTTTAGGTTAAAGAAATCTTATAAAAATGGTACACTTTTAATGCGGCCGATAAAATCCTACCTTAAGCTATCGGCAAATTGTGAAAACGGGCCTTACACTATTAAATTTCGTATCGAGAAACAAAGTGAAACTTCCTTGTACTTTAATATCATAATATCATAGGGCAAATAAAATTTACAATCAACATGATGAGGACATTTTTAATATTACCTGAATATTCTAATTTTTAACAAGACAGGTAAATTAACATAAGAATTGTCCTAAAAATATTATCGGGAATGAAATATTTATTATTAAATAATTCATTAATTAATAATGTGCTTATAATCTTAATCTTTATTTATGATTAAAAACACTGAAATTTATTGTTGTGGGAGAGCTAGTTTCTATGCCCATTTCGCTGGTTGCTTAGGCCAGCTCGTCAGGAAACTTTTTCCAACTACTTAAGATTATCCATTTTCATATGTAAACTATTTTAAGTACAACTATTTTAAGTCAACATTTATTATAATTTATAAATTTTTTTTAAATTCAACATTTTTTATTTTTTATTTTTCCTGAAAATTTAATGAATAGAGCTATTATTAAAAGCTTTATAAAATACATAACTGAAATTTAGCTCATAGAATAAATTCGAAAAATAAAAAATGTTGAATATAATAAAGTAGCTTATGAAAAGAGATAATTCCCAGATTCTAAATTTTTTTTTAGTAAAATCAATAAAAATATTCTTCTAAATTTTTAAATTAATGCTTAAAAACGTTAAGTAAATTTTGAATGCAAAATTCATGGCCACACTGCGTATAATTGATGTATAACTTTCAACAACTTCCATACGCTTAAATTCCTATTGTATATAAAATCTGTAGCATACTTTTTAGAGAATTTTTTATTTAAGTGGCTGTGGCGTATGAGTTATATTAAAGTAATATAAATAAAAAGCAATTCTATGTAGGTTTGAAACGATACCTCCAGGGTATCGATTCTTTTATTCGATATGAAATCGATCGCAGAGTATCGATGGCTACTCAGTATAAATAAATGTATGTATTTTATAAAGTATCACTTTCCAGTGTGACACAAAGAATGCTGACGAAGGCCGTAGCGGGCCAGAAAATGCATTACATTCTTCTGGTGTCTAATAATTGTAAATTGTTCTGTATATACAATATAATTCATTGCTATCCAACGGAAAGCTAAGGTAAAATGTAACAAGAAAATACAAGATAATAGTCTGGTAGTGTATAAAGTCATTCCTAAAAATTTAAGAAATAGAACTATTACAAAAAAGCTTTCTAAAATACATAACTGAAATTTAACTCATGGAATAAATTCGAAAAATAAAAAATGAAAAGAAATAATTCCCAGATTCTAAATTTTTTTTAGTAAAATCAATAAAACTATTCGTCTAAATTTTTAAAATAATGCTAAAAAATGCTGTCAATTTTTAATGCAATATTCATGGCCACACTGCGTATAATTGATATATTACTTTCTACAACTTCCATACGCTTAAGTTCCTATTGTATACAAAAACTGTAGCATACTTTTTAGAGAATTTTTTTTCAAATGGCTGTGGCGTATGATATATATTAAAGTAATATAAATAAAAAGCAATTCTATCAGTGATGGAAAATTGAAAATTTGAGATGGTACTGACCACTAAGCAAAAGAGTACTTTATTAACCATTTTGGTACTTTTTATTTAACCAATTTTTTTATTTTTTTTTTTAAATATAAAAAAAAATTTATAAAAGAATAAAATATTAATTGTAATTATAATTAATATTAGTATTAAAATTATAAAATTTTGTTTAACAAACTAAAAATTAATTATTAATTCCCGAACAAAAATGTTATCACATATTTTCTATTGGTATTCAAAATATGTTTGTTAATTATTGGTGAGTAATAGGAAATTCATACTAGTATGTTAAACTGCCATCGAAACCATGTAGTTAAAACCCATTTAAAATGAAATTGATGCTTGAAGAATATCAATATTTTTGCAACAAAAAACATGAACGATAAAGAACATTAAAGTGTATGTGTACCCTGTATGTTATTGGCAGGTAGGAAATGTTGAAAAAAATAGCAACGCTGGATTTATTAACAAAGAATCATCACAAGAATAGAGTACTAAAACTAACGTGGGGGTACTGTGGTATTTATGAAAAGAAAAAGTACTGAAAATAGTACCATTGTACTGAATTTTCCATCACTGAATTCAATGTAGGTTTGAAACGATACCTCCAGGGTATTGATACTTTTATTCGATATGAAATCGCTCGCAGAGTATCGATGGCTTCTCAGGAGCATAACAAATGTATCTACACAGAAAAAAGTTTTTTCTATCAATTAAAAAATGGATTTAAAAAATTTTTAAATTTAATTAATGTGATAATTGAATCAATTATTTTTTTAGTTGAAAGAAAATTAAAAATATAATTTTGATTTAATTAACATTTTAGTTGTCTTGAAATAAATTTTTAATTAATATATTCATTAAATATCAAAAAATATTAATTGATTTTTTTTTCGCTTAAAATAAAATAATTTAAACTTGTAGAATTGTTGTTGGGAATTGCCAATATTTAATTAAATAAATTAACAAATTGTTTGAAATGGAAAAGTTTTTTGATCACTTTTTTAATAAAAATTAAAAATATCATTTATTGAAAAAAAATTTTCAAAATATTAAAATTCTTAGTATCTAATCAATATAATCATTTTAGTAAAAGGTGCAAAATCAACAACTTGTTTGCTTGATATTTTGAATTTGGAATAAATTTGGTGATTGGAGATAATTTTTAGTTGTTTCTGTGTATACTTACTTGTATCGATTGATTTAAATGTATGATAAAAACAAATAAGGAGCCTCAATGAAACAAATACAAAAAAATTAAATTATTATCTTTTACAGCGCTTCTTGTTAAATTCTCTAAATGAACTTTTTTATTTTGATAATAATAATTACCGCTGTATGATAATTTCAACAATTTGCACGAAGAAATGTCTAGACTGTTGCGTGCAAGAATAAGAATTTAATTTTCTTAAAACCGCTCTCGCTTAAACAAATTTACGGTATGGGAACACTTTTTGTGAGTATTGGGATCCCAAGGGATCACAAACTAGAGTTAAGAAACAGACCTATTATTGACATACATATATCAAATTGCATTTATTAAAGGAAAAGAAGAATAATATCTCTTTTTCTAAGTCAGTGTTTGGTAGAGAAGTGCCATATTTAAAATAAAAGTGTGTTATGGCTTGTCCCAAACATCATGTACGCTAAAGTAAAGGGGTAATAAAGTACCTAAAGCAGCGTATGTAAAAAATTTCTCTAATCACCAAATTTATACAAAATTCATAATATCAAGCATACAATTTGTTGATTTTACACCTATTACCAAAATGATTATATTGATTACTAAAAGTTTTTGAATTTTGAAAAAATTTTTTAATAAATGATATTTTTAATTTTAATTAAAAAAATTATCAAAAAACTTTGCCATTTTCAAAAATGTGTTAATTTATTTAACTAAATATTGACAATTCCCAACAACAATTCTACAAGTTAAATTGTTTTATCTTAAACGATACAAATCAATTTTTATTTTTTTGATATTAAATGAATATATTAATTGAAAATTGACTTCAAGACAACTAAAATATTAATTAAATCAAAATTATATTTTTAATTTTTTTTTCAACTAAAAAAATAATTGATTCAATTATCACATTAATTAAATTTAAATACTTTTTAAACAATTTGTTTAATTGATAAAAAAACTTTTTTCTGTGCATTCACACAGTAATTTGCTATGTTTTGGTGTAATGTATATTTTAGATGTAGAATTCTTTCGCTAATCGGATATAGACTAAAAAGGTTCGTTCACAGTGGCAGAAACATTTTCACTTGATGTTTTGGATGAATTTTTTTCGCAAGCACTTACATTTTCAATTAAGAAAACGTTTGCAAATCTTGCACACAAAAATTTTGCGTATTTACTATTATTCTTTAAACATTTTGTTGAAATTTTCATTCAAGACCTAATAAAATTATTATAAACGTCATTTATAATTTCCTATTAGTTGTTGCTAACTGGGCATTTACACATGAAAGTAGTTTCTTGAAAGTCGCAATACACTCACACTTTTTCACTAACACAGTGACATTATTCTTCTTTCAGGCCAACTTTCAGCTAGCTTTCACTGAAAATTTCAAGAAAGCAATTTCATGAAAGTAAATGACAATAACTAAGCAGTGTTACCAATTGAATTATTTTTTTCGTATTTATAAAGAATTTTAATTTATTTTTTCAACTTAATATTAAGAACACAATGATTCTATTTAAAATTTATAAATATCATGAAAACTAAAAAAAATAAATATTATTTTGAACGAATGCCTGAATAATTGGCGTGAATAATTGGCTCGGCAACTCTTAAGCTTGAAATAAACAAAACAATAAAAGAAGAAGAAGAGACATTTTTGATAGAAGTTCGGCCTTTGACGACATTTTGATAATGACATTTCACTTTCATGAAAATTTTATTAATTTTTTGTGAAACTTGTGGAAATAATACGTCGACAGAATTTTCATGAAAGTACTTTCATGTGTAAATGCAGCGTAAAGTAGAAAGAAGAATACTTAACATTTAAAAAATTTTAGTCACACATTTGTCTGAAAAATTAAATGAAAATATGTTTATTAAATACTTTAGTAAGAAATAAAATAGAAGAAAAAACGAAAATGTTGCTGCCATATTGTAAACGAAAAGCTTAAATCTGAAAACATAATTTAAAAGGTTTTATTTTTCAAAACATTTTCATACTGCCTCTTTCTTAATACAAGAACCCATTCTCATTGAAACCTTGTTAAATTTCCCCATACTTTTACTGTTGCTATTTTAGTTGTTGTTGTTTCTATTGCTCTTAAATTTTTGCAAATATCAATCTATCGATACCGTTGTGACCGCATTCTGAGTCGTTCACATACAAATTGTTGTTAAAGGATATTGCGGTTCAAACCAATCGAGCAAAACTAAACTTGATTATTTTGTGTGGTCATACATACAAAATACGAACAGTTGTGAATGTGTTTGTGTGTAGGCACAAACATATGTATGTATATGAAAGTGGCATGTACAAGTGTGTCTTTAAATATAAAGTTGCGTTAGAATATCTTTTGAGATATGCAAATGTTTATATAGTTTTGCTTTAAACTATAAGTTAGAATCTTGCAGAGAGCATTTATTTATAGGCAGTAAATCTAAAAAAATTAACACAACTTTTAAGGTCATCAACAAAATAAGCAAAAAGCGTTTTTCAGATATTGAAAAAGCTTGAGCCAAATACTTTAGAATTCATAAAATATTGCTACACAGGAAAAAATGTTTTATCAATTAGAAAATGGTTTAAAAAGTATTTAAATTTAATTAATGTGATAATTGAAACAATTTTTTTTTTTTTTAGTTGAAAGAAAATTAAATATATAATTTTGACTTAATTAATATTTAAGTTGTTTTGAAATAAATTTTGAATTAAGATTTTAATTAAATATCAAAATATATTAATTGACTTTTTCGTTAAAAATAACATAATTTAAACCTGTAGAATTTTTGTTGGGAGTTGTCAATATTTAATTAAATAAATTAACACATTGTTTGAAATGGAATAGCTTTTTAATAATTTCTTTTAGTTAAAATTAAAACTATCACTTATTGAAAAAAATATCCACAATCTTACAAACTTTATTAATCAATATAATCATTTTGGTAATAAGTGCAAAATCAACAACTTGTTTGCTTGATATTATGAATTTGTTGATAAAAGACCATCTTTAATTTTTTCTGTGTAGAATTTCTAGATTTAAACAGCATTTTAATAGAAGCCAAATCGCTAAAAATGTTAAAAAATTGTAAATCCAAGAACAACTTTAAAATTTCGTTAGAATAAAAAAAAAATCTTATAAATTAAACAAAAAATTAACAAATTTGAAATTAATGAAACAAAGTAGCGCTGAATCCAGAAAGTTTTACACAAATTTAAAGAAAAATTCATAAAAATTAAAAAAAAAAAAATATTAAAACTGAAAAAGCTAAAAACGTATAATATAATTTAGCAATTCACAAGGTGTTCTATTGTGTAATATTTGTTGTTTTTGCTATATTTTTATTACGGTGAGATTAGCCTGTAAGTGTATACCTGGGCCTGGCCAGGCATTTTGTTTACTATTTTCCAGTTTTTTTCTTATAATTATTAAATATATCACAGAGAAAAGTGTTTTATCAATTAATAAAATGGTTTAATAAGTATTTAAATTTAATTAATGTGATAATTGAATCAATTATTTTTTTAGTTGAAAGAAAATTAAAAATTTTATTTTGATTTAATTAACATTTTAGTTGTTTTGAAATAAATTTTCAATTCAAATTTTAATTAAATAACAAAAAATCTTGATTGACTTTTTTCGTTTAAAATAAAATAATTTAAACCTGTAGAATTGTTGTTAAAAATTTTCAATATTTAATTAAATAAATTAACACAGTGTTTGAAATGGCAAAGTTTTTTGATCTTTTTTTTAATTAAAATTAAAAATATCATTTATTGAAAAAAAATTTTCAAAATTTTAAAATTTTTTGTAATCAATATAATCATTTTGGTAATAGGTGCAAAATCAACAACTTTTTTGCTTGATATTACGAATTTGGAATAAGTTTGGTGATTGGAGAAATTTAATAATTTTTTCTGTGTGTTTAATTTCAAAAAAATAGTTGTTAGAAAGTTATATATTAGTAGTTATAAAGTTATAAAGTAAATTTCAATTAATTCTAAATTAAAAAAGTCTTACGGAACTTCAGACAAGCAACTAAAATATGTATAATCTGATTTCGAATGCTGTAGGCCTAGTGAATTCGAGCACTGGGAATAAAAAAAAAATTAGTTAGTCGGCGAAATTTTTCTTCTCCCAATGCACAAAGGTGACTACTTATTCTGTTTTGTAGAGTTTCAGCACCACTGGAGCTAGGAACGTCTACTGGAATCTGAAATCAAAAAGGACAACGAGGAAAACGGGATAAAATGAAGGGCAAATGTTATATCAGTCAAACTTGCACTTAGTGGTCTTCCAAAAAACGATTCCATAAAAAAAAAAACTATACCATTGCTGTGAGAGTCTGTTAGAGATCTGCTTTGAATAACTCACTTATTTGCCTTTGATTTGAGTAAACAAACGCAAAGAAAAAATATATGCAAATAAAGTGCATTATTCTTCATACAACATATGTGTTTGTCTGGCCAGACACATCTGCTACGTATATGATGGATGTGTAGATGAAAAAATTGGCATAATTTTTTTTTTTGTTATTTCTTATTTGAATGTGTTTTTCATAAAACAATAGATAACAATATTTGTAGAGGCTACCTAATGACTCAAGCCCATAGCTAAATAAGAAACATATTTAAATTACAGTTAAATTCGTAAAATGTCTGGCTAGATACATGTGCATGACGAAGGGTTAACAAAATGGTTGCCACTTGCAAAAAAAAACTTATGTATTTGTGCTGGAGCGTACCTAAGAGTATGTCAGTGATGTTATACGTAGGGAAAAATCCCTACTCGTAGGGATTTTATTCTAAAAAAAGGCCGTAGGGAAAATAATATTACATATTTTAAAACAAGGACCGTTAAACTTTTTTTTTATGTTTTTTAAAAAATATTTATCATTGGTGTTCGAATAATATTTTAAATTGTACAATAACCAAAAATCGATAAAACTAATTTGTTTGATATTGTTTCTTTAAGTCCAAAATAATAAAGTTCTCAAAAAAAAGGTTTTTAAAAAAATATTTTTTTTTTGTACTTTTGTACAAAAAATTACGGACCGAAAATTAAATTTTTGCTTTAAAAACTTAAAAGTCATGCGTATAAAATAATTTTTTTTTCATCAGTTTAAAAAAAATAAAAGCAATCACAAAAATAAGAGATTTATTTTTTCAGTACAATATCATTTTGTACATGAAAAAAAAACCGAAAACTTAAAATTGAATTTTTTAATTGACAAAATTTAAACTCATACGTACAAAATTATAGTAAAAAATATAAAGCTAATTAATAAAAAGTAGTTATAACATGATAAATAGTAATCCTAAGAATTAGATTGATGTTCAGTTTGAGCAATAATAAATTTTCTACATGCTCAGAACTAAATTCCTTCTATTTTTGGTCATAATAATTGGCAAAGCACTGAAGACTGTCTCCACAGATACCTGTGTTGCGGGTACAGATAATGCAACAGCAGCTAGTTTTGATAATTAATAATCTCTAAAGATTTTTTGCAATTGCAATTTTAAACACAATTTTATATTATAATTTTAATTAAAAATCACAATTTTAACTTCAATTCACAATTTTAGTTTCTAAAAACGAAAAAAAAAGATATTATTCTCAAAAACGTTTTTTTTAAGAACTTTATTATTTTGAACTTTGAAGAACAAATAAAACAAAATATTTTTTTTTTTTGTTTTTGTACAGTTGGAAACATATTTTGAACACCAATGATAAATATTTTTCAAAAAAAAAAAAAAAAAAAAAAAAAAAAAATAAAAAAAAAAAAAACGTTTTGTGTATTTTTTAAATTTTTGTTTCTTTTCATGTACAAAACACATATTGTACTTTAAAAATAAATATCTTTTTTGTGTTTCTTATTTTTTTTTTTTAACTGACAGCAAAAAAAATTATTTTGTACACATGAGTTTTGAATTTTTCAAATGAAAAACTTAAATTTTAAGTTTTCGGTTCTTTATTTTTGATGCCTGTTTTAAAATCATTAAATAAAAACATGCCCCCCTATTAAAATCAATAAACAAATAATACCTCAACACTCGCATGTAAAATACCTGAGTATACATCTAGATCGGTTGACGTGGAAATGACATATAGAAGCAAAATTAACTCAAATGAAACTAAAAGCAATTCAAATTAATTTGCTTTTCGGAAGAAATTCTATTCTCAGCCTTGATTGCAAACTTTTACTTTACAACTTTATCCTAAAGCCAATTTGGTGCTACGGTATTCAATTATAGGGCACTGCCTCGGCTTCTAACATCGAAAAAATTTAAAGGCGCCAAAATTAACTTCTTTGAATAATCACAGCAGGTATGTTAAAAACTCAAATATTCACAAGGATCTCAATGTGACATTAGTTAAACTATGATGACGAAATATGCAGGAAAATATTTAAAAATGCTTGAACTGCATCCAAATTCACTAGCGCAAAATATTATAAATTATGGGGGCCACACTCGCTTAAGGGGAAGAGACACTGCGCAGCAGTCACCCAATCGGAAGAGCGATAAACACACACATATTTGAAAAGAAACCATACCCTAGGGGAAAGGGAACTAACACTAAACTTGTCACGTGACAAGTCCCTTTAACATAGCGATGTCCTACTAGAGGGTTAATTGGCACCTTTAAAGCACTTTGTAACAGCTCACTGAAATAACCTTAATGGACACATCCAATTCCGGTTAAAATAATGCCTTTAGCAGATATTGTCCCAAATGAACCATGTCAATATAATAGATCCCTTTCATATAAAGTAATAGAACTAGAGAGAATCAGCCACTACCCGCACACAATTCAGTCAAACGAATAGTTTTATGCCAATTACCTTTCCTCTGCACTAACTACACTCTAAGCACATTATCACCAGTTAAGTGATATGTTAAGTGCTTTAAGAGCAATTGACACAAATTTCCCGCAGGGTAATGGCGAAATTTTTTTGTCTGGAACTGCCAGGACATAAAGTAAAGTATAAGGAAAAGATTTGATTAACTATTGTTAGTTCATATTTAAAATATGAAGATTCAATAAACAAATATTGAAAAAAAAAATTATATGTAGGAACTCTTAAAAAATTTGGCAAAATTTTATATACTTGGCAATCTTTTTCGATTTGTGACAAGATACTAATAAAATTGTTGATGCGGCAACATTACAAATTGTTAAATTTCTTTTAGTGACCGCTTGCCCCCATTTCAACCTTGATTTTAATGTAAATTTTGACCTTTTATAGTCTTCAAATCAGTCTTAAGTTTATTATCCAAACTATTCTCCAGTTTAGTTTCTGGTTCAATACTCACTCTAAACCATTTAATCTTTTGGATACTATTGCTCTTTTTTTAACCTTTTTTTGTAACATTAGTTTTTCTTTTTTTTTTTTTTTTTTTTGTTAAATGTTTATTTGTACAAAATTTAATTAAATCAAAAAATTTGTCCTCAGCGCCCTTTGTTTTTAAATATGCATTTCAAATACATTTCTATAAAAAAGGTGTTTTCCCTTAAAGCAAAAATTTGCATAAATGACGAAACGAGTCTATGAAAAGAAATGATTATTTTATTGTACCTGTTTTTGTACTCACTTTTCTTTAAAGCTCTTTAAATATTCAGGAAGTATTTTTGGGTTTAGAAAAGGTACCAAATCAAAAGAAAAAAATAACGATCATTTTTTACATTTAATTTTCTAAACATTTAATCTTAATTGCATGTTTTACTCTTGTAAATTATAATTTATATTTCAATACTTATTCAACAATGCCCCCTGTGACTTTTGCATAAATAATTAAAAATGGGCTTTAGTAAATTGAACATGTTAAAATATTTAAATATTCTTATTGGAGAACTAATAAATTTATGCAAAGCTATTAAACACAAAAATAAATGATGGAAAAATAGAAACGAAACTAAATTTTATTATTTAATTTAAGAGAGATGTATTAACTGTAGCAGAGAACAAAATATCCGAAGTTTTTCAATTAATTAAAAAATTTTTTTGAAAAGTATTTCTATTTAATTAATGTGATGATTGCATGAATTATTTTTTTAGTTGAAAAAAAAAAAATTAAAAATATAATTTTGATTTAATTAACATTTAAGTTGTTTTTAATTAAAATATTAATTTAATAACAAAAAATCTTAAATGATTTTTTCGTTTAAAATAAAATAATTTAAACTTGTAGAATTGTTGTTGGGGATTGTCAAACCCCGAGCAAATTTAATTAAATTAATTAACACATTGTTTGAAATGGCAAAGTTTTTTGATCATTTTTTTTTTAATTAAAATAAAATTTTTTGAAAAAAAAAAAAATATATTCATAATTTGTAGTTTTTACAGTTTTTAGTAATCAAAATAATCATTTTGGTAAAAGGTGCAAAATCAGCAAATTGTTTGCTTGATTCTATGAATTTGTTATTAATTTGGCGATAAGAGAAAATTTTTTCTGTGTGGCCATTGAAATAACAAACTATAAACCATATGCCAATAAGAATATCATACCTTGATCGCAGGATATCATCTTATATATAAATACGGGTACAATTTTTTTGTAGTTGATTTTTAAGTATCTTATTGTCCACCGACTTTTATGAAACATATATCGTTTTAAAGGTATTTTTGTGTAGATATGCACAATATAAATTTATTTTCTAAATTTTTAGAATTAAAGTGTTTAAAAACGTTTTAATTTATTTTGCAAATACAAGTACACACATTTAATGCGTGATCCATTTCGGGGTTCCCTACTTTTTTAAAGAAAAAAAAAACACAGAAAATTAAAATTTAATGGGGAATGTTTATTATCATTTGAAAGAACATTCTTTGGCATTTATTTTTTGAAGATTATGTCTATCAAATGTTGGCCGCTGCTACGTCGCAGATGGTCCATCCGTTGAGTCCAATTTTCGATGACTCGTTCGAGCATTTCGACTGGTAACTGGCGAATGACACGCGCGATGTTTTCCTCCAAGGCCTAAATCAAAGCGGGTTTGTCCGCTTAAACTTTAGACTTAACATATCCCCACAGGAAAAAGTCTAACGGTGTGATATCACACGATCTTGGTGGACAATCGACCGGCTCAGAACGTGAAATTTTGTGCTCACCGAAGTGTTCTCTCAATAAATCCATTGAATGATGCGATGTGTGGGAAGTGGCGCCGTCTTGCTGAAACCAAATATCGCCGAGATCACGAGCTTCAATTTCAGGAATCAAATAGTCGGTTATCATGGCACGATAGCGGTCGCCATTGATGGTTACGTTCGCACCGGCATCATTTTTAAATAAATATGGACCGATGATTTCACCGGCCCACAAGCCACACCAAACCGTTCTTTTTTCTGAATGAAGTGGCAGTTCTTAAATCTCTTTAGGTTGCTCTTCGTCCCAAATGCGCCCATTTTGTTTGCTTAGATATGCATATTGTTGTTTTAATGTACATATAGTTTTTTTATTTCTAGGAACAGGAAATTTAAATTTTATTTTACCTTTTTTCTCGAAACTTTTTCAGATACACATTGCAAAAATATTAAAATAATAAATAAATGCTTTAATAATAACGAATGAGAGGATATATGAAAATACATTTGTAATTTTCTTAAATTTAGGTAGCACTTTCATATAAGAATTGCATATTCCATACTTGCATAAAAGGATTTATTTTAAATGTAAATGTCAAGTGGTCGAAGTAAGAAATACATCTTTAAGAAAAGTGTATTCCAAAAGCCCTTCTTTTCTTCCTGCCTCTGCTAACGACCCCGGTCTATTGTAGAAGCACGGCTATATAAAGTGTGTGCGCCAGTTTGCCTTTTAGTTAAATCTTCTATAATTTTCTTTTTGCCAAATTAATTTCTCTCTATTAGTAAATTTAATTATCAATTAAAGTTTGTATGCTCCTTCTTATTTAACGAAGTAATTTCAAGCATTTCTTTGATTTCTCCTTTCTAAAAAAGTATTAAATTTCTACAAATATTGATTTTGTTTTAAATCTAAATTTACTTTCCCATCATTGTATTAGATTTATAATTTTATTATTTGCTTTGTTTATTTATTTAATTAAATTAACAAAATACAGCAATATAAAGTACATGTTAATCTCTTATATATTGAATATTAGAAAACATAGAAATTTATTATGTATATTGGTTTTAATAAATTTTGTGTGTGTATGTCTATGTGAATATATGGAATAAGTTAAGGTTAAGAAAACGAAATCTATTAGGATAGAATGGGACGAATAATAGAGCAGCTACAATAATAAGTAACATGTCTTAACTAAACCAATCAATCGTAACTTCAGTTTATAAAAGGCGTAGGACCTTTCCTACATTTAAATGTAGTTCTAAAATAGAATCATTTATTTCGAAAAGGCCTCAGGTACAAATTTTTGGAATTTGAGTTATTTGCAGTTTTTGGAGGAACACATATAGACCGATATACTGTGAGAATGAAAGGTTTTATTCCTCTACCATGGCAGTGAAAAAGGTGGCATTTAAAAATTAATTTCGAAAAGGGCTCACTTCCATATTTATTTAGAATATTTTATATATTTGTGTTTTAGTTAGCAACTGAAAAATAATTCAAAAATTTTGAAGTTAGTTTTGACCAAGAATAAAAGAAATAAAGATTACGACATCAGGCAGGCATAACATTATTTTACTGCGCATGTAGTAACTCTGACGTCACACAGCCTGTGCTCTTATTGGCTAAAATTTTTTAGCTCTAAAACTGATATATTTATGTATAAACATAGCAGTGGGACAATTTATACTATTTCTATTCAAATTATTTAAAAAAAAAGAATTTTTTAAGTTATTTTTTTCATAGATTTATTTATTACACAAAAATATATATATCCACAATGTACATAAGCTCTATCTACTACATAAATTAAAGCAGACGAAAAAGGGAAAATACTTTTATATCAAACATTTTAGTTTCTAATTTTATTTAGTTTCCTCGTCGTACACCTAAAAAAAAAGTTTTCCCATGTCTTAACTTACTTCAATTTAATTTCCTTCAACAATTTTTCCCATTTAATTGCCAGAAGATAGCATCACATGATCTCAACGTTTCCATTAATGCACTTGATGGCTTACTTAACCCACCTTCACTTAGGTGGTTAACCCATGAATAATTTAAGTTATCTATTATTTTGGTGCACGACGACTGCTAAATCTTATTCAAAATAATTTAGTAATGAACTGCAAAAATTTAATTTTAGTTAACTTACCCATTTCAAATTTTAAGTTTCTTTCAAAATCTTCTTGTGTGAAATGTATAGCATAAATTTTTTCTTTATACAAAATTACTGATTTCACTTGCTTGCAAAATATTACCCATATCTTTTGGAAAATTTTAATATTATTCAGCTATAGTCAAACATATTAACATTTTATTAAAAACACGCTAAACGTAATTTTTTACACAATTTCTCACTTGTTTTTTTGCTGTTACTTTACACTTCATATTTTCACTCTTTTTTTTACTCTCTTCAATTTTTAAAATTTAAATTCTTTTGCTATACAACTTTAAACACACGAAATTTAACGTTTTTAATATTAATTTATTTTTTAATATAAAATATTTATTAAAATTATTAGTTTGTTTGACAATTAATATAATTTTTTTTTTAAACTTTCTGAGTAATTTTATTGTAGGGTAGCCAACTGCCACGCAATACATACATTTTTCCAAGAAATTATGAATTTCACATATAAAAAAGCCTTGGTAACCTTTATAAGGTAACTTCTACGTCATCACATGCGCAAGGCGTAATCTTTATTTCTTTCATTCTTGGTTTTGACTATGTCGTCAATTTATTATAAAAAATTTATTTTTGATTTTGCCATTATTAAAAAAATCTGAATAGTGACAACGTTTCAGGAGAAGAATTTAAATGTTAATAAAATTTTTGTTTATCTTCATTTTGAAAATGTGTGAATGCATCTGCTCGGAAGCTAATGATATCCAGATTGCCGATTTTCAAAATTTTTATGCAGATATTCTGCAATGGATTAACCGTAATGAATTCACAGGCATATATAGAAAGAATAAGAGTTATAATACATATGCATATGCACGTTTCCGTTTTTCTTCTATGAATTTATGTGTTTTATAATTTATAATCTTAATAAGCATAAAAATATAGCGAAATCTTCTTACTGTTCCTCTATAATAAAATGCTTTCGTTGAAAATGTTGTTTACTTTTATTAAAATTTTAGAGTTCATAAAGAAATCTTCAAATAAGTTAGTCTTATCTTAAAATCCAAAATATATATTTAAACGTTATAGATTATCTGAGTAGTTGTTTGTTTCAGTAAATTTGCTACTAAAGCCACAAAAGTTAAAAAATAATTTTCGAAAAGGGCTGTAATGACCATTTTCTCCTTCAAATATTTCTTAAAAAAATTTTTGGTTTTTATTATCCCAGCAAAAACTTTGCTTACAAAATAAGCGGAAAATTAATGAGAACTTAAGGCCACGAGTACTTATTTTTCTACTAGAAAAAGTACTTATTTTTTTTCGTGATGTCCCAAAAGTAATGCTTTATAATTTGGACAATTACAACCTAAAAAATAATACCTTTATTTTATACTTAAAAGTTGTATCAAAAAATGTAGTTACCAAAAGAGACAAGAAATAAGTACTTTCAAATTAACTTTGAAAAAGGTTAAAACACACTTATTAAAATTGCTCTGAAATCTTATGGAATTGATGTTGAAAAAGTGTACACAATAATAAATTTTTCGAAATGTAAGATAATATTAAATAAAGAGTGCTTTTGCTGCACAAAATCATTTATAGCTCTTACATTATAATAACAATGTGTGTATTGATATATGTAATCATACCGGCCTGTCACAGAAATAAATTGCTATCGAAAGTTTTTTTAATTCCGAGAAAGCTTCTTCAGAAAACGAAAACCGATAAATTTTCTCGGAATGAAATCACTTTTAATTTTTCGATCGAAAAAAGTTGTTGTTATGGTTTGCACAATATTGCCACATTTAACTTAAAAATAACAAAATTAAAATTTATCAGAATTACGAAAATCGATCGAAATGAAAATACGGATTCAAAACAATTCCGAACAATTTCTGTGACAGGCCTGATAATGTTCTTCAAAAAAACATCGTTAACATTAGATTGATACTAATAACGAAAATATATTGGGGGGATTCACAAGGTGTGCTATCAAGTCATATCGTCATAATGTCCTAAATAATATTTTACAATTGTTTAAAAAAAAATATTGTTGTGTTTCAAACAACATAAAAAAATATTTTTTTTTAAACAATTGTAAAATATTATTTAGGACATTATGACGATATGACTTGATAGCACACCTTGTGAATCCCCCCATTGTGTTGGTAATTTTGGAGCATATATGTATATGTACATATATATTTACATAAATTTGACTGATTTTTGGATTTTCTATGTATTTCACATCGAAATTATTCTTAAAATTGTATAATATTACCCGATATCTAATAAATGTTAATATAATATATTGCAAATTGATTTAAAAAATTATTTAAACTTATTTAAGTCATTATACCAAAGTATTTTTTGTAATGTATAATTATGACTTATTTAAGATAATATAATAAATTAATTATTTTATATATAACTTATAATGCAAGAAGTGGCGAATAAAGCTACAAAGTAATGAATTCAAGAGGTCATTAAAAGTAGCATTGTAAGTTAAGTTTTTGCTGGGATAATAACAAAAGCAGAGGTTTTCAATTTTAAAAGAAAAATCTGCTTCAAAAAGTCAAATGGCTAAAGAGATATTAATTTTTTTGAGTCCCCTGAGCATTTTGGATTTTTGTACCTGAACCCTTTTTGAAATAAATGTTTCAATTATAGAAAACCTTTTTTATATATTCTATTTTTTATCAAGTTTTATTTCTTAAACTTAAAAATAAAATTTATATGTTAGATAAGTCTTTTCTAAATTAAAGTAAAGCTATAATCTTTCATTTTCTACAATGCTAAAATAAGTCTTTATTCTAGTCTCTAATGTAGTTAACAGTATAGTCTGTAGTCTAAACAGAAGTCTAATTTTCAGTTTAGTCTCTACTTAGCTATCTAGAGCCTTATCTATTGTATAACACAGTCTCTAGTCTATACCCTCTTCTGGTCTGTATTTAAGTCTCTAATCTATTTTCTACACGCAGAGAAAAAATATGTTTAAATATGGTCGCCTCCAACAAAACAATTTTTAATGAAAATTTTAAGCATATTATGTTTAATTTAACCATATTTTTGTCACCGACAACCATATTATTGTTTAATTAGTCATCCATCAAGCAAGAAGCCCCAACCATATTATGGTTGCCTCTAAACATATTGTGGTTAAATATGACAATAATTTGTTTTTAAATTAACAATAGTATTTTCCTCTTTTCCAAGAGAAACATTCTATGGTTGAAAATCAACCATGCTATTATAAATGTTAAACATATTTTAGTTATTATTAACCAGAACATGTTCGGAGGCAACCATAATATGGTTGTGCCTTCTTGATGGAGGACTAATTAAACCATAATATGGTTGTCGATGACAATAATATGGTTAAAATAACCATAGTATGTTTACAATTTTATTTCAAAAAAGTTTTGTTGGAGGTGACCATATTTAAACATATATTTTCTCTGGTTTTAGACTTGTCTCTAGTCTTGTCTCAATTCTTCTCTTAAGTCTGATCTCTAATCCAGTCTTGAGTCCAGTCTCTGGTCTAGTCTTCAGTCTATTCACAAATCCTATCTCTGATGTAGAAATCTTATTTGACACCTGGTCTGCTCTTTAATTATGTCTTATTTCTAGCTAAGTTCCAATTTAAGTATCTAGTATTTTTTATAAAAGGTGACTCATTGTGAGGTTTGATTTTCAATATGCTGTTTTCTACAGATCACGCCTGACACATATCAAACTGCTGTGTCATTTTTGTTCAGTATCGTTTGGCAAGTCATAATAGAAAAACTCATAACGTCTCCAAATTATTCAGCTTTATTCTCAATGAAAATCGTGAAATTTTGTTCAGTGATGAAGCCCATTTCGGGCTCAATGGATACGTTAATAAACAATATTGCCGCATTTGGGCTGATGATCAAACCGAAGAGTACCAAGAGCTACCGTTACATCCATTAAAAACAACGGTATGTTGTGATAGATCGGCTGGTGGAATCATTGGTCATCATTTCTTCCTGAATCATTTCTTCGAACATGAGGAAAACCAGAATGTTACCGGCAAAATTGTAATTGTTATCGCACTATGTAAACGGGCTGGTTGCTTCCTGAAATTCAAGCGGCAGGTCTCGGTGAGCTCTGGTGTCAACAAGACTGCGCTATGAACTATACAGCGCGTGAAACAATGACCTTGCTAAGAAACGATTCTGGAGAGCACTTAATTTCAAGTTTTGGCCACTTAGATCGTGCGATATCACACTTTTAGACCTTTTTTTCTGGGGATATGTTAACTCTGAAGTCTTCAGAAATAAGCCAGGTACAATTAACGCTTTGGAAGCCAACTTTATGCGTATTGTTCGCGAAATGCCAGTCGCTATGCTCGAACGAGTCGCTCAAAATTGGACTTTCCGATTGGACCACCTTTAGACGTAGTCATGGCCAACATTTACATGATATCATTTTCAAACAGTAAATTCCATAAATTGTTTTTTTAACCGATAATAAGAATTTGAAGTTCACGTTTCAAATTAATGTATTGTATTTAACATTATAAATTAAGCCTCACGATGAATCACCCGATATTTAAGTTTCTAATAAAGTATGTAGTTTAATCTCTAGTCAAGTTCCAACTCTAGTCCCTATTTATATCTCCGGTCTTCCTTCTTCTTTACTTTTACTGCCAAAAAACTTAAGTGTTTGCAAGAAATGACGTGACTTAAAATGTCAGCCTGGTAGGCACTTGATCACTTGTGTACTTTCACTTGGAATACAAAAACCTAAAAATGAAAACGAATAATAAGTATGCACTTAACAACAACAAGTCTGCTAGAGAACCGTCTCAAAATATTAGTGTTTTGTTTTTATGTTCACAGAAAAAAGTGTTTTATCAATTAAAAAAATGGTTTAAAAAGTATTTAAATTTCATTAATGTGATAATTGAATCAATTATTTTTTTAGTTAAAAGAATATTAAAAATTTCATTTTGATTTAATAATCATTTTAGTTGTTTAAAATAAATTTTCAATTAAAATTTTATAAACATTTTTTTCTTCCAATAATTAGAACAGGAAGGTTCAGGAACTTCTAGAGAAGGTTGTGAACTGAAAATACAGGCTGACTTATAAAAGTTGGTTAATTTTTATTTGAGACAATAAAAAGTTTTAGTTCGTTACTAACAGAAGTGTATATATTTTTTTTGAATATTTTCATTTATTATTATAAAATTTGTTGAGTTGAATCACTGCGTATATCTCGATTGCAATTAAAAGAACCCAAAGGTATTTTATAATGTGAATAAACCAAACGCGTTTTATAAAGTAAAAACGTAACGATATTATCTAGTGTAGTCTCTAGTCTTTATTCTAGTCTAGTCTGTAATCTTTTCTCTGATACAGATGCTATTCTTATATCTTCTTTATCATCTGATCTCCTTTTTTTATATGTTTCTCTCTGTTTTTTCTGTAGCCTGTTGGTCTCTAGCCTTATCACCATTCTAGTATCTGGTCAAATCTTTACTCTTGTTGCTGGTCTAGTCTTTAGTATTATTTTTAGTCTAATCCCTATTTAAGTTCTGGTTTTTTTCTTTTTTAGTCTCTAGTATATCATCTGAGCAAGTCTCTAGTATAGTCTCTAGTCTGGTCTCTAGTTTATTTTCTAGCCTGGTCTCTAGATTCTAGTCTAATATCTTGTCCTGCAGTCTGCTCTATAATCATGTCCTAAGTCTTATCTGCATAAATATTAAACATTTTATTTTAATTTTTTAAAGGCTAACAGAGACGGATGGATAATAACCTTAACATTACAGATGTCTGTGTGTTCAAAATAATATAATTACAACCACAAAATTATCCACAAATTGTAGAGTGTGTGTGTGTGCCTCTTCGCTTGACATTGTACATAATTTAGTAGGTGTTTTTATATATTTTAGTATTGAATTGGGCATCAATGTGTCAATTAACACAAATACTAATGTATTTTATAAACCGACAGCAATACTTAAACCAACACAATAAAAATACATTCGTGTGTGTCTATTGCACACATTCAGGCATATTAAACTACGAAAATAATCCCTGCAAACAATTTCGATCGAAAAATAATCTAAATAGTTTCCCCATTTAGCAAAAACCTATCGCTTTTGCTATTCAATTCTTATTGATGTAGTTACATCGTTCGGGAAGAAGTGTCCCACTATGGTAATATTTAGTTTAAGAATCCACTTCGTGTCTATATTATATGACGAATTAGAGCGCTTTGGAAGTTTAATATCAATTAAATTTAGTAGTATCGCTGTTGGCTCCAAAAAGTACTCTTTTGAAGTTACATTTTTTCTTATTGTTCTTTATAATAAAAAAGTGGGTAATTTTACTGTTTATCTTTGTTTGATTTTGTAAGGGAAATCTAAGTAAAATATAAAGAAATGAGCTTAAAGTTAAACAAATATTAAAAAATCTACGTTACATTTAATCAAAATAGCTGTTAATGTTTAAAGTTAAGAACCTAATGTGGACAAATTTTGTTAAAGAAAACTACACAAAATCACAAATTTGTTCAAACACTAACTTTGTAAACTTTCATCATATTATAACAAGCATATCTTTTTATTGCAAATTTTTATTTACAAACTTTCTTCACTCAAAGTTATTGTTGATCTTCACTAGAAAAATTTAACAAAAACACTAATTTTCACACTAAAATTTTTAAAGTCATTAAATAAACAGACAGTTTAAAAAAATCACTAATATCCTTTAAAAAAGATAATTATCAAATTATTATTTTCAATTTCATTTACATTTGCTCTAAAAAAAATATGCATGAGAAATTATTAAAACTTTAACCAATCTAACCGAAAAATAAGTTTGGGCAGTTTTGTGCACTCATTTATACGTGAACATTTTTTTTTTCGGTAACATTTGGATTCCGCGGACTCCCAATTTTAAGTACAATACTATAACTATTTCTATTTTCAAATATTAAAAATTTCACTCTATTTTACATAATTTTATATATTAATATTATTTTACACGCACGTGGCACCGATCACATGGCAACTTAAATACAAACTGTGCTCTTTTACGTATTTTGCTTTTGTAATATTCACTATTTAACAGCAAATCGTTGCGAAGAAGTCAATATAATATGTGAAATATTCAATTGTGCCATTGTTGCAGTTGTATAACTGTTACAATTATCTGAACAACTCACTAAAGTGACGAAAAAGTATAATTTAAGAACTCTTAATGCGATTCTACCGTATTTTGTTATTGTTTAATTCCGAAAAATCTACTGTTTAACTACCATATGTTACGAAGTAGTTAAAATTCGTAGACAATCGAAAAACACTCTACCAATTGCTTGGAGGGATGTTACATATGTACACACACACATACACACACACGTATATATATATATATACATATGAAATAAACTATATATTAATGAAACGAATAGAATATTGCTATTATAATGTCATAAAACTAAACAAACTACAGATTTATTTATGTATAACAAATTTATTTTTATTTTTACGTACGCATAATAGATTTATAAATGTCAAAAGTGTTGGTGAATAATAAATAAACTACTAATGCAAATGGAATACCAAATAAAATATCTTTTACTAATTTGTGTTTAAAAGAAAAGAAAAAAGTAAAAGTTCTTTAATTGTGGGAGAAATAGCAAAAGATTTAGATTAAAAATTCAAAATGAATAGTGTAATGACGAACAAGAACTTTTTAAAACTAAAGTAACATAGCTACATATAAAAAAAATAAGAAAATAATACTACCTAATGCTATGTTTGCACGGCATTTTGTTAATGCTGCTCGCCCTTCGGATTACAAATGCGAATTACGCCGTTCACACGGTATTCTTAATTCAACAACGCTTCTTCTTTTTTTTTAAATGTCTCATTATTTTAACCATTTAATTTTTATTTATTTTTTTACCTTTTTTAAAATTTTGTATAACGAAGTATAAAATGTGGATCATAATTGGGCTGCGAGTGGAGTTAGAGTAGAGTAAGAGTAGAGTAAGAGTAGAGTTAGAGTAGAGTTAGAGTAGAGTTAGAGTAGAGTAAGAGTAGAGTAAGAATAGAGTTAGAGTAGAGTTAGAGTAGAGTTAGAGTAGAGTTAGAGTAGAGTTAGAGTAGAGTTAGAGTAGAGTTAGAGTAGAGTTAGAGTAGAGTTAGAGTAGAGTTAGAGTAGAGTTAGAGTAGAGTTAGAGTAGAGTTAGAGTAGAGTTAGAGTAGAGTTAGAGTAGAGTTAGAGTAGAGTTAGAGTAGAGTTAGAGTAGAGTTAGAGTAGAGTTAGAGTAGAGTTAGAGTAGAGTTAGAGTAGAGTTAGAGTAGAGTTAGTGTAGAGTTAGAGTAGAGTTAGAGTAGAGTTAGAGTAGAGTTAGAGTAGAGTTAGAGTAGAGTTAGAGTAGAGTTAGAGTAGAGTTAGAGTAGAGTTAGAGTAGAGTTAGAGTAGAGTTAGAGTAGAGTTAGAGTAGAGTTAGGGTAGAGTTAGAGTAGAGTTAGAGTAGAGTTAGGGTAGAGTTAGAGTAGAGTTAGAGTAGAGTTAGAGTAGAGTTAGAGTAGAGTTAGAGTAGAGTTAGAGTAGAGTTAGAGTAGAGTTAGAGTAGAGTTAGAGTACAGTTAGAGTAGAGTTAGAGTAGAGTTAGAGTAGAGTTAGAGTAGAGTTAGAGTAGAGTTAGAGTAGAGTTAGAGTAGAGTTAGAGTAGAGTTAGAGTAGAGTTAGGGTAGAGTTAGAGTAGAGTTAGAGTAGAGTTAGAGTAGAGTTAGAGTAGAGTTAGAGAAGAGTCAGAGTAGAGTTAGAGTAGAGTTACAGTAGAGTTAGAGTAGAGTTAGAGTAGAGTTAGAGTACAGTTAGAGTAGAGTTAGAATAGAGTTAGAGTAGAGTTAGAGTAGAGTTAGAGTAGAGTTAGAGTAGAGTTAGAGTAGAGTTAGAGTAGAGTTAGAGTAGAGTTAGAGTAGAGTTAGAGTAGAGTTAGAGTAGAGTTAGAGTAGAGTTAGAGTAGAGTTAGAGTAGAGTTAGAGTAGAGTTAGAGTAGAGTTAGAGTAGAGTTAGAGTAGAGTTAGAGTAGAGTTAGAGTAGAGTTAGAGTAGAGTTAGAGTAGAGTTAGAGTAGAGTTAGAGTAGAGTTAGAGTAGAGTTAGAGTAGAGTTAGAGTAGAGTTAGAGTAGAGTTAGAGTAGAGTTAGAGTAGAGTTAGAGTAGAGTTAGAGTAGAGTTAGAGCAGAGTTAGAGCAGAGTTAGAGTAGAGTTAGAGTAGAGTTAGAGTAGAGTTAGAGTAGAGTTAGAGTAGAGTTAGAGTAGAGTTAGAGTAGAGTTAGAGTAGAGTTAGAGTAGAGTTAGAGTAGAGTTAGAGTAGAGTTAGAGTAGAGTTAGAGTAGAGTTAGAGTAGAGTTAGAGTAGAGTTAGAGTAGAGTTAGAGTAGAGTTAGAGTAGAGTTAGAGTAGAGTTAGAGTAGAGTTAGAGTAGAGTTAGAGTAGAGTAAGAGTAGAGTTAGAGTAGAGTTAGAGTAGAGTTAGAAAAGAGTTAGAGTAGAACTAGAATAGAATTACTGCGGACTGAGAATTAAGTTCAAGAGCTTTAAAGTAAAGGTTTAGTATAATTTGTATAGTATAAAATTCTGGTTATAGTTGATAAAGACCGTTTGTCGTATGCAAGAAAATCCGTCATAACTTAAAGTTGTTTTAAAAAAAACTCCTTTAATCATTAATGGTAAAAGTAAAGTTTTAATAAATAATATCTTAGTCACCTGTGCCTACATTTTATTTCTACTTTTGGTATATAAACATATCTTCATATCAATCAATGCCTGTATTAAAATTTAACTAAATTTTGTTCTAAATTATTTTATTCACTATATTTAACTTTGATCTAATAAGATTTTATTTAAAGCCAGAAAGATTGATAACTCACTGCACCGAAGACAGCAAAACGGATTTCAATGTGGTCTTCAGAGGCGGCCACATTCAATCATAAATGTGTTTATTGCAAACTGTGGAGAGATGTTAAACATCACACATAAACTACACGCATTATAAAAATTATGAAAATTTAAAGATATTTATGTATGTATGTAGCTGTATTTTGTGATGCGAAGTATGCATGTTGGTGTACATTTGCACAATAACTGTTATTAGAAACTTCAAAACTGGGTCTTTAGTAGGGATTGTGTGTTTATGTTTCACATGTGTGTATTTGAAAATGTATGTTTGCTGGCCAAAGTGTAAAACGTGATTATCATGGTATAGAATTTCTGTTAATAACATAAGAAATGAGGTTAAATCTACAAACACTTAAAGGTATATACAGTCATGAGTAGTAAACGTGAGTGTCAAATGAAGGTAGTACAACATTGTATATTGTAGTCATAAAATTGTATGTACTTGATTGTATACGTGCCATACTCTTAATCATTCAGGCACACTCATGTGTGATGCAGGTGGGAAAAATTAATGGACACTAACAAAAATTAAGTTTGATTTCAGCCTAGTACTGTACTTACTCTTGTATAAGCTCTTGTCTAACACTGCTCAAACTTTATTTAACTCTATTTTAAATATACTCTTACTCAGCTCTTGTACTACCCCAAATCTACTCTAACTAAATCATAGCTCTACTCTAAATCCACGCTAATTTTACTTAAGCTACACTCGATCTCTACTCTAGCTCTGCTCTAATTCTAGTTGAACTTGACTATATCATCACTCTTCCGATACACTTTTTCCAGTTTTACTCTACTCTAGCTCCACTCGTACTCTACACTAAATCTTCTCTTACTCTGGCTTAACTCAAATAAACCATAATGGCTGAACGAATATATGGCCAGTTCTTGCGAAACACACACAAAATAGGTTTGTATAACACATAAAAACACACACATTTGCTTTCTTAAAGTACGGAAATATGATAAAATAAGTCAAGTATTTTTATTTTGGCTAATTAAAGGCAAACTTGGTGCTTTAACAACCAAAACGGTTCTTCGGCTGATAGTTGACAACAAGAATTATTTTCTTGTTTAGCTCTTAAATCACATTGTTAAGGTGAAATAGTTATTCCATCAACACTATCAATTAACCCTCATATTTTAGACAAATTTTCGATCTACCGCTTACATGCTGGTCATTAAAGTGCATTGTTTGCAATTCCCCCTCAAGTGCCCAATCATCGGAAAATACACGAATATTGAATGCTTATTTTATCTACTTGCTTGAATTTTAATGAAATGCAAAAATTAGAAGGATGTGTGTTATGTGTGAATGTGTTAAAGTTGGCTTACAAACATGCCATTAGTTTGTATTTACATATAAGCATAATATTTACAATATGAAAACGCTAATTTTTTTTTTTTTTGTTTATCTAGATCAAAAATGTTGATTAGTTAATTGTGTTTGTTGAGATTCAAAATAAATTAAACGAATATCTTGACGACGAGCTGTTCTCTTGAAAATAGTTCGTTGGTAATACATACATACAAAATTTTGGTGACCAATTTTTAAGGCGCCTCCAAAAATTCGAGCAATCGGTGGGCCCTCTATAAAAAAGGTGTTATCATCTATTTTTGAACAACAGCTAATTCAAACTTCGTGATAAAAAACAGCAAAAAAACAACCATTTGTTAGGTACAAAGTGATTTTTATGATATATTTAGAGTATCTAGACACGTTCAGACTCTAAGCTTTATTATTGCCATATATAGTTAGGCGGTATCACGAAGTCTGAATTACCTGTTGGCCAAAAACTAATAAAAATTATTTGAGGGCCCACCGGTTGTCAGAATATTTGCAGGCCCACTAAATAATTTGGTCATAAAATAGCCGAACTGAGTATAGAATTTTACTGCCCATTGGTAATAGAATCGATTCTATACAGTCAAATCCGTATGTTCTTGACACTGTTACACTCTGCTATTTATAAAAAATATTTTGGATTTAAAAACATAAATATTTTTTTTTTAAAACAATGACATTTTTGTAACGAACGTACTAGTTCTTTATTTCCAAGCATGTCATTTCGTAAAATTATTATTCTAATTCCACTCTTACTCTAATATATCCCTACTCTTGCTCTATTCTAACTCTACTCTTACTCTACTCTAACTCTACTCTAACTCTACTCTATCTCTACTCTAACTCTACTCTAACTCTACTCTAACTCTACTCTAACTATACTCTAACTGTACTCTAACTTTACTTTAACTCTAGTCTTACTCTACTTTAACTCTACTCTAACTCTACTCTAACTCTACTCTAGCTCTACTCAAACTCTACTCTAACTCTACTCTAACTCTACTCTATCTCTACTCAAACTCTACTCTAACTCTACTCTAACTCTACTCTAACTCTACTCTAACTCTACTCTTACTTTACTCTAACTCTACTCTAACTCTACTCTAACTCTACTCTTACTCTACTCTAACTCTACTCTAACTCTACCCTAACTCTACTCTAACTCTACTCTAACTCTACTCTAACTCTACTCTAACTCTACTCTAACTCTACTCTAACTCTACTCTAACTCTACTCTAACTCTACTCTAACTCTACTCTAACTCTACTCTAACTCTACTCTAACTGTACTCTAACTTTACTTTAACTCTAGTCTTACTCTACTTTAACTCTACTCTAACTCTACTCTAACTTTACTTTAACTCTAGTCTTACTCTACTTTAACTCTACTCTAACTCTACTCTAACTCTACTCTAGCTCTACTCTAACTCTACTCTAACTCTACTCTAACTCTACTCTAACTCTACTCTAACTCTACTCTAACTCTACTCTAACTCTACTCTAACTCTACTCTAACTCTACTCTAACTCTACTCTAACTCTACTCTAACTCTACTCTAACTCTACTCTAACTCTACTCTATCTCTACTCTAACTCTACTCTAACTCTACTCTAACTCTACTCTAACTCTACTCTAACTCTACTCTAACTATACTCTAACTGTACTCTAACTGTACTCTAACTTTACTTTAACTCTAGTCTTACTCTACTTCAACTCTACTCTAACTCTACTCTAACTCTACTCTAACTCTACTCTAACTCTACTCTAACTCTACTCTAACTCTACTCTAACTCTACTCTAACTCTACTCCAACTCTACTCTAACTCTACTCTAACTCTACTCTAACTCTACTCTAACTTTACTCTAACTCTACTCTAACTCTACTCTAACTCTACTCTAACTCTACTCTAACTCTACTCTAACTCTACTCTAACTCTACTCTAACTCTACTCCAACTTTACTCTTACTCTACTCTAACTCTACTCTAACTCTACTCTAACTCTACTCTAACTCTACTCTAACTCTACTCTAACTCTACTCTAACTCTACTCTAACTTTACTCTAATTATAGTCTAACTCTACTCTAACTCTACTATAACTCTACTCAAACTCTACTCTAACTCTACTATAACTCTACTATAACTCTACGCAAACTCTACTCTAACTCTGCTCTAACTCTGCTCTAACTCTACTCAAACTCTACTCTAACTCTACTCTAACTCTACTCTAACTCTACTCTAACTCTACTCTAACTCTACTCTAACTCTACTCTAACTCTACTCTAACTCTACTCTAACTCTACTCTAACTCTACTCTAACTCTACTCTAACTCTACTCTAACTCTACTCTAACTCTACTCTAACTCTACTCTAACTCTACTCTAACTCTACTCTAACTCTACTCTAACTCTACTCTAACTCTAGTCTAACTCTACTCTAACTCTACTCTAACTCTACTTTAACTCTAACTCTACTCTAACTCTACTCTAACACTACTCTAACTCTACTCTAACTCTACTCTAACTCTACTCTAACTCTACTCTACTCTAACTCTTCTCTAACTCTACTCTAACTCTACTCTAACTCTACTCTAACTCTACTCTAACTCTACTCTAACTCTACTCTAACTCTACTCTAACTCTACTCTAACTCTACTCTAACTCTACTCTAACTCTACTCTAACTCTACTCTAACTATACTCTAACTGTACTCTAACTTTACTTTAACTCTAGTCTTACTCTACTTTAACTCTACTCTAACTCTACTCTAACTCTACTCTAGCTCTACTCTAACTCTACTCTAACTCTACTCTAACTCTACTCTATCTCTACTCAAACTCTACTCTAACTCTACTCTAACTCTACTCTAACTCTACTCTAACTCTACTCTTACTTTACTCTAACTCTACTCTAACTCTACTCTAACTCTACTCTAACTCTACTCTAACTCTACTCTTACTCTACTCTAACTCTACTCTAACTCTTCTCTAACTCTACTCTAACTCTACTCTTACTTTACTCTAACTCTACTCTAACTCTACTCTAACTCTACTCTTACTCTACTCTAACTCTACTCTAACTCTACCCTAACTCTACTCTAACTCTACTCTAACTCTACTCTAACTCTACTCTAACTCTACTCTAACTCTACTCTAACTCTACTCTAACTCTACTCTAACTCTACTCTAACTCTACTCTAACTCTACTCTAACTCTACTCTAACTCTTCTCTAACTCTACTCTAACTCTACTCTTACTTTACTCTAACTCTACTCTAACTCTACTCTAACTCTACTCTTACTCTACTCTAACTCTACTCTTACTCTACTCTAACTCTACTCTAACTCTTCTCTAACTCTACTCTAACTCTACTCTAACTCTACTCTAACTCTACTCTAACTCTACTCTAACTCTACTCTAACTCTACTCTAACTCTACTCTAACTCTACTCTAACTCTACTCTAACTCTACTCTTACTTTACTCTAACTCTACCCTAACTCTACTCTAACTCTACTCTAACTCTACTCTAACTCTACTCTAACTCTACTCTAACTCTACTCTAACTCTACTCTAACTCTACTCTTACTTTACTCTAACTCTACTCTAACTCTACTCTAACTCTACTCTTACTCTACTCTAACTCTACTCTAACTCTTCTCTAACTCTACTCTAACTCTACTCTAACTCTACTCTTACTCTACTCTAACTCTACTCTAACTCTACCCTAACTCTACTCTAACTCTACTCTTACTTTACTCTAACTCTACTCTAACTCTACTCTAACTCTACTCTTACTCTACTCTAACTCTACTCTAACTCTTCTCTAACTCTACTCTAACTCTACTCTAACTCTACTCTAACTCTACTCTAACTCTACTCTAACTCTACTCTAACTCTACTCTAACTCTACTCTTACTTTACTCTAACTCTACTCTAACTCTACTCTAACTCTACTCTTACTCTACTCTAACTCTACTCTAACTCTACCCTAACTCTACTCTAACTCTACTCTAACTCTACTCTAACTCTACTCTAACTCTACTCTAACTCTACTCTAACTCTACTCTAACTCTACTCTTACTTTACTCTAACTCTACTCTAACTCTACTCTAACTCTACTCTTACTCTACTCTAACTCTACTCTAACTCTTCTCTAACTCTACTCTAACTCTACTCTAACTCTACTCTAACTCTACTCTTACTCTACTCTAACTCTACTCTAACTCTTCTCTAACTCTACTCTAACTCTACTCTAACTCTACTCTAACTCTACTCTAACTCTACTCTAACTCTTCTCTAACTCTACTCTAACTCTACTCTAACTCTACTCTAACTCTACCCTAACTCTACTCTAACTCTACTCTAACTCTACTCTAACTCTACTCTAACTCTACTCTAACTCTACTCTAACTCTACTCTAACTCTACTCTAACTCTACTCTTACTTTACTCTAACTCTACTCTAACTCTACTCTAACTCTACTCTTACTTTACTCTAACTCTACTCTAACTCTACTCTAACTCTACTCTTACTCTACTCTAACTCTACTCTAACTCTTCTCTAACTCTACTCTAACTCTACTCTAACTCTACTCTAACTCTACTCTAACTCTACTCTAACTCTACTCTAACTCTACTCTAACTCTACTCTAACTCTACTCTAACTCTACTCTAACTCTACTCTACTCTAACTCTTCTCTAACTCTACTCTAACTCTACTCTAACTCTACTCTAACTCTACTCTAACTCTACTCTAACTCTACTCTAACTTTACTCTAACTCTACTCTAACTCTACTCTAACTCTACTCTAACTCTACTCTAACTATACTCTAACTGTACTCTAACTTTACTTTAACTCTAGTCTTACTCTACTTTAACTCTACTCTAACTCTACTCTAACTCTACTCTAGCTCTACTCTAACTCTACTCTAACTCTACTCTAACTCTACTCTATCTCTACTCAAACTCTACTCTAACTCTACTCTAACTCTACTCTAACTCTACTCTAACTCTACTCTTACTTTACTCTAACTCTACTCTAACTCTACTCTAACTCTACTCTTACTCTACTCTAACTCTACTCTAACTCTACCCTAACTCTACTCTAACTCTACTCTAACTCTACTCTAACTCTACTCTAACTCTACTCTAACTCTACTCTAACTCTACTCTAACTCTACTCTTACTTTACTCTAACTCTACTCTAACTCTACTCTAACTCTACTCTTACTCTACTCTAACTCTACTCTAACTCTTCTCTAACTCTACTCTAACTCTACTCTAACTCTACTCTAACTCTACTCTTACTCTACTCTAACTCTACTCTAACTCTTCTCTAACTCTACTCTAACTCTACTCTAACTCTACTCTAACTCTACTCTAACTCTACTCTAACTCTACTCTAACTCTACTCTAACTCTACTCTAACTCTACTCTAACTCTACTCTAACTCTACTCTAACTCTAACTCTAACTCTTCTCTAACAAAATTTAAATAACCTTCCGCTATATATTTTTTTTATTAGCAATTACAAAATTTAACAGAATGATTTAACCTGTAAAATGTTTGTACACGTTTGCTAGAATTTTACTAAAGCCTGTGATATAAATGCCCATTTTGAGTTAACTCAAAAACCACTTAGTTTCAACTAAAATATACCTGATTTAAAATTTAATAGAAACAAAAATATTTGGAACATAAAAAAATATATTTTTTTTCCTATGCTTATCCCGCGAAGCTCTACGCTTATCTGCTGGAGACCAGAGCCTTTGGCGGGAATCGGACGTGCCACCCCGGCACTAATAGACTAGCTTACTACCAGCTAGCCTACCAGGGTACCCTTTATATTATTTATAACAAAAGCTATCGCTAATAATGCGGGTATTTCTTAAAATTCCATAAAAAAATAACTCGTTATTGCAATATCAAATTCCCTGGTGCGTAAATTTATTCGCATCAGTTTTTTACACATTTTTTTTTTAAACATTTTATACAAAATTTTTTTTCTGGTTACTTCAAGTTGACAAATAACGCGGACAACGTATGTTTGTTGGACTGCGTTTAAGTACCGATGTTGGCAGGCACTGTCCGCGTTATTTGTCAACTTTAAGTAAACCAGAAAAAAATAATATAAAATGTTAAAAAAAAAATTGTGTGAAAAAACTGAACTTATGGAAAACGTTAAATTTAAACAGGCAGAGATGCCAGCTATTCCCCCCGCCTTTAAAAGTTTGAAGTGCGTGGTTAATATTATATACGCTTGTGTGACCACTTTGAAAACCAAAATGTATGTATGTGGTCATGTTTTTGTGGTATAGAGACGCACATACATACACAGGCATTCAAACACATATACTTTAATGTACATTTGAATGTCATGTCTAACAACTACATGTGTATTTGGGAAGTATTTTTTAGACCAAAATAAATGTGAAAAGGCTAAAAAGAACGAGAGAGAGAACCGGAGAACGTACAATCAGAGCAGATATAAAAGAAAAAAAAAAGACTAAGAAAAACCCCATAAACAATATTTTTCTAACAAAATCAAATACCTCATCTAATTTTGCAAAAAAAATTTAATTTTTCAAAGAACGCGAGTCTTATGAAATAATTGTGATTTTTGTTTTTCAATTTAACTTTTTGCAAAAATATAACTTGGTGTGAAACATGTAAGAGTGCTTTAATCGGCTGTGCCGTTCTTTAATATCCTCCACAAAGAGTGCGAACATGTCAGGAGAAGGCTCTATATGCAATCCATATAATATAAGCCAATCTTTATAAAACCTGACCTTAGAAATATTTTATGGCGTATTAAAGTGATTGGGCTTGATATGGGGCCTATGATAAAATATGAACCGATTTTGACTGAATTCGGTGGAGTGGTTTCTTAAATTACCACAGACCAAATTGTACTGCAATGTCGTGATATGTTAAGAATTTAGACTTACTAAATTGTTTTCCGGGGTTTGGAACTTATAACGGGCATATGGTAAATTAAAGACCGATCCTCACTTATTTTCGCGCAGTGGTTTCGAATCGTATGACCCAATTATTCTGCAATATCATGATTCGTTTAGGTTTTAAGCGAAGTGTTTTCAGAAAGTGGACTTTAGAAGGGAACTATGGTAAATTATGGACCGATCTTCACAAAATGTAATAGTATGATTTCCATTCATATGAAACGAATTTGTGCAATATTAAATGAGAATGCTAGTTTTTGTAACATAAATCTATATTCTTTAAGGATGTTTTTTCGTACTTGGGTTCATAACTCTTTTCGTACTGAACCGATTATGCTGAATTTCAATCCCAAACTGCTTAGGAGAACCGGAAAGAGTTTGACACCAATTTTGTTATTTTCTGTTGAATCAAGCTTGTTTTCAACAGACGAACAGACGGACATGGTTAAGTCGACGTAGATTTACTCAAGGACTCATAGTATATATAGTTTGTGAGGTCTTGATGAATACTAAAAAATCTCACACGGAATGACAAACTTATGTGCTGTTTCCAGGTGACAGACAACTGATTGTGTAGTAAAATTTATATGAAAACCACTCAGTTTTTTGAGTGCTTTTCATATAAATTTTCCTACACAATCAGTTGTCTGTCACCTGGAAACAACACATTAGTATACACTCATTCACCACAAGTGGCGATGAAGTGCATACAAATTGGATATTTGTGTAACAGTTTCCTTTCTTGAGCCGACAATTGTCAGTGTCACCAATTGGTGACGATGACTATTGATTTTCTCCAGCATATCTATGAAGCTATGAAGCTATACATTTATTTCTTGAACAAAGGTAATACCCTTACGTGTTTGTCAGTTTTTTTTTTTAACAACTCTGGAATTACATAAACTAAGAAATTTTTAAATTTTTTCATACAGTTTTCTTGTTTTCTTTTTGCTGACTTGTGTTGTGATGAATGAATTGTTTTAAAAATGAGAAAAAGATAAAAAGTATCTTCATACTGTAAGATACTCAAATCTATAACATGAGTGATTACCAACAATACTTGTCTTTTAGTTAAAAATAAGGCTAGATTGTCAAGTGGCACCTGCAGGTGATACTGGGCAGTACTTCACATATTTACATACATACATACACATATATAGTAGGGATGCCAAACGGGAAATTCCGAATCCCGGGATTTATTTTTATGAGTCCCGGAAGTTTTAACATATCAACTTTTGTGTACAAAACTGTTCGTTTTTATTGAATTTTTATACTATATACAAAAAAAATTATTAAAAATTATATTTGAGTTATATTTTTTATTGCAAATAATTCTTATTTTTCAGTTTAATTTTTGTTTTTTAAAATTTTAAATTTTTGCTTGATACCATTAATTCAACCATTATTTTAAGTAGAAACGATATTTGCAGACTCACATCTCAAGCGTTTATTAAAATTACGTTTAGCAAGTTCAGCTTTGGGTCAAGACATAATTCCAAAATAAAAATAATTATTTTTATGCAAAGTATAGAAATCAAGAAATAATTGTTATATATCAAGCAAAAAATAAAAATTATTAACGATCCAATTAAAGTTTTATTCAGAAACTAAAGAATAAAAGTTGATATAATTATAACAATTAAGTCGTAATATTGATGAAATAGCTCATATTCCTTCCGGTCAAATAAAAATAAAAAATTTGCTTAAAAAACATACGGTAAATAAAATATTTTTTTTTTATAAATAAACACTATTTGACGTATTCATAAATAAATTATTTAAAGTTGAAATCTGTTTTAAGAAATATTTGTATAAACATTTTGCTTTAAAATAAATTTCAAACGTACATAAATTATTGATAATGAATCTCGCCCTCGCCATGGAGGTGTACTGCACTGCAGTTTTACAGTTTTTAACTCAGCTATCGAGATCGGTGAGGGACTACACTTTGCAGTGTATTAATGTCGTAACAACTTAATTCACATCAAAAATTTAATTGCTGTCAAAAAACCGAAATGAATTGATCTAGAAAAACTAAGAGATACGTATATTTTTTAAGCTTTTTTCAGAATCTGATCAGTTTGATCATGGGTGAGGCCAGTGTTATAAACATATGCATAAAATAAATTGTTTTGTTGTTTTCATTTTTAAAAATTTATGTTACGTATATAAAATCTTTTGAATATTTAAAAAGTGTTGTTTATTAAAAAAAAGGAGCATTTTAAGGCAACACATTGATCCCGAAAAATCCGGAAATTCCGGCGTCCACAAAATCCCGCGATTCGGGATTTTGAAAACCCGATCCCGAAATCGCGGGATTTTCAAAAATCAGTCCCGATTGGCATCCCTAATATATAGTAAAAAAGCTTATATTTTGCTATAATTGGATTATTTTGCTTAAGATTGAAATTGAATGAAACAACGGAAATACTAGAGGCTGGAGATGATCCTGGCACATTCATACAGTACCCCCTTGTGGATGGAGAAGTAACCGATGGAGAGGTGGAGAGGAAAATGAAGCTTACTGCGATCACCTTCTAAGGCGAATATTAAAAATGTGCAATAAGTTATGCCCAGTGTCAACTGTAAGTGACACCGCTGTAAAATCAGAATTACCAATATTTTTTAATTCAACTTTTTTTAGTGTAAACTCGACGTATTTATACTATTTAGAAAGAAAAATCAGGTTTGTTTTCATTACTCAAGGTATAGGAATTGCCGGGCTAAGAAAAAAGTGTATTTTTGTGTTAAAAAAAACTTTTGTCAAAGTGACTTTTGGTGTAAAAAGTGTCTTTTAATGTAAAAACCTACTTTTTGTCTAGCTAACTCTTTGCTTAAGTACTTTTTTGTATAAAAAGTGACTTTTTGTCTAACCGGCTCTCTGTCTAAGTTAGGGTTCACACTATGAAAGTCTTGTTTAACAAAGACTGAGTTTATTGGTGATAGGAAAGGGAATAATAGATACTGATTCCTGTACTTAGAGATCCTCTTATGTTTTCTAAATAATTAAACATGAACGTGATTTTTACACATTTTTTTTTTACTTTTCATATTTTTTTTAATGACATTTTTTAGCCTCGCTTTACTTTTTGTTCAAAAATATGCATCAAAAACAGAAAAATTATGTTAAAGAAAATAAATCAATAAAGAAAATTTCGATCTGTAGCCCACACATGAAAACTAAAAAGAGATTCAAAGAAAATGTCTAAAACAAAACTTCATAAAATGGGTTGTGACAAGTGACTTGTTGTCCTAAAAGTGACGTTTTGGAGTGAAAAGCGGATTTTTGTGTAAAAAATCTATTTTTATGTAAAAAAGCGACTATTTGTCTAATGTACTTTTTGAGTAACAAATAACTTTTTGTTTAACAGACGACTTTTTGTCATATTTTGCGTAAAAATTTACTTTGTGTGTCAAATTGCCTTTTTTGTATAGAAAATAACTATTTTGTATCCATGTGTAAAAGTATGTATGTATGTTGTTATTAAAACTACAGCCAAAATAAAAATAAATTTTAAATTATCTGCAAGCAATTCTATATTACTATGAACTTTATTTCTTATTTTAAACCAAATATGCCTTTAATAACAATCTTCTATCCAGTTGTAACTCTTATGATTTAAATTCATCTCATTTCGTAATGTTGTATGGATTTTATAAATTATAACTTTTTAATTGTTTCCTCTGCAGTTGTTAAATGTCATAATAAACAATATTGAAACAAAAAAAAATAAAAAAGAACAAAGAGTAGGAAAATCAAACACATTCAATTGCAGAGTTCCAAAATAAACATTATATATTAGTATGCGGTACGGTAGAAATATGGAAAACACAAATGATAATAGTGTGCGTGTAGTAAATACCTTAAAAAAACGTTTCCCTATTTGTGATCTTTGTACACAATAAAGATACTGTACTAATCCACCTCAACATAGAGATGAGAAAATTTTATTGTGTCGGTTTTTCGTAGGTAGGTAGGTAGGTAGAAAGGCTGGTGTGAAGTCTCCTTCACTCCTTCACCCAGAGACCAATATGGTACATTGTGATGCCTTGTTTAGAAATATATAGCTGGAAAGTAGGTGAAATAAACAGCAAGATAGATATGAAAAGAAGATCGAACCAAACCCGAGAAAAAACCTCACTCAACACAACACAAATCCGCCCTATGTGCGGCTAGCTCCCAGTCTCCTGCTGCGCAGCCAGTCCATCCCCATTACGAATCCTATCAGACACTCGAGTCCACAGCCCGGGACATCCCCTAATTTGCCTAGGAATCTGCTGCCCAGCCACCTCAGCCTGCTGCCCTGTAGCTTGGGACAGTGGAACAAAATGTGCTCAACCGTCTCCAACTCCTCCGGGCCCTCACATAATCCGCACATATCCGACACATCGGATCCCAACCTCATCGCCACCCTGCCTTTCATGCAATGGTCCGTGATAATTCCTATTACGGTCATCACGCAGACCCTACTTCTGCCCAGCAGCAACTCCGAAGCGCACTTCCTAAGTACCGGCCACAGCGTCCGTGATACCCAGCTCAATCTTAATACAAACTCTCCTAAGGCTCCCTCCAGAGCTATTGTACAACCATCAACTAGCTTGGAGTTCACATAACAGCCCCTTACGGCCATAAGGGCCACCTGGCTGTCGACGTTTATAGTGACCTCCGAGCCCCTATCAATGTTGCCCCTCCTCAGTTCCCCGGCCCTCAAGACCCCCAGAACCTCCGCCTGAAAAACACTGCAGTCATCAGGAAGCCTATATGACAGTCTGATGTCCAGATCCAGATTGCAATGTAGACCCCCGCATCCTGCATCCTCTCATCTTCGAGCCATCAGTGAAAATAGCAAATCTACTAAACAATCTGCTTCAACCAAACCAGTTCTCCCTAGAATGCGTTACTACCACCGGCAACCGCCCAAAGTCTACCCTAGTGCCCACAATATCCGTGGAGCCGAGTGATCCTAGGCAATAACCACCAGCTTCAATCTTACCCAGGATCCGTGAGTGACCCTGCGTAAAATTCCTTATCAATCCTAGCTCCCTCAGTCTAAGAATGCTTCTGGCTGCCATCCCCATCACATACTGCTCAATGGGCAGAAGCTGTAGAATGACATCCATGGCCACTGGAGGAGTACTTTTCATGGCACCTGTCATGCCGATTGAAGCACACCTTTAAGCCTTAGGCAGAAGGTTCCTTCGACTAGCAACTCTCAATGACTCCCACCAAACACAGCATCCATACGTAAGAATGGGTCTAACCACCGAAGTGTACAGCCATCCCACTACTGACGGCCGGAGTCCCCAGCTCCTAAAAACCATAAACTTCATTGTGTTCGGTTCAGCATATTAATGTGTGTTCGTTCCAGTTCTGCTTAGCGCCCTTTTCGGTGGAAGCCCAACAAAACTATTTTTTACAAGAGCAACACATATACAGAGTTTTTTCCATTTCTACAATAGAGATTAAATAGTAAAAATGGGAGAAGGGAAAAAACTCCCGGGGAATTTTTATTTATAATTGGGCTGATACTATACACACAGGCTATACGTGCTGTGGTCGTGCAAATTCCTTCATCAATGTAAAAAAAACACTATACAACATTTAAATTTAATGTTTGTCTACTGAATCCCTACAATTGTACTGTTTTGTAACGAAAAACAGAACACTACATAATATTTTTCACTTTCGTAAAAAAAAGCTATCAACGATATGAAGGGTTATAAACTAATACCCAAACACTAAAAAAAAATATAGTTTTTGGGTGTGTGAACCGTACGCTAAATAATGTTCGATTTATTTTCGTGCACTGTTCCATTCATTATAAACACATACACACCACACACTTAAACGCATATATACATACATACTTACGTTTCAATATAAAAACATACACAATTATAGTTCGTCCTTTGTTTTTTTTTTTTTGTTTTTTGGGGATATTGTAATAAATAACGAGAAGTGGTTTAAGCAACACAACAACACAGCAGAAATGAAATAATAAAGTTTTCATAAATATTGAAAATAAATATAATTTTTGTTGTGCGTTTAAAAAAAACACTTAAATATTCAATTGAAACCCATTAAAATCCAACAACAGCAATTGAAATTTAATGTATAAACATATAATATGTATTTGGTGCATACTTTTAGGTTATAATTAAAACGAAATTGTCATGCCTACTTTTGGAGCTGGCAAGAAAGAAAAGTTATTGATAATGACAGCTGTTGTAGAGAAATAAACTGATTGTCTTCACCTTTGGAATAATTTGGGAAATTTACCACATTTTCTGCTGTAAATTTTATAGATATTCTTTATTTTCATGAGATTTTTATAAATTATTACACCTAACAAGTTCACCCGCTAGCGGGGCGAAGATGATCTTCGTCACATCGATTTCGGTTTTAGCTACAGCAACCAGACAACAACTATACTAGCACATATAAGGTACTGAAGGCTACTAGTTCACGCTTCACTACTTTGAATTCGATCGGCCTTGAACTTAAGTAGATCTGACCGTTTTAAGCCACGGACAAGAATTTTGGCTTAGCCTTTAGACCTCTAAGGTCGGGTTGCACCCAAGAAGCAGGACACAACGTCCTTTATCTGCAAATATCTCATGGTACCAAAGAGTTGTACAGAGCTCCCTTATTCCACCACCTGGAGACGCAATCGATAAAAAACAAGTTAGAGTGCTATATTCGGCTGTGCCGAATCTTTAAAATTGGTTTCGGGTTAGACCTATATTAAATTATTAATCGGCAATAAGAAAGTTTTATGCGTTTCTTTTTAGAACTTTGAACTGGCTTGAGTAAAATATCAAGATTCGTAACAGTTTTAGTCAAACCAAAATGATTTTTAGGAGGGTAATTTGCATTGGACATATGATAAATTATGGACCAATCATCCCAAAATTCTGAAGACTGATTTCTGGTATTACACAAAATAGATTAGAATAAATTTCAATACAGCAGTGTAATTAGTTTTAACTTTAACAGTGAATTTCAAAAAAATGCATGATATTTTTTCTGGCCATATGAATCTAAATTTAAAGAAATTTTACAGCAATATATATCTGTTATGGTTTAAGGCGAATTAAATTATTTTCCCAAAGTGGGCTTTATTTGGTTTTAGGCGCAATAAGCTGTTTTCCGAGAGTAGGGTTTATATGGGGCCTAGGGTAAGTTATGGACCGATCTCCATGAAATTTGGCAGTGTGATTTCTCTTAATATAAAACTGTGACGTACCGAATTTTATTATGATACCATTATTTATTACGGGTTTAGGTGTACTAAACGGTTTCCCGGGAGTAGGGTTTATATGGGGCCTAGTGCAAATTATGGAGCGATCTTCAAAAAATTAAAGTGTGATTTCAGGTCCTATGAAACTGTGATGTACCACTTTTTAGTATGATAGCGTAATTTATTACGGTTTTAGGTGTACTTAAATGTTTTACGCGAATAGGGTTTATATAGGGCCTATGGTCAATTATGGACCGATCTTCACGAAATCTAATAGTATGATTTGCAGTCGTATAAAGCGAATTCGTGCAAAATTTTATATCATTCCCTGCATTATTCCATCATTTCTGTTAGTTTTTGTATCAAAATTATGAAGTATTTTAGGGTGGTGGTTCCACATTTTGATTCATAGTTCTGCTCCTACTGATCCGATGTTGGTGGATTTCAATCCCAAACTGCATATAATAACTACAAGCGATTTGAGACCAAGTTTGTTATTTTCTTTTGCGTTTTTCGAAAGTGAGCGTATTTTTAACAGACGGACAGACAGACAGACGGACATGGCTTAATAGACTTAAAATTACTCAAGAAGCCAGAATATATATACTTGATGGGGTCTTAGATGTATAATAAAAAAGTTTCACACGGAATAACAAACTTAGTATACCCTCATTCACCACTAGTGGTGGTGGAGTGTATAAAAATGCCAAGATTGGCACCAGCACTGGATTTTAAGCATAAAAACCGTAAATTTCATGAAATCCAAAAATATTTGTAATGGTTACATTCAGGTATTGATTCAAATAAGTTTAAGTAGTGTGAATTTAATCTCCTTATTTTCCAAAACATTTCATCTGGAGTCAAGTAAAGGAATTCGATATAGACTCAAATGTTCATTTAAATTGTATTGCAATTATGTTCGATATCCGTAATTTTATATGAAAGATTTAAAAACAAGTAAGAGTGCTATACTCGGATTTGTCGAAGCTTTAATACCCTTCACCTATCGTTTAAAATACATTTCTCGATTTCAGCGGCAAATCATGTATATGTGTATTTGTAATGTGTAGAAAATAGCAAAAAATTCTATAATTAAAATAAAAAACAGCAGGGATTTTATGACAAAAATTAGAGGCAATCGTGGTTTTTCGTTTATCACTCATCAAAAGACCGATCGCGCTAAATAGCAATATTAAAAGAAGTAAAGGTGATAGAAATAAATAACAATTTTGTTCCCATCTTCTTGGGGTCTTCGGAAACCCAATTTCAATAAACAGACGAACTGACAGACAAGCGGACAGATGGACATCGTTAAATCAACTTCGCTACTCATAAGGACCCAAAAGGTACATATATACTTTATGTGTTCTAAGATCAATACTGTTAAAATAACAAACGGATTGACAAACTTATATATACGTTATATATGAGTAGGTGAGTTGCAAAATTCGTTCCTTACAAAAATTTAAAACTCGAGACAACAATTGAGTCTGACAGATCTTTTAGTACTTTATAAAAATAGATATATAGATTGTATCGAAGCATATGCCCTTTTCTATGTTTTTATATAACCTTAAATCGCATTAGGTAACAAAACTGGTTTGTTTCACTCACCAGGCATTTTCAAAACTATTTCTTTACATTTTCGGCAGCAAAATTTGTTGGTTCACTATTGTAATCTTTCTGTTTGAAGTGCACCAAGATATCGTTGATGAAATAGAGTCCAATTAGGGTATTTAAAAATGCAAATTTGCAAATAAGTTCGATTTGATATATGAATGTATGTAAGTATATATTAATTTTTTATAAATCCTTTATTGAAAAATATATGTGTATGATTGGAAAGCAGCTGTAGCACCTGTGGTGAAATCACTAAGTAAATTCCAACGCTGTAGCGATTTGGGCCTTTATTAAATTGTTGACCGACAATCGAAAAGATTTATGCTCTTCTTTTTAGAAATATGAACTAGCTTGAGTAAATATCTTGATTCGTAAAAATTATAGCCGAACTAAAATGATTTTCAGGAGGTGAATTTATATTGGACCAATGGTAAATTATGGATCAATCATCCCAAAATTCTGTAGAGTGATTTCTGGTATTAAGAAACATAAATTAGAATAAATTTCAATACAGCAGTGAAATTTGTTTTACCGTTTGCATTGCATTTCAGAAGGCTGCTTAATATGGGGTCTAAGGTAAATTATGGACCGTATATTACAAAACTCCATGAAATTGTTTTGGCCCTATGAAGCTAAGTTGGAAAAAATTTTGTCGCAATATCTACATCTGCTAAGGTTGTAGGCGTATTTGAATAATTTCCCAGAGTGGGCTTTATATTGTTGAGAAATTTACGCCTCGTCCAACAGCATGTCGTTTTTCTTCAATCTGGGTCTTGAAATGTGTAAAAAGGTTTGATAAGCAAAGCTGCTTAATACCCTCATAGAAAAATGTTTGTAAGAAAAACTGCTCAATCCTGTACGTTATTAGTTCAGTGTGTATTACTAACTCAGGCTACAAATATATAAAATATAAGAAGTTTTTTGTCTCTCCTGTAAAATGTGCTAAAAGGGAGTTAGCAGGTTTGCATATGAACCCGACGAAATTCTAAAATTTTTTTAAATATTTTTTCATTAAACCAAACTACAACCTACTTTTAGGCTAAAGTAAAATAATACCCCCATATTCATAAAAATATTTTCTTTAATCATATTTTTGTTAAGTATGTATTTTAATATTTTTCCAGAAATTATTTCACAAATATTTTAATGATTTAATATTAACAACATTTATTATATAAATATTTTAGGGTATTCATTTAATCGGGCTTTGGCTTTAATCGGTTAATCACTCGATTAATTAACCGAGGTTTCGCTTTAATCATTTAATAATCGGTTAATTTTGTTATTGATCGGTTAACCGATTAATAAAGTTTTTTTTATAAATCAAGTAATTTCAATAAATAAAAATGCATAAGTTATAATTTATAATTATAATTATTTATTACTTGGAGTTTATTAATCGTAGTTAAAAAAACAATAACATATCAATCGTAACAATTATTGAACCAAAACGAACAAACAAAAAAATAATTCATAAATATTGTAATACATATTTTTAAATTAATACATATTACTCATTAATTAAAAAATGAATTCTGAGATCATATTAATAGTTATTTCAATAGTTTAAGGAGATCTTATAAAATAATCTTTTAGACAAATGATTTGGTTTAAATGTTTCGGATTTAAACGATTCTTTTCTTTAGTTTGGATAAAAATTGACTTGGAAAAAATTCTTTTATTTATCGTAGATGTTGGAGAAATCGAAAGTAATCCATAATACAGAATATCTAATTTCTCAGTCATTTTCCTGGATTTCTCTAAACATATAAAATCGTTCATTATGCCATTAGAGTCCTATTTAAATTTTTTTTAAATTTTTACACTTCTAATTGCTTCGGTTAATTTTGTTAAAATATTGCTATGGGAGGATATGAGAAGAAACAACCTCAGAGGAGCTTCGTACTTCAAGCGTTATTGAAGGCCTGCTTAGAATGTTTTTGATTCAATGACCATTCTGCTCTAATTGCTCAGATACCGTTATAAAAACACCATTTTCTGAACAGCCTTCAAAGATCCATCAATTTGAATGCTTTCCAGAAGCTTTGTCGGAAAAAGCGAGAGCGGAGGGTCTACCCCGCAATGACAACATTTGTTAAAAAGATATGAATATGGAATGAAGCGAGCAGGCCTTGTACATCCAAAAGAAGGAGTATAGAGACCTTTTAGAAGGCGCCCATACTCCTTTTCCTCGCTGAAAACAAAATAAAAACATACATATCGAAAGAACGTGAAACAAAAAGCTGTTGACAGTAAACACTTATTTTAAATGAAGCTCCCTGAACGCGTTCTTTGTTTGTATGAAAAAATATATTCTAAACACATACCTTTTGTATATGGGCAAATCCCAGAAACTGTCCACCAACCGAAAATTTTTCATATTAATCTAATGTAATTTTTTTTTTAATGTAATATTGGACTAGATGTATAATTCCACAAATATAAAAGAAACCAATAATTTTAAATACAACAATTATAACCAAATCTTACTCTACATCAGATCTTTTAATGTTATGGTAGAAATTAAAATTATTGTAGGTGTTCATAAAAATACTTTAGTGTTAATATATATGGTCCGATTGTAAGCTATATTTTTATTCACTCAATTGTCTTAAATTTTGGTATAAAATTATTTTGTTTACTATTTTGAAAAGATTGATATTAGGTATGAATAATCAGGTCCGATGGTTGTAGAGTGCGTGACGAAAATTAAGGTTTTTTTATATTGTGAGTAAAATGAATTTTTTTAAGTCGTCTATAGTTTAGCACCAAAAAAAAGGACCTACACCGATGGCCGACGAGGCAGGAGCCGGAAAAATTATTGCATGCATGCTAAACTTTTAAAAACTTGCAACATTGCATTTAAGAATAAAGGTTATTCGCTACAGTTTAATTATTTCAATTTCATTACCTCCTTTTAAGCAAATAAAAAATTTAAATTCGACAATAAGAAAAAAAAACGATTTGAGTTCTTCCAAAAATTGTATTAAAAACCGATTCAATAGTTATTTTCTTGTCTTATATCTTCGCTTCTAATTACTTTTCTTTAGAGTTAGCGCTGTTGTGAAGCGAAATATTTGGCAAAATTTTATATAAATAGCGTTCATGTTTTAAATGTAAGCACATAGATATGGGGGATTTCATATCAAGTGACCCAACTTTTGAAATCGATGTCTTTCCATTTGGATGAAATTTTCACCAAGGTTATTTAGTCTTATTGGATAGTAGTTTAGACACGAATTTTCAACAAGATCGGTCAAAAAGTTTCTGAGTTAGAGGGGGTCAAAATTTGATATTTTGGGCAAACCGGTGTTCTTTCTCATCCATGTAACTTATTATCTATTGGTGTTAGCAAAATTTGTCGCAAACAAATTAGATAGCTATTTCTTCAAGCTTTCGAAAAAATTTTTTTTTGTATTTTTTAAAATTTTTTTTTTTTTTTTTAATTTAAAACTTTTTTTATTTTTTTTGAAAACGGTATTTTTTTTTTTTTTTTTTTTTTTGCTCAAAAGAAAGCTTATGCATTTTCCTTTTAGGTAGTTTTAGTCGCTTAGTGGGATGCTTTTTTTTACATATCCCACTCACATCCCACTAAGCGACCAATACTACGTTAAATGAAAAAACCTTAAAGGAAAAATCCCACTCGCATCCCTCTAAGCGACCAAAACCACCCAAAAGGAAAATACATAAGCATTTTTTTCGAAAGCTTGAAGAAATAGCTATCTAATTTGTTTGGGACAAATTTTGCTAACAGCAATAGATAATAAGTTACATGGATGAGAAAGAACACCGGTTTGGCCAAAATGTCATATAAAATGCCATATATAAGCCAGTAAGAAAGTATAATATGACACCCTATGGCCAATCATTGACCCGCTACAACAAAATTATGTTTTTAGCATAAGGTTCATATAAGAGTCCGTTGTAGTATATTATTTAGATAAATAAATGTATTACAATGACTTTTTTCAACTTTTTTGGCTAATAAATCAGTGAATGTTTAAACACAGCTTAAACTCAACAGCTGTAAACAGTGCCCCATATATAATTTGTAGTTTAAAAAATAATAATGCTGAAGCCCAACGATAAATGTTGTCAAATTCATACGGTTTGTATTAAGAGTTTAATTTAAAGATTTGCTAGCTTAGGCACATTTTAAGCCAAAAAGAGAGCTTTACTTGGACTGATTTATAAGCTCTAAGAGATTTTAGGGAGGGGGTTTATCTGACATCTTTGGTAAATTCTAGACCCAGCACAACACATTGGAATAACATACATTGTAGCTATCGTAAAAGTGTTGTCGCCATATTTTTATTACCAACAGTTATAAGGAAATTAGGGGATTAAAATACTCTTTTCCGAAAAGCAGCTTGTATGGAGGCTATTTGAAATTATCGAGTGATTGTCACCATTTTAAATAGGCATGGTTCTTATGACAATGTAAATGCACATACCAAATTTCATTCAGTTTTATCCAAATTTGCAACTTGTACTTTGCGCACAAGGCTTACATGGGCATCCAGCCATCAGAATATAAAAATTCTTTAATAAACAAATGTACAGTCATTGATAAATGCATTTATAAATAAAAAATTTGTATTTAAAAATGTTAATAAAAACAAATATAAATTTTTATTTGTTTAACCAAATACAATTGTGTAATGTAAAAATGTTACTGGAAAAAATGTAACGTGCTTTGCGTAGTGCGCGTCTCAATGGGTTCACGGCATTTGATAAAAAACGGCAACATTTTTTGACTGCAAATAAGTGATTTTTTAATTCTCTTATGTTCATTATTCTTTTAGGCATGAGATTTTGTGTATTTTATTATGCGAAATACGCAAAAACAGTTAAACTTTTAAAGGTATTTCCACTTTTTGTACCGTGCGTCGTAAAACTCTATGATCAATTATTTCGCAACAAATACCTGCTAAGAAATTAAAATATATGCCATTCGATAGTACAAAGTAATGCCACTAAGCACTCTGAATAAGATGAAGCTATCTCTTTTTAAAGATCAAAAAAGTGTTTATATATTAATCAGAAAACGCATACAAATGTAGCATTGGTCACGCAGGATTTGCCCAAATGAGACAAATAAATAATTAAGAAATACAAAAAAATATGTTATAATTCTACAAAAAATCAAAAATTTTGCTACATCTGTTAATCGACTGAAATTAACCGGTTTAATCGTTAAACGAAAATAACCAATTTTAAATTCACCGATCTGTTAACCGGGTAGTAATACTGATTAACGGTTAACCGATTGAACACCCTAGTACGTATGTATGTATACCAGCAAACATATGGGCATTTCCATGAGAATGTCAACCACGACTCAAAAAATAAATAGCCTTGAAACTATTTTTCGAATATGGTAGAAAGTAAAAAAACACTCAAACTTTACTATGCAAAGGGGTTTACAGCTTATTACAACTTTTAAAGAGCAAAAAATAAAAGTTAAAACTGACTATCTCTTTGATTCATTTTTAGTAACTGCAATCAACAATTTTTACTTTTCTGCCGATTAAATACAGATACTGGTAACATAGGAATTATACCTTAAAATTAATGTTGCAACAACAATGAACAAAATTCACGAGGAGAGACCAAGTATATAGTTTGATTATCGGTATATTTTTTGGTTTGCTTTGGGTGCTATTTAAATGTCACGTACGTGGTGCGAAAACATCATTTGTCTATGTCATTGGTATTTGATCAGTCGTACGTGTTTCAAAATAAAGGTTCAAAGCAAGATATTTGTTGCAAAAAAATATTGACCGGAATTTTTTTTTAAATAGGTATAATAAAAATTTTATAAGCTGTTAAACGTCGTCACGTACGATATTGTATTGCTACAAATTCAACTAAATGTATCATCTTATTATGTTGGTATTAGGTTGAAATTTGATCAAAAAATATTTTTTTGCAGTCTTAATGATCTAAACAAATATAATTGGTATCGGTTCATATTTGACCATAGCACTCATTCAAATACTACTCCAGAAAATAGCTTTTAATGTTGTAACTTTCTAATAAATGCTGGTATTGCCATAAAAATTGGCGACAATAACTTTTACGACAAGTACTATGTCGTGATCAAATGTTGTGCTGGTAGGTCCAAAATTAACTATAGGTCCCATATAAACCCCCTTCCTAAAATCGCTGAAAGGCAAGAAAATCTCATATAGATGAAGATATCTGAATAATATTCGGCACAAATAACTTTTATATAACTCTTAAAGTCATAGCATAATTCTGTTCCGGCGACCATGATTGGCGATGGGTCAAAAATAGGGACACTCAAAAATTTGTTTTTAAAATATTATGGTGTAGGGTATTATATGGCCGGGCTTGGCCGACTATACTTTCTGAATTGTTTGTTTTAAGTTTTTGTATGCATATATTTCCGAAAAATATATTTCATATCTTGTAAATACTATAAGAGAAAACTCTGTCACGTACGGTATGTCACGTACGATATTACATTTGGTTCATTATAAAACCATCCAGAAAAATGTTTTTCTTTCCAATTACGGATTATAACGGAAAAATATATGGCTTAATGCAAAAAATTTAAAAAAGGAAAAATACAACCCACAATTCGCAGATTTTCGGATTTTTTTACATTCACCCCAAAATCACTTCCGTTTTATGTCACGTACGATATACACCTATTTTGCTAGGTATTTTGGACAACAAGGTTTCGAATGTAATAATTTTTTTTTTTCATATATAGTACCCCCTAAAAGAAACATAATGATTAATAAGTTTTCCAGTTACTACTATTTGCGCAAAAATTCCATCGCTCCGAAGGCGTACAAATGTCACGTACGATGACATGGAAATGCCCATATGCCTATATGAATATTATAATTATATAAATTCCTTTTTATATGAAAAAAAAACCTGGCAATATTTTACAATTTATTGTTAAATGTCAAACGAAATAAACCAAAATTATTTAATTGAAATTAATTAATTTTAACCAATTGCTGATAATTGTGAATAGTGTCCATTTACAATATTATATAAGCAATTAATTATTACTATTTTATTATATCCCAGCAATTTCAAATAATATAATTTAACATACTTTTACTATAATTATGCCAAGTGACTTTTAATTTTCCGGGCAATTCTGGACAAAAAAAAAGTGCAGATTGTTTAAAGAGTAAGAGAAATTGTTTATTAAATTGTCACAATGAATATTTACGAAGCAGCATTTTAAGTACATAAATAACAAAATTATATAAAAAAAAAAAATAATAAAATAATTTGTGGTTATACATAATCGTCGCAGTGTGCGGCTTTATTTGTTGTATAAATAATATTCTCACAACAGTTTTTTCAATATTTGTGGCACTTTAATAAGCACGAGCACCACCGTTAATAATATATAAATTTTTGCGACAAAAAAAAAAAAAAAACGATTGCATATGTATAGGATTTAATAACACTGTGCTAGACTTTAACACTTTTTTTGAAGCCAGCGAGGCACATAGCGTTTTATATTAATTCGGAATTGCTGAATCTAGTGGTGCTAACCGTTTTTTAGTATAGCTCTTGTTTTCGAGATATATCGTTATTTTGAAAATGGAAAAGCTTGCACAACATATACTCGCGTATTTCAAAAACGGTTTAGTCTATTGAACAAACTACAAAAAGCGTAATTCCTCAGTACAATTTTCCTTAATTAAGGTTTAACTTTTTTCTAGTATGCGCAGTAGTTTTAGAAACATGTTTTTTTTTTTTTTTTTGGCAAAACAAAAATAGTTTTTTTTAGCAAAAAAATCTGTGTACAACTTTTGATTGTATACACAAAATGGGAAAAATTTTAATTTAATTTAAGAAGTAGAGATAAAATGCAAATATGTTTTGGTAAACTGCTAAAACGCCCGGGAGACTATCAAATAAATACATCAATCACATAGTTGTGTGCGTGCAGTCGTTCTTTTTCGGGTACACATACGCGTTGTCGGCAATGCTTGATGAAAATCAAAAAGTTTTGATTTTTTATTTGATGGCTGATTATTTGATAGTCTCCTGTTGTGATTGACAAAAAAAAATTATTTTCTTTGTGTTTTTTGTCATTAAAAATATAAATATTTTGGTTTTTTACAAAATACAATTTTTGATTGCCGTGTTTATTTGTACGTCTCCGAAAAAGCCTCAAATAAACGACACTAACACATATGCACTGATTGACGGGTTTATTTGAAAGTCTCCAGAGCCCTTAAGAACAAAAAACTAATACAGGTCGGTGATGCATTTTATCCCCCTAGTTATGGGGATTTTTTTCAATATATTTCTTGTCTGTATTGAAATTTTTGTAGGGTACGCAATAATGATAGAAATAAGGATTACGCCTTGCGCATGTGATGACGTTTTAGTTATCTTATAAAAGTTACCAAGGCTGTTTTATATGATAAATTCATCATATCTAGAAAAATATGTATGTATTGTGTGATAAATTTACTCAGAGAGTTTTCAAAAAAAATTTGTTTTTATTTTTAAAGAAACTAAAAATTTTAATAAATATTTTATATTAAAAATATTATTAAAATAACTAGCATTTAACCCGCTACTTCGTTAGAATCTCCTTTTCTTTCGTGGACATATTTTTAAGCTAAAGTTTATGTTTCTAGGTTTTAACCCGCTACTTTGTAATAGGTACAATTTTCACCTCTTAAACGTTCGAATTTCGAAAATGTACCAAATTTTTATTTGTATTTTTTAGATAAGTTATGAATGTGATATATTTTTTATTTTAATGTTTATTGGTTTAAAAGATAGATGGCATAGCAAAATAGTTTTAAAATACAGGTTTTACCCGTTTACTCCCCAAAAAGTCCGAATTTTAAAATTTTAATTTAAAAAAAATGTTTTGTAAAAAAGTACCAACAATAGTTACGGTTTTTACCCTTTAAATGTCCGAATTTCTGAAAAGTACCAAATTCGTATTTGAATTTTTTATAATAGTTTCAAATGTAATATAACCCGTATTTCTATGTTTATGGGTTTAAGAGATGGATGGGGTGACAAAAAAGTACAAAAACACAGATTTTACCCGTTTACTCCCTATTCCCTATTTTGGTACTTTTCTCCCCATTGAAGCATGAAGAATTTCAATATTCAATATTGTAATACGTTTATGTCAATAAAAAAAAATTGTTTTATAAAAAAGTACCAAAAATAGTTACGCTTTTTACCCCTTAAACGTCCGAATTTCGAAAAAGTACCAAATCCGTATTTGGATTTCTTAGATCAGTTTCAAATGTGATATAAATTTCAAGTTTTTAGCTTCAGGCGTTTAGGCTGTGCGATGATGAATCAGTCAGTCAGTGAGTCAGTGAGTCAATAACGTTACAATTTTATATATATAGATAAATTAATATTAAAAATTTTTGAACTCTTGTGTTTACAGTTGTATAGCAAAAGAAATAAAATTTCACAAATTGAAGAGAGTAAAAACATAGTGAAAATATGAAGTGTACAGTGGGCAAATGCAAATAAAGTAACAACGAAAAAACAAGTAAGAAATTGTTTAAAAAATAACGTCTAACGTGTTTTTAAAAATATGTTAATATTTTCGACTATAGCTGTATTATTTTACAATTTTCCAAAAGATGCAGCACAAACTAAGCTATGTAATGTATGTAATGTTTTCCAAGCGAGTGAAATCAGTAATTTTGAATAAAGAAAAAAATTGTGCTATACATTTCACACAAGAAGATTTTGAAAGAAACTTAAAATTTGAAATGGGTAAGTTAAATAAAATTAAAATTTTGCAGTTCATAAATTAATTATTTTGAATAAGATTTAGCAACCGTCGTGCACCAAAATAATAGATAGCCTAAATTATTCATGCGTTAACCACTTAAGTGAAGGTGGGTTAAGTAAGCCATCAATCATTAATGGAAACTTTGAGATCATATGATGTTATCTTCTGGCAATTAAATGGGAAAAATTGTTGCTTAAAAGCAAAATATTTGCAAAATCATTTGTTGGAAGGAAAGGAAATTGAAGTAAGTGAAGACATGAAAAAAAAATTTTTTTAGATGTAGGAAGTATTTTTGAATGAGGGTACTAAATGCCGAGATTGCTTAAAATTTCAACAAGCGGAAGAGGAAACTAAATAAAATTACAAATAAAAAATTCTTGATATAAAAGTATTTTCCCTTTTTCATCTGCTATAATTTATGTAGTAAAGATAGAGCCAATGTACATTATGTATGGGTCAAAATAATTTTTTTTCTCGTAACGACTTCTAATAGCGTAAATATGTTATATATTTGTCTGCATTAGACCCCTGTAAAATATTATTAATTTATTTTTAGTGTAAGAGCCCGCGCTTTGATCTTCATTTTGTTAAGTTGGTTATATAACAGCAATAGCATTGTATTGCCAAAAACCATATTACTGTATTCTAACGATTCTTAAGTTCTCGAGGATTCAGACATAAGCAATTCATTCACTGAAAAGTATATATTCTTCCAGGAAATATTTTTGATAGAATACATATAAAAAAATGCACAATAAAAAGATTAGTTTGGGTTTACTACGCGGACAGTGAAGTTGTGTGTTTATTTTTTTTTTTTTTATTTGAACTCTTTTAACTTCTAACCGTTATTATGGAAACCAGAGGCCAAGATTATTTCTGCACGAGATTCGAAAATGTAGAAGATATTAATGACAATGTTTTACCAACTTACGAATATGTTACGAAATACTATGACTGGAATAGGGAGCAACTAAAAATAACTAGGAATACTAATAATTCTTATTCTTATTTATTGTTAACTAATTAACCCTGCCGAAGATTGAAATAGTATCTAACTAGTGCAAAAATATACAGTACTAGTTCTGAACTGTAAACTTTTCTATACCATCTTAATGCTCTAATTAGCCTTGAGTGTGCTTGGAAAATCACTAGTACATTTTGTTATAGACGTGTACTAGAACGCCAGGCCCACATTGGGTGTTTAAGAACCAGTTTGTTACTAGTTCTTGTTTATTGAAAAAATTAGCATTATGCATTTTGACATTTTTTATAATAAATATGGCATATAAATAAATTATTTGAAATCAAATTTAAGAACCGGTATCAAATACAAATATGAACTCGAATTTTAGTTTTGTTACAAAAAATTCTATCAGTATACAAGTGGTGCCATTGTACTACATCAAGTACTGGTACGCATAAGCACTAGTATTTTTATAAAAAACTCTAACCCCGTTAGCACTAGTACTTCTTGTTTTAGTAATTGTACTAATGGCATTTTGACCATTAACTCTTAATCTCCTGCAGGGTAATATTTTGTTTATCAAAACCAATAAAATAACTACATTCTTGTAAACACCAAATACATTTACTTTTTTAATAGTTTTATTGAGCTTTTTTGGTTACAGCGAACACCGCTGTAACGAATAATGCTTCAAAAGGAACAATTCCTTAAATTAAATTCCAGAAATAAAAGAAAACATATTTAAGGAAAATATGATAAGTCCCTACTAAAATAACGAAAATTCAAAGAGCAAATGTGCTAAGTCCAAAAAAGCCTATAAGTCCGCAAATGATTTATTTTAAAATCCTACGACTACTGGTAATTTAAGAGGATGGACTAAACAGAAAAAAACTGCATTTACAGATTTTCAAAAAGTCTACTAAAAAAAAATTACACAGTTTTTGTCTCTTCTGAATAATTTTAAAAAATGGACTTAGCACTTTTTCCGACTAAGTTAACGATATGTTTATATATTATATTTTAGCCATATATGATCATATATATTTTTTTACTCAGTACAAACCACTAACATAATCTAAGCAAATCATCATAGGTAATAATACTTCCAATACCTGTTTTTTTGATTTTGTTTAATACTTTTGGGTCGTCACTGCTAACTTGGCCAACTCATGTATAAACATGTCCAAAATTTTAGCAAGGGATCAAATCTTAGCTTTTTACTTAAAGAAATTAAATTTCAGTTATGTATTTTATAAAGCTTTTTGCAATATTTCTATTCCTTTAATTTTTAGAAATGACTTTATACACTACCAGACTATTATACTTCCAATAGGTGAGTTAAATACATTCAATATATAAAGTATCACTATCCAGTGTGACACAAAGAATGCTGACGAAGGCCGTAGCGGGCCAGAAAAGGCATTACATTCTGCTGGTGTCTAATAATTGTCAATTTTTCTGTATATACAATATACTGCATTGCTATCCAACGGAAAGCTAAGGTAAAATGTAACAAGATAATAGTCTGGTAGTGTATAAAGTCATTTCTAAAAATTTAAAGAAATTAAGATATTATGGGTTTTTGGATGAATTGACCACCGTGCACCGGATTTAACGTACCCGAATTAGGTTAAAACGCCGGGTGCCAGGCTTGTTTTTTCAACTAGCACAGTGTAATTGCAACTGTTTTTCGCAACTACTACCCATATCCCTTCAGTTAATCGTATGGTGTACATAAGCTTTTGTTATGCACTGCTTAAATTTTTTTTTTTGCTTGTAATAATTGTAAAAAAAAATTCATATTATTACAAACATGGAGTTTGTCACAGCTGCATATAAACTGCAGAATCTCAGATTTTCGTATTAATTTTTTTTTTTTGAGCTACTGATTCTGTTGCAATAAACACAAAACTGTTGGATGACCATTTAAAAAATTGATTTATTAACTTAACGACTTAAAAAAAGAATTTATTAATATAACAACAAAAAGAACCCAAATACTGTTCAAAAAATAAATTTGTACGATTTTCTTTAGTTTTAAAACACATTCTACAGAAACTTGTAAAGCCCAAAGCATTTCTTTATGTTAAGACCCCGAAGAAAATAATTAATGTAAGACTTTTCTTTAGGAAGACTATGGTATCAAAAAATTTTCGGTGAGAACTTTAGTACCAAAAATTGTTAAGTAAAAAATACCGAAAGATCTTATATAAAAAAAAAACTTCAGAAGCAACAGATTTTCTTTAGAAAAATTTAGTACCAAAAGATTTTTTATAGAAAAGCTTTAGTACAAAATTTTTTTTCTAACAAAGCGACAAAAAGATTTTCTAGAGAAAAACTTTAGCACAAAAAGATTTTCTAGAGAAAAACTTTGGTACAAAAAGATTTTCTAGAAAAACTTTAGTACAAAAAGATTTTCTAGAGAAAAACTTTAGCATTAAAAGGTTTTCTAGAGAAAAACTTTAGCATTAAAAGGTTTTCTAGAGAAAAACTTTAGCATTAAACGGTTTTCAATAAACAAACTTTAGTACCTAAAGATGTTCTGTAGAAAAACTTTAGTACTAGAAAAACTTTAGTGTTAGAAGATTTTCTATACAAACTGTAGCACAAAAAAAATTTGTGCCTTACAAGATTTTCTATATCAAAACTTTTGCGTAAAAGATTTTCTTTAGGAAAACTTCTGCTTCACAAGATTTTCTATAGGTCATGGTTCAGACTTGCAATTTTCGTTGCAGCAATTCTTGATTTTATTCCAAATTTTCTCACGTATCTCAGCAATAAACCCAAGAATTGATGCAACAAAAATTGCAAGTCTGAACCATGACTAAATAAATTTTTAATAGCAAAAACTTATGACCCAGAACATTTTTTAAAGGAAAACTTGTAACCCACAATTTTTTCTAAAGAAAAAACTCTTGCCTTACAAAATTTTTCAAAGGAAAACTTATGCTTTACAAGATTTTCTACAAAAAAAAATTGTGCCCCACCAAATTTTCCAAAGGCAAATTTATGCTTTACAATGTTTTCTATATAACAATTTGTGATCCAGAAGATTTTCTTAAGTAAAACTTGTGCTTCACGAGATTTTTTATAGAAAAATTTTAGTAGTAAAAGGTTTTCTATATGACAATTTTAGAGCCAAAATTTTTTCTAGAAAATGACCAAAAGATTTTCTATAGAAAACCATTGGACCCACAAGATTTTCTATAAAAAAAATGTATGACCCACAAGATTTTCTAAAGGTAAACTTGTGCTACACAAGATTTTCTATAGGAAAACTTGTGCTTCACAAGATTTTCTATAGGAAAACTTGTGACCCAAAAGGTTTGCTATAGAAAAACTTGTGACCCAAAAGATTTTCTATAGAGATACTTTAGTAGCGAAATATTTTCTATATAAATATTTTAGTACCAACAAAAGATTGAATATACAAAACTTTAAGGTTTTCTATAGAAAAACTCTTGTAGCAACTGATTTTCTTTCGATAAACTTTAGTAGCAAAACATTTCTTTTAGAAAAACTTAAGTACTTTAGTCCTTTACTAGATTTTCTTTAGAAATTTGGTACTTTTAAATTTGAGGTACTCGCATGAAAACAAAATATTGCACAAATATGTAACATGGACCATAAAATTATGCAAGTACATTATGGCCACCTAAAAGTCTTTTTAAATTTGCTTATGCATTTGACAGACTATTTGGTAATTTTTGTCAGTACCTTAAGCTAACTTATGCATGTTGGGCCTTAACGGCCCATTTCACCAATTGCAGTTATTACTGTCGAAAACATATCGTTATCTGAAAGGTAAAGTAATATGTAGTTAGCTTCAACTGAACTTGGTAAAATTTGCCGTAATTTATGTAATTTTATTCAATGCTTATTATTTTTTTTTTGGAACTTTCTTAAACATTTTTTTTTTTGGCATTTTTTCATAAAAATCTAGCATTTTTTCTTTATAAAGTTTTGGCAACACTGATCATATGACCCATATAAAGTTGCCTTTTTAAATTGACTTAAGAACGCCTTAAGGCGCAACAATTCTTAATACTGTGAGGTCAGTTTTTATTAAAATTGGCTTATGATTTTTTAATATATAGCGCAGTCCTGATATATGCCTACTGTGAGTAGCGTTTCAAGGATTCCGCACAGCTGAATATAGCACTTCTCCTTGCTTCGTCTAAAATATTTTTGTTTCAAAACTGTCTTGTTCAGTTATCTTTACCAAACCAAAATGCTTTAAAACACAGTTTATATAAAAAAAAAAGATCATAAATAACTAGAAGTTAAAGTAATACTATGAGTTTATTATTTTAATTCTTATTTTATTAAATTACAACAAAAATTCAAAACAAACATTTATTAAACAAATCTTTTTCTTAATATAAAGTTAATCTTTTGTTGTTTAACATATTTTTGTTGTAATGAAAAACAAATTTTTTTAGAAGAATTATACAAAACAATTTTTAAAAGAATACAAAATTGTTATGCCTGACTAAATTGTAAAAATAAAATGTATATAGATAATGAATTTCTCAAAATAACAAATAAAAATAAAAATAAAAATAAAAAAATAAAAACAAAGAGCTTAAGATTACATTTATACAAAGAGAAGTTTTTTCAACACAAAAACGAAAGAAAAGAAAGCATATGTTAAGGAGTCAATTATGAATATATAAAATAATTTAAAGCTTTCATTTGTTAGCTATACACTTATTTATTTATCTTTGGGATTTTTGTCTTTATTGTTTAGTTAGTTTTTTTTTTTTTTTGCTGTTTTTTTGGATACAGTAATTTTTATTATTCTAATACAGGCACTTATGTTTCTCTTTTAGTTAGTGCATACACACATCCATACACAATACTTAAAAATATCCCAGCCAGCAAAATAGTCCGACGTCTTTCAGATATCTGAAACAAACGTCCGTAAAAAAGTCGGAATCGTATACGAATTCTATCAGATTTCTGACCCAAAAATGTATGAAGCGGTTGACACGAATCCTGAGAGACATTTCGTCGGAAGTTCTGGTTTTTTTTGTCGGCATTTCTGATAGCTGTCTAATAGAAATCGGACGAAAAAGGCATGGGAAATTCTGATATGTTTGCCGACATTCCTAATGTTTTCTGAAAGATATCTGAAAGATTGTCGAAAGCAATTCTAACCGACTAATCGCACAGATTTCTCACACAAATCTAAAAGAATTTCTAGTCTTACAAAAATGTGAAATAAAGTTAATTGAGACTTTTATATGTAGACTGTTCTTTATTTGTTTTATCTTAAAGTACATAATACAGACATATGTTAATAAAGTTATCTTATAATTATATCAATATTTTTTAATTGCTTACAACTTCTCTTTAGAGTTTTTTAGCTTTGGACAAGTTGAAAATATTTTTACAGATCGTCCACGTATCCTATAGTTCTTGTTAAATCTGGATATCTTAAATTAAATTAATTTAGTAAACGACAACAGAAACAAAACTCTTATAATTTAAGACTTAAGGTACGTTCAGACTGATGAAATATTTGAAAGCAAACATCAAATATTTCATTAACGTAGTCTGAACACAAAATATTTTTGAGTATCAAATAAAATAACAGCTGATTTTGAGCAAATAAAAGTATTTGCCGGCAAACAAATATTTGTCCAATGTGAACATAGTGTGAACACAAAAAATCAAATATTTTAGTAATTTTTGAGCAAACATTTATTTTATATTACAAAAAAATTGTAAGAGCAAACAACGACAAATAATTTTAGCCATATTCCGGATAGAAGCAATTTTTCATGTAAGTTTTCGGATTCTTTACAATTTTAAAGATTTTTTATAATTATTAGACTTTGCTTTCGTGCCGCTATTAGCAAATTTTTGCGAATTACCGCTAAGTTAGCAATTTTTATAGAATTTTTGCCATTCCTTATAGTTTAAGGCACTTTTACTAAATTGTATGGCTTGTTTGAAATATTAAATTGGTTCGCGAATTCTCGCTATTTTTGCAACATTTTTTTTTTTTTTTGTTTTTCCCCTACATTTTGTTTTTTAGACGATTTAGCAATTTTAAATATATTTTAGGGTTTGTTTCCAAGTTTGAATTTTTCGCAAATTTTAGCCATGCTCGCGAATAAGCGATTTTTCACTGTGAATCTTTAGAGCTTTAACGATTTTTAATAATTATTATGCTTTGCTATCATACCGCTATTAGCAAATTTTTGCGAATTTCCGCTAATTTAGCAATTTTTATCGAATTTTAGGCACTTTTAATAAATTTTATGGCTTGTTTGAAATATCTATATTTTTCGCGAATTTTCGCTATTTTTGCAAAAAAAAATTTTTCCCGTCATTTTGTTTTTTAACTGATTTAGCGACTTCAAATATATGTATGGGTTTGTTTCCATGTTTGCAATTTTTCGCAAATTTTAGCCATGTTCCCGTTACCCATTGTCTTCCAGTTTTTTTTATCTTTTACATTCTCCTGTTCTAACACTATAAAAGATGCTGCTCCACAGAATAAACAAATAAATTAGCTTTTGCGCTAATTTTTACTATTTGTGAAATATATTATTATTTTTGAACACTTTCATTAAATAATTATTTGATGCACATATTTATTTTAGTCTGAACGAATGGCAAACATGATTTAATTTATTTTATTTGAAACTATTTGCCAAATGTTTCAACAAACAAAAATTGTCAAATATTTGAGCTTAGTTTGAACATTAAACAAAATATTTTTTTGTTTCACACAGTTTGAAGAAAATATCAGAACAAATATTTTCGTCAAATATTTCATTAGTCTGAACGTACCTTTACTAGTTTGATTATTATTATTTCTTATTTATTCATCTTCTATCGTAGGCAGTTCTAACTGAGGTTGAATTGAAATTAAGAGCTTTGGGTATTTCAACTCAATCAGGGAAGGTTCCACGGTTTTCTTTAGTGCAACAAATTCTTGTGTGAAGTGTCAAGATTTTGTTATTTTCTTCTCTTAGTTTTTTATACTCCTCCAAGTCGGCATAGTTTTGATCCTCTGCTATATTTAACAAGTTTTGAATATCTGTAAATATTGAAGCAGTTATTTTCTAATAAGTGTATTGCACAACAACGTTAAATAAAAGAGAAAGTACAAGAAAACATATTTTGCTTAAACACGGTCATCACCACAGTAAGTGTTTTCATCAATGTGATTAACATTTTAATCTGATGGACGACTTGACTTTTGACTTGAGGACCTGCTAATGAAACTAGAACAATTTTGACTAATATCATCATCGGTAGTATTGGGCTTGGTGGGCATCATCTATTTTTATAGAACTTTCTCAGAGACAATGTGGCTCCAATTAAGTTGCAATTTAAATTTGAGCTTCTTTTTTGATTTGTTTTTTAAAAGTTTGACGCGATGTACTTCTTTTTATCATTTATTCTTATTTTAGTTTTCCTTTTTTTACTTATAAATTTTTCCAAAACTTATTTTTTATTTTATTTTATTTTTTAAAACTTATTTATTCTTATTTAAAAAAATTGTAGGCGTTTATTTTTTATTTTTAATACTTTTTTAATTAATTTAATTAATATTAAACATATATCAATTTTTATGACAATTTTCATTATTATAACAAAAAAAAAAGTTCCGTAACAAGGGCTTAAAAAACACTTTATAATCACTTAGACACGTATGTATGACTTCAGCATAGTATGCAACTAGTATGTCGACTAGAGAGAGCGTTCTCAATAGTTTTGTTCACTCCTCACACATATAGATTCTGTGTGAATTCAACGCACATAAAAACAACAAAAACAAAATAAAATTTGAAATTTTTCTATATAAAATTTTTCACAATATAACACTTTTTGTTTAATTTTATGACACAAACATATAATAAATAATTTTTTCTAGCATTTTTCTAGCATAATTTTTTACAAACTAAAAATGTTTAAATACATTTTTTGACACTTATTTTTTCTGTTGTTAATATTATTAAAGCCAGCAGAGTAGTATTTTGTAGTATGAAAAAAACATTTGGAACCTAAGATCATTTAAATATTTTCCGATATTTCAAAATAAAAATTAAACAAAAATTGTTTTTAAAAGTTTAAAAATGCAGACAGTATTAAATAAATTGAAAATTTTTCTAATTAAGAAAATTTTATTTTAGGAAATTTTTTTTTAAGGGGTGAAAATAGTTTTAACCACCAATACATTTAAAAAAATCTTACTAATATAAACATGAGTGAGGTACCACTTACATTTGAGTTAGGTACCCGTCAAAGAGTCGGCTACTAGTTATATACTATGGACTTCGGTCAGAAATCAATTAGATACATCGGCACAAAAAATCCCCCGATATATCCATGCGAAATCGATCAGAAAGCGGCCAGACCAAACGTATATTTAATTTCAGACAGAAACCTTAACGAAGTCTCTCAGAATGAAGTCAGATATTTGCAAGAAATGTCTGATTCACACAACGTCATAGTATTTTGCTGGCTGGGATTTTCTTCAATATGCTTGTTTTTTCTATTTTAAGAATTTTGTTATTAATTGAAAGAAACTTGAGTTGTCATAGAATTTTATATAACAAAAAATAAATAAAATTTTATTCTTTTTCATGCAAAATTAAAATGAAAAAAATAGGAATGTAGTATAGCTGGTCAAAAATGTCCACCATGGTTTTAAAGTTTTAAAAAAGTAAGTGGCTTCAACCCTCCTCCAAACAAAACTTCCAAGAAGCCCCTAGACCACCCTTCCCCCTGGAGATGATGATAGCATCAGGGCAAAGGTCAGGTAGCCGCTACTTCCTGGAAATAAAGGTAGGAATCAGTTAGCAATTGGCAAGGTCTCTCACCACTGCACCAAATACACAGAATTTGTACGAAAGAGAAAATTTATATGTACATTTTACAATTCACTCCTTTTTTTGTTTGTTTCTTCAGCTTTCGTTCGTTTTCTTAAATACTAAAAAAGTGAAAACATCGTTTTTTGTTTGTTATTAAATATGGCAATATTATTAAACAGCTTACAGCTTCTTAGCAAACATAAAAAAAAAATAGAAATGATTGTGGGCGAATCTAAAATAAATTAAAAAAATTGTTAAAAACTAAATTCAATCCTTGAAAAAAATCGCTAAATATCAATATGCCCGGTGCATCAATTATTGGAGCTATGACAGAAAACAGAAAAGAGCAAAAAAATCAGACAATGCTTTTTTCTTTTATGTTCACCCTTTTTTATACCCTTCAGTTTCTTGTTCAGTTTGTAAACTGTAAGAAATATATAAAATTTTATATCCAAACTGGTTTTGTCTATTTTTCAAAACACATCCCAGAAAAAATGGGCTCCATATGAATGCATACCTCAAATCGCTTCAAACCTGCTGATGGGATGCCTGATTTTTGTATAGAGTGTTCCCGGTTTGGAGGACTATTTTCTGCTGACAATAAGCGCTTCTTTTAACACAATAAAACATGCAAATAAAGCACTCCTAAAGTGCTTTTTTAAGGGCTTACTATATTAACATATTTATTAATGTTTTGCTTTTACTGGTTTAAATGCCTTTTTTAAGCATTTTCGTAAACCATAATGGGGGGATTCACAAGGTGTGCTATCAAGTCATATCGTCATAATGTCCTAAATAATATTTTACTAGTGTTTAAAAAAAAAAATATTGTTCTGTTTCAAACAACATAAAAAAATATTTTTTTTTTTAAACAATTGTAAAATATTATTTATGACGATATGACTTGATAGCACACCTTGTGAATCCCCCCAATATATTTTTATTTTTTTCTGCACTAAAATAGCAGCTGTTTTTGTATATTTTATTCGTTATCATTTACTTCTGTATAAGAGCTCTCTTATTGAAGCGCTCGATTATGCGCTTTTTCTCTAAAGTGCTTCAAAAACCACAAATTTTTTTACTGGGATCTTAAGCAGTTCTGAAATTCTGTAACCTTTAAACGACAAAAAATTTTAGTTAAGTAGTCAAAAATCGTTAGTAAACGATACCTGTTGCTAAGAGCTATTCTGTAGTGAGATTAGAAAAATGTTTGTCGGTAGCTAACGACAAAAAAAAGTTATTGTTAAAAAATAACGATAATAAATGTATTGTTAACTGCTTTAAAATATAAAGTAAAGAAGCCAATTTTTAATACAAAAAAGTAAGAAAGTATAATCGACCCTACTAGCTTGAGTAATATTTTATGATTCATGACAGTTTTAGGCTAACTAAAACGTTTTCAGGAGGTGAATTTATATTGGACCCATGAAAAAATTTTGTAAAGAGATTTCTGGTATTAAATTTCAATATGCAGCAGTGAAATTAGTTAATGTGTTTACAGTGAATTTCAGAAGGCTGCGTAATATGGAATTTAAGGTAAATTAATGACCGTATATAGCAAAATTGCATGACAATTTTTATGCCCATAAAAACAAAATTTACCGCAATTTCTGCTACGGTTTTAGGCGTATTTAGTAAATTTCCTAGAGTGGGCTTTATATGCGGCCTATGGTAAATTATGAAGCGATCATTACGAAGTTTATTAGTATGATTTCTAATCCTTTAAAACTGTGACGTATTAAAGTTTATTATGATTATATTATATATTAAGGTCTTCGACGTACTAAATGGTTTCCCGATAGTAGGCTTTATGTGTGGCCTATGATAAATTACATGAAATTTTAAGCTGTGAAGCATTAAGTTGTATTATGATAGCGGTATTTATTACGGTTTAAGGCGTACTAAACTATTTTTTCGGTAGTAGGCCTTATATATGGCCCAGGGCAAATTAGGAACCGATCTTCATTAAATTTAACACTATGATTTCCAGTCATATGGAACGAATTTGTGCAAAATTTTACATCATTCCGTGCATTATTCCACCATTTAGATTAGATTTTGTAACAAAATTATTAATTTTTTAGGGTGGTGGTTCCACATTTTGATTCATAGCTTTGATCCTACTGAACCGATTTTGCTGGGCTTCAATCCCAAACTGGTTAGGGTAAGTAACTACAAGCAATTTTACATCAAGTTTACTATGTTAAACCAATATTACGTTAAACCCCATCCCAAAAACTGCCCTATGAATTTCATAAAATTAAGAAATTTAGTTTAAAGCTTGTGCATGAGCGGCAGACGCGGATCCAGCTTGAGCCCTAGGAGGGGGGGGGGGGATTTTTTATGATACAAAACAAGTAAAAAAAAATTTTTTTAAAAGTTTATTAAATCGATATGTTTATATTATATTAAAAAAAAAATCAACAATAAGGTCAAATAAAATATAAGATCAGTTCAATATAAATTAAAATAATTTAATCTTTTTAAATAACGTTTTGGCTATAAAAATAATTTAATTTATTTTTAATGTTTTTTTTATTTGAAACAATTTATTTGACTACATCATACTAAATTGTTTGACCAATTATTCGATCAAAAAAAAAAAAGCATATGCAATTGTTAACAAAATTTTGGAAGAAGGAATATGCTTCACTAATTTTAAAATTAAGTTATGAATTTTAGTCGAACTGTTTGGGTTTTAATCTAAAGATACATATATAACTATTCTGGTTTAAGTTGATTACAGCTAATTTTTTGATTTAAATTATTTTTATTTAGAAAGGAATTTTAAAGCTTATAACAATGGAAAGGCAAAAATAATTTTGACTGCACATACATACATATACATTGTACCTCCATTCGTAAATGCGCTAATGCCACAATTTTTAAATTAAGTTGTTGATGCAGTTCAATAGAGTAAACAAAAATACATCGTTTAAGGAAAAAATACAAATATTTTTTTCTAGTTCTTGTTTTGCAACGATATGTAAAAGTTTTAAGTCCAAAAATGCTAAAGAAAAGGCGCTAGGGCCCATTGAAATGTGAAAATTTCAAAAAAAATTTGTTAATATTTGTTAATAGTCAACATTGAAATAAATAAAATAATTTTATAGTATATTTTATTTTTTTGCAAATTGACATACTAAAATGTACATTAAAAGGAAAAAATATATAATAGAAAAGGTGATAAGTCACAAAAAGCTATACAAAACATAAATGTATTATTTTTAGTTGGTTTGCAAGCCAATAAAGAGTCGGCAATGAAACAAAACTGGATTTACAGACTTCAAATATATTCAGAACTAAAGACCTTAGAAAATTTTTTCTCTCTCCTATAAAATTTATTCATTGGACTACATCCCTTACGAATGAAGTTAATAATATATACTTATATAGGTACATTATATTAAAAAAGAAATTACGGACTCACTATTGTTTCACTCATTTTTATGTATTTTTGTATATCAAAGAACTTTTTTTATTAATGCACTCGAAATTTGACAGTTATATAATTCTTCTTTGGTGAACTTTTGCTACACCAATACATATATTCATATGTATATATGGGAAGGTAGAATGGCAATGCATATAAAATTCCAATTCAAATCCTACTATTATGAAAATTTGATACGAAAAACGGTTATATTCAAATGTTTCATAAGCAACTTTTTTTTTTATTATATTCAACATTTTTCATTTTTCGAATTTATTCTATCAGCCATGTCACAGAGTACAATTCCGTTCGGAAACGGAATTCATTCCGTATTTTAATGCTTCAGAAAATTACGGAAAAACTTTGCGGAATGAAACCATGTTTGTTTTTATGAACGGAATGGGAGTTTTCTGTATATTGAAGGCCAAAAAACCTTTCAAAATATACTTTCTCTCAATAAAGAAATATGTTTTCTTCGGTTTTGAACGGAATCATTTCGAACGGAATTGTACTCTGCGACATGGCTGTATGAGTTAAATTTCAGTTTTGTATTTTATAAAGCTTTTTGTAATAGCTCTATTCCTTAAATATTTTTTTTTTTTTTTATAAATTTAACTCAGAATAAATTCCTTCCCCCCCCCCCCCTTGAATCAGCGCCTGATGTAGGGTAAACCTTTTAATAAAACTTATTCATAACAGACAAAAACTCGGCTTATTTTTTATACACTCGTATATATAAGAATAAAAGGAAAAACAGTAGTTTTTGTAAAAACTGGGTAACTCCTTTATTTCGTAAAATATGGGTAAATTAACGTGCTGAGTGAAATATTTTTTCTTCCATACATGATTAATAAAGTTACCTTAATTCCGTAATATATAAAAATAAATTGAAGAAAAAGGTTTTTTTGGAAAAACTATGTTACTCCATTTTTCGAAAAAAAAAACAAGGTAACTGACGTTATAATGTACAAAAATGAGTTCAATTGAACCAAAAGTCTTTAACAGTATTTAAAATTATGTTTTGTTTAATGCGCATGCATAATAACATAAATTCCTCTTAAATAATAAGTAGTAATATATGGTTAAAACTTGAAATGTGTTTCTTTCGTGTTTTAAAAAAATGGAGTTACCTAGTTTTTAAAGAAAATGATGTTAGATATTTCCAGTATGAATGTATGTTTAACATTTGCAAGAACATAGCACAATTAAAAAAACCCATCGTATAGTAAACGCCATAAGAAAAACCTTTGAAGAAAAAAAATATTGTTCCGCCCTCTTCATCGATGTTTCTCAAGCTTTTGATAAAGTCTGGCATGAAGGCTTATTACATAAATTGAAGCTAAATTTACCAGTTAACACACACAAGCTGTTAGAAAGCTACTTAGTCGGTCGAAAGTTTATTATTAAAGAAGGTGCTTTTATAAGTTCTCCTCAGCCAATTGACGCTGCAGTCCCTCAGGGAAGCATCATGGGCCCACTGTTATACCTAATTTATACCTCAGACATGCCAACAAACAACCACACCCTAACTTCAACATTTGCTGATGATACAGCTTTTTTAAGCGTGCACGAAAACTGTCATGAAGCTTCTCGCTACTTGCAGGATCATATATTTGAACTGGAAAAGTGGTTAAAACAATGGAGGATAAAGGTTAATGAGCAAAAATGCGTACATATAACATTCATCTTGCGTCGGGAGTCATGTCCCCCTATTAAAATCAATAATCAATTAGTGCCCCAACAATCGCATGTAAAATATCTCGGAATTAATCTAGATCGGCGTTTAACATGGAAATGCATTATAGAAGCAAAACTAACACAAATGAAACTAAAAGCAATTCAACTTAATTGGCTTATTGGAAGAAACTCTGTTCTTAGTCTCGATTGTAAACTTCTACTTTACAACTCGATCTTAAAACCAATTTGGTGCTACGGTATTCAGTTATGGGGCACTGCCTCGGCTTCTAATATCGAAAAAATTCAAAGGCGACAAAATAAACTTCTTCGAATAATCACAGCCGCTTCCTGGTATGTTAAAAACTCAAATATTCACAAGGATCTCAATGTGCCGTTAGTAAAAACTATTATTACGAAGTATGCAGTAAAATATTTAAAAAGACTTGAGTCGCACCCAAATCCCCTAGCTCGAAATATTTTAAATTACAGCGACCACTCTAGATTAAGGAGAAGAGACACAGCAGGACTCATCAGACAAGAAGAGCGGTAAACATCTACATATGTGAACAGAAACCGTGAAGAGAAAAATTTTCGTCTAGCATTGGCAGGACAAAAATAAAGTATTAGTATAAGATTTGATTAATTATTGTTAGTTCATATTTAATATATGAATATTCAATAAATTAATAATGAGAAAAAAAAAATTTGCAAGATCTTCCATGCGTTCCTCAGAAATGTATACAAGTGTACAACGCACTGTTGGGAACTGACAAAACTTAAATTGTACGTACTGACTCAATGGCAAAATTGTACCAAATTTACATAAATTGTACCAAATTTCGCTATAAAATAAAAAAGCATTAGTAATTCATCACAATTTTATTCAATAAAATTAGAAACAAAACAAGTAAAAAGTATAGTCTATATAGTTTGATATCGAAAACCACAGAATAAAAAGACAAATTTTCGAGAGTGTATTGTTAGTCGATTCGACTAACAGCACCTTGAAATATTATGCAGTATTCCATAAAAATGTGCCTTAAAAATATTCAAAAAAAATATATTTTAGCAAATAATAAAAAAAAAAATCTTGTTTGTTTTCAATTTAAAACAAGGCGAAAAATTTATTTTTACCACTAAGATTTTATGAGGTAGCCCAGACAAGAGGAGCGCAAGAAGCGGGAGTAAAACCGAAGTTAGTATTCTAACTGGTCATGCACAACATCACCAAATTGGACGGGCAGAATATGACAAGTGTAGAGCGTGTGGAGAGGAGAGCGAGACGCTGGAACACTTTCTCTGCTACTGTCAGGCATTCGTCGAATAACGATCCACACACTTCGAGAGCGATGTCATGTTGGGCTTGGGATCCCGGAAGAACGTTGAATGGAAAACCTTAAGGAATTATCTCCGGGAAACCGGACGTTAATCCCTTCTCATGCACTATCCACCTAAATCCCCATGTTTCTTCTTAAGGAGCGCACTACAGGCCCGATAGTCGCCTAGGTGTATATGGTATAGATATGAAGTTGCATCTTTAATGCTTCGTCCTCCTTTCGACCTAACCTCACCAAACCTAACTAATATTTTGTTTATAGATACGGAAAAAATCAGTAATATATACATGTTAGTCGTTTGGACTAATGACACAGCGGAACAAAATTTTACTTTTTGTATGTTGATTGGAAGTTTGATGCAATTTTTTTTTACTAGTATGAGGTCGCAAACAAACACACATTAAAAAACGTTATTTTTGAATGGAAATCGTTATTTAATTGTCTCAGTAAACTGGAAATAAAATGAAAAGTTGTGCACCGATTACAGTAAAATAAAGCTGATTTAATTCGAAATATGTTAAGCTTACTGTTTTTATACCAAAACTGTAATTTTTGACGAAAATTAAGTTTTTATGAATTTAAAAAATAAATTTTTTTTATTAAAAACTTGTTCGTTTTTTTAAAATAACTTCAACGATATCTCTGAAACTACTGGGCAAACTTAAAAACAATGTAAGCACGGCTTAAAGATGATATTGTTAGCGAATTTTGGTGTTATTTTCAAGTTATTGCACTATATGTAACTGAGTGCAGATTTGAATTCAGCGACCCCAATAACCTTAAAATCAACATTCAGTTCTTAATCAATAAAATTTTGTTCCCTTGTGTGTATTAGTAGGGTATTCATTCGGTTAACCGATTAACGGTTAACCTATTAATTACTACCCGATTAACTGATCGTTTAATTTAAAATTGGCTATTTTCGATTAACGATTAAACCGGTTAATTGCAGTCGATTAACCGATGTAGCGAAATTTTAAATTTTGTGTAGTATTATAACACATTTCCTAGTATTTTTGATTATTTGATTTCGTCTGACAAAAGGTTTAGAAAATTTTTTTTTTCGCACAAACAAAGAAGGTTACCAACAGCTTTTTGTTTCACGTACTTTTTATATGAACGTATGTGTTTAGTTATTTGTTTCTTCTCATATCAATCTTTTAACAAAATTACCCGAAACAATTAAAAGTGTTAAACATTTTAAAAATTAAGACAGGACTCTAATTACAGGACTCTAATTAAGAAAAGGGCTGCGAAATTAGATATTCTGTATTAGGGGTTGCTTTCGATTTCTTCAACATCTACGATAAATGACAGAGTTTTTTCAAAGTCAAGTTTTATCAAAACTATAGAAAATAATCGCTTAAGTCCCAAACATTTAAACCAAATTATTTTTCTAAAAGATTATTTTATTTTCTTAAACTATTAAATTAACTAATAAAATAATCTCATAGTTTATTTTTAATATTAAAAAAATATGTATTACATATTTATGAATTATTCTTTTTTTGCTCGGTTAGTTCTAGAATCGTAATGTTTCTTATGTTGTTGTTTTTTTTATTTATAAACTCCAAATAATAAATAATTTATAAATTTTTGTATATTGAAATAACTTAATTTATAATAAAACTCTATTAATCGGTTAACCGATCAATAACAAAATTAACCGATTATCAACCGATTAAACCAAAACCTCGGTTAATTAATCGAGCGATTAACCGATTAAAGCAAAAGGCCGATTAAATGTATACACTAGTGATCAGTGCTTACGTATTAAAAAAAATAACGTTTGTACTCTAGGGTTAATACTTGTGGCTTACAAAATACTTAGTCATCGTCCAGACTTGCAAGTTTGTTGCAGAAGGTGAGAAGATTGGGGAGGGGTTATTAGTTTCATGTACTCTGCAATTCTGTTTTGCTTTGTAATTCTCACACTTTTCAACTTGAAATTGGCTGTAGGTGTATTTATATTTGTATACAAAATATAAAGAGGAGAAAAAGAAAGACAAGATGGAAATACAAAAATTGCAAGACTGGAATTTAATAATCTGGTCACTAATGCAAAGCAAAACTTTTAAAAATTTCAAGTCTGGTCGATGACTTAGCTTAGAAAATATTTGCATATTTTTCTAAGCAAAATAATTTAATAATGAAAAAATCACTTAAGAACTTAACTTTCCCGTGTTATTGCATTTTGAATATATCATTAATTTAATTTAGAAAAGGCGTATTTATTAAAACAATTTTTTAAGTTTGAGATATAAAACTTGATAAAAAGGAATATAAAAAAAAGGTTATGTATAGTTTTAGAACTATAATAAATAAAGGAAAGGTCTTATATTTCTTTAAGTTTTAAAAAAGTCCTGAAAAAAAAAAGAAGAAGCCTGGAAAGAAATTTAGAATCAGTAATTTGATAAAAAGATTAGTTAAAATTTAAATTTTAAATAAAAATCCATATTTGTTGAATTTTTTCCTGAATTTTTGTGAATCCTTTCAAATTTCAAAAATGTTAAATTTTTGCCAATATTGAGAATTAATAAATCAATTTTTATTTAATTATTTAACATTAATATGTTGACCTAAAAAGTAAAAAAAAGCGGTGAGTAAAGGGGGGACAAAAAAATATGTGAAGATGGGTAGCAAGGATCTGCTTAGGGACATCCAGTTAAACCCGAAAGTAGGATGTACGGTGGGACAAAAGTTCCCAAAGGGAGGGCAAATATTAGGCCAGCCACCTGCTTAATTATATGTAAAGTGTGTCTGTTTGTCCTTTAGTGTCGCAACAACTTACCTGCTTCGGGTCCCAAATATTTTTTTTCTTTTTAGTTTTTCCCCAGCTGGTATGATTTTTTTTTGTGCCCGGGATTACTGCCAACAGGTCGGCAAGAACCACCCCATCCGGCGAGCTTAAGCCGCGCAATACGCCAGCATACCAGCGCCGCCGATAGTCTGGCCACACTCACTGGTTGTTGTGTAAACAGCAACCAGCTGGTATTTTATCCCCGTCCCGTGTAGTAGATTCTTTTTATTATCAAGTTTTATATCTTAAACTTAAACAAATTTTTATGTCACCCACGCCTTTTATAGATTAAGTTACGATATTTTTTATTTATAAAATTTAATCTTACAGTTAAAATCAGTAATATTTCTTGCAGAATTTTGAAAGACCAGAGAACGTCTTTACTTAATCAAAACCATAAAATATATTCTTTTCCGTTCATACAATCAAATTGGTTCAGCACACACATTCGCTGTTGGTTTTAAATCAGTCAAATAATGCGAACATGCTGGCTCTGTGATTTTAATCATCGTTAACAGTGTGGCCATATTCAAAAAAATTTTATAGCTAAAGATTCTTTAGAATTAGGCAAAACAATCCTAAATTGTTTATATTATCAAACCTATAAAAAATATTTTTTTCCATTATTTCCCCCTAATAACACTTTTTATACATCAATTCAATAAACCAAAGCAATTTAAAAAGCAACAATAAAATATTTATTTAACATAAAAGATCTTAGGGCCATTATTCAATACCGACTTGAAAAAAGTATTCCAAAAGCACCGTTGCTTTCCATATTTGTATAATATAAAAAGTATTCTGTTTTATAAAAAAAAAAATACTGAAACAAGAAATATTTTGCCATGCACCAATAACAATAATAAGTACAAAAAATATTTTGTTTTTAATTTTTTTTAACACAGCAATGTTCTTGCGTGCGCAAAATATCCAACCAATTGTGTACAAACTTGCTTGCACAAAATAATGATGGTTTACACTCTTCAAGTTTTAGCCTTAAAGTCTTGAGATTTTAGGCGAGAAGGGGAAGGAAAATGTTATCTCCTTTCCTCTCTCTCCTAAAAACTCAAGACTTGACGGGTAAGACTTGAAGAGTGTGAACCAGAACTTAGTGTGTACATTTAAATGCACGTTTTAATTTATTTCTTATAAAATAAAACAGCACTTATAAGAATAATTTTCGTGGCATGTCTTTGACTTCTTTTATTCGTTATTTACTGTATAAATGTTGTTTATTTAAACCCTTCTTATTCCTTCTTATTGTTATACAAAAAGGTTTGTCTTTTAATTTTCATTAATTATAATTTTCCTGCCTGCTAGCAATTACCACAATTAAATTCAATATAAAATTTTTAATTAAACTCCTTACACAATTTCAACTGCCATTATCATTGTACTTTTATTGTATATCAAAAAGTATTTACCATCCCCGTTAAAAAACAGGCAATTTTATTGAACTTCACTTTAACTCCCAAAAAATCAGTTGATTAACAACAACAAAGCACTACAAATTCCTTAACATTATTCCCAAGGCGAATACATTTTTTAGGCGAATTCGCCTTGATTATTCCCTTACTAATGTTGTTGTTGTTGTTGTTGTTGTTGTAGTAATTGCAAATGTATTTATATATTTCATATATTGCAGTCAGAGCTGCCATTGTTGGTTATTTCTAACCAAAATTGGTAATTTTTTCCCCCAATGTGGAGATGTGAATATTTTTTTCATTTTGGTTTCGATTCGAAGGGAATTATTTACGGCTTCGAATAATGTGTACTTTGTACAACGATTTTCTCATTGTTTGTTTCGAACGAACGAAAATAAAAAATCCTTTGAAAACAGCTACCATATATTTTTGTCAAGATTTTTGTAAACAAAAAAATTACCAAATGTGATTTTTATAGTAGAGACGGCCATTTTCTGAAATTTATATAAAATGATGTTTTAATCGATGGAGATTTTTAAAATTAAAATTTTAAAAATCAATGTTTGCAAAAATTGCCTGTTACTTAATGTCCACAAAAATGTATTAGACCGACAAACTGTCCGTTAACGATTTTGGTTTTCTCATTATACCGACAGAAACATTATTTTCAGTTGGCAGCACCTCTCAAAATAAATGTAAAAGTTGGGAGTCAGATGATTGAATTTATCTGTACGGCAAATAAATTTCAAATAAATAATTGGCAGATGAGTGCCGGTCAGCTTTGCGACAGAATAGAAGCAAATGAGGCATTGAGAAAATTAAATTTCTTTAATGTGCAGTTTTTCGTTGGGAAAAAGATAATCTTCTAATGAGAAAACGGCCATAAGAGTAGTAATGATAAGTGGTACTTAAAGTAGAAAGTGCATAACATCACGCGGAATCGATTTCAGAAAAGTACACAAAAGTAGTTTAAGTATTTCTAAAAACTTGAATAGAAGTAAAAGGTTCTTAGCTTACATTAATTCCAGTGGTATATCTTAATACATATATTGAAATACACATATGCAGGAATATTAAAGATTTTTCAAAAATAAATTGATATATAATCTATAATTTTAGAATTTATGGATTAATATAATTTTAGAATTTACTGTAAGAAAATGGGGTGAATTTAAAAATTTTAAATTTAATTTTTTGTATATTTATTTCATATTTTTTGGCAGTATTTTTACAAATTTACAAATTTCGTTTATTGTAAACGAAATATTCCAAAAATATACAGAATTTTGTATGGACATTTGACGGGGTTTAACTCTTAGAAAATAAAAATATTTCTTATGCAAAAGTCTCAAATAAATACAAACTTTTAATTTAAATTTCTCGTTATTTGTTTAATATTTACAAGAATTGCATTTGTTGTTTTGTTTTCTTAATTTGTAATTAATATTTTCCTATTAATTTTGAAAATTTTTTCATTTAGCAAAAGGCATTTCTAATTTGGTTATTTTTTTTCACATTTTGTAACTTTATCAAAAATTTTGGTTGTAAAAATGTTGTTTGTCGTGGCGGCACTGATTGCAGTAAATGTCAAAATTATGTTAACTTTAATGTGGACAGCACTTTTTTGAACATATTTATGGCCGGCGATTTATGTTGCAATAATTTTAAACCAATTTTCGTTGACAATTATTGCTAACATAAAACGTCAAATTTGGTTGTCAATTGAAAAAAAAGAAGCAAAAAGTAAGCAAATTGAGTGGGAGAGAAATTAATTTAAGTAAACAATAAAGTAATAAAAAGAAAATAATTAAAAATAAACACTAAAATAATTTTTTTTTATAAATAAACACTACACTAAAATTGCAAAAATAATTTTTGTTAATATAAATTTTTTCTTATTCGATCTTTATTATTTAAAATTATACTAATTTTTTTTAAGCTTGAGGTCTTTTTTTAAATAAAAATATTTATTTTATTTTAACAAGAAAATATGTTTAATAAAATTAATATTTTTATATAAAAAAAAAATTAATATACATTTAAATAATAAAGATCGAATAAAAAAAAATTATGTGGCGACACTTTTTACACCGCACTTTCTTTCTTGATTTAAGGCCCCTTTAGCCGACCGCAATCCATATCCATAAAGCAATCTATATCTTCTTAGCTGCCCTACAAGAAATGAATAACCAAAACGAAAAAAAAACCAGACTTGGCAAGTTTGTTGCGCAAGAAACTTGCCGAGAACAACAAGTCTGTACTAAGTTTTTTTTCCCTTACTGCGACCTTACTGCTGACATATACAAACCAAGAGTTGCGCTGCTTACCTACTCTGCTTTTATATTAACAAATTTTCCAACACACTTTTCGTATTAAAGAAACTAATTCTTTACTAAATTTTTTTCATTTACTGATAGAATAACCATTTAATTACATTTATTTAAAAAAATTATTAATTTTCAAACACTTTTTCTTATAAATAAATGTAAGTATTTAGAGAGCACCTTCTAAAACGTTCGCGCATTACAAAATTTTCTAGAAACTAAAGAGAAGAGGAAAAGGAAACCAAATAAACAGGTTGTGAAACAATTAGTTTTTATAATTTTAATAAAGAGGGAGTGGGGATAAGCAAGAATATGTCATTTAAATAGCACTATTGGTTTTTTTATTTGCAAGTAGTTATTGTGTGCAACAGTAATGTAGTGGTTAGTGCCAGGCGAATTCATGTACAAGGTTAACATCAATGTACATATTTTTTTGTTGCTTTCGTTGATTGATATGTCAAAAACATAAGCTTAGCACATTAAGAATATTCTAAGAAGCATAAAAGGTGATAAAATTGTATTAATGCAAGAAGTAGGGGGAAGAGGAATTAAATTATTTTGCAATAACAACGACAACAACAACAGCAGTAAGTGATTAATGGGAATATGTGGTGTTTTGTTGTTGTAAGTCAAGTGTTTTTTTTTTGGTTGTAAAAGTGGTGGTAAATGAAAATACAATAAAAATAGATTTATTTAAATAGTTGAAATTGTAAATAAAATCGAAAGTTGTGCACCAATTTCAATGGAAAAGAGCTCAATTCCTTTGGAATATATTGAGCTACATGCTACTGGATAAAACCCCAGCTCGTTATTGTATTTTTATTTTTTATGAATTCTTAAAAATAAAAAACTTAAAATTTTTTGTTTTTGGGTCAAGGTTTAATTTAGTTGAATATGCCAGTTGCATGAAAATTCAATTCTTGTTATTTCTTTATTCAACCAAAGACCAACCACACATCTAACGTAATAATTAATTGTACAACTTGATCAAATTTAACATAATGACTTCTCTGCACCTACTGAGCAAATTTAGAAACAATATTTGCACGACCTCAATATAATTTTGTTGGCGAATTTTATATTTTTTTCATTGATTAGTTATGCTATTATATGTGGTAAAAGTGTCTTTATTTTTTACGCAATGAAGATTTTATCGAAATTTGTAAAACTGTGGAATTAATTTTTGCCTTTCTTTTAGCTAATTTTTTAAAAAAAAAACACTAGAAGGTTTATTTCACCCAATTTGCACGATGATTTAAAAGACATATGTATCTCTTTTTTTATTTATTTTTTAAGAAACAACCAAATCCTTGTTAAGTGTTCAACATGTTTCTTTTTTGCAGTCAGAGTAGATTTTTTCTGATTGCCATAGTTCCTTTTTCGCATAAAAATATATAAAATTTTGTGACTCAGCATAATATTGATACATGTATGTATATTGATTTTTTTTATTTAAATTTATTTATTTTTCTTTATAAAACATAAATTAGTGGAACGAGGAATGTCAAAATAATCACAGAAAATACGATTCATGTTTTTTTCTCTACCCTGCTAAATTCTCTACACCGTACACTATGAAACGAAAAGACATGTGTAAAAAATAGGTGGAAAAATCATCATGAAAACTGGGTGTTCATAAAGTTTTTATTTTGCATTATAAAACAAATTTTCTATAAAGATATTTTAATAAGCCATTTATAAATCTTAATAATTTTTAAAAAATATGTGCATACAAAAAAGTTGTTTTTATCAATTAAAAAATGACTTAAAAAGCTTTTTAATTTAATTAATGTGATAATTGAATCAATTATTTTTTTAATTGATAGAAAATTAAAAATTTAATTTTGATTTAATTAACATTTTAGTTGTTTTGAAATAAATTTGTAATTAAAATATTAATTATATAACAAAAAATCTTAATTGACTTTTTTCGTTTAAAATAAAATAATTTAAACTTGTAGAATTGTTGTTGGGAATTGTCAATATTTAATTAACACATTGTTTGAAATGGCAAAGTTTTTTGATAATTATTATTTTCGAAATTTTGTGGAAAATCCAAATAAAATTTTTATCAAATTGAAAAAGGGGTGTTAAAACAATTGTGGAATATACATAACTAAATTTGCGTTAAAATGAAACAATTTTTTTTAAGGACAAAAATAAAATCTTTTTATTGATGAAAAAATTTAATTTGCATGTACATGTACATATTTTATTTTATTAATATGAACGTAAATCACTTACATATTTATTTTACATACAACGATTTAACAACAGATTTTGTAAGTAATATATATGCTACGAGGGTCGAACAGATAAATAAAATTATTTTAATATATTTTTTAGATACTGGTTTCTCAATATTTAAAGCTCGATTTCTATCAAGTTCCTAATTTTGTATTTTTAGTAAAATTCTAGTTGATCATTTTCAGTTATCATATAATTTTTTTACTGATATCTTTTTCAACATTTGTGCAATAGGGGGGGTTGTTAAAAATAGTGATACATTAGTTAAGGAAAAAGAAAATGTAATATTTGCCATAAGAATTAGCTGGATTAATTTGGCCGACAGGGCTTACAATCCATACCAAATAAAAATACAAAATTATGAACATGAAAGAAATAGAGATATGTATAAACATTGAGAAATAAGTATTTTTAAATTTTAGTTTTACATATTTACGGCCTATTTCACCAAGTTCAAATAAAACTAACTATTACCTTAAGTCCAGTTAATAATATGTCTTAGACAGTTATAACTGATAGTAATTTATAACTAAATTAAGTAAAATAAATAAGTAATAATCATTCATATGTATAATAATACAATGTATATGTATGTATATAATACTTGTAACTGTGAAAATCTTTTGTTAACTGCAAGTAAAATGAATAGTTAATTTAAACTGAAGTTGGTGAATTTGGCCGTTAGTATTATATATGTACATATACATTGTATTATTTTACATATGAATGTATATTACTTATTTATTTTACTTATGTATAATGACTATTAATATTATTATTTATTATAGCTTTAAATATTTTGTAATTTATACATATGTATATAATTTTAAACATTAATATGTTTAAATATTATGTTTTAGTGGTAAAGTTCTTATTTAAAATATGAAAGTATTTTAAAGTTTTTAGCGTGTAAGAATTAGCTACATATATGTACATGTTATTAGCTAAATAAATCTTAGTTTATCATATAAAGTATTTCTTGCTTTATAGAAGATACTTTAGCCTATTTTTTTAGTAACTGTAAAATTTTTGATTGTTATTGTGACCACCTGTCGTCCAAACTCTTCGCCATGGGATATTTTAACAAGAATTCAATATTTATCTGGATTTAAAGAAATTGTTAAAAACAAATGTACTTATACATATGTATATACATACATATAATAACAGGTTGGTTCGAAAAACTTACTAAGTAAAAACCAAAAGGCTTTATATAATCTGGCCATAAATTAAAAATTTTGGTGGTACTTGTTGACTCGGATATTTGATTAAATCGGAATGTGGCATATTTGCGCCAATATAGGTCGAATTCTTCTGCCGTGATGGATTCACTTTTAAGGTGCTGCAAGCATAACGCGACTTGTTTTTCTGAATCTTAATGATCGAAATTAAATGCAATAATATTAAATAAGTAATAGGTACATTAGGTGATATTATTTCACAAACCTTCTTAAATATTTTCCACATATGGAACTTCTTTTTTCAGGATATCTTTCGAAAGCCTCTTTAGATGGAAATTTTGTTATAAATTTTTCCTCTTCGTCCGTTGTTGTAGAGTTCCTAAAAAAATATTAAAAGTAGAGACGAAAACGAGTTTTATAAAACACATTTTTATACTTATTTACCAACTTTGTTGTTTCGGTAAAAATTTAAAACTGCTTTTCCATTGTAGGTATTATTAAGTATTTTGATGACAGAAATGTGAGGCTTTTTATTGAAATCTGAGCCGTGTTGCAATACATGTGTTTCACCTTGGATCTGCTCACTATTATTTTTCCATTTTCTAAATAATATTCGAAATTGACTTGATCTCCTATGCGGAAATTAAGGAGTAGCTTTTCAATGTGATATATTTTCAGCATTTTTAGAAGGTCTACAGTAATGCCTCGTTCTGTAAAAGGAAAAAAGTTAAGTTATTTTTATTCCATAATTAATGCTTTTGAAAATAGTACTTACCTTTTTACCTATCATACAAGTGGCTCAAATTCCATCTAGTCAAGAGGCAGTTTAAGTCCATATCAGTAAATATTTCCATTTTTAATGATAAATAATATTTCCATTTTTAATGATAAATATTTTTATAAAACTCCTTTAACTTAAGGAAATAAAATCCAGTTGTAGCCTTGTATTTTCGGTCGCTCGCAGTATAATAAGACTAAGCGGGAACTACTGCTTGGCACTTTCATAAAAAGGGGAAAACTTACAAAGAATTTAGGGTAAAAGCACCAGTAGTCGGCCATTTAACTTTTTTCCCATTCTCAACAGACGCTATCAAGATTGTGAGAGTAGTATTTTGTTGTCAACGATTTATTATTTTTGAACAATTTGTGTAGTTTTAGACTCAATTAACGGTTTTTAGAAGCTTAGCTATAAAAATAGAGTAATTTACGTTTTTTTCAACATGTACCATTTTCCCCAATAGTCGGCACACTCGTATCTAAGTTCGGCACTTTTTGCCCCAATAGTCGGCATAGGATTTTTAAGTAAGAAAAGAATAATATCGTTAAATAATTCAAGAATTTTTTTATTAAAACGTAAGTTATTTAAAATTAACATACATCTTGCTATTAGCTGAAAAGACCAACAGCACCGTAATGGTTTCTTTTTCGTTCCCTTTCTGGAAAGAATACACATTCCGATAGCCCTTGGGTGCTATAACTTTACCTGTTTAAGGACACAAACTGGTTAACTGTGGAATGCCGGATGTCTTTAAATGAGATTGCTGAGCATTCAGGGTTAACGCTTATATGGATACCTGGGCACTCAGACTGCCCGGGAAACCAGATAGCAGATGAGCTGGCCAAGGAAGGTGGTCGCATGGATGACACATTCATTGATCAATTCGTTGAAATGGCTCACTGTAAGTCACTCAGTCGGCGCGAGTATTATAGAATTGCGCAAGAGGGATGGACCTGTGAGTCCACCTGCTCCATATCCATGGCCTGGCTATGATGAACGGAAAACCAAATCTCTACTTAGGTTCAAAAGGAACCAAATCAGGACTGTGGTGTCGGCTATGACTGGATAATGGCCTGTTGGGACTGATTCTAGGAGAATGGGGGTGGAATTCAATGACTACTGCAGAAGTTGTCATGATGAGGAGGAAGAGGAGACTGTGCTTCACTTTCTCTATCAATGCCCTGGGCTACGGGGCATCAGGGAAAAATACCTGGGAGAGCCGATGTTTTCCTGCTTGGAGGATCTATCTAAAATAGAACTAAGATTGCTTCTTCTCTTCATTAGGAAAACGGATTGGCTCAAATCTGCAGTAACGCCATCTGAGTAACTGCTCTTTGGGATGGGCATTGGCGCTGGGTATCACAAAGGGATCGCTGAAGGACCCAAGTGAGCTGTCTCTCAATTGCTGCCCATGGAACCTAACCTTACCTTAGGACACAAACTAAAACTAGTTTCATCCCCATTAAATATTCGCGATGGATCAGAAAGTTTTGTTCAGTCAGAAACTTTTTTAGACCTTCGAACCATTTTCTGATGCCCTCTTCGGTTATTACAGCCCTCCCCTTGCTTATTCCTTCCGCTTCAGGAATTGCTAGGCAAGGATGCTGCTTTAATAATCAGCTCTTTCGCGGTCTACCATTTAAAAACGGTGTGGTGCGCTGGTCTTTAACTATTGCCTGAACAGTGTTCAACAAATCCTCGGCTTTTAATGGAAACCCGCATTTCGCCATTTCTTGGCACCACCTTACCAAACGCATTTCTTCGACGTTAGACAGTACCGTTTGTGGACCCATTCTCCTAGGACCTTCAGGAGCTCGGCCATATAATTTGTCCTGTATGGTGGAACGCATAACGACATATTTTTTACTTGCAACACGTATAGAAATTCTACCTTCTCTTATTTCGGAAAGCGCATTTTTAAGGAATCTTCAGAATATTGGTGGAAGGGTCGTTCCATTTTAATTTTATAATGGTCTGAAATGCCAAAGAAATGAATCCTAATTTAATGCCTACCAAAATATTATTTTGTTTGGCTAGATCCCACCATTTATAACCACTGCCGACATCAGAATACATTTTCTCCTATACTCGGCATCATATAAAATACTGAATAAAATGTATGCCGACTATTGGGTAAAGTAAAAAAAAACTCATTTTCTTTGCATTCATTATCAAGAGAGACGAGTAATATATAAAAGAGTAGAATTTGAGCTTAATAAGAGAAAATATAAATTATTCTAAAGTCGGCATCCCTATGCCGACTACTGGAAATCTGTCAAAATTTTGTCCCTAATGTCGGCAGCCTTTAAAATAAGCGAAATATAAATTTTTTTTATAAATTTATTTTCATTGGAGACTATATGAACGTCTATCTTCCTACTAAAAGCATTATGGTAAAAAAAAAACTTAATTTAGTATGATTCCTTACTTATTCCAACTGTCCTTGACACTAAAAAATTACTTAAATATCTGGCACTACCACGGGTGTTGAGAGGTTGTCACAGAACGACAAGCCAAATCGATCGAAATACTCATCCCAGCCAATACAAACTTTACATAAAGAGAATTAAGTATATTTTCTATTAAAAAAACGTGTTACTTATTTATATATTTGCCGCTATTCTTATTTATTTAACTTTTATAAAAAATTGGCCGACTACTGGTGCATGCCGAACTTAGGGGACTTTACCCTATGTGTTTTTATTTATTTATTAATTTTTTTAAACAATCAGAATACAAACTTTTTTTTATTTTTTTGCAGTTTTAGCTTTTAACATATTATAAAATTTTTTAAAACAATCACTTTTTTAAATATTTTTTGTCCTTTAATAGGTATAGGTACATAAACTTTGCACTTTCACATATGTATAACCAGCGTTACCGTTGGATGTTTTCAAAAAGTACCAAAAAAAAAGGGGATTTTTACAAGAAAAGTGGCACCAAAAAGGCGATTTAAGAAAAAAAGGCGGCACATGTTTTAAAATAGGAAGAAGTACACAAAATAATGTTTTTGCACGTGTTTTGTTTAATTTATTGAAAATTTCCAATAACATTATTAAATGGTAAAAAAATCCAGAAAAGATTATATCAGATGTAAGCAAAAACTTTTTTGTGTGATTTTAATTGACCTTAGCTTGCTGAATCCAAATCTGTTCAATGATTGGTTCTATCAGGTCTAGTTTTTTAAAAGCTTTTGAGTCATCCATATAATTTTTTTATTATTAAAATTTGACATTTTAATCATTAATCTAAAAGCCACGAGTATAAATAAAATACGGCATATTTCATGAAAATCGTAGGACAAATGTTAATTTTATGTATTTTTCATTGTTGTGCCAATATGTATATTTCATCATGACTTGATAGCGATATGTCCGATTTGGATTCTATTACTAGCGAATAATTTAGAATTAAATTCCCTTTTAGGCAATACCAATAGGGTTTTTTATTTTCAACAGTTTCAACGGAGATATTAAAAAAATAATGGGTAAATTTTTCAAAAATTTGAAAACAAAAATTATTAAAGCAAAAATTTTACATTTTTATAAATTATCGAAGCTAGGTATATAACGAATAAAATATGCCATAAACCATGAAAATGTTTATTTAAATGTTATATAAAAATCAAATATTGCGATTTTTGCCGAATTTTTCATAACGAAAATCTTAAGAAAATTAAATTTGTTGAATCTTGGCGATTTTTGGTGTATAATTTGTCACAAAGGTGAAAAAATCTGACAACCCTGCTTTAAACAGGCATAAGTATACGCCATGGTATAAGTATTTATTTCATCATGGTATACCGCATACGCACAAAAGCAAGCGGTACTGCCCAAGAGCACTATCTTGCGAATAATTAATATGTACACATGTTACATAATATATTCGCAATAAATGCATAAGCTTTTTACGATAGACAAAAAATCATTTCAGATAAGTCTGCTTACATACATACAATATATTAAAACAATTACTGTTTAAATAATGTTGGGAGTTGTAAAAAACAGAAAGTTCAAAAAAAAAAGTATCTCATCATTTAGTAAAAGTACCAGAAAAGTGGCAAGAATTACAAAAAGTATCACATTTGGGTGCATTTTGTAAAAGTAGCAAACAAGTATCCAAGCAGTCGAAAAAGTGGCAAATTGCTACTTTAGTAGCACCAACGGTAACGCTGTGTACCTATAACACTTCAATAAAAATTAACTTCTAATATTCTTGTCATTTTTTGTCATTTGGTAGGTACATAAATTTTTTACAGTTACACGATTTTTATACTGTACCGAATTTTTCAGTACTACAATAAATGATACAGGCGGCAAGTTTAAAAATTTTTTTTTCTTATATTATTGAATGATCAAAAATAAGCCGCATGCAGTCTGTAGTTAAAAATGTAAATGTGGTAATTATCAGCAAGAGAATAAGAACAGCATTCTTCTCACTATCAGATTTTACTCTCGCCAAAATCAACAAAAATTCAATGTAGCAAAAAGGTGGTGATTTTTGACGAAATGTCTCTTTTGTTGTTGTTGTTATTTTGGCTTGAGCCATCAAAGCATTGAATACAAAACAAGTTACAGTGTGAAGTGTATACTTTTCTTCTCTATATTTCAATAATTGATACACTACAATATAAAATAAAACGATGTATTTGTACGAATTACTACGTAGCATTATGTATAAGTATTTTTAAAAGAATGTGAGCTAAAATGAAATTCAAATAAAAATATTAATAAATCCAAACAAAAAAAGTTATAAAGCTTTGAACAAAAATCAAACATGCGTTTATTTGAAAATATTTTAGTAATCATTTTTTCTGTGTAGAAATGTCTTGCAAGTTGAGCTGCAACCCAGCGGGCAAAAAGGAGCACGGAAATGTCTTGCAAGTTGAGCTGCAACCCAGCGGAAAGAAGGAGCACGGATGCCCTCTAGAAGATCTCTGTATTGAAGTCAAATTCTGTAAATACAATTTTTAAAATGGGATAAGACTTTTATTTTGCGTGTCAAATTTCAAAGGCATAGTGGCCCGTATCTGTTCAACTGATTTTCTTGTAAATCGGTATCAGGTTTAAAATACCTCTCCTTTACTTGCACTGCCAACCTGAAACCTAAGTACCAAACTGTTTAATCCGATTTCAAAGTCAGGTTTAGCTATTATGGCATTTGTAAAAGGTTCTGTATAAAATAATTTAGTTTGGCTTCCACAATTAGATACAATTCCCAAATAAGCACGTTGCACATCCTTAAGAATATCGAATAAATAAATTTATTAGATATAATATATAAATAGAGTTATTTAAAAAAAATTCAAGTTGTTTTGGTTTAAAGCATTTGTAATGAAGTATAGTCAAAAATTTAGACATTTAGACTTAAGAATTAATAATTCCCCGATACTGTTACAGTTACGAAACAATTTCCAGAGTTTCAAAAATTAGTTGGGAAAGGAGCCATTAAGTTGCTAGCATTATTTGGGTTGAGTGTAGTTCGCTCCTTTCTTATCTTACTTCATGTTACTATTACATTTATTATTATTATTGACTCCATTTTTTGTTAATATCAACAAGGTGGTAAGTCTGTAATACTAGATTATAATATAAAATGCCATTCCTTGCCCCGAATCTAGTCATATGTTAGTCGATTATTCTGTGTATTAAAGAGTCTATCTAAGATGTTCTGGAGAGACATGGCCTCAAAATCTTCATCTTCCATAGTTTCATTAGCAATCATTTACTGAAATTCCTTAATCAAAACAAAAACTCTCTAAGTTGGCCCACCAATTACTTTAAATTTAAGAATTCATGATAGGTACTTCACAACGTTTTGATTTAAAACATTAATAGGTGGTCGATTACAGATGGCAACTGAACTGAAGTTGTGTTGACGACAGTGAAATTAGGCTACGCCGCTTATGTTAAACTATATATTTTTTTTTTTATTTTATATTTTAATATCAGCGGAGTCGCCTTGTTTCGCATAATAGATATCTTATGGGTCGATTACGGATGGCAACTGAACTAAAGTTGAGTTGCCATCCTTAATCCACTCATAAAATATCTATTAAATAATAAATACAAAAATAAAAATAATTTAGTAAATTTGCTTTATGATGACATGAATCATATTGGTTTCCATATTTCAGTTATATAATACAAATATAAAATAAAGTCATATAAAATTGAATTTTTCCTCAACTTCCTGACCACAAAAGGTTTATAAAACACTACTACAATCATTTAAAACTAAAACAAATTCTAATAACTTTGTTGTTGTTTCAAATGTATTTGTGCAAAAGAAATCGTGAAATTGGCAGTCAAAATAAAAACAAAAATGCACCGAGCACTAAAGAATTTTTCGCGTCGAAATATTTAAAAAGCACTAAAAACGGCGAAAAAAGCACCGAGTTTTTTCTTGCTGCCTTTTTGTGTGATTTTACTTTCCACTTCCTTTCAGTTTCTATAAATTTTAATGGTGCGTGAACTCTTAAGTGCCAGCTTTCTAATAAACTAATTAAATCAATAGGAAAAAACTGTTAGAAAATTTATAATTTTTATAAATAAATTTAATTTAATTGTTATTTCATTATTACATAAAGAATTATACAAAAAAGTTGTGTGTTTCGTGGTAAAATTCTGTCGAAATTTTGTTTCACCTAAAGCAGAGTTATAAAGCAGCGCAGTCTCTGTTGCAATGCTGTAGCTCGTTTCTGTATTTCTCGCATCGCAAATTTTCTCATATTAAGTGTGAAACAAAAAATTTCATCGTTTCTCGATTTGTGAGAAAAAAGTGTTTCTGTATTTAAATGCGAGAACAGACAACACAGATTCTGTTTTAACTGGAATACTTCCAGTAATTAAGTGTCAAATGCAAGCGAAACGTCAACGAAAGAAATATATATAATAAAAATAAGGCTGCCAGATTTAAAGATTTATCGACATTTTGACGATTTTTTTTTGTTCCAAAATTGGCAAAGTGAAAATTTGCTGATTTTTTTTCTAGTGACGATACAGTCTTTGAAATAAAACAATTTTAAATAGTTTTATATGTTTGTGTATTAGCCACCACAGAAAACCGATATCTTTTAAAACAAGGCAGATTAAAAAATGTATCGGCAAAAGCAAAATTTCGAAAGGAAACTTTTAATTTTTATTTGCTTGGATTATTTAATACATTTGTTTGTGTGATGAAAAGATTAAACTATTACCCCATTTTTCAGTCAATGCACTTTAGGAAATTTTTGCCTTTTACTTTGTCCAAAAGTGTTTATTTTATTTCAATATGATCTTTTGTCACTCCTTTGTGTGATTTCTGCAGGGAAAAATAGCAATCTGAAATTTTAATTTTTTTTTTTTTGATTATGTGTTTATATGATAAAAATTTGTGATTATATGATAAAAATCGAACAAAATTCGTCAAAATTAATTTTAAATTTTCCGAAAAAATAGACGATTTTTTTATTTTTTCTTATGATATTGACGTTTTTTTTACAAATTTATCTGGCAGCCCTGCATAAAACAAACAATGAAAGGCTAAAAAAAATTTAATAACAAAATGTAACAATTGTGTTTTATATACTTATTTTCATCATTTAAATTCTTTCTTTTAAAAAAAAATAAAATAATACACATTCTTATGTACATACATACATAATTTGGGCTCCATTTTTTTAAATTTTTTTTTCTCGCATCAATTTCAAATATGACTTATTTTGACAGTTCTTGTGAGAAACTTTTTGCAAAATATTGTTACAGAAACACTTGTTCTCACATCCTTCCAATAATTGCTGGAAAATTATTTAAATGACAGATAATTCTCGCAAAGTAAAAGTACAGAAACACTTATGTGAGAAAAATCATTTTTTGTTTCATATTGCACTGTTTTTGTCATAATTCACTTGTTTCATGCGGGAAATTTTACGATGCGAGAAATACAGAAACGGGCTACTGGTTGTGCTATTAAAATGAGAGTCGTGTTGTTCTGATCAGTGTTACCGCTGGATATTTTAAAAAAGTACCACACAAAAGGGATATACAGAAAAAAGTTGGCACCAACAATGGGATCTAAAAAATCATTTAAAATTAAAATAAGTACACCAAATTATGTTTTTCACGTAAGTTTTTCTATTTATTTAAAATTTAAAATAATTTTTACTAACTTGTATAAAAACATAACAAATACCATTTAATTATAACACTGGTCGACAAAAAAGAAAAAAAGTCGGTAGCAAGAAATTTGTTTTTCATTTTAATTGACTCGAATCCAAATCTGTTCACAGATTGGTTCTATCACGTCTAGTTTTTAATGGGCTAGACCAATATTTCGCTCACAATAAGGCAATTGTACTAATATGGTGTTCAGATAGGTTATTCTTTGGCGTTGCGTTGGGTTTGGTTTTACATGATTAGGGCCTTACAAATATTTTAAATTCAGGTGCAGCATTAACAGCAACATTGCTTTCGTTTAAAAAGTCGATGCTCGATAGCCAGTGAAAATCGTTGCCGGATGCAACTCATTATTGTCGTTGCTTATTGAATAAAATATTAAAAACATTTAATAATTTTAATAAATAAATAGTTATGTTCTCGTCAAAAAATGAACTGTTTTTGTTTGACTGTTTTTTTTTTGTATTCAATGTACTGTTTTTCCAAATTAAAAATCTGGCTACATGTAAAAAACACAAATGTTGTTGTTTAAATGTCATAGACTTTACTCTCCCTAATCTCCCCTTTATTTTCATTTCAAGCATAGCTGCCAGATTAAGCTCGAAAAACGTCAGATTTTGAGGAAAAAGTCCTCAAAATCGTCAAATTGACTAAGCTAAATCGTCACAAAAATCGTCATTGTAAAAAACCACTAACTTTTAACAAATTTTGAAAATTAATTGTTATTTTTAGAGTCCGTTGCTAATAAAATTTGAATATATTCTGTCCGTTTTTGAAACTAAAATAAAAATTTTCGTTTAGAAACTTAATACTACACACGAAAAAATGTTTCAAAAGTATTGCCATTCATAAGAAAATTAAGAAAATAAACTAACACCAAGAAATATCAAACAACTATTTTACACGTCGAAAATCTTGCTAAGGCGCTTAAGTCTGGCCTCGCCCTATGAAAGCTTTCTTTCAGAAAGTCTGAGTTTATTGGCAAGAGGGGAGGTAAGAAAATCATATTCTCTTCCCCTCTCACCAATTAATTCAGACTTTCTAAAAAAAAAACTTTCATAGTGTGAACGCAGACTAAAGAGAATGGTTGTAAACTGGATGTAGTTAAGCAGTACTAACTGATCAAATAGATCTCTTAAATAAATGCATCGTACTAAAAAAAAATCGAATTTTATATGAATTTTATTTTATAACAACTAATTTTCACGAGGATTTTTTCCCCTATTTTTAAATCATGGTTTTTTTACGTTTGTTAGCGAGCGGTGTAGAGAAGTAAGCAGGGTAGAAAAAAGACATTCCTCTTGAACTTATTTGTGTTTTTTAATTTATGTTTTATTCTTATTGCAAAGTGACAAGTGCTTACTCAAATATAGAAAAACAAAAAAATTTTATTAAAAAAAATCAAAACATATCAAAATTATGTGGAATAACGCAATATTAAATATTTTTATACGAATAAGAAACTAAGGAAATCAGAAAAAACAACTCTGACTGCAAAAAAAAGAAACATGGTGAATATTTAACTAGTTTTTGGAAGTTTCTTTAAAAAAGAAATACGAAAAAGCCATGTCTTTTAAATCATCGTGAAAATTGGGTGTAAGACATGAAGATTACTGCCAATCAAATAATTGGAAGTATATATGAAGCTAAAATTATATGTGAAATTAAATTAAAAACATTTGTAAATTTGTACAAAATATGTCGTCCAATCTACAATAGACCATTTTTGTACCCTAAAATCGTCAAATCTGGCAACAGTGATTGCAAGAATCAGTATTTTTAATTCCTTTTTAGTTGGTTTCCTTTTCCTCTTCTCTTTAGTTTCTAGAAAATTTTGTAGTGCGCGAACGTTTTAGAAGGTGCTCTCTAAATAATTACATTTATTTATAAGAAAAAGTGTTTGAAAATTAATTATTTTTTTAAATAAATTTAATTAAATGGTTATTGTATCAGTAAATGAAAAAATTTAAGTAAAGAATTAGTTTCTTTAATACGAAAAGTGTGTTGGAAATTTTGTTTATATAAAAGCAGAGTAACTAAGCGGTGCAGTCTCTGTTGGTTCGCTGTTTCTTTTGTTAAGTCAGTCGCGTCGTTGCAGTAGTGAGCAGAGGGTCGAAGCAGAGAGTTAAAAATGTTTTTTGTGTTAAACAGAGTGTGTGTGCAAATAAAATCCAATTGTTCTTTCGGTTTAGTGAAAATCAAAGTAATTCAGTTCAAAGTAATATGTTGTTGTTTTTGTTTTTATTATGTTAATAGGGAGCTAATTTATGGAAGAGTAAATAAGAAGATGTGTTTTTATTTTGCAATAAAAATAAAAGTCAATTCGTAAAGATGGCAAATTGCCACATAATATGGCCTGTTTTCAAATAAAAATGTGCAAAAGAGAGAAAATTAAATTGTTAAAATGTGTTAAGGCTCTAACGTTATAGTTATAGAGAAATTGTGTAGGACACAATTATGAAATTTTATTTTAAAAGGTAAGTTACTATTTGTAGCAATATATTAAAATCGACGTTTCGCAAAAAAAAAAAAAACATATTTATGATTGAAAATGGTTGCTTGGGCCTCGTAAGCAATAGATGTTCTACTACTTTTTTCATATTTGTCCTATCCGAAAATTTATCTTTATTATACCCACACCACAATAGTGGATAGGGTATTATGCATTTGTGCTGATGAGTGCAACACCTTAAAAAATTGGTCCCATCTTGAAGTATACCGATTGACTCAGAATCACTTTTTGAGTCGATCTTAAGATGTCCGTGCGTGCGGCTGGCTGTCCATGTAACCTTGTGCGCAAAGTACAAGTCGCATTTTTGAAGATATTTTGATGAAATTTTGTACAGAGGTTCTAATTGGCATAAGGAATAAGCCTAATGAAGTTTAAAACATAGATAGATCCATATTTATATGGACACATAAGCAATATATTTTTAAAAAATAGGACCACGAGGGTAGATAGAGGGCAATTTCTGCCTCTCCGAAACGATCCAACAGGTGTTAGTGAAATTTATAACATAGAAATTAGCTATGGAATTTTCAAGACTAGGTTTTGATAAACATTTGGCAACTAGAGGCAGAGGTATATAAATAAAACCTTAAAATACAATTTTTTTATTTTTTTCAGGCTAAAGTTCATTAAATTTAATTTTCATTAAATTATTTTTATGAAAAATGGAATTTTGACAATATGTAATTAATAAAAATTTTGAATATTGATAATTTTTCATATTTGACTGAGCTGTGAATTGAACCCAGATTTTCACAAACAGGTTGCCCCGACTACACAATCTCCATGAAAAACAGAAAAATATACTTTGGACTTCAAGAAGAATTCTTGACAAAAAGTATGAAAAACAGAAGTAAGAATGAACATGTAAATTAATTAAAATATATTATCACTCAAAAACCAATTTCGATCTACCAATTTGGTTTAAAGATTGATGTTTGGATATTGACTGTCGGCCGCCTTCGATGGTGGTGAGTATTAAGACGGCAAACCCCTTTGAAGAGATCGTGTGGTTGCAATCGAAACATGTCAAGGCAACCTGTCCATGAAAACCTGTGTTCAATTCCCAGAATAGAAAATTATCAATACATTTTAAATAATTTCATATTGTATAATTCCTTTCTTCATAAAAATAATTTAATAAAAATTAAATTAATTGAACTTTAGCCTGAATAAAATATTACTACCTAAAACAGTTCAATAAAATAACCACAATACTAAATCTTAAAATACAATAGCGGAATTCACCCTTGATAGTAAAGTCCCTTGTAGACCTTGTTAATCTTATAATTTTAGTAAAAATACTAGCATTTACAACACTGCAACAACAAAATGTATTAGACTAAAATATACTACGCTGTGGTTGAAAAATCCCACAAAAAGCAGTAGTAAACAAAGTGTCTGAATTTAACAGAATTAAACAGTTGAAGAAACTTTATCTGTCTCATTCTCTCACTCAGCAAATTCATTAATTTACAATGCATACGAAAAAGACACTCACGCTTTGAAGTATAAAATCGTATTAAATATAACAGAGTTGTACACTTAATACAAAGGGTGAATACCGCTAATAATAAACAAAAACACAAGCATTTAAATTTACTAGCATGTATGTAGTCATGTGTGTATGTATTATTAATGGCCAATTTTCAGGATTGATATTCAAACACATATATGTTTAAAATCGTTTTAAATACAAAATTCTCTTTTTCACTAAACATTTAAATTTAACTTAATTCACCGATATAGAGAACATTTAAATTCAACTTAAGTTTTAATTGTATTAACTTAGCAAGGCCTCGATATCACAACAATACAACAACAGGCAAACAAATAATAGTCAGCTGTGTTTTGAGACCACCTTGTAAACAATTAAACTTGTTTAAGGTTTTTTTTTTTTGTATTAAGTAGTGCTACCATACTTTTATCTTAATTAAAAAAGACTTTTCAAATAAAACTCAAAAAATCAATCTGTGCCCAAGTTCTGTGGTCCCGCGTCGAGAAACTTTTCGATTGAAATGTGAGAAATGAAACAAAAATGCAATAAATTGAAACAAACAGCTGTTTTTCTCACTTAACTGCGTCTGTAACATTTTTGGCGAGTAATAACTGTCACGTAAGGAAATTACTCGCCACTATGCCGAAAAAGTGTGTCTGTAAAATTTTTGTGAGAAAGTTCCCGCTTTGAACTGTCAAATAAACTCACGCATAAAAACGGGGTGAGGAAAAATTTCAACACTAAAAAATAAATTAAAAATGCAAAATGCAATGAATATGAACACGGAAGAGATAAATATGTTGTTCTTGGCAGATTTTTTCATTGTTAAATTATTTTGCTTTTAACATTTTTGAAAATTATACGAATTTTTAAAAGCAATTTTATAATCAACAAACATTAAAGCCACACTTTACATTTTTTGGTATAGCCGACGGCTGTATTTTCTCCGCCGTCGTTGAAAATTTTTAAATTTTAGTCAATTTTGGTCGCGTCAACGATATGTTTCACTGGCGTTCTCAACATTGCAATTTCATATCGGCTTCGAGTCGAATATAATGACATTTATAACGTAACGACGTAATCTCTTTTTATAGTTTTCGACATGAGTTACAGACACACTTTTTCCTCACTTTTCGAGAAACGATGGAATATTTTGTTTCACATGTTGTCGATGCGAGAAGTTCTCACCAAAGTTACAGAACATGGGTACAGATTGAAGATATAGAAATTTTTGATGTTGTTAGCTTATTTACTAAATGTTTATTGAAGGATAAATTGTAACACAAGTCCATACCAAGGTATTTATATGAGTCAACATTTTCAATTTCAGTTTCTCAATACGTCCACTTTAACTTGTTAGATATTCAAGTGCCACTTCGAAAAACTAATACTTTGGATTTAGCAAGGTTGACTGTTACACGCAAAGAAAAAACATGGTTATGATTGTGTCAAACACGTCTTCAGTAAGAATATATGTTCAGACAATTTTATAGCTTATTTTTGTCTCAAAAATATTATTGGGTTTAGGAGAAAACCCCAAATGATCTTCCTAACCATGTTTCTATATTTCCCAACACCATGCAAAATATCTATTTGAACATGTTATATGGGTCTGACAATAAAACCAATAAAAAAATTTATATAAAAAATTTCATGTTTTATTAAAAATACTTTGTATCATATATAAAAATAAAATAAAATTAAATACATACATTTATACATACATTACTTACCTGCTTCAAATAACGTATAATAATTTATTTCCTTAATTTTGCAATCAGGCCATGCACTTTTTCATGTTTCCCGATTAACTGACTCTCGCAGACGGAAAATGACGTGGAAGAAGATTTTATTTGCTTTATAAACGCACACTATTTGTTTTGACAATAAATGTTTGCTCATTTAGAGATTGTGTTTTAAAGCGAACAAAAATGATGGTATCAAACATACCTTTTGTGTACAGCTAATATTATGATTTTATTTGTATAGTTGAAAATATATACATTACAATAGCAAACATTCAACATAATTTAATATGTTTAGCTAGATCACGGTAACTTTTTAGGTGTAAAACACCATATAATATTATTATAGTGAATTAAAAAATGTTAAGGAGAAAAAATATTTTTCAAGCTATATAAGGACTATAATAAGTTTATTACGGTAAACATATTAGGCAAATATGAATAAAAATGGCCGTAGTGACCATTCATTAACATGTTTTTTCTGTGCGTGTAAATGCCATAAGTTACTGTACACATGAAGGGAGTTAATCATAGTTTGAAGACCACTGGGGCGAATCAGACATTATGACAATATCGTCTGCATAAAGAAGTTATTTTACTGTGATGTTGTCAACAGTTATTCCGCCAGTAAGAGCGTCGGCTTAGTCGTTCAAGTATAATGCAAATAGAATTGGGCTTAATATACATCCCTGTTTGACACCAAGATTCACATTGAAAGTAATGAAGAGTGAGTTACCGAACAGTATTTGACTGGAGGTGTTATCATATGATTTTTGCAGTATTCGTATTATCTTTGATGACAATCCCATATTTGCCAGTTTATAAAACAGTGAATTCCTAGGAATCGAATCAAATGCACAAGTAAGATCAACAAAGAAAGCATAAGTGTTTTTAACATTAAGTTTATTCAAATGAACAATATTCGTTAGATTGAAAACATTATCGTCGGTAGAGTATTGTTTTCTAAACCCAGCTTGATATTCATTTAAAATATTATCTTCGTCTATCCAATAAGCTATACGATTCAAAAGTACGCTATTAAAAATTTTGCATAGAGTATCTATTTAAGACAATCCACGATAGTTAGATGGAATAGTTGGATCTCCTTTCTTCAGTAGTGCAATAAGAATTGCAGTTTTAAAACGATCTGGTATAATTTCTTTAACAAATATAATGTTTAAAACGGAAAGTACCTACACAGAAAAAATTATTAAATTTCTGCAATCACCAAATTTATTCTGAATTTATAATACCAAGCAAACAAGTTGTTGATTTTGCACCTCTTACCAAAATTATTATATTGATTATAATAGTATACTAAAAATTTTGAAAAAATATTTTCAAGAAATGATATTTTTAATTTTAATTAAAAAAATGATCAAAAAACTTTGCCATTTCAATCAATGTGTTAATTTATTTAAATAAATATTGACAATTCCCAACAAAAATTCTACATGTTTAAATTATTTTATTTTAAACGAAAAAAGTCAATTAAGATTTTTTTGTTATTTAATTAAAATTTTAATTTAAAATTTATTTCAAAACAACTAAAATGTTAATTAAATCAAAATTAAATTTTTAATTTTCTTTCAACAAAAAAAAAGTAGCTTTTCTAAAGTATTTGAAAAACGTTTCCTGACGAGCTGACCCAAGCAACCAGCGAAATGCGCATAGAAACGAGCTTTCCCACAACAATAAATTTCAGTGTTTTCCTTCAAAAATTGGGATTATTAGCACATCATTAATAAATGAATAAATTAAAAAAAAAAGTAATTGATTCAATTATCACATTATTTAAATTTAAATACTTTTTAAAACATTTTTTAATTGATAAAACACTTTTTTCTGTGTACTTTAAAATGTTTACTTGAGCATATTTAAAAAATTCATAGCAGATACCATCCAGTCCAGGTGATTTATTTATTTTATTTATTTAGCCACAAACACTATTCCGGCAAGTAGTTTGTATGGGGACTAGGTGAATTTGTGAATCGATTCCCACCATTTGCAGTCGGCTTCGTCATTATAAATTGCAATCAATGTACACAATTTTATAAAATTTCCTTCAAAATTTCGACCTGAACTTTTTTTTCAAAGGCAGACAAAAGTGTAGACTGTGTCACCAAAACAGTCGACAGAAGTGGCGATTTATAGACACATGATCCCAGGCTTCCTACAGGGATATACTTATGTATGCATCAACTTAATATGTTAGTAGGATGAATTGTACCAGTGTACCAATTAAGTTTCGATTGAACATTTACACCTACACAAAATCTAGTAGATTTTAGTTAAAATCTTAAAGAAATTTTTTGTCATTTACACCAGTGCTTTTTGACATATTGTCGGATATTATTTTCATAATAAAAACAGCTGATTGAAAAAACAAAGAAATTGTCTTGCAAACTCTTATTAGCAAAATGGAAAGCCAAAAACTAATATTATTATATTAAAAAAAAAATAGGATAGGAATTAAGATTGTTGCGTAAAAAAAAACACCAGCATTTGGTTAATATAAGGTTTCACAAACTACTACAAATATACAACCCGCAATAAATGATACCTGGGAAAAGACGTTTGATACGGAAAAAGAGCAGCCAAATGGCGAGGAATTTACTTACGACTACAACCCAAAAGGTGAACAAATAAGAGACAAATTGCAAATTTTTAAATGTAACAATTTTATTGTAAAACAAACAAAACAACTAAAAACTTAAAGAAACAATATTAAAAGTAATAAAAGCGCCTCTTCATTGAAATTGCACTGCGTTTACTTTTGGTAGGTACGTTTTCTGTAAATTAAGACCTTTCTAATGCTACACAGTTTATATTTATATACACGCCTGTTCTGAAAATCACTTTAACTCAAATCACGTGATTTAAAATAACATGTGCCTTTTAAAATCACACGAGTGATATTTTAGAACGTGATTTTCGTGATTTTCAGAACAGACCCGATAATTTTCATACCGTTTATGTATTATTGGCTTATCCATTTTCACAAATGTTTATTTTGTTAATTACTAATTTACCGCAAATTTATTTTCCCCGCTCTTTTTATATATATATATTTTTTTTTTTTTTTTTTGTCAAACTGTCAGATTTTTCTTGTTCAGAGCTGTATTTTGTAGTACATTAGTATGAAATTCATAGTTGTATCGTTAAGTATTGCAAGATTTCGTGAGATTTTGCCAAAATCCAGTGGCGAACTAGATTTTGTTTTGTATGGGAAATCTAGTAGAAATTAACAAGATTTCAAAATCTCTTATGTACTAGATTTTGTGTAGGTATAAATGTAATATAAGGGAGAATATTACAGAATAACTGCAACAACAAAAAAAAACCGAGTTGATCGATGCACCCACCACTTTTTAGTTGTGGTGAATACAGCAATTTTTTTGATTTTTGTTTATTGGAAATATAATTGAAGCACAGCCGCCAATAACGTTGTAAGTTACAAAATAATTATTTTTCAGGATAGCAAAAAAACTTTTTAACAGGCAGGATTATTTATTTTTTATTTAGTTTTTTTTATTATCAAAAATAATGATACTAAAAATTTTCTGCAATATATCAAAAAAATTTAAATTACATCCAAATTTACAGTTTATAATTATTTTCTAGTGGAAAAAAGGTTTCATATTCACAATAGCGATGCCATTTATTTCACGTTGCAAAACCATTTTTTTGTATAATTTTGTAAGTAACTTGCGACGTTTTTCCACCGGCTGACTCTTTTGATCACATTTTGATGGCGTCGTGTCCATATGGACACAAAAGCAAACTGTTGCTAAAAGAGTCATGCAAACAAATACATATTCAATAAAAATAAACTTCAACAAAACAATTTTTTTTTTTTTGCTTTATTTTACTTATTTTTTAACGATTTAAAAGCAAATTGACGCCTCAAATTATGGGTATGGGTATGTTGTGGAGAATATGGAGCTAAGATCGAACTACAAGGTATTCCAGATGATGTTTGCCCAAAACAGCTAAAATCTACTTGTGAAAGCCAACTAAGAAGTAGACGTAGGCCATCTACAACATATGAGCTGCATAAGTTTCAAGCTTCTTTCACAATTCTTCCTCAACAATCCATTTTAACAAATTTGTGCGAGGTGTAAATTTAATGGATCAAAATGTATCCGTTTATAGAATATTATACACATCAATAAAATGGTGGCAATTAATGTCACCTTTCAAAATGGTTTTCAGATGTCTCGAAAAGAACTCCCAAATATATCGCAAATTGGGTTGAAAAGAAAAATAAATCTATTATATTGCCAAATTTAGAGAAAAGCAACAACGCCCACGTTATCAGTGAACCGAAACATAAAGGAGCAGCCTATCACAGTACACGAGACATTATGTTTTGATGGCTGTGGTCACTTTGTTGCACTAATTGAAAATAAAAACGTTGGCTTGGGAATTCTGCCAATCTAATGGTCTAACATTATCTATCAAATGCGTTAAATGTCTTATGTGTTACCGCACATAACCTTCAAACCACGATTTATTCTTTAAACATTTTAAAATATACCTAACAATTCATTCAAATGCAAAATAAATAATAATTTTAATACAAATTTTTTATACAAAAAATCATCCATGTTTGTACCCGTCTAGCCATATGGACGCACCAGTTTTCTCCTCTTTGCATATCAGACTGTTGTGAAAAACATTTTTTTTACAACAATCTGAGCCTTATGACATTACTTTTGTTTAACCAAAATAAATGTTTTTACAAAAAAGTTTTGCCACAATTCGGGTAAAGCTGCATAATTTTGGGTAATTTGACCTTTAAACAGTGTAAGAGAGTAATGTTTACGGTAATCTGAAAAAAACAGTTATTGTAAAAAGTGACTGTTACAACGTTATTCGCGGCGTTGCTTCAATTATAGAGGTTTGGTCAGATTTTATGGGTGATTCAAGTAGAGATACTTTTTTCAATAGTCTTAGACAGATCACGTGTAAGTCGTGCCATGCTCTTATGTTGTTTTGGTTTAGTATTGTTTGGCATTTCATAATGAAAAGACTTACGTCTGAACAACGTTTACAAATCGTTCAACTTTATTACGAAAATTCACGTTCTGTGAGGAATGTGTTTCGTGCACTTCGCTCAACTTATGGTCAACAGAATCGGCCTACTGAGCGTTCTATTCGCAACACCATCACCCATTTTGAGACCCAGCATTCATTATTGGATAATATTCGACCAAATAGACCACGTCCAGTACGCTGTGAAGAAAATATAGCGGCCGTAGCTGAGCGTGTACACGAAGAACGTGGAGAGTCGATTCGGCGCTGTTCGCAGCAACTCGGACTGACGTATCGAACGACCTGGCATATTTTATGTCGAGATCTTAAATTGAAAGCATACAAAATACAGCTTGTGCAACAACTGAAACCTCTCGACCTTCCCAAGCGACATCGCTTCGCTCTATGGGCTCTTGAAAAGTTCCAAGAAGATCCGAGGTTTCCGAGGCAAATTTTATTCAGCGATAAGGCTCATTTCTGGCTCATTGGGTAGGTAAACAAACAAAACTGCCGCATTTGAGACGAAGAGCAACCTGAAGAGATTCAAGAACTCCCCCTTCATCCAGAAAAAACAACGGTTTGGTGTGGTTTGTGGGCCGGTGGAATCATCGGTCCATATTTCTTTAAAAATGATGCCGGTGCGAACGTAACCGTCAATGGCGACCGTTATCGTGCCATGATAACCGACTATTTGATGCCTGAAATTTAACCTCGTGATCTCGGCGACATTTGGTTTCAGCAAGTCGGCGCCACTTCCCACACATCGCATCAATCAATGCATTTATTGAGAGAACACTTCGGTGAGCACATAATTTCACGTTTTGGGCCAGTCGCTTGGCCACCAAGATCGTGTGAAATCACGCCGTTAGACTTTTTACTGTGGGGATATGTAAAGTCTTCAGTTTATGTGAACAAACCCGCTTCGACTCAGGCCTTGGAGGAAAACATCGCGCGTGTCATTCGCCAGTTACCAGTCGAAATGCTCGAACGAGTCATCGAAAATTGGACTCAACGGATGGACCATCAGCGACGTAGCAACGGCCAACATTTGATAGACATAATCTTCAAAAAATAAATGCCAAAGTATGTTCTTTCAAATGATAATAAACATTTCCCATTAAATTTGAATTTTCTTTAAAAAAGTAGGGAGCCTCGAAATGGATCACGCTTTATAACAATGAATGTATGTATAGAATTTCGTATGTAAAATTGTATTCAGTTGTAAAAAATAAAACAAATACCATTAAACGCGTTTTTCTTAGAGAACTCCACATACGTACTACGATCTTTGATAAAGCATTTAAAGATAAATGGTTTTTTTTTTCATTTAAATCAAAAAAATTCTTTAACATGTTTTTGTTTAATTTAAGATAATAATCTCAAATACCACTGAAATTAAGTGTTTGCATTTCCAAATAAAATCCAGGCTCCATAAAAACTTTTTTATCAAAATAATGTTTTTCAAAGATAACAAATATTTCTTAGAATTTATATTTTTGACACACGTTTATGATACACATTTTACTTATTTATATAAATCATTTTAATAATTTAAATACCTATTGTATACCACTGATTTTTAATCTTCAACTTTACAGTATAAAAATAACCCTAGGAATTCGGATTCGTACAGTTTCTTCTTAGACATCGAAATGAATTCATTAATATTCTTCGCTATTATACTCGCTGTGTGTCCCAAATTCGGGCTACAAGGTCGATTGTATACAGTAAATAAAATAACTTATTATGTTGAACTGGATCAACAGGTAAGAAAATTCGATTTAAAAGTTGTGATATAATCTAAAGAACAAAAAATTAGGTAATTTTTATAAAGGAAAATCTTACAGTTAGTGTTATTTTTATTTTAGCTCACGTGGAACGAAGCTGTTTTGGAATGCAGAAAACGCGACATGTATTTGGCAACGTTCGATAGTGTAGAAGATTTTTATGATCTTAATAATCAACTTAGCGCTAACGGTGATAAGTAAGATTATCCTCTACGATGTAATGGCAATTTAATAAATTAATTGTGTTTTTTCTTTATTACAAGCCTTTTCGTTTGGGTTGGAGCTGTTGGGGATCCAATTACTTCTACTTATGCCTGGGTTACAACCGGAAAACCTATTATAAGCGCCATGTGGTCTTACGATGCCACAAACAGTTTAGGCTTTAATTGTGTTTATGCTGTTGAATATAATTTTTTTAGATACTACTGTACATTCAAATGCGGATCTATATGCAGAGAAAGTAAACCACCGAGTTGTTGCGATAAGAAGTCAAATGTTTTTCTAAATATCAAACAAAGCTGATGATATTTGAAATACAACAAAATGAAGTTCATGCATTTAAATTAAATAAATTATATTTATCCTGAAAAATTGCTATTAACTATTACCCGTATATATAAACGGTTATAAAATTAAAACAACCTTTATAATGGTAAATTTACATAGAAAAGTTATTATGTACCCCTTTATTAAATTTAAAATATTTTTATGAATAAAGACAGATGTGTTTAATGGTCATTTTTCATCTTTTTAGACATGGCAAATCAACAATATTGAAGTTTTTTTTAGATAGAAAAGATAAATAGAAGATAAAATCTTTTAATAAATAATTATGTATTCCAAAAAACAACTTTGATAATATAGAAAAATTTTTGATATTCAAACTGTTTCATAAAGTGTTTTTGAACAACAAATATATTTTTAACATTTTAAAAAATTTTGGAAATAAGTTATTTCAATTTTCTGTGAACATGTAGTTTAATAAAACTAACAAAAATCAATCAAAAACTCTATTTGGATTTTTTTTTTGTTGTTACGCCCTTTTGCATTTTAGCTGAAGAAATATGTTGAACATGTAGCCATACTAATACCGAATTTTCTTATTAGATATCAAATAAGTAAAATGTTTTTTTTTTTGTTGTTTGTTGTTAGTACTTATGGTTAACTTCGTTGGCAAAAGACTAACTTTCTAACTTGTAACAGCTCCCTTTCTTATTTTGAGGCAGTAACTAAAACGAAACTATAAAAGTCAAGTGGCCAGTTTGTACACACATGTAGATATACCAAACCATTTTAACAGGCATTTATAACAGTATGCAGCATTTTGTTTCAGTTAGAAAATTTATAGAAAACTTAAGCCTAAATTAAGTAAATTGTTGGCTTGCTTATTTAACAGGTGTTGTCTGTGGAAGATAAAGGAGAGGCGTAGAAGGCTATTAAAAATTCTTAATGTAATCCGGGTCATGGAAGTGTATTTCAAATACCGAGCCTTACACACCCTGCAAACAATTTCGATCGAAAAATAATCTAAATAGTTTCCCCATTTAGCAAAAATCTATCGCTTTTGCTATTCAATTCTTATTGATGTAGTTACATCGTTCGGGAAGAAGTGTCCCACTATGGTACTATTTACTTCAAGAATCCACTTAGTGTCTATATTATATGACGAATTGGAAGTTTAATATATATTAAATTTAGTAGTATCGCTATTGGCTCCAAAAAGCACTCTTTTGAAGTTACATTTTTTTTTATAATAAAAAGTGGGTCATTTTACTGTTTATCTTTGTTTGATTTTGTAAGGGAAATCTAAGTAAAATATAAAATAAATGATCTTAAATTTAAACAAATATTAAAAACTCCACGTTACATTTAATCAAAATAGCTGTTAATGTTTTAAAGTTAAAAACCTAATGTGGACAAATTTTGTTAAAGAAAATTACACAAAATCACAAATTTGTTCAAACACTAACTTTGTAAACTTTCATCATATTATAACTAGCATATCTTTTTATTGCCTTACAAAACTTGTTTTACAAATTTTCTTCACTCAACGTTATTGTTGATCTTCACTAGAAAAATTTAACAAAAATAAAATTTTTAAAGTCAATAAATAAACAGACAGTTTAAAAAAATCACTAATATCCTTTAAAAAAAGATAATTATCAAATTATTATTTTTAATTTCATTTTTATTTGCTCTAAAAAAAATATGCATGAGAAATTATTAAAACTTTAACCAATCTAACCGTAACATTTGGATTCCGCGGAGTCCTAATTTTAAGTACAATACTATAACTATTTCATTTTTCAAATATTAAAAATTTCACTCTTTTTTACATAATTTTATATATTTATATTATTTTACACGCACGTAGGCACCGATCACATGGCAACTTAAATACAAACTGTGCTCTTTTACGCATTTTGCTTTTGTAATATTCACTATTAAACAGCAAATTGTTGCGAAGAAGTCAATATAATATGTGAAATATTCAATTGTGACATTGTTGCAGTGTATAACTGTTAAATTTATCTGAACAACTCATTAAAGTGACGAAAAAGTATAATTTTAGAACTCATAATGCGACCCTACCGTATTTTGTTGTTGTTAAATTTCGAAAAATCTACTGTTTAACTACCAAATGTGACGAAGTAGTTAAAATTCGTAGACAATCGAAAAACACTCTACCAATTGCTTGGAGGGACAATGGTAAATGGTCAGATGCCTTTAAAGTTACTACTGGTGTAAAGCAAAAATGTATCTTGTCGCCGATGCCTTCATCCTCGTCATCGACGACAAAATGCGCTCAGCATTGAATGGCAGCCGCCGTATCGAAAAGACACCCAGCAAACAACTCGGGGCCTTAGAATATGTCGATGACGTTTATCTTCTGAGAGAAGTTCCAGGTCACCTACAGGAAAATATTGACGCCATTGGGTTTGTGTCTCATATGTTCTTGGTCTGGAAATTAATATTCCCAAAACTAAGATAACGCTATATGGCTATGGAGCAAATTTTTCATCACGTAGTAGTTGAATGTGTAGGCATCTTTAACTATCTGGGCAGTATGGTGATCACAAAGGGTGGTGCTGATAAAGACAATAAAGCACGCAAAAATAATGCAAAAGCTGCATCCGGCATGCTCCGATCTATTTGGAGATCTCAGCATATATCAACAACTACTAAGATCCACATATACAATTCGAACGCGAAGTCAACCCTGCTTTAGGGTTGCAAAACTTGGAAAACGTAAATGACGGGCAAATAAACACGGGCAAATTGAAAACATATGAAGGCCGAATCGCATACATAATGTTGATCGGATGAACACGGCAAAACAAATCTCTTCTTCTGTGAAAGTATGTCAAAGGAAATGGCGGTGGATACGCCACACTCTTCGAACGCCAAGTGGAAACATTGTTCGAGGAGCACTTTGGTAGAACCCGCAAGGTAGAGAGACCAACATGTTCTTATCTGATAGAACATACAGAAGGTCGATAGTAGTGGAGCTGCAAGCGGCAAGCTACTCATGAAATAAAGTCTGCCAAGCATCTCACAATAGAGTCCGGTATAACAGTATGGTTGAAGACCATTGCTCCACTAGGAGCAAGAGGAAAATTTTCCATTACTTCGATGGCGGTGAGTGTTAAGACGGCAAACACCTTTGGGAAGATTATATGATTACAATCGAAACATGTCAGGGCAAACTGTCCGTGAAAACCTGGGTTCAATTCCCAGCTCAGTCAAGAATGAGAAATTATCAATAAATTTCAATTCATTTCATGTTGTAAATTTCTTTTCTTTATAAAAATATTTTAATGAAAATTAAATTTAATGAACTTTAGCCCAAATAAAATATTAAAAAATTTGGATTAAAAGCCTTAAACAGTTCAATAAAATAACGACAATACTCATAATTAACTTCCATAACTTTGTATAAAATGCGATCTACCCTTGTACATCTTAGACTCTTTTTAACGTTTGTGTTTACAGTTTCAGTCATCAGTTTAACATACAATATATTTTTGAAGAGTTAGTAAGAACTTGTTAAAAGTTTTCTCTTATTTCAGCTATATATATTTTTTGCATACACATGCGTTGTTTTATAACAACATTATAAATAACTTTCTTTTCTTTTGTAAATATTACAACAGAAGTTATGTTGGAATTTTTTTTCCCCTTTCGCTTTTGAAATCTCTGGAAACAATGGACTGCTTACTATTGTTTTACCACTTGTTGTTTTCGTCATTGTTTAAGAATTTCTGTAACCAACATTTAGAAACTTTAAACAAGTTATGCTTTTCCCCGAAAGTGGTAATTAACAAATTTTATTAACAAAACTTCAAAAGTTTGTATAAGACAAAGTAAAAAAAAGCACAAGGAAAAATAGTGGGACATTAAATAAAACTAGTATGGGCCAGCAGTCAAAACAATCGACTGCAATCAAGAAATAACTTATTTGTACCGTTATTTCTAATATTAACCATTCAAATGGCATACAAACAAATCATTTAATGAAGTAAAGAACAAAGTTCAGCAATTACACGTGGTAAATAATGTCGCAGAACGCGGCGTGGCCTTAGCTAATACTTACATTAATCCAACAACCTCTGAAACAGACTGTTAGAATTTATTGCAGGGCATAGAGCTTCATCGTAAAAGCTCTAATAAATAATTGAAAGCTAAAAAAAAATAGTTTTTTAATTTTTGGGTATGAGAAGTAAGCTGCCTAGAATTTTTTTGGACTCGCATTGCTGAAGTCTGTGCAACAGAACAAAAAACCACCCATATTTAATTTATTGAAAGAATACCAAATATATAAATATCTAACATTAAAACAAACCCGAAGCATAACGGGCAAACACATTACAATATTTTTATTTTCACAAAATGGGTACAAAACTTAAAAAGGGTATAACTTTGGAACAGTAAGAGCAAATTCAATTATTTACACATTAATGACTCACAATCTATCCACCTTTTAAACTGAATCATTGGTTTTTCTAACTTCAATATAAATTTTAAAAGTTACAAAGCTTTATTTTTTAAATTTATGATAAATTTACAAAAAAAAAATGTGATTAAGGGGACCCAAATGAGCAAAAAAATAACCGAAACTTTTAATATCTGCACAGAGAAGTAAAGTTTAAGAAGTTTTCTTTAAAAAAACTGACTTAGTAATTAACCTAGTAAATCGTGCTAATGGGCCGAGTAATCAGCAAAATTCAAAAAAGTCGAGAAAACCCGATTTTTGGGTTAAATTTGATTTTAGCGACCTCTAAACCTCTTCCGAAAAATCTGAAAAATCACAAAAATACTTCACACTATAAGCTTCCAAAAAAAGGTGGGGCATAAAATAATATATTTTTTTTTGGTACAAACTAGTATACATATATAACATAAGTTCCCTAATCTCAATGTTTATAACAAAGCCTTTATATATTTTCCATTTGGGTAATTTTATGTCAAATCGACCAAATGTGGGACCCGACCACTTTCAATTTGAATGAAATTTGGTGTGAAGGTTCCTTTCATCGTATAAGGAACATATATTAACGAAAAAAAAATTTCAAATTTTTTTTTCAAAAGTTACTTCATATTCAAAATGTTATAATTTGGCCGAATAAGCCGAATGTGTTAAGTTTAATTTTTCAATATCTCAAAAACTACTGTACATACGAAAATGATTTGTATGTAATTTTAAAGAGAATATTTGGGGATACAAGCAATATATTAAAAAAATTTTTTTGTTTTAAATGTAATATCTACCAAATACTAAATTTTAAAAATGGACTAAGTCAAAAACCTGATTTTTTTTGTCTGATTTTTTATGTAATTCCTGAATCGTGAATCTTTGGAGGAGGTTTTTTTTTAAGATATGATTTTTTTAAGACCTGTAAAAAATAATCCTAATATAAACTTTTAATATTCTTATCCTGAGCTCATTTATTAAATCTGATTTGTGTGATTTTAGGAGTTAAAAAAAGGCCGACATTAATAAAGTTTTTATGTTCATATGTTGAATTTTATGTTGGAACTCAATGTGGGCACTTTCAAAGAAAAGTACACTTTTTGTTACGTTACGTCTCCAAGAAATAAAATGAATTTTATACATTATTTGGCTTTGCAAAAATAAAAATCATACCTTAAAAAAAAGCCCTTCAAAATTTCAGGATTTTAAAACATCAGTTTGAGGAATTACATAAAAAAAATCAGCAAAAAAAAAATTAGGTTTTTGACTTAGGCCATTTTTAAAATTTAATATTTTGTAGATATAAAATTTTTTTAAAAAAAATTTTTTTTTAATACATTATTTGTAGCCCCAAGTATTCTGTTTAAAATAACATACAAATCATTTTCGTACATGCAGTAGTTTTTGAGACATTGTGAAAATAGACTCAATACATTCGGCTTATACGGCGAAATTACGAAATTTTGTACATTACGTAACTTTTGAAAAAAAAATTTAAATTTTTTTCGTTAATATATGTTCCTTATAGGATGAAAGGAACCTTCATACCAAATTTCATTCAAATCGAAAGGGGTCGGGTCCCACACTTGGTCGATTTGACATGGAATTACCCATTTATATATATTTTTTTGATGAATCATGTTGTTATAACCTCTCTACACACAGAGAAAAAAACATGGTTTGGCATGGTAACGGTATCTACACTTTGTTTATTGTAGCAATATATTGTTGTCGTGCACAACATATTGCTACTTTTATTTAGTATTAACAATATTATAGTTACTGTAAACTTGTCAATGTTTATCGGAATTATGAATTTAAGTATAATTCACTGAAAAACATATTATATTGCTCGGAACCATTTAATGATATTTAAAAGCCATAATATGATACCTTTCTATACGTGTACTCAGAATATATTTAAGATGCAAACAAAATATCTTTACTCTAATAATATTTTGTTCTTTGAACTTGAATCACCCATTATATCGGAAAATTTATTAGGTCTGGCTAGACTCATGCGTTACGAATGTGAAAATCCAAACATGTGTAAGACCGTGTGTTAAAGACACTAATTTATATTTTTGGAAAGTCAAGGAAATATTTAAATTAAATTTTAGGAAACAATTGAGGGGTAAAGTTAAAACCAGATATTTGAACAAAATTTCCTATTAACCTTGGCGAATATTCAATTTTATTTTAATATAATTAAATATTACTCATACGCCCAATGAAACCCTTTTATTGAAATCTTGCTTACTTATCAGCCCTCCTCATTCTTTAATCAACGACTTATTGGAGATTTGATTGAAAATTTCGCGTATACGGACGTAAACTTAATATTTTATTAAATGAATAAAGTCTTAGTTATACTTCATAACTTATTAATCGATAACCAGTCTGTAAAAACGTACCTCCATATTTATATGTCCATTTTTATTTTCTACTCCCTTTTAGATCATTTACTTAACTTCCAGCAAAGTATACATACCCATGTACTCCTTTGTCCTTGGTTTTGCAATTTATTTACAATCAATTCTTTAATCAATAAAATTCATTAAATCGTTCCCAAAGTGCAAGTGCTTCAAACTTGGCAAATTAAAAATACAAAAAAAAAAGAAGTAAAAAATTTGACAAAACATATTTTTATTGCAATTTTTTTTTATAAATTCTAGGCATTGGGCATCTTTTACATTTTTCTCTCCGATATTGCTTTTAAACGAAACGGTAACAGACAGTATTATTTGTTGTCTTTTATGTCCCCAAGGAAAATTGTTTAAAACTGTCTCGTTATTATGCTGTAGCAGGAATAACAAGTCAAAATAATACAGGCTGCTAAAGAGAACCATATTAACACTACACGTGGCAATAAACCAGTCTAAGAAAAATATATAAATATAAAAGGGTACGACGAGAACTAAGATGAGACTGAAGGCAGCATTATTGATGAAACTATAGATGAGAATATAGAGGGAACTATAGACAATACAAGACAAAATAATAAAATAGAAGACTCATGATTAAAATAAGACAAAATTATAGGTGAGACTAAAAGCAAGACTTTATAGACGAGGCTTTAGATGAGACTTTTGAAGAGACTCATAACAACATTATAGATTAGACTATATATGTAAATGGGCCTATTCACAATACTTGAGACATGACCATTGAAAATACAATAGACGTGACCATATTCGTCACTAAAAACGGGCCTGTAGACGAGACCATAGACGAGCTTATAGAACAGACTTTAGACGTGGCCATACACAAGAACTTATACAAGACTGTAGACGAGACTATAAACAAAAATGTAAACGAGACTATAGACTAGGCTGTAGAGGAGACTATTTTATAGACTATTAGTGAAACCCTAGAAGAGTCTAAAGGCGACATTAAAAATCAGTAGTGCTATTCACTAACTTTTTTTAAGATAATCGTATCGGTCAAATAAATATAACGAAAATTTATCGAATTTGCTATTCAGTAAAATTGTTAACGATATTCGCTGTCGATTAAAGTCAGCTGTTACGTTTACGTTTTGTATATTTAAGCGATAAAGTGTATTTTATGTTTAAAGTGGCTGAGGCCCGACTTCTTATATATATATACTACACACCAGGCGCGGATCCAGCTTGAGCCTTAGGGGGGGGGAGGGAATTGTTTATGGTACAAAACAAGTAAAATATTTGTTTTTAAAAGTTTATTAAAAACGATATGTTTATATTATATTAAAAAAAAAGCTCAACAATAAGGTAAAAAAGAATATAAGATCAGTTCAATATAAATTAAAATAAATTAATCTTTATTTAAGTTTTGGCTATAAAAATAATTTTATTTATTTTTAATGTTTTTTTTTATTTGAAACAATTTATTTGACTACATCATACTAAATTGTTTGACCAATTTTTCGACCAAAAAAAAAAAAAACATATGCAATTGTTAACAAAATTTTGGAAGAAGGAATATGCTTCACTAAATTTAAAATTAAGTTATGAATTTTAGTCGAACTGTTTGGGTTTTAATCTAAAGATACATATATAATTATTCTGGTTTAAGTTGATTACAGCTAATTTTTTAATTTAAATTATTTTTATTTAGAAAGGAATTTTAAAGCTTATAACAATGGAAAGGCAAAAATAATTTTGGCTGCACATACATACGTACATATGTACCTTCAGCCGTAAATGCGCGAATGCCACAATTTTTGAAAATTATGTTTTAGATGCAGTTCAATAGAGTTAACAAAAATACATCGTTTGCAGAATAAATACAAATATTTTTTTCTAGTTCTTGTTTTGCAACGATATGTAAAAGTTTTAAGTCCAAAAATGCTAAAGAAAAAGCGCTAGGGCCCATTGAAATGTGAAAATTTCAAAAAAAATTTGTTAATAGTCAACATTGAAATAAATAAAATAATTTTATAGTATATTTTTTTTTTTTGCAAATTGACATACTAAAATGTACATTAAAAGTATAAAATTTATAATAGAAAAGGTGATAAGTCACAAAAAGCTATGTAAAATATAAATGTATTATTTTTAGTTGGTTTGCAAGCCAATAAAGAGTCGGCAATGAAGCAAAACTGGATTTACAGACTTCAAATATATTCAGAACTAAAGACCTTAGAAAGTTTTTTCGCTCTCCTATAAAATTTATACATTGGACTACATCCTTTTCGACTGAAGGTAATGATATATACTTATATATGTACATTATATTAAAAAAAATTACTGACTCACCATCGTTTCACTCATTTTTATGTATTTTTGTATATCAAAGAACTTTTCTTATTAATGCACTTGAAATTTGACAGTTATATAATTCTTCTTTGGTGAACTTTTGCTACACCAATACATATATTCATATGTATATATGGGAAGGTAGAATGGCAATGCATATAAAATTCCAATTAAAATCCTACTATTATGAAAATATGATACGAAAAACGGTTATATTCAAATGTATATAATAAATAATTATCATAACACAAATAAAATTATTGCATATACTTATTAATAATTCAACCGCTCGCATATTCAACCCAAACGTTTATTTTTTCGGAAATAGATGGCACTTGCTGGGATTGAGTGTAGAATAATATGTATTTAAATACAGTAAACTAGATGTTTCATTGGAAATATATAATAAATAACAATTAATTAGTATTGTGGTTATTTTGTTGAACTATTCATGGTTTTTTTAATCCGAATTTTTACTATTTTTAATTAGGCTTAAGTTCATTAAATTTAATTTTAATTAAAAAGCAAAAAGCAAATTTCGATCTACCAAAAGGTTAAAATACAATTTGGTTTAAGGATTGATGTTTGACTACTGACGTCAGCAGTCATCGATGGCTGCGAGTGTAAGACGGCAAATCCCTCTGAGGAGACCTAGTGGTTGAGGTCGAAACATGTCAGGGTAACCAGCCGCCTGGGTTCGAATCACACGCCAGCCAGCCTGGCTTCGAATCCCAGGTCAGTCAAGAATGAAAATTATCAATAACAATTTTAATTAATCTTCCATGTTGTAAAAATTCCTTTCTTCATAAAAATAATTTAATGAAAATTAAATTTAATGAACTTAAGCCTAATTAAAAATAGTAAAAATTCGGATTAAAAAAACCATGAATAGTTCAACAAAATAACCACAATACTAATTATTGTTAAAGCTAAGGCACAAGCTCTATGTGTCCATTTGTCCTTCAAGTTGTGCTGAAAAATGTCAACAAGAAAAAAGAAAGACAAAAACATGATAAACAAAAAATGTACTTTGGACTTCAAGAAGAATTCTTGACAAAAGTACGAAAAAACAGAAGTAAGGAAAACATGTGAGATCAATTAAAAATGGATAATCATACAAAAAGCAAATTTCGATCTACCAAAAGGTTAAAATACAATTTGGTTTAAGGATTGATGTTTGACTACTGACGTCAGCAGTCATCGATGGCTGCGAGTGTAAGACGGCAAATCCCTCTGAGGAGACCTAGTGGTTGAGGTCGAAACATGTCAGGGTAACCAGCTGCCTGGGTTCGAATCACACGCCAGCCAGCCTGGCTTCGAATCCCAGGTCAGTCAAGAATGAAAATTATCAATAACAATTTTAATTAATCTTCCATGTTGTAAAAATTCCTTTCTTCATAAAAATAATTTAATGAAAATTAAATTTAATGAACTTAAGCCTAATTAAAAATAGTAAAAATTCGGATAATAAATAACTATTAGGATAAATACTTGGATACTTATTGAAAATTTGATTAGAGATTCTATAAAAAACAAAAAAACAACTTGATGGGATTTCCAAAAAGTTTGTACATTCGGAAATTCGTGTATTATCGAAATAAGCAAAACATATTTTTATAATTTAAAATAGGATATTCCCCCCCCCCCCCCCCCCCCCTGAATTCGCGCCTGCTACATACATACATACATACATATGTATATGTTTGAACAAAAACTAAATTCAAAATGTACAAAAGTCGTACAAATGTTCTGAAAATCGCGTGTTTTTAAATCACGTATGATTTTGTAATGTTCTGAAAGTTGTTTATTTTTTGTCTTTCTCGGTATGCTTCCGGCAATTGAAAGTCACACCCAAATAGACAAAAACGGATTTGAAAAAGGCACATTTGATTTTAAATCACGTGATATGACTAAAAGTGATTTTCAGAACATGCCTGTTTGAATTTAAATACACGAAATAAAATATAAAAACAATCAATTAAGGACAATTTCATTTGTTTTTTCTTTATTCTCGTTTGTGCTTTTCGTTTATTTTAACATTTTGTAGACAGAGATGTTACAAAAACTACAGCTGTTTACAATCGTTAAAAATAATTTACAGAATCACACTATCGTTACTGCAAGCGAATATATATGTCGACAAAAATTACAATTGTCGGATCGTTAAAAGTTAGTGAATCGCACCACAGAGCTATACATAGTCAAGCCTTTTGGCAAGACTTTTTAGGAGACAACAGAGAGGATTTGAGACGAAACTGTAGAGACGACTTTTGATGAGAATATATTATAGACTATAACTGAATTCATAGAAGAGACTAAATGGAACATTAAAGCTCAGACTTATAGTAGACAAGCGTTTGGACAAGACTATAGACGATGCTATAGATACTACTTAAGCCGCAACTCTAGAGGGGACTTAAGGCGGGTATTTATGCAAAATTAGAGGTAAGACCCAAGTATAGACTAAAGGCGGCAATAAATATGAGGCTGATAGATAGACAAACCTTCGGGCAAGTCTATAGACAAGACTTTCAATGGAACTATAGAGGGGACTTAAACAAGATAAAAGGTGAAACTCAAGATGAGACTATAGATAATACATTAGACGGGGCTTTAGACAAAACTTTTGACGAGACTATAGATAAGACTTTCGACGTGATTCTATTTAATATACAACTAAAAAGCGAAAGCAAATGGACTGAAAGATGTATGTATTCTTGTATAATTTAGTGTAGGAGAAAAAAAATCGTCCACACTAGTATTGAGTTCTCTTCAATTCTCATGTTTTTCATTAAATGTTTCCAATTCATACATTTATCTGTTGTCTCCATTTTTGGTTGACACTTTTTTTTCATGGAAATGGTTTAAAAACAAAAAAAGAAACAAAAATAACAAACAAGTATAACAATAACTACAAAAGAATAATGTTTAACAATAAAAAACCAATCACATATTTACAAAGAATCTTGCCGAACACACTCTATAACTTTTATATGTTTTATGTACATCCGTATTCAAAAAATATGAAAACTTCCCACTCTTTTTCGTTTGTAACTTAAATATGTCGATAGACAACAGGACAAACAGTTAAACAAAAATTTTTATTTGGAATGGGAACAGCAGTAGGCGAATGTTTAAAGACAAAATTGCTGACATTTGAATACTTGAAACAGGCAGAACTTTTAGTACGAAATGAACTCATTTTATTGCTTATTTTTTTTTTGTAAATCTGCAGTAAGAAATTACTTTGAAATGTCCCTGATCTATAGTAAGGAAAAGACAGGAGGCGGAAGGCTTTAAATTGGTAGAAATCTTAATAAACATGCGATTGACTTGGCAATTAAAATTTTAGATTTCTTTGTTCGTTTTTGTTCATCTGTCAGTCGTTTTTCTTATTCAGGCCTGCTTGTCACATACATTTTTTTATGTCCACTCTTTCATGGGAAAACTTTTGCTAACTCTTTGTGCTTTCTAATGAAATAATATAAAAAACTAACGTTGCTGACATTGGCACTTCGATTTTCTGTTTTAATTGATTCATTACTAAATCTTCGGATTTGAAGTAAATAGTTCAAAAATCCCTAAAAGCACTACTGAAGCAAACTTTTTAGGTTAGGTTTTTTAGAAATGACACTCTGTATCAATTTGAGACACTAAGGCCCAATGATCCAATGTGATACCATGGAGTTCCACTAAACAGAACACCCACGGTAGAACAAAGCCAAATTGCTAACAAAGTTTAAAATGCGCTCTAGGTCACCGCGAAAGTTATCGTACAATCCGTCAAGGGTGGCAGATCCCATTTCGGCCAGTCGCCTTCAAGCCAGTGCAGGACAGTGAGAGAGAAGGTATTCTACGTTCTGCTCTTCACTTTCATCATCGTAGCTGCAGCAGTAATCATAGTGTCTGGCTCGGAGACGCCGAGCATGCCTATCTAGAAGGCAGTTACCTTTGACAACAGATACCAAAAGTGATACGTCCCTCTTGGTCATCGATAGTAGAGACATGGTTCGCCCATCATCCTGGGGGGGCAACCTGCATCCAGTGTTCCCGGCCGCTCTGTCATTAGCAGGATAAATAGTCGATTATTGAATTTCTCGATTTCAAAAGATCACAAATCTAGTTGAACCCACATGGTAGTGTCAAGTCTAGCAAGCTTATCTGTCCTAATGTTTCCCAGAAAATCGCTGTGCCCTGGAGCCCCGACCAAACTGCTCAGCCATCTCGTTTAGAGATGAGCGGCAGGCTGTTCTCGTTCTCAGGGATAGGAAAACCAAGGCCATAACGATGGCATGGTTATCAGTGCAAATATCCACAGCAGTCGTCGACACGGCGGATAGTCTGAGCCAGTCTTAAGCTTTCTTGAGCGCAATTATCTCCGTCTGGAGTATGCTCCAGTAATCCGGCAGTCTTCGCAATAATTTAAGATTGAGCTCCTCTGACTGTACTCCGAAAGTTCATGATTCTCCTCCTATTTGGAACACCGTTTCCCCACGCTTTCCGGCTTTGTATTAGCGTTCTGTGGCAACGATCGTGAAAGCCCGGAGATTTGTAATCAATACTTCGATTTGAGATTGTCGTGTTCGTAACCCTGCAGTGTCTACGCGATTTCTACTCCACTGTTTGGAACATTTGAGGCGAATTGCGAAGCTCGTTGCCGTCTGTTTTTCTGAAAGATGCAGGAGTGGCAGATGAAGGATAATATCTAGCGCTTCGGCAGGATTGGGGCAAAGTAAAGCACAGCAAGGCAATTGCTTGCACATTACACAGTCTTCCTAAGTGGGTCCTTCTATAAAAAACCGGCCATCATAACAGTATGCTCTGCCACTGTCCCGTCTTGGCTACTACGATGCTGCAATTTTTCTGTTGGAAACTGATGAGGCCAACCGAAATTTTTTATCATTCACCAGGCATTGTAATTGGCTTCATACGTGGCATGAAACTGAACCCTCTGGTCCGTGCTGCTTATGACCTTTTACATGTCTATCTTTTTTTGCCGTATAGAAGGATTGAAGAAACTATGGCCGTAGAGATCCAGTTGAGCTAATTGCCATTTTGTAGGAGTACGGAGCAACAGTTGCGTTCCCAAATCGCTGCGTAATATTATGTTTAAAGATCAACTTGTCATCTAGAATGATTCCCATATACTTTGCGCTCCTCGCAAATTTGATATCGATGTTATTCAGGATAATAGGTCGAAAGTTCCATGTCCCATAACTCCGTTCAGTCTTCCTTGGATTTACAGCAAGTCCCCTAGGTCCAGCCCAATAGCGCCAAACTTTTAACCGACTTAATTTTTAAATTGTTCTTACTTTTTTAACACAGCTAAACCAGTTTCCACTTCTTCTTGTAATTGATTTGGTAAAGTCGGAAAACATATTTTTCAATAAAAAAAAACAATCCATGTTTTCACAGGTTCATGGAAAATATAAAAAAAAAATATTTTTTTTATTTTGTTAGTAAAAACCAAGTCAATATCTGATAAATTTCAGGTTCATTCTAGTTCAGTTCAAGTTCAGTTCTAGCTCAGTACTAGTTCAGTGTTTAGTTAGTTGCATTGTTGTTAACATTATAACGCTTGTACTAATTTAAATTCTAGCTTAGGTGCAAGCTTAGACTCGAAAAACACAATACACTCGCACTCTTTCATACACTCGCACCATCACAATTTTCATACTTGCAGCCAACTTGTAGCTAACTTGTAAGACATTTTTGACGACAGTGATTTTTTGGCACTTGCATGCAAGTTAATGTCAAAAATATAAACAGAGTTGCCAAATTTACTTGATTTCTGAAACAATAATAATAGTTTTAACTTTTTTTTAAGTATATTTAAAAATATGTCTTTTATTTTTTTGCAAATATACCTATAGTAGACAATTGTTTTAATTTTAAAACATCAATCTCAATAGAAAACGTAAAAATAATTATTAATACCAAATGTTTGCATAAAAGTTAATCCCTGTTTTGCTGTTGGTAACTCTGATATATAAACAAAACAAATGAACTTGCACTTGACTGTGTAAACACTCAAGCTACTTGCAAGACTTTCGGCTATTTCTTCGAAATTTTCGTTGATAATGCGTATACACCACTTGCAAGTAATTACTTGCATGTGTAAAGGCAGGGTTAGTTCGAGACCAGAACTCAATTTTCGTTCCGGTTCATATTCCTGCACTGATACATACGTTCTTGTTTAGCTTTTAGCTTAAGTTCTAGTCCAGGTTCTTTATTAATTTCGACTTCAGTTTTTAGAGAAGGTTTTTTTTTTTTTTTTTTTTTTTTTTTTTGGAATTTATTATTGTAGTTCATGATGATCTGTAGCCCGTTTCTGTATTTCTCGCATCGTAAAATTTCCCGCATAAAACAAGTGAATTATGACAAAAACAGTGCAATATGAAACAAAAAATGATTTTTCTCACATAAGTGTTTCTGTACTTTTACTTTGCGAGAATTATCTGTCATTTAAATAATTTTCCAGCAATTATTGGAAGGATGTGAGAACAAGTGTTTCTGTAACAATATTTTGCAAAAAGTTTCTCACAAGAACTGTCAAAATAAGTCATATTTGAAATTGATGCGAGAAAAAAAAATTTAAAAAAATGGAGACGAAATTATGTATGTATGTACACAAGAATGTGTATTATTTTATTTTATTTTAAACGATGAAAATAAGTATATAAAACACAATTGTTATATTTTGTTATTAAAATTTTTTTAGCCTTTCATTGTTTGTTTTATGCAGGGCTGCCAGATAAATTTGTGAAAAAAACGTCAATATCCTAAGAAAAAATAAAAAAATCGTCTATTTTTTTCGGAATATTTAAAATTAATTTTGACGAATTTTGTTCGATTTTTATCATATAATCACAAATTTTTATCATATAAACCATAATCAAAAAAAAAAAAAAAAAAAAAAACATTAAGTTCATGGGTAAAATACATATTTTATACATACATAAGCTTGAGGTCTATTTAAATAAAATTATTTATTTTATTTTCCTTTATCCGATAAGAGTTTAAAATTTCAGATTGTTATTTTTCCCTGCAGAAATCACACAAAGGAGTGACAAAATATCATATTGAAATAAAATAAACACTTTTGGACAAAGTAAAAGGCAAAAATTTCCTAAAGTGCATTGACTGAAAAATGGGCTAATAGTTTAATCTTTTGAGCACACAAACAAATGTATTAAATAATCCAAGCAAATAAAAATTAAACAGTTTCCGTTCGTAATTTTGCTTTTGCCGATACATTTTTTAATCTGCCTTGTTTTTAAAGATATCGGTTTTCTGTGGTGCCTAATACACAAACATATAAAACTATTTAAAATTGTTTTATTTCAAAGACTGTATCGTCACTAGAAAAAAATTAGCAAATTTTCACTTTGCCAATTTTGGAACAAAAAAAATCGTCAAAATGTCGATTAATCTTTAAATTTGGCAGCCTTATTTTTATTATATATATTTCTTTCGTTGACGTTTCGCTTGCATTTGACAGTTAATTACTGGAAGTATTCCAGTTAAAACAGAATCTGTGTTGTCTGTTCTCGCATTTAAATACAGAAACACTTTTTTCTCACAAATCGAGAAACGATGAAATTTTTTGTTTCACACTTAATATGAGAAAATTTGCGGTGCGAGAAATACAGAAACGAGCTACTGGTCTACATTCCAGTTCAGTTTATAGCACAAGTTTTAATTTAGGTCCTCGCTCAGTTTCAATTTTTAAGTTTTGCAGTTCTAGGTTCGGGGCTCAGAACAGATATTTTTCCGCCTTTTGCCTAACCTAATTATTAACAGCATGTCCTTTTTACAAACCCCTTAAAGACAATTTCATTTTAAAAACTTTTTTGCACTAACTTTATTTCTGTGTCTCATGCTTTTTTGTAATTAAACAAGAACCTTAGGGACTTTTTCATCTCACCCTCAAACAAATGAAAGTAATTTATTTATTTTTCCAGTCACTATTGCGGAAATAAAAAATATACTAGAAAATATCAATTTTCTGCTACCACATCTCTCCTCGAAAAAACATCGCACAGACTTTGACCAGAAAAGGAATGAAATGAAATCCAATAAAAAAAAAATTAAATCATCCCAGCATTGATTTGAAATCCCCTTGTCACCAATATGGTAAAAAATAGCTTAAAAAAATATCGAAAAGGAAAATAATAAAAAAAAGCATGTGTATCTAAACCACCATCACTACTGCCACATTTCACCAATCAAATAAAACACTCTCCCGCTCGTATATAGATACACTTGCATAAAATGCTTTCATTTGTCTAGTTTTAGGATGAGCGTGTGGTAAAGTATTTGTGGATGTGTGTTTGTGTTGGGATACATTTTTATTGAAGCTTGAGGCTTTTGAAACAAAGCTCTTATAACAACTGGACAGGTTTTCAATTCTATTGTGTTTTTAATTTTTTTTTTTTATTATAATACCAACAAATTCTTCAACGACTTTACTAACCGAATTCGTATGCCTGTTAGATTTAACGTATTTTTTTGGAGATTGTGGCAGGATCTGGAAGCGTTGGCTTTGCTACAATTTGTATACGCGTTGATGAATATTGTATCAATTTCAATACAAATTGAAGATTTTTTTATTTTTTTGTTATTTATTACATATATTTTATTTCTTTTATTGTATTTATTTTCTTGAGGTTTAAAGCTGAAAATAATATTGTTTTAAACTGAATTATTACACCTTTAAGAAATAAATGAAATGGTAAAAACAATACAATATAAAACAACTAGGAATGAAATTAAATAATGGCCTTCCGTACCCATCTTGTTGTAGTTCTTCAGAAAATCGGTAAAAATTCCCTCGTAGTTAGGGCTTTTAATAATCCGAAGAAATTTGGTAACAACCCGCAAAAATGAATTCCAGGCCTCGTTTTCTACGGTTGTTGAATATTTTGGAAAATGTGTGCTTTTTAGCAATATATTTATGTGTGGCCCATCGATGACGCCTTCCTTGATTTTTGCTTAAGAAGGCTGCGGGAAAAGGGGTTTCAAATGGGAAAATACTTGGCCTTCCTTGTCTAAGGCCTTCACAAAATTTTTAATGAGGCCAAGTTTAATGTGCAATGCTGGAAGAATTAAATTTTCTTTTTTGACAAGAGGCACGTATTTAATATTGTCTTTGCCTACTGTGAAGGTCTCCCATTCTGGCCAGTGTTTTCTTATATAATTATGTTCACGAGCACGACTATCCCAGAGGCAAAGAAAGCAGCAATATTTTCTATATCCACCCTGCATTCCACATAACATACCGACGAATTTGAGATCGGAACATATTTTCCAGTTGTGGTGCTCATATTGAATGTATTTTAGCAAACTGGCCATTGTGGCGTATGACTCTTTAGTGGTGATGGCATAAGCGATGGGGATAGAATGTTTTTCATTTCCAATATGCAGAATGACTGCTTTCAAACTCTCCTTGCTACCGTCAATGAACAAGCGCCACTCATTTGGATCATAAGGCTCTCCGAGTTGCTCAAACAATGCAGGAGTATCGTTGCAGTAGCATATGTCGTTTTCCTTCTTCAAATGTTGTGCGTAATATTTATCACGGTTTCTGTAAAATATTACATTTAGTCCCGGAGCCAAACAGTTCCGTTATTTCAGGCAAGATGCAAGTAACTCCACTTTTTCCTTGGACAGCTCGAGATCTCTCACCAAATCATTCAGTTCAGGCTGCGTAAAATAATGCAATTGCGACTCCTGTTGAAATTCATTATCACCGCTTGTGTCTGTCTCTTGAGATGATTCGAAAGATTGAATCGTTGAATCGGGGTACTTAGGATGATGAAACTCACTTAAGTGTGGAACTGGAAGCGAAACAGATTCTACTGTCGCATAAACCCATTTGGCACTCTTTCCGAAACTAGAGGACTTGCTCAGGCAAAAGTTACAATGATGCGAATGGCAGCAGCTCTCCATATCATCGGTACACAGAATTTTATGAATCGTCTAATTTGGACTAAAAGTTCACTTTATTATAAATTCAATTGTATATATAAATTTAATTTTTTTTAATGAACCAGAAGCCCACGCGGCAAACATTATTTGGTGTCCATTGCTCATGAAAAGTTGCAGGTGCTATTCCAAAATATTGCAGATAATTCTGTTGTAACAGAAATTTTTTGGATTGTTTGCGCAATCAAATTCTCGTTTTCTTTTTAAAATTTTGGTGGATATAATAAAATACAATTTCAATCAAATTTGTGAGTTCCTATAACATACAAACAACCGACACTACGTTTTATAGAAGCTGTCAAAACAAAATGTATAGCCGTGATGCAAACCGCAGGTCGTCAGACGGTTAGCCACCGCAGCCGACAGTTTTTTTCTAGCCGACGCCAACGCATCCCAAAACCAACCGAAGACAAAGCAAGAGCCACAACTATTTTTAATACACACAAATGTCAAGAATGTATCGCAAGCATTTCAACCCAATAAATTGTCAAAAAAAAATAATATATTCGGAATATATGGGATTTGGATTTATTTACTCAATTGCTTATAACTTTGTCATTTTTCGGTTGATTTTTTTCTGGTAAAAGTATCATCTTCACGTACATAAATAGAAACCAGACGTTTTTTTTCAACGATTTGCACTTTTCCGTCGACACAGAATCACTGTAAAATATGATTTTCTTGAAAATGTGTGAAAGAACGACCCAATCGGACTTTTCTAGCTCGAGATATGATTTGTCAAGTGAAATAAGGTCGAAAAAATTAAAAATTGAAAATATCTCAAAAACTGTTCCATAAAAAATTTACCCTTGACTTTCGAATTCAGCGGGAGAAAATACATAAGGCAAATCACCTCTCATAAAATGTAAATTTTCGGTGTAAACTAGTGTTATAAGCGGAGCGGCATCATTTTATTGCAGTCACTTGACTTACACAGAAAAAAGAAATTAAAATTGATTTCAATTATAAAATTTTGTGATATTTATTAGAAAAAAATTATTTAAATATGCACCAGTAAAAAATTAAATAGTGTTAATTAATTATTTATACATTCATTAATTAAAATAAATTTTAATTAAAAAATAATATTGTTACGTTATTGCCTTTTCAATAATGTTTTTGGTTTAGTTCCTTTATAATGAACCTCTTGAGTTCTTTTATTGCAACTTAAATAAAATAAATAAAACACTGCACTTTAAATACTATTCCTTATAGCTGGTTCTATAAGCTTTTCACACAACTTTATGTAGAACTAAGTCACTTTCACAATCTTAATTTATAGTTTTTAGAAACGAATTGCGACCTCGGTGATCTGCACACTAAAACGTTTGTACTTATACTCATCCTTAGTGCCATCTGAGAGTAGTATTTATACTCTAACCAAAACTTCTAGATGGCTCTAGTTTATTCGAATTGTCTCCGTAATGCTCTCTAGCGTGAATTATCTAAACTTACTCAGCTAATATCATTATGCATTAACACTATGGCTGAATTTAGATTGAGCTATTGTTTATCAATAAACTAAAGCATACTTTATGGGTTAAGAATAATCTAAGCACTATTATGTATAACAATTTTAACATTACATTTGTACTAGAAAATTCTGTACAGTGATTTTTATATTAGAAATATGCATAACTAATACATTAACAATTTAAACTAATAAAATTACTAGCAAATACAAGATAACTAATAAACTAAACTTATTCTTAACTAAAGATACTTTCGTAACAATATTAATAATCAACGGAGTCTGCTGGAAAGTTGCTAATGTAACGCCAATTCCCAAAAAAGGAGTGGCTAACAAGCCTGAAAATTACCGCCCAATTGCAATTTGTTCGGCACTTTCCAAAGTTATGGAGATTATGGTAAATCACCAATTTGTAAAATATTTAGAGCCAAATTACCTACTAAGCGACCGCCAGTATGGCTTTCTAGAGGTCGTTCTACTGGAGACCTACTGGCCCTGTTATCAGAAAAATGGTGTCGTTCCATTCACGATTTTGGCAAAAGTAAGGTAATTGCTTTAAATATTTCCAAGGCGTTTGACAGAGTCTGGCATGGTGCACTCTTGTCTTAACTTGTTGCATTTGGTGTCGGTGATAATTTCTCTCGATTTATATCCAGCTTCCTCAGATATGGTACTATACGGGTTGTTATAGATGGGGTTTCATCAAGCGAGTTCCAGATTCATTCAGGGGTGCCGCAAGGCTCCGTTCTTTCTCCTACTCTATTTCTTTTTTTTCTAAATGACCTCTTATGTCAAACGTCCAACCCTATCTATTCTTTTGCAGATGACAGCAACCTTTGCCATTCGAATTCATTTGTTAACGGGATGTGTTCTGATGAAATCAAGGATTTGGTTCCCGAAACCCATAGCTTCGTTCGTAATACACGGTTTTCCTCAAGAGCCCATCCTTTTGTGGTCGATTGGCCAGTGAATCGTACAACGTATTACAGGGAAAATTCGTTTTATGGCCGGACTATTCGTATGTGGAATAACCTTCCTGCTGAAGTCTTCCCTCTCACTTTCATAAATTCAAGTCGAATGTTCACAAGCACTACTCCCACTTTCCTCCTTCCCATAACCTATTTTCCTAGTTCCAACACAATGCAACGCAATAGTAGGGGTCATCCCCTGAGTGCTGGTCCTAACAAAAAAAAAATAATCCACGGATAATGAAACGGAAATTCTATGAAAATTGATAAATAAACCTTTTAAAAGCCTGTTTAATTTTTCATAAATACGATTGGTTAATATTTAATTGATGTATTATTATGATTTTGCATTCTTATTTATGTTAAACCCGGTTTATTCTTACTTTAAATTTTTTGTTTTGTTTTGTAGTGCTCTGTTATTCTAATGTAAATAAACTAAATATTAGTGCTTCTGCATTAAAAAATCGGGAATTCCTTTGTTATATACAAAAAAAAAAGTCCGATTAAAAAATTTTTTTTTTTTATATTAACAAAATGTTGTGTAGTAATGATGCTGATGTACAACGTCATTATTACATTTTTTAATTTAATCAATTTTTTATAAACGGTTTAATTGAAAAAAAAAAAGATTGACGGAAATTTTTTTCTGTGTAGCCAGTGGGAGTTTTCTGGTTATACATTTTCATCTAATTTATTCCAAAAAAAATCTATTCCTTTTAAGATTAACAAAAAATTTTGCCACTTGTTTCTCAACAAGCGATAATTTTGCTAAAGAAATTTGTTTTTTTTTTTCGCTTCTCTCCGCTAAACGATTAATGTTCTTTGATTTAGAAAGTTTTCAGCAAAACACTCATGTCCTCTTTAACGATAACATACGTAATCAAATAGCAGCAGAACTTTTACAAAAATAGAACATCATTTCTGAGTACTACTCCAAGCACGTATGAAAGTCTAAAATCTCAAAAAAAAACCTTCAATAAACACCGGGAAAAAGTTTTCAAACAAACATTTAAAAATGCCTTAAATTACATTTGATTCAAGCAAAACCAGCCAATTCAAATGAAGAGAAATGGAAATTTTTAAAGGAGAATAACAAACTATAACCCAACTTTATTAAACAAAAAAAACTTTGTAGGAAGAAAAACAAACTCCTACAAGCAGGAACATGAAAAAACTGGTCAACAAACTCCAAATAACAAGCGGCGAAGGAGAAGAAAAAAAACAACAGGACTTAAAACGAAAATCCTGCAACCAGCCAAAAACAGAGGCGGTTATTGAAACAGCATAAATTCTATAGCAAACAAGAAAAACTGTATGTGCAGTTTGTTAGAGATTGGTTTTTTTTTGGCAGAATTTCCGTTTTTTTTTCTTCTTTTTTTTTTGTAAATTTCAACTAAAATTTAAACATTCAGTAACATTTCACTCTTATTGACCTCAAATTTTAAGACCAGTAGAGTCATGTTTTATTGACGTTGTTGTCTATGATTGTTTTTGGGTTTTAAAAGCCATGTACTCGTATGTTAAGGGGATTGATTCATTGAACACACTTGGAAATAAAAATTGTACGGGGGCAGGTACTAAAAACGTTAAATTTCTTTAATTGTTAAAAAGGATTTCAGTCAAATATCAATGAAAAATACTGATTTTAAGGCAAAAAAAATTTACTCTTTAGAGTATAAACTCACATTTAAGAAGAACAAATACAACTTGCTGTCGACATTGAACTAGAGCGTCGGCTAGAAACTGAAGTAGTAGAAATAGCTATCTAATTTGTTTGGGACAAATTTTTGCTGACACCATTAGGTAATACGTTACATGGATGAGAAAGAGCACATGTTTTGCCAAAATGTCAAATTTTGTCCCCCTCTAACTCAGAAACTTTTTGAACGAACTTGTTAAAAACTTGTGCGTTTCAATAGGGCTGTCTAATAGGGCTAACCTTTGTGCAAATTTTATCCAAATCGAAAGACATCCATTTCACATTTTGGGTCACTTGAAATAAAATCGAAAAGGTAATAAGTGACTACTTCAAAATCAATTTATTTGATTGATTATGTTGAATTTAACAAATATATACAAAAGAAAGAAATACTTATAAGAAAGAAGTTTTAAAACAAGCTTAAAAAAACGCACATAACCACAGCTTGATCTCAACAGAATTAATATTTTACCAGTGTACCACAACAAAATGGCATAATTTGCCAAAATACCAATAGCAACATTCCTGCTTCGTTGAAATTTATTAACCCTCCGTGTTTAACATGTTTTGATTTTCCAATCAAAATGCATTGAAAGCCCAGCCAGACCAGGGTTAAGCAACTGAAAAAAAATTTATATTTTTCTCTCTTTGGTATTTGTATTTAGGATTGCCCTTGTTACTTTTAAATTATGAAAAATGGCCCATATTCATAGTCAAAAATAAAGTATACTTTAGTAGAACTAAAGTCGACTTTAGGTCTTTCATAGACAAGTTAACGGATTCGTTTGATGTTCAAGTCAACTTTATATATAAAAGTAACTGATGCTGTTTTTAACTCATTTATCAACAGCATCAGCTGCTCTTCGCCAAATAAAAAAGTTTGTGCAAAAAGTTTAAAATGTTTATGTTACAATATATTGGCCGATATTTTTTAATTATTAATGATTTGGAGGAAAACTTTTATGGCAAGAAACACAAAATACATATAGACCCTAGTTGTATAAAATGCAACGGCAAAAATTATATTTTTTTGTTTCATATTGCACTGTTGTTGTCATAATTGACTTGTTTCATACGGAAAATTATACGATACGAGAAATACAGAAAAGGTCTACAGAACATAGAAAATTAACCATCACATTTAACATTTAAATTTGCACGAACATAAATTTAATCCTAAAGTAAACTTTTATCTGAACCAGAAGCCGAAGAAAAACGTTTAATAAATTTTAAACTAACTAGGAAAATGCACTCGTTCCTTTTTTCATTTGAAGTTCATTTCTTTGCTTTCTTTGTCATGTAACTGACAAAATTAATACCATATGAGTCCATTACACTTCGCAGATATATAAACAGTACCCTTCCTATTTTTAGCACATCCCCACACTCCTTTTCTAGTTCTTTGTGTTCTCCATTACAACTTTGATTGATGCAAAAAGTTGTGCTCCAATAAAGAGAAAAGATTTTGTGTGCAATTAGTATCGTATATCGCCTTTTAATTGAAAAAGGCAGCAATGAAAACGAAAAGTAAAGAAGAGTGTTAATTTGTATAGCTGGGGTGGCAAATAAGTATATGTACAAATTGCTCTGCTCTACTAAATTCTGCTACCAAAGAAGGCCATCTGATGTTTGCCCAAATAAATATCATAGAGAGAATTTTTTACATATTTTTGGTCGTTTGAAATCAAGATAAAACACGTCATTAGTAGTAATGGTACGCTTCACATGTGATGGGTGATGTATTTATTAAGGTATGTAAGTGTATGAGCACGATAACGTTTATTGAAAATTCGTATACTTAAATTTTTATGTTTGTTAATACTCGTAATATCTCTGCAGGAATACAGATTTTTTATAGAATTGATTTGGCATTATTGGTTAGTTGGAAAACTTTTGAAAAGTTTTAATTAGATTTTAATAAATTGTTTAAAATTATAAATTTGAAACAATGTGTTGAATTGCAAAAAAAAACCCCATTTTTAGCGAGACTTAAAATGCCTATAACAGGAGTAATTCAGTACTTGGAATACGTTTCATTTTGGAAAATTAATATAATTAATTAATATAAGCCAGCTCAAAACTTTTCGTACTGTAAATCTGATATAAAGTTGAACTTTAAGAGAACTAGAACTCGACTAGAGTTTAAGAACTGAACTAGCACTAAATACCAACTAAACGTGAACTGAACTAGCACTTAATTAGAATTGATCTTGAACTTTTTAACCAGAATTGAACTAAATCTGAGCTAGAACTGAACTAGAACTGAACTAGAACAGAACTAGAACTGTACTACAACTGAATTAGAACTGAACTAGAACTGAACTAGAACTGAACTAGAACTGAACTAGAACTGAACTAGAACTGAAGTAGAACTGAACTAGAACTGAACTAGAACTAGAACTAAACTAGAACTGAACTAGAACTGAACTAGAACTGAACTAGAACTGAACTAGAACTGAACTAGAACTGAATTTATACTGAAATAGAACTGAACTAGAACTGAACTAGAACTGAACTAGAACTGAACTAGAACTGAACTAGAACTGAACTAGAACTGAACTAGAACTGAACTAGAACTGAACTAGAACTGAACTAGAACTGAACTAGAACTGATCTAGAACTGAGCTAAAACTGGACTAGAACTGAACTAGAACTGAACTAGAACTGAACTAGAACTGAACTAGAACTGAACTAGAACTGAACTAGAACTGAACTAGAACTGAACTAGAACTGAACTAGAACTGAACTAGAACTGAACTAGAACTGAACTAGAACTGAACTAGAACTGAACTAGAACTGAACTAGAACTGAACTAGAACTGAACTAGAACTGAACTAGAACTGAACTAGAACTGAACTAGAACTGAACTAGAACTGAACTAGAACTGAAGTAGAACTGAACTAGAACTGAACTAGAACTGAACTAGAACTGAACAAGAAATTAAATAGAACTGAACTAGAACTGAACTAGAACTGAACTAGAACTGAACTAGAACTGAACTAGAACTGAACTAGAACTGAACTAGAACTGAACTAGAACTGAACTAGAACTGAACTAGAACTGAATTTGAACTGAACTAGAACTGAACTAGAACTGAACTAGAACTGAACTAGAACTGAACTAGAACTGAACTAGAACTGAACTAGAACTGAACTAGAACTGAACTAGAACTGAACTAGAACTGAACTAGAACTGAACTAGAACTGAACTAGAACTGAACTAGAACTGAACTAGAACTGAACTAGAACTGAACTAGAACTGAACTAGAACTGAACTAGAACTGAACTAGAACTGAACTAGAACTGAACTAGAACTGAACTAGAACTGAACTAGAACTGAACTAGAACTGAACTAGAACTGAACTGAACTAGAACTGAATTAAACGCCCGGGAGACTATCAAATAAATACATCAATCACATAGTTGTGTGCGTGCAGTCGTTCTTTTTCGGGTACACATACGCGTTGTCGGCAATGCTTGATGAAAATCAAAAAGTTTTGATTTTTTTATTTGATGGCTGATTATTTGATAGTCTCCTGTTGTGATTGACAAAAAAAATTATTTTCTTTGTGTTTGTTGTCATGAAAAATATAAATATTTTGGTTTTTTACAAAATACAATTGTTGATTGCCGTGTTTATTTGTACGTCTCCGAAAAAGCCTCAAATAAACGACACTAACACATATGCACTGATTGACGGGTTTATTTGAAAGTCTCCAGAGCCCTTTAGAACTGAACTAGAACTAACCAAGAACTGATCTAGAACTGAACTAAAACTGAACTAGAACTGAGCTAAAACTGATCTAGAAGTAAACCGAAATTAACTAGAATCTTAATTAAATATAAATTAGAATCTAAGGTAAAACTTGAACTACAATCTAAACTGGAATCGGAACTTGAATCCGAAATTGAAACGAAAATCTAAACTGAAGCCCCGACTAGATCTGAAGCAGAATCTCATTAAGGTTCTGAACTGTTACATACTCCAGAATTGAATGCATTTATTCTTATTTTCTCAGATCTATTTATCTTCTTATTTTAAATAGTAAAAATTAACAATAATGCTTAAGCAACGTGTTTAAGATTTTTCCTTTTTTTTTGTATAAATTTTGATATTAATAAAAATTAATTTATTTTGTTGGACAAGTTTACAGATAGTCAATAAAAACTACTTGCAGCACGTTGGCCCCATAAAAGTTCTTCCTTTTAGAAGAAAATGTAGCGTTCTCTACTTAAATAACAAACAGTGCTATCGATAAAAGTTTAAAACTGTCCCCGTTGGTAAAGAAAATGTAGTTGAAACTATTTGCTTGTTATCAGTTTGGCCTAATTTTTGAAAACATTTTTTTTTTAAAGCTGCTTTTAGCTTGATTGTAATTTAATTTAAATCCAGGACATGCAAACAAACCAACGACCAAAATATTAAGAGAAAAAAATGCCAAATCTTGTTTTTTTAGAAGATTTCAAACATTTCCTTTTCCTTGTTTCTTGAAAAAATTTTCCAAAAACTTTTTCTTGCAACTAAAACTTTACCCAAGAAAAAAATATTTGTTAAAAAAAAAACAATTTTTTTTGCTTCAAGCTTCTTGTAATTATCTTTTGAATAATTAAAGTATAGAATGAAAATAAATTTAAAAAAAAAACTTGTCATTTAAAACGCGTAGTTTTGCAAAGTGCCACGCTCTAAATTTTGTGCAAGATATTTAAATAAAAAGGTCTCTGGCAAAAAAAAAAAAAAAAAAATGCTGGGAATCAACAAAGGCAACCAAGTGCTAGGGATTCTTATCATCTGTTCAAGAAGGAGATGTACTTATGTTTTCTTGTAAAAATTTATTTGATAATTACAAGATGGAAAGAAAGTATTGGGTAAAAAGGGCAGAAAAAATGTCATACTCATATAGAGATATGACAATATTGAAACATATAAATATGCTACGTGATTAAAAGAGTTGCATGTAGCTTATCGCAGACTTGGAATATCTTAAAGTTATTGAAAGCATGGATTAATGGACAATTGCTTAAATCAGAATCTAGGTAGTGGTTATACTGTTTCAATGGAAACCTTAAAAGTTGCCAAAATATATCTCGGAAAATTATGAAAACACTTGGAATCTAAGTCTAACTGCAATTCAGTCGCGAATTTCGTTGTTTAGTTACGGCAAAAAATTTTTGCTCATTATAATATTGCAATTTTTTTTTTCTGTATTTAAAAAATATTTCTGACTTATGCCCGTAATTTCTACAAAAAGAAATCTAGCTGTGTATAGAAATCTATGGTGTAAGAGCTTCGATATTTAAAAAGACAACTTAAGGTAAAAACACGTAGGTCAAATAAACGTTGAAATAGGTAAAGATAACTGTTAGGTACGAACACGATCAGCTTTCTTTTTGTAGAAATTACGGGCATTAACATAATATCATCGTGAGGTGTGATTAATAATGTAAAATTAATTTGAGAGTAAACTTAAAATTTTTATTATCGCTTAAATAACCATTTGTGGCATTTACTGTTGAAAATGATATCATGTAAATGTTGGCCATGCCTACATCTGAAGTGGTCCATTCTAAATGTAAAATTGTGGGTGATATGTTCGAGCATAGCGACTGGTATATCGCGAAAAATCGCGAGTAATGTTGGCTTCCAAAGCGTCAATCGTAGTTGGCTTATTTCTGAAGACCTCATACTTCACATATCCCGAGAGCAACTAGTCCAAAGGTGTGATATATTGTACGATCTAGGTGACCAATTTACCGTAGCAAAGCGTGAAATAAAGTGCTCCCCAAAATGATTTCTTAACGAGGTCACTGTTTCACTGTATGGCTCGTAGCGCCGTCTTGTTGAAACCAGAAATCACCGAGACGATGCGCTTGAATTTCAGGAAGCACATAGTCCGTTAACATGGTGCGATAACGGTTACCATTGATGGTAACATTCAGATTTTCCTCATTTTGGAAGATATATGGACCAATGGTTCCACCAGCCTATAAACCACAGCATTCCGTAGCTTTTTGTCAATATAATGGTAGCTCTTGGTACTCCTCTGGTTGCTCATCAGCCCAATTACGGCAATTTTGTTTATTAATGTATCTATTGAGCCAGAAATGTGCTTAATGCAGCTGAACAATTTGTAGGCCCTGTTTTAGTTTGAGTCGTTCCATGATGACTTGCCAAACGATACTGAAGAAAAATGAGAAAGCAGTTTTATATGGATCACGCATGATCTGTAAAAAAAGCATATTGCAAATCAAACCTCATTATGAATCACTTTTAATATCCCCAACTAAAGCGAGACGTCGCACATTGCAATTATATTCAAGGATGTTTGCTATAAGCTCCGTATAAAATACAGTGGGCACTATATGATGTTATATAAGACCAATTTTACCGATAAAATTCTTTAGTCGTCTAAAAAATTTATAGATGAACTATAGGGATTTATGTACTCTATAAGCTTATTAAAAATTAGGTAGATAGTTTTAACATATTAGGGGCTATATATTGTTAGATAAGAACTCTTTTGACAATAAAATTCTTTAGTCGACAATTGTTTTCTATAACGAACCATTCTGTTAATTAAGGCTGTTTTCCGACAATCGTGTTTTTGGGCTACTGCTGGTTATGTGTAGGGCACGGAATCTTTCTACACAGTAAAAAGTTAAAACTGATTTCAGTTAAAAAATTTGTAATATTAATTAAAAAATTAATTGAATTTGTACCAGTAAGCAAATTAGTACTAACCATTAAATATATTTTGATATTGGCAACAGTTTCTGTAGTAATGTTATTGATATAAGAAAATGTTTAATTCACTTGACTAAATTTTTAATTAGAACTGATTTTTTTTTTTTTTTGATGAGTGGTTTAAACGAAATAAAAAAGAATTGGGGAGAATTTTTTCTGTGTAGCTTATGAATCTGTCTATCATAGATTGGTAATTACACTTCTTTTTCGTGTAGAGTTTGATATTTTGGTTCTAATAGAGTATGAATATCGACTTGTTGTTTTTTGCTTTTGTGTTTTTCTTTTAATCTGTCTTTAGTCCAGTTGGCCAGAGTTGGGAAAGCATTTATATTTTTAACTAATAACTACAGAATCTGTGTTGTCGGATTTAAATCTTATCTTGGTAATGCGTTCTTAGAAGTGAATACTTGTGTTTTATATCCACACCCTGGAAGGAGAACTGAAAGTGAAGTATTTTTAAGGGCTTCCTCTACCAGTAAAGAAAATTAATGTATCCATATGATCATGGACAATCAAAATATTTTTAACGGAAAATTCTTTTACATATTTTGGTTACTTCAACCATAATTTTGTCAGCACAAAGATAATTGGTCCCTTGTTTTGTTTCTTTCTCTTTTTTAATCTGTTATCTTATTTAATTGAAGTTATTGAAATCATATTCTGTTTTATTACAGGGTACTTTTAATTTCTTGTTACTTCCCTTTTTTATTTATTATAATTTAACCCTTGTCAGAAACTAAAAAACATGACTTAAAGTATTTAGTTTTAATTATGACTCTTTCTTTTTTATTTCTACCCCCGACTCTATTTTTAACCAAAGCAACATGAAAAAGTACAAAACTGTTTCTGCAAACATTTTAAGTAGTTTCAATACACTGAAAGTATTTTTTGCTACATATAACGAGACAGCGACATTGGTTGCTACTTTTTGCTTATTAAGGAACAGATGTGTAGTCTAGTTTTCGTAAATGTTAAGAAATTGTTAATGCTTTATTGGGCGAATAACTTAAGCATTAATTTTTTTTTAAATTTTCAGCGTTTATTCTAAATCATTGTTACAATCTGAATTTATTCAAAGTATTTATTGTCATTATCAATTGAGCTTTTTCCACCTTTCAGGTAGCATATGGATTCCATGCAACAATAACTTTAGAATTAGTAGAATTGGTAGATCGAAATTTGCTTTGAATGAATGATTACCTGTTTTAATGGATTTACAAGAATTCTTCTTAATATAAATTAATATAAAAATTTATTTGATGAACTTAAGCCTAACTAAAATTTCAAAAACTTTAATTAAAAACCAACAATTCAATGAAAATCACAATTGTTATAATTGATAATGGATAATAGGGGTTTGGCAAATGTTCAGTTTCGTATTTGCATTTGCGAACTATACGCTTATTTTGGCTAATTGCAGTTGCCCTCGCTTTCACAAGAATTTAATTTAACAATTTGCTTTCGCATTTGCTAAACGCACATTTGGCCTACCTGCAAAAATGCCAGGTTATTTAGGCGACAAGCGTTTTGTAAAAGATACAACATCAGCCAGGAATGATAGAATACAAGATTACGACTTGAGCATACTTTCCCGTTAGATGACGTAGTCCCTTAGATTCTCGAATTTCTTATATAAAATTTATACATTTAATATTATATAATTTATAAGAGCTTGCAAACCTCCAAATAAACAACAAAAATTAATTAATTATTGTAAAATTTTATTATCATCCATGTTCTGGAAATCGAATTCGATGGAGATATCTACTGAATTATTTTTTTCTAAATTACCGTATCCTTTCTGGATTTTAAGAGTAATTCTGATGAAGATCAGCTGTAGTTATAGGAGGAAGAAGATAAAATGGAATATTTCAATAACATTTTAACACTGCATCGTTTTCGAAGTTGGTTCAATTTTTATTTCACTCGAATTCAAATTCCAGAACATGGCTGAATATATAAATATATAAAAGGTTTAACGAAAACATTTCGTATATTTAAGTAAGATGCGATGAAATTTCCCGAAGGAGTTTCCCTATGTACGAAAGTGTTCGTTTAAATACACAGAAAAAATTCTCGCCAATATTTTTCCAATTAAAATATTAATAAAATTAAAAATCAGTTTCATTAAAAATTTAATCAAGTGAATTAAACCCCAGCAAAAACTTTACTTACCTGGTAAGTTAGCAAGTAATGTTGGAGAAATATAAACACTACTTATTTTTCGGCTGAATAACTACTTTTTTTTGTTCGAGTTGTCCACAGAATTCAGTAGTTACAATACACTGACTAGAAGTCACAAAATATCTACTTATTATTTAACTACCTGTAAGTTGAATTGTAAGTACTTACAATATACTTACTTGAAGCCAAAAAATAACCAGTTTTTATTTAATTGGCCTAATAAGTAGTTATGGAGTTAGTTATCAGTAAGTAAATATTCAGTACTGAAAACAAGACAACTAATAAGTAGTTATTTAGCTGATTATTAGTAAGCAAATATTCATAACTGAAAATAATAGTAGTGAAAAGTACTTACTGAGGTCATTACTAGCAAGTACTTATTGAGGTTTTCAGAATAATGACAATTGTAATGACAACTACTTACCACGTAACGTATGAAATAACTACGACCTACCACCAATATTCAAAAAGTTTTTCCTGGGACGTTTACGTATATTGACAACATTACTGAAGAAAATGCTGATAACATCAAAAAATATTTAATTGATACTATTCATTTTATTTAATTAATTTTTTAATTAATATCACAAATATTTTATTTTTTTTTCTGTGTAAGGCATCAATTTCTCTCGCTGTAGTATAAGAAGAAAAAAAGCAAACTGTTTTTTTTTTGCTGTCCTCTTTTACTTTTAATAGATGACAGTCATAATTTTAAGTAAAATTATATGAAGTTGAATGAAATATAAAATTTACAAAAAAAAAATATATAATGAAAAAAGAAATTAATTGAAGCAAAATAAGCAAAAAATCTTTTTGAAAAATAACTCTACTTAAAAAATCAATGAAGCGGATTCGAGCCATAACCGCAAAAAATGCTCAAGCGACAAAAACAAAATTTTTAAGGAGAAGGTTTTTTTTTAATTATATTTCATAAAAATTTTGTACGAAAATTGGCGCTTAAGCTAAAATTGTTTTTGCTATAAAATCGTAACGGTACCTTCTGTGACCAACAGATTTTAGATGATGGAAGTGTTGTCAATAAATTCATTTATTAAAGAAAACAAAAATTGAAAATGTTGTCGCTTAAGCCTTTTTTTGCGGTTATGGCTCGAATAAGAAAACTTAAATTAAAATTTAAATTTCGAACTTACATACAATTTAATATGCTATTGCAGAATTCAACAAACCCCAAATAACAACACAGATTAAATTCAGTCGAACTAAACAATAATTTCAACATTATCTTTACAACACGCTATGGGAATATGAGAATTGTTTAACCGTGTTAAAGCTACAATTACACATTCAGACTTCTGTATAAAGCCGACAAGTCGTTTGAGTGTGTTAGTCAGTATGAGTTTGCAGAGACTATTTTGAGTCTGAGTTATTTTTCTTTTACAAAGACACCAACAATTACTATTCGGTATCTTCCTTACAAATTATTGTATTTCCGTTACAACAACAATGACAATGACAACAATTATTTGCTGCAAGTTTAAGGAGTATTTTCCACAATTCTTGCAGTAATTTCGAGTAACCGAAGTGCAAAACCGCAAGTGGACCATCCAATACATACATATTTAATGTATGTACATATATTTTATTACGAATTGGTAAAATTTATTGAAATCCCAGCGGGAAAAAGAAGGAGTACGGAGGCCTTCTAAAATGCATTTGCTCTCCTTCTTTTGGATGTACAAGTCCTGCTGGCTTAATTCCATACTCATATCATTTTAACACATGTTGTCATTGGAGGGTAGGTCTTCCGATCCCGCTTCTTTCGCTGGTTTGAAAAAAAAAATTATTTTACTTTTGCTTTGGCAAAAAAACCAAACAAAAATGTTTACTTTTCTCTTCTCGCTTCCCATAGAAAGAAATGCGGAATGTGTATATCATATTTTATACGGAAGAGCCGAGGCCTTTTTGTGAGGCATTCTTTAGCAGTTAGGTAAGAATGGTAATTGAATCAAAAACATTTGTAAGCAGGCCTTTAACAAGGCCTGAAGTAAGAACAGCTTATGAGTATTCCCGCTGGGAGTTGTCAGCACGAGTGTGTGTGTGTGTGCTTATAAAAAAACTATGCAAATATTATGTAATTGTTTATAAAACACTACGACGCACAGTGGCGCCATTTGAGTTTTTTCGTTGCAAAAATCATATCTTTTGAACCGAATAAGATAATTGAACAGTTTAAACAGCATATGATAGATAACTGTTCAGCCTATGAAATGAGCGTTTGGAAAGGGTGCTACGCTTTGTAGGGGCCTATTTATGGGTTATCAAAGTTAAAATTAGTAGAAAAATCAATTTTATGGTAACTAAAAAAAATTATTTTTACATTTTTAGATTGTTTTTATTTTTTTTCTTAAGGGTTTTATGTTTTAAATTATTACCCAACAAATTAAAAAAAAAATTATTTTTTTTTTAAATTTATTTTTTCAATTTTCTGTAAAATATTCATCACAATTCGTAAGAGAAGGTATATCTAAAAGACTAACCATTTCTAAACTATAATTATTTTGTAACTCTATTCGTGACTTCACATACCGCAGGGAAGAAATAAGTGGATCGGAAGATGCTGCCAACATGTTGAAGAGGTCCTTATTTTGCCTTACCCTTGATGCTTTGAATGTGTTCTGCAATCTATATTTTTTATAAAATTTGTTAAGAGACTCCTGTGCTTCTTCAGAAAGCTCTCCAATTGGCAAAGACTGGTACTCAATTTTCACGATTTGATTGTCAATTCCAATGATTCTAGTTACTGCCTCATCATTTTCAAAAAATCTCCTAGAAGTGTTTCCATCGTTTGAGTTACCGTATCCGTGCTTGGGACAGTCTACTTTTAGTCCAACGTGTTTAAAAAAAGCATCCTGTATTTGCTTCTTTCTGATCTTTTCCTTATCCTTTATTGATGTATTTTCATCGAAGTTTTCCTCCTCTTGTGGTAGGGTATATGCCAGTTTTAGCAAGAATTCCATACACCTTATCCTTGCGTGCAATGGTGACATTCCATATTCGTAATTCTCCTCATTTGTAGAATCGTTTAAATTACCAAAGTTCTTCTGACAAATAATAATATAAAATCGATAAAAAAAATATAAAAATAAAACGAAAAAAGGGGTTTAAATAGGTTTTTGCTAAATTTTTACCTCCAATATAATTCTGTCAATATATATGTATATGATAACTAATTGAAATATATTATAATTAAGCAGAAAAAGATACTAATCTTAAACTCTTTACAACTAATTATATAAAATTGAGATGTCACATATTATATATGAAATAAATTGAATTGAAAAAAGTTCTTCTGACTCTTTTTGCAAATCGGGCATGACATTGTTGAGGTTGTTCCTGTCAGTTCGTTTACGACTTTTCCGTCAACCATGGTCAGGTGGAACTCGTAATTGCATTCAATATATTTTCCTTCTCCAATTTGCAGCTTTGTAGGCTTAATCTTGCTTATTTGTTCTTCAATGTCCTTCACCGCAGTCCTTATGAGTTCTGCCGATTCCCTTGCAAACTGAAACATTATTGGTCGGCAATAATGCACTGATGACGGACGTGGATTTTTCCAGTGTAGGGAATCATCCGATTTTAGCCGCAAAGGAACAACAGATGCCATAAACATATTTCCGTCCGATATTGTAGCGTCATCGGAAGATATCCTTTGCTTATAAACGCTTTGTCCGGATGATCCATCGCAGCCCCATTTGCTGATCACTGTCAACTTCTCAGGAAGAATTTTCACTTCCGTGAAAAACTTTGGTGTGGTTGACTTTCTAAACAGTTCAAATAATTTTAAATTGTTCAACGCCATGTTTTCAGTACTTAAATTGTTTAATGGTTTCAGTAATTGTTGCGCCAACTTTCAGGCGTAGACTAATCCAGGCATTATGCTTATTTTGCAATATATAGGCTTATGCTACCATGCCTAAAAATTTACCTGTTCCCTGCATACATATGGATTTAGGCTGAATAATGCAATTTTGATATTATGCACGTGTCCAAACAAGATTTGTGCCTACCTGTATGGACCATTAGTCAATATTGTTCCTGACCATTTGTACGCCAAAGTATTGTTTATGTGAGGTACGTACCTGCTAATTTCAATGAGTAGTTTTTTTCAAACTATTAGATCAAACTACTGTCCGTCAAAACATATAAGGGATGGACGCCATACAATTTCTGCAACCATGTCTTTTTAAACTTTTTTACCTCTAGAAGCCAAACGGGCACGTACGGGCAGATAAAACTTTTTGAATTATGTAAAGAAATAATCAAAGAACAGGTTTTGCAAATATGGCAAATATAGAAAAATATAGTTTTTTTTATTTTCCGTCAAAGTTGAAAAATAGTGAAAAAACGGATAGTTTTTAAATATTGATTTACCAGGAGAAACACAAAGCAAACAGTTAATTTTTTTTTTATCATTATACATTTAATAAATACATCAATCAATACAAACAAAAAATAAGGCGATTCGTTACCTATTTTTCGTGATATTACACCTGAAATCGCAACAAATTGACTAAAAATTGTGTGTTTTTTTGAAAACCGAAAGTCGGTCAACTTTGAACGGTTATATCTTCTAAACTAAAAATGTGATATTATTAAGAGTGGCATATTTGAAATCGTTGAAAAGTTTCCTATAACATGGGTTTATTCAAAACTTCGTCGGCACTCATGAAAATTTTGATTTTTGCAACCTCGGTTGCTCTACGGGCGCCACTGTGCGACGTTCAAGTTAAACTACAGACTGTCTGGCATGACTGCAGATATTTATGAATATATATTTAAAAATATTGGATTAGAGAAACAATATACTGTGACAGTATCCAGTTCCAGATTACTTTAAGTTTTCATTTTGGTTTTAGTTAAGATTTAAGTTCTTGTTCCAGTTCTAGTTCTGGTCGAGGTTGGAGTTCAGATTCTGGGACTGGTTCTGTTAAATATATAGCCTTAAAAAAGAAATTGCTTTATTTTAAATATTTATTGGAAAACGCAACTCATATATTACTAGAAGAATGAAAAAAGATCAACGCTTATTGTGAATCATTCTGGTAACAGATACATGCCATGCCAAAGGCAGTGCTAATTTGTTTTGTTTTGAATATGATGCGTAGCAGTGAGAGTGAACTGACGCGATCGAAACAGATGGTAGTCGATCGAAACAATTCTAGACTTTATGGAACCACAATATATATCAATGATTTTTAGCTGATCCTGCAGCCTGTGTCCTAATGTTGTCATGTCAATAACAAAGCTCCACTTCTACTCGCATACTCCGTCTTTTTTCGGCCAAATTCTCGTTTCAAACGAATCAAGTGTGTGCAGTAAAATTCTCCTGTGAAACGAACTATATGAAACTTTTCTAATCCCACATAATGCAGACCATTACCTTGCCGCAATAAGCATTTGGCTTTAGCATTAATAATGCTGGTTGGCCCGGCTACACATCTGATTTATTATTCTTTGTGTTGTCGTAATATATCTATTTTTCTTATCGCCGGTAATAACTGGATTTAAAAATTAACTAAACCGATTTCGAGTTACGCGAACATATGTTGTGCAACCTCCTCCATTTTCGAAATAAGGGTATATCTTGAAAACCAGAGTTAACCTAAAAAAAAATAAAAGTCTGATGATGACAGTTATTTTTTGATTTTTTTTTTTTGAACAAAAATAACAGTTATTTTTAGATTTTTATTTTTTCGATCAAAAATAACAGTTACTTTATGATTTTTATTTTTTTTTTGAAAATTACAGTTATTTTATTATATTTATTTTTTCGAGCAAAAATAAAAATTATTCTTTAAAGAAATGTACGTGCTATAATTATTGAGTTGACTTTAAATATTTATTTTAATGCGCATAAGATATCCCAATGATGATTACACATTAAAAAAAATATTTAAAGACAACTCAATAATTATAACACGTACATTTCTTTAAAGAATAATTTTTATTTTTGCTCGAAGAAATAAAAATCAAAAAATAATTGTTATTTTTGTTCAAAAAAATAAAAATCATAAAATAACTGTTATTTTTGATCGAAAAAATAAAAATCAAAAAATAACTGTTATTTTTGTCTAAAAAAATAAAAATCAAATAATAACTGTAATTTTTGATCGAAAAAATAAAAATCAAAACTTTAAAAATCATAACATTTTATCATAGAAAAGCTCATAAGGATAAATATGGTATACTTGAATCAGTTTGCCAGCATTTACTTCCTTATGCTTTTTTTGTTTTAAAATTTCAAAATAACTGTTATTTGCGGTCCCTGAAAATAACTCTTGTATACTTTTTTTTATATAAAACTCCCATATTATGCAATTTTTGTCGATTTTTTTTTTGCTAAAATCTAAAAATGTTTGCTATACTATACAGCTACAATAAAGTTTATACAAAGACTATAATATATCACCAAGTCGTTAAAAAAAAAAAAAAATGGCGATAAGCTTTTATGATGAACTTTTTGTCGAGTGCTAAAAATATGGCATTCCACGTTCTCATAACTTGTGTTTTGCAGTGTTTAAAAAAATGCAATAAAATAGAAAAAAAAATTGCGACTTCTTCATTTTTCATTGGACAAAAATAAACTGCTGCAGTCACGTCTGATTTTTTAACCCCCTTATTTTGTAAATAAAACACTTTACCTCACTTAAAAAAAATTTTCATACAAATTTTTTCAAATTCCAAAAATTGTATATGAAAAATTTCTCAACGCAAAGTGAAGTGATTTACAAAATTACCCCCTAAATGTAAACAGTCGCAGCAGGCAAGTCAACAGCAAAAAACCAAAAGTTATACCCAACAAAGTACCCCGGCAGTCGACATGTTCGGAATATATGTATTAACCCAGCCAGCAGAATACTCCGATGCTGTCTGAATCAGATACTTCTTGCAAATGTCTGACTACATTCTTAAAGACTTCGTTCAGATTTCTGTCAGACATTGAATATACTTACTGTCTGTCTTATAGAATTCCGACGGAGTTCTTACAGATGTTTCTACCGAGACTTTTTTTTTTTTTTGTTTTTTTTTTGTAAAAATAATTTCATTGATGACAATTGCCAAGTTGAAAAGAATTTTAATTTTATTTAATTGTTTCAAGATAAAAATATTAAAGAAAGGTTCGTACGTGTAAAATTAATAATTTTATACACTTTTATATATTTTGCAATAAAATGAATTCTTTCAGCTATCAGTTAGAGAACAATAAGAGTCTGGGCTGACATATCAAACTGTCCCATGCGTTTCTCATAAGATTTCTGTCCGACGTTTTTGTCGATGACATGCAGTGTAAGTGATACTTTTTAACGATTTGAAAAGAAAAGTTTTTGGTCGAAAAAAAAAATTGTTTTAAAAAAATTAATATTATAACACTGGTTGTGTATAACTGTTCGGTTTTTGCTTTTAAGTGGGGAACAGAATAGTCGCTGTATTACAACATAACGAATAGCGCTGCAAGCCGTGAAAAGTTAAAAACGGCAGTTTGAAACTAGTGTTTCAAACTGCGCTACAAAGCATTCGTCAGCTTCAGCTCCTACTACAACTACTTCATTCTGTTCCAGGCCTGAACTTGACTGCGACTGTTTATATTTAATGAGTCAAAAGTAAATGCAACAGTTTGTTTATTTATGAAAAATTAAAAACTTGAAGAAACAACACAATCTTATGACTTTAACTATTTCCACTGCAGTTTTTTAAGCACTGGTTTTGTTCTCGTCAAATAACAAATAGCATTATTATTGGAAAAACATTTTAAACATGCACTTTTTCAGAATGTGATATATTTTGTGTAGAAAGGGAAACACTATTAAATTGTAAAATATTTTTATTAAACCAAAAAAAAAATTTAAAATCCATATCGAATTTATTCGATGAGCTTAATTTCAGTTATATATTTTAAAAAGCTTTTTGTAATAGTTCTATTCCTTAAAATTTTTAGGAATGACTTTATACTTATGAAAAAGAAATAATTCCCAGATTCTATTTGTTAAAAAATTAAAATTTTTTTCGTTTTAAAATAAATTAATTATCTTAACATTTCAATAAAAAAAAATAGTTTGATTTGTTTTTATTTTTGTTTAAAATAAAATACTTTTAATTGATTTTTATTCATGGTAAGTACATACATACATAATTGAATTGTCTAAGTAAATGGAATTTAAATAGGGTGCGATATAGTTTCATTTTTACAACAATATAACACATATTTTTACCCTACAATTACATAATCTGTTGCAATTGCTCTTAAGTAGGTTATTTGCATATAAATTGTTTGAAAACAAACCAAAATAAATAAAACACCAAAAACCGGGTTTCAACAAGAAGCACACTCACACACACACAGGTAAAAACAGCGAACATGTGTAGGTATTAATGCATGTCGTTTTTTACCCTCTTTAGTCCACTAAGTGTGAGCACGAAGTTTTTGCTGTACTTGTTACTGCGTCCCCTCATCAAAGGAAGCACGCAATTTTTGTGAATTTCAAATGTACTATCAGCCATAACTAAATAAGAGCGGAAGGCGTTTTCTATCTGTCAAAAGTTTTCATGCCCATACAACGCTTTGCGGCAACGCTTTGCAATTGGAAAATCCGATCTGACAGCGCGATTAATAGTGAAGTTGGCTGTAATTGTTGATAAATAATGGCAATTTAGCTGTTTTTAAGTGAATCTAGCGGTTTTATCTCAATTTTTATTTCTATTATGTCGGTTTTAATAAACAGGAAAGTAAGGACTTTAAGAATAAAAATCTTTTATAGTCCACAGGATTACATAACGAACACCATTACACCATTTTTCATTGAAACTGAGAAAATTCCACATGAAATTGAGAATATCAATTTGAAATTGAGAAAATTCCAATTGAAATTGAGAATATCAATTTGAAATTGAGAAATTTCCAATTGAAATTGAGAATATCAATTGGGAATTGAGAAGCATTCCATTTTCCTACAGAATAAAAATATCGAACTAGTTCAGCTCAGCATTTAGATAAGCACATTTCATTGCGTTCGCTTTTTCGTACCATAAACTTCGTTGAGCTCGGTTTAGCTCATTAATGATCGTTTGTTTCAGTTGAGTTCAGCGCCCTTTTGGCGGCGAAAAAAAAACAGCCAGCAAAACATTTTTACAAAAACAAAACACTAAACAATTTTTTGTGTGCTCATTCCTTCATAAATGTAACACTAAATAACTTCAAAATATAAAGTATGTCGGCAGAAACTCTGCAATTGTTCTACTTTAAAACGAAAAACAGAACACAAAATAATGTTTGATACTTTCGTGACAATAGGTCTGTCTGCGTACACATATTTTGCATAATTTTGTACAAAATGTCGCAAAATCTTGCAAAATGTTGTCTGCGTACTCCAAATCTCTTACAGCGAGAGAGCCAAAAAGAGAATTTTTTGACAGTTGGAAATTAGAGAACTTGCAAAATGTTACTGGAGAAATTTCCTCTGGTAAGATTTTGCAACTAGTTTGAACAGCTGTTTTTATATACTGTTTGAATGAAAGAGTTTACGTGTGCCAAGATAGCGTCGACGAAATAGCGTCGAATTTGGGAATTTAAAAACCGGGAAACCAAAATACCCAAATAATGGGGATTTACAGTATATGAACAAAAAGTTAGCGTCGAATTTAGGAATTTAAAAAGGGGAAGTAAAAATATATTTATATTTTTAATAAAAATACTAAAAATATTTACCACAGGCTTTTGCACGGTATAAACTGTATATTTTCTGAAAGTAAATAGTTTTCTGGAAAAAAGGATCGATGCGTGCAAAAAATATATAGTTTATACCGTGCAAAAGCCTGTGGTTCATTGCATAAATCAGTAAAGATTTTTACTGATCATTTTGGATGAACCCAGATTTCACAGAAACTGTCCGAACGATTTTTTGCACGCATCGCTCATTTTGTCCAGAAAACTATTTACTTTCAGAAAATATATAGTTTATACCCTGCCAAAGCCTGTGGTAAAAAAAATATAAATATATTTGGGCTTAAATCTAGTTTACCGACGCAGCTCCAAATAAAAAAAAAGTACCTAGGGTGATAGAAAATGGAAAAATAAGAAGAAAAAATTATAATAAGAAAGTTGGCGCAAACGCTTAGTTTTCGAGTTATGGGCGTTTTAAGTTTTTATATAAATATGTGATTTTGCAGAACATTTCCAAATGTATATGGCTAATATTGGTATCATTGCAAAGCGTTTCACTAGATCTTTCTGGACATACAGAATTTATTTTAATATTTTTAGTTTATTAAGAAGTGGGACGAGTTTGCAAAATACAAAAGTTTTTTAGTAAGCATAAAAACAAATTTATTAATTTTTTCTAATTCTTTAATGTATGTATGTATATACTACATACTAATTTATGTAAGAATTTTAATTAAAGTACAAGTAAAACCTTCTTTATGTTTATGTTATACTAATGAGGAGAGAATCCTTGCCCATGGGCAAAGGCCGTCTATGCAGAGAATCTTTAGTTAGCGAAGCCGGTATTAGTTATACCATAGGGGAGAAAATATTTGCGCCCGGCCGAAGGCCGGCTATGCAAGGAAGCTTTAGTAAGCGAAACCGGTGTTTATTATACCATAGAGAAGAACATCCTTGCGTCCGGCCAAAGGCTGGCTATGCAAAGAATTTTTTATTGCGATGCTAGTGTTTGTTATTTTATAAAATTTGTATTACACTTTTATTTAAATAAACTACATTCTTTCCTAGTGCACTTCCGTTACATTTCGACGTAAAATGAAAAAAACTGTAATGTGATCTAAAGAGTTTAATATTTTGAAATAAATTATGTATATCCAGAAAAATCTGTTCAAGAGCTTTAAAATGATACCAATATTGGCCATATACGTTTAGAATTGTAGTGGAAAATCACATATTTATGTGAAAACTTTAAACGTCCATAACTCGAAAACTAAGCGTTTGCGCCAACTTTTTTATTTAATTTTTTCTTCTTATTTTTTCATTTTCCATCACCCTGTGTATTTTTTTTTATTTGGAGCTGCGTCGGTAAACTAGATTTGTTCCTATATTTGTACTTCCCTATTTTAAATTCCTAAATTCGACGCTAACTTTTTGTTTATACTGCAAATACCCATTATTTGGGTATTTTGGTTTCCCGGTTTTTAAATTCCCAAATTGGACGCTATTTCTTCAATGCTATCTTGGCTCACGTTTGTTATTTCAATTGTTTACACACCGATCAGCTGTTTTCTTGCAAGATTTCACTGGATACTGTCTGCGTACTTTTTGAGATATTCTCAGCCGAAAGAGTAAAATTTGTCTTACTCTCCCAAAAAAATTTACTGAGTATTTGCTACTGGAAAAGTACGCAGACAGACCTAATAGTAAGGAACGTTATTGAGGGCTGTGTACTACTAAACAAACACTAACAAATCCTATATCCTTTCTGAGTATGTGTACCGTATGCTAAATAATGTTCGGCTTATTTTTTAAACACTGGCTTAAAGTTTAGGTTCTAGTTCAGGCTGGAGTTGGTGTTTAGATTGTAATTGAAGTAATAGTATAGCTACAAGATCAGATTTAAGTTTAGATTTTAGTTTTGATATTAGCTTTAGTTCCAGTTCATTTTAGGCCCCATTTATATTATAGTTCAGGTTCTATTTGAAATTTTATTTCCGATTCTTCTTCCAGTCGTCCTTCACTTTTTAGTTCAGAACATTTCTTGTTTAGCAGAAAAAACTTTTGCCTGTTTTTTCACAACATTCTGCTCCTTATCCTTTATATTAACCAGAACTGATCCCTAAAGACTTCGCTTTCATTAAAACAAAAAAATTTTTTTTTTTGGAAATATATATGTATATGAATATGTATACTAGTAAGTTTATATTTTTTGCCATTTAAAAAATAAATCATAGAATATTTGATGAGCTAAGGATATTTGTTGAAAAATATATCAACTACAACTTGAGTTTCAAAATGGGGGAAAAACGAATAAAAATGAGTTATGTTAAATTTATATTTATATATATAACTCGTTTAATAATGATGAATGCTTTTAGTAGGTCAGTAAACTGTAAGATTTATACAGCCTGATTGTAGGTTAAACAAAAAATTAATTTTGTATAAACGGCTTGATATTTTGCATATAAATGACCTAAATTGCCAACTGTTTATTTTAGACATAATGGGAATATATTTCTTATATACTAAAAATAGGCTATAAATTTATTTAATAAGTTTAATTTGTAAAGTATGCTATCAATTTAAATTAAAGCATTTTTTTTCCTGTTTACCTCTGCTGCATATTTTTATTTTTGCAGAATTTAAGGCGTTTCTTTTCTACTTACTAGAGTATTCCACAGTGTGGCCATTTTTGCAGCTAAATTTAACAGTAAAAATTTTTATTTAGCTGTAAAACTTTAATTTAGCACATGGCATTTTATTTAGCATTTTTAGAAAATGTTTTTAGCATTTTTTTAAAATGTTGGACGTTAATAGTTTTATTGATTTTACTTAAATTTTTCTATATATTATAATAATTTTTGACTAAAGGGCATAATAAACCACACAAATTGCTTGGCAAACATGCACTTTGTTCTTGCTTCTGATTGGCAATAAACGACACAATCTTATCTCGTACAAACATAAATTTTTCATTTTGGTTTTGTTTTCAATGCATGCAGACGACGATTGTGCTGCGGCAATTTTGCTCGCGATTTGTTAAAAACGGAGAAGAAATAAAAAAAGAAAAATAATTTGGAGTAGAGAAAAAAATTAGAATTTACGGCTGAAATTCATTTTACTGCTTCTTCTTCTACGTCTTTACTCTACAAAGTTTTCGCTGAAATGATTACTTTTAGCACTAGACACCACCAAAAGTTTGACAAATATCTAACATGACTGCCAAATATTAAAAATTTTTAATATTTCTACAAACATTGCTGCAAATGTTTGCACAAACTGAAAACATCCCAATTAACGGCACAAAATATTTGTACAAACGCAAAATTTTGACATGTTTGCCAAGCTGTTTACGTGGTTTATTATGACCATAAAAATAGTTAGTTGTACCCAAAATGAAATTTCGTATGAAAATGGCTAATTCTTATGTTAACAAACATCTTACCTGCCTTGTTAAAATAAATAGAATATTCAAGGAATATTAGAAATGCACTCATCATGTTGATTGTAAATTTTTTTGCCCTTTGATATTACGGTAGAAAAGTTTAAGGAAATTTCACTTTATATGTGGCTAAAAATTATATAGTGTAAATGTTTTTTTTTTTTTTGCTCTAAACTGCTGAAAAAATAATAATCTTAAAACTAAAATTTTTCTATAACTTTCAACTATGTATAAGAAATAAAATGATCTAAAAATTATGTATAGCCAAATAAATAAAATCGTTTAAATGTTGCATGTATCAGGGGTTTGCGGGCCCCCCTTAATTAAAAATTTAATCTCAACTACCTGTGCTGAATATTTATATGTATCAGATACTTTACCAAATCCACTTGTTTAAATATAACCACTCTTTTTAATTTCGTTAAAAAATAAGTCACTAAAATGTATTTAGTTTTGAATAAAGTTTCATACTAGTAATTAATTTTTAACAAAAATCAATATTAGTATTGTGGTTATTTTATTGAACTGTTAATGGTTTTTAATCCAAATTTAGATAGTTTTAATTAGGCTTAAGTTCATTGAATTTAATTTTCATTAAATTATTTTTATGAAGACAGGAATTTTTAAAACATGAAATTAATTAAAATTTTATTGATAATTTTTCTTTGTTGACTGCGCTGAGAATCTTTAAAAAATTTCTGGCATTATTTTTAGCATTAAAAAAAATAATTTTTAGCATTTTTTGGCCATATCCAATTCCAGATTTAGCTTTAAAAATTGGCAAGATCTGGTCACACTGGTATTCCATTTACTCTATCTCTCTCTCTCTCTGTATTTTAAGTTTCTTTTGAAATTTTTGTTAAGTTGTCTTGCAAGTTAATTAGCTGCTGCGACCCCTAGTGACACCTGTCTCACGAGCATTTTCACTTTGTAGTTTCTGCTTCTTTTGTTGTCTTTCTTTATATTTGACGCTTGCAAGGATTTTACTACAAATTGTTGCTGCTTTGGTGTTTATATTAAGTCATACTTTCTTATGTTGTGACTTTGGAACTGCGTATTTCCTGTTAGTATTTTATTGCTTTTTGTTGCTTTTCTGCCAGTCAAAGACATTCTCTCTAATATTTCTTAGCTGACAACAATTGTTGCAAAAAATAGAAAAGATACAAAAATTGAAGATAATTAAATGGCCGACAAACTTACTGAAGTGATAATAATACTTAAGAGTAGTTAAAAGTAGAACACTTAAATTTTAGTTCTCGGGAGTTTTTAAACTTAAGTTTAACTAAAAATTAAAATTTTAAATTCATAAGCTTTCTTTTCCTAACATTTGGCAGTAATTTGACAACTATTTCTTGTTATCATTTATCTTTAACTGACTAATAACTTTCATACCCTCTTAATCTTTTTAAATATAATCAATTTCCTTTAAATATATCTTTCCATATGTTAGACATTTATAAAGTAGTTCTTGTTTAGTTTGCAATGAACTTAGACAATATACTTGCAATTATCAAACAACTGACATTGTGTTCACTTATGATATTCAACATTATGCAAAACCTAACTAATTAGTATGCTAATATAATACAAAAGGAATTGCTTAACAATGCACATACATTTAAACACATGAACTAATACTTTAAAAAAATATCATGCACTGTGGGCTGGATTGAAAAAACCACTGTTCGAAAATTAACATTTTATACTGGTCTTAAGTGTTCGGTTCGGTAGATATGTGGAACACGTAAACGCTTATAGTGTTTGTGTATTAAGTCATTAAAAAAAAATTTCCTTTGTTTGTGATCTTCGAACACAAAAATTATGTTGTGCTTATCCAAGTCAACAAAAAAATGAAAACATTTTATTGCGTTTTTTTTTTTTTTTAACATAAACGCCGTTGTGTTCTGTTCATATTAATGTTCATTCGTTGTGCATTAATACACATTATTAATACACCCTCCACCACCCACCGCTAGTGGTGAATGAGGGTATACTAAGTTTGTCATTCCGTGTGAAACTTTTTTATTATACGTCTAACACCCCATAAAGAATATATATTCTGGCCCCTTGAGTAATTCCAAATCGATTTAGCCATGTACGTCTGTCTGCCCGTCTGTTGAAAACACGCTCACTTTCGAAAAACGCAAAAGAAAAGAACAAACTTGATCTCAAATTGCTTGTTGTTATCCTAAGCAGTTTGGGATTGAAATCCAGCAGCATCGGTTCAATAGGATCAGAGCTACGAAACAAAATGTGTAAGCACCGCCCTTAAAAAATTTATAATTTTGATACAAAAACAACTAAGATAACTGGTGGAATAATGCACGGAATATTATGCAATTTTGCACGAATTTGCTTTATATGATTGCAAATCATACTGTTAAACTACATGAAGATCGGTCCATAATTGACCTTAGGCCCCATATAAATCCTACTCCCGGAAAACCGTAATACATAATGCTATGATAATAAAATTGGGAACGTCACAGTTTTATGTGACTGCAAATCACGTAAGACTGCGTGCAGATCGGTCCATAATTTACCCTAGGCCCCATACAAACCCTACTCTTGGAAAACTGTTTATTGCGCCTTAAAACAAATAAAGCCCGCTTTGGAAAAATAATTAAATTCGCCTAAAACCATAACAGATCTAGATATTGCGGTAAAATTTCTTCCAACTAAGATTCATATGTATAAAAAAATATCATGCAATTTTGTGAAATTCACTGTTAACGCTAAAAGTTATAACACTGCTGTATCGAAATTTATTCTAATTTTTTTTTTTTTTGTAATACCAGAAATCAGTCTGCAGAATATTGGGATTGGTCCATAATTTACCATAGGTCCAATACAAATTACCCTCCTAAAAATCATTTTAGTTCGGCTAAAACTTTTACGAATCATGATATTTTACTCAAGCATGTTGAAAGTCCTAACAAGAAACGTATAAAACTTTCTGATTTTCGGTCAATAATTTAATTCAGGTCTAAACCGCAACCAATTTTAATGGGGATGTCCGTTTTTGTGAAGCTTAAATATCAATATATATGTATTTATCATAAGAGCCCACTCCAGTCGGTGGAGGATATCAAAGATTCGGCACAGCCGAATATAGCAATGTAGCTTGTTATAATTAATTTCGATAAAGGCTCATCTCCATATTTATTAAGAATATTTAATATGTGTGTTTTATGTCAAATTTTTAGGATAAATCTATATTATGTTAATTTTCCTATAAACTTAAATCGTATTTAAAAACAGATTGTTTTTTGATTTTTATTTTAAAAGTCTTATTTAGTTCAGATAAAAGTACGGCAGCATTATAAAATACACAAAAAAATATCATAAAAAGTGTATTTATTTACAAGGTGGCCGCAAAAACAGCTGCATGTTATTACTTTGCCTGTTGTTGTTGTATTGTTAAGATATTAAGGCCACCTTGCCAAGTTATTACAATGGAAGCTTAAGTAAAATTTAAGGCCCTAATTGTATAAAACGCAACGCAACGCTAAAAAATTATATTGAAAGCAAAAACAAATTCAAAAATATTTATAGATTTTGTTGCTGCTTTTTGCAGAAATTCTTATTGCGTTTTAAAATTTTAAACGCCACAAGATATGAAGCGTTTAAAATTCAAAACTTCAATATGAATTTGTGTAGAAAGCAACAACAAAATAATAAAATGTTTTTGACTTTGTTTTTGCTTTCAATGTATATTTTGGCGTTGCGTTTGCGTTTTGCACAATTACGGCCTAAATGTGCCAAATCGGTGAATTAAGTTTCTTTTAAGTGTTTAGTGAAGAAGAGAATTTTGTATTTTAATCGATTTTAAACATAAATATGTCAATTCTGAAAATTGGCCTTTAGTTAGCAATTGAAAAAAAACTTGCATTAAAAATTTTTACAGTGACTGGGTTTTTTTTTCCAACGGAAAGCTAAGGTAAAATGTAACAGGAAAATACAAGATAATAGTCTGGTAGTGTATAAAGTCATTCCTAAAAAAAAAAAAAAAAAAAAAATTTCAGGAATAGAACTATTACTTAAAGCTTTATAAAATACATAACTGAAATTTTTTTTTGCTACTAAAACCGCGAAAATTCAAAAATAATTTACGAAAAGGGCTCATCTCCCGAAACTGTAATGACCATTTTTTCCTTCAAATACTACATAACATAATTTTTTGTTGTTACTGTGTCTCCTGAACACTTTGTTGTCTTGTAACTTACACCTTTTCGAAATAAATAATTTAATTCAGAAATGGATTTTACACAGAAAAAATTAAAAGTTGCCTCTTATCACCAAATTTGTACCAAATTCATAATATCAAATTCATGATTTTGCACTTATTACCAAGATAATTATATTGATTACTAAAAATTTTAAAATTATGAATGTTTTTTCAATAAATGATATTTTTAATTTTAATTAAAGAAATGATCAAAAAACTTTGCCATTTCAAACAATGTGTTAATTAATTTAATTAAATATTGACAATCCCCAACAACAATTCTACAAGTTTAAATTATTTTATTTTGAAAAAATCAATTAATATTTTTTGATATTTAATTAATATTTTAATTAAAAGTTTATTTCAAAACAACTAAAATGCTAATTAAATCAAAATTATATTTTTAATTTTCTTTCAACTAAAAAAAATAATTGATTCAATTATCACATTAATTATATTTAATTCATTTAGAAGGGACACATCGGAGTGCCAAAATATTGGATTCAATATATTTAATATTTTTTTTTTTTTTAAAGAAAAAGACCTTAAGCTTAAATAAAAGGATTAACTAAAATTTTCAAAGGTCGAATAAGAGTCAATTTATATAAATTTAATTACTTTTAAAACCCTTTTCTTAATTGATAAAAAACTTTTTTCTGTACTTTTTTCAAATGTATAAAGCCTATAGTACACGGAATGTAATAGTGCATTTACACTTGTAATTTTCAAACTAGTTTATGATCGTCAACTACTTTCATAAACTATATCGTTTACATCAGCAGTTTTGACAGTTAGCAGTTTAACAGCCGTGTCACAAAACAGCTGGACGTTGTTAGGAAAAAAAAATTTTTATTAATGTGGTTTTCATCCAGGTTGAATAAAATTCAATCTAAAATTGACCATTTACGGATGAAAAGAAGAAACCACTATTTTAATATGTTATACCATATACATATTCAAAAGTATTGTACTCAAATATTAAGCTGTAGATCTGAATGGACACATGTAAGTTAATCAAAAAATTTTCACCTGGACGAAATAATGTATATGTATGCTTATTTATGGTGTAAAATAGGTTCGACATGGTTCTTTTTGGGAGGAAGACGTCCCATTGATGACAGAAGACTTATTTACTGAAAATTTTAGAATTTAACGCAAACTTTTTTAACTTAATTTTTTTTTTTTAAGAAATGTCAAATATCACTAGCGTTGCCAGAACAAAATTTGAAAAGAACAGAGTTGCATTAACAAAAACTGGTTGTTTGCAACTAGTTTATCTCAAAAGCTAGTTACAAACGTGTTTATAATTTGTATGGATAAACAAGTTTCTTAAACTAATTTATCATCATAAACAACTTATAACCTGTTTATGGTGTAGGTGTAAATGCACTATAAAAAGCCAAATGAGCATGTGGTTCTGACGTAATTTTGACGTCACTACAAAGCCCCAATGACTATTGCGTGTTGTGTAATGACGTCAAAAATACGTCAGAACTACATGCGAAATAACACCTTTTAAAAACGATAATTTAGAAATTGATCGATTTCCATTCCATATTTAAATAACAATTATTTCTGCAAAAAAAAATAAGAACTTAAAAAGTATATGGTTTAATGAAAACGATCAAAATACGGTTTACCACATGGCCTTCTAATATTTTCTTTTGGTTGCTTTTTCCTTTAAAAATTTTAAAATTCAAAAATATTTATCATTTACGATTCCTGAAAATAAGTACAGCTTTGTGATCTGGACCGATAGATCTTTCTGAATTCGACTACAATGACTTATATTTATACACAAATATTTAAAATTACTTATATTTACTTTTTACTTAATTTATATTTGAAACTATGTTTAAATAAGCTGCTAATAGCATTATTAAATTTTATGTTAAACTAAATTTCTATAAAGATCCCCGCCAAACCGTAAGGCTGGATCTGCGTCTGATCCTTATGCAAATTTCTTTGGATTAAAATATGTATACAATCAAGCGTCAAGCTCTGTTTAAGGTACTTTTTCAGCTTTTTGTTTAGCTTCTAAACAAGCTCTGATTTAAGTTCTAGTTCATGTTTTATAGAAGTTCTAGTTCATATTCTACTTTGTATTCTTGTTTAATTTAAATTTTATTTTGTCCCACTGTATTTTATTGCCGCTTACTAAAAACAATTTCTAAGAACACTCAAGTGTAAACAAAGCATAATTTAGAGACTCAAACTTTTGAATACAAACAAACAATCAAGCACACGCACACACACCAGCCGACAAATTAACTTGACAAAAGTGCACAAAAAATATCAGCAGCAGAAGCTAAAAAAAAAACAAACAAAATATTTTGCCACGGAAATATAATATTAAATCTGCCACAAACAATAACACACGCCTGATGCTGTTTGGAAAGAAACCGGATAACAGCAGCAGTATTACCAGAATCCAACTTAATCTATGCATACATGTAGTTAACATGGCATATTTGCAACTACAACAAATAACTTGCATTGTCTTAACAGCATGATTATAAAGGCAAAGCAGACATAAATATATTATAAACTTTCAGCACTGGCTAGTGAAAGGTAAGCATAGACGTCGAGGACCGAAGGTTATCGGCAGTAACACTAAAAGAATATAAGCAATATTTAGAAATAAACAAGTGAGAGTCAATATTCGGCTGTGCCAAAACTTAGAAGTCCTCCACCGCGGGACGATCTTTGATAAATTATGAACCCTAGTCCTATAATTTGTTGTGGTGTTAGACATAATAAGTTGAATTTCCAAAGTACGCTTTATATTGGAGGTGTGATAAATGTTTTTTTTATCTGTTGAGCCATAAGCGTGATTTTCAGGGACAGACAGACGGACATGGATAAATTAAATTAAAATTTCTCAAGGACCCATTATATATATAAACTTGATGGGACTTAGATGTATATTAACAACGTGTTATACAGAATGATATATTAATAACCTCATTCACTTGCGGTGGACGATAAATATAATGCAGAGAGTGTTGCCAGATAAGGGAATTTGGTTTTGGAACCTTCCATGCAAGGACAAAATAAATTTCAATAAATTTGGAAAAGGATAATAGTAAAATTATCTTAATTTGGTACAAATTGCTTCGTTAACAATACACGGGATCTGTTAAAAAAAAAAATAATTATTTTGAGGGTAGCGAAACCTAGGTTAACCCTTAAGTGGACATCTAATTTCTGTGGCACAAACTGCCACCTGCGCCTGGCTGAAAACAATTGTATTTTCTATGGAGATTTTTATAGCTGGGGAAAAAATACACACAAGCGAACGCCTGGTTGGGATTACTTCTACTTGTATGTAGTTTTATGACTACAACAAGAACGTTTTTTGCCAACTAGCATAATTCCTCGAAATAAAGGTTAGGTTAGGTATAAAGGCTGGTGCGAAGTAAACTTCACACCCTCACCCAAAGATCAATATGGTCCATTATGACGCCTTAGTTAGTGATAACATTCTAGTAAGAAAATAAAGAGTGAAAGCACAGGAGTAGAGAAAGTAGTTTTTTTTTCCTACACTAAATCCCGCGAAGCTTTTTGCTTGTCTGCAGGAGACCAGAGTCTCTGGCGGGAATCGAACCCACAACCCCGGTACTGATAGACTGGCTCACTACCAGCTAGCCTACCGGGGCACCCAGAAGATAAAAAGATAAAATATCGGACCACACAAGCAAGAAAACCCTACTGAACAGAAAACCATCCTACATATTACCAGTCTCCTGCTGCGCAGCCAGGTCCTTCCCATTACGAATCCCCTCAGATTCTCGAGCCCACAATCCGAGACATCTCCTAATTCGCGCAGGAAGCCACTACCCAGCCATCTCAGCCTGCTGTTCTGTAGCCTGGAACAGTGCCACAGAAAGCTCCTCTAGGTCCCCACACAACCTACATTTATCTGATAAGTCAGATCCCTTTCTCACCGCCAGCCTGTCTATCATACCGTGGCCCGTGATAATTCCTATCATGGTCCTTACGCGGACCCTACTCCTGCCCAGCAGCGAATCCGAGTCGGACTTCTTATACGGTTAATACGGTAATACGGTTAACCCAGACTGAGCGGGTAGTCCTCGAAATAAAAGTAAAGACAGAATTCTTATGTGTTGCGTGTCGTTTTTTATACGTTTCATTTTGATTTTATTTACAACAGTCCATTTATAATAGTTCAGGGCCTGTCCCTGCACAGAAAAAAGTGTTTTATCAATTAAAAAAATAGTTTAAAAAGTATTTAAATTTAATTAATGTGATAATTGAATCAATTATTTTTATAGTTGAAAGAAAATTAAAAATTTAATTTTGATTTAATTAATTTTCAATTAAAATTTTAATTAAATAACAAAAAATCTTAATTGACTTTTTTCGTTTAAAATAAAATAATTTAAACATGTAAAATTGTTGTTGGGAATTGTCAATATTTATTTAAATAAATTAACACATTGTTTGAAATGGCAAAGTTTTTTGATCACTATTTTAATTAAAATTAAAAATATCATTTCATCGGTTGATAATTTAAATGTCGTATGTAGATTTTTCGCGGTTTTGAGTTAAGACCGTTTCCTTAGGTTTTCCGACCTGATCTTTCATTTGGCGTAATCAGTTTTTCGATACATCATACGGGTTTCGAGATATGGAGTGTTGCGTTTGTCGTATGTAATATTTGCTGAAGCAATTTTCAAATTAAATGTTGTATGTAACTGCCACATACGACAGCAAATATAACGACCAAGAAATTAATTTATTATTTAAATGTCGTATGTGGATTTTAAAAGAGTTCAAACTTCAAACTCAATTTACTCGAAACTATCGGAATCCAAATACGACAATTAAATTATCAGTCGACGATTTATTGAAAATATTTTTTCAAAATTCTAAAATTTTAAGTAATTAATATAATAATTTTGGTAATAGGTGCAAAATCAACAACTTGTTTGCTTGATATTATGAATTAAGAACAAATTGGTTGATTGGAGATATTTAATAATTTTTTCTGTGTGGTGGTACAAACATGTCTTGACAAATATTGCGACGCCCACAGATACCAAGAAATTGTATTTCTCTAAATTTTTCCACTCAAAACACTTCCATACAGTCCATATATTATAGTGCAGGGCTTGGCCAGGCCCTGGTGATACAAATATGAATAAAAATGTCTTGACACATACCAAGAATTTGTATTTCTCTAAAGTTTTTCACTCAGAATACTTTTATAAAAAATAAAAAATTAGGAGGGTCTCTAGGGTCAAGGAAAAATATTTAGAGAAAGTAGGTGCCAGACCCAGGTATCCACTTCAGGATTAAGCTGCTTTGTTTATAAAATAAATTAATTGAAGGCAAAATTAGAGATTGAAAATTTACGGCTGGAACTTTTTTAGTTACTTTAATATTTTAATTGGCGATATTAGCCAAAAGCTTTCTCGCAACGATGGCGGTATATTCGATTTAAGCAATTTTAATAAACACGATTTCATTTATATAAAATGTTTTCTCTCTTTGTGCCTTTTTCTGTTTTAAACGCAGCATCTTATTTGCAGGAGATTCTGTGAGTTTGTTTGTTATCCCAAATGTGTATGTGTGTATGGCTGTGTTTAAGTTCCGGTATGTAGTTGTAATTAGCTATAAACGTTATTTAACTACTAAATATTAATATGTATTAACACCCAGGACCAAACTGCTAGAACAATAGCAAACAGTGTTTTTCTCAATTTTTTTTTTTTTTTTTTTTTTTTTAACATATGAAAAATATCATGGATTAAGCGCTAAGAATGAGTAAAATCTTTTTGTTCACTTCATTTTAAACAAAAACTCTCAGTCAAAGTCTTACAGGAAAATGGCGAGACACTATTGAATTAGTTTTTGTTTTTTTTTTAATCTTTAGTTAAGTTAGTGAAAATAAAATTGCGAAAAAAAACTTAAGATTCAAATTTTTCAATTTTAATTTCAATTTTCAATTGCAACTTTTTTGAAAAAAAATATTTTGCTTTTTTTTGGAATTTTGTATGCGACCACGAGTGCTTAAATAGGGGATATTAAGTTTGTTATTACGTGTGCAATATCAAGAAACAATAACTTCATAATATATAATATATATGGGGGATTTCATGTCAAGTGACCCAACTTTTGAAATCGATGTATTCCGGTAAATTTTTTTTTTTAAATTTAAAACTTTTTTTTTTATTTTTTTTAAGCGGGTATTTTTATTTTTTTTTTTTTTTGCTCAAAAGAAAGCTTAGGTGTTTTCCGTTAAGGTAGTACTGGTCGCTTTTTGGGCCGCGAGTAAGTTAATTATAAAAAAAAAACTAATTTCTAAGTCAAGACGACGATTTTTCAATTTTTAGCAAATGCACTATTTTGAATTTTTTTCCTATAAATATTAATATAAAACTTATTAATTTATCTTTATATAGTGCAAATTGAGTTAGACTGCAATTGAGAAATGTCGAATGAAATGCAGAAAAAAACTTGACGTTTAGGTGTGGTTCACATTCAACATCGGCTCTTAAAATTTAACCACCCGATACATGTTTGTTTTACTTTTGTTGAACTGACCTCTTTGTTTACAGAAGTACTTTCAATTTTAAGACACCAGCAGCATGACCGATATGGTATTTGCAATCATTTTACCTTAAAAATTAGATTTATTAAAGTAAATAATTTTAACAAATGGAATATGGGAATTTTCTACACAAAACAAGCAAGTTGTGTTTTACTTTCACTTTTTGCCACAGATCTATAAATAGATAACTAAAATTTTTTTTTTTTGGTAGTTAAATTACATATTTAAAATAACTGCATTTGTCGTTAATTAAATTAAACTAGTATGGGCCAGCAGTCGACACAATCGACTGCAATCTAGAAATAACTTATTTGTACCGTTATTTCTAATATTTATTTAGTCATATGGGCTAAAACTTTATTAAATATGTACATATATATATACATATGTAGAAATATATTTATTTAATGTTAAAAAACATATCGCACTTGGTTATAAAGAGGATATTAACTCAAAATGTAATAATTCTCAGTAGAGCAGAACAATTTTTAATATTATGAGGCATATTTCTTTTAGGCATATGAAATTTAGTGACAATTTTTCTAAAAATGTATATATAACATAAGTTCCCTAATCTCAATATTTATAACAAAGCCTTATATACATATATTTTCCATTTACATTTATTTCGTTAATGAATTATGTTGTTATAACCTCTATATATACATACATATATATTTTTTGTAAATACATGATTATCATATAACAAATGACCATGATCGGTAGTGTCTGTTATATAAAATCGCAGCCCATCAAGAGATCGCACTTTATTTAAAAAAAAAAATGCAATAAACACATTCTTTACAATGTAACAATAACAATAACATTAAAATTATTCATAAGCGCAAAAATTTAAGAAATCAACGGTAAAATTAAAAACAACAACTCTCCCAAAAAGAAAACAAAATAGGTATTTAAAATTGCCTTTCTCTTTTTTATTTCTTAACCTCTACTGTTCTCCAATTTAATGCATAGCAGAAAAATCTGCATGTTGTTGTTCTTTTTACTATGTAAACACAAAAACAAAGCATACTGCTTCTGTTATGTGTTTACATTGTTTTTGCTCACACGTATGTGAATTGTTTCAATGTATTAGTACCACTTTCTAACGAGTATAACTCGTGAAATACAGAACCGATATTAAATTTTAATTAACATAATCTCCCAAAAAATATCTTTCGAATGATATATAATTTGTTAAAATACAATATATAGTTAAGGCGTAAAAGGGATCCTAAGAAATCCACTTGCCTATTAATAAATATATATATATATGATGCAAAATAAGTAGATCGGTTTTAAAGTAAATTTACAGGTGTTTTAAAGTAAATTTACAGGTGTTTTAAATTTTATTTTCATTTAATTTTACATACAGAATACTTTCACTTAATCAACATACAATATTAAATGCAACCGGAAATCCGTATTTATGTGCACTTAGTTTTTTGAATAAAAGTTAGAATCAGTTAAAAATAAATGTACTTGGAATTTTATATGTTTATTTAGATAAAAATGCATGAACGAAATACTTCTTAAATAATATACTGTCCGTTACTGTTATAATATTGTAAGTTTACTAAAAAGACTGCAATTGCAGTTAAAACTGTCATACTCAAAGCCAACTATTATCTTTAAATAATCATTTTATGTAGGCACTCAAATAACTGGTAACATTATTTTAGAAATACTGGCCCTTAGGACCTTTTTACTAAACTCTTATTCTTTTAAGCATAATGAAAAAACAATTTAGTTTTCCTTAAAACTTTTAACAAATTCAAATGTGTTTTTTGGTGTTTGTAAGTCTACATTTGTATTAGTAAGTGTGTATATATAACTTCATTTATGTGACTAAATTTGTGTATGTGTTACTGTCAGAAGGAGCCGCAAAATTGTAAATATAACTGCTGTAGACACATTAATTATGCACAGTATTTTAACATGTTTGCTTAACACACAAAAACACGCAAACACATACACACAAAAGCAGAAGAACCTTTTCTTAGTTAAAAAACAGGAAATGGAATGTGTAAGTAAAAGCTAAGGAAAAAAGTCACATTTCTTTGTAAAACTATTTTAAAAAAAAACATATTAGAATTTTATTGATTTTAAATAAATTACATACACCACTTGTGTGTGGCATGTGGTTTTACACTGCAACATGTGTCATGTAGCAACAAAAATTTGACATATGAGTTATGGTAAAATTAAATTAAAGGGATTATTTTAAATTGTTTTTTAAAGGGAAAAAGTTAGTTGAAATTAAAAAAAAGTAAATATAGAAATTTTAAATATATATATTTGATAAACTATTTTTTTTTTATATCCTTCACCACCACTAGTGGGGAATGGGGTATACTAAGATTGTCATTCCGTGTGAAACTTTTTTAATATACATCTTAGACCCCATCAAGTATATATATTCTGGCTTCTTGAGTAATTTTAAGTCTATTAAGCCATGTCCGTCTGTCTGTCTGTCCGTTTGTTAAAAATACGCTCACTTTCGAAAAACGCAAAAGAAAATAACAAACTTGGTCTCAAATCGCTTGTAGTTATCCCATGCAGTTTGGGATTGAAATCCAGCAACATCAGTTCAGTAGGATCAGAACTATGAATCAAAATGTGGAACCACCACCCTAAAAAAATTGATAATTTTGAAACAAAAACTAACCTAAATGGTGGAATAATGAATTCGCTTTATACGACTGCAAATCATACTGTTAAATTTCGTGAAGACCGATTCATAATTGACCATAGGCCGCATACAAACCCTACTCGCGGAAAACAGTTTCGTATGCCTAAAACCGTAATAAATAATGCTATCATAATTAAATTCGGTACGTCACAGTTTTAAAGGACGAGAAACACACTGCCAAATTTCATGGAGATCGGTCCATTATTTACCGTAGGCCCCATAGAAACCCTACACTTGGAAAACTGTTTATCGCGCCTTAAACCAAATAAAGCCCGCTTTGGGAAAATAATTAAATTCGCCTCAAACCAAAATAGGTATAGATATTACGGTAAAAATTCTTCCAACTTAGATTCATATGGTCTGAAAAAATATCATGCAATTTTGTGAAATTCACTGTTTACGCTAAAACTAATTACACTGTTGTATTGGAATGTATGCCAATTTATTTTTTGTAATACCAGAAATCAGTCTTCAGAATTTTGGGATGATTGGCCAATGATTAATTATAGGTCCAATACTAATTAGCCTCCTAAAAATCATTTTAGTTCGGCTAAAACTGTTACGAATCATGATATTTTACTCGAGCCAGTCCAAAGTTCTAACAAGAAACGTATAAAAATTTCAAATTGTCGGCCAATAATTTAATATAGGTATAAGTTCGTTTTTGCGCAGCTTAGTTAATAATATATATATGTATTTATCACAAACTGCCCACGCCTGTCGTTGGAGGGTATCAAAGATTCGGTACAGCCGAATATAGCACTCTAATATGTTTTTTTATATATATAACCCAGAAATAATTTTTTTCTTAATTTGCTTATTAATTTTTGCCACATTTTGAAGAAACCACCATGACCTGGGTTTCAAAAACAAATTTTATTTTATTACTTTGCCACATCATTCAAATGCTTTACTCTTTGACATCGAATACCAGTTGCAACAAATACTAACATTTCATGGCATTTTTTTGGTGTTAATACCATCTGTTACCCAGGACTTTCAATTTCTACTATTAAACACTTTTTTCTTATATCTTTGTTATGTTTTTTTTTTTTCAAATTCCAACTCCAACATGCTGGCTGCATAGTGTAATTGACATTATGTGTATTCGATACACTTATTCGCACAGTGTAATGCTCTTTGAAGCAAATAAGCAACCACACCACTATCAGAACATTAGTGCCTGACAGTTAAGTGGCAATGTAGTGGTGTTTGGAAATTGGTGTAAACTTGAATGCACTTTTTGCCATCATTTGATCATTGACAGCTAGTTAGCACTATCAAGAGTGTCAGGTGTTACCAATGGCATGTACAAATGACTCCTGAACGACATTATCAACTCCTTAGTTTTATCTACTTTTTACCGAAAGAATTCAAACACAGACACAAAAAGAGATGGGGTTGTGTTTGAAGTACTAGTGGTAAAGTTTTAGTAGTTTTTTTTTTAAGATAATGTCAGACGGTGAAACTTAAATACTTTATTGTACTTGTAAACTTTATTATTTTATAAACTACTCAGAAGGGATATAGACAAATTTTAATTAGAAAAGTTTTTTAAAATTTTTTTTAAAGCAATACTTTGTTTTTATTAATATACGATTTCTTACAGAAAAATATAAAAGCTTAGCCCAGTCATATTAGGGGTTGTATTAGGGAGATCGATTATTCGACTTTTTTCAAAAACCGAATATTTCGAATATTTGCTATTAAAAAAACCGGGTATCGGTTAAACAATTTTTAAATAACCGGTTAACCGGTTTTAACTCGAATACATAAAAACACATATATCAAATAAGTTTTTGTAATAAAACGTTGATTTGAATAAAAACAAAACAACTAAAAATATATATAAATATATATGGGGGATTTCATGTCAAGTGTCCCAACTTTTGAAATCGATGTCTTCCGATTTGATCGTTGAAAAAGTTTCTGAGTTTGAGGGGGTCAAAATTTGACATTTTGGCCAAACCGGTGTTCTTTCTCATCCATGTAACTTATTATCTATTGGTGTTAGCAAAATTTGTCCCAAACAAATTAGATAGCTATTTCTTCAAGCTTTCGAAAAATATTTTTTTGTTTTTGTTAAAATTTTAAAAATTTTTTTTTTTAAATTTAAAACTTATTTTTTATTTTTTTTGAAAAGGGTATTTATTTATTTTTTTTTTTTTTGCTCAAAAGAAAGCTTAGGTCTTTTCCTTTAAGTTAGTTCTGTTCTAGTTGGGTTATGTTTAAAAAAAAATAATTTCTAACTCAAGACGAGGGTTTTTCAATTTTTAGCATATGCACTATTTTGAAGTTTTTTCTATTTGTGTGTAAGTGTTTCTAAAATCTTAAAAATAAGACTTATGCTGAGAAACTAGAAAAAATGGCTCGGTGAAAAGAGACTTAGCTATAGCGATGAGATTATTGGTCAAACAAATGCTTATTTTATGGACCTCGAAAAATCCTATTTTTTTGGCAGTGATACACAAATTGGAGAAACGTTGGACTAAGTGTATTGCGCTAAAAGGAGATTATGTTGAAAAATAAATATTTTTTTTGTAAAAAAAACTGTGTTTCATTCAAAAAGTCACGGTCTTATTGATCCGCCCTCGTATTTCACTAAATTTGACCTATTTTTGGCGGCGTATTTTAGTAAAGTATCATTTGTCGTCTCATTAGAAATTCTTCGAACTGAGTTAAGTTTTATTTGGAGTACTTTAATGTCAATCATGTGGACTAATTAAAAGTGATTAATAAGTCGTGACGTGGAAGAAATTTTGCAAATTATAATTTTAGGGCACTTCAGGCACCTAACTTTGTCTTTTTAATCTTGTTCGAAATATCTCCGGAAATAGCATCTATACAAAGATATATTTAATATTTAGAAAACTCTCTCAAAAATAACTATTTACTTTTAAACTGAACACTTTTTTGTAGTAGTTTGAATTGTTGTTGGTTGTTTTTACAAGAACACGCGCCTACATAAGCGATTTGTATTTACATTCTTCATAACATTCTTCATTTGGTTTCGATATTTATTCTTCATAAAAAGTTCAAGTTTGCACAATATTCAATAAGGAAAATACTTAAATTCCGGGCACATTTACAACAAGAGTAAGGAAAAGGTACATAAATTATACATTATTAAAATAACCGGGTTTTTCTGCCAAAATAACCGGTTTATTCGATATTCGAAAAATGGACATTTTAAAATGACCGGCTTGGGTAAAACTAAAATATATAAATAAATAGGTTGTTTACACCTTAATTTTCGTGTTCTAAAAGTTGTTTCAAATGCAGGGCTGTGGAGTCTTCAGAAAAAAGGACTAACTTCGATTCCGACCCCAAGCGCTGTAGTTTTTTAAGTGCGAATCCGACTCCAACTCCTACTCTAACCTTGATGCTAAATGTATATGTGATTTATCCTTATTTGACTTTCAGCTCTTTTTATACTCTCCACCACCGTGTGAAACTTTTTTATTCTGCATCTAGGACCCCATAAAGTGTATATATTCTGGTTTTTTAAATAAATTCTAAGTCGATTTAGCAATGCCCATCTGTCTGTCCGTCTGTTAGGATTGAAATCCGGCAAATCCGATCAATAGGATCAGAGTTATGAATCAAAATATAGAATCACCACCCTAAAAAATTGACAATTCTGTTACAAAAACTAAACTTAATCAAAGCGAGAGCTGTGCGGCAAATTGCTGAAAATTATCCAACAGTCTCAACTCGTAGACATTCCGGCCAATTGGGCATTTCCAAAACAAAATTGTAGAGAATTTTAAAGTTGGATCTTAAAATGCATCCATACAAAATTTAAATTGTGCAAGCACTGCTACCATAAGACCGCAAATGACGACTACAGTAGATTTTACTTCGGCCACTGAGTATTTTCAAACTATTTTCGTTTTATTAGAAAAAAATTTTTTTTTTTATTTATCATTTATTTTTACAAAAATTTACATTAAAAAAAATCTTTAATACGCCTATTAAACAATTTTAAAATTTATATTAATTATAAACCAGGAAAAATGTAATAAAATTTAAATTTAAATTTAAGTTTCAGCTTTATGTTTAAAGTAAATCGTATATATAGATAACAGATATTTACTCTAGATAAATACATATCGCTCATTTAGTTCAAGAGAGTCATAACTCAAAAAAGTCGTTATTTTTTCCAAGTGGTTAAAGCAAATAAAAAACTTTGATCGCATTTATCACGAAATAGATTTTTTTTTCAGTTATGTCACTATTGAAGTAAATGAGCGATATGTTTTTGAGTAATTTATATTTATAGTTAATATGTAGAAGTATATAAGATATAAGTTTGTATACAAAATTGTATGTCTGTAAAAAATACTACTTAAAATAACGATAGAAATTAAGTCTGCATGAAATTTTGTAACTACTTATTATAAAAATTCTAATAAAGTTTTAATAATTATAAACTATTTATAAGGAAAAAAAATACGAAACTTGCATTATATTTACGATAAGTTTTAAAATATTCTTAAATTAAATGTTTTAAATTCAATGTTAATTAAGGACAAGTATAAATATTATCATAAGGTATAACAAATTGAGTAAAGTCTTAGGAAAATGTATGGTAAGATGTCACTTATAATTAAAGTTAAAGTATTTTTAAAATTTTGTTTTTATTTTTTTTTTTTTTAATTTAACCTTGAATAGGGTTAAACTTTACTATCGGGCCTGTCACAGAAATAAATTTCGATCGAAAGTTTTTAATTCCAAGAAAGCTTCTTCAGAAAACGAGAACCCATAAATTTTCTCGGAACGAAATCACTTTTAATTTTTCGATCGAAAAAAGTTTTTGTTTTCGTTTGCACAATATTGCCACATTTAACTTAAAAATAAGTAAAATTATAATTTTTCTGCATTACGAAAATCGTTTAAAGTCTGAAGAAGGTAAAATAAAATTGATCGAAATGAAAAAACAAATTCGAAACCATTCTGAACATTATTGTGACAGACCTTTTTTATAACTTTACTCTTTTTATTTTCCCCGTAAAAAACCATGTCATTCTTGTATTGCCTTCTTATTATATTTTAAGGCAATGCCAGAACAAGTTAGTCATTCTTTAGGAATATTTTATTACAAATTTTAAAGAAATAAGGAGCTATTCCACAAAAATATATTAAAGGAGAGTGCAAAAAGGAAATAATATAGACAAGAACCTGAACTTGAATCTAAACCAGAGCTAGAACTGAACTCTATATTGAACATGAACCTTAACACAAACACACCAGCAACATAACTAGAATAGAACAGAAATAAAACCAATTAAGGAAATAGAAATGAGATAGAACTGGAACAAAACTAAAAAAGAGCTAAAACAGAACGAGAACAGAACTGCAATAGAACTAAAACTAGAACAGAACAAGAATAGAACTACAACAGAACTGGAACAGAAGTATAACGACACTAAAACAGTACTCTAACAGAACTAGAACAGCATAGGACCACAACAGAACTATATCTGAACTAATACAGAACGAGAACAAAACTCGAAGAGAACTTAAACAGAACCAGAACTATAGTAGAACTACAACAAAATTAGAACAGAACTAAAACAAAACTAAAACAGAACTAGAACAGAACTACAACAGAACTAGAACAGAACTACAGCAACACTAGAACCGAACTAAAACAGAACTACAACAGAACTTGAACAGAACAACAGCAACACTAGAACAGAACTAAAACAGAACTACAACAGAACTAGAACAGCATAGGACCAGAAAAGCACTATAACTGAACTAATACAGAACGAGAACAGAACTAGAAGAGAACTACAGCAGAACCAGAATAGAGATAAAACAGAACTAGAGTAGAACTGGAACAGAACAAGAACGGAACTCGAGCAAAACAAGAACAGATCTCTAGCAGACATAGAACTAGAACAGAGCTTGAACAGACATAAAAAAGAACTAGAGCAATACTAGAACGAGAGCAGAACAGAACAGAACTAGAAGTGAATGAGAACAAAACAGAGCAGATGAAGAATAAATGTTAAAATTTGTGTCTAAAAAGGCTATATTTGGCTGTGCCGAATCTTTGAAACCATCCGCCGAAAGTTAGAATATTTCAGACGTGGGCCCTGAGGTCTATCAATTATTAATTAATCTTTATAAAAATGGACCTCAGTATTTAAAACATATGTCGAAATATTGCACGGCAATCAGAAAGCTTTATGCTCTTATTTGTAGTCATAGAAAACTTAATTTGAATAATTTTGAGTAAAATATCATGATTGATAACAGTTTAGGCGGAACTAAAATTATTTTCGAGCGGTGGACGTATATCGGACCCGTAGTAAATTATGGACCAATCATCACATAATTTTGCAGATAATAAGAACGAATTTCGATATGGAAGTGAAATTTATTACACCGTTTTAAAATGGTTTTCAGAAGGTTGCTTCATATGGGACATAAGGTAAATTATGGAAAGATTATTACAAAATTCAATGATATTATTTCTGGCGATATGAATCTAATATGGACCAAATTTGATCACAACATCTATGTCTGCTACGGTGTGAGGCGTATTTAAATAATTTCCCTGAGTGATCATTATATGGGGCTAATGGTAAATAATGGACCGGATTTTACGACATTTTCTACTGTGATTTGAAGCTTTATGAAACTACGAAAATCCAAATTCTGATACAAATCCATTATTCGTTTCGGTCTTAGGCGTACTAAACTGTTTCCCTAGGGTACGCTTTATATTTGACCTATGGTATATTATGGACCGATCTTCATGACATTTGGCAGTCCTATATTGTCCTCTAAAACTGTGCCGTACTAAATTTAATTATAGAAACATTATTTTTTACGGTTTTAGGCGAACGAAACTATTTTCCGACAGAAGGCTTTATATTGGGCCTATGGTATATTATGAACTGATCTTCATGAAAGTTAACACTAAGATGTCTATTATCCAAAATTATTTTCGGGAATGAAATATTTTATTAATTAATTCATTTATTAATGATGTGCTAATAATCCCAATTTTTGAATGAAAACACTGAAATTTATTGTTGTGGGAAAGCTAGTTTCTATGCGCAATTCGTGTTGGAAAAAAACTAGCCAATTGTAGGGGAATGTAAGAAAAAGAAAAATTGACGGTTTATTGTTGTGTCTTTGTTGAAGCTTTGATATTGTTACATTTAAGACCTGAGTGTTTTAAAATTCTTATTCAGTTTATGGTCTTACTTGTATAATATTTTTAGCTTTTCTAAAGTATTTGGAAAAAGTTTCCTGACGAGTTGGCCTAAGCAACCAGCGAAATGCGCATAGAAACTAGCTTTCCCACAACAATAAATTTAAGTGTTTTCATTTAAAAATTGGGATTATTAGCACATCATTAATAAATGAATTAATTAAGATGTCTAGTCATATAGAACGAACTTGTGCCAAATCTTATATCAATCCGTGATTTATTCCACTATTTATGTTAGTTTTTTAGGGCGGTGGTTTAACATTTGGATTCATTACTCTTATCCTGCTGAACCGATTTTACAGGATTTCAATCCCAAACTGCTTAGGATAACCAGAAGCAATTTGACACCAACACTGTTTTTTTTTCTTCTTGAGGTTTTCGAAAGCGAACGTGTTTTTAACAGACGGACAGAAAGGCGGACATGGCTAAATCGACTTGAAACTACTCAAGGTGCCCGAAAATATATTCTCTTTGGGGTCTGCGATGAATATAAAAAAAGTTTCACATGGAATGACAAGCTAAATATACCCTCATTTTGCTTTAGCGGTGGTGGAGGTTATAAAACTGCAATAAGAATGCTAAAAGACAAATTTTCTTAGGGCCATTATTACAACTTACAAATAGTTATTTGTAGGATGCTATCTGACAGATAAATAGTTTTTGGTTATTACAAGTTAACATTAACCTAAAAAGTGACTGATAAGCTAACATCAGGTTTGTCCTCATGGTAACTTTACAAGTGAACTTTAAGAACTTGAAGATGCCATATTTTCTGCTGAAGATATGGTAACTTCAATGACAGTTTTATGTCATATTAAATTATTTAAACTTTTAAAATTAAATATAAAACACAATTAAACACAAAACAATTTTAAATAAAAACCGAAATAAAGCACAAGATATAAACTTTTGTTTTCAATTAAAAAATTAAACAAAACTAAGTCGTTGCCACTACGTATTTTAAACAACCAAAAGTTGCCACAGTATATAAATTACATTTTTTATTTTATCGGACAGTTGTAATAATGGAAAAAACTTATTGGTCACTTTATCGTTCAAGATAGCTTTGTTCACGTTAACTATCAACAACTTTATCATTAGGTTGTAATAATGGCCCTTAGATGATTCCAAGAAGTTGTTGTTTGCGATTAACTAACATTTGAATTTTTCTTTAAAAACGACGGTAGGCATGAAAAAAATCTTTTTGTATAAATGTAGAATTGAACAGCCCAAGTTTACGAATCAAAATTGCGAGGGCGCGAAAATGCACAGATTGCGAAATATTAAAACGATATCATGAAAACCCTTAATGTCAATCTATAAAGTATGTCAATTATTTTCGATTCATTGTAACTAAACTATTTGAAACTTTATTCCCTATACTTATATTTAATTCCATCGATTTGCTTATTCTCTATTTAACGGTTACTTTCAAGCCCCCTCTTATGACCGCATCTGGGGGTGGAAATCTCCCTGTTTGGTTAGCAATCTTTCTGCGTGTTATTCCAGCTCTAGACGAAGATGAATTCGTTTTACTACCTAACTTTTTCTTCGCAGTAGTAGAAGAAGCTGATGACGAAGAAGATTGTTGGGAAACAGAAACTGATGGTGAGGCACCTTGCGAGGTAGTCGGCAATGTAGTTGAGATATTAGCCGATTTCGCAGGATGTGATGAAATAGTGGTGGTAGCAACGGAAGTTGTGGATGTGTCAGGCCCTGTGTTACTTCTAGCTGATTCAGCAAAAGGCTTATAAGTTCTTATGCCTGAATTAGATCTAACAGGTAAGAGCGTAACCAATTTGTGGGTAGTTTCGGTAGTGGTGGCATCAGCAAATTGAGAAGATCTTAACATTTCCTCATACTTGGTGGGATCAATAACTTCTACCTCTGCCTCTCCGACTACGGGTATGACAGCGCCCAAAACTTCTGCGGATGAATCATCGATAAAGCTAGACATAGGTTTTATGAAAGGTTCACTATGTTCAAACGCAAAGGCACCATAAGGAGTAGGCGTGGTTGATTGTGCTATTATAACCGATGAAGTGTCTCCTTTTTTTATTGAACTGCCAACCAATGTAGTTGTTCTGGATGTGGTAGTAGCTCTAGTGGTACTGGTCGTAGGCTTTGCCCTCAATTCATACTTTTGTGTCTGCTTAAGTTTATTGTAAGAAAATGGTGGCACCTTCGTTGGAAGACTAGGCGTAATACCCAATTTGGAAGCTAAGGTATCAAAGATTAAAGAAATATCTTGTATGTTGGTCGCATTATTGATTCTAGTCTTCAAATCATTAAGGGTAAAATTTTCAGTCTTTTCCACATCTTCCGACACCCAGGCTTGCAAAGTGGTGTTGAAAACTTTGCGCATGTTACCAGTGTGACCCACCTGAGAGGCAGAAGAACTATTTGCAAACTCCCATTTAGAATTGGTAGGAAATAAAGTGGAATCATCTAACATTGTTAAAGGTTTGCTTTGGGAGAGTTTAATTCTGTAACGTTTGGTAGTAGTCGTTGAAAACTTTGGAGTTAAATTTGTTGTTCTGGGTGTTGAAGGAGTTGTTGTAGTGAAAGGAGTACTGCTAGTGGCTTTCGAAGTGTTACGATAGACTTCACTGCTAGATTTCTTTAGATTTTGGTTGTTTAGTTGGTTTCTTTGCAAGATCAATTCCTTAAGATTCAGGAAATTGGGCTTCGAGGTGCCTTTCGTTGTTGACATTGGCAAAGTTCTTGTTGAGAACATTTTTTCTACAGTAGTTAATTCTTTTGAATCATCAGCTACAAATCTTAAAGTCGTTGCTTTAACATCCACTTCCTTATTGGCCTCCGTACTGGTATAAGTTACATCATGTCCCTCTTCTTCTGGCTCAATTCTGGATTCCAAAGATGGTTCTTTTATTTTACCAACATCATCTTTTGGTAAATCCAAAAGATCCATAAAGAACTCCCCAATTTTATCTGCTAACTCAGAAGTAGCCGAAGAAGTATCTATTAAATCATCGTTGGGTTTTAAGGTAGAGGAAGTTTCCTTATAGGCCTCAGTTCTCATGTTAAAAGGTTCCTGTTTGCTGCTGCTATCTAAGGCACTAACTTTAGCATCAGGTTGGACTGTCGTATTTTCCTGTTTCTTGGCTATTACACCATCTCCCAAATGCTCAAATTTCTCATTGTTCGCGTCTAAATCAAATGGAAGCTTTTCTTTAACCACTAAACCAGGATTTAATGGCTTAAAAGGAGGTATTACTACATCATCTATCAAGGGCACTGGTAATGGATGAGGTTGCACTGAGGCCCCAGTACCCAAACGTTCGATACCTTCCGATCCAGGCATAAATACAGGATTGCCAAAACTATGATAGAACACTAATTCCTGGGAGTTTTTCATTTCCATGGTAGGATCAGGTTTTCTAAAGCCCTGCCCAAATAAATTGGGCTTATAAGGATCTATTATTGGTTTTGCACTATTAAAGGCATCCAAGGCAGGTATAGGAGGTCTGGGTTCTTCGGGCAGGAAGGGTAACTCAATTTCGTCAATACGTCTGCGAGGAGGTTCCTCATTTAGCACTGGTCCTATTGGTGGAAACAAAGGTAGTGAAGTCGAGACAGTAGGCATTTGCATAGTAGGTAGAGTTTTGGTAGGGAATGAGGGTGGTGGTCCAGCTAAAAATTCTGGTACTTCTCGGTGAATAGGACGCCAAGGTTGGGTATCTAGCACAGGTACGGAAGTAAAAAGATTTTGATCTAATTTAGGTAAAGAATGCAAAGACGAAGGAGAGGTGTGAGCTGGAAAATGTTGATGATTTAGAGAAGGAAATGTTGGCATAGAAGATGAGCTTATGCTAGAAGCCGCAGTTGTAGGTGTTTCCGTGGTGGTTGTTGTCGTCGCTGAAGTTGTAGTAGATGGTGCGTTGGTAGTAGTTGTTGTTGTGCTAGTCGTAGTTGTAGGCCTTGGTGTTGTAGTTGTTGTAGTTATCTTGGTAGTGGTAGTTGTGGGTTTCGGCGTAGTAGTTGTGGTGGTCGTTGTAGTAGTTGTTGTTGTTGTTGAAGTAGTTGTTGTGCCTCTAGAACTTGTAAAAGTTTGTTGCTGTGGCACGATCGTAGTCAGTTTTTCTATTCCAGGCTTTTTTGGTTTAACTCTCAAGGAATAGGGTGTTACTGCTTTAGGGGCTAACGTACCCATGGTATGACCTCTTGTAGGTGTTGTCTTCTTAAGGGCTATATCTGCATCTGTTTTCGTTATTTCAAAGGATCCTTCAAAAGATCCCTGTATTACAGGTGCATTTTCTATATCTACGTCAGGCTCATCATCAGCGGAGTGAGGTTTGGTTGGTGCACGTCCTTTACCGGAACTAGAAGAAGAAGGTTTGTTTATAAGGGCTGGAGGATTACCGGACTTTTTCATTAAACGTTTTTCGAGTTGAGTCTGACTGGTCGGTACCATATGCTGGAAAAAAGGAAAAATTTGTTTTATCAAAATATTTGTCTTTTGACAAAAGTTACTTTGAAAAAAAGTACCATCTTGTTATATTATATTAAACAAATATTTACTATTAAACCAAAAAACAATTTGAACAAAAGTACCTTTTGAACTTTTTTCTAAAAAATAGTACATTTTAAGCATAAGAACTAAATAAAAAAATGTATTGCTTTTTAGCTGCTTTTAAACAAAAAAAGTACTATCTTTTTGGAATCAAATATTTTTTGAGTTAAAAATTACTTTTTTGACAAAGAGTAAATTTTTTTTACCTAAAAACGATATTTTAAATAAAAAGTTATTTTTAAAGGAAAAGTACTTTTTTTAAATAAAAAGTACCTTGATTAAAAGTGAATTTTAAAAATTTTCTGTTTTAAATATAAAATAAAATATTTATTTTTTTTTTAATCCTAGTAAATTTTTGTACCGAATGTACGTACAACTTTTGACTGCAAAGTACCTATCGGAACCAGAAGTATATTTTTGCATAAAAAGTACACTTTTGGACGTAAAGTCCAAGCAACGTTTTTCATAAAAACACGTAGTTTTTCCATAATATGTAAATATTTTGTTAGTTATCACGATAAAGATTGTTAACTTTCTACAAAAAGCAATGATTTGAGCAAAACGTACCGTTTTCAGACTATATTTTTTGAACAAATAATTAGGTTTACAATTAAAAGCATATTTGCGAACAAAAGATAATAGTTACAATTTCAGAATGTTCTTTTTATTTATAGCCAAATAAAATGTTTTTTTTGTAAATTTTAAAGATATAAACAGTTTATTTTTTAAATATGCCCTTTTGAATAAAAAGTACTTTTATAACAATTGTGCCTTTATAAAGACTATTTTTAACCAAAAATTAATTTTTGAACGAAAAGTGCACTTTTCAAAATGTATTTTTTGTAAGAAAATTTAATTTTTTGTTAAATTTAAAAGAAAAATTACTCATATTTAAAATAAAAATACTTACGGCTTCTTTGAACAGGGATGCTGATTTTACAACTTGCTCATCTAAAATTCGTTTTATTTCTACTGAATCGGCATCTATTCGTAGAGATCGATAAAGGGATTTAACAGCCGTGGTTTCTAAGAAAATAGATTCTTTCACATATTCCTCAACGCTGTGTATATTTCTTTTAAAAATAAAAAATAAATAAGATTTAAACAAAAAATTTATGTAAATTAAAATAAAAACTTACTGGGGCAGTTTTCGCACATCAAAAAATGTTCTAAAATTAACCTTTATCAAGGGACCCTCACCAAAGCCCCAAACATCTGTGCGCAAAGGTTGCAAACCCTGATCCGTTAAAGCTCTTTCCACAAAGCGCTTATAAAACTCGATTTTCTGTTTATAAGATGAGGTGTGGTTATATTTGAGGCCCGTTGAAAAGATATCACCCTTGGCTATGCGAAATGAGCCCTCAAAGCCCAAAACAGCTGAGAATAATAAATTATCGTTTAATAACTTTAGTACGAGTAATAATATAAAATGTGTGTTTTGTTTTTAGCTGCATGAGAACTATTGATATTGTTGACAGTTGGTTTGACAGCTAAGAATGTCAAACTGTGTTGACATTTCTGTTCAATAAGGCTCGGAAAGTCGTCATGAATCGCATAATGCTAGAACAACGTTTCCAAATTGTGGACATTTACTATAGAAAAATAAATCTGTTCGCGAAGTTCTTATAGAACTTCGTCCGTTTTGCGATCGACCTAATTGGCCTAGTGAGCAAACAATTCGTGCAGTTATTTATCGGTTTCGAACTGATTTTACTCATCTTGATTTAAAACCATTAACAAGACAAACAAATGTGCGTACCGAAGAGAATATTGCTGCTGTTTCGAAATGAGCAAGGAGCCATGTTGACTGAATTTTTGTTTCCATTACCGTGACGAGCGGTATCGAGTCATGCTGACTGAATTTTTATTTCCAAAAATTAATCAGTTAACATTAACGACAGCGCGCTTAACAATCGATTTATGAGCAAAATCAATTTTGTGACAACTTTATTTTCAGAAGGGGTCCTGTTCACTTGCCCCCTCGTTCGTTCGACTCTGTATAACTTTTAAAGAGACTATGTTAAGTTATTGGTTTGAACCGACAAGCCAGCAGCTCTTGACCTGATATTCAAGCCACCATTGACGTCATTCAGCCAGATTTATTGGAAAAAGTAGCCAAAAATTGAATGGATCATATAGCTCGTAGTCACGACGGAAATATCGAGCCTTTGCTTATATAGTCTCATAACTCAAATTTAAATTTTCTTGCACCTTACAATTTAATTTGTCTCTCTAGAGTTGAGTATATTCGATATTTCTATGAAATTTTTACACAATATGAATAAACGATATGGCGATTAACTCCACATTATTAGTTAGTAGGCAGCCCTTTGTTCTTCTGGAAATTAAACAATTAAATACATTAGCTCAAAGATCAGGGTTTTTGGGTTATGATTCTATTGCAGCAAAGGCTCGATATGATGGAATCATATTTAAAAAAAAATTACGTGTAATTATCTACCAGATTATAATAAAAAAATTTCATTCCAACATTATTTCTGCGCTGTATAATCATTTTAATTTCTCGTGCAGCTAAAAAACAAATCATATATATTTTTGGGGGTTCTACTTACGATCCTCCATATTGCCTTTTACGGAACTGAAGTAAAACGCCAATCCTGCTATGGATATTACCGCTAGTAAAACTATAAACGCTGCTGTTGTTAAAATTATGGAAAATGACCTTGTCTTTTGATAGTGGGCATGAGGTTTAGCCGAAAAAGTTGAGGGTGCAAGATTGCGACCGTCACGCCATATACCCCATGTATTGTAACCATATTGATTATTTATACTATGCTCATTACTATACGAGGGTTGATTGTTCATGTGATAATAGGCACCCAAAGTGGAACGCCTGCCCAAAGTGTTTTGGTAGGTGTAATCATTGGACTGCAATGAGAAAAGTAATTAATCAAAATTTTTTAGAAATGTTTGTAATGGTTATAAATTATGGTCAGTTGTTAATGGTTTTGTTATTGTTTGTGATTAAATTAAAAAAAGGACCACAAAAGCCAATTAAGTTTCAAAGGTCTTTGAAAAAAATATTGTTTAGTCATTTAATTTGGTAACGTGACAGCCTTTATAATCTTAGCAATTAACTTTAATTTTTGTTTTGGTTTAGGAAGAGAAAAATACTCTCTGGCAAACCTTTTTAGAAATATTCACCAATTTTTAACAAAGGTCATAATTTCTTCTAAGAATTTACTTTTGTTTACTTAATGAACTTATTTTCCCAAAATGGTTTAAGCTTCTAAGAGCTTTTTATATTCTTATTTTATTCGAACAATCATTTTACCACAATTTCAAATAAAATGTTTTTGCAAAATCATTAAAAAAATCATTCTTCATGATTATTACATTTTACTAATTCACAAGGTGTGATATCGTCCAATTGGCAAAAATAATATTTAACAATTATTAAAAAAAAAAAATATTGTTGTGTTTCAAACCAAATAAAAATGTGTTTATTGATTCGTCATAACCAGGGAAACCATAAATATACAATTGCATTTTTCCTTGTGCGACCAATATAATTTAACCGACAAAAATCAAACTACATAAAAATATTATAACGGAAAAAGATTATTTTTGGTAGATTGTTTTTTGAATAACAAAAAAAAAACTATATTTTTATTAATTTTTACAGTACGAAAAACGAATTTAATAACCCACAATTAGTTACTGTAATTTTATGAGTGTACCATTATTCACAGATTGCCCAAAAATCTATGTGGTATTTGTATTGAAGTTTTTCCGCCAAAGTCTACAATAAGGCAGTGGGCCTTTTACAGATATTGTTCATTTATGACCAAGCTATTTGTTCCAAATTTGTAAATTGAAGATGTGGTCATTTTCTAGATATGCAGAAATCTAGTTTGGTCCACGCCCACTTCTCCAATCACGCACATTTCTTACAGGTGCTTTCTGTATATTGATAACCATTCTAATTGTACTAAATTTGGACCATTTTGCACTTACCGATATTCAAATATAAGGGATTCTACTTGGTGCAACGCCCACTGTTTGACTGATGTTGTGCACTCTGCCCTCCTAAGAAAGAAAGTCACATCTCCATTTGTGCTGGTGAGCTTAAAAATTAAACTCGCGAGCACACATTTTAAAACGAGAGAATTGACCCGAATTGTGCTTGCACTTAGATTTTTTTTCTGTCCTGCTCAAAACTATTAAAATGGAGATGTGACTTTCTTTCTTAGGTGGGCAGTATGGATCACCAAGCTATTTGTACCAACTGAGGAAACTTTAGATATTACCGTTCTCAAGATATACAGAAATCTATTTTGCCTTTGTATGTGAGATACCCCGCTCACTTATTCACTCCCACTTTCTTTTTGACAGATGTTGCGTATCGAACCCCAGCTATGTGTACCAAATTTGGACAATTTTTCCCTAACCTGACCTTCCATTATTAGGTTTGCTTAAGAACAAAGCAAAACATTGGCAAAATTAGCGACGCACAATTGTTTATGTACTTCGTTGTGGGGAAAACGTATGGCAAGATGGTGTTTATTTATATGACATTAATGTAATTACTGCAGAGATGTTACACATCGTTGTGCAAACAATTGTTTTAACAACGCTGTTTAAACAAGAACAAAACATCGACAAAAGTAGTCTTCACTATCCAATTTCATGTGTGCACATGCAATTGTTTTTTTGTTTTAACATAGCGATGGCTAATGAAGACGGCATGTAGCCGTTCTTTGGATTTAAACAAATCTATGTTATGCCACGCCCACATCTTCAACCACGCCCAAATCTTGTCGGATGTTTTAGATTGCCTATCAGGATGCTTGTACCTAATTTTGAAACTATGCCTCTTGCCATTGTCCAGATATAAAGATTTTCACAATCTCTCTGTATGGGAGGTGCCACTCCCACTTTTCCGATCCCGCCCATATGTTGTGTATTGATAACTTAGATATTTTAATTTTGATTTTTAAATTTGGAATCCTTGGCAGAAATCTATAATGTCTTTTTACAGGAGGTGCCACTCCCATCCCGTCCATTTTTTAGAGTGGTTGTGTATTGATAACCGAACTGTGTGTCACAAATTTGGAAAATTTGTCACTTACAGTTCGCTAGATATACATAAATCTATTTGATGCCACGCCCACTTCTCCAATCCAGTCCATCCGGTTATGTATTGATAACGCAGCTATGTGTAACAGATTTGGACAATTTTTCTCTCACCGGGCATGGCACCACTTCTATAATACTGCCCAGATTTTGTCCGCTGTTGGGTTTTACTACCTAAGATGCTTGTACCTAATTTGGAAACTTTGGCTTTTGGCGTTCTCCAGACATACAGAAATCTATAATGTCTTCTAATGGGGGGTGCCACGCCCACTGCTCGACAACCGCCCATTTTTTGGGAGGTTATGTATTGATAAACAAATTATGTGTGCCTTTCCCTTCTCCAGATATACAGAAATTTATATTGTCTTTAAAATTTCATAAAAATATATACCCTATAGATCCTTCCAGAGCATCAGTTATATACTGTAAAAGTTTCATAAAGAGCGGTTTAGGCGGCGATTAGTTACAAACAAACAAACAAATAAACATACATACATTAATTTTTATATATATGGGGGATTTCATATCAAATGACCCAACTTTTGAAACTAATGTCTTCCGATTTGGATTAATGGTTAGTCCTATTGGATAGTAATTTGGACACAATTTTTCACTAATATCTGTCAGTTTTAGGGGGTTAAAATCTTACATTTAAGCTAAACAGGTTTTTGTTATCAACCATGCTACGTATTACATTTTGCTCTTAGCAAAAGTTGTCCCAAATAGTAGTTATTAATTAATTAATCTTTAGAAGAAATAAAATTTGCTCGGTTTTTTTTTTGCAATATGTGCCCTTTTTTTTGCTCAAGCTAAGGTCTTTTCCTTTAAGTGCTTCTTGGTCGCTTAGTGGGATGCGAGTGGAAGATCTATCAATATAAATCTTTTGTAAATTTTTAGCTTTTTAAATTTTTTTCATATGCATTTTGAATGTGTCCCTATTTGTGTGTAAGTTTTTCTAAAACTTCAAAAATAAAATTTTTTACCTAGAAACTAGACAAATTAGCCTATCCGTCGGCGTGAACCATACCTATTTAAACTTTCATACCCTCGTTACTATTATACCCACAATATGTTAACCTCAGGAAGTTTTAACTTTTTCTTTTTGCAAAATCCAAGAAAGAAAAAATTGATGTTGTGACTTTGTTGAAGCTTTGATATTGTTACATTTAAGAGCTGAGTGTTTTAAAATTCTTATTCACTTTATGGTCTTACTTGTATAATATTTTTAGCTTTTCTAAAGTATTTGGAAAAAGTTTCTGACGAGCTGGCCTAAGCAACCAGCGAAATGCGCATAGAAACTAGCTTTCCCACAACAATAAATTTCAGTATTTTCATTAAAAAATTGGGATTATTAGCACATCATTAATAAATGAATTAATTAATAAAATATTTCATTCCCGAAAATAATTTTTGATAAATCCAAAACTTTTTTGACATTTTTCTCAAAATGGGCCTTTTTTCTCAAAAGAAAGCTAAGGTCTTTTCCTTTAAGAGCTTTTTGGTCGCTTAATGGGATGCGAGTTGGATATCTATTAACATAAATGTTTTGTAACTCAAAACAACGATTTTTCGATTTGTAGCATATGCACAACTTTGATTTTTTTTATTTGTGTGTAAGGATTTCTTAAACCACGGGGATAGCTGCTTTATGCAGTAGCGGACAAGCAGCGGTTTCAAGAGTAAAGTCTCAGAGGGATACCGGGTTGCACTGATCTCGACCAAAATTCTGAGTATCAATGATACTCGAAATGTCATTGGCCCCATTCAAAACCAATAGCTGCTGCCGGTGGTCGCCGATTTGGTACATATACCATCGACCGTCTCTTTTCTCTGTTCTCTCATCAAGCTGTATAAATGTGTTCGGATGTTGTCCGTTCCTGTCCGGTAGGCTAAGCTAGCAGCCTAGACGAGGATGCTTTAGCCCAATCCGCTTACCATCCGAAGCTTTAATGATTGATGAAACCGGCCCTATGGTCCTTCATTTAACAAATCAAACTTCAATAAATAAACATTGAGAAAAACAATTGTGTTGTTTATCCCTTTCTTCAACTAGCAATGAGATATATTAATTATTTAAAATCATAAATTTGTATAAAAATATTTTTTAATGAGGCAAAATTATTCAAATAATCTTTAGTCAAAAAAGGTACTACATATTAGTGAAGTTACGAATATCAATTTTAAATATTCGCGAATACGAATATCTGCGGCAATATTCGTCGAATACGCAATTTAGTGACATAAGATATTTAAAATTTGACTGAAAAAATCCCCCATTCTCGTCCATAACAATAAACCAAAAAAAAAAAAAAAAAAAAAAAGAAAAAAAAAACTGGCACACTACAAAATTTTCACCTGAAATGCACTAACGAAAATTTGTATACTAACATTATCATTATTACGCACCGCGGCACCGGGCTCCATATTAGACCCCAAAGGGAGCCCAAGTGTTTACTGAAGTTTACTAAGGCAAAATTATTTTTCTTATTAATGAGATTTATCTATAACTTGCTATTTCTTTCTTTTTTTTCTTCTTATTTTTCTAAAAGATTATTACAAATAAAGCAAATTATTCTACAGGGTCAGCGATTGTATACTTCACCTGAAGAAATTAAGATAACTCCAAGGAACTGTTTGCATACGTATCAGTGTGACCAGACTTAAAAATTGCTTACAGCTAAATCTTGCACTAGACAAAGCCGGAAAATGTTAAAAATTATTTTAGTGAATGCTGAAGTTTTTTCAAGATTTTTGCTAACAATTTATTTACAGTATTAAATTTTATTAAAAGCTACATAAATTTTAGGAACTAATTTTAAGCAAAATTTAAAAAATGGGAAATATTTTAACAAATTTAGGCGGCCTGCAATACCCCTGGTGTAAGCAAAATACAAGCGATTTTATTTCTGTGCTTTGCTCTGATGTAAAAGAGTATATATATTTTAGACCAGTTCATTTCTTAAAGCTTAGGAAAAGCTAAAATTTCAATATTATTATTTTTGTAGCAGTTAACAGCACAAATTTGTTTGAGATATTTCGTTGGATTACCATGAAATGCCCAAGCATTTACACTATGGAATTTTTATCTTGGAATCATTTAATTAAATTTTTATAATCACCATGATAAGGGCATTTCTAAGATTCCCTAAATGTTAATTTATTAACAAAACAGGTAAGACGTTTCTTAAGTCAAAACTAATTCATATTTATACAAAATTTCTTTTTGAGTTCAACTGTTTGTAGTCAAAATTTAAAAAAGTTTATAAAAAAGAGTTAAAGCTAAAAAAGCTGAAAATATTTTATAAAAATCCTAAATAATATACCGAAATGATAAAATAAAGTTTTACAGCTAAATTAAAATTTTGAATGCTAAGTTTAATTGCAAAAATGCTAAAATTGTCACACAGATACTCAAACTTAAACACTTTTAAATTTTTTCTTTGTCACTCCTTTTTGCGCTTTTACTTAGTAATTAACCGACCTATTTCGATGGGTTTTCAGATATTTCTTTTTTTTTTTTGCTTAAAATTGTTTCTCACAGTGTTTTGTAATGGGATATCAAACTGTTTAGCTTTCCACTCCTAATTATTGTATAATAAGCAGAACGAAAAGATCTATTAAATTTCCCTTAAATGTTAAATGTCTCAGTCAACCGCAGTGAACGCACTTCTAAATTATGTAATGAGAGCGGAATTACGGGGTCGGATCAATAACTCCGTGACTTTTTGAATGAAACACAGTTTTTTTTTACAAAAAAAAAATTCATTTTTCAACATAATCTCCTTTTAGCTCAATACACTTAATCCAACGTTTCTCCAATTTGTGTATCCGTTCCAAAAAAATAGGATTTTTCGACGTCCATAAAATAGGCATTTGTTTGACCAATAATTTCATCGTTGAAGCTAAATCTCTTTCCACCCAGCCATTTCTTAAGGTTCGGAAATAGGAAATAGTTACTGGGGGGATAAATCCGGAGAATATGGCGGATGAGGTACCAATTCGTATCCCAATTCATAAAATTTTGCCATTCAGACTGCACACGTGTGCACCCGTGCATTATATTGATGAAAAAGAACTTTTTTCTTGGCCATATGGGGTCGTTTTTTTAAATCATCATTAAATCGGTCTATTAAGTTGGCATAATATTCGACGTTTATTGTTTTTCCCTTTTGAAGATAATCGATGTGGATTATCCCGCGTGCATCCCAAAAAACTGTTGCCATCATCTTATTGGCCGACAAACTTACCTTGGCCTTCTTCGGAGCCGGTTAACCCGGAGAAACCCATTGTTTAGACTGCTGCTTGGTTTCCGGAGTGTTGTAATGGATCCATGTTTCATCCACAGTTTCAAAACGCCGCTAAAACTTATTCGAATTGCGGTTTAACAACTCCAAACAATCCTTTGAAGTTGTCACACGATTACGTTTATGATAAATTGAGAGAAAAACGAGAGCAAACCCATCTTGCAGACAGCTTTCTTAAGCCCATCTTATCATTTAAAATCGAAACCACACTGCCATTTGAAATGCCTATGGCATCAGCAACCTCACGCACTTTTACTCTTCGATCGGCCGACACCATATCGTGAATTTTTTCGACATTTTCGGTTGTATTGACTTCAATTGGCCGTCCAGAACGTTCAGCATCATTTGTACTTGTGCGAGCACAACAAATGTCAGTAAACCACTTTTTTTACCATTGAAATCGATGGTGCAGAGTCCCCATAGTATTTATCAAGTTTTTCCTTGGTTAGATTGAAGGTTTTTTTTTCCAAAAAATAATGTTTAATGATCACTTGAAATTCACTTTTTTCCATTTTTAAAAAAATCCACGAGGTTGTATGTTTTGAACAGCTGTTAAACGCAAAGTAAATGACGGAAATTGCTCAAAACTTGACAGAAGCATATTAACAGGTGGTACCTGATGGGAGCAGTGTTGCATTTTATATAACTACGAGCGAAGTTCGAAAAGTCACGGACTTATCACCGCCCTCGTATCTTGATATTTCATTGACCCATTCCAGTTGTCGATAATTATCGTACGATTATTAGAAAATAACTGCCAATGATAGTTTATCTATGAATCATTTAAATCAACTTGAGTAATTTTCATAAATTCTTTTTTTGTGGCGGCACAATGTTTGTTTGTTTTTTACTTTACTAAAAGAAGATTTTATTTTGCGTTAATAAAAATTAATATTTTCGATTTAATTTTATGCTTTTTTACACTTTTGTATATTTGTTTTTCTTTTGGAATGTATTAACAAAATATTTTTGAAATATTCGCTTGAACTTGGCGAATACGTATACGAATGTCGTTAATTAGGCCAATATTCGGCATTTCGAATACGATTACGAATATTCGTAACATCACTATATTAACTTAATATAAAACTTAAATAAAAGTGTTGTACCTCTTATTAGAAAAGTTACATTTTTGTTAACTTATTTGCTTTTGTTTATCAGCCATACATGTCTGCAATTTTCCTTAGACTTTTTTATTATTATTAATTTTTGAAAATATGTTTTCAATTAAAAACAAAACACTTATTTTATCAGTATCTATTCAATTTGGCAATAAATATTGGAATATATTAATATTGACAGACATAAAAAACAAGCAATATTTTCTTTTTAAAAATACAACAAACCATATTTCATACAAAAGAGGTCTGTATGCCCTCGCATTCTTTTAGACTATCGATTTTGTGGACAAATATTTATAATGAATCATAAAGGCAGAAAAAAACCTGTCTAGTCAGTTAAGCACTGAAAGCGAAACTAACACTAACAAAGGTGTGTCCCGTCTTATGAAAAAAGTACCTTGGCAAACGTTTACTTATATCAAACACGGGAACTTTAGTACTCCAGGAATGTTTTAGACAGATTAACTAGAGTATTAAAGGAAATAAGGAATAGCAGTGTTTCTTTTTTTGTATTGTAGTTGTAACAAACAATCCTAAAAAGGATATAAATAAAACTAACAGCAAATGAACGAAAAAGTTGAAGGAATTGGAAATTCAGGGTCGCAGATGGATATTTTTCTATTGAAAGAGGTTTAATTAAATTCAACATGAAAAAAACCAAAAATACAACTAAACAATACTCTAAGGAAAAGATAGCAAGCAATAATTAAGCCAAGGATTAATTATAAATATAAAAAGGTTTCTCAGACAGAAGAAAATTATTAAATTTGCATAAAACTAAAAATACCTTTTTGGAAAAAAAAGGTTTAATTTTTCAAAAAAGTAGTTTCTTTTAACCAAAATTATTTGTTTAGTAAACATTCCCAATAAATTGTACTTTTTCAACTAACTGTTCCTTTACCAACAAAAAGTATTTCTATTTTTATACCCCACCGCAATATTTCACTAAATGCGAACGAACGCTTTCTTTCGCACAACTACATGAAAAGCAAAAACAAATTCTCAAAAATTTGTTTTTGTTTCAAATGTAGTTGTGCAAAAGAAAGCGCTCTTCGACATCGTGAAATTGGCAGTAAGAATCAGTTTTTGAATCGATCTAACGATGCCTGTCCATCCGGCTGGCTGTCCAAGTAAACGTTGTGCGAAAACTAGACGTCGGTTGAAAAAAATTTGATGACATTTTGCACATTGGTTCTAATTGTCACAAGGACCAAGCCTATTAAAAATGGTGAGAATCGGTACATAATTGCGCATAGGCGCTATACAAGCTAGGCCAGGGTAGGGTATTTGTGTCCATAAGCAGAGCTGCCGTTTTTTGTTATTTATAACGAAATTTTGTATTTTTTTCTCTGGATGTCGAGATGTGAATATTTTATTAATTTTGGTTACTTTTCCCCCCTAAATTAATTAATACGAATGAATATTTTTTTATTTTTCTTGAAAAACTTTTAAAACACATTGGGGGGATTCACAAGGTGTGCTATCAAGTCATATCGTCATAATGTCCTAAATAATATTTTACAATTGTTTAAAAAAAAATTTTTTTTTATGTTGTTTGAAACACAACAATATTTTTTTTTTAAACAATTGTAAAATATTATTTAGGACATTATGACGATATGACTTGATAGCACACCTTGTGAATCCCCCCATTGTTTTAATTTTTAACAATTTTATTTATATCTTTTTTTACGTTTGTTGCATAACACAAATTATATGTTTTCTGAAAAAATTTCATTTTCATAAAAATTTTGTCAAGAAAAAATCGCCAAATGTGATTTTTATATTAGAAACGGCCACGTTCTGGAAATCGAAATGAAAGTCGATGGAGATTTTCAATTAATTTTTTTTTAATAGGCGTAGTTTTTCCTGATTTTTAGAGCAGTATAAAATGTATAATGGCGCTTTTTTATGAACTTTCAAAACAAGATCTTTTTAACATTTGTGCGATTTCAATATCACTCGGAATTGATTTCAGAACATGGCTGAAAAAGTACACAAAAACATTTTAGAGTTTTTAATAGCCTGAATTTAAGTAAAATGTTCTTAATTTAGATTATTTCCAATAGTATATTTTAATATTTTGAAATGCACATAGAAAGTTAAAAGATTTTTAAAAAAATTTTTTATAAATAAAATTTATTTATAGATATTGGGAATTATTTCTTTTTATAAGCAACTTTATTATATTCAACATTTTTTTTATTTTTCGAATTTATTCTGGTAGTGTATAAAGTCATTTCTAAAAATTTAAGGAATAGAACTATTACAAAAAAGACTTATAAAATACATAACTGAAATTTAACTCATAGAATAAATTCGAAAAATAAAAAAATGTTGAATAAAGTTAATAACTGTAAGCAAATGGCTGTAAATTTTAAAATATTGAAATTCTACTATTTATAACTCGTTGGTATGTATGTATGTATATTTTTTTATTGGTTTTTAGATAATTATTTGGCAACATTATTAATTTATAATAAAAAAAAACCTTTAACAGTCAGTCATATACTTGTTCCCCGATAAAGAATGTTCGTTCCGAAATGTGAATTTATTTATGTTCGCCAGAGTATTACAATGGCCCAAGAAATATTTTAAAACGAACAATTTTGAAACAGAAATACTAAAACAAATATAAATTTAAAATAAAATTTACAAACAAAAGAAAACATTTATACCCGTTTTTATAAAATTTTAGATATGTGTAAATGAAGACCATTTCCAATTTTACCAAAAAAAAAAAAAACGCCAAATCGCCAAACGTAAATTTCTATCGCCAAAAGGATTACAAAATCACCATTTTTTGATGTGAAAACTGCACATTTGACAGCCCTCCCACTGACAGTTAAAAAGCGTAAAACAATTTAATATTTCATGTTTTGTTTTTATAACTGTGAAAAACAAATTTCGTATATTGTTAAGGCCATACAAAAAAATTTTAATTTATAAGCTTTAAATAAACTGAATTTTGACGGGGTTTACTCTTATAAAAGAGAAATATTTTTTATGAATAGGGTTTCTAGCTATTTTTTACAATATGTAAACGAATTGCATTTCTTAATTTATTTTCTTGATTTGTAATTATTATTTAACTATTTTTAATTAGGCTTAAGTTCATTGAATTTAATTTTCATTAAATTATTTTTATGAAGACAGGAATTTTACAACATGAAATCAATTAAAATTTTATTGATAATTTTTCTTTCTTGACTGCGCTGAGATTTGAACCCAGGCGTTCACGGATAGGTTGCCCAGACTAGTTTCGATTGTAACCACACAATCTATTCAGTGGGGTTTGCTGCCTTTACTCACTCGCTATTGAAGCCGGATGACGTCAATAGTCAAACATCATTCTTTAAACCAAATGGTATTTCACAAAAAAAAAAACCATTAACCAGTGTGACAGATGATTTGAAACGTTACCGTAACTGGGGCTAAAGTTGTATTACAATGCATTTTTAAATAAATTTCAGTTTTTTTTTTCTCAATTAACAATTTAATTAAATTTGATTATCTTTTTTCACATAGGATTACTTTTTGAAAAATTAGGATTGTTATAATTTTTTGGTCGTGGCAGCTCTGCCCATAAGCCATCTCATTATGTTGGTATTTAGATTAAATTTGGTGCAAAGTTATTTTATAGCAATGTAAATCATTTTACTTAATTTTATTAGAATCGTTCCACATTTGACCACAGCTCCAATAAAAATACTACGAAATGACAAGATTGTGTGCTGGCATGTCCAAAATTAACCATAAACCCCATTCCTTAATTCCTTAAAGGCATCAGATCTCATATAAATGCAGATATCTAAATAATATTTGGCGCAAAGAATTTTTACATGAACCTTAGGCCCCTATTATGAGTTACATTCGATAAACGATTTTCGCTGGCTATCGAACATCGACTTTCGAATGTTAATTTGGTATTATGAGTTGGCAGCACTGTCGAAAATTTCGTTGTGCATCGAATTTTTCAACGAAAACAAATTTGCTTTCGACGGTGTAAATAATTTTAAAAAAAATTGTTTAATATATAAGTTTTTGTTAATTTATAAGTTTTGGTGCGCAAATTCCACATTCTTAATTATTTTTGGTTATTTTATGCAAGTCTTAAGTCGACAGTAGTAAGCAGCAGTTGGAAAAGCTTGTTTCCCTTATGGAACAAAATCCTTTGTAGGCAAAAGGAATTTTTACAAAAGTTCAGGCTACAGGTACAGGCCAGTGCCAGTAAGCGTTCATCTTCAACAGATGAATCATCGTACCAGAAGTCCGTCGTAGTCATGATTTATATTAGTTTTATTTTTTAATTTTGTTAACAAAAATTTTTTATTTAAAGTTACAGCTGATAGAAAATGTACTACTGTGAATAAACTAAATCACAATAGTACTTTTTTATCGAATGTGTGCCATAATACCAAATGAAAATTCGTTCGATCAACTAATTCGACTGCTGTCGAAAATCGAATTAAGTTCATTATAGGCACCTTCATCTCATAACAAAATTTTGGTCTAAACGGTTCCATGATTGCCTCTGGGTCGCAAAAAGACCACACTTTCGAAAATTTATTTTTAAATACTGTGGTGAAGGGTACCATATGGTCGGGCTGGACCGACTATACTTTCTTAATTGTTTTTTTTTTAATCGGTAGATTTCTTTTAGGTGAAATTACTTATTTTATAACAAAAAATATTCTTAGGCAAATTTCAAGTCATAGAAAAATATGGATGCTTTAAACACAAAAAGTACCTTTTCACACAGAAAAATTGAAGAACCAACTTCAATTAACATATTAGTTAGAAATTTGTACTATTAATTAAATTCCGTACTGATTTTCAACCTGCAAACAAATTGATCATATCAATTAACATTTTTGAAAGATTGAGGTTTTCTTGCTGTTGAGTTTCAATCAACAGGTTTAATTGAAATGTGACCACCAGCAAAAGAGGCTATATACAACGTAAACACATATCAAAATATTTTTTTCAATAAACACATTTAATTGAAACAATTAAAAAATTACTTGAAACTTTAATACCGCATAATATTTTTTGAAGTTTGTATGTATGTTTTCATATTTGCAAGTATATACATAAACATTATAATTTTTATTTTCAATTAAGTCAAATTAAGGCCGAGTTTTTGAGATGTGGATTAAGTTTAAACTTAGTTTAACGTTCTCTGAAACTCAGATTTTTCCAGTGGAATTTGATTTTTTTTTTTTATTATTTCTTTAAAGACCAACATTTTAAGCAAAACTAAGCTGTTCCGACAACATTTTGTATACAAACTTGGTAATGGCAGCCCAAATCTGTTTTCAGATTAACTAAACCTAGTTTAACTGAGATCCAAAAAACCCAGCCTAAGTCAATTAAAAAAATTGTTTGAAACAGCATTACTGGATTTAATTGAAAAATTTTTGATGAACATTGTTCCGTGTACAAAACAAACAGTATCATTTATATTTAGCATTATTTGACCTTTTTAAACCAAAAGTATATATTAGCAAATTTAAATTTCTTCAATCGTCCCTTTTTTTTAAAAAGAAGTTCTTTTTAAAAAAGTATCTTTTTAAAAAATTTACTTAAAATTAAATTAAATTTTTAGAAAAAAAAAAAAAAATTTTTTTTGTAACAAAAACAACCTTCTTCCAAAAATGTACGGTTTTAAGATAAAATATAATTTTGCGTAGATCTCTCTTTTTTAACAGAAAGAACCAAACTAAACTAAATGTACCTTGTTTTTTTTTTAATGAAAAGCTTTGTATATTATTTTTAAAATAGTTCTTATTGATCAAAATTAAATTTTTAATTTTTTACGAAAAAATCTTTATTTTTATCAAAAGAAAAAAAAACGTAAACTTTCGAATATAAATAGATTTTTAAACCGAAGCTGTGTATTGGAACAAAAAGTACCATTTGGAAGATGAGGTTATACTTTTCGAAACAAAAAGTTATTTTTTAAATTTATCATTTTAATAAAAAATACCTTTTGGAAATTATTTATTAAATTAATCATTTCAATAAAAAGTACCCTTTTGCACAAGTTCGGAAACGGTTTTAACTTTAAAACGAAAACACATAATTTTTCCATCAGAAAGTATTCTTTTAAACAGAATGTCGTTCGTGAAGCAAAATACATTTTTCCAGAAACAGGACGTTTTTGAACAAGAATTATTTTTTCCATAAAATACGTTCTTAAAAAAAGTGAGCTATTAAGGAAAAACTATACGCATTTAGGAAAAATGTCTCTTTTTATAAAAGTACCAATATAGAAAAAAGAACCTTTCATTATTTATCAAAAATATATATTTTTATCAAAACTTTACCACAATAGAAACAAATAATATACAGTAATCCCTTGATTTACGTCGCCTCGATTAACGTTGTTTCTGTTTGCGTTGCCAAATTTTGTGTGACTTCTAAATTTAATTTGCGTCGCCATTTGATTTGCGTCTTCAGATTTTTTGTGCCTTATTAACTCGATTTGCGTCTCCATTCGATTTACGTCGCCTCATTTGCTTAAGTTTTATAAGCAAAAAGAGGGGAATCACCGTAAATGAAATGTTCTTTTGGGGTTTTCATGCGTGTGTAGCAATTCCTATCTATACATGGATACATTTTGGTTTTTCTTGTCAAACACAACGTAGAGAAATATGAGATCAAAAAACACAATCACCCCAGTTATGAACAAAAATTCGCCGGATTTTTTTCCCTTTGCCCATTTTTACAATAGAATATAAATAGGAAAAATATGAGAAAGGAAAATACTCCCGGGGAATTTTAATTTATAATTGGGCTGAATATGTAGTGGAAAGGATATTATGCGCTTGTGCTAATGTTTGTAACACCTTAAAATATTGGTCCTATACCCTACTTTTAGTAAACCGATCGACTAGGAATCATTTTTTGAATCGATCTAACGATATCCGTTCGTTCGGCTAGCTTGCAGGCTGTGGATGGAAACATTGTACGCAAATTACAGTTCGCAATTTTGGTGATAATTTCATTAAATTTGGTATAAATGCCAATTGAAAATGGTGAGTATCGGTTCATAATTTCATGTAGCCCCTACACAAGGTTTTTTTCGGAATTGAGTATTTGTACCCATTAACCCACTTATTATGTTGGTATTTAGCTTAAATTTGGTCCAAACTTATCTCATGGCAGTTTAAATCCTCTTAAAAAATCATATTAGAATTGGTCCATATTTGACCAGAGCTCCCATACAAATACTATCCCGAAAATATATTTTTTATAAATGTTGGTATTAACACAAAATATAGCGAAAAAACACTTTAACGATAGATTCTATGTCATAGCAAAACGTGGTATTTTTAGATCCAACATGAACCTTATGTCCTATATAAACCCACTAAAATCATTTAAACTAATCTTATATAGAGGAAAATATCTAAATAATATTCGGCATAAAGAACTTTTGCATGAATCTTAACCTCATAACATAATTTTTTCTTGCGGGTCCATGAATGGCCATGGGTCCCAAATAGGGGACACGTTTGAAATTTTGTTTTTAAATATACGTTCTTACTTGTTTAATTCTGTAAATATTGTGTAATTTGTTGGCAAATAAGCCTTTCTTTATGTTTTTAATAAAGGTACATTCTATAGAACACATATGAACATTTCGATTTACGTTGTGTCGATGTACGTCGTCATTTTCCGGAACTAATTGCTACCGAAATCAAGGGACTACTGTATTCATATTTTAAAAAATTTAATCTTTTAGTAACAACTTCTTCGTCACAAAAAAAAAACTCTTTTGTATAAAAATCCCCTAAAATAGAGTTAATATTTTATCACAAATGTACAAAAAAAAAAACAGACTAGAAGTGCCATTTACTATTTAATAAAAAAAAATTTATTACAAAAATCACCAAAAAAAAAGTACCTTAATTAAAAAGGTACGTGATAATATTATTGTAAAGTGCATATACAGCCATGTTCTGGAAATCGATTTTGAGTGAAATTTAAATCAAACAAATTTTTAAAACGATCCTGTTTTAAAGGTTCATAAAAATATTCCGTTTTATATACGTCATCCTTTGAGTACCTCTTATATACATTAAAATATCATAAAAACTACAGAAATTAAAAAATAAATAAATTTAACTGAAAATATCCTTCGATTTAAATTTTACTCAATTTCGATTTTCAGAACATTGCCGATAGACATTTCACAGAAAAGTCCACTATATGTTACGTTAAGCCTGCAAGCAATGGATCTTGTATGTTATATTGTTCATATTTGTTCCCTACTTCACTAAATGTAGAGCTGGTTGCGGCCCATTTCAAAATACATAAAACAAAATGATTTTACTTTGACAAACAATATTAATTGCTTGCTAGCGTAACGTGGCAAAAAGTTAACTTTTCCGTGAAAATGCCCTTTGTCGGTAAAAAACAACGTTTAGCAAAAATCACTTTTTGCAAAGCATATTTTTAAAATAGTTGTTTTTTTTTGGGGGAAAACACAATCGTTTTATAAAGAAAATACCACTTTTATTAAAAAGTACCTTTCTGCCAAAAAATAACCTTTGTAGAAAATAAATCAATTTTCCTAAAAATCACATGCCTTTCCTCTACTTCTCCAACACAAAAACCTTTCAGTCTTGCCTGCATTCATTTCCCATTTTGTTAAATAGACTTTTCTAAAACATCTCTATTCCCTCAATAAAAACAGAATCTTAGTTAGACAAAAAAAAAAAAAAAAAAAAAACATCAGCAAATAAACGCAATTGCGTAAATCGTATTAAAAAAAACTGTAGATTGTATTTATTACAAGAGTGTTCTTCTGTGCATTCGAAAGAAAACATGAGTTGAGATTAAAAAAAAAATTATTAAATTTAACTAGACGATAAAAACAAAAGAATATAACAGATGGATGATTGGATGGATGGTTGCTTGCGTATGAATAGATGGCAGGTTGGATGAAGTAGGTGCTCAAGCTTTTTACACTTGATGCTATAAAACCACAAAACTCTGAATGAGCATTCAGACTGTTTTTATTTGTTTACTTGTTACGTTTTTCTATTACTTGAATAAATAAGACAACGATAACCATGACTATGATAATCATTATGATGATGACAAAAAGTGATGATGATTGAAAGGAACAAAGGAATAAAAAAATTAACAAGAAGGCAAAGGCAAATGCAAGGACAGGCAATGAAGTATGTTATGCTAACAGTCAGTTAGTGTTGCCAACCAGCAAGCTGGGAAAATTATGTATTAAAAAGGTTTTGAAATACTTGGCTAGGTCGAATTTAAGATACCAGTTATTTTCCTAAGACATCAGCTAAAATCCATTAGCATAATCTAAATCAGAGCCTGAACTAAACATTTACTAGAACAAGCGCTTGAACAACAACTACAACTAGTGTCTGAAGAAAAGAAGCACAGCAACCTAAGCTTTAACTAAAAGTAAAACATGAACTAAAAAAAAATCTACAACTTAAGCTTGAACTCGGGTAATGGCTAAGCCAAAACATGCACCAGACTCTGCACAGGAAAATTTGCCTTAAACCGTATTGCAACCATAACTTTGCCTAAATAAGTGCATGAAGAACTTAAACTTTACGGTAAGAAAAATTCTTAACTAGACCCTAAACTTAGCAAAGAGCTTATTTAGGACCACACTTGAATTTAAGAATTAGTGTTCCAAAACCAAACTAGAAATTACCCAGAACTGAACCAAAATGGAATAAGAACGTTACTAGAATTAAAATAAAACTTATCTAGAACTGACCTACGGCTGAACTAAAATATAACTTAAACTGAAATAGAACTGAACTGGAACTGTACCTGTACTGAACTAGAATTAAACGCGAACTAAACTAGAACTGAACAAGAACTGGACTAGAACTGAACTAGAACCGAACTAAAACTGAAGGAGGACTGCACTAGAACTGAACTAGAGCTGAACGAGCACTGCAAAAGAACTTAACTAGAACTAAAGGTGGACTGCACTAGAACTGAACTAGAACTGAACTAGAACTAAACTTGAACTGAACTAAGACTGAACTAGAACTGAACTAGAACTGAACTAGAACTGAACTAGAACTGAACTAGAACTGAACTAGAACTGAACTAGAACTGAACCAGAACTGAACTAGAACTGAACTAGAACTGAACTAGAACTGAACTAGAACTGAACTAGAACTGAACTAGAACTGAAATAGAGCTGAACTAGAACTGAACTAGAACTGAACTAGAACTGAACTAGAACTGAACTAGAACTGAAATAGAACTGAACTAGAACTGAACTAGAACTGAACTAGAACTGAACTAGAACTGAACTAGAACTGAACTAGAACTGAACTAGAACTGAACTAGAACTTAACAAGAACTGAACTATTCAAGATATAAAATATAGCTTAACTAAAGCTTAATTAGAACTTGTTTTTCAACTAGATCTAAGCTAGAACTTAAACAAAACTGCACTAAGAAACAGTGAATTCGAATTAAACTAGAACTGCTTTATAAAGGGTGGTTAAATTTTAAGGGCTGATGTTGATTGTGAAACACACCTAAACGTCAAGTTTTTTCTGAATTTCATTTGACATTTCTCAATTTCAAACTAACTCAATTTGAATCATGGAAAGATACACAATCGAGCAACGCGTTAAAGCTATTCAGACTTATTATGAAAATGGGCGTTCAAATCAAAATGCATATCGTTAATTTTCGAAGAAAATCATCTTCAGTGGTGCGACACATTTTCAATATTCGTCAATAAGTAGAATTGCCGCATTTAAGCGAATGATAATCCAAGAGTGATTGTCAAAAACCAATGCACCCACAAAGAGTGACTGTTTGGTGCGTTTTATAGGCTGGCGACATCATCGGGCCGTATTTTTTCCACACGGAGGCCGGTCAGGCAGTTACTGTGAATGATGTTCGCTATCGTGAGATGATAACGAATTTTTTATGGCCCGAATTGGAAGATATGGATGTGGACGATATGTGATTTCAACAGGACGGTGCCACTTGCCACACAGCTAACGAAACAATGGCTCTTTGGCGCGACAAATTCAATGGCCGTGTTATCTCACGTGGTGGTTGGCCGCCAAGATCATGTGATTTGACACCGTTGGACTTCTTTATTTGGGGCTATTTGAAAGAAAAGGTGTACGTCGATAAGCCAGCAACAATTCAAAAGCTAAAGGATAAGATAATTTGGCACATTAACGGCATATAACCTCAATTATGCCTCAGCGTCATCGAAAATTTGGACCATCGGATGGAGGTGTGCCGCCGACGTCGTGGCGGCCATTTGGCCGATATTTTGTTCCATACATAATTGAACCATACCATTATTATCATAATAAAAACAAATGACAATAATTCCCTAAATAATTTGTGTTTTATTCAAAATCAGCATCGGCCCTTAAAATTTAACCACCCTTTATAAGAACACTAGTTTACAAAATGAAATTTTATTCATGTACATTTGATGAGAGATGGATTTCCTAATTTTTTTTCTTCCGCTGAATTCGAAAATCAAGGTTAAATTTTTTTTTTATGGAACAGTTTTTGAGATATTGTAATTTTTAATTTTTTTTGACCTTTTTTCACTTGACAAATCATATCTCGAGCTAGAAATGTCCGATTGGGTATTGAGATGACGAACAAATATGTATAATCGGATCTTGATCTGTAAAACGGTTCAAAATATATCGATGAAAATTTAACCTTGATTTTCGAATTCAGTGGAAGAAAATACATAATGAAATCAATCTCTCATCAAATGTACATTTTCGGTGTAAAAGGGTAGCAAGCAAATAAATAAGATTTTGTAGACCTCTTCATGGATAAAGAATAATCACATAAATATATCTTTTATTTCTCTTCGTTACTTTAAACATACTCCAGAGTCATATAAAAACAAACAGAAAGACAATTAAGTAGACAGACAAACATGGCAGAAAAGCAAGACTATGCAAAAAACAAAGTGGACAGACTTACGGATATTTAAGCATGTGCTTCAAATAGCAATATAAATAAATAAAAGAAAACACACTGTCTAACTGACGAGTTATTGAGACAGTTGCTTAGATGGATGCGTATTCTATAGACTGTAAAAATAACAATAAAAGCAACAGAAACAACAACTACAGCTAGACATACAAACATATTAACAAAAAGCTTTAACTGCTTTAGCTTTAACACCAACTACCATTCTAGCAAAAATCTGTAGTCTTTGATTCTAGCATTGTCTAACCAACAGCTGCCATATATATTTAGCATGTTATGTTTATAGTTTATATTTATGTATATAGTTTATATTATTGTAGTAGTTATTTGAGAGCAATGAAGAATAGTATTTTATTTAAAATAGTATGACAGGTTCAATGAACTAATAACAAAAACTACGACAGACACAAGTAAATGATGTGAAGCTTCTCAGCATCTTTTAGTTGGTTATGATGACGATAGTGATGACGATGTTGACGATGATATTCCTTTTTTTTTTTGTGGTAAAGCAGAGTAAGTAGTTACAACAAGTGCGAATATTATTCACAACATAAGAAGAATATTATTTAAAAGAATGGGTAAAGCAAAAATTAGTAGAGGACAAAAAAATAGCACGAGAATGCAAAGAGCTTTTCTCATCTAATTGAATAATTCAAAACTCTTGTTCTTAAGAAATTTTCAATTTCATAATTATTATTTTAAAAAGTAAAAACTGGCTATTAAATGACTAAGCAAGATTTTACTACAAAGGGTGTGTGTGAAACGGTAGCAAAGTACTCACGGAAGTAAAATTTTGACATTGTTGAGGTGAATAAAATTTCACTAGCCCTAGGGGCTAGTATAAATTTTGACATTAGCATTGAAATTTTTGACAATTTTAATTGACCATAGAACTCTGCTACCGTTTAACACACACACCCAAAAACGCTAAAAAGTATTAGATATTTATAATAAAGTTTAAGATAAAATATCGGTTTTAATTGAACGAACAAAAACTATTTAGAAATAAAACTTTTAGAGGATCAACTATATTATTTCACTAGAAGGCGCAAAACTTGTTCACCCGATGTTCTTTGACTGTAATTTTTTTAATTAAAGAAAAATGTTTTTTTTTTTGCTTTTGGATTGTATTAATTGGATTGGATTGTATGTATTGCTTAAAATTTGTTTTTTTAGAAGAAGAAAAATGTATTTCGCCCAAGGGAAATTGATGAACATATGGGTCGTTGAGTCGTTTGACCTGCAGCATTTTCGAAAAAAGGCCCGATAACTTCATCATCACAACTTTTGGCGTAATGCTTCTTTTCATATTATATGCGGACTTCTGATGGCCCAGAAGTGATAAGTCTGGCTATTCACATTTAAAAATAATTCGAAAGTTTTGAAATCCGTGCAAAACAAAACAAACTACCAGTGCTATTTCTATAACCTTTGCTTTTTAATTCCACACTCTAAAATAATAACATCGAGAGTAAAAATAATGTTTGCGAATGGATGTTTGTACTTGCACATTGCATATACTTCAATACGCACATATGTACACTATATATTAAAGTACAATTCATCAGTGTATTAGTGAATAGCTGAGTATGCTATTGTGGTAAATCCATACAAAAGAAACTAAAAGTCAAAGTTCTATTAGAAACAAAGAAACAACAGCAGTAGAAAGGAGGGTTAATAATCAAAGTTAGGCAAAACTAAAGCATCTTGTACAACAAATGCCAAAAAGGAACTGGCGCCCTTAATGGAAATCACTAAGTTTAAAAATAGAACGCAAAACAGAATAGGAACAAGCACCTGCACCCAAATCCAAAACGCAATTGGAATTAGAACTCAAACTAAAGCTAGAAATTTAAGTAAAACCTGAACTGGTACTGGAACCCAGTCTAAAACCTGAGTTTAAAACTGAACTTAATCTGAACAAGAATCTAAACAAGAACTTGAACCAAAATCCTAACTAAAAACAAGTTAGAGTGCTGTGCCGAATCTTTGATACCCTCCACCGACGGAAGTGGGCTCTATATGATATATACATATATATTATTAGCTAAACTTCACAAAAACGAACGTCAGCATTGAAATTGGTTGCGGTTTAGACCTGAATTAAATTATTGACCGAAAATCAGAGAGTTTTGTGCGTTTCTTGTTAGAATTTTGAACTGGCTTGAGTAAAATATCATGATTCGTAACAGTTTGTGCCGAACTAAAATGATTTTTAGGAGGGTAATTTGTATTGGACCTCTGGTAAATTATGGACCAATCATCCCAAAATTCTTAAGACTGATTTCTGGTATTACAAAAAATAAATAAGAATAAATTTAAATTCAGCAGTGTAATTAGTTTTAGCGTTAACAGTGAATTTCACAAAATTTCATTATATTTTTTCTGGCCATATGAATCTGAGTTGGAAGAAATTTTACCACAATATATATATACATATCTATATCTGTTGTGGCTTTAGGCGAATTTTATAATATTCTCTTTTATGCTTTATTTGGGTTTAGGCGCAATAAACTGTTTTCCGAGAGTAGGGTTTATATGGGGCCTAGGGTAAATTATGGACCGATCTTCACAAAATTTGGCAGTGTGGTTTGCTGTCAGATAAAACGGTGACGTACCGAATTTCATTATGATAGCATTATTTATTACAGTTTTAGACGTACTAAGCGGTTTTCCGGAAGAAGGGTTTTTATGGGGCCCAGTGTAAATTATGTACCGATCCTCAAAAAATTTTACAGTGTGACTTGTGGTCCTACAAAACTGTACCGTACCGAATTTAATTATGATAGCATTATTAACTTCGGCTTTAGGCGTACTTAACTGTTTGCCGAAAGTAGGGTTTATATAGGGCCTATTGTAAATTATGGACCGATCTGGAAAAAAATTTACGGTGTGTTTCTGGTCCTATAAAACTGTGACGTGCCAAATTATAGTATGATAGCGTTATTTATTACGATTTTAGACGTACTAAATTGTTTGCCGGGAGTAGGGTTTATATGGGGCCTATGCTCAGTTATGGACCGATCTTCACGAAAAAAAACAGTACGATTTGTAGTCATATGAAGCGAATTCGTGCAAAATTTTATATCATTCGGTGCATTATTCCACCATTTAAGTCAGTTTTTGTATCAAAATTATCAATTTTTTTAGGGTGGTGGTGCCACATTTTGATTCATAGTTCTGATCCTACTGAATCGATGTTGCTGGATTTAAATCCCAAACTGCTTAGGATAGCCACAAGCAATTTGAGACCAACTTTGTTCTTTTCTTTTGCGTTTTTCGAAAGTGACAGTGTTTTTCACAGACGGATAGACAGAAGGACATGGCTAAATCGACTTAGAATTACTCAAGGAGACAGACAGAATATATATACTTTATGGGGTCTTAGATGTATAATAAAAAAGTTTCTCACGGAATGACACACTTAAAAAACCCTCATTCACCACTAGTGGTGGTGGAGTGTATAGTAAAAGAGAAACTAAATTAGTTACAGAGCTAGAATTTGAAGAAAATCTAAAATTAAAATTTAACTTAAATCTAATTTAGAAATTTAACTAGAAGCAAAACCATAAACTGAACTAGATTTGATTGGAACCTGAAATAGAATCTCAACTATAGCCTGAAATGAAATCTAAAATAAAACACAAACTAGAATCAAAACGCTAACCTGAACTACAAACAAAACCAGATTTAGAACCTGAACAGCAACTGAAACAAAACTTAGAATCTAAGCCAAAACTAGATGCTCAAATAGAACTTTAACTACAACCTAAAAAAAAAACCTAAACTAGAAAGTAAACTGCAGCCTTAACAAGGATATGATATAAAGTCAGACCTAGAAAATTAACTAGAGTTGAAAATACGATCGAAACAAGAAACTAAACTACAACCTTAACTAGAACCTGGGCCCAAGCTCATAATTAAAGCTTAAACCAGCTGAGCTGATATAAATTTAATTAGTCGAAGTTTTTGAAGATATTGTGTCTCTCAAGTTTAAATTTTCCTTTTTAAGCTGTTTGAGTAATAGCACAAGCTCTGAACAGTTTCTTTTACTCCCAGTTTTTAACACATCCCACACACATTTTGTTCCTCTAAATTTAAGCAAAATTAATCTGTGTTATGCTGTTTGTAAATTGCAAACCGAAAATAAGATCAAGCTGAGGTGTACAAGGAATATACAAAAAATAAGTATAAAAATAAAATTAAAAGAAAAAAAGATCAACCAAAACATTCATCCATCCATCCATCCATCGTCTAAACGTACGCTTGCTGTTGTGTAAAGTGCATCATTAAGTCTTGACTATTATATTTTCGTATATGAATACAACGTGAATGAATACAACGTAAATATGTTTAACACTCGTCATATTAGTACTTCTGAAGAGTCTTTCCCTCTTGTATTTTTTTTTCGATTTTTTATTATTTGCAGAAAGTTACAATTACGAGTGTGTTCTTGGTATGATGAGTTTGTTTGTTGCACATACAATGCAATTAAGTAATGTTGCTATTATTCATCTTCTTCTTCTATACGTAGCCACATACAACTACAATCATCAAGAGAGATATAATTCAGTAATAGATAAATTTATATAAAGGTCTTGGTCGAACAATAATTAAGATAGCAAGCGAAAAACAAGTCTTAATTTTAGCTGAACCGGAAACTCGGCTGAAATCTAACTTAAACTAAATTCTGAACTATAACCTGAATTGGAATCTCAACATGAACCTCATTTAGATACTCAAATAAAACGTCAACTAGAACCTTAAAAAGATTTAGAGTATAACTGAACCATAAACTGATCTAAAAGCTGAACTAGAACATAAATTAAAGCCTAAGCTAGCAGCTGAACTAGAATCTGAAGTTGGATTTAAATTGTTAGTCGACCTTAAACATAAACTATAACCTGTACCAATGTTCTGTAACTTTGGTGAGATCTTCTCGCATTTTCGTTTCTAGAAAACTTAGGAAAAAAAGTGTGTCTGTAACTCATGTCTATCAATAGAGATTACGTTATAAATACTATAATATTCCACTTGAAATCGATGTGAAATCGCAGACGTTGAGAACGCCAGTTATTCATTGAATTTTGCATTTTTAATTTATTTTTTTGTGTTGAAATTTTTTCTTTTACAGACACACATATTGTTTAAATTGGCGAGTAATTTCCTTATGTACGTGACAGCCATTAGTCGCCAAAAATGATGCAGATGCAGCTTAGTGAGAAAAACAGTTCGGACTACAGTTAGGGGCTTAGCTCAATTTGTGATCTTTTCATGTCCAGGGTCTCGTGTAGTTTCACATAGGGGTTCTAGTTGTGATTTTAATTCGGGTTCTAGTCTTAGTTCTAGTCTAGGTTCTAGTTCAGGTCGTACTTGAGCATATAGGTAGTGCAGTTTTTAGTACAGTTTATAATTCTGGTTTTAAACCAGTTGAATTTTTGTTCGGTTTCAGATTGTTGTTCACGTTCGTACTTCAGTTTCTAGTTCTGTTTTAATAGAGTTTTTTTTCACTGCCCATGTTCTGTAAGTCCCGCGGCGAGAAACTTTTCTATTGAAATGTAAGAAATGAAACAAAAATGCCATAAATTGAGACAAACAGCTGTTTTTCTCACTTAACTGCGTCTGTAACATTGTTGGCGAGTAATAACTGTAACGTAAAGAAATTTCTCGCCAATATACTGAAAAAGTGTCTCTATAAAATTTTTGTGAGAAAGTTCCCGCTTTGAACTGTCAAATAAACTAACTCATAAAAACGGGGTGAGAAAAATTTTTAACAATAAAAAATAAATTAAAAATGCAATGAATATTAACACGGAAGAGATAAGTATATTTTGCTTGTAAATTTCGTCGTTGAAAGTGTTTCAATTTTAGTCAAATTTGGTCGCCGTCAATGATATCTTTGACTGGCATTCTCAACATCTGCAATTTCTAATCGGCTTCGAGTGGAATATTATCACATTTATAAAGTAACGACGTAATCTCTTTTGATATTTTTCGACATGAGTTACAGACACACTTTTTTTCTCACTATTCGAGAAACGAAGGAATATTTTGTTTCACATGTTTTCGATGCGAAAAGTTCTCACCAAAGTTACAGAACATGGGTACAGGTTGCTAATTTTTTTGCAACGAATAATGCTGTTGTAATAAAATTCGGTCTGCGCCAGTTTTATAAGATTAGAAATCACAATGGTAGACCCCATATAAAGACCACTCTCCCCAAACACCTTAGTACGCGTAAAACCGTAATGAATAATGTTATTTTAACAAATTTTGCCTGTCATAGTTTTATCTCCCATATAAAGCCCACTCCTGAAATATTCTAGCGGTTGGGGGAGAGTATCAAAGATTTGGTACATTCGAATACAACACTCTAACTTGTTTTTTATTTATTCCGAAAACCTCTTTATAATTTGAGTGAAATTTTTTTTAAAAAATTTGATTTTCTTCTTCCTAGTTTTAGCCATTTATTTTTTTTTTTTTTTTTTGTAGTTTGGCATATTTACTTAAATTTTGCAATTTTATAAAAAGCTTGCGAAAACTAGAGTTTTTGTACAGATTTGTCGATTCCTTCAAATATGGAAGCTTTTACTTACCTAACCGTCTAACATATTTTAGTTTATTTTTGTTTTTACAAAACTTAAGATTTTATATAAATTTACTCTTATTCGACCTTTAATTTTTTTTATTAATCCTTTTATTTAAGCTTGAGGTCTCTTTTCTTTTTTTATAAAAAATATTAACTGCCTGGCCCACAATGTCGACAAAAACATTTCTTTCGAATATTTATATTGAAAAAAAAACAAATATTAGGATTTTATTATTGTTTTCATTATAATTATGCGAAAGAAATGTTCTTGTCGACATTGTGGGCCTGGCAGAAAATTTATTAAATCCAATATTTCGGCACTATGTTGTGTGCCTTCTTCAGGGATTTTTTTTTTGGATTTAATAAATATAATACTTTTTATAAAAAAAGAAAAAAAACCTCAAGCCTAAATAAAAAGATTAATAAAATAATTTTAAAGGTCGAATAAGGGACCTCAAGCTTAAATAAAAGGATAAATAAAAAAACTTTAGATTTTATTTAGATAAACATAAATATTTGTAAAATTTTGGCGTTTATCTTAAAATTAGCGATTTTATTTTAATGACGTTGGCATATTTTACCTTAAGGGAGTGTGCGAAACGGTAGCAAAGTTCTATGGTGAAATAAAATTTGTCTGTGGTAGAAAAATTTCATGTTTTTGCTATGCGAAATTATAACATTTATACAACGGACAATTTTGACACAAATGATGTGTGCAGCGTTGCCATAATTTTTTTAAAAATAACTGCATTTTAAGAAAAAAAAACTGATTTTAACTTAAAAAAGCTGCACACAAAAATAGCCAAAAAATATACACTGCCTGCCACTTGAATAAGGAATCACATTTTGTTAATTTAATTAAGTATATCTCCTAAACTAAAGTTCAGAAAAAAATTATTTTTTGCACAACCAAATTTCAAAGTGTTGGCTTTAGTTTCCTGAAGAAATAAAAAATATACATATTTTTATTATACTAAAATTATGCATTTATTTAAAAGAATGTATTTCTGTGGTACTTTTTGATCGAAGGCTATGATTTGAATTTTTTTCAATATAAGCGGCTAGCGAATTTTTAACTTGATAGTTTTTATTCGAAATGGCACGTGGTAAGGCTCTTAATAACTCTGAAAAAGAAAAAATTCTGATTTTGATATCTCAAAGAATCCGGTCCTAATAGCCAAAACCATTGATAGAGGAAAGACAGTTGTGTACAATTATTTAAATAATGTGAAAAAATATGGAAACAACATGAAAGGCAACAACTCCAAAAGAAAGGCGAAAAATTCTAAGAATTGCATAAAACTCTGCATTGTTGTTTTTCGTTCGTAGACTATACCTGAAGTTGGCTGCAACTTTATATTTATATACAGCGTTACCAGAATCTTTGGAATGAAAATTGTCATATGGCGAAAGAAATCGTATTTTGAAGAGGAAAATCTAAAATTTTTTTTTTCTTAATTTAAGTTTTTTAAAAAAAGGGCAAAATAGTAAGAATTATTAATTTTTTATAAAAACATACTTCTTATTATTTAAATTGAAATAAATAAAAACATAATTCGTCAGTATATGAAACTTTATAAAAATACAATTTTTCTTTTCACAAATATTTTTTTATCAATATTCGAACTGCCTACTTCCGATGTGCGAAAGAATTATTTACTTCGTACAAATACATTTAAAACAAAAACAAAGTTTTTTCTTATATAATTTATTTTTGTTTTAAATGTAGTTGTTCGAAAGAATGAATTGTTTCGCACATTGGAAATAGGCATATTATACCTTTTTTAATATTTTTTATGTCCAGAAATAATGATGCAATTTTGTGTATTCTAGATACTGGGTACAAAAGTGTGCAGCACCAATATACATCAAGCTGATGCAAAACTTCATTGTTTTAAAAATTGACTGTTTAAATAATCGTGTATTTTGTATAAGCAAAATTTAATTAAAAATCAGAATTTCTAAAAATATAAAATCATCATTTGAGAAAAAAATCTTTAATCATATTCTTGTTTAAAAAAATAATCCAAAATATGATAAAATCATCATTCTGGCAACGCTGTTATATATTATATTCAAACAAGAGAAAACAAAAATTTGTCAAATTAAACTTTGTGTGTCTGAGCACCAAACAAAGTTTAAATGAGAATTCAACAGACTTTGTCAAAGTAAACTTTGCCTGTCTAAAAGGGGACAAACATTCGTAAATTTTAAAAAAAATTTAAAAGTAAAATAATTAAAACAATGAAAAATCTGAAAAGAACAAAACACTAAGCTCTTCCGTGTTAATATTCATTGAATTTTGCATTTTGAATTACTGCCAGGCCCACAATGTCGACAAGAACATTTCTTTCGCATATTTATATTGAAAACAATAATAAAAAACTAAAAATTGTTTTTGTATATTTTCCAAACTGTTTACGTTACCTAGTGCTAAATTTAATCATTTAAGTGATAATTTTGCAGAGTCAAGAAGGAAACGACGATGCATAAAAAAAGTTTTTAATTAGAATTTATTGGAAAATGATGGCGGATTTTGTAACTCTTTTTAATTGCTAATGATTTTAGCGATATTTCGTGATTTTCGGTAAATTATCGATTTCCAGGCTATTATTCCAGAATTTCCATTTAAATCCCTTAAAGCTAATTTAAATTTCATTTGAAAACAAAAAAAAAAAAAAAGACAAACAAAAAAAAACGTGTATCATTTTACGTTTCAATAATTTCATTCCATTCATACATATATTTTACGCTTGTTGTTCTTTTTATTATCACTTTTTTAGTTGTTTCACCTTCTGTACAGTGTTGGCATCTTTTATTTATACATAAACAATATTTGTTATTTTATCTACAAGTGTCATTTTGACAGTTATATTGTCATATGGATGTTGCGTGTCAGAAATTTTTATGCTCTCACAGTTTAAAAAAAAAAAAACAAATATTGTATTGTAGTGAGTGTAGCACAGAAATCACATGAATGAATAGTGCTGTATAAAAAATATTACGAAAAAAAAATTATTAAAAACATAACGAAAAAACTTAAAATGCTGTATAAAAAAATTTACATTATCAAAAAACACTGCATACCCAGCAAAAACTTGGTAATCACTAGCAATTACTGAACAACTTACTTTTCAATGACAACTTCATACCATATGCATTACATAGAAGTAGTTTATAAATGACTGATATATAATCTGATACATAAGCACTTGCTTATTAGCTGATTAACGAAATTTATAATTAATTCATAATAAAATGCATTTGAGGTTTTATTTATTCAAATCTAATACAAATTGATTTTAAATACATATTTCTCCTTACATTTTTTTTTTATTTTTTATAAATGAAAAACTATTTGTGATAGATCTGAATTTATTCCAAATTCATAGAATCAAGCAAACAATTTGTTGATTTTGCACCTATTACTAAAATGATTATATCGATTACTAAAAATTTTAAAAATGGAAAATTGTGAATATTTTTTTCAAATAAATGATATTTTTAATTTTAATTAAAAAAATTATCAAAAAACTTTGCCATTTCAAACAATATGTTAATTTATTTAATTAAATATTGACAATTCTACAAGTTTAAATTATTTTGTTTTAAACGAAAAAGTCAATGAATATTTTTTTTTGATAATTAATTAATATTTTAATTAAAAATTTTTTTCAAAATAACTTAAATATTAATTAAATCCAAATTATATTATTAATTTTCTTTCAACTAAAAAATAATTGATTCAACTATCATATTAATTAAATTTAAATACTTTTTGTACCATTTTTTTAATTGATAAAAACTTTTTTCTGTGTATGAAAAATTTAAATCCTTAATTGATGTCCTTAATGCAGGGTAGTAAAATTTTGCATTAGAAAGTAAATTGAACTAAAAACAAAATTTGTGTGACAAATTCAGTTTTGTTGATGCCAATGTGAAGTACCTATTTGTAAGCGTACGTGGCAATGCTTTATTTAACTCTCTATTTTTAAGCGAATGTGGTAATGACTTATTTACTCTCTCTATTTGTAAGCGAATGTAGTAATGACTTCTTTAACTCCCTATTTGTAAGCGAGGGTGGTAAGTACTTGGCTCCAATGACATCACCGTGTTAAAATAATGAGTTAAAATGACAATGTATAAGAAGTGAAGAGTAGTTATAAAAGCTTTTTAACTCATTACTTTTCAAAGTAAGTTTTTGCTGGGTATTTGCAAAGTAGGCAGAAAGGGGAGAAATATTTGGCAACTTTTTATTATAGAAAATTTATGACAAATTAAGTTTTTCCTATTAAATATGATTTGAGCAGATTTTCTATACAAAAAAGTGTGGCCAAATAATGTTTTATAAAAAAAAATATTCAGCTCTCTTTTCTATTGAAAAAGTGTGTTCAACTCCCTTTACTATAGAAAAAATTGTGCTCAGCTATCTTTCTATTCAAAATTTAATAACCAACTTTTTCTGTGTAAAACAAGTATGTTCAACTATTTTTTATAAAACAAAAAGGTGTGTTAAACTCTCTTTCCTATCTACTGATAGAAAAGACATCATAACGCTGATTTATTTTGTCATCAGTACTATGACAAGTGCCTTCGTATTTGACGCCATGAAACTTTTCATTATTGTGATGACAACCTCAACATCACTTGGCCAAATTGTCATCAGGGTTAAACATTTAAATTATGTCATTAATGGATGGTAAATTAGTATTACAGAAATGACGAATCGGCGTCGGTTTAATAAAACACGTCATCAGTCAGCATTAGACAAACTGTCAGTAAATTGAGTCATTGGGATTGACTTAAGTCAAATTAAGAGAATATTATTATTTACCTAAGGTATGTTCACTTACAAATAATTGACGAAAAAATCCACAAAAAGCGTGACCAGTAAATTCATCAAACCTTATCTTTATTTTTAAAAATTTATATTTATTTTCTCAACTTTATTTGTAAGAAGATAATTATATAATTTAATTTAGAAACTATGTTAATGTTTGATCTTGCCAAACGTCTTGCAATAGCAAATAATAGTTTACTTAAAGTAGGGGTTACGTGTAGGGCGTAAATTATTTAATAGGTGTGAACACAGATCTACCCGTTACACATGTTTGTTTCACTTTTGTTGTATTCCGCCCATTGTTAAGAGAATAAATCTTAATTATAAGACACCAGCAGTATGCGCGATAAGGTTTTCGAAATCATCCTAGTTTGAAAATTTTATCTATTGCAAAATAATATAAAAAATAGAATATAAGAATTATGTCTTTTTTATTTTACTTTTTAAACGTGAAAATAATGTTGATAATATACAAAATGTGGCATCGAATTGATGTCACTGTTGTCGTAGCCACGTAAAATATGCCAAGTTTTATGATGACGTTCGTCATTGGATTGATGTCACTTTTTGCCTTATCGATGCCATTTGTAATAACATTGATGTCACAATTCTGATATCAATACGAAGATGCATTTGACTATGAGTGTAGAAAAATGTGTGTTTAACTCTTCTTCTATAGAAAAAGAAGTTTTATGTTAAAACTATTTTGTGTTTTATTTAACTGAACTATAAAGACAACTTTTAAATTACAATATCTTTAATACATGTTGTCGGCTTATTGTTGTTCTTGGTGTTAATGAAAGAACAGAGCAACATTAACAACAACACTAACTTGTTATGAAAAGAAAAAAAAATAACGCAAATCTACATGTAAACAACGTAGATTTAACACTTAAAACTACGTTTAAGTCGTAGATATAGAGATATTCTAAAAAAAAAAAAACGTAAAGGAAATAATTTAGCAGACAACGTAGACAGAAGAAATTAAGTATCAGACTTTTGGTAAAAGAAAAAGTGTGGCCGTCTATTTCTGTAGCGATCTTCTTAAGCGATTAGCGCTTAACAAAAAAACGTGACAACTTTTTCCATTAGCCAGAAATATTCATATACGAATATATTGCCACTTTTCCTTTTCTCTGAAATTTAGCCAACTTTTTCTTAAAAAACATAAATTCCCATTTATTTTTAAAACTGAATGTGAATGTGTGTGCAGCTTCTTTGGAATCTTTTTCAATACAAAAGTTATTTTGACTTGTTGGCTTTATGTAGTAGATATTTGGAAATGGTGTAGTGATTTAACTTAACATTCAAGCTGAACGTTGTTTTTAAAATCATTTTGCATTTTTCCCTATTTGTTGTCTTTCTATATACTTTAATTTTTTCTTACTACAATACCCCTTAATTTTTTTTTTTTTTAGTTTCGTAGTTGTGCACAGTGGACACAAATGCATATGAAAATATAGAAAAAAGAAATTTGAAACTAAAAATACAATTAAAAAATAAATTTACTTGTTAAATAGACAATTTCTTAAGCAATCAGAAAATGTATAAAAAATAAAATTAGTTTAATTAGCGAGTCAGGTATCGCGGTGGCAAAGTTAACCATTTCCCATGTTGTCAGATTGGTAAAAAAAATTTGGGTTTATAACTGTGTTTAAAGTATCGGCCATCGTAAGCTATGCCCACTAACTATCTTTTTGGATTCCAAACCAAATTAACTGTACATTTTTTGCACCCAAAACGAATCAAGAAACTGCGGATACCCCGCTGATGTGAAGCGTATTCCAGTAAGAGTGTACGGTCGACACAAATGCTAGTCGAACGGGGAAAGGTCTGCCCTATACTAAAATTGAGTAAACATTTTGTTATTATGGAATATGAGGCCTTTTTTATTCTTGGTGTTTTTTTCCAATACTCGCTTCAAGAATATGGTCGGTAAAAGTTTCCTGTGATCGGCGGCACGCCTTGAATATTTGGTGTTGCCGCTTATTCGACTGGCTGTGCTTCAGATTATATAAAAAAAAAATCTTCCATCGCCAGTTATGATTTGATATAAAAAAATCTTCCAATGGAGTTGAATCAGCATATCGACAAAAAATAATCTTTTATCGTCCCTCTGCACAATTTCCACCCTTCTGCCAAAATTCTGCTGCTTGGTCGGGTTTTAAAATTTCTGCCCAGATGACCTCTAGTGATTTTTGGGTTTGGCTACGATCGTTATGAACTACTGCCCCTAATTTATATTCTTCCTACCTGTAGCCTAATTCTGTATTTCTTTAAAGCCAGATCTCCATTGCTTAATATATATTAAGTAAAGTTTGCGAAAGAAATGAATAGTCTTCTAAGAGCAAATTAGCTATGGCGAAAATATTAAATTTTGTATAAGTTATTAGACTTGTAGAATTGTGAGCACACCCCAATTACCACTGCAAAACATTTGTACAAACGTAAAATTTTCACATGTTTGCCAATCCATTTGTGTGGTTTATTTTGCTCTTAAAATAAAACTTTCCGCAAATGATGCTTTGTTGCTACAAAATTCGTAATTGTTGAACCAAAAAAATTAATAATTGTAGTTTACACAAATTCTTTCAATGCTTAATAGCATTTTCACACTTGTCAACATCTAACAGGCTTTTTACACTTGCTCACCGTATATCTTTCATCTCATCGCAAAGATGTAAACATCTTCCCATAAGAATTGTATGTTGTTTCATTCAACATCTCTTGATTATACTAGAAAAAACAAATATTTAATTTCTTAAAACATTTATAACATCACTAAGAAAATACAAAAGAGCACTTGAAAATAAATATTTTTATGATGAAAGATGTTGCAAATATAAACAAGTTCCTCTAAGTTGTACACAAGTTTAAGAAGTTAGAGTGCTATATTCTGTGGTACCGAATCTTTGATACTCTCCACCGAAAGGAGTGGGCTCTATATGTTCTTCAAAACTTCAAAAAATCGAACGTCAACATTAAAATTAGTTGCGGTTTAGACCTGAATTAAATTATTGACCGACAATAAGAAAGTTTTATGCGTTTCTTGTTAGAACTTTGAACTGGCTTGGTTAAAATATCATGATTCGTAAAAGTTTTAGCCGAACTTAAATAATTTTTAGGAGGGTAATTTGTATTGGACCTATGGTAAATTATGGACCAATCATCCCAAAATTCTACAGATTGATTTCTGGTATCACAAAAAAAAAAAAAAAAATTGTAGAATAAATTTCAATACAGCATTGTAATTATTTTTTCTGGTTCGAAGAAATTTTACCGCAATATCTATATCTGGTATGGTTTTAGTCGAATTTAACTATTTTCCTAAAGAGGACTTTATTTGGTTTAGGTGCAATAAGCCGTTTTCCGACAGCAGGGTGTATATGGGGCCTAGGATACATTATGGACCGACCTTCACGAAATTTGGCAGTGTGATTTCTCGTCCTATAAAACTGTGGTTAATTATGATAGCATTAATTATTACGGTTTTAAGCGTACTAAACTGTCAGGTAGTAGGGTTTATATTTGTTCACGAAATTTTACAGTGATTTGTGGTCACATAAAACTGTGACGTTCCGAATTTAATTATGCTAGCATTATTTATTACAGTTTTAGGCGTACTAAACTGTTTTTCGGGGGTAGGGTTTATATTGGACCTAGTGTAAATTATGGAGCGATCTTCAACATATTTTGCAGTGTGATTTCTGTGATTTTCCCATAAAACTGTGACGTACCAAATTTTAGTATGAGAGCGCTATTTATTACGATCTTAGGCTTACTAAACTCTTTTCCGCGAGTAGGGTTTATGGGGCCTATGGTCAATTATAGACCGAGCTTGACGAAATTTAACAGTATGATTTGCAGCCGTATAAAGCGAATTCGTGCAAAATTGTATATCATTCCCTGCATTATTCCATCATTTATGTTAGTTTTTGTTCCAAAATTATCAAATTTTTTAGGGTGGTGGTTCCACATGTTGATTCATAGTTCTGTTGCTGGATTTTAATCCCAAACTGCATAAGATAACTACAAGCAATTTTAGATCATGTTTGTCCTTTTCTTTATCGTTTTTCGAAAGTGAGCGTGTTTTAAACAAACGGACAGACAGACGGACATGGCTAAATCGAATTACTCAAGGAGCCTTAGATGGGGTCTTAGATGTATAGTAACAAAGCTTCACACGGAATGACAAACTTAGTATACCCTCATTCACCACTAGTGGTGGTGGAGGGTATTAAACTGCTATAAGAAATACAAAGAACTAAAAATCAACATCTTTACAAGATTTTCATACTCCTTCCTACATCTTCCGATTATTTAAGTGTCATCACTAGATAAGTGACAGTAAATTTATTATATTATTATGATTATCGCAACACTGACAAAATGGTAATTGTTTTGAAAACAGCGTTACCATTTGTCAAGTTTTTTCCTTTTTATAAGACTTTTTTTTTGTTTAATTTTTTTTTATTATTAAGGGAGTTTGCACGTCTTTTCAGATATGTCTGTTATATTCATTCTCTTTTGAACAAGATTCCAAAAACATTTTGTCTCTTCACGATGTCTTTCCAAACATGTCTGTTTTCATGTCTAATCGTCTAATATCCATATAAATACAAATTAACAACAGGAAAATTCATAACAACAAACATGAAAACTCGTTTTGTGCCTGTTTGACTACCCATCTTTCATCTCTTACCCGAAGCCTACAAACAAAACAAACGTGTTTGTTAGACATATCTGAAAAGACACCGGCTAAACTGCCTCTTAAACAAAATGAACTCCAGATCAGTGTAGCCATTTTGGAGTTTTTGCAGCTAAATTTAGCATTAAAAATTTATATTTAGCTGCAAAATTTTGATTTAGCACTTGGCATTTTATTTAGCATTTTTGGAAAATGTTTTTAGCTTTTTTAGCATTCTTTACGTTAAAAATTTAGACGAATAGTTTTATTGATTTTACTAAAAAAAATTTTAACAAATAGAATCTGGGAATTATTTCTTTTCATAAGCTACTTTATTATATTCAACATATTTTATTTTATCTTTTTTACAAAATTTTAAAATTTCGTGTGACAATTCTTACGTTAGAATATTCAGGGAATATTAGAAATGTTTTTGTCATGGTGATTGTAAATATTATTTTCCCTTTGATATTACGATATAAAAATACAAGGAAATTTCACTTTGTATTTAGATAAAAGTTCAATGGTCTAAATGTGTGAAAAATTTGTTTGCTCTTAACTGCTGAAGAAATAATTATTTTAAAGCTTCAACTTTTCTTAAGCTATAAAAAATAAAATAATCTAAAAAATATTGTGTATCATAAAAATAAATCGTTAAAATTTTTCATATATCAGAGGTTTGCTGGCCACCTAAATTTAAAATTTAATCTCAACTACCTGTGGTACATATTTATATGTATCAGAAGGCTCACCAAAATCTACCCACTTGCTTAAATAAAACCATTTATTTCAATTTCGTTACAGTCACTGAAATGTATTTAGTTTTGAATAAAATTTAATAAATTATTAACAAAAATCTTTAAAAAAATTTTAGCATTTTTTTAAAATCATTTTTAGCATTTTTGGCCATGCCTAATTCCAGATTTGGCTGTAAAATTTTTTTAGACCCGGCCACCCTGCTCCAGATATATTTTAGTGTTTTTTTTATTAAATTTTGGCACTATGATGTTTATTTGTTTGGCATAAGCAGCGTTACTGCTGTGATACTAAAGTATCAATTTGACCCTTTTTTGACGGCCCTGATACCATTTATGACCCTTTTTTTAAATTACCCTTTTATATCATTTTTAACTATTTTGTGACACTTTTTGAACCTTTTTAGAAATATCACTCACATATGGTTTTTTGTCAACATTGCGGTCAATAGTGCTTAAGCTAAACAAGTGTTTTCGAAATAAGCATTGCTTAAATAGTCTCAAAGAAGAAACTTACAATTCCATGCCTTCCCCTCTTAATTTTTTCGAAGCAGAGATGGTGGAAAGGACTTAAATTTTATAATAAAATATAGAACGCACCTTCCTAAAAAGAAGTACAAATTAAATAACAATTTCCCTAATGGCAAATATAACTCATATACTTACTTTCATATTTGTTATTTTTTATATTTATTGTTTATTTATTGAATCAAAAAAATGCTTTGCTCTCCAAAAGGATAGCCGGTTTTATTTAAAAAATTCATTCTTGCTAATGGCATCGACAGATTTAATAACGCCCTGTAAAATTGGTGACTTTGGCTAATATATGGGGCTATTTTTACAAACGTCGACGATTGCCTCAAAAGGCAACAAATCTACGCAATAACTGAAATATTCGCAAAATTTTGCAAAAATTATCGAAAAATTATATATGGGGGATTTCATGTCAAGTGACCCAACTTTTGAAATCTATGTCTTCCGATTTGGATGCAATTTGCACCAAGGTTAGGCCAAGCCGGTGGTCTTTCTCATCCATGTAACTTATTATCTATTGGTGTTAGCAACATTTTATGCTAAGAAATTTAAGAATCCTCGTCTTGACTTAGAAATTATTTTTTTTATAAATAACCCACTCGCGGCCCAAATAGCGACCAGAACTAACTTAAAGGAAAACCCCTGAGCTTTCTTTTGAGCAAAAAATAAAAAATACCCTATTAAAAAAAAAATAAAAAAATAAGTTTTAAATTTAAAAAAAAAAATTAAAATAAAAAGTTGGGTCACTTTACATGAAATCCCCCATATGTATATTAAACAAGCCGTTTAATTGATACCCTTTTAAAAAAAAAAAAAAAAAAAGTTTTAAATTTAAAAAATAAAAATTAAAATAAAAAAAAAATTTTTTTCGAAAGCTTGAAGAAACAGCTATCTAGTTTGTTTGGGACAAATTTTGCTAACAACAATAGGTAATAAGTTACATGGATGAGAAAGAACACCGGTTTGGCCAAAATATCAAATTTTGACCCCCTCTAACTCAGAAACTTTTTGACCGATCTTGTTAAAAATTTGTGTCTAAACTACTAATCAATAGGACTAACCTTTTTGCAAATTTAACCAAATCGGAAGACATCGATTTCAAAAGTTGGGTCACTTGACATGAAATCCCCCATATGTATATCAAACAAGCCGTTTAATTGATTAAAAGGGCCCAAAACTAAGAGGAATGGCAAAAATTCAGCTAAAATTGCTAAATTATCGGAATTTTCCAAAAATTTGGTAACAACGGTATGATAGCAAAGCGTAACATTTATTAAAAATCTAAAAAAGCTTTAAAGAAAAAAAAACTCAAAGGAAAAATCGCTTCTATAGCGAACATGGCTAAAATTCACGAACATGACAAAATTGGAAACAAACCCTAAGATTTATTTGAAATCGCTAAAACAAAATGTGGGAAAATAGCATAAAAAGCGTTAAAAAATTAGATCTAATGATGAAAAACAGGAAAGGGCATTCCATAAAAAAGTTAAATTTCTTGGGTACTTCCTACCTGAAATAAATATTTTTAGTTTGTTGTTTATTTGTTTGGCTTAAGGTCATAAAAAATTATAAAATAAAAAAATTTTTTTGGTTTGTTTATAAAAAACTTGGTCTTATTATTGTCTTTAAAATGGGAAATACTGTTTATAAAAAACTTGAACATTTTTTAATTGAAATACCCCATTTTGACCCCTTTTTCTGGAAAATACCATTTTTGTGACCCTATTTGAAAATTTCCAACAGTTACCCTGGGCATAAGGTCGGTCATCAGTTGATGAAAATATGTTAAGCAGTGAGGACGTATCAACTTTTTTGTAGTTTTTTTAATTTGACAGTGTTTAAGGTCCCCTGAAGATTACCATCGATGTATGGTCGAAATATCGGATGGAAAAATTCAAAATAAAAATACATTTAATTTACGAAAGCCAAACAAATAAACAACAACATAGATAATCGACACAGGTCAACAATAAATATTGAACATATTGGCAGTTTTTGTAGAAAAAACGTATTTAAATAAGAGTGTTTTTTTTTTTTGATATGGTGACATTTTTGATTGATAGTATATGCTAGATGTTTCAAGTGTGAATGCATGTTTCACTTTTTCGCTCCTCCGAAATGGCGGCATTAAATAACCCCCCACGAAATAAGTCCCCAAAATGGAAATGAATTAACTTCCCAAAAAAATATATGAGAGACAACAACAACGTTTTTTGGGAATTTATTTGATTTTTTGGGGACTTATTTAATTTTTATATTGGGGAGTTATTTCATATGAAATAAGTCGCCAAAAATCTGAAATGAAATAAGTCCCAAAAAATATTTTGGGGACTTATTTCATTTTTAAATTACATATTTTAAAAGTCATAATGATGGCAAATTGTGGTTTGTTATATTCACTCCATACGTTTACCATACATAAAAAAGGGACTAAGTATCAAAAACTTTAATTTCAGAATCCTAAAAAAAGTGGGATTATTTTTAAGTCCCGAATTTCAGAAATCGGAATCTCTAGGTCCGGAACTTTATAATTTCGAATTCGAAAATCCCAAATATAAAAATCCCGAATCGCTAATTAAAGTTTTTCAGCATTGGAGGATTGAAGGATTTATTTCGTATGAAATAAGTCCCCCAATATTTAGGGACTTATTTCATTTTAATTTTGGGAGTTATTTCATTTCATTAGGGATTTATTTCATTTTAATAAGTTCCCCAATTTTTGGGGACTTATTTCATATGATTTATTTCATATGAAATAAGTCCCCAAAAATTGGGGATATATTTCATAATTTTTTTGGGGACTTATTTCGTGGGGAGTTATTTCATGCCGCCCTCCGAAATGCATGCAAGTGTACAAAGGGTATAAGTAAAGACTATCAAAGACACAAACCATGTATAAAAGCTATGCAATCTGTTGTAGATCACTGATGGGATTTGTGATACATTTGAACCAAATTTGGGTCAATCGAAACTTTATCGGTACACTGGTAAAATTCATCCTTTTTTGGTACAATTCAAAAAAAAAAAAAAAAAAAATATCCACGAAGTTTTATCATTTCGTTGAGGTGGATGGAAGTGAGTTATCCTTTCACTAATAACATTTTTAATAACATATCGCCAGCCCTGACCAGACCTACCATAAATTGCATTATCGTTAACTTGTGTTCATAATGTTATACTACATACATACATACATAAGTATATCCATGGGGAATCCTGGGATCAAGTCCCTCCAAATCGCCACTTCTTTCTATTGTTTTGGTGACAGTGTCTATACTTGTGTTTGCCTTTGACAAGAAAAATAGAAATAGAGAAATTTTTGCTTCTCCTTTATTTGTCTGCCCACACCACAATAGTGGACAAGGTATTATGCATTTGTGCATCGATTTTACAATGTCCCTCAGTCCCGGTGGCTTTCAGACTGGCTGGTTTTCTGTCCATGTAACTTTGTGAGCAAGGTACAGCTTGCCATTTTGAATTTATTGAATTTTGGTTTTAATTCATAAGGACGAAGCCTACTGAAAATGGTGAGAAAAATAGAATAGAGCCTATAAACTATCTTATTATGTTGGTATTTAGATTAAATTTAGACTTATTTTACTGCAATCTAAATCTTATTACCAAATTTTATTGGATTCGGTCTATATGTGACGATAACTCTCATACAAATACTACTATATGATAAGAACAATTATGTGAGCTTAGAAATTAAGCGGAGAATAATTCTGGCCAATAGATGCTACTTTGGGCTACGCAAGCAGTTCTCTCGGCGAGTAAAATTAACTCTCTACAAATCGCTCATCCTGCCCGTCCTACTACATATATGGTGCTGAAACAAGGACAATAAAAAGATCCTATGAGACATTGCTCGCGGTGTTCGAGAGAAAGATCCTACGCAAGATGAATGGCCCTATGCGCGTTGATAATGCATTCCGAATAAGAATGAGCCACAAGCTGTACGATTTTTATGCCGATGTGGATAATATCCACTGGATATAGTAAATCGTATTAATTTACAACGCCTCCCTTGGCTTGGGCACACTTGGCGAATGGAAAATGATGCTCCGGCCCGTATGGCATACAGTGAAGAACCCATCGGTGGGCAACGTAGAAGAGGACGGTCCAATCTCCGCTGGAACGATCAGGTTCAACAAAACAAAGCAGCACTCGGTTTCTCCAACTGGCGCCAGCATGCAGAAATAACTGGCGTCCTATTTTTATTCAGGCGGAAACCGATTCCCTTTAGCAATCTTAAGTAAGTAAGTATAATCTGAAAAGGGCCATTGAGCCAAGCAACATTAATAGCGCAAAAAATGGCCAAATTGTGCCTTAAATCCCACCACTATAAAGAATTACTATGTGTCATTTTTTTATTTAATAGCGAAATTTTGGGACAATTCATGCCAATTTTTTTACAATGTTGCCATTGAGACGATGAGAATTGTCAGATCCCTAATTGCTAAGGTTGTTTCCATAGAAAACTAGTTTTAGTCTATATATATATGTCTTTTGAAATTAATTTTTACTAAACCCCACTGTTCTGTACATCCTTAGATTTTTTCCTTATATTTCTTTTAATTCTTAAGCTTAAGTGGTGCTACTGTCTGTTTAAGTCTACTGTGATTTGCTGTCTGCTTTAGTTTAGTGTATTGTATCTTTCTTTCACTCTTTCCCAGTAGTTTTATTTTATTATAATTCAATCTTCGAACTGCAAAAAAAAACAAAGTTCCTGAGACCCTTTAAAAGTATCAACGAACACTAGTGTCAGTCCGTCTATCAAAAGGGCTGAATACGAGACATCCAAGCAGCCTGGTCTTTAGACGACCATTTTTGTTTTGCTGGAAAAAATGCTGCACGCAGCCAGAAAGATATTGTTGTTGTTGGTTTTTCATTCAAATCTCTTTAGTTGTATGACAATCTTAGTTATTATTTTATACTTTGTTGCAAGTTGGTTTATTGCTGTTTTTTACTTCCAGTATTATACATTTTTTTTTACGTTTTTGATTTTTATCTTTAGTTACATTTTCTTATTCATCGCCTTTTTTTTACTGATTATTATTCAATATTATAATATTTATTCTAGTCTTTTTTTAGATTTTTTCCGAGTACATTGTGCCAACTTGTGTATTCTTTTCAACAGTTAAAGCATGTTTTGTTGCATGTTGCAAGTAGTTATTGAGTTGTTGATTTTTATAAATTGTTTGTGGAAATTGTATTTATACTCGTAACATCAATTTTGATTTTGTTGTCGTATTAAAAAAAAAAAAAAAATAGACAACAAACAATAAAAGAAAAAAAAAACAAAACGCCAAAGAATATAATAATGATTGGTTGTTAAAGGAAAAAAGGAGGAGGAGATTTTAAATGAAGGAAATTTGCAAATTTATGTTTAAGAAGTTGAAGAAGAATTTATTCATGCTACAAGTGAATAAAATTTGAATTGCAACAGAGGAAATTAAAAATAAAAAAAAAAAATTAAAAATTAAAATGTACATATAATATTTACTTCTTATTATACATGTGGACTTACTATTTTATTTAATTTTTTTTTTTTAATTTTTAATATTTAATACATTAAATATTCATCGGGAAACGTATTCGTTTTTTGCTGCCGAATCATGTTGAATTTTTTTCAGTAGCCAGAAATATGATCAAATTTTTATTTACCCTGAAAACTGGCTGCTTTTATCTTCAACAAGAATTGCATGCACATTTCTCGATACCCAGATATATGGCATCTTTTTTGTGAAGAGAACTGTGGTCACTTTTTATACAACCAGTGACCACTTTTCGGTAGAAACAAATGTGGTCATATTTTATTTACCGTGCGAAACGGTATCACTTTTTCCGAAATATAAAATCCGACTACTTTTTTCAGACGAAAAAAATGTGTTCTCTATTTTCTATTTCTTGAAATTTGGAATCAAAAATTAGGTCCATTGATTTCTGTAGGGTGTTGTTGGTGGTTGGCATTAATAATATTCCTTTTTGAAACCTAGACACGATTGTCAAAATGCACTAATTCGTAAATTGAGATTAACTAGATTATTTTTCAATTTAAAATATTTCAAAAGACATGTCGCACTTGTTCAGCAATACTGAATTAACTCAAAATTTAAACATTTTTAAATTTTAAGCAGAAGCAAAAGAAATTTGGGTTGTTCATGAAAGGCGGATTATCAGGTTATATGGTCATGTAGTTATAGTAACAGCAACAAAATATATTTTAAATAAATTCATTATAATAAAGTTGCTTATGAAAAGAAATAATTCCCAATATATATTTGTTAAATTCATTTTTTTTTGTGGATATAATTTAATAACCATGGAACCTGATAACCAGCTTTCCGTGAAACACCGAATTCTAATTTTATATTAAAGCCATATGAAAGAGAATTTTCAAACGCGTTTCGTTACCATAAAGTAAACAAAATAGCACGATATTTTTACGGCGGCTAAGCTACGGTCACACTTATTAAATATTTGACCAAATAAGCATAACCACTACTTTTGTTAATAGTTAGTGAGATTTAACATCGTCTTAATATCACAAAATAAAACTAATTAAACTACTAGATATAGAAAAAAACGGTTTTATGTAAGATGTGTTATTATAAACAACATAAATATTGGAACTAAGGGAATTAATATTGTAGTTTTTCAGTTGGTCCCGTTTTTTTCGTCAAATATTTGGCCAGTGTGACCGTAGCTTAAAGCTAATGTGAATAAATAAAAGTTGTGAGCTAATACACTATTGTTGAGCAAGATAATTTTTTATTTATGTATTTTTAATTTTCTTTTAAGGCTGCTACAAAAATCTATTTACATTTACATGTTAAATTTTGAGACATCTCTTTTTTTATTGTTGTTGAGACATGACTTTTTTATTGCTTTTATTTTGAACATAATAGCAACATTTGAAATGCCATTTAAAGAATATTAAACAAAAAACACGAAACACATTAATAGTGCTTTTTCCTCCCCCCTCTTTCTTCTCTACCTAGTTTGGTACAAATGAAAAAACATGTGTTAAAAATCGTCGTATAAATGCCGCCTAAATAATTTGAATTATTTTATTTTGTCTTTAAAGTTTTTTTTTTATTAAATAAAAATAATGTTGATATACATATCATGGAAAATATTTACTTTTCAAGTTATAAAAATCTATGTACAGGGACAAATTTTATAATATATATAAAGATAAATTTTTAGTTTTTAATAGCAAATTAAGCAAAAAGTTGGTTTTAAAAGTATTAAAATCAGTTTTTTTCTAGAACTTTTATCATTTTATTATATTTTTGAAATTCTGTAACATTAAATGGTCTTATCAAATATTTGTTTAAGACATTTTTTTATATAAATTTGTTTTTTTTTCACATATTATTGTGTTGTATTCAGCTAGACTTTTGATAAGACTTGTATTTGTTTTGCTTTATTACTTTTTTTGTTAATATATTTTTTTTTTTTAAAGTACAGAACGCATAATGTCTGCCAGTAAAATAACCCTAAGTGCTGGTTCACACTCTTCAAGTATTAGCCGTCAAGTCTTGAGCTTTAAGGAGAGAGAGGAAGATAAATGCCATTATCTTTTCCCTTCTCTCCTAAAAGCTCAAGACTTGACGGCTAAAACTTAAAGAGTGTGAACCAGCACTAAGCAAAATCGCCTAAGTGTAAAAATCGCACAAACGAAAAATTGCCCAATGTAAACAAAAAATGGTGCAATAAATAAAAATAGTTATTATATCATAAAAAAAATGGTGAAAAAGGCCCCATTAATAATGAAAAAACTCCCAAAATTAGTATTATTATATATTAATAAAAAAAAAAAAAATTGGAATTGTAATTCTTACAAAGTAGTTTTAAGCATACATACTTTTTTGCGTTGAGGTCATATGCCCGCAACTTTAAATCCCGAACTCGAAAATACCGAATCGCTAACTAAAGCTTCTCTGCATAGCAGTCATTTGGCCGGAAGCGAAGGCGGTATAACAAACACCGCCTTCGCTAACTAAAGCTTCCGAATTCGGCATTTTATATCAGGATTTTTACATTTATAATTTCAAATTTCGGAACTATAAAGTTCGGGACTAGAAAGATCTGGAGTTTGAGATTCAGAATTCTGAAATTGGGAATTTTGCCATTTTAGGATCTTTAAATTTGGGATTTTGATACCATCCCTACTAATTTACATAAAAAACTCAACTGTGTGTCTGCTAGCACTGTTCGGCAGTATGGGCTTTGATAGTTACATATATCGCCACCTTTTTTTTTTTGTATATTCCAATTCAAAATTTAGTTATCATTGATTTTAATTTTTTTTAAAGTTTGTCATGACCAAGGCAAATTTACTGCAGGAGGCGGCGAATAGACATTAGGTCTTTTAGTCAGGCCAGAATTGTCAAAAGTTTTGTTTACATGCAGCGTCACCGTTGGATATTTTCAAAAAGTACCAAAAAACGGGATATTTACAAACAAAGTGGCACCAAAAAGGGTATTTAAGAAAAAATCAGAATAAGTACTAAATTTCAAATAATATTTTATAACTGGTGAAAAACATTTCAGAAAACAATATATAATAACACTGGTCAGCAAAAAAGAAGTAAAAATCGAGGGCAAGAACCTTTTAATGCGATTTTAATTGACTTTAGCGTGCCGAATCCAAATCTGTTTATAGGTTTTTGGGCTAGACTAATATTTCGGCCGCAATAAAGCGACTGTGGTAATACAGTTTGTGATAGCTTGAGATCGATTTTCCCGATTTTGTCAAAACACTTAAGCTATGTTCACATCTATTAAATATTTGACGTTCAACACGTAACCCCTAAGTTTATTAAAAAGTTTTTAATAATATTGTAAATTTTAAAGACTATCGAAAACTATCGATAGTTATCGATGGTTTTTAGAAAACTATAGTACACTTTCGATAGTGTCGACTATCAATAGTTTCAGACCACTAATTTGAGCATATGAATAGGAATGATATTTTCTTTTGATACATTTTTTTATATTTTCAAGTGTTTCGGAGTTATTCTCAGAAATTGTTGTCGATTAATTTTTTGAAAATTAGTACTATGTATTTTTGTTTTCGAAAATTCATATAAAAATGATAAGGGAAACATTTTTTTATCATTTATCTGAATGTCAGGTGTATTACGAAAATCAAATATTCATAAAAAAAAAACACAAGGCAAAAATTTTTCACTTTTATTATTTATCTGAAAGGTATATAATAAATAAACTATGAAAATGTTGATCTTATTCAGAATTCATAGAATTTTTTATTTATAATACGTATACAGAAATTTCATGAAAGTACTTTCATGTATTAATGCAAAATCAAATGTTGCTATTTTTTCGAACTTTACTTAAGAAAAATTTCAAGAAAATTAAATTTGGCGATTTTTGGTGTATAATTTGGCGACGAAAATAAAAAAAAAAAAACAAATAACCCTGATTCATACAGGCAAACGTATACGCACTAAAGCAAGTTTGTACGTATTAATTATTCGCATTTCATACAAACTTGTTTACATATATCGTTACTTTAATTTAAAAAAGACGTATCTAATATAACATTTATTTCAGTTTGAGACATAAAACTGGATCAAAAAGTATATATGAAAAACCATATGTATAATATAAAAACTTTAAGATACAAAGGAAAGGTTCCACATTTTTTAAAGTTTTAAAAATATCCATAAGAATATATACAAAATATTCTTTTTTTATCAAGTTTTATGCCTCAACATTAAGGTAACGATATATTGGCACGTTCAACACTCAGTAGTTTTTTTGCGTTTTCTGTCCTAACTCAGGAAAACCAAATATGTCACACATATGTGACATGAGTCAATTTCAAAGATATATATATATTCAAAATATTTTTCGGTTTTAGATTTAATCTACATATTATTATGATTAACTTGATAATAATATGATAACTCCTTAACTTATTATGATTAAGATGATAATAATATGATTACTTCTTAACTTATTATTATTAACATTACAATAAAGCGTGATCCATTTCGAGGTTCCCTAATTTTTTAAAGAAAAAAAAACAGAAAATTCAAATACACGATAACGGTCGCCATTGACGGTTACGTTCGCACCGGCATCATTTTTAAAAAAATATGGACCGATGATTCCACCGGCCCAAAAACCACACCAAACCGTGGTTTTTTCTGGATGAAGTGGCAGTTCTTGAATCTCTTCAGGTTGCTCTTCGTCCCAACTGCGGCAATTTTGTTTTTTTACATGCCCATTGAGCCAGAAATGGGTCTCATCGCTGAAAAAAATTTGCCTCGAAAACGTCGGATCTTCTTGGAAATTTTCAAGAGCTCATAGAGCGAAGCGATGTCGTTTGGGAAGGTCGAGCGGCTTCTGTTGTTGCACAAACTGTATTTTGTACGCTTTCAATTTAAGATCTCGACGTAAAATGAGCCAAGTCGTTCCATATGTCAGTCCGAGTTGCTGCGACACCGAATCGTCTTTCCACGGTCTTCGTGTACACTCACAGCAACGGCCGCTATATTTTCTTCACAGCGTGCTGGACGTGGTCTATTCGGACGAATATTATCCAATAATGAATGCTGGGTCTCAAAATGGGTGATGGTGTTGCAAATAGTACGCTCAGTAGGCCAATTATGTTGACCATAAGTTGAGCTAAGTGCACGAAACACATTCCTCACAGAACGTGAATTTTCGTTATAAAGTTGAACGATTTGTAAACGTTGTTCAGGCGTTAGGCTTTCCATTATAAAATGCCAAACAACACTAAACAAAAATAACATGACAGCATGACACGACTCACACGTGATCTGTCAAAAAAAAAGGCTATTGAAAAAAGTATCTCTGCTTGAATCACCCATTATTATGATTACATTAAATTATAATATGTTGTAATAAAAACAAACTTGGATTAAGGAAAATATATTATGATGCGATATTACGAATATATTTGGTCATACTACGATTCAATAACATTCGTAATATGTTGACTACAATCATAAATCTTATCATAAAAGTGTTGCCCTTAGAATATGTTTACCACAACCATGTTTTTTCTTTGCGTGTATGTAGAAAAAAAATATTAAATTCAAGTGGCTTCTATGTCTAATAACGAGAGGCACCTAACCTTCACTAACAAAACTCACAGTATGTATGTATGTTTTGTTTTCATTTTTTATTCAATCGAGGGATTCCCAAAGTTAGAAAATAAACAAAAATCGCCAACATTTTTGTTCAATATTTAGAGCCATTAAATGTTGTTTACTATTTAGAGCGTTAATATAAGAAATAGATATTAACATTACTGGGTTGTTCATTATATTAGAAGTTCACATTAGCGAGAGTTTACTGTAGCTCCAAATTTATGTATTTAACAATTGGGACATGTTCAGGAAATGTGGTTTGTTTGACTTAAATAAAAAAAAAGGAAAATATTTTGTCTTTTTAAATAACGAAAACTGAGCGATTTTTCTATTATAACAAATAATGCAAGCAGTTTTTTTTATATTAGAAAATGCTGCCGTCTCTTTCATAAGATTTGTGGCCAGTCTTGTATTTAGCAATAACATTTCTCTGCATCCCTATGAAAGCCTTTTCTATTTTAAAATTCCTTCAGTAATGCGATATCAGTTTCAAAAACAAACGATAAGATTTTTCTACTTCTTGAATGCCTCTTAATTTGTACAAAAACAAACACAATCAGAAACATATTGTCATAAAATAATTTCTGCTTAACAAAAAACGAACAAACTAAAATTTAAATTACAGTAAATTTTTTAACAACAAGTACAAGTTCCTTGTGAAAAATGTACAAATAGAAGAATATAAAACTGAAAAGTACTTTTTACTTGAGTACCTGTATAAAATACTTTTCTAAGTACACATTTAAACAGAAAGTAAGTTAGATGAATGTGTTTTAGTTACTAGCAGTGAAAGGCTTTCAGATTAGTTCGGTAACGAAGTAAAAAGACTTTTTGAATAAAACGCAAATCAAATGAGTTAAAACGACCATAAAGGAAATGCTCTAAATGTGTTGTATCTCAAATCTTTTTTGCTTTTCCTGCCTGTTCTTCTCTGCTTTGACAATACACATCTATATGTTTTGATGTACTATTTGTATCTTCTTAAGTAAATGTAAGTGCTTTTACATTAGAAGTGGTAGCATATCAAGTTTTCAAATATATTTCTCTTCTTTTAGGAAAAAATTTGCCAAAGAAACTGCATATCGAGCTAAAATGAAAATAGCAAAAAACAAAAAGCAAACATAACTTTAAGACCACTTTAGAAATAAACAAAATACAACAATAAAAAAAAGGTAAAACAGAAAATATATTAAGATTACAAACGAAAGTAGATTATCAGTTCAACAAAAAAGGATCATAAAATAACACAAGTCCTTACAAAAAAAGGAACATAATTGATAGGTCTTAGAGCCCAAAAATATATATGAAATAATTGTTTAGAAATTTAATTGGCAATTTTAAGATCGGTATCCTGTTTTTCACAAAATCCTTTGAAATGCAATATTCTTAAATTTTTCTTTTTTTTTTGTGTCCCTTGCAGAAAAACTTTTTATTTATGTTTTATTTTTCTTTTTTTATATTGTTTTACTTTTGTTTTGTTTTTTAAACAATTTCGTTTTTTATAGTTTTTTTTTATAATTTTGTTTTTGGTGTTTTTTTTATTTTAATATTCCTCCGAAATTTAAGTTTTATTATAGTGTAACTTTCAAACTTGGACAATTGAACTTAAGTTGAATTTTGTTTTTTTTTTTTAAATTTTTAAAAAAAAAAGTTTTGCTGGCTAGTGTAACGTTTATAACTTTGACAGTGAGTATTTGATACTTTGAGGGATACATATATAAAAATTAAGGCAATTTAAAGCAAAATAGAGATACTTTTTTGCTAGCACTTAATAGTTGTAACTTATATTCTATAAAAATATATAAAAATAAGTCCGTATATGTACGTCGCCGAACTAATCATAAACGCGTCGTGCGATTTCCACCAAACTTATACACTACGTAGGCAGTAGCCCATATATGGTTTATATGAAGTTTGGTTGAAATTTTCGGTCTGGGGGCGGAGGGGCGTGGCAAAATCCATAACTTGAGAACGGCTTGACCGATTTGAACGATTTTTTCTTTAAAATGATCGCCATGGTCCAACTAAGGTTTTTACGGAAAGAAAATTTTGCCCCGCCCACTTTTTTCGATTTACCTAAAATCAGAAAACGGCTCCATCGAGTTGACTAATTTTTCTTTCAAATGTTCGTATTAATCACCTTTAAGTTTTCATCGAAAGAAAAATTTACCACGTCTACTTTTACGCCCACTTTTTCTATTAAGCGCGTAACTGGAGAACGTCATGACCGATTCCAACGATTTACCATTTGAATTCAAGCGGCTCCAATTCCCTTTGCGTCTTGCCTTTGCTATTAACATCAACAAAGCACAAGGCCAATCATTGACTATTGCTGGCTTAAAAGGTCATGAACAATTTGATCGAAGCAACAATTTTAAAGGGGAAGTTTAAAGGTGAAGATGTATTGATTCCACGAATTCCAATGATCCCATCAGATTTACCTTTTGAATCCAAAAGACTACAGTTTCCAATACGTCTTGCATTTGCTATTACAATTAATAAAGCGCAAGGGCAATCGCTGGAATTGTGCGGAATTGATTTAGAATATCCTTGCTTTTCATACGGCCAGTTATATGTTTTGTGCTCACGTGTTGGCAAGCCTTCAGTTCTCTTTATCTACACAACAACTCATGGCAAAACCAAAAATGTTGTCTACGAAAGAGCTCTAATATAGTTTAAGTGATACATAGTCTAAGATTGTAAGAAACTAGAATTAAAAGTGGAATAATAGGGAACAAAACCAACTTTATTAAAAACAAGTGTGTTTCTTTTCTTATTTTGTTTTGCCGTGCGAAGCAGGCAACGGCCCCGCTAGTATTCTATAAAAATTGCGTATAATTATTATAAACAAGCTTTTACCCTTGTCTTCGTTCATTTAAAAATTAGAGCAAGATTTAAGGAAATAAAATATTAACGAAAATTTTATGAAGTTTTCTACATCTGAACTTATTTGATGATCAAATCTTCTATATATATAAAAGTGAATGTATGTTTGTATATATAAATATATATATATATATATATATTAGTGCCTTATAGGAGGCCAAATCACTTGACCGATCATCTTGAAATTTTCACAGAATATAACTGTGACCCTGGAATAGACATTAGGATATATAAAGTTGAGATTGGACAAAGCGGCGATGCCACGCCCATACTACCCAAAATGTAAAATCGTTATATCTTAGGCATTTTTTGGCATAGGATGATGATATTTAGTACATATGGTGTTAGTATGAATAGAAATAAGCTTAATGAAAAAAGAGGGCGGAGCCACGCCCCTCTATAGAAAAAGTAAAAACCACCATATCTAATAAACTACTGAACCGATCGTCATCAAATTTCAACAGTTTCTAGATTACTTTAATTAGGCTTAAGTTCATTGAATTTAATTTGCATTAAATTATTTTTATGAAGAAAGACAGCCTGGCTTCGAATCCCAGGTCAGTCAAGAATGAAAATTATCAATAACAATTTTAATTAATCTTCCATGTTGTAATAATTCCTTTCTTCATAAAAATAATTTAATGCAAATTAAATTCAATGAACTTAAGCCTAATTAAAATATCTAAATTTGGATTAAAAACCATTAACAGTTCAATAAAATAACCACAATACTAATTATTGTTAACAGCTAAGGCACGAGCTATGTTTACATTTGTCCTTCAAGTTGTGCTGAAAAAGGTCAACTAGAAAAAAGAAAGACAAAAACAGGAAAAACAAAAAATGTACTTTGGACTTCAAGAAGAATTCTTGACAAAAGTACGAAAAAAACAGAAGTAAGGAAAAACATGTGAGATCAATTAAAAATGGATAATCATTCAAAAAGCAAATTTCGATCTACCAAAGGTTAAAATACAATTTGGTTTAAGGATTGATGTTTGACTACTGACGTCAGCAGTCATCGATGGCTGCGAGTGTAAGACGGCAAATCCCTTTGAGAAGACCTAGTGGTTGAGGTCGAAACATGTCAGGGTAACCAGCCGCCTGGGTTCGAATCACACGCCAGACAGCCTGGCTTCGAATCCCAGGTCAGTCAAGAATGAAAATTATCAATAACAATTTTAATTAATCTTCCATGTTGTAAAAATTCCTTTCTTCATAAAAATAATTTAATGCAAATTAAATTCAATGAACTTAAGCCTAATTAAAATATCTAAATTTGGATTAAAAACCATTAACAGTTCAATAAAATAACCACAATACTAATTATTGTTAACAGCTAAGGCACGAGCTATGTTTACATTTGTCCTTCAAGTTGTGCTGAAAAAGGTCATCTAGAAAAAAGAAAGACAAAAACAGGAAAAACAAAAAATGTACTTTGGACTTCAAGAAGAATTCTTGACAAAAGTACGAGAAAAAAAAACAGAAGTAAGGAAAAACATGTGAGATCAATTAAAAATGGATAATCATTCAAAAAGCAAATTTCGATCTACCAAAGGTTAAAATACAATTTGGTTTAAGGATTGATGTTTGACTACTGACGTCAGCAGTCATCGATGGCTGCGAGTGTAAGACGGCAAATCCCTTTGAGAAGACCTAGTGGTTGAGGTCGAAACATGTCAGGGTAACCAGCCGCCTGGGTTCGAATCACACGCCAGACAGCCTGGCTTCGAATCCCAGGTCAGTCAAGAATGAAAATTATCAATAACAATTTTAATTAATCTTCCATGTTGTAAAAATTCCTTTCTTCATAAAAATAATTTAATGCAAATTAAATTCAATGAACTTAAGCCTAATTAAAATATCTAAATTTGGATTAAAAACCATTAACAGTTCAATAAAATAACCACAATACTAATTATTGTTAACAGCTAAGGCACGAGCTATGTTTACATTTGTCCTTCAAGTTGTGCTGAAAAAGGTCAACTAGAAAAAAGAAAGACAAAAACAGGAAAAACAAAAAATGTACTTTGGACTTTAAGAAGAATTCTTGACAAAAGTACGAAAAAAAACAGAAGTAAGGAAAAACATGTGAGATCAATTAAAAATGGATAATCATTCAAAAAGCAAATTTCGATCTACCAAAGGTTAAAATACAATTTGGTTTAAGGATTGATGTTTGACTACTGACGTCAGCAGTCATCGATGGCTGCGAGTGTAAGACGGCAAATCCCTTTGAGAAGACCTAGTGGTTGAGGTCGAAACATGTCAGGGTAACCAGCCGCCTGGGTTCGAATCACACGCCAGACAGCCTGGCTTCGAATCCCAGGTCAGTCAAGAATGAAAATTATCAATAACAATTTTAATTAATCTTCCATGTTGTAAAAATTCCTTTCTTCATAAAAATAATTTAATGCAAATTAAATTCAATGAACTTAAGTCTAATTAAAATATCTAAATTTGGATTAAAAACCATTAACAGTTCAATAAAATAACCACAATACTAATTATTGTTTCTAGATTACATTATACAAATATCTTTTTGCAAATAAAGTTTAGTAAATCAATAAAAAAGTGTTGAAAATTTAGCTAAAGTATGATCAATTTACTGGTCCCACTTTTCTTCGATTTTATCGTAAAATATTTGTTAGGTCTGATCTAAGTCATATCTATGTATTTTGTTGGTCCCTTACCTTTGCAAATTGTTTTGTTTTTATTCAAATTAATATTTTATTTAAAAACTTATTTGATTTTTGTGTTTTTAAGTGTTCATTTAAAAACCGGTTAACCGGTTATTTAAAAATTGCTTAACCAAAAACCGGGTTTATTAAAATAGCAACTATTCGTAATATTAGAAAACCGGTTATTAAAAAAAAGTCGAATACTCAATCTCCCTACCTGGTACTCTGTTCATCATTTCACGTGAAATGGCTGTCAAAATTCATATGAAAAAAACTTGTGCGGAATTTCTATGAAATTGTGTTGATAGAGTTGTAAACTGTTCAAATTGTAAAAAATTCGACATTGTGGGCCAGGCAGTAAATGATTTTTTTTTCTTTGCTGAAATGGCCACATTTTTAAATAAACAAAAGTTTCAAAAATATGTTATTATACGCTTTAATTAATGATTTCATTTCACTTTCATTATCTATCTAAAGGGTGTTTTTATAGAGAGGTATAAAAATTAAAGTTGGCTACATTTTTTTAACTGCCGGCCATTATGATTACTGACTTTTTCGTTCATCAATTGAACAACAATGATGTGCAGAAGCTGTGGCTTCAACAAGACGGCGCAACTTGTTACACAGCTCGTGCCACAATTGATTTATTGGAGCAAACGTTTGGTGGCCGCATTGTTTCACGTGTCGGACTCGTGAATTGCCCTCAAATATTGTGCGATTTAACGCCGCTAGACTATTTCCTGTGGGGATTTGTGAAGTCGCTAAGTAAATTCATTGCATGAAGCCCAATAACCACGAATAACTTGCAGCTTTTATAATTTAGAAAGTTAATTGCTGTTTGCGCAAAGAGAGACTAATAGTGTGACCATATTAAAAAAAATAGTGCTTACAAGTTAAAACATAATCAAAAACACAACTAAAAACTATATTTATAACAAAATACTTTGTATATCTATTTTAAATGTTATACATTAAAAAACAATTATTAAAGTAAAAATAAACTATATTCACTAAAATGCTTCTAAACTAAAACCAAATACGGTCACCTGGTACTGATTTGTTCATCGTTCGCCGGTATATGAAATAGAAATAAATCTATTGCAAAGCCACCGCGTATGCAGTGATGCCAGAAGTGCAGATTTATCTGCATTTTGCAGATTGTATACCCTAAAATTGTTAAAATGCAGATTTGAAGATTTTTGGCTTAAAAATGCAGATTTTTTAGCTCGGTGAAAACTTATTTACTTTCTTGACATCTGATAATTTAACGAAGTAATATCCATATTACGTATTTCTTGGTATTTACTTATGCATAAATATCTATAATAATTGCAATAGTTGGCCTCTTGTAAATTCTCAATATGACTTTTAATAGTTTACATAATAACATGTCAAGCAATTAACTTTTAATTTGTTGTTTTAAAATACATAGATGTGATTGATCCGTACTCAGCCTGAGCAATTAAATTTGGAAAAATATTCTTAATATAAAAATATCCAAAAATTATAAGAGATGTTCTGAAAATCACATTCAAACGAAATTAAAATCGAACAAATTCGATTTTCTGTTTTGCAATTCAAAAAAAAAAAATTTCTTTTTTATACCTCATACTTCGAGAACCACTTATATTTACCAGAAGTAATTTTAAAATCAGGAATAGCTTCATAAAAAAAAATTCTGAAAGTGCATAGAAAATATTCCTGGAGTATATTAAAGGATAAATAAAACAACTCGAACTGACGTATGGAACGACTTGGCGCATTTTACGTCGAGATCTTAAATTGATAGCGTACAAAATACAGCTTGTGCAACAACTAAAGCCGCTCGACCTTCCCAAGGGACATCGCTTCGCTCTATGGGCTCTTGAAAAGTTCCAAGAAGATCCGACGTTTTAGAGGCAAATTTTGTTCAGCGATGAGACCCATTTCTGGCTCAATGGGTATGTAAACAAACAAAATTGCCGCATTTGGGACGAAGAGCAGGCTGAAGAAATTCAAGAACTGACACTTAATCCAGAAAAAACAACGGTTTGGTGTGGTTTGTGGGCCGGTGGAATCAGCGGCCCATATTTCTTTAAACATGATGCCGGTGCGAACGTAACCGTCAGCGGCGACCGTTATCGTGCCAAGTTAACCGACTATTTGATGCCTGAAATTAAAGCTCGTGATCTCGGCGACATTTGGCTTCAGCAAGACGGCGCCACTCCCAACACATCGCACCAATAAATGCATTTATTGATAGAACACTTCGGTGAGCACATAATTTCACGTTTTGGGCCGGTCGATTGGCCACCAAGATCGTTTGGTATCACACCGTTAGACTTTTTCCTGTGGGGATATGTTAAGTCTAAAGTTTATGCGGACAAACCCTCTTCGATTCAGGCCTTGGAGGAAAACATCACGCGTGTCATTCGCCAGTTACCAGTCGAAATGCTCGAACGAGTCATCGAAAATTGGACTCAACGGATGGACCATCTGCGACGTAGCACCGGCCAACATTTGATAGACATAATCTTCAAAAAATAAATGCCAAAGAATGTTCTTTCAAATGATAATAAACATTCCCCGTTAAATTTGAATTTTCTGTGTTTTTATCTTTAAAAAAGGAGGGAACCTCGAAATGGATCACGCTTTACATAAAAAATGTACTAAATGTGTTTTGAAGATTTTTAAACCTAGACGCAGATTTTTCAGATTTTTTTAAAGAAAAATTATGGTTTTTTGCTAAACACTGCGCGTATGACGAATTTTGGCCGACGCTATTATTGTGGGTATTTTCAATACACAAAAATGTTTTATTTTTGAAGCCGAATATTCGCGGCCAAAATTCGTTGTTCGTCCTAGTTGTGTCTCCTAGTTGTAAGAAAAACAGTTGTTTGTTTCAATTTTTAGCATTTTTGTTTCATTTCACACATATCAGTCGAAAAGTTTCTCGACGCGGGAGTTACAGGACATGGGCACTGTTTCCTTTTCTATTTAAATAAGATATTACTCAACCCTCATAATTAACTCAATTTTAAAGAAGTTGGATGTTTTTTTTTAAGTTATAAATTATAGTATTTGTAAATATAGTTTTTATGTATGAAATTAACAATTTAATTTTAAATAAAAATATGTATGTACTTATTGATACATAAATGAATATTTTCCAAAATACAAAATCTTCTTTTTATCATCCTAATGGCATTTTGGCGATATCTTCCTGTTTTCTTATAAGTGGTTATCTGGGGTGGGGTGTCGCAAAGCCATAGGACATAAAGCCATAATGGCGTTATGTCTCAATCCAAACGGACATAAAGCCATAATTTTGATATGGCCTTAATTTTATATCAATTTTAGTGAAATGGGACATAAAGCCATTATGGTTTTATGTCCCATTTGATGTTTTGCGTTACAAATGCTTTATTTCACTAAATATGCCTATTTATCTATGAAATTAATGATTTAAAAAAATCCAAAATTTCTAGGCTCCAGGAATTACAGCTGCCAACATTTTGTGAAAGGAAAAATCCTTAGTTATCATTGGAAAACATTTTTTTATTCCTGTGACGCACGCAGGAAAACTTTATTCAGCGAAGCCACCTGCCGCGTCCTACTGGAGGAAAAAAACCCTAAGGCCGCCACGCAGAAAAACTTTAGTATGCGAAGCCAGATTTCAATACTTAACTTTAGTGTCTCCGGAAAAAAATATGGTTTTATGTCTCATTTTTGGAAACAAATTTATGGCGTTAAGTCCCATTATAATGAGACTTAATGGCATATGCCCTTATGTCTCAATGGAATGGGACTTAACGCCATATGGCTTTATGTCCTATGGCTTTGTGACACCCCACCGATATCTGGCGATATTGCAGTAATTAATTCATTTATTAATGATGTGCTAATAATCCCAATTTTTGAATGAAAACACTGAAATTTATTGTTGTGGGAAAGCTAGTTTATATGCGCATTTCGCTGGTTGCTTAGGGCAGCTCGTCAGGAAACTTTTTCCAAATACTTTAGAAAAGCTAAAAATATTATACAAGTAAGACCATAAAGTGAATAAGAATTTTAAAACACTCAGGTCTTACGTGTAACAATATCAAAGATTCAACAAAGACACAACAATAAACCGTCAATTTTTCTTTCTTACATTTTTCTAGTTTATCATCTACCAGAATCACTTTCATATTGCTTGCGAGTATTTTAACGTTTTTTCCCGATGGAAGTATCTTCCGCAATACGAAATCGATTATTGGCGCAATAATATTTTTTTATCCAGGCAATACGTTTGGTAATACATGAAGTGCATTTCTGTGTTAACTGGGATATCTTTATAAACATACGTTTTTACATACATACATATGTATGTACGGATATATGTAGGTTTGTTTCTTAACAACTTCTTCTATATAATAGTTTTTTTACAATTTTTCAGTTTTCTTCTTTTACTTTTCATAAGATCCCTGCAGAAAACACTAAATGAAGAAAATGTTATAGTAAAAAGAAAAATAATATTTAACGTTAATGAAAAAGTTCAAGTTTACATAGGGAATATAAAACAGGAAACAGAAGTTAAACAATCAAATGAAAAAAACTGCTTAAAATTACAAAATAGCAACACCCTATACACCCCCTTTTTAATTTTTGTAGTATAATTTAAGGAGAAAATGCCGTTGATTTTGTTGCGATTGTTAAACTCTGTTTGTGTTTTGTTGTTGTTTGTTTAATTTTTTGTGCTCTCTTTTGTTTTTAATGTAATGCATGCATAATTTTATCATTACATGTCCTTGTTTACGAGTTCCCCATTTGTTGCTCTCGTTTATTTTTGTTGTTGCTGTTTTATTATAGGGGTTTCGGTATCTCTTTTGTAATGGTTGTTTTTTAACTTCCTTTAGTTTGTAAGGGAACGTGAATGTGGAGTGTGTGTATGTGTGGGTGCTTGTGACTTTGTATATCGCAAAGTCTTATTGTTGTTATTGTCACTGCCTTCCAACAAGACACACTCTTTGAAATATGTACAATACAAATGTGTCTTTCCTTCTTTTTTTTTTGGGAAAAAAAACAGTTGCACAAACCCAGACAGATGTTGTTTAAAAATCTGAGAATGTTTGTGTACGTGTTTGTTTTACTTGCCTTATTTCTACTGTTGCATATTGCAACGGAAATCCTAACATGTCAATTGCGTAAAAGGGATTTGTTTTGTTTTTTTTTTTGCTGGTCTGTTGTCATTTTACTTTGCTTTGCTTTTTTTTAGTCTATATAGTACATAGTATGTATTTTTGTGTGGATGTATGTGTGCAGGTTTCGTTTATGGGTGTAAATTTTTGTCGCTGTTTCAACTGCTTTATTATATTCCTCTTTGTTTATTCATGTATCTGTGTGTGTTTTTACGAAAATAATAAATGGCTGACTGTTGAGCTTAAATTGTATGTTAAAAAATTACCATTTACAAAATTAAAATATTAAAACTGCATTAAAAAACATAAAATAAGAAAAGGAATCAAATTCAAATAGCAAAACAAAATTTTAAAGGATCTTATACAAAATAAAAATAAAAAGAAAAAAATTAAATTAAATACGACAAATTAAAATACTTGGAAAAAGCTTTTAATAAAAAAGGAATATATTATTAACCAATTTAAAACAAATATTAATTTAAAAGGATAAACATTTTTTTTCATCTGGAAAAAAAATGTTTCTTTTCATATTTATTTTTTATTCGTATTAAAAAAATAAATAAGAAGTAAAAAAAAATATTATGGTTATAGATATTATAAAAAAATATATATAATTTTACCTAAACCATTTTTGCAATTTAATTTAGTATTGTCTTTATAGTCCCGGGAATAAGGACGAAAAAAAGTCGAACTTCGGAATAATTAAGAAAAAGCTGAATTTTTGCACGAAGCTTCCTAAATACCATCCCAAAAAGCCCAGTCGATCCATACGCCGCTAAGAAAGTTTCGCTGGGTCAAAGATCAAGAAATGCGGGTTTTCGAAAAAATCCCGCTAAAGATATACTAATTATGAAATGTGCAGCTTAGAAAGTTGGCTACAAAAGCAAATTTGGAATTTTTTTCGTAGGAATAATGGGAAAATTGAAGATAATTCAAAAAATGGTACAGTATGCGAACAACGTCACACAGCGGGAGATTTTGGAAAAAAACGGAAATGATTCTGGATTTTAAAAACGGTTTGCCTGATTGGAATATAAAATGCCAATAAAGGACTTGTGTTCAAGTTTAAGTTTTGAATTTAGCATCTATAGACCTATCAAGAGAGCCGCCATTAGTTTCCAAAGTAGGGCACCTCGGCCATTACAGTAGTTAAAAACCAGGGTTCGAAAATAAACAGTAAAGTACAGCAAATTAAAGTACCACACAGTTTTTTTAATTTTGGTCTGTGAATTTGTACACAAACAAAATATGGTACATAACTATTGTGAGCTGACGAACAAAAACACTTAGATAACTTACCGAACTTATTTTAGAGTCCGTGTTAAGTTCTTTTGAGGTACTTATTCTTTATTTTTTAGTGAACACGTAGTTAACTTTTAGCTAACATGATATGTTTTTTTTAGTCTCTGCGTATTTATTGTACTTACTTTTAAATGAAATATTTAAAATAATAAATCTTCTGTATGTATGGGAAAGAAAAGAAGAAATATAATTTTTTGGTGGTTTGTTTATTTATTGAAAAGAAAAATCGAAAATATAATTTGAAGTTTGGTTATATAACAGGAGTGCAAAAATATAAGAAACATGCAAAAGTATACTTATGTTTTAATAAAATATAGTGCTTATATCAAAATATAAATCTAAATAGGTTTTTATAACAGTCGCTCAAAAATAGAGTAAAAAACAAAACAAGTGCGTGGGTGTTTTGAGAAATTTACTTAAAACCATCAAACTAAATAAAAGTAAAAGGGTATAAATTTTTATGCGTGGGTGTGCTGATCAGAGTTTTATAACGTATATTGTTGTGATTTTGGTATATTAAATTGTTGATGCGAATGGATGTATTCAAAATAGAAAAACCAATTGCGATATTTTAATAGCAGGTCAACGCAGGTATGCAGCAGAGAAAAGAACATTGTAAGTAAAGATCAGTTGTAAAGTGTCAAGAGTATGACCCCTTTGTCTTGAGTTTATAGAAGAGAAGGGAAAAGAGAATTGCGGGGGAGTACATACTTTGCTGTACTCACAAATTCGTTTTGTTTTTCGTTCGTAGATTATACCTGAAGTTGGCTGCAACTTTATATTTATATACAGCGTTACCAGAATCCTTGGAATGAAAATTGTCATATGGCGAAAGAAATCATTTTTTTAAGAGGAAAATCTTAAATTTTTTTTTCTTAATTTAAATTTTTTAAAACAAGGGCAAAATAGTAAGAATTATTAATTTTTTATACAAACATACTTCTTATTATTTAAATTGAAATACATAAAAACATAATTCGTCAGTATATGAAAATTTATAAAAATACATTTTTTCTTTTCACAAATATTTTTTTTATCAATATTCTAACTGCCTATTTCCGATGTGCGAAAGAATTATTTAATTCGTACAAATACATTTAAAACAAAAAAAAAATTCTAAAAACTTTGTTTTTTCGAAAGAAGGAATTCTTTCGGTTATAATATGCCTTTTTTAAATATTTTTTTATGTCCAGAAATACTGATGCAATTTTGTGTATTCTAGATACTGGGTACAAAAGTGTGCAGCACCAACACCCATCAAGCTGATGCAAAACTTCTATGTTTTAAAAATTGACTGTTTAAATAATCGTGTATTTTGTATAAGCAAAATTAAAGTAAAAATCAGAATTTCTAAAAATAAAAAAACATCCTTTGAGAAAAAAATCTTTAATCATATTTTTGTTTAAAAAAATAATCCAAAATATGATAAAATCATCATTCTGGCAACGCTGTTTATATATTATATTCAAACAAGCCTGACGAGCTGGCCTAAGCAACCAGCGAAATGCGCATAGAAACTAGCTTTCCCACAACAATAAATTTCAGTGTTTTCATTCAAAAATTGGGATTATTAGCACATCATTAATAAATGAACTAATTAATAATAAATTTTTCATTCCCGAAAATAATTTTTGAAAAATTTGTCAAATTAAACTTTGTGTGTCTGAGCACCAAACAAAGTTTAAAAGAGAATTCAACAGACTTTGTCAAAGTAAACTTTGCCTGTCTAAAAGGTGACTATACATAGGTGTAAATATGTATAATTGTTTGTGCACATTTGTAAGTGGTTAATGAAGCATCGAAAATTGTTGTAGTGCTTTGCATTATTCAAGTTGAAAAAAAATTATGACTGCTCTTGTTTTTTATGATTTGAATTTTTTAGTTATATATATCTGTTGTTGTTTTCTATATTCATACATAAATTGTAGGTACATCATTTTTATTTACTATTTTATGTGTGCACTTGCATGGACATTATTAAGGAATAACTATGGCGCCAATCTCTTTCAGATGTTAAAACCCAGATGCAACAAATTCCCGGAAAATTCACTTATTATGCATTTTAAGTGATCATTTGACTGAAAAGAAAGTACATATGATGCCGCGAAATAAGAACAATATTTTGCACAATAATTCTTACGTATGATGGGCTGTGCACATTTGTAAGTGGGAAATAAAGCGTCGAAAATTGTTGTTGTGCTTTGCCTTACTCGAGTTTAAAAAAAAACATTTTTATGAATTGCACTTCTGAAGTAGCGCACAACCTCCATTTGTTGTTGCCTTAGCTGCAACACACTTTTTGCAGTTTGCTACCCAGTCCGTCACGGTTTGCTTACATCCAACCCAGTAAAAGCGTTCCTTCAACATTTCCATGGTTTTCTTTGCACTGAGGTGATCACCACTAGTACCGTGATGAATTTTCCGCACCACTTTACATACTTTAGTAGACGGCACAATCATAAGGCTTTTAGCTGCCTTGCCATCGGCGCTCTTCCATGTTCGGTATAGGCAACCATTTGCCATTCGAAGACTATTCCAATGTAGCCAATATGTTTTCATCAGTGGACCATCTGATGCAATTTCTTCAGAAGTTGGTCTTATACCTGCCATTTTGTCCCTCATAATCTTAGCCAATACAAAATCACTCCTTTGCGCCTTTACCCAGTCTTTACTGGGCTCTACCTGCTACTTTCACTGATGCATTCCCTTCTATCGGACTTCGTACAGCGCCTATTCTAAATATTAAATATATTTTTATATAAAGGTTATCTCTAGATATTTTTCGAACGCGATTAACAAGACAAAGACAGTTGCCTGAAGTGCCCTAAAATGATAAGTTTCAAAGGTTCTTCCATGTCACGACATATTAATCACCTTTAATTAGTAAACATGCTTGACATTATTGTGATCCAAATGAAACTTAACTCCGTTCGAAGTAGTTCTAACAACAAAAATATTAGCCCGTTGTGTTGCCAAGGACGAAATGCCCGTTAAGGCACTAAAAACTCTTAAGTAGTTCAATCATCTCTTCATGCTGAAAACTACAACATTACGGCGGAATCAACGATATGGGAAACATTTCTACCAGTTTTATTTATTGAAACACCACGAACTAAACAATAAAATTGAAGAAATCAAACAATGTCATGGAATGTGTTAAATTGTAGTCGACGAATTGACAAATATTTTACACAAAAAGAATGTTCAGTTCACTATTCGTTTCTATAATGCTGATACAAAATAATTTGAAATAGATAATCCTGGTTAAGAGGTTTTGTTTGCTCAACCACCAACAAATTAAAACTCATTCAAAATAAAAATTCCTATAATTTATTTGCTTTTGCAAAACGTTTGTCTAAATCAAGTATTATTCAACAGTGTCTAGATTACATTATACAAATATCTTTTTGCAAATAAAGTTTAGTAAATCAATAAAAAAGTGTTGAAAATTTAGCTAAAGTATGATCAATTTACTGGTCCCACTTTTCTTCGATTTTATCGTAAAATATTTGTTAGGTCTGATCTAAGTCATATCTGTGTATTTTGTTGGTCCCTTACCTTTGCAAATTGTTTTGTTTTTATTCAAATTAATGTTTTATTTAAAAACTTATTTGATTTTTGTGTTTTTAAGTGTTCATTTAAAAACCGGTTAACCGGTTATTTAAAAATCGTAATATTCGAAAACCGGTTATTGAAAAAAGTCGAATAATCGATCTCCCTAGTTATGGCACAATAACGCCAAATTTGGACCATATTTTCTTTTATGTAAGGAGTGATAAATATAAGAAATGAACCCAAATTGGTCCAGTTTTTGGCCCAGCCCCTGTATTTTATTTTTTATATAATGGTAAAGGATGTATAAGATTCGACACAGCCGAATATAGCAATTTTAATTGTTTTGATTGAAACCCTTTTCAAATATACTTTTCCAATATACTCAAATTTAATACAATTCCGCTGCAGTAACTCCAAATACAAGCACCTTTTTCTTTCTGCCATGTGATTTACATTAAAACGAAATTTCCATGGTAAAAAAATTCTTAATAATTTAGTAAATTGTTGTGCACTTTAAGTCTCTGCCGTCCCTGTTGGTGTCCTTTTTATTTGTTGCAGCGTTTAGCCAAAGAAAAACTCAGTTGGTAGCCACACATTATCACGTGATAATGTGATTGCATTGAACCTGACCTCTGGGCTGTACACAGTTTGGTTTGGCTCGACTCGCTTTAGAGTGGTAATGTCTTTTTTTCTATTTTGTTTCTGGTAAAAACAAAAAACTTGAAAAGCAGGTATTTGAAAGAGGAAAAACTTGGACTTTTTCTTGTATTTAAAACTTTTTTGTGTTTATTTTTCCCTATGCTAATTCCGCGAAGCTCTACGTCTGCAGGATACCAGAGTCTCTCACCCAGAGAAAAAATATGTTTAAATTTGGTCACCTCCAAAAAAACTATTTTTAAACAGAATTGCAAACATATTATGTTCAATTTAACCATATTATTGTCACCAACAACCATATTATGGTTAAATCAGTCCTCCATCAAGAAGGCACAACCATATTATGGTTGCCTCCGAACATGTTTTGGTTAGTAATAACTAAAATATGTTTAACATTTATAATAGCATGGTTGATTTTCAACCAAAGCATGTTGCTCTTGGAAAAGAGGAAAATACTTTTGTTAATTTAAAAACAAATTATTGTCATATTTAACCATACCATGTTAAGAGGCAACCATAATATGGTTGTGGCTTCTTGACGGAGGACTAATTTAACAATAATATGTTTGTTGGTGACAATAATATGGTTAAATTTAATCATAATATGTTTAAAATTTTGTCTAAAAATAGTTTTGTTGGAGGTGACCATATTTAAACATATTTTTTCTCTGCGTGCTGGCGGCAATCGAACTAACGAAGCATCCCGATAGGCTATATGCTACAAAAATATGCTACAGCTTATAAACACGTAGATTACAGCTTTTGTAATTGAAAACCCCATTTAGAGTGCTATATTCGGCTGTGCCGAATCTTCGATACACTAAATCGACAGTTAGAATTTTTCTGGAGTAGGCTTCATATAGGGCCTATATTGAATTATGGACCGATCTTCACAAATTTCGAGAGTGTAAGTTCTAGTCATATAAAACTGTGAGAGACCAAAATTTATTTCAAAAGAATTATTCTTAACGGTTTTACACGTACTGAAGTGTTTGCCGAAAGTGGACTCTATATGGGGCTTATGGTAACTTGTGGAACGATCTTTACGAAGTTTTATGGTATGATTTCTTTGTCGTATAGCCCTAATAAGTGCAGTATCTTATATCCATACGTGCATTCCACCCCCACTTATGTTAGTCTTTGTAACAAAATTATTAATTCTTTAGGGTGGTGGTTCCACATTTGGATTCATAACTCTTATCCTACTTAACCAATTATGCTGGACTTTAATCTTAGACTTCATAGGATAACTAGAAACAATTTGACACCAATATTTTTCTTATCTTTTTAGCTTTCCGAACATAAATTTTTATTTTATACTTTATGGGGTCTCATATGAACATTAAAAAAGTTTCACACAGAATGACAAACTTAGCTTACCCTCTTCACAACTTATTGTGGAGAGCATAGAAATTTTAAAAATATTTCTCTTTATGGAAAAAGGAATTTTTAACCCTAACCATACTAAAACGGGTACCCCGGTACCCGAACGTACTTTGAAGTCATATTTTTCTTAAACTAAATAAAATACAAATTTGAGGCTCCACAAGTTCCTTCAGATAACCATTTTCTAAAGTTTTTTTCCATCTAAAGCACTCTTGATTCTTTTGGATTGTCTCTGGAGCCACCCAAAGTCGAATAGTCCTTTCCCTCCTGATAAGGGTACCCGGGTACCCTTATATAACTTTTTACATTTTGTATGAAAAAAAAAATTATAGTATTTTTTTGTTTATTGGTTATTTAATTCAAAAAATATTTTACATCAAACTTTGTATGTACATGTATAAAAAATAAATAAAACTGTTTACTAATATTGTTGCATAAAAGAAAAAATTAAAAAAAAATTAACATCTAGTGCAGCTTGGAGCAATAGTTTTGCTATGCGCATTGCACATTGGTCGTTTACAGCCATCGCATATTTTGCGTGTATTTCGATCAGATTTTGGATCAGTAGTCAACGAAAGGTAGCAGCGACCCTTTATTGGTAACCGTCCAGTTTTATCTCGTTTGGTTGTATCTGATGGGACCGCAGCATCCTGGAAAACTTCTTTAGGGATGGTTTTATTTGTCATAAGCTCTAGAGCTGCCCGGACGTTATAGTGTCGTGTTATTTGATTATCATTATCTCTTTTGTTCATATTTTTAGTTGCCAGCTCCACGCCAAGTGATGTTAAAAATCCTCGACGAGAGCTTCGTTTTACTTTTGCGCTAGGATCGAGGCTGGAGTATATACAAAATGCACCCTATGCAGCTACGTCAATCATATTGAAAAAAACTGTCAATGACCATCTATTTGTTTTGCGTTTGGTGGTATATTTAGACACCATCTGGTCCATAACATCTATCTCCGCCTTTTGTTTTGTTATAGAAGTCATTAATCTCCTCTTTTCCATTAATAGTTGGCTCCCCTTGAGTATAATGCATTGTTGACAGAAGGAAAACACACTTTTTCTTCATGGTCACAACAGACAAAAGTGTTCCGTTTTTGTTGAAACCATATCGGGGCTTTGTTTTGTCGTAGGGTACCGACGAGACTTATTCCTCTAACTTGTAGCCGATTGGCCAAAGGAAGTGAAGTAAAAAAATTGTCGGTTGTTACATTTATTCCAGATTGTTTGTAGAAATCCACCAGATCTAGAACGATGTTTTCTCCTACATTTACCTGTCGTTGACCACCAGGTGGCTTGCCTGTGTAAATGATTCCAATCAAAGGATAGCTATTGGCTGTGTTACACAACCAAAATATTTTTATTCTGTATTTAGCTGGGTTTGAGGGAATATATTGAGTGAAACTGGTTCTACCTCTAAATGGAAATAACTGTTCGTCTACTGTCACATTTTCATCTGGAAAATAATTTAAACGTAGATTCTGCATCAACATATTCAATATATCGGAGTTAGGAGCAGCTTTGTCTGTTTGTTTGCGTGTCGCTCTTGTGAAAGCATTATCAAAACGTATTACGCGTAGTATTTGCTGAAATCTATCGCGACTTAACGATGCTTTGTATCCATAGAATTTAAGGAGGACCATCGTTGTCACCATTTTATTATTTATACCCATTACCAGTAAAATTCCAATAAAAGCATCAAGTTCTTCGATGATGATATATTTGCCCTTATTTTGGGGGCTTGCACAGCAGCACTTGGTGTAACTTGAGATGATGGTCCCGCATCAGAAGATATTGGTTCAGACACATTCATTTCCATAACAAGTGCATTACGTTTACGCGACATCGAAAAAATTTGTAAAACAAAAAAAGCAAAGACACACAAAGCAAAGACACACAACACCAAACAAAACTGAGAATGCAAAAATATAATCGAAACGATGCATACCCACAGTACAATTGTATATAACATATAAATACAAACAGGGGATTCCCCGTTTTAAAATGCATAGCATAAATAATAACGGACAAATAAACACACACGGGTACCCGGGTACCTTTGTCAGGAGTCTAAGTGTGTAAATGTTGTCAGTACGGTTAGGGTTAAGTAATTTTAAAGCCTAAAATCATTCCAAGACAAAAAGTTAAAATTAGGAATTACGTTTCAACATTTTTAACCTTTATGTCAACAACTACATACCCGGGTATGTTTTGAATTTGATGAACGCTGTATGTCTGAAAGTAGCTATCATATCGTTGTTAAATTTCAAGATATCCTCACTAGAAGTGTTTTCTAACATATTCTGATGTTTGAATAAAATTGGACATATCTGACCAAGGATGTGGTAATTTTTTCATTCCTACCACTTACGTCAACAGCTACATACCTGGGTATGTATGTGAAAGCAAACGAAAATAAAATTATATTTCAGGTTTATTTCAAGAGTTGTCAAAAAAGTAAAAAAAAATAAAGCTAGAATTATGTGATGTTTCCGGGTGACATGCAATTGATTGTGTAGTAAAATTTATAGGAAAATCACTCAGTTTTTAGAGTGCTTTTCATATAAATTTTACAACACAATAAATTGCCTGTCGCTTTGAAACATCACATTAATATAAACAAAATATTCCAAATTTTTTTATTTTTCGATTTTATTCTATGAGTTAAATTTCAGTTATCTAGAAGAAAAAATATGTTTAAATATGGTCACCTCCAACAAAACTATTTGTAAATAAAATTGTAAACATACTATGGTTAATTTTAACCATATTATTGTCATCGACAACCATTTTATGGTTAAATTAGTCCTCCATCAAGAAGCCACAACCATATTATGGTTGCCTATAAACATGTTATGGTTAAATATGACAATAATTTGTTTTTAAATTAACAATAGCATTTTCCTCTTTTCCAAGAGCAACATTCTTTGGTTGAAAATCAACCATGCTATTATAAGTGTTAAACATATTTTAGTTATTATTAACCAAAACATGTTCGGAGGCAACCATAATATGGTTGTGCCTTCTTGATGGAGGACTAATTTAACCATAATATGGTTGTCGGTGACAATAATATGGTTAAAATTAACCATAGTATGTTTACAATTTTATTTAAAAATAGTTTTGTTGGAGGTGACCATATTTAAACAAAGTTTTTTTCTGGGTGTATGTAGCAGTTAACTTTGGTTTTAATTCTGCCGGCGCTGTCCCGTTCTACCACATCTTCCGCAGCATCTGAAACGCCCAAAGCCCTCCATTTATGTCTTCAATTGCATTCTGGATAGATATAACTCTTGTAAAATAACTATTTTTGGCTCTTTTTTTCTATTTTAGGTTTAGCCAGTTATTCAGTGAGATTGTGTAGGAACACCCTACGACGACTTGTGGAAGTCTTCAACTGTGGATTATACTCAACATAAATTATGTACTTGGCAAAGGCAGCCACATCTAGGATAGCGTAGAAGAACGCCAAAGGCCATCTATTCGTTCGTCGCTTTGTAAAATATTCCGCCAAAGATTTATCCATGATATTAACGCCACCTTTATATGTGTTGTAGTAAAGTATCATAAGTGACTTCCTCGTTGAACCTTCTATTTCGCTTGCAACTGATCTATTTTTCTTTGGGATGTAGGAACACATGGGAATATTGTTGCTATTACCAAAAAAAATTGATTCTACTTCACGTCCTTTTGCACTAACTAACTGCGGTGGTACAAAAACTCGTCGTTTTACTGTACCTAACATCGATAACCTACTGTCCACCATCAAACTTTTCGCTAAATTGTAGCTGGTAAAGGAATTATCGCGAACAGTATTCCGTGTACTTCCTCGAAAAAGATGGACGCACAAATACTTTGCTACTCTTTGCCTACACAGAAAAAAGTTTTTTATCAATTAAAAAAATGGTTTAAAATATCAATTATTTTTTTAGTTGAAAGAAAATTAAAAATATAATTTTGATTTAATTAACATTTTAGTTGTTTTGAAATAAATTTTTAATTAAAATAATACAAATCAAATATCAAAAAATTTTTGATCACTTTTTTAATTAAAATTAAAAATATCAACAACAATTCTACATGTTTAAATTATTTTATTTTAAACGTTAAAAGTCAATTAAGATTTTTTGTTATTTAATTAAAATTTTAATTGAAAATTTATTTTAAAACAACTAAAATATTAATTAAATCAAAATGAAATTTTTAATTTTCTTTAAACGGAAAAAATAATTGATTCAATTATAAGATTAATTAAATAATTACTTTTTAAACCATGTTTTTAATTGATAAAACAGATAGACCTTGTGTTTTTCTTACCGGCCCATAACAAGAAATTCTAAGAATATTATGAGCACGCATTCTAGCAGTATGTGGTGGTAAAGCAGACCAAATTGTTCCGCTTTGCTTACATGGTCTGTTTCACTTTCACAGGGTTCCTCGGCGAGTTCTTCATCATCTTTAGCTTCGTCTTCCATGTTATATTCTGGTAACTGGATTTCTTCGATGGCGAAGTCATCTGGAGCTACATGAGCTACCTTTTCGTCTGTAATACCTTCAAATGTTATTGATTCATCATCACTATTATCTTCTTGTGACTCTTGGAGCATTTTCAGAACATACTCTTGTTGCCTGCTCACAATCAAGAGCACTCACTTGTCGCGGAGTAAGTCATTCACCAAGCAAAAAAGAAATTCGAACATTTGAATCATAAGAGTGTGCTGCAAATCTTAAAAATTCAGCATGGCAGGCAGTTTTTTTAAATTTTTTTTTTTTTTTTTTTTGATACATTAAAGGATAAATTGTATGAAAAACAAACCTGTCGACTACCACCAAATGTGCGTACCGTAACTTTAATGAGTTGTGATTAGCTTGGCAAATTAGCGAATAAGCGATTCACCACACGTCAATCAGTTTCTGTTCAGAAGAAAAATCTTCAGCATAATATACACTAGAATTACTGATCAGCTTACTTGTCAAATAGATTTCTGAGCTTAAAGCAAAGTTTTCCCAAGGAAGCAGATTCCGCTCTCGTGACGCGGAATCAAATGAAGTATGCTGGTACCACCGCAAACACGGCGACAAAGCAAAGAAGTGTTTGAAAACAACAATAATCTGACAGCAAAAATTTAATACTTTAACATAATGAGCAAATAAAGCTTTGCCAGTGCAAAACCAATGATTCAAAAAAGTGACCAGTGGGAAAGCTAGACAGACCATGAGGTGCACTTAGCGCACTTTGTCTTTTGGGCGTAATGTGATGCAAATGCTTCCAAATTTGTTTTATTCAAATTAGGGCAACTGTCTTGTAGAATAGCATTCGTTTCTTAACACTTTTGCTACAAAAAAAGGAATATGAAAGTCAAATATGGTCTGGCCAGACCAGGTAGGAAATCTAAGAGAAAGTCGTAATCTAAGTACGATTTTTAAGCCTCAAAATATGCTACAGATTAGAAACAGTAAGCGTGTTTGTGGCGTTGCTGCTTGAACTTTTGTTTAAAAACTGGGTAAAGGGCGTAAAATTGTGCTTTATATTTTAAAAAGTAACACCAAATTCTACCGCCGTTCATCTTTGAACTCTAGTCATAAAATTTTTAATATTAAGCATATTTCTAAATTTATTTTTACCATTTTTTTTTTTTTACAAAACTTTCTTTTCCATAGCTGCTTAAGGGATTTTTTTTTAATATTTGTTCAGTGTTCTCCTTTATTTTCTAGTTAATGTTAAAATTTTTTCGTTTTTGGCTATTCAACACAACACGTTTAAATAGTTTATGCAGCACGTTTTCAGTTTAATATTTTTTAGAGTGACATTTGGGGTCATGCAAGGTGTCAAGCTTGATTGAATTTTCTCGTGATGCAGTAATTTTTGCCTCTTTGCTACAAATTCCCTCGCTCTTTACAGCACGAAATGTATTCCAAATAGAAAGGCAAAAAAAATTAAGAACTGTTTGTCGTACCAATATTATAATGATTTAATGCATATAAAAATATTTTTTAATGCAGATTGTGTGCGAGGATTTTTTTTTTTTTAATTTTCTGAAACTTTAAAAGCACCATGAAAATATTTATCATTTGTTGATTTCGTTGCTTGTTTTTGTTAAATTAGCAAAGATTTTCATATCTATTTTTTTTTATTTGCATTTATTTTAGTTGGAAAAAATCACTTCATTTTCGTCTTGTTGTCACATCTTATCTTAAATTGAAGATTCAAAAAGCTTCATGTTTATTTTTCACATTTTCTTCTTTTTTTATCTCTTGAATTTTTTTAAAAACATTTTTTGTTGTCAACAAATGCGGAATGCAATGCACAAACCCAACATCCTTGCAATTATACTACAGAGTCGTACTAGATATAAAGTCTGATTTCTTTTTTCATTTATTTGGTTACTGGTATTTGTCGGTTTTTTTTTCATAAAAGCAAACATAATCTGGCATTTCCGCAGTAGAGAACACATACATACATTCAGTAGGATAAATAAACACAAACACATAAAAGATGCTAAAGAAAAAAAATAATATTTTACAATGTAAAGCATGTGCTTAATGTGTGGTGACTTTAAGATGCGTTAAACTGGGTTCACAGGGGTAAAAAATGTAATTATTACTGTAATTCAAAACAACTAGAAATCTAGCAGATTTTAATATAAATTAAATTCAGTTGTGATTAAGATCTACTTCAGTTGTAGTTCTTTTCTAGTCCAGTTCTAGAAAAATCTTGGCTCTAGTTCAGTTCTAAATAAAAAAATTTCTTGTTGAGTTGTAGTACCATTCTAGTTCAGTTCCAGGTCAGTTCTAGTTTAGTTCTAGTTCAGTTTTAGTTGAGTTTTTGTTCAGTACTAGTTCCGTTCTAGCTCAGTTCTAGTTCAGTTCTAGTTTAGTTCTAGTTCAGTGCTAGTTCAGTTCTAGTTCAGTTCTAGTTCAGCTCTAGTTCACTTCTACTTCGGGTCAAGTTCAGTTCTAGTTCAGTTCTAGTTCTAGTTCAGTTCTAGTTCAGTTCTAGTTCAGTTCTAGTTCAGTTCTAGTTCAGTTCTAGTTCAGTTCTAGTTCAGTTCTAGTTCAGTTCTAGTTCAGTTCTAGTTCAGTTCTAGTTCAGTTCTAGTTCAGTTCTAGTTCAGTTCTAGTTCAGTTCTAGTTCAGTTCTAGTTCAGTTCTAGTTCAGTTCTAGTTCAGTTCTAGTTCAGTTCTAGTTCAGTTCTAGTTCAGTTCTAGTTCAGTTCTAGTTCAGTTCTAGTTCAGTTCAAGCTCAGTTCAGTCCTTGTTCAGTTCTAGTTCAGTTCTAGTTCAGTTCTAGTTCAGTTCTAGTTCAGTTCTAGTTCAGTTCTAGTTCAGTTCTAGTTCAGTTCTAGTTCAGTTCTAGTTCAGTTCTAGTTCAGTTCTAGTTCAGTTCTAGTTCAGTTCTAGCTCAGTTCTAGTTCAATTCTAGTTCAGTTCTACTTCAGTTCTAGTTCAATTCTATCTCAGTTCAAGTTCAGTTCGAGTTCAGTTCTAGTTCAGTTCTATCTCAGTTCAAGTTGAGTTCGAGTTCAGTTCTAGTTCAGTTCTAGTTCAATTCTGGATCACTAATTCGGTTCTAGTAAACTTCTATTTCAATTATAGCTCTGTGCTACTTCAGTGCTAGTTCAGTTCCGCTCTAGTTTAGTTCTACGTAATTTTTGATTCTAGTTCATTTATACCTTAGATATCTATTGAAAGTTGTCCGCACATGAACTATTTTCTTATCTTTTCATCTGTTTCCGAACAAAAACTACGTTCGCTGAAATTACATTTAAAACAAAAACAAATTATAAAATATTATTTTTTTTCACGTACATAAGTTAAGCGAGCGAAGTCTTCGTTGGAAATCGATGAACAGACCATTAATGTTTTCTTTATATAAATTAACTTTTTTAAATTCCCCCAACTTTTATTTCTAAGAGATTTCTTGTTCCTTCACTATTTTTACATTTCAATAAACACCTTCTGTCAGTATAAAATCTCCAAAGTCTATTTAAGCAAAAAAAAAAAAAAAAAAAAAAAAAAAAAAAAAAAAAAAAAAAAAAAAAACACATTCAATCACATCAGAAAACAAAACTTGGACGTTAAAACATGATTTTTAAAATCACAGTATCTTCGGAAATCCTTTATAATTTCTAAAAATAAAATAAAACCATTTTTTACTCTCTAAAGATGCAATTTAAATGAAGGGTTTCTCGTTTTTTTATTTCTGCCACATCTATTGCTTTATTCGTGTCTCTCTATCGCTTGTATCCTTGATAGCTGTGTTGTTGTTGTGTCATCCTTTTAGCTATCATGTATGTAAATTACTGTTAGTCTGCTCGTTATTGTTGCGGTTGAGTTTGTGAATATTTATTAAAGCTTTTATTGCTGTAGCTGCAGTCTATGCTGTTGATTGTTGCCAGTTGCACGTTATTGTTTGCAAAGTACTTAAACAACTGTTAGCAAATTCGCTTTTCAGTAGCGACAAATTGTCCTTTTGCTCACTCATACTCGAACTGGACTAAACCTTTTGAGGGTAAGAGTCTTTGATTTTTATTTGGAATGGACAGACAAACGTATGGGAGTTAAAGAAAAAATATGAGAACTTATGACTTGATTTGTCTGGCTTTTTTTCCGGTATTTACAATGGATATCTTAGCGGAATTACTGGAAACTAAATTTTTCAAATATGAGAAGTAGATGATAATTGGACCAACTGGGGATACATTTCTATTATAATAACATATTAAAAAAAAAATTGTTCAAGAGAGATTTTCGATAGAAAGAGCAGAACAAGAACTGACATTGGACCGGACAGAAGAATTAACACTACAACTAAAAGAGAAATGAACTAGAGCTGAACTAAAATTGAACTAGAACCAAACGCAAACTGAACAAGACATGCAATTTAAAAAAAAATCTTAAGTAATTTGGTCCTGTTTTATTGTTGTTTTCAACTTAGATGTGTTGAACATCCACAACAAGTTGTGAAAAGGGTATACTAACTTTGTCATTCAGTATGAAACTTTTTTAATATTCATATAAGACCCCATCTGTTGAAAAGACGCTCACTTTCGAAAAACTCAAAAGAAAAGAACAATATTCCTGTAAAATTGTTTCTAGTTATCCTGAGCCGTTTGGGATTGATATCCAGCAAAATCGGTTCAGTAGGATAAGCGTTATAATTCCAAGTGTGGAACCACCACTCGAAAAAATTCATAATTTAGTTACAAAAACTGACACAAATAGTGGCGGAGTATACCTATTAATGTAAGATTTTTCACAAATTCGTTCTATATAACCTTAAATCATACCGTGAAGATCGGTCCAAAATTTTTCATAGGCCCAATATAAAGCCCACTCTCGGAAAACATATTAGTACGGGTAAAGCCGTAAAGGTTAACATTAATGTAATCAATTTTGGTCCGTCATAGTTTCATATGACTAGAAATCAGCGGTCCATAGGCACCGTATAAAGATCACCCTTGAACTATTCTTGCCGTCGCGACATGTCGTTAGAGGGTTTCAAAGATTCAGCACAGCCGATTATAGCGCTCTAATTTGTTTTTGAATAACGTGTTGCATATACCAAATGACTTGTGGAAGCAAACAAAATATAACTAAAATTGCAAAAAAAAATCTATTCCATGTGAGTTTGGTCTTATGGAAAAAAATTGTACAATAATAAGAAAAAACATGCTAACGAGCCATTGAAAATTTGCGTGCATTGTTGTTTGAAGATTTTGTGTTGAAGCAAAATAAAAAAACATGCAGGCAACAACATGTGCAAGTAAAATTTTCATTTTCAGTCATTTTTCAAATTTTTTTCTTTTCATTATAATATTTTACTTCAATGTTTTAACATGTTCTTCTAAAAAGAAGAGAAAACTTATGCTTTTAACTTTGAAAATTTGTAATGAAGTTTTTATTTGAGTTTTTTTCTTCTTCAAATTTTCACTTCTACTTCCGGTTTTGCACTCTTGCTAACGGAATTTTGTGTATTTAGATTATTATGGCTTGTTGTTCTTCATACTACGCTGTTGAGGTATAGTGTTGCTGTTCATATCTTAAGGCTCTTGTTATTAGCTTAAGGTGTTGTAAGACTTGTTGTTGCTTGATGGTAACAACATGTAGAATAAAAACAACAGCAGCAAACAAGAATTGCTTTTAAGTGCACTTCTTTAAATTTATTTATTTTTTCTTATATTTTGGAAATAAGTACTTTAGCTCCAACACTTACATTTAAGCAAACGTACAAATGTGTAGGGAGTATTAACAAAGAGAGCGAGATAGAAAAGAAAAACAATTTTTGAAGAACTCATTAACACAATCAGAGCTACTCATCATTACAAGAATTATCCTGTTGATTTTCGCTCTTATTTTTTATTTATTTTTTGTTTGATTGTGTTGATAAGTTAAAAACAGGGGTTCCCAAATGAAGGATCTTAGGCTTTCAAAAGAATTGGGTGGTGCAAGAAACTGAAGATAAAAATATTGTTGCGTAAACGATTTGGTTAAGTTAATTCAAACAGAATATAAAGTGAAGCCTGAAACAAATCTGTATATATAAAACTGTAACGTTACTGGCGGTTTCATCATCGCACAGCCTTAACGTCTGAAATTTCGGCTGGTAGAACGTTTCTCGCCAAAGCGATCCACTAAGACGGGCTTATCAGAAATTCGAATGTTAATGGGGTAAAAAAGGGCAAACCGTGTAAATTCGCTTACAACATATCTTTTGAACTAGAAGAGATACAATACAAATTTAAATCTTATTATTGTTTATTAAAAAAAGTGGTTGTCTGGTTGTCTAGTAAAACCTGTATTTTGAAAATTATTTCTCAACCCATCTGTTTTTTTTTAACAATTAAACATAGAAATAACAAGTTAGAGTGCTATATTCGGCTATGCCGAATCTTTGATACCGTCCACCGACAGGAGCGGGCTCTATATAATAAATACATATATATTATTAACTCAGCATTAAAATTGGTCGCGGCTTAGACCTGAATTAAATTATTGGCCGACAATAAGAAAGTTTTGTGCGTTTCTTGTTAGAACTTTGAACTGGCTTGAGTAAAATATCATGATTCGTAACAGTTTTAGTCGAACTAAAATGATTCTTAGGATTGCAATTTGTATGGATGATTGGTCCATAATTTACCATAGGTCAAGGTACATTATGGGCCAATCATCCCAAAATTCTGAAGACGGATTTTACCGCAATATCTGTGATGGTTTTAGGCGAATTTAATTATTTTCCCAAAGTGCACTTTATTTGGTTTTGGCGCAATAAACTGTTTGCCGGAGTAGGGTTTATATAGGGCCTTGGGTAAATAATTGACCGATCTTCACGAAATTTTACACTGCGATTTCTAGTCTTATAAAACTGTGATATAGTTAATTTTATTATGATAACATTATTAATTATGGCTTTAGACGTACTAAACGGTTTTCCTGGAGTAGTGTTTATATGGGGCCTATGGTAAATTATGGATCGATCTTAAAAAAATTTTACAGTGTGATTTCAGGTCCTATAAAACTGTGACCTCTTAAATTTTAGTATGCTGGCGTTATTGATTACCTATGGTCAATTATGGACCGCTCTTCATGATTTTCAGTCGTATAATGCGAATTCGTGCATTATTTCACCATTTATGTCAGTTTTTGTATCAAAATTATCAATTTTTTTGGGGTGGTGGTTCCACATATTGATTCATAGTTCTGATCCTAGTGAACCAATGTTGCTGGATTTCAAGCCCAATCTGCTTAGGATAACTACAAGCAATTTAAAACCAAGTTTTTTTTTGCGTTTGCGTGAGCGTGAGCATGAGCGTGATCGTGAGTGTGTTTTAACAGACGGAAAGGCGGACAGACGGACAGACGGACAGACAGACGGACACGGCTAAGTGGACTTAGAATTACTCAAGGAGCCAGAATATATATACTTTATGGAGTCTTAGATGTATAATAAAAATGTTTCACACGAAATGACAAACTTAGTATACCCTCATTCACCACTAGTGGTGGTGTAGAGTATAAAAATTAGGTATATCACATTCGTACTTTATCTAAAAAATACAAATGTAAATTAGGTTCTTTTTTGAAATTTGAACGTTTAAGGGATGATATTTTAACATATTTTTGGTACTTTTTTACAAAACATATATCTCTATTCGTTGACATATGTGTTCGTATTAAGTAAATTAAGGCTCCCACTGAAACATTGAAATTTTCCATACTTCAATTGCTGGGAAAAAAGTTTAAAAAGGGGAATAATGGGAAATTAAATTTCTACCTTTGTTTTACTTTTCCGTTCAGCATGTGGTACTTTTTGAATTTTCTATAATATTGAAACATACGATGGAAAATGTTGGTACTTTTTTGTTAAAACCTAGAAACATAAACTTTGACATATGAACATGAACACGAAAGAAAGAAAGGCGATAACGGAATAGCGGGTGTGGAAGTTGGTATATTTAAACTATTAAACAGCTTAAACCTAATATGTCATTTTTGCTAAACGTTAATTTTATAAAAAAGAAAAATGTTTTTGCATTTTTTTAAAAAAAAAAACCAATTTATAGCAAAAACACGGTTCATTATGAATCAACTTCATGAATATATTTGAAATTCTTAAAAGGCCGCTGAGCCAAAAAGCTTTGAAATCTCTGCTTGAAAAGCACCTCAGGAAATAAAGAGCGAAGAAAAGCATCTAAGTGTCAGTGCATTTTTTTTCTATGCCACATAATTTTGAATTAAAGTAACTACGTGCCAATAGACAACATCCCATTTGAAGTTTTTTTTTTCTTTCTTTTATTTTTCCCCACTCCAAAGGAAAATGTATTTGAAAGAAAACCTAAATGTGTTTGAAATGTAATTCAGCCAAGAATGACTGAATGCAACACCTTAAGTCTAAACATTAAATAAGTTTGGGTACAAACACCAAAAGTAAGCAATAGGAATAAAAAAAATATTTATAAAAAAGCCAGAAAAAAAAAGTTTTTTCGAAAGAGGACAAAAAACTTGTGCAAATTGCAATAGACTTTCAATGATAACGGGTAGGTAAAAAAAACTAAAAGATAATAAGAGTTATGTTATAAGGAACAAAAGTTGAGCTATTAAAACAAGATAATAGATGGTCTGGGAAAAAGAGAGAGATCACATTTTCGATAGGCTCCCCTCAGTTCAGTGTTGCCACGACCAACTAAAATTTTTAACCAAAATGTAAAAATAAAGTAACCAAATGCAAAAAAAAGGTAACCAAAATAATTATGTATTAAAAATACTATTTTGTTCGACCGCCAATAAAAAAATATTATATATAAGCATCTATATCAGCGTTACCAGTGAAATTTCGAGGAAGATACATTTAAGTTTTCAAAAAGATACACTTTTTCCCAAAAATATACATTTTGAAAAAAATTTGAAAATCCATTTTTAACGTTTAGCATTTATTAACAACATTTTTATTTCATAGTTAATGAATATTGTTAAGAAAATGATATAATAGGTGTGTTCCACAAGATCTCGGGCAAGTTCCGACTAATGAGAGTAAATGAAAATTACTCTCTGAATTTATCAAAACTACCCAAAATTGCTGGAACGCAAAAAATCATTTTTGCACTTCTTTATTTAGTAATGCTGCTTACTTTTCAAATTAAGATCTATTTAAGTGATTTTAGACGCTTAAAAGTCATATAATTATAAAAACCAAAACATTTGCATCATTGTCATTTTTTATATTTTGTTTTCTTTTATGTTAAAGATTATGGGAAATATGTATGCAATAATGCATTTACCTCTTTAATTTTTTCATTAAAATTTTACATATTGCTTTCTAATATATTTTTTAATAAAAATTAAACTTTTTCTTTTGCTTGTAAATTTCCTGATTAATTTTTTAGTTTCAAATTAAAACAAACAGCTGATTGTTTATTCTTGTCCGAACTTACCCAAATAAAAAGTTCGTGCAAATTTGTAATTGTTATGTGGAACGCTTTTGGGTAACTTTGTGCAAGTTCGGACTGTTTCGTTATGCATCTGGAGTAGAGCTAATATAAATTCATTTTTATATTAATGTAAGTCATTTTTAAAAACCCTAATTATAACTATCTTTGGATGTTATCAAAACAAATTTATTTTTGTAAAAATTAAAAAGTTCATATAAATTTGTTTGCTAAAAATTCATCTTAACACACATACACAAGAATAAGCAGACGACAGAAGAATTAAGAAAACGTAACAACGAAATACATGTTATTTTTGTATTTAGTTGTCACTGTTTTTTTTTAGTATTCATAACGAAATGATAACTTTAAAAGACTTTGTCAGAGACAGAAGGTTTAATATTTTATTTCTGTACATTTTGCGTACAGATTCTTAAGATACGAAAAATTTCAGGATTATACATGCTACCTGAAGTCATCAAAAGATACGAAAAATGTATCTTTTGTATTCTAATGGCATCACTGATCTATATAGAGACCATAACCTCTGAATCGACTTTTTAACATTTTGACAGTATGTAAATGGTGGTCTTGAAGGTACATAAGACAATGCAAATCCTTATGAATGTAATGAAAAAATGTACAAATATTCAATGAATTACATATGCAACCACAGGATCAAGTATTGCCCCCAAGTTGTTTTACACATTCTGATTGTCAAAATTGACAAAAATTTCAAGCTGTGAAGTAGGCTACACGCAATTTTAAAACAATTTATTTTCAAGATGTCATCAAGAAAACAACTTATAAAGACAATTGAAATATATGCCCATTAAAATTGTTATTAGTTGTTTTCTTAAACGTAAATTGAAATACTCAACTACAAACTGAAAGCAAATTCGTTTCAATTATAAAAATATGAGTGAATTGGTAAAAAAAAAGCGTGAGGGTGAAATTAATTATTTTTTATTGAAAAAAAGTAACCAAAATGGAAAAATAGTACACAAGTACTATTGAGAAAAAAAGTAACCAATTTTCGTTAAATGTTGTCAAAACGGCAACGCTGCTAACGAAACAAATTCTCGTTTGAGACCAGTGCCCATGTTCTGTAACTCCCGCGGAGAGAAACTTTTCGATTGAAATGTGAGAAATGAAACAAAAATGCCATAAATTGAGACAAACAGCTGTTTTTCTCACTTAACTGCGTCTGTAACATTTTTGGCGAGTAATAACTGTTACGACTGAAAAAGTGTCTCTATAAAATTTTTGTGAGAAAGTTCCCGCTTTGAACTGTCAATTAAACTCACTAGTAAAAACGTGGTGAGAAAAATTTTTAACCCTAAGAAATAAATTAAAAATGCAATGAATATTAACACGGAAGAGATAAGTATTATGTTCTTGGCAGATTTTTTCATTGTTTAATTATTTTGCTTTTAACATTTTTTAAAAACATACTAATGTTTTCAAAGCAATTTGTTCATCAACAAAGATTAAAGTCGAACTTTACATTTTTTGGTATAGCCGAAGGTATTTTTCGCCGCCGTCGTTGAATATTTTTCAATTTTGGTCAAATTTGGCCGCCGTCAATGTTATGTTTGACTGGCGTTTCCAACATCTGCAATTTCTAATCGGCTTCGAGTGGAATATTATGACATTTATAACTTAAAGACGTTATCTCTTTTGATAGTTTTCGACATGAGTTACAGACACACTTTTTTTCTCACTTTTCGAGAAACGATGGAATATTTAGTTTCACATGTTTTCGAAGCGAGAAGTTCTCACCAAAGTTACAGAACATGGGTACAGAATTCACTTAAAAATTATACGCATTAACAATCCAGCTGGATACAAGGCAGGTTGGTGTTGTATTATGTTAAAACTATTCTCCCTTTAAGCCTTTCCCTGACCAAATACTGTCTCTTTTATATAGAATTCTATGTAAATTTTTTCTCTGGCCCAATATTTTTCACATTTTTCTGCAAAAAAAAAACAACATTAAAAAAAATTGTATTCACTGACTAGAGTACATATTACTTTATTATTTACCCTCAACCACTAGTGGTAAAAGAGTGAAGTTTGTCATTCCATTTGAAACTTTTTTAGTTTTCATCTAAGACCCCATAAAGTATCGGATGATTCATCGTGCGGTGGTTTCAGTTGGTCGAAAGTAGGACGAAAAACATGTCTCACAGAACACGATTTGGACACTTTGTTGGGGTGTAAGTCTTTACGTGATGACTTGCCAAACGATACTGAACAAATATGACAAAGCAGTTTGATATGAGTCACGTGTGATTATTTATTTATTTATTGACTATCACATACAACAAGAAATGAATCTTTTTAATTACAGTATGTGATCTTATAACGATATAATTTATTGTAGTTACATGCATTAAATAGAATAAAAGCAATATAATAATATAGTTTTATAGGAAAGAAAGAAATACATAAAATATATACTAAAAACAGAGGTATATAAAAAAAACAAAAAAGGTGTAATAATTAAAAACTTGAGAACAATTTCTTTTTAAATTGCATAACGTTGACTTTAGTTTGTACTGAGTTGGGTAGTGAGTTCCACAGTCGTATGGTATTTGTTAAGAACTGCCATTCAGAAATTTATTTACGATATCTAATGTGTTTTCCTTTATTAGAAAGTGCAAATTGTACACAGAAAAAAGTGTTTTATCAAATAAAAAAATGGTTTAAAAAGTATTTAAATTTAATAAATGTGATTGAATCAATTATTTTTTTAGTTTAAAGAAAATTAAAAATTTAATTTTGATTTAATTAACATTTTAGTTGTTTTGAAATAAATTTTCAATTAAAATTTTAATTAAATTACAAAAAATCTTAATTGACTTTTTTCGTTTAAAATAAAATAATTTAAACATGTAGAATTGTTGTTGGGAATGGTCAATATTTATTTAAATAAATTAACACATTGTTTGAAATGCCAAAGTTTTTTGATTTTTTTTTTAATTAAAATTAAAAATATCATTTATTGAAAAAAAAAATTTCAAAATTTTAAAATTTTTTGTAATCAATATAATCATTTTGGTAATAGGTGCAAAATCAACAACTTGTTTGCTTGATATTATGAATTTAGAACAAATTTGGTGATTGGAGAAATTTAATAATTTTAATAATTTGGTTCTTGGGTGTTTATAATTTTATGAATTAGTATTAGTGATTTAATCTTAAGCAATACTTCAAGGTTAACTCCCTATAAAGACTTACAATATAGGGAAGTTCCATCATAACTTTTTATTCCGTAAACGTATCGTAGAATCGCGTTGTAAGCTACAGTTAATCTACTCTCATTGTATGAATCACAGAAAGCAAAATATTCACAGCCATATAGTAGCTTTGGCATTAAAAACGTTTTCGCGAGAAGCACACGAATATTTTGAGGTGTAACATGCTGGGTATAGAGTTCTTAGCATAGAGAAAATTTTTCCAGAAACAGAAACAATGTGAGAATTCCATTGAAGGGTTTTAGTACCAAAATTCATAGCTGATTGAACTATTGAAATAGTTTGATTTCCTAATAATATCGGAATATCAACAACAATATTTTGATTCTTTTGAGCTATAATCAGGCCCTTTGATTTTTTTTTGGTCTTAAGTATAGTCCATTCAACGACGCCCATAAATATATTCGATTTAGATCCACAGAAAGTTTAGCAATACAATCTTGGATCAGGTTATTTTTACAATCAATATATATTTGAACATCATCAGCATAAATGTGACTGCTGCAGTACAAAAGACGACTAGGTAAATCATTGATGTATAGTGTGAATAATAGAGGCCCGATAATAGATCCCTGTGGTACCCCCATAGACACATGCAGAGTAGTAGATAAAGAGTCACCAGCGGCCGCAGATTGGTACCGATCAGTAAGATAAGTTTCTAGTAGTTAAGTGGCAGTTGAAGAAAAGTAAAACTTATTATATAACTTAGTGCAGAGAATTACATGATTAACTGAGTCAAATGCTTTAGAGTGGTCCAGAAATACAAGGAACGTAACTCCGCCTTCATCAATATTGCGTCTGATATCGTCGGATACACTAATGAGAGATGTAACACAGCTATGTCGTTCTCTGAATCCAGATTGATTTTTAACTAGTAGCTGGTGATTAGTCAAGTATTTGCTCATTTGCTCATGTAACAATCTCTCGAATACTTAAGATCAGTGATGCTCATTCAGGCAAACAATTGTTTAGAAGCCCCACCCCTTTGTTTTTTACGTTCATAACTTTTGTCGTACGTGTGAGATCAACAAGTGCACATGTACGATAGCCGTATTGATATTTTTTCAAATACAGTGTGTAAAATAAATAATAATGAAATTAATTTAGTTGCTCGTCAGACAGCGATGAATGCACATGTGCGGAAGCTACGTTAGTTTGTTGCTAAATAATATGGAATTGCAAAACTATTTTATGATTAAAAATGCCTTTGCTAATGCCCAATGTCTTTTATGTTATCAAACATTTACAGGACATTGGGAAAATATTATTAAGATGCATTATGATTCTTTTCATAGCTATATGAATGGATGTTCCCATGAGGAAAAAAACCTTTTTATTAGAAATAAAAAATTTTTTTTTGAAAAAATTTAAGGAATGGCTACCAGGGAAATATTGAAAATAAATCAGATATTATTTAAAAAAAAAGCCATTTCAGGCGTAGACGCCTTAAATATTGTCAGGCAGGGTAGACCGTAGCTATGAAAAGAGTCATAATTTTCTTAATTTATCCCTAATCACCAACTCTACAGATGCCCCTAATCAACGGAAGTTTATCACATACACTTAATTCAGTGTGAACTGCATTATTACAAATTTTATATAACCAAAAAAAATTCTTGTGATTTGATATTCACAAAAATTTTGGGTTTAGTTTTGCGTGTCACTGTTCTTAAAAAAATCTCTCACGATACATATGCAAAACAATTTTGAGCACAAATGCTTTAGATCAGTGGTGTCAATTATGATTGTGTTGGTGCGATTACTCTTGTCTCTTATATTCCCAGCGGGAGAAATCTGCGGTTGAGAGGCCTTTTACGAGGCCTAATTAACATACATATTTTGCTATGAAGACTTTAGAGCAATTAATAATAATACAATTATCGAAAAATGTTGAGTTATGGACAGGCACAATTAGTTATTATTTAAATAAATTTAATTTGGAACCTGCATTTCGCAAAAACTTTGCTTATTTTTTGGAAAAGTTGAGCACTTGACAATATTTGAAGTCTTTTTACAACCTTATACAATTCTTTCCAATATTTTTAATTTTGTGCTCAACATGCCTTTGCGAATGCCAACAATGAAAATTCATTTGCACATACTAATGCAAATAATAACCCCATTAAGTTTAAAAATATTCTATAATTATTAACCACCATTATAAAAAGAGAAGATTTTACTAGCCTATAAAAATATACTAATATAAAACATAAGAGACATTGAAAATCATTAACTGCACTTTATTTTTAATATGGCATCATTTATCTTTTCTTAATAAACTCATCCGTTTGCATGCTCGTTATCGCTGTCTACAAGACTACTTAATAAAATTCAAATTTGAAGTTTACAGAAGCTCAATAAACACAACATCAAGGCGAATTCATTACAGTTATTCTTGATACTACAACAAGTACACCTTTAACAAAAACCACAAGCAACAATGTTAAAAACAGAAATAAAACAAAACAGAAACAAAGATAATAAATAATAAATATATAATTTCTGTTTAGAGGCCTCAAAACAGGCCGTGCGATATTTCCCGCTGAATGAGAGGGTTTTGCAGTAAACAATTATATTTTACGCTCGCAAAATAAAAGAGCGTTAGCGTACATGTGAGTTTTGCTTACACAATTGTGTATGACGCTGACATTCCTGCTTTAGATAAATAAGGTAAGATTGATATTGGACGATACTCATTTGCAGTTTTAGGTACAGGGATGATCTCTGCATATTTCCAGCAACTTGGAAACTGACTGGTCGTGAAAATGGTGTTAAAGATGTGAGTGATGTAACCTAGTAACTTTTATAGTAGAAGTTTTATGAATCTTGGATGAATTTGGTCCAGCCCGACCGCATTCGACGTAACAGATAAACAACTTGATAATAATTCAACTTGAAGCACACCAGAAAATTCGAATCGGTGTACGGTAGGTGGTGCCGAGAGATGTTGTACAGATTCTGAAGTTTCAGCCGTATCATCTTGATTCACAGCTTGTGTACTGTACAATAAAGACATATTGAAAATCAAAACTCAAGATGAATCACCTTTATATATATTCTGGTTCCTTGACTAATTCTAAGTCGATATATCCATATCCGTTTGTCTGTTGGAAACTCCGAAAAACTCAACAGAAAATAATAGTTTTTGTGTAAAACTGTTTCTAGTTCTTCTAAGCAGTAATTGGGATTATTTCAAAAACAGAAACTGGTGTCAAGACACAAAAAAATTCATTGTATATGACTATAATTCATATTACTAAAATTGTAAAAATTTGTCTTTAACTTTCTATATGCCCCATATAAAGAGTACTTTTGAAATAGATTTTAATGTGCCTACAATACCAAAGAATTATAATACTATGAAATATTAATACTCTGCTGGGTGGAGGGTATCGAAGATTTGTCACAGCCGATTATAGCACTTTTACTTGTTAAGTTCTCAAAAAAAAAAAACTCTTCACTTTATTCACTTTTTATATATTTTCGCAGCAAAAAAAAAAAATACTGACTGGATATAAATAAATATAACTTTTTTCATACCGATTTAATTTTTTTAATAAAAAAAAAATCAGTCTTTCTCTGTATTTGAATTCCATTTAAAAAAAAGTAGACATGTTCTAAGCACACACTTTCTGAAAAAATGCAATCTTTTATTCTCTTAAAAACCTGATTTGTATGAAAAGACTCAGAAAGTCTCAGTTTTTTTTTTTTTTTTGCTGTATTTAGTACCATACTACAGTAAGATAGTAGACTTTTTCTATATAGATTTAAATATAAGTACATATGTATATGTCTATAAATTGACGTTACAGAGTTTATCCTTCTTATTGAAAAGAAGAGGTTTTATTACATACCATAGAAATCTTAAATGTGTTGAGAAGATGTTAAAAAGTTTACTTTAAACTAAATATTAACCTTAAAAAAATGTTATGTTATAAAGAAAATTTAAGATACAAAATAAAGAAGCCCTAAAACAGGCAGCAGAAAGTGATTTTTGGAAAAGCCCAAAAGTAGGCAAAGAAAAAGAGTTCAAATACGAGTATTTTTTTATAACTTATTAATTGAATGGTTTTTTATTCGACCTTGTCTTTATCGAATCTTAAAGAAATAAATGTTCAAGATCCAGGTCAAAAGTTATTAAATGATTTGTATAAATTTAAATATTTCCAATATTTCGATATTCCTTAAATATCATTAAATTTTAATATATTTAAGGTATAGCCGAATTAAGCAGTTTTACTTGTTTTTTATAATGGATGTCCAAATTTGGGGTAACAATGTTCAATGGAAATCGCTACAGGGAAGCTTTTTGTGGCGCTTAATTGATGATTTAGACATAGAGAATATGTGGTTTCGACAGGATGGTGCCACTTACCATACAGCAGGGATGTTAATGTTGGTACAATTGTACTTTATTGGTATATTTTGACCTTCTAAAGTACCGTGGTACTACCGTGACTCATTTGGTATAATTTAAAAATTTGTCATAGTCCCTTCTTTTTGAATCTTTAATATAGAAAACAAATTATTTAGACCTTTTCATTGAATTTATTTTTTTAATTATTTTTTCTATATTAGTATTGTGGTTATTTTATTGAACTGGTAATGGTTTTTAATCCAAATTTAGATATTTTTAATTAGGCTTAAGTTCATTGAATTTAATTTTCATTAAATTATTTTTATGAAGACAGGAATTTTTACAACATGAAATTAATTAAAATTTTATTAATAATTTTTCATTCTTGACTGCGCTGAGAAAATTATTAATAAAATTTTAATTAATTTCATGTTGTAAAAATTCCTGTCTTCATAAAAATAATTTAATGAAAATTAAATTCAATGAACTTAAGCCTAATTAAAAATATCTTATTAAAAAAATCTAAATTGACTGCGCTGAGAAAATTATTAATAAAATTTTAATTAATTTCATGTTGTAAAAATTCCTGTCTTCATAAAAATAATTTAATGAAAATTAACTTCAATGAACTTAAGCCTAATTAAAAATATCTAAATTATTTTTTCTTTCATTAGGATTTAAAAATCCTTCTTTTAAATTGCAATTCTGTTTATGCAATATACACTTAAAATTATTAACATGGTTAAATTAGAAATGCAATAAGAAGATGCTCGAATGCATGTATTTTTACAAGGGCTAACTTTTTTGTTCCGCCAAATAGCACGTTATATCATGAATAAAAATTTCACTTAATTTCATGAATAAAAATGTTTAGAATGAATGTGATATCTCTATCGTACCCCTTTACAAAAATGCCCTTTGAAGAAACTTATTGCTCAACAGAAGTGGATTTATATATATCTACAAATAATATCAATATTGATATTGTTAAAGAAATGAAAGAAAATGCAAAATAATTTTATATAAAATTTTGCCAAGTTTAGAGAACCAAAGTCAACTCTAATAACGAAGTTTTAATGTGGTTCCATAAATTTACTCCTAAAAATGTTATTTCAGGTAAAACAAGTAGTATTGTACCTCTTCTGGAAAAAGTGAAATTGGAATTGAAATTCTGGAATCAAATTGCAAATTTTGATTCAATCAATAATCCATTTAGAGCTTTAGCTGCTGTAGACCAACTGCAGTCTTTAACAACTGAAAAGGTTTGTAGTTTTTGGTCGGCAGTAGCTAATTTACAAAATTAACTGAATGTTCATATGTTTCCTGACATTTCTAGAGTCGTTGCTGGAATTTTATCAATTTCACATTCGTCTGCAAATGTGGAAAAAGTTTTTTCTTTTCAAAATGTAAAGGGTCCGCCAAATAACTTTTTTTTTTTTGAAAATGTGATATAAAAAAACTACTGAATATTTTCTCAAATTTCTTTTTTTATTTGAACGTACAATCCTTCAGGTTAATAATTGAAAATAAATTCATTCAAATGGCTGCCTCGGCTGGCCATGCAGTAGCCTATACGATCGGTCCAATTTTTAAGCACATTATCGATTGTGTTCAGCTGTATTTCACCAATGGCTTCACGAATATTGTCCTTTAAAACGTCAATTGTCTCTGGCTTGTCGGCGTAACACTTATCTTTGACGGCACCCCACAAATAATAGTCCAACGGTTTCAAATCGCAGCTCCGAGGTGGCCAAACGACATCAGCTCTGCGGCTGATAATGCGATCTTCAAAAACAGGGCGTAAAACATCGAGTGTAGCTTCGGCTCTGTGGCACGTAGCGCCGTCCTGTTGAAACCAAATGTTGCCAATATCCTCCTCTTCAATTTTTGTGAACAAAAATTCGTTCAACATGGACCGATAACGATCGCCATTGACTGTAACGGCCACTCCTTGCTCATTTTCGAAGAAAAATGGCCCAATTATGCCTCTGGACCAAAATCCACACCAAACAGTGAATCGTTTTAGTTGTATCGGCTTTTCAATGTATGCGTGCGGGTTTTCTGTGCCTCAAATGCGACAATTTTGCTTGTTTACATACCCGCCAAGATCAAAATGAGCTTCATCTTAAAAGATGATTTTTTGGCAAAATCGGCATCTTCTGTAAGTCGATCGCAGGCCCACTTACCGAAGCGAAAACGCATTGGATGGTCAGTTGACTTCAACTCCTGAACCAATTGGACTTTGTATGGCGTCATACCAAGGTCTTTATGCAAAATTCGTCTCAATGATGTCTCCGAAATGTTCAATTGTTGGGAACGATGGTGAATTGATGTTGATGGCGCTTCCCGCACACTTTCTGCCACAGCAGCAATATTCTCGGGTGTACGCACTGCTTTTGGCTTTTCACGCTTTAGTTTATCGATGAGGATGCCAGTTTCTTTTACTTTTTTCTCAAGATAACGAACATACGTGGCTGACGGTGCTTCTCTTCTTCCAAAATCCGTACGCAATTTTCGCACACATTCTGCAACATTACCATGATTTTCAAAGTAATGTCGCAATATTTCCCAGCGTTGTTCAAGCGTATACACAACCATATTTGTTCAGCGGAAGGATAAAACTAATTATCTGTCAAATCAGACATGAGCTAAGTGTTACCATTCACGAAATAAGGACTAGTTGAAAAAAAAACGTTAGAGGGCGGACCCTTTAATAAAAACTAATGAGAGACATAGACTACATGTGCCAACATTATAAAGTCTCATACAAACAAAGGATTGGCTAAGATCGACAAATTCGTGCTGCTGTGATGTAAAAATTCCAAATAGTTTATTAACTAAACAAATAAGTGGCTGATTTTGATCTTATATATTTATAAGACTTTTATGTACCTCATTTTATTCATACATATAATGTATGTTAATGTTAAGTTTGGTTTTATTTTTGTGTACAATTGAATTTTAAGTACTTTTTTTTGTTGTTTTAATATTATTAAAAAAAAAATGGTACCTTGAAGGTCCAAAAAGTACATTTTATTTTGGAAGTTGGTACTAAATTTAAAACCCCATTTAACATCCCTGCCACACAGCCAGATAAACAATAGATCTTTTGAAAGAAAAGTTCGAAAATCACATTGTTTCTCTGAGATGAGGAGTGAATTGGCCACCAAGATCTTGCGATTTTACACATTCAGATTATTTTTTGTGGGGTTTTTTGAAATCTAAAGTATACAGCAATCATCCCACAACGGTTTAAGAGCGCTTAAACACAATATTATCGAGCAGATAACTATCAACCATTAACAAAAGTTTATTGAAAAACGTTATTGAGAGTTTTGGTAAAAGATTGGGGGCCTGCCGAGCCAGTAGGCGGGTCACTTGAGCGACATACTTTTTTCATTTTTAACCGGAAGCTTTTTGTAATAAACTGAAATAAAAATATTTTTATAATCTCAATAAAAAAAACTCTTTTCTTTATTAAAATTAAAATGATACCTCAATTTTTGGACTTCCTTTATATTTTGCCTCAATGGTAATTTAAGAGTCATTGAGGTCGTCTCCTAAGAAATTTTTAAGTATTCTAGGGCCACACCCTCTTAAAATGAGTCGGTGTGGAGCTTTTTTATTCTTAACAAAAAAATTAATTTTAAATAATCTGCCTTTTATGGGTTAATAACACATATACATATATGTATGTATAAATGTCCTTTTTTCCTCTGTACTTAATTTACCTTTCACGTTTACGTTCGTCTTTCCTTTTGTATTAATATTTTATTGAAACGAAATAAACGAGAATATGTTTTAATATTCAACCAAAATCACAAAAAAAAGAAGAAAGAAAACTAAATAAATGATTTACATATAGTTTACCTTTTTCCACCACATTGAAGAAAAAAAAAACCAACCTTTAAATCCTTAACATCTAGCCAATGACATAAAAGCTTTTTTACTGAAAGTGATGGAAATTTAATAAAAAACTTTGTCTGAACAAAAAAATACAAAAGTTTATTTAAATTTACTTTTTTTTCCTTTAGTGCAAAATATACGCCAGTTCTTTTATGTTTGGTCAGTTGTTTTAGAAAGGAGACAAAATAAAAGATGACAAAATAAAGAACTATTAAGGTGAAATAATGTTAAAAGATTTTTTTCGTATATTTTTATTTTTTTTTTTTGTGCAAATATACAGCTTTAGATAAAATTGGATAAAAGGAACTAAAATTTTGCATAACAAAAGAATTTTTTTTTTTTTTGTTATTTAAAATAAGAAATTGCTAAATAATTTTCACAATAAACATTGAAATTGGAAAATAATATCAAAATTATATTCCAAATAAACAAATTTTCCTTTTTATTGGTTTCAAAATTAAGTTTACAAAAGCTTAAAGAAAAACTTGCTTTATTAACATTTTAATAAAAAGTCATGCTTATTTTAAGTTAATCAAAAAAATTGCTTGGACCTGGAAGTAGGAATGGGCAAATTGAAAAAATATATCGATATATATCGTGTCGATATTTTTTAAGAGTATCGATATTTATTAATTAAAAATATCGATGTATCGAACGTATTAAGCTGAAATTAATAACAAATTTCAATACATATTTACATAGGCACAAACATATTACATGTAATTTATTTTATTTAGCCCAATTTTATTGTTTCTTTTAATTTAAAATTTACTGCCTGTCCCTCGATTTTGAACGAAACTTTCATTCGCTCAACTTTTATTTAAAACAAAAGCCAATTTAAAAATTTAGTTTTTAAAGTTAGTTATGCGAACGAAGTTTTCGTTTGAAATCGAGGGACCGGTAGTTAATAACACAATAAAAAAAAGTAAAGAATAAAAAAAAAATTTTATTTATTCGCCATATGAAATCTAAAAAAAATGTATTGGGATTATATAATGCCGGATTATATACTGCCGGTAAACGAAACTGAAACTTGTGACACATACTATACAAGTAAACTGTGCGATATTTTATTTTTAATATATAAGAACATGCTCCAATAAAAAAAAACTAAATATTTTTTTTTTTTTATTATTAACATTCCAACTTTCATGAGTCTATTGCTGTTAATACGCCATAATTAAGGCGATTTTTTGCATAATTCTAGGAACCCATTCCAGAATATTTTTCCGCGCTTATTTTTTTGTTGTCATCTCTTAAAAAAAAGAGACAAAACTGTGAAATCTATGAAAATGTACAATGGAAAAGCGCCGTTATTTTCTTAATATTAGTTAAAAAACATATGATGCCATTCTTGAAAAACAACAGTATTGTAAGCAGTTGAGCAACGGTTTAAATGTTGAATTTTATTATAGAGATCTTAAAAATATCAAATTCGATAGTCGTAGATAAATATCGATGTATCGATATATGGGTATTTTTAATATCGACGATATATATCGATTATAATTTTTTTAAATATCGATATTTAGATATCGATATTTATTGCCCATCCCTTCCTGGAAGAAATAATAATAGAGTAACGTGGCGTATGATTAATTATAAAAACGAGATTGCTTATAATTTTACCCCCCATAATCATAAAAATTATTTAAGGTTTATGGCAGGAATAAAAAACGAGTTTTTATGAAAATTTGTGTAATAAACCTTTTATTTATCAAAAATATTTTTTTATCAATATTTATTGAAAAAAAAAATTTTTTAGTTCTAAAAGCTAACAGATTTTTCTTTTGGAAAAACTGATATTAATATTAAGAAAAATATTTCAATACTATCAAAATTATGGTAAATATGCATAAAATGTGTCTTGAATTTTAAAATGTGAACTACTCCTTTGGACTTTTTCTTTGGGGCTAAGTAAAGATCATATTTTAAACAAAAAATCGAGCCATAATGTCATTCTAAATCAAGAATTCGTGCGAAGGGCAACCAAAAAACGAAATGTAAAGAACTAATTCTTATCAAACGTAAAAATTACAAGCTGTCAATTATACTGGTTTACAGCCAAAAAAATACCAAGAACGCCACATGCCTAGATAAGTTAATTTGGACCTCTTAAGCACGAAAAACGCTGTAATTTTTTTTTTTTCAAAGTACCGTTTTTTAGATTACGGTACTTTTGTGTTTTTCGGTGTATGGTCCCACTCAAACCCTTGTGGAGACCAACCGAAAAGTCCGATCGAAATGGCTGAGTTATGGCACCTCAATCCAGATAGAATGGCAACTAATTTAAAATCAGAGCAAACTTTCCATTGATGTTGGTCATAATGTATGAGATCGAGAAGTTCTTTCATTGCTTCATATGTTTCCTTTATGTATTTTCCAGATTTCACCAGGAAATGGAAGAAATCGAGAGACGTTACAAAGGCTGGTGGGATGAACAAATGATGGCGGACTATTGTTGGTTCCTCATTCGCGAGGATCCATCCGAAAAAAACGCAAAAGTTCAAGTCGCTCGTCATTTTAATTTAAATTTTTTGAATTTACGCCGTCAGCAATGAAGATGAAAATATTGTCGTTCCACAAAATCCTTAATAAAAACATTATTTTTATCCGATTTTTTTCAAATTACGCTTAAAATGTTGGTAATTAAATAAACTATTTGGTAAAAAAATAAATCATTTCAGATCTTTACTATAACGTAGAAAAAAAAAACGAAATAAGAATGAAAAATTTTGAACAAACGTACAAAATAGGCAAATTTTGAGGTGCCATAACTCAGCCATTTCTTATCAGATAGAAATTCGCAGCATATGTCATTTATCTCGATCGGACTTTTCGGCTGGGCTCCACAAGGGCTTAAGTGAGACCATACACCGAAAAACACAAACGTATCGTTATCTAAAAATCGATACTTAAAAAAAAAATTACAGCGTTTTTCGTGTTCAGGAGGTCTCATTTAACTTATTTAGGCATGTGGCGTTCTTGGTATTTTTCCAAATTAAAAATTTGTAAAGCAGCTTTAGTATCGTGGTTATTTTATTGAACTGTTTATGGTCTTAAGTCCAAACTTTTGATATTTTATTTTGGCTTAAGTTCATTGAATTTAATTTTCATTAAATTATTTTTATGAAGACAGGAATTTTACAACATGAAACTAATTACAATTTTTTATTGATAATTTTTCATTCTTGACTGCGCTGAGAATTGAACCCAGGCTTTCACGGACACATTGCCCTGACTAGTTTCGATTGTAACCACATAATCTTTTCGGAGGGGTTTGCCGTTTTACTCATACCGCCATTAAAGACGAATGACGTCAATAGTCAAACATCAATCTTAAACCAAATGGTATTTCACCTTGGTAGATCGAAATTTGCTTTTGAATGAATGATTATATATTTTAATTGATTTACATGTTCTTCCTAAATTCTGCTTTTCGTACTTTTTGTCAAGAATTCTTCTTGAAATCCAAAGTGCATTTTTGTTTTTCATGTTTTTGTTTTTCTGTTTTCCTGTTGACCTTTTTCAGCACAACTTGAAGGACAAATGTAAACATGGCTCGTGCTTCAGCTGTTAACTGTTAAAAATAAACACAATACTAATTATAATTAAATTATTTTTATATAAATTTATACATCAGGGAGAATATAAATGAAATGAACTAAACATTTTTAAGAACTTTCTTTTAGTTAAAAGCAAATGAACAAAAACTTGCTTCTTTTACACAATTTTACTAACAATCAAATAACGCCATACGTTTGTATGAGTGCGTATAATTTTTCTTTTTTTTTTAGTTTAACCCTAGGATTCTCGGTAACTTTTTACCATTAAGTTCTCCTCTTGGTCTGGCCAGACCACAAGTAGAACAGCTAAAAAATCCAATTAAATGAAAAGTTAATAAATACATTTTTTTATTGAACGTATGACTTTTACTTTAGATTATACGAATTAATAATAAAATTTTATTATTTCATTAGTTTATTCCACATGCAAATCATCAAAAATGTAGTCTTTAATTTCGCCCATTGCTTTTTTGCATCTACCACAACTGAAACGAGTTTAGCGTTTGGTTTTTGAAGAAAGATTGCACTGAGCGCATAATTACCCTTAGTTTTCTGATTTGATTTAAACTTACTTCATTCGATTCAATACATATCATTTATAGAATTCACGTTTCTGGTTTTTTTTTTTTTGATATTTTGTTCTTTTTGAAAGATATTGCAATTAAAAAATTTGGTCTGGTCAGACCAAGAGGGTAACTTCATAGACTTTTACATAGAAAAGGAATTTAAGCCCACCAATTTGCTCCAATCGAATCCAAATTAGTTTCATTCGATTCAGAACATATCATTTATAAAATTCACGTCCCTGTTTTTTTTTTTTTTTTTTTTTTTTTTTTTTTTTTTTGTTATATGCGAAAAATATTGCAACCAAAATACAAATTTGGTCTGGCCAGACTAAGACGGTTATCCTAGGGTTAAAGAACGAATAGTAAAAATAAGTTCTAAGTAAAAAATTTGTTAACAAAAAACTAAGGGTATAATTTTTGGTTATGAAAGAAATTTATATATAGTTAAAGTTGAACACTTACTTATTCAATTGCAGTGTAATCGCTCATGACTGGACAACAAAGGGACCATTTAAATTGTCCCGTACAAGGAGGATATTCCATCAAAATAATTTAATGGAACGATGGCGGGACCAGGCAACAGTGCACAGTGTAAGATTTAGCCATTCTAGCAAGACAAAATTAAATATCTTGGATAAAAATTAAACTTGACTTATGAATTTTGGTAAAAGGTGTTACTAGGCTACTATGTACCATTGTCAAAAAAATGGGCGAAATTGGATCACTGCCACGCCCACCTCCCATATAACGGCAAAAATGTACATCTGATATTATTCGCGTTGGATAATCAAATCGTAAAAAAGCGGCGAGTATGCATGAGAATGTTTAAAATAAATAATAAAGAGGTAGAAGTAATAATAAGTGTTAAATTTTTCTTCATTAATTTTAAAATAATAATATATTTTATATGTACATAAAAATTAAAGTAAGAATAAAATGTTAAAATTAATAGTTTTCTTCTGGTATTTCTGGAGATTGCAATAAATGTAGTACTTAAGTACTTCCACAAAAATGGGTTACGGAACGGTCAAGTCTTTCATTTTCGGGTGTTTTTCGTGGTATGAGGTATTATAGTTTATTATTTGTTTCTTTTTTTATCGGCAAATCTGGTCAGATAATTTTATATGTGCCTTAAAGTAGGAACTTCAGACGTTCGTTTAAAACTAATTTGGTGTTGAAGCGTTACGAAGAAAAGAATTTATCGCTTATAGAATTTAGTTTTTTTTCTTAACTTAACGAAAGGAGTAATTGTTTAAATGAAATAGCACTAAAAGAATTTTCCAGTTCTAAAAATAAATTCTCATGGTATTAACAGCGAATAAGTTGAGCTTCAAAACAAAACAGAATCGTTAAAAAAAATTCCTTTCCAATAAAAAGTTACACGCTTTTAATAATTAGCAATTTCATGTACGTGTTTCTATTGTTTTTAAATCACTCAAAAATGTTCAAGTTCAAAGTAACGTTATATTGTTATTTTTGACAAATTAGGCAAAGTTTTAGCATTTTCTTATTTTATAACAAGTGCTCTTTCATATTTGATAAATATATTTACTCAAATTTAAGCACAAAAAAATCTTACACTGTGCAGTGTCCGACGAAAGCTATCTGTTAAGAAGAATTATATTGCGTATCCTCCTAATACTAAAAAGGTTCTAAGGATTAAGTTTTAGGTAATTGATTTAGCACAATAATTTTAAAAAAACATTACAATACCTGAATACTAATAGAGCTGAACTGCTATTGACTCCTAAACAGAAATCAGATAAAACAGAACAGACTCTCATGCTACAAGCATGTCGTTATTACTTGCCTTACAATCACACTCTTAGGGACTTAAGACACTTATCGCCAACGTAATAATCTCCATTTTCATACTCCTCATCTTGTAAATTTTTTCACTTTGATACTTTTCATACCCATACCAACAATCATGGCCATTTTCATGATTATTATTTTGCCCGTACAAAAAGTCAACTCACAATGAATCTAAAAGATTCTTATTTGGCTTGACTTTATATAACTCAGACAGAATTCTTTCACTTTTTTCAGATTTTCGTAACGTTTCCATTGAAAAAAGTGCGTTTTGTTATTAAAGTCTTTACATAGAATACACACCACAACAGCAGAAAAAAATAAAAAAAAAAAAAAAATAAGAAATAATAAAGGAGACGATAAGCTTTAAGTACACCAATAATGCCAGCCATCCAACCAACCATACAGCGCAATTCAGGAAAAAAGTAAAAAAAAAACAGTTTGAGTAATAAATTCATTTGTGCCGAATCTTTAAAACCCTTAACTAAGAATTGAAATTTTTTCGGGAGTAGAAATTTTTCTGCGATCTGTGCGAAATCATCAACTAATCTTCTTAAAATCTGGCATCACAATTTCTAGCCATAACTTAATGCTAATTAAGTTATTAATAATGCTGGATTAATGGCATATTTGAAGCTTTTTTTTAAAAATTAATAGCATGTGACTTATTCCAGAGATTCGCCACGGTTTGCTATGACCTCTGCCCTTCTTTTTATCAACAGAATTACTAGCACAAAACTACTCATTTCTGTTCAGGCTTAAAAATTAATAAAACCAATTTCGGAGGCACTATTCTCCAGTGAAGCGTATTTCTGGAAAGCGTTCTGCATCAATTAATCTATATCGTAGTCGTACGGGACAAGTTTCGAACTTTAAGGAGGGTGAAGCTACCCCTATCAATCACCATTTTTTTAACGATTTTTAACTGATATAACAACAGGACCTATTGAAATTTCTCCTTTTTAGTCATAAACAAGGTGGCGCAAAAGTTCTCATTCGATTTTCTTTGTCAGTATTTTTTTAATAAATTTAAAACTTTAGTTTTGCTTTTAGATTGTGTTTATTTGATATCTATTTTTTTAAATTAAGTAGGAAAAATAAACATCGGCCAAATGGCCACCGCCAGATCAATCATCAATCTTGATAAAACTTCCGGCGATAGGACTCCACCTTTCTGAAGGAAATTCTCTTTGACGACTTCAAGAGTATGAAACTTGTTGGCAAAGACTAGTGACTTTAAGGAACCCCTTCAAAAGAAGTCTAGAACTGTTAAATTAGGCGATCTTGTCGGCAACTGCAACTCCTCAAAAAGAGAGATAAGGCGACCCGGAAATGCAGCACATAGAAATTGAAATCAATATTTACGCGTTCTTGAGGAGTATAGTGCTCCGTTTATTATTGACATGTATTTTGTATTTGTATACTTCGAAAATGTCAAAGCAGAACTAACATTTACCGTCATTTGCAAATTGTGATTTCGATTGACCTGTCTGGCAACGTAACTCCATGGAGGATCTCAAGCACATGGTGTGTTAAAATTAAGCACTTACCATATGCCCCTGTGTGAGTTAAGGATCAGTTGCACATTCAGGTAACGATTCCTAACAAAATTTATACAACCACCCCTTGTTATGGAGCCGGAGCTATCTACCCTTCATGACTATTTAATGCCAGCAGATTTTGTTCAATAGCCACAGCACCTAGGGATCCCTCACGGGGTGCAAAATCAGTCCTCCAACTGGACGTCACCCTACCCGCAAATTTGGGTTTAAACTATAACCAATACGTGCTCCCTTGAAATATATTTTCAAAGCTTCCGTAAAATCAATCATCCTGAAAGACAGGAAGTATTTCTCACAAAAAGCATAATAACGGAGATCTTACCAATAGTCCGACCGGTGCGCACCCACCGCGGGCTACTACCTCCCGTAGCAGCTCAGCTAAACACTGGGGTACAAGCAGCTCTGTCATTTGCATGTTTGGCCAACACCTGATTAAGCATGTATGATATATATTGGATGCCAGTACATTCTTCTGGATTAATCAAGATAGCTTGCCCATGTATGGCTCACCTGCGCGAAATTTTTGTCGATCGAATAATATCGCGTTTTTTCTTATTTTAGCTGGCCACCGCGTTCCCCTGCTTTAATGCCTCCCGATATTTTTTCCTTGTGAATACATAAAGTGTAAGGTGTATGCCAATAGGGGAAGAACCATCTAATAGGTTAGGGCAAAATTTCGAAAAGGAATGTGAGCGCTGGGACCTGAAATTGTAAGAAATGTTATAAGAAATGCTCTGAAAAGAGCACGTCAGTTCGTAGCAATAGCAACAATGGGTGCTGTACTGATGTGTGGTATGAACACCAGTGCTAAATAATCTTCCTCTGGACAGAGAACAGGGAATGGCCGCTGAGATACACGGTGGGCTATCGAGAGGAAGGCTATTATTATAATTGCTCCCGAGGAGTAATTATAATAGGGTGCATGAAGAGAAGAAAGCGAAAACAGAATTTTAGTAATATTTTCAATTCACTTTATTACAATTCTATTTCACTTAAGCTATACATACGTACAGATACAGATCAATTATGTTGGATTGATTTATATCTTAAGACGTGGGCTTACTGCCAGTTGTTCGCACTGCCGGGTGGTTGAGATGTTGCTCGCTTCGCTGCTGGAAGATAATGGAGATAACACTCGTTACAAGAAAAAAAAGATAAGTCATGTTAGCTAGAATTTAACGAAAGTTCGTTACAACTGACTTTTGGAAAGTTTATTACGAGTATCGGCCTTGCAGTGCGTGCAACTCACAGCAAATTCACGCGATTATTAATGGTGAGCATAAAATATAAAAAAAACATTAAATACAAACTAACAGATACAATGTAATTTGTAGTAGAATTCATTCGTACAAAGGTTAGGAAAAGTTATAAACCAATGATTAAGAAAATTTAAAATTTTATATGATATGTACAAATGTAATTTGTACAGATGCCCTTTAAAAGATTTTATGTTCAAAACATAATTCGGACATATTTAAGAATCTAAATTTTAATTATCTAAGTTTTAGTAAATGCCATCGCTCAATAAGACGAGAAAGAAAAAATTATTCATTAAACAAATTATAACGCTACTTATACGCCACTTTGTATAAAAAATAATGAGTTTTGTGATGTGTTTGACTGGAATAACAATATATCGTTAGGATATAGTATAAAAAAAAAGTAATAAATGATGGTTCTGAATAGTAAATACAATGTAAAAAAAATAAGTTTATTGGAGTGCTTGGTCCATAGTTACATTCAAAATGATTTTTTCTGCTAAACCGGTTGGGTAGGGGTTTCAATTTCAAACTGCATAGGAAAACTTAAGCAATAAACTAAAGTCATAATTTTTTTTAATTTAGTCTGACATGACTAAATTGACTAAGAATTATTCGTGGTCCTAGAATATACCCCATAAGATAAATGAGTATTTCTTAGTGTTACATACGAAATTAAAAATTTAATATAACGTTATTCACCCGTCGTGGTAGTGGAATTATATACAAATGAATACCAAATACTTAAGCTAAACGAAGAGAAAAAAAACTTGAAAAAAATTATCTTCATCATCCTCTAGAACATCTGTTCATAAGTTTAGTCTACATAATCTCTAGGATTGCTTGCTTTTATTAACACTCTGGTATTAAATAAATAAAAAAATAACGTGTCTTCCCAGAAAAAAGGTAAAGTGGGCTATTCAAAGAGGTTGCTTAAGAAAGGAATAAAGATCCTAACAAAGAACGCAAGATGCAAGGAGTGAGAGTCAGAAGGACGGACAGATGGACATAAATAGTAATGGTTGAATAGTCACCCTGCTACAGTTGTTATTACATCTTATTCATTTTATTTCGTTTCATTCCGTTCCTTTTTTTTTTCTTTTTTTGTTTTGTTTTTTAATCTTGTGTTAGTGTTTTTGTATCTTTTGATGACTGAAGAAGCTGCTAATGCTGCTGCCGCTTTCAAAATGATGATGATAATGCAGCTGCTGCTACTGATGATGACTTTGGTACGTGTGTATCGTGTAATAAATGATTATTGATACATTTTTGATTTACTTTAAAAGATCAAAGTCTACTTGTTCAAATTACTGTAGTCATTTTCTTTTACAACTAAACGGATATAATAGAAGACAGTACAAAATCCTGATAATTGATTTAATTTTTGCTTAAGACGTTCTACAGAAGGGAGGCAGGAGGCAGCAAAACAAGAAGTAATAGAAACATTGTAAATGTCTAAGAGGGGGTTGGTAACTTATTGATTACAGGTAAGTATTTGCACGGCTTATTGTTGCTACACGTAAAGAAAACACATTTTCCATGTGGTCAAATCCAACAAAAGTACTTTTAACAAAAAATTATTCAACATAATATGGATAATTCTAAAATATTATTAGTACTTATAATTGTTATTATTACACGTTTGGTGGCAACCATAATAAAAAAAATTATAATTAAAAAATAAAAATGTTTTCTTTATTTCGTAAAAACTTTTTATACCCTCCTCCTATTCTTATTATTCAACTGCGTGTTAGGAATTTCTTTTCATAATTATTTTTAATTATTTAAGCTTGAGGTCTTTTTATTTATAAAAAATATTATATTTATTTATTTTTTCAATATTTCGCTAACCTTTGGTAAGCATCTTAAGCTTAAATATATACAGGGTGGCCCAGAAAGACCGAAGTGGTGTGATTTCCTTATAACTTATTATTTAAGACATATTTTTTTAATTTTTTGTTTTTTAAATACAGTAAATTTATAGGGAATATATTTAGATTAGTTATTAAAAATGATATCCCGCAAGTGGTGGCCATTTTCTGCTTCGCACAAATGTGCTCTTTCCAACACATTTTCCATGACCTTTCGCAAAACTTCCGGTGTTATGTTGTTAATTTCGTCTCGAATATTGGTTTTTAATTCCTCAATAGTCCTAGGCTTATTAACATAATCTTTCCCTTTTAAATAACCCCAAAGGAAACAGAATGGAGCGGTTAAATCCGGGGAACGCGGAGGCCAATTAAAATTGATTCTATGCGAAATTATTCTTTCACCAAGTATGTCGCGTAAAAGAGCCATTGTGACCCTCGCAGTGTGCGCTGTGGCTCCATCCTGTTGGAACCATATTTGCGGATGGTTTTCCACGGCTGGCCTTACAAAATTTTCCAACATGGCCCTATATTGATCACCATTGATGGAAATGGCGACACCTCATTAATTTTCAAAAAAATATGGGCCAATGATCCTTTCTGAAGAAACACCGCACCAAACAGGAACCAGGAAGGTTCCTAACTGCTCCTTGTTGTCGAAATTTTGCAACCAGACAGTTTATTGTTGACTGAGAGGGTGCAACCCGCACATTAAATTGACGACGGTATGTACGCTGAGTCAACACAATGGACCGTTGATTTGAAAAGTAAATTTGAACGATTTGGGCACGTTGTTCAGTTGTGTATTGCTCCATTATAAATTGTCCAAGTCTTCTTTACAAAATACTCAAAAGAAAAGAAAAAAAAATTATAATAAAAAAGTTATAAGGAATTCACACCACTTCGGTCTTTCTGAGCCACCCTGTATAAAAATATAAAGGTCAAATAAGACTTAATAATATTTAAATTTGTTTTCATAATAAACAATGTCTTCTTTATTTCGTAAAAAATGTTTATACCCTCCACCACCACTAGTTGTGAATGATGGCATACTAAGTTTGTCATTCCGTGTGAAACTTTTTTATTGTTCATCTCAAACCCCATAAAATATTTATATTCTGGCTCCTTAAGTTATTCTAAGTCGATTTCGCCATGTCCATCTGTCGGTACGTCTGTTGAAAACACGATAACTTTCGAAAAACTAAGAATTTCTTTTTTTTTTTATAAAAAAAAATGTTTTCTTTATTTCGTAAAATTTTTTTTAAAATTTTTTTATATATCAAACCCCATAAAGTTATTATATTTTGGCTTCTTAAGTATTCCTATGCCGATTTCGCCATGACAATCTGTCCTTCCATCCGTCTATCCGTCTGTTGAAAACACAGTTATATGGCTTCTTGATGAAGAGCTAAATGAACTGTTAAATGTTTGGCGGTTACAATAATGCGGTTATTGTAACCATAAATTGTTTTTAAATGTTTATTTAAAAAAGAGTAAGTGCTGGTGGTTGTTGTTGTAGGTATATTTAAATTTATTTTCTATTCTTTTTCTTCTTCCTCTTCTTCTTCGCTCTGTCTATCCAACTAACAACAAAGCAAAAATTAGTCTTTATTTAGGTTTATTACAAATAACGTATTAACCCAAAATATGTTTATACATTAATTTATACATATAACTTTAATTCTTATTTTATAAAATTAAAATTTATTGTAATACTTGATAAATTATTCAAATTGTATACGTTGCCAATATTGATGTCCAGTGCTAAATTTAAAAGATATTATATCTTATTATATTATAATATAATATAAAAGATATTATATTATATGGTGACATTTTTCTAATAAACAAACAAAAATAAACAAACTCTGCCTAGTCACGGCCCAGTAGCTGTGCTATCTCACGTTTGTGGGTCTATTAGGACACTGTTTCTAGCTGGGTTAGGCTGGCACTGCAGTTGAATAGCTGTCGTGTGGGCCTATTCCACATGCAGGATAGAGGTCAGAGATGGTGCTATTTATTCTGGACCAGTATGAGTTTAGACGTGCGCAATATCCAGAGCTCAATTGTGCCATTATCACTGTAGTCCGAAGTTGTAAGTCCCGTTCTTCATTTGCAACAGGTGGCGGATGACCTCATAAAATAAAATTTGCTCGTAGGCTGTTCATTGCATTCTCCACCGACTCCCTATGAATTTCATTCAGAGCTGCCCTGTATGAGGTATGGCCAGTCATGGAGGCCAGGTATTGTTAGATTTTACTCTCATACTAGCGAAAGTCTTTTTTGACATGCCCCGGGAAGCTCTAATTCCGTTAGGTGGTAATTCGGATGCCCCCTACGATGACATCTCAGAAGGTACTGTTTTGTTAGCATTATGTTGTGATCCTTGACCGTCATCATCTTTGCTTCATCATTGATGTCATTTGAACACAACCGGTTATGGTCCTTATGGCGGCATTCTGAAGCTTCTGCCACTAAGTATCGCTGACTAGCAGGCTGTTAATGTGGTACAGTGTCTTTTTTAAACTAACAAGTCAACAATATTCGGCATAATCTAAGTGGTTTGCCGCTGTCAAAAAAATTCAGAGAACTTTGATCTTTTCAATTTTTTCAAGTCATTCTATATAAGTGTCAAAAGCAAGACAATGAAGGAACTGTGTAGTCGACTTTTTTTTGAATGCTGTTAAAAAATAAGTTTCTGTTTTAAGGTTGCATTTTTAAGTTTTTAAGCGTATGATTAAAGTAATTGCCAAGTACCAAATTAATGAATAATAAATATATGCAATTGCTTTTTAATCCAAATTTAGATATTTTTAATTAGGCTTAAGTTCATTGAATTCAATTTTCATTAAATTATTTTTATGAAGACAGGAATTTTACAACATGAAATTAATTAAAATTTTTTATTGATAATTTTTCATTCTTGACTGCGCTGAGATTTGAACCCAGGCTTTCACGGACAGGTTGCCCAGACTCGTTTCGATTGTAACTACACAATCTCGTCAGTGGGGTTTGCCGTTTTACTCACTCGGCTATTGAAGCCGGATGACGTCAATAGTCAAACATCAATCCCTAAACCAAATGGTATTTTACCTTGGTAGATCGAAATTTGCTTTTGAATGAATGATTATCTATTTTAATTGATTTACATGTTCTTCCTAACTTCTGTTTTTCGTACTTTTTGTTAAGAATTCTTTTTGAAATCCAAAGTAAATTTTTTTTGTTTTTCATGTTTTTGTCTCTCTTTTTTCTTGTTGACCTTTTTCAGCACAACTCGAAGGACAAATGTAAACATAGCTCGTGCCCTAGCTGTTAACCACAATACTAATATATGCAATTGCTCTACAGCTTAAGTAAATATTTTAAAATAAATAACAAAAGCTTACAGCTACAATAAAGTGAATTTTTATTTAGCAATTTATTTATTTTTATATTTTTTCAAAAACCCCTGAACGATGTTGACCGAAATATTGGGAATAAAATAATAAATTTAAAACAAAATACTTATGTTTTTATTTAAATATGTTTAAAACGTATGACCTACTGCCGAACTAAATCAACAAACAAAATAAATAAATATTAATATAAATAAATAAATTAAATAAATACTCAAGTGCACCTATTGGGGTATACCTTAAGTCAGGTAATTTGTTATAGTGTACTACATTACCTTCCAACCAAAACATGAATGAAATAGTGTTTTTTTTTCATACCCTCCACCATCACTAGTGGTGAATGAGGGTATACTAAGTTTGTCATTCCATGCATAACTTTTTATTATACATCTAAAAGCCAGAATATATATTGTCTCCTTGAGTAATTCTAATTCGATTGAGCAATGTCCATTTGTCCATCTGTTGAAAACACGCTCACTTTCGAAAAACGAAGTTTGGGTTTGAAATCGGTTTAGTAGGACTAGAACTATGAATCAAAATGTGGAACCACCACCCAAAAAAAATTGATAATTTTATTACAAAAACTAACATAAATGGTGGAATACTGCACGGAATGATATAACATTTTGCAAGAATTCACTTTATACGACTGCAAATCATAATGTCGGTCCATAGGCCCCATATAAACCCTACTCGCGGAAAACAGCTTAGTACGCCTAAAACCGTAATAAATAACGCTATCATACTAAACTTTGGGACGTCACAGTTTTATAGGACCTGAAATCACACTGTAAAATTTTTTGAAGATCGGCTCATAATTTACACTAGGCCTCATACAACCCCTCTCTCGGAAAACAGTTTATGTCGCCTAAAACCAAATAAAGCCCGCTTTGGGAAAATAATTAAATTCGCCTAAAACTATAACAGATACAGATATTGCTGTAAAATTTCCTCCAACTTGAAATCATATGGCCAGAAAAAATATCATGCAATTTTGTGAAATTCATTATTAACGCTAAACTGCTGTATTGAAATTTATTCTAATTTATATTTTGTAATACCAGAAATCAGTCTTCAGAATTTTTGGATGATTGGCCCATAATTTACCATAGGTCCAATACAAATTTCGCTCCTAAAAATCATTTTAGTTCGGCTAAAACGTTTACGAATCATGATATTTTACTCAAGCCAGTTCAAAGTTCTAAAAAGAAACATTATAGTCGGTCAATAATTTAATTTTAATGCTGACGTTCGTCAGAAGTTAAGTTAATAATATATATTGAATATGTTTATGTGAACATATGTATGTATGTATGTTGCGTGTAGGCGAGTAATGGAGGCAATGATCATGGAATAAAAGGAATACATTTACTTAGTAATAGAGAATGAAATGGGTAAACTGAGCGACTGGTAGGGTGACCAGGAAGAAATATAGGGGTACTGTATGTTTGTATACTTGCGTGTATTGTCGGGAATGATGACGAAGATGAGCAAACCTGTATATCAGTTCCAAGAGGGACCACTGTGGAGAGACGCTGCTACCGGAAGTAGATACTAGTGGATGAATGTCCTATAGACGGTGAGGGAGGTTTAACAATCGTATAACCCAAGCCAATCCGGAAATAAAACAGCTCGTGAGTCAGTTAAACGATTTCAAGCAGAATTAGATTTTTTATTTAACAATTTTTATAATTATAAAGGTAGCATTAAACAATGATTAAAGAAAAATATTATCGCAATAGATGTTGACAAGGCAACTGCTCAAAAGTAAGTGTTTTACATTAAGAAAATTACCAACCACGAAGGTTGTGTTGATTAAAAAAGATGGCTATCTTACTTGGCGGGAAAAATGACAAATAGATATGTTAGTTTATCCGCTCAATAACATTAGTTTAAAGTTTTGTATGATTACAATTCAGTGGTTTGCAAACTGTATAACTAGTAATTAGAAAATTTCACTTAAAGTGCGGTTATAATTCAAATTAATTTTAAAAAAATGATGGTACTGATGTAAAGTACTGAGTAACACTTTGTGCTATTTTAAACATATATGTAGTTATTATATAGAACCCACTTCTGTCGGTGGAGGGTATCAAGGATTCGGCACAGCCGAATATAGCACTCTAACTTGTTTTTACATTAGTTTTACATGAATTAAGTAGAAATTAGTAAAAAAATACTACTGATTTTAAGAAAACTATCATAAGCTGGTAAAGTAGATCACTGAACCACTTTACCGGCATGTTGTATACGACATTACCTGTACATTTTTTACTATCGTTTTTGATGGGATTGACATTCTCAAATACCTGGAAAATGTGCGTTTAATATTTTTCGCAAATAATATTGTGCAAGCTTAAGATATGAAGCATATAGATAGTTCAATGATATGTAAATCGGACAAAAACTAAAAATTTGCCAATCTAACAATTAATAGGTATACCACATTATCCGGATTTACTTTAGTTTTGTTGAACGTGACTTTATAGAAGATGTGTTTTCTCTGCGTGTATTTATTAATAAGAAGATGTAAGTGCGTTATCAAAAAAAAAAAACAGATGTTTCTTTCTTTAATGACCAATTGAACCTATAGATTGATTAGAAAATTGGAAAAGCACATACAATATTAATAAAGCAGAATAATACCACTTTCATAGATTTGATTTTTTAGTTAATAGCATAAATTCTTTTATTTATTTTAGCCTTTACAGTGGCTTGTTTTTTCGGAGTGATATACCACCATACAGCCAACGAAGTAATTGCAACGACGAGGCAGTAGACGAATTTATATACATCATATCATCAATAAACCAAGAGAACGATGCCAGATCTAAAATACAAAGAAGGATCGTGTTTGCAATTAGGTGCTACTTCGGACTCGGTAAACTGCCTCAGTACAGATCTCACTGTCGAAAGACAAAAATGGTACTTTGCAGCACCCGTATACCTTACCTTAGTTTCTATATTGCGCCAAAACATGGATACTTGCGAAAACGGTTGAAGCAGTGTGGGGCGTATTCAAGAGAATGAACCTTCGTTATATTTATGGGCCCATCTGCGTAAACGGAAAGTATAGACATCGATCGAACCGTGAGCTGTGCGCACTATATCTGTACATGAATGTAATTAAGCACATTAAAATATATCGATTGCGCTGATTCGGACATGTCGGCCGAATGGAAACGAACGCTCCAGCCAGAAAGGCGTTAGATGTCAAGTTCCCCCGAAAGGCAGACATGGAATATCGAGACTCCGATGAAAGCTCCCAGTAGCAGAAGTTGCGAAATTTCTTACTACTTATTACAAACTGTAGACAGCAGTAGACAGTACAAGACTAAAGTGCTTGGCAATCATTTATTAAGCAGGCCAGGACCAGCAAAGCGCTTTATAGCCAAAAAAGAAAGCAAGTTTAAGTTCTATCATCAGATTTAAGCTTAAAGTTTTTTTTCCTTTCAACATTTCTATTCCAGCTTTTGGATTTCAAAATTTAGGTTTATTTAATTATATTATCAAAGTTGTTTTTGGGAATACAAATATTTATTAAAAGATTTTGTTTGTTGTGCTTAATTCCCTTTTTTAATAATTGATAAAAATACTGAAATTTATTGTTGGAGGATAATCTGTTCATATGCGCATTTCACTGGTTGCTTAGGCCAGATCGTCAGGAAACGTTCTCCTAAATAATTTTAGAAAAGACAAAGCTATGAGCAAACAAAACTACAGAAGGAATGAGAATTACCTACAATACCCTCAAAAAGTTTTATTTGCAACGATATCAAAGCTTAAACAAAATACCAAACAATAAAACAGTGATGAGTTTTTATCTTTTCTTACATTTCCCACTACAATTAGTTAGAATTCTCCCAACATTAATTGTAGCTGTAAGTGGGTAAAGAAAAAACATATTAAAAACAAAAACAAAGTACTTTTATTGTTTTCGTAAGAAAACAAAATAAAAACCATTTGTCCGTTCAGTTTTTTATGCACGTGCACTTGCAAAAATTTATTATCAAAGTTGTTTTTGGGAATACAAATATTTATTAAAAGATTTTCTAAAATTATTTAGGAGAACGTTTCCTGACGATCTGGCCTAAGCAACCAGTGAAATGCGCATAGAAACAGCTTATCCTCCAACAATAAATTTCAGTATTTTTATCAATTATTAAAAAAGGGAATTAAGCACAACAAACAAAATCTTTTAATTATTTAATTATTTAAAATTTGTTACAAATCGAATACACATCCCGCAATCTGACAGACAAAAACTAGCCTACATGGGCATCCTAGTTCAGGTTTTAGTTCAGGTTCCAGCCAAAGATCAGTTCAAAGTTTTCTTGTTTTTAGTTCTACTTTTGAATCTCCGTCTGGTTTTACTCTTAGTTCAAGTCCTAGTTCAAGCTTTAGTTCAATTTTAAGTTCATGTTCCAGTTCAATTTCCTGTTTAAGTTTAAGTGGTAAACATATTCTAAGAGCAACATATTATGATAAGATTCATGATTGTAGTCAACATATTACGATAATTATTAAATCATATCATGTCCAAATATATTCGTAATCATACGTCATAGTATTTTTCCCATAATCCTAATTTGTTTTTATTACATCATATTATTATTTAATGTAATCATATTATTACCATGTCATAATAATAAGCAAAGAAGTAATCATATTTTACTCATGTCAATAATAATAAGTTAAGAAGTAATAATATTATTATCATGTTAATTATAATAATATGATGATTAAATCTAAAACCGAAAAATAGTTGTAATATATATTTATGCTTATTTACTTACTGGCAACCTTAAGGTAAAACTGTTACAGATATTTCTCATCATAATATGCTGCAACTTTAAACAAAATATTTTTTAGCGTATTCTTGTTGTATGTCGCAATTATTTATAAATTATTTTATAGAATTTTCACTCTTTTTCCTAAAATAACATAAAACAATGGGCAATATTTTTGCACCATTTTCAAACAATATTAAAATTTTTTTAGCATTGAACTTTTATTTTGTGACACTTTAAAAATTTTTTTTAACGTACTTAAAGTTTCTTTTTTTTTAATTTCTTTAAACTTGGTTTTTTATGAATAACAAATAATTCGATAGCACATGTAAAACAAACGACACAACTGATGCAAAATGATTTTACAAATGGTGTTAACAAAATATTATTAGAGTAAAGATATTTTGTTTGCATCTTACACATTTTATGAGTACACGTATAGAAAATGATCATGTTATGGCTATTTAATGTCATTAAATGATTGTGAGGAATATAATATTATGTTTTCAAAGTTATCATTATTTAGTTATTATACAAATAATTATTTTTCTGTGAACCAGACTTAAATTTACAATTGCGATAAACATTGACATGTTTACAGTAACTATAATACTGTTGATATTAAATAAAAATAACAATATTTTGTGTACGGCAGGGATGTCAGCGTCATACACAATTGTGTAAGCAAAACTCACATGTACGCTTACGCTCTTTTATTTTGCGAGCGTAAAATATAATTTTTTACTGCAAAACACTCTCATTCATAGGGCTATATCACACGGCCTGTTTTGAGGCCCCTAAACAGAAATAATATATTTATTATTTATTATCTTTGTTTATGTTTTGTTTTGATGATTGACAAATAATATCTACATTGTTTTGCATTTAAGCTAACGATATGTGTTTTGTTTGTGGAAAAAAATTATTTGATGTCTGTTAAAGGGTCCCTTTTTCTTTCGTTAAAAAGACGTACCTAAATGCAGAAATGATTAAGAAAAAAATAGCTACAAGAATTTGTTGGTATTTTGAGCTTGTAAAATTATTTTTCTTTCTGTACTAATCGCGTCGGTGGGTTTTTTTCTTTGAAAACACTTTTCTTAAGTAAGTAAAAATATTTAAAAAACTTGTTAAAAAAGTCTTGTTTTCCTACAATTTATGTGTAAACCTATACACATAAAAGCAAATGTGACAGCAGGTAAAATTTTTGGGTAATAAGATGTGTATTATTGATGTATTAATGAAACTTTATTGTTTAACGTCCACAAACCTAAAAAATGTTTTGTTGTTTCGAAACTGCAATTTTAATTTAGAAGATATTATTGGTAAATAAAAGTATATTTTTATAGGCTAGTAAAATCTTCTCTTTTGATCATGGCGGTTAATAATTATAGAATATTTTTAAATTTAATGGGGTTATTATTTGCATCGGTATGTGCAAATATTATTTTCATTGTTGGCATTCGCAAAGGTATGTTGAGCACAAAATTAAAAATATTGGAAAGAATTGTATAAGGTTGTAAAAAGACTTCAAATATTGTCAAATGCTCAATTTTTCCAAAAAATAAGCAAAGTTTCTGCAAAATGCAGGTTCCAAATTAAATTTATTTAAATAATAACTGATTGTGTCTGTCCATAACTCAACATTTTTCGATAATTGTATTATTATTAATTGCTCTAAAGTCTTCATAGCAAAATAGGTATGTTAATAAGGCCTCGTAATAGGCCTCGCAACCGCAGATTTCTCCCGCTGGGAATGTAAGAGACAAGAGCAATCGCACCAACACAATCATATTTGACACCACTGGTGTACGGCAACAATATATTGTTACAATAAACATAGTGTACTTGCCGTAATCATACCAAACCATATTTTTTCTCTGCGTGCGGATAAAACATATTTTTCGACGAAAAAAACATTTTTCGCAAACAATTTTTGAATGTATTATGTTCACTTTAACAACATGATTAACAACGGCAACCATATTATGGTAAAATTAGTTCTCCAACAAGAAGCTATAGCCATTTTATGGCTATGTTATGGTTAATAATAACCAGGAATGTGGAGTCGTTAGAAAAAAGTACTAACTAACTCCGACTACGGCTCCAAACGCTCAAATTTGTTAAGTGCGACTCCGACTCCGCCTCGGACTCACGACTCCTAATCTAACCTTGATGCTAAATGTATATGAGACTGGTCCTTATTTGACTTTAAACTCTTTTTATACCCACCACCACCGTGTCAAACATTTTTATTATGCATCTAAGATATAGCCATGTGCGTCCGTCTGTCCGTCTGTTGAAAACACGCTCACTTTCGAAAAACTCAAAAGATAAGAACAATTTTGGTGTCAAATTGCTTCTTGTTATCCTAAGCAGTTTAGGATTGAAATCCGGCAAAATCCGATCAGTAGGAACAGTATTGTGAATCAAAATGTATAACAACCACCCTAAAAAATTTGCAATTTTGTTAGAAAAATTAAACTAACTATATGACTAGAAATCATACTGTACATCTAAAACCGTATTTAATATTATTATCAAATTAAAATTTGATACGTCATAGTTTTATGGGACTAGAAATCACACTATCAAATTTCGTAAAAATCCGCACAAAATTTTCCATAGGCCCTAAAAAGCCTACTTCCGGAAAACAGCTTAGTATATTTAAAAACGTAATAAATAATGCTATTGTAATACAATTTGGTACGTCAAAGATTTATAGGACTAAGGGCTAATAAATCAAAGCAACGCAAACTCTCTTTTTTGGCTCAAAATGTGTTTAAGCCAACAAATCTATAAATCAGTAAACATATAAGACCTCTCTAAACGCATAAAATTGGGCGTTTAAACTACCGATACAGACCATATCAATTTGACAACATTTATCTTAGTGTTTCTTTTTAGACTACATATAATACATGGGACACTTTTTTACAACTGTTTAGTTTAAACTACATATAAATTTATGTTTAGTTCAACTAAACCAGCAGTTAAACAATAACTGATTTATTAGCCATAAAAATCATACTTGGTCCATAATTTACAATATAATGTCTAATATTATGTCCACTCTGGGAAATTATAGATCCCATATTTTAAGCAGTCTTCTGAAAACCACTTTAAACGCTAAAACAAATTTCACTACTGTATTGAAACTTGTTCCAATTAGATTTTTAATAACAGAAATCACTTTACAGGATTTCGTGTGTGTAGGTGCTGGACTACATCATGCTAGAAACACAACTGGGGTGAACGACGAAGTTCGCTCAACACGACGAATTTTTCAGTAAAAAATTCGTCGCATGAAGCACAATAATGACGTATAGCTAGCAGCTTTTATAAATGAGAAAGTTGATTGCTGTTTGCGCAAATAGCGAGAAATAGTGTGACCATATTAAAAAAAAATGCTTCAATATTTGAACGTAATCAAAAACACAACTAAAAACTATTTTTATAGCAAATTACTTTGTATATCTATTTTAAATGTTATACAATAAAAAAAAAACATTATTAAAGTAAAAAAGTAACTTTCTTTACTAAAATTCTGTTTTTTTAATACAAATAAACTGTTTCGTTATTCCTTTTAAATGGGAAAATTTGAATAGAATTCTCTCATCTTAAATGCATTTAGAATTTTCGGTTTGAATTGTCATCAGTTTTTCTCTACATCAAATTTATAATTATTATTTTTTAAATGATATTTTCCCCATTTTTTATTTATATTTTAGTAAACAAAAGTTATAATTTCGTTTCATATTTGCCATGCACTTAATTTCATTTGAATAATAAACTTTTAAAAACCATAAATTGTATAAAATGCTCATGTGTGCTGTTCTGGGCACTTTTAATGAAATTAAATAAATTTATGCAGAAAAAACTATAATTTTTTTATATTATTTTTTTTTTTGCAAAAAGTTAACATATTATGTGTCACAATATTGCTGAAAGGCTTTAGTTTAACATGGTTCCTTTTTTCAATTAAAAAAAAACTATAAATTCAAAAAAAATTTTATTGAAAATAATAAAAGTTCATAAACTTACCACTGCTCGACAAGCTGGACTCCGATAAATATCACTGGCACCTGATAAACTTTGGAAATATTTTTTTGTACCATAAACTGTATCCATTTTGATTTTGTTGAAATGTGTTTTTAGTTTTTTTTTTAGAAAAACAAAAAAATTATAGAAAAATTAATGTTTGTTTTAAAAACTTTAACGGCTTTTAATAAAAAAAAAAACGGGAAAATGTCACTCTTTTATCAGACCCAAACTTTATGTTGAACTTTTTTGTGAGTTTTAATTTTCGTTAAGCAAGAAAAATGTTCTGGATTTAAAGCAAAAAAAAAAAATGAAATAAATATTATTATAACGAAGAGTTGCATTAACACAGACATTCAGTGTTTTTGTTGCTATTGCTGTCTTTGCTGACATCCACGCCAACAAAAAATAAAAAAAAGCGATCAATTTTCCAAAGCTATTCCCATATTCAAAATATGTTCTCTGTTTTATGTTTTAATGTTCCTTTCAGTCTACTTTTTTTTAAATACGCCAACCGGAAAAAAGGAAAAAATTGTTTTTGTTTTCTTTTCACACTTTAGTATGATGATGCCAACTTTTGTTGCATGTTTTTTTAGGTGGCTGGTGGTTTTTGTGTTGGTAAAAATATTAGTAATGTGTTGCCACAACAAAAACACGCACACAAACACACACACACACAAATAAAAACGAAAAACAATGTTTAATTAACTAATGACGCTGCCACTGCTGCTACTGTTGCATTCAGTTACGAGTTGGTTTCTGTTGCCTCCCAGTTAGTTTGGTATCTTGCTTCTTTTTTTTTTTTTGTTGCAGTTATTTTGTAGCGCCACAGAATCTATAATGTTTAAATGTAATGGATATTGTGTTGCAAAATGATGAAGAACGATGAGGTTTTTGTTTTAGATGTTTTTTGCTTCATGTATTTCGTTTTTTTCTGTTGTCTATTTAAACAGAAAACAAAAACTTTATCAACATTGATCACTATTTAATAAATTGCCACATACACTGACACCGCAATTTATAGATAAACCTGGAATGGAATGAAAGACAAAAAAAACAAAATTGTTAAGTAATAAAAAAACTGTTAAAGATTAAAGCGAAAAATACTGAAATAGATAAATTTTGAAAACAGGACTTAAGCATAAAATCTAACTGCCTGTTTATCGATTAATGGATTAAGAACTTAACTAAATTACCAAAATAAGAAATTGAATTTTAATCGAAGGTAGAATCTGCTTTTTCATTTGAAACAATAGTTTGAGATAGAATCTATAGTGGAAACTAAATATAAAGTCTGGGTTCACACAATGAAAATTTTCTTACAGAAAGTCTGAGCTTATTAGCGAAATTGGTATTCTTCTTTCCTCTCTCACCAATAAACTGAGACTTTCTGAGAGAAAACTTTCATAATGTTAACCCAGACAAACTAAAACCGCAACCAGAACATGAGCTATAATTAAACTAGACAGAATTAGAACTAAACTAGAAAGAAAGAGTTGGCAACCATAAAGTGAAAACGGCATTTATTTTGCTTTCTTGAGAACATGTTTTTTTTCTAAATAAAAATAATAAAGCTAATAATAATTAAAGTTTCAATACATGTTATTTTGAATAACTTAAAACATAAAATATAAAAAATATAGCTGGTAAAGGTCGGCACAGCTTAAAAATAAACAAAGTATTTTGTGGACAGAGCAGTTTAGAAGTGGAGAAGAAGAAGATTTTATGCAGTGCGTTACATGCGAAAAAAAAACTTTCATGTAGCTCGTACTTCTCAAGATAAACCCAAATCCGAAAACTTGTTTAAGCCGGCGATATCCTATTCAGTCATACGAGTTGTCAAAAAAAATCGTTAGTGCTAATAAAGTATGATAGTGCGGCTTAAAAATAAATTAAGTGACAGATTTTTTTGACAAGTCTTTTTGACTTGCAAATGTTTATGAAAAATTTCATAAAATGATAGATTCTATGCGATTACAGTTGAATTTTCTCATAAAGTTTCTGAGTTATTTGAATTTGCATCTTCTTTGTGGGATAGTGTGGCATTGACAGCAGCTTTTGCAGACATTTATTTAACGACAGATAGAATTCCGTCAGATTTTCGTGTGAATGAATCGTACGATTATGTAAAGCATGAAAGTGAAGAGTTTATTTTTCCACTATACGATGAAAACAAGAACAATAGTGATGGTAGATCCGAACGAAATAAAAACAGAATTAAAAAAACATGAATAGCTGTTTGCTTTAAAGAGTCGTTAACTTTTATGTATAAACAGTTTAATGAAATATTGAAAGATTCTTCTTAGTTAAAAACAATTTACTTGTCTGTTCTTGAAACAACAACAAAACTACAAGAAGAAAAACGTAAATTTTTGATTGGCTTTAGAGTAGATAAATTATTTGCATGTTCTCGTATTCTTTTCGTTAAAATTGTTTAGTTAAATACATCAAATTCTTCAATGTAGAATGATGACGAAACCCATATCGAGGCATTCTGCTAGTTCCTTATAATTCTGTAAGCTGAGGGGAATTCAACAAAATGAAAACATGGGGTGTAATAGGAAAATAAATAATGCAATATTCTTCCTCTCTCTCTCTCTCTCTCTCTTGTTCCACGGGTAAATGCTTATATTTATTCTAAAATAAATACAGACACTGTACAATAATTAAGTATGAAAAAAATATGGAGGTGAATTGTAAAATTTACTTTTGCTTTATTGTCCTTATACAGTAAAAAATCAACTAATTCAAGTAGAGATACTTTTTTCAATAGAATTGTTTGACAGATCACGTGTGAGTCGTATCATGCTGTCATGTTATTTTTGTTCAGTATTGTTTGGCATTTCATAATGAGAAGACTTACGCCGAAAATTCACGCTCTGTGAGGAATGTGTTTCTTGCATTTCGCTCGCTCAACTTATGGTCAACAGGCCTACTGAGCGTACTATTCGCAACACCATCACCCATTTTGAGACCCAGCATTCATTATTGGATAATATTCGATTGTATAGACCACGTCCTGTACGCTGTGAAGAAAATATAGCGGCCGTAGCTGAGAGTGTACACGAAGACCGTGGAGAGTCGATTAGGCGCCGTTCACAGCAACTCGGACTGACGTATGGAACGACTTGGCGCATTTTACGTTGAGATCTTAAATTGAAAGCGTACAAAATACAGCTTGTGCAACAACTGAAGACGCTCGACCTTCCCAAGCGACATCGGTTCGCTCTATGGGCTCTTGAAAAGTTCCAAGAGGATCCGACGTTTTCGAGGCAAATTTGGTTCAGCGATGAGGCCCATTTCTGGCTAAATGGGTATGTAAACAAACAAAATTGCCGCATTTGGACGAAGAACAACCTGAAGAGATTCAAGAACTGCCACTTCATCCAGAAAAAACAACGGTTTGGTGTGGTTTGTGGGCCGGTGGAATCATCGGTCCATATTTCTTTAAAAATGATGCCGATGCGAACGTAACCGTCAATGGCGACCGTTATCGTGCCATCATAACCGACTATTTGATGCCTGAAATTGAAGCTCGTGACCTCGGCGAAATTTGGTTTCAGCAAGACGGCGTCACTTCCCACACATCGCATCAATCAATGGATTTATTGAGAGAACACTTCGGTGAGCCTTGGAGGAAAACATCACGCGTGTTATTCGCCAGTTACCAGTCGAAATGCTCGAACGAGTCATCGAAAAATGGACTCAACGGATGCACCATCTGCGACGTAGCGACGGCCAACATTTGATAGACAAATGGCGATTTCTTTTCTGAGAAATATGTTGCATAAATGGTACATGCTCTATCTCTTTTGTGTAGAGCATGTACCATTTATGCAACATTTTTCTCAGAAAAGAAATTGCCAATAGTCTTCAAAAAATAAATGCCAAAGAATGTTCTTTCAAATGATAATAAACATTCCCCATTAAATTTGAATTTTCTGTGTTTTTTCTTTAAAAAAGTAGGAAACCTTAAAATGGATCACGCATTATTATAAAAAGCTAAAAACTGAACTAGTTGGGCTCACTTTATATGCGATAGTTTGGTATATGAAAAAAATCTAAAGGTTCAAATAGTTTAAAGTAAAAAAATTTAAAAAAAAATTTCCAGCTAAATATTAGTTACTCTGTCAGCAGGGAAGTGGTGTAGTTGCTCCCAATGACCAATCTGATATCAATAAAATTTTAAAAATTATTAATGACACTGGAGTGGACTTGCAACCGGATAGTAAAGAGGAAGCATACTTTATAAAAAAAAAACAATGCTGCTGCTGACAGAAATGGAAAAAAAGTAATTGAAGTTATATTTAATTCGAAAATCGAAAGAAAAATTCATGTCAATAAAACCAAAATTATTTGAAAAACAATCCAAAATTTTTATTAATGATTTTTGGAGTTGAGAAACATTAAAGTGCTGTTCTCACAACACAAACGATTGAACGTGTATTTAAATATATACGAAAAGCACTCAGTTTTTTGTGTGTTTTTCATATAAATTTTAATACTCTTTCGATCACTGATATAAAATAGTTGATATAAAATAGTTTTGATTCTGGTGTTTTTTTATATTTTGTTTGCAGGGCGCTTTCAATTCGTTTTAGTTGTCTCTTAAATTCTTCTCTTTTAATTCAAATATTTATTTATGGCCTATTTCCGATGTGCGACAGTAATTTTTCTTTCGAACAACTTCATTTAAAACAAAAACTAATTCTTAAATCTTTTTTTTTTGTCTTAAAAGCAGTTGTACGAGAGAAAGAATTCTTTCGCACATCGGAATTATGCAGTTATATTTTTTGTCAGCCTGTAAGATAATTCTCACTTTTTTAATAAAACAAATGATAAAGTGGTCATTGCCTTTCTTTTCAACTTCCTCCTGTAACTTATTCTTCTTCTTGTGTTTAAATATTACCAGACTTAACATTTTTTACTAGTTTAAATTGTATGTTTGCTCTTAGGAAAGATGCTAGCTATTTTTATTTTTTATTTTATTTTTTGTCTAACTATTTTCAAATGCTTGTTAAACGGTATGGCCAGTGGACAAACAGGTTTTTTATTTACTTAACAAATTAAAAAGAAAAAAATTTTTCAAGTAAATGTTTAAATTGTTTATTAAAGAGAGAATCAAGAGATGGAAACGAAAATGAAATAAAAATTGGAGACTTGTATTTTGTTGAGAGTTTTTTTTTTAGTATTTTTTAGATAAAAGTGAAAAAATTTAATTTTTTTTATTAAGTTGATATGAGAATTCTGAAATTCTGAATCTTAGAAGTTTTTATGTGTAAAAGACTTGTAAATAAATTTAAATGAAAATTGAGTTGAAGTAATTTTTCAAGTTTTTTTTACAGGAGTTTAAATTTTAGATAAATAAAGACAGACACTTTGTGGTAAACACAGAAAATGAAACATTTTTATATTTTTAATGGGATTTTTTTTTAACTAGATAAAATTTGATAAGTATTTTTTAGAAGTGCACTGAGACGACAAACCAAGTCATTCTTACTTTAATCAAGCCGAAGCGGTGGCAATAGTACGGTTAGTACGGATTTCCTTAATCAACTACAGAATGCTTAAATCAAGTACGAATTATTCAAGTAGCAAATACTTAACTTGGTCATATTTAATCCCTGATCCGTACTTCAAATAATCAGAAAACAGGATTGACTTAATTAAAAGTGATATAAAAATTAATCTCAAACTGTGCTCGATTCAAGAATTTCTAAGTTGGTTAAATCTCGACTCGTACTTGAAATAATCCGAAAGTAAGATTAGTTTCTAACCAACATAAACACTTACCCCAGAGAACAAAAGATAAAGAGTATAGTATTATTTACTTACCCCTCCAATAAGTAATTTTATTAGAATTAAAGTATAAATCAATTTTAATTCCAATCCTGTTTTCCATTTTCAAGCATTGAATTATACTTGAATTACACTGGAATTCAATAACATACTCCAGTAAAACGGATACTGTAAATCCTGTCGGACATAACAATGTAAATGCTGTGTAATTCAAGCGTTGAATTACTCTGAAATTCCAGTCTCAAACACGTTATAATTACACTTGAATTCAAGCACTTAAGGCAAGTATAAAACCAACCTATAAAATCAAGCCTACAATTCTAATGGAAAATAAATTAAAACTACTAAATTTGTTGTTTTCGGTTTTTTTAATTTATTAAAAGAAATATCTATTAAAATTAAGTATAAATTATAGAATTAAAAATGTTTAAAAGAATTTTAGTAGGTCGTCTAATGAAATATTTTAAAATTAGGGAGCCTAGTTAATACGTTAATAGTGACAAGTTAACATCAAATAAGTTGAAGTCGAACTCTTAAAGCATCAATAGGCAGCCATCTACATCGAAACTCCAAAAGTGGCGAGAATTGATATAATGGGAAGTCTCAGGGTATAAAAAAAACTTCAACTTATTTGATGTTAACTTGTCACTATTAACGTATTAACTAGGCTCCCTAATTTTAAAATATTTCATTAGACGACCTACTAACATTCTTTTAAACATATTTAATTCTATAATTTATACGTTTTTATAATGGATTTCGAACCGGTTCGTATATTTTTCAAAATTTTTTCTTAAAATATTTATTTTTTTTTTGATAGCTTAAGCAATACAAAAGTAAAACTAACAAATAGTTTCAAACATTTTTGTATGAACTGGAATATTACTTGAAAATGGGGCATACATTAAAGCCGAATTCCATTAATATTTCGAGCACTTGAGTTTTAAAAATTTCCGTGCTTATTGGGCCGTTACACATGTTTGTTCCACTCTCGTTCCGCCCTTTGTTTACAGAAGAATTGTCAACTACAAGTCACTTGCAGCATGTCCGATACGGTTTTCGCAATAATTTTACTTTGAATATTTTTTGTATATAACTAAATAATTTTAACAAATGGAATATGGGAATTATTGCTTTTTATTTTACTTTTTACACATGAAAATAATCTGTATTTTTCTTCTTGTAGTGTTTGTTGTTGTTGTTTCTTAACAAAGCAAGCAAATCGTTTTTTGCAAGGTCTTAACTGTTATAAATTTCATCGTGAATTAGTTAAGGAATAAGTATTACATTGTAACTGTTATTCGGTTTTCCTTATTATAATTATTATCTCGCAATTTTTATTTTTTTTTATTGCATGATAATAATTATTGATAAGGAAAAAAAATATTTGTTTCAAATAACTCTTATTTCTTGATTTTTATTTATAGATTATTTCGATAATAGTTACTCGAAAGACAGTGAAATAATAATTATTCGTAATAGTTATATTAATAATAAATAATTATAAATGTACACGTTTTGATCAATATTGTAAAATGCGCGATTATAATTTTGTTATTAACAAGCCCTGTCGTATGCATTGTATCGTCGTATGTAGTAAGTTTTCTGACGTATTAAAAATAATATATGACAGTTTGAAGTAAACAGTTTTTTGACTAAATTTATTTTTTACTAACGAATTCATTTTTTTTAAAGCAATTGTATTTATAATGAAAATATGAATAAAAAGTAACAACTGTTTTAATATTGGTTCTTCACTTAAAAGAACTCTGATTAAGCTTTACAAACATAATAAGTGCCAATTTTTCGTCAGATAGATTGCATCTTTGGTCATTCAAAATCATACGCAAAGCGGAACAAGCTCTTTCAACGGTTACCTGCGTAGCTGGAACAGCGTGGATAATAAACGCAATATTTTAATTATTATTTGTAAAAATTTATTAATAACTATTAAAAACCAATTTTTAAAATATAAATTGGAAAATAATAATTATCCATAACAAATACTTTTTTTGTTATGCATAACTATTTCAAAGCAATAAATAAAAATATTAATTGGATATTAATCGTTATTTGCAATTAATTGCTTTTTAAGTCGTTCATAATAATTATTAACCAGTTTTTAAAAATATTCCTCAAAATGGGCAATTTTTTCGATTTTGGAAATGAAGATAATGGTTAATATGGGTCGTTGGTTTTTTGCCTTCTTTTGTAGTGGTGTTGTTGTTGTTTCTACAACAAATTTTTACAAACACATACGTATGCACGCATGTTGGTTTTCGAAAGTTATCCCATTTTTGATTGTTTTTAGTACTCTTCGGTGATATTCGTACTTGAATTTTTAAGAATGACTCGTACTTAAGTAAGGAGAACAAAACTTAAATTTAATACGAGTCTTTTCTTTCTGTGTGTAAAGTCTTTAATGAATATTTGGTTTGTTATTATCTTTCGGGTTCTAAAATGACTTCAACAATTTTATTTATTCAGTAGTTTATTTTAAAACTTATATTAGCTATCTTTACAATTTTATGGTTACCTACAATATTTACTTTAACAATCACAAAATTCTGTGATTATTTAAATTTTTTGTTTTAATTTAATTATTGTTCAAGCATTTCATATCCCACCACTTAATTATTCTTTTCCCACTCAGTATCATTTTCATAAACTTATTTCATTACAACTTTCATTCTCATTTAAATTCTAAAAAGTAATTAAAATAAATTATTCAAGAAAAGACTAAAAAATACTTCAAACCAAAAAAAATCACACTTTAAGCATACTGTACCACAAGTTGTTCACTGTGGAGCAAAATATAAAGTAAAAAAGCCGCAGCAACAAATTAAAATGCATAAAATCATTTACTACATTGTGGATTCTTAATGGGCAAAAGTAAAAGTTTTACTGGTTTCTTAAAAGAAAAAAAAAATATATACAAACAAACAAAAACCAAGTAAAATATTTAAAACATTTATTTGGAATATGCCACAGAAACAACACAAATTCATAAAGAACTCGAATATTGTAAAGTAAATAACAAAAAATCTTTATGTGATTACAAAAAAAGAATAAAAAAAGAGACACAAAGAAACTAAAGAAGAAGTAAAAAAAAAAACAACAAAATTTCACTGTCATTATAACTTGGTCAGTTAAAGTTGGAGGCGGTTTTTATTTCCTCAACTGATCCGAATACTGAAGAGCAACAAACAATATTGTAGTTGTAGTTGTTTTGGCTGGTTGTTATTGTTTTATTTTTTCGAATTACTTTCAACTGCTACAAACAAGACTATAACAATCAAAAGGAAAACAAAAAAAAATTTGTGGAAAAACCTAAAACAAGATAGTGTTAACCTGATTTGCATACCCTGGCTTAAGTAGAATTATGTATGTTTGTATAAGAGTTTGATTATACACACTCTTCTACTTATAAAGTCAAAGTCATACTATCGTATAAGCATTTGTGTATTTTTTTCAGAAGAAACCTGCTCATTTAAAATCATTAAGATGAATTGTATGCTTAATTTTATGCTTAAGACTTTTATTTATAAGACTATTTTCGAAAAAGACAATTTTTAATAGAAATTGTTTGTTTAGCAAATGTATAATATAAAACTTATATGTTGTTCACGAAATGCGGATTATCAGGCTATATGATTAATAAGTTATATTAATAGCAACAATATAAAAAATTTTAAAAATGTATTTTGTTGTTGGGAATATAACTAAATAACCATATAATCTGATAACCAGCGTTCCGTGAACAACCAATTAGTATTTTCTCTAGCAAATTTTCAGTACAAACATATTTTGTCTAAAAATATCTCAGTATAAGACTATTTTTTATAGAAAAGTTTTAGTAGATACAAATGTGTTATAGAAACTATAGTATAAGACTATTTTTTATAGAAAATTTATCGAACAACTTTTTTTTATATTGAAAATTTTAAGTATAAGACTATTTTTTGTAAAAAAAATCGGTTTAAGTCTTTTTTATATGGAAAGTTTACCGGAGATATTATGTACTAGAGAAACTTTTTCATATAGGATCGATTTCTACAGAAAATTTGCAGTATAGAAAATGACCGGATAAGATAATTTATTTATGGAATATTTTTAGTATACGACAATTTTGTAAAAAAAAATCAGTATAAACCAATTTTCAAGAGAAAATTTTTCGTATAAGACTATTTTAAAAATACAATGGAAAGTTTTTTATGAAAAAAAAGTTCATTATAAAAAACACAATATTTAAAAAATAGTTTTATACGAAAAATTTTCTATAGAAAATAGTCTTGTACGGACTTTTTTTTTCACAAAATTGTCTTATATTAAAAATGTTCCGTAAAAAATTATTTTATTCGGTAAATTTTGTATAGAAAAAAAGTCTTATACATAATTTGTTTTAGAAATCGATCGTTTAAAAATATTTTCTATACTAAAATTTTAGTACAAGATTATTGTTTCTGAAAAAATGTTTATATAAAATTTTATTCTGTTGAAACTTCACCGCATACAACTATTTACTATAGCGAATTTTCGTATAAGACTATTTATATATCTATAAGCAGTTTTTCGTATACCACAATTTTCATAAAATACCGTATTTTATAGAGTTTTTATTGATTAAAAACTTTTAATAAAAAATTATTTTCCATAGTAAATTTTGAGCATAAATCTATTTTAATAGAAATTTTTTCATACAAGACTATTTTCTATAGAAAATTCACCGGATCAGATTATTAACTATATTTTCATTTAATACTATATTTAATACAGATTTTTTCTAAATACATATTTTTTTCTATAAAAAAAAAAACTTTCAGTATAAGACTATTTTCTATAGTAAAATTTTAGCACAATTTTTAGAGAAAATTTTTTGTATAAAACTATTTTATATTGAAAATTTTACGCATAAGAAATATAAAATTCAGCTTGTGAAATAATTTTCTTTGTAAATTTTCTCTGTAATACTTCGAGATTGTATAAAATATTTTTCTATGGAAAATTTTCTTTAAAAAAGTATTTTCCTTAAAAATTTTTTTGTATAAATCTTTGATCTATTGTTAAAAAACTTATAACATTATAAACTCGCAATCCCAAAAAGCCACACCATTTTTTAATACTCCTCTACTGACAGCGAAAAATCAATTTTTGTAATTTGTTCAAGTTTCCTAAAAAAAGTAACTTCTTCATTTATTTGGTTTTCTTAACTCGACAATAAATATTCAATATCTAAATGATTTAAAGCTGAATACTTTAACCCAGGTATTCATTATTCTTCCTTTTTTCTTAAATGTTAAAAAAGACAACATTGGCTGTATATCAATGCTAAACATACCTTTGAGTATAAATTTTAACACTCACATCTGCTTACACACACCAAACCATATTTAAGTGTTTGTGAGTTTTTACACTTACTAATACACATACGTAAACAATTACACAGTTTTGTACATTACTACACAGTTTGACACTGAAGGCAATCGATCAAAACGAATCAATACATTTGACATATAAAATGATGACTTTGCTTTATATTGCTGTAGGAATTGTTGTAAGATGTTGTTGAGAAGAGTAGAAAAAGAAGGTACATCGGGAGGATTGATGACAACAACAACGTAAACGATATATTGCAAAATGTGCAATTATAATTCATAAATACAAACATGTCACAGCCATACACATTCAAACACTTACAAGGAGTTTCACCTTTAACTGTGGAGGTGGTGGTAAATTTTACCCTCTCCTTACATTTTTTTTTTTTAAATACTCTCTTCCATTGCTCTCTACAAATTTAATTTTCTTAGTATCTTCTGATATCGTGATCGTCGTTATTCACTTATGTTTTGGCTGAGCTCGACTTAGCACGAGCGGAGCTACGGACATGCTGGTGTAAAAATTACCACCCATCATCATTTACGTAATTTTTTCTTTGAAAATATTTTACCACCACGTCAGCGTTAGCGTAAGTATTTAGTAGAAAAAAATTTACCCCACATCAAAATTAAGGTAATATTTTCATTGAATTATTTTTACCACTCGTTCGTTTTTATGTTAGTTAAAAATATTTTTTATGATGCAAGCTTAGCTCAGTGCGCTTTGCCACCCTAATTAAAATAAAATAAGTACATTTTATTAAATACGGGTCTCGTGCATTGTTTAGGAAGCTGTTTGTACCAAGTTTGAATACTCTTACTGTTACAATTCTCTAGTTATACAGAAATCTATAATCTCTTTGTATTGGAGGTGCCACACCCACTTCTCTAGTCCCGCCCATTTTTGTATAGGTTTTGTTTATTGATAACCCAGCTGTGTGTACCAAATATGGACAATTTTTCTCTTACTGTTCATTAGATACAAAAAATTTATTTTGTGCCACGCCCAAATCTCTAATCTCACCCACATTTTGTCAGATATTGTGTATTGCTAACCAAGATGAATGTACTTAATTGCGAAACTTTGACTCTTCTTCAGATATATAGAAATCTATAAGGTCTTTGTATGAGAGGTGCCATGCCCACTTTTCCCGCCCAGATTTTGTCAGATGTTGTGTATTGGTAACCAAGATATTTCGACCAAAGTTTGAAGCTTTAGCTTTTGCCGATTTGCCTGCAATGTAGTAAGCCAATGTGTATGGAATTCAGGTTTTGATGAGTAAAAAACCTCCAAATGGTTGACCTGTAGTTTCTGCACCTAATTATTTTTTTCATGATCTCTTTTAGTGCATACATTTGGCTGTGAAAAAAATGCCCGTTAAGTTTTTGTTTTTTTTTTTTTCAATCTTATTTTTTTGATGAGTTTTTGATATATCGTTTTTGTATATTAAAAAAAGGTTTGTGAAGTAAAGTACCTGTTTCGTTTAAACAAATAAAAATAATTTTTGATTTCTTTATTTGTTGTAATAAAAAATTTGGTACCTTATTTTTCAAGAAAAAATAATTATAAATAAATATTTTTAACTAAATTTTTTTTAGTAAAATTTATAGGGGTAAAATTTAGCACCACGTCATTAAGTATATCCCAAAATTTCACCTCCACAGTTAAAGGTTAAATGCATAAATAGCAGGGATGGTTAAAAAAGTTATTTCAGCTTTTTTGAAATTTGGTAATAATTTAGCTTAATACGTTCGATACATCGATATATCGATATTTTTAATTAATAAATATCGATACTCTTAAAAAATACAAGGGGCTAATTCTTACAGTCGTGCTCGAATACTTTTTCGGTTTTATTTCTAATTCGTTCAGTCGATATAATTTTTTCATTGTTGTGATAACTGAAATTAATGCTATATAACACTGATGAAATAATTTATATTCGAATTGAAAAAGTATTCGATCACGACTGCCAGAATTAGCCCCCAGATTTTATCCGTTTCCGCCCCAAAAGGACCGAATTTCAGAAAAGTACCAGAAGCCTGTCCGCTTATTTTTTTAATGAATAACGACAAGTATTTAATTTTTTTATTTCATTTGATGTATGAGAAATGTGGTAAGCGAATTTACCCGTTTTTAGCGTTTTTTACCCCTTAACTTTTCGAATTTCCAAAAATACCGTTTAAGTGGATCGATTTGGCGAGAGACCAACCGCAGGTCCAAATTTCCACTTTGCGATGACAGATAAATAGTTGGAGAAAAATCAATAAAAAAAGGTACGATTTGCACCCCTTTAACGTTCGAATTTCGAAAAAGTACCAAATTGGTATTTCTATTTTTGAAGTAACAAAATTAGGTACCGCGTAAACTTTTGAATTTCGAAAAAGTACCATATTAGCATTTGTAATATTAAGATAAGTAACACATGTAAAATAATTTTTATTTCTATGTGTATTGGATTAAAAAATAGATTTGGCACAAAAAGTTCCAAACTAAAAGTTTTACCCGTTTACTCCCCAAAAGGTCCGAATATCAAAAAAGTACCAAGCACCAGTTCATTTTGTTTTATTATAATTTATGAACAACAATTAGTATTAAACTAAAAAGTACAATTTAAATTAAAAAAATACCATTAAGAGAACGAAAAGGTACCAAAAATATCCCTCTAACAGATTCTCATTAACACAGGACCTCGAATGTTTACTTTTATGTTTGTAGGTCCAATACTAAGGTAAAGTCAAAAATAACCTGGTGAAAAACAATAAAAGGTTCCTGTAATTGATTCTCATCCGCTCAGGACATTGCATGTTTGATTTTGTATTTTTAGGTCCAATATTGACGAAAAAGTACCAAAAAGATCTCTCCTACAGATTCTCATTTAATCGGGACCTTGCATGTTTAATTTTATGTAAATACGTCCAATACTAACAGGAATTCAAAATGTATCAGTTAAAGATCAAAGAAGAACAATAAAGCCCTCTTACAGACTCTCATTCACTAGGAATGTTGCAGGTTTAAATAGATTATTTTCTAAAAACTTTTGCGTTCGACCCTCTAAAACACTGGTTCACAAATTGTTTACTTTTTGCCATAAATTCAAAAATGAGATGCGTTCTAGGATGAATGGGAGCTGCTGAACACAAATATGGCATTCGATTAGTTTTCTCAAGAAGCGTTAAGTGTTAACAGAAAATTTAATTTATTTACATAATTAAATTTTTTTTCGAAAATGTAATATTTTTTCTCTTTGGTTTTTAATTTTATGAGACGATGCCCTTTCACGAATTTGCATCCAGCAGTAGTCACTAATTCCAATGACCTTCATAACGCTTTTCCATTACTGAACGATTTTGGTGAATCTTTCTCCTTATTCGTCATAATGAAATGAGTATTAATAGTTGTAAAGAAAATGCATTCATTCATTCATTAAGACTTTAAATAATACTGATTTATTTGATATACACCGATTAATTACTCGTTAGTTAATCGGTTAACTTAATCGGCTACTACCCGATTAACTGATCGGTAAATTTAAAATTGCATATTTTCGATTAACGATTAAACCGGTTAATTTCAGTCGATTAACCGATGTAACAAAATTTTTTAAGTTTTGTAGTATTTTAACATATTTTTTTGTTTAACATTTAATTGTTTGTTTTGTCCCATATACAAAAGGTATGTGCTTAGAAAATATTTTTTCATACAAACTCTTCATTTTAAATAAATATTTACTGTCGACAGCTTTTTGTTTCACGTACTTTTTATATATGCGTTTAGTTATTTGTTTTTAAAGAACTTCGTTTAGTACAATTAGAAGTGCTAAAAATTAAAAGAAATCAAAACAGGCCTCAAATGACATAATGGAAGATTTTATATGTTTAGAAAAATCCAGGAAGAAGACTGAGAAATTAGATATTCTGTAATCTGGATGGCTTATGATTCCTTCAACATCTACGATGCATGAAAAAAATGTTTCAAAGTAAAGTTTTATCAAAACTAAAGAAAATAAACGCATAAACCTTAAACATTTAATCCAAATTATATTCATAAAAGTTTATTTTATAAGATCTTCTTAATCTATTGAAATAACTAATATTATGATCTTATAGATTATTTTTTAATTAATACATAGTACGTATTAATTAAAAAATATGTATTACATGGGTAATTCCATGTCAAATCGACCAAGAGTGGGACCCGACCCTTCTCGATTTCAATGAAATTTGGTGTGAAGGTTCCTTTCATCCTGTGAGGAACATATATTAACGAAAAAAAATTAAGAAAAATTTTTTTTTCAAAAGTTACGTCATGTTCAATATGTCATAATTTCGCCGAGTTAGCCGAATTTGTTGAGCTTACTTCTATGTCATCTTAAAGAGAAGACTTGGGGCTACAAACAATATATAAAAAAAAAAATTATTTTTAAAAAAATGTAATATCTACAAAATAATTAATTTTAAAAATCGACTAAGTCAAAAACCTAATTTCTTTTTTGTCTGATTTTTTCTTATGTAATTCCACAAACTGTTCTTTAAAAATCCTGAAAGTTTGAAGGAGGTGTTTTTTTCCTTTTTAAGATATGATTTTTTTTCTTTTGCAACCTGTAAAAAATAATCCTAAAATAAAATTTTATATTGTAATTTTGAACAATAAGTGATGGCGATGCCCAAGATATTAGAGAGAGCAGTGATGTTGATCCACAGCCGCCTGCTAAACGGCAACTGGCCAAATCATTAATTTAATTTAGTTAATTTTTTTACTTAAAACTTTTTCTAACTAACATTTCAAAATTATATTGGTTTCCGTATTTTTATAATTTCTTTTTCAATGTTTCTTCAAAACCAACACTGAACAAAATTTGTACATAAAAAAATGAGAAGTAAATTAATATTAAGCTGGAAAACGCAAGTTTTATATTATGATTGTTTTCTTTTCAAATGAAATTTATTGAAAAAACTGAGAGGCATATTATATATTGAACAGAAAGCAAAAAAAGACTTAGTTTTGTGGAAAATATTTTCAAAAAGCATGAAAAACAAATAATTTTTCCAACATTTTGCTTCATAAGCAAAAATTTAATTGTTGCACAGGTCTCTAGCAATAATTTGGCCTTTACAGATTTAAAAATATCAATTAGTCGACGAGTTATAGGCAAAAAAACCATATAAACAGTTTGCTGAAAATCGGCATTTGACTGCAAAGGTTGAAGGTCGATCAAAAAAAATTGTAACAAACGCCGCGATACGGGTCTTCTAACTTAGCCTCTATTTTCACCCCTCACTCTCAGAATCGACCTAACTTTTGCTAACCTGAATTTGTTCTACAGTGTTATTAAATTCGTTTTTCGTACTGTTAAAATTGAGTAAAAATATATCTAATTATATTACAAATAACTTAATTTTTTAAAATTTATGTTTGTTATTCAATTGTACTTATTTATATTGTTATAGATATGCTGGTAAATAAAAACAAATTAATAATTAATGTAAATTTCATTAATTTAAAAATTTCATTTATATAAAATGTAAATGATCTGTTTTTATATAAATTTTTAGCTGTTTAAATTTAATTTTCTGTTGAATTTAGCTTCATAAAATTTTGAGTGTATAAATTTCATAAAAACTTCTATTTAAAAAAATGATAAAAAAAATCTGCTTATGGACAAGAAAATATGATAAAAAGCAGTTTGCAATTCCCCAACTCAATCTACTAAATCTAGCAGAAAATATTTACCATTTTGGTATATTGCAGTATAGATATTGGCTGAATGAGAAGAGCGATATCTATGCAAATGTTTAAACCTTGTACAACTCAAATAACCTGTTCTCAAGATTTTCCGAAATAACTACAACAACTGCAGAAAAAGCCGATTTTCGCGAATATCTCGAAAGCGCTTCTTGAGAAAAATAAATAAATGCCATATTCGTGGTCAGCAGCCCCAATTTGGTTTAGAAAATATCTCATTTCTGAGATAATTTTTTTTTTTTTTTTTGTGGCATAGTGTACACTGAGTTTTTATGATGAACTGTGTTAGTGTAAACTTGTAATTTACACTGCATATTTCGAAGTTGTTTCCCCCTAAATTCATTCTTTTAGTTTATTTTATTTTTAGCATTGAAGTTGCATCTACTGTAACCGGCAGCAACTCATTTGACATTAGACATGACACGACATCAATTTCATCAATTTTCCTGTTTAACACACCCGCAAAAAGCAAACTCCAAGCCCAATAACTCCTACCATTCGAAAACGTTTCAACAAGATGAGTTAAAGACGGAACTTTGTATGTTTATAGCACTCACTCACATTGACGCATCAGCATTTCAAAACTGAAGATTTATACTCGTTAGAGAATTTTCATTCGCACACAAGCACATGTTCCTTTAAATGTGTAACCGTATGTTGTAGATATGTGGTAAATCGAAAATTGGCAATGATATAGCGAAGCTATTGGAGAGATAATTTCTATATTGAGCAGAGGGGAATACACAAAAAAAAAAAATAAAGAAAAAACTAAATGTCTTATTGAAAAGTTCGTCTTTTGGATTTTTTTTCGTGTTAACAGCGTAAAATGTGGAATGAATAGAATAAATGATTGTTGGCGAACAAAAAAAAAATATTTGAGCGAAGAATAAGAAAAAATACGAAGACGGTACACATAGACAGAGAAAAGCCTTAGAAAAATAGTTCTATAAAAATTTGTCTTCTACAAAGAATTTTCTATAAAAATTTTCTTTGTACGAAAAATTTTCAGAAGATAACTGTTATGCATCTAAAGTTTTTCATTAAAAAAAAGTCTTATATAGGCAATTTTATAACAAAAAAATCTTACCCAGAACTTTTTTTTCAACAAAAGTCTTATACAGATTTATACAGATGGAAAATTGAAAAATTGAGATGGTACTGACCACCAAGCAAAAGAGTACTTTAATAAACACTTTGGTACTTTTTAAAAAAACATAATTTTTTATTTAAAACTATACTAAAAAAACACAAAAATTTAAAAAAAAAATTAAACATTAAATTAATTAATTTTTATATAAAAAATATAAAAGTTTGCTTAACAAACTAAAAATTAATACATTTTAATATAAAAGTACAAGCAAATGCAAATGTCATTACACACAGAAAAAAAAGCAATGTAAAATCATCTAAAACGGGGTGGATTTGACATTTTTCGGTGGCGATTTTGCTTAATAGTTACTTCATGTTAATTTAACATGATTTCACAATAACTTGAGAGCAACATTTTTTCTTTTAAAATAACTTTAATTCATATCAATAAATTAATTCATGACATTGATATTGATATAACACTACGAATCATGTTGAATGAGAGTTATTTCAAGTTGAAACAATATAGATTTAATGTAGAATCAATTTAATTTGAGTGTGAAATAATAGTGAGAAGAGACAACATATGTTTTTGTTTTAGAATAATTGTTTTGTTTAGAATAATTGAACTAGAGAGGGGGGGGGGGGGGGGGGGAAATGTTATTATTTATTTTCCTGATGCACATTTTTCACGTTATTGTTTATAGAAGCACTCAAAATTAAAAGACACCAGTAGAAAATTTTATGTATTTAACTAAAAATTTATAGCAAAAAAAAAAAGAGAATTTTTCTTCCTTTTATAAATATTATAAAATATGAAACAATTAAAATGTATGTTTTTCTTCTTGTAGTGTTGTAGGTGTTTCCACACAAAACACGTAAAGCATGATTTTATTGATTAAATATTGAAAAAATATTATTTTAACATTTTTCATTTAAAATTATAAGAAACAATGATAATTTTAAATAAAGCCGTACTTTTGCAAAAATTTACTATGATTTACAATCAACATTGCACCTTGTTAATTTAGCATTTGCTTTTTTGCTGTGTATAGGTCTGTTCATATACTTCCTAGAAATGTATTAATTTTTACCCAACGGAAGCAGCCTCCATTTTTTGCTAAGTTTCAGAGCATATTTTTATTTTCGTTCTTAATTCCCGAACAAAAAGTTGATTACATATTTTCTATTGGTATTCAAAATATGTTTGTTAACTATTGGTGAGTAAAAATAGTAAATACATACTATGTTATACTCTTATCGAATAGTAGTTCAAACGCATTCAAAATGACATTGGTGCTTGAAGAATATCCACATTTTTTCAACAAATATATTGTTTGTGTACACCGTATGTTATAGTCACGTAGAATATATTATCAATGAGTCACCCTGGAAAGCATAAAAAAAGAGTACTAAAACTGACGTGGGGGTACTGTGGTATTTATAGAAAGAAAAAGTACTGAAAATAGTACCAAAGTACGGAATCTTCCATCACTGGAACAGAATTAAATTATTTAATATAGAAAATGTTATATAGAAAATAGTCTTGCTCAGAACGCTTTGTGTAGAAAATATTCTCATGCAGAACATTTTTTAAGAAAATCGTATTAATGCAAATAGTTTCAGATAATTCTCTTCAGAATATTTAAGAATTTTTTTAACAATAATTAGAATGGTGGTTATTTTATTGAAATGTTTATGGTTTTTTATTTTTTTAAATCAGGCCTAAGTTCATTAAACTTAATTTTCATTAAATAACCTTTATGATTTTAATAAAATTTTAATTTTCTAAAGAAACTGGTCTTACATTGAACATTTTCTACAAAAAAATTATCTAATATAGAAAATTTTCTAGTTGCTTAGGAAAATAATAAAAATACATAGAAACTTTTATAGAGAAATTACTATTATGCAATACGGTTAATAGAAAATAATCCAACACTGAATTTTTTTTAAAAAAAATATTTTACAGAAGATTGTCTATAAAAAAAGGCACACACACACAAAATTGTTTATATGAAAATAGTCTTATACAGAATATTTTCTTTAAAAACGTCTTATACAGAAAATTTACTATAGAAAATAATTTTTTACAAAACAATTTATAGAAAGTAATTTTATACAGTACATTTTAATTACAGAAAACAATTTAAGCAGAAGATTTTCTATAGAAAATACTCCTACTCAGAAAACTTTTCATATAAAGCATTTGTTATTTCTTTAAAAAAAAATAGTCTTAAACGGAAAATTTTCTAAAGAAAATAATATTATACATTAAAATTTATAGTTAGACAGTTTTTTTATAGAGAAAATCTCTTATAGAAAATAATTTAAATAGAAATTAAAATTTTTTTATTTTTTCGAATTTATTCTATGAGTTTAATTTCAGTTATGTATTTTTATAAAGCTTTTTGTAATAGTTCTATTCCTTCAATTGTTAAGAATGACTTTAAACAGAAATTTTTAGAAAAAGGTTTCAACAAGATTAAAATGGAACTATGTGTGTTTTCAGCACTCACATTGACGCATCAGCATTTAAAAACTGAAAATTTATACTCGTTAGAGAATTTTCATTCGCACATAAACACCTGTTCCTTTAGATGTGTAAGCGTATGTTGTAGGTATGTGGTATATCGAAAATTGACAATGATATAGAGAGTATTGAGCAGAGGAGAAATTGTCCTACACAGATATATCTATTTGTATACAGAAATATTCTTCAATAAATGATCTTATATGGAAAATATTCTTGCACAAGGAATTTTTGATATTATTTTATGAAGAAAATTTACGACAGAAAATATTCTTAGACTAAGAATTTTTTTTTTTAGAAATTAGTGTTATATAGAAAATGTTCTGTAGAAACTATTCTTGTATAGAATTTATTCGAAAGGAGACAGTTTTATACATAATTGATTTATATAAGATAGTCTTATATAAAAAATGTCTGTAGAAGACAATCTAAAAGACTTCATATTTTCAATAAAATTTCTAATTCAAAATAGTCTGATACAGAAAATTTTCTATAGAAAATAGTGTGATACAGAAAATTTTCTATTGAAAATAGTGTGATACAGAAAATTTTTTATAGAATATAGTCCTGAAAAAACTTTTTGTTAGAAAAAAATTGATAGAAATTTATTTTTAAGAAGGAGATCTAAAAAAATTAAATTTTAATAGAAAACAGTCTTATACTCGTAATATATACTTTCTGTGCAAAATTGTCTTGTATTTTAGTTTGATTTTATTTTAAAAATTTGTGCAGGACACATCGGAGGAATAAATGCAGCATGAAAGGCATTCGAGGAAGGCATAAACAGGGAAAACGGAGAATCTGGTGGAAAGAGCAACTGGAAGAAAACCCTTAGATCCTTGGCGAATCGAACTGGAGTTTCGATTTCTTCAGCAGACCAAGACCAACAACCGGTTCGTTAGTAAGTAAGTCTTATAATTAATCTATAAAAAGTAGTCTCATTTTGAATTTTCACCGGTTTGGTGGATCGAAGTTCGTTGTAAATAATTATCTATTTGAATTGTTTTACATGTTTTGTTTAACTTCTGGTTTTTATACCTTTTGTCAAGAACTTTGTTTATTATGTTTTTTTTTTCTTTTTGTTTTTGTCTTTCTCGTTGACCTTTTCAGCACAACTTGAAGGACAAATGTAAGCATAGAGCTTGTGCGTTAACTGTTTATCAATAATTATAATTGTGGTTATTTTATTTAACTGTTTTATGGTTTTTAATCCAAATTTTTATTTTTTATCAGGCTAAAGTTCATAAAACTTAATTTTTTATAAAATTATTTTTATGAAGAAATGAATTTTACAACATGAAATTAATTAAAATTTATTGATAATTTTTCATTCTTGACTGACCGGGGGTTCGAACCCACGTTCACGGACAAGTCGGTTTGACATTTTTTTTGTTTAGAAAATTTTTTCATTTTACACTCTTTTTTTTTTTGGAATTGTCTTGTCTTACAAAAAGTTTTCTCAAAAAAAAAAAAAAAAAAAACTGTCTTATACGGAAAGTGTTCTGCACAAAATGTTTTTATTGCAAAAGGAAAATTGTCTTATATAGAAGAGAATTTCTGTCTGTCGGGATTTTTTGTTTTATACTAAAATTTGTTTTCAAGAAATCGGTTTTCTATTGTCGTATAAAGGATGTCTTCCTTTATTAGACAACTTCCGATAAGGATAACTATTAAACTACCTCTCTTACTAATGAAGTGTGTTGTACTTTTTTTCATTATATTTTGGCAAATCACCATGTAAGACTTACAACAGAACAACGTTTACAAATCGTGGAAATTTATTTCCAAAATTCGCGCTCCGGTAACCGAACGTGAAATCATCTTTAGCGATGTGGCTCATTTCTGGCCTAACGGGCATGTAAACAAGCAGAATCTTGGTGTTTGGAGATAGCACAATCTTTATGAGACTCTCGAGACTCCATGCGACACCTGCAAGCAAATCATTCGTTATATTTTCCTTCCTTCTGTCATTGCAAAACATTTGGAGGAGAAATGGCTCCGATAAGACAGCGCAATATGACATATAGACCGGGAAACCATCACTTTGTTGAGCCACACGTTTGGTAACCAAATTATCTCAATAATTGGATCTGTGAAATGGTTCGTGTGATTTGATACCTTAGGACTACTTTTTTTTAGGCGAACGACAAATATCTGGTCTATGCTGATAAGCCAGCAACGATTGATCATTTAGAAGCCAACTATGGATGAAATAAGAGTGGGATTGGCTAAAAAGTGTTGCTAAATTGGACCGAGAGTATGGCGTGGAGGCCATATGCTATAAATTATTTTTGAACATTAAATGCCATGAAATATCTGGACTTATAAAGTTAAAATTTAGTATCCATTGAATTTGTTGTGTTTTATTTTTCCAAAAAAAAAAAAATACTAAGACTAGAAAACCCCCTTAAAACACTTTGTAATAAAATCTCGTTTTATTCAATGCATGCGTATTAGAAAATTATTTATGTGCGGGTATAATTTGTTATTGATATTTAACTTATATTGATAATTTTCTCTAAATATTTATTCTGTACTGGCAAATTTCTGTAGAAATTTTGTGTCACATGTTATGGGTAAAATCCAGTATTGCTTCAACTATTGGATAGGGTATTTAAACTTTATTATTGAACATCATTTTAGGTTAAATATTAAAAATTTTCCCACAACTCTCAAGAGAGAGTTAAAAACAGCAACAACGTAAAATCAACCATGAAAAAATTTACACTAATATTATTTAAAAAAAACGTATAAGATGAAGAAATGTTTAGAAATATATCTGGATTTTTTGTTGTATTAGAAAGATGACATGGTGTATTCTGGGTAACATCTCAATACCTCTTATATAATGATGGCATTTTGAAAATAAAAACTTGCTATACCTGATGCTGCAGCCACATCATGTAGCTGTAATGTGGATCAAGTTTGTGGGAAGAAAATTAATGGACTTATCAAAATTTTAAATTTTCGCAATTTGTCAGACTTTAAAGTTTTGCTTTTGGATTCGAAAAAAAAAAGAATTCAAGATAATTTTCTTCTTTAACAAGTTTAACAATATTCTTTGCTTTTTCGCTCCAAGGAGGCATTCAATCGCTAATTTATTACGTACGTTTTTCCTCGTTTGGCAACTTTTTATTAAAAAAAAAACGAAGTTTATTTTTTCACTTTTTTCCAGCAAGTGTTTGAAAAAAAGAGGGAAAAACAAACTGTTAGAAAAACATAAAATTCAATTAATTTTTTATGAGTTTTCAAATTGTTTGATGTCGACATCAGTGATAGAGAGAAATGTTATGTCATTGTATGAGTATCTAATGTAATAATGTTAGTTGCTAATGTTCTAATGCATATGTGTCTGCGTGTGTCTTTAAGTGTTTGAGTGTGGGTTTTTCTAATAAGATTTCAATTTCCGCTTTTTGTTTTTCAAATGTGTGAATGAATATACATTTAACAAGCATTTTACTGAAAATGAGAACCACTCATTTCACACTTTCAATTCCACTTCCTGTTCGAAGTGGACTTCTTCAAGTATGTGCCTTTTTTATTACATACATGTGTATGTGTGTGTGTGTGTGTGTGTGTAAATTGGTTTTTATGTGCTTAAATAAATGCTTTAATATTAGCCCAGTTGGCCGCGTCTTTAAGACATCCTTGACGGCGGATGCATGACAATGTTAATTCCTGCACGACATGTGAGGGACAGCCAGAACAAATCGTCAACGACAGTTTCAAACAAGTGTCGCGAGAATAGTGCACGACACAAAGAAAGAAATTGTCTCTCTTTATGTCGTTCATTCGTGTTTAGTTGTCGAAAGAGAACACTTCACAAGACAAGGTCAGTCCTGTTGTCGTGTATAGATTTCTATAAGGGACAACTTACAAGACACTGTCGCTCATAGTCTCGTGTGTAGTTGTCGATAGAGGACACCTTACAACTGTCGCTCATACCGTCGTATATACTAGGTGTTAATACAAGACACCTTATAAGACAATGTTGGTCAAGTTTTCGTGGATAGGCTTATATAAAAGACAACTTGGAAGACAATGTCGTTCATGTCGTCGTTTGTAAACTTCTTCAGAAGACAGTGCCATAGACAATGTCGAGTATTTTTTCGTTCACGTCATTTTCCTCAATATTGTCTTCCAGAGATCGTAAGTGATAGAGGAAATGTCGTGCATAAAGTGTTGAGCGACAGTGTCAATGTCGTCGACGGCATTTTTGCCAACTGGGTATGGAAGCAATTAAACTTCCTTTTTTTCAAATAATTTTTGTTTACAGACTTATTTCTGTTGTAGAAATTGTCGACAGATATTTTTAACTCATAAGTATGTTTATGTAAAGTAGAGCATTTAAATGTTTACTGAAATTGCAAATGTAAATAGCAAAAATATTTAAATATTTCTGATTGGTTGGCTTTTTACAAAACCACAAGAAAAAACTGCAGTTAAATAAATGCGGTAGGAACCTTCTTATTTGTTTATAAATGCCCAACGGTTAGATGGCGGAATGTGGCTTGGTTTTGTCATATTTAGTAAAAACAAGAGAGAGAGCTATAAATTCGGCTGTGCCGAATCTTTATTACCCTTCAACACAGTTTACTTCCAGAAAATATACTGTTCAAAACAAAGGTGTTCAAGAAAACTTGAGCCATTTATGAGTCAATTTAAATAAAAAAATATTATATAAAAATAGCAAAAATATTCGGAAAAACCGGCAGTCGATCATGCAACCAATCACCCACGAATATTTTATTTTCTGTCGTTTAACCCATTGCTGCCTAATACCCATACCCAATAAAAATTAAGACAAAAAAAGAATATTGCAGAAACTTGCATTTTTGTCTAAAAGTAGACAACATTTTTTGGTTTTTGCATTTGGTTATCGTATGGGGAAAATGAAGATTTCTACTATGGCCGAAAATGCTAAAAAAAAAATTTTTCCAAAAAAATTAAAAATTCCCACACGATCTAAATAGTTTGCGAACTACAGCAATTTCTGCATGCATTCATAATTTTTTCTTCATTATTGTTTAAATAACCGCAAAGTGTCGATTCAAATGAAAATTATTTGAATCAAACCAAGTTTTCTCGAGTATTTTCTGAAAAAAAATAATTAAAAAATCCTTAGCATTTGTTTCTTGATGCAAGAAATTCGATCCTTTCTAAAAATCAAGAAAACCAGACTAATATTAAATAAATGCAGCTCTAACTCAGAAATATCTTTCTTATTTTCAATAAAAAACAGCTGCTTTTTTATAACCACACACGTGGTTTAACTGCCAGCCGTCGTCAATGGCGGCGAGTGTTAAACGTCGCACAGTGGCGCCATTTGAGTTTTTTCGTTGCAAAAATCATATCTTTTGAACCGAATAAGATAATTGAACAGTTTAAACAGCATATGATAGATAACTATTCAGCCTATGAAATATGGAAAGGGTGCTACGCTTTGTAGGGGCCTACTTATGGGTTATCAAAATTAAAATTAGTAGAAAAATCAATTTTATGGTAACTAAAAAAAAATATTTTTACATTTTTAGATTGTTTTTATTTTTTTTCTTTAGGGTTTTATGTTTTAAATTATTACCCAACAAATTAAAAAAAAAATAATTTGTTTTTTTAAATTTATTTTTTTAATTTTCTGTAAAATATTCATCACAATTCGTAAGAGAAGGTATATCTAAAAGACTAACCATTTCTAAACTATAATTATTTTGTAACTCTATTCGTGACTTCACATGCCGCAGGGAAGAAATAAGTGGATCGGAAGATGCTGCCAACATGTTGAAGTGGTCCTCATTTTGCCTTACCCTTGATGCTTTGAATGTGTTCTGCAATCTATATTTTTTATAAAATTTGTTAAGAGACTCCTGTGCTTATTCAGAAAGCTCTCCAATTGGCAAATACTGGTACTCAATTATATCTTTGCCATGCGCCAATATTTTATGGAATATGTTCGCCTTGCGTTTGCGGTTACCATTAATAAGGCGCAAGGCCAATCCTCAGGAATTTGTGGAGTGAATTTAGAGTATCCAGTTTTCTCACATGGACAGTTGTATGTAGCCTGTTCGCGCGTTGGCAAACCATCGGTTTTGTAAATTTACACCGAAAATGGAAAAACAACAAATGTTGTTAACCACAGAGCATTACAATAAAAGCAATTTTTCACTGATTTAAATGAATTCTAATTGATTTTTTTATTTTCTTTTTTGCACTACGAAGTGTGCAGGGGGTTCGCTAGTAAAACATATAAAGTGCAATAGTGGTTACATTTAACAATTCCAATTCCATTTTTGTTGTCGTAATTCAGTTATTTGGCCCTGTGTGCGCTGACAAGAGATCGTGCTATTTTGTCTAGTTTTTGGTAATAAAACGGTTTGTTTTAAAATCGTTTTTCATATGCCGTCAAGTTTAAATTAAAAATTGATTTGCAATTACTGAACATTTTAAAATTTTGAGTTAATACCCTCTTGTAGATTAAGTGCGATATGTTTTTTTTTCTTTCTTTTTTTTCAGTATCTAAAGAAATTTGTAATAAATATTAATCTTAACTTTAGTTTGACCCACATATTTATACTAAATATCTTTTTAAAAAATCACGTCTAATTTACTAAAGATTAAATTTAACAAGCCGCAAACAAGATCCGAGATTTCACTTTCTTACAAAAAATTTTATCGAAAGCCAGCCACTTTTAATTTAATTATATTTTTTTTAAGCTTCTCCTATCAGACTAACTCTTGTTTAAATCTTTTGTTAATTCAAGTTTGTGTTTAAAACAAAAACAAGAAAACAACAGCTAAATTAAAACTCAAGTATTGTGGTTTATTCTACAAATCTCATCAACGGCTTGTCATCACACATCATTTATGGTCAAGAGTTTTGTAGGCTAGATGTTTTCACCGAAAATTCTTGAAAGAATAAAGAATAAAACGAAAAGCATGTAAATATTTATTTTAAAGCCTAGAATTTTAGTAGTTTATTTATAATTTGTTAAGTTTTGCGGATTATTTTTTTCTTTTTATGAGCAGGTTAGCCATGTTCTTTCTATTGATTTTCTTTGTTAATGAAGGCATTTAAATTTCATGTAGTTATTTCTCTGCTTACTGAAAGACAACTATCAAATTTATTCTCTGAAACTGTCGGAAAAGTAAAATAATTGTTTTCTAATTATTTATAGCCAGCTTTTGGGAAATTATATACTTTGGCTTATGCCAAATATTAAAATTGTGTGCGCATGCTTTAACTGGGCCATAATGATACGAGAATAAAAGTTAAGTGCTGGTTCACTCTCTTTAAGTTTAAGCCGTCAAGTATTGAGTATTTTGGGAAGAGAGGACAAGAAATGTCATTCTTTTTTCCCTTCTCTAGTAAAAGCTCAAGCCTTTACGGTTAAAACTTGAAGAGTGTTAACCAGTACTCAGAAATAAATTTCTTTATTTTTGTAGTTCGAGTATACTTAAGTTAGAATTCACTTTTCACACCAAAACATAGAAAACCACATTTTACTAGGGTATTCATTTAATTGCTCTTTTGCTTCAATCGGTTAATCGCTTGATTAATTAACTGATGTTTTGGTTTAATCGGGTAATAATCGGTTAATTTTGTTATTGATCGGTTAACCGATTAATACAGTTTTTTTTTTATAAATTAAGTAATTTCAGTAAATAAAAATGCATAAATTATTTTTATTTAAAGTTTTTATAGTAAAAAAAAAAAACAATAACATAACAAACATAACAATTCTTGAACCAAAACGAGCAAACCAAAAAATAATTCATAAATATGTAAATCATATTTTTTAACTAATACATATTATGTATTAATTAAAATTAGACTGTTTGATCATTTTATAAGTTATTTCAATAGTTTGAGGAGATCTTATAAAATAATCTTTTCGAATAATAATTTGGCTTAAATGTTTAGGATTTAAGCGATTAATTTATTTAGTTTTGCAAAAACTTGACTTGGAAAAAATTCTTTCACTTATCGTAGATATTTGAGAAATCGAAAACAACCCATATTACCGCATATTTAATTTCCCAGTCCTTTTTCTGGATTTCTCTGAACACACAAAATCTTTCATTATGCCATTAGAGTCCTGTTTTAATTTTGTAAAACTTTTTACACTTCTAATTCACCCTCATTCACCACTATGTTTGTCATTCCATGTGAAACTTTTTTATAATACATCTAAGACCCCATAAAGTATATATATTCTGGCTCCTTGAGTAATTCTAAGTCGATTTAGCCATGTCCGTCTGTCTGTCCGTCTGTCCGTCTGTTGAAAACACGCTCACTTTCGAAAAACGCGAAAGAAAAGAACAAACTTGGTCTCAAATTGCTTGCAGTTATCGTAAGCAGTTTGGGATATAAATCCAGCAACATCGGTTTAGTAGGATCAGAACTATGAATCAAAATATGGAACCACTACCCAAAAAAAAATTGAAAATTTTGATAAATAAACTAACATAAATGGTGGAATAATGCACGGAATGACATAAAAATGACGAATTCGCTTTATACGACTGCAAATCATACTGTTAAATTTCGTGAAGATCGGTCCATAATTGACCATAGGCCCCATATAAACCCTTCTCGTAGAAAACAGTTTAGTACGCCTAAAACCGTAATAAATAACGCTATCAAATTGAAATTCGGTACGTCACAGTTTTATACGACGAGAACTAGGGAAGATTTGTCCATAATTTACCATAGGCCCCATATAAACCCTACAAATAAATTCCACTTTGGGAAAATAATTAAATTCACCTAAAACCATCACAGATATAGATAGTGCGGTGAAATTTTTTACTTAAATTCATATGGCCAGAAAAAAATATCATGCAAATTTGTGAAATTTACTGTTAACGCTAAAACTAATTACACTGCTGTATTGAAATTTATTCTAATTTATTTTTTGTAATACCAGAAATCAGTCTTCAGAATTTTGGGATGATTGGTCCATAATTTACCATACGTCCAATTCGAATTACCCTTCCAAAAATCATTTTACTGCGGCTAAAACTGTTACGAATCATGATATTTTACTCAAGCCAGTTGAAAGTTCTAACAAGAAACGCATAAAACTTTCTTATTGTCGGTCAATAATTTAATTCAGGTCTAAACCGCAACTAATTTTATTGCTGACGTTCGTTTTTCTGAATCTTAGTTAATAATATATATGTATTTATTATATAGAGCCCACTCTTGTCGGTGGAGGGTATCAAAGATTCGGCACAGCCGAATATAGCACTCTTACTTGTTATTTATTTATTTAATCAATGGACATTATCCTTACTGACTAATAACAAGATTGACTTTAAATTAATGAATAACATGATGGATTTAAAAATGTACAAAAAAAATTACTAGTTATTATACTTTAAACCATTTAAATTTAAAGAAAAATCAACATATTGTGACAAAGAATTAAATTGTCGACATTACCTTGAAAAAGGATCAGCAATAGCGTAAGTTACTCTACTAAATTTAACAAAAAGCAGATTATAATGACGAGTATTGCGACAAGGTATATTAAATTTAACAGAATTTAACAGTAATTCACAGCAAATATTACCATTAATAAGATTAACCATAAGAGATACATTTAACATTGTACGACGACTTTTGAGCGATGGTAGTTTTATTAAAGCCAGTCTACTAGAATAGGTAGGAAAGTTTGTCGAGTAACTCCATTGAAGACCACGTAAATTCCGTTTTGATTTCGATTGATAATAATAGATATGAGAAGAATCAAATAACTAAAGACATACATATAAAAAGTACATGAAACAAAAAGGTGTCGACAGCAAACACTTTCTTAAAATGTTGATCACTGAACACCTTCTTTGTAAAAATATTTTCTGAACACATACCTTTTGTATATTTGACGAAACAAATAATTAAAAGCACAAAAAATATTTTATAATATGTACTAAAAAATATAAAGAATTTTGTACATCGGCTAACCGGTTAATCGAATGAAAATAATCGGTTTAATCGTTAATAGAAAATAGCCAATTTTAAATTAACCAATCACTTAATCGGGTAACAGTTATTAATTAATTAATAATCGGTTAACCGATTAATGAATACCCTACATTTTACACAAAAAGTCACTTTTGACAAAAAAAAGCCACTTTTGACAAAAAAAAATTCACTTTTGACAACAAAAAAAATTCACTTTTGACAACAAAAAAAAAAAGTCACTTTTGACAAAAAAAAGTCACTTTTGACAATAAACAAGTCACTTTTGACGCAAAAATCACACACACCCTTTACACAAACGCTATTTTCGCAATATTGCATCTTTCCGTCCAAAAAAAATCGTGTTTTAGATAACATATTCATATAATATTTATTGGAATTTAATCGTGGGTTAATAATTATCGCGATCCTGTAACAAATTTTAACAAAAGTTATCACTACCGGGGCACCCAGTAGGCAAGCTTAGGTTCTTAACTTACCTTGTTGTTTAACTAAAAACTTCCGGATTTTTTCCTAAAAAAAAAAAAAAAAAAAAAGCAATTAATATATAATATATTAAACATTTTAAGAATTTGAGTTCTTCTTTGTGTAGTAAGGTCTATTTAGCCCCGATGCTTAAATATTCCTTATGTCTACAAAATGACAACAGCATGCATGTTTTCTTGAGGCAAGAAATTCAAAATGAAAATTATATCTAACAGCCTAACACACGACCTCGCTCGACAACCTAATCAATCGTTCTCTAAAGCGGCCCACTAACTATTGCCTTGTCGTTCGAAAGATTTTTCGTTTCTAACAGAATCCATTTATTTATTTAGTGTCACATTAACGATTCCACAAATAACACGCTACTTTGCAAATAAAAATAGGCAACACATATAAATGAAGCAATAAAAATACACCTCTGTGCTACAAACAAAGCTGGATACAACAAGTTAGAGTGCCATATTCGGCTGTGCCGAATCTTTGATACCCTCCACCGACAGGAGTGGGCTCTTATGATAAATAAATATATATTATTAACTAAACTTCACAAAAACGAACGTCAGCACTAAAATTGGTTGCGGTTCACAGAAAAAATTATTATATTTCTCCTATCACCAAATTTGTTCTAAATTCATAATATCAAGCAAACAAGTTGTTGATTTTGCACCTATTACTAAAATGATTATATTGATTACTAAAAATTTTGAAATTTTGAAAAAATATGTTTAATAAATGATATTTTTAATTTTAATTAAAAAAGTGATCAAAAAACTTTGCCATTTCAAATAATGTGTTAATTTATTTCAATAAACATTGACAATTCCCAACAACAATTCTACATGTTTAAATTATTTTATTTTAAACGAAAAAACTCAATTAAGATTTTTTGTTATTTAATTAAAATTTTAATTGAAAATTTATTTCAAAACAGCTTAAATGTTAATTAAATCAAAATTAAATTTTTAATTTTTTTCAGCTAAAAAAATTATTGATTCAATTATCACATTAATTAAATTTAAATACTTTTTAAACCATTTTTTTAATTGATAAAACACTTTTTTCTGTGTTCAGACAATATTAAATTATTGACCGACAATAACAAAGTTTTATGCTTTTCTGGTTAGAACTTTGAACTGGCTTGAGTAAATTATCATGATTCGTAACAGTTTTAGCCTAACTGAAATGTTTTTTAGGAGGGTAATTTGTATTGGACCTATGGTAAATTATGGACCAATCATCCCAAAATTCTGAATACTGATTTCTGGTATTACAAAAAATAATTTAGAATAAATTTTAATATAGCAGTATTTATTACAGTTTTAAGCGTTCTAATCTGTTTTCCGCAAATAGGGCTTATATGGGACTTATGGTCAATTATGATCAGATCTTCCCGAAATTTAACAGTATGATTTGCAGTCGTATAGAGCGAGTTTATATCATTTCTAGCATTATTCCACCATTTATGTTAGTTTTTGTATAAAAATTAAACATTTTTTTAGGGTAGTGGTTCCACATTTTGATTCATAGTTCTGATCCTACTAAACCGATGTTGCTGGATTTCAATCCCAAACTGCTTACGATAACTGCAAGCAATTTGAGACCAAGTTTGTTCTTTTCTTTTGCGTTTTCGAAAGTGAGCATGTTTTCAACAGAGGGACAGACGGACATGGTTAAATCGACTAAGAATTACTCAATGTGCCAGAATATATTTACCTTATGGGGACTTAGATGTATTATAAAAAAGTTTCACACGGAATGACAAACTTAGTATACCCTCATTCATCACTAGTGGTGGTGGAGGGTATAAAAAAAGGAGTACAAAAATAATATAAAATAGAATTTTGTGAAAAATCTATATATATAAAAACGTTTGTGCCGTATATGTGCTCCTAGAACTCAAGAACCGCTGGACCGTCTAACACCAAACTTGGAAAATAAATTATCTTAAGCGGGAGCTAGGCTTCTCTTAAGTTTAATCCCAATAGGTGGTGCTGATATTAAGATTATATTGAAATTTTTTTTATTTTTGGTACAGAAATAAGTTTCCTGATAAATTGTTGACCCGGTAGATAGCACTGGGGTCGAGTTATTAACAGGATTCTCCAGTATTCAATTTTTTATTTCTATTTAGAAAATCTCGAGCAGGGTCGGAACCATACAGCTAGTATTTTATAAAACAATATAGTTTCATTTGTGGTGTCGTTTAAAAAGAATATTTAGTGTTGGTGTATAAAGAAAAATTTCGCTTAATATTCCAGCAAAAAGACTCTGTCGACAACCACAACACAAGTGACTGATTTTGACATTTCGTCGGTTGATTATTTAAATGTCGTATGTGGATTTTTTGCGGTTTTGAGTTAAAATCGATTCCTTAGGTTTTTCGACCTGATCTTTTATTTGGCGTAATCAGTTTTTCGATACCTCATACGGTTATATAGAGTGTTGAGTTTGTCGTTTGTGGTATTTGCTGAAGCAAATTTCAAATTAAATGTGTTCAAACTCAGTTTACTCGAAACTATCGGATTCCACATACGACAATTAAATTATCAGCAGACGATTTGTGATCACATATTTCCTAGTCATCGTCCAGACTTGCAATTTTTGTTGCTGCAATTTTTTTCAAGTTCTTCTTTGAAATTGCACTAGTGTCCAGATTTTGAAATTATAGAGTTGGAATTTTTTTATCTTTATCTTGTTCTTTCTATATTTTATATATAATCACAAATACTCTTACAGCTAATGTCAAGTTGAAAAGTGTACAACTTACGAAACAAAACCGAACTTCAAAGTACATGAAACTGAGTACCTCTTCTTCTCTTCTGCTCACCTCTCTTACCAATAAACTCAAGAATTAATGCAACAAAAATTGCAAGTCTGGACGATGACTTAAGGCACAGCCTTAATATGCATGAGGTCGCTTAAGTTAACTTAAGCAACTGTGCGAATACATATTAAACATATGTGGCTAACTTTAGGCCCTAATCATGTACAACGAGGCGCAACGCCAAACAATAACATTGAAAGCACAAACAATGTCATAAATATTTTGTAATTTTGTTGTTGCTTTCAACAGAAATTCATGTACCGTTTTAAAATTTTCAACGACACAAGCTATATAGGAAATTTTCCCTTTTTTTTTGGCCAAAACTAATTTTTAGCCAAACGAGTGGGCCAAACTTAATGATTTTTTAGATTCGCTTTTTGGAAGTGTTCCTCCTAAATGATTTTTTAGATTCGCTTTTTGGAAGTGTTCCTCCTTAAGCTAATAAATTTTTAGTCACGCACCGTCACGGGGAAAGAAGTTTGTCACGCGCGCTCACGGACTTTCACAGTTTTTTTTACCTGGAAAAATACGCTTTTTTTAAGACATATGCAAGTATATGCAGCTGAAATAAATTGCGAATGGTTGACAACTTATGGCTCTATCGAAATGCGTAAGTGTTATATCTATCACTTTTAATCATTTTTTTTCGGAGCTTAGTGAAGTTGCAATTTATTATTACAGTATATAACATCAAGGTCTTTTTCTTTCCTTCGATTTAACCAAATTAAAAAAAAAGTTGAATATCTTTTTAACTACTATAAAAGTACTCACTTTTAGCATTATTGTTCATTTTTCACTTTTTTTACATGAATTTTTTGAATAAAAACTTTAAACTTAAATACACGTCTAATTTAATATAGCAACTTCCTCGTTTTGTTAAAAAAACAAACCTCATGTTTTTGCATTTATAAAATAACGGTAAAGCATCATTGATGCTTTATTCTTCGGGGATGCTTTTTTTAGTACGTTTTTAAGTACATAGTGAAAAAAAAAATCAAAAACTCCAAAAAAAAAATTAAGTACTTTTGGCCAAAAAAAAGGGGAAATTTCCTATAGTGCAATGGAGCGTTTGAAATTTTAAAACGCAATGTGAATTTCTGTAGAAAGCAACAACAAAATTACAAAATATTTATGACATTGTTTGTGCTTTCAATGTTATTGTTTGGCGTTGCATTAGTTCTGGAATCCTTTTGAACTAATCTTTAATCCTTTTTTTTTATTATTATATGGAGACCGACTCTAGTGTACAGCAATCACCAATTTTTGTCTTTTTAAAACGTTGCATTAAAATTAAGTAAAACATAAACAGCCCAATTATGAATAAAAATTCCTCGGGAGTTTTTTCCCATTTTTACAATAGAATATAAATAGGAGAAGGGCAAAATTCCCGGTGAATTTTTATTTATAATTGGGCTAAAATAAACAGATAGTAGGCTGTTACTTTTGGTACTTTTTAGTTTAAAGTTCTCGCAAGAAATCAAAATATTGCACAAATATGCAACATGGATCTTAAGTTATAGCCACCTAAAAGTCTTTTTTAATTTGCTTACGCATTTGATAGACTTTTCGTTAATTTTTGACAGTATTTTAAGCTAACTTATGCATGTTATGGTTGGGTCTTTAGTGTATTTGTATGAAAACTGTTACGTTATCGTTCTCTTGCATTGTCGATCGACTTGTGCTGAAAATTGTTTGTGGGGTGCAAATCAGCTGTTTATCGCTGTAGATGCAAAAAATGTTTAATTTTCACACAAACATCTTGTTGTTGTTGTCAAACTGCTTGTGTTGTTGCTACACCCCCCTTTACACTAAATAATTAGGATCACTTGTTTTCGTATTACCTACATTATTTCCCATAACTGTTTGTGTTGCGGTCACGTTTTAACGTTTCATTTTTTCCTTTTAATCTCTTTTTCATTTTTTTTTTCCTCATTGTACATTTATTTCATTTTAATGTTTATAATTTTCTATGCCAAATTACCATACTCATGTTTAAACTCCACAAAGGCCCTACACATTTGAAAGACAGCAATAAAAAACATTTACTAGGAAACAAAAAATTTCTGATTATAAAACGCAGTCTGGAAAACCGCATGTTGCCATTAAAAAAATATAAACTTAAATTATAAAATACGAGTTGAAATGTAAAGTTGGCAAAGTCTATTTAAATGTTAGAGAAAATATAAGAAAAAAAATATATAATAAACAATTGATTGCATTAAATAAAGTAAAAAAAAACTAGAGCATAAAATATGTGTCATTATGCTGCACAGAAAAATGTTAATGTAATTTTAATCTTGGCATATTTATATTTTTATACAGTAAAAAAAAAATCAATGTAAAATCATCGAAAACATGGTTGATTTGACATTTTTCGATAGTGATTTTGCTTCATAGTAACTTCATGTTAATTTAACATGATTTTACAATAACTTGCGAACATTTCTTTTAAACAACAATTCATGTTAATTTAACATGAATTAAAGTTATTAATAAAGTTAGAGCAAAATAACATTGATATTGAAAAAACACTACGAATCACGTTGAATGAAATTTATTTCAAGTTGAAACAACGTGAATTTCATGTAGAATCAATTTGATTTGAGTGTGAAATAACAGTGAGAAGATGCTTCAAAGAAAACATATTTTTTTTTCAGAATAATTCTTAACACTTACCCCCGAAGCCAGAGAGAAAGATTATTAGTATTTCTGTTTCCCTGTTACACGTGTTTCACTTATTTGTGTTCTCCTTTGTTTGCAGAAACTCCTGCATCTAAAATAAACCAGCAGAATGACCCGGTATGGGTTTCGCCATTATTCTACTTTGAAAATTTTATGTATTTAACTAAATAATTTAACCAAACAGAATACGGGAATTTTTGTTCTCCCTATAAATTATTTTAAACGTAACAATAAAAAAAATTTATGATTTTCTTATTGTGTTGTTGTTGTTTGTACACAAAACAAGTTAAAAATAATTTTATTGATTGAATATGGAACAATGTTTGTTTAACTTTTTCCTTTAAAATTAGTATAAAACAATGATAGTTTTAATTAATAATGATGTTATAGACTTTTTTGAAAAGTACCTACGCAGCCCGAAAAAAAATCCCTGTTTTCCTTATGCGCTCAAAAATGTGTCCCTACAAAAATCCCTACAACTTTTAAATGATAATATATCAATGCAAATAAAAACAATCGTAAAGGTGTTTTAAATGATTGTCGGTGCAATGGAAGGCACGACTACATTCGTCTCGTAAAAAAAGTAAAAAAAGAGCGGACAATGGAAACTGAAGATACAATTTTATGACTAAAGGTATGTTCAGACCTAACAAATGTTTGACGAAAAAATCCAAAAAAAAAAAAGCGTGACCAGTAAATTAATAAAATATTAGCTCTATTTTTAACAAATTCTATTGATTTACTAAACTTTATTTTTAAGATCGTTATCTCTATTATCAGTGATAAATCGAAGATAGCTAATTTCGACTAAATGATGAAACAGAACTGGGGCTGAACGATGTTTTCCATACAGTTTGACATAAAATTATGCCAGAGAATGCGGTCGAGAAATAAAATCAATTTTATTTTGAAAACGTTTTTTCTCATGCTCTCACATAGAGACAATTATTCTCCCAACAATGCTACCATACTTTCGTTCAATTTCATACATTTTGTAAACAAAGAACAAAAGAAAACGAAAGAAATGACAGAAAATTGCAGTTACGGTCGACGTTTTAATTATGGGCTTAAACATTTTTGCCTGAAGTTGAAGACTCAATTCTGTTTCATCATTAAAGGGGGATATTTAATTTTCATTAAAATTTTTGATTTTGGTGTCTTTACTCCAAACGTTTTTTAAGGCCCATATTAAACAAGTTATGTATTATTGCTCTGAAAAATTAAATTCTTGTAAAAGAGAGTTTCACAAATTTACCTTAAAATCAAAGCTGAAATGGGGCAACTATTCACCCAAAGAAAATTTAACAATTTGTAACAATTTGCCGTATCAACCATTTCATTAGTATTATGTCACAAATCGAAAAAGATTGCCAAATATATACAGTTTTGCCACATTTTTGAAAAGTCCCTACATTTTAATGATTTCAAAATATCTGTCCTTCTTTTCCCTGTGAGTGTGGTCCTATTAAACTGCGATGAACACATCTTTAGTATAATAGCGTTATTTATTACGGTTTTAGGGGTACTAACATGTTTTCCGGGAGTAGAGTTTATATGGGGTCTAGGACCGGTTATGGACTGATCTTCACGAAATTTAATTAAGAAGTCTGTAAAGATTATATTTCATAGACAAAAAAATAATTAAATAAATAAATTTGTTTGGTGACTTTATAAAAATCATTAAAGAATTCGATAACTACTACCACAAATTTAATTGTTTTGAATATTTTAAGTTTTTAACCTTTTTTTATTTTTATTTTTATTTATTTCTTTTCGATGTCCCATACACAAGACTTAAGTCTTATATTGCAATATGGAACTGCGCTTAAATAAATACAATGAATCAGATAACAAAACTGTATTATATATTATTAAGTAACTAAAAAAATGAAAATAGGATTAATTATAATTTAGTTTTATATGACAATCTTAGCAAAAATCAAATCCTGAATTGTCGTGTGTAACTAATGGTCTGTAATCTATAGAGTAATCCGTTCCAGAGACTGATGGCATGAATAAAGAATTGATACTTGGAGATCAAAGTTTGATAAGCAAATGCAATAATTCGTTTACCTCTGGGAAGCGTTATTTATTTATTTTATTTATTTATTTACAAATTTATTATAATTAAATTACAATAAATCTTAATTGTAAAGCACTAGCGACTAACGGCTATCGGCTCTTAGGTACTAATAAGTAGGTTCTGTGTATTACGTAGTAATATTAAATTAAGTTTACATTATTAAATTTTATTGTGTAAAGAGAGATTTTGCAAAAAATTGAAGAATATGTTGATGTTATTTTCGGATGGAGTTTTTAGCATATTTATAATATTTGGAGAATTAGAGATGGTACTGCGAAGTTCAGCAAGGGCAGCGCAGTCGCTCAATATATGTGAAATCGTTAAAGGTGAATTATTACAGTATGAGCATTCCGGTTGGGGGAGTCTATTTATCAGGTATTCATGAGGAAGCGTTGAAAAGCTTAGACGTTCATAAAGATGTTCATATACGTTTGATTCATTTCATTTATTTTGAAGCTATTTTAATTAAAATGGCTTATTAATTAATATTTTACCCATTCGTTTCAAGTTAAAACTCCCAAGCCTGGCTTAATTTCATGGTATTGACCAATCTGAATGGAAAATAAAGAAGAAGAAGAAATATATATAACCCAAGAGTATCTAGAGTAAAAAATTTGGATTAAAAACCACTAACAGTTCAATAAAATAACCACAATAATAATTATTGTTAACAGCTAAGGCACAAGCTCTATGTTTACATTTGTCCTTCAAGTTGTGCTAAAAAAAGGTCAACAAGAAAACGAAAGACAAAAAAACAGAAGAATTCTTGACAAAAAGTACGGAAAACAGAAGTAAGGAAGAACATGTAAATCAATTATATAATAGATAATCATTCGAAACAAATTTTGATCCACCAAAGTTAAAATACCATTTGGTTTAAAGATTGATGTTTGACTCTTAACGGCCAGCCGTCGTCAATGGCGGTGAGTGTTAAACGGCAAGCCCGTCTAAGGAGATTGTGTGGTTAAAATCGAAACATGTCAGGGCAACCTGTCCGTGAAAACCTGGGTACAATTCCCAGCTCAGTCAAGAATGAAAAATTATCAATAAATTTTAATTCATTTCAAGTCGTAAAATTCCTTTCTTCATATAAAAACCATTTACAGTTCAATAAAATAACCAAAATACTAATTATTGTAAAAAATTATAACTACAATTAAATAATTATTCTAGCTACTTTTCCTATTATTCATATTATTTGGTAAAGAGAAATTTCTTAATCTTCTAAATAGTTTACTCAAAGTGAATCGACAATGGGACAATGTACATTGAATTGGTATTGTCCATTTTTGACATTTAGCAATACGACAAAGTAACGATACAACAAATTTTTCTATTCATAAGTCCATAAACAAAAACCATTTTTTTTTTTAACGATAAGCCATACGACAGAGCTTGTGAATCGGACAATTGCGGCAATGAAGCAGTATAAATTGTAATCTTTAAAAAAAACGAATAAACAGCGATTCCCTTTTAGTAATTAGCACCGCATTTAAAAATTGTAGGATTGTATGCCTTACCTTACAGCACTAGAGTAAGGCAGTAATATTTAGAAGCAAAAAGAAATCGGTTTAATGCTTCCTTATCTTAGAAAATGTTCAATGCATCATTCATTAGCATAAAGGCTTGCAGTTTCTTTTTGAACACAATTCTGCCAGCAAATACTTAAATACCGAATTTTTAATTGGACTCATTTTTTTTCTTTGTTGACTTAACACATATGCCTGTCACTGCCCAACACTAAGCTGAAATGACGTATGAGAATTTTTTTTCTTTCTTTTCTTTGCAAATAATGAGTTTTGGGCAATATAATCTTAAAACATAAAAATACCAATTTTGACATAAAGTGGACTTAGCACGTTTGCAACGATATTATTATTTAATATTCAAAATTTATACTTATCCGAGTACTTATGATAGATACACATATTTAATATTTTGAGCCATATTTAAGTAGGCATTTTAATAAAAAAAAAAAACGAAACTCTTTTATATTTTTGCAACAATAATCGACTGAATTGTACGTTAAAAGAGGGAAAGAAGGACAGTAGGAACTTTAGGGCAGTTGAAAAAGTTACTCAGGCTTGGCACAAAAAACTCACTTTTTCACACAAAAGTCACATATTTTGCATAAAGAGTATTTTTCACAAAAACTCTTCTTTAGCAATTACAAAAAAAGTCACTTTTGTTGCAAAAAAAAAAAAATCTGAATAATAAAACAAACCCTCCGCGTTTCTAATAATACGTCGCAAAAAAATTTCTCATATTTGTTAAGACCTAATTTCCTAATGGGGCTTCTTTTTGGCAACGTTATTAAGTCAGTCTCTTATTTAGTCTACAGTTCGTATGTATGAGTATTAAAATAACATTTATTTATCCTTATAAAAGGTCCTATTAAACTGTTTGTTTACAAACACTTAAATTGTTCGTATGTTTATTTGTATTTATAAAAATGTTAATAAATAAAATTTATTTTTATATATATGATCTGTATCGTTTAATATGACTGGAGTAAAAGTTTGCAATACTTGCAATTTATGGACACTTATTTTTCAAACGAGGGTAAATGCTTTAAACGTTATTCGACTGCTTTTATAAATATCAATAAATACGGGAAAGGATAATAGTAAGAATATTGGAGGATTAAGGAGGTAGTAAAAAAATTAATGGACAATAAAGAAGTCAGAGAGCTATATTCGGCTGTGCCGAATCTTTGATACCCTCCAGCAACAGGAGTGGGCTCTATATGATAAAAACATATATATTATTAACTAAGCCTCGCAATAAAATTGGTTGCGGTTCAGATAATATTTAATTATTGACCGATAATAACAAAGTTTTATGCTTTTCTGGTTAGAACTTTGAACAGGCTTGAGTAAAATATCATGATTCGTAACAGTTTCAGCCGAACTAAAATGTTTTTTAGGAGGGTTATTTGTATTGGACCTATGGTAATTTATGGACCAATCATCCCAAAATTCAAAAGATTGATTTATGGTATTACAAAAAATGCAGTTTGGGATCATATTTGTTCTTTTCTTTTGCGTTTTTTTAAATTGAGCTTGTTTTAAACAGACGGACATGGCCAAATCGACTTAGAATTACTCACGGAACCAGAATATATACAATTTATGGGATCTTAGATGTAAACTAAAAAAAAATTTTTCACACGGAATGACAAGCCAAGTATACCCTCATTCACCACTAGTGATGTTGGATGGTATAAAAAGGGTAAGGCCTAAAAAATGTTGGCAAAAGTCAACTTTATAATGTATGAATGTGTGCTTTAATGATGATCAGTTTTTTTCAGCCACTGAAAAACCAACCCCTTGGATTAATTGAGTCCTGTTTAAAAGCAAATTAAAAGTTTAAGGATATGAAGGAAAGTTGCCCTTTCCAATAGCCAAGTTTTTAATTGTAAAAAGGCATTCGATTAAAGAAAATTTGGGGCTTCAAAATGGCTAATAAGCGATTAAAGCCAAACTGAAACCTTAACACCCAAAAAAGGGTGTTTTTAAACCCACTACGTTTCTAATCCATTTGCGTTTTTTACTCATCAAAATGAGCTGGGATTTTAACTGAGATTTCAATCTTATTATTAAAAATGGGGTTTACCTTTTACTGGGAATTTTTAAAAAAAATTGTTTTGATTGAGATGTTTTCAATTTTCGTTTTAAGCTACAGTGAAAGTGTTTTTTAAGTTCAGCTAAGATTTCCATCTAATACCCAACTCAGACTGAGTTTTAATTAAAACTTTCGGCTTATAAGTTCGTTTAAAAGCAAATTTAGGTTTATATTTTAACTAAAAATTAGTTCAAACTCATTGTAACGAAAACGGTTAAACTGAGATAGAATTTAAGACAGAAGCTAAAAACCGAACTAGGACTTAGTTATCAGTTAAACTGGGCTTTTATGCCAAGCGCCAAATTTTGGTAACCTTTGAGCTTAAACTGCGTATTAAATGCTAAGCCTTAATTGACGATTAACGGTAAACAGGTTCTACATTTGTTTGTCAATGTAAAATTTAAGCTGTTTTTAGACTACCATTTCAAGTTTCTAGTATTTCTGAATCTAAACTAAGTTTAAGTGGCAAGATTTTCTTCAATTAATAATGTAAAATTAAGGATAACAGTCTAAAGCCTAAAAAATCAGTAAATGTTTAAACGCTTGTTTAGTCGAACTTAACTTTAATTTATATGTAGCTAAAACTCAACAGCCGTAAATCAGTGCCCTATATGTGATATGTTTAAAAAATAATATCGAGGCAGCACTATGATAAATATTGTAAAATTCATATGGTCTATATTGGTAATATAACGTACAATTTGATGCGATAAGAGATGGGGTAACATGTTTACTACTTTATAGATTTGCTGGCTTAAACTCATTTTAAAACCAAAATATGACTTAACTTGCACTGATTTGTTAGCCCTAAGTAAGACTTTATTTAAATTAATTGAAATCTACTATTAATAGCCAATTGTTTTAGGTTTAAAGTTAACTCAGACTGAATTTTGATTACGTTTCAAGGCTGAGCTTGATCTCAGTTAATATTATACCAAAAAATTAAACCAGGTTTAAATAATAAGCTTGACTTAAAGCTAAATTTTAGTTATATTTGAGGTCAAATTGTGCACTTAAGTTAAACTAAGATTACAGTAAAGCTAAGGCTGGATTAATATTAATTTTAAATGAAAAAACTAGAACCAAATTTTAAGTAAAACAGGAAGTCAAATTTGGTTTAGGTTATTATATTGTTTTAAAGCCAAATTTGGGTTAATGTTAAGATCAAATTAAAGATTAATGTTAAACTTAAGGTTACTTTTACATTTAGGCCCAAATTTACAGTTATTAGTTTATTATTAGTAAACTAAAATGGTAACTATTGGTTAACTAACATTTCATATTTACAATTAGTTAACTAAATATTTTTGTCAGAGCAAAAAATGGTACCACTATCACAGTAATAAATATCAATCTTGGTAGTAGTGTTTTTGTTTACATTTTTATTATTTCTAAGGATAAAAAAAATATACCGAAATGTTACAGATAACAAACAAAAAAGTGACAGTGTTACTGCTAACAACAAAGAAGAAGCGTGGCAACGTCTGTTTACAATTTATAATCGTCATTTTCCCCAAAAAAAAAAAAAAAAAAAAAAAAAAAAAAAAAAAAAAAAAAAAAAAAAAAAAAAAAAAAAAAAAAAAAAAAAACAATAAAAAAAAAATAATAATAATTGATGGTTAAGCAAAAATAAGCTGGAAATAACATTTTGTTGGTTAAACTATTGTTATTAGCTAACTAATGACTGTAAATTTGATCCTTAATATTTAAACAAAACTGGACTACGATTAACTATTAAAAGTAAAACTAAAACCACATCTTTAGGTACACAGGAATTTAGATTATGATTAAAGCCCAAAGTTTGGTAAATTTTGACTCCAAATTTTTTATGTTAAATTTAAAGCTTAAGTTAAACTAAGATTGCCCTCACATTTAAAAGTAAATTGAAATGGGCTTTAGATTAACTTTTGAATCGAAGCAGGGAGTCTAAAACCAAATAGGATTCAAATAAGGTGTAGAACTTTTGTTTGAAGATAAATTTTAGTGACTTTAACTGCCAGTTCCACAATTTTGAACGTTAACGTTTGCATAGAAAATTTACATAAAAACCACTCAGTTTTAAAAATTTTCCATATAAAATTCTACATCCAGAGAAAATTTATGTTTAAATATGGTCACCTCCAACAAAGCTATTTTTAGGCAACCTTTTAAACATATTATGTTTAAATTGAAGCATATTATTATTACCGACAACCATATTATGGTAAAATGTGTCCTCCATCAAGAAGACACAACCATATTATGCTTGCCTCCGAACATGTTTTGGTCAATAAAAACTAACATATGCTTAACACTTATAATAGCATGGTTGGTTTTAAACCATAGCATTTTGCTCTTGGAGAAGAGGAAAATACTATTGTTAATTTAGAAACAAATTATTGCCATATTTAACCATAACATATTTAGAGGCAACCATAATAAGGGTGTGGTTTTATAATGGAGGACTAATTAAACAATAATATGGTTGTCGGTGACAATAATATGGTTGAATTTAAACATAATTTGTTTAAAATTGTGTCTAAAAATAGTTTTGTTGGAGGTGACCATATGTAAACATGTTTATTCTCTGCGTATATGCGAACGTTTACGTTCGAAATTGTTGAACAGGCGGTACAGTTCGAATAAAGGCTTCAGTTAAACTAAGATTAAGTTTTCATTTGAAGTGAAAATTAAGTTGGTTTAAGAATAACTTCGAAAACGAATTGGGGACCAAGTCAAGTCAACTATTACGTTAAACAAGGTTTATCTTATTACTTTGATTTAAAAACAAATTTGTAAATTAAAGGTTAAACTGAGAATGGATTAGGATTAACTCACAAGCCCACATTAAACCTTCGTTTAAGCCAGACATTTGTTACCTCTTAAAAGATTTGATAATTAAAGATACGAAATCCTAATTAATTTCTTTTTATATGGTTTTATATTTCAAATATTTATTCCCTAAAACATGTTCTTTCTAATATTTCCTATAATTTTCAATTGCAAAAAAAAAACTTTATGCTTTACAAATAATTTTTTCCCAGTATTCCTCATTTGATTATAGAAAGCAAAAAAAAAATTGGAAAAACGCTTGAAATACATAAATAAAAATTGTGTCTCATAAATGTTGTTATATTTATTCGTTCAATCAATATCATCATGGGTAAATATGATTTTCTGCAAAAAATATCTGCTGCAGTGAGTAAAAAAAAAAAAAAAATAGTAAAATAAAAATATTTATCTACTTCACGAATGAAAATCGAGAAAAAAAACCCTACAAACTTAAATAATAAATGATTACATCCATATCATCATCATCATCATCACAATTATCATCACCGAGTGAGTTTTCCACCAATTGCAACTGCAACAACCAGCATCAACTCGTCAGTTTGTTTAATAGAACAGAACAAAATTGTTTAAAATGTTTCGAGAAATGTAAAAGAAATATAAAACCTCAATGGAAAAACTAAGAACATAAGAGGTGGAAAAAAAAGAAAATTATAACTAATGTGGAAAATTGTATTTTCTGCAAATAATCATCATCATCGTCATCATGCACGTTGCAAGTTTATGCACAAACAGACAAAAAAAAAACAATAATTTTCTAATGCACAGTGGAGAATTTAAAAAAAGGTGAAAATTAATTTCGTATAAAAAAACGCATATCAAAAGAAGAAGGTTTTTTTAGTTTAAGTTTTCAATATCGAGGTGCCGTTTTTTTTAAGGTTTTTACGGCTCTTATGAAATCCAAATTCAAATTTTTCTTCACTTTTGAGATATTTCAACAAAAACAGAATATATTGGTTTAATTAATGCTGATTAAAAACTTTCACTGTATGCCACAGAAACACAAAAACGTTTTAGTTTGTCTAACGCACAGTGGGCAATTTCTACACTGACAAACACAAAAAGAACATCGTTGTTTAAGGATGTTCATATTGTCATAAATAACAACTTGTATGTCTTTAAAAGCAGCGACAGCATTCTATCGTATATATATATAAGGGCTTCATATCGGGAAATTCCGGGATTTTCGGGATTAGGCGTATCCCGATATCCGGGATTTATGATTTTTAATCCAGGGATTTTTGGGATCCCGATTTTTTTTTTATATTTTTTATTATTTTCACATTTTTTTCAATAATTTGTTTATATATTTTTTTGCACGCGTATTTAAATTTTAATTTTAAATATTTACAAACAATTCTATTAACGAGTGTTGAGTGCGAAAGATGTTTTTCAACCGCATCATATCTTAACAACAAAATTCGTTCCTGATTAGCAGATACAACATTGGATTCTTTAATATTCTTAAGAAACTACTTGAACTTATTATTAAGTACGCGCTAGGGGTGCCAATCGGGACTGATTTTTGAAAATCCCGGGATTCGGGATTTTGGAAATCCCGAAATCCCGGATTTTGTGGGATCAATGTGTTTCTTTAAGATGGTACTTTTTTTAATAAACAACACTTTTTGAATATTCAAAAGGTTTTATATACGTAACATAAATTGTTCAATATTTATTGTTGACCTGTATCGATTATCTATGTTGTTGTTTATTTGTTTGGCTTAAGGTCATAAAAATTATAAATAAAAAATTTTTTCCAATTTTTATATTTTTAATTATGTATTTTATTTTTCATCCGATATTTCGACCATACATCGATGGTCATCTTCAGGGGCTACAAAATACACATATATTTAATGTTTAAATTTCATAACATAAAAACATTTATCAATACATACATTTAAAACACTGTAAATATTAAAAATTACAAACAAGTTGATACGTCCTAACAGCTTAACATGTTTTCATCAACTGATATTGTCCTATCGATTTCGCCTTATCGACTTTGTCTTATTTCTGCTTTCTATGTCGGTGTTTATTTATTGTGTATTTATATATTTGCGAAATCTTATCAGTGTCTGTCTTGTAATTGAGTCTTAAGTTTGTTGGTGTGTTTACTATATGTAACATTTCTAGTGTGTATCTCTTAACATAGTTACTCTCTTCTTGTAAAATGCTCACATTGTTGAAGTTTGGTTTGTGGCCCGTTATTGTACAGTGGGCCGCAAGGGCAGTTTTTTGTTCAATTGGTTTTCCCATAGCCTTTTGGTCAGATTTGTGTCCTGATAATCTTGTCTTAAGTGTTGATTTTGTAGTCCCCACATATACTTTTGGGCATATGTTGGAAAAAAAAGATCAAAATCGATTTTTCCTCCTTTTCAAGTTTTGTCTTCGGTTTGCTAAATAATTGATACACAGAGTTGTTGGTCTTGAGCGCTATTTCGCATTTTCCTTTGTCGTATATATTAGAATTCTTAAGCCTTTCGGAGAATCCGGGAATGTACGTTACGGATTTGTATATTTTTTCTGATTTTTCTTCCTCTCTGCTGCCAAGTTTTTTTGATTTTGCGCGTCTAATTAAATCCTTGATGGCTTTTATAGGAAATTCATTTTTCCTTAGCGTGTCTGTTATTCTTTTACAATTATGTTCATGAAAAGAGTCGTCACTTATCTCTAAAACTCGTCTTATAAAGTTTGTTGCGGTATTTATAATTATTCGCCTAGGATGTTTGGAGTAGAAGTTTATGAGTCTTCCAGAAGATGTTGGTACATAATTAATACATAATTAAAAATATAAAAATTGGAAAAAATTTTTTATTTATAATTTTTATGACCTTAAGCCAAACGTAACATAAATTTTTAAAAATAAAAACGACAAAACAATTTATTTTATACATATGTTTATAACACTGGCCTCACCCATGATCAAACTGATCAGATTCTTAAAAAAGCTTAAAAAAATATAAATATATATAAATAAATATATATCTCTTAGTTTTTCTAGATCAATTCATTTCGGGTTTTTGACAGCAATTCAATTTTTAATGTCAATTAACTGGTGACGACATTAATACACTGCAAAGTGTAGTCCCTCATCGATCTCGATAGCTGAGTTAAAAACTGTAAAACTATGTCGACTTCAGTGCAGTACATTTCCAGGGTGAGGGCGAGATTCATAATCAATAATTTTAGTACGTTTGAAATTTATTTTAAAACAAAATGTGTATACAAATGTTTCTTAAAAAGGCTTTCAAGTTTAAATAATTAAAAAAAAAAATTATTTTATTTACCGTATGTACCAGTGGTGAATGAGGGTATACTCAGCTTGTCATTTCTTGTGAAACTTTTTTATTATACATCTAAAACCCCATAACGTATATACATTCTGGCTCCTTGAGTAATTCTAAGTCCATTTAGCCATGTCCGTTTGTCTGTCCGTCTGTTAAAAACACTTTTACTTTCGAAAAACGCAAAACAAAAGAACAAACTTGGTCTCAAATTGCTTGTAGTTATCCTCAGCAATTCGGGATTGAAATCCAGCAGCATCGGTTCAGTAGGATCAGAACTATGAATCAAAATGTGGAACCACCACCCTAAAAAAATTGATAATTTTGATACAAAAACTAATATAAATGGTGGAATAATGCACTTAATGATATTAAATTTTGCACGAATTTGCTCTTTACGACTGCAAATCATACTGTTGGATTTCATGAAGATTGGTCCATTATTAACCCTAGACCCCATATAAACCCTACTCCCGGAAAACATTTTAGTACGCCTAAAACCGTAATACATAATGCTATCAAATTGAAATTCGGTACGTCACAGTTTTATAGGACAAGAAGTCACACTGTCAAATATACCCTGCAAACAGTTTATTGCGCCTAGAACCAAAAAAAGCCCACTTTGGGAAAATAATTAAATTCACCTAAAACCATCACAGATATAGATATTACGGTGAAATGTTTTACTTAAATTTATATGGCCAGAAAAAATATCATGCAAATTTGTGAAATTCACTGTTAACGCTAAAACTAATTACACTGCTGTATTGAAATTTAGTCTTATTTATTTTTTGTAATACCATAAATCAGTCTTCAGAATCTTTGGGATGATTGGTCCATAATTTACGATAGGTCCAATACTAATTACCCTCCTAAGAATCATTTTAGTTTGGCTAAAACTGTTACGAATCATGATATTTTACTCAAGCCAGTTCAAAGTTCTAACAAGAAACGCATAAAATTTTCTTATTGTCGGTCAATAATTTAATTCAGGTCTAAAACCGTGTGAGATAAGGCCATTGGAGCTTTAATACTCAATTGAATGGGAGATAAGGCCATAATGGCCTGATTGCCCAATCATTGAGAGGTAAGGTCATATTTAAAATTTTGCGAAATGAGAGATATAGCCATACTTTTTTGTCGCAAATGAGAGATAAAGCCATATTTTAAACTTTAGTATGCGAAGCCAGATTCCAATACTTTACTTTAGTGTTTCCGTGAAAAGACATTTTTTTATTCTTGTGACGCACGCAGGAAAATTTTATTCAGCGAAGCCACCTGCCGCGTTCTACTGGAGGAGAAAACTCGTAAGCACAGCAGAAAAACTTTAGTATGCGAAGCCAGATTTCGTAAAAGGAAAAATCTATTATTAATCAATGTAAAATGCAAAAGTTCTTCAAAACTGAAATGAGAGATAAAGTCTTTTTCTAATATTACTAATATGAGCTAAGGCCATGATGGCTTTATCTCCCATTCAAATGAAAAAAAGGCTTTATCTCCCTATTGAATGAGTGATAAAGCCATCATGGTCTTATTCTACATGGTTTTAAAGCACCCCCCCCCCCCCCACCCGATTTAACTACGGAAATTCAAACGAAAAAAAAATTTTAATTTAAGATGTAAGGTTACTTTTAAAAAATCGGTTCCAGTTCGGAATCGGTTTTAAAATTTACATTGATAAGATTATTGTTTAAAAGCATACTATTCTCAAATTTTGCGGAGTAAGACGACTTGGCAAGTCCGTTTGAACCAGACCTGCAGTGGAAAATAGTGTCTCAGATGTGACAGTAATAATTTGAAAACTTATGAATTTCTGCGATATTTTTTTGGCAAGCAAGTGCATCTATGTGTCTAGAAATATCAGAAGATTTCAGGGTATCTTTTGTCTTCTTCCTAAGCAGAATCACAGAATAGAATGGAAAGAGGGTCATTCTCGTCGAATTCTCTTACAAATTTTTCACAAGCGCTCCAAAGGCGAGTTCTTTTAGACTTATCAGAACTTGTACCACCTGTTAGGGTGACCGTGTTTTCAACACTTTCGGAATACAGTTAAGTAGATCAATAAGACATTTTTTTGTTATGACTGAGGTGGATTGTCGTAGAAATATTCGAGAGTGGTAGATAAACAATTGGTTTCATTAAACGCTAAATTTTTGGACTACTCTCCATCTCCTTTTCATTCATTTATTAAATGAAAGAATTTTATTATTCTGTTTTGATTTTATGCTCTGCTTTTTAATGTGTTTTAAGCATAGAAAATTAAATTGTTTGTTCAAAACTGCTCCAAAAAAATATAAAAGTCTTATCTTAGCGACAGCAAAGTATTGCCGATACCGATAAATCGGAAAATCTGAAGTATCGCTGATATATCGGCATCTGTATCTGCATCCGTTACTTCCCTAATTAAAACTCTTTTATTGAAAGAGCTTAATTTAAAAAAAGAATTTCTAAATAGATATTGGGAATTATTTCTTTTTATAAGCAACTTTATTATATTCAACATTTTTAATTTTTTCGAATTTATTCTATGAGTTAAATTTCAGTTATGTATTTTATAAAGCTTTTTTGTAATAGTTCTATTCCTTAAATTTTTAGGAATGACTTTATACACTACCAGACTATTATCTTGTATTTTCTTGTACATTTTACCTTAGGTTAGTAATAATTAAATTCGAAAAATAAAAAATGTTGAATAAAACGAATTTCCCCAGAATTCTTCATACTTGGAGGTATTATTGCAAAAACAAAATTACTTTCTAACCAAAGCGCCATCAATCACATTTTTAAACGAAAAATTAAGTTTCAATTGGATTTTTTTTTCTTTTAGGTTTTTAGTTTCATTTTCAGTAGTATTTTTGTAATTTTCCTAAAGTAAATAAATTTTGCATTTTTTGTACATATCCTTTTTTTAACATTAAACTTCGTTCTAGACATTTAAAGTGTTTCACAAAATTTCACTTCGATCCTCGTGTGGTTTTTCTGTATTTTATTTTATATGTATGTCTGTTAGGGCTGGTCGATTTGTAGGGACGCAAAAAAATCGCCCAAGTGACAAGGAAAATCGTATTTTAAGGCTCAAAATAAGAAACTTTGCCCAAGGAACCATACCTCTAAAATAATTCCTGATGTTCCTTATTTTTACCCAAAGGTCAAATTTGGAAAAATCCCATTTTAAACCATTTAAAGTGGCCCCCAATCGAGTGTAAATGTATGACCGACCCCCACTAACTTCGGAAGGCTGACCCACTCTTGTCACTTAGGTGATTTTTAAATCGACCCGCCTTAGGGTACATATTTGTTATTTATTTTTATTTTTTAAGAAAAAATCTGCAAGGAAAACATCTGTCAAGTTACTCGGTTACGTATGAGTATTATTTAATTCCAATTTATTAACATGCATACGCCATGTGGTACAATATAATAAATTAAACTTTTAAAAAACCATTAAGCTAAAAAATAAGACTTTTGTAAAAGTAGGGCTTTTTCTGAAGACATTTTCTGTAGTATTTCTATATAGATCGAAAATAAAAGACAGTTGTATAAAATGTTATGTACTGTTTCACTGAATTTCATTTCGTTTCTTAGACATCAAGACCCAATTAACGATTAAATTTTCACAAATATTTTCAAAGTTCTTAACAAATTAACTGACTTAGTAAATATTTCTGATTGTTTCACGTAGTTCTATTTCGTTTCCTAACTAGAAAATAAAGGTATTTGTAATGTTTTTCACGATTTATTATTACATTTTTTAAAGGCATAAAAGTTCCCAATTCAAGCGGCAGCCTCTACTACATCTTTACTACACTTATTAACTTATTCATTTTCACTGAATTTCATTTCGTTGCGTAGACATAAATGCCCAATCAACAATCAAAATTTTTGTATTTTCATAAATATTTTCAAAGTTCTTAACAAAATAACTGACTAAGTAAATATATCTCAGTGTTTCAGGTATTTCGTCCCCTAACTAGAAGATAAAAGTATTTGTAATGTTTTTTTCTCAAATTTATAGTTACAATTTTCAAAGGTTTACAAGTTCTTAACTCAAACCGCAAACTCTACTACATTTTTCCTACCCTTTTTTATTTTATCCATTTATAAACTACACATTTATTCGCCTTAAGTTTTTAAATATACCCCACTGTGTGTCGCTCAAAGTCATTTGTTCACATATTTTTGTTTATATCTCGTCAAGTTTTTGTTTGTTTCTTTCGCTTATTTTAAGCAGATAAATTTTGTTATAAAATTATTTAAATTTTTCTTTTACTTTTGCAAAACTAGAAAAAATAACGAGAAAATACATTCAACGTAAAAGAATTACATTTTTTAAAGTTAATGTCATTAACAAAGTTTTAGTGAATTTCAAATTTAATGATTTATGTCATATTTTTTTCTTTTTTTCTTTTCATTATTTAGCTTCGTAAAAAATATACGTTTAATATAATTTGAGGTTTAAAATGTTTTAATTTGTTTAAAACAAACTTTTCTATATTAAATTTTTTGTTTTTTTTTTTAATTTAATGAATGCAATGAATGAATTCAGAAAAAGAAAAAATACAGGAGTTAAGGAAAAATGTGAAAAAGGATTTAAAGAGAAATTTTTAATAGAAAAACAAGCTAGAGTGCTATATTCGGCAGAGCCGAATCTTTGATACGCTCCACCGACAGGAGTGGGCTCTATATGATAAATACATATATATTATTAACAAAGCGTCACAAAAACGCACGCCAGCACTAAAATTGGGTGCTGTTTAGACCTGAATTAAATTATTGACCAACAATAAGAACGTTTTATGCGTTTCTTGTTAGTACTTTGAACTGATTTGAGGAAAATATCATGATTCGTAACAGTTTTAGCCGAAGTAAAATGATTTTTAGGAGGCTAATTAGTATTGGACCTATCGTAAATTATGGACCAATCATCCCAAAGATTCTGAAGACTGATTTATGGTATTACAAAAAATAATTAAGACTAAATTTCAATACAGCAGTGTAATTAGTTTTAGCGTTAACAGTGAATTTCACAATATTGCATGATATTTTTTCTGGCCATATGAATTTAAGATAAAAATTTTACCGCAATATCTATATCTGTTCTGGTTTTAGGCGAATTTATTTATTTTCCCAAAGTGGTCTTTATTTGGTTTTAAGCGCAATAAACTGTTTTTCGGGAGTAGGGTTTATATGGGGTCTAGTGTAAATTATGGACCGATCCTCAAAAAATGTTACAATGTAATTAGTACGATAGCGTTATTGATTACGGCTAATTTGTTTTTCAGTAGTAGGGTTTTTATAGGGTCTAGGGTTGATTATAGACCGATCTTAACCAATTTTATATAATCGCGTAAGTCGGTTTTTACCGAAATTGAGATAATGATGTCAAAGTGCTACATTTTGCATTAGGTTTTTATAAGTATTAAGCTTTTTAGAATATAATGTAGTATTATTAATTTTTTTCTGCTTAAAACAACTTAAGTTAACTGTTTAATAAAATATTTTGCTATTATAACGATTTATGTCGACAAACATTGCCAAAAATTGTAAAATTGCTGAATATGTTTCCAAATAAAAAGCATATGTGATGTTATGTTGTTATTCGTGCAAAAAATATGAAAGTATTTTTTGAAAATTTTTCTATTAATAACAACTAAAGGCGTAAAAATAACAACGTAAGTCGTCATGTGTGATTAAAATGATAACATTTATTTTCACAAAAAAGAACTTATGTGGAGATATGATGTTATATTGCACACACTTAATGAGTCAATCAAACATATGCATTTTTAATCCTTTTACAGATTGTGATCCTGTGAGGATTTTTTCATGAAAACTATGTATAATACGTAGAAAGCCACTGTTAAGAGGATAGTAAAGAAAAAAGTTTAAAAAAGCATCTACAGAAGCCGCAATTGAAAAAAAATAATTGTTTTTGCTCTCCTGAAAAGTTTGGTTTTATAACTTACGCGATTATTCGTGAAAACCACAGATTTATAGTCTTAAAAAACTGTGATATACCAAATATTATTATGATAGCGTTATTTATTATGGTCTTAGGCGTACTATACTGTTTTCCAGGAGTAGAGTTTATATGGGGCATATGGACAATTATGGACCGATCTTCACGAAATTTAACAGTATGATTTGCAGTCGTATAGAACAGATTCGTGCAAAATTTTATATCATTCCGCGCAATATTCGACTATTTATGTAAGTTTTTGTATCAAAATTATAAATTTTTTTAGGTTGGTGGTTCCACATTTTGATTCATAGTTCTGATCCTACTGAACCGATATTGCTGGATTTCAATCCCAAGCTGCTAAGAATAACTTCAAGCAATTTGAGACGAAGTTTGTTCTTTTCTTTTGCGTTTTTCGAAATCGAGCGTGTTTTCAACAGATGGACAGATGGACATTGCTAAATCGACTGAGAATTACTCCAGGAGCTAGAATATATATACTTTATGGAGTCTTAGACGTATAAAAAAAAGTTTCACACGGAATGACAAACTTAGTATACCCTCATTCACCACTAGTAGTGGTGGAGGGTATAATACAAGTTTTTAATAAATGAGTGATTTTTATTAAATTTGTTTTTATTATTTCATTTTTGTAAAAAGTTTACTAAGTTTTTCAAAATTCTGAAAACTATTCAACCCGCACCACCATAGAGGAGAAAGTATTAAGCATTTGTGCTGATGTATGTAACATATAAAAAAGATCAATCCTTTAGTATACCGATTACATCAGAACCACTTTCTGAGTTGATCTTACGATGTCTATCCGTCCGGCTGACTGGCTGGTTGTCCGTCCATGTTCGACATTTTGAAGAAGAAATTCGGTACTTTCATATAAATTGAGGGGCTAGTCTCTTTTTTTTTTTTTTTTTTTTTGATTGAGATTACATATGGAATTAGTAGGTGACGTTCAGAGAAGTTCAGAACACAAGATGTGAAAGTGGAATTCTCATCCGGTAGCGAGATGCGGCGACCAATTCTAGCATATGTCACTAAAATAAATGTTTCGCTTGGAGCACATGGGGTAAATGAGCACTTAATCTCAAATTTTATAAAAGGTACTTAACCTATTAAGGCCCGAGACATGATCCAATTGAGCTATAATGATTAAACTGTTAAAATTTGTTTGTTTATACCTAAATATGAAAAAAAAATTTTTTTAGGTAAATCGGATCTGTGGGAGCCCAGATAAGCCCCGTTGCGAAATTGCATTGATGGGCCTTAACGATATAGAAATTAAACGCATTTGTATAAATTTTAAATTAATATATACTCTATTCACGTCTTCAGAAAAAAAGTTAAAAAGATACACATATATATTGATTTTATATTTAATTCAATTATGATATGCTCCAAAGCACTTCGAGTGAACTGCTACGCCAAATTTCTACATTGCCGACATCGCAAACGTTTTTCTTGGCGAACAGTTTTATGATCAACTCGATCAGTTCGAATCACTGAATTAGTACCACTACTTGTGGAAGCTATTATTCTCTCACACTTTACAGTCCGCAAAATAGATTCAATTATAATCATTCTGAATTGGAGCTTGTTCTTCACGTTTTCTCAATAGGCAATGTAATTTCCAGGAATGTACTAAAGCTGCATCTAGAGTATTAGTAAAAAGTCGCCAGTACCATTTATTTCCTCGGATTTGAATACTGTAATTATTCATAGCGTTGTCGAATAAATCAGCGCCACCCATAGTTTTATTGTATTCATATATGGCAGTTGGCATGGAAATCGTAATCATTTTTATTTTTTGCAATCGTATCGCTTAACTTGTTTCAATGGCTCTTAAGAAACAAAATTTAACAAAGTGAAGACTACAGAGCTGTCATTACAATACTTATTGCATTCTTCGATTCATAACAGTAAACATAACTTCCACGTTATTTTTTCTTTAATATCTTGGGAGAGGAAAATTTCGCATTACTGGTGCGGTTTTCTCTTAGTTTACCTTTTGATGTAAATAACACGCTGTGCATAAGAAAAATAAAGAAATTTACATAGAAAATTTACATACTGCGAAATATCCTGCATTTTGCAAATTGGCCATTAGTTTGTAAGATGTGAAAAAATTATCGAAAAATTTTCGATAACAATTAAAATACATACATTCTGTTTTTCATACTTTTTGTAAACTTGAAGTCCAAAGTACATTTTTCTGTTTTTCATGTTTTTGAGAAAAAAGAAAGACAAAAACATGAAAAACAGAAAAATGTACTTTGGACAAAAAGTATGAAATGTAATTCCTATGATATCCACATTATTAAGATTCAGTTTTTAGCAAAAGAGCTATGGATAAAGTATTTTGAAACTATTACGACCTATAATTCCTAAACTATGAGCAGCTTCCTATGGAACTTCTTTAAAGGATACTAAGGCCGGTTAATTTCTGTTTTATAAAAAATTAATTATTTGAAGCACTTATGCCCAATTTTCAGGATAGTATTTAAGTCTATATTATGTTAATTGTCATAAAAACTTAAATCGTATTTAATTACAGATTGATTTTTTGAGTTTTATATGAAAATTCTTATTTAATTAAGATAAAAGTATGGTAGCACTACTAAATACTAAAAATATCATAAAAAAGTGTAATTGTTTACAAAGTGGTCTCAAAAAACAGCTGGTTGTTTTGTATTGTTGTTTTTGTATTGTTGTGATATTGAGGCCACCTTGCTAAGTTAAACCAATGGAAACTTAAGTTGAATTTAAATTTACCACATCGGTGACTTAAGTTTCATTTAAGTGTTTAGTGAAGAAGAGAACTTTGTATTTAAAACGAATGTCAATCATGAAAATTGGTCATTATTATTTTAACTTTTTATTAGCAACACTTTTTCCATGCAACGGACACCATAAATGTGCTGAGCCGAACACAACGAAGTTTGTGGTTTTAGCGAAAAACGAACACAAAGAAATATTTTCATCTCTATGTTTAGTTGGATTAGTACAGTATTTTCGTTGTGTACGCAGATCGAAGAACAGAGAAACGTTTTTTAAGGTATTTACGGCCAAAAAAATAGAAGCGTTTGTGTTTTTTATATTTCTACCGTACACTAAAGAACAGTATATTATGTTTATTTTCGAAAACTGCTCTAAACTCTTCTACACTCATAGAAAAATGCATCTTCATATTTATGATGCCCGAACATCAGAATTGTGACATCAATGTTATTACATAAATGACATCAATCAGGCAAAAAGTGATATCAATCCAATGACGAACGTCATCATAAAATGTTGTCATATTTTATGTGTCATCTATGCTATGACTACATTGACATCAATTCGATGTAAAATTTTGTTTATTATTAGCATTATTTTCATGTGTGAAAAGTAAAAATTCCCATATTCTATTTTTGTAAATTATTTTGTTAAATACATCAAATTCTTTAAAGTAGAATGATTACGAAATATATATCGGGCATGCTGCTGGTGTCTTATAATTGCAAGTTATTCTGTTAACAAGGCGGAATACAACAAAAGTGAAACAAACATGTGTAACGGGTAAGTAAGTAAATGATATTATTCCCTCACTTTGACTTAAGTCAATCGAAATGATTCAATTTATTGGCAGTTTGTAATTAAGTTGAGCCTAATGAGTCATTTCTATGATGTTACTGGGCATTTACACACGAAAGTAGTTTCTTGAAGGTCGCAAGTCACTCACACTTTTTCACTAACACATTTACGATTTTCTACTTTCAGTCCAACTTTCAGCTAGATTTCAATGAAAATTTCAAGAAAGCAATTTCATGAACGTAAATGACAATAACTGAGCAGTGTTGCCAATTGAAATTTTTTTTTTTCGTATATATAAAGAATTTTAATATATTTTTTCAACTAAGTATTAAGCCATAATGATTCTAATTAAAATTTATAAATATCATGAAAACTAATAAAAATAAATATTCACCCCTATCATGAATAACAAGTTTAATTTTTGTTCACGTGAAATTTTCATTCCACCCGAACAGAAAATTGGTATCGGCAATTTCACGTGAAGAATTTTTTCAAAGTTTAGTGTGTTAACAGTGCATTTTGAGTGGACATACATATGTTAATAAAAAGAAAATTGCATTTTGGTTAAGAACAATAATAAAAAAAACAACACACATATAAAAAATAAAATGTTTAGAATCGGTTCAATACTTTTGCTGCAAGAAGATACAAATAATGACACACGAATTGTTCGTAGAAAGCTGCGAGACGCATCTAACCCTTTGGAATTACCCAGCACATTGTAAGTAATTTTTATAAATATTATAATGTATTTTCTTGTTTATTGTTTATTAGATTTATCCAGCATTACAGAGTTAACAAAACAGCCTTTTTGTACATTTTGGATGTGCTCACTACCGCGCTCTGCCGGCTACACAAAAATCATTTGGAATTCCACCAATTAAGTGCTTGTTTTCGATTTTTTGCTGAGGGTGGTAATCAGAAAGGGGTAAGCAGGGACTACGAAGTGGGAATGGCTCAATCTACCTTTAGAAAGGTGCTGTCAAAAGTGCTAGATGTTTTGGAGCAAGGTCTTTGCAGCCGTTGGATCTCTTTTCCAACTGGAGAAGAGAATAGAGCAACATCGCAGGAATTTTACCGCAAATTCGGCATACCAGGAGTTGTTGGATGTATTGATGGGACACACATCAATATTGTAGCTAAAAAAACAAATATTCATTTGTATTATAACAGAAAGGGAAATTACAGCTTACTTAGCATTTACACATGCCACTGCCAGTTCGAAAAACTCAAAACACTCACGATTTTTTACTAATACACACACATTTTTCGCAATGGCAGCTCCAGTGGCAGCAAAAATTGCATGCGAATGGAAATTTGGCACTTGCATGCCACTAAATGTCAAAACGATTAGCAATGTTACCCTGTTCAAAATTTAATGTAAATCGACTGGATTGTTGTCAAACTGTAATTAGAGTTTTAACTGTTAAATGTATTTTTATGATTAGTTTGTAGAAATGGGCGTTAAAATAAGTAAGTTTTCTAATTATAGAGCATTAATTTAGCTAAAATAATGCTAATATAAATAAATGTAAACTATTTCCCCAAAACTAAAACTATGTGATGAGTCGGTAACTCTTTTTTGTGTTCTGGTACTTTTTTTTTAATTTTAGAAGTAAACAAATTATCTCAAGTTGACGCTTCGACAAAGCAAATGGCATGAGATTCGTCTATTTCGAGCACTTTTTCGTTGATAATATGTATAGAACAGTGGCATGCCACTACTTGCATGTGTAAAGGCAACGTTAAACACAACACTTGTAAGTTTTTTCCCAGCAAATATATTTATTTATAAAAACATGTATGTTTTGATCTGACTACACCTTTTAAATTTAAATCAAAAACATTAGAAAAATATACGATATTCGCAACAATACACCACCCTTTTCCATACGGTGACATTTTTAATAGGAGGGCCAGAATTATTTAGCTCTTCTGCCAAACATTTCCAAAAGTCTGCCACCACGTCCTTAGAAATCTTCACAAATCCACAGGCAATGGATCTGTTACCTTGCATCTTGTTGAGAAGAATGTCACTTTGAAACTTATTCACAGATTTTGCCCTAAAATAACTTTTGATCAACCTTAAATTTCTTATTAGATAAAAAATACTCACATGGTAAATGCATTCCACCAGCAAAATCAAAGTGAACAAAATAATAAAAAAAAATTCACATTTGGCGCGAAAAGAAATCATTCACAATAAGGTGAATTTTTTTTGAAGTGGATTTCTTTCGGGGGAAATTATTCATGGTTGCAATAATGTGGAATGTGAAAAAATTTCATGCGGAAAATTGTTCATGATAGGGGTGAATATTTTGAACGAATGCCTGAAGTTCGGCGTGAACAATTGGCACGGCAACTCTGAAACTTGAAATAAGCAAAACAATAAAAGAAGAAGAAGATAAACTTTTGATAGAAGTTTGCCCTTTGACGATATTTTGAAAATGAAATTTCACTTTGATGTAAATTTTCATAAAATTTTAATATTTTTTTGGGAAATTTGTGGTGATAATACGTATACAGAATTTTCATGAAAGAATTTTCATAAGTAAATGCAGGTTTACTGAGTCATAGCACTCATGACATGTTTTATTAAAGTGACTCTGATTCGTCATTGCTGTCATGGCGATGTGTCATCCCATTGATTACCTAATTACCTGATGACAATTTGGCCAAATGATGTTAAGGCTGACATCGCCATGATTAAAAGTATTATGGGATCAAAAACGAAAACACTTGTCATAGTACTGATGTCAAAATACATCCGCACTATGATGCCTTTTCTATCAGTGTACTGTTAATTTCTTTCTGTTTTTGTTTAGACGTTTAATAACAGTTTGTCTTTGTTAATATATTTTTTGTTGTGTTTAAGCCAAAAACATAAATTGTGTTTCAGCTATTTTTTTTTTTTTGTTTTTTTTTTTTGTTGTTGTCAACATTTTAGGTCTGCTTCATGCATGACAGTTTTATGTTTTAAATGTGTGAGTTTTTGGTTGTTGTTCTTTTTTCTCTCTATCTTTCTTTCTTTTTTCTAGCCAAGTTTATAATTAATTTCTCTATGAGTTTATTCTTTGGTGTTTTTCTTTTCTACTTTAATGGCCTAAAAGACGTTAAGAGACGTTGGTTTTTAAACTTTAGGAACATGATAATATTTTCTTGATGACTATTTATTTTGTTTTGTGATTCGTTTCGAGTGTCTTTTCTTAATGTTTAGCTGGTTATTCTTGGGTACTGGCTTTCGTTATAAAAGCAACAGAACAAAAAGAAAAACACTTTAATAAACCGTTAGGTTGAGGTAACAAATACCGCTATGAGTTATAAAAAAAAAAATCAAGAAATAAATGTTTATAAAAAACAACCAACAACAATACCCGCCAATCTGTTAACAGTAATTTAGCAAACAAATGTATTATGAGTTTGTTATTTTTATTTGTATGTTCTATAAAAAAAGAAGTACACAAACAGCACAACTATAATATAATTAGCCATAAAATATATTGTACTTTTTTTTAAATAAAAAACCTTATTTTTTTTTTTTTTATTTTTTTTTTTTTGGTGTTTAAGTATTTTTGTGTACCAGCCAACATATAGGAATGTGACTGGGTGCTGTCAGCATGACATTTTTTTCAGAATTTTAATTAATTTATCAAGTTATGAATGTGCATAGAACTTTGATTTGAGGGAATTTTTTTATGTAGTCAAAGAAAAAAAAAATTAAAAAAAAATCAAATAAATAACTAAAAATGTTTCTTTATAGACCCACAATGACCAGATTTACAAAAGATTTTGGTTGAAATGCAGGATTTCTAGCAAAAAGTATAATTAAAATTTACAGAAATTATTGGCCATCCTTTACATTGACCTTTTTCCTTCTTTCTGGTAACTTATGTATAGCGCGCCAAAAGAACGGCCAAGAATAGATTTAGCTAAACTATTTCAGCTGTATGCCCTTCTTCGCATAGAATATGGAGGGCAAACAATATAACCACCAATCAGCGTTGCCAAATGTGCAGATTTATCTGCATTTTGCAGTTTTTCCAAACATTGAACAGTTTTTAAGTTTTTTAGTAAAAAAAATAAGTTTTTTAGTAAATTGGGCAGATTTTGCAGTTTTTGCATTAAAATATTTTTATTTTCAATTCTGTTATAATGTTTTTATTTCTTAAGCCATAATCTTACCTAATTTGCTTAACACATACTTATATAACAGAGGCAAGCTTTAAGAGCCAAACAAAAAACACAAACGGCTGGGAAATACGCACTCTCCGTTAACAAATAAGCCACACAAACCTAATTATGAATTTTGCAATAAATTCTAATCAAAAACTTTTATTCTTTTAAAATTTGTTATGCTTCGTCGTTTCCTTCTTGTCTCTGCAAAATTTTCACTTAAATTAATAAATTTAGCACTAGGTAGTGCAAAAAGCTTGGAAAATAAGCAGCATTTCGATTTTTATACAAAAATGTATTAATCGTTTGTCAAATACCCCAATAAACAATGCAAAAGGATTGTACACACGTACAATTTTGACATGTTTGTCAAGCCTTTTGAGTAGTTTATTTGTCTTTTACTTTTGAAAGTTTAATTATATCCCCGTTAACATATTGTGATTTTTGTTGTTTCTTTTTTACAGTTGCATTTGAGTTTTCATTGTAAAATTTCTATTGCAGCAATTTTTCATGTACATGACGGAACTAAAATAAATTTTGGTTAAATTCAGAAACACAACAAATCGGAAGACTACATGTACTTGTGTACCCTTCTTAATTCCACTCTCCTTCATCTAGCCAACAACGTAACGATATTCGGTAATAATAAAATATAATAATTAAGAAAATTATATATATTTCTATTGGCTTTTTTTATGTGCAGTTTTTTACGTTAAAATCAGTTTATTCAGATGCAGCTATTTTCAAAAAAGTTATGGGAACGCTGCCACCAATACAAACCTGAAAATCTTTAACTGTAGTCTCATATCGGTACTGCTGTATGGTTGCAGTACCTGTAGCACAACTCAAGGTACACGGAGAAAATTGCAATATTTCTGCAGCAAATGCCTGAAACAAGTTTTGGGAATTTTCTGGCCGAACTGGGTTACCAATGAACAACTGCTCTTGATGGCTAACTGTAATCAATTGCGTAGGAAATCTGCAGGCGCAAATGGACTTGGAAAGGTAACATCTTAAGAAGGCCACCTGAAGAAATCGCAAGGCATGCACTGGATTGGAATCCACAGGGCCATAGAAATCCTGAAAGGCCCCGAAACACAGGGAAAAGAATGATGAAAAATGAATGCAAATATTGTCATATGACTTGGAACCAAGCAAAGATCCTAGCTAATGACCGAGAAAAATGGAGAGAATTTGTTGCTGCATTTGTTCTTCGTGAACTTTGATCTAATTCACAACTACCACGCTATAAGTTTTATAAAGAAAAAATATATATATGATCGTATACTGCGGCCGATTTTCGGGTATTATTATTTACTTGAAACGAATCAATTTGACACTGGGTCTAAGAAAAAGGGCATTTTTTGGCCCGAATTGCATGCACAGACAATATTGTTAAATTTCTCCAATCACCAAATTTATTCCAAATTCATAATATCAAGCAAACCAGTTGTTGATTTTGCACCTATTACCAAAATGATTATATTGATTACTAAAAATGTTGAAATTTTGAAAATATATTTTTAATAAATGATATTTTTAATTTTAATTAAAAAAGTGATCAAAAAACTTTGCCATTTCAAACAATGTGTTAATTTATTTAAATAAATATTGACAATTCCCAACAACAATTCTACATGTTTAAATTATTTTATTTTTAACGAAAAAAGTCAATTAAGATTTTTTGTTAATTAATTAAAATTTTAATTGAAAACTTATTGCAAAACAACTAAAATGTTAATTTAGTCAATATTAACATTTAAATTTTCTTTCAACTAAAAAAATAATTGATTCAATTATCACATTAATTAAATTTAAATACTTTTTAAACCATTTTTTTAATTGATAACACTCTTTTTTTTGTGTGTGTTTTCAGAAAGATAGGTAGATAAAACCACGCCTGAGTTCTATGGTCTCCACCAGTAATCAATCTCAGATTAATGTGTTACTCCGTCAGTAATTCATATGAATGGTACTCCACCAAGTCACATCGGGCTCTCCAACAGATAAACAGGTTAAAAAAAGCGAGTTTAGAAACAACTACATATGGTTAATGTTCAAATTTAAAAAAAAAAACTCTAACTCGGCACAAATTTAAGACGCCAAAAAATCAAATTTGCTGGTATGTCAAAAAAAAAACTAGCTCGGAAGTAATTAATTTTTGCTTTAAGCAAGAAATCAGTCCACGATCGGTTCAATAAATATAACTTTTTATCTCACGTTGAATAACTTCTAAGGAGCGTAAGTCCGAGGTGGCCTTATTTGGAGCCTCCTAAGTCTGCCTCTAGTTCATCTATTGGTTCTAAGTTTAAAACGTTAACTCGACCACATTCCTGAAATGTCAAATTTTATCAAAATTTCACTAACTTTTGAGAAAAGTCAGATAAATTTCGTTTTTATTCTAACGATCAAAGATTAAACTCTAAGCCCTTATGACACTACATTTTTTATTCATTGAATTGATATAGAATTGATAGAAAGAAACAGTTAATGTTAGACGGAGAAAACTGTAAAAAAAAATGTAAATAAAGTTTTTTTCTTTTTTTTTTCCTTTTGTTATGGTTTTGTTTATTTTATTAAATGTTGTCAACCTTTTGTTTATGAGAAACATAAAAACAAAACAAACAAAATGCGGCAAATCACTGAATTTTCCCACAAAACGCTGATTCAGCAACACTTTTAATATTTCAAGCTTGAAATGCCAATTTTAAGTTGAATAATTTTACATTGTTTTCACATAACTTTTTTATCGATAACTTTGGTAAAATTTTTGACAGTTTGCTATTTATATTAATACAGCTGAAACCTTTGCACTTGGTAAATTTTCCTATTACATTATATTTGCACTGTTCACCAAAATGTAGTGTGGTTTCGTGGTGGCTTATGGTGTCGCCGAACAACACCAAAACATAATTCAAATGAGTGTTGCCAGAGGGGAAGCGGCGCTGATATGCTCTCATTTGCCGGGCTCGGAGCTCGCCGGATGGGGGTGGTTCTTGCTACCACTCTGTACAGATATACCACACACAAAAACAATATCAGCTTTATCATCCTGCAAAAATCTCCCTACTAAATTACACAACGAACAATAACCCTGGCTGGTGTATTGCCAGCGGTTACCCTCCCACTTGGGATTTATGATCCCGCCATTACATCCAGTTTTAGGGATGTCCCAAACGTACCCTGTACACCTTCATTTCCCTTACTTACTGCCTGTATTTCATTTATTCACTCATATCTAAATAATACAACTTTGTAAAATTTTACCGTTATAAACTTCATGTTTTATTGCATAATTTTTGCTTATACAGTTTTTCCTTCAAATGTAAATAAAAATTACCAAAAAGGAAAAATTTTAAAAATACTCCACAGTTTAACTTTATTTAAAATTTTAGCTTTGGAATATCTGGCTTTAATTTTATTTTGAAATCTTAACTACTAAGCTTAATTATATTTTAATTTCAAGCTTTAATTTAATTTAAACTTTTTAATAAGAATTTAATTTCTTACTGCCGTATTCATAAAAAAATAAAATAGATTTCATACGTATTTTAAAACTAAATTTCCCTACAAATTTTCCTTAAAATAGATTTCATATCCAATTTAGTTTTTTATGAATACGGCAGTTACACTTTAAATTTTGAATTTTAATTTCAATTCCTGATTTTAATCTTCTTTGAAATTCTAATTTCATTTAAACTTCTAAAGTTTCAGTTTTTATCTTAAATTTTCAATTTTACTTTAGAATTTTTGTTAAAAAAAAATTTTACTTGTATTTTAGAGTTGTAATTCAATTTCCAATTTTACTATAAGATTTTTGATTTTCCTTTAATAAATACTTTCGAAAAGCACTGGTTGAGTTTCTATTTTCTGTATAACAACTGCTGCCGAGGTTAGTTAAACCGCGACAGTTTTGCAAACGTTTTCGGTTATTTAGGCACAATGGTAAGCAGAAACGGGTATGACGGTGGGTTTTCCTGTCCGTCCGTAAAGTGTCCAGGGGTCCGCGTTATTCCGAGTATTATAAAACATAGTTTCCTTTACTCCTTTTTTTTTTGTTTGTTTTCTTACTTTTTTCTTTCTTTTTTTTTTTGGTTTAATTAATTTCAATTCAAAATTTTTGTTTCCTATTGATGCCGTAGGTAATATATATATAATTTTCGAACACCTGCACAAATACCGGGGCTATTACTCCTAGTTGGCGAGAGATCTGCCTTACTGGACGCGTACGCGTGACAAAACTGTCCAAACGGAATGGGTACGGCACAAACGTAAGGCACTCCCGACTATATATATATCGGACTTAATCAACAAGAGGGTATTAACTCAAAATTTAAACATTTTCAGTAGAAGCAAAACAATTTTTAATTTAACAATGAAGGCATATGGAAATGAATTTTTAAACCAACCGTTTCATTACCAAAAAGTATACAAAATAGCAAGATATTTTTACAGCGGGCAGATATGAATATAGCGTGTAGATTTTTTTCGAAAAAGTGGAAAAATAAAAATTTTGAGATAATACCCTCTTGTTGATTAAGTGCGATATATATAACTTCCTTTTCTTTTTTCTTTTTTTTTATTATTTATATACATATGTATTTCTTCTTTGCTTTTTTTTTATGAAAAGAAAAGGAACTTCTAGTTCGTCGCACTCGGTTCGTGTTTGCTTTCTAAGTCGGAAAACACAAAAATACCAATGCACCCCAGGAGTGGTGGTGGTGCTCTGCTTCTCCCTCGGTGGATGGAGTTGGCGATGGTGTGACTCGGCGGTATGATATAATTATTTATTTCTTGATTAATTTCAAAATGTTTACTTTTCTTAAGCAATTTACTTTTCTGACTTTTTACTTGAAAAATATAAAATAAACAAGTTAGAGTGCTATATTCGGCTGTAACGATTCTTTGATACCCTCCACCGATAGAAGTGGGCTCTATATGATAAATACATATATATTATTAACTAAGCCTCACAAAAACGAACGTCAGCATTAAAATTAGTTGCGGGTTAGATCTGAATTAAATTATTGACCGACAATAAGAAAATTTTATGCGTTTCTTGTTAGAACTTTGAACTGGCTTGTGTAAAATATCATGATTCGTAAAAGTTTTAGCCGAACTAAAATGATTTTTAGGAGCGAAATTTGTATTGGACCTTGATAAATTATGGACCAATCATCCCAAAATTCTGAAGACTGATTTCTGGTATTACAAAAAATAAATTAGAATAAATTTCAATACAGCAGTGTAATTAGTTTTAGCGTAAACAGTGAATTCCAAAAAATGGCATGTTATTTTTTCTGGCCATATGAATTTAAGATAGAAATTTTACCGCAATATCTATATCTGTTCTGGTTTTAGGCGAATTTATTTATTTTCCCAAAGTGGGCTTTATTTGGTTTTAGGCGCAATAAACAGTTCTCCGAGAGTAGGGTTTATATGGAGCGTAGGGTAAGTTATGGACCGATCTTCAAAAACTTTTACAGTGTCATTTCTGCTCCTATAAAACTGAGACCTCCCAAATTTTAGAATGCTAGCGTTATTTATTGCGGTTTTAGGCGTACTAAGCTGTTTTCCGGGAGCAGGGTTTATATGGGGCCTAGGTCAATTATGGATCTAACACCGATCTAACAGTATGATTTGCAGTAAAGCGAATTCGTGCAAAATTTTATGTCATTCCGTGCATTATTCCAATATTTATGTTAGTTTTGTTCCACATTTTGATTCATAGTCCTGATCCTACTGAATCGATGTTGCTGGATATCAATCCCAAAGTGCTTAGGGTAACTACAAGCAAGTTGAGACAAAGTTTGTTGTTTTGTTTTGCGTTTTTCGAAAGTGAGCGTGTTTTCAACCGACTGACAGACAGACGGACATGGCTAAATCGGCTTAGAATTACTCAAGGAGCCAGAATAATATATATATTTTATGGGGTCTTAGATGTATTATAAAAAAGTTTCACACAGAATGACAATCTTAGTATACCGTTATTCACCACAGTGGTGGTGGAGGGAAAATGTTAAACTTTAATTATTGCCGGCTTCTTTATTTCCGACGACCACAAGCTTTACCTTTTACCAGAACCTTAAAATTAAAAAAGGCCGACATTTTGGCTTTCCCCGGCCACGAAACCTCGGTCAGCCATTATGGCTCCCTGGTCATCATTCGCGATTCAGCCTTTTCATCTTGAGTATAAATTGTTTTCCTAGTCTTTGTTTTTGTTTACGCCTATCCCTCTAATTCCAGCTGTCAGCAAAAAAAGTCTCCTTTTGGCGTTGTCAATCTCTAATGCGCTAACAGGGTGCACGCGATAAAAACTTGAAGAATGAATTAAAAATGTAGTGTCATAAGGGCTTTATCTAATAAAGTCTTATTGTTGTACTACCACTGCTATCTCCGATATGCAATTAACCTCTTTTAACATTATCACAACCTGTTACTTTTATATTAGTATTATTTTATTTTCTATAAAATTTGAACTTGTTTACAAACAATGCAATTGTTGGACCCCTTTCAGACTCGGCAAGTTTGTTGCGCAAGGTCCTACAATTGCATTGTTTGTAAACAAGTTCAAATTTTATAGAAAATAAAATAATACTAATATAAAAGTAACAGGTTGCGAAAATGTTAAAACATGTTAGAGGGGGGAAATTAATATTCAATTCACTCTCACTATTAAAAAAGAAATTCATTTCGTTGTAAAAAAAGTTGCTTCTTTTTTTTAATGTGTGACTAAAAACGCATTTAATTATTTTTGTTGTTTTTGCAAGATTTTTTTCTGTAATTTTAATTACAAAAAAAAATTTTAAAAATTACAACAAATAAACCAGCAAATTTGTCTGGTAATTTTTTGTTCAACTTTTTTTTTTTTTTTTTTAATTTACACTTCATTGAATTAACAAATTTTAAGGCTGAATGTTAATGTTTTGTTAATGTTTTAATATAAAACATAAAAATTTTTTTATTATTTTATGACTTTTTTTGTTTGTTTTAGATTTAAATGGACTGAAATGGAATGCAGATACAACAACCTCTGGATACTTCCAGTAGTCTTTAGTCTGGTAATTAAACACTTTCGCTCGTTAAGATTAAGAGTTTTAGATTAAAAAAAAAATGAAGTTTTAAATTAATTTTTATTTTCTGTTTCAATATAAAATATGTATGTCTGTCTATTTGTCCACAAGTCTGTCGTCTGTCACTGTCATCGTTTTTTTTTCTTCGTAAAAAAATTTCTTGAATTAAAAACCTGTTAAAAATAAAGATTTTTTTTTCCTAAATTTGTTGCTGTAATGTTATTACCAAGGAAAGTTTTTTAAACATTATATTTGGAAAAGAAGTTTAAGCATATCTTACATATTTGTAAATGCTTTTTCTGATAAAACTATGACTAATTTTAAAATTATGTGTTAATAACTTATAAATATTATTAATTAAGCTATTTAAAAAACCCCATAAAGAAATTTTGCTAAGTCAAGTGGAAACAATTCCCAGGTTAATCTTAAGGGGCCAATACACAACTACAGCATGCACCCGCAATCAAGTAATTGTGCCAGCCGATTGACTGTGTATGTGCTTCTGGCGTGATTGTATGCTTTGCTGTAGCGATGTCAAACAGAGTTTGATATTTTTCTGATGGTACCAGCTTGTGGTATTGAGAAATTAGCTCAGTTGAGAAAAGTTGTCAAAGAGTAAGCATCAGCGTACAATGCATTGAAAAAAATTATTTAATAAAACACAACTTGTTTCAAGTTCTTATTATATAAAAATTGCACTAAACACTTTAAATAACCAACTGTATCACTATTCATTACGAATCTCTAATAAAAAAAAACGAAGTTTCTTAATTTTTACTAGTGGCAACAACTCATTCGTACAAATTTTTAAAGTAATAAATAATGCAACAGTATTTGCATGTTTTGTGTTTCGAGGACGATTCAACATCACTTGTTTGTGCAAGCATGCTGGAGTAGTGTATATAGAGGCCAATAACGATTTTTCTTTTAATAAAACAAACGCTTTCTATATCCAACACCTCTGAAATGTTTTTAACACATTAAAGATATTTGTTCTTAAATACAGACCATCTTTTCAGTAAATCTTGTTGGCCAAAAAAAAAATTATTCTAAATCAATTTAGCCATTCCCGTCCGTCCGTTTGTTGAAAACACGGGGCCTGTGCAGAAATGCATCTCTGTGCTGCATGAATGAATATAAAATTTTTACTGGATATGCATTAGATTATTGAAACATATCTTTAAATATATTTTTCACTATTTAAGAAAAAAAATCGAATAGATATTGGGAATTATTTTTTTTCATAAGCAGCTTTATTATATTCAACATTTTTTATTTTTCGAATTTATTCTATGAGTTAGATTTCAGTTATGTATTTAATAATAGTCTGGCAGTGTATAAAGTCATTCCTAAAAATTTAAGGACTAGAACTATTACAAAAAGCTTTATAAAATACATAACTGAAATTTAACTAATAGAATAAATTCGAAAAATAAAACATGTTGAAAAAAAATCTAATCAAAAATTATTATTAACTTTTAAATACCCAGTTGGCCAGATTGCCGTTGACGACACCGTCATCAATAATGAATGCACGAATTGTCCCCTATCGTTTAGGAAGACAATTTAAAGAAAATCGTCTTGTACGTCAGCGTGAAAGACATCGTCTCATAAGTTAATTTCTACCGAACTCTATGTGGGACAGTATAAAGGACATTGTCTTAGAAGTTCTCTTCTATTAAACTCTATGTGGGACAGTGTAAGTGATATGGTCTAATAATTTGTCTCGTATAAAAAGCTATGGACGATAAAGTTTTCTTCTGCCGTAGTTAATTCTTATGTGCGCAACAAGGTACCCGGGTACCTTTGGCGTTTTTAACTCAAATTTTCTCATTGAAATTGATTCTCTGCAAATCTGAGCCGTCTAGCTACATTTTTTTTTTACTCTTAGCCCTATTAAATGCGCAGCAAGGGTACTTATAAATTTCATAAAAAATATAAACGTGAAGAATTTATTTTATAAAATAGAGAAACGGAAACATAAAGAAAATCAAGATTCAATAAATAATAAGAACCAAAGAAATTAAATTATAATGCAGATCTTACGAGCAGTATGTACATACCCAGCAAAAATTTTACTTACCTGGTAAGTTAGCACGTAATGTTGGAGAAATATAAACACTACTTATTTTTCGACTGAATAACTATTTATTTTTGTTCGAGTTGTCCAAAGATTTCAGTAGTTACAATACACTTACTAGAAGTCACAAAATATCTAGTTATTATTTAACTGCCAGTAAGTTGAATTGTAAGTACTTACAATATACTTACCAGAAGCCAAAAAATAACTAGTTTTTATTTAATTGGCGCCTGTTAATAAGTGGTTATGGAGCTAGTTACCAGTAAGTAAATATTCAGTACCGAAAACAGGACAACTAATAAGTAGTTATTTAGCTGGTTATTTGTAAGCAAATATTCATAACTGAATATAATAGTAGTGAAAAGTACTTACTGACGTCATTACTAGCAAGTACTTATTGAGGTTTTCAGAATAATGACAATTGTAATGACAACTACTTACCAGGTAAAGTATGAAATAACTACGACCTATTACCAAAATTCAAAAAGTTTTTCCTGGGTATTGGACGATAAATGGAATGCTTAATAACTGTCTGATCACGGTGTTTTTGTAAAATTAGTGCGCTGTTGTAAGAAGTAAGAATTAGAACTGTCATCTCCGAACCAAGTACTAACACAAGAGGTATCAGACAATGGGACAACTTATCCTGCAATTTTTTCAACCTTTTAGTGAAAAAAATTGGAATAAAAGAGCAATGCTGAAGACAAAAGTCGCTTATCCCGATGATATTGGCATCATTGAAAGACACATTCGAGATGTAGCTGTTGTATATGAGAAGATTGAGAAAGATTCAGCTAAAAGGGTTCTGGGTATAAACGAGGATAAAAGAAAGATACTGATTGCAGCTGCAGAAAAATCAATGCAAATAAAATATGGTGACGAAGTTCGAGCAGGCAGTTATAATTTCGAGATAGTAGAAGATTTAATCTTTCAAGCTCCACTCTAAATAGAGAAAATAACATCATCCTTAAAATAAACCGCAGGATAATACTGGGAAATAGGTGTTATTATGGGATAAGCAAACATTTCAAATGCACAACCATCTCCAGGAAAACGAAAACCACTTGTGATACCCGTTCCGAAACATTGGTACATGCAAAAATAGTTAATTATATGTAGGCATTTTTGAGACAAAAAGAATTCCTAAAACATATGGGTCCATATGCGTTGACAAAGAGTATAGACGACGAATGAGTCATTAGCTGTATGAGATTTACACCGACAACATACAACGATTGCGCTGGCTGGGACACATCGGAAAGCTGAACGCGAAATAACGCGTTAATGGGGAAGACCTATAAATCTCTGGTGAATCAAATTGGAGAAAACGAGAACAATAACATGTTTTAGTGCAATCTCAGGAAGTAAATAAGTATCTTTTGCAAAATCTATTCATATTTTACAGCGTTTTAACTAGGTATTTAGGTTAAAATTACTTGTTTTCCACGTATTTTTCATAAAGGTACCCGCGCAATATAAGGTGTTTTCTTTGCCGCGCACATAAGGGTTAAATGCTTTTCACTTGGTTTGATTTGCTTAAAATTCTCACATTCTTTTTTTTAATTGTTGATTACAATACCTATTGTACATAGATACAATTTACGCATAAGCACAAGCCACTAAAACCGAAAACATGCTGATGAAGGTAGAGGCGGACTGGAAAATGGATTACAAGCAGTTTAAAGTTCACTATCAATTTGAGAAACGGTTATAAAAGTCGAATATATAAAATGTAACAGAAATAAGACAAGATTTTTACCGTGGACGACAAAATAGACGACATTGTAATGCATGGAGTCGTTGTAGACAAAGTTTGATATATTGTCTTGCATTAAGTATGAATATATTATATAAATTGACTCTTATTCGACCTTTAAAAATGTTTAATTAATCCTCTTATTTAAGCTTGAGGTCTTATTTCTTTTTTTATAAAAAATATTAAATTTATTGAATCCAATATTTCGGCACTCCGTTGTGTGCCTTCTTCAGGGATTTTTTCTTGAATATTTGACGAACAATTAACAATTTTTAATAAATTTAACAAAATGTCATATTTTCAATTAAATACAAAAAGGTTTTCCAATTTAAACCTAATCTATTACAGTTTAAATAAATTTCTATTTTCCGTTTCTATTTTTATAAATAAAATGTCTATAATTTTGGGCTACATTTTCAGTATCTGACTTAAAATTAATTCTGGATATTGTTGGAATATTTATAATTTGCAACATTTCTAACATAAATCGACGCCTATAATTATTTTCCGTGTTTAAAACTGATATATTTTCAAAATCAGGCTAATGGTTTAAACTTGCACAATGGGTTGATAAAGCTGTTTTTTGTGATGAAATATTCCTATATTTTTGATCTGACTTATGTCCTGCTATCCTAGTTTTAAGTTTATTTTTTGTTGTACCAATAAACACTTTACTGCATTGTCCATTAACATTTCCCTTACAAGGTATTTTATACACTACATTTGACATTTCCAACTTATTTATTTTATCCTTCATATTAGTGAATAATCTAAATATTGTGTTATAAGATTTATGTGCAATTTTTTATATTTTCGTATCATAAATATTTGACTTTTCTAATCTTTCTGATAATCTTGGTGCATAAGTTATTGATTTATAAATTTTCGGTTCTGCGTTACTGTTGGAATTGTTTATTCTATAGTTATTATATTTTAATAATAAATTCGAAATAATTTCTTTTGAAAAACTATTTTCCATTAATGCTCTAAAAATTGTTTTCCTTATTATTCCTATGGAAACATGTATCACTTATTGTCAATACCCTTTCTATACAATTTTTAGCCGTGTTAATTATAACTCTTTTTGGATGATTTGAAAAATAGTTAATTATTCTACCAGACGATGTTGGTTTTTGATACCAATCAATAAATAAACTTTTTCCTTTTCTTATTATTAAAGTGTCTAAATAAGACAATCTTGATTCAAACTCCTTTTTCATTGTAAACTTTATATCCGTATGAAAAGAACTAAATGTATTTGAAATGTTTGTTATTTCTGATTCTTTAATTACACAAAATAAACCATCCACATATTTTGTCATAATTTTAGGTTTAATAGTTAACTGTTCTATACATTTATCTATTAATTTTCTTCATAACAATATCAGCTACAATAGGAGATGCAGGTGAACCCATAGGAAGTCCTTTTAATTGAACATATATACAAATATCCAATTGAAAATTATGCAAAATTTCAGAATACGTAAAAATAAATCCTATTATTATTAAAGACATTTAATTTATAAAAATAGAAACGAAAATTAAAAATTTATTTAATCTGTAATAGATTAGGTTTAAATTGGAAAACCTTTTTGTATTTAATTGAAAATATGACATTTTGTTAAATATGTTAATTTTGTTAAATTTATTAAAAATTGTTAATTTTTTGTCAAATATTCAAGAAACAATCCCTGAAGAAGGCACACAACGGAGTGCCGAAATATTGGATTCAATAAATTGAATATTTTTTATAAAAAAAAAGAAATAAGACCTCAAGCTTAAATAAGAGGATTAATTAAAAATGAATATATTATTGTATAGGAGATATTGTCTTGTATATAGACGTCAAGAAATTGCCGCTCATCTCGTCCTGTGAAACCTCGCCACCATTTGTCTTCGATTTGTTTTGAGTTGTCCTCAGTATATCTTCTACGACTTACTGTTGTCTTGAACCCATCGTTAAAGATATCTTAATGACGTGGCCAACTGGGTAGCTATATATAATTTAAAATTCCCTAAGCTCACAAGTTCATCAAATTCTTGAAACAAACAAGCCCATTTCTTAAACACTTTTGTATTCATCAATTTCCCTTTATGCACTTCATGCCGGTGTTTATTGCTTGTACTCAAATCAATTTTCTATTGTCTTTAATATTGTCTATTCAATACTGATACATACACATGTACCTATGTAAATATGTATATATAAAGCTACTTATGTAAGTATGTATGTTTATAATGCTTAATATATTATTATAATGGTAAACCATAAAACAGTTAAAAAAAACAGTTAATAAAATGGTTAAAACCAAAGCTGATGTTACTTCAGCTTGAGAAAATTAAGAAAAAATTTATATTTCTATCTTCAGCAAAAAGTAAAACCTCAGTATAGATATTCAAGTATGCGGGTCTACCTTTAGAGTATCCATTTATCTGTTTTCAAGAGAAAGTGCTAAAACAAAATCAAATACCAAACTAAATGAAAGTTTTATTAAGTTCTAACGTGGGTATATTGTATAGATAAATTGAAGAGTTTTTCAAAATACAATTGATTGGAAATGACCTTATAAATTTTATAAACTTTATGTTATTTGAAAAAAAAAATTTATTAAGAAATTTTTATAGAATTTATAAGTTACTAGCTGACGCGGCAAACGTTATTCTGCCATACAAATTATTTCTAGTAAATATTTTCGTTGTTCAATAAAAAGTATCGAATGTAAGTATTTAAGTGTGTGGAATTTTGGATCTATGACATCAAGTGGAATATTCCGCTAAAGACGATGATCGCCGATAAAAAAAAACAAAAACAAAAAACACCAACCATTTAACGTAACAGACATGTGCATTGTTTGATCTCTTAAAAGTTTATGTTATCCTAAGATAGGAAAATGAAATATCAATATTAATTTGGAAAAGCAATTAAATGTACGATAGTTTTTGTTATTTCTTCCAGGGCTGTGGAGTCGTCCGAAAAAAGTACTAACTCCGACTCCGACTCCAAACGCTGAAATTTTTTAAGTGCGACTCCGACTCCGACTCCTACTCTAACCGTGATGCGAAATGAATGAGACGTAAAATTATTTCTCTTTTGTGTAGAACAGAGCCCGGCAACACATACATGCAGACTTTTTGTTTTTTGTGAGAGAATAATAACTCTCCCTCTCAGAAGCACTTAAAGAAATTTTTGTGTTATTTTGTTATTGTTAAAATCAATCTGGCTGTTAATGTAAAAACTCAAAACATAAGCGTATGTTTTATATAAAATAGAAAACAAAAAAATCATTAAAATAAAATAAATCATATTCTTCAAGAAAAATAATAAAAAAAAACTATAATTTCGTTAAAACATGTTAATCTATTGAAACAAAAATAAATTCAGAAAATAAATACATTCGTTCATAAAACTTTAACGATTCTTCAAGAAAAATAAAAAAAAAACTATAATTTCATAAAAACGTGTTAATCTATTAAAACAAAAATAAATTCAGAAAATTAATACTTTCGTTCATAAAACTTTAACGATTCTTCAAGAAAAATAAAAAAAAAATAATCTCATAAAAAGGTGTTAATCTATTAAAACAAAAATAAATTCAGAAATTAATAACTTTCATAAAACTTAAACGATTCTTCAAGAAAAATAAAAAAAAACTATAATGTCATAAAAACGTGTTAATATATTAAAACAAAAATAAATTCAGAAATTAATTACTTTCATAAAACTTAAACGATTCTTCAGGAAAAAATTTAATGGAAAACAACCTTTTAATTTAATTTATTTTGTTAAAAACTAATATTCATTATTTGTAATAACATTTTCAAAAACTTCATCTATATCGATTTCATATGGGCAACATTTAATGCGAAGAAGATCCTCTAAATGTTGATCTGTTAAACTATTTCTAAGTTTAGTTTTAATTAGCTTTAAAATTGAAAACGAGGACTCGCATATATATGTTGATCCAAACATAGAGTATAATTTAAAAATTTCATTTTTAGTTGTTAAGTATATCTCTTCGTTTAAATTTTTCCAGAATTCCACCCCATCCGTCAACGGTATATTTAAATCCGAACGCATTTTCAAAAGTTCTTCTCTGATGTCATTACCCTGTTTATTGACATCACATGTTAAAGGATTCCTATGCAGTTCTAATAAACACTCAATTTTAGAAAAATCCGAAAAACGATTGTTACAATTATCTAATATGCCTTGAAGTAAACTAATATATTCGTCAAGTCTATAATTATTAGAAAATTCATCATATATTTCATTTGTTCTTTTAAAACAAATTAAATTTTTATTTTTAAGATTTGTAATCAGAGTTTGAACTTTTGTTATAAACTGTTTTACAGAGAAATATAAAGAAAATACAGTTTTATTTCTTCCTTGCAATTGAAGATTTAACTGATTAATTAATTTGGTAATATCTGTTAAAAACGCAAAATCTAATACAAACATGTTATCTCTTAAATATCTTAGTAATTCATTCGATGGATTATTTTCAAAAAATAACATCACCTCTTTCCGAAGACTGAATAACCTTTCCAAGCAACGTCCTTTACTGAGCCATCTCACTTCTGTAAACATTAATACGTCGCCATATTCAGTATTCATTTCATCCAAAAACGCTTTAAATTTTCTGTGGCTCAAAGCATTGTGGCCACCACGTATTTTATTTATTATTTTTGTTACAATTTGCATTGTATGCATCATATTCACGCTTTTTGTAAATAATGCCTGTTGATGGATTATACAATGGAAAATATAAATGTTAAAGTCGTTTCTTAAAAGGTAACCCACAAGACCCTCGTTTTTCCCAACCATGACTTTTGCACCATCGGTGCATATAGAACAAAATTTGCTTTTATCGGCAAAAGAAAAATTTTCGTCACATATTACCCTAAAAAGAGTTTCTCCCTTTACATTACCATGTAATGCAACCAACGTTAACATTTCCTCATGCACTTCAAAGTTAGTATTGCAAGTTTTTACGCATATTATTAACTGCGCTATGTCGTTAATGTCAGTGCATTCATCTAAACAAATAGAAAAATATTTGCAATTAAGAATTTTTTTTTTTTATATTTGTGTAGATAAATGCACTGATATCTTCTGTTCGTCGCGTTATGGTCCGAGGTGAAAAGGGACTAGAACTAATTAAATTTCGAATTTGTTCAGTATTTTCTCCAAAGCATTTTAATACATCGTTGCACAATTCTTTGAAAAATTGCCCATCTTCGAAAGGACGGCAATGTTTTGCCAGACCTGCAGCAACGACATATGATGCTTTTCTTTTGCATAGCTCATGGACATTTTCAACTTTTGAGTTCTCAAAATCAAGAATCATTTTTATGTAAAAAGGTTTTTTTAATTTTAAAATTACGCATTTTCTTTCGTCATGAGAAATATTTTTATATTCATTATGACATGAATTAAAATGTCTTTCTAAATTAAATTTTGCTGTTCGTGATAACGTACAATTACATATCAAGCATTCTGGCTTGCCAAAAAAATTTTCGGCAAACAAGAAATCAAATTCCCATTCTGTCTTCAACATTTCTCGCAGCACGAGCACGGTGTAGTACTTTTGCCGGGCTCTGGTATACACAATTGTGCATAGAAATGGATTTCCCTGGTCTATTTATTCAAAAATAAAATAAATTACATGGGAATTATAACGTGAAAAAGTTATTTTAGTAAAAAGTTAGGGTATTCATAGTGGTAAGTAAAATAGAAAGGGTATTCACGTTGTTGGGTTACTCATACTTCAAACATCTGTGCATACATTTTAATTCTGGCTAATGGTATATAATAATTTTCAACAAAATAACAAATGCGCACCTGAGTTTGCCTGCAAAAATTTATAAAGTCATTATAACAGGTCAAAGTTGCGTTAAATAAATACCATAAATTAGTAAGGTTAACTCTTTGGACTCGGACATATATTTGTAGCATAAAAAAGTAAGCAATAAAAATAGTGCTAAACAATAAAGTCTCATTAATACATCAATAAAACACATCTTCTTACACAAAAATTTTACCTGCTGTCACATTTGCTTTTATGTGTATAGGTTTACACATAAATTGTAGGAAAACAAGACTTTTTTAACTTGTTTTTTAAATATTTTTACCTACTTAAGAAAAGTGTTTTCAAAGAAAACACGATTGGTACAGAAACAAAAATATTTTTAAAAGCACAAAATACCAACAAATTCTTGTGGCTATTTTTTTCTTAATAATTTCTGCATTTAGGTACGTCTTTTTAACGAAAGAAAAAGGGACCCTTTTACAGGCATCAAATAATTTTTTTTCACAAGCAAAACACATATCGCAAAACAATGTAGATATTATTTGAAAATTTAAAATTTTTGTTGATTAGGATTCACGTTACATATGTATGTATTTTTATATAATTTTACAAAATTAAAAATGACGTATCATCAAATACATATATAATTTTTTTAACAGCATAATGTATAATCAAACTCAAGAAAAAAATTAGCAGAGTTTTTAATTCTTTTTATAAGAACACATTAATATTTTTAAACACCAAAACTGGTTAATCTTTTTTATAACTATAGTGGAATTAGTGATCAGATAATAATTTATATAATATAATAAAAAAAAATTTCGGCAAACAAAAAATCAAATTCCCATTCTGTCTTGAACATTTCTCGCAGTGTTATTCTTAAGCAAGCGTCAACAGAACCTTCTTGTTTGAATGTTCGTACGAGAATAAATGATTTTGTTTGTTTTTTACAAAGTGAGAGCAAATGTTATCGTGAGAAAAAAGCACGGTGTAGTACTTTTGCTGGGCTCTGGTGTAGAAACATCTTTATTAAACGAATTATGGGAATCCCCGCGTAATGTGCATTAGAAAAACATGAGTGTTATGGTAGGAATTAAAGGCAGGCCGATAAAGATGTTTCTACACAAAAGAGAAATAATTTTACGTCACAATTTTTCTAATACATACTAGTATTTATGCGCTATAGCAACACTTATTCTGTACAATGTTGAAAATATTTCAGCGTTGATGGTTAAAAAATTCTGATATTAAAATTATTGGCAATTCCTGTCATTAACATTTTTTAGCATGAGTAAATTATTTAAAAAATCACACATCTTTTTTCAACTAGATCAATAACTGAGTATAAGTTTTGCTAATGTAATTTAGACTTTTTCCCGCACGTATAAAAATATACCTAAATATACTTAAATAGTAAAGTACTTGAATCAACTATTTCTCATAAAATAAATTAAAATCTACTTATTCATATTGATCTGCAAAATATTACATTGCCAATTTCGAAGAATTTTTATATTGGAAAATATTAGAAATTTTTTTAAATTTTTTATGCCGAAAAATTTTGGAGTCGGAGTCGCGCGTTTTTTTGAGTACTGCGACTCCGACTCCGACTCTGGTACAAAAACCTCAACTCCTACTCTTCAACTCCGACTCCGACTCCACAGCCCTGATTTCTTCTTTTGCCAACCACAAATAAACTTGATGGTTTACCCATGCGAGAACATGCCGCGTATAATTGTCCGTGTGGAAAACTTCGTTTGCACAAATCTAAGTCTTAAACAGACATCGTTTGACCTTGCGACATATTGATGATTGTTATTTCAAATGACAATCTAATGGAAAATGTTACGCGCTTAAATTCAATTGGCACGTCTGTGAGAATCAGTGGCATTCGTGGCAGAAAAATATTTTCGAAAATTTACCATTCAAAACAGTAGATTCGATAACATTTTTCATTAATTTTTTAATGACCAATCGCGTATCACTGCACAGCCGTGGTGGGTTCAAATTCCGAAGTAAAATAACCGGGGATTCAACTTTCAAAGGTTTGGTGGCATGACTGGCGCATCCAGTGAGTACAAAAACTCTGTTGGGTAAGTGTCAAAAACTATATCGATCGATTTGTATGATACGAAGTTGCCTAACAACAACTGCTTCATCTTGAAGTTAAAATCGTTATTGTCCACATTTTTTCTGCTAGCTGCGCATGATATTTGTATTGTGTGCTTACATTAGAAAATATGCGGTCAATGAGAGCATTTTAGGAATCACCAGTCGTGCTAATTTCTGAACGATTGGTTGCAATTTGACGCATCCAATATTTTCATAGACAGCATCTTTTTCAGCGCCGCTATCCAACAACTGGTGTATTTTTTGATATCAAATAAAAAATTCAAAAATAAATCTTTTGCCAAAGAAATGGAAAAACAATTATAGATAGGGACTCCCTAATGACCTAGCGGTATGAAATACACTTTAAGACCTATTCTCATACTTACCAAATGTACATACAAAATTTCATAAATATCCGTTTAGCCGTTTCGCAGGGGCTTAAGCACAAACATCGTTACTGGAGAATTTAATATATACAGACAAACTGACCTCACAGTATTAGAACTCGTTGTGATTTTATGCGTAGTCCTAAAGTAAATTTTTGAGAATTCACTTTTTATGAGGTCTATGAAAAATGATTGACCGATCTTAACGAAAGTTTGTGGTAAGATTTGTAATCTTATTGAACTATGATAGATCAAATTTTACTTCAATACTATTTTGGGTTTCGGTATTAGCGCATGAAAGTATTTTGCGAGAGTGGGCTTTAATTGCGGGTTATGGTTAATACTGGACGGACCTTCACAAAATTTTGTGGTTAGATTTCTAGTCAGAAAAAAACTTATGGCTGTAAATTCAAAGAGATCTTAAGCGCATTAAAGTGTTTTTTTTTAATTTATTTTTTTTTTTTTTTTTTTTTTGAGTATGTACTTCATTTGGGAATTACGGTAAATTATGGACCAATCATCGCAAAATTGGGTTGGGTGACTAATAAAACCAAATTGCCTCACATTGTTGGTACATATTTCCTTCAATGTTTTGAAAAACGGCAGACAAATACGAGCTTTTTTTTATTCCCTATAAACGTATAAAGTTCCAATCGTTTTATATACACGACTTTAAAAACAGTTCATTATAACCGAAAGTTCGCGCTATAACCGGGATTCGCTATAAGCGTAGTAAAGTGTATGGAATTTTAATGCAAAACTGTAGTTAGTGACCGGAGAAATAGTTGGTTATTCGCTGTTCGCTATAATTCGCAATAACCAGTGTTCATTATAACCGAACTACACTGTATAACGAATTTACGACTAAACCTGCTTTCCGGTATCGATTTTATGCAAATTTTTGGCATTTTATCACATTATTTTTTTTTTTTTTTTTTTTTGTAAAGAGCAGCTCAGCACACAGAGAGAGAGTAGTGCTTGTGAACATTTGACTTGAACTTACTCATGTTGCACGTGAGAGAGAAGACTTCAGTAGGATGGTTATTTCACATCAGAGTCCGCCAAACACATACATTCACAGTTCATGCTTCTCTCAGTTGTTTATTTTTGAGCGTAATTCTGTTTCTCTAATTCCACTGAAAAAAATTTTTTAACGTTTTTTACCATTAGTCTTACAAGTGAATTTGAAAGAGTTGTCGCAGTTCAGTAGTTCAAAATAAAAATTGACTTCTTTATATCGCAATTAAAAAAATAATAAATTGACGAACTTCAAAAACTTTCAATAACAAAGTTTCGAATTACACTACATAAGTCGTTTTTAATATACATTTGTGTGTAGAATATGTAGTTTTTAATATTTGAAGATAATATAACTACATAATAATGGTCAAAATTTCTTGTTTTCTGCTATTGAAAATTAATACAAGTTACGTTAAAGATGATTAATTTTAAGCCTTACTACTTTCGTTACGAGTTACAAAATAAAGTAATTTCGGCATAGAAGTGCCTGTTTTTGTAATAAAAATAAAAATTTTCGTTAGGAAATTTATACTGAAAACAGAGAAAAATTTGAATTTTCTTATTGTTGTTTTAATGTAAACTCCCAAAAGAAAATTTTTATTTTTATTACATCAGTCAGTAAAAGAGCATTTTCCCATTCTATATAGAACATTTTGTTAAGTGTTGTCTAGTTATAAGAGAAATAAAAATACAAATTATTATCTTTGCTCTTTTCATTAGCGTGAGAGCATTCGTACGTGCGCGATGCACCGGGCTCTTGAGGAAAGGCGTGTATTACGAACAAACATACGGGTTTCGGGAAACAGATCACTAATTTCGTTAGAACACATTCTATTTTAGTAACGATAAAACAGGCAAATACAACTCACATTGCGACGGTGCTCAAGGGAGACAATAGGATTGAATACTTTACTGTCACCAATAAGAACCTTCGCCCTCTCCTGCTCGCAGTCGAGAAGCTTCCAAAATATACTTTGAAGCACCTGAGACTGTATTCCACACGCGGTCGGATATACATATAAATCGTAAGGACATCAGATGGAGAAAAGTATATATTTCACCGTTTAAAAAAACCGAGGCACTTGAAGGCTTCTTTCGACACTTTGCATATATGTTCTGTCCATCGGACATCACATTGTACTCCATGCCCAGAACATCATGAGATTATGTTTCCTCAATAATTATAACACCCATATATACAGATAAGGCACCTTGAGCCGTCGCGCGTTTATTTGTCAGCACGCATCATTGGTGTTTTCCGGCATTAAAATCGAACCTATTCGCACGAACCCATTCCGAGATTATGTCAAGGTCTCGGCCTAGCATATCATTCATGTTCTGCCTCCTAGCACCATCGTCGTATACGCTTGGTCTATAATCAAATGAATACGAATGGCAAAGGTTGCTATCATCTGCAAAACAGTTGATAGGCTTGGACATAGATAGTTTGATATAGGAGGTCATTTGGAAAAATAAGAAATAGAGTAGGAGAAAGGACGGAGCCTTGCGGCACCACTGAATGAATCTAAAACTCGTTTGATGAAACCCCATCTATAGCAACTCGTATAGTGCGCTCTCTGAGAAAGCTTGATGTAAATCGAGAGACATTATCAGCGACACCAATTGCAACCAGTTTTGACAGGAGTGCACCATACCAGACTCTTTCAAACGCCTTAGAAATATCGAAAGCAATTACCTAATTTCCGCCAAAATGGTGAATGTAACGTTACCATTTTTCCGATAACATAAAATCACCCCAGTAGGCGGGTCTAAATATTTTTTTTTTTTTTTTTTGCGAAAATAACAATATATCATTTGAATACGCTTAGAATCTCAATCAATGTTATTTTGTAATAGTAAATATCAATAACATTAATTTCTTAGAAAGGCTTGTCCACATTTGGGTCTATCGTTATTTTCATACTGAACCCATTGAGCTTCTTTTCAATCTGGAGCTGCCATTTCATATTATGATACATTTTCTGCATACACTATCATCAATTATCTTTGATAACGGCATTTTTGTCGATACAATGAAATTTTTACATGGAGAAGTTAAGTATTTGGTATGCCTTATCTCTAGGCAAATTCAATATAAAATGGTGGCACATTTTGACAGTTTCAAACAATTTTGGTTTTGTTAATGTTTTGCTAGAAATGGTTGACATTTCGAGCCTTAAACACTTACAATGCAATGCAAACAGCCTCTGTCGTTTCAGTTGTTTTTGGATTGTTGTATTAGTGCCTACACCAATAGTTGAATTCGCCTTATCTTGCCTCTTTCTTCTTCTTCTTTTTCCTCTCAATAAAAAACAAACATAAACTGTTTGTAAACGAAACAAAGTACACTCTTCCATTTTTCTTTCCCTTTTTACCATCGAACTCAAATATTTCGCAGAAAATGTTTTGAAGTATGGACGGGAACTTAAGAAAACTACAAACAATTTGACACTTAAATTATTCTTATTTGTTAAGTGGTTCGGAAGAAAGCATGATTTTAACTGACAGACATGACTAAATCGCTTTATAATTGTTTAAGGACCCAGAATATGAGGGCTTCGAAGGTGTTAAACACTGGAAATGGCAAACTTAATCTACTCCTTTTGAGCACATGCGGAAGTGAGTAGTATTAAAGCATAAGTTGAAATAAATTCTAAACACTATTTAATACTTACCGCTATTATTTTGACCATTTTTAGATGGCGAAAATGAATGAGTATTGACCAGTAGATGGTTGGCTGATGGTTTGGCTAGTTTCGTATAAATTAAACTATTAAATGTTATTATATGATAAGTGATAAAATAATAATTATTACTTAAATTGTTATTGTGTTCATTTTCAATGCCCCCCAGAAAACAGATGACGTCCAGCTTAATATGCAACCAACACCTCAAACCATCAAACCAACAACCAACCACACACTCTATCGCAAAATAATTTTTTTTTCAAAGTTTTTGCTTTTAGTAGCACGCCAAACTGTCAATTGGCTGACCGCATTTCAGGTGAGCAGAAATGCCAGGAAAAGAAAATCTATTGCATTAAACATCATGGCAAATGTATGTGGCAATATGTAAAAAAAAAACCTGGTAATGACCATAGTGATGACTAATTACAAAAAATGTAGACAATAGCGGTGTCTTCTTTAAGGTTGTTTTTCTTTTTTGCTTCATATGCTTTAAATTTAAGTTTTTTGTTTTTAAATTTATTTATTTCTTTTCTAGGGAAAATGATTGACACATTGGTGTTTTCAGCGATTAATACAGTACAAGTGGACAAAAAAAAATGACTTAAAGACCTCGTTCTAAAACCCAAATGACTTGAAAGTTTAAGTTAAACGAAATTAAAATGTTTTCCAACTAACATTTGCTGAATCTGAAAATCAATTTTGTTTTCCATTACTGTTTCACACTTTCAGTAAAATTATCTAAAACAGAAAAGAACTATTTTTTTATCCTCCACCACTAGGGAGTGGAGAATGGGGGTATACTAAGTTTGTCATTCCGTCTGAAACTTTCTTTGTATTTTCATCTAAGGGCGTGTGTGAAACGGTAGCAAATTACTCATGAAAGTAAAATTTTGGCACTGTTGAGGTGATAAAAATTTCACTAGCCCAGCCACCTGTATAAATTTTAACATTAGCGTAGAAATTTTTGACAACCACACATTTATCATAGATACACTCCCAGGTCGTTTAGCTCAAAGACGCCTCTAAGCTGCCGCCGAATTAAAATTTTAAGCTGAAGTCGCCGCCGCGGCCGGTTCGAAAGGCATACTTACAATAATTTTTTAGTCAAGCTTTTCTTTTTAGCCGTGTTGCATATTTATAAAAGCTCTTATAAGATCAAAAATAGTTACATATTTAATTTTTTTTTATTAATAACGTTTCTATTATTATAATTTGTGCATAATGACTTCAGTGTCTAATAAAAGTAAAATACTTTTTTTTTAATAAATTTAAAATTCAGTAATAGACTACAGAACGCTAGTTACATTACAAAATAATGTGTAGCATCTAAAAATGTCTCAATATGTGTGCACACTTGCAACCTGCTACCAAATCATATTAAAAGCAAGCGGGAATTCTAAAAATTGGTGTATGAATTATGGAGTAGCTTTAAAATAAAATTTCCGGACAGACAAATTGTCCGTCTGATTTCCAAAATTTTGTGTAAGTACAATCTGTACAATCAATGACACGCCCTATTAATGCAAAAAGAACGGCTTACAAATGAGGGAGTTATGCGGTAGCAAATATTTAAAAAGCAACATACAACAGAATTCGAATTACAATAATATGGAAATATATTCGATTGAGAGGTAATCTCAATAAACAACCTATATAAATAATGTTTGTTAGATCATATATCCCATAATCAACTTATTAGGGTTTGGGTTACCTAAAACGCGCAATTCGCGAAGGTTAAAAAATATTTAATAAAAATGATAAATTTCCTAAAAGCTAAAAAAAAACATTAAATATCTGTTTATGGGTTCCAACAAGTAAAGAATAAAAAATCGCAGAAAAACGTCAAAAATTAAAAAAAAAATGCTACATTTTTGAAAAAGCCAAATGTGCAACCTCCAAAAATTCATCAAAATTTGTTCACATTTGTAACCTGCTAGCAAATCATAATAAGCGCGAATTCTGAAATTGGTTTATTAATTATGGAGTAGCTCAAAAATAGAATTTTCGGACAGACAAATTGTCCATCTGATTTCTAAAATTTTTTTAAGTACAATCTGTTGACACGCCCTATTAAAATTATAAAAAATTAGTTCACAAATGACGGAGTTATGCGGTGCCAAACATTAAAAATAGCAGCATACAAACGAAATGAAATCCTGCTTCTTTTTTGAAGTCGGGTTAAAATATACATATTTATACTAATAACAAATACATCTATTCAAAATAATAACAAATTGTAATAGTTTTTTTTTTTTTGCAGATTGAATAACTAATTCTTTCGTCAGGCGATCAACTACCAGCTACTTTATGCTGAATCGCCGCCGCCAACAAATTTGCCGACTTAGTCTTCTGTTGAGAAATGTCAGCAAACAATTGTTCTTTTCTTTATGTCAAAATTTTACATTGTCAAAAATGTTATAAGTTAAACAGCGACCATAAAAATTTATATATCGGTAAAAAAAAACCAACATAAATTGGGGACGAAATGTGTCGATTGTCATTTAATTTTGCGCAAAATCATTTTATATGACTAGAAATCATACAACTTAATTTCGTGAATAGTGTTCCATAATGTACCATATCGCCAATATAAAGCCCACACTCTCAGAAAACACTTCAGTACGCCTAAAACCGTAAAAAATAAAGCTTTTATATTAAAATTTGGCCTGTCATAGTGTTAAAAGACTGAAAGTAACGCCAACAATTTTATAAATATTGGTCCATATTTTACCCTAGGCCCCATAAAGTCCACTCTCAGAAAGCAATTTAATATGACTAAATCGGTTACGAAATAGATATTGTGGTAAAATGTTGACATGTCATGGTTAATAAAGACTGGAAAACACACGAAAAAATTTCGAGAAAATCATTCCAAATTTACCATATGCCTCATATAAACCCTTTAGTATGCCTAAAGCTATAACGAATAACGCCATTTCAGTAAAATTTGGCCTGTCATCGTGTAATAAGACTAGAAAACGCAACAACATATAAAGCACACTCTCGGAAAACACTTTAGTACGCCTGAAAACCGCAACGACTAACGGTATTGTAATAAAAAAAATTTGGTCTGTAACATTTTCCTTCTCGAGACAAAACTTTAATATAGATCCGACTATAAATGCGAATAATTCAAAAAGGCGACCTCTACATTCGTCAAAAAAAAGTACAGCCATGGGCACACCAGAACAAAATCAAATTTTGGAGTAAAGTTCCATATAACAGATATTTTGGCCCAAAATTATTAAGATATCAACATCTGTAAATTAAATTTTATACCCTTTCGAGCGCTCCCTGATACGCGGCTGCCTTTGGCATACACATTTTTTTATTGTTATTGATCATCTCTACATCTCAAACTTCTTGAGAACTAGTAACTTTCAAACTTTCGACTTTAAAGGACACTAAAAAGATTATTTAATTAGATTTCCCATGGTGGGCAAAAGTTTAAAACAGTTTTACAAGGTGTTTTTTGACCTAAAGTTTCTAATAAAATTTTTTCTCGATACTTCTTGCCATCAATAAAATAACAAAACATTTTCTAATTTAACAAATTTTTCTTAGTTTTGTTTATAGAAACTTCCTCGGGCGTCAAAATACATATTTTAAATATTCCCACTCATCATTTGTAAAACCATGATGACTATGCTGAGTAGTGATAAAGGCAATTGACCCACCTTAGAAATTCAACAAGAAAAACTTAAAAATTTCAACAATTTCAATTTACCAAAACAACAAATTTTTTCATATTTTTATTAGTGGTCAAGTAATAAAATTAAATCCAAAACAAGTTCGAATGTTTATTTCTTGTGTATTTCTGTAAAATGTTTTTATGATTTTTTTATATATATTTCTGTGAAAGTGGTATAACAACTATTAAAAAACAACAGAGAAATAAAACATTTTTTTAAATCTTCATTAACAAGCAGAAATTCTACAAAGCAAATGAACAAAAAGAGTCAATATGAATAAATGAAAGAATGAACAAATTAATGAATGAACGAATGACTTTAAATTTAAAAATTTTACCGCAGAAGCACGGACGGACAGACCCACAAAAATATAAACAACATACCAGCAGCCTGTCAGACAGGCAGCCAGCAACATAAACTTCTCCTTATACAATTTACACCAATAACAGTGGTCGCCACTTAAAACAACCAGAGAACGAAAACAAACTGGATTTTTGTAAACAATGAGAGTCGAATCAAACAAATACTTCGTTAAGTGGCTTTGCCTTTCTTTAACGAATTACATTAAAGTCTCATAGACATCGTGCAGACTTGCAATTTTTTTAAGTTCTGCTTAAAAATTGCATTGTGAAATTTAAGTTTCGCAATTTTTGTATTTCTATGCCATCTTTCCTCTACTGCTTTTTATATTTTATATATAAATACAAGCACACCTAAAACCAACTACAAGTTGAAAGGTGAGAATTACAAAAGAAAACAGAAACAGTTCATGAAACTGTGAACATCTCCCCAATCTTCTCAGCTCTCTCACCCATAAACTTTAGAATTAATGCAACAAAGATTGTATGTCTGGACAGAGACTTAGTTCTTAAAAAAAAAATTAAAACATTTTTATATAATTCATTCTCTCTTTAAGCCTTCTCCCACTTTGGAATATTGCATATTGAGTATTTATGATTTATATACTAAAACTCGTATACAAGATAACTGATAAATTGAATCCAATATGGATGACGATGTATTACATTTTCTGAGAAATAGTTACAGACATTTTTAAAATGTTCTTTCGTACTTTTAATTTGCAAATTTTATTGATTTATTTTAGTGTTTTCCTCTGCCTAAAACAAAATCATTTTTTATGTGTTTAAAAATGGAAGAAATTATGAGTCAGATTGGTTTGGAAAAGAGACTGGGTGCGGTTTAAACAACCTGTCTCAACTAAAATTACTAAGCCATATTTTTGGAATTAGGAGCAATTTGAAAAGTATTTACATAAGGTGTGCTCATTTACTTTGCTAGCAGAAACTTGCAACGAGAGAGTAAATTTAAAATTAATCAAACTTTTCTCACAATTCCTCAACAAAATAAAAACGTAAATGAACACGCTACCAGCAAAAACTAGCCCTATTTAGCTGTAAGATACGAGATTATTTCTTAATAAGTTCAATTATTTTGAAATATTTGCGAAAGAATATTGTTCTTAAATTTTGGAAAAAAATTATGAAAAATTTTAGTCCAAATTTAGATATATTTTTAATTAGGCTTTAGTTCATTGAATTTAAATTTCATTAAATTATTTTTATGAAGACAGGAATTTTACAACATGAAATTAATAAAAAATTTTATTGATAATTTTTCATTCTTGACTGCGCTGAGATTTGAACCCAGGCTTTTACAGACACGTTGCCCTGACTAGTTTCGATTGTAACCACACAATCTCTTCAGTGGGGCTTGCCGTCTTAACTCACTCGGCTATTGAAGCCGGATGACGTCAATAGGCAAACATCAATCTTTAAACCAAATGGTATTTCACTTTGGTAGATCGAAATTTGCTTTTGAATGAATGATTATCTATTTTAATTGATTTGCATGTTCTTCCTAACTTCTGTTTTTTTCGTACTTTTTTGTCAAGAATTCTTCTTGAAATCCAAAGTACATTTTTTTGTTTTTCATGTTTTTTGTCTTTCTTTTTTCTTGTTGACATTTTTCAGCACAACTTGAAGGACAAATGTAAACATAGCTCGTGCCTTAGCTGTTAACAATAATTTGTATTGTGGTTATTTTATTAACAGTTCAATAAAATAACCACAATACTAATTATGAAACCGGTGTTAGAATAATTCTTGCTAGTAAAAATTTTACTATAAAAAATTTTCAAAAAATGTGTTGCGTCTCAAATATGCATGCACATTTTTTTCTCTCTCGTTGCTAGTTTTTCGGGTACGTGAACACTTACTAGTAACAAATAATGCATATTAGCAATAATTTTCTGTAAATGAACACACCTATAATTTTTAAATCAATATAAAAAAGTTTAAAACTAGTTTTATTTGGATGATTCATTAGGAGAAAATTTATAACAGCAACATGTTGCCTGAGCATATTTTTATTTAGAAGAAAGCATTGCTTGTGTATATCACTTAAATTAAGATAATGTTGCAGCAACATGCAGATGTAACACAAATGTCTAAAACATAACAACGTATCTGTATTTAAAAACATATTTTAAATTTAATAAACAAATTTTCTTTGAAAAATTTACCTGATATACGTTTATTACATTTACGGGGGAAGAAATTTTGAAAAGTAAAACTGTATACGCAAATAAAAAATTTTGCATAAACTTGCGTTTCATAAACTTGCTTTAAACCTAAAATATCTTTTTATGAATATGGGGGAAAGGTACTTATAATATTAAAGAAAAATAAATTTCTCTTGCATATAAATCTTGCTGGAACATGTTGCTTAAACACAGTTGTTTAAATATAATTACTTGGGCCACAATACGATAACTTATACCGATCGAAATTCAAATTTATATTGTATTATAATTTCGATCGGTATTGAGCGTCGTAGTGCGGACCGTGATTTATGTCAAATATGTTGCTGAAGCATATATTAAGCCACATTTGTAAGAGCTTTTAAGATTCTTTAAGACTTCTTAAAAGGTTATAAAATTCCTAATACAAATTTTTATTTTTTAATCAGGCTTTAATTCATTAAATTTAATTTTGATTAAAATATTTTTAAGAAGAAAGGAATTTTTTTGTTGATATTTTTCCATGTCTGATCGAACCCACGTGATTTTGAAACAAGTTAGAGTGCTATTTTCGGCTGTGCCGAATTTTTGATACCCTTCACCGACAGGAATGGGCTCTATATGATAAATACATATATATTTTTAACTAATCTTCACAAAAACGAACGTCAGCATTAAAATTGGTTGCGGTTTAGACCTGAATTAAATTATTGACCGACAATGAGAAAATTGTACGCGTTTCTTGTTAGAACTTTGAACTGGCTTGAGTAAAATATCATGATTCGTAAAAGTTTTAGCCGAACTAAAATGATTTTTAGGAGGTTAATTTATATTGGGCCTATGGTAAATTATGAACCAATCATCCCAAAATTCTGAAGACTGATTTCTAGTATAACAAGAAATAAACTAGAATAAATTTCAATACAGCAGTGTAATGAGTTTTATCGATAACAGGGATTTCCACATAATTGCATGATATTTTTTTTGGCCATATGAATCTAAGTTGGAAGATATTTTACCCCAATATCTATATCTGTTATGGTTTAAGGGGAATTTAATTATTTTCCCCAAGTAGGCTTAAACTGTTTTACAAGAGTAGGGTTTATATTGGGCCTAGGGTAAATTATGGACCGATCTTTACGAAATTTTACAGTGTGATTTGTAGTCACATAAAACTGTGACGCAACAAATTTTATTATGATAGCATTATGAATTACGGTTTCAGGCATACTTAACTGGTAAATTATGGACCGATCGTCACGAAATTTGGCTGTGTGATTTCTGGTTCTGTAAAACTATGACGTACCAAATTTAAGTATGATAGCGTTATTTATTGCGGTTTTAGACGTACTAAACTGTTTTCCGGGAGCAGTGCTTACATGGGGCCTATGGTCAATTATGCGCCGAAATTTAACAGTGTAATTTGCCGTCGTATAAGGCGAATTGGTGCAAAATTGTATGTCATTCCGTGCATTATTCCACCATTTCTGTTAGTTTTTGTATCAAAATTATCATTTTTTTTAGGGTGGTGGTACCACATTTTGATTCATAGTTCTGATCCTACTGAACCGATGATGCTGTATTCCAATCCCAAACTGCCTAGGATAACTACAAGCAATTTGAGACCAAGTTTGTTCTTTTTTTTGGCGTTTTCCGAAAGTGAGCGTGTTTTCAACAGACGGACAGATAGACGGACATGGCTAAATCGACTTAGAATTACTCAAAGAGCCAGAATATATATACTTTATGGGGTCGTAGATGTATTATAAAAAAGTTTCACACGGAATGACAAACTTAAGCCTCTAGTACACGGAATGTAAAAAGCCACATGCGCATGTGGTTCTGACGTAACTTTGACGTCAATTCAAAGCCACAATAAGCATTGCGTGTTGTGTGATGACGTCAAAATTACGTCAGAACCACATGCGCATGTGGCTTTTTACATGCCGTGTACTAGAGGCTTTAGTGTACCCCCATTCACCACAGTGGTAAATATTTGTTAAATGTTCTTTCAACTTAATGTTTGATTTTCTAAACTAAAAATTATATATATTTTAATATATCAAGAAACTGTTAAAGCCAATGAATTGATTAAAATAAGTTTAGTAAAAATTTATGTTAAGCAACACGTTGCTAAGCCAATTTAAAAAAAAAAAGAAATGACAATTTAATTTACTTTAAAACACATGCATATTATTATTAGAAAATATTGCGGCAACATGTTTCTGTACATTAACTTAAAAAGAAAATCGTAAGATATTTTAATTATTTTAGATTGTAGCTTCTAGGCAATGTTGCAGCAATATGAAACTGAATCACAATTGTTAGAAAATGACAAGTATTTGCACAGTGTTGTTGTTTTAATATGTTTCTAAGAAATATTTTTTTTTTAAAAGTGTGTAAGAAAAATCAATTATTCTATTAATGTAGTTGTAAATTTAAGCTTGTAATGTTTATAAATGTTCAAGCAACATATTTCTAAAGCTTATTATTTGACAAAGAGTACATGCTTTGGAAAATTTTGGGCAAACATTTTTTCTAATACTTAATTGAACGTTTTATTTTTGTAGTGTTAGTAGATATAAGTATTTTCTTTATATAATTGTAAAATATAACTTCAACCCCCTTATGTAAAAATAGTTAGAGTTCACATTAGGTAGCCAACACATTAAGCCTATACACCAGCAATATTAAAAATTCCTGAAGAAGATTTCCAATGGAAATCGAAATATTGAAAAACATAAACAATATTTTAATAATTTTAATAACCAAAAAAGTGACCTTAAGCTTAAACAATAAATTAATGTTTAATATTTAGTTTAAAGCCTGGTACTCTGTTCAACATTTCACGTGAAACGCTGTCAAAACTTAAATGAAAAAAACTTGTGCGGAATTTCTTGGAAATTATGTTGATAGAGTAGTACTCTTTTGAATTTCTGAAAAAGTTACGAAATGCTTCTAGCAACATTTTTTTAAGATGCACTTATTTCCATGAAATTTTAAGCAATTGAAAAAAAGTTTAAACTTAATATTAAATGAGAACAAAAAGCAACAATAACACAACCGGTAACAGTTTTTCATCCATATTTACTTTAATTTTTTATTTAAAAAATTCTTTTAAGTAAGATACATTTGGGTTTTGTGTACATACATACGCAAAACAATGTCGTATACTTTGAAAGATTAAAAACGTCAAATTGTGCAAACTCGCGAGATAGGTAACATTGATACATGTCAAATTTTTCGTATGAAATAATAGATGTTGCTGAACATTTTCTTCAAATTGGAACAGAGTATTAGGCTTAAGGTGTTAAAAATTTTGATAGGCTTATAGTAACTTGTTTGTAAATCTTAAATTAAAAAAAAGAATGAATTATATTAAAAGCCTTATTTATAAAGAATTGTTCAGGTTCATAAAACGAATTTTCTATGAAAAACAAAAATGTGTTTAATAATTTTTTATTAATCAAAAATATTTTCTATGAGTAAGAATATGTTAGTTTCAGATGACGTTGCGGTAACATTTTGCGCAAGGATTTTTTTTTGAAGAATTAATTGGTAACTATAACCAAATATTCAAAATTTTTTGATTTCAATTAACTTTTTTTAAAGCTTTAGCAATGTTGCAGCAACATATTGCCAAAGCAATGTTTGAATATTTGTAGAAGATACGGTCAATCAATAAAATTTGAATTTCCTACTTTTATATTATTTACTCTTATGACTTTTAAATCAGTGAGTGCTTAAGCGCTAATTTAGTTGGACTAAAAATAAATTTATATGTAGTTCAAACTCAACAGTTGTAAATCAGTGTCCCATGTATTAAATATAGTTCAAGTAGTAGCACGTGGCAGCACAACGATAAATGTTGAAAAATTCATATTGTCTGTATTGGTAGTTTAATCGCTAAAATGTATGCGTTTAAAGATGGTTTAAATATTTAATGACATAGTTTTGTTGGCTTAAACACATTTTAAACCAAAAAGGAAGTTTAACTTGCTCTGATATATAAGCCCTAAGAGATTAATGCATAATGTTGCTGGATTATATTTTCACATAATTTTGAATCCATTATCTGTTTTTTATGAGACTATAAAACATTTCATTATATCATTAAAATTAAGACTTAGAAAAGTATTTGCAATTAATTAAATTCAAAATTTGAAACAGTTACAGATTGATTTCTTATTCTTTTTAATTAAAATTGTTTCTTCTTTCTTTTTAGCAACATGTTTTCGCCTCTTAGCGGTTTGTTTTGTTAATGCTTTTTTTTTTTTTTTTTTGTTTATATACCACTCAAAAAGCATACTAATGGCCATTAAGCCATTATATTAACACGTATGAATGTCTTAATGCACCCAGTTTTCTAAATTTAATATTGCAAAAACAAAATAAAAAAATTTCAATATTGTTTTAGAGCAGAAAAAAAATAATCCATACAAAATTTAAAAAAAATTTTGTTATTATAAATATGAAGAAATTATTGTTTGTTTTTATTAAATAAAACACACAAACTCTTACATTGAGACTTTTCCATATTGAATGTATTGAATTGAGTGATAGAAATGTGTCGGTCTGTCTGCCGCTACGACTCTGTTCTGTTTCTATTTTTGCGGCACGCGTAATCATTCACATTCAGTATGTATGAAGTCTATCAATGTGGGCAATGTTTTTTTTTTTTTTTGTATCTGTTTGCAGTTTTTGCATTTTATAGATACTGCAGTGTATGTGTTTCAGCAATTTGTATTCGATTTGTGTTATGTTCTATTTGAATTATGATCTCGAGTAGTTAAACAATATTTTCTAGTCGTAATGTTTGAATGTTAATCGATATTTATTAGAAATTTATTTTCAAAACAAATTTATAAATGAGTTTTATGCAGTGAATGATTTTCATAATGCCTATATAGAGCGAATGAAAAATTATAGTTGTGTTAAGTTTTGAAATTTTTTAGGATACTTATAATTAAACCTTAAATGATTTAAAAATTCTTTTAATACATTGTCTTGTTGTTGCTACAAATATGGCAATTTTGCTTAGTTATTAATCTAGCAACATGTTGCTGCAAAATAAGAATTACAAGTTAAGTTATATTACATGTTTTATTTAATTTAACAAAAAGTTTAAAAAAGGTAAAAAATATATTTTAAAGAATATTTATTCAAACCAAACTTTAGCAACATGTTACAGCAACAACATTTTTGTGTTAACAATTTTTTTAAAATAATTGTTACATAGAAAAAAATTTAACCTGAAAAATTTATGTTTTATAAAATGCTGCTGCAACATGTAATTATTATAAAAACAGTGTTAGCACCATGTTGAGGCAACAGGAATTATATATTTTTTTTAACCACTTTTAGAACAAATTTATAAAGCAATAAAAAAATATATATATATTTGTTATGAAAACATATTGATGCAACATATATTTTTTCTCGTTGACAAAACTTTTTAAAAACAAATAACATCTTTAGTTAAAATATTATAAGAATTTTAATATGAAAACTTGGTTACAGCAACATGTTTTTAAAACTAACCTTTACAAAAGATATTATCTTATCGATAGAAAAGGAAGGAAAAAAATGGAAAAAGTCTTGTATTTTACATGTTCCCTAAAAGGTAAGTTCAAGGTAATAACTTGATTTCCAAACATGCAAAAGTCAAAAAACGTGCTAACTACAAATTATGTTTCATGTAAAAATATACAGGTTTTTTTTTTTTTTTTTTTTTTTTTTTTTAATGAAAGCAATGTTTTAGCAACAAGCTGAGGATACAAATGCTTGTGTGTATTTTTTGTTAACACAAATTTTGTTACTTATGCCTAGTACTCTGTTCCAATTTGTGAAAAATGTACAGCAACATCTTTTATTTCATGCGAAAAATTTGACATGTATCAATGTAACCTATCTCGAGAGTTTGCACAATTAGATGTTTTTAATCTTTCAAAGTATGCGACATTGTTTTGCATATGTAAACAAATCCCAAATGTATTTTGATAAAAAGTATTTTTTATGGATGGAAAACTGTTACCGGTTGTGTTATTTATGTTTTTCAGTTCTCATTTTAATATTAAGTTTAAAATTTTTTCATTTGCTTAAAATTCCACGTGAAATAAGTGCAGCTTATATTATTTCACTGTTTTAAAAAAAATGTTCCCAGAAACATTTGGCAACTTTTTCACAAATTAAATAGAGTACAACTCCATCAACATTATTTCATAGAAATTTCACACAAGTTTTTTTTATATGAGTTTTAACAGCATTTCACTTGAAATGTTGAACAGAGCACCAGGCTTTATACGAAAATATTCAGCAACATGCAGGAAATAATTCTTAATCAAAATTTTTTTATATAAGATTTTTACTTAATGAAAATTTAGAATTAAGAAAATTTTGTTTCAAGCAGCATGTTGCGGCATTATATATCTGAAAGATACAATTAAAGAATTGATTTTCGAGATATGTTGCTAGAGTAAAAATTGTATCTAATTTTTGGAATATGTTTCTAGAGCAAACTTACTTCACAACAAGCACAATTCTGTGGTTTTCACGAATAATCGCGTAAGTTATAAAACCAAACTTTTCAGGAGAGCAAAAACAATTATTTTTTTCAATTGCGGCTTCTGTAGATACTTTTTTAAACTTTTTTCTTTACTATCCTCTTAACAGTGACTTTCTACGTATTATACATAGTTTTCATGAAAAAATCCTGACAGGATCACAATCTGTAAAAGGATTAAAAATGCATATGTTTGATTGACTCATTAAGTGTGTGCAATATAACATCATATCTCCACATAAGTTCTTTTTTGTGAAAATAAATGTTATCATTTTAATCACACATGACGACTTACGTTGTTATTTCTACGACTTTAGTTGTTATTAATAGAAAAATTTTCAAAAAATACTTTCACATATGCTTTTTATTTGGAAACATATTCAGCAATTTTACAATTTTTGGCGATGTATGTCGACATAAATCGTTATAATAGCAAAATATTTTATTAAACAGTTAACTTAGTTGTTTTTAGCAGAAAAAAATTAATAATACTACATTATATTCTAAAAAGCTTAAAACTTATAAAAACCTAATGCAAAATGTAGCACTTTGACATCATTATCTCAATTTCGGTAAAAACCGACTTACGCGATTATTCGTGAAAACCACAGAATTATCTCTTCAGTGTGAAAGTAAACAAATTTAATTCTGCAAAAAAACATATGTTTCAGCAACATCTGACGACAGTACGCGTTGTTATTTCCAGAATATTTTTGAGGTAAAATTTGTCAGCATGAAGTACTAACATTAAGTCATATAAACCCTTTTTTATTGTTTCTGCAATACATTCATTGGAATCAACTAAATAATACATTAAAGCTTGTAAACCAAGTTGAAATTTATTATTCAATTAAAAAAAAAAAAAACAAATAATTTTCCCAGTAACATTTTGTTTTAACTTTATTTTCTTTACGCTCACATTCAATTCAAGTGGATGAAATTAAAGACAACTTCAGCTTTTCGTATATTCTTTAAATAATTTTCGCACACTTTTCAAACATAGTTTTACTAAAACATGTTTGTGATTTTATTATAAAAAAAACAGCAAAAGCTAAAATAAAAAAAAACAAAAAGAAACTAAACTTTTGTTCATTTTTAAAAATTTTGCAGCTTTTATTTCAAGTGCACGACGTCATTCAACAACAAAGAATTCTTATAGATTTTTTTGTTGCTTTGTTTTATTTTCCTTTTATTTAATGCCGTTTCTTAAGATACAAAAAGGAAGGAAAGCAAAGGGAAGTTTAGCACAAACATTGAGGTCTTGGCATTGTTGCATTCAACATAAAGCAAGTAAACTTTTAAGTACATAAATTCCACTAACAAACAAGCTAACAAAAAGGAAGAGAACTAAGAAGAAAACAATAAAAAAACTATAGAAAACTAAAAATCTAGAAATACACACAAACAAATGTTTTAGTAAAGATGCATGCAACCAAAACAAGAGAAAGAAGGAAAATATCATGTTATATATTAGAGTCTGAAGAGAAAAGAAAAAACAAAAAGGAAAGAGTCGATAAGACAAGATACATTTTGAAAAAAAAAATTAAAAAGTTAAAAAAACGATTTGAAATGGACTTTAGAGTTAAAAACTTTAGATACTGGCTATAAGTTTAAAATGGATGTTAGCAGTAGTAAAAACTCATTGGCAACATGTGGCTGATTTGATTTGTTAATATATACTTATAAACAACTATTAAAGTAAATTTTGCTTTAAATAAAGGCCCAACCATAATACGCATAAGTTTAAGCTAACTAGTACTGTCAAAAATTAACGAAAAGTCTGTCAAATGCATGAAAAAATTCAAAGAGACTTTAAGGTGGCCATAATGTACTCACATAAACTTAAGATCCATGTTGCATATTTGTGCAATATTTGGTTTTCTTGCGAGTACTTCAAATAAAGAAGTACCAGAAATTACAGCCCTGTATTTGTTTATTTTATGTTTTGTTTAATTTGCCAGCAACGTTTTAAAAAGAAAAAAAATTGTTTTACATACTTTTTAATAACAAATTTATCAAAATTAATATATGTAAAATTTCTCTTTTTCTATATTCTTGTTTTTCTTTAACTTTTTCAATTTATTTTATTTTTTTAACAACAAACAGCTGATTCCTAGCAACAGGTTGCGAAAAATCTTAAACATATTTTTTTAACTTTTTTTCCTTAAAAGCTTTCCATAAAATCTCTTTAATGAAATTAATGCAGAAGAAAAAATAAGTTGCTTGTTTTGAAAATGTTGATTGCCACATTTTTTATTTTTTTCGTTTTTTTTTAATAATTTTAAAAATTATTGCTAGTAATAAGTTGCAAATAATTAACAAATTTGTTTATAAAAAAATAAATGTTTACATTATTAAATGAAATACTTTAAAATTATATGATACAATTTTGTTAACAGCAAAATGTTGCTTCAACTGTATTTACAAAATCATGTTGTTTTAAATTATTAGAAATTTTCCAAAATTTTGTTTATTTATTTATTTATTGCCTTTTAACCGAACATAGTCGCATGTATTAAACAAATGTTGCCAGCAAAATGTTGTTCAACATTTGCAAATTTCTATTTATCAAGTTTAAACACATATCATTCACATTTTTCATTGAGCCTGGTACTCTGTTTAACATTTCACGTGAAATGCTGTCAAAACTCATATGAAAAAAACTTGTGCGGAATTTCTATGAAATAATGTTGATAGAGTTGTACTCTGTTCATTTTGTGGAAAAGTTACGAAATGTTTCTGGCAACATTTCTTTACAACTGCGAAATAATATAAGGTGCTCTTATTTCGTGTGGAATTTTAAGCTAATTATTTAATGAGAAAGTTTTAATAACAAAACCGGTAACAGTTTTTCATCCATATTAACTTATTTATTTAATTGTAAAATTCCTGTCTTCATAAAAAAAATTTAATGAAAATTTATTTCAACAAACTTTAGCCTAATTAAAAATATCTAAATTTGGATTTAAAACCATTAATAGTTCAATAAAATAACCACAATACTTATATAATATTTTATTTAATTTTTTTATTAAAATCGCGAAATAGGTAACATTGATACATGTAAAATTTTTCGTATGAAATATTAATACTAGGCTTTACCTTAAATAAATATTTCCGAAATTTTTGTTGCTTCGACTTTATTTACAAAATTATGTGGCCTTAAATAGTTAGATATTTTTTTTTTATCAAATTCCGACTATTTAAACAAATGTTGCCAGCAACATGATGCTTATAATTTGCAAATTTCTTTTTATCAGGTGTATAAGAATATCTTACACATTTTTTATTAACTTAAATAAATATTTCCGAAATTTTTGTAAGCTGCAACATTTTAAAAATAAATTGAAGGCTTTAACATTCGACTTTAAAATCTTTTTTTTTCAAAAATTGTTGCCCGCCATAAAACCTAAAAAAAGACTCTGTCTGCATTACTTCGTTACCTTTGCTTCGCTGAACCTTAAGCTTTTCTTCGCGCCACATCTCAGTGTGTCGTGTTTGTGAAAACCATGTAACTAACCAGCGTAATACTCCTTGTTTGTCTACTTCTTCTTTACCACTCGCATGATGGTTTTAACTTGAGATTTTTTTTCTGCTGTATAAGCTGCAGTATCACTTACACTTTACCTTATTTTTTATACTTTTTTTCAATTTTTGTTGCGCTTAAGACACTTACGAGTGTTTGAAGAAAAAAAAATAATTTTTTCCTGATACTTTATATGTTGTTCTTGTTTTTTTTTTTTTTTGTTTTCTGAACGAAGTTTTTATTTTCTACCTACAAGAAGAATGGCTTGTATGTGTGAAAATCGTAAAGAAAAACTCTTGTTTTTTTCAGAAGAAAACTTTTCTCGAGTAGTTTTCTTTTTTGTAGTTTAACTAGATATAAAGTTTTTTTTTTATTTAGGGGGAAAAATGCTGAAGTGTATGTTGTTTCCTTTATAACGCCAACAACATTTACGCATTTTCCGCTTTAATACACCGGCAACATTTTTTTCATTTTTTTTCTATTTTTAATATCCTAAAAAAATTGTTTTTAGTTTGATAAAAAGAAGGATATTAGGGTGGTTCTAAGATTTTTTGTAGAAATCACGAAAATTTGTTAACAACAAAATGTAAAAAGATTTAAAATTTAAAAGTTCTTTTGTTAAATATCTTTGTTTTACTCTTACAATTACTCGTCTACATTGTCCCCTTTTATCTGAATCCTCCTAATGTTTGTAAAAGTGTTTCTAACTGTTAACAAAGAATTTCAGCATTTTGTTTCTCTATTATTTTTTTGTGCCTTAAGTTTTGTTTACATCTACTCAACATTTTAGTTGATGTTTTTCAAAACTTCTTTCTGTTGCCTTTTCATTGCATTCTAATGATAACAAGCTTTTCCGCACAAAAGTCTGGCAAGTTTTCCCATATACACGAGTATGATTTAAGTTTTTAGTATCTTTTTTATTTTCTAAGTACTTTGGAAAACTTACATAATCTAAATTACTTAAAGTTGTAATTTAATTTTGTTTAAAAAAAAAATACTTAAACAAATTGTGGAAATCAGGAAAAATATTTTAAATAATATAATTATATAAATATTTATATGTTTAAAGATAAAAAATAATATTATATATTAAGAATTTCGAAAACTAAACTCTACATTGGATCTGTGGTCATTGATGACTTAATAATTTCTTCGTAGGGATCCACAATCATATAATGGCTGCTTCCGATCATATGTTTACGGTAACTTTTTTACTCGTTGTATGGTTAATTACCAACCACAACATGTTTCTCTTAAAATATTGTTAATAGAGTAAGTGATATTGTTACCAGAACCCGATATGATTGCCCATAACAATAATATGATTTAAAGTAACCATTATATGCTTAAACATATTGCCACTGAGAAGTTTTTTGTTTTAGCAGTGATCATATGGGAAAATGTTTCCTTTGCGTCTGTTAAAATACTTTTCAGTGGTAAATTTTGTATAGGACTTATGAAAAATTCTAGACTGATTCTTATATAATTTAGCACTATAATTTCTTTCTAGCCGTAAAAAGTTTAATGCCACATTTCAAGACAAATTCATTATTCGTTGTGGGCTTATGTGAATTTATAAAAATTTTTTGGTAAATTATGGACGGACCAGAATTTTGCCAAAAATCATTATAATATATTTATTTGTTACGGTTTAACGCGTATTGTGTTTTTTTCACAAGCCTTCGGTAAATTTTGGAATTTTTTACAACATTTTCTGTTTTTTAAGGAAAATATTTCATATTTTTTTTTTAATTTTTCCAAATTTTTTATACATTTTTTAAGAAAATTTTACAAAATTTCCTAGGTTTTTTTCACTTTGAAAAAAAAACTTTTTTTTATATATTCAAATTTTTTTAATTTATAAAAATGTTACAAAAATAATTTAATAATTCCGTTTGTTATTTCTATAATATTAATCTTAGACCCTGTAAATTGTATATTAATATTCTGGGACCTTATGAGAAGCGCTCTTGATTCAACGATGTTCGTCTTTCTGTTGAAATGGGGTTTCTAAAGACTCCATATATGATGAGAAGGACTTGGTTGGTAAATACTCGCATTTATGTTACATTTATTCCGTTAAATTCAGGCTGATCGGTCCACAAATGGCTGAGATATGAGCAAAAAACCCCGACTGCCTCTAATTTTACCCATAAATTTTTTGTTGTTGTTTTTTATCTGTATATCTGGAGAACAACAAGAGAAAATGTTTTCAAATCGGCTCGCACGGGACCGGACTACGCACGGATAATCGAAAAACACGGTTAATCGATAAAGTATGAAGACACAAAATATAAAATTTTTTTTAACTTAAAATGTTAGTTTTCATTTATTTTAAGTTAGTACGTTCTTAAATAGTGCATGCATAACAAAAAATGGGAATCACCAAATTTGAATTATGCTTTTTGTATTTGATTGGTAGAGAAAACAAACTTATGGTTGTTGCATGAATAATAGAGGCTAAGCACGGTTAACAGATGTATAAAAAAGGGTAAAATCACGGATAATAGAGGTTTTAAATGATAGCAAACAGTACGCCGGTTAGAAGATGTAACCGGTTAATAGAGACCCGAATAACCAAAGTTCAACTATAGTAGCAAGTATTTTTATTATTAAAACACAATATCCGACAAAATGTAGGAGGGATTGGGGAAGTGTGCGTGGCGCAAAATAGATTATTTTATATCTAAAGACCCGGTACTTACATAACTTTCTCTTCTTTTCGAACAGTGGTGAAGCGTACAAAAGATTCGGAACAACCGAATATGGCACTCTTACTTCTTTTTTTACAAAAATTTTTATTTTTCTTAATTTGCCTGTTTTTTTTTTTAGAAATATTTTGAAAAAATTTTTGTTTTTTGTAGAAATTTTTTTAAAATTTTCAATATTTTTTTTTTTTTTTTTTATTTTAAAAACCTTTTAGAATATTTTCTATAAATTTAACAAAACTTTTACAGTATTTTTTTCTTTGTGGGGTTTTAAATGTAGCAAAAACGTCTATGTTTTCCTTTCAATCTTACAAAATTTTTTTTAGAAATAGAATCTGGGAATTATTTCTTTTTCATAAGTTACTTTATTATATTCAACATTTTTTATCTTATAAAATACATAACTAATAATATTTAGCTCATAGAATATATTCAAAAAATAAAATTTTTTTTTTTAGAAATTTTAACAAAAGTTTCTATGCTTTTTAGAAAGCATTAAAAAAATGTCTATTTTCACCCACGTATTCATAAACAGTTATTAAATTAAACAAACGTTTATTAAGTAAAATTTTCATAGAAAATTTTTGATGTAGACCTTTATTGAATTAAAAATATTTTTATGAATACGGCTGTAAATATTTATCTTTGTAGAAAACTTCACAAAATTTTCTAGGTTTATTTTTACGTTTGCATAATTGTATGCTTCTTTTTAATTTCACAAGATTTCCTATGCTTTTTATATTTTTCAAAATTTTCTATATTTTTTTTTTTAATTTTAAGAAAATTTCTATGATTTCCTTTTTAAAAAATTTGAATAAAAATTATTTTAGGTTTTAGAAAGTGTTAACAAATAATTTTTTGAATATTTTCAATATTTTTGTACAAAATTTACTGTTTTTTTTTTTAATTGTTTTTAAATTTCTCTAATTGCCAGGCCCACAATGTCGACAAGAACATTTCTTTCGCATTTTTATATTGAAAACAATCATATATATATTTGTTCCTTTTACTCCTACAAGGAGCATAGGGCCGCATACGGTTTCGGTAATCAGGTTTTATTTAAGACGAGTGGCTGATTGGGCCAAAGCATCCGATCCTGGTGTTGGGGCTGCCAACAATGCATCCAGGCATGCGTAGGGTTATACCGCCCGTGGTCGGTTGTTATATTGGATTTTTTGTTTGGCGCCAATTGCTCGCCACGACGTTACAAGGATCACAGGCAAACTCGGAATTTAGTGGGAGCTCGAGAGACCCTCCGAGACTATCCCCTTGTAACCGCTGACTGTCCGCGACTGCCGTTGGCAGCTACTCTACATATCTGCAGAATGTACCACTATCCGCAACCTGTGACGCGTCTGGTAGCACTCAGCTGTGCTTCCCATAAGTAGGTAAAATATCATACATCATCATAAAAATGACAGTGTATATTATACTACCTACAAGGGCAATCATAAAAAATTTAAATTTGTTTTTGTTTTCAATTTTAATATAAGAAAGAAATGTTCTTGTCGACATTGTGCAACGAGAGAGTAAATAGAAAATTTACAAAATTTTTCTCAAAATTGCTCAAAAAAATAAAAAAGTAAAGCAATTTTTTCGAATACGTGAACACTTACTATTAACAATTATTGAAAATAAGCAATAATTTTCTGTAAATGAATACACCTATTGCTCATTTAATAACAATCATTTAAACGAAAATTAGAAAAACTACGAATTTTGCCTTAAGTTATTAAACCCAAAAGGCACCATGGGCACTGAAGGGTTAATAAGAATCATGTCGAACTAATTTATGCGCATACAAAAATACACACAATACGTGTGTAAAGTGAAAATACCGGGGGAAAATATCTATTAAAATACTCTCAAATTTCATGGAAAAAATATTTAGGGAGCATATATTAAAAAGTAATTTAAATAAAAAAAAAATTTAATTTTGATTAATGGAAAAAAGCAAATTAAGTTCTCTTTTTTTAAAATCCATAATTTCAAATGTAAAAAAAAAAACAAAAACAACAACTTACCTTTAGCAAAACCACAATAATGAAAAATATTCCCCAGAAAATGTAAGAAATTTTTAAAATCCAATAAAAATTTTAACAAAAATTAAACACAATAATTTCTGTAATCACAAGGTTTTTGTAACCAACAATTAGAACCACATAATTTTCAAAAAATTATTTTTTTATATTAAAATTTTTCTAATTCCTTTTTTTAAATCTTAACACTTCTTATTTTTTCAATTCATTTTCTTATTTTTATGAAAATTTTTAAGCCACCACTTTTTTATCCCGTTTTGATACCGTTTGACGTTGTTAACGCATTCGTATTCGAAAGAGTACTGAGCGCAAGCGTGCGTGTCCAAAAACCAGATTCTTTTTTTTTTTCTTGAATTTCTTTTTTAAATGCAATGGCTAAAATGGCCACAAGAAAACAAGTTCAAGTTGAAGGTTTCTTTTTCACAACTTGATTCAAAGAAAGAAAAAAAGAGAGAAAATGGTAAAATAGACTCAATGTACAATAGCGTAAATAATATTGTCATTTAAATAACACTAAAAGAGTACGATAGAGATACACATTCAAGCTCTTTCACTGAATTAACTTCAGGCTGAACAGGTAAAAAATGTTTACCTGTCTTTTAGCATTAAAAGATAAGCCGTTCTTTCAAAAGAAAAAAACATTATTATAATGATCTAACTCTCTTTCTCTCTCTTTAAAATTCAATATTTATTTAGTTAACAGAGTTTTTTTTTACAAAAATTGACTCTGATTTGATAAAAGTTTGTAAAAAGTTTCAAATCAGGTTAAATTATTTAAGCAAATCCAAAAATTTATATAAAAAAACGGCACTAGTTAAAAAAAAAAACAACTGTATATTCTTTTTAAAGATCAAAAAGAGAGTTACATTAAAAGAGCACGTTTTATTATTAGAAAAGATCATGTTATTACAATAAGTATAAAAAAAAGAATACAGAAATCTTGTGATTTTATAACATTTTATTACTTACAAAGATTTAGGGAAAAGAGACTCTTTAACTAAAACGAGGCTAGATAAATAAAGCACTGTAATATAAGACTTTTTCAAAAGTAAGTTTTTATAATTATCTATATTGTTGTTAATTTTTTGGGATGGAAAAATTTTTTAAATGTTTTTAAAAACATTTTTATCAAAAGTTTTAGATCCTTGCCATGTTTTTTTAGCAAATTTTCTATGTAAAGGGTGTTTTAAAAGCCCGAAAGTACTTACGATAGCTGTCAAACGAACTGTCGTACTCCGCCCACTTTTTGTCCTTTATGATCCGTATGCTCTTGCAAGCAACTGGCGCATAGCTACTGAGATCCTTCGCAAACTTAAGACGCGTAACGCTGTCGGCGGAATTGGCAGTGCCCATGTTCAGCAACTCTCGCTTCGAGAAACTTTTCGATTGAAATGCGAGAAATGAACAAAAATTACATAAATTGAAACCAACAACTGTTTTTCTCACTAAACTGCGTCTGTAACATTTTTAGCGAGTAATAGCTGTCTCGTAAGGAAATTACTCGGCAATTTACAGAAATAGTGTGTCTGTAAAATTGTTTGAACTGTCAAATAAACTCAAAAAATATTACCACTTAAAAATATATTAAATATGCAAAATGCAATGAATAATAACATGGAAGAGATAAGTATTTTGTTTTTGGCTGATTTTTTCATTGTTTAATTATTTTGCCTTTGAAATTTTTGAAAAATAGAAAGACAAAAACATGAAAAGCAAAAATATACTTTGGATTTCAAGAAGAATTCTTGACAAAAAGTACGAACAAATAGAAGTTAGGAAGAACATGCAAATCAATTAAAATATATAATTATTCATTCAAAGCAAATTTCGATCTACCAAGGTAAAATACCATTTGGTTTAAAGATTGATGTTTGCCTATTGACGTCATCCGGCTTCAATAGCCGAGTGAGTAAAACGGCAAACCCCACTGAAGAGATTGTGTGGTTACATTCGAAACTAGAATGGGCAACCTGTCCGTGAAAGCCTGGGTTCAAATCTCAGCGCAGTCAAGAATGAATAATTATCAATAAAATTTTAATTAATTTCATGTTGTAAAAATTCCTGTCTTCGTAAAAATAATTTAATGAAAATTAAATTCAATGAACTTAAGCCTTATTAAAAATATCCAGATTTGGACTAAAAACATTTTTGAAAAAATATACGAATGTTTTCAAAGCTATTTTTTAAACAACAAAAATTAAAGTCGCACTCTAGATTATATGCTTTAGCCGACAGTTGTATTGAAAATTTTCCAATTTTAATAATTTTGGCCGCCATCAACGATATGTGTTACTGGCGTTCTCAACGTCTGCAAGTTCACATCGGCTTCGAGTGGAATATTATGACATTTATAACGTAACGACGTAATCTCTTTTGATAGTTTTCGACATGAGTTACAGACACACTTTTTTCTCACTTTTCGAGAAACGATGGACTATTTTGTTTCACATCTTTTCGATGCTATAAATTCTCACCAAAGTTACAGAACATGGGTACAGGTTTAAAAATTATGTCTTGAACACAAAAACTATACGTATTTACGCAACCTCCAGGTTTTAATTTGTAATTAGAGCAAGCAAAATAGAAGTTGCTGCGGAAGAGGTTTAGAGGTCGCTAAAATCGAGTTTAACCCAAAAATCGGGTTTTCTCGACTTTTTTGAATTTTGCTGATTACTCGGCCCATTAGCACGATTTTCTTTGTTACGTAGTCAATTTTTTTAAAGAAAACTTCTCAAACTTTACTTCTCTGTGCAGATATTAAAAGTTTCGGCTATTTTTTTGCTCATTTGGGTCCCCTTAATCACATTTTTTGTAAATTTAGCATAAATTTTAAAAAGAATGCTTTGTAACTTTTAAAATTTATATTGAAGTTAAAAAAACTAATGATTCAGTTTAAAAGGTGGATAACAAATCATTTAATGAAGCAAAGAACAAAGTTAAGCAATTGCACGTGGTAAATGATGTCACAGAACGCGGCGTGGCCTTAGCTTATACTGACATTAATGTAACAACCTCTGAAACAGACTTTCAGAATTTATTGCAGGGCATAGAGCATCATCGTAAAAGCTCTAATAACACTATGCTAGTTGAAAAAACAGACAAGCCGGGCACATAGCGTTTTAACATAATTCGGGTACGCTGAATCCAGTGGTGCCCGCGGTTTTTTAAGATTGACTCTGGTTTTCGAGATATATCGTTATTTCGAAAATAGAGGAGGTTGCACAACATATGTTCGCGTAACTCAAAAACGCTTTAGCTTATTGAAAAAACTTAAAAAAAATTCCGCAATAAAATTTCCTTTAAGAAAAGTAAAACTTCTTTCTAATATCCGCAGTCGTTTTGGAAACATAATTTTTTTTTGGAAAAAAAATAATTTTGTTAACAAAATTTTGAAATTTTTGTTTTTAAAAATTCATAAAAAATTGGAAAATGCAGCTATGCTTCTCATTTTTTCCAGACGTATAAAAAACGAAATTCCAAACAAAACAAGCCATAAATGATTTAAATCTGAAAAATCAATAGTTGTAGACAGACTGTCCTTAACATTTTCTCGAGACATACTTGCCCCTTATCTTCACTTATTAGGGGGGCTCCCATACAAATATTGCGTTTTATGAAATTCTTAAATTAATTAAAATTTGTCGACTTTTGTGAATAAAGTCAAAAGTTGCAAACAGATTTTAATCATTGTTTTGTTTGGAATTTCGTTTTTTATACATCTGCAAAAAATTAGAAGCATAGCTGCATTTTCCAATTTTTTATGAATTTTTAAAAACAAAAATTTCAAAATTTTGTTAACAAAATTATTTTTTTTTTTCAAAAAAAAAACTATGTTTCTAAAACGACTGCAGATATTACTTTTACTTTTCTTAAAGGAAATTTTATTGCGGAATTTCGGTTTTTTAAGTTTTTTCAATAAGCTAAAGGGTTTTTGAGTTAGGCGAACATATGTTGTGCAACCTCCTCCATTTTCGAAATAACGGTATATCTCGAAAACCAGAGCCAATCTTAAAAAACCGCACCACTGGATTCAGCGTACCCGAATTATGGTAAAACGCTAGGTGTCCAGCTTGTCACGAAAAAAAAGTGTCAATTTCTTGCACAGTGTAATTAATTGAAAGATAAAAAAAATAGTTTTTTAAATTTTTTTTTTGTTGGGTATGAGAAGTAAGCTGCCTAGAAGTTTTTGGACTCGCATTGCTGAAGTCTGTGCAACAGAGCAAAAAACCACCCATATTTAATATTTGAAAGAATACCTAATATCTAAATATCTAACATTAAAACAAATCCGATGCATAACTGGCAAACACATTACAATATTTTTCATTTCACAAAATGGGTACAAAACTTAAAAAGGGTATAACTTTGGAACAGTAAGAGCAAATTCAATTATTTTTTTTTTGCAATGACTCAGAATTTATCCACCTTTTAAACTGAATCAATAGTATTTTTTAACTTCAATATAAATTTTAAAAGTTTTAAAGCATTTTTTTTCAAATTTACAAACAAAATGTGATTAAGGGGACCCAAATGAGCAAAAAAATAGCCGAAACTTTTAATATCTGCACAGAGAAGTAAAGTTTGAGAAGTTTTCTTTAAAAAAATTGAGTTAGTAACAAAGAAAATCGTGCTAATCAGCAAAATTCAAAAATCAATAAAACTATTCGTCCAAATTTTTAAAATAAATAATGCTAAAACAGCTAAAAACATTTTCCAAAAATGCTAAATAAAATGCCAAGTGCTAAATGAAACTTTTGCAGCTGAATAAATATTTTTAATGCTTAATTTAGCTGCAAAAATGCCAAAATGATCACACTAATTATGATGTACCGTATCAAAAAACATGTTCCAGGAAAATGTTACTCTTCTTAAATTAAAAATAATGTTTTTATCAATAAAATTTTTAAAGACGTTAGTGCCTTTCGATAAATAATAAATAACAATCACAAACAAAGAAAGTTTTGATGAGTGTTTTAATAGGAGATCGTGTTTTTTTTTTCTATAACTTTTTTTTTTTTTTATTTAGGTTAGTTTTCAATGTAAAGCGTTTTTGCTTCTCCTGTAAATGATTTTCAATGTAATTTAGGGCTTTTTTGAAATTATAGGACGATATATTTGTTTTGAATAATTTTTAAAATTTGGTCGGTTTTATAGGATGATGGTAGGTTTTGCAGACATTTTTGGTCGGATAAAAAATGTTTAAGCGGCAACCCTGCTTCTTACTCTCCTTTCTCTTTCCTTCTACGAATTTCAGTGGTTTTTAAGAGAGTTTTTTTTCTCTAAAGAGACTATTGAACATGTTTTATCTTAACATTTTTATCACAGGTATTATATTTTTTCTAATTGTATGCCTTCCAAACCAACAAATGCATTAATTATCATACAAGTTAATTCAAATTCTTTGTCGATAATTGCTTTGGCTAACAGTGCGAGTGTGTGCGCCTGCGTGTATCTAGATACATATTTTTTAATTTTATCTAACATGTGTATAATTTTGTATAAAACCTGTACTTAGTGTTAAATAATAAAAAATTATTTATGGGAAAAATAATTGTTAAGAAAATCTTAATTATTAAAAAACACATTTTTTTTTGTTTTAACTAAAAGTCATAACTTTGAACAAGTAGAAATTAAGGTATTTATTTATAGAGAGTTGGGCTATAAAGAACAAATGGTTTTAATGAAATTTCTACTAGAAGAAAACTTTTTATACTTAAAACTTTTCTCAGAAACTGTTAAATCAAAATAATTGCTATATTTTTATATCAAAAATATCCAATTATTAATGCCGAAACCTGTTTTAGTCCAAAAGAAATAAAATAATAATATTTTTATTGTCCATAGCATATGTAGGTACATGTATGAATTTTCTTTTTTCATTTCAATCGTTCAATAATTCTATAACTTAATATTTTCTTCTGCAACCTAAAAATCCCTTATATAAAAGAATGACTTTTTTCTTTAATTTTGTTGACTTTGATATATTTACCAAAGAATGAACAATAAATTTCCACAACAAATACCCATAGTCATGAGTACTAACGTCAGTGCTATAAAACAAGACCAAAATAAATAATAAAAATACCTCGTCATTCATATCTTTCGCACTATATTGTTAAAATAAACAAAACAAAAACCAATAAAACTCGTACAAACATTTTTGAGAAGTCCTTCCACTGACAGTGTATGTGACTATTTGAATTTCGGCAACATCAATATCAGCAACACACAGAAAGAATAAATGCGATAAGCCGAAATGTTGAATGAATGCTACATATTCTTATAAGAATAATAATCAGGAGAGAAATATCACTAGGGAAAGAGAAAGAGAGAGAGAGAGACAGAGAATAATCGGAAGAGAGTGGTAGACAATATGAGTGAATTTTAAGTGAATTTTTTAGCAAGCGTAAAACTTTAAAAAATATACTTCCAAGTCTGTAGTAGAAATACTACAAATCACACAGCCTATCAAATATATAGCATATAGCCCATATCAGCCACGCCCGCCTCCCATTCAGTTGAAATCGATTTTTTTTTTTGCTAAAAACTTTTCCTATCCAAGCAAAAGTTCTACAATTTGGTAAATACACTTTCTAGAATAAACCGAATATTCGTAACGAATTTCACTAATATCAGCTACACCCCCCCGCCCATAGACAAGTAAAAGCATACTGAGCCAAAGATAAATAAAGATTTTATTATTCAACTTTAATATCTTTAATTACATCATCTAGTTACAACAGAATTGATTGAAGTTCTGTTGCACTTTCCGGAAAACGTTAATCTTTACTTCCTGTTATCGAGCTTCTTCTGCTGCATATATTACGGGCTTGGCATGTATAAATATTTTATGTGCAGCAACAGGCATGAAGTACGAGTTACATTTTTAATATATTTATAATAACAAGGTTCGCCCGGTGGCCGAAATTCAACCACTTGACATTTACTTTCGAGAGAACCAGTGCGCTATACAACAAAAACGTATACTTTTCAAATGCACTTTTTCACCGATGTGTGTGCGTGTGTGTTAACAACTGCAAAAAAAACACGAGAACATTTTAAAAGAACAATAAAAAGCTTTTCAATCACCGTTAATACATGTGTGGACGTATGTTTGCAAAATAATTTAAACACTTTTAAACACTTTAATTCTAAAAATTTAGAAAATAAATTTATATTGTGCATATCTACTAGGGTATTCATTCGGTTAACCGATTAATTACTACCCGACCAACTGATCGGTTAATTTAAAATTAGCTATTTTCGATTAACGATTAAACCGGTTAATTGCAGTCGATTAACCGATGCACTATAGGAAATTACCCCTTTTTTTTGGCCAAAAGTACTTAATTTTTTTCTTGGAGTTTTTGATTTTTTTTTCACTATGTACTTAAAAACATACTAAAAAAAGCATCCCCGAAGAATAAAGCATCAATGATGCTTTACCGTTATTTTATTAATGCAAAAACATGAGGTTTGTTTATTAAACAAAACGAGGAAGTTACTATATTAAATTAGACGTGTATTTAAGTTTAAAGTTTTTATTCAAAAAATTCATGTAAAAAAAGTGAAAAATGAACAATAATGCTAAAAGTGAGTACTTTTATAGTAGTTAAAAAGATATTCAACTTTTTTTTTAATTTGGTTAAATCGAAGGAAAGAAAAAGACCTTGATGTTATATACTGTAATAATAAATTGCAACTTTACTAAGCTCCGAAAAAAAATGATAAAAAATGATAGATATAACACTTACGCATTTCGATAGAGCCATAAGTTGTCATCCATTCGCAATTAATTTCAGCTGCATATACTTGCATGTCTTAAAAAACCGTATTTTTCCAGATAACTTCAGCGTACCAAATGCAGACTTGCGCGTGACAAACTTTTTTCCCCGTGACGGTGCGTGACTAAAAATGTATTAGCTTAAGGAGGAACACTTCCAAAAAGCGAATCTAAAAAATCATTTAGGAGGAACACTTCCAAAAAGCGAATCTAAAAAATCATTAAGTTTGGCCCACTCGTTTGGCTAAAAATTAGTTTTGGCCAAAAAAAAGGGAAATTTTCCTATAGTGCGATGTAGCGATATTTAAAATTTTTTTTTAGTATTATAACATATTATAATTTAACATATAATTATTTGTTTCGTCTCATATACAAAAGGTATGTGTTTAGAAAATATTTTTTCATAGAAAAGAAGGTGTTCAGTGATCTCCATTTGAGGCAAGTGTTTTCTGTCAACAGATTTTTGTTTCACGTACTTTTTATATGTATCGGGAATGTTCTGGAAATCGAAATCACATGGAATTGGGAACTCTACCGTGTTCAAAGTTTATAAAAATATGTCCTGTTCTATATCTAATACTTTGAGGACCAACTTCTGCTATCTAAACTACTTTTGAAATCAGGAATCGCTACGTTCATTTTAAAAAAAATTTAATTGAAAATCTATATCGATTTATATTTCACGTGATTTCGATTTTCAGAACAAGGCCGTATGTATTTAGTTATTTGTTTCTTTTCATATTATCTCATATCAAACTTTTAACAAAATTAACCGAAACAATTAGAAGAGTTAAAACTCAAAAAAAAAATTAAAACAGGACTCTAATGGCATAATGGAAGATTTTTGGATATTCTGTATTATGGATTGCGTTCGATTTTTCCAACATCAACGAGAAGTGAAAGAATTTGTTCAAGTCATGTTTTATCAAAAGTAAAGAAAAGATTCGCTTAAATCCCTAAAATTGTTCTAAAAGATTAATTTTTAAGGTCTCCTTAAACTATTAAAATAACTGATGAAATTATCTTACAGTTTATTTTTTAATTACTACATAATATTTATGTATTAATTAAAAAATATGTACAACATATTTATGAATTATTATTTTGTTTGCTTATTTTAGTCCAAGAATTGTTATGTTTGTTATGTAATTTTTTTTTTTACTAATAAACTCCATATAATAAATAATATGCATTTTTACTATTGAAATTACTTAATATTTAAAAAAAAAATTTTTTAATCGGTTAACCGATCAATTACAAAATTAGCCGCTTATTAACCTATTAAACCAAAACCTCGGTTAATTAATCGAGCGATTAACCGATTAAAGCAAAAGTCCGATTTTATGAATACCTTTATTATTATTATTTATATATTAACATCTAAAATAAATTTAAGTATTAATAATTCTAATAATAAGTTCTGAGTTTTTCACTTTTATTATAAATTTTAATATTAATTCAAATGTGTATTCTAAGTCAAATTACAATTTAAAAAGGTTTCATACTTTAATAGTCTTATTAGTTCAATATTCCTGGAAAATATTGAAGGAATAAGACTATTAAAGTATAAACGCTTTTTAAATTGTAATTTAAATTAGAATACACATTCGAATTAATATTAAAATTAATATAAATAATTATAAAATTAGGAACTGGCTGACACGGCTACAATACCTTTAAAACGGTATATGTTTCATTAAAATCTGTGGACGGTAAGAAACTTAAAAAACAACTTTAAAAAAAAATGTTCGCGTATTTATATTTAAGATTTTGCTTATTCAAATTTTATTAGCAATTCTGATGGTTTTATTACTTAAATCATATGGTTTTGTTTTTTTATTTCAATGTTTTAGAATACTTTCGAAAATTTTCAATATTAAAGGAAATTTCCGAGAATATTCCATGTTAAGAAAATTTCCAAAAATTTTTTTTAATTAAAAAATTTTCTATTATTTAAGAAATTTGTTAGAAAATTTTCAATGTTTAAAAAAATTTTCGAGAATTTTTTATGATTGAGAAAAATTTCGAGAATTTTTAATATTCAAGGGAAATTTCGAGAATTTTCTATGTTTTAGAAAATTTTCAAGAATTTTTTTCAATTAAAATATTTTCTATTATTTTCATTCCTCGAAAATTTTTTATTATTTAGAAAATTTTCGAGAATTTCCAATATTTAAATTTTCTATTATTTTCATTCCTCGAAAATTTTTTATTATATAGAAAATTTTCGAGAATTTCCAATATTTAAATATTCTATTATTTCCTATTCTCGAAAATTTTTTATTATTTAGAAAATTTTCGAGAATTTCTAATATTTAAGGCAATTTTCGAAAATTTTCTATGCTTAAGAAAATTGGCAAAAATTTTTTGATTTAGAAAATTTTCTATTTTTTAAGAAATTTTCAAGAATTATTTTATACGTTAGAAAATTTAGCGATTACAGAGGCCACCTTCATCGTTTTGGACTCGATAAATCCTGCCTTGAAGAGAAAGAAAACGTTCATTTGGCTAACATTCGGTGAAAAAAAGAGAAGGCCACAGAAAATGTTGTAAATACTATGATGAAATTGGAAATGGACTGGAATCTTTTAAAAAGATTCTTTACATATGTGAACACAGTATTACGAAGGCAGGACAAGATTCGCAAATAATGATTAGCTGGTCAATAACGGAGACATTGAAGGAAAGATGAGAGCGGCCGAATAAGTCCTTCAGCCCAACTGTCAGTACCGCTGTGTGATGGTGATGACGATGGAGATGATTTCAGTGGATAAGAGTCCGACATACCCATTATTAAGCAAAACATGTTCGGAGGCAACCATAATAATTTTGTGGCTTTTTGATGGATGTGTAATTTGACCATAATATAACAACTAATGTGGCTAAACTAACTTTAACATGTTTAAGCTTTTTTTTTTGTTAAAAATAGTTTGCTTTCAGATGACCACATAAAAAATGTTTTTTTTCTCTGCGTGTCCCATAGTCCTTACACTATATGGTAAATAGTCTAAATTAAGCCCCAAAAAACATTTTAGGGTATTTTTAAATTTTAAATACCAAAAATTTTAGCAAGAAAAAATATCGTTACTAGTACGTTTATCGTACTAACAAACTTATTTATGTACATACAAATGATAAAAATAAATAAATAAAATATACACAAATGCATAAAGTCAAGAATATATTGAATTCAAAGTGTAGATATGAAATGAAAGGAAGAAATATAATAAAATATTTATTATAAATAAATAAAATGCGAATGAATGACACGAATTTGTAAACAGGAAGCACGTACAAATGTTTGCCGCTCTTCTCAGACAGAATAAGGGCGAAAAGAAAAAATACTTAATAAATACAACAATAGGACTAAAAGAAAGTAATCACAAAAGACTTAACTAAAAATGTATAAAAAAAAAATATAGTGTTTAATTCGGATGTTTAAAACATGAAAACGATTGGTCCAAATAGGAAACTTCCTTGTGCGGGGTTGTTGGTTGGTAATTGCTACGGGAAGGTTAAGGGAAAAAGGAAAAGTCGAAAATTTTAAGTGGATCTGGTATCTGCCACTTAAAGACAATATAGATTTCTACACATCTGGAGAAAGGCAACAGCTAAAGTTTCCAATTTTATTATACAAAACGTAACATCCGGTACAAAGTGGGCGGGATCAGAGAAGTAAGCAGGGCAAAAAAAAAGAGTTGTTTACATCTGAAAAATTATAAGAGAAAACTTGTCCAAATTGAGAACAAAAAGGTTAGTTATTCATACACAAAATCTATCAAAGAGAGATGGAATACAAATACAAAATACATTTTTGTATATCAAGAGAAAAGATTTGGAAAAGATCAGCATGAGTAAAATAAAATAGTTTAAACTTGTAGTATTGTTGTTGGGAATTCTCAAAACCTGAGCTATATTTAATTCAATCAATTAACACATTGTTTGAAAAAAAATCATTTATTAAAAAAAAAAATTTCACAATTTAAAATTTTTACAATTTTTAGTAATCAATATAATCATTTTGCTAATAGGCGCAAAATCAACAAATTGTTTGCTTGATTCTATGAATGTGGTATGAATTTGGTGATTAGAGACAGTTTTTCATTTGTTCTGTGTTTATAAAAAAAAAAAAAAAACATTTTGTTGATTAAATTTGTTTAGGAAAATTTTTGTTAAATAAAATGTTCTTAATATATTTTTTACGGAAAATTTTTTGATGATTTAGTTTGATTTAGAAACTTTTTTGATTTTTAACAATTGTTACTAGAGATTTTTTTATTTCTTTTTTTTTATTTTCATCTTAAAATTATAAATTAAAAAACAAGGAAGAGTGCTTTATTCGGCTGAGCCAAATCTTAAAAACACTCCACCGAGAGTTCGAATATTTCAGGAGCGGGCGGGAGGTCGTTCCATAGTTTGGTTCATATGTGCTGGACTTCAATCTCAAACTACTTAGGAGAACTAGAAAGAATGTGACACCAATATTGTTATTTTCTGTTGATTATTTCGCAATTGAGCGTTCAACAGGCGAACAGACAGATGGAAATGGCTAAGTCAACTCAGAATTACACAGGGACTATGCCCGGCAGTACTTACCTCATGGTGGTCTCAACAACTGGTTGCCAAGCAATGCGTTTACCAACTGCCCTTGTGGTGCAATTTAAGTGTATAACACGTTAAAATTATACAATTTCCCATTGTTTAAGAGCAGAAGCTATCTAAACTCTGCTGCTTTCTGGTATGCCAGTAGGATTTATTGAATAGCAAAAGCACCAACGCAGGTCTGTCAGAAAGTTTAACTTTCTTACAAGGGATCGAAAATTAGCTATTGGAACTGACTTTTAAATATTTTCCTTCCCGCGAATTTTGGTCACAATTTTTGTGGCGAAAGTTTCAGGGGCCTATAGTCAGCCTCGATCTCAAGAGATCTGTAAATTTTTAATTCTGCCGAATTCCAGGTATTGACTGCATCTATAATCCCCGAAGGATGTAACACCAAAAGGTGAAAAATACTTTAAATGTTTCCCTACATACCATCAAGGGATATTTGGAAAACAGTTAACGTTTTCAAATTAAGTACAAAAAGCTTCGATATCAAGAGGGCGGAATTGAATAGGTGGGCATGGTATGAAATAGATTTATGTATATCTTTAGTAATAGAGTTGCAAAAGTTTCCAAATTTGGAACAAATAACTTGGTAATCAATACACAACATCCGACAAAAAGTTGGCGGGATTGAAGGATTAGGCGTGCTGTCCATTAGGAAAAGATAAGAATTCATAGTATTGGGGGAACGTTAACAGGAAATGTATATAAACCTTATATGAATAAATAGTCAAATAGTAAGCGGCATTGAAACAGGGGCATAACGATAACCATACACTACGTTTTTTTTTTTTTTTTTTTTTTTTTTTGTATTTTTGAAGATTACCTGCGGGGTTGGAAAGTTAATCGGGGTAGCGAAGCACATCGGACAAATAAAATTTGTGTGACATTTTAATTATTCTTTTGATAAGTGTCCTTTTTATTTTAGGCACCAATAGTCATTAAAATTTTTCATTTAAAATTGATACTCAGCATCAAAAATTTAATTAAAATTTGCCTTTTATCGCTAAAGAAACGAACATCTGTGCTAATTAAAATTAAAAAAATAAAATAAAGACTTTAACTGAAATCTGAATTTGGAACAAATAGTCGTAAATTGCATTAAGATATCAACTCATTTAGCGATTATTCCATGTTACGCATGCGCTTTTATTTTGTTACGCTTGTCTTGTGTTCTTGTTCGCGTTTTATTCAAAATTAATTTTGTTGTTGTTATTGTTGTTGTTGTATTTTTACTTAACTAATGGCGTGCTAGTAATCCATTTTTTTGCTTCCATATCTTTTTATTTTGTTAACAATTCTAAAATACATAACAATAAAACAATTTTTATTTATTGCTTCTATTACAATTGTTGTTCATTTTAATGAAATGTAGAACAAACTGAATAAAAAATATTTTGTTATGTCATTTATTGAAATATGAATCTTTTAAGCGTTAACCTCTTAGTATTTTCTCAGCAATTCATTGAATTCTTCTTCATTTGTTCTTTCATTACATGAGCTGATCTTATTTTTTGTTGTAAATGGAAAATATTAGAAAAAATCACTAAAATACGAATTGAAAGTCAAAATCTAACCCCCATATTCATAAAAAATATTTTTCATAAATAAAAGATTTATTGAACAAATTTTCATAACAAATTCGTTTCATAAGCCTGCTAAAAACATAAAATATTTTTTATGAATATGGGCGTAAGAAAATAATTAATAATGTTATTATTTGTAGCCTATAAATGAAAATTTAAGAGATTGCAATTGTTTTGTTCTTTTCGTCATATGCCGCTTATATTAACAAATACATACAGTAAATTCAGTGTGTGTGTTTTTTTTTATTTTTTTGTCAAAAAATCTTTTTTTATTGAAAAATTCTTGACATCCTTTAAAAGTCTCGCAATCTGTGCAAACTGTGCATTTTTACGCCCTCGCAAATTACCTGTCAAAAATTGTATGAGAATTCATTAACAAAAACTTCGTAAATTTGCCCAACAATTTTGACTCGTAAACCTGCGCTGTTAAATTGTGCATTTATACAAACAGTACCCATGTTCTGTAACTTTGCTGGGAACTTCTCGCATCGAAAAGCTGTGAAACAAAATATTCCATCCTATTCGTTTTTATTTCTTTGGCCAATTAATTATTAATTTTCAGTTTATTTTTCTTCTTAAGCTAATAAGACCTAATGATATTGATGTAAATAAGAACACATTTATTACATTTCACCCGACGTTTCGTCACTTTGGTGACTTTTTCAAGGGTCGTCTATTTAAATAAAAATAATAAAAGGACAACATTAAAACAAAATATTTTTCGCAACAAGCAAACACAACTTACAAAAATTATATATTATTTTACATCAAAAACATCAGATTTTTAATAAAATTAAATTGCACAAAAACATTTAAAAAAAAACAGTAAAGCACAACTTAAAATTATTATCACAGAATTAATTATATTGCGGGTCTATAACTAGCGCTAATGTTGTCAATATCTTCATTGTGGTTCATTGTTTTCATTATGTTTTGTTGTATTCTCAAGCTTTCTGTCGTATATCCCTTCCTCTCCCCTCGTTCAAAATCCAACACTCTCACTTGTTCTTTTTCAAAGGAGTGACGTTTTGAAATCATGTGTTGTGATAATGCACTTGTTTCTCTCCTCTTCAATATGTCATTTTGATGTTCTCCCATTGTCTTTGCAAGTGATCGTTTTGTTTTTCCTATAAAAGTCCCCTTTTAGACAGGCAAAGTTTACTTTGACAAAGTCTGTTGAGTTCTCTTTTAAACTTTGTTTGGTGCTCAGACACACAAAGTTTAATTTCACAAATTTTTGTTTTCTCTTGTTTGAATATAATATATAAACAGCGTTGCCAGAACGATGATTTTATCATATTTTGGATTATTTTTTTAAACAAAAATATGATTAAAGATTTTTTTCTCAAATTATGATTTTTAATTTTTAGAAATTCTGATTTTTACTTTAATTTTTCTTATGCAAAATACACGATTATTTAAACAGTCACTTTTTAAAACAATGAAGTCTTGCATCAGCTTGATGTGTGTTGGTGCTGCACACTTTTGTACCCAGTATCTAGAATACACAAAATTGCATCATTATTTCTGGACATAAAAAAATATTAAAAAAAGTCATATTATAACCGAAAGAATTCCTTCTTTCGAACAACTACTTTTAAAACAAAACAAATTCTAAAAACTTTGTTTTTGTTTTAAATGTATTTGTACGAAGTAAATAATTCTTTCGCACATCGGAAATAGGCAGTTAGAATATTGATAAAAAATATATTTGTGAAAAGAAAAAATGTATTTTTATAAATTTTCATATACTGACGAATTATGTTTTTATGTATTTCAATTTAAATAATAAGAAGTGTGTTTTTATAAAAAATTAATAATTCTTACTATTTTGCCCTTGTTTTAAAAAATTTAAATTAAGAAAAAAAAATTTAAGATGTTCATCTTCAAAATATGATTTCTTTCGCCATATGACAATTTTCATTCCAAAGATTCTGGTAACGCTGTATATAAATATAAAGTTGCAGCCAACTTCAGGTATAATCTACGAACGAAAAACAAAACGAATTTGTGAGTACAGCAAAGTATGTACTCCCCCGCTATTCTCTTTTCCCTTCACTTCTATAAACTCAAGACTTTGCAAAGTAAACTTTGCTTGTCTGAAAGGGGTCTAAATGAAGTCACAGTTCTGATCGTCCCTTCCGTTACACTTTACTTCGTAAACAACATTAGTCTACATTCACACGTTTCATCTCTTGATGCTCAACTCTTGTGTTTTAAGGAGAGGGAAGCAAAAAGAAAAGGGGTTGGTACCGAGATGCCTGAACTTGAGCAGTACGCTTTGTGATCTTATTCGAAGGCATATGCACAACAATGGCTGCATGTAATTTTTTTCTCTTCTTTTTCTCTTTGGTTCGCTTTGAATAAAAGTGCTGTTGTTTTGAAGCAAAAAAAGTTGAAACTGCGTGTAAACGCAATGGCATCTTCAAAAGGGAATTGAAATGAAGTTGAGCATCAAAAGATGAAATGTGTAAAATGAGACTTACTTTGTTGTAGTTTTTCTATTGGCGCCTTAACTCTTAAAAATACGAGTATTGCACTTAAAGTTGAACTCGGTTTGTATGCAAAGTTTATTTGTTCTGATTTTATTGTTGTCCTTATGTGTCTATTATCCGTCAAGCCAGGTATGTATTTTACACTGTAAAAATGTTTGTCTTTTTCAGGGTTTCTATCATTATTGATGTTTTTGTATTGTACATATTTTTGTGTATCGTTGATAAGTGTATTTATTAATTTTTTAGGAAAACTATTCGCAACTAATATTTTTGAGATTTTGTCGATATTTTTAGTCATGAAATTTCGGGTCGCTTATATTTAATACTCTTGAAATAAAATTTGTTTTGCTTTATTAACTATCTGGTTTTTGGGTTGTGTCGCGTTGTAATTCATCATTCTGCTACACTCACAATATTATTACAGTAACGGACTGTAGGTTATTCAAGAAGTATTCCGTTCAGTCATTTCTAAATAAATAAACATTTAAAATTCTAAGCAAATTAATTTTTAACTGATTCTAACATTTATTAAAAAAAAATAAGTGCACATTAATACGGATTTTCGGTTGCATTTAATATTGTCAGTTGATTAAGTAAAAGTATTCTGTATGTAAAATTAAATGACAACGAAATGTAAAGCAACTGTAAATTTACTTATTTTGCATTTTATTTTAACTAAAAGTTAATTTAATTTTTACTGTCAAAAATTCAACCGCGAATTCCATAAAAAATTAACCACAAATTCCATAAAAACAAATGAATTATCAGTTATCTATTTATAGATCTGTGGCAAAAAGTAAAAGTAAAAAACGATTTGCTTGTTTTGTGTAGAAAATTCCCATATTCTATTTGTTAAAATTATTTAGTTAAATACATAAAATTTTTAGGGTAAAATAATTGCGAACGCCATATCAGACATGCTGCTGGTGTCTTATAATTGAAAGTTCTTCTGTAAACAAAGAGGACAGTACAACAAAAGTAAAACAAACATGTATAACGGGTCAAATAACCAAAAAAAATATTCCCTCTCTCTCTCTCTCATTAGAATAACAAGCGGACAGGTGTCTGGTATTTTTTAGAAATTCGAGTAAAACCTGTATTATATAAAATTACTGAATTACATAAAATAACTGAAAATTTAATTGTTTTTACGGAATTTGACAGTCATTTTTTGATAGTTAATTTTAATAAAATAACTGAAAATTCATTTGTTTTTACGGAATTTGTCGGTTATTTTATTGATAGTTGAATTATATAAAATAACTGAACATTCATTTGTTTTTACGGAATTCGCAGTTGAATTTTTGACAGTAAAAATTAAATGAACTTTTCGTTAAAAATAAATGAAAAATAAGTAGACCGGTCTTTAACTGAATATTCATTTCTTTTATATTACAATTTCAGTTAATTTTACGTACAGAATATTGTGAGTGTACTATTTGTGTACTATCAGGTATGTGATGAAAATCGATTGGGAAAACGAAACGCTTTGAAAACGATAATATCGTTTTAAGAATTAAATTGTTAAAATTTAAATTGTGTATTACATGAGTTTATTGTACTGTATTTTGAACAAAAACTTAAGATAATTATTCAGAAATTGATTTTTAAGTCGCTCGAAATTCATCACACCTTTTGAAAACGTTCGTTTTGAAATCGATCGATTTTCATCACATACCCGTATAACTATTTTTCGCAGACCAAGAGGTAGTGGTAAGCCAGGCATATATTAGACGCTATTTACTTAAGAGATATATCAAAGCCTCTACCGGTTGTTGTTGTTGTTGTTCGTTGGTATTGGCATGGTTGCAGCCTGTTTAATCGGGGCCAAACTCATTTCCTCTGACGGTCCTCCTCCGGTAGTATATAATTTTTTTAGCGTGCGATTTTTTTTTTCTTTATTTTTACCAATAAGTGTACCCACACTCGATGCCAAAACGGTTAAAATTTTCTGCGATACGCTTCCTTGAAGTTCCAGTGCTGGCTTTTGTTTCTCCAAAAGAGCGAACACCATGAGCAATTTGACTATTATTTTCCATTTCATGCATTAAAAGTTCAAACTGCTTTTGGGTTTTAATTTTTCCCATTTAAAATTTACAATTAAAGAAATCACTACATAAATTAAAAAAATACAAAAAATGTATAAAAAAATATACTTACCCATTAGTTTTGCCGCCTTCTTAAATTTAAAAAATATAGGCAGCAACTACAAATTTGTGGTTGCCAATATGGCAACAGAAATAACAAGCTGAATTTGACAACTGGCGGCACAACAGCAGTTGTGTTGCCAGCACAACTACAGTTGTGTTGTCATCCGTAATCGACCCATAAATGTATTTTCTTAAAACAGCAAGAGTTCAATATTTAAAAAGCCTCCTTAAAGTATGCATACGTTTTTAATAAATATTATACTTTTTATGATAGAAATACACAATAGGTGCGTTCGAGTATTGAGTAAACTAGAAAATTACTCTCAAAAAAAAAACTGTTGTCACTTTTGACTACTTAGTTCGTTTTCTTATCGTTACCCGATGAAATACTTTTTATAACACGAACATTTAAGGAAAATACAACGAAATTATTTATGTAATCTCTAATATTTGTTTTTTTTTATTGAATTTGATGTTGCACATTTGTGCCTGGGTTAATTTATTCAAAAGAACATGAATAATTTTTTCGCTATTGATACCATAAAAAAAAACAATTGCAGTTCTAAGTACCCAAATACTTCACACTTTCACAACTCTAAGAAATTATCATAACAAAAAGAAGTTTCACAAGTCGGCATTTAGCCAAATAAATGCTTCACAAGCAAGTTTAATTAATTATTATGTATTCACTACTTGTTTTTATTTAAATTTGTCTTTTATTAAACAATTTTTTCACAACTTGATATTGGGAATTATTTCTTTTCATAAGCAACTTTATTATATTCAACATTTTTTATTTTTCGAATTTATTCTATGAGTTAAATTTCAGTTATGTATTTTATAAAGCTTTTTGTAATAGTTATACTCCTTAAAGATACAAGATAATAGTCTGGTGTATTAAAGTCATTCGTAAAAAATTTAAGGAATAGAACTATTACAAAAAGCTTTATAAAATACATAACTCATAGAATAAATTCGAAAAATAAAAAATGTTGAATATTTTCACAACTTGTATTCTTTTTGTTTGTTCGCTTTTGCTTGTTTACCTTTAGAAAAAAAACATATATTTTGTTTTTCTAAATTTTACTGCAATTATTTCGACAGTAAAAATTTATTAATACATGGTCAAGAACTGTCACTTTACGCTCTCAATTTGTGTTCTCATTTACTGTATTTTGTGTACGCGAACGCAATTTAGTAAAATACAGTAAAGTTCAATAAAAAATACTAAAAACTTTTGTGTTCTCGAACGCACCTACTGTTGTTGTCCAATAACACAGTGCAAGTTAAAAAAAACGGTCAAGGCCGGCACTTGGCGTTTTAGCCTAAATTAGGTTCGCTGAATGAAATTTTTGTTTTTTAAAAAATCATAAAAAATAGAAAATGCGCCTATGCTTTTTATTTTTTCTAGACATATACGAAGTTTCAAATAATAAATGATTAAAATCTGTTTACAACTTTTGAATTTATTCACAAAATTAATATTAAAATTCCAATACATATTTGTATGGAAGCCACCCCTTAGAAGTAGTGATAGAGGGCTAGTATCTTTTGGAAAAGCTTTAAGCCCAAAAATACTAATGGAGGTCGGTCATATATTTTATCCTCCTAGGGGCGACACATTGGCAGTTATGGGACTTTTTCTTCAGTATGTTTCTAATGTGTATTGAAAATTTTGTATGGGAGTCTCCTTAAGGAATAAATATAGTGGGTAGGTATGCTAGAAGCAAATGATGGGAATGAGAAATATTGATCATACATTTTACCTGTCTAGGGGCATCCTAGGCGCTGCAGTTTGTCTAAATAACTAAATCGTTTTTGAGTTACGCGAAAAAAGGCTGTGCAACCTCCTCCATTTTCGAACGGTATATCTCGAAAACAAGAGCTAACCCAAAAATCGGTTAGCACCACTGGCTTCAGCGTACCCGGATTAGGTTAAAACGCCAGGTGCCCCACTTGTCACAAAAAAAGTGTAATATTTTAGCACAGTGTTATTAATATAATATTATACCAAAGAGATTGAATGTGCAGAACTTTGCAAGATATATCCGTTTATAAAAAAATTAAGGAACTCTTATTGTTTACTTGACATTAACCTTTAAAGAAAATGAACATCTTCAATTTTGCTAAAAAAAAAAAAATACTCTCAAATTAAAAACATCAGAAGTAAAATTAAAAAAAATTTAACAAGTACCAAAAAAAAATTTCGCCTTTAAATTTTCTTAAAATTTTAAGTTTCCCCAAAAAAAAATAACTTAAACATTAACATTTCCCATTGAATTTACCTAAATAATACATATTCGCAGTATTATTTTTCTGAAAAAAATATCAAAATATTATTTTTAATCGCATTTAAGAAACATTAAACCGCTTCAACAACCAACCGAGCCACCAACCCTGCAACCACCGTCAGGCATCAACAGCAACATAAAGTGTTTTCCCCTAACAATATGCATTAATAAGCACGACAGCGATACAATATGCAACTACGAATACAACAACAACAGCAATTACAACACCAACAGTAAACAATAAATGACAAAAAAAAAGAGAAAACTGGTGGAAAGAAAAGAAATTCCTACTGCCATAATCATGCCATTAAACATAATTTGATGCTGTTTGCAAATAAAATTGTCTGCATAAGTGTGTTTGCGAATGTATGTGTGTGTATGTGTAAGTTATAAAAAATAAACGTATGAGTAGGTGAATGGATGTGTGTCTTTTTCATAATATATACAACATACTCATAGATGCAAATTGGAAACCCAGTAAAATTTTTAAGGTTTAAAGACATATCCATAACCACCAGGGCGCTGTTTACAATGCTAAACAGGCTACCGGTGGACATCACGGCCAGACAGATGGCTCTTTGCTCGGCGATACGGTTGAACGCGGCACACGGCTGGTCGAACCGTGACTATGGACACTCCAAGATAATGGGATGCTCGATTGTCCCTGATGGAGTGGACTACTGCACCCCAGAGCCTTTCTTTGGTGCGAGGTACGCGACACATATAGCGCACGAAAGTTCGCTGTCGGTCATGGGCACCTTCCATGAAACAGCCCTGGGGGTATACAATGATGGTTCAAAAAAGGGGGAAAGAGTTGACGGAGGTTTCTACATAGAGGAACTGGGCGTAAAAGTTTCCTTTCGTCTGCCGGTTGGATGTAGTATACTGCAGGCGAAAATCTCGGCTATAAAGCGGACAGCCAACTGGCTAAGTATTATCGTGCATCGGGAGATATTCGTATATTTACTGATAGCAAGGCTGCCATTGCTTCTCTTGCGGGTGTCGACACAACATCTAGGTTAACTATGGAATGCCGGATGTCTTTGAATGAGATGGCTGAACATTCAGAGTTAACGCTTATATGGATACCAGGGCACTCAGACTGCCCGGGAAACCAGATAGCAGATGAGCTGGCCAAGGAAGGTGGTCGCATGGATGAAGCATTCATTGATCAATTCATTGGCCTTCCAATGGCTCACTGTAAGTCACTCATTCTGCGCGAGAATTATAGAATTGCGCAAGAGGGATGGACCTGTGAGTCCACCTGCTCCATATCCAGGGCACTTTGGCCTGGCTATGATGAATGGAGAACCAAATCTCTACTTAGATTCAATAGGGACCAAATCAGGACTGTGGTGTCGGTCATGACTGGACACTGGCCTGTTGGGACTCATGCTAGGAGAATGGGTCTGGAATTCAATGACTACTGCAGAAGTTGTCATGATGAGGAGGAAGAGGAGACTCACTTTCTCTGTCAATGCCCTGGGCTACGGGGCATCAGGGAAAAATACCTGGGAGAACCGGTGTTTCTCTGCTTGGAGGATCTATCCTAATAGAACTAAGATTGTTTCTTCTCTTTATTAGGAAGACGAATTGGCTCAACTTTGCAGTGACCGCTGAAGGACCCAAGTGAGCTGTCTCTCGATGGCTGCCTACGGAACCTAGCCTAACCTAAGACATATCAGGGTGCCCCGGTAAAATAGTTTATAGTCAGCTATACTATCAGTGCGAGCGTTGCGGGTTTGGTTCCCATCAGAGACTCCGGTATGTTTCAATTCAACGGGCTGAAGGTCTAAGCTACTATTGCTCGGTTAATTAGGTTAGAATACAATTTGTAATTGATTTTGTAACTCTTAATAAATAATTCAGTTCTAGTTCAGTTTTAGTTCAGTTGTAGTTCAGTTTTAGTTCAATTCTAGTTCAGTTCTAGTTCAGTTCTAGTTCGGTTCTAGTTCAGTTCTAGTTTAGTTTACTTCTAGTCTAGTTATAGTCCAGTTCTAGTCTTGTTCTAGTCTTGTTCTAGTCTTGTTCTAGTCTTGTTCTACTCTAGTTCTAGTCCTAGTTCAGTTCTAGCTTAGCTCTAGCTCTAATCTGGTTCAAATACTTGCTCGAGTTTTAGATCTGGTTATTGCTCAAATGTGTTACTGGGTTTTTCACTCACGTTTCATATTTAAACAAATACACATGTATAAATATGAATGTTTATGTATGACTACAATAAAATTCGCATATTTTTGCATATTTTAGCCTGTATTAAAAATATGTTTATATAATTTTATTGTCATTTTGCTTGCAATGAGACCACAATGCAATTGTAAAAATAGTTTCTGTTTTCATTTTTCTTCTCTTCCTCCAGCCACAAATTTTACAAAAAAAACTTCGTTCAACAACGCTGCAGCATTCACGTTACAACATTCGTAATAAATATTATGAAGTAAGAATGGAAGACAGAAAAAAATTTAAAACAAACAAAACAAAAATATACAATAATACAAACAACTTACAACATCCAGAATGTGGAATATATAAAAACGACAATTGTGCCACAATCTATACCACATCAACATGTAAAATACTTGTGTACTGCAATAAATGAATGTGGCAACAAGCAAACAGGAGAATTCGGAGGAGGTAAGTTTGTGCTTTTGTGTATGTTCAGAAATGTATTTGGGAGCGTCTGTTGCACTGAGTTATTTGTAGATGTTTCCTTCAATTTATACATTCTCATCGTTTCTTTTCAACCAGTTAAGCCGCTTTTAAAAACGTAAAGTGATCACGTTAAAATAATAAATTTTTATACATACGTTGCGATGTTCTCGGAAAACAGAACCAATCTGAAAATTTCTAGGAATTCTTTTTTGAGTACAAGGATATTTTCTACATAAGAATATTTTCTATAGGAAATTTTCTGTATCAGACTATTTTCTATAGAAAACTTTCTGCTTAAGACTATTTTCTATAAAAAAGTTTTCTGGTATTAAAATATTTTATAAAGGATATTTTTTGTATAAGACGGCTTCAGCGCCATCACATACAAATTAAATACAAATTTTCAGATTTTTATCTCGCCAAAAATTATTTTTGACCCGGAAAGGGTTAAGACAATTTTTTGTATGAGAAAATGAGAAAATTTACTTTCGTATATAAAACTCCCCAAATAATTTTTTTAACTTAAAAATTTTGAAATTGGATTATTTTCTTTAGAAAATTTTCTATAAAATAATATTTCTTGTAAAATTTTTCTGTCAAGATTATATTTAGCTAGAATAATTTTTCTGTATAAGTTTTTATTTCTAGATAAATTTTTCGAATAAGATTATTTTCTAGAGAAAATTTCATTTATAAAATTATTTTTTTTAGAAAACATTCTGTATAAGATTTTTTTCTATTAGAAATATACGATTATGATTTTCTGTATAAGACATAAGGAAAATTTTCTGTGTAAATTTCATTCTATATTTTTGTAGGAAAAAAATTTTTATTAAAATTATTATGTTCTGTATAAAATTTTTTTCTATATATGACTTTTTTAAATAAGAAAGTTTTCTGTGGAAAATATTTTTTTCAAGGCTATTTTTATCAAAAATTTTCAGAATGAGATGATTTCCCTAAAAAAATTTTATATATAACTATTTTCAATAGGAAATATTTTGTATACAATTTTTTTTCTAAGAAAAAGTTTTGTAGAATATTCTTTAGAAAGATGTCTATGCGCTTTAGATTTGCTGTACAAGACTTAAGAAAATTTCCTGTCTAAGTTTTATACTAAAGGTATTCACGTCAAAAGTTGCACTCTTGCGAAAAAGCATAAGTGCAAAAACTTAACAATAACCACATAGACAATTATTTCGCCCAAACGATGCAAAATTGTCAGGGTCTAAGTAAGTGCAAGATTATCAGAGTAAAAGCATAAAAATGTTGCAACTTAGTGCATTGCCAAGTTGAAACAAATTTTAAAAAAGTACTCAACACTTAACAACAACGCAGGAATCCATTTTGGCGTACAGTTTTTTCTTTGACTTGAAAAATATAATAAATTGTGGTGTTTAAAGATGAACTTTGTAAAAAATAAAACCATTGAAAAAATTAAAAACGGCAAAAAATTTAAGAAGCAAAAATAATAAAAATACTGGAAAAAATTTTGAGGTAAATAAGTTATAAATTCGACTTGTAATTTAATAAAATAAGTCATTTTGTGTATATTTCAGCAAACTACGTCTCAAATTTATTCAAAAATGTATATTGGCCTATGGAAGGTGCGTTGTAAAAAAAGGTGGAAGGTGCAAACAAATTGGGTAGCTCACGCCAAATAAGTGCAACTATGTAATTTTGCACAGTTGCAAGGTAACAAAAATTAACGTGAATACCTTTACTATTTTCTCCTTAAAATATTTTCTGTGTAAAAATTTGTTTCTGTATAAGACTGTTAACATATAAAACTTTCTAAATGAAAAGGTTTTCTATAGAAAATTTACGTTGTTAAAGTGTTTTTTATAGAATTTTTCTTTTTTTATGTTTAAGACGATTTTTCTCAACAGAATCTATTTGCAACTATTTTAAAAGGGAATTGTTTTTATATGAGACGTTTTTCTTAAATGAAAGTTTTTCCAAAGAAATTTTTTTTGAATAAGACTTTATTTTTAAAAAAAAGATGTATATATAAGAATGCATTTCAAAGAAACATTTCTGTGTTATTATAAAAAATTTGTTCTACTTTCATTAGAAATTTTTTGTAGAAGATTATTTTCCTCAAAAATCATTTGTATAATTTTCCCCATAATTTCCATTAAGCAATTAATGTACTTTTTGTTTTATTTACATTGAGTTGGTCATACTAAAGTTCCTGAAATCTTTGCAACGATTTGCCTCTAGAAATGAAAATGTGGCAGTAAAAATCCTGTTAAAGGTAACTTTTTAAATGCTAAATACATTATTCCTTCTCCGTACACACAAACACAGACAGATACAGAGCCATACTCTTACAAATGTTATTTTTATCCTTACTTTTGTGTTTTTTTTTATCCTTTACTTTACTATTATGCAACAAAAAAAGCAACAACGGCTTGTTGCTGTTTGTCCTTATTATACTTTAACCCTCCTGTAACCAGCAATTTTATCAACGCTCAATAACCGACAACGTCCCTGAAGACCCCACTGTATTAGTATTCCGTACTTGCACAGTATGACCAGGGCAAGTTTAAATATTCACAAAAAAATTTTTAAAAATATGCATGAAATTATAGCGAACAAAAACTAAATTTATGCACAAAAATATGCACTCGAAAAAAACACAAAATAATAATATGTAATTAATTTTAATTGAACAAATGTGTATTACAGAGTATATCATGCGTTTTGCAAGGGACTTTGTCAATTATCTACGTAGCACTGTGGCTGAAAATTGAATATCATCGGCCAAAAGACCAATTTTTTGTCATCGCCGATTTTAAAAATTTTAATGCCATTCGATAGCAAACATATTAGAACTAAGGCATCAAAAAAACTAGATTAAAATATTCGTAATTGTGGCTGTGGCATGCTGCTGGAAACAAATATTTTATTTTGTTTTAGAAAAAAATTAATTTTTGTAAATTTGATCGGAACTAAATTATGATTTCTCGCAAGCCGTTATCAATAATTGGTCGAAATTTTTTTTTTTATATTAATGGGATAGTAGTCTTTAAGAAATGGATCATTACATCAATGTATTATTTATACCTGATGTGTTATTATATGTTTCCCCAGGTTCTATATTTTAGTTAAATCCGAATTTTAGAGGAGTAGAACTTGTTAGGGTCAAAAGGGGTCAAAGAGATTTTAGTACCATCAGAAAGCTGAAGGTGTCCTCTTTAACCCCATATACATATACTTGTGCAACTGTTTGGAACTGTCTGTTGAATACTTTTTTCATTTTAATGAAATTACTCGCAACATTTTTTTTTGCTCTTTTTATTTAAGCTGCTCATATGACTGAAATATAACACAATGGTTTACGAGCGTTTTGTTTTGAAAAATAATTTTGCTTCTTATGAACGGCTGAACATATTTGAATGAAATTTTAAACTGTCATGGCCGGGTAACTTTTGTTTTGAATTGGAAGAACACGGGTCCATGGAGGGTCGGGAGAGCGACTTGCGGCCCTCTAAAATTGGTAACCTCGGAAATTCAAACTTTTAAAAAATTCACCAAAAATATATTTATGGATTGCAAAAAAAAAATTGAACTTAAGCTGAGTTACAAAAAATGTGCTTAAATGTTTAGGTTATCTCCTTTGCTTTTGGAGATATTCGGATAAAACGGATTTTTTGGCTTGATTTTTATTATGTTTTATGTCAAACTGTTATCAATAGTGGGTTCAAAATTTTTTATATTGGTAGTAAAGCAGTCTTTCAACAATGTTATGTTGTATTACTGTACCGATTATATCTGCTGTGTTATTAAATATTTTTTTAGGTTCTATATTTTAGTCAAATTGAAGTTCAGAAGAATAGAATTTATGAGGTCAAAAGGGGTTAAAGAAATTTTACTAGCTGTAGGTAGGTGAAAGTATCCACTTTAAACCCAAATGCACTTTTGTACCTGTTTGGACCAGTCTATAGAACACTTTTTTAGTTTGTGTAAAATTGTTCGCAACATTTCTTTTGCTCTTTTAATTTTACCTTTTCATATGACTGAAATATAAGTGTACCAAGCCAAGTATTTTATATTATATAATTACCAATACCTGTGGGATTTTAAGCGTATCCTACTTAAGCCCATTTTAGTTCTTTATTCTACCTTATTTTGCTACCTAGGAACACAGTATAACGCAAGCTATGTATAAAAGCCTGTGGTATTCGAATAAAATCTTAGTTGTTAAAATATATCTAAGCAATAACAATCTTATTTTTTTAATATCTATAAAAATGGAGGCTTCAGCTATAAAGACATTTCCGAAGAGTATTTAAAAAATAAAAAGGAGGAAGATGTTTTAAGTTACATTGAAGGAAAACTCAATATATATTCCTGCAGCACTGAAATACGATCGGAACTGCAAAATAAAATAACCGATTTCGTCAAAAACTTAAAAAAGCGCTTCAAACAAGTTGGATGGAGAAAACCTAGATTTTACAACAGTTTTGCAAACTGGTTAGATGGCGAACTCAGTGTCCAGATATCTTCAGAAGGTACAAATGAAAAGAACCTTGGGAGACCAAAGAAATCACTTGAGAACTGTAGCGATAGATCTAAAAGGCGGAAGCTTAAGGATATCAACGAAGAAATCGGGGATAAAAATATTCAAGAAGCTTTGCTATATCAACTGCGATCACAAAAACCACTCACAAAAGTCGATATTATTGAAAAAGTGTTTATCGCTAGTCCCAAGAGAACAAAACGGATTCTTAAGAGTGTTCCAACGCCAAGCGATGAAAAACAGTTTTCAAATGAAGAGGCATTAGCATTATTTTTAGATTTGAAGTTAACAAAATAGCAATATATTCAGCTCAGAGTACGTGCAATTGAAAAAGGTTCAAATCTGTATCCTGCTTATCATCACATAACTGCTGCTAAGAAGGAATGTTTGCCACCAAGGGACACTATTAAGTCAATTTAACATCTTTACTTCCATATGCCCTATTCCAAATCAAATTTTTCAAACAAATAAAAAAAATAATTTGAGTAAAAAATTCTAATAATTCAACACACCGATTTTTATACAATTAGAACAGTAATGTTTTCTAATTTGTCCATTATTTTCTAGAAAATTCTGATCAATATCGAGTGGTAAATTGAATTGCCTTTTTTGAGCAAAAAAAAAATTAAAGCCGTTTTCCGGGATTGGGAATTTGGGTATTTCTTAATCAAAAATGGGGATGTTTTTCAGTCTACTGTTTTAAGAACTTTTTAATCTACATAACTGCCAAAATTCATTATGATACCTTTATTCATGTTAGATTTATAGAATGTCAAACATTAAAATTATTATTTATATAGTGTAAATGAATAAAAGGGCTTTCAACATGAGTAAAAAATAATAATTTTAAGGTTTGACATTCTATAAATCTGACATGAACAAAGATATATTAATGAAATTTGCCAGTTATGTAGATTAAAAAGTTCTTAAAACAGTGGGCAGAAAAACATCCCACTTTTTGAATAAAAAATACCATAATTCTCAATCTCAATCATTAGCATTTTCATACTAAATGCTAAAAAACATCAAAAGTTCAACTTTGACCTTAAATTTCTCAACAACTACTGAACCGATTTTAACAAAATTAACACTGCAAAAAAGTTCAAGAAGTTTTCTCTCCTGGAAAAAAAAATTGCAAAATTATCTCTATCGGTTCAAAAGTTACAGATTTTTGGCCGATGAAAAACGATTTTCAGCCACTGTGCGTAGTTAATTTCTATAAGACTTCAAAAAATTGAGATAAGGGTTGAAAATCGTGTGACACCTTTTTAAATCGCTTCATAACACTTCATATATAAAAGTAATGGAAACTTCCAAAATTCCCCCAAGCCTTGCTAAAACTGTGTACCTTTGAAACGTAGAAGGTCCCTAGGGACATTTTCAGTCATCGGAGGGTTAAAATGTATGAATTTATCTGTTTAGTGTTCATGGCATTTTAAGAGGGACTACACATGTTTAAGAAAATGATGTCGTTAAAAGTGCTTTCTTCTTGTATCGCAACATTTTTGTTGCTTTTCCAGGTATGCACATTTTTTCCAACAACATCGTCATCACCTTCAGCAACATAATTATTATCGGCAATAGCGTTGTCATTTTCATCTGCTCCATCTTTTAGCGTTTGTTCATATACATATTTATTTATTCAGTGTTTTTTTTTTTCTTTTTAGTTTTTGTTGGTTTCGCTTGAATTTTTTTTTTCTGAGTTATTTTATTTTAATTTTCAATTTAATGTTAAAAGCGTATTGCTTTTAAGTACACAAAAAAAAAATGCGCATACAAAATAATTGGTAACTGCAAAAGAAAAACGATTGCCGTTTTAAAAGTTATCTACTTTCAGAAATCCTCTACGTACTGTACAAATATTTTTGTACTTCAGTATATAACAACACAGAAAAAATTATTAATTTTCTCCAATCACCAAATTTATACCAAATTCATAATATCAAGCAAACAATTTATTGATTTTGCACCTATTACCAAAATGATTACTAAAAATTTTAAAATTATGAAAAAATTTTTTCAATAAATGGTATTTTTAATTTTAATTAAAAAAGTGATCAACTTTACCATTTCAAACAATGTGTTAATTTATTAAATTAAGGGCCTGGCCCACAATGTCGACAAGAACATTTCTTTCTTATATTTATATTGAAAACAAAAAAAATTTAAATTTGTTATTATTGTTTTCAATATAAAAATGCGAAAGAAATGTTCTTGTCGACATTGTGGGCCTGGCAGTAAATATTGACAATTCCCAACAACAATTATCATGTTAAAATTATTTTATTTTAAGCGAAAAAAGTCAATTAAGATTTTTTGTTATTTAATTGAAAATTTAAATTTTCTTTCAATTAAAAAAATAATTGACTCAATTATCCAATGTATTAAATTAAAATGCTTTTTAAACTTTTTTTTTTATTGATAAAACTCTTTTTTCTGTGAAAGAATTATGATAGTTAAACACCTTGTTAAACTTTGGTGTTATTTTAACGTTAAGGCCGTAAAGTACTAAAGTGATTACTTTGGAACTTTTGGTTTTAACGCTTTTCTTTAAAACCCCCAGGTACTAATGTACAATAATTACTACATTATTGTTTTAGTACTTAAGCGATGTAATGCTTTTTTACCACTGCCTTATATCGTTTTACTATTTGGGATTTATGCGAAATATAAGACCGGCCTGGTCCTTAAAAACTTTTTTTTTTTGGACCATAAAATCTTTTCGCAAAATACTTAAAACAAATTTTATCCGATTCAATTTAGTTCCAATTGAGGTTCCAGGTCAGGCTTACAGAGTTTGATTAAAGTTCGGATTCTAGCTAAAATTTTAGTAGGATTCTAGTTCAGATTTCAGTTCTTATTCCGGTTCTATTTTAGATTATGAAAAGCTATCAATTTAGTTTCTAACTCAGTTTTTATTTAAGATTAAATTTTGGTTTTAGTTTAGGTTCTTCATTAGCTTCCGATTTCGGATTGACTTTATGTTCTAGTCCAAATTGTAAGTCAGTTACTAATTCAAGTTATATTTCATACTGAGTCCAGTTATAGTACAGTTTTAGTTTAGGTTCTAGATCAGATTTTACTTTATATTAAAAAACTTAATCAGGCTCAAGCTAAGGTCCTCGTTCAGATTCCAAATAAGCTTCTAAAGGGTCCGCCAAATAACTTTTTTTTTCAAAATGCTATAAAAAAACTACTAAATATTTTCTCAAATTTCTTTTTTTATTTGAACGTACAATCCTTCCGGTTAAGAATGGAAAATAATTTCATTCAAATGGCTGCATCGGCAGGCCATGCAGTAGCCTACACCATCGGTCCAATTTTTAAGCACATTATCGATTGTGTGCCGCTGTATTTCACCAATGGCTTCAAGAATATTGTTCTTTAAAGCGTCAATTGTCTCTGGCTAGTCGGCGTAACACTTATCTTTTTATCTTCCAAGATCAAAATGAGCTTCATCTGAAAAGATGATTTTTTTGGCAAAATCGGCATCTTCTGTAAGTCGATCGCAGGCCCACTTAGCGAAGCGAAAAAGCATTGGATTGTCAGTTGGCTTCAACTCCTGAACCAATTGGACTTTCTTTGGCGTCATACCAAGGTCTTTATGCAAAATTCGTCTCAATGATGTCGCCGAAATGTTCAATTGTTGAGAACGACGGTGAATTGATGTTGATGGCGCTTCAAGCACACTTTCTGCAACAGCAGCAATATTCTCGGGTGTACGCACTGTTTTTGGCTTTTCACGCTTTGGTTTATCGATGAGGATGCCAGTTTCTTTCACTTTTTTCACAAGATAACGAACATACGGAGCTGACGGTGCTTCCCTTCTTTCAAAATTCGTACGCAATTTTCGCACACAGTCTGCAACATTACCATGATTTTCAAAGTAATGTCGCAATATTTCCCAGCGTTGTTCAAGCGTATACACAACCATATTCGTTTAGCGGAAGGATAAAACTAATTATCTGTCAAATAAGACATGAGCTAAGTGTTACCATTCACGAAATAAGCACTAGTTGAAAAAAATGTTAGATGGCGGACCCTTTAGTTCAGATTAAAGTTCAGGTTCTATTAAAGCTTGTTGCTAAGATTTTAGATCCGATTCTATCTCAATTCTTAATATTTAGAGCATTACAATAAATTTGTGTTATGTGTTTCAATGAAAGCTATTTTCATGCGGACCTCGTATACAACCTACTAATTTACACATTCATATGAAAAAAATATGATAATACGGGAATTTGTATGTAAATATGTATGTGTTTCTCTACAATTCGTGAAAGAGATAAAAGGAGAGAAAGAGAAAAATGGGTAGGGGAAAAAACCCCCCTAACTTTTATATGCCCGTACTGTCATAACAATTTATTAGTGATATCGGTGTTGATGGTGGTAGAGGTATTATAAATGTTCTTCTTTATACTGCTCTTGTCTTCGTTATTGATGTTACTTTTGTTGAAGAAATAGATGATGATGGCAACAAGAATGCTGATGTAGATAAAAAAGATTGAGATGATATATTTAATATTATCCTTTGTTATATCCGTTTAACGTTATTTATTCAACAACAAGACCCAGTTGGCCATATTTTCGTTGAAGACATCGTCATCGATAATGTATGCACAAGTGATCCCCTATCGCTTAGGTTTTCTAGAAGACAATTTAATCAAACTTATAAAGGACAGAATGAGCGACATTGTCCTATAAGTTGTCTTGTTTAAAAAATTAAAAAAATTTATGACAATATAAAAGACAAAGTCTCCAATACTGTATTCTTAGAAAGATTGAATGATGAGTTTCTATATAATCGTACAGACTTGCAATTTTTGTTGCAGCAATAATTCAGTGAATTGGTGAGAGAGGTAAGAAGATTGGAGAGGGGTACTCAGTTTCATGTCCTCTGCAATTCTACTTTATTTTATATTTCTCACAGTTTTCAACTTGAAGTTGTCTGTAGGTGTATTTTTTTTTTTTTTTTTTTTTATGGTTAGAACCAGCGCTCAGGGGATGACCCCTACAAATGCAATGCATTGTATTGGAACCAGGAAAAAAGGTTATGGGAAGGAGGATAGAGGAAGAAGTGTTTGTAAACACTCGACTTAAACTTATTCATGTTGAAAGTGAGAGGGAAGACTTCAGGAGTATGATTGTTCCACATACGAAAAATCCGACCCCAAAAAGAATTTCTCTGTAAAATTTGTATTTATATATGGAATATAAAAAGAAGAAGAGGAAAGACAAGATACAAATAGGAAAATTGCAAGACTTGAATTTCATTATCTGGATAATTCCATAACAGAATTAAAAAAAAAAATTGTAGCAACAAAAATTGCCAGTCTGGTCGATGACTATGCAATGCGTTAACTGAAATTTAATTACGGTAGAGTTACGATATAAACAAACACCAAATAACAATGTAAAGCAGTGTTGCCATTTCAGCAGGATTTCTAGTAGATTTAGCAGATAGAGATGGGGCCTAACTGATTTTTAGCATATTTCCTTCTAAAAAAGCAGTTTTTTTTTAGCATATTTTGACTTTTAGGCACTAATCATGTAAAATGCAATGCAACGCCTAAGAATTGCATTGAAAGCATTAAATTTCTGTAGAAAGAAACAGCAAAATTACAAAATATTTATAACATTGTTTGTGCTTTCAATGTTATTCTATGGCGTTGCGTTGCGCTTTACATGATTAGGGCCTTAGAAAAGCAGAATTTTTGAGCATATTTTTAAAAAAAATAAAGTTTTTATGAAATATATATCTTAAAATTACTTTCTAATAAGCAGATTTTATTATAAAGCGTGATCCATTTCGAGGTTCCCTACTTTTTTAAAGAAAAAAAACACAGAACTTTCAAATTTAATGGGGAATGTTTATTATCATTTGAAAGAACATTCTTTGGCATTTATTTTTTGAAGATTATGTCTATCAAATGTTGGCCATTGCTACGTCGCATAATGTCCATCCGTTGAGTTCAGTTTTCGAGGCAAATTTTGTTCAGCGATGAGGCCCATTTCTGGCTCAATGGGTAAGTAAAGAAACAAAATTGCCGCTTTTGGGACGAAGAGCAACCTGAAGAAATTCAAGAACAACGGTTTGGTGTGGTTCGTGGGCTGGTGGAATCATCGGTCCATATTTCTTTAAAAATGATGCGAACGTAACCGTCAATGGCGACCATTATCGTGCCATGATAACCGACTATTTGATGCCTGAAATTGAAGCTCGTGATCTCGGCGACATTTGGTTTCAGCAAGACGCCACTTCCCACAAATCCCATCAATCAATGGATTTATTGAGAGAACACTTCGGTGAGCACATAATGTCACGTTTTGGCCCGTCGATTGGCCACCAAGATCATGTGATATCACACCGTTAGACTTTTTCCTGTGGGGATATGTTAAGTCTAAAGTTCATGCGGACAAACCCGCTTCGATTCAGGCCTTGGAGGAAAACATCACGCGTGTCATTCGCCAGTTACCAGTCGAAATGCTCGAACGAGTTATCGAAAATTGGACTCAACGGATGGACCATCTGCGACGTAGCAACGGCCAACATTTGATAGACATAATATTCAAAACATAAGTGCCAAAGAATGTTCTTTTAAATGGTAATAAACATTCCCCATTAAATTTGAATTGTCTGTGTTTTTTTCTTTAAAAAGTATGGCACCTCAAAATGGATCACGCTTTACAAAAAACGGCAGATTTTTTTTTATTATTCTTTTTTTTTTCTTTTTTTGTAAAAATGTAGCATATTTTTAGCAAACTTAATATATTAAACATTTTTGGGTGTTAATCTGAGCAGATTTTTAGCATATTTTCTTCAATTTACGATTGAGCAGATGTTAGCAGCTTTTTTGAAGTTTTGGCATGATCTCATCAAACAGTTATGGCAACACTGATGTAAAGCCAAATTAAAACATTCTCTCAAATGTTGTTTTTGTTTAACCCTTTCAATACTGACGGCACATATGTGTCATATTTATTTTTGTCCCAACAGTTTTATCTAACCATGCCTTTGTTTAGATATTTTTTAATTCCGTTATTCTTGAAATTCGTACTGAAATGAGCTTTTTGTTTGCAGTTGATTATGGCACGTGCTACTTTAGTGAGGAAAAAAATTGTGTTTTTAGTAGTTTTACAGTTTTACACCCGATTTTGCTTATAATTCATTGCAAAATGTCGAGGTACGTTAATATCATTATAAATAAATAGTTATCTCTTATAAAACACAAAAATCATATGAAATAAAGTGGAAGAACTTAATCTGGGACATATGTATCCCAGCAGTAACTTCCACTGGGACACATTTCTCCCACTAGTAACGCGCAATAAGTTATTCATTTTTTCTGATTAGCGAATGTTTTCCAAAACGGAAGCAGCAGAAGTTATTTGATGACGAAAAGTTTCGAAGTATATTGGAAAACATGCGATCAAAATCACTTTCAGGGGTTGGAGAGCATCTTCCTTTTGAAGGAAATACACGCCGCCGTTGCAGAAACTGTGAAGAAAATCAAAAAGACCAACGTACGAAAATGATTTGCATTTCTTGCAATATCTCTTTGTGCAAGCTCTGTTTTGCCAAATATCATTCTAATTAAATTACAATTTAAATATTCATTTCATATAATATTTTTTTTGTGAATAAACTAATACTGAATTGAAGTTTTCTTTTTACATATTTATAATTCTTTGATAATTTTTGCCTAATTCTGTTACTGTTGGGACGTGTGTGTGCCGCAGCCATTAACTGTTGGCACATCCCTGTCCCAGGACATTTTTCGTGTCCTGATTATCCTCTACATGAACGCACCTTAGGAAGCACTATTTAAGGCATAATCAAGCAACCAAACCATAAAAAGAGTTTTTATCTTTAAAAAAACCGTATTGAAAGGATTAAAATGGAAGTTAAGCGAGTCACTTTTGCGCTCGCGTTCTACAAATAGGCAAGAAAAGACGAAGTGTTTTTCACGGAGCGTTTTTTTTTTTTTTTTTTTTTTTTTTTTTTTTTTTTTTGTAGTATTTTATGTAGTTTATTAAAGTATAAGGACTAAAATATTATTAAAATGTATTTTAATTAAGCTCTAGGCCTTTTTTATATAAAAAATATTTTTCTTCAGGAAAAAATTAATTTTTTTTTATTTGTGTTAATAAATTTTTGTTTATTTTTTCCTGAAGATGCTAACCAAAGGTTAGCGAAATATTAAAAAGATTTAATTAAATAAAAAAAAATTTTAATTCTTTTATATAAAAAGGACCAGAGCTTAATTAAAATACGTTTTAATATTATTAAAATGGTCAAATAAAACTAAAGATATATAAGGCCTAAAATATTACCCAGCAAAAACTTACATTGCAAAGTAATGAGTCAAAAAGCTAATATAACTACTGTTCACCACTTATACATTCGCATTTTAACTCATTATTTTAACACGTTGATGTCATTGGAGGCAAGTACTTACCACCCCCGCTTACAAATAACGAGTTAAATAAGGAGTTAAAATTCGCTTACAAATAGGGAGTTAATTAAGTCATTTCCACGTTTGCTTACAAATAGACACTTTAAATTATTATTAACAAAACTGAATTTGTCAAACAAATTATGTCTTTAATTTAATTTGCTTCCTAATGCAAAATTTTACTACCCCTGCATCAAGGACATATTCATACCCAATAAACCAGAGAACGATATGATTGCAAAAACGATATGATATTTTCATGGAAAAACGATATTATAAGAAAATGCACTATTTAAATACTGTCGTTTATGATACAAGATCGATATCACATATTATAATTTATATCACCAAGACGATATCGTTATAATATCGTTTGGTTGATTGATTAGTGTAGTTTTTATTCAAAATTTTAATTTTAAAATACATATCAAAATCAATTGGGTATTTAAATTTCTCAATTTCAAATTCTTATTCATTTATAAAAAAATAAAAATAAAAACAAATTGTAAGAACAAATATGTATTTAAAATCAATTTGTATTAGATTTAAATAAATAAAAACTTAAATATATTTTATTATGAATTAATTATAAATTTTGTTAATCAACTCCTAAACAAGTGCTTATGTAACAGATTATATGTCAACCATTACTTAACTACTTATATGTAATGCAGATGGTATGAAGTAGTCATTCAAAAGTAAATTGTTCAGTAATTTCATGTCATTACCTAGTTTTTGCTGAGTAGTTTTAATAAAATTGAAATCAATTGAATTTTCGACGACAGTGTCGTTAATGCTGTTGTTAAAGGCAAAGTAGGCGACATTGTCCTCTTTGTAATATTTTGCATCGAATGATGCACGATTTTCACAACACTTTTTTGAAAATATCGCTGAAGATTCGTTCTAGCTGTCCCTCACATGTCGTGCAGGTATAAATATTGCCGTAAATTCGTCTTCAAGGATGTATTGCAGACATGACCAACTGGGGAGCAAAATGTGCATATGTATACTTATACATATAATAATTGTCACATGTATTATATGAAGTATATGGTTGTAATGTGTACAAAGTCTTTAATAGATTTTACGAATATTCACCTCAGCTTGTATGACAGTGTGTGTATTTTTCATATGCCTTCAAAAGCCTGCATACTTGTTTGCCTTTTTAATGTTATGTTTCATAACATTGAGGTTTTTATAATTATTATAATTTTTTTTTTATATTTTTTTGTGTTAATGAAGCCGCATAATTTTATGATTTTATTAAACAGTTGTTTTTTTCTGAAAAAATTGAAAAGGAAATTTAAATGATACTTACAATATGGTAAACATTGAAGTTTAACCCTAGAACACTAAAACCGGCCTGTAAGGCGACTTGATTTTTTTTTGCGATTTCTTAAAAAAATGTGTTCCTTTTAATGCCAACCTTTTTATTTAATATATCAAAAAATAAATGAATTCCTTTTTGGTTTGGTAATTAATTGTATTCTTTACGATGAGCTATACACTTAAGACTATAAGGGCCATTATTACAACTTACAAATAGTTATTTTTAGGATGCTATCTGACAGATAAATAGTTTTTAGTTATTACAAGTTAACATTAACCTAAAATGTGACTGATAAGCTAACATCAGGTTTGTCCTCATGGTAACTTCACAAGTGAACTTTAAGAACTTGAAGATGCCATATTTTCTGCTGAAGATATGGTAGCATCAGTGACAGTTTTAAGTCAAATTAAATTATGCAAACTTAAAAAAAAAACACAATTTAACACAAAAAAACAAAACAATTTACCATTAAGAACAAAAATAAAGCACAAAAATTTAATTCTTTTTTTAATTAAAGAAAGAAACAAAAGCAAGTCGTTGCCACTACGTATTTTAACAACCAAAAGTAGTCGGTATATACTGCAATGTTGCCACAGTATATTAATTACATTTTTTATTTTATCGGACAGTTGTAATAATGGAAAAAACTTATTGGTCACTTTATCGTTCAAGATAGCTATTGTTCACGTTAACTATCAGCAACTTTATCATTAGGTTGTAATAATGGCCCTAAAGTGAATAAGAATTTAAAACACTCAGGTCTTACTTGTAACAATATCAAAGCTTAAACAAAACATTAACAATAAGCCGTGAGTTTATCTCTTCTTACATTCCCCTACAATTGGCTGGTTTGTTTCTAACTCGAATTGTAGTTGTAATAGGGTAAAAAGAAAAAAAAAATTAAAACGCCATAAATAACAAAAAAAAATCAAAATCAATATTATTTGATAGGTAAATTATATCATGGTCAATCAAAAATTACCGCCCTTTGGTTTTAAGGTGACAAAGAATAAATTTCAATCATATAAAGAAAATGTAACTATCGGGTGATGCATCGTGAGATTTTAAATAAAACACATCAATTTGAAAGTGAACTTAAAATTTTTACTATCGGCTAAATGAACATTGTTTAGCATTTACTGTTTTAAAATGATATCATGTAAATGTTGGCCGTGACTACGTCTGAGGTGGTCCATTCGGAAAATCCAATTTTGGGCGATTCGTTTGAGCATAGCGACTGGTTTCCGGAGAATAACACGAGTAATGTTGGCTTCCAAAGCGTCAATAGTAGATGCCTTATTCCTGTAGACCTCAGACTTTACATATGTAGCCCCGGAGGTGTGATATAGCACGATCTAGGCGGCCAATCGTGAAATTAAGTGCTCGCCAAAACGATTTCTCAACAAAGTCATGGTTTCTCGCGCTGTATGGCTCGTAGCGACCTCTTGTTGAAACCAGAGTTCATCGAGACCATTCGCTTGAATTTCAGGAAGCACATAGTCCGCTTACTTGGTGCGATAACGGTTACCATTGACGGTAACATTTTAATTTTCCTCATTATTTTAAAGAAATATGGGCCAATGATTCCCCCAGTCCATAAGCTACACCATGCCGTTGTTTTAAATGGATGTAATGTTAAATCTTGGTACTCTTCGGGTTGCTCATCAGCCCCCAATATGGCAATTCTGCTTATAGACGTATCCATTGAGCCAGATATGTGCTTCATCACTGAACAATTTAGAGACGCTGTTGTGGTATGTTGGTTTCTATATTGACTTGCCAAACGATACTAAACAAAAAACACAAGGCAGCTTGATATGAGTCACGCGTTATATGTGAAAAAAAGTATACTGAAAATCAAACCTCACGATGAATCACCCTTTAGTTGTTTTGGCACATATATAGAACAAACATAGTTGTATTGATCCTTACAGAATTTACTGACTCTTGCTTTAGTTGTAAGCAAAAATTGTTGAATCCTTCATCAAAATTTATTCGTATTAAAATTTCTGAAGGACATTCTTTTCCTTTCTTGTGAGTTACGATTATTTAAAATATTTAAAGTTTTTTACGAGATAAATTTTTTTGTATAGGAGCATTTTCAGCGAAAATTCTACTCTTTGTAATGTAACATCAGCAGGCAAAAAAGCTTTTATATTTTAGGCCCATATTGTTCCAACATTATCCCTTTTGTTACTGAAAGAAAAGCCAGTTACGCTTTACACCAAAATACAAGAAGTAACTTATGCATATAAATTTTTTTTGAGAAACGATTTTAATTACTTGCTGGAGTTACATTACAAAAAGAGACCATTCGCTGGAAACGCCCATATATATGTAAAGCGAGTGTCAGGTGTAAAGATGTCACTCTGCCAAAATGGCAGTTTGTATGAAGGATGTAAAGGCCATGTCAGATAAAACTTTTGCTTCGCGTTGCGTTACCGATTCGCTTTGACATCTAAGATAAAATATACGTACTTATACGAAACATGTCACATAAAGTACTTTCAAAGCGGAGCGAAGCAAAAAGTTAGCCAACTCTCATCTTTTTGCGCGCTTTGACAATTGGCTAGTATAATTTTCTTTTTTTTTAATTTTTTTTGCCAAATTCAATTCCAAAAAACCGTCCAATTAAATTTTTAACTTTAATTTTTGTAACAAATAATTAAATGTACAAATTACCAACCGCTTTTATAAGTAAACAAACAATGCGTGAGTGTTGTCAAAGTTTTCATTGTGGCATACACCTTTTGCTTTGCGTTTTTCTGCCGAAGGTAGAAACGTCACGCAAAGCGACAAAGTTGTATCTGACACGGCCTTAAGAGTGCAGTAGTCAGTTGAACTTTAAGCTAATCAGTCGTTAAGCTGTCGCCCGTTTATATCGAAGACTTCTCTTAATATTTAATTAAACATGAACTTTCGATTACTTTTTAATAATATGATATAAAAACATAAAATTTAGTATTAAATAAATAAATGAATTATCATAAAACTAATATTGATATTTGTGTTTAAATTCGCATTATTACATGCATATAGATTTTGTGCGTAATTTTTATTACAATTTTGAAAAAAATTTTACGTGTCTACTCAATTGGAATATCTTTCGGCAAATATTAAATGTATTTCTTCATATTTAGTATACAATTATAAAAAAACATTTGGGGCATTCACAAGGTAGTCATAAAGTTGTAAAGTCATATGGCTTGAAATAATTATAAGAAATAATGGGTGATTCAAGTAGAGATACTTTTTTCAATAGCCTTTTTTTGACAGATCACGTGTGAATCGTGTCGTGCTATTTTTGTTTAGTTTTGTTTGGCATTTCATAATGGAAATACTTACGCCTGAACAACGTTTTCAAATCGTTCAACTTTGTTACGAAAATTCACGTGGGGAATGTGTTTCGTGCACTTCGCCCAACTTATGGTCAATATAATCGGCCTACTGAGCGTACTATTCGAAACACCATTACCCATTTTGAGACCCAGCATTCATTATTGGATAATATTCGACCGAATAGACAATATCCAGCACGCTGTGAAGAAAATATAGCGGCCGTAGCTGAGAGTGTACACGAAGACCGTTGAGAGTCGATTTGGTGCCTTTCGCAGCAACGCGGACTGACGTATGGAACGACTTGGCGCATTTTACGTCGAGATCTTAAATTGATAGCGTACAAAATACAGCTTGTGCAACAACTAAAGCCGCTCGACCTCCCAAGCAATATCGCTTCGCTCTATGTACTCTTGAAAAGTTCCAAGAAGATCCGACGTTTTCGAGGCAAATTTTGTTCAGCGATGAGGCCCATTTTAGGCTCAATGGGTATAAAAACAAACAAAATTACCGCATTCGGGACGAAGAGCAACCTGAAGAGATTCAAGAACTGCCTCTTCATCCAGAAAAAACAAGGGTTTGGCGTGGTTTGTGGGCCGTTGGAATCATCGGTCCATATTTCTTTAAAAATGATGCCGGTGCGAATGTAACCGTCATCGACCACCGTTAGCGTGTCATGATAACCGACTAGTCGATGCCTGAAATTGAAGCTCGTGATCTCGGCGCCATTTGGTTTCAGCAAGACGGCGCCACTTCCCACACATCGCATCAATCAAGAGATTTATTGAGAGAACACTTCGCTGAGCACATAATTTCACGTTTTGGGCCAATCGATTGGCCACCAAGATCGTGTGACATCACACCGTTAGAATTTTTCCTTTGGGTATATGTAAAGTCTAAAGTTTATGCGGACAAACCCGCTTCGATTCAGGTCTTGGAGGAAAACATCACGCGTGTCATTCGCCAGTTACCAGTCGAAATGCTCGAACGAGTCATCGAAAAATGGACTCAACGGATGGACCATCTGCGACGTAGCAACGGCCAACATTTGATAGGCATAATTTTCAAAAAATAAATTCCAAGCTATGTTCTATCAAATGATAATAAACATTCCCCATTAAATTGGAATTTTCTGTGTTTTTTTCTTTAAAAAATTAGGGAACCTCGAAATGAATCACGCTTTATATATGACTGGTGCGGACAACTGCTTAGAATTTAGATTTCTACTGTACAGTTATGAAGAATCAATGAACACAGCATTAAAATTTTTATTTTGTTGGAAACATAACAATATTTTTTTTTTACAATTGTAAAATAATATTTAGGGCATTATGACGATATGACACCTTGTGAATGCCCCAATTTTTTTTTTTTTTATATTAAAAAAATTCTTTTTTAACTGGACAAATTGTATTTGAGTATCTGCATTTGGTAACTGGACAAGACCCAAAAAAAAAAACTTGAAAATCCAGGCCATTCGTAACCGCCTGGTCACCCCAATAGGTATACATACATATTTTTTCTCTATAAACTTCTTTTTCGAATATTTTTTGGTTTGGGAATTTTTTATTTATATAAATTTTTATATTATAGATTTTGTACATATACAAACATATAAAAAATACAGCACTTTAATTAAAATTCTTTTTCGGTAAAATATATGAAGGATACCGAGAAATGGAAATAGTACACACAGATTTTCATGTTAAAAGTAACTCAAAATAAAGAGATTCGTTAGAGTAAAAATGTTATAAAAAAATAAATTAATACATAAAAGTTACATGCACACACACGAATTTATAAACACAAGTTTATGTAAAAAAAAAAAATATAAAAGTGCTATATTCGGCTATTTAATACCCTCCACAGAGAGTTCGAAAATTTCAGAAGTGATCCATCAATTACACAAGGGAACAAAATTGAATTTTTTTTATGTTGATTGGAAGTTTGTTGCAATTTTTTACTGTCGCTGATCTCAAATCTTTTTTTTTTTTTTTAATATTTATTTATTGAATCTTTATATTTTAAATACGAACTAACAATAATTATTCATATCTTATCCTAATACTTTACTTTGTGTCCTGCCAGTGTCAAACAAAAAATGTTGTCATCACGGGTTCTGATCAAATATATAGATATTTATCGCTCATTTGATTGGGTGAGTATCATTGTAACTAAGGATATTTTCCATTCTTGTGGGTAATATTCAAGGCGTAAAATAGCATTAAAAATCCAGAGAATAATTTTCTTTGCTATGCTGGGTAGCTCTAAAAGCATTTTGTTGCGAACTTATCAAAACCAGGGGCGTTCTTGGGGTTTAAATCATGAATAGCCTTTTCGATTTCTTTTATCTTAAATCTAAGTGGAACAGCAGCTCTAACAGCAACAGGTGGCAACTCGACTGCAATATCGGGAGATGTATGCGGGGTAAATACGGTTTTCAAATGATTAACAAAATGATTTCCTTTTTCTACATAATTTCGTGCCCAACTTCCATTTAAGTTTCTTAATGGTGGTTTAGTGATAACTGGTCTATTAAGATTTCTAGCTGCACGCCATAATGAGTAGTCTGATTGAGAAGTTGCATCCAGTTCCTTAAGATATTTTTCCAGGAAAGCCGTTTTCTGAGACTGCAGTAACTTTCTTAGCATTTTTGTGCACTCTTTTAGTAAATTCTTAAGTTGAGGGGATCTGTGCAATTGTCCCTCTCTTCGATCTCTTCTTTTTTCAGTCAAGAGACCCCGATCATCTGTATAATATATTTTATTGTTTTTGTTTTTTTTTTCGAGTTATGATGGAATGTTGAACAGCTGGTTTAAGAAAACTGACAAAATTTTCAATAGAGATTTCCACATTCTCCGGTGTACTAAGCGGAATATTTTCAGTGCAGTGGGTGAGATATTTTTTATATTTTAACCAATTTATTTGTGTGGCTGATGTCACTCAGTAACCAGACGGAGATACAATTCTATTTGGGTTTGTTATAGTAAGAATTGTAGGTGTGTGATCGGAAGATAATTCTAAGGAAGCTTCAACTTGAATCGTTTCTATGGGGATGTTTTTAACCACGCCAAAATCGTTGACATCTGAAATTCTTTGCTGATCAGTAGGCCAATAAGTTGGTTGTCCGCTCGATACACATTAAAATCCATTTTAGAGATTGTCTGTCTTAAACAAAACTCGACCCTTTGCTGTTATAAGTCGTGACCCCCAGAAGGTCTGTTTAGCGTTATAAGCGGCTATGAAACAGGGTCCTTGTGATTTATAATATTTATAATATCATCTTTCTGATATTGAAAATCTAGTTGGGGGGTATAAAGATGAAATTACTATGTTTCGATTTAGCTTTTCCACACAAATGTTCGTTGCTTGCAGATAATCTTCTCAATGATCACATATTAAGTAGATTGATTCGGGCTCTTAGCAAAATAACAGAACCTCCACAAGCTCTATCTCGAGGGTCTTTGGTATCATATAATATATAACCATTGATTGAGGTATTTCTTGAGGTCAAATGAGTTTCAGAAATCATCGTAACATCAATTTGATTATATCGTGAAATTATTTACTGTTTGCACTAGTGTTTCCATGGTTTTTTCTAGACGGCGTATATTATAAACTGGAGTTTCATCATTATTCTCAAATCGAAACTCCGTTTTTCTATTTTTTACTTTTTTCCAAAAATTAAAAGTTCAAAAAAACGTTACTCTTCATTAAACGATTTCGAAAATATTTCTTATTTCTTAAAGATGTAAAAAATTTTAAATTTTTTAAAATAACCAAAAAAAATTTGTTTGTGAAAAAATCGTTAAAAATCCAAATCGGTAAAAGTTAAAGTCCTAATACTTTCAAGCAAAGTCATTTAACCTATGAAAAAAATGAGACATGGATCATAAAAGCCGATGAACGCATTTCACTTTTATTCCCAATTAAGTGAAGGTACCTCATTTTTAAGTGAAGGAAAAATGACGTGCATAAATAGAACAGCAGCGAACACTCATATATTAAAAAAATGTTAATTTTGTATGGAAATCGCTATTTTTATCAATTCAGTTTACCCAGTAAATTATGAATGAAATCAAAAGTTTTACACAGATTACAATGAAATAAAGCTCATTTCCTTCGAAATATATTTAACTAAATGATTTTAGCCCGAAAGTGTAATTATTGTAGCATTTTTATTTTTTATGAATTTTTAATATAAACAAACATAAATTTTTTTTTATATTATATGTTCTTTATTTGACCTTTAATATTTTCAAGTATTAATAAATTGTCGAGCTTGAGGTCTTTTTTTAATTTTTTTAAAAAACTTTCAACTTTTATTAAACCAATATTTCGGCACTTTTTTGAGGGCCTTCTTCAGGGCTTTTTTCTTTTCTTTTTATATAAATTTTTAACAATGTGTAACAAATTCAACAATAAATGGCAAATATAAAAATTGTTTAATTAAATACAAAAAAATATTTTTCAAATCAAACTTGATCTATTACAATATAAAAAAATGTTTAACTTCCGGTTCAATTTTTATAAATTAAGTGTCTATAATTTTGTGCTACATTTTCAGTGTCTGACTTAAAATTAATTCTCCAAATTGTTGGAACCTCTATAATTTGTAACATTTCTAACATTAATCTATGTTTATAATTATTTCCTGTGTTTAAAACAGTTGTATTTTCAAAATCTGGATAATGGTTTAGATTAGCACAATGAGTTGATTAAGCTGTTTTTTGTAATGAAATATTTCTATATTTTTGGTCTGATTTATGTCCTGCTATCCTTGTTCTTAGTTTATTTTTTGTTGTACCTATATATACCTTATTACACTGTCCACTATCATTACCCTTACAAGGTATTTTATAAACAATACTTGACATCACCATCTTCTTTATTTTGCCTTTCATTTTAGTAAATAGTTTACCTACTGTGTTAGAAGATTTATGAGCTATTTTCTATATTTTCCTATCATATATATTTGATTTTTCTAATCTTTCTAAACATGTTGGTATATATGTTACCGATTTATAAATCCTCTGTTCTGTAATACTATTTCGTTTATTTATTCTACAACTATTATGTTGTATTAATAAATCTGCTATTAATTGTTTAGGAAAGCTATTATCAGTTAAAATATTTGAAATCTTCCTTTTATTATCCCTATGAAATTCTGAATCGCTTATTTTTAGAACTCTTTCTATAAAATGTTTAGCTATATTAATAATTATTCTCTTCGGGTGATTCGAGAAATAATTAGTTATTCTACCAGAAGATGTTGGTTTTTGATACCAATCTATTAATAACCTATTTCCTTTTCTAATTATCAAGGTGTCCAAATATGATAGTCTTGAATTAGATTCCCTTTCAATTGTAAATTTTATATCTGAATGAAATGAGTTAAAAATATCTAACATTTGCTCTATTCCTGATTCAGAAATTATATAAAATAAATCGTCAACATATTTTGTCAATATCTTTGGTTTTATAATTAATTTTTCAACACATATATCTAATAATCTTTCCATAACTATATCTGCTACAATTGGAGAAGCTGGGGAACCCATAGGACGTCCTTTCATTTGAATATATACATTACCATTCAATTGAAAATATCTACTATCTATTATAAAAATTTAAGAATATGTAAGAATAAATCTTTTTCTATATTCGTATATTCCCTTATTAAATTCCATTTTTCCCCTACTATATTTATAGCTAAGTCTATTGGAATGCTTTGAAACTACATCAAGAGAAATTAACTTCTCATTATTATCCAATGTAATATTCCTAATATTGGTTTAATAAAAGTTGAAAGTTTTTTAAAAAAATTAAAAAAAAACCAGCTCGACAATTTATTAATTTTATAAAATTTTTTATGTTTTTCAAAACTTCAACGATATCTCAGAAACTACTGGGCAAATTAAAACCAATGTTAAACCGGCTTATAGATAATATTGTTGACGAGTTTTGAATATATGTAGCGGAAGTGCCTTAATTTTGGACATAACGGTATATCGCGAAAGGCAAAGAAGAGTATTATAGTGATTTTCAGGAGGGTATTTTATATTGGACCTATCGTGAATAACGAATTGTTCAAAATTTGGTAGAGTGATTTCTAGTTTTAAGAAAAAAAAACAAATTAGACCAAATTTTAATACAGTAATATAAAAAATCTTTATAATTTTATGATTCTTAAATTGCTTTTCGGAAGGCCACTTCATACCTCTTTCAGACCGTGATGCAACGATTGTGCGAGTGGACTTCGGCCTCAATATTGTCTTTTTTATTCGCCTATTGTCAAACAGACTGGCATGCTTCGATTGCGCTGATTGTTCTTTGTGTTTTTTCTCGCATTATTCCGCTGTTAATTTCATCGTTACTTGAATTATGCGAAGTTCTTGCGTCATATTTCAGATATCTCAAAATGTGTGTGTTTTCAATTTAAAAAGTACTACTAGTTAACAAATAGTGAAGCTAAAAAAAAAAATTATAAGTTTTAATGTTTCAAACCAATAAAAGTCATTTAATGCAATAAAAATGTGTTTTAGCTTAAAATTTTAGTGAGATGCATCAACAATTGTGCGTGTCCTGAAAATCCTTTCAGGAACTATTTACAATTTAAAACCCTTATTTTTCTTTACAAAATTATTATGACCAAGGAGCCAGATTACCTTTACAAACGTTTACAGTTTACAAGATCGTGCAGAGGAATTTCGTCACCGTGATCATGCATCTGAATGTCAATTCTTTATACTAACCATACGTCTCTGGAATCAACTTCCAAATAATATGCAAACCACTAGCCACGCAATAAGGTTTAGAAAATTACTATTAGAATATTTTTCGTAATACTTGTTTGTTTAATTCTAACGCAAAATTATTTTATTTATGTTATTATTTTATTTGATTATTTATTATCTTTTAATTTTGTAGCTAAAATTTACATTCACTGTTTTTGCAGTATCATTTTTAAATATTCAACTCAATTTGTTTTATTTAACTTGTCTGATTCCAATACTGTAATTTATAAGATATTGTGTCTTGTTGTATTAGAAAATCTAATTAATAAATACAAATACAATACAAAATACAATATACAAATGGTAAGACCCTGATTATATTTTAATATGATATAATGACCATATATTCTAAAAATAATGAAAATAGTCCTAGCAGTTGCGTGGCAGGACTGCATGGGATATGGGACCTAGGGTAAATTTTGGACCGATTATCATAAAATTACATGGTGTTATTTCTAGCCATATAATGCAAAAATGGACCAACCATTATCACAATATCTTTATTTATTACTGTTTTTTTCGTATTTGAATGATAGCACAGTCGGGGCCTATTGTAAATTATGAACCGATCTTTACGAAATTTGGCAAAGTGCTTTCAATCTTGTGAAACTTGACATATAAAATTTTACTTAAATGACATTATCTGGTACGGTTTAGGCGTACTTAAGTGTTTTCCGATAGTGACCTTTATATGGCGCAAATAGAAAATGACAAGCCGCTCTTCAAAATATTTGGCAGAGTCCTTTCTAATCTAATCTACTAAGATATTTTTTAAGAGTGGACCTATGGTAAATTATGGACCGATGTTCACAAAATTTTGCAGCATGATTTTAAGTCATATGAAATGAACTTATGATTAATAGCACTCGGTGCACATCGCTACTAAATGTTAGTTGTTCTAACAGAAATATAATTTTTTAGGGAGGCTGTTTAACATTTGAATTCCTAATAACTTTCCTACCAGCCGATTGTGCTAGATTTTAATAAGGGAGCTTGGGAGAACAAGAAAGAATTCGACATCAATATTCTTATTTTCTTTTGAGTCTAACAAATGAGTGCGTGTTTTCAACAGATGGACAGACATGATAAATCGACTAAGTATTACTCATGGACCCAGAATATACATATATACTTAATGGGGTCTTAGATAAATTTGAAAAAAATAAAGTTTCACACGCAATGACAAACTTTGTATACCCACATTCACCACTTGTGGTGGTGGAGGGTATAAAAAAAATGTTTGTCTGAACAGCGTGAAATGAAAGTATTGAGATTTTTTTTTTTTTAATCATTGATTGCAGTCGACGAATTTATAAAGAGTTGGTTAAACTAAAAAGGGAATATTCGAATACGAGTTGTTGTTCAGAAATGGAAATTTTAAAAGTTACAAAGCATACAAACTTATAGAATAGCAAATAAATTAGTTCATAAGGAAACAGGAAAAAAAAACCTCTCTTTCTTAAGGAGGTTACAAAAGAACTGGCAAAAAAATTAAAGTATCTTATAAAATGTTTTTGCAATATAGATTCTACACAGAAAGTTTGATCAAGCTATAGTTCAGGGTGCCCCAGTAGGCTAGTCTTTTAGCATGTGGGTTTCTAGTTCGAGTCCCACCAGAATCTCTGGTATGTTTCACAGCAACGGGCGGTTAAAGGATTACGTTACTATTGCTCGGTAAATTAGGTTGGAATATAATTTGTAATCGTATTTGTAACATTCAGCTCAATTCTAGCTCAGACTTAGTTTATATATCTGCTTAAATTCTAGCTCAGAGGGAAAATTGCGGCGTTCGATAACGATAAAAATAAGAACACAATTTAAATGAGAATTTAGATCGATATTGAATGCTGTAATTCAACCCCTGCTTGGTTCAAGGTAAGCCCTAGTTCAGTATTAATTATGCCATAGCTAAAGCTACGGTCACACTTGGCCAATATTTGATGAAAAAAAAACGTAACCAACAGGCAAACTAAAATTAAATATCCTTTAATTTCAATATTTATTTTGATTATGTTATTATATCTTTCAAAAGAAAATTAAAATAATTTTTTCCTATGCTTAGCAGTATACGGGTATGTTCTGAAAATCACATGATTTCAAATCACGTGCTTTTAAAATCACACGTGTGATTTTGTGTTGTTCTGAAAATGATTGCGCTTTTATGTTTGTCGGTGTGCTTTCGGCTATTGAAAATCACACCAAAACACATAAAACCGGAACACAAAAATATCACACTTGTGATTTTAAAAGACGCATTTGATTTGAAATCACGTGATTTGAATAAAAGTGATTTTCACAACAGGCCTGATGATCAGTTTTATTTTGTGATATTAAGATCATGTTAAATCACACCAACCATCAATAAAAATAGTGGTTATGCTTATTTGGTTAAATATTAAACAAGTGTGACCATAGCTTTAGTTATACTTTAGTTTAGATTCTAGTTCAGATTTTAGTCTAGATTCTTATTCTCAGAAAGGCCCAAGTTGGACTTTAAAATTGAGTGTTAATTCCAGAGTGAATTCCATTTTTAAATTTGATTCATATTGTTACATTTTTACGTCTTAAGAACGATTTGCTTTATTTCCTCTAAATAGACCCTGAGTTTTTGAGTTTTATTGAAAATTAAAATAAACACACAGTTTTTCCGATTGACGATCTTTATTGTTGTTAATTATTTAGTTTAAAAATTTTATACATTATTAGTGATATTGACCCATTTCGTCCTAGCGAAGTTTGCGAGTAACTTTATAAAACTTGGTGGTTGATAGATAATTTACGACTGGAAAACACGAATCTGAAGTCTAAATTTTTTTTACATATCGTCGGTCACAGGTTGACAACTCTTAACTCACTTTTAAATTTTTTGAAATTGTCAACTCGTATTATTTATTTTAATCTGAAATTATTTCAATAACTTTGTTTTCTTTACACCATCTTACAATAAATATCTCCTACTAATTTCGGTTTTTTTTTATTTACTTCCAACACGGTTTAGTAACGGAGTAATAACGTGTTTTTTTCTGGGTCCTGAAAAGTACAAAAAAACATGTTAAGAGTTGTCAACCTGTGACCGACGATATATTGTTTTTGAGAAAAATTGTGTTCGATTAACCGAACATTGGGCACTATTTAGCATTTTTGTTTTATTGTTCCTATAGATTGTAAATATGGAAAAAACAAGTTTTTTATAAACTTAAATTAATAAATATTTTTTTAATTAAAGAAAAATAGAACAAGGCATTTATTCAGATTGCAAATATACAGTTGAATCTCGATTATGCGGCTTGCACAAGACTGTTTAATAAATATAGTATAAAATTATTTTTATGTATGTGTATACTTGCATGGAAAATAGAGGTAAAGAACGGTTAAAAAAAATTTTTAAAAATGGTCACCTCCAACAAAACTATTTTAAAAGAATAATTTTAAACATATTATGTTTAATTTAATCATACTTTTGTCATCTACAAACATATTATGGTTAAATTTGTGCATCAAGTAACCACAACCATATTATAGTTGCCTCCAAACATGTTTTGTTTACTAATAACTAAATTATGCTTAATTGGTTGGTTTTCAACCATATCATGTTGCTCTTGGAAAAGAGGAAAATACTATTGTTAATTTAAAAACAAATTATTGTCATATTTAACCAAAACATGTTTAAAGACACCCATAATATGGTTGCGGTTTCTTGATTGAGGACTAATTTAACAATAATATGGTTGCCGGTGACAATAATATGGTTAAATTAAACATAATATGTTAAAAAAATTTCTTTAAAAATAGTTTTGTTGGAGGTGACCATTTTTTAAAAATTTTTTTTCTCTGCGTGAAGGAACGCCAAATAACAACAAATAAAATTGTCTTTAACTTGTGCTTATATTATTTTATATACTCAACGGTTTCGGAATTATTCAGACCGCAGTGATGATAATTTTTTTTTATATACTTTAGTATAAAAAATAAAAAAAGGCAAAAAACTTACTATTATTATAAAATGTTCTTAAAACTATATATGTATAATCGAAATAAACAAACTTTATTTCATGAAAATCGAAGTATAAATGTAGATGACTTTTGCAGTGAAGTATCTGTAAAATAGTTAGTTCATTTAAGTAATACGTTGTTTCCTGATCCAGGAATATAATAATTAATTTTTTTCAATTTTTATTTAAAAATTTAAAAATGTATTATTTTAAAAATTCAAATATATACAAAATTTTTAATATTGCACCAAAACAAATTTTTTTTTTCGTCGAAAATTATTTTAAAACCTTTAACCATTTAAACAACTTAAACACATTATAACAATAAAACTTAGAGTCTGCTTTTGGACATAACAAATATTTTTTCCATTAGAAGAAAGGTCCTGACAGTGGAAGTAAAATGCAATTATGCATAACAATTGTACTGCCCGGCTTAAGATGACGAGTGCAAAATACGTTCGTTTTACTTAAAACAAAAGCAACATTTTCAAATTTGTACGTTAAAAAAAGGAATTATGCATTGTCATCAGTGTGGCCAGGTTTTTTGTAACGAAAAGGAAATAAATAGTTATATATATATTAAATTTTAAATTTAGGGCTTTTGCAAAACTCTGATATATGCAAAATTTAAGCGATTTATTTCCATGATATATCATTTTATTTTTTATAGTTTTAGAAAATTTATTTCTTCGGAAGCTTATCTTAATACAAAGTTAAATTTCCTTGTACTTCTATATCGTAATATCAAAGGGAAAATAATATTTACAATCGACATGATAAGGGCATTTCTAATATTCCTTAAATATTGTATTTTTAACAAGACAGGTAAGATATTTCTTAACATAAGAATTATCCATTTTCATACGAAATTTCATGGTTACAACTATTTTTATTCAAAATTTATTATAATTTTGAAAATTTTTTTATTAAAATCAATAAAACTTTTTGTCCAAATTTTTAAAATAAATAATGCTAAAAAAGCTAAAAACTTTTTCCAAAAATGGTAAATAATATGCAAACTGCTCAATAAAAATTTGTAATGCTAAATTTAGTTGCAAAAATGCCGAAACGGCCACACTGATTGCCGTCTAAAAACAGGCTGTTAAACTAATCCAACTTAAAATTTCAAACTTATTAAAACTTTTATTATAAATAGAATAAGCCGGAATGCGTTTTATCGGCCATGTCATGAAAAAAATTGAAATCACGTAAATTTTCATTCTTTCAGTAGTAGTTTAGGTAGAGAAAAGTATGAGGTATATGAAAGAAAATATTTTTATGAACTTTGAATACGGGAGAGTTTACAAATTTGTTCGATTTCAATTTCAAGTAATTTCGAATCCACGATATGGACGTATAAAGTAAAAAATTTAACAATCTGATTTAGAATCTTGTTCAAATTCTAGCTAAGATTTTAAATTAGATTCTAGTTCAGATAAGATCCTTTTGGTTCCGCATTACCTAAGAGTCTTGGATATTGGACTTTGGCTTTTAATTGGCTAGTGGGCCAGACTTTACATATGATTATTTGTGCTTTCGATTGTCGTACTGCACTCATTGTTTATTGTCAGTAATGATTAAATGCTGATATGACTTCTTTTTTTTTTTTGCTTTCGAAGAGCATTTCTGACAAGCGAAATTGTTTTTAAACGTCTCCCTGCTTTAATTTATCTGTTGCATTATTTTCATAAACCCTGGCTGCTTGAAAACTTTTTGAAATTATTGGTTGGACTCTAATAATTCTGCTTAAAATGGTATATTTCTTTGTCATTCCGTTTTTTATTTCTACAATATTGATCTTAGACCCTATAAAGTATGTATTCTTAATCATTATGAGAAGGGAAGATCAAATCCGGTTTATCGTTGGCACGGCTGTCCATCCGTGTATTCGTTGAAATGGATTTACCGAAGTCCTCAAATATGATGAGGACTCGGTTGTTATTTACTTATATCACATTTAGTCTGGAACTATTTGCTATTGAAATTCAGCCAAATTGGTTCTTAAATAACTGAGATATGAGAAAAGAGCCATGACTGCTTCCAATTTTTTAACAAAATCGCATGTTGTTGTTTTTGTATACCCACTACCATAAGTAACAATGCCTTGTATAATTTCTTTTTTTTTTCTTTTTTATTTTTAAGTCTTATTTTGGGTTTTTTACAAATAACAAATACATACATGTACAGCGAAGTGGACTTAACTATGTCCGTATGTCCGTCTGTTTTTCTGGATATCTGGAGAACGGAGAGGCAAACGATTCCAAATGAGGTACAAGCATTTTGGTTATCAATCCACAACATCTAATAAGATGTGGGCGGGATTGGAGAAGTAGGCGCAGCACCTTCCGTATTATAGATTTCTGTATATCTAAAGAACGGCAAGAGCTTAAGTTTCTGAATAAGGTACAAGCATCTGGGTTATAAGTACACAACATCCGACAAAACGTGGGCCGGATTTGAGTAGTGGGCGTGGCTCAAATTGATTAATTTATATCTAAAGAATGGTATTATTGTATCTTTCAATTTTTCTCTTTTAGGGTTTTTTTTTTTTTTTTTTTTAACCTTCAAAATTTCATATACGCATAAACCGTCTCCTGCACGATGAAATCGATGAAACGTACTCGAGTAAAATTTATTAAACAATCGATGTGCTGCATCTGCGCCTGAACTGAATAAATATGCAAAACTTCTGGCAAATAGTTCTTGGTTGGCATTAAATTCGACATTTTCGAAGCAAAAAAAACAATTGATTTTTTTCCTATACTTTAGATCCAAAGTTTTCAAATGTTTGATCAAACAGTTTGTATTGTTTATTTGGCCGTTAAAGAACTAAAAGGCAAATAAGTTACCCTTTCAAATGTCATAAAAGTTACTTCAGACACAAACCATGTATAAGAGATAAGCCATCTGCTGTTAATCCCTCAATTCTTACGTTTGAGTTGAAAGTACACGCAGAGAAAAAATATGTTTAAATATGGTCACCTCCAACCAAAACAATTTTTAAAGAACATTTTAAACATATTATGTTTAGTTTAACCATATTATTGTCACCGACAACCATATTATTGTTAAATTAGTCTTCCATCAAGAAGCCACAACCATATTATGGTTGTGGGTGAGGGTGTGAAGGAGACTTCACACCAGCCTTTCTACCTACCAAAACATGTTCGGAGACAACCATAATATGGTTGTGTATTCTTGATGGAGGACTAATTTTACCATAATATGGTTGTCGATGACAATAATATGGTTAAAATAACCATAGTATGTTTACAATTATTTAAAAATAGTTTGGTTGGAGGTGACCATATTTAAACATATTTTTTCTCTGGGTGTATTTGAACACTCTTAATAAACATGCAAGTGCATGCTTATGCCACATATTAAATACAAGTAGTTTGCTGCTTCGTTCTTTTGCTTTTTTGCAATTAACTTAATTTTTTTTCATTTATTGAAAATATTTCAAGTAGAATGTTTTTCCTTTTCTATAGAAAAAAATCATTTCATTTAAAACACAAGTAGCAGAAACAGATATTTATTTAATTTAAATTTCGTCTGTATTACGAGTCCTTGTTTATATGGACGTGTTAAAATGCTTTAAGGAAAATCAACTTAAAAAAAAATAAAGGGTTAATCAAAATTAGCACTTTATTATTATTCAATAATTAAAAATTAAAAAAAATTCTCTATGATCTTTGATAAATTTTTGATTGTATGCGGTATGAAAGGCTTTTAAGGAAACATTTAGGAGAACATGTTCCGAAAGAATTAACTTTTTTTTGTAAGCCCCCTTTTGAGTTTTTTATTTAACATAGAAACCACCTTCTTCATGCTTTTTTAATTAAAAAAAGAATTAAAATTTTTTTCTGTTGTTAAATTTACCATAAACATATTTATTTTAAGTTTCCTCTTTAAACAAAAACAAGGATCAAAAAGAGTTTAAATAACACTTAAAAAAGAGTATTTTATATTTTATCGTTCGTTCTACAACAAGAGGCTTTTTAAAGTAAAACTGTAGTGTTGTTAACTGCAGATTAATTAAACCGAAGAGATACTTAAGAGTAGAAGTTATATTTAATAAAATGCGAATTTGGTTGGTTTGGCTTTCAGTTATCCCCTTAACCAGCAAAGCCACTGAAAAGAAACTATCTGGCCTCGAAATTATCATTGAATTATCATAAAATACGGCTTACCACAGATAAGTCTTCTCCCCAAGTTATCGGAGGAAGCCCATTATAAATATTTGAATGGGTTTGTGTTGGTACTAAACCAGAGCACTGATGTAGAAAAGATTTTTTAGAAGCGGCATTTGTCCTAATCTCATGTTGGATCTTAGCCACTCGGTGATAAACTATGGGTTAAACAGACGTCCCTGTATGTGAGAGCCACCAGTGCATACACGTGGCATTTGAGTGTATAATCTGGCATTATAATACACTCTTCCCCTTGTTAAGGTGCTAAAGCTATTTATCCTACGCTGCTTTAAGGAATAGCCAGCAGTATCTGTTGGATAGCAGCACCATGCAGAGATGATTTGTCCTCACAATTCGAACTTTCCCCGAGTGGAAAGCTTTCTTGCAATTTAGAAACTTCTTTCCCGGGATTTGCGTTTCATCATCCAAAGCAGCAACGTGATCCCCAAAGACATCCTTCCGTGAGATGGCAGTATTCCTGAGAGAGCATCTTTCTGCTAAAAATACATTCTATGAGGGCAGTCATATTCTTCTTCATCCTAGGCTCTTGGCTCTTAGTTCTTACCAACTCCAAGTCTTATGCCTCATTCACCACACTCTAAAAACTATTTTAGGCTCTTGACACAGTCATCCACCACACATCTTGGGCTTTTGACTCATCGATCTAACTAACTCCAAGTCTCAGCGGTTCCTTAACTCTTCGCTCACTCACAAAATCGGCCGTCTTAAGCCGATCTCTCAACTCATTTACTACCAAGTCTTCACCGTTTCACTGCACTGCACTGCACACCACAGCTCAACTCCACATTTCATCATCACTGGTTCCTCAAACCTTCGCTCACAAAATACACGCGTTAAACGCTCTTCAATCTATCCCTCAAGCCTTCATTCACTCATTTCGCAGTAAAGTCTTCAGTAATTTAACCATCATTAGCCATTTTGATTGCCACAATAATTTACTTTTTACAGAAACCATCACCTCGAACACGAAAACACCTCGTCTCAAGAACAGTTCCCTCCCAGCAAAAGTAAGCTTTATTGTACAAAGAGCATGCCCTTAAAGGCCTCAACAAATAGTCAGACTAGTGCCGAAGCAGACGCGGCTACTGACTCCCGTGGTACCAGATAGGATCTATTGACAGCCACGATCTCAAAAGATCGTTGGATGTCAAGAAGTCTGTCAAATTTGAATTCCTGCCGAATTCCAGATATTGGCTACACATTTTTTCCCCGCAGAATGCCACACCAGAAGTTGAGTATCTTTAAGGCCACCACATCACAATACAAAATGTTAAATTAAAACCGCCTGGTTAAACTGTGAATAACTGTAACGCGGTTCATTTATGCGACGCCAAACAATTAACCATTGCGGACGAAACGTAAGACGGCCGGTTTGCCTTTACAAAATCTAGAGCTTTTTCAACGATTTATGTTCTTCTTATTAACTTTGCCTTAAAACGGTGATTAGCTTAGAATACTGACTAGATTGGAAATTCTCTCAAAACAAAATAGAAAAATATGTCTCAAAGTTACAACAACAAAGTAAAAACCTTTCATACTTACACAATCATCAAGTTAGATTTTTTTTTAACAACTGATTAAGGTTTTTTCTCTCTCCCTCCGTTCTAATTTATGGGTTTAAAATAAAGCCCCAGTTAGCTGACAGTAACAGTAACGTTGGAAATCAGCTGCTTCATTTTGTTGTATGTAAAGCAATTAACACGATTATAGTTAGCAGCAAGATGTAACTTAACCGTAACGTTTAAAGTTGTAGAAAATTGATTTTTTTACTTTTTACTGTACGGTAACATTACTGTTACTGTCAGCTAACTGGGGCTAAACAAATGTTGCTTACGTTACGTCTACACACGAAAAACTCTCTGCTTTCACTTTTTTAAACATTATTTACATAAGCAATTACTTGTTTCCGCTCTTTAAAGCAAATTTATTGCTGCTTTACATATACAATTGGCAATATCGTAGTATTTGTGTAGCCCACCATCATAAATAATCTACTACATCCAAGAAATAAAAATAAAATTCTTCCAAAATTCCGTACGTGTAAAGTTATGACAATAATCAGCCGACAGCTGAGTCAGGGTTTTTTGCTCTATTTTATATTCTGGTCCTTTTCTATGCCCACCACTGATTGCAGTTTTTTTTAAGTTTTTAAATTTTATAGAAACAACACACTTAAAATATTTGTATAATAATTTTTTTTATAGATTCCTTAACTTAAATTCCTTTACAATAAAAAAAAAACTTATTATTAGAACTACAATTTACATGGCCATATTATCCTGTTTTGACTCCTTTAAAGTTTCCAATTCACTAAAATTGTCTCTTTCTTTCGAAATTTTACTTTCTGTTGAATAATCGTTATCATTCAAATTGTCTGTGTCTTCATCATCATCAGCTTCATCGTCATATTCTTCTACACCCTCCACATTTCCCTCATCCTCACTGCTTTTATTCTTATAAGAATCATGTTGATGTCCTTCTTCGGCCGCATGATCGGTTGGCAATTTATCTATAGCGTCTAAAATAAATTTAAGTGAATGTCCAGTTCGAGGCAACCATTCCAGCCAATTCTTTGCTTGGGCTTTTTTCACCTCCCCACCATCATCGTCTACGAAATCTAGATCATCTCCACCAAGAGAACGTGCTCCTCCTAAATAATCGGTATAATCATAATCACTTACTAGCGGATTGACTTTGGAATAGTAAATGGCAGCAAAGGTGGAGTAAATTATCAAAATGGCAGTGCCGACCTAAAACAGAGAGAGAGAGAGAGAGAGAAAAATATTATAAAGTGAGAGATTAGTTAAGAGTATTATTATTTATAATATATTAAATATGTGTTTATTTTTGCCACTTTGGTTTAAGCGATTTTTTTAATTTTAAAGATTTTTTTCTACAATTTCCCTATCGGGTTTCTTTATAGCAGGATCATGCTGTCTTACTTTTTTAAAATTTTTTCTGTTAGAAGAACTTTTGAAACATTTCAGTTTTTTTTTTTTTTTTTAAATTTGGCGTTTTCAAAAATTCTGCGATTTTTTACTTAATTTTTTAATAATTTTTATATTTAAAAGATTTTTTTTCTTTAAAACTAAGATCTGTTAAAATTGTTTTTATAATTTAAGCGATTCTCTTTCTTCTCAAATTTTATTATATAATTAATATAAACAAAACTTTTTTCCTGACTTAAGCGATTTTTCTTTATTAATTTATTTGCTAAAATATTTCAGTGCTTCTGTGTCTTTTTTTTCAGAGATAAAATGTTTTTCTGATTTATGGAAATTCATATCAATTATTTGCTTATTTTCGTAACTTTCTCTAGAAAAGATTTAATTTGGGGGAATTGGCTCTTTTCGAACTTCTTTATCAGGGCTGTGGAGCCGGAGTTGAAGTCGGTGTTGAAGTTTTTGTACCGGAGTCGAAGTGCGCACAAAAACTCGCAACTTCGACTTCAACATTTTTCTACTTACGTATGTAAATCACTATATTAAAGCGCATTGAGCTCGTGTTAGATAGAATTTATATATTGAAAACAGAATATTTTTCTTGCTATAATTAACCATTCAAAAAAAGAGTTCAAAATCCAATAAGGACCAGTCTCATATACATTTCACATCAAGGTTAAAGTAGAAATCGGAATCGGAGGCGGAGGCGGCGTTGCAGTCGGTGTCGAACAAAAAAAATGTCCGCTGTTGGAAACGGAGTCGGAGTTAGATTTATTTTTTGACGACTCCACAGCCCTGCTTATTTTTTTCAAAATTTTATCTTTAAAGTAAAAGTTTAATTTCTATATTCTATATAAGTAGATTTTATTTAACTTCTTATTATCATTTTTTTTATTTTGGCAATTTTTTTAATTGTTTGTTTAAAATTATTCAATTCTTCCAGATTTAAGAACTGATATGATTTAAATATTTTTCCAAACTCTATAACGGAATTCGGTTTATTCTGTTAGCCGTTTTTTTAGCTTTGCGTTTTTTGTCTCAAAGATTAAAGATTACTTTCAGATTTTAAAATTTATGATTTAAGTAGTATTTAAGGACTTTTTATGAAATTCCATTTAATTGTGAAACTTTTTTATTATACCTCTAAGACCCCACAAAGTATATATATTCTGTCTCCTTGAGTAATTCTAAGTCGATTTAGCCATGTCCATCTGTCTGTCCGTCTGTTTAAAACACGCTCATTTTCGAAAAACGCAAAAGAAAAGAACAAACTTGGTCTCAAAATGCTTGTTGTTATCCTAAGCAGTTTGGGATTGAAATCCAGCACCATGGGCTCACCCTAAAAAAATTGATAATTTTGATACAAAAACTAACATATATGGTGGAATAATGCACGGAATGATATAACATTTTGCACGAATTCGCCCTAGCAAATCATACTGTTAAATTTCGTGAAGATCGGTCCATAATTGACCATAGGCCCCATATAAACCCTACTCGCGGAAAACAGTTTAGTACGCCTAAAACCGTAACAAACAACGATATCATGCTAAAATTTGGTACGTCACAGTTTTATAGGACCAGAAATCACATTGTAGAATTTTTTGAAGATCGGTCCATAATTTACACTAGGCCCTATATAAACCCTACTCGCGGAAAACAGTTTAATAGGCCTAAATCCGTAATAAATAACGCTATCATATTAAAATTTTATGCGTCACAGTTTTATATAATTTGAAATCATACTGTAAAATTTTTTAAAGATCGGTCCATAATATACACTAGTCCCCATATAAACCCTACTCCCGGAAAACAGTTTAGTACGCCTAAAACCGCAATAAATAACGATATCATGCTAAAATTTGGTACGTCACAGTTTTATAGGACCAGAAATCACATTGTAGAATTTTTTGAAGATCGGTCCATAATTTACACTAGGCCCTATATAAACCCTACTCGCGGAAAACAGTTTAGTAGGCCTAAATCCGTAATAAATAACGCTATCATATTAAAATTTTATGCGTCACAGTTTTATATAATTTGAAATCATACTGTAAAATTTTTTAAAGATCGGTCCATAATATACACTAGTCCCCATATAAACCCTACTCCCGGAAAACAGTTTAGTACGCCTAAAACCGCAATAAATAACGATATCATGCTAAAATTTGGTACGTCACAGTTTTATAGGACCAGAAATCACATTGTTGAATTTTTTGAAGATCGGTCCATAACTTACACTAGGCCCCATATAAAGTCTACTCCCGGAGAACACTTTAGTAGGCCAAAAACCGTAATAATTAATGTTATCATAATTAAATTTGGTACGGTACAGTTTTGTAGAACTAGAAATCACACTGCTAAATTTCGTGAAGATCGGTCCATAATATACACTAGGCCCCATATAAACCCTACTCTCGGAAAACAGTTTATTGCGCCATTTTGGGAAAATAATTAAATTCGCCTAAAACCATATTGCGGTAAAATTTCTTCCAACTTAGATTAATATGGCCAAAAAAAATATCATGCAATTTTGTGAAATTATTTATTTATTTTTTGTAATAACAGAAATCAGTCTTCAGAATCTTTGGGATGATTAGTTCATAATTTACTATAAGAACAATACAAATTACCCTCCTAACAATCATTTTAGTTCGGCTAAAACTGTTACGAATCATGATATTTTACTAAAGCCAGTTCAATGTTCTAACAAGAAACGCATAAAACTTTCTTATTGTCGGTCAATAATTTAATTCAGGTCTAAACCGCAACCAATTTTAATGATGACGTTCGTTTTTGTGAAGATTAATTAATATTATATATGGGGGATTTTATGTCAACTGACCCAACTTTTGAAATCGATGTCTTCCGATTTTAATGAAATTTGCACCAAGGTTAGTCCTATTAGTTATTAGATTAGCAGTCACAAATTTATAACAAGATCGGTCAAAACGTTTCTGAGTTAGAGGGGGTCAAAATTTGACATTTTGGCCAAACCGGTGTTCTTTCTCATCCATGTAACTTATTATCTATTGGTGTTAGCAAAATTTGTCCCAAACAAATTAGATAGCTATTTCTTCAAGCTTTCGAAAAATATTTTTTTTTGTCTTTTGTATTTTTTTTTTGAAATGTGTATTTTTTTTTTTTTTTTTGCTCAAAATAAAGGTTAGGTATTTTCCTTTAAGTTAGTTCTGTTCGCAAGAGCGCACTCCTGTGGTGGGGGGTGTCGGCTGTGCCGAATCTTTTTTAGTTTAAGCGATTTCTTGTTTAGCGATAAATTTATTTTTTATTTTTTTTTTTTTTTTTTTGGCTTAAAACTTTTCATTTTTCTCTTAATTAAGAAACTAACGCAATTTCTGGCAATTTTTTTATGAAGCTTGCCTTTTTTAATTTAAGCGATTTTGTTTTAGCTAGCAAGTTTTTTATGATTTTTTTTCAATTCAAAACTTTATATTACTTGGAGGATTATTAATAAATTTCTTCAATTTAATCTTCAGCGAATTTGAGCGATTTATATATCTTAACTTTCTAATATTTTAAATTCGTTTGACAAAAGTCTCTGCTTCGACGTTTTATTTTCATTATTATAATTGTTCTTAAATTTGTATTTTTGCCGAATGCAGTCATATTATTTTATGGATTCTTTAAAAATTTAAAGTTAATTTCAAACTGGAAAGTTTTAATACCTTGTTTTTTTCTTATATAAATTTTCTTATATTTTGCTAATTTTTCTGATTGATAGGAACTTGGCGATTTTTTCGATAAAGGGTTTTTGTAAATTTTATAATTCAATTTTACGTTTTGCTTTCAATTTTATAATTAAAAACAATTTATACGTTTCTTTCTGATATTGTTTTTGGTCCCGGTTTTTTTTTAAATCTAAATGTTTTTTAAAAAAATTTCAATATTATTCCAAAACACATTTGCAAAGTTCAGTTTACTAATACTTTACTTGATTTAACTTAAAATTTCCATTTAATATCACTCATACAACCCCCGAGTCTTACTCTACAACATTTTTGTTTTATCTCTCTCATTTCCTTCATTGCATCACTTCATTTCATAAATCACAAAAATTTCTTTGCTAAAAAAAAAACACGGACAGATAGACAGACAAATTTCATAAATCTTTTTTTCTGAGTTTTCATTTTCAAACTTCATTCAACATGAAAGGTAAGAAGCAGCAGTGAAGAGTTGCAAAAAAAAAAGGACTTAGGAAAACAAGAGCAAAAAACACATAATTGTGCTCTCTTTACAACCCACATATTATGGCGAAGATGTTGTAGTTTTTGCCCTATTGTTGTTTTCATTGTTGTTGTTATTGCAATTATATGTTTACCTGCAATAAATGTAAAAGCTTTTTAGTGTGCATGTGTATATGAATACATGCATGTGTTGTTGTTGTCGTTTTAAAAATGTAACGGAATGAGTGTGAAGTATGGTCAACACTGATTTGTGACTTTTGTTCAGGAGAAAAAAAAACCAAGAACCTTTAAAACTAACGGTTAAAAATCAAAATGCAAAAAAATGAGAGAAAAGGGAAAATGTCAGGTGCCAAGTACCTCTGTCTGTTATTTACAAAAATATATATATAGAGTTATGCTCAACCACCTGATGGTAGAGACGGCATGTAAAATGACACCTGTAAAAAAATACGCAACAAACATACAGTCACATATATACAAACATGCACATACATACGTTTACTACACATTAATACCACAATATGTGTTTGATACAGACTAATGGAGCTGTTTTTATTTCTTTTCCAGTTGAGGTAGATGAAAAATATAAATATTTTTACCACCTTAAACATCCGCAAATGTGTGTTTGCTCTTCCTCTTCGTTTTTATAGTAATAATTATTTTTCGTGGCTGTTGTCAGTTATGTTGCCACTTAAAAACGTTTTTCGTGTTGTAGTGTTGTTTTCTCTTTTATTTATGGTAAAAGGAAACTTATTTTGATAAACAAATGTCAACAAAGACATTGAAACGAAGAGACTGAAAATAAATACAACAAATTGGTGATGAAGCTTAGATTATAGGTCAGTTCTAAGTCAGATTCTTTTTCAATTTACAGTTAAGAAGGACTGAAATTTTAACTATAATTCCAACTTAGAGGCCAAGCCTGATATTGATTTAGGTACTTTGTTGGATTGCAGATCAGATTCTGGTCAAAATCTCAATTCATTTAAGTTAAGTTCTATTTCAACTTCTAGTTCTGTTTTTAGTTTAGATTTTGGTTTGGTTTGGTTTGTAGATAAGATTTTATTTCGAGCTCTAGTTCAGGCTCTAGTACAGTTTCTGTTCAGGTTCAGCTGTTAGTTCAGGCTCTAATTTAGGTTTTAGCTTAGCTCTAGTTTAGTTTTTGGACCATTCATTGGCTTAGGTTTTAATAAAAATTATAATTTAAGTTCTGGCTCACGTTCTAGTTTTTGTTTAGCTTATGTTCTAGTACCGCTTCTAGTTTAGGCTCTAGTTGAGCTTTTGATTTAGGTTCTCATTCTGGTTCTAGTTCAGCTCTAGTTTGGTTTCTACTTCATTTCGTAGTTTAGATTGAAATATAAGCTCTAGTTCAATTTCAAGATCACGTTCTAGTTCAGGTTCTAGCACAGCTTTTAGTTCAGTAGTGCGTTTCATTAACTTTTTTTTTACGATAATCGTATTGTTAAAATAAATATAACGAAAATTTATTCGCTGTCGAATAAAGTCAGCTGTTACTTTAAGCAGTTTTTTTTTCGTTATTTTAACGACAATAATTTACGTTGTGTTTATTTAAACGATAAAGTGCATTATATGTTTAAAATGGCTGCGGCTTGACTTTTTACATACATACATACATATGAATATGTATGAACAAAAACAAACTTCTAAATTCAAAATGAACAAAAAAAGCAAATTATGAACATGCAAAATTCACAAAATAAAATATAAAAACAGTAAATTAAGCACAATTTCACTTGTTTTTTCTTTATTCTTTTTTGTGCTTTTCGTTTATTTTGTAGACAGAGATGTTACAAAAACTACAGCTGTTTACAATCGTTAAAAATAAATTACAGAATCACACAATCGTTACTACAAGCGAATATATACATAAGACGAAAAAAATTACGATTATCGGATCGTTAAAAGTTAGTGAATCGCTCCACAGGTTATAGTTGAACTATTGATTTATGTAATATACAGGTTCTAGTTTAGGTTCTAGCTGTAACTGGGCACTAGCCTGTGGGTACTCATGCTAGGAGAATGGGTCTAGTTTTCAATGACTACTGTAGAAGTTGTCATGATTAGGAGTAAGACGGAGCTGTGTTTCACTTCCTTTGCCAATGTCCTGGGATACGGGTCATCAGGGAAAAATGCCTGGAAGTACTGGCGTTTGCCTGCTTAGAGGATCTATCTATGATAGAACTTAGGTCGTTTCTTCTCTTCATTAGGAAGACGAATTCGTTGGACTCTAACTGCTCTATAGGCTGGGCATTGGCTCTGGGTATCACAGAGACACCACTGAAGGACCCAAGGGAGCTGTTTCTCGATGACTGCCCATCGAACGAAACCTAACCTTAGGTTCTAGTTCAGCTCTAATTCAGTTTCTAGACCATTTCGTAGTTAAGTTTTAAATATAAGTTCTGGTTGAAGTTCTGGATAGCATTCTAGTTTATGTTCTATTCCACGTCCTATTTTAAGTTTTAGTTTAGTTTCTAAGTCAGGTTAATACTCTGGTTCTAGTTTGAATTATTTAGGATCTAGTTTAGGTTTTCGTTTCAGTTCTATTTTAGTGTCTCGTTAAGATTCTAGATCAACTCCAGCTTTGCGAATATTTTTCTTTGTTAGTCTGTTAATTCATAGCTTTTTCCTTGTTCTGGTCAAAAACATGTTGTATATGAAATGTATGACAAATTAATTTTATGTGAATGGTTGAATGAATGAATGAATGAATGAGTAAAGGATGTCGTGGAGGAAGGAAGAAATGAATAAACTATAAATAAACATAATGTTGGCAGTTTTCAACTGTATACTTTTTTGAGGAGTTGCAGTTGTATGCTTGGAAATAAATAAAAGTAGCTAAATTTAAAAAAAAAATACAAAAAGGAAAATTGCAATTCAAACACATTTAATAAAAAATTTGTTATTAAACAAATTCAAAGAAAAGGTTAAGTGTTTAAATTTGCAGATGACTTATTTTTAGAGAAAAATCAATTAAAAAATGCATTATTACTCTTTTGAATTCTAGTGGCTCTTATGGCTTCTAGTGTTTATTCTAATCTAATAATTAAGGATCAAAAATATTAAATCTTTAGAACCTTATTTATGTTTTTAAATTTCTATCAGAGCTCACCTGAAATACCGCCCAAAACTTGTAGGAACCCTCCGTAATAACGAAATCATAATAACCCTTTAACGGATCACCCTTTATATAACGTCCTTCGGCAACATCTGTATTATCCATCGAACCATCGGCAGCCTGTCGTTTATCTCTTAAGCTTTCTCCTTCCTTACTCTTCGTCTTAACGTCCTTCATACCCTTACGAGGCTCAACCTTGGCTAAGGGCTGCTTTTTAACTTGCAGCTCTGCCTTGTCTTGCTCCCCGGAAGAGGTATACATTTCCATACTATTAGCTAAAGGTCCCATCGTAGTTGTTGTTGTAGGTTTTTGTCTAGAATTCTTGGTAGTTTGTGTTGCATTCTTCCTTGTAGAAAATTTTGGCGGTTTCTTGGAATTAATGCGTATCGGTTGCATTTGTTTGTATTTTTGTTTGGCCATTTCCTCCTCACGATTGCGTCTTTCCGCTATAGTATTCCAGGATGAGGTAAATGATTGGTAAAGATCCCACATGGTTTTAAGGGACCTTAACATTGTTAAATAATCGAATTGTTGTCCAGAGTCTTCTTTTTGTTGGGCTGGAGCATCGGTACTGGGAGTACGATATTGTGGCACTTGTTGAGGAACAGGACGATTCCCATAACGGTGTTGCTTAGGTGGTAGATAATGTGGCGGCATATATTCGTAATCATCCGTATAAGAAGAAAAGGGATCTCTTAAAAGAAAAATAAATTAATTGAAAAATTAAAAGTTCTTGAAAGAAATAATAAAAAACCTAAAGCTTAACTAAAACAAACCAAGAAATGATATGGAGCTGTACTAAAATTGAACTAAAACTTAGCTTAAGGTTGGTCCATACATAATGCGCGATGTTAATTGTGAGTCACGCCTTAATGTCAAGTTTTTTGCCTAAAATAATTTGACATTTCTCTGTTTCAGTGTTTGACAAATTCAACCAGGGAGAGGTACACAATTGAGCAGCGAGTTAATCGGGAAAATTGTGCGCAAATTTCAGCAAACCGGGTCTGTAGGAAATATAAAAACACCTGTGCATGCTCGCCCAGTTCGTTCTGCGGAAAACATTGCTGTTGTTTGCGATAGTGTGGCAAAAGAGCAATCAGCCTCGATTCATGAATGGTGTTCGCCATCGCGAGATGAAAACGGACTTCTTGTGGCCAGGAATTGAGGATATGGACCTGAAAGATATGTGGTTCCAACAGGATGTTGCCACTTGCCACACAGCCAGCAAAACAATGTCACTTTTGAGCGAGCAATTTAATAGCCGTCTTATGTTGTGATGGAAATAATTTTTTTACTGATAATTTTTCCTAGGGGTTTAGGTATTTGGAATAATTTCGTTTTTTTGAATCAAGCTGGCTAGTTTTTTTTTTTTTTTTTTAAAGGGAAATTGCTTTGTTCATTCAAAAATTTTTCATTAATGTGAAAATTGTTATAAAGTAAAGTCAAGGGAAGTTCTAACGGAACTTTAATTTTCCTTCACGAGCGAATTTACATTGGAGGCTTGATTATAAGGATATCTTAAAGAACAGGGAATTCAGACTTAGTTTTTTTTTGGTTATTGCACGTAATGAAAGATAATCAATTGGAAAGATAGATTGAGTTTTTGTTATTTTTTTTTCTTTTTTTGACTTATTTAGATTTTTATATTCGGACTAGGTTCAAGAAGGGTAATATCCTATCAGTAGTTTCCTATATGGTTATAGGTGGTGTATGCCGGTTGGAATATCGTGTAAATTAAAAGGGTCGACTGACCTAAAATAAACAATATAAGAGTAGGCTTTGTGGCTGAATAAGATCATCAGGAATTGGATTTGATTGATAGGACGGATCTTGGCACAACAATTGGGGAGACCTATTTGGGAGGATAAAATTACACGAACCTTTGTTTTTTTAATAAAATGGGGGGGGGGGGGGGAAATCGTGCTTCTGAACCTTAAATTTTAATTTGATTACTAACTTTAGTTTTATTTCTAGATTTAAATTTGTTTATGTTGTTTTGTGTTAAAGTTAATTTTGAGATTTATAATTTTTTTTTTTTTTTTTAGTCATCTAAAAATTTATCTGTTTTGTTGATTCTTTTAATTGAAACGCGGTCAAAAAAAATTTTTTTTTTTGTTTTTATTCTTGATTGATGTGGACTGTAATACAACGAGGAAAATTAACTCGATAGTATTACAATCCACGAATATGTTAATACCTGTACACGTTCACTCCTATTAACTATCTTAACTATTCGTTTATAAGTTGAATATACATAACTAATACTAATACATCCTAAATCTACTGTCTTCCGGCGCCTGATGACAACGATGAATAAAATAATGTAAGTTCTTAAATTTTGATTTATTTATATCAACCATATTAAAAACTTATAATGATTGCCGACCATGTTAAATGTTATTTAATTTAGTTTAATTCACAATGGACCTCATTGGTCTTCGAGTGGATGTGCCTTGGGCGCATAACCCTTCTAAACCTAGTTTAATTATAATTTAGAGTAATAAATAGATAATAAAAAATATGATTTGCCAAAATAGAAATCCAATCTAAAATAATATAAACACGTCACAAAAAAAAAAAAAAAAAAAAAAAAAAAAGAATTCAACATTTTTTATTTTTCGAATTTATTCTATAAGTTAAATTTCAGTTATGTATTTTATAAAGCTTTTTGTAATAGCTCTATTCCTTAAATTTTTAGAAATGACTTTATACACTACCAGACTATTATATTGTATTTTCTTGTTACATTTTACCTTAGCTTTCCGTTGGATAGCAATGAAGTATATTTATGTACAGAAAAATTTACAATTATTAGACACCAGCAGTATGTAATGCATTTATAAAATACATAACTGAAATTTAACTCATAGAATAAATTCGAAAAAATAAAAAATGTTGAATATAATAAAGTTGCTTATGAAAAAGAAATAATTCCCAATATCTATTTGTTAAAATAGTTGAGTTAAATACATTCAATTTATAAAGTATCACTATCCAGTGTGACACAAAGAATGCTGACGAAGGCCGTAGCGGGCCAGAAAATGCATTACATTCTGCTGGTGTCTAATAATTGTAAATTTTTCTGTACATAAATATACTTCATTGCTATCCAACGGAAAGCTAAGGTAAAATGTAACAAGAAAATACAATATAATAGTCTGGTAGTGTATAAAGTCATTTCTAAAAATTTAAGGAATAGAGCTATTACAAAAAGCTTTATAAAATACATAACTGAAATTTAACTTATAGAATAAATTCGAAAAATAAAAAATGTTGAATATAATAAAGTTGCTTATAAAAAAGAAATAATTCCCAATATCTATTTAAAAAAAAAGAATATTATTGCAAAATAAACGAGTAAAGAAAATTATCGATAGGTGACTAGGGGTTTATAACTTGATTTGATTTTATATTTGCATTACTTTACTTCAACTATTTCTCAACGCTTAGATGTTTGTTTATTATTTTTAAAAAAAAATTTTATCTTTGTATAATGTTTTAAAACATGGAATATTGAAGTTTATTATTTTAGTTACGAAAAGTGAATTGGATAGTATGGGGTAATATATTAATTCTGGTTTTAAATTTGGGCTGACAATAATTTTGTTTCTGTCAGCATGGCATGGGAGGGTTTAGTAATTATATAGCGAATTGCACCTAAGGCTGTACATTACTCATCAATGTTTAGTTCCTCTTTTTCATATATATTTGATCGTTGCATTTTGTCATGTTTTTGTTAGCTGCCTTAATTTAAATTTCATTGTAATTGATTCACAAACTGCGTATTTATTTCATTGGGGAACATTTCACCCATACCCATCCGACGAGCCGAAGTTAAAAGGCAGCATAGATCCCAGATCCTAATTACTTTTAAAGAATCGTTACAATGTCACGTCGTGGCGATGTTAATTGGTCGCCACGATCATGTGATTTGACACCGTTGGACTTCTTTCTTTGGGGAAATTTAAAAGAAAAAGTGCACGTTAATAAGCCAAGAACAATTCAAGAGCCAAAGCATGAGATAATTCGCCACATTAACGACATTAAACCTCAATTATGTCTCAGAGTCTTCATATTTACCATATGCCCCCAGAGCAAATAAATGGCAAAGATCCTTCTATCATAACAAAAAATATTAAGAAAATTCTCTGAAAAAATTTTGTTCCTTTTACAATTAACATTGTGCGTTTTAATAGGACCACCCTTTAGAACACAACTAGAACTGAAATGAACTGAAATCGGATTAAACTTAAACTCTACTTATAATTAATGTTCTTTATAAACTTTTTTTCTCCTTAAGCTTTTTTTATTTTCCTTAAATTTTATTAAAACATTAACATTAAACAAAACTTTTGTGAAAAATTGTTTGTATGTTTACGAACATATTTTATTGTCTGTCATGGTTGTCAAACGTTTCCGGAACTTTATGCATACATAGATGTGTATATCTAACAAAAAAAAAAAGTTTTGTATTCTTGTATCACATAACTGTCTGTAAGTTTGTTAGTTTGAGATCATATGTTGTGGGTTTTTCCGCTGCTGCAGCCATTTTTTTTTACTGTCTTCCTTTTTTGGATAAAGCCACAGTTTTTACGCCTCGTTGCTTAAAACCAGAAAAGACCCTCATAAAATAGCATTGAAAAGGAAATGATAACGTTGCAAAACTTCTACTATATTGCACATGAACATGCATTTTACACACACTCATATAGTCAGACTAATATTCTTGCATTTGCAAACAAGTAGACAACACAAAATTTTCAAACAAAAAAAAAACGCCAACCATTTCCCTACTTTTGACTAATTTAGCATCAACTTCTACATACTTTTACACACTTATATACATACATACATACATACATACATACATACCTACATACATACATACATACATACATGTATACACAATTCTCTATTCAACACACTTTGTCTCAATTTCGAGCATCACATCCGCGCTGAGGTTTTTTTTTGCACACTTTTCGTTAAAGTTGATATGATTTAGTGTGTGTGTGTGTGAGTGTGCCAAAAATAGGAAGTCGAAGTATTGCACATTTGGCTGACTTTAATAATTTTTGGATGTATAGAGTTGTGTTTGTATATGTAAGTCCTTGCAAATGTTTGTGTATGTGATTTTATAGTTTATTGATAATTTTATGCTTTTTAGTTTATCAGTAAATTTCAAATGTGTCTTCAAGTATTTTGCCAGTTGACAGGTTTCAAATTGTCTATTTGCAAATTAGTTGAAATGTAATCAAACAGTCACATACATAATTCATGTAATGATTTTACGAAATCTATTAAAAATTTTCTAAATTCAAATATGCAGCAAACACTTTAAGGCAATGCATTCATTGCCTTAATAAAATTAGAAACGAAATTCTTAAATAAATAAAAACAACGATATTAAAAATTCCGGAGAAAGAAGATAAGCATTTAATTAAGGTGCTTATAGACACAAATTCTAGAAAACTTTATTATGAAATGCCAACTTTATAGTCTTCTTAATTTGAATTTAAAGTGTACGAACTCAAATTTTTAATGGCTCTTACTTTTTTGCAATTTAGTTTTCTCAAACTTAACCATTTCATTAAATTCTCCTTAATTACCTTTTCATGTAAGTAAATCATACGCCTAGTTAAACCTAATTCTAAATTTCAGCTAAATTTTCAAAACTTTCTAAACCCTTTATCCGCTTTTCTTTGCTTCTTACCTCCTTCCAACCCCAACCTCCCTCTATTATTCTCTCTTAATAACAAAAATCCCTATATAGTTTTAATATGTGTAGGTTTGTTTTAGCTTTTAAAAGTCCCTGCTAATAAACACTTAATAAAGTTTTTGTTTTTTAAAATGATTTGTTTCTCTGATATAAGAGATTATACATGTGTAAATATTTAAGATGATAACAGCAAAAATGTTTTAACTAACAAATCATGAACATACTAAGATCAAAATCTTATACTATGGGTAAAAATGTATACTAACTGCCAATTTCACGATGTCGAAAAAACGCTTTCTTGCGCACATATACATACGAAACAAAAACAAATTTTTAGAATTTGTTTTTGTTTTACATTTAGTTGTGCGAAAGAAAGCGTTCGTTCGCATTTGGTGAAATAGGCAGTAAGACTATATATAGACTTAAAATGAAATCATTATACTTATTTTAAAGTCTGATGCTACTAGTCTTATACTAATACTTAGGTCTTCTACTGCAACTAAACCAATCTTCTAAAACTGAATTCTTATACTAAGGGCTAATAAATCAGATCAAGTTAAACTGTCTTTTTGGTTTAAAATGTGTTTAAGCCAACAAATCTGTAAATCAGAAAACATATAAACCATCTTTAAACGTAAAAATTGGGCGTTTAAACTACCAATACAAACCATATGAATTTGTCAACATTTACCATAGTGCTGCCACATGTTACTTTTTAAACTACATATAATACATGGGACACTGATTTTCAACTGTTGAGTTTAAACTACATATAAATTTAAGTTTAGTTCAACTAAACCAGCGTTTTAACACTTACTGATTTTATAGCCATAAGTCTCCTACTACCGATTAAATTTATTTTAAAACTAAAGTCTCATACTAAGACTAAGGTTTTCTACTACACGCAGAGAAAAAATATGTTTAAAAATGTTCACCTCCAACAAAACTATTTTAAGAGAAAATTTTTAAACAAATTATGTTTAATTTAACCATATTATTGTCGCCGACAACCATATTATTGTTTAATTAGTCCTCCATCCAAAAAGCCACAACCATATTATGGTTGCCTCTTAACATGTTATGGTTAAATATGACAATAATTTGTTTTTAAACTAAAAATAGTATTCCCTCTTTTCCAAGAGCAACAAGCTATGGTTGAAAATCAACCATCTGCTATTGTAAGTGTTAAACATACATTAGCTATTATTAACCAAAACATGTTCGGAGGCAACCATAATATGGTTGTACCTTCTTGATGGAGGACTAATTTAACCATAATATGGTTATCGATGACAATAATATGGTTAAAATAACCATGAACGAGGGGAGAGGAAGAGATATACAATAGAAAGCTTGAGAAAACAACAAAACATAATGAACACAATGAACCACAATGAAGATATTGACAACATTAGCGGTAGTTACAGAACCGCAATATAATTAATTCTGTGATAATAATTTTAAGTTGTGCTTTGCTGTTTTTTGTTAAATGTTTTTGTGCAATTGAATTTTATTAAAAATCGAATGTTTTTAATGTAAAATAATATATAAATTTTGTAAGTTGTGTTTGCTTGTTGGGAAAAATATTTTGTTTTAATGTTGTCCTTTTATTATTTTTATTTAAATAGACGACCCTTGAAAAAGTCACCAAAAAAGTGACGAAACGTCGGGTGAAATGTAATAAATTTGTTTTATTTACATCAATATCATTAGGTCTTATTAGCTTAAAAATAAAAATAAACTGAAAATAACCATAGTATGTTTACAATTTTATTTAAAAATAGTTTTGTTGGAGGGGACCATATTTAAACATATTTTTTCTCTGGGTGTACGATGTAACTTTTCTGCTAAGCTCAAAGTTTTATACAAAGACTATACTCTTATACAGGGACTAAGGTCTTTTAATAATATTTAAATTTTCTACTAAACAAAGACTAAATTTAAAGACTCACTAAAGCTTAATTTATTAACTTAAATTAAACTTTTTTACTAGGAAAGAACTCTTATACTAAGACTACAAACGATGACAGTAAAATTTCCGTAATTCCTTAAACATTTAATCATAAAATGTTAATACAAAATTTCAACTTAACTTTATCGTCATTTCTTTTTATAAAAATATTGTGTTTTAAATAAAAAAAAAAATTATTGGCAAAATCAAAATTGTATTAAAAGTTTTTTTTTTGGGAATACAAAATTTATAAGATTGACGTGCTAAATTCTCAATTTTTATTTTTGATAAATACACTGCAATTTATTGTTTATGGTTGTTGTTTTGTTTAAGCTTTGATATTGTTACAAGTACAACCTGAGTGTTATTTGTATATTTTTAGCTTTTCTAAAGACTTTGGAAAAAGGTTTCCTGATAATCTGACCTAAGCAACCAGTGAAATGCGCATAGAAACTAGCTTTCCCTCAACAATAATCTTATAAATCATATTTTGTTAGTTAGACCACTCTTACTCTTATCACCTGATATGTGTAAGCAAAACAGAAGGAAGTACACAATTTACTTGCATTTATTTTTTTTTTTTTTTATATGTTGATAAAATATTTTTTTCATTTTTTTTTTCTAACGAAATCAAAAAAGTTTTCTCTATGGGAAAATGTTTTATTTTTAGACAAACTTACATAAATATTAAATAAATTTATTATCTGGATGGCAGCGATGTTATATAACAGAAAAAGTGTGAAAAGTTTGCTATATAAGATGACACAGGGTCGTCCAAAAAAAAGTTAATCTACAAATTTTAAGAAAAACTCGAACCATTTTCAAATTTATCATGGTCGTATACTCTATTTTATATATAAAAATTAAAGTCTTATAAACAAGTTCAAAGATTATGATCTTATATTCGATTATTGTCATCGATTTTGAGTTGTGGTTAAAAGTCTGATTTATCTTATAGCAAATTTACAAATAACAATTTTTACACTCTTAATTTTACTCAGAGTATTTTATTTTTCCTTAATTTTGTTGTCATTAAATCAAAATGGGTTTTACTTCATTAAAACCCATAATACTTAAAACCCATTTTACTCATACTTAACATCTTGTTGTGTAACTTAAGTTATATTCAGGCTCATTTCTGTCTTATATATAAAAAAAGATCTCCCACAGTGATTAATAGTTAGCATAAAGTCTTATACTACGTTAGGCAAAAATTAATTAAGTAAATAAAATGCATTTTGAGTTGTTGATTGGATTTAATTAATTTTTTTCTGTCTTTCATTTGTTATCAACAGGGAAACCAAAAATATGCAATTGCATGTTTTTCCTTGTGGGACCAATGAAGGCAGAAACAATAAATTTATCCGTTTTAGAGCTTTTTATGAGTTTTGACATCGATTTGTTAGTGCATATTTTTGCATATTGTACCCTTTACAGCATGTTTTTGCATAATTTTATTAAAAGAGCATTTTTGTAGCATTTTTTAAGTTAATAGCGAATATTTTGCCTTTTTTCTTTTTCATAAGCAGCTTTATTATATTCAACATTTTTAATTTTTCGAATTTATTCTATGAGTTAAATTTCAGCTATGTACCTTATAAAGCCCCTTGTAATTTAGCTATCCAACGGAAAGCTAAGGTAAGATGTAACAAGAAAATACAATATAATAGTCTGGTAGGGTATAAAGTCATTTCTAATAAAAAAAAAAATAAAAAAAAAAAAAAAAAAAAAAATTTAAGGAATAGGGCTATTACAAGGGGCTTTATAAGGTACATAACTGAAATTTAACTCATAGAATAAATTCGAAAAATTAAAAATGTTGAATTTTTTTTTAAAATTCTGGTTTTTCTGTTCTAAATATTTATCTGCATACCCCACGTGTTGCTTCAATTTCGCCACATACACTTAAGTTTTACTCTAAAATTTTAAGCCAAAGCAGGTTGTTATTAAAGATACGAGGGCGGAGCAATAAGTCCCTGACTTCTTGAATGAAACAGTCAGTAAACCACTTTTTTACCATTGAAATCGATGGTGCAGAGTCCCCATAGTATTTATCAAGCTTTTCCTTGGTTTGATTGCCGGTTTTTTTTCGTCTTAAATAATGTTTAATGAGCACTCGAAATTCACTTTTTTCCATTTTTAAAAAAATCCACGATGTTTTGATCAGCTGTTAAGCGCTAAGTAAATGACGAAACTTGCTCAAAACTTGACAGTAGTCTATCAACAGGTAGTACTTGATGGGAGCAGTGTTGCATTTCATAAAACTACGAGGGAAGCTCGAAAAGTCACGGACTTATTGATCCACCCTCGTAAATGTTATTTTCAATTTTCAAATTGTATATCTATATCAACAAAAATTAAGAAAAAAACTGCGATAATATCTGGACCAATCTTTTAGTAAACTGACCAAAGCAAATGTTAAGCTTCCTTTTAAATGTACCCTGAAATCCCTTTAAGAGAAAAAATCTCATATGGATGTTAATATCTAGATAATCTCCGCCACAAATAACTCTTATATGAATTTTTACCTCATAATATAACTTCGTTTTTGTTAGCCCATGACTGCCCATCGTTTCCAAATAGGGTAAAATCTCGAAAATTCGCCTGGCGTTTGGGCTTTACCAATAATCATTTTAGGAATGTTTTTTTTTCAATGCAAATGTTTTTAAGTTGTTGAATACTTTATTTGGAAATCAGCAATTTTTGATTTTTTTTAGGGCATCTTTCTAACAATTTTCAGGGCATATTTTCGAGTTTTTACTGCATATTTATGCGCATAAATCGCTTTTTTAGAGCATATTTATGGGTTCCCTGGTTATCACTAACTTAATAAATCTAGCACAAATGTTCCCAATCAAAGGCAATTTCTCTTAAGGCAATAAGACGATTAAACAAGGCAATAAAATAATTTTTATTTTAACATTACGTAAAATTTTAATTATTGACATTAGATCTTTCTGATTAACTATAAAGAATATTTTACATATTTTACATCTTTATTTAAAGACTTACTCAAATGATTGCAATATTTTATAACTTACACTCAATGTTTTATCTTATATGTTAGCCTATACTTAGATTTTATACACCCATTTATACACAGATTGTTTTTTTATAATTCAGCTTATGGTCGAAGTACATCAGCTTAACGAACTAGTACACTTGCATGGCACTTTTAATAAGACTACTTTTTTTACTATGACTTATAAACAATATACTATCATTAAAACGTACATACTTTTAATTAGACTACCTTTTTATACCCTCCACCAACACTGTGGTGAATGAGGGTATACTAAGTTTGTCATTCCGTGTGAAACTTTATTATAATACATCTAAGACCCCATAAAGTATACATATTCTGGCTCCTTGAGTAATTCTAAGTCGATTTACCCATGTCCGTCTGTCTGTTAAAAGCACGCTCACTTTCGAAAAACGCAAAAGAAAAGAACAAACTTGGTCTCAAATTACTTATAGTTATCCTAAGCAGTTTGGGATTGAAATCCAGCAACATCGGTTTAGTAGGATCAGAACTATGAATCAAAATGTGGAACCACTACCCAAAAAAATTGATAATTTTGATACAAAAACTAACGTAAATGGTGGAAAAATGCACGGAATGACATACAATTTTGCACGAATTCGCAATAAACGACTGCAAATCATACTGTTAAATTTCGTGAAGATCGGTCCATAATTTACCATAGGCCCCATATAAACCCTTCTCGAGGAAAACAGTTTAGTACGCCTAAAACTGCAATTAATAACGCTATAATACCAAAATTTGGTACGTCACACTTTTATAGGACGAGAAATCAAACTGTAAAATTTTTTGAAGATCGGTCCATAATTTACACTAGGTCCCATATAAACCCTACTCCCGGAAAACAGTTTAGTACGCTTAAAACCGTAATAAATGACGCTATCAAATTGAAGTTCGGTACGTTACAGTTTTATAGGACGAGAAATCACACTGCCATATTTCGTGAAGATTTGTCCATAATTTACCCTAGGCCCCATATAAACCCTACTCTCGGAAAACAGTTTATTGCGCCTAAAACCAAATAAATCCCACTTTGGGAAAATAACTAAATTCACCTAAAACCATTACAGATATAGATATTGCGGAAAAATTTTTTACTTAAATTCATATGGCCAGAAAAAATATCATGCAAATTTGTGAAATTTACTGTTAACGCTAAAACTAATTACACTGCTGTATTGAAATTTATTCTAATTTATTTTTTGTAATACCAGAAATCAGTCTTCAGAATTTTGGGATGATTGGTCCATAATTTACGATAGGTCCAATACAAATAACGCTCCTAAAAATTATTTTAGTTCGGCTAAAACTTTTACGAATCATGATATTTTACACAAGCCAGTTCAAAGTTCTAACAAGAAACGCATAAAATTTTCTTATTGTCGGTCAGTAATTTAATTCAGGTCTAAACCGCAACCAATTTTAATGCTGACGTTCGTTTTTGTGAAGATTAGTTAATAATATATATGTATTTATCATATAGAGCCCACTCCTTTCGGTGGAGGGTATCAAAGATTCGGCACAGCCGAATATAGCACTCTAACTTGTTCAATCTAACTTCTAATGCGATTATTCAAAGTATGCTTAAAGTCCAATATTGTAATCTTACTTATACTGATATCATACTTTGACTTATACACATATTCTTGTATGCCTATAATTTATCTGGTTTCCCGTACTCTTACTGATGTTTTAAGCATATTGTTGCAGTAAAATAATTGCCTGTCTTAAGCCTGATACTCTGTACAACATTTCACGTGAAATGCTGTCAAAACTCATATGAAAAAAACTTGTAAGGAATATCTATGAAATAATGTTGATGGAGTTGTACTCTGTTCATTTTGTGAAAAAGTTGCGAAATGTTTCTGGCAACATTTTTTAGCAACTGTGAAATAAAGCAAATGCTCTTTATTTCATACGGAATTTTGACAGCTGTAAATAAAGCTTTTAAAAAATTAATTTGTTGTGCTTAATTCCTTTTTTTTTTTTTTTTTAATAATTGGTAAAAAAAAAAATAGAGGATAAGCTGTTCCTATGCGCATTTCACTGGTTGCTTAGGTCAGATTATCTTATACTAAGAGTAAAGGGTTATACTAAAGGCAGAATTAGCCGACCATTACTGTAGGAATGAAAATGCAACCGTGTCAGCCGTTTCTGTTATATTAAAAGCAATATGGATGCTTACTTTACTGAAACGACGCGTAACTGTAACGGCCCATCCTCTAGAAAATAGAACTTCAAGACAAGGTTACGTGACAGCTGTAGACAGTGATGAGCTGCTTGTATTTTAAATGAAATGCGGATATATTCGATCTTTTTATTTTTGGTTCTTTTTTCAGCAATAATACTTGTATCTATCTGTTGACTTTTGGAAATACAACATCTTTCCATAAATATAAATAAATGCTAAGATGTATAAAACAAACAAATGCATTATACTTACAAAAAAAAAATTTGAAATATAAAAAATTACTTTAATGGTACGAGTATCAAAAGCTTCTTTCGAGTATGCACATCAGTGATGGCAAATTCATTACTTTGGTACTATTTTCAGTACTTTTCTTTTCATAAATACCACAGTACCCCCACGTCAGTTTTAGTACCCTTTTCTTTTTATGCTTCCTTGTAAAGAAATCCAGGGTGACTTTTTTAAACATTGACAAAATATTCTACGGCCCAATAACATACAGGATAAATATACAGTTTATTGTTCTGATTCGTTCATGTTTTTGTTGCAAAAATATTGATATTCTTCAAGCACCAATGTCATTTTAAATGCGTTTCAACTTCATGGTTTCGATAACAGTATAATATAGAATGTATTTACTATTTTTACTCACCAATAGTTAACAAACATATTTTGAAATAAAGAACGGAAATAAAAAGATGTTTTGAAGATTTATAAAATTCTTGAAAGTATATGTTCATACATGCACACAGAGAAAATACCAATGTCAAATCAACAAGGCGCAATGTTGATTGCAAATCATAGTCAATTTCGGCTAAAGTACGGATTTTACTTAAATATATCATTGTTTCATATTAATTTATAATGATTAATGTTAAAATAACATTGTTCAATTTTGAATCCATAAAATAAATCCTGTTTTGTTCACACATAACATAAACAACAACAACACTTCAAGAAGAATTACATGAATTTTTTATTTTAATATTTAAAATTATTTTAAAAAAAAAAGACGAATTCCCGTATTCTTTAGGTTATAAATATTTAGTTAAATACACCAAATTCTCGAAGGTGAATGATGACGAAAACATATCGGGCCTTATCTGCTGGTGTCTTTTAATAGTGAGTGCTTCTGTAAGCATTGGGGAAGACAACAAACTGCAACAGGAAAATAAATAATAATTTTCTTTCTCTCTCTCAAGTTCAGGGAATAACTGGCTACAATCATTCTAAAACAAAAACATATGTTGTTTCTGAAGCTTCTTCTCACTGTTATTTCACACTCAAATTAAACTGATTCGACATAAAATTCAAGTTGGTTTAACTTGAAACAACTTTAATTCAACGTGAGTCGTAGTGATATTTTAAAATCAATCTCATTTTGCTCTAACTTTACTAGAATGTTAAATTAATATGAATTAAATTTATTTTAAAAGAAAAATAGTTCTAGTAAGTTATTGTAACCGAAAAATGTAAAATCAACTTCGTTTTCCACGATTTAACATTGATTTTCTTCTGTGTGTTTGTTTACCAAAATTTTATATTTTTATTTATTGAAATTTTTGTGTTTTTGAGTATATTTTTTAATAAGAAATATGTTTTATAAAAAGTACCAAAATGTTTAATAAAGTACTCTTTTGCTTGGTGATCAGTGCCATCTTAATTTTTAAATTTTCCATCACTGATGCACATATAAAAAATAAATTAATTTTTTATTATTATATAAATATGTATGAACATTAATATTAAAAAACATTTGTTGTTTGGAAAATATAAATATCAAATATTAAATTATTTATGTATACAATATATTAATACGTATATGTGACCTTCTCCGAGAAAAGGTACCTAGTGTGTGTAAATGAAGTTTTGAGAAAAACGCATATAAAGTTTCAAATTTTAATGTTTTTCTCATTATTATAGATTTTCCCAAGTTCGTTTTGTACGTTCTTATGGGGTAAATAAATTTTTATCAGAAATCTTACTCATTTCATCTTATTTTATTCTACAATATTCTACACCCTTTTAGGTACCAGAATCCCCTCTTAATTCCAAATCCGTTTTTTGACACACTAGGTCCCTTTTCTCGGAAAAGGTCACATATAACAATATATTATTATTATATTATACATACACAACATACAGTTTTAATATGTACCTTTTAATTCATTTGGTACTTTTCCGCACAACGGTCACCAATTGAGCATTTTTAATTCCCATCACTGTGTATGTTGTTTTATATATACAAATGCTTTTTTTGTTTATGTATATGAAAAACAGATGACACGTCTTTACATGTTCTATAAGTGCACACGCGCAGTACAGTACGGTACATTACATTACATAACAGTTACAGCAACGGTCGGCTAATGGGCCCTTAAGCCTAAAGATATGATAAGATAAAGAGTTTATTAAGACGAAATCCTTATACTCAGACTACCGTCCTATACTAAAACTCAAAATTTTCAATAAGGCTAAAATCTTATATCAATACTTAAGATTTGTACCAAAATAAAATTCTAAATGCCATATCAAAAACTTTTGTTAGGCCATAATTTTCTTGATTTCCTTTTAGAGTCCCCTTTTGAAGCGATAAAACTGCCTAAAAAATATTGTTGCTTAAGACGATCGGTGTAGAATAACTTCTCAGCCTGCCTTCCTATAATTTGCCTACTTATGTGAAAATAGAAAAAATATTTGTTTGTTTTCTTAGTTAAATTGCCTAGAAATACTTTTGATTATACTATATAAACATTTACACTCGTGTGTGTATGCGAGAGATTATTCTCTAAAGAAAACTATAAAAAAAAATTTTTTTTGACTCTTGTAGTATAAAATTTAAAACTTACACAACAAATATTGCAAAGTTAAATAAACACTTAATAAAAATAAAAAAAATATATATTTAAAAATTGCCATAATAAACAAGGCAACACATCAAACGTTAAAATTTTCCTAAAGTTATTTATCTTTTAAGCAAATTTAAACAATATAAAGGATTTTTTGTGCTAAATTAAATAAATATTTGTTAATAATCCAAATTATTACAAAAATTTAATCTAAATTGTTTTTACAAAAATAAAAACTTTTTAAGTTGATTAAATTGAAGTTTGTTTTTCCAAATATTTTTTGCTATTAGTTTTAAAAAATTTCGAAATGGATTTTATTATAAGAAAAAACCATAAAAAGTCATCATACAAACAACAAAGAATTTAGTGGCCAACATTAAAGCATCATGCCCATTTAAAGAGTTAAACTGGGAAGAAACATAAAAATGTATTTCCTGTCTATATCCAAGCGCCCACCACAAATTTGTTAACAAAAAAAAGTTTAATAACTTTTTCATGTCAAATAAATAAAAGCCAACAACAATAACAAAAATCTGTTTTCCAAAAAAGTTTCTGTTTGTAATTTATGTTGAAATAAATGACATCACGTGCAACAAATTTCAACAAAATAAAAGAGATCTATTAAATTTGGATGAAATAAAAAAATATTTTTTTCAATACAACTTCTACATAAAATTAAGGTTAGAATTTAATAAAAAGGAAGTTAATTTTAATAGGAAATAAAATGAAGGTGACCTTTTTTTATATCTATATATAAAAGAAATATTAATAAAATTTTGTGAAGACAAATCGCTTTAAAGAAATAAGTGGGATTTTAGTAAATAAAATTTCTAAATTTAAACAAGACTAGAAAAAAAAATAAAAATCTCTCAGCTGAACAAAGCTGTACAAATATTGTTTAAAACTTTTTTTATTAAACATTTATTAAACAAAAATTGTCGACAATCAAAAATATTACCTAATTAATATTATTAATATGCAACTTAGAACCTTTAACAAAAAATATTACATTTTAATTGCAGTCAGTGTTGTCATATTTTTTTTCAAAAATCTTTTAATTTTTAAAAAAAGACTTTTTTCGATAAAAAAAAAAGTTCTATTTACAAATCGTTAAAAAGAATCACTTACATTGCATGTGTGCACATTAGAGCGTACCACCTTACAAGGAAAAAAAGTGCACCGTACCACCACTAATATAAAGTATTTTTGCAAGGATGTTTCGGAAATGTATACTTTTTTTTTGCCGAACGTTATATCTTAGGCATTTCCAGTCTGATCTTAAAGTATTATATATCAATATTTTTGTCTCGAGAAGATCAATGTTTTGCCCTTAGGGGTAATTGACTTCAAGTATCTCGTTCTAGTATTTTTCTACCAGATCATTGTTCATACCCCCTAATATACCACCCTAATGTCAGAAAATTAAAGTAAGCATAAAACCATTAAACTTTTGCTAAGGAACTAATTCGATAATACTAGCAAAAACATTTTTAAATTTAATTATACAAAAATAATTAAAACAAGGTAGAGTGCTAAATTCGGCTGTGCCGAATCTTTGATACCCTCCACCGCCAGCAGTGGGCTTTATATGATAAATACATATATATTATTAACTAATCTTCACAAAAACGAACGTCAGCATTAAAATTGCTTGCGGTTTAGACCGATGTTAAACTATTGACCGACAATCAGAGAGTTTTATGCGTATCTTTTTAGAACTTCAGGATTGGTAAAAGTTTTAGCCGAACTAAATTATTTTTAGGAGGGTAATTTGCATTGGACCTATGGCAAATTATGGACCAATCATCCCAAAATTCTAAAGACTGATTTCTGGAATTACAAAAAATAAAATTAGAATAAATTTTAATACAGCAGTGTAATTAGTTTTAGCGTTAACAGTAAATTTCACAAATTTCATGATAGTTTTTCTGGCCATATGAATTTAAGTTAGAAATTTTACCGCAATATCTATATCTGTGATGGTTTTAGGCGAATTTAATTATTTTCCAAATATGGGCTTTAATTGGTTTTAGGCGTACCAAACTGTTTTCCGGGAGCAGGGTTTATATGGGACCTAGTGTAAATTATGGACCGATCTTCAAAATATTTAACAGTGTGATTTCTGGTCCTATAAAACTGTGACGTACCAAATTTTAGTATGCTAGCGTTATTTATTGCGGTTTTAGGTTCATTCCGTGCATTATTCCACCATTTATGTTAATTTTTGTATCAAAATTATCATGTGTTTTAGGGTGGTGGTTCCACATTTTGATTCATAGTTCTGATCCTACTGAACCGATGTTGCTGGATTCCAATCCCAAGCTGCCTAGGATAACTACAAGCAATTTGCGACTAAGTTTGTTCTTTTCTTTTGCGATTTTCGAAAGTGAGCTTGTTTTCAACAGACGGACAGACGGAAAGACACGCGGCCATGGCTATATCGACTTAGAATTACTCAAGGAGGCAGAATATATATACTTTATGGGGTCTTAGATGTATTAAAAAAAAGTGTCACACGGAATAACAAACTTAGTATACCCTCGTTCACCACAGTGGTGGTGGAGGGTATAAAAATAAAATAAAATTTCGTAAATTTTTCTAACGATAAATTGTAATAACGTAAATGGTTTTATATTAACACTATTATATAAACATTTACATTAGTAAAACATTTGTATAACGTAAATTTAAGTATACAAAAACCGTAATAACGTTTTTTTCCATAAAAAAAACTGTAGCAACGTTTTATTTTTGTATTAAAATGTAATAACGAAAATTTTTCTGTAGAGAAATGGCTATAATGTTAATTTTTCTATAGAGAAATTGCAATAAAGTAAGTTTCTCTATAAATTGTAATAACCTTTTGATAGAAAAATATAAATAACGTAAATTTTTTTAAAGAAAAATTGCAGTAACGTATATAAACCTTTACGTTAGTAGAAAATTTGTAACAACGTAAATTTCTGTTTAAAAAATTATAAAAAAAATTTTATTTCTTCTATAAAAATGTAATAACGTAAATTTTTCTGTTGAGAAATTGCTATAATGTAAATTTTTCTATAGAAAAAATGTAATATCGTAAACATTTCTATAGGAAAATCATTATAACGTATATTTCTCTATAGATAAATTGTAGCAACGAAATTGTAATAATTTAATTTTTTTTTTTAATATTAAATTATTTTTCTAGAAAAATTGTAATAACGTGAATTTTGCAATAGCAAAAGTAAATAACGTGAATTTTGCAATAGCAAAATTAAATAACGTTAATTTTCCTCTAAATGGATTTAAATTACTGAGGTTTTTCTATATAAAAGTTATAATAGTTTACAGTTTTCTATAGAACACTTTTGTAATCGATACTTTCGTTTCCAATGAAAAATTTTTGGTATCGACAAATTTTTTTATTTTAAGTAAAATTTTTTTTGTTTAAAGTGTTTCATAGAAAATATTGTTGCTGTTAAGTTTTCTATAGAAAACTAGTAATTATTGATAAGTTTTCTAAAAAACTAACTGCTGTTATTGCTAAGTTCTCTATAAAAAAATAACTTTTGTCGCGGAAAATTTTTTTATATAAAACGTTTGTTATCGATAAGCTTCAAATAATTGAAGCACATTTTTGTTATCGATAAACTTTCCATAGAAACTATTGCTGTAAATGAGAACTTAATTTTCTCCTTTTTCTTCTATTCTTCTTGTCTATCCTCATTATTTAGCAATTTTCCAATAAATAATACAAATATAAAGAAATCCTGTATCATTTAAAATCCTCATTTCTATTCATCCATTTCAGCTCTTGTTGATTTACATTTGTTACACTTTTAGCTCAATAAATATGCAATGATTTCTTTTTATTAGCAATTGTAACATTCGTTATAACGACATTGTTAAACAAGGATATAAATAAAGGATATAAAAAGAGAAAGGCAGCCACTGAGAAGAAAAAGAGAAGAGAGGTAGCAAATAGTATGTAAAGCAGTAAATAAAACTGTACAAAGTGACACATAGTAAATACCTGGCAGTAAATACAAATACAAATGCAACTGTAACTTCTTTTTAGTTGTGCAACATAAGGAACACAGCAGGTTGCAAATTTGCAATTGAAAATAGAGAAACTACGTACTTAAAGTACGAAATATAAAAAATTATTGCACAATAAACGTAAAAGAAGTTAAACTATTCTGCTCACATACAATTTTAGTCAATTGCAATTGGGTTTTAATATTTTTTATTTTTTTTCTATTATTTTTTTCTTTTTTTTTTTTTTTTTTGTAAAAAACAAAGAATAAAAAAGATGTTGTAAAAGCAAACTGCAGGTATTCTCATAAAATTGTTGATAAAAGTTTTAATAGAATAAGAGAAATTATATACATAAAATTAATTTGTTCCAAGAAATTCAAGTAATAAAATTAATAGAAAAATAGCAAATGTCATGTAAAATTCAATAATAAAGAGTCGATACTTCTATAGCGGAATATTTTAACGTTATACTACAAATTTTTTTTAAGGAAATTTTTTCAATAGATATATAAAAATTTTCGATATAGGAATCTGCAAAAAAATTAAAATTTTACAATTTTTATAGAAAAATTAAAATTTTTACAATATTTATTACAATTTTTAAAACTGTTGTTAAAGAAAACTTTACGTTATTACAATGATTTTTGAAGAAAAATTCACGTTACTACAATATCTCCAGTGTAAATTTTCCGTAATTGCAATTTTTTAATAGAAAAATATACATACGTTTTTATAATTTTGCAATACAAAATTATCTATACAATTGCTTACATTGCTGCGCTTTTTCATTAAAAATCTGAATTTATTTAAATTTTTAAAGTTTTTAAAAATTTTCAATAGAAAAAATTTACGTAATTGCAATTTTTCAATGCAATAATTTACTTTCGTTTGATTTTTCTTTGGACAAACTTACGTTATTGCTACTTTTAAATAGCAAAAGTTACGTTATTACTAAATTTCAATAGAAAAATTAACGTTATCGCTATTTTGCTATAGAATTATTAACGTTGTTTTGACCGCAAAAATATTTTACTGCAAATTAAATTCTTTCGAAATCGGCTCACATTTGCCCAAAGCTCCCATCTAAAAATGCCTTTAACTTCCTTTTAAATGTAAACATTAATCCACAATTTAGCGACCGTTCCTGAAATCATTTAAGACAAAAAATCTCATATGGATGTTAATATCTAGACAATATTCGCCACAAATAGCTCTCATATGGATTTTAACCTTTTAACATAATTTTGTTTTTGTGAGCCCATGACTGCCCATCGTTTCCAAGTAGGATAAAATCTCGAAAATTCGTCTGGTGTTTGGGCTTTTTTTAGGATTGATTTTTTAATACAAATGTTTTTAAATTTTTGAATAATTTCCTTTCAAATGAGCAGTTTTTGGCTTTTTTGGAGCATATTTTTAACATTTTACAGGGCTTATTTTCGAGTTTTTAGTGCATATTTAATACGCATAAAACACGTTTTTAGAGCATATTTCTGGTTTCCCTGTGTATTATAATTGTTTTACACAGAAAAAATTATTAAATTTCTCCAATCACCAAATTTATTCTAAATTCATAATATCAAGCAAACAAGTTGTTGATTTTGCACCTATTACCAAAATGATTATATTGATTACTAAAAATTATAAAATTTTGAAAAAATATTTTCAATAAATGATATTTGGAATTTTAATTAAAAAAGTGATCAAAAAACGTTGCCATTTCAAACAATGTGTTAATTCATTTAATTAAATATTGACAATTCCCAACAAAAATTCTACATGTTAAAATTATTTTATTTTAAACGAAAAAAGTCAATTAAGATCTTTTGTTATTTAATTGAAAAATTATTTCAAAACAACTAAAATGTTAATTAAATCAAAATAAAATTTTTAATTTTCTTTCAACTAAAAAAATAATTGATTCAATTATCACATTAATTAAATTTAAATACTTTTTAAGCCATTTTTTTATTTGATAAAACACTTTTTTCTGTGTATAGAAATATTTATATTCTTACAATTTTTATTTATTATTACAATTTTTTTATAAAAAAAAAAACAAGCATAAACGATCAAACCCGATATTTTTGTACCCTACTCTTCAGTATTAGAAAAAAATGTCCGAAAGTGTTCCCTATTTGGGAGCTATGGGTAATTATGTTCCCGCCAGAACAAAATTTTGTTATGAAGTTCAGTTTCATGTAAAAGGTGTTTGCGACTATTATTATTAAGACACCGTTATCTATATGGGATTAATTTGTTTAAGATGATCTTATGATGAATGTTTCTATCAAACCTATGGTTGATGCTGCACCTACCAGGTACAAGATTTTGCTTTATATAGTAAGTATTATAAAAGGTGTTGTCGCTGAAGTTTACTTCAATACCAACTTTTTAAGAAAGTTATGGCAGTTAAAGCCATTTTCTAAAGTTATTGTATTGTATGGGCGTCAAATATGGACCGATTAAAAAAATTCTAATTAAAATTCCGACATAAAAAGATAGTTTATGAGCGCAACGACTATTCCAAAAAAAAAATGTAAATAAGGGCCATATGAAATTATGGACTAATTCTAACCATTTTTAATATGATTGATCCTTGAGGCAACTATCACCCAATTTCATTAAATGATCTTCAAATTCGAGACTTGCAAATTGCGCACAAGGCTAAATGAACAGTCAGCTAGCCGGACGGACGGACATCATAAGATCGATTCAAAAAGTGATTCTAATTCGATTGGTACACTAAAAGGTGGGCTTACGACCAATATTTTAAGTAATATCAGCCCAAAAGCATAATACCCTCTCCACTATTGCTGTCTATCATTAATTATCACCATTTCAAATAATGAATAGAAAACTTTACATAACATTAATTTTTCCATTAAAAAGTTAACAGTTCTTCGATTTTTCTATAGAAAATTTACATTTTTTCGACAGTTCAGAAGAAAAATTTACAATATTTCGTATTTCTAATAATTATTATTGTTGTTATTTTATTGAACTGTTAATGGTATACAGCACTATGTAGCCCTTTGGTTTTTTCTCACAAAGGCTAACTGAATCATCGTGTATTACCTTATTGTTACGTTACTGTCTTTTCAATAACGTTTTTGGTTTATTTCCTTTAAAATAAACCTCTAGAGTTCTTTTCTTGCAACTGTAATAAAATAAACAAGACATAGCACTTTAAACACTTTTTACAATTCACAACTCTTATTTCCACTTAGTCACTTTCTATGTTATCATGCTATTAAATAGAATCGGGGGAGCTGAGCTGGAACTGAGAAAAAGTTTGGAAAGCGACAACAAGATTTTCAGATTGAAAACAATAAAGAAGTTACAGTAGCCACCAAAATTGATCACCTCTACCGCACTGTGCCAGTGAAACGATGGAAAAAGACAAATAATGGTGATGGCATCATAATAGAACACGGTCGCTTCGTGAATCACAACAAGTCCCAACTATTACAAAACTACATCCAGGGAATGGGAGGAATGGATTTTAATGACAGTTTGTACAAAATTATCGTGTTGCATTTTGACCAAAGAAATTGTGTTGGCCTTTATAGATCTCAACTTGAAAATCTTCGTTTGTGAATGGTTGTAAGCTTGACTGTTTCCGTCATCGTTACCAAGACCAAAGTATTGAATAGCAAAAGTAATTTCGTGTAGAACTTGTGTATTCTTTAATGGTAAAACATCAAGATATAAATTTATAGTAAAAAACAGAGCACAATCAGAAATAGAGTTGTAAGCAGTGATGTGTCCTTTTTTTTAATTGGCGTAGGGGATAGGACAGATTTTTTTGCAACTTGTAAGCACCGTCATAAGCCAATCTGTTTTTGCAAAACATGCAATGTTGCGTTTCATACACATTGTATTAAGCCATATGATGAAAGAAAATAATATACAGTTGAATCTCGCTTATCCGTACCTCTATTAATCGATTACAACTTTTAACTAGCATGCTGCTCGCTGTGTTTTACAACTCCCATTATATATGAATTTAGCTCTTTTATCCGCGCTTAATTTTTCAATCATATACAAATAATAATAATTTTATTGCATATCTATTAGGGTATTCATTCGGTTAACCGATTAATTACTACTCGATTAACTGTTAATTTAAGCCTGTTAACCGATGTAACAAAATTTCTAATATTTTGAAGTATTATAACTTATTGTTACGAAAGTAACTTTAGTTAAGAATTAGTTTAATTTATCAGTTATCTTGTATTATTACTTAAAATTGTTATTGTATTAGTTATGCATATTTCTAATGTAAAAATCACTGTACAGAATTTTCTAGTACAAATGTAATGTTAACATTTTTATACATAATTGTATAACATAATAGTGTTAAGATTATTGTTAATCCATAAAGTATGCTTTAGTTTATTGACGTATAATAGCTCAATTTAAATTCAGCCATAGTGTTAATGCATAATGATATTACCTGAGTAAGCTTAGATAATTAGACGCAAGAGAGCATTCCGGAAACAATTCGAATAATCTAGAGCCATCTAGACGTTTTGGTTAGAGTATAAATACTACTCTCAGATGGCACTAAGGAGGAGTATTAGTACCAACATTAAAGTGTGTAGATCGCAATTATAAGTTTATGAGTGACTTAGTTCTAAATAAATTTGTGCGGTAAGTTTATAGTATCAGCTATAAATGAGGAGCCGCAGAACAAAACGTACTTTTTCACACATTTAAAATTTTTGGGAAATTGAGGATTATTTCGACCCCTTAAAAAACTGCATGAACCTGGAAATGGAAACAAGTTTTTTGCTTACCAAAAGATGAATCAAACTGCCGTAAGTCAACACATTAAATGTCAAGGATGTTTAATATCAAACCAATTTTATATCGAAAAAGTACGTTTTGTTAAAAAAAAATGCGAAAAAGTACGTTTTGTTCTGCGGCTCCTCAAATAAAGTGTTTAAAGTGTTTTATTCTTTTTATTAATTTGCAACAAAAGAACTGAAGAGGTCTATTAAAAAGGAAATAAACCAAAAACGTTATTGAAAAGGCAGTAACGTAACAATATTTTGTTGTGTTTTTAATTACTTATTTCTTCTCATATACAAAAGGTATGTGTTTAGAAAATATTTTTTCATACAAACAAAGAAGGTGTTCTGTGATCTTTATTTTTAATAACCCAGCTAGCATTTGGGTGAAATTTTTTTGTTAAAACAACCCAAATGAGCCTTTTCAGATTACTTTTGAGATTAAAAACTAATTTATCACTTGAGCGATTGAAAATGGATTCATTCATATATTTAAAAAGTGATTTCTAAATGTTTTGAATTTAAAGCTGATATATCACTAGAGCGATTGTAAAAGAATTCACATATGATTCATACATATGATCAAATAGAAATCAGAAAATTGTATCACAAATGATTTTTTTATATGGTTCATCGGTGGAGTACCATTTTCTCACAACGAGAGTATCATTTATGATCGAAAAATTAGCTCATATGTGGTTGTTATGCTCTTGAAGCGGATTCATAAAAGTTTCGATTATGATACAAAATGCTAGCTGAGAAGAGTTTGCTGTCAACAGTTTTCTGTTTCACGTACTTTTTGTATGTATGTGTTTAGATAGTTGTTTCTTCTCATATCTTCTAATATCAATCTCTTAACAAAATTAACCAAAACAATTAGAAGTGTTAAAAATTAAAAAAAAAAAAATCTTATGACATGATGGAAGATTTCATATATTTAGAGAAATCCAGGAAAAGGACTGAGAAATTAGATATTCTGAATTATGGGTTGCTTTCGATTTCTCCAACATCAACGACAAGTGAAAGAATTTTTTCCAAGTCAAAATTTATCAAAACTAAAAGAAAAAGAATCGCTTAAATCCCAAACATTTAAACCAAATTATTTGTCTAAAAGATTATTTTCTAAGATCTCCTTAAACCAGGGACCGTAACAGTTATTCCTTTTTTCATAAAAGTCTGATGATAACAGTTATTTTTAGATTTTTATTTTTTTTTTTTGAAAAAAATAACAGTTATTTTATGATTTTTATTTTTTTGAACAAAAATAACAGTTATTTTTTGATTTTTATTTTTTCGATCAAAAATAACAGTTATATTATGATTTTTATTTTTTCGAGCAAAAATAAAAATTATTCTTTAAAGAAATGTACGTGCTATAATTATTTAGTTGACTTTAAATATTTATTTTGATGCGCATAAGATGTCCCAATGATGTTCACACATTTAAATAAATATTTAAAGACAACTCAATAATTATAACACGTACATTTCTTTAAAGAATAATTTTTATTTGTGTTCGAAAAAATAAAAATCAAAAAATAATTGTTATTTTTGTTCAAAAAAATAAAAATCATAAAATAACTGTTATTTTTGATCGAAAAAATAAAAATCAAAAAATAACTGTTACTTTTGTCCAAAAAAATAAAAATCAAAAAATAACTGTAATTTTTGATCGAAAAAATAAAAATCATAATTTTTTATCATAGAAAAGTTCATAAGGATCAATATGTTATACTTGAATCAGTTTTCCAGCATTAACTTCTATATGCTTTTTTGTTTTAAAATTTCAAAATAACTGTTATTTTCGGTCCCTGCCTTAAACTATTGAAATAACTCACAGTTTATTTTTCAAATAATACATAATATTTATGTATTAATTACAAAATATGTATTACATATTTATGAATAATTTTTTTTTTTTTTTTGCTTGCCCGTTTCTTTTTATGTTTGCTATGTTATTGTTTTATTTTACTAATAAGCTCTTTATAACAAATAATTAATGCATTTTTATTTATTGAAATAACTTAATTTAAAAAAAAAACTTAATTAATCGGTTAACCGATCAATAACAAAATTAACCGATTATTAACCGATTAAACCAAAACATCAATTAGTTTATCGAGCGACTAACCGATTAAAGCAAAAGCCCGATTAAATGAATAACCTAATATCTATTAACCTTTTTTCTCTCTTTTTTTCGATTGTGCATGCTCAGCCCGGTTCTGTGCGAGCCGGATAATCGAGGTTGAACGGTATATTTTTAATTTTATTAAAACATGTATATTTTTAATTAAAATAAACCAAAAAAATGAATTAGTTTCAGTTTATAAGAAACTTTGTTTTTCCATATTTAAAATCTATAGGAACAATAAAACAAAAATGCTAAATAGTACCCAGTGTTCGAATAATCGAACACCATTTTTCTCAAAAACAAAAAATCTAAAAAAAATTGGACTTTAGATTCGTGTTTTCTAGTCCCAAATTATCTATAAGCCACCAAGTTTTATAAAGTTACCCGAAAAAAATCGCTGGGACTTAATGGGTTAGCCAAATTTTGATATATTAATTAGACTTTATTGTATTTAATTTTCATTAAATTATTTTTATGAAGAAAGGAATTTTACAACATTTAATCAATTAAAATTTATTGATAATTTTATATTCTTGACTGAGCTGAGAATTGAGCCCAGGTCTTCACGGACTGGTTGCCCTTAAAAAAAAAAATTCCGCTATTTAATTATTTTTGAAGCTCTTTTAAATTTTTACAACCATTTAATATTTGTATTTAATTCCTTTTATATCCCTTCGTATTTTTAATTACCTTTGATTTAAATACCTTTTAAAACCCCATTGAAAAAAAGCACATTTCCATTAAATAAATATATATTCAATTAATTAGTATCACTCATACGTCAGAGTGTATTATTTAATTTTTTATATGTGTATAAAGTCTGCTTTTCTTTAAGAATTTATGAGAAAAGTAAATAAAATTAAGAGGATTTAACAGCTTTTAATATGAAAGATATTCAAACTTAAGGCATTTTGTACTGTTTTTTTTTTTTTTGTAAGAAAATGAAAAAATTTTGGTATGATAAAAGTTTTCTATGAAATTAGCAGAACAACTTAATGTGCATGATAAAAAAATATATCGCATTAAGAACTTTGATTCTAATTACTACCAGAATAAGACATATTAAAACTTTATACTGTGAATTTCTTAGTTGGGAAATGAGTTTAACTGTTGCCATATAAATAAATTTATAAAGCCCTTTCCAAATAAGATTGCCAATTTAAAGAGTTGTATCTTACAATTTGCTTTCCTTTTAAGCTTCTCCAACTCTTTAATGCCTTTTGATAAACCTTCTTAATTCATTTTTTTTATTTCTTATGCTTTTCCTTTCACTCTTTTGAATATCATTTTATAATCCTTTGACACATTCAGTGTGTATTTAATAAGACATAAGAAAAAAAAAACGTTTGTACTTATTTAATAAATTTAAGTACGAGTATGTATGGAAATACTTTAAACATAATTAGCTGTATAAGTGTAATACATTTGACATGATGTTTGGCAACAAAAAGTTTTATCATTAAAGAACAAAAGGGAACAGGAGAAAAGAAATGTTTTGATAGGCATTCAAGGATTTTAAAACATGTTTGAGAGTGTTTAAATAACATTTGTAGATTGTATATCTCATCCTTAATTTAACATCCATTTAACCTTTTAGTACATACAAAAGTAACATATTTAAATAATGTGAATAAGAATAATAACTATACGAGGGATATAAGAGTTAATCAAAATTTTGAAAATAGCTTTTTTTATTTTACAAAAAACATATATGTATATATGAGCATGTTTTTTTATAAAATCATATCCAACATAAAGAAAAGTGTTTTTTTTTAAACTTGTTTGCATCTATAGTTTTTTGTTTTAAATAAAAAAAAAGCTGTGCAGATTTTTAAAACATTGTATGTATCCATTTGGATACAAACGCAAGTTATGGTTATGGTTAATGATATACACATAATACAAACAAAATCATTTAAATTTAATTAAAAAACTTATAAGAAAAATAAAGGAGTCTAAAATTGAAAAAGTTTTAACCAATTTTGTCGATTCCGATGTTTCTGACTTGGACGAATCTGAAGTTTCAAAAAATGTACTTGATGCTTTCGATAACAATAACAGCTTTTTATAAGGAGAACTTTCTAAAGAAGGTCCGTATGAAATCAACATACAAGATATTGATGTTGATAATAACGATGAAGGTGGTAGGGTTACTGATATAGTAGAGAGTAACACAGTTAATGAAACAGTTCAAAAAAAGTTCTACAATTTTTCAAACTCCACAGGTTCCATTAAAAAAGGTAGAACATTTTCGTTCGAAAAAAGCTTCCTGGACAATTCCAGAGTCTTCTTTTTCTGAAGCATACCCAATGAAAAATACAAAACTTCCTGTAGATAATTTTTTCCTCCAAATTTGAACGGGTTCTGAGGCAACCGGTTCTAGAACCAGTTTTAATACCAGTTCTGCTTCACAAACGCTTCCGTTCTTGGATCACAGTAACCAGCTCCAGAACCGGTTCTATGTAACTGATGATAGTGCAACCGGTTCCAGAAAAGGTTTCATTAGAACTGATTTTGAAAAATTTTCCTTGGGTATATGTTTTTTTTTTTGTCTTTGTTTATTGTAATTATATGAATTTTAGGTTTATAATTTTAGTTGGTTTATGTAAATATTTTTAGTGTTTCCTTTTGCTGTAAAAAACTTGAACTTTATGTGTTGGAACTGCTAAATTTAATATAAATAAATCATAATATACTAGCATTTTTCTTAACCATATGGATACAGTCCAAAAAACACATTTAGGGTAATTTTTTTTTTAAAATCGAGTATTGATTGTTATTGTTAGGGCCAATTATATTAATAATCCAAAATAACTGGATTTTTTAGCAACCCAGTAACAACTTGTAGCGAAAGGGTTAAGCTCTTTAATATAGCCACCTATTCTCCCAACAATGCTACCATACTTTCATTATAAATCATAAATTTTGTACACAAGAAATGAAAAATAAAAGAAAATAAAATATTAAAACAACGAAATGAGAGAGAATTTGAAGTTACTATCGAAGTTATGGGCTTTAGGATTTTTGCCTGAAGTTGGAGACTTCTCAAGTACAATTATAAAAACTTAAATCCTTCTACAGAAAACTCAAAATACTGTTGATTCATCAAAAGAAAGATTATCCTTTTAGAAAAAAATCGAAGTCTTTTATATTCTTTATAAAAAAAAAAAAAAAAAAATTTAGAATGGTGGTTATTTTATTAACCTAATTAAAAATATCTAAATTTGGATTACAAAAAAATTTATAGAAATTTCAAAAAATTTAATTTTTTTATTAAAAAAAAACATAATTGCGCAAATATTTCGATTAAAAAAGGCAAAATATCGTAAATTTCGCCCAAAAAAATTCAAAATATCGTAAATTTTTACAGTTTTTTTATAGAAAATTGAAAAAATGTATTATTTTTATAGACAACTAGCTTAACCCGGTGCGCTTCGCTACACTGGCATCCTATGGGAGGTATTTCCCCCCCTGCGCCTACCCGCTTTATTTTTATTTTCAAAAGTGTAGTATACCATAAGAGTGACTTTTAGAAAGTTTGAACATTCTCACTATTACAGTTCTTAAGATATGCGATGTTAAACATTGGCGTCCTATGGGGTATTCCTATACCCCCGCTGCTATTTTATTTCAATTCCGGGGCTCAGAAGATCCTACTACAAAAAGTTCAGCAAAATGCGTGCAGCGGCTCTTAAGATATACGATAATTAATATTGGCATCCTATGGGGGGTACCAATTCCCCTGCCCCTATCGAAAAAATAAGTAGCCTATTTTATTTTTAGGGCTCACGTGATGTTACTTTAAAAATTTCAGGAAAATCGGTTCAGTATAATATTGGCATCCTATGGGGGGTACCAATTCCCCTGCCCCTATCGAAAACGTAAGTAGCCTATTTTATTTTAAGGGCTCACGTGATGTTACTGTAAAAATTTTAGGAAAATCGGTTCAGTATAATATTGGCATCCTATGGGGGGTACCAATTCCCCTGCCCCTATCGAAAAAATAAGTAGCCTATTTTATTTTTAGGGCTCACGTGATGTTACTGTAAAAATTTCAGGAAAATCGGTTCAGTATAATATTGGCATCCTATGGGGGGTACCAATTCCCCTGCCCCTATCGAAAAAATAAGTAGCCTATTTTATTTTTAGGGCTCACGTGATGTTACTGTAAAAATTTCAGGAAAATCGGTTCAGTAGTTTCGGAGTCTATAAAGCGACAAACATACAAACATACAAACATACAAACATACAAACACACATAATTTCATTTTTATATATATAGATTTTTTAAAATATCATGTATATTTTAGCTATAAACTAAAGAAACTCAAGTTTTTCTGCAGAATAATGAAATTATCTTAATTATCTATAAAATTGTAAATTTTTCTGTAGAAAAATCAAAATATCGAAAATTATCTAATAGAATTATGAAAATATCGTAAGTTTTTTCTATGACAATAGAAATATCGTTTATTTATCTACAAAAAAGTTTAAATATCGTAAATTGTTCCTTGGAAGTATATGAAAATTTTACAGTTGTCGTAGAAAAACATAAATATCGTAATTTTATTTCATTAAAAATATATATAACGTAAAATTCTTTAGAGACTTTAAATACCGTAAATTTTTTTTTAATAAAAATTAAAAAATTTAAATATCGTTTAAAATTTAAAAAAGAAAATATAATTAACATATATTCAAACATAAAAATATATTGTAAATTATTTTGTAGAAATATTCAAATATCTTACATTTGTTTAAAAAAAAATTTAACTTTAATAAAGAAAAAATCTAAATCTAAGTATCGTAATTGAAATATTCAAATATCGTAAATTTGTTTAAAAAAAATCTAAATATCATAAATTTTTTAATAAAACTAATCTAAACCCTGTAAATTTTAATAAAGAAAAAAATATAAATATCGTTAATATGTATATTTATTATAGAAAATATACATACATATAGGTACTCGTATATGTATATTGTAAAATTTTTAAAAAAAATTTAATATCGTAAATATTTCTGTAAAAATCTAAATATCGTAAATTTCCTTATGTAAAAATATATATTTCGTAAATTTTTTGTAATTTAAAATCTTCTTATAATAAAATCTTTATATCGTAAATATATTTATAAAAACTCTTAAACATCGTTAACTCAAATACCGTAATCTTTAATATATCAAAAATTTAAATATCGTTAATTTGTATCATCGCTAATGTGTAACATCGCAAATTTTATAAGAAAATGTTTTTGGTAAAAAAATTTCCCATATCCTATCAATTTTATATAAACATTTCTTTAAAAAATTAAAAGTTTTTCGTTCGACTGTTAACTTTGTGCTAATTTTTTTCGTATTTTTTTTATTTATAAAATTTTGTTTTGCGAACTTTTTCCATTTATATTAAAGCACACGATTTTCGTGTTATTATTATTATTATTATTTATAAATGAATAAATCTTTATGTGTACATACATATGTTTGTTATTGCAAATACATCATGTCCTTTTTTAATATGGCTTATTATTAATTACAATAACAATTCATTATCAACGATAATAATAATAGCGAAATTGTAACAAAACAAGAACTGCAAAAATACAACAAAAAACATATTATAAATAAGCCTCATCAGCATCATAAAGCATCAACGACAACAACTGCGCAACAACACCCCAGTTGGCCACGTCTTTAAGACATCCTTGAAGACGGATGCACGACAATAATAATTCCCGCGCGACATATGAGGGACATCCAGAATAAATCGTCAACAACATTTTCAAACAAGTGTCGCGAGAGTCGTGCGCGACATAAAGAAAGACATTGTTGCTCTTCATGTCGTATATAGTTGTTGATAGAGGACTCCATACTGTCGTGTTGTTATAAGACACCTTACAAGACAATGTCGGTCATGTCGTCGTTTATAATCTTCTTTAGACAATGTCTAGTACAAAGTCGTCCACGACATTTTCCGTAAAATTGTCTTCCAGAAATCCTGAGTGATAGGGGACATGTCGTGCATAAATAGCTGACGACAATGTCGTCGACGGCAGTTTTGCCAACTGGGACCATATCTATATATAAAAATGAATTAATGTATGTTTATTTGTTTGTTTGTTTGTACCATATAGCCGCCTAAGCGGATCTATAGGCTATATATTTTTTTTGGATATTTTGAGTGGGCCTGGCAGGTAGGTAAAAACATCTAAGTTATCAATACACAACATCCGACAAGGTGTAGGCGGGATTGGAAAAATTGCTGATGACATTTGGCACCTTCCATACAAAGAGATTGTAGATATATTTATATCTGGAGAACGGTCAGAGCCAAAGTTTCCAAATTGGTTAAAGCATCTTGGTAGGCAATACACAACATTTGACTTGATTTGGGCGGGGTTGAAGATGTGGGCGTGGCATAACATAGATTTTTTATATCTAAGGAACAGTAAGAGCAAAATTGTCCAATTTTGGTACACATAGCTGCCCAGGCAGAAAAAGACAATCAGCACGACGCTGTGCCGATGTTGATGGGGGTACTATCAACACCAATACAACGTACTGTTTACCAAATTTACAATGTACTCACAATATTAAAATGATAACGCCAAATGTGCGTCTTCCGACTCTTGTTTTTAGTGTTGCCACAATACTCTAAATTTAAATTTACAATATTGGATTCACGAATTTACAACGTAGTCACAACATTTAAATGATAACGCCAAATAACCGCCTTCCGACTATTGTTTTCAATATTGTCACAAAACCCTAAATTTAAATTTACAACATTGGATCAATAAACATAAAATGTAAATACTAATTTAATGATGAAATAATAGATATTACTCTTTAACATAAATAATTACATGGAATGTGCATATGGATGTAACTACATAAATTCGTTTAATCAACAAATAAAATTTGGCAGTAAATTTGTATATTTTTTTTTACCTTAAATAGTTTTTTGTTTAAATTTTAATACGACACTACATAGTAAATTAACACTATATTTTGTTTATACAGCTTAGTAGCGGTATAGAATTATTGTAAACTCGGTAATAGGAAATTAAGGTTAAGTTCTTGTATAAACAGTATTGTAGCAGTATAGTTTTATTGTAAATACGACATAACAAAACTAAAGTCGTATATTTGTATTTAGTGTGTTGTACAGGTGTAGAATTTTTGTAAAAACAGTCAACATTTTGTATTTACAGGGTCGCGGCGGTACATAATATTTAGAAGAGTCGTAATTTCTGCCTGGGCGGGTTATCGATGCGCAACATTTGAAGATCGGAGTGGATAAGTGGGCGTGGTACTTCACATACATAGTCAAAAGAGATTTCTGTATATCTATAGAGGTAATAGCTAAAGTTTCCAAAGTTGGTACAAATAGCTTGGGGATCAATGCGCAACATCAGTCAAAAAGTGGGCGCGATAATATAAGTGGGCGTGGCACAAAATAGAATCCCGTATATTTTAACAACGGTAAATGTAAAATTGTCTTAATTTGCTACAATTAGAATAGCTATCATTATACGGACAGCATCTGTAAGAAATGTGCGGGATTGGAGAAGTGGGGGTGGATCAAACTAGATCTGTATATCCAGAGAACGGCCACAGCTATAATTTACAAATTTACAAATACCATATAGATTTGTGTGCAACTGGTAAATGGTAATAGTGAGAGTCTTCAAACTTGGTACAATGCACGAGACCTGTATTGAAAAAATTACATATTTTATTTTAATAAGGGTAGCGAAGAGCTCTGGGTTAAGCTAGTAATATGTATAAAAATAACCCGATACAGAAATCTCACACACTTAAAAATTTTTTTTAGGAAGATAAACTCATACTTTTGTATTTCCTATTAAGACCATTTTATAAAGAGTCGATGTTATTATTGTTTAGTATGAAAAAAGTTATTCATTCATACTCTCTCATAGAGAAAAACGGTTACATTTTTCTTGTTTGTTGTGTTTAACACACATGAAAACATACAAACCAGAGTTAGACCATTTTTTTATAAAGAATAATAAACAAACACATACTCACATATCTCTGCTCTTTAAAGATGATGACTACAGCTTGTTTCTTCACTCTTCAACATCTTCGTTTCCATGAGTAGAAAATGTTAGCAAAAGTATAAACACAAGCAGGTTGTGTGATGTATGTGTGTGTTACGTTGTATATGTGTGTTATTTTTGCGGGTGAAGGGTTAAGAAGAGCAAGTATGAGTTAGAATTTCCTCGTTGTTATTTTTTATACAGGAATATATTTTTTTTTTCGATTGCCTGTGATGTGTGTGCGTATGTGAATTTGTGAGTTTGTTTATACCCAACAAATAATTGTTTTTGAAATCAAACCCCTTTTTCATAGGACAATCATTTGATAATGATCAGAAAATAAAAAAACATACTATTCTTAACAAAAAGGGGGAATTAAATTAAAATGAGAAATGCGTTTATTTTCAAGTAACTTTCAAACGTTACTCTCAAATGTGGATTGTACACAATAACAATTCTGGCAAATTTTTCACCAGTTAAAGCATTAATCAAATATAAAATCAGTTTTAATTAAAAATTCAAACAAGTGAATTAAACGTTAAATCAAGTAAACTAAACGCTTAATCAAGTGAATTAAACGTTTAATTGATACTATTAATTTGAAATGCTGACACTTATCAACACTAGGGAGATCGAGCGGTTATTATTCGACCGGTTATTTTAGCTTTGCACAAGTCGGCTATTTTAAAATGTCCATTTTTCGAATATCGAATAAACCGGTTGTTTTAATAATGTGTAATTTATATACATTTTCCTTACTCTTTTTGTAATTTAAGTATTTGACTAATTAAATATTGGACAAACTTGAACTTTTTATGAAGAATGCCAAATCAAAAATATTATAATAGATTTTATCTCTAGAGATATTTCGAACGGGATTAAAAAGACAAAGTTAGGAGCTTGAAGTGCCTTAAAATGACAAGTTGCAAAGTGGTTTCCACGTCACGATTTATTATTCACCTTTAATAAATCCATATGCTTGACATTAATGTGCTCCAAATAAAACTTAGCTCCAATCGAAGTAGTCCTTAACAGACGACAAATAATAATTTACTAAATTACGCTGCCAAAAATTAATCATATTGGGTGAAATATATTTATGTATTTTGTTGGTTCCTTACCTTTGTGAATAATTTTGTTTTAATTTTAATTAACGTTTTATTACAAAAACATATTTGAGTTTTGTGTTTTTATGTATTCGAACTAAAACCGGTTAATCGGTTACTTTAAAAATGCTTAACCGAAAACCGTTTTTTTTAAAAATAGCAACTATTCGGAATATTCGAAAACCGGTTATTGAAAAAAGTCTCCCTCAACACTCATGGAAAGACATTATTAAAGCTTATAAGCAAACTGCAAAGTCAGTTCTTTGGCTCAAACCAAAGATTCGGAAACCATGGATAAGCACAAATACATGGGCCGAAATCTGCAACCTCAAAAACTTAAGGAATGCCCTTTTACGAGCGAAGTCTGATGCATTAAAAACTTCCATCAAAACAGAATATAGAAAATCGGCCAAAAGGATGCAACGTATGCACTATAGGAAATTTTCCCTTTTTTTTGGCCAAAACTAATTTTTAGCCAAACGAGTGGGCCAAACTAAATGATTTTTTAGATTCGCTTTTTGGAAGTGTTCCTCCTAAATGATTTTTTAGATTCGCTTTTTGGAAGTGTTCCTCCTTAAGCTAATACATTTTTAGTCACGCACCGTCACGGGGAAAAAAGTTTGTCACGCGTAAGTCTGCATTTGGTACGCTGAAGTTACCTGGAAAAATACGCTTTTTTCAAGACATATGCAAGTATATGCAGCTGAAATAAATTGCGAATGGACGACAACTTATGGCTGTATCGAAATGCGTAAGTGTTATATCTATCACTTTTAATCATTTTTTTTCGGAGCTTAGTGAAGTTGCAATTTATTATTACAGTATATAACATCAAGGTCTTTTTCTTTCCTTCGATTTAACCATATTAAAAAAAAGTTGAATATCTTTTTAACTACTATAAAAGTACTCACTTTTAGCATTATTGTTCATTTTTCACTTTTTTACATGAATTTTTTGAATAAAAACTTTAAACTTAAATACACGTCTAATTTAATATAGTAACTTCCTCGTTTTGTTTAATAAACAAACCTCATGTTTTTGCATATATAAAATAACGGTAAAGCATCATTGATGCTTTATTGTTCGGGGATGCTTTTTTTAGTATGTTTTTAAGAACATAGTGAAAAAAAAATCAAAAACTCCAAGAAAAAAATTAAGTACTTTTGGCCAAAAAAAAGGGAAAATTTCCTATAGTGGTATGGTACGTATGAATCATAGATCATACATAGCCAACATCGCCCAAGATGCTGAAAATGCAAACAACATTGTGGGCATGCGTGGACTCTATTAAGCAATTAACCACCTCCGAGGCTGTAACACCAGAAAAATGACGGTTATCAAAGATGCTACGTAGATGACGCGATTTCTACAAATCTGCAGCAAACCATGACACTAATTTCGATGAAAGCTATTGCCCATGGCTGACCAGCAGGCGAAACCCATACAGGACCATCTCAACCTCCCCTCCCACTCTTGACGAAGTAGCAAACACACTACGGAAGCTAAAAAAAAACAAGTCAAAAACTAAACTAACAATTTACCAACTGAATGGTAGATAGAAACCATTGTGACTCTCTTCTTGGCATTCAATGGAAGCTGGAACGTCTTAATAACATTGATTGTGCTGATGACATTTGGCTACTAGCACACCGACATAGTGACATACAAGCTTAGCTTAGCCATCCAGCCAACAACGCGGAAAAAGTAGGTCTACGAATAAATGTTAAAAACCGAAACTAATGCGTGTTGATGCTTCAAATATGCACCTCGTTTATATCAACATAATAGAAGACGTAGTAACTTCCTGCTACCTTGGAAGCTCAGTGACTGCAGATGGTGGATCAGAAAAAGACATAAGTGACCGGCACGGTCAGCTTTCCAATCGCTTTGCAAAATATAGCGATCAAACGATATAAGTAAAGCAACAAAGCTTCGGATCTTCAACAGTAGTATTACTAGCGTACTTCTCTTCGCCTGTACCACCTAAAGATTAACCCGAGAAAGCCTAAGAAAACTGCAAGCTTGTACTAATCGATGTCTGAGCCAAATACTACGTATCATCTGGCCTTATTGTGTCACTAATGAACAGCTGCTTAAAATAGCAAACCTCAACACAATTGAAAGCGAAATAAAAATGCGAAAATGGAAATAGATTAATCACACGCTCAGCAAGTCCATGCATGATATATCACGAACAGCAATTAAGTGACATCCCCAACTCCAACGAGAACCCGGTCTACCACGTCGTACCTGGATCAGAGATGTAAAAAGCGAACGCGAAGGTAATGGAATGCCATGGAACCAAGTTAAAGCATTACCTAATAATCGTCGAGTTCGTTGGCGCCCTAAGTTCACATTGAACGTTTTATTTAATTTTTCTGTACAAATGCAATGAAAATTTTATGACTAAAGATATTAAAACAATTAATTTGTTTATTGGTACAAATTTAATTGATTTTTTAATAAATATCACAAACTTTTTAATTGAAATCAATTTTTATTTTTTTCTGTGTGGCTATAATTTAAAAATAATTTTTGTTTTGAAAATGTATATTTCTTTTAATTTCTTTTTTAGCTTAAATTTATTACACACGTTGACATTTTAAAACAGTTTGAAAACTTCCTTTTTATATTCTTAAACATGCCGAAGCTCAGTTTTCTCCCATCACGTCGCATTTATTCGATATAACGCTTTATACCTACTTCTCTTTCAGCTGCCATCCAGAGTCAAAGGCCGGTTCAATCTGGTTAATGTGATTTGGTATATTTAAACGAAGTTTATACTTGTAATATATAACCCAACATCTTCTTGTTTTATATAAAATTATGTAAAAAAAACTTTATCAATGTCGAACAGTGTTATTAGCTAAGATTAACTGGCAGCTAAACATTCGGCAGCATCGCTACTGCCTAAAGATAAAATAACGTTCTATCTGTCCATAAATTTTTGGAAAGACAAAATTCCCCTCTTTATTCCCAGAATTGTCTTGGTTCTGATTAACACCTCAATAATATTTACAACAAACTTATTACTTCTTCACTTTCCCATTTAAAATTTTTTACTACACGCATTCTTCCTCATGCAGCGATGGTCTGGAAGTCGCATGCGAGTGAAATTAAAAACGAACAAACTTTGAAATCGATTGGATAAAACTCTTGATAATAATTTGACAACAAATTGATAAAAAATTGTTTGTCAAATTTTTAAATTTAAATCTTTATCAATTGGAATTCAAATGTCAAAATAAAACAGTTAAAAAGGATTGAGAATAGTGGTTGATATTAAATGGTAAATTAATTTTCTATCAAAGATTTGTCTTTGTGTTTGCTGGGTAGTGTTTGCCTTACAAGTAATTTCATATACAATATAATTTTTTTAAACATCCATCGTTTGTTAAGTTGTTAATAAAATGTGTTATGAAGCGTAACTTATGCTTAATTTACGAGTTGATTGTGCGTAATATATATTAATAAAAAAAATAAACAAAATTATTTAACACAGAAAATTTTATAGTTTAACATAATTTTTATATACATACATGTTTTCAACAGTGATGTGGAAATCGAATTCAAGTTAAATTGAAATCAAACAAATTTTGAAAAGCTCATAAAAATATGACAATTTATGTACCTTTTACTGTCTTTGAAATCAGGAAAAACTACGGTCATTTTAACGATTTTATTTTTTACTTAATTCCGGTATCCAGTAGCTCGTTTCTGTATTTCTCGCATCGCAAAATTTCTCACATGAAGTGTGAAACAAAAAGTTCCATCGTTTCTCGATTAGTGAGAAAAAAAGTGTTTCTGTATTTGAATGCGAGAACAGAAAATACAGATTCGGTTTTAACTGGAATACCTTCCAGTAATAAAGTGTCAAATGCAAGCGAAAAGTAACGAAAGAAATAGATATAATAAAAATACGGCTGCCAGATTTGACGATTTATCGTAACTTTGACGATTTTTTGTTCCGAAATTGGCAAAGTGCCGATTTGCTAATTTTTTCTAGTGACGATATTATTCACTCTTTAAAATAAAATAATTTTAAATATTTTTATATATTTATCCCTATTGTGAAAATTGTCCTCGAAATTGTTTGTCATTTCCCTAAAAAATCTAACATTTTGAAAATTTTAGAGGAGAAGCAAAAAACTATTTAAAATGGTAAATTGATAAATTGCCTCAAACTGTTTATAATTATTATTTCTTCTAATTTTCTTGTTAAACCTACCAGTGGCTTTGACAAATAACAATGTTGCATATAATGCAAACTGTTAGTTATGTCTATTAGCGTTTGTCGTATAATATTTTGTAGATAGTGCGTTTTGTTTTTGTTAATAAAGTCGCTAATTTTGGTCGAAAGATTCCAAAATTTGTTGTGGACATTTGTGTTGATGCAATACATCAGAATCAATAAAAAAGTCGATTTTGAATTTTTGGTTAGTTAGGGCCTTTTGCGTTTTAGGTAACGATATGTATATTCATAATTATTTTTTCGGATAATTTGGGCCCCATTTTTTTAAATTTTATTTTTCTCGCATCAATTTTAAATGTGACTTATTTTGACAGTTCTTGTGAGAAACTTTTACGAAATATTGATATAGAAACACTTTCTCACATCCTTCCAATAATTATTATAATTTCCCAGAGAAAAACCATTTTTTGTTTCATATTGCACTGTTTTTGTCAAAATTCACTAGTTTCATGCGGGAAATTTTACGATGCGAGAAGTACAGAGACGGGCTATACAGAACATGGTTTTCTTTACAAAATTTAAAAGATAAAACTTAGCCACTTACAATTAATTAGGCGCAATGGGCTTGCAATCCAAAGTGAAAAAATACATTAAGGGGCTATTTTGTAAATTCATTCACATTGAGTTCATAGATGGGGGTAGTGCACTCATTTTGCTGTTTGAACTCAAAGTTAGTGATAACGCAATCATTATGTTGATGTTGAGTAATGATTTGATAATTAGCAGCCTCACTAAACATGAGTAATAGTGATGCTTAAAAATTTTGCACTCCAAAAAAAATAGTTTGATTTAAGAAAAAGCAATCATCAGTTTATTGCAACTTTTTTGCTCTTCACTCATTTGAGTGCAACTTAAACTTTTGCACTAAATTTACAAACAAAAAAATAGTTTTTTCATGATTAAAGCCATGAGATCTTCCGTTATTGACAAATTATTGATATATTGTTCAATTTCCTTAATGCATATCATAACAAGAATCAAAATTTATGCTCATACAAAATTAAATTTTTCAAATTTTAGTGAGAGTCTGTTTATATGCTGCTTTTTTGATTGCAAGTACAAATTTTGCACTATTTGAATAGAGTGCAGATTTTTGCATTCAATGCTCGTTTAGTGATAGTGAACAAATTTGCAATATCACTAACTTTTTTTAGTGGTAGTTAAAAAAAATAGCAATCATCACTTAAACTGGTGAAAAAAAGAGTGTAAACTAATTTGTTTGCAGTTTTATTTACTGTTGATTTAAATCAATATTTAGTGCACTACCCCCAACTATGATTGAGTTATAAAATTGATCATATAAAATTTTTTAATCTTCAAAAATGTGCATGAAAATATTTTTAAGGAGCCAAATGAAATGAAATATTAGCTACAAAAAATTGAAAAAAAAAACACATTTATAAATGTCAAGCCCTTTCGTTCGGTTGCATTTTCAACGACAAACCGGTGATTTGCGCTCTACTAAAAAATTTCAGTACGACAAGTCGATCGACAATGCAAGCGAACGATAACGTTACAGTGAAAAACGGGGACTTGTGTTGAGGTTTTCAACAAAGGCATTTTGTTGCAACATTTAAGAAAATTATTATATAATTAAGTTTAAAGTAACATAAAACACCAACACTAAAATTTTATTTTTAAACTTAAATTTTTTTTAAGAAATATAATTTTCTTTAAAAAACTTATTTTTTACAAAATTACAAAATTGTATTTTTGAAAACAGTTGTTTTTTGTTTTCTGCCTTGCTTTCATTTGTATGTAGTAAATCAAGGGGCACAGGTTTGCCGGTTTTCATTTTCAAACTAGCGTTTTATTTGTGGAATAGTTGATGTAGAAATATAGAAATTTAACAATAAGTAGATGGATTACGTTAGAAACGTAAAACCAGACGACCGACTAATCGATAGTTAGTGGGGCGCAAACAATAATGGATGACTAGTTATAGTTCGCTTAAGTTGTCGATCGATTTCGTGGGCCAGGCTCTTAATTAATTAGTTGAAAAAAAATTAAAAAATTAAGTAAAATTTAAAAATATTTTTAAAATTTGTTTAACAAAAATGAATCCCTTCAAGGGCCCTGGAGACCATCACACAAGCCCATCAATCAGTGCATATGTGTTTGCGTCGCTTTCAGCGCTTTTCGGAGACGTTCAGGCTTTTTCGGAGACGTACAAATAAACACGACAATCAACAATTGTATTCAGTGATGCCAACTTTTTTAGAGCAAAAAGCACTTTAAAATTTAATGATTAGTTGTGTTCAACGTTTTAGGTTTGTGAAAAAAGACGCGGTAAAAGAGATTAACCCTTTATATTCCTTGAAAATAAATTGTTAAAATAAAATAAAACAACAAAATTGGTTTTTTTTTATTTATATTTTATCGTCATCACACATTTAAAAAAACCACTAAAAAGCACTATTTCAAGCAAAAAAAAAGCGTCAAAAGCACAAAGCCATTTGTGCAATTTAATCGATAATTGAACACAAAACAAGTTACCAAATATTTAAAAAAAAATGGAGACGGCGTTGTTGGAGGACCATTTTCGTACATAACTTTAATTCATCATAAGTTTAGTTTGAATTTGGTCATATTTCGAACGTATACCATATTAGGGGTACTCACGGACAATCATGGACCCGCCAAAACCAAATTATGTTATAAGGTTAAGACTTATGTAAACATTCCTTGTGTCAATTATTATTAAGCTGCCTTTATTTATATAAGATTTGTTTGCTTTTAAGTGATTTTAGGAAGGGGGTATATGGGACCTGTAGTAAATTTTAGACCTCGCAGCACTACATTTGGGCATGACATAGTAGCTAACGTAAAAGTTATTGTCGCCAATTTTTATGACAATACCAAAATTTACAGAATACTATGACAATATTTTGCCATTTTTGTCTCGTTTTGTCATGAAAAAATCAATGACATTTTTAAAATTCCTTCAAGTTTTTAAAATTTCTAGACCAAAAAATTTTATAAATTCTGCATTAACTGTGTTGACACGTTGCATTTTTCTCAATTAGTTAACGATAATGACTTTTACAATGAAAAAAATTAAATTTTATCAATTTATTTAACAAGCAAAATAATCTCTTACGTGCAATTTCAGTGTAATAAATAAATTTTTTAAGTGTGATGCGTTTTTACACCCTCCACCACCACCAGTGGTGAATGAGGTATACTAAGTTTGTTATTCCGTATGAAATTTGTTCTTATAAATCGAATAGACCGACCTTCCCGAAATTTAACAATATGGTTTCTAGGTATATAGAACGAATTTGTGCCAAATCGTATATCAAGACGTGCATTATATTAGATTTTGTAACAAAATTATCAATATTTTATGGTGGTGGTGCAACATTTGGACTCGTAACTCTCATCCTTGTGAACCGATCTTGCTGGATTTCAATCCCAAACAGCTTAGGATAACAAAAAGCAATCTGACACCAACAGTGGTTTTTTCAGTTTTCGAAAGTGAGCGTGTTTTCAACAGACGGACACACAGACGTATATGACTTGGAATTACTTAAGGCGCCAGAAAATGTAAACTTTATGGGGTTTGAGATGAATAATAAAAAAGTTTCACACAGAGTGACAAGCCAAGTTTACCCTCATTCACCACTACTTGTGGTGGAGGATATAAAAAAACTTCTTTCATAGAAAAATGTTTCTAAAGCAAAATTTATAAAACGGTAAATTTTCAATAATTATTGTTGTGGTTATTTTATTGAACTGTTAATGGTTTTTAATCCAAATTTTGATATATTAATCAGGCTTAAGTTCATTGAATTTAATTTTCATTACACAGAAAACAAGTGTTTTTTTTCAATTAAAAAATTGTTTAAAAAGTATTTAAATTTAATCAATGTGATAATTGAATCAATTATTTTTTTAGTTGAAAGAAAATTAAAAATTTAATTTTGATATAATTAAAATTTTTTAGTTGTTTTGAAATAAATTTTCAATTAAAATTTTAATTAAATAACAAAAAATCTTAGTTGACTTTTTTTCCTTAAAAATAAAATAATTTAAGCATGTAGAATTGTTGTTTGGAATTGTCAATAATTTTTAATATACAATGCCCTTATTCAAAGTCATTTGAATTACTTAACTGCCGTATATGGATGGAAGCAATGTAATGAGCTTAAATCACTTCAACGATGCCAAAATTAAGCCTTAAAGGTGGTTTCTTATCTTCCTATTACGTTCCCAACAATATCATTATATAAGGATAAATTCAAAACAGTTTTGCCAGTTTTTGGTATTTACAAATTGCAAATTTTGATGTATGTCTTTAAAATTGTAAACAATATTGGTCATCACACGATTCAGTTTACAAGGAATCAAGAGTCACACAATACAAGGAATAACAGCAATTTGTCAGTAGCAAGGTGTAGGTTGGAAACAACCAAACAAAGAATTGAATATATGGGTAGTCGTGAGTTTAATAACTTACCTCAATACTTAAAAATGATAAATCTTTGAAAGATTATTTATTTCAAAATTTAGAAGAACTTCTGATGTAAAATAGTTGTGATCTCAAAATGTATTAGTATGATAAAAATTTATTTTATTATTTTATTTTTTTTTTCTCTTTTTTGAATACTGGTAATCATAACTTATATGTAAATTTTACCAACTCGCCTCAACAATGCCTATAAGGCGCTGAGGCAACAAAAATGTACTGGATTATTGGAAAATAAATAAAAACTAAAATTAAAAAAAAAAAAATTTAAATAAATTAACACATTCCCAGCAAAAACTTGGTAATCACTTGCAATTACTGAACAACTTACTTTTCAATGACAACTTCATACCATTTGCATTACATAGAAGTAGTTTAGTAATGACTGACATATAATCTGATACATAAGCAGTTGCTTATTAGCTGATTAACGAAATTTATAATTAATTCATAATAAAATGTATTTGAGGTTTTATTAATTCAAATCTAATACAAATTGATTTAAAATACATATTTGTTCTTACATTTTTTTTATTTCTTATAAATGACAAACCATTTGTGATAGATTTAAATTCATTCCAAATTCATAGAATCAAGCAAACAATTTGTTGATTTTGCACCTGTTACCAAAACGATTATATCGATTGCTAAAAATTGTAAAAATGGAAAATTGTGAATATTTTTTTTTTCAATAAATGATATTTTTAATTTTAATTAAAAAAATTATCAAAAAACTTTTTTGATATTTAATTAATATTTTAATTAAAAATTTATTTCAAAATAACTTAAATATTAATTAAATCAAAAGTATATTACTAATTTTCTTTCAACTAAAAAAATAATTGATTCAACTAATTAAATTTAAATAGTTTTTGAACCATTTTTTTAAGTGATAACAACTTTTTTCTGTGTATGAAAAATTTAAATACTTAATGGATGTCCTTAATGAAGTTTAGTAAAATTTTGCATTAGAAAGTAAATCAAATTGAAAAGCACTTATTTAATGACTTATTTAACTCCCTATTTGTAAGCGAATGTGGTAATGACTTATTTAACTCCCTATTTGTAAGCGAGGGTGTTAAGCACTTGCCTCTAATGACATCACCGTGTTAAAATAATGAGTTAAAATGCCAATGTACAAGTAGTGAAGAGTAGTTATAATAGCTTTTTAACTCATTACTTTTCAATGTAAGTTTTTGCTGGGTTGTTTGAAATGCCAAAGTTTTTTGGTCCGTTTTTTAATTAAAATTAAAAAAAAAAAATTTTTGAAAAAAAATATGAAAAATTTTACAATTTTTAGTAATCAATATAATCATTTTGGTAATAGGTGCAAAATCAACAAATTGTTTACTTGATATTACGAATTTGGTATAAATTTGGTGATTGGAGAAGTTTAATAATTTGTTCTGTGTAAATTATTTTTATAAAGAAAGGAATTTTACAACATGAAACGAATTAAAATTTATTGATAATTTTTCATTCTTGACTGAGCTGGGAATTGAACCCAGGTTTTCACGGACAGGTTGCCCAGACTAGTTTCGATTGTAACCACACAATCTCTTCAGTGGGGTTTGCCGCTTTAGCTCTCACCACCATTGACGACGGGTGACGTCATTAGTCAAACATCAATCTTTAAACCAAGTGGTATTTTACCTTGGTAGATCGAAATTTGCTTTTGAATGAATGATTATCTATTTTAATTGATCTACATGTTCTTCCTTACGTCTTGTTTTTTCGTACTTTTTATCAAGAATTCTTCTTGAAATCCAAAGTACATTTTTTTGTTTATCATGTTTTTGTCTTTCTTTTTTCTTGTTGACATTTTTCAGCACAACTCGAAGGACAGTAAAGGACGGTTAATTTTCTTTAAAAAATAGTAACATAACATTTTCTATAGAAAAGTAGTAATTACGATAATTTTTCTACAGAAAAATTGCAATAAAGTTTCCATTAAATCATTTTAATAACGTTGATTTTTCTGTATAAAAAATTAAACAACTTAAAGTTTTATACACTTAATTTTTAAAAAACTTCCTACTAAAAAATACACTTTATGAGTATTTTTGTTGTTTTATTTAAAATTGTAATAACGTAAATTCTTTTAAAGAAAAATTGTAATTACGTAATTGTTTTTTTTTTTTTAAATTGTAATAACTTAAATTTTTGAATATAAAATTTATAATATCGTAAATTTTTCTTTTAAAAATACTAAAAAATAACATGAGATTTTGTCTAAAAAAAACGTAATAATGGCCATTTTTGTAGAGAATAATCGTGATATATGCAATTCTTTTATAGAAAAATTTCCGTTTTAAGGGCCACATTGTAGATAGATCTTTATATTTAAAATAAAATATTTTTTCATTTCTTTTATTTGTCACAAAAAAAAAAACAAACGCATTTATGCAGACAATCAGGACGGTTAGATGGACGTTGAAGTGTTGCACTTGTGTGTGTGCGAATGAACAAAAAACCCACATTTGTTTTATACAATTCCAAAATAACGTAATAATAATAAATATAAAAGTTATAAGCATCATGATATTAAATACTATTATTTCCTTTATTTACAAATACATTTAACAGTTTGTTAGTTATTTTATCTGCACTCAATACATTTAAACATTGAACACACACACAGTCAGTGTGGCAAGGTCTAAAAAAATTTTACAGCTAAATCTGGCATTAGACATGGCCAATAAATGCTAAAAATTATTTTTAAAAAATTCTAAAATAATGCTAAAATTTTTTTTAAGATTTTTGTCAAAATTTTTTAACAGTATAAAATTTTAATCGAAACTAATGGCGATTTCTTTTCTGAGAAATATGTTGCATAAATGGTACATGCTCTATCTCTTTTGTGTAGAGCATGTACCATTTATGCAACATTTTTCTCAGAAAAGAAATCGCCATAAATACATTTCAGTGACAATTTTGTAACGAAATTTATATAAATGTTTATATCAATATGAATTGAATATGTGAAGAAACATCAAAATACGAGGGCGAATCAATAAGTCCGTGACTTTTCGAGCTTCCCTCGTAGTTTTATGAAATGCAACGCTGCTCCCATCAAGTACCACCTGTTAGTAGACAACTGTCAAGTTTTGAGCAAGTTCCGTCATTTACTTTGTGTTTAACAGCTGTCCAAAACATACAACCTCGTGGATTTTTTTAAAATTGGAAAAAAGTGAATTTCGAGTGCTCATTAAACATTATTTTTTGCGAAAAAAAAAGAATCAATCAAACCAAGGAAAAGCTTGATAAATACTATGGGGACTCTGCACCATCGATTTTAATGGTAAAAAAGTGGTTTACTGACTTTCGTTGTGGTCGTACAAGTACAAATTACGCTGAACGTTCTGGACGGCCAATTGATGTCAATACAACCGAAAATGTCGAAATGTGGTTTCGATTTTAAATGATCAGCTGGGTTTAAGAAAGCTGTCTGCAAGATGGCTGCCGCGTTTGCTCTCAATTGACCATAAACGTAATCGTGCGACAACTTCAAAGGATTGTTTGGAGTTGTTTAACCGCAATTCGAATGAGTTTTTTGGGCGTTTTGTAACGGTGGATGAAACGTGGATCCATTACAACACTCCGGAGACCAAGCAGCAGTCTAAACAAAGGGTTTCTCCGGCTGAACCGGCTCCGAAGAAGGCCAAGGTAAGTTTGTCGGCCAATAAGGTGATGGCAACAGTTTTTTGGGATGCACGCGAGATAATCCACATCGATTACCTTCAAAAGGGAAAAAACAATAAACGGCGAATATTATGCCAACTTATTGGACCGATTTGACGAGGATTTTTATTAATTTTTTCTCAAGATAATGCACGGGTGCACACGTGTGCAGTCTCAATGGCAAAATTATATGCATTGGGCTACGAATTGGTACCCCATCTGTCATATTCTCCGGATTTAGCCACCAGTGACTATTTCCTATTTCCGAAGCCAAAGAAATGACTCGATGGAAACAGATTTAGCTCCAACGATGAAATTATTTGTCAAACAAATGCCTATTTTATTGACGTCGAAAAATCCTATTTTTTTGGAGGGATACACAAATTGGAGAAACGTTGGAGTAAGTGTATTGAGCTAAAAGCAGATTATGTAGAAAAAAAAATTTTTTTTTTTGTAAAAAAAACTTTGTTTCATTTAAAAAGTCACGGACTTATTGATCCGCCCTCGTAGGTCGGTTAATTACTAAGTAAAAGCGCAAAAAGAGTGAGTACGAAATTTAAAAGTATTTAAGTATGAGTATCAGTGTGACAATTTTAGACTTTTGGCAATTAAATTTAGCATTCAAAATTTTGACTTAGTTGCAAAACTTTTTTTAGCATTTCGGTATTTTATTTAGGATTTCTATAAAATGTTTTCAGCTTTTTTGCCGTTAACTGAACTTTTTTTTATAAACTTTTTTAAATTTTGACTACAAACAGTTGCACTTAAAAAGAAATCTCGTATAAAAATGGATAAGTTTTAACTTAAGAAACGCCTTACCTGTTTTGTCAAAAAAAAAAAAAATAACATTCAGGGAATCTTAAAAATGCCCTAATCATATAATAGAAATTTTATCAAAATTGAATTAAATGATCGCAAGATAAAAATTCTTTAGTGTAAATATTTGGACATTTCATGTTAATTCAAGGAAATATCTCAAACAAATTTGTGCAGTAAACTGCGAAAAAAAATTTGAAATCAGCTATTCTTAAACTTAAGGAAATAAACTGTGCCCATGTTCTGTAATTTTAGTGAGAACTTCTCGCATCGAAAACATGTAAAACAAAATATTCCATTGTTTCTCGAAAAGTGAGAAAAAAGTGTGTCTTTAACTCATGTCGAAAAGTATCAAAAGATTTTACATCGTGGCGTTATAAATGTCATAATATTCCACTCGAAGCCGATATGAAATTGCAGATGTTGAGAACGCCAGTCAAACATATCGTTGACGGCGGCCAAATTTGACTAAAATTGAAAAATTTTCAACGACGGCTGCGAAAATGCAACCGCCGACTATACCAAAAACTGTAAAGTGCGACTTTAATGTTTGTTGATTACAAAGTTGCTTTGAAAACATTCGTATATTTTTCAAAAATGGTAAAAGCAAAATAATTAAACAATGAAAAAATCTGCCAAGAACAAAATACTTATCTCTTTCGTGTTAATATTCATTGCGTTTTGCATTTTTAATTTATTTTTTAGTGTTGAAATTTTTTCTCACCCCGTTTATATGCGTGAGTTTATTTGACAGTTCAAAGTGGGAACTTTCTCATAAATATTTTACAGACACACTTTCTCAATATATTGGCGAGAAATTTCCTTACGTGACAATTATTACTCGCCAAAAATTTTACAGACGCAGTTAAGTGAGAAAAACAGCTGTTTGTTTCAATATATGTCATTTTTGTTTCATTTCTCACATTTCAATCGAAAAGTTTCCCGCCGCGGGAGTTACAGAACATGGGCACTGATATAAAATTTTTTTATAGAATCTTTTTAATCAGAGCAAAGCATAGAAATAAAATCGATGGTATTTTGCTTACGTTAAGGGTATTGCAGGGCGCCTTAATTTGTTAAAATATTTTCAATTTTTTCAATTTTGTTTAAAATGAGTTCCTAAGACTTATGAAGCTTTTAATAAAATTTAATACTGTAAATAAATTGTTAGCAAAAATCTTGAAAAAACTTCGGCATTTACTAAAAACATTTTTAACATTTTCTGGCCTTGCCTAGTACAAGATTTAGCTGTAAACAATTTTAAAATCTGGTCAAACTGGTAAGTCTGCCAACAGTTCCTGGGAGTTATCTTAATGACTTCAGGTGAAGTACACAATCTCTCACCGTGTAGAATAATTTTTAGCGTTAACATACTTTAGCAAACCCTTGGGCTGCACATTAGACCCTTTGGGCCGCTTATGGCTTTTACATAATAATAATAATAGTATAAAAACTTAAAATGTTCAGTAGTGGCATTCAGGTGCGAACTTAGTTATTTCATTTGGTAGTGTGCCAGTTTTTTTGTTTATTGTTATGGGCGAGAATGGGGGATTTTTCAGTCAAATTTTAAATATCGTGTGGCACTAAATTTCAAAATGGGTTTTCGTATTCAACGAATATTGCCGCAGATTTTCGTTTTCGTATTCGCGAATATTAAAAATTGATACCCGCAACATCACCTAATAAAAGGTATTTTTTATACCCTCATTCACCACTAGTGGTCTAAAAGGTCTTTTTTATACCCTCCACCACCACTAGTGGTGAATGAGGGTATACTAAGTTTTTCATTCCATGTGAAACTTTTTTATTATGCATCCAAGACCACATAAAGTATATATATTCTGGCACCTTGAGTAATTCTAAGTCGTTTTAGCCATGCCCGTCTGTCTGTCGCTTGGGATTGAAATCCAGCAATATCGGTTCAATCGAATCGGAAATAATTGATAATTTTCTTAAAAAAAAAATAAAGTAACATAAATGGTGTTATAAAGCACGGATTGACATAAGATTCTGCACAAATACGTTCTATATGACTAGATAATCACGTTGTAAAATTTCGTAAATTTCAGTCCATAATTTACCATAAGCTCTACTCTCGAAAACAGTTTATTACACAAAAAAAAGTGTTTTATCAATTAAAAAAATGGTTTAAAAAGTATTTACATGTAATTAATGTGATAATTGAATCAATTATTTTTTAGTTGAAAGAAAATTAAAAATTTAATTTTGATATAATTAAAATTTTTTAGTTGTTTTGAAATAAATGTTCAATTAAAATTTTAATTAAATAACAAAAAATCTTAATTGACTTTTTTCGTTTAAAATAAATCAATTTCAGCATGTAGAATTGTTGTTGGGAATTGTCAATATTTATTTAAATAAATTAACACATTATTTGAAATTTTTTGGTAACTTTTTTAATTAAAATTAAAAATATCATGAAAATATTTTTTCAAAATTTTAAAACTTTTCGTAATCAATAAAATCATTTTGGTAATAGGTGCAAAATCAACAACTTGTTTGCTTGATATTATGAATTGGAATAAATTTGGTTATTGGAGAAATTTAATAATTTTTTCTGTGTATGCCTTAAACCGTAATAAATAATGCTATCATTATACAAATTGGTACGTCCTGGTTTAATAGGATTAAAAATTACACTGTGAAATTTCGTGAAGATCGGTCCATAATTTACCATATGCCCCATATAAAGACTTATTTCGGAAAACAGTTTAGTAGGCCTAAAACCGATGCTATTGTAATACAATTTAATACTTCACAGTTTTATAGGACTAGAAATCACACTAATAAATTGTGTGACGATTGTTCCATAATTTTCCATAGGCTCCATATAGAGCCCACTCTGGGAAATTATAATTTAATATGCCTAAAACCGTAGCAGACGTAGATATTGCGGTAAAATTTTAGCTTCATATGGATAGAAAAAGTGTCATACGACTAATAATTTACCTTTAGATTCTAAATCAAGTAGCCTTCTGAAATTCACTGTAAATGCAAAACTATGTTCACTTGTGTATAAAAATTTATTCTAAAATATGTTTTTAATGCCAGAAATCCCTCTACAGAATTTTGGGATGATTGGTCCATAATTCACCATGTCTCCAATATAAATTTCCCTCCTGAAAATTATTTTAGTTCGGCTGATACTGTTACGAGTTATTATATTTTACTCAAGCTAGTTCAAATTTCTAAAAAGAAAAGCCTAAAACTTTCTGATTGTCGGTCAATAATTTAATATAGTAATAAAGAGATATCATATAGAGCCCGCTACTGAAATATTCGAACTGTCGGTGGAGGGTATCAATGATTCGATACATCCGAATATAGCATTCTGACTTGTTGTTCTTTATTAACGCCGGTTTCTTCCATTTTTGAAGGCATTTAAAATGCAGCTTTTTCGGAAAATTTTCAAGTAAAATTGAATTCATTTTAAAAGAGTTGTATTGAAATTATTAATTTATCTTCGGCACAACATCTATTAAACCAAACTTCTTCGAAAGACGATTTAAGGCCTGAATGGAATAAAATTAAGGTGTCTTTATTATTTTCTGAACTTCTGTTGAAAAAATTAAATACCAGCAGTATTAGAATAATATTTGTAATTTGTGTTTTAATAATTTATCATTCATAAACTTATGGGCAGAAGGTATTATTGTTAAAATTAAACTTTAAAATGTACAATTCCAGTATCTATCCTTGTCACTTGTTTGGCTAAAGCTGTCTGCTTATAAGTATTTGCATGTGTGCGTCTGTGTCTGTGCTTATTAGATAATATATACAAGTATGTGTAAATTTTACCCAAAGCTATCATTTGTTCATATTGTCAGGATATTTGCAGACTGGTTACTTTTTCTGTTGCTCCTTTTTCAACACGACCTATTCTATTGTAAAGCTAATTTTTAGACAAAAAAAAAATTATTTAAAATTTAGGCAAAAAGTAGAAAATAAAATTTTCATACAAACTATACATAAGGGAGTTATTTAAAGAATTTGTTTTGGGGTTAAAATTGCTGAAAATTTGTTTTACATACAGAGCGTATGAGTAATATTTGTTTAAGAAAATTTTAGGTTTGATTTTTCTATAAAATAACGGAAATAAAAAAATTTTGTTTTTAATATATTTTATTTTGTATTAAAGGAAATCTAACACCCAATTTTCACGATGATTTAAAAGACATGTCTTTTTTGTATTTCTTTTTTAAAGAAACTTCCAAAAACTTGGGTAATTTTCACCATGTTTCTTTTCTTTGCAGTCAGAGCTGATTTTTTCTTAGTTTCTTATTCGTAACAATGTTTAAAATTTCGTTATTCCACATAATTTTGATATATTTTGAATTTTTTTTAATTAAAATTTTTTATATTTTTATATTTTAATAAGCACATGTCATTTTGAAATAAGAATAAAACAGAAATTAAAAAACACAAATAAGTGCAAAGAGGAATGTCAAAAAAGAAACACAGAAATACGATTCATGTCTTTTTTTCTACCCTGCTTACTTCTCTACCCCGCTCACTATCAAACAAAAAAAGACATGATTTTAAAATAGGGGAAAAAATCATCGTGAAAATTGGGTGTAAGTTACCGTAAATTTTTTTAAAACAGAATTTTTGTGTTTTTTATACCCTCCACCATTACTAGTGGTGAATGAGGGTATACCCAACAAACCATTCCACAAGCAAAAGGTAAATGAGTTATAGAATAAGCTTATCATAAAAGATTGCCTACACCATGGCAATAGATATGATTGAAAATTACTTACCCTCGCTATAGTTTTGTAAGTGTTTTTGAGAATGATATCCCGTTATTTTCCGCGTGCCTAAATTTTGTATTATTACTTAAAGTTTTCAGACTTTGACTTTGTTCGAAGATTGAAGTGTTTTAATGTGATTTAAGCAGTGCATATCTTGTGGCGTTGCCAATAGCCATTGCTGCTAGAGCTTTTAGTTTTAAGATTTATTGTAATTTTAATTATAATAAATATGAAATAAATAAATAAATAAATAAAACGCAATATGAATTCCTTAGAAAACAGCAAAAAAATTATAAAATATTTTTGACTTTGTTTTTGCTTTCAATGTAATTTTTTGTCGTTGCTTTGCGTTTTACCCAATTAGGGCCTAATTGTTTAAAATTACACAATTCAAAAGGGTCTTTATCCATTTGCACAAATGGCAATTTTAGCATTATCATGAAAACCCTTTATATGTATGTATTTTTCTAATAAAAGTAATAAATTGTTTAATTATTTTCTTTGTTAAAATTTTATTTAATTTAAAAACGAATAAAATTTTGCTTGCTTTTTAAATTGTATAAATGCCTCAGATAATTTTTTAAAAGAAAAACGATTGAAAAATACATTTTTAGTTTTTCTACAAAAAAAAAGGAAAAATTTCTCCTGCTGCCAAAAATTTGTTTAATGAACATTTTATTTGAAGTCCACAAAAAATATTTTTCAGCAAAGGCATTTTTTGCCAGGTAAAAATAAATGAAAAAGTTTAACAACTAATAAAATTATTTTTTTGTTATAAAATTCAATTGAATAAAATGAAGTGAATAAATGCTTCAAAAATATTGATGTATTCGTATTTATTTACACAAAAAAGAACATTTACATTAACAAACAAACAGAAATAAATCCCAGCGGTAGATATTAAGAGAACTCTAGAGGAATGGCTTTTTGAAGGCCTCTATACTCTTTACTAAAAGATTCGTCTCTTATGATATCCTGCCTTCAGAATGTATACATCGATACCTTCCCATAAGAATGTATTAAGCGACATTTCTAAAATTGTGTAGAAAACGTCTCATTTAGTTATTTATTTGTGTATTTTATTGAAAGGAATATATTTGGAAAGCGATTTTCAGAATACAAAACTTGACATCATTCCAAAACCAAAATTTTAATCAGATAAAAAGTTTTTGTCGCTTAGTACATTTTCGTGGTCAAGACATTGGCGCTTGATACAATAGTAAATGGCGCTTAAAACATTGACATGGACACAAAAAAAAAAAGGTTTGAAATAAATTGTGTCGTTTAATTCATTTTTTATTTTTTCTTTAAACAATAAAATAAATAAAAATCTCTATAAAAAGAAACAAAACATTTATTTCAAAACAAAAAATCAAATACGGAAATTTTAAGATTATTAATAATCATTTTGATTGTCAGACAAATCATCTTCTTCGTCTGTCTCTGCCAATTCGTCTTCTTTCTCACTAAATGTATTTTTTATAATATCCTCGTATTCTTGTATGTATCGTTTCATAGAAAAATTATTTAAACTCAAAGACAATCATAATCTGGAGTGTTATAAGCGACAAAAATGGATCAAGTTCTAGTTGGATGAGTGTGCTTAACGACAATTTCGGTTAAACTAAGCGACATCTAACAAAAATTTTGTGTGGACTTTTTTTTTGCTTACGACAATTAAATTTTTAAAAATCTGGCTAAGCATAATTTCTTTGGCGGATAATACAAATTTCAGGGAGCAACATTATTCCAGTGAGAAAACTTGACGGTTGATACAATTTTATTTTCTCTCTAGTTTCCTTTGCATCCATGATAGGGCAGCGAAAACTAGGCCAAAATGTGGCGCTTAACTTCTACTATAGTTCCACATCAAAAAGTCATTTTCGAAAAAAAAGTGCCGCTTAATACATTCTTATGGGAAGGTATCGACATTTATTTTAAAAATAACCTTCCAAGATACTCGTAACAAAACAAATTCACAACTTCCTTCTTTACGAAGAGAGAAACGAAGTTGTTCAGCTTTTATTTTTGTTCTTTGTGACAGTCGTTACTCCCTTCTTTGGATAGAGAAAGACATTGTTCAATTTTTTTATACTTTTTTGGCTAGTTATTATTACATAAACGAATGCTTTGAGGATCATCTGTTCCATGTTGCTAACCAAGCTTATGTATAATTAACTAATCTTATATTAACGTGAGTCTTTCGCAGCTGATACGTAAAAACAGGGACAATTTTTAATATTATCAGGTGCATTCGTAACATAACACGAATGCACCTGATAATATTAAAAATTGTCCCTGTTTTTACGTATCAGCTGCGAAATACTTTTATGTTTTATTATTTTTATTGATAAATCGACGTACATGAAGCTTCTTATATTTTTTATACAAAATGCACAAATAACAAACGCTGAAATTTATTACTGTTTTCTGTTTTCCCTTTAATGCATTTTAACACGATTACGAGTTTTTAGTAACTACCAACGATTGAAGTCGACCTCAACATTCTTCATATTCCCTTTTAAAAGTCCTTGGTCTAAAAGCATTTTAAGATTCCCGTTAGAAGAAGGGAGTGTGGAAAGCCTGTTTCCAATGGCATCTGTACCGAAAATTTTCAATGCATAGAAAACATTTTCAGTATTTTTTAACCCTGAAAGGTAAGTCTTCATTTTAATACAATAAAGTTACTCTTCGTCTTCATCGAATTGACGAACTTTTAAAAAAAATTCTAGCGAACAATTTTCAAAGTAAAAATCAACAAAAAATTTTTAGTTAAGCATTTTATTAAATAATAGAATTAAATATCGCATTAAACATAAAAGTTTTTCCTCTCTTTAAAAATTTGATACGAACTTTTACTCGTTTTTGTGTTTTACAATTTATTATTTATTTAAAGCTTTCGTCATCAGCTATTGATGTAGAAAAAAATGAGCGTAATTTCATAACAAAAAAAAAAACTTATATGAAAAAGTGTAAATTAGCTTCGACGAACAGTTACCATCTAAGGTTAAACAAATTGATTTAAAAGTATTTCAATATTTAATGTGATAATTGAATCCATTAATTTTTTTAGTTAAAAAAAATCAAAAATATATATTTGATTTAATTAACATTTTAGTTGTTTTAAAATAAAAATTTAATTAAAATATTAATTAAATAACCAAAAATATTAATTGATTTTTTCGCTTAATATAAAAAATTTTTACTGGTAAACGGAAAAAATTATCAGTAGTTTTTAATCAATTAAAAAGTATTTCAATTTAATTAATTTTTTCGATAATTGAATCAATTATTTTTTAATTGGAAGAAAATCAAAAATTTAATTTTGATTTAATGAACATTTTAGTTACTTTGAAATAAATTTTCAATAAATATATTAATTAAATAACCAAAAATTTTAATCGAATTTTTTCGCTTAAAATTTAATAGCTTAAACCTGTAGAATTGTTGTTGGGAATTGCCATAACCTGAGCTATATTTAATGAAATCAATTAATACATTGATTGAAACGGCAAAGTTTTTTGATCACTTTTTTAATTAACTGCCTGCCACCCCCACAATATCGACAAGAACATTTTTTTCGCATTTTTATATTGAAAACAAAAATACAAAACTCAAATTTGTTTTTGTTTACAATATAAATTTACGAAGGAAATGTTCTTGTCGACATTGTGGGCCAGGCCTTTAATTTAAAATATCATTTATTAAAAAAAAATTCACAATTTTAAATTTTTAAAAGTTTTAGTAATCAATAGGTGTGTTTATTTAAAGAAAATTTTTGCTTTTTTCAATAATTGTTACTAGTAAGTGTTCACGTACTTGAAAAACTTGCAAGGAGACAGTGGAAATAGAGCATAAAAATTTGAGAGACAAAAAATTTGTTGAAAATTTCTGATAGTAAACTTTGTACTAGCAAGAATTATTCAGCCAGCTGTTTCATTTTTTTGTTTACAAAACAAAAAAAATTTTCACAATTTTTAAATTAAAAGATTTTCAATAAAATACGATATTTATTTTTCTAAAATTTAAGAACAATATTCTTGCGCAAATAGTTGAAATCAATTAAATTTATTTAGAAATAATCTCGTATGTTCCAGCTGAATATTGTCAATATACCTAACGTGCTAGTTTTTGCTGGTAAAGCGTTCATTTAGTTTTTAATTTTTTTGAGTATTATTGAGAAAAATTTTGTTAGTTTTATATTTAGGCCCTAATCATGTAAAACGCAACGCAACGCCAAAAAATTATATTGAAAGCAAAAACAATGTCATAAATATTTTGTAAGTTTGTTGTTGATTTCTACAGAAATTCACATTTCGTTTTAAAATTTCAAACGCTGCATAGCTTAAGGCGTTGAAAGTTTTAAAACGGTTCATGAATTTCTGTAGAAGGCAGCAACAATATTACAAAATACATATGTTTTTGCTTTCAAAGTAATCCTTTGGCGTTGCGTTTTACATGATTATGGCCCTACTCTCTCGTTGCAAGTTTCTACTAGTAAAGTAAATGAACACATCTAATATAATCAATAGGAATTGTTGTTTGGAATTGTCATATTTAATTACATCAAATTACACATTGCTTGAAATGGCAAAGTTTTTTGAACATTTTTTTAATTAATATCAAAAATATCATTTATTGAAAAATATATTCACAATTTTAAATTTTTAGTAATCAATAATATGATTTTAGAAATAGGTGCAAAATCAAAAAATTGTTTGCTGGTTTATATGAATTTGGTGATTAGAAAAATGGTTTTATTTTTTCCGTGATTGCAAAAAATAAATATGTTTGAAATGCGGCGAGAAGTAATTGTGTCTGCTAAATAAGGCTTTCTATTAGGCCTCTTTACTCAGTCTTTTTACCGCTGGGCTATGCCGAAGTGTTTACATTCCCAAGCACATTTGTATAAACATACAAACCCTCTTACCAATAGAGTGTTTATGACAATACAAACAAAATACAAAGAGATGTACATTTCAACAATAAATCTGACATTTTAATGAGTTTTACTTGGTTTTCTTGGAAAAAAGCTTTTGAAAACTTTTACAGATTTCTGTAAAATCAATAGAACAAAAACTAACAACAACAACAACAACAACAACTTGCAAAAGGAAAGGAATGTTTTAAAAAGAAATTTTCTATTATAATTTTTTTTTATCTTTTAAGAATTGATTGGTAATTAAAGTAGTAGATTTTCTGTAATAAAATCTTTGAAGTAAATATGTAACTAAATATGAAAAATATAAAATTGTGTGCCACAACAATTATTGAAGTGACAATTGAATAAGAAATTTTATTTTCAAATATGACAAATAAGTTTTTACGAAATGTATGCATACATACATACATTCATACATAGATAAACTTTACATAGATTTTCTGGTTAAGCAAATAAAAATGATATTAAAAAATAAATTTTGACTACACTGAACCAAAAAGGTATGTGGAGACAACGAAAATTTACGTTAAGCTAACGAAAAACTTATTAATTATCGTCTTATTTATTTTTTTCGTTGTGACAATGATTGACTGTTTCAATAATTTTTTTTTAATAATTTAAAAAACTATTCGTTAATATAACGAAAAGTACATCAATTCGATGAACAAAATTCGTCAATATTATGTTCTGTAAATTAATAATGTAACTATTATAGTTTAATGAACTTTTTCGTTCATTCTGTTAACCTTTTAGTTAATTCAACGAATAAATATGTTTTGCAAATTTTTTGACTCAACGAACATAGTACATTGTATCAATGAATTATTTTCTCCCCTCGCAATTTTATCTAAGTTGTCATCTGTAGTATTGGGCGATGGTATTTACAGGCATAGTTCTGTATTGCTCCTGGAATTTTTGTTGTTTTTTTTTTAATATCAACTAAGATGGCTTCTTTCGATGTATCATTAATAAGTGTATTAAGCAGGATCTTGTGTTGTCGAAGTTTAAAATCTTCTAAAAATAAATGGGGGTACGATGTTGAGGCCAGAGAAGAAGGAAGAATTTGTTGACAACAAATTCTTTTCCAATGCTTTCTCTTCATTCTTTAAAACGGCACTCGCAATTTATATGTGTTCAAAAATCAAAAGGTCTTCTCAATTGATGGCTTTCAATAACTTTTAATGCTTCTTTATCCACTTCTTTCTCTTAAATATATACAAGAATTTTAGAGAATTTTATTTTACACAGATAAAAAATCATTTTACTTCATATAATTTAATATAAAAATGCGCTTCTTCACTTTTATTTAATTTGAGAAAGTGTTTGTAATTGACACGACAATATTTTTAATTTTACACTACACTTTTGTATTTGATTAAATAAAATCTTAAAAAGAACAAGTTCTAACAGAGTAATAACAAGATATGGCAAAAAAAAATGATAAACTTGCACGGTTTTAAAACCCAACTTAACAAACGTTTCGTTACCCCATGAATCTTTTTTGACTTCAACGTACGAGTTCGTTGAGCCAACAAATCAATTGTAAGTTTTATGCGTGGGAATAATATTTAATGAGGTCTCGTTAGCTGCACGAAAACTTTAGTTATTAATTTAAACGTACGGGTTTGGTACGACAGCCCACAGTTCTCGTAGAATTTACGCGCATTTTTGCTAAAAAAAAAAAAAAAAACAATTGTTTCATCTCTTATTAGCCCAACGAACACTTTTTTAATTTTTAAGTACAAGTTCTGTGGAACAACGAATAGTTTACGCGCCTTTGTGTTAATAAGACTTAATAAATGTTTCGTCATCTCAACGAACATTTTATTTACTTTAATGTAATTTTTCAATTTGTTCGTTAAGATTATGAACAGTTTTTGGTTCAGTGCATGTATTGAAAATCGAAATCTTCGCTTTTCCTGAATTCAAAAGTAGTTTGGTAGAGGAAATTTGTCTACAAAGCATGAGGTATATAAAAGCCAATATTTTTATGATCTCCACATAGAAAACAATAAAAATTGATTTCAATTAAAAAATTTATGATATTAATAAAAAAAGTAATTAAATTTGCACCAGTAAACAAATTAAAAGTGATTAAACGCTTGATTAAACGCTTAATTCACTTGATTAAATTTTTAATTAAAACTGATTTTATTTTTGATTAACGCTTTGGTGCTACGCCTTGGAGAATTTTTTCTGTGTAAGCACAGTATTGTTTTAAAAGTTTGGTCGATTTCAATCGAAATCAACGTTTTCCATATCATGGCCGTTTGTGTTTGTGCAAAAGTTAAAATAATTAGAAATCAACCAGATGAACCTAAAATTTTTAAAATGACATTCAAGCCATATTCACAATGAAAACAATATTTTCACTGGAATTTTTCAAAAAGAGCAAGGATTTTTTAAAAAGACACACATTTTCATTATATAAAAAACATTGGCAAATTTGCTCCAAAAATGTTACGTATAAATTATAATTTTTTTTTTTGTCATTATTGTGAAATTTTGCATATGAAACTTATTATAAACGTCATTGTAAAACATGTCAAATTGGCGTTGTGGTATGCTCCCCTCTAACCTTTTGTTCAAAAACTGATAGAAAAATATATGACATTCTTTGAGAAAAAATGACACAGAAAAAAATGAAAATATTTTTCTTCGATTGTAAATGAAGCTCAAGGTAAACAAATTAAACATGTTTCTATATATTGATAAAATTTCATAATAAAGTGCTATCGTAATAAACCAGTGTGCTATACTTTTTTCAGTATACTTTGGCGCAAGGCGAATTCATACAAGGTGGTCTTATATTGAAAACGGATAGAACACTTTAAAATACTTTAACGTTGTGTCAAAATAAAAAAAAAAACACTATAGCACAGTGATGGAAAATTGAAAATTTTATATGGTACTGGACCACCAAGCAAAAGAGTACTTTTTTCAACCTTTTGGTACATTTTTCAAACATATTTTTTTATTTTTTTTTTTTTGGAAAAGAAACTTAAAAATAAAAAACTAAAATACATAATTTTTTCCCCATATCTCAGCCATTTATGGACCGAGCTGCTCAATTTCAACAGCAAAATTCTGATGAGGATATCTGACATTAAAATAATCAACAAGCTGTATTGCCATAACCTTTTAATAAGAATTTTCCAAAACTTTAAAAAAATTATGATAAAATCTGCTAAATCGTAAAATGAAGAAAATCGGCTAAGATTAAAACAAAAAAAAATTTTTAAATTTGCTTACAATATGATAATCTTCTGAATTTTTATAAAAAAAATTATGCTAAATATTTGAATCAATAAAAATGAATTTAAGTTTTCTTGGGGTTAATTGAACTGTTTATGGGTTTTAAACCAAGTTTTAATTTTTTTAATCAGGCTTTTAAGTTCGTCGAATTAAATTTTCATTAAATTATACTAATGAAGAAAGGAATTTCACAACACAAAATGAGTTAAAATTTTATTGATCTTTTATTATTTTTGACTGAGCTGGGGATCGAACTCGGGCCGAATTAACATGTTTCGAAAATAACCGCATTCTTTTCATCAGAGTTTTTGCAGTTTCACCCTTTTCGCCACTACGACGGATGTCAGTCTATAGTCAAACATCAATCTTTTAACCAACGCAATTTTTTGGTGGATCGAAATCCTCTGTAATTGATAATCAAGTTTTTAATTTATTTACGCCTCTTCCTTACTTGTGTTTTTTAGTACTTTTATCAAGAAAATACCAACGCTAAGTTTCTATGCAAAGAAGTATAACAAAAAGAGTACTAAAACGGACGTGGGGGTATCGTGGTATTTGTGGAAGGAAAAAGTACTGAAAATTGTACCATAGTACTGAATTTTCCATCACTGCTATAGCATACTAGTAAGCTGTATGTCAAAAAGATATGCTGTCTCATTTTATTTTGTTTTTATACCCTCCACCACCACTAGTGGTGAATACTAAGTTTGTCATTCCGTGTGAAACTTTTTTATTATACATCTAAGACCACAGGCCCTATGCTCCTTATAGGATCGATGGGAACATATATATATATATATATAAGACCACATAGAGTGTATATATACTGGCTGCTTGAGTAATTGTAAGTCGATTTAGCCATGTCAGGCTGTCAGTCCAGTCCGTCTGTTAAAAACACACTCACTTTTGAAAAACTCAAAAGAAAAAAAACAAATTTAGGGCCAAATCACTTGTGGCTTGGGATTGAAATCCAGCCAAATCAATTCAGAAGAACCAGCGCTTTGAATTAAAATGTTAACCCATCACCTTAAAAATTTAAAATTTTGTTACAAAAACTAACATAAGTCGTGGAATAATGCACGGAATGATAAAAGATTTTGCACAAATTCGTTTTATAAGACCGAAAATCACAATATTAAATTTCGTGAAGATCGGTCCATAATTTACCATATGCCCTATATAAAGACTACTCCCGGAAAAGAGTTTAGTCTATCTAATGACGTAATAAATAATACTATCATAATAAAATGGGTATGTCATTTTATTATATGACCAGAAATCACACTGTGAAATTTGGTGAAGATCGGTCCATAATTTACCATAGGCCCCATATAAACAGTTGAGCACGAATTTAAATGTATTCTAATTTATGTTTTTTAATATCAGAAATCACTCTACAGAATTTTGGGATGATTGGTCCATAATTTAGCAAGATTGGTCCAAGATCAATTTAGTTCGCCAAAAACTGTTACGAATCATGATATTTCACTCAAGCAAGCTCAAATTTGTAAAATGAAAAGCATAAAACATTCTGATTGTCGTTCAATAATTTTTAATAAAGATAAGTTTAATTAATATATGGGGGATTTCATGTCAAGTGACCCTACTTTTGAAATCGATGTCTTCCGATTTGGATAAAATTTGCGCAAAGGTTAGTCCTATTGGATATTAGTTAAGACACAAAACGCGACCTGAACTAACTTAAAGGAAAAGACCTAAGCTTTCATTTTAACAAAAAAAAAAATAAAAAAATTAATTTAAAAAAATTAAAAAAAAATTATTAAAGGATCTTATGTGATTAAGATTAAATTTTTTAGATTATTTATTATTTTGTTTTTATTATTTTATATTAATTTAATTATTATTGCAAATAAATAAAAAAAATTAATTTGTCAACATCTCTATAGAAAAAAAGTGATTTTATTCCTGGGATTAACATATTGTGGGTATTACAGTATCGAGGGTATGAAATGCTAGATAGGTATGTTATATACCGTCGGAAAGGTTAATTTGTCTAGTTTCTCAGCATAAGTTTTATATATATATGTATATAAAATAGTGCATATGCTAAAAATTTAAAAATCCTCGTCTTGACTTAGAAATTATTTTTTTTATACATAACGCACTCGAGGCCCAAATAGCGACCAGAGTTAACTTAAAGAAAAAGACCTAAGCTTTCTTTTGAGCAAAAAAAAAAATACCCTTCGAAAATTACGCTTCGAAAAAAATAAAAAATAAGTTTTAAATTTAAAAAAAAAAACATTTAAAAAAGACAAAACAATTTTTTTTCGAAAGCTTGAAGAAATAGCTACATATTTTACTAACACCAATAGATAATAAGTTACATGGATGAGAAAGAACACCTGTTTGGCCAAATTGTCAAATTTTGACCCCCTCTAACTCAAAAACTTTTGGACCGATCTTGTTGAAAATTTGTGTCTAAACTACTATCCAATGGGACTAACCTTGGTGCAAATGTCATCCAAATCGGAAGACATCGATTTCAAAAGTTGGGTCACTTGACATGAAATCCCCCATATATAAATATAGAGCCCACTCCTGTAATATTCGAACGATATTTTGATATCTTAAATTGTTTGTTTGAAATGTAATAATTTAAAAACGTTTTAAATTTTATAATTTTAAGTGAAAGCTATAGGATTTATGAAAGATTCCGTAGAACCACCAGAACGATATACCATTTTGACATAAGGATAGTTATCAGCTGCCGCTTATGTAGCAAGCCACTAAGGCTTTGGCAAGTAACCGTGCACAGACTTATACCAAAACAACGTTCATAAATTATGGAAATTTTTTTCAAAACTTCGGTCTCTGTTCGCCAAACTTATAGAGCACTTCCTCAAGTTTATGGTGCGCATTATCGTCCATTTGAGCAGCTAATACGCAATACTCTGGATCGATTCATGGTCATATTTACTCAACATAAGATACCGTTTTTGTTGCACTGTCTTAGCTTATTAAGAATCTATCTATATCTCCTGATTTAGATTAATTTCATTCACGGAGGCCATATGCCAGTAATAATTTTTCAAAATTAAACGGCCATTGAATCTGCGATCTTATAAAGCCTAAATTTTGGTTATTCCATTGAATTTGTTATGTTTTATTTTTAAAAAAAGTTATATGCCTCTAAACAAATATCCCTTAGTTATGTTTAAATAATTTCTTACAAATGAGCCAAAATATTGCAAAAACATGAGTTAACATCTATGTATGTAATTCGCACCAGTCGCTGATATTAATCATAGAGTTTTTAAGGCTTTTAGAATGTCTGGCATATTTATTGTGAGCAATATTTTTTATTTTAAATAGTATCAATGTAAATTTTAGTTCAGTTTAAAACAAATACAGTTCTAGTTCAGTTCAAGCTTATGCCTAGTTCTAGCTGAGATCTAGTTCAGTTCTAGTACTGTTCTAGTTCTGTTCTAGTTCTGTTCTAGTTCTGTTCTAGTTCTGTTCTAGTTCTTTTCTAGTTCTGTTCTAGTTCTGTTCTAGTTCTGTTCTAGTTCTGTTCTAATTCTGTTCTAGTTCTGTTCTAGTTCTGTTCTAGTTCTGTCGTAGTTCTGTTTTAGCTCTGTTCTAGTTCTGTTCTAGTTCTGTTCTAGTTCTGTTCTAGTTCTGTTCTAGTTCTGTTCTAGTTCAGTTCTAGTTCTGTTCTAGTTCTGTTCTAGTTCTGTTCTAGTTCTGTTCTAGTTCTGTTTTAGTTCTGTTCTAGTTATGTTCTAATTCTGTTATAGTTATGTCGTAGTTCTGTTTTAGTTCTGTTCTAGTTCTGTTCTAGTTCTGTTCTAGTTCTGTTCTAGTTCTGTTCTAGTTCTAGTTCTGTTTAAGTTCTGTTTTAGTTCTGTTCTAGTTATGTTCTAGTTCTGTTCTAGCTCTGGTCTAGTTCTGTTCTAGTTTTGCTCTAGTTTAGTTCTAGTTCAATTCTAGTTCAGATCTAATTCATTTGTTCAACTTTTTCTAAGATTTATTTTAGAATCATTGCTTTTTGAAAAATGTTTTTTTGCATTTTTAATAGATATTTTCATTTTGCCTAGCAAATTTTATGTGGTTTTAATTAACAATGAAATTTAATTAAAAGGTTTTAATACTTAAAAACAAAATTGTAACAAAATACATGCGTAGACACATGTATCATACAAACAAGTGCAGATACATATATTATAGATACGTACATGGACAAGTATGTGTAAAGTAGTTTATAATGAAATGGAACTAAATTTTAAAGGAAACCACAAAAAGATACAAAAACAGTATGTGATTACAGGTACGAGGTTTAAATCTAAATAACCAGCAAATTGTTGAAATATTTTGGGAATGTATTTAATACTTTTCAAACTGCTTTCGTCATTTCTAATGTATTTTTCATGTAAATATGTTAATAAATAAATAAATTATACATTAAATTCTACACTATAATCGATTACCACTACTACATGTTTGTCATAAAATGTTATACATATGCAGGGTTTTTACCTCAAAACTAATACAAACATACTCATTCACATGTCTATATGCTCAAAAATGAACATGTCACTTTATTTGGCTGCATCTGTAGTAATGATGATGGTGATAGTGGCAGGCAGCAGCCGTATCATAATCATCGCCGTCATCCTCGACAGCCACACAAATAGTGGCAGTCAGTAGTTGAATCATATAAATTCTCTCCACTCATATTTTTGTGCACATACTTAAAAATAGATTAAAATACGTTGTAAATATTTAATAAATTACCATGAACATATTTTTTTCACAGGAAGAGAGATAGAGAGAAATGTAATAGAATCACTAAAATAATACAACCAGATAATTTACATATAAATTATGAAACAAATTTTGAAATATAACAAAAGCACCTTCATATACATACACACACACACACCCATGTGAACATAAAACTGCACATACTGTGATATGTTGCTAAAATGTATAAATGCAAAATATTTTATGGCGTTGGGGAGTTGGAAATGGAAGAAAATGCAATTTAAGTGATGTAATCAAAGTGTCATGAATACTAAAATGAGTAATAAAATTCATATTTTTTTTAACAAAAAATGAATACATATTTAAATTTTTTATGAAAAAATGCAAAGAAATTTATAAAACAGGTACGCGTTGTATTAATTAACTATACAATGTTATACGGTGCGTATGATTATTAACAATTATTAAAAATATATGAATTTCTAAGTCTACAATTCCACTTGAACTAGAACTGAACTAGAACTGAACTAAAACTGAACTAGAACGGAACTAGAACTGAACTAGAACTGAACTAGAACTGAACTAGAACTGAACTAGAACTGAACTAGAACTGAACTAGAACTGAACTAGAACTGAACTAGAACTGAACTACAACTGAACTAGAACTGAACTAGAACTGAACTAGAACTGAACTAGAACTGAGTTAGAACTGAGTTAGAACTGAACTAGAACTGAGCTACAGTGAAACTAGAACTTATTTTTATTTTATTTAGCTATTCATATTACAGTTGTAGCTTTAAAGCTTGTCTTCAGAGAGTACTAGTTGCTAATATTAATTTAATTTGAAATATTATTATGTGAGTATTATATAAAGAAAACCATTTGCTGTGGTGAAAAATTAAAAAATTAATAATAAATAATAAAATATTAATAATATATAAAATATAATATAAAGTAATAAATACTAAATTTTCAAAATAATAAATTAATACTTCAAAAGATGATTTTATAAATTGAAAACTAATTAGGTACCTTTTGATTAATAGGTTTATTTTCTTTGATTGAGGCTGGGTTTTTAAAATCTTAGTCAAACTAAGTTTAGTTTATCTAAAAATCGTTTTGTGCTGCCATTATCAAGTTCGAATTCAAACTGTTGACGGATAAGCTTAGTTTTGTTTAAAATGTTGGTCTTTATTGATATATTAAAAAAAAATTACATATCGCCGGAAAAATCCGAGTTTTATAGAACGTTAAACTAATCTTAAACTTAATCCACATCTCAAAAACCCGGCCTCAATGTTGTGAAAAAGTTAGTCTTTGAAAAAGTATTTGGCTATAGTTGATTAGAAGATAGCTTTTTCATTACCCTGCCTTAAACATGCAAGTAATTACTTGCTAGTAGTGTATATCGTTAGCTCAAATGCAAAAAGGCGTAACTAACAAAAATATAATTTCACAGGAAAAGCAAAAAATTTTCTAAAATGAAAACTATTAACATTTTTTACGAAGTTTTTTCTATCGTCAGAAAAACATGCAAACATGAAAAACAATATTCAAAGAAAACCATTTTAATATATTTTGCTGGGAAAAATGTGTAATTACGTCGTTTTGCATTTATTAAATAACCACACATGTCGTTACGTCTCTTTGTATATGGGTAATAAAAGCATAATTTTCGTTCTCAAAAGTCTAAAAGGTTTTCAAGACATGTAGTTTAATGGCATTCATAATAATCAATCAACAACTCGATTTTGAATTTTTTGTTAGTTACGCCTTTTTGCATTTTAGATAACGATATGTTTTTTTAACAAAAATGTCGAAGAAACAGCCGAATGTCTTGCAAGTAGCTTGAGTGTTTACACCCAACAACAACATTAGGAACACAACTGGAACGAACGACGAATTTCGCCCAACACGACGAATTTTTCCGTCAAAATTCGCTGAGTAAATTCGTCGTATGAAGCACAATAACGACGAATAACTAGCAGCTTTTATAATTGAGAAAGTTGATTGCTGTGTGTGCAAAGAAAGAGAATTAGTGTAACCATATAAAAAAAAATAATGCTTAAAAATTAAAACATAATCAAAAACAAAACAACTATTTTTATAGCAAAATACTTTGTATATTTATTTTAAATGTTATACAATAAAAAAAAAACAATTATTAAAGTAAAAAGTAACTTTATTTACTAAAATACTTCTAAACTAAAACCAAACATGGTAATCTGGTAGAAATAAATCTGTTGCAAAGTCGCCGCGTATGACGAATATCGGCGGACGCTATTATGGTGTGCATTTTTATATACACCAATGTGTTTTATTTTTGGCGACGAATATTCGCGGCCTAAAATGCGTCGTTCGTCCTAGTTGTGTTCCTAGCATTACTTCAATAAACGTTGCTTGCTATTGCCGCTATTAAACCTTTAACATAATATTTTTTCTCTTCTTATATATAAATCCTCTTTAAAAAACACTCACATAAATTGCATCCACTATTTGAATTTTTTTTTTTTTTTTGCTGTTGTCTGCCATTTTGTGTTCAGTGTCTCCTTAATATTTAAAATGCGTTCTGTAGTTTTAGTAGATACTAAAACAGGATATTTATTGTATATCTTTTTCTTTTATTAAGTAACAAAACCTTTAGCATTGTACATGCAACATGCACTATGAGGCATGCAACACTTACAACAAATATAACTATAAAATCAACACACGCTCTTATACACGTTTAAACATAAAGTAAAATGTATTGTGTTTATAAATTGTTATGTTTTCTATGTATGTTTTTTGTAATACTATTTGAAGTCTGTGTAGGTGTAAAAGCATTTATGGGCGTGTGCGTGTGTGTGCGCAGCGGGAAAAAGAAGGCGTACGGACGCCTTCTAGAAGGCCCCTGTACTCATTCTTTTGAATATACAAAGCCTGTTCACTCCATTCCATACTCATATATTTTTACACACGTTGTCTATCAGCGCAGGGGTTGCGGGTTCGCATCCCGCCATAGACTCTAGTCTCCTATAGACAAGTGTAGAGCTTCGCGGGATTATATATAAAAGTTCCCGTTGATCCTATAAGGAGCATAGGGGCTCAACAAAAGATCTCTTTTGTGATCTATCTGATGCCATATTCTCAGTTTCAGCCCAGTTTTTACCGGCCATCGCCTTCTATATCTGCCTTCTCCATGTATGTGCAGGGCTTCTCTTTCTACGGCTTCCTTGAGGGTTCTATTCAATTGCGTTTCGGTTAATGTCATCATGAGTTTTTCGAAGGGTGTGCCCAATCCAATTCCATTTTCGCCTCCGTATTTCAAGATCTATTGGGGTTGGCGATGAGATTACCCACAGTCTGGAGTTGGAAATGGTATTCGGCTAGAACATTTTAAGGGTTCTTCGCAAAAAATCTATTTACGAAAACTTGAATTGAGCCAATGTAGAGAGGGGCCGCATTCCAGGTTTCACATCCGTATAGCATAATTGACTTGATGTTTGAATTAAATCGTTTCATTTTCACATGTCGGGAAAGTGTTGTTGATCTTCACAAATTGCCAAGGCTTTAATTCTATTTGTGATATATGCACTAGACCCTCCAGATTTCGTCAGAATACTATCTAAATAGCAAAAAGAATCCACATCCACAATAATTCTTTCCTGAACTCTGAATTCTTTCCATATATCCGAATTGACCTGCAGCTGCTTGTTGTTCATATCTGTAAAACTATGTGATAACAGGCAGATTTCATCGTCAAAGTGAGTGTCCTCAAGTCGCGCTTACAAACCACTCTGTATTCCACGAGCTACAAGAGAAGCTCGTCTCATAGCTAAATCTAAGACGATGTTTAAAAGCATTGGTGACGCACCCTTGTTTTACACCTTTATTAATAGGTATGTTCCTACTAAAGCAGTTTTCATGCAGGATCCGATAACTAGATTCCTCGTATAGTACTTCAATAGGAGATATCAGCTTAACTTCATGTGGGAGTGTATCAAGTTCCTTCTCAAAATCTAAAAATATGAGGTTAAGTGGCGACCGCCATTCAACCGACTGTGTCACAATTACCAACAGGCTGTTAACTTGGTATATGCATGAATTATGAGCATGGAATCCTGCTTGTTCTAAGCACAGTTCGAGTGTTAGTTTGCATGAAAGCCTTTTTATTTTAATGCGTGCTATAACTTTGTAGGCCATACTGAGAAGTGTTATACCCCTCCAGTTTCCGCGATCTTTAAGATCGCCCATTTTGGGTGTATTTACGATGATACCTTCCTTAAGCTCTTTTGGCAACTCTTCGTTAGTCCAAAATTTTCTTATAATGGGTGGGTCTGCTTTCAGCAGCTGTGGAATGTGTATCTTATCTTTTATAAGAAAGAGCCAAGGCCTTCTATGAGGATTTCTTTAGCAGTAAGATAAAAATGGTAATTGAATCAAAAAAATGTTTAAGCCGGCCTTTAATAAGGCCTGTAGTAAAAAATTCTTCTCAGTTTTCCCGCTGAGCGTATGTACATCTGTGTTTTACGTGCAAGTGTATAAGTGTAATAATGCATTTAATAAGCTTTTATAATGGCACATTTGTTGTTGACATTGTTAGTTTTGTCGGTTCTTTTTATTTATATTTATTATTTTCTTTTTTACAACTTCTATTATTTTGTGATTTTTTTTTTTTTTTTATTGTTGTGTTTGATATTTTTTCTATTGTTATTGTCGTATGTTGTTAGAAACTTTTTGTATTTTACCTGAACATAAACAAAAAAGGGTTTTATATATTTGTGTGTGTGTGTGTGTACAAAGAGGTTAAATGAAGAAGAGAGAGAGAGAGAGAAAGGTGTTTCCTATTAAACACCTTTACAACCATAAACATGGTTTGACATAAACCAGGCAGTTGAACAGAAACAACAAGAACAACAGCAACAATAAGTTGTTGCATTATGGCAGGTTACGTGGCAATGTATTTAATTTCCTGAGTAGAAAACTTTTCTTTTGAAATGGAAAATATGATTAATGTTTTTTTTCTGCTATAATATATACATATATTTTTTATAGTTTGTCTTTTTCAGTTTAAAGAGAAAATAATGGAGGACAAAGGGGAATAAAGGATTTGGTAAATAGTTTATTTAGATGCGGGTTAAGGTTAGTTATTCTATTAGAGAAAGTTAAAAAAATATAATTTTAATGCTTCTTTTGCAAACAGGTTATAAAAAATTTCCGTTTACGAATGATGAAGGAAAATTATGATTTTTACTGTCTGTTTTTCAAACGAAAACAAAAATTTTTGTTGAAAAATTTATAATGAAAACAAAAACAAATTTGAGTTTTTTTTATTTTGGATGTTTCAGTATAAATACGCAAGCGAAATTTTTATTTTATTTTGAAAAACAGGCAGTAAATATTTAAAACAAAAAAAATTTTCAACAAGTTTCAGAAAAAAACCAACAACTGAAGTAAAGATCTTATTAATAGAAATTTTATCCAAAATGATAAACAGAAACTGGACTAAAATCTGAACAAAAAAAAATTATAACATCTAATCTTAGCTAGAACTGAACTGGACTTAAAACAAGAATCTAAGCTGGAATCGATATTAAAATCTCAATCTAACAAGACCCAATAAAAAATGAAGCTTTGCACGAAGCAGGTTTGTAAAGGAGAAACATAAAAGTTTCGCTTACCATATCGCTTACGGAAGACATGAATTTTATATGGCGAGTTCCCTCTTTGAACCAATACGTTTTTGACACAGAAAGCGCTTTATTCAGCGCAAATAAAAATTAGTGAACGTAACGATCAGCTTTGCACACTGAATTGCTTGTTATCGTTATTCCTTAATATGCTCCCTTACAAACCTGCTTCGTGGTAAGGGAATGTCGTGGTTCTTCAAATTTTATATATATTTTTTAAGCATTCGTTCACTTACGATACTGCATCTTCGTATGTCTTATCGCATAGCGCATAAATGTGTGCTTACTTTTTAAAATGTACCATTAGTGTTTCGCAAAATAAGGAAATTTTTTATTTGGGAATTTTAACTGTAATCGAAACTCAAACTAAAATCAGAAACTTAAGTCAAATCTAAGCAAATAATTAAAAAGAAACTGTACTAGAACCTAAACAGGAACCTAAAAAATAATCTAAGCTTTAGGTATCAGACCAAACCTTAGGTCTATTTTCTACTCTTCTTCTTTACTTCACTTTTGCTCTTTTTCCTCTTTTCTCCTTTACTGAAGGGATTCACAATGGTCCAAATTGTTCTCCGAGTGGATATGCGCCATTGGGCGAAACTTAAATTAATGCTTTACAACATTGAAAATATAATTCCGATTCGTTCAGTATTGACTGAAATAATTAGATATTAAATTGCTTTCGAATCGAGAAATTACTCGATCAGGACTGCCAGAATCAGGCCCCAGGGCTGTGGAATTTACCGTTATGATTTTACAGCAAAAAAAATAAAGACTTAAGTACAATTCACTGTTTGTTTACAAATTTTGTTACCACGACTGTCGCTTGCGTCTTTATTCGCTTTGATTTAATTCGTATTAGTGGCAAAATAGAAAAATATTACATTTTATATGAGTGCTTTTTTAAAATGGAGTTATGGAAACAAGTGGTGAGTGTTTTATTTTAAAAAATAGATAGAATTTCTACAAATTTTATATAATTTTCTGGTAATGAAAATTTTATTTCAGAGTTCGACCAAAATTGGTTTTGTTCCGTATAGTGATACTGATTCTTCTGGACAAAAGCAATGTTTACAAACACGTTCCAGTTCGGAATTTTCAGAGACATTAACCATAGAAGAGGAGACATGTGTGGCTAAACGGGGATACAAAAAGCAAAGAAAAACACCAAAGAGAATACAAAATAGGAAACAGCGTTTTACCAGTGTTCAACCGAATCCATGCACCAAAAAAATTATTAAATTTCTCCAATCACCAAATTTATTCCAAAATCATAATATCAAGCAAACAAGTTATTGATTTTGCACCTATTACCAAAATGATTATATTGATTACTAAAAATTATAAAATTTTAAAAAAATATTTTCAATAAATTATATTTTGAATTTTAATTAAAAAAGTGATCAAAAAACTTTTCTATTTCAAACAATGTGTTAATTCATTTAAATTAATATTGACAATTCCCAACAACAATTCTACATGTTTTAATTATTTTATTTTAAACGAAAAAAGGCAATTAAGATTTTTTGTTATTTAATCAAAATTTTAATTGAAATTTTATTTCAAAACCACTAAAATGTTAATTAAATCAAAATTAAATTTTTAATTTTATTTCAACTAAAAAAAATAATTGATTTTATTATCACATTAATTAAATTTAAATACTTTTTAAAACATTTTTTTAATTGATAAAACACTTTTTTCTGACTGTGCTTATAAAAAGTGTGGAAATTTTTGTAGTGATAAGGTCAGCGAGTCTTATCCGTGCTATGTTTCCTACTTCAATGAAAATGACTTTTACAACATTATGATCTGCATCTTTAAATCAAAATAGTTCTATAATGAAACTTAAGTATGGATATTGCGATGACTCCGAAATTAAAGAATATGATCTCAACTCTATTGCTCGATCAAGACATAACGCTGCTTTGATATAAAATGAACCCATCCGTTTATATGATAACTTTTTAAAAATTACTTCAAAAAAATTTAAAGATTTAAAAAAACACTTTGTGATAAAAACATAATTCCTGCAAAATTTCACAACGAATTTTTAAATTTGAAATACGATGAAACTATTAAAGATTCGCTACCTGAAACTGATCAGGAAGATATATAATAATTACTTTCAAGTTATTTCTTTTAAAACTTTTTTACGAATTCTGAAGTAATTTTCATTAATTTTGAAAACAAAAACCATAAAATTGTTTATAAAAACCAGTGGTTAATTTAACATTAGGGGGATTCACAAGGTGTGCTATCAAGTCATATCGTCATAATGTCCTAAATAATATTTTACAATTGTTTAAAAAAAAAATATTGTTCTGTTTCAAACAACGAGATGAATTATTTGAAAATTAAGCAATACTGACAACAAAAATTAAAGATGACGCAGATTGGCAGTAACGAAATGTCAAAACATGTAAAGAAAAAATTTTAAATTGGAAAATTTAACACAAGACAACTTCAGTTCAGTTACCAACCGTAATTGACCCATTAAAAATATTTACTTTAAACTTTTCACTCAAAGCTTACAAATAATAATTCTACTTACCGATTTTGAGGAGGAGCTTTTGCCTTTGTTGCCAGTTGCATGTTAAGATTTTCTGAACTTTTCGCGTTTGGAAATCTTTTATTGCTTTCTCTTCCTGCTATTGTCATCGGTGGTAGAGTGGCATATGGTTGTTGTCTATAATAATTGGGATAATCATGATATTGTGTAGCTCTAGCCTCTTCTGAATTTTGCTGATCATTATTAGGACCAGGAAAATCTTCTCCAAAGCCATCATAATACTGAGAATTAATCGGGGATTGATTATAGGGAAATGATTGTTGTCTGTAATAAGGTTGCTGTTGTTGCTGTCTATAATAAGATTGAGGTGGGGGTTGCCTGTAGAAGGGTTGAGGTGACTGTGAATCCTGTGGTAGCTGGTGCCTGTAATAAGACTGTCGTTCTTCTTGTTGTGATATTTGTTCTGGCTGACCAAGATAATCATCACTGCTTTCATAATCTTCATCTAGAGCTTTGCTATAAGGATCTTGTTCATCGTTGTCTTGTTTGGGAGGGACATCCGCCATTTGCCGGTATGCTATAGAGGGTTTGGTATCGGTTCTTGAATATACAACTACTGGACTTTGTTCTTCATAGTAGGACTCGGATTTAAGATCAGTAGAATTTGATTTTTCATCGGTGAGGGCTCTAGCTTCTCGGTAACTATTTAAAGCATTCTGGCTTGAGCGAAGATTAAAAATTTCTTCAGAATTTTCGGCTTGTTTTTGAACTTCGGAGTTAGTTAAGACCAACTCATTATTTGCTGATTGTTGAGAGATGTGGTTTTCAGAACTTTCAAAGCTATTTATTAGTATATGCATTATAGTGGGCTCATCGTTGTACAAATTTCTGACTTCGTTTAAAGCAAATGTAATTATGATTAGGCAAAATAGGCCCAATAGAGCTAAGAGCAAATATTTTCTATAGTTTTTTGGTTTGCTCTCGTAGTAGTAATCGTAGTTTTTCATGATTTCTTAAATCTTAAAACTAAATAATATTTATTATACAAATTGAAAAAAAGCTTTTCAGTATTTTTGTTTCACAATTGGTTTTTTTATCAAAACTTTTCTTTAACAAAAACTTTTTTACTTTAATATAAAATTGTATTTTATTGGAGCCAAAAGGTGCCGTATTGTTTCGTTAGAAGTCGCTTACTATTTGAAAAGTTTGTTCTGTTTTTTAGAAAAATTCTTGCTCTTCTTTGAGTTTATTTTAATTTTATGTTCTTCCTCTTTAACATACCATTCGAAAGGCGTTACATTAAGAATTTCAGTGTTAAACACAAAATCATGGATAAATAAGCCACTCTCTATATCAGATAAAAAGAAAACCGTAGAATTTTTGAACACGATCATTAACACTCATGTCTTAACAATTAGTAATGGCCCATAAGTTACTCATTAGTAGTCAGTAGAGAAATAAATTGGTATTCGATTTGTCTGAAAAGTGTTAATAATTTGTTAAAAAAAAAAGAAAATAAGGTAAAATGTGATGTGTTTAAGGTTCTGTAGTGTTCCACTGCTCCAGTTTCTTAGCTTAATTAAAGCGAACTCTTCTGCTATGTCTGTTGCAAGAACTGCGCATTTTCGTTTAGGCCAATTAGCACCTTTTGTGGTTCGAGCCAATTATTTGTTTACGTGTACTACTAGTATACATATATTTTTGTATAAAGTTTTTATAAAGTCTATTTTTTTATTTACTAAAAACCTCTTTAAGGTTTTTTTTTCAGATGAAATAAACAAAAATAATTTTCTTTTTTTCTATTTGTATAGTTTTAGGGTGAAAGTTGTTTTTGAACAAATTTTTACTTTCTGATAGAAAATTAAGAATTTTATGTTTGCTTATTCTTGGTTGAATTTAATTATGCCACTAAAAGAGTACTAATTTTGACAATTTCTATCGCAAATATTCAAATATGGGCACGCCGAAATATATAAAATGAAATAAGTGACATGTCAAGACATGTAAAATAATAATCACTCGAAATTACCGTTCAAATCAAAACGAAAGTTCGATACTCTTTACTTAAATAGTTAGAGGGAGTTTACACGGTGTCTTTTGAGACATGTTTAACAAACACGTTTGTTTGGTGTCGATCGGGTTAGAGAAGAAAGAGGGGTTGTCAAACAGACACGCAACGAGTTTTCATATTTGCTTTTATGAATTTTCATGCTTCTTAATTTGTATGTTTATGGATATTAGATAATTATACATAAAAACAGACACGGAAGGACAACGTGAAAAGACATTAGGTTTTTGGAAGCATGTTCAAAAGAGAATGAATAAAATAGACATGTCTTTGCATTTTTCTTAAAAGAAAAACATTTTATGTATTTTTTTTTTTTTTTTTTTTTGTATATTTGTAAAAGCTCATATTTTTTTTTTTTCAAATAAAATCCAGGACCAATATCTTAAAACCTACAAAACTAACTCTAAAAAACTCCCTCTAGCTTCAAACCATTATTTTAAGTAGAAACGAAATTTTCAGACTCACATCTCCAGCCTTTATTACAATTACGTTTAGCAAGTTCAGCTTTGGCTTAAGACATAATTCCAAAATAAAAATGATTAGTTTAATGCAAAATATAGAAATCAAGAAATAATTGTTATATATCAAGCAAAAAATAAAAATTATTAACCATCCATTAATAGTTTTTTCAGAAACTAAAGAAAAAAAGTTGATATAATTATAACAATTAAGTCGTAATATTGATGAAATAGCTCATATTCCTTCCGGTCAAATAAAAATAAAAAATTTGCTTAAAAAAAAAAATAGTTTTTTTTATAAATAAACACTATTTGACGTATTCATAATTAAATTATTTAAACTTGAAATCTGTTTAAAGAAACATTTGTATAAACATTTTGTTTTAAAATAAATTTCAAACGTACTTAAATTATTGATAATTAATCTCGCCCTCACCCTGGAGGTGTACTGCACTGCAGTCGACATAGTTTTACAGTTTTTAACTCAGCTATCGATGAGGGACTACACTTTGCAGTGTATAAATATCGTCACATTTTAATTCACATTAAAAATAGAATTGCTGTCGAAAAACCGAAATGAATTGATCTAGAAAATCTAAGAGATACGTATATTTTTTTAAGCTTTTTTCAGAGTCTGAACAGTTTGATCATGGGTGAGGCCAGTGTTATAAACATATGTATAAAATAAATTGTTTTGTTGTTTTCATTTTTAAAAATTTATGTTACATATCGTCGGCTGATAATTTAATTGTCGTATGTGGATTCCGATAGTTTCGAGTAAATTGACACATTTAATATGAAAATTGCTTCAGCAAATACCACATACGACAAACTCAACACTCCACATCTCCAAAACCGTATGAGGTATCGATAAACTGATTACGCCAAATGAAAGATCAGGTTGGAAAACCTAAGGAATCGATCTTAACTCAAACCCGCAAAAAATCCACATACGACATTTAAATTATCAACAGACGATATATAAAACCTTTTGAATATTGAAAGTGTTGTTTATTAAAAAAAAGTAGCAGCACATTGATCCCGAAAAATCCCGAAATCCCGGGATCTACAAAATCCCGGTATTTCGGGATCGGGATTTCAAAATCGAATTTTTTGGAAATCCCATCAAGTTTTTTTTTTTGTTTTTTATAGAATCTCTCATCAAATTTTCAATAAGTATCCAAGTGTTTATCCTAATAGTTATTTATTATATATTTCCAATGAAACATCTAGTTTACTGTATTTAAATACATATTATTCTACATTTAATCCCAACAAGTGCCATCTATATCCGAAAAATAAACGTTTGAGTTGAAAATGCGAGTGGTTGAATTAATTATTAATAAGTTTTTCGTATCATATTTTCATCATAGAAGGCTTTGAAATTGAATTTTATATGCATTGCCATTCTACTTTCCCATATATATGTACATATGAATATATGTATTGGTCTAGAAAAAGTTCACCAAAGAAGAATTATATAACTGTCAAATTTCATGTGCATTAATAAGAAAAGTTCTTTGATATAAAAAAATACATAAAAATGAGTGAAACAACGGTGAGTCCTTAATTTTTTTATATAATGTACCTATATAAGTATATATCATTAACTTCAGTCGAAAAGGATGTAGTCCAATGTATAAATTTTATAGGAGAGAAAACAACTTTCTAAGGTCTTTAGTTCTGAATATATTTGGCTTGCAAACTAACTAAAAATAATACATTTATGTTTTGCATAGCTTTTAGTGACTTATCACCTTTTCTATTATATATTTTATACTTTTAATGTACATTTTAGTATGTTAATTTGCAAAAAATAAAATATACTATAAAATTATTTTATTTATTTCAATGTTGACTATTAACAAATATTAACAAATTTTTTTTGAAATTTTCACATTTTAATGGGCCCTAGCGCTTTTTCTTTAGCATTTTTGGACTTAGAACTTTTACATGTCGTTGCAAAACAAGAACTAGAAAAAAATATTTGTATTTTTGTTATTTTTGTCTTTCCATTGTTATAAGCTTTAAAATTCTTTTCTAAATAAAAATAATTTAAATAAAAAAATTAACTGTAACCAACTTGAACCAGAATAATTATATATTTATCTTTAGATTAAAACCCAAACAGTTCGACTAAAATTCATAACTTAAGTTTAAAATTAGTGAAGCATATTCCTTCTTCCAAAATTTTGTTAACAATTGCATATGTATTTTTTTTTTTTTGGTCGAAAAATTGGTCAAACAATTTAATATGATGTAGACAAATAAATTGTTTCAAATAAAAAAAAAAACATTAAAAATAAATAAAATTATTTTTATAGCCAAAACGTTATTAAAAAGATAAATTTATTTTAATTTATATGGAACTGATCTTATATTTTATTTTACATATCGTTTTTGATAAACTTTTGTATTTATTTATTTATTTGTATTTGTATTTATATTTATTACTTGATTTTCTAATACAACAAGATACAATATCTTCTGAATTACAGTATTAGAATCAGATACGTTATAGGGTACGGTTTTGCAGAAATAATAATTTAACTAAACATTAAACAATTAAAATAAATAAATAATTAAACATTAAAGTTAAAACATACTTATATCTAGGTCCTTGTTGTTCTAGTTATTAGCAAAGTGACTCATTAATAATTTTTTGAATTTTATTGCGTTGCTAGTGAGTTGTATATCAGTTGGAAGATGGTTCCAGAGATAAATTGTAGATATAAAAAATTGGTTATAAGAAGCACTTTTGCGAAATCTAAAGGTGCGGATACAATTATTTCGTAATGATGAGGTGAATGTCAGCTTGTTGTAGAGATATTTAGGCTCTTTTGTTACTATAATTTTATGCAAAAAAATTAAACTTTTAAACTTGAGGTAATCATCAAAGCGCATGCCAAAAACACGTTTGGTATATGGAGATACATGATCAAATCTGTTTAAATCGAAAACGTAACTTTTAAAAAAAAAATTTTTACTTGTTTTGTATCATAAAAAAATAACCCCACCCCCTAATGCTCAAGCTGGATCCGCGTCTGCTGACAGGTAAACAAATCTCATATAAATAAAATTTTATAAAAATCTTTACCTTTTTACATGATTGGCCCTGGGTCCGAAATAGGGTACACTCGCCAAAATTTGTTTTTTATACTGTGATGTAGGCTATCACATGCATGCGCGGGCTTAACCGACTATACTTTCTTACTGGTTATACGAAACATTTAAAATCAATAAGCAATTAGGGACACTGCTTGCAAGTAGCTGTACCAATCTGTGGGCATAATGTAGAAGAGCTGCTTAATTCGATATAAGACAAAATTGAGTTATTAAAAGTAGAAAATATTCTTTATATGTACTTAAAATGTTTATTAAATATTTACACTTTGCTTATATTGAACTGAAAATATCTGCAAACTACAATATTCGACATAAGCTACTTTCCCATATTGGCACAGAAATACACTTATAAAAAGTAAAAAAAAAAATTTTTTTTATAAAATATTATTTATATATTTTCATACAGTTATTAATTTTAAAATTGGAGCGACAGAATCCAATTAGACATTTTTAAAATATTAGCCGTTTGTTTGGTGGTTTCGAATAGAAAGATAACAAAAATAAATAATAAAAAAATTTGTACCAAAAAATATTTATTTCTTAACAAACATGCGGACTGCCTTAAATATTTTCTTAGAACTGAGAATTTTTTTAGACGAAAAGTCGCCAAAAGATAAACTTCTCCCCAACAAGAAAGAGTGCTATATTCGTCTATGCCGATTCTTATATACCCTTCACCATGGTGCAAAAATAACAGAAAGTTATATAGATACCGTTCTTTAGATAGAAATAAATTTATTTTGTGCCACGCCTACTTCTCCAATCCCATCTACATTTTGTCGGATGGTGTGTATTGATAACCAAGATGTTCGTAACTAATTTGAAAGCCCTGGCTCTTGCCTTTCCCCAGATATACACATATTTATATGTCTCTTTCATGACAAATTTCGTTGTAGAGTTCTCTAAGTGTATGTCCGAACCAGTTGTATTTTCTTCTTTTTATTTCGTTATTGATATTGTCTTAACAGACGCTTTGAAGAGGCTGTTCCTTAGTGACTACTCTAGGCCACCAAATCTTTAATATGTCTCGTTTCGAAATTTGGCATGAAGCACTCAAATGGAACACACGAGGTTCGAGGGAACCGGAAGACCAAAGATTACATGGAGGCGAACAATTCTTTCCGAAACGCGAAAATAGTTGAAAGGACTTGTGACACATCGCAGCAGACAGACAGACTGGGATATTCTACGTGCGCTGCCGATGTTCCTGAAGGCATTTGCTGAATATATACAAATGTCTTTGTATGGGAGACGCCATGCTCACTTCCAATCTCGCTCATTTTTTGAGAGTTTGTATATCGAAAACCCAGCAATGTGTACCAAATTTGGTCAATTTTTCTCTCACCATTCTTTAAATATAAACAAATCCATTTTGTGCCACGCCTACTTCTCCAATCCCACCCCCATTTTGTCGGATGGTGTGTATAGCTGACCAAGATACTTGTACCTAATTTAAAAACTTTGCCTTTTGCTGCTCTCGAGATATACAGAAATCTATACTGGCTTTTTATGGGAGGAACCACGCCCACTTTTCCTGTCCCACTTATTGTTTAGAGAGGTTTTGTATTGATCACCCAGCTATAAGATATAAGTAAATCTATTTTGTGTCACGGGCGCTTAAAAGATCACCTTTAAGCATCCGACAAGCAGCCCCTTATGGGGGATTAAATGAAACGAAAAATAATATTGTTGCCATGAATGCAAGCTCAAGGTGTAGCAATTGCAGGTAAAGAAACCACATTTTTCTATATGGTCACCTCCAATAAAAATTATTTTTAACGAAAAAATTTTTAAATATATTATGGTTATTTTAATCATTTTATTTTGGACCGATGTTCCTGAAATTTGGCAGTGAAACTTCTTATCCTATAAAACTACGACGAACTAATAGCCAATCGCGCGATGTCACATGTCCAAAATTTGTTTTTGTGCCACCGTGGGATTCTAACAAAATTGTACTGCGATAGCATTATTTATTATGGTTTTAGGCAACACTCGCATGTAAAATACCGCGGAAAACATCTAGATCGGCGCTTGACGTGGAAATGGCATATAGAAGCAAAATTCTATAGTTTTTATGGGTAACCGCGTATGTCCATTTTTTCGATTTTGATATGTTGATGCCACATTGCTTAATTTAAAATGCTCTTTACATGGTTCCATGGTTAAAACTTCTGAAAAAATATGAACCAATTCCGATTTTTTTTACGTAATGACCAATTTTAAAAAGTTCAATACCTTGCCCATGGTTCGATCTAGAATATTTTTTCCGCTCACCTGAAAAATATGATTTTAAGACATACGCGGTTTCCCATGAAAACCACAGAATTAACTCAAATGAAACCAAAATAAATTCAAATTAATTGGCTTATTGGAAGCAATTCTGTCCTTAGTCTCGCTTGCAAACTTCTACTTTTTAACTTTATCTTAAAGCCAACCTGTTGCTACGGCATTCTATTGTGGGTCACTGCTTCGACCTATAATATTAAAAAAATTCAAATGCGCCAAAATAAACTTCTTCGAATAATCACAGCCGCTCCCTGGTATGTTAAAAACTCAAATATCCACGAGGATCTCAATGTGCCATTAGTAAAAACTATGATTACGAAATATGCAGTAAAATATTTAAAAGGCTGTAACTGCACCCAAATCCACTAGTTCGAAATATTTTAAATTATGCCAGCCACATTCGATTAAGTAGAAAAGACATTGGAGCACTCACCCAATCAGATGAACGATAAACACTTACAAATGTGAACAGAAACCGTGATGACAAAATTTTTTTTGTCTGGCACTGGCATGACAAGTAAATATTAGAATATGATTTGATTAAATATGGCTTGTTCATATTTAATATATGAAGATTCAATAAATTAATACTGAAAAAATTCTTTCTCATTTTTCGACGCCTTACAACTAGTAATAAACTAGTCCAAAACATTACTAGTAACGATTTTATCTGCAGGGAACATCATCCTACGTAACGCTCTACTGTCAACCGACGCCTGCTAACATCGTTGGACCACAAGACAATGTATGTTTTTGATTTTTCTTTTATTTCCCTCTTATATAAAAATCACACTTTCACACATAAGAACTTTTATCATTAACATCTATTTTATTTCGTGAATTGCGTAAACGTAACATCAATATTTAATTTTAAATTAAAACAAAAAATCACTAACTTTGTATTCTTGATGTGACGTTAATGTAAACACTTTATATTCATTATGTATGAATTTAAAAACAAGTCAATTTCTTTTTTCAAAAGTAACGTTTAAAAAGTTGATGGGATCGCCTTTCCTTTTTCTGATCTTTGTATTTAATACTTTACGTTTTTTTTTATGCGAAATTTAAGGAATATCTTCATTACAAAAAAAAAAAAAAAGATTTGATGGACCATATACCAATAATTTTATTTTTACTTTAATTTCATATATTAATTTTAAATTATACATTAATTTAATTGTTATATCGATAAGCTTAAAATTAACATTACGATCTATAAATAAAAGATAAAATAAGTTTTGTATAACATTATAAGACAATGAACTTTTTAATTGTTTATTATTAATTGTGAAAGGGGAAGTGATGGAAAAAGGGTAGGTTAAGTTTTTATTTAATTTCTTCCGTCTTTGGGCTAACACCCAACATTTTCATTTATGTTTGCATGGCGTGTGGGCAAGGACCTGTGTAGCGACTATGATCTGAAGCTACACATTCTCTAGTAACACAATATTTTTTTTATTTCTTGGGAATACAATTAAACCCCTCTCACTGACGAGCACAGTTGACATATTACGTAACACCGTTCCCAGTAAAAATTTAGCTTAATTTTAAAATGGTTACAACAGAGCACAATAATCAAAAAAATTCTTTAAAACGCTCATAAATTGATCGGACTACACTTATTTGTAATATTTCATATACAATTCATAAGATTATGTTTGCTTTAAACCAAACAAATCAAATAATAAGCCCGTTAACATAGTTCCCCAAAAATTAAGGCTTTGGCAGATCCAGAAAGATCAGTTAATCACACATATTTTTTCTTATCACTAAAAATCGCTTTGTTTCACATGATTATACCAACACCGCAATAGTCGAGAGGTTATTATGCGTTAATGCTGACGTTTGGTTCTAGACCCACCTTTAATTATCATTTTCTGACTCGATCTAACGATGTAACACCGTCCAGCTGGCGGTCCATGTAAACCTAGTGCGCAAAGTACAGGTAGCAATTTTATAGATAATTTGATGAAATTTGGTACATATGTCCTTATTGGCAGAGGCACCACGCATATTGAAAATGGGACAAATCGGTTCATAATTTCACATAGTCCTCATACAAGCATCTCTCCGATGTAGTAATCGGGATATGACTCTCTTAACGATCGATAAAAATGAAAAAATTTATGAATTTTATAAATTTTTAATAAAAACTTGTAAGTTTATTCTCTTTGAATTTGATAACTTCCTTAAAAATGTTGGCATTTACATAAAAATTGGCGACAATACATTTTACGATATCTTTTCTGTCATGACAATATGTTGTCCAAAATTAATCATACGTACCATATAAAACCCCTTCAGTACACCAGATTCTAAAGAAAAGACGGAAGATTTATATAAAATGTCTTAAAAATACTTGTAAGTTTAGCACCTCCACAATTTTCTTGCAATTAAATAAATGCATTGTTTTTTTATTACTTGTGCTGGACTTAGAGTTTGGCTTGGAACTGTTGGTTTTAATTCAAAATATGCCTGGTTTTCAAATGGAAAATCTATTTACATTCTTTGCAATTGCTCTGTTTAATATTCAAAAATATATTTAATTTGTTATCGCAACAAGTTTTCGGTTGAACTCGATCTTCACTTGCAAAGGCACAATGTCTAGTACAAATTACATTAGCTACACCATCTAAAGGGTTAGTAATACCAAAATTTAGATAATTCGCAACGTTATTTGATAATTGTCTAATTTTTGGTATTACTAACCCTTTACATGGTGTAGCTAATGTTATTTGTACTAGACATTGTGCCTTTGCAAGTGAAGATCGTGTTCAACCGAGTAGTTGCTGCAATAAAAAATTAAATATATTTTAGAATATTAAACAGAGCAATTGCAAAGATTGTAAATAGATTTTCCGTTTAAAGATCAAGCATATTCCAATTTAAAACCAACGCTTTCAACCCAAACACGAAGTCCACAACTAGTGATACAACAACCAATGTATTTATTTAATTGGAAATAAATTGAAGAGATGATGAACTTACAATTTTTTTTAAGACATTTTATATAAATCGTCCTGTTTTTTCTTAAGAATCGGGTGTAGTGATGGGGTTTTATATGGGACGTATGATTCATTTTGGACAACATTTTGCTATGACAGAAAAGCTATCGGAAAATGTATTGTCGCCAAATTTTTATGTCAACACCAACATTTATAAGGATGTTTTCGCATTAAAAGCTGATAGACTTACAAGTTTTAATAAAATATGTTATAAAAATCATAAATTTGTTCATTTATGTCGATCGTTAAAAGGTCCATATCCCGATTACTTCATTTAAGATTGGCAAGAAGCCAAGCACACTAAAACATGTTGGAAAGAATCATTAATTTTTTTTTTTTTTTTTTAAGTTCTAAACTTTTTAATCAAATTTTCTTACCTTTTGTGCAACCTTTAATAATAGTGATTAAAGTTACTTGATGTTGTATACAATTGACTTTTTATTCCCCATATGGAAAACCCCACAAAAATAGTTGTAAAAAATTTTACAGAATGATAATGTTGATCGTCAAAAACACACTATGCAGATCCAAATTACCGAGCAGGTTTATATACAGCAGATGCGGAGACAAAACGCAGTGATTTAATCGTAAAAGTTAATTCTTAAAATATATTTGTTTAGTGTTATCGCTAGAAAACGTTATTATGATAAAATAAATTTTATGGACCAGAAATGAAATTTGTTCCAGTGTCCTCAACAAGATTTTCTAAAATTATTTATTTAAATGAAGAAACAAACATCTTTATCTTTAAATGTTTTATCAACTTTTTATATTTTGTCTTCTTTAAATAAAATTGAGGAATTTTACTTACAGTAGATTCATAAAATATGAAAAATATAAAAAATATTTTATCATTCTCTTACAAGGTGATGAATAATATTATGTTCACACGAATAGCAAATGTCCACGTTTGCTCTCTCATCTACGGTTCACATCCAGATCATTGTTAAACAAACATGTTTCGCCATCAGTGTGGCCAGATCCTAAAAATTATTCGAAATAAGTCAGCCTAAAAAAAAGGTAAAACAAAAGCGTAAAAATAATTAAAGTGCGAAGACATAAAGTTAAAATGTAATACTACATCCTTTTAAGTAATTATTTTCTTATAAATCGCTTATTTTTAACATTTCTGCTTATCTTATCTGGAAAAGATTTAATTTTTGCAATACCTGAGACGCCCTACTTTGGGAACCTTTAGCGGTCCTGCCGATATGTCTATAGACCCCTTATTCAAAACTTAAATTCGAATACAAGTAATAAATTGTCACATGAAATTTTATTCCAAAGGGACGAACCGTTTACAGTTCAAACTCAAATCAAATAAAAGGGGAAAAATACACAATATTTGCTTTAACTGCTTTATCTTTGGAATTTATTAAACTTTTCAGTCAGTCGGTCAAACCAAACACTCTCGAACATGCCGATTGCCGAAGAACTTTTTGTGCCTATTTACATTATACGATTTTTGTCGCTGCAACTTTTGTCGGTTCTTCTTTAAAATTGCTTATGTGTTTACCTTGTGCAATTTTTATAGCAGCAACTTTTTCTGTGCCAACGAACTTAAATACATTTTAGGTGAAATGAGACAATAATAAGAGAACAAATGCGCGAACAAAACGAATCGAAGATTCTCTCCGATTAAGTAGGAATCGCAGCGACAAAAATCGAATAATGTAAACGGGCACTTTGTTGTGTATAGCATTTTGATTTTTGCATTTGCCTTGACTGTGACTCAGTGATGTCTGTCAAATCTGCATTTCGGCCATTTTGGAGTTTTTTAGCGAATTCATTTTGAAAGCACAGCTGTACTACTTTTTTTTCTCACTTAGAGATAGGAATGTCAAAAGTTGCTTGAGTTTTTGACATATCGACCAACGAAAGCAACAAATATAATACAATGTTGTGTTTTTGGTGTTGTACTTGTGTAGTATCGCCACCACCGTTAACGTGAATCCGCCTTATCCCTAATGCTTGTACAATTTTAATTTTTTGCATTTAAAAACCAAAAATATGAACCATTCATGGAAGAAAACACAAAACAAAATGTATAGAAAGTTTCGTGTTTGTCAAGTGAAGCACAGCCGCGAATAATATTTTAAGTTACAAAATAATTATTTTTCAGGAGAGCAAAAAAAACGTTTTTAAATAATGATAACAAAAACTTTTGTGCAAAAGGCTTTTAAAACGTTATTCCACGTTGCAAAACCATTTCGTTTGTATCATTTTGTTATTACTTTACAGCGTTCTCCCGCTGGCTGACTCTTTGTATGCCATTTTGATGGCGTTATGGTGCATAATTTTAGGTGATTTGCAGCTTTGCCAACATTGTGCGTTTCGCCCCATTTTTGGTGCTTTTTTAAATTTTGTGTGCGAAAAATTCCTAAGTTGGCGAGTGGTGCGCTTTTTTTTTAAATTTCGGTGGGTATTTTTTTAATTTGTGGTGGCTCCAAAGCAAATTCAACACAACTTTTTGTTTCCGTGTGAGAAAAAATTCTTTGTACAATAAAATACACACTGCACAATTTTTACTAAAAATTTTACAGGCCACAACAAGAGCAACAAATGAAAAAGACGTACCAAATCATATGCACAAAGTAAACCGGGCTTGTTGTTGTAGATATTTAAGATTATGTAAAGAAAAATTTTAATTATAATTTTAAATTAAAAATAACTTTTAAACTTGGTGCGGTTTTCCTTAAATGGCGCGTTTTTTCTCCATTTCAGTGCATTTTGAAATTTCAAAGTTGGCAACGCTGGTGATTTGATGTTTAAACAGTGCAAGAGAGTAACGTTAAGGGTAATCTGCAAAAAAAAAAAACTGTTTTTGCAAAAAGTGGCTTTTAAAACGTTCTTCGAGGATGTGCTTCAAGTGCTGATATTCTCAAATGTTATAAAAGTATATGAAAGACAGAAATTTGATTGTGAGTTTACGAAATTAAAATTTATGAACTTAAAGGACATAATACATGGAAAAGAAATTACTAAAGCTAATTTCTGGAAAGAAATACCTGAAATAAAATCTGAAATCTTTAATATTTGATCTCTTGTAAATTCTCAATAAGAATTTTGATAGTTTAAATAACATGTCAGACAAATAACTTTTTATTTTCTGTTTCAAATTACAAAGATGTGATTAATCATTACTCAGCCCGAGCTACTTAATTCGGTAAGATATTTCAAAATATCCAACAATCTGGAAAAAAAATTAAATCAAAATTTTTATTGATTTAATGTAAATATGCATTTAACCAAATTGCATTAATACATAAATTTTTACTGGCACATTTAAATATATCTACATATAAGTATGTAGGCGTATATTTTGTAAACTTTTTTCTATAACTATCCAAAAACTAGTTATGCCCACACCACAATAGTGCAGAGAGTATTATGCGTTTGTGCTGGTGTTTATTTAAGTATACCAATCGGCTCAGAATCACTTTCTGAGTCGAATTAACGATGTCCGTCCGGCTGGCTGGCAGGCTTGCAGTCTCGTTGGCTGATTGTGCATGTAAACTTTATGTGCAAAGTACAGGTCGCAATTTTGGAGATAATTTGATGAAATGTTGGTCTTAAGATCAAACTTGGCCCAAACTAATTTTATAGCAATCAAAATCATCCAACCAATTGTTATTGAAATCGGCCCATATTTGACCACAGCTCCCATACAATTACTGCTCCACAAAATAGCTTTTAATGCCATAACTTCCTTATTAATGTTAGTATTTACACAAAAATTGGCGACAATTGCTTTTGCGATAGCTACTATGTCATGACAAAATGTTGTGCTGGTGGATCCAAAATTAGCCATAGGTCCCATATTAGCCCCCTTCCTAAAATTAAATCAAGGCACACAAGTTTCATACAGATGAAGATATCTAAATAATATTCGGCACAAGTAACTTTTATATGATCCTTAACCACAATTACATAATTTTGTTCGGACGGCTCCATGATTATCCATGGGTCCCAAATAGGCTACACTGTGGTGTATAGTATCTAATGGTCGGGCTTTACCGACTATACTCTCTTACTTGCTTGGAAATTAATTGCTATATCTTTTTCTAAATAAACTGCTTAACAAATTTACAAAATATTTTTGGTAGATTTTTTGAAGATTTCCAAAAATTTATTATCGAAGTTGTTTTTGGACATACTATTATTTATTAAAAGATTTTGTTTGTTGTGCTTAATTCCCTTTTTTAATAATTGATAAAAAAAATACTGAAATGTATTGTTGGAGGCTAAGCTGTTCCTATGCGCATTTCACTGGTTGCTTAGGCCAGATTAAGAACAACAAACAAAATCTTTTAATAAATAATAGTATTCCCAAAAACAACTTTGATAATAAATTTTTGCAAGTGCACGTGCATAAAAAACTGAACTGGCAAATTGTTTTTATTTTGATTTCTTGCGAAAACAATAAAAGCACTTTATTTTTGTTTTTAATATGTTTTTTCTTTACCCAGTTGCAACTAAATTAATGTTGGGAGAATTCCAAATAATTGTAGCGGGAAATGTAAGAAAAGATAAACTCATTATTGATTTATTGTTTGGTATTTTGTTTAAGCTTTGATATCGTTGCAAAAAAGACTTTCTGCGTGTTTGTAGGTAAATCTCATTCCCTCTGCAGTCTTGTTTGCTGATAGCTTTGGCTTTTCTAAAATTATTTAGGAGAACGTTTCCTGATGATCTGACCTAAGTAACCAGTGAAATGCGCATATGAACAGATTATCCTCCAACAATAAATTTCAGTATTTTTATCAATTATTAAAAAAGGGAATTAAGTACAACAAACAAAATCTTTTGATTTCAAAAAATTTTAGTTTAAATTTAAGGTTCTGGCAACGCTGCTGCGACTGTTTGCGTTTGGCCAATATATACGCTGACTGTAGTTTTTAAAACACTGATTAAATTAATTTGTCTACTTTTTAACAATCTTTTATTTATTTAATCTTATCTAAAAATTGTAGACGTTTTCTGTTTTGTTATTAAACAATCTGCGTGTTTTTCTTAATAACTTTTTTTCTGTATACTGGAAAAATTTTTATTGTCAAATATTGAAATAGATAAATGATGTGTTTCAGGGATGTTAAAGTTGGTGCAATTGTACCTTTTTTTGGTACATGTTTACCTTCTAAAGTACCGTGGTACTACCGTGACTTATTTGGTACAATTTAAAAATTTGTCATAAAAAGGGGGAACTTTTTGAAATTTTAGTATAGCAAACAAATTATTGAGGCCTTTTAATTACATTTAATTTTTTAATTATTATTTCTTGCATCAGGATTAAAAAAAAAGCTTTGTTTTAAATTGCATTTTTTATTTATGCAATATGCACATAAAATTATTAACATGGTTAATTTAGAAATGCAATCAGAAGCTGCTTGAATGCATGTATTTTTACAAAGGCTAACTTTTTTGTTCCGCCAAATATAACGTAATTTCAATAATAAAAATGTTTTGGATGAATGTGATATCTAGACCTTTACAAAACATCATATTCCCTTTGAAGAAATTTATTGCGGAACAGAAGTGGATTTATATACTTCTAAAAATAATATCAATATTGATATTTTTAAAGAAATTAAAGAAAATGCAAAACAATTTTATATAAAGATTTGCGAATTTTTGAGAACCAAAGTCAACTTTAATAACGAAGTTTTAATGTGGTTCCATAAATTTACTCCTGAAAATGTTATTTCAGGTAAAACAAGTTGTATTGTTCCTCTTCTAGTAAAAATGTTCCCGAATGAAATTTCAAATTTTGATTCAATCAATAATCAATTCAGAGCTTTAGCTGATCTCGAGCAACTGCAGTAGTTAGAAACTGAAAACATTTGTAGTTTTTGGTCGGCTTAATGTCCATATGTTTCCTGGTAATTCTAGAGTCGTTGCTGGAATTTTATCCATTACACATTAGTCTGCAAATGTGGAAAGAGTTTTTTCTTTTCAAAAAATAATAAAAACTAAGGAAAGACGCAGACTACATGTGCCAATATTATCAAGTCTCATACAATCAAAGGATTCGCTAAGATCGACAAATTCATGCTGCTGTCATGTAAAAATTCCAAATAGTTTATTAACTTAACAAATAAGTGCCTGATTTTGATCTCATATATTTAAAAGACTTTTATGTACCTTATCGTATTGATACATATAATGAAGGTTAATATTGAGCTTTGTTTTTTTTTTTGTGTACAATTGAATTGTTATGTACTTTTTTGTTGTTTTAATAAATTTAAAAAAAATGGTACCGTGAAGGTCCAAGAAGTAAATTTTTTTTTTGGAAGTTGGTACCAAATTTAAAACTTCATTTAACATCCCTAATGTGAATTTTTTTTTTTTCAATCAACAAAGAGAGAACAAAAAACAGTAAAAAGTGTATAAAACAGTACAATTATTTATTTTATTTTATTTCAGTCTATGGAAACAAATTCCTTACAGATTATGCAACTTGATATAGACTTGCATAGAAAAATATATTAGCATTCTGTTTTGGGTGTGGTGCAGCCCATTTGGAGAAAAAATCAATACATTTACTGCTAAAAGGAATAATAGGTATGTCTGGCACCTCTAGCCTCATATAAATCACACTCTCGGAAAACATTTTAGTGAGCCTAAAACCGTCAGAGTTTCTTCATAAGACTTTAAATCGCAGTACAAAATTTCGTAAGCTTCAGTCCATAATTTAGCATATTAAAACATTTCCTAAAACAGTAACACTACTTTTCTATTGTAGAAAAATTTGGTCTGCCTGAGTTTCACTGCACCTAAAAAACAAACCAAATTTTGCGAAGATATGTCCATAATTTACCATATGCCCTATATAAAGTCCTCTCTCGGAAAACATTTAAATACGTTAAAGCGGATTCATCTTTTAGACTGCGTGTTAGTTTGTTTATTTTCATTAATTTTTAAAAGTTATAAAGCGTTTCTTACAAAATTTATGGAAAAAATACGAAAAATTTTAATGTAGGGTACCTAGATGGGCAAATGCATTGCAAAAACTTATAGTCTTTGCACAAAAAATAAGGCTTGGCCATTTTTCTTTTAAATAAATTCCTTAAAAGTGAAGAAAATCGTAGTTTTTTACAAAGTTATAAAGAAAATTTAAAAAACGACCAGCCAGCCTGATTTTTGGCAAAAATTCTACATGACCTCTTGACCTCCCAGCACTGTACACCTCTAAAAATAAGAATACTGCTTGCCAAAACTTATCTGATGCCCATTTTATTATATGGTTGTGAGCTATTTGCTAAATGTGATACAATTAGTAAAGCAAAATTAAAAGTTGCATTTAATAACATAGTCCGTTACGTGTATGGACTTAATAGGCGTTCTAGTATATCTTTGTTTTCATCTCGGTTATATGGCCTTTCTTTAGATAATATACTGAACATGAGAGTTTTAATTTTTTTACATAAGATAATATATACCCACAAACCTGATCATCTGTACGGCAAACTTTGTATTTCAGATATAAGCAGGGGAAAAAGAATTAGATCGTTTAGATACAAAAGTTTAATTTCGGAGTGGCATTTCTACATATTCTCAATTTCTCTCAGGAATTCTATACCCCATAGTTTTCAAATTTTAAGTAACGCACGAAAATTTAAAGAAAATATTTTTAAACTGTTTTCAACATAACAATTTGAAACATAATTATTTGAGATTTAAGTACATATGAGATTTAAGTACATTCAGTCGGTCGTGCTCGATGAGAAAAGACGTGTTTCTTTTAACTCCGCATACGGTTCTTTTTTTTAACATAAATTAATTAATAATATCAGTGTAACAAGCGAATTTGGACGCTCAATATAAAAGTGAACAAAAGAATAATTATAAAAAAATTAAGAAAAAAAAAAAATACAAGTAAAAAAAAATATACTTACATATGTATGTATGTACGTACGCACATACATACTTGCAAATAATCTGTGCAAAAAAATATTTATTCTTTTTTTCTTTTATTATCTCGGTGTAACAACATTATACATAATAAAAAGAGCACAGTCAACAAAAAAAAAATAAAAACAAAAAAATAAAAAAAATAAAAAAACGGTGAAAAAAACAAAAACAACTCTATATGAGTAATAACAATGAAACAACAACAAAAGTAAATGATATTCATGCTAGTGAAAGCAATGTGGAAATAAACACAACAACAGAAAACAATACAAGCGTTACCACTGTTACCATAATCCCAAACATAGACGCAATGTTAAACAAACAAGAAAAAAGTTGTCAAAAACCACAAGTGCAAGTTGGTATGGATAGATATATAACAGTGCTTAAACGTGGTCACAGCCCTGCCTCTTCAGCTGTTGCCTCTGCCTCGAAAGTTCCATCTTTTGATAGAATAAACTCGCAAAATCGTTTTGCAATTCTGGAGGATGAATCTTCTGAAACACCCAACGTCATAAAATCGTCGAAGCCACCCCCGATATATCTTAGAGAGCAAAACTCAAGTGAGCTAATAAAAAGTTTAATATCGGTGATAGGTGAAAATTCGTTTTACGTAGCTGCAATCAAGCGTGGTAATATTAACGAAACAAAAATACAGATTAATAATGAGAATGATTTTCGTAAATTAATTAATAAGTTTGAAGCACTTAAAAAAAGCTTCTATACTTACCAGCTGAAAAGCAGCAAAGGTCTGCAGGTTGTGATAAAGGGCATTGACTCATGCGTGGACCCAGACGAAATAAAAACATTTTTAGAAGAAAAGGGTTTCAAAATTAAAAATGTTACAAATATTAAAAATAGGGAAAAAAATCCCCAACCACTATTTCGAGTGGAGTTAGAGCCCGGCGACGTTAAGCTAAAAAAAAATGAAACGCATCCCATTTACAGCTTAAAATACATCCTGTACAGGAAAATAACGATAGAAGAGCCGCACAAAAGAAATGGGCCTGTTCAGTGTTTAAACTGCCAAGAATTTGGTCATACTAGGGCATACTGCTATTTACCCCCTGTTTGTGTCGTATGTGGAGAACTACATGGTACCGTTCAGTGTGATAAGTCAAAAAATGACCCTAATGTAAAAAAATGTAGCAACTGTGGTGGTAATCACACTGCCAACTATAGAGGATGTCCGGTATATTCTATTGTCAAGCGTTCTGTTGGACAGAAACTTAATCCCCCTCAAACGCAGGCAACTTATCAAGAAAACACTAACGGCGTTCAAATACCGCAGCCAAATAATAACAGAACCTCGTACGCTAATGTCTTAAAATCTAATCATATGCCATTGCAAGGTGATTTACCAAATAATGACGAAATTCCCACTTCTAATTTAACTCGGCTAGAAAAAACCATGGAAACATTAGTGCAAACCGTTAACAATTTTACCAACACAATGGGTAACATGATGCAAGAAATGTTAAGAATGCAATCGATGTTATTGCAAGCTGTACTAAATAAGCCATGAACTGTCTAAAAATTTGCTTTTGGAACGCAAACGGCATCCGCCAACATAAAAATGAACTAGAATACTTCCTTAAAAATAAACAAATCGATGTTATGATGGTTTCTGAAACTCATCTGACCTCGAGAAATACGTTTAAAATCAATGGTTATATATTATATGATACCAAGGACCCTCGAGGTAGAGCTTGTGGAGGTTCTGCCATTTTGATAAAAACCGAGTAAAACACTACTTAATGTGTGATCATCGTGAAGATTATCTCCAAGCAACGACCATTTGCGTCGAGGAATTAAATCGAAACCTAGTTATTTCATCAATATATTCACCACCTAGATTTTCAATATCAGAAAGCCAATATAATAAATACTTCAAAGCATTAGGACCCTGCTTCCTGGCTGCTGGCGATTATAACGCTAAACATACTTTCTGGGGGTCACGACTTATTACGCCTAAGGGTCGTGTTTTGTTTAACACAATTCGTAAAATGGATCTAAATGTGATCGCGAGCGGTGAACCAACATATTGGCCTACTGATCAGCAAAAAGTTCCAGATGTCATAGATTTTGGAGTGGTTAAAAACATCCCCGCAGAAACGATTTATGTTGAGGCTTCCTTAGAATTATCTTCCGACCACACACCTACAATTGTTACTATAATGATTCCAAATAGAATCGTATCGCCGTCTGGGTACTTATCCAAATCACCCTCACAAATAAATTGGTTAAAATATAAAAAATATCTTAGTGCCCATTGCACAGAAAATATTCCGCTTAGCACACCGGAGAGCGTGGATCTCGCTATTGTTAATTTTGACAGTTATCTCAAACTAGCTGTTCAACATTCCAGCACAACCCTCAAAAAAACCAAAAACAATATCATATATTCTGTAGATTTCGAGCGTATATTGACTGAAAAAAGGAGAGTTCGAAGAGAGTGGCAATTGCACAGATCCCCCCAACTTAAGACTTTATTAAAAGACTGCACAAAAAGGCTAAGAAAGTTACTGCAGTCCCAAAAAACTGCATCCTTTGAAAAATATCTTAAGGAACTTGATGCAACTCCACAATCAGACTACTCATTATGGCGTGCAGCTAGAAATCTTAAAAGACCAGTTATCACTAAACCACCATTAAGAAACTTAAACGGAAGTTGGGCAAGAAATGATATAGAAAAAGGAAATCTTTTTGTTAATCATTTGAAAACCGTATTTACCGCTCACACATCTCTCGATATGGCGGTGGAGTTACCACCTGTTGCTGTTAGAGCAGCTGTTCCACTAAGATTTGAGATAAGAGAAATCGAAAAGGCTATTCATGATTTAAACCCGAAGAAAGCCCCTGGTTTTGATAAGATCAGTAACAAAATGCTTTTGGAGCTACCCAGCATAGCAAAGAAAATTATTCTCTTTATTTTTAATGCTATTTTACGCCTTGAATACTACCCTCAAGAATGGAAAGTATCATTAGTTACCATGATACCTAAATCAGGAAAGGATCCTACAAAAGTTGAGTCATATAGACCTATAAGCTTATTGTCTAATATATCAAAGCTGTTTGAGAAGCTGTTAGTGTCAAAATTAACCCCAATTTTAAATGTAAATAGATGTATTCCAAACCATCAATTCGGCTTTAGAAGAGAACATAGCACAATTGAACAAACCCATCGTATAGTAAACGCCATAAGAAAAACCTTTGAAGAAAAAAAATATTGTTCCGCCCTCTTCATCGATGTTTCTCAAGCTTTTGATAAAGTCTGGCATGAAGGCTTATTACATAAATTGAAGCTAAATTTACCAGTAAACACACACAAGCTGTTAGAAAGCTACTTAGTCGGTCGAAAGTTTATTATTAAAGAAGGTGCTTTTATAAGTTCTCCTCAGCCAATTGACGCTGGAGTCCCTCAGGGAAGCATCATGGGCCCACTGTTATACCTAATATATACCTCAGACATGCCAACAAACAACCACACCCTAACTTCAACATTTGCTGATGATACAGCTTTTTTAAGCGTGCACGAAAACTGTCATGAAGCTTCTCGCTACTTGCAGGATCATATATTTGAACTGGAAAAGTGGTTAAAACAATGGAGAATAAAGGTTAATGAGCAAAAATGCGTACATATAACATTCACCTTGCGTCGGGAGTCATGTTCCCCTATTAAAATCAATAATCAATTAGTGCCCCAACAATCGCATGTAAAATATCTCGGAATTCATCTAGATCGGCGTTTAACATGGAAATGCCATATAGAAGCAAAACTAACACAAATGAAACTAAAAGCAATTCAACTTAATTGGCTTATTGGAAGAAACTCTGTTCTTAGTCTCGATTGTAAACTTCTACTTTACAACTCTATCTTAAAACCAATTTGGTGCTACGGTATTCAGTTATGGGGCACTGCCTCGGCTTCTAATATCGAAAAAATTCAAAGGCGACAAAATAAACTTCTTCGAATAATCACAGCCGCTCCCTGGTATGTTAAAAACTCAAATATTCACAAGGATCTCAATGTGCCGTTAGTAAAAACTATTATTACGAACTATGCAGTAAAATATTTAAAAAGACTTGAGTCGCACCCAAATCCACTAGCTCGAAATATTTTAAATTACAGCGGCCACTCTAGATTAAGGAGAAGAGATACAGCAGGACTCATCAGACAAGAAGAGCGCTAAACATCTACATATGTGAACAGAAACCGTGAAGAGAAAAATTTTTGTCTAGCATTGGCAGGACAAAAATAAAGTATTAGTATAAGATTTGATTAATTATTGTTAGTTCATATTTAATATATGAAGATTCAATAAATAAATAATGAAAAAAAAAAAAAAAAAAAAAAAAAAGTACATATGATTAAATTATTGAAATATTGTTTGATTTTAATTGATTTTGCTTTATATATATTTAACTGTAATTAGTTATTAAGTTGTTAATTAATTAATGATTTATAATTATACAAATTCTCAGTTCCGTACTGCAAAATAAGACTCGTAAGTCTTGTGTATGGAGCAGTTCAATTAAATAAATAAAAAATAAAAATAAATAAGCTACAACAAAAACTATTATATAGGGCACACGGTAAATTATAGTCATATCTTCGCAAAATTTGGTTGTTGTTTTTTAGGTGCTGTGAAACTCAGACAGACCAAATTTTACTACAATAGTAAAGTAGTGTTACTGTATTAGACGTACGGAACTGTTTTCATATGCTAAATTTTGGACTGTAGCTTACGAAATTTTGTACAGCGATTTAAAGTCTTATCAACAAATTTTGACGGTTTTAGGCGTACTAAAATTGTTCCCGATAGTGTAATTTATATGAGGCTAGAGGTGCCAGACAACACCCAAAACAGAATATAAATCAATTTTTCTATGTTAGTCTATATCAAAATGCATAATCTGTAAAGAAATTGTTTCCATAGACTGAAATTAAATTAAATAAATAATTGTACTGTTTTATACACTTTTAACTGTTTTTTATACCCTCCACCACCTCTAGTGGTAATGAGGGCTTGTCATTCCGTGTGAAACTTTTTAATACATCTAAGACCCCATAAAGTAAATATATTCTGGCTCCTTGAGTAATTCTAAGTCGATTAAGCCATGTTCGTCTGTCTGTCCGTCTAACCGTCTGGTTGTCTGTCCATCTGTTGAAAACACGCTCACTTTAGAAAAACGCAAAGGAAAAGAACAAACTTGGTCCCAAATTGCTTGTAGTTACCCTAAGCAGCTTGGAATTAAAATCCAGCAACATCGGTTTAGTAGGATCAGAACTATGAATCAAAATGTGGAACCACCACCCTAATAAAAAATGTTGATGCAAAAACTAACATAAATGGTAGAATAATACACAGGATGATATAAAATTTTGCATGAATTTGTTTTATATAACTGCAAATCATACTGGTAAATTTCGTACAGATCGGTCCATTATTGACCATATGCCCCATATAAACCCCACTCGCGGAAAACAGCTAAGTACGCCTAAAACCGTAATAAATAACGCTGTCATACTAAAATTACGTAAGTCACAGTTCTATAGGACCAGAAATCACACTGTAAAACTTTTTGAAGATCGGTCCATAATTTACACTAAACCCCATTGAAACTCTACTCCCAGAAAACAGTTTAGTACGCCTTAAACCGTAATAAGTAAAGCTATCATAATGAAATTCGGTACATCACAGTTTTATAGGACGAGAAATTACACTGCTAAATTTTGTGAAGATCGGTCAATAATTAACCCTAGACCCCATATAAGCCCTACTCCCGGAAAACATTTTAGTACGCCTAAAACCGTAATAAATAACGCTATCATACTAAAATCTGGTACGTAACAGTTTTATACGACCAGAAATCACATTGTAAAATTTTTTGAAGATCGATCCATAATTTACACTAGGCCTTAATCACGGAAAACAGCTTATTGCGCCTCAAACCAAATAAAACCCACTTTGGGAAAATAATTTAATTCGCCTAAAACCATAACAGATATAGATATTGCGGTAAAATTTCTTTCAACTTGGATTCATATGACCAGAAAAAATATCATGCAATTTTGTGAAATTCGCTGCTAACGCTAAAACTAATTACAATGCTGTATTGAAATTTATCCTAATTTATTTTTTCAGAATTTTGGAATGATTGATCAAATTTTTTCAGTGTCCAGAAAAAAAGTTATTAAGAAAAACACCATAACAGTTACGCAGATTGTTTGATAACAAAACAGAAAACGACTAGTCAACGTAGAAAAATTGTTATTTCTTCGACTTGTTAATTTTTCATTGGCCAAACGGAAACAGTCACAGCAGTGTTGCCAGAACCTTAAATTTAAGCTAAAATTTTTTTCAAAACTTCATAAAAGCTACCAAAAATATTTCGTAAATTTGTTAAGCAGTTTAATTAGATATAGCAATTAATTTCCAAGCAAGTAAGAGAGTATAGTCGGTAAAGCCCGACCATTAGATACTATACACCACAGTGTAGCCTATTTGGGACCCATGGATAATCATGGAGCCGTCCGAACAAAATTATGTAATTGTGGTTATGGATCATATAAAAGTTACTTGTGCCGAATATTATTTAGATATCTTCATCTGTATGAAACTTGTGTGCCTTGATTTAATTTTAGGAAGGGGGCTAATATGGGACCTATGGCTAACTCAGAAAGTGATTCTGAGCCGATCGGTATACTTAAATAAGCATCAGCACAAATGCATAATACTCTCTCAACTTTTGTGGTATTTTGTGGCTTTTTTCGAGCTAAATCTAGCTTTTTTTCATGTTTAGCTTGAAAAATTTGATTTAGATTTTAGCCTTGTTTTAGGTTTATTCAACAATACATTTAGCCTTTTCTAGCTTTTTACTTTAATTTCAATTTCATGTAATTAATTTATATTTTAAACCAAATAAGTTTATTAGTATAAATTTATGTGTGGTACCCATGTAAAGTACCTAAAAAATAATAGTCTGGCAGCTCAGTAGTAATCGTTTTTCCAGACTTGATTTACATACATTCCAGTGTCGCCAGGGGAAGAAAAAAAATTAAGACTTTATTTTAAAAAAGTAATTATTTTATTTATTTTTATTTTTTTTTTTTGTTTAAATAAACCACAAATATATTTTTATATAATAATAACTTTTTAACCGCTTCTCCGTTAGCGTCACGCTTTCTTTCGTGGACATATTTATGTATATGCCAAAGCTTATATTTCTTGGTTTTATCAAAAAAAGTACCAACATTTTTGATCAGGTTTCAGGTTCTAATTTACTCAGAATCCTGCACATATAATTTTATGTTTCAAGTTGGAAAAGTAAAATAATGAAATTTAAATTTCCGGATTTCTCCTTTTGATACTTTTTTTCTCCTCATTGAACGATCAAAAATTTCAATATTTAAGTGAAAGTCCAAAATTAAATACGTGCATGGCAATGAATGGTGGAAAATGTTTTGTACAGAACGTACCAGAAATAGGTAAGATTTTCACCGCTTAAATGTTCGAATTTCGAAAAATTCTTAGATTCATATTTGTATTTTTTTGATAAGTTTAGTTCATCCCTCTGTTAATTGGTTTAAATAGATAGATGGGGTGACAAAAAAGTTGCAGTACATAGGTTATATTCCCCAAATGGGTCGAATTTCAAAAAAGTACCAGACACCTGCCCGCTTATGTTTTTAATGACGATTTGGCGAGAGAACAACCGCCGGTCCAAATTTCTACTTCTTAGCTTCAGGTGTTTAGGCTGTGCGAATAATTTAGTCAGTTAGTCCGTAATGTTACCAGTTTTATTTACATATATGTAGATATACCTACACTACCAGTATTTACGTCCAATTTCACCAAGTTCAGTTAAAACTAAATATTACTTTAACCTGCAGTTAGCAATGGCACTAATCATGTAGAACGCAACGCAACGCCAAAGAATAACATTGAAAGCACAAACAATGTCATAAATATTTTGTAATTTTGTTGTTATATGCTACAGAAATTCACATTGCGTTTTAAAATTTCAAACGCTGCATAGCTTGTGGCGTTGGAAATTTTAAAACAGTACATGCATTTCTGTCGAAAGGAACAACAATATTTTTTTTTTATTCCTACGCTAATACCGCGAAGCTTTTCGCTTGTATGCAGGAGACCGCTTGTCTGTGGCGGGAATCGAGTACCGCAACTCCGGTACTCATAGACTAGCTCACTACCAGCTAGCCTACCGGGGCACCCAAATATATGACATTGTTTGTACTTTCAATGTAATTCTTTGGCGTTGCGTTGCGTTTTACATGACTTGGTGAAATTAGCCGTTAGTCTATGAAAAATATCCAAATAATTAAAAGTTTCTATTACATATCTATAAAAAAATTAAGCTTTTTTTGGCTTTAAATTTTCGTCTTTAGCTCTATTTAAAACATGATTTAGCTTTATTTCATTAAAAAATCACCTTTTTTCACAAAAAAATCACAGTTTTACTTTAAAACTCTATCTTACATAAATGGTGCTACGGCAGTCATTTATGGGTCACTGCTTCGACCTCTAATATCGAAAAAATTCAAAGGCGCCAAAACAAACTACTTCGAAAAATCAGAGCCGCTCCCTGTTAACTCAAATATCCGCAAGGATCTCAATGTGCCAATATTAAAAACTATGATTGCGAAATATGCAGTAACATTATTAAAAAGGCTTGAACTGCACCCAAATCCACTAGCTCGTAATATTTTAAATTATGGCGGCCACACTCGCTCAAGGAGAAGAGACAATGCAGCACTCACCCAACCAGTTGAGCGATAAACACTTACATATGTATGTGAACAGAAACCGTGATGACAAAATCTTTTTTGTCTGGCACTGGCAGGACAAGTAAATATTAGAATTAGATTTGATTAAATATGGCTTGTTCATATTTAATATATGAAGATTCAATAAATTAATACTGAAAAAATTCTTTCTCATTTTTCGACGCCTTACAACTAGTAATAAACTAGTCCAAAACATTACTAGTAACGATTTTATCTGCAGGGAACATCATTCTACGTAATGCTCTACTGTCAACCGACGCACAGTGGCGCCATTTGAGTTTTTTCGTTGCAAAAATCATATCTTTTGAACCGAATAAGATAATTGAACAGTTTAAACAGCATATGATAGATAACTGTTCAGCCTATGAAATGAGCGTTTAGAAAGGGTGCTACGCTTTGTAGGGGCCTACTTATGGGTTATCAAAGTTAAAATTAGTAGAAAAATCAATTTTATGGTAACTAAAAAAAATTTTTTTTACATTTTTAGATTGTTTTTATTTTTATTCTTAAGGGTTTTATGTTTTAAATTATTACCCAACAAATTAAAAAAAAAATTATTTTTTTTTTTAAATTTATTTTTTCAATTTTCTGTAAAATATTCATCACAATTCGTAAGAGAAGGTATATCTAAAAGACTAACCATTTCTAAACTATAATTATTTTGTAACTCTATTCGTGACTTCACATGCCGCAGGGAAGAAATAAGTGGATCGGAAGATGCTGCCAACATGTTGAAGAGGTCCTCATTTTTCCTCACCCTTGATGCTTTGAATGTGTTCTGCAATCTATATTTTTTATAAAATTTGTTAAGAGACTCCTGTGCTTCTTCAGAAAGCTCTCCAATTGGCAAAGACTGGTACTCAATTATATCTTTACCATGCGCCAATATTTTATGGACGGTCGGGGTCAACTTCTTCTGTGGATACATTTCTGCTAAAAGAGATGCAGTTTTCGACGCATATTCTCCATATTTTGTAGAATTGACATTTTCTTTGCAGTTTAAAACATCCAAGATCGTTCCCAATCTTTTCACGATTTGATTGTCAATTCCAATGATTCTAGTTACTGCCTCATCATTTTCAAAAAATCTCCTAGAAGTGTTTCCATCGTTTGAGTTACCGTATCCGTGCTTGGGACAGTCTACTTTTAGTCCAACTTGTTTAAAAAAAGCATCCTGTATTTGCTTCTTTCTGATCTTTTCCTTATCCTTTATTGATGTATTATCATCGAAGTTTTCCTCCTCTTGTGGTAGGGTATATGCCAGTTTTAGCAAGAATTCCATACACCTTATCCTTGCGTGCAATGGTGACATTCCATATTCGTAATTCTCCTCATTTGTAGAATCGTTTAAATTACCAAAGTTCTTCTGACAAATAATAATATAAAATCGATAAAAAAAATATAAAATTAAAACGAAAAAAGGGGTTTAAATAGGTTTTTGCTAAATTTTTACCTCCAATATAATTCTGTCTATATATATGTATATGATAACTAATTGAAATATGTTATAATTAAGCAGAAAAAGATACTAATCTTAAACTCTTTACAACTAATTATATAAAATTGAGATGTAACATATTATATATGAAATAAATTGAATTGAATTGAAAAAAGTTCTTATGACTCTTTTTGCAAATCGGGCATGACATTGTTGAGGTTGTTCCTGTCAGTTCGTTTACGACTTTTCCGTCAACCATGGTCAGGTGGAACTCGTAATTGCATTCAATATATTTTCCTTCTCCAATTTGCAGCTTTGTAGGCTTAATCTTGCTTATTTGTTCTTTAATGTCCTTCACCGTAGTCCTTATGAGTTCTGCCGATTCCCTTGCAAACTGAAACATTATTGGTCGGCAATAATGCACTGATGACGGACGTGGATTTTTCCAGTGTAGGGAATCATCCGATTTTAGCCGCAAAGGAACAACAGATGCCATAAACATATTTCCGTCCGATATTGTAGCGTCATCGGGAGATATCCTTTGCTTATAAACGCTTTGTCCGGATGATCCATCGCAGCCTCATTTGCTGATCAATGTCAACTTCTCAGGAAGAATTTTCACTTCCGTGAAAAACTTTGGTGTGGTTGACTTTCTAAACAGTTCAAATAATTTTAAATTGTACAACGCCATGTTTTCAGTACTTAAATTGTTAAATGGTTTCAGTAATTGTTGCGCCAACTTTCAGGCGTAGACTAATCCAGGCATTATGCTTATTTTGCAATATATAGGCTTATGCTACCATGCCTAAAAATTTACCTGTTCCCTGCATACATATGGATTTATGCTGAATAATGCAATTTTGATATTATGCACGTGTCCAAATAAGATTTGTGCCTACCTGTAGGGACCATAAGTCAATATTGTTCCTGACCATTTGTACGCCAAAGTATTGTTTATGTGAGGTACGTACCTGCTAATATAATAACTATTAGATCAAACTACTGTCAGTCAAAACATATAAGGGATGGACGCCATACAATTTCTGCAACCATGTCTTTTTAAACTTTTTTACCTCTAGAAGCCAAACGGGCACGTACGGGCAGATAAAACCTTTTGAATTATGTAAAGAAATAATCAAAGAACGGGTTTTGCAAATATGGCAAATATAGAAAAATATAGTTTTTTTTTATTTTCCGTCAAAGTTGAAAAATAGTGAAAAAACGGATAGTTTTTAAATAGTGATTTACCAGGAGAAACACAAAGCAAACAGTTAATTTTTTTTTATCATTATACATTTAATAAATACATCAATCAATACAAACAAAAAATAAGGCGATTCGTTACCTATTTTTCGTGATATTACACCTGAAATCGCAACAAATTGACTAAAAATTGTGTGTTTTTGTGAAAACCGAAAGTCGGTCAACTTTGAACGGTTATATCTTCTAAACTAAAAATGTGATATTATTAAGAAAGGCATATTTGAAATCGTTGAAAAGTTTCCTATAACATGGGTTTATTCAAAACTTCGTCGGCATTCATGAAAATTTTGATTTTTGCAACCTCGCTTGCTCTACGGGCGCCACTGTGCGACGCCTGCTAACATCGTTGGACCACAAGACAATGTATGTTTTTGATTATTCTTTTATTTCCCTCTTATATAAAAATCACACTTTCACACATAAGAACTTTTATCATTAACATTTATTTTATTTCGTGAATTGCGTAAACGTAAGATCAATATTTAATTTTAAATTAAAACAAAAAATCACTAACTTTGTATTCTTGATGTGACGTTAATGTAAACACTTTATATTCATTATGTATGAATGAATGAATGAATGAATGAATATATGATTTATTGAAAAATAAAATAACTTGCATATGTATTATAAGTTTTTATAATATTTATTATAAGTTTTTTATAATATGTATTATAAGTTTTTATAATACATATCGATGCCTTACTTTCTCAACCTCGTATCTTAAAAAAATACGGTTTTGACTTTTTCATATAAAACGATTGATATTTTTGTGTTCTATTACTGCAACAACTTATTATTTCAATACTTTGTCTCAATTCTGTAAATACTAATAAATTATTGAAATAATAAGTTATTTCATTAATAGAACACATAAATATCAATCGTTTTATATGAAAAAGTCAAAACCGTATTTTTTTAAGATACGAGGTTGAGAAAGTAAGGCATCGATATGCAAGTTATTTTATTTTTCAATAAATCATATATTCATTCATTCATTCATTCATTCATACATAATGAATATAAAGTGTTTACATTAACGTCACAATGTTAAAAGATTTTTTTTTTAAATAAATCATAGTAAGACATAACATTAAATGTTGTGTGTCTAATTGGCAAAATTATAAAAAATAGATTATTAATTACTTATTTATAGGATAACAATATATTTAATGATATTCAGATATAATAAGGTCCCTGTATTTTAAACAATTTAGCAAAATATTCATTATGTATGAATTAAAAAACAAGTCAATTTCTTTTTTCATAAGTAACGTTTAAAAAGTTGATGGGATCGCCTTTCCTTTTTCTGATCTTTGTATTTAATACTTTACGTTTTTTTTTTATGCGAAATTTAAGGAATATCTTCATTACAAAAAAAAAAAAAAAAGATTTGATGGACCATATACCAATAATTTTATTTTTACTTTAATTTCATATATTAATTTTAAATTATACATTAATTGAATTGTTATATCGATAAGCTTAAAATTACAATTACGATCTATAAATAAAAGATGAAATAAGTTTTGTATAACGTTATAAGACAATGGACTTTTTAATTGTGAAAGGGGAAGTGATGGAAATAGAGTAGGTTAAGTTTTTATTTAATTTCTTCCGTCTTTGGGCTAACAACCAACATTTTCATTTATGTTTGCATGGCGTGTGGGCAAGGACCTGTGTAGCGACTATGATCTGAAGCTACACATTCTCTAGTAACACAATATTTTTTTTATTTCTTGGGAATACAATTAAACCCCTCTCACTGACGAGCACAGTTGACATATTACGTAACACCGTTCCCAGTAAAAATTTAGCTTAATTTTAAAATGGTTACAACAGAGCACAATAATCAAAAAAATTCTTTAAAACGCTCATAAATTGATCTGGCTCAAAATTATTTGTAATATTTCATATACAATTCATAAGATTATGTTTGCTTTAAACCAAACAAATCAAATAATAAGCCCGTTAACATAGTTCCCCAAAAATTAAGGCTTTGGCAGATCCAGAAAGATCAGTTAATCACACATATTTTTTCTTATCACTAAAAATCGCTTTGTTTCACATAATTATACCCACACCGCAATAGTCGAGAGGGTATTATGCGTCAATGCTGACGTTTGGTTCTAGACCCACCTTTAAGTATCATTTTCTGACTCGATCTAACGATGTAACACCGTCCAGCTGGCTGTCCATGTAAACCTTGTGCGCAAAGTACAGGTAGCAATTTTATAGATAATTTGATGAAATTTGGTACATATGTCCTTATTGGCAGAAGCACCACGCATATTGAAAATGTAACGAATTGTTTCATAATTTCACATAGTCCTCATACAAGCATCTCTCCGATGTAGTAATCGGGATATGACTCTCTTAACGATCGATAAAAATGAAAAAATTTATGAATTTTATACATTTTTTATAAAAACTTGTGAGTTTATTCACTTTGAATTTGATAACTTCCTTAAAAATGTTGGCATTTACATACAAATTGGCGACAATACATTTTACGATATCTTTTCTGTCATGACAATATGTTGTCCAAAATTAATCATACGTACCATATAAAACCCCTTCAGTACACCAGATTCTAAAGAAAAGACGGAAGATTTATATAAAATGTCTTAAAAATACCTGTAAGTTTAGCATCTCCAGAATTTTCTTGCAATTAAATAAATGCATTGTTTTTTTATTACTTGTGCTAGACTTTGTGTTTGGCTTGGAACTGTTGGTTTTAATTCAAAATATGCCTGGTTTTCAAATGGAAAAGCTATTTACATTCTTTGCAATTGCTCTGTTTAATATTCAAAAATATATTAAATTTTTTATTGCAGCAACTACTCGGTTGAACACGATCTTCACTTGCAAAGGCACAATGTCTAGTACAAATAACATTAGCTACACCATCTAAAGGGTTAGTAATATCAAAATTTAGATAATTCGCAACGTTATTTGATAATTGTCTAATTTTTGGTATTACTAACCCTTTACATGGTGTAGCTAATGTTATTTGTACTAGACATTGTGCCTTTGCAAGTGAAGATCGTGTTCAACCGAGTAGTTGCTGCAATAAAAAATTAAATATATTTTAGAATATTAAACAGAGCAATTGCAAAGAATGTAAATAGATTTTCCGTTTAAAGATCAAGCATATTCCAATTTAAAACCAACGCTTTCAACCCAAACACGAAGTCCACAACTAGTGATACAACAACCAATGTATTTATTTAATTGGAAATAAATTGTAGAGATGATGAACTTACAATTTTTTTTAAGACATTTTATATAAATCGTCCTGTTTTTTCTTAAGAATCGGGTGTAGTGATGGGGTTTTATATGGGACGTATGATTCATTTTGGACAAAATTTTGCTATGACAGAAAAGCTATCGGAAAATGTATTGTCGCCAAATTTTTATGTCAATACCAACATTTATAAGGATCTTATCGCATTAAAAGCTGATAGACTTACAAGTTTTTATAAAATATGTTATAAAAATCATAAATTTGTGCATTTATGTCGATCGTTAAAAGGTCCATATTCCGATTACTTCATTTAAGATTGGCATCAAGCCAAGCACACTAAAACATTTGGGAAAGAATCATTAATTTTTTTTTTTTTTTTTTAAGTTCTAAATTTTTTAATCAAATTTTCTTACCTTTTGTGCAACCTTTAATAATAGTGATTAAAGTTACTTGATGTTGTATACAATTGTCTTTTTATTCCCCATATGGAAAACCCCACAAAAATAGTTGTAAAAAATTTTACAGAATGATAATGTTGATCGTCAAAAACACACTATGCAGATCCAAATTACCGAGCAGGTTTATATACAGCAGATGCGGAGACAAAACGCAGTGATTTAATCGTAAAAGTTAATTCTTAAAATATATTTGTTTAGTGTTATCGCTAGAAAACGTTATTATGATAAAATAAATTTTATGGACCAGAAATGAAATTTGTTCCAGTGTCCTCAACAAGATTTTCTAAAATTATTTATTTAAATGAAGAAACAAACATCTTTATCTTTAAATGTTTTATCAACTTTTTATATTTTGTCTTCTTTAAATAAAATTGAGGAATTTTACTTACAGTAGATTCATAAAATATGAAATATATAAAAAATATTTTATCATTCTCTTACAAGGTGATGAATAAATATTATGTTCACACGAATAGCAAATATCCACGTTTGCTCTCTCATCTACGGTTCACATCCAGATCATGGTTAAACAAACATGTTTCGCCATCAGTGTGGCCAGACCCTAAAAAAATTTCGAGCTAAATTAGCTTAAAAAAGCTAAAAAAAAAATGCTTAGAAATAATGAAAATGGTAAAACATAATGCTAAAATTTAATACTACATCCTTTTATGTAAATATTTTCGTATAAATCGCTTATTTTTAACATTTCTGCATATCTTATCTGGATAAGTTTTAATTTTTACAATACCCGAGATATCCCAAATCTAGTAGTTTTGAGATATTAAGGTTTTATGGTTTTTATCTTTCGCGTCTTTAAATTTAATATTTTTGAAAAATCGCAAAAATGATTTAAAAATATATTAATTGATTCGATTTTATTACCGTAACCGACAGGTGAAATTTTGATGATAGAGTAGATAAACCAGACTTATGACAAATTAGCTCAAAATTTAGAGATATTGCGTATATATTTCTTTTTCTAACTAATCAAGCCTGTTTTGTCATTTGAAAATATGAAGATTCTGATGAAAAGTCGCGCAGCAGGTTCTACAGTTATAATAATATTTTGTTCAATATTAGGAAATGGTGACGGTGACGTTGACGGTATGTTTTGATCAGCAGATGATAGCGATGAAATAGCAAGATTTTTGCATTTGTTCTTTTAGCGATGTGAATGAATGATGGCTCAGTATCACAATTTTCATTATTGGTTTTTTTCTTTTCTGCTCTGAACTTCCAACCTATTATTTTTTTTAGCGAGCTTGGAGGTTTAATTGCTAAAAGTGCAAAGTTTTTTTCTCGACACATTTTCTGTTTTTATTATCCTATAATATAAATGGCGTATGACTTGTAGTTACACAAATAAAAATTAATGTATTTTTAATAAAAATTAAATAATAGGGAAACATTCAAAACCAAAAAGCAGCAAAAATTTTAAAAATTAAATCTTCTGACCTGCAGCTTCAAAATGTGTGTATGAATGTATAAATGAATGTATTCATGTGTGTGCTGAAGCAGGCTGGCTTGCGCTAATGCACAATGTTAATTTTTATTTCATACCGACAACCCAATTCCAAATTTTTTGAATTGAGTTTTGTGCAATGTAAATTATGTGGTGTTTATCGGCTTCTTCAAGCCGAAGTTATTCGCATAAAAGGGCGATAAAACATTCAGTTGCATGCTAACAACTAAATGTTGTATCGCCCGTAAACTTAAAGACCTGCGTCTGCAAAACTCACTTTTTAGACTTAGCATGTTTTGGAATTGAGCTGTCGATACTATTTTTTGCTAACTCTGTATTACTCTGAGATGAAATTGCAGATCGAAAAACAAAATTCTCTGGTTTCTTAAAGCTATTCGTACTTGTCGGTGTTTGTAAGAACTTGTTCGAAATATTGCACACACAAAGAAGAAAACTCATACTATCCAAAAAAAAATCACAGGTACTAGGGAAAAAAGTCTTAAGAGCCCAAAATGTTGGTCAATGTGACTTTTTATCATTGAATGTTGCAGATAACACTTTTTTGTCTAGGAAACACGCCAGAGGTGGTAGATGTGACCATTTTCCTTGACATTTTTTAGGCATCTTCAGAAGAAAATATATATTTTAAGATTAACACAAACATCAGAAACACATTCACGGTTCCGAATCTGGCCTTCTTTCAATTTTTGAATTTTGGCACTTGTGACTTTCTTTCTTAGGAGGGTAGTATAGCGGTCCTACCGATACGTCTATAGACCCCCTATTCAAAACTTAAGTTCGAATACAAGTCCTTAATTGCCATATGAAATTTTATTCCAAATGGACGAACCGTTTACAGTTCAAACTCAAATCAAATCAAAAGGGGAAAAATGCACAACATTTGCTTTAACTGCTTTATCTTTGGAATTTATTAAACTTTTCAGTCAGTCGGTCAAACCAAACACTCTCGAACATGCCGATTGCCGAAGAACTTTTTGTGCCTATTTACATTATACGATTTTTGTCGCTGCAACTTTTGTCGGTTCTTCTTTAAAATTGCTTATGTGTTTACCTTGTGCAATTTTTATAGCAGCAACTTTTTCTGTGCCAACGAACTTAAATACATTTTAGGTGAAATGAGACAATAATAAGAGAACAAATGCGCGAACAAAACGAATCGAAGAGTACAATCGTTTGTGTTCCCCTATTAATTTCTCTATCCTCTCTCTCCGATTAAGTAAGAATCGCAGCGACAAAAATCGAATAATGTAAACGGGCACTTTGTTGTGTATAGCATTTTGATTTTTGCATTTGCCTTGACTGTGACTCAGTGATGTCTGTCAAATCTGCATTTCGGCCATTTTGGAGTTTTTTAGCGAATTCATTTTGAAAGCACAGCTGTACTACTTTTTTTTCTCACTTAGAGATAGGAATGTCAAAAGTTGCTTGAGTTTTTGACATATCGACCAACGAAAGCAACAAATAAAATACACACGCCACCACCGTTAACGTGAATCTGCCTTATCCCTTATGCTTGTACAATTTTAATTTTTTGCATTGAAAAACAAAAAATATCAACCATTCATGGAAGAAAACACAAAACAAAATGTATAGAAAGTTTCGTGTTTGTCAGGTGAAGCACAGCCGCGAATAATATTTTAAGTTACAAAATAATTATTTTTCAGGAGAGCAAAAAAAAACGTTTTTAAATAATGATAACAAAAACTTTTGTGCAAAAGGCTTTTAAAACGTTATTCCACGTTGCAAAACCATTTCGTTTGTATCATTTTGTTATTACTTTACAGCGTTCTCCCGCTGGCTGACTCTTTGTATGCCATTTTGATGGCGTTATGGTGCATAATTTTAGGTGATTTGCAGCTTTGCCAACATTGTGCGTTTCGCCCCATTTTTGGTGCTTTTTTAAATTTTGTGTGCGAAAAATTCCTAAGTTGGCGAGTGGTGCGCTTTTTTTTTAAATTTCGGTGGGTATTTTTTTAATTTGTGGTGGCTCCAAAGCAAATTCAACACAACTTTTTGTTTCCGTGTGAGAAAAAATTCTTTGTACAATAAAATACACACTGCACAATTTTTACTAAAAATTTTACAGGCCACAACAAGAGCAACAAATAAAAAAGACGTACCAAATCATATGCACAAAGTAAACCGGGCTTGTTGTTGTAGATATTTAAGATTATGTAAAGAAAAATTTTAATTATAATTTTAAATTAAAAATAACTTTTAAACTTGGTGCGGTTTTCCTTAAATGGCGCGTTTTTTCTCCATTTCAGTGCATTTTGAAATTTCAAAGTTGGCAACGCTGGTGATTTGATGTTTAAACAGTGCAAGAGAGTAACGTTAAGGGTAATCTGCAAAAAAAAAAACTGTTTTTGCAAAAAGTGGCTTTTAAAACGTTCTTCGAGGATGTGCTTCAAGTGCTGATATTCTCAAATGTTTTAAAAGTATATGAAAGACAGAAATTTGATTGTGAGTTTACGAAATTAAAATTTATGAACTTAAAGGACATAATACATGGAAAAGAAATTACTAAAGCTAATTTCTGGAAAGAAATACCTGAAATAAAATCTGAAATCTTTAATATTTGATCTCTTGTAAATTCTCAATAAGAATTTTGATAGTTTAAATAACATGTCAGACAATTAACTTTTTATTTTCTGTTTCAAATTACAAAGATGTGATTAATCATTACTCAGCCCGAGCTACTTAATTCGGTAAGATATTTCAAAATATCCAACAATCTGGAAAAAAAATTAAATCAAAATTTTTATTGATTTAATGTAAATATGCATTTAACCAAATTGCATTAATACATAAATTTTTACTGGCACATTTAAATATATCTACATATAAGTATGTAGGCGTATATTTTGTAAACTTTTTTCTATAACTATCCAAAAACTAATTATGCCCACACCACAATAGTGCAGAGAGTATTATGCGTTTGTGCTGGTGTTTATTTAAGTATACCAATCGGCTCAGAATCACTTTCTGAGTCGAATTAACGATGTCCGTCCGGCTGGCTGGCAGGCTTGCAGTCTCGTTGGCTGATTGTGCATGTAAACTTTATGTGCAAAGTACAGGTCGCAATTTTGGAGATAATTTGATGAAATGTTGGTCTTAAGATCAAACTTGGCCCAAACTAATTTTATAGCAATCAAAATCATCCAACCAATTGTTATTGAAATCGGCCCATATTTGACCACAGCTCCCATACAATTACTGATCCACAAAATAGCTTTTAATGCCATAACTTCCTTATTAATGTTAGTATTTACACAAAAATTGGCGACAATTGCTTTTGCGATAGCTACTATGTCATGACAAAATGTTGTGCTGGTGGATCCAAAATTAGCCATAGGTCCCATATTAGCCCCCTTCCTAAAATTAAAGCATGGCAAACAAATTTCATACAGATGAAGATATCTAAATAATATTCGGCACAAGTAACTTTTATATGATCCTTAACCACAATTACATAATTTTGTTCGGACGGCTCCATAATTATCCATGGGTCCCAAATAGGCTACACTGTGGTGTATAGTATCTAATGGTCGGGATTTACCGACTATACTCTCTTACTTGCTTGGAAATTAATTGCTATATCTATTTCTAAATAAACTGCTTAACAAATTTACGAAATATTTTTGGTAGATTTTTTGAAGATTTCCAAAAATTTATTATCAAAGTTGTTTTTGGGAATACCATTATTTATTAAAAGATTTTGTTTGTTAATTCCCTTTTTTAATAATTGATAAAAAAAATACTGAAATCTATTGTTGGAGGATAAGCTGTTCCTATGCGCATTTCACTGGTTTCTTAGGCCAGATTAAGCACCACAAACAAAATCTTTTAATAAATAATAGTATTCCCAAAAACAACTTTGATAATAAATTTTTGCAAGTGCACGTGCATAAAAAACTGAACTGGCAAATTGTTTTTATTTTGATTTCTTGCGAAAACAATAAAAGCTCTTTATTTTTGTTTTTAATATGTTTTTTCTTTACCCACTTGCAACTACAATTAATGTTGGGAGAATTCCAAATAATTGTAGCGGGAAATGTAAGAATAGAGAAACTCATCACTGATTTATTGTTGGGTATTTTGTTTAAGCTTTGATATCGTTGCAAAAAAGACTTTCTGCGTGTTTGTAGGTAAATCTCATTCCCTCTGCAGTCTTGTTTGCTGATAGCTTTGGCTTTTCTAAAATTATTTAGGAGAACGTTTCCTGATGATCTGGCCTAAGCAACCAGTGCAATGCGCATAGGAACAGCTTATCATCCAACAATAAATTTCAGTATTTTTTATCAATTATTAAAAAAGGGAATTAAGCACAACAAACAAAATCTTTTGATTTCAAAAAATTTTAGTTTAAATTTAAGGTTCTGGCAACCCTGCAGCGACTGTTTGCGTTTGGCCAATGAAAAATTAACAAGTCGAAGAAATAGCAATTTTTCTACGCTGACTGTAGTTTTTAAAACACTGATTAAATTAATTTGTCTACTTTTTAACAATCTTTTATTTATTTAATCTTATCTAAAAATTGTAGACGTTTTCTGTTTTGTTATTAAACAATCTGCGTGTTTTTCTTAATAACTTTTTGTCTGTATACTGGAAAAATTTTTATTGTCAAATATTGAAATAGATAAATGATGTGTTTCAGGGATGTTAAAGTTGGTGCAATTGTACCTTTTTTTGGTACATGTTTACCTTCTAAAGTACCGTGGTACTACCGTGACTTATTTGGTACAATTTAAAAATTTGTCATAAAAAGGGGGAAGTTTTTGAAATTGAGGCATTTTCATTACATTTAATTTTTTAATTATTATTTCTTGCATCAGGATTAAAAAAAAGCCTTGTTTTAAATGGCATTTTTTATTTATGCAATATGCACATAAAATTATTAACATGGTTAATTTAGAAATGCAATCAGAAGCTGCTTGAATGCATGTATTTTTACAAAGGCTAACTTTTTTGTTCCGCCAAATATAACGTAATTTCAATAATAAAAATGTTTTGGATGAATGTGATATCTAGACCTTTACAAAAATCATATTCCCTTTGAAGAAATTTATTGCGGAACAGAAGTGGATTTATATACTTCTAAAAATAATATCAATATTGATATTTTTAAAGAAATTAAAGAAAATGCAAAACAATTTTATATAAAGATTTGCGAATTTTTGAGAACCAAAGTCAACTTTAATAACGAAGTTTTAATGTGGTTCCATAAATTTACTCCTGAAAATGTTATTTCAGGTAAAACAAGTTGTATTGTTCCTCTTCTAGTAAAAATGTTCCCGAATGAAATTTCAAATTTTGATTCAATCAATAATCAATTCAGAGCTTTAGCTGATCTCGAGCAACTGCAGTAGTTAGAAACTGAAAACATTTGTAGTTTTTGGTCGGCTTAATGTCCATATGTTTCCTGGTAATTCTAGAGTCGTTGCTGGAATTTTATCCATTCCACATTCGTCTGCAAATGTGGAAAGAGTTTTTTCTTTTCAAAAAATAATAAAAACTAAGGAAAGACGCAGACTACATGTGCCAATATTATCAAGTCTCATACAATCAAAGGATTCGCTAAGATCGACAAATTCATGCTGCTGTCATGTAAAAATTCCAAATAGTTTATTAACTTAACAAATAAGTGCCTGATTTTGATCTCATATATTTAAAAGACTTTTATGTACCTTATCGTATTGATACATATAATGAAGGTTAATATTGAGCTTTGTTTTTTTTTTTGTGTACAATTGAATTGTTATGTACTTTTTTGTTGTTTTAATAAATTTAAAAAAAATGGTACCGTGAAGGTCCAAGAAGTAAATTTTTTTTTTGGAAGTTGGTACCAAATTTAAAACTTCATTTAACATCCCTAATGTGAATTTTTTTTTTTTCAATCAACAAAGAGAGAACAAAAAACAGTAAAAAGTGTATAAAACAGTACAATTATTTATTTTATTTTATTTCAGTCTATGGAAACAAATTCCTTACAGATTATGCAACTTGATATAGACTTGCATAGAAAAATATATTAGCATTCTGTTTTGGGTGTGGTGCAGCCCATTTGGAGAAAAAATCAATACATTTACTGCTAAAAGGAATAATAGGTATGTCTGGCACCTCTAGCCTCATATAAATCACACTCTCGGAAAACATTTTAGTGAGCCTAAAACCGTCAGAGTTTCTTCATAAGACTTTAAATCGCAGTACAAAATTTCGTAAGCTTCAGTCCATAATTTAGCATATTAAAACATTTCCTAAAACAGTAACACTACTTTTCTATTGTAGAAAAATTTGGTCTGCCTGAGTTTCACTGCACCTAAAAAACAAACCAAATTTTGCGAAGATATGTCCATAATTTACCATATGCCCTATATAAAGTCCTCTCTCGGAAAACATTTAAATACGTTAAAGCGGATTCATCTTTTAGACTGCGTGTTAGTTTGTTTATTTTCATTAATTTTTAAAAGTTATAAAGCGTTTCTTACAAAATTTATGGAAAAAATACGAAAAATTTTAATGTAGGGTACCTAGATGGGCAAATGCATTGCAAAAACTTATAGTCTTTGCACAAAAAATAAGGCTTGGCCATTTTTCTTTTAAATAAATTCCTTAAAAGTGAAGAAAATCGTAGTTTTTTACAAAGTTATAAAGAAAATTTAAAAAACGACCAGCCAGCCTGATTTTTGGCAAAAATTCTACATGACCTCTTGACCTCCCAGCACTGTACACCTCTAAAAATAAGAATACTGCTTGCCAAAACTTATCTGATGCCCATTTTATTATATGGTTGTGAGCTATTTGCTAAATGTGATACAATTAGTAAAGCAAAATTAAAAGTTGCATTTAATAACATAGTCCGTTACGTGTATGGACTTAATAGGCGTTCTAGTATATCTTTGTTTTCATCTCGGTTATATGGCCTTTCTTTAGATAATATACTGAACATGAGAGTTTTAATTTTTTTACATAAGATAATATATACCCACAAACCTGATCATCTGTACGGCAAACTTTGTATTTCAGATATAAGCAGGGGAAAAAGAATTAGATCGTTTAGATACAAAAGTTTAATTTCGGAGTGGCATTTCTACATATTCTCAATTTCTCTCTGGAATTCTATACCCCATAGTTTTCAAATTTTAAGTAACGCACGAAAATTTAAAGAAAATATTTTTAAACTGTTTTCAACATAACAATTTGAAACATAATTATTTGAGATTTAAGTACATATGATTAAATTATTGAAATATTGTTTGATTTTAATTGATTTTGCTTTATATATATTTAACTGTAATTAGTTATTAAGTTGTTAATTAATTAATGATTTATAATTATACAAATTCTCAGTTCCGTACTGCAAAATAAGACTCGTAAGTCTTGTGTATGGAGCAGTTCAATTAAATAAATAAAAAATAAAAATAAATAAGCTACAACAAAAACTATTATATAGGGCACACGGTAAATTATTGTCATATCTTCGCAAAATTTGGTTGTTGTTTTTTAGGTGCTGTGAAACTCAGACAGACCAAATTTTACTACAATAGTAAAGTAGTGTTACTGTATTAGACGTACGGAACTGTTTTCATATGCTAAATTTTGGACTGTAGCTTACGAAATTTTGTACAGTCTTATCAAGAAATTTTGACGGTTTTAGGCGTACTAAAACTGTTCCCGATAGTGTAATTTATAAAAGGTGCCAGACATACCTATTCCTTTTAGCTGTACATGTATTGCTTTTTCTCCAAATGTACTGCACAACACCCAAAACAGAATATAAATCAATTTTTCTATGTTAGTCTATATCAAAATGCATAATCTGTAAAGAAATTGTTTCCATAGACTGAAATTAAATTAAATAAATAATTGTACTGTTTTATACACTTTTAACTGTTTTTTATACCCTCCACCACCTCTAGTGGTAATGAGGGCTTGTCATTCCGTGTGAAACTTTTTAATACATCTAAGACCCCATAAAGTAAATATATTCTGGCTCCTTGAGTAATTCTAAGTCGATTAAGCCATGTTCGTCTGTCTGTCCGTCTAACCGTCTGGTTGTCTGTCCATCTGTTGAAAACACGCTCACTTTAGAAAAACGCAAAGGAAAAGAACAAACTTGGTCCCAAATTGCTTGTAGTTACCCTAAGCAGCTTGGAATTAAAATCCAGCAACATCGGTTTAGTAGGATCAGAACTATGAATCAAAATGTGGAACCACCACCCTAATAAAAAATGTTGATGCAAAAACTAACATAAATGGTAGAATAATACACAGGATGATATAAAATTTTGCATGAATTTGTTTTATATAACTGCAAATCATACTGGTAAATTTCGTGCAGATCGGTCCATTATTGACCATATGCCCCATATAAACCCCACTCGCGGAAAACAGCTAAGTACGCCTAAAACCGTAATAAATAACGCTATCATACTAAAATTACGTAAGTCACAGTTCTATAGGACCAGAAATCACACTGTAAAATTTTTTGAAGATCGGTCCATAATTTACACTAAACCCCATTGAAACCCTACTCCCGGAAAACAGTTTAGTACGCCTTAAACCGTAATAAATAAAGCTATCATAATGAAATTCGGTACATCACAGTTTTATAGGACGAGAAATTACACTGCTAAATTTTGTGAAGATCGGTCAATAATTAACCCTAGACCCCATATAAGCCCTACTCCCGGAAAACATTTTAGTACGCCTAAAACCGTAATAAATAACGCTATCATACTAAAATCTGGTACGTAACAGTTTTATACGACCAGAAATCACATTGTAAAATTTTTTGAAGATCGATCCATAATTTACACTAGGCCTTAATCACGGAAAACAGCTTATTGCGCCTCAAACCAAATAAAACCCACTTTGGGAAAATAATTTAACTCGCCTAAAACCATAACAGATATAGATATTGCGGTAAAATTTCTTTCAACTTGGATTCATATGGCCAGAAAAAATATCATGCAATTTTGTGAAATTCGCTGCTAACGCTAAAACTAATTACAATGCTGTATTGAAATTTATCCTAATTTATTTTTTCAGAATTTTGGGATGATTGATCAAATTTGTTCAGTGTCCAGAAAAAAAGTTATTAAGAAAAACACCATAACAGTTACGCAGATTGTTTGATAACAAAACAGAAAATGACTAGTCAACGTAGAAAAATTGTTATTTCTTCGACTTGTTAATTTTTCATTGGCCAAACGGAAACAGTCGCAGCAGTGTTGCCAGAACCTTAAATTTAAACTAAAATTTTTTTCAAAACTTCATAAAAGCTACCAAAAATATTTCGTAAATTTGTTAAGCAGTTTAATTAGATATAGCAATTAATTTCCAAGCAAGTAAGAGAGTATAGTCGGTAAAGCCCGACCATTAGATACTATACACCACAGTGTAGCCTATTTGGGACCCATGGATAATCATGGAGCCGTCCGAACAAAATTATGTAATTGTGGTTAAGGATCATATAAAAGTTTTTTTTTTTTTTTTTTTTTTGAGAGAGAGCGGGGAGATTTCTCCCAACGGAGACGGTACCGCGACCAAACCAGGTCTATTGTACCCACCCCCCTTTAGTTGGCCAAAAGACCCTCTGCTTCCCAGAGAAACCCAAGAAGGTCTTTTGCCGGTATTACACCGACTCGGGACGCGCCCATCGTACCGTGCCCCAAGTGTCTCCTTCTGGCCCATGCCAGCGCGGGGCAGTCACACAATAGGTGCTTTGTAGTTTCGTCCTCTTCACGGCATAGTCTACATTCCTGGTCCTCTGCCAGACCCATCCGAAAGAGGTGGTGCTTGACCGTATGGTGGCCCGTCAAATAAGCCACCAACAGCCGTAAATCTCGTCTGTTGAGACCCTTTGTCTCCAGTGTACTCCCGGGAAATATAAATTCCTTCGCCTGACGCATTCCCGGTAGCGATACCCAGTATTTTCTGTGCTCGCTGAGAGCCCATTCCCCCAATAGAGATTGGGTAGTGGCCCAGCTTAACCCACAAAAGGGCTCGGGGCCCACCATTTGGGCATTTGCTCCAGCCCTAGCCAGTTCATCAGCCCTATCGTTACCCGGAACCCCTGAGTGTCCCGGCACCCAACAGAGTGTCACTCTGTTTCTTGAGCCCAGCTCCTGTAGCCTTCCCCGGCATTCCGCCACCAACTTCGAGGACAATTTCCAGGAAGAGAGTGCCTTAATGGCCGCTTGGCTATCAGTGAATATCGCAATGCTGTTTCCTATCATTCCCTTGTTAAGAATGTTGCTACAGCACACATCGATGGCGTGGATCTCGGCCTGGAATACACTTGGTGCTCTTCCCATGGCTATCGAGATTCGCGTGTTTGGTCCAAATACCCCAGCACCCACCCCGTGCTCCGATTTGGATCCATCGGTATACCAGCGTAGTCCCTGGTTACCCTCACAGGGATTTCCACTGTCCCAGGCTCTCCCATTTGGGAGGATCGTGCTAAACCTTCTGTTAAAGCTCAGTTCCGTGGTCTTATTGTCCACCCTAGTGCAGACTGATAGACTAGGAGCTAATTTCATCAGACCAGCGTGTCCGTTGACCCCATCTGACAGTCCGGATGTTTGTTGGATCCTAAGGAGACTCGATATTGCGACCTTCCTTATATGGATGTGTAATGGCAAGATGCCCAAAATAGTTTCAAGTGCCGCTGTTGGACATGTGCGCATCACCCCCGTCAGAGCTACACAGACCATTCTCTGTAGCCTTTCGCACTTTTGAATCGCCGACACCTGCTGAATCTTTGGCCACCATACCAGGGATCCATAGGTGATTATCGGTCTGATCATCATGAAATAAAGCCACTTAATCATGCTAGGGCCAAAGCCCCAGGTCTTCCCAAAGAAGCTCTTACAGGCCTAGAAGGCCCTAAGTGCCTTCTTCAGGGTCGCATCCAAGTGCGAGTTCCAGTTTAGCCGTTTATCCAGAACAATTCCCAGGTACTTGACTTCATTGGAGTACTCGATTTCCGTCCCATTCACTGTCAGTCTACCCAAACTGTGTTTATATCTTCTCGTGAACGGGACCACGACCGCTTTTTGGGGGTTGATGTTCAGCCCCCTTTCATGACACCATTTGAGAACCTTGTCGAGAGCACCCTGCATCACCTCAGTGATTGTTCTCTCGAATTTTCCGGTCACAATGATGGCCAGGTCGTCCGCATAACCAATGGCCCGCAGGCCATATTCCTCAAGTCTGGCGAGCAGGTCATCAATCACAAGGCACCATAGCAGGGGAGAAAGTACCCCACCCTGTGGACAACCTTTAACAGCACTAATGCTGACGCTAGCGTCATCCCAAGAGGCGGTAATTCTCCGTTGTCTCAGCATGGCGCCGATCCAATTGATGGTATAATCATCTATCCGTTTTTGCGACAAAGCATCCTTGATAGAGTCGTAACTTGTGTTGTCGAAGGCACCCTCCACGTCAAGAAAAGCACATAGTGCAATATCCTTGTTGTTATGTGCCTTCTCTATTTGCGCAACCAGATGGTGCAATGCTACTTCCGTCGACCTACCCTTCTGATAGGCGAACTGCGTTCCGTGCAATGGCGCGGAGATTCTCAGCTCGTCCCGGATGTGCAGGTCCAGTAGCCGCTCAACAGTTTTAAGCAGAAATGATGTGAGGCTAATAGGCCTATAGGACTTCGGCTTCTCTAGCGGCTTGTTGCCAGATTTGGGGATAAACACCACTCTGACCGCTCTCCACGCGGTCGGAATATGACCCCAGGTGAAGCTAGCCTTAAACAGACCAATTAGCGGGTCCATTATAATATTAAGACTTTCCTGTATTAATACCGGGAAAATCCCGTCACCACCTGGTGACTTGTAAGGGCTGAAGGAGCCAACTGCCCAAAAAGTTACTTGTGCCGAATATTATTTAGATATCTTCATCTGTATGAAACTTGTGTGCCTTGATTTAATTTTAGGAAGGGGGCTAATTTGGGACCTATGGCTAATTTTGGATCCACCAGCACAACATTTTGTCGTGACATAGTAGCTATGTCGCCAATTTTTGTGTAAATACTAACATTAATAAGGAAGTTATGGCATTAAAAGCTATTTTATGGAGCAGTAATTGTATGGGAGCTATGGTCAAATATGGGCCGATTTCAATAACAATTGGTAAGATGATTTTGATTGCAATAAAATTAGTTTGGGCCAAGTTTTATCTAAAAACCAACATTTCATCAAATTATATCCAAAATTGCGACCTGTACTGTGCACATAAAGTTTACATGCACAATCAGCCAACGAGACTGCAAGCCTGCCAGCCAACCGGATGGACATCACTAATTCGACTCAGAAAGTGACTCTGAGCCGATCGGTATACTTAAACAAACATCAGCACAAATGCATAATACTCTCTCAACTATTGTGGTATGCAGTGTGATCATATTAGCTTTTTTCGAGCTAAATCTAGCTTTTTTTCATGTTTAGCTTGAAAAATTTGATTTAGATTTTAACCTTGTTTTAGCTTTATTCAACAATACGTTTAGCCTTTTCTAGCTTTTTACTTTAATTTCAATTTCATGTAATTAATTTATATTTTAAACCAAATAAGTTTATTAGTATAAATTTATGTGTGGTACCCATGTAAAGTACCTAAAAAATAATAGTCTGGCAGCTCAGTAGTAATCGTTTTTCCAGACTTGATTTACATACATTCCAGTGTCGCCAGGGGAAGAAAAAAAATTAAGACTTTATTTTAAAAAAGTAATTATTTTTTTTATTTTTATTTTTTTTTTTTGTTTAAATAAACCACAAATATATTTTTATATAATAATAACTTTTTAACCGCTTCTCCGTTAGCGTCACGCTTTCTTTCGTGGACATATTTATGTATATGCCAAAGCTTATATTTCTTGGTTTTATCAAAAAAAGTACCAACATTTTTGATCAGGTTTCAGGTTCTAATTTACTCAGAATCCTGCACATATAATTTTATGTTTCAAGTTGGAAAAGTAAAATAATGAAATTTAAATTTCCGGATTTCTTCTTTTGATACTTTTTTTCTCCTCATTGAACGATCAAAAATTTCAATATTTAAGTGAAAGTCCAAAATTAAATACGTGCATGGCAATGAATGGTGGAAAATGTTTTGTACAGAACGTACCAGAAATAGGTAAGATTTTCACCGCTTAAATGTTCGAATTTCGAAAAATTCTTAGATTCATATTTGTATTTTTTTGATAAGTTTAGTTCATCCCTCTGTTAATTGGTTTAAAAGATAGATGGGGTACCAAAAAAGTTGCAATATATAGGTTATATTCCCCAAATGGGTCGAATTTCAAAAAAGTACCAGACACCTGCCCGCTTATTTTTTTAATGACGATTTGGCGAGAGAACAACCGCCGGTCCAAATTTCTACTTCTTAGCTTCAGGTGTTTAGGCTGTGCGAATAATTTAGTCAGTTAGTCCGTAATGTTACCATTTTTATTTACATATATGTAGATATACCTACACTACCAGTATTTACGTCCAATTTCACCAAGTTCAGTTAAAACTAAATATTACTTTAACCTGCAGTTAGCAATGGCACTAATCATGTAGAACGCAACGCAACGCCAAAGAAATTCAGAATGCGTTTTAAAATTTCAAACGCTGCATAGCTTGTGGCGTTGGAAATTTTAAAACAGTACATGCATTTCTGTCGAAAGGAACAACAATATTTTTTTTTTATTCCTACGCTAATACCGCGAAGCTTTTCGCTTGTATGCAGGAGACCGCTTGTCTGTGGCGGGAATCGAACCCGCAACTCCGGTACTCATAGACTAGCTCACTACCAGCTAGCCTACCGGGGCACCCAAATATAAAATATTTATGACATTGTTTGTACTTTCAATGTAATTCTTTGGCGTTGCGTTGCGTTTTACATGACTTGGTGAAATTAGCCGTTAGTCTATGAAAAATATCCAAATAATTAAAAGTTTCTATTACATATCTATAAAAAAATTAAGCTTTTTTTGGCTTTAAATTTTCGTCTTTAGCTCTATTTAAAACATGATTTAGCTTTATTTCATTAAAAAATCACCTTTTTTCACAAAAAAATCACCTTTTTCACAAAAAGGCACTTTTTTAACAAAAAAATCACAGTTTTACTTTAAAACTCTATCTTACATAAATGGTGCTACGGCAGTCATTTATGGGTCACTGCTTCGACCTCTAATATCGAAAAAATTCAAAGGCGCCAAAACAAACTACTTCGAAAAATCAGAGCCGCTCGCTGTTAACTCAAATATCCGCAAGGATCTCAATGTGCCATTATTAAAAACTATGATTGCGAAATATGCAGTAACATTATTAAAAAGGCTTGAACTGCACCCAAATCCACTAGCTCGTAATATTTTAAATTATGGCGGCCACACTCGCTCAAGGAGAAGAGACAATGCAGCACTTACCCAACCAGTTGAGCGATAAACACTTACATATGTATGTGAACAGAAACCGTGATGACAAAATCTTTTTTGTCTGGCACTGGCAGGACAAGTAAATATTAGAATTAGATTTGATTAAATATGGCTTGTTCATATTTAATATATGAAGATTCAATAAATTAATACTGAAAAAATTCTTTCTCATTTTTCGACGCCTTACAACTAGTAATAAACTAGTCCAAAACATTACTAGTAACGATTTTATCCGCAGGGAACATCATCCTACGTAACGCTCTACTGTCAACCGCCGCCTGCTAACATCGTTGGACCACAAGACAATGTATGTTTTTGATTTTTCTTTTATTTCCCTCTTATATAAAAATCACACTTTCACACATAAGAACTTTTATCATTAACATCTATTTTATTTCGTGAATTGCGTAAACGTAACATCAATATTTAATTTTAAATTAAAACAAAAAATCACTAACTTTGTATTCTTGATGTGACGTTAATGTAAACACTTTATATTCATTATGTATGAATTTAAAAACAAGTCAATTTCTTTTTTCAAAAGTAACGTTTAAAAAGTTGATGGGATCGCCTTTCCTTTTTCTGATCTTTGTATTTAATACTTTACGTTTTTTTTTATGCGAAATTTAATGAATATCTTCATTACAAAAAAAAAAAAAAAAGATTTGATGGACCATATACCAATAATTTTATTTTTACTTTAATTTCATATATTAATTTTAAATTATACATTAATTGAATTGTTATATCGATAAGCTTAAAATTAACATTACGATCTATAAATAAAAGATAAAATAAGTTTTGTATAACATTATAAGACAATGAACTTTTTAATTGTTTACTATTAATTGTGAAAGGGGAAGTGATGGAAAAAGGGTAGGTTAAGTTTTTATTTAATTTCTTCCGTCTTTTGGCTAACAACCAACATTCTCATTTCTGTTTGCATGGCGTGTGGGCAAGGACCTGTGTAGCGACTATGATCTGAAGCTACACATTCTCTAGTAACACAATATTTTTTTTATTTCTTGGGAATACAATTAAACCCCTCTCACTGACGAGTACAGTTGACGTATTACGTAGCACCGTTCCCAGTAAAAATTTAGCTTAATTTTAAAATGGTTACAACAGAGCACAATAATCAAAAAAATTCTTTAAAACGCTCATAAATTGATCTGACTACACTTATTTGTAATATTTCATATACAATTCATAAGATTATGTTTGCTTTAAACTAAACAAATCAAATAATAAGCCCGTTAACATAGTTCCCCAAAAATTAAAGTTTTGGCAGATCCAGAAAGATCAGTTAATCACACATATTTTTTCTTATCACTAAAAATCGCTTTGTTTCACATCATTATACCAACACCGCAATAGTCGAGAGGGTATTATGCGTGAATACTGACGTTTGGTTCTAGACCCACCTTTAATTATCATTTTCTGACTCGATCTAACGATGTAACACCGTCCAGCTGGCGGTCCATGTGCGCAAAGTACAGGCAGCAATTTTATAGATAATTTGATGAAATTTGGTACATATGTCCTTATTGGCAGAAGCACCACGCATATTGAAAATGTAACGAATTGTTTCATAATTTCACATAGTCCTCATACAAGCATCTCTCCGATGTAGTAATCGGGATATGACTCTTTTATCAATCGATAAAAATGAAAAAATTTATGAATTTTATACATTTTTTATAAAAACTTGTAAGTTTATTCTCTTTGAATTTGATAACTTCCTTAAAAATGTTGGCATTTACATACAAATTGGCGACAATAAATTTTACGATATCTTTTCTGTCATGACAAAATGTTGTCCAAAATTAATCATACGTACCATATAAAACCCCTTCAGTACACCAGATTCTAAAGAAAAGACGGAAGATTTATATAAAATGTCTTAAAAATACTTGTAAGTTTAGCACCTCCACAATTTTCTTGCAATTAAATAAATGCATTGTTTTTTTATTACTTGTGCTAGACTTTGTGTTTGGCTTGGAACTGTTGGTTTTAATTCAAAATATGCCTGGTTTTCAAATGGAAAATCTATTTACATTCTTTGCAATTGCTCTGTTTAATATTCAAAAATATATTTAATTTTTTATTGCAGCAACTACTCGGTTGAACACGATTTTCACTTGCAAAGGCACAATGTCTAGTACAAATAACATTAGCTACACAATCTAAAGGGTTAGTAATATCAAAATTTAGATAATTCGCAACGTTATTTGATAATTGTCTAATTTTTGGTATTACTAACCCTTTACATGGTGTAGCTAATGTTATTTGTACTAGACATTGTGCCTTTGCAAGTGAAAATCGTGTTCAACCGAGTAATTGCTGCAATAAAAAATTAAATATATTTTAGAATATTAAACAGAGCAATTGCAAAGAATGTAAATAGATTTTCCGTTTAAAGATCAAGCATATTCCAATTTAAAACCAACGCTTTCAACCCAAACACGAAGTCCACAACTAGTGATACAACAACCAATGTATTTATTTAATTGGAAATAAATTGTAGAGATGATGAACTTACAATTTTTTTTAAGACATTTTATATAAATCGTCCTGTTTTTTCTTAAGAATCGGGTGTAGTGATGGGGTTTTATATGGGACGTATGATTCATTTTGGACAACATTTTGCTATGACAGAAAAGCTATCGGAAAATTTATTGTCGCCAAATTTTTATGTCAATACCAACATTTATAAGGATGTTATCGCATTAAAAGCTGTTAGACTTACAAGTTTTTATAAAATATGTTATAAAAATCATTAATTTGTTCATTTGTGTCGAGCGTTAAAAGTTCCATATCCCGATTACTTCATTTAAGATTGGCATCAAGCCAAGCACACTAAAACATGTTGGAAAGAATCATTAATTTTTTTTTCTTTTTTTTTAAGTTCTAAATTTTTTAATCAAATTTTCTTACCTTTTGTGCAACCTTTAATAATAGTAATTAAAGTTACTTGATGTTGTATACAATTGTCTTTTTATTCCCCATATGGAAAACCCCACAAAAATAGTTGTAAAAAATTTTACAGAATGATAATGTTGATCGTCAAAAACACACTATGCAGATCGAAATTACCGAGCAGGTTTATATACAGCAGATGCGGAGACAAAACGCAGTGATTTAATCGTAAAAGTTAATTCTTAAAATATATTTGTTTAGTGTTATCGCTAGAAAACGTTATTATGATAAAAATAAATTTTATGGACCAGAAATGAAATTTGTTCCAGTGTCCTCAACAAGAAAAATTATTTATTTAAATGAAAAAACAAACATCTTTATCTTTAAATGTTTTATCAACTTTTTATATTTTGTCTTCTTTAAATAAAATTGAGGAATTTTACTTACAGTAAATATGAAAAATATGAAAAATATAAAAAATATTTTATCATTCTCTTACAAGGTGATGAATAAATATTATGTTCACACGAATAGCAAATGTCCACGTTTGCTCTCTCATTTACAGTTCACATCCAGATCATGGTTAAACAAACATGTTTCGCCATCAGTGTGGCCAGATCCTAAAAAATTTTCGAGCTAAATTAGCTTAAAAAAAGCTAAAAAAAAATGCTTAGAAATAATGAAAATGGTAAAACATAATGCTAAAATTTAATACTACATCCTTTTATGTAAATATTTTCGTATAAATCGCTTATTTTTAACATTTCTGCATATCTTATCTGGATAAGTTTTAATTTTTACAATACCCGAGATATCCCAAATCTAGTAGTTTTGAGAAATTAAGGTTTTATGATTTTTATCTTTCGCGTCTTTAAATTTAATATTTTTAAAAAAATCGCAAAAATGATTTAAAAATATATTAATTGATTCGATTTTATTATCGTAACCGACAGGTGAAATTTTGATGATAGAGTAGATAAACCAGACTTATGACTGTACAAATTAGCTCAAAATTTAGAGATATTGCGTATATATTTCATTTTCTAACTAATCAAGCCTGTTTTGTCATTTGAAAATATGAAGATTCTGATGATGGTCGCGAAGCAGGTTCTACAGTTATAATAATATTTTGTTCAATATTAGGAAATGGTGACGGTGACGTTGACGGTATGTTTTGATCAGCAGATGATAGCGATGAAATAGCAAGATTTTTGCATTTGTTTTTTTTAGCGATGTGAATGAATGATGGCTCAGTATCACAATTTTCATTATTGGTTTTTTTCTTTTCTGCTCTGAACTTCCAACCTATTATTTTTTTTAGCGAGCTTGGAGGTTTAATTGCTAAAAGTGCAAAGTTTTTTTCTCGACACATTTTCTGTTTTTATTATCCTATAATATAAATGGCGTATAACTTGTAGTTACACAAATAAAAATTAATGTATTTTTAATAAAAATTAAATAATAGGGAAACATTCAAAACCAAAAAGCAGCAAAAATTTTAAAAATTAAATCTTCTGACCTGCAGCTTCAAAATGTGTGTATGAATGTATAAATGAATGTATTCATGTGTGTGCTGAAGCAGGCTGGCTTGCGCTAATGCACAATGTTAATTTTTATTTCATACCGACAACCCAATTCCAAATTTTTTGAATTGAGTTTTGTGCAATGTAAATTATGTGGTGTTTATCGGCTTATTCAAGCCGAAGTTATTCGCATAAAAGGGCGATAAAACATTCAGTTGCATGCTAACAACTAAATGTTGTATCGCCCGTAAACTTAAAGACCTGCGTCTGCAAAACTCACTTTTTAGACTTAGCATGTTTTGGAATTGAGCTGTCGATACTATTTTTTGCTAACTCTGTATTACTCTGAGATGAAATTGCAGATCGAAAAACAAAATTCTCTGGTAGCTATTCGTACTTGTCGGTGTTTGTAAGAACTTGTTCGAAGTATTGCACACACAAAGAAGAAAACTGATACTATCCAAAAAAAAATCACAGGTACTAGGGAAAAAAGTCTTAAGAGCCCAAAATGTTGGTCAATGTGACTTTTTATCATTGAATGTTGCAGATAACACTTTTTTGTCTAGGAAACACGCCAGAGGTGGTAGATGTGACCATTTTCCTTGACATTTTTTAGGCATCTTCAGAAGAAAATATATATTTTAAGATTAACACAAACATCAGAAACACATTCACGGTTCCGAATCTGGCCTTCTTTCAATTTTTGAATTTTGGCACTTGTGACTTTCTTTCTTAGGAGGGTAGTATAGCGGTCCTACCGATACGTCTATAGACCCCCTATTCAAAACTTAAGTTCGAATACAAGTCCTTAATTGCCATATGAAATTTTATTCCAAATGGACGAACCGTTTACAGTTCAAACTCAAATCAAATCAAAAGGGGAAAAATGCACAACATTTGCTTTAACTGCTTTATCTTTGGAATTTATTAAACTTTTCAGTCAGTCGGTCAAACCAAACACTCTCGAACATGCCGATTGCCGAAGAACTTTTTGTGCCTATTTACATTATACGATTTTTGTCGCTGCAACTTTTGTCGGTTCTTCTTTAAAATTGCTTATGTGTTTACCTTGTGCAATTTTTATAGCAGCAACTTTTTCTGTGCCAACGAACTTAAATACATTTTAGGTGAAATGAGACAATAATAAGAGAACAAATGCGCGAACAAAACGAATCGAAGATTCTCTCCGATTAAGTAAGAATCGCAGGGACAAAAATCGAATAATGTAAACGGGCACTTTGCTGTGTATAGCATTTTGATTTTTGCATTTGGCCTTGACTGTGACTCAGTGATGTCTGTCATATCTGCATTTCGGCCATTTTGGGATTTTTTTAGCTAGATGGCAATTTCTCTACTTTGTCTCTTATCAAGGCGAATTAATTTTTGGCGTCGAAAGCACAGCTGTGCTACTTTTTTTCTCACTTAGAGATAGGAATGTCAAAAGTTGCTTGAGTTTTTGACATATCGACCAACGAAATCCACAAATAAAATACAATGTTAAGTTTTTGGTGTTGTACTTGTGTAGTATCGCCACCACCGTTAACGTGAATCCGCCTTATCCCTTATGCTTATACAATTTTAATTTTTTGCATTGAAAAACAAAAAATATCAACCATTCATGGAAGAAAACACAAAACAAAATGTATAGAAAGTTTCGTGTTTGTCAAGTGAAGCACAGCCGCGAATAATATTTTAAGTTACAAAATAATTATTTTTCAGGAGAGCAAAAAAAAACGTTTTTAAATAATGATAACAAAAACTTTTGTGCAAAAGGCTTTTAAAACGTTATTCCACGTTGCAAAACCATTTCGTTTGTATCATTTTGTTATTACTTTACAGCGTTCTCCCGCTGGCTGACTCTTTGTATGCCATTTTGATGGCGTTATGGTGCATAATTTTGGGTGATTTGCAGCTTTGCCAACATTGTGCGTTTCGCCCCATTTTTGGTCCTTTTTTAAATTTTGTGTGCGAAAAATTCCTAAGTTGGCGAGTGGTGCGCTTTTTTTTTTAAATTTCGGTGGGTATTTTTTTAATTTGTGGTGGCTCCAAAGCAAATTCAACACAACTTTTTGTTTCCGTGTGAGAAAAAATTCTTTGTACAATAAAATACACCTGTTTCAACACTGCACAATTTTTACTAAAAATTTTACAGGCCACAATAAGAGCAACAAATAAAAAAGACGTACCAAATCATATGCACAAAGCAAGCCGGGCTTGTTGTTGTAGATATTTAAGATTATGTAAAGAAAAATTTTAATTATCATTTTAAATTAAAAATAAATTTTAAACTTGGTGCGGTTTTCCTTAAATGGCGCTTTTTCTCTATTTCAGTGCATTTTGAAATTTCAAAGTTGGCAACGCTGGTGATTTGATGTTTAAACAGTGCAAGAGAGTAATGTTAGGGGAAATCTGCAAAATAAAACTGTTGTTGAGTTTAAAATAACATCTGGTGTACACAGATCATAAACAGATTACAATCTTTCAAGAACGCCAGAATGTTGTTTTAGACTCAACATGTGGTGCACACATATTAATATAATACATACATACATGTGTGCGAGTCCTTTTTAGTTTGTTGTAAACAACAGAGGTTATGGTAATAAACAGTAATGCGTTTATTACTTTTTACTAAGAACTAAGATAATGATAGTTTAATCTCTTGTTTATTTAGGCTGCACACATGTATTGTTTTTAGTGATAAGATCTAGTAGGTAGGAAAATTGTTATTGTTTTAGTGATAAGAATTTTAGTATTTAAGGAAAAAATATTAGAAAATAAAGAGAGTTCTATTTTATAATTCAAAGTGTTGTGTTGTGTTATTTAAAATTCCTGCGGAAATTAACATTTTGGTGACCCCGACGTGATGTGGTTGAGATGTTAAAACCAAACTAAAAATTATCACGAGAAGTTAGGACAGGCCTGTCCAATGCTCTGAGTGGTTTGGCTCAGGGCAATGTTAATGAGCAGGAGTTAAGAATTGAGATGACAAAGAGCTCCGACCACCTTTTATCACTCTCCAACAGTCCACACAAAACATTCTATTCATGGACCAAGAACGACTAGAAATGTCGAAAAATGTGTTTAAGGCGAAACAACAAAAAATGTTAGAAATTAACCAACAACCGAACTGGCTCCCGAAGGTGCAGTAATCAGACTGGCTTCCGAAGGTGCAGCAACTAAACTGGCTCCCGAAGGTGCAGTAATCAGACTGGCTCCCGAAGGTGCAGTAATAAAACTGGCTCCCGAAGATGCAGTAATAAAACTGGCTCCCGAAGGTGCAGTAATCAGACTGGCTTCCGAAGGTGCAGCAACTAAGTGCAGTATTCAGACTGGCTTCCGAAGGTGCAGCAACTAAACTGGCTCCCGAAGGTGCAGCAACTAAGTGCAGTATTCAGACTGGCTTCCGAAGGTGCAGCAACTAAACTGGCTCCCGAAGGTGCAGTAATCAGACTGGCTCCCGAAGGTGCAGTAATAAAACTGGCTCCCGAAGATGCAGTAATAAAACTGGCTCCCGAAGGTGCAGAGTTCTATTTTATAATTCAAAGTGTATTGTTGTGTTGTGTTATTTAAAATTCCTGCGGAAATTAACAACTGTTTTTGCAAAAAGTGGCTTTTAAAACGTTCTTCGAGGATGTGCTTCAAGTGCTGATATTCTCAAATGTTTTAAAAGTATATGAAAGACAGAAATTTGATTGTGAGTTTACGAAATAAAAATTTATGAACTTAAAGGACATAATACATGGAAAAGAAATTACTAAAGCTAATTTCTGGAAAGAAAGACATGAAATAAAATCTGAAATCTTAAATACATATTTGATCTCTTGTAAATTCTGAATAAGAATTTTGATAGTTTAAATAACATGTCAGACAATTAACTTTTTATTTTCTGTTTCAAATTACAAAGATGTGATTAATCATTACTCAGCCCGAGCTACTTAATTCGGTAAGATATTTCAAAATATCCAACAATCTGGAAAAAAAATTAAATCAAAATTTTTATTGATTTAATGTAAATATGCATTTAACCAAATTGCATTAATAGATAAATTTTTACTGGCAAATGTAAATATATCTACATATAAGTATGTAGGCGTATATTTTGTTATCTTATTCTATAACTATCCAAAAGCTAATTATACCCACACCACAATAGTGGAGAGAGTATTATGCGTTTGTGCTGATGTTTATTTAAGTATCGGTTCAGAATCACTTTCTGAGTCGAATTAATGATGTCCGTCCGGCTGGCTGGCAGGCTTGCAGTCTCGTTGGCTGATTGTGCATGTAAACTTTATGTGCAAAGTACAGGTCGCAATTTTGGAGATCATTTGATGAAATGTTGGTCTTAAGATCAAACATGGCCCAAACTAATTTTATTGCAATCAAAATCATCCAACCAATTGTTATTGACATCGGCCCATATTTGACCACAGCTCCCATACAATTACTGATCCACAAAATAGCGTTTAATGCCATAACTTCCTTATTAATGTTAGTATTTACACAAAAATTGGCGACAATTGCTTTTGCGATAGCTACTATGTCATGACAAAATGTTGTGCTGGTGGATCCAAAATTAGCCATAGGTCCCATATTAGCCCCCTTCCTAAAATTAAATCAAGGCACACAAGTTTCATACAGATGAAGATATCTAAATAATATTCGGCACAAGTAACTTTTATATGATCCTTAACCACAATTACATTATTTTGTTCGGACGGCTCCATAATTATCCATGGGTCCCAAATAGGCTACACTGTGGTGTATAGTATCTAATGGTCGGGCTTTACCGACTATACTCTCTTACTTGTTTGGAAATTAATTGCTATATCTATTTCTAAATAAACTGCTTAACAAATTTACGAAATATTTTTGGTAGATTTTTTGAAGATTTCCAAAAATTTATTATCAAAGTGGTTTTTGGGAATACAAATATTTATTAAAAGATTTTGTTTGTTGTGCTTAATTCCCTTTTTAATAATTGATAAAAATACTTGTTTAAGCTTTGATATCGTTGCAAATAAAACTTTTTGAGGGTATTGTAGGTAATTCTCATTCCCTCTGTAGTCTTGTTTGCTGATAGCTTTGGCTTTTCTAAAATTATTTAGGAGAACGTTTCCTGACGATCTGGCCTAAGCAACCAGTGAAATGCGCATATGAACAGATTATCCTCCAACAATAAATTTCAGTATTTTTATCAATTATTAAAAAAGGGAATTAAGCACAACAAACAAAATCTTTTGATTTCAAAAAATTTTAGTTTAAATTTAAGGTTCTGGCAACGCTGCTGCGACTGTTTGCGTTTGGCCAATGAAAAATTAACAAGTCGAAGAAATAACAATTTTTCTACGCTGACTGTAGTTTTTAAAACACTGATTATAATAGTTTATTATTCTCTTTTATGCGAAACTTTATTATCTGCAAATACGGAATGAAAGTCAATAATTTTAAATAATTGCAGTCACCATCGCGACCAACAACTATTTTAAATCGTCAATCAAACACACCTAACAACAAGCAACGACAACCATCGTTATCACGAAGCCTGTGTGCTAGCTATGTTTAACTGTTGACCAGCCAAACCAACCTGCAAATACGGAATGAGCTATTCTCGTTGGTTGTTCCGCTTTTATACAAAAAGCCATGAGCTTTTGTACATGAGCTTTCAATCAAATGAAAGATCGTTCATGTACTCAAATAAGCTTTAACTCAACGAAAGAGCTTTTCCTCTCTGCAGAGTCTTTTACTTATAATCTGTCACACATGCTAGTGACGAACAAAAATATAGCAGTCATACAAAATAAAAAAATAAGAAAAATACAAAATAATAAATAACTAAAAATAACAAAAATAATAACATTTCAATGATTACTAAAATATAATCCGCTACAGACTCCCCCTTTGGCGCACCTGACCTCGACCCGAGTGGTGCGTCAACCCTCTATATGGCGTCTTCTACTAGGCTTTTCTAGGTCGTCCACGTCTCTTCATGGGATGAACTGGCATTGGAGGCTGCTGGCTGTTGGTACCCCTGTACATTGTCAATGCGGATGCATGATAGGTACCGAGTGGAATCTTCAAATTGTCCGGTAAGGACACTTCATATGATGCTGACCCAATCTTCCTTGTTATGATGTAGGGTCCATCCCGCTTTGGAACGAATTTTGATGTTATACCTCTGGCCATGTTACTTAAAACGTGAGTTGTGACCAATACCTCAGTACCAACATTAAATTTTGGTTGGGGTCTTCTCTGTTGATCAGCATAGACTTTGTTCTTGTCCTGCATTTTCGCTTCGGCTTCTTTTGCGTGTTTGTAAATATCCGCTATCGTCTGAATATACGGTGATACCTCTGGGATGAAACTCTCGGACTCAACTATTGCCCTTACATCGTGTCCAACGTCATCGAGGGTACGCAGCTCTCTACCAAAGGTGAGATAGGCTGCACTGTAACCGGTACTCTGGCATTTCGCAGTATTCATCGCAAAACGTATTGCGGCTAGACTTTGATCCCAGTTATCATGTTGATGCTGTACCAGAATTGCCAACTGGCCCTTTAGATCTCTGTTTTTTCGTTCCACTGGATTTGCCTCAGGATGGTACACCGGTGTGCATTGTTGTTGTATTCCAAGGCAAAACGTCACTTGCTGCATTACAGCCGATACGAACTGTACGCCATTGTCCGATTTGATGCGTCTAGGAAGTCCGTAGCGCAAAAAGATTTCATCTATGAGAATTTTAGCGCACGCCTCTGCGGTCGCCTCTTGAAGTTTAAAGATTTCTATCCACCGACTTGCAACATCCTCTACAATAAATATCCAGCGATAGGCACCTGAAGTCTGGGGTAAAGGACCAAATAAGTCCACAGCAACTACTTCAAACCGCTGCCTACTACACGTTGTCTGCAAAAGACCGGCAGGTCTCATATTTGCTGCTTTAAAGCGCTGGCACTCAATACAAGTTTTAACATACTTAGCAATTTCACCACGCATTCCCGGCCAATAATACCTACTAGCAATGCGAGCGATAGTTCTTTCCACGCCGTAATGCCCCGCGGTACTGTCATCATGATATGCCTTTAAAATGTTGCTACGTTCCTGGGTGGGTATAACTAATTGTGCATCTTCACAATCGTCATTAGCATAACAGTACAAGATGCCACCGTTAAGTAGATAGCACCTGTTTATCCAACGAAGGGAGTTTTCATCCTGTGTTTCCAATGAAGTGATTATATCCTTCAAGTACTCATCCTTCATTTGCTCTTCTCGAATTTCCGTACCGCTCCTTGCCGGCATGTCAACAAAAAATGCAAAAATTGGATTTTTATCATCCCCTTCAAGATGACGGCCTTCACATGGAGGTCTTGAAAGCATATCAGCTACAGAATTAGCTTTTCCTGGTATGTGCTCTATAGTAAAATTGTACTGTTGTAGTTGTAATCCCCATCTAGCGAGCCTCCCCGTTGGTGATTTTAAGGTGAGCAACCACTTCAGGGGTTTGTGGTCCGTTTTTAGTTTAATCTCTTCACCCTCTATGTAGCCACGAAATTTGCTACAGGCCCACACTATAGCCAGCGCCTCCCGCTCTGTAGTTGAATAGTTGCATTCTGCGTTGCTCAGTAAACGGCTGGCGTATTCTATAGGGTGCTCCTCTGGACCCTCCCCCTGAAGTAAAACTGCCCCAAGAGCGTAGGCACTTGCATCTGTTTTTATCGTATAGGGCATATTCTCAGAAGCCTGCCCTAGAACAGGTGCAGTTGTCAAGGCCTTCTTTAATGAGTCGAATGCTTTAATCTCCTCCTCCTTCCATTTCCACACCACCGCTTTTCTAGTAAGATTCGTAAGTGGTCTAGCAATGTTGGCATATTGATCGATAAATCGCCTGTACCAAGAGCATGTTTGAATAAATGAAATCAGCTCCTTCACGTTTCCAGGCTCCCTGCGGTCAACAATCGCCTGAATTTTGTTCGAATCTACTGCTATACCCTCTGGTGTGAGTACATGGCCAAGAAAATTCACCCTAGAACAGAAAAATCGGCATTTGCTGTTATTTAAGCGTAATTTGTATAATAAAAGACGATCCAAGACTACATCAATGTCCATCAAATGTTGTTGAAAGTCCCCGGAACATATGATGATGTCGTCAAGGTAGGCAAAGATACAAATTCCAGGAATACCAGATTTAAATCGATTAATTAGCCTTTGAAAAGTTGCGGGTGCGTTTCGCAATCCAAATGGCATTCTCTTGAAACGGTAAGTTCCAAATGGAGTTATAATACAAGTTTTATCGCGATCTTCTCTGGCTACTTCTATTTGGTAATATCCACATTGTAAATCTAAGGTAGTCATATAATTAGTGCTCTTGGCGGAATGCAGCAAATCATCCATTCTAGGTAATGGATATCTATCGGGAACAGTTAACGAGTTCAATTTTCGGTAGTCCACACAAACGCGAATAGAGCCATCCTTCTTAGGAACCATAATCACCGGCGAGGACCATGCTGACTCACATTCCTCGATGATGTCATTCTCGAGCATACTTTCTATTTCGTTCTTAAGTTCTTGAACCTTCGCATATGACAGGCGATAAGGGGGTAACGAAATTGGCTCATGGTTGCCAGTATTTATTTTGTGTACGGCATACGGTGAAGGTGTACCCAAACCACCAAAAACTGTTTGATGTTTTATTAGGATCTGGTCCAGCTGCTTCTTTTGATCATTGTTCAATTCCGCTCCGTCAGTTGCCTTCAGTATTTTATATTCAAAGGCATATAGAGGTGTAAAGATGGGCTCCTCATTATCCTTTGGTGGATTGTACACTACGCCACTAAACAGTCCTGTATCTTTTGACCTTTCGGGGGTTGTCATATCTATAGGTATAGCATCCCTGAAAATTGCTTGGATCGAATGTGGAGAGTAATCACTTTCCTTGTTGTAGTCAGGACCACACGATTCGAAATCTGAGATATGCGTTCCGCAGATTCTTTTAGGTGGGGTTTTTAGCGGTTCTGCCATCACTACAGACGTTACTCTTTTGCAAGAGGTTTCTGAAACCTTTATTGTTTCAAGAAGGTTTAAGTCCAGAGGCCATGAATCACAGAAATCAAACTGCTGGTCAGGGTAATTTTCAAAATACCAGTATCTTTGCCCCATATTCAAAACGATACCTGCTTCTTCCATAAAATCGGATCCAATCAACGTTCGATTGCTTTTGTCCTCGGGAAAAACTAAAAATTTTATATTCAGACATCTACCACCAACAACAATTTTACATTGTGTGGTTAAGCACTCTCTGTCACAAGAGGTACCATCAGCAAGAGAGACGTTACACATTATGGTTTTGTATTGACAGCCTTTAAAGTCCATTATTTTCTTTAAATTCGTACTGGCCACACTGGTTTTAGCACCGGAGTCAAAGTACGCTTGACCAGGAACACCAAACATTTGGACATTTACCACTGGAATCTTCCGTCCCAGGCATAAACCCACTGAGTTGAAACTTACCGCCATCGGTGAGGCAGCATTATTTTTCCCTTTGCAATTTGGGCAGTTTGCCCTTACGACGCCTGGAGTGTTACATCCGTAGCATGCAAATTTTGGTTTAAGCACTACAGGATCAATCTTTGGTGGTTGTTGTTTTGTAATTATGTCCTGTTTTTTAAAACAGGTTTCAACTGTATGTCCCTTTTTCCGACAAAAAGAACAGCGCTTTGGACCGCTCTCAGAACCACTGGCCATTTTGGCAACATCAGTGTTTACTGCCCCGCGTTCACTAATTACATGCTCTGCTTCGCGAGCATCTACCAATAACTCATCAAACGTCCTCAATTTATGACGGAAAAGACGTTCACGAATGTGAGCGTGCAACATTCCAAAAACCATATCAAGTTGGTCAGATTCCGACGGGCAACTTGTAAGTTGAGAAAACAAGGCACGTTTTTTACGAATAAAAGAATCTGTTGGCTCATTTTTCTGCTGCTTAATCTCGTTGATTTCAAGGTAAATTCTCCAGGCTGGTTTTGGAGGCGAAAACGACTCACGCAATCTACGCACCACATCATTAAAACAGTTAACGTCCACACGAACACCTCGCCACCATTCTGCAGCATCACCCTCTAACAGCATCGGCATTCCATTAACAGCATCACCATCAGAAATTTTCTCAACCATTTTAAATGTCGATATAGCTGAAATAAATTCTTCCACCTTTGCTGGATTACGTTCGCCACCATACCGTGCGGAACATGTGCTGAAAGAGCCACATTTCTCGTTGGGCTTACCCACTGCACTTAAAAGTTGTTCGAACTGCTCAGTTGATAAAGTAACCATTTTGTTTTTCACCGCAATGCGTTCACTTCTTCTTACAGCTCCAAAAAAATCTGCCACGTTTTATTTTAATATATTCTACCACTGACAATATATGTATATGCGTATTCACTGCCACTTAGTTGGGCGCCAATTATAATAGTTTATTATTCTCTTTTATGCGAAACTTTATTATCTGCAAATACGGAATGAAAGTCAATAATTTTAAATAATTGCAGTCACCATCGCGACCAACAACTATTTTAAATCGTCAATCAAACACACCTAACAACAAGCAACGACAACCATCGTTATCACGAAGCCTGTGTGCTAGCTATGTTTAACTGTTGACCAGCCAAACCAACCTGCAAATACGGAATGAGCTATTCTCGTTGGTTGTTCCGCTTTTATACAAAAAGCCATGAGCTTTTGTACATGAGCTTTCAATCAAATGAAAGATCGTTCATGTACTCAAATAAGCTTTAACTCAACGAAAGAGCTTTTCCTCTCTGCAGAGTCTTTTACTTATAATCTGTCACACATGCTAGTGACGAACAAAAATATAGCAGTCATACAAAATAAAAAAATAAGAAAAATACAAAATAATAAATAACTAAAAATAACAAAAATAATAACATTTCAATGATTACTAAAATATAATCCGCTACATGATTAAATTAATTTGTTTACTTTTTAACAATCTTTTATTTATTTAATCTTATCTAAAAATTGTAGACGTTTTCTGTTTTGTTATTAAACAATCTGCGTGTTTTTCTTAATAACTTTTTTTCTGTATACTGAAAAAATTTTTATTGTCAAATATTGAAATAGATAAATGATGTGTATCAGGGATGTTAAAGTTGGTGCAATTGTACCTTTTTTTGGTACATGTTTACCTTCTAAAGTACCGTGGTACTACCGTGACTTATTTGGTACAATTTAAAAATTTGTCATAAAAAGGGGGAACTTTTTGAAATTTTAGTATAGCAAACAAATTATTGAGGCCTTTTAATTACATTTAATTTTTTAATTATTATTTCTTGCATCAGGATTAAAAAAAAGCCTTGTTTTAAATGGCATTTTTTATTTATGCAATATGCACATAAAATTATTAACATGGTTAATTTAGAAATGCAATCAGAAGCTGCTTGAATGCATGTATTTTTACAAAGGCTAACTTTTTTGTTCCGCCAAATATAACATAATTTCAATAATAAAAATGTTTTGGATGAATGTGATATATAGACCTTTACAAAAATCATATTCCCTTTGAAGAAATTTATTGCGGAACAGAAGTGGATTTATTTATATACTTCTAAAAATAATATCAATATTGATATTTTTAAAGAAATTAAAGAAAATGCAAAACAATTTTATATAAAATTTTGCAAATTTTTGAGAACTAAAGTCAACTTTAATAACGAAGTTTTAATGTGGTTCCATAAATTTACTTCTGAAAATGTTATTTCAGGTAAAACAAGTTGTATTGAACCTCTTCTAGTAAAAATGTTCCCGAATGAAATTTCAAATTTTGATTCAATCAATAATCAATTCAGAGCTTTAGCTGATCTCGAGCAACTGCAGTAGTTAGAAACTGAAAACATTTGTAGTTTTTGGTCGGCTTAATGTCCATATGTTTCCTGGTATTTCTAGAGTCGTTGCTGGGATTTTATCCATTCCACATTCGTCTGCAAATGTGGAAAGAGTTTTTTCTTTTCAAAAAATAATAAAAACTAAGGAAAGACGCAGACTACATGTGCCAATATTATCAAGTCTCATACAATCAAAGGATTCGCTAAGATCGACAAATTCATGCTGCTGTCATGTAAAAATTCCAAATAGTTTATTAACTTAACAAATAAGTGCCTGATTTTGATCTCATATATTTAAAAGACTTTTATGTACCTTATCTTTTTTTTTTTGTGTACAATTGCATTGTTATGTACTTTTTTGTTGTTTTAATAAATTTAAAAAAAATGGTACCGTGAAGGTCCAAGAAGTAAATTTTTTTTTGGAAGTTGGTACCAAATTTAAAACTTCATCTAACATCCCTAATGTGAATTTTTTTTTTTTTTTTCAATCAACAAAGAGAGAACAAAAACAGTAAAAAGTGTATAAAACAGTACAATTATTTATTTTATTTTATTTCAGTCTATGGAAACAAATTCCTTACAGATTATGCAACTTGATATAGACTTGCATAGAAAAATAAATTAGCATTCTGTTTTGGGTGTGGTGCAGCCCATTTGGAGAAAAAATCAATACATTTACTGCTAAAAGGAATAATAGGTATGTCTGGCACCTCTAGCCTCATATAAATCACACTCTCGGAAAACATTTTAGTGAGCCTAAAACCGTCAGAGTTTCTTCATAAGACTTTAAATCGCAGTACAATATTTCGTAAGCTTCAGTCCATAATTTAGCATATTAAAACATTTCCTAAAACAGTAACACTACTTTTCTATTGTAGAAAAATTTGGTCTGCCTGAGTTTCACTGCACCTAAAAAACAAACCAAATTTTGCGAAGATATGTCCATAATTTACCATATGCCCTATATAAAGTCCTCTCTCGGAAAACATTTAAATACGTTAAAGCGGATTCATCTTTTAGACTGCGTGTTAGTTTGTTTATTTTCATTAATTTTTAAAAGTTATAAAGCGTTTCTTACAAAATTTATGGAAAAAATACGAAAAATTTTAATGTAGGGTACCTAGATGGGCAAATGCATTGCAAAAACTTATAGTCTTTGCACAAAAAATAAGGCTTGGCCATTTTTCTTTTAAATAAATTCCTTAAAAGTGAAGAAAATCGTAGTTTTTTACAAAGTTATAAAGAATATTTAAAAAACGACCAGCCAGCCTGATTTTTGGCAAAAATTCTACATGACCTCTTGACCTCCCAGCACTGTACACCTCTAAAAATAAGAATACTGCTTGCCAAAACTTATCTGATGCCCATTTTATTATATGGTTGTGAGCTATTTGCTAAATGTGATACAATTAGTAAAGCAAAATTAAAAGTTGCATTTAATAACATAGTCCGTTACGTGTATGGACTTAATAGGCGTTCTAGTATATCTTTGTTTTCATCTCGGTTATATGGCCTTTCTTTAGATAATATACTGAACATGAGAGTTTTAATTTTTTTACATAAGATAATATATACCCACAAACCTGATCATCTGTACGGCAAACTTTGTATTTCAGATATAAGCAGGGGAAAAAGAATTAGATCGTTTAGATACAAAAGTTTAATTTCGGAGTGGCATTTCTACATATTCTCAATTTCTCTCAGGAATTCTATACCCCATAGTTTTCAAGTTTTAAGTAACGCACGAAAATTTAAAGAAAATATTTTTAAACTGTTTTCAACATAACAATTTGAAACATAATTATTTGAGATTTAAGTACATATGATTAAATTATTGAAATATTGTTTGATTTTAATTGATTTTGCTTTATATATATTTAACTGTAATTAGTTATTAAGTTGTTAATTAATTAATGATTTATAATTATACAAATTCTCAGTTCCATACTGCAAAATAAGACTCGTAAGTCTTGTGTATGGAGCAGTTCAATTAAATAAATAAAAAATAAAAATAAATAAGCTACAACAAAAACTATTATATAGGGCACACGGTAAATTATAGTCATATCTTCGCAAAATTTGGTTGTTCTTTTTTAGGTGCTGTGAAACTCAGACAGACCAAATTTTACTACAATAGTAAAGTAGTGTTACTGTATTAGACGTACGGAACTGTTTTCATATGCTAAATTTTGGACTGTAGCTTACGAAATTTTGTACAGCGATTTAAAGTCTTATCAAGAAATTTTGACGGTTTTAGGCGTACTAAAATTGTTCCCGATAGTGTGATTTATATGAGGCTAGAGGTGCCAGACATACCTATTCCTTTTAGCTGTACATGTATTGATTTTTCTCCAAATGTACTGCACAACACCCAAAACAGAATATAAATCAATTTTTCTATGTTAGTCTATATCAAAATGCATAATCTGTAAAGAAATTGTTTCCATAGACTGAAATTAAATTAAATAAATAATTGTACTGTTTTATACACTTTTAACTGTTTTTTATACCCTCCACCACCTCTAGTGGTAATGAGGGCTTGTCATTCCGTGTGAAACTTTTTAATACATCTAAGACCCCATAAAGTAAATATATTCTGGCTCCTTGAGTAATTCTAAGTCGATTAAGCCATGTTCGTCTGTCTGTCCGTCTAACCGTCTGGTTGTCTGTCCATCTGTTGAAAACACGCTCACTTTAGAAAAACGCAAAGGAAAAGAACAAACTTGGTCCCAAATTGCTTGTAGTTACCCTAAGCAGCTTGGAATTAAAATCCAGCAACATCGGTTTAGTAGGATCAGAACTTTGAATCAAAATGTGGAACCACCACCCTAATAAAAAATGTTGATGCAAAAACTAACATAAATGGTAGAATAATACACAGGATGATATAAAATTTTGCATGAATTTGTTTTATATAACTGCAAATCATACTGGTAAATTTCGTGCAGATCCGTCCATTATTGACCATATGCCCCATATAAACCCCACTCGCGGAAAACAGCTAAGTACGCCTAAAACCGTAATAAATAACGCTATCATACTAAAATTACGTAAGTCACAGTTCTATAGGACCAGAAATCACACTGTAAAACTTTTTGAAGATCGGTCCATAATTTACACTAAACCCCATTGAAACTCTACTCCCTGAAAACAGTTTAGTACGCCTTAAACCGTAATAAATAAAGCTATCATAATGAAATTCGGTACATCACAGTTTTATAGGACGAGAAATTACACTGCTAAATTTTGTGAAGATCGGTCAATAATTAACCCTAGACCCCATATAAGCCTTACTCCCGGAAAACATTTTAGTACGCCTAAAACCGTAATAAATAACGCTATCATACTAAAATCTGGTACGTAACAGTTTTATACGACCAGAAATCACATTGTAAAATTTTTTGAAGATCGATCCATAATTTACACTAGGCCTTAATCGCGGAAAACAGCTTATTGCGCCTCAAACCAAATAAAACCCACGTTGGGAAAATAATTTAATTCGCCTAAAACCATAACAGATATAGATATTGCGGTAAAATTTCTTTCAACTTGGATTCATATGGCCAGAAAAAATATCATGCAATTTTGTGAAATTCACTGCTGTATTGAAATTTATTCTAATTTATTTTTTCAGAATTTTGGGATGATTGATCAAATTTTTTCAGTGTACAGAAACAAAGTTATTAAGAAAAACACCATAACAGTTACGCAGATTGTTTGATAACAAAACAGAAAATGACTAGTCAACGTAGAAAAATTGTTATTTCTTCGACTTGTTAATTTTTCATTGGCCAAACGGAAACAGTCGCAGCAGTGTTGCCAGAACCTTAAATTTAAACTAAAATTTTTTTCAAAACTTCATAAAAGCTACCAAAAATATTTCGTAAATTTGTTAAGCAGTTTAATTAGATATAGCAATTAATTTCCAAGCAAGTAAGAGAGTATAGTCGGTAAAGCCCGACCATTAGATACTATACACCACAGTGTAGCCTATTTGGGACCCATGGATAAACATGGAGCCGTCCGAACAAAATTATGTAATTGTGGTTAAGGATCATATAAAAGTTACTTGTGCCGAATATTATTTAGATATCTTCATCTGTATGAAATTTGTTTGCCTTGATTTAATTTTAGGAAGGGGGCTAATATGGGACCTATGGCTAATTTTGGATAAACCAGCACAACATTTTGTCATGACAAAGTAGCTATCGCAAAAGTAACATTAATAAGGAAGTTATGGCATTAAAAGCTATTTTATGGAGCAGTAATTGTATGGGAGCTGTGGTCAAATATGGGCCGATTTCAATAACAATTGGTAAGATGATTTTGATTGCAATAAAACTAGTTTGGGCCAAGTTTTATCTTAAAACCAACAATTCATCAAATTATCTCCAAAATTGCGACCTGAACTTTGCACATAAAGTTTACATGCAGAATCAGCCAACGGGACTGCAAGCCTGCCAGCCAGCCGGACGGACATCGTTAATTCGATTCAGAAAGTGATTCTGAGCCGATCGGTATACTTAAACAAACATCAGCACAAATGCATAATACTCTCTCAACTATTGTGGTATGCAGTGTGATCATATTAGCTTTTTTCGAGCTAAATCTAGCTTTTCTTCATGTTTAGCTTGAAAAATTTGATTTAGATTTTAGCCTTGTTTAAGGTTTATTCAACAATACATTTAGCCTTTTCTAGCTTTTTACTTTAATTTCAATTTCATGTAATTAATTTATATTTTAAACCAAATAAGTTTATTAGTATAAATTTATGTGTGGTACCCATGTAAAGTACCTAAAAAATAATAGTCTGGCAGCTCAGTAGTAATCGTTTTTCCAGACTTGATTTACATACATTGCAGTGTCGCCAGGGGAAGAAAAAAAATTAAGACTTTATTTTAAAAAAGTAATTATTTTATTTATTTTTTTTTGTTTAAATAAACCACAAATATATTTTTATATAATAATAACTTTTTAACCGCTTCTCCGTTAGCGTCACGCTTTCTTTCGTGGACATATTTATGTATATGCCAAAGCTTATATTTCTTGGTTTTATCAAAAAAAGTACCAACATTTTTGATCAGGTTTCAGGTTCTAATTTACTCAGAATCCTGCACATATAATTTTATGTTTCAAGTTGGAAAAGTAAAATAATGAAATTTAAATATCCGGATTTCTTCTTTTGATACTTTTTTTCTCCTCATTGAACGATCAAAAATTTCAATATTTAAGTGAAAGTCCAAAATTAAATACGTGCATGGCAATGAATGGTGGAAAATGTTTTGTACAGAACGTACCAGAAATAGGTAAGATTTTCACCGCTTAAATGTTCGAATTTCGAAAAATTCTTAGATTCATATTTGTATTTTTTTGATAATTTTAGTTCATCCCTCTGTTAATTGGTTTAAAAGATAGATGGGGTGACAAAAAAGTTGCAATATATAGGTTATATTCCCCAAATGGGTCGAATTTCAAAAAAGTACCAGACACCTGCCCGCTTATTTTTTTAATGACGATTTGGCGAGAGAACAACCGCCGGTCCAAATTTCTACTTCTTAGCTTCAGGTGTTTAGGCTGTGCGAATAATTTAGTCAGTTAGTCCGTAATGTTACCAGTTTTATTTACATATATGTAGATATACCTACACTACCAGTATTTACGTCCAATTTCACCAAGTTCAGTTAAAACTAAATATTACTTTAACCTGCAGTTAGCAATGGCACTAATCATGTAGAATGCAACGCAACGCCAAAGAATAACATTGAAAGCACAAACAATGTCATAAATATTTTGTAATTTTGTTGTTATATGCTACAGAAATTCACATTGCGTTTTAAAATTTCAAACGCTGCATAGCTTTTGGCGTTGGAAATTTTAAAACAGTACATGCATTTCTGTCGAAAGGAACAACAATATTTTTTTTTTATTCCTACGCTAATACCGCGAAGCTTTTCGCTTGTATGCAGGAGACCGCTTGTCTGTGGCGGGAATCGAACCCGCAACTCCGGTACTCATAGACTAGCTCACTACCAGCTAGCCTACCGGGGCACCCAAATATAAAATATTTATGACATTGTTTGTACTTTCAATGTAATTCTTTGGCGTTGCGTTGCGTTTTACATGACTTGGTGAAATTAGCCGTTAGTCTATGAAAAATATCCAAATAATTAAAAGTTTCTATTACATATCTATAAAAAAATTAAGCTTTTTTTTGGCTTTAAATTTTCGTCTTTAGCTCTATTTAAAACATGATTTAGCTTTGTTTCATTAAAAAATCACCTTTTTTCACAAAAAAGTCACTTTTTTCATTAAAAAATCAACTTTTTTCACAAAAAAATCACCTTTTTCACAAAAAGGCACTTTTTTAACAAAAAATCACAGTTTTACTTTAAAACTCTATCTTACATAAATGGTGCTACGGCAGTCATTTATGGGTCACTGCTTCGACCTCTAATATCGAAAAAATTCAAAGGCGCCAAAACAAACTACTTCGAAAAATCAGAGCCGCTCCCTGTTAACTCAAATATCCGCAAGGATCTCAATGTGCCATTATTAAAAACTATGATTGCGAAATATGCAGTAACATTATTAAAAAGGCTTGAACTGCACCCAAATCCACTAGCTCGTAATATTTTAAATTATGGCGGCCACACTCGCTCAAGGAGAAGAGACAATGCAGCACTCACCCAACCAGTTGAGCGATAAACACTTACATATGTATGTGAACAGAAACCGTGATGACAAAATCTTTTTTGTCTGGCACTGGCAGGACAAGTAAATATTAGAATTAGATTTGATTAAATATGGCTTGTTCATATTTAATATATGAAGATTCAATAAATTAATACTGAAAAAATTCTTTCTCATTTTTCGACGCCTTACAACTAGTAATAAACTAGTCCAAAAAATTACTAGTAACGATTTTATCTACAGGGAACATCATCCTACGTAACGCTCTACTGTCAACCGACGCCTGCTAACATCGTTGGACCACAAGACAATGTATGTTTTTGATTTTTCTTTTATTTCCCTCTTATTTAAAAATCACACTTTCACACATAAGAACTTTTATCATTAACATCTATTTTAAAAACAAGTCAATTTCTTTTTTCATAAGTAACGTTTAAAAAGTTGATGGAATCGCCTTTCCTTTTTCTGATCTTTGTATTTAATACTTTACGTTTTTTTTTTATGCGAAATTTAATGAATATCTTCATTACAAAAAAAAAAAAAAAGATTTGATGGACCATATACCAATAATTTTATTTTTACTTTAATTTCATATATTAATTTTAAATTATACATTAATTGAATTGTTATATCGATAAGCTTAAAATTAACATTACGATCTATAAATAAAAGATGAAATAAGTTTTGTATAACGTTATAAGACAATGGACTTTTTAATTGTGAAAGGGGAAGTGATGAAAATAGAGTAGGTTAAGTTTTTATTTAATTTCTTCCGTCTTTTGGCTAACAACCAACATTCTCATTTCTGTTTGCATGGCGTGTGGGCAAGGACCTGTGTAGCGACTATGATCTGAAGCTACACATGAGTCATCATCATTGTTTTTTATTATTTAATCAGTTTGTTTCACTTTAGTATTGATACATAAAATTTAATTTCTCTAGTAACACAATATTTTTTTTATTTCTTGGGAATACAATTAAACCCCTCTCACTGACGAGTACAGTTGACGTATTACGTAACACCGTTCCCAGTAAAAATTTAGCTTAATTTTAAAATGGTTACAACAGAGCACAATAATCAAAAAAATTCTTTAAAACGCTCATAAATTGATCTGGCTCAAAATTATTTGTAATATTTCATATACAATTCATAAGATTATGTTTGCTTTAAACCAAACAAATCAAATAATAAGCCCGTTAACATAGTTCCCCAAAAATTAAGGCTTTGGCAGATCCAGAAAGATCAGTTAATCACACATATTTTTTCTTATCACTAAAAATCGCTTTGTTTCACATGATTATACCAACACCGCAATAGTCGAGAGGTTATTATGCGTTAATGCTGACGTTTGGTTCTAGACCCACCTTTAATTATCATTTTCTGACTCGATCTAACGATGTAACACCGTCCAGCTGGCGGTCCATGTGCGCAAAGTACAGGCAGCAATTTTATAGATAATTTGATGAAATTTGGTACATATGTCCTTATTGGCAGAAGCACCACGCATATTGAAAATGTAACGAATTGTTTCATAATTTCACATATTCCTCATACAAGCATCTCTCCGATGTAGTAATCGGGATATGACTCTTTTATCAATCGATAAAAATGAAAAAATTTATGAATTTTATACATTTTTTATAAAAACTTGTAAGTTTATTCTCTTTGAATTTGATAACTTCCTTAAAAATGTTGGCATTTACATACAAATTGGCGACAATAAATTTTACGATATCTTTTCTGTCATGACAAAATGTTGTCCAAAATTAATCATACGTACCATATAAAACCCCTTCAGTACACCAGATTCTAAAGAAAAGACGGAAGATTTATATAAAATGTCTTAAAAATACTTGTAAGTTTAGCACCTCCACAATTTTCTTGCAATTAAATAAATGCATTGTTTTTTTATTACTTGTGCTAGACTTTGTGTTTGGCTTGGAACTGTTGGTTTTAATTCAAAATATGCCTGGTTTTCAAATGGAAAATCTATTTACATTCTTTGCAATTGCTCTGTTTAATATTCAAAAATATATTTAATTTGTTATCGCAACAAGTTTTCGGTTGAACTCGATCTTCACTTGCAAAGGCACAATGTCTAGTACAAATAACATTAGCTACACAATCTAAAGGGTTAGTAATATCAAAATTTAGATAATTCGCAACGTTATTTGATAATTGTCTAATTTTTGGTATTACTAACCCTTTACATGGTGTAGCTAATGTTATTTGTACTAGACATTGTGCCTTTGCAAGTGAAGATCGTGTTCAACCGCGTAGTTGCTGCAATAAAAAATTAAATATATTTTAGAATATTAAACAGAGCAATTGCAAAGAATTTAATAGATTTTCCGTTTAAAGATCAAGCATATTCCAATTTAAAACCAACGCTTTCAACCCAAACACGAAGTCCACAACTAGTGATACAACAACCAATGTATTTATTTAATTGGAAATAAATTGTAGAGATGATGAACTTACATTTTTTTTTAAGACATTTTATATAAATCGTTCTGTTTTTTCTTAAGAATCGGGTGTAGTGATGGGGTTTTATATGGGACGTATGATTCATTTTGGACAACATTTTGCTATGACAGAAAAGCTATCGGAAAATTTATTGTCGCCAAATTTTTATGTCAATACCAACATTTATAAGGATGTTATCGCATTAAAAGCTGTTAGACTTACAAGTTTTTATAAAATATGTTATAAAAATCATTAATTTGTTCATTTGTGTCGAGCGTTAAAAGTTCCATATCCCGATTACTTCATTTAAGATTGGCATCAAGCCAAGCACACTAAAACATGTTGGAAAGAATCATTAATTTTTTTTTCTTTTTTTTTAAGTTCTAAATTTTTTAATCAAATTTTCTTACCTTCTGTGCAACCTTTAATAATAGTAATTAAAGTTACTTGATGTTGTATACAATTGTCTTTTTATTCCCCATATGAAAAACCCCACAAAAATAGTTGTAAAAAATTTTACAGAATGATAATGTTGATCGTCAAAAACACACTATGCAGATCGAAATTACCGAGCAGGTTTATATACAGCAGATGCAGAGACAAATCGCACTGATTTAATCGTAAAAGTTAATTCTTAAAATATATTTGTTTAGTGTTATCGCTAGAAAACGTTATTATGATAAAAATAAATTTTATGGACCAGAAATGAAATTTATTCCAGTGTCCTCAACAAGATTTTCTAAAATTATTTATTTAAATGAAAAAACAAACATCTTTATCTTTTAATGTTTTATCAACTTTTTATATTTTGTCTTCTTTAAATAAAATTGAGGAATTTTACTTACAGTAGATTCATAAAATATGAAACATATAAAAAATATTTTATCATTCTCTTACAAGGTGATGAATAAATATTATGTTCACACGAATAGCAAATGTCCACGTTTGCTCTCTCATTTACAGTTCACATCCAGATCATGGTTAAACAAACATGTTTCGCCATCAGTGTGGCCAGATCCTAAAAAATTTTCGAGCTAAATTAGCTTAAAAAAAGCTAAAAAAAAATGCTTAGAAATAATGAAAATGGTAAAACATAATGCTAAAATTTAATACTACATCCTTTTATGTAAATATTTTCGTATAAATCGCTTATTTTTAACATTTCTGCATATCTTATCTGGATAAGTTTTAATTTTTACAATACCCGAGATATCCCAAATCTAGTAGTTTTGAGATATTAAGGTTTATGATTTTTATCTTTCGCGTCTTTAAATTTAATATTTTTAAAAAATCGCAAAAATGATTTAAAAATATATTAATTGATTCGATTTTATTACCGTAACCGACAGGTGAAATTTTGATGATAGAGTAGATAAACCAGACTTATGACTGTACAAATTAGCTCAAAATTTAGAGATATTGCGTATATATTTCATTTTCTAACTAATCAAGCCTGTTTTGTCATTTGAAAATATGAAGATTCTGATGAAAGTCTTGCAGCAGGTTCTACAGTTATAATAATATTTTGTTCAATATTAGGAAATGGTGACGGTGACGTTGACGGTATGTTTTGATCAGCAGATGATAGCGATGAAATTGCAAGATTTTTGCATTTGTTCTTTAAGCGATGTGAATGAATGATGGCTCAGTATCACAATTTCCATTATTGGTTTTTTTCTTTTCTGCTCTGAACTTCCATCCTATTATTTTTTTTAGCGAGCTTGGAGGTTTAATTGCTAAAAGTGCAAAGTTTTTTTCTCGACACATTTTATGTTTTTATTATCCTTAATATAAATGGCGTATGACTTGTAGTTACACAAATAAAAATTAATGTATTTTTAATAAAAATTAAATAATAGGGAAACATTCAAAACCAAAAAGCAGCAAAAATTTTATAAATTAAATCTTCTGACCTGCAGCTTCAAAATGTGTGTATGAATGTATAAATGAATGTATTCATGTGTGTGCTGAAGCAGGCTGGCTTGCGCTAATGCACAACGTTAATTTTTATTTCATACCGACAACCCAATTCCAAATTTTTTGAATTGAGTTTTGTGCAATGTAAATTATGTGGTGTTTATCGGCTTATTCAAGCTGAAGTTATTCGCAAAAAAGGGCGATAAAACATTCAGTTGCATGCTAACAACTAAATGTTGTATCGCCCGTAAACTTAAAGACCTGCGTCTGCAAAACTCACTTTTTAGACTTAGCATGTTTTGGAATTGAGCTGTCGATACTATTTTTTGCTAACTCTGTATTACTCTGAGATGAAATTGCAGATCGAAAAACAAAATTCTCTGGTTTCTTAAATCTATTCGTACTTGTCGGTGTTTGTAAGAACTTGTTCGAAGTATTGCACACACAAAGAAGAAAACTGATACTATCCAAAAAAAAATCACAGGTACTAGGGAAAAAAGTCTTAAGAGCCCAAAATGTTGGTCAATGTGACTTTTTATCATTGAATTTTGCAGATAACACTTTTTTGTCTAGGAAACACGCCAGAGGTGGTAGATGTGACCATTTTCCTTGACATTTTTTAGGCATCTTCAGAAGAAAATATATATTTTAAGATTAACACAAACATCAGAAACACATTCACGGTTCCGAATCTGGCCTTCTTTCAATTTTTGAATTTTGGCACTTGTGACTTTCTTTCTTAGGAGGGTAGTATAGCGGTCCTACCGATACGTCTATAGACCCCCTATTCAAAACTTAAGTTCGAATACAAGTCCTTAATTGCCATATGAAATTTTATTCCAAATGGACGAACCGTTTACAGTTCAAACTCAAATCAAATCAAAAGGGGAAAAATGCACAACATTTGCTTTAACTGCTTTATCTTTGGAATTTATTAAACTTTTCAGTCAGTCGGTCAAACCAAACACTCTCGAACATGCCGATTGCCGAAGAACTTTTTGTGCCTATTTACATTATACGATTTTTGTCGCTGCAACTTTTGTCGGTTCTTCTTTAAAATTGCTTATGTGTTTACCTTGTGCAATTTTTATAGCAGCAACTTTTTCTGTGCCAACGAACTTAAATACATTTTAGGTGAAATGAGACAATAATAAGAGAACAAATGCGCGAACAAAACGAATCGAAGATTCTCTCCGATTAAGTAAGAATCGCAGGGACAAAAATCGAATAATGTAAACGGGCACTTTGTTGTGTATAGCATTTTGATTTTTGCATTTGGCCTTGACTGTGACTCAGTGATGTCTGTCATATCTGCATTTCGGCCATTTTGGGATTTTTTTAGCTAGATGGCAATTTCTCTACTTTGTCTCTTATCAAGGCGAATTAATTTTTGGCGTCGAAAGCACAGCTGTGCTACTTTTTTTCTCACTTAGAGATAGGAATGTCAAAAGTTGCTTGAGTTTTTGACATATCGACCAACGAAATCCACAAATAAAATACAATGTTAAGTTTTTGGTGTTGTACTTGTGTAGTATCGCCACCACCGTTAACGTGAATCCGCCTTATCCCTAATGCTTGTACAATTTTAATTTTTTGCATTGAAAAACAAAAAATATCAACCATTCATGGAAGAAAACACAAAACAAAATGTATAGAAAGTTTCGTGTTTGTCAAGTGAAGCACAGCCGCGAATAATATTTTAAGTTACAAAATAATTATTTTTCAGGAGAGCAAAAAAAAACGTTTTTAAATAATGATAACAAAAACTTTTGTGCAAAAGGCTTTTAAAACGTTATTCCACGTTGCAAAACCATTTCGTTTGTATCATTTTGTTATTACTTTACAGCGTTCTCCCGCTGGCTGACTCTTTGTATGCCATTTTGATGGCGTTATGGTGCATAATTTTGGGTGATTTGCAGCTTTGCCAACATTGTGCGTTTCGCCCCATTTTTGGTGCTTTTTTAAATTTTGTGTGCGAAAAATTCCTAAGTTGGCGAGTGGTGCGCTTTTTTTTTAAATTTCGGTGGGTATTTTTTTAATTTGTGGTGGCTCCAAAGCAAATTCAACACAACTTTTTGTTTCCGTGTGAGAAAAAATTCTTTGTACAATAAAATACACCTGTTTCAACACTGCACAATTTTTACTAAAAATTTTACAGGCCACAACAAGAGCAACAAATAAAAAAGACGTACCAAATCATATGCACAAAGTAAACCGGGCTTGTTGTTGTAGATATTTAAGATTATGTAAAGAAAAATTTTAATTATAATTTTAAATTAAAAATAACTTTTAAACTTGGTGCGGTTTTCCTTAAATGGCGCGTTTTTTCTCCATTTCAGTGCATTTTGAAATTTCAAAGTTGGCAACGCTGGTGATTTGATGTTTAAACAGTGCAAGAGAGTAACGTTAAGGGTAATCTGCAAAAAAAAACTGTTTTTGCAAAAAGTGGCTTTTAAAACGTTCTTCGAGGATGTGCTTCAAGTGCTGATATTCTCAAATGTTATAAAAGTATATGAAAGACAGAAATTTGATTGTGAGTTTACGAAATTAAAATTTATGAACTTAAAGGACATAATACATGGAAAAGAAATTACTAAAGCTAATTTCTGGAAAGAAAGACATGAAATAAAATCTGAAATCTTAAATACATATTTGATCTCTTGTAAATTCTGAATAAGAATTTTGATAGTTTAAATAACATGTCAGACAATTAACTTTTTATTTTCTGTTTCAAATTACAAAGATGTGATTAATCATTACTCAGCCCGAGCTACTTAATTCGGTAAGATATTTCAAAATATCCAACAATCTGGAAAAAAAATTAAATCAAAATTTTTATTGATTTAATGTAAATATGCATTTAACCAAATTGCATTAATAGATAAATTTTTACTGGCAAATGTAAATATATCTACATATAAGTATGTAGGCGTATATTTTGTTATCTTATTCTATAACTATCCAAAAGCTAATTATACCCACACCACAATAGTGGAGAGAGTATTATGCGTTTGTGCTGATGTTTATTTAAGTATCGGTTCAGAATCACTTTCTGAGTCGAATTAATGATGTCCGTCCGGCTGGCTGGCAGGCTTGCAGTCTCGTTGGCTGATTGTGCATGTAAACTTTATGTGCAAAGTACAGGTCGCAATTTTGGAGATCATTTGATGAAATGTTGGTCTTAAGATCAAACATGGCCCAAACTAATTTTATTGCAATCAAAATCATCCAACCAATTGTTATTGACATCGGCCCATATTTGACCACAGCTCCCATACAATTACTGATCCACAAAATAGCGTTTAATGCCATAACTTCCTTATTAATGTTAGTATTTACACAAAAATTGGCGACAATTGCTTTTGCGATAGCTACTATGTCATGACAAAATGTTGTGCTGGTGGATCCAAAATTAGCCATAGGTCCCATATTAGCCCCCTTCCTAAAATTAAATCAAGGCACACAAGTTTCATACAGATGAAGATATCTAAATAATATTCGGCACAAGTAACTTTTATATGATCCTTAACCACAATTACATTATTTTGTTCGGACGGCTCCATAATTATCCATGGGTCCCAAATAGGCTACACTGTGGTGTATAGTATCTAATGGTCGGGCTTTACCGACTATACTCTCTTACTTGTTTGGAAATTAATTGCTATATCTATTTCTAAATAAACTGCTTAACAAATTTACGAAATATTTTTGGTAGATTTTTTGAAGATTTCCAAAAATTTATTATCAAAGTGGTTTTTGGGAATACAAATATTTATTAAAAGATTTTGTTTGTTGTGCTTAATTCCCTTTTTAATAATTGATAAAAATACTTGTTTAAGCTTTGATATCGTTGCAAATAAAACTTTTTGAGGGTATTGTAGGTAATTCTCATTCCCTCTGTAGTCTTGTTTGCTGATAGCTTTGGCTTTTCTAAAATTATTTAGGAGAACGTTTCCTGACGATCTGGCCTAAGCAACCAGTGAAATGCGCATATGAACAGATTATCCTCCAACAATAAATTTCAGTATTTTTATCAATTATTAAAAAAGGGAATTAAGCACAACAAACAAAATCTTTTGATTTCAAAAAATTTTAGTTTAAATTTAAGGTTCTGGCAACGCTGCTGCGACTGTTTGCGTTTGGCCAATGAAAAATTAACAAGTCGAAGAAATAACAATTTTTCTACGCTGACTGTAGTTTTTAAAACACTGATTATAATAGTTTATTATTCTCTTTTATGCGAAACTTTATTATCTGCAAATACGGAATGAAAGTCAATAATTTTAAATAATTGCAGTCACCATCGCGACCAACAACTATTTTAAATCGTCAATCAAACACACCTAACAACAAGCAACGACAACCATCGTTATCACGAAGCCTGTGTGCTAGCTATGTTTAACTGTTGACCAGCCAAACCAACCTGCAAATACGGAATGAGCTATTCTCGTTGGTTGTTCCGCTTTTATACAAAAAGCCATGAGCTTTTGTACATGAGCTTTCAATCAAATGAAAGATCGTTCATGTACTCAAATAAGCTTTAACTCAACGAAAGAGCTTTTCCTCTCTGCAGAGTCTTTTACTTATAATCTGTCACACATGCTAGTGACGAACAAAAATATAGCAGTCATACAAAATAAAAAAATAAGAAAAATACAAAATAATAAATAACTAAAAATAACAAAAATAATAACATTTCAATGATTACTAAAATATAATCCGCTACAGACTCCCCCTTTGGCGCACCTGACCTCGACCCGAGTGGTGCGTCAACCCTCTATATGGCGTCTTCTACTAGGCTTTTCTAGGTCGTCCACGTCTCTTCATGGGATGAACTGGCATTGGAGGCTGCTGGCTGTTGGTACCCCTGTACATTGTCAATGCGGATGCATGATAGGTACCGAGTGGAATCTTCAAATTGTCCGGTAAGGACACTTCATATGATGCTGACCCAATCTTCCTTGTTATGATGTAGGGTCCATCCCGCTTTGGAACGAATTTTGATGTTATACCTCTGGCCATGTTACTTAAAACGTGAGTTGTGACCAATACCTCAGTACCAACATTAAATTTTGGTTGGGGTCTTCTCTGTTGATCAGCATAGACTTTGTTCTTGTCCTGCATTTTCGCTTCGGCTTCTTTTGCGTGTTTGTAAATATCCGCTATCGTCTGAATATACGGTGATACCTCTGGGATGAAACTCTCGGACTCAACTATTGCCCTTACATCGTGTCCAACGTCATCGAGGGTACGCAGCTCTCTACCAAAGGTGAGATAGGCTGCACTGTAACCGGTACTCTGGCATTTCGCAGTATTCATCGCAAAACGTATTGCGGCTAGACTTTGATCCCAGTTATCATGTTGATGCTGTACCAGAATTGCCAACTGGCCCTTTAGATCTCTGTTTTTTCGTTCCACTGGATTTGCCTCAGGATGGTACACCGGTGTGCATTGTTGTTGTATTCCAAGGCAAAACGTCACTTGCTGCATTACAGCCGATACGAACTGTACGCCATTGTCCGATTTGATGCGTCTAGGAAGTCCGTAGCGCAAAAAGATTTCATCTATGAGAATTTTAGCGCACGCCTCTGCGGTCGCCTCTTGAAGTTTAAAGATTTCTATCCACCGACTTGCAACATCCTCTACAATAAATATCCAGCGATAGGCACCTGAAGTCTGGGGTAAAGGACCAAATAAGTCCACAGCAACTACTTCAAACCGCTGCCTACTACACGTTGTCTGCAAAAGACCGGCAGGTCTCATATTTGCTGCTTTAAAGCGCTGGCACTCAATACAAGTTTTAACATACTTAGCAATTTCACCACGCATTCCCGGCCAATAATACCTACTAGCAATGCGAGCGATAGTTCTTTCCACGCCGTAATGCCCCGCGGTACTGTCATCATGATATGCCTTTAAAATGTTGCTACGTTCCTGGGTGGGTATAACTAATTGTGCATCTTCACAATCGTCATTAGCATAACAGTACAAGATGCCACCGTTAAGTAGATAGCACCTGTTTATCCAACGAAGGGAGTTTTCATCCTGTGTTTCCAATGAAGTGATTATATCCTTCAAGTACTCATCCTTCATTTGCTCTTCTCGAATTTCCGTACCGCTCCTTGCCGGCATGTCAACAAAAAATGCAAAAATTGGATTTTTATCATCCCCTTCAAGATGACGGCCTTCACATGGAGGTCTTGAAAGCATATCAGCTACAGAATTAGCTTTTCCTGGTATGTGCTCTATAGTAAAATTGTACTGTTGTAGTTGTAATCCCCATCTAGCGAGCCTCCCCGTTGGTGATTTTAAGGTGAGCAACCACTTCAGGGGTTTGTGGTCCGTTTTTAGTTTAATCTCTTCACCCTCTATGTAGCCACGAAATTTGCTACAGGCCCACACTATAGCCAGCGCCTCCCGCTCTGTAGTTGAATAGTTGCATTCTGCGTTGCTCAGTAAACGGCTGGCGTATTCTATAGGGTGCTCCTCTGGACCCTCCCCCTGAAGTAAAACTGCCCCAAGAGCGTAGGCACTTGCATCTGTTTTTATCGTATAGGGCATATTCTCAGAAGCCTGCCCTAGAACAGGTGCAGTTGTCAAGGCCTTCTTTAATGAGTCGAATGCTTTAATCTCCTCCTCCTTCCATTTCCACACCACCGCTTTTCTAGTAAGATTCGTAAGTGGTCTAGCAATGTTGGCATATTGATCGATAAATCGCCTGTACCAAGAGCATGTTTGAATAAATGAAATCAGCTCCTTCACGTTTCCAGGCTCCCTGCGGTCAACAATCGCCTGAATTTTGTTCGAATCTACTGCTATACCCTCTGGTGTGAGTACATGGCCAAGAAAATTCACCCTAGAACAGAAAAATCGGCATTTGCTGTTATTTAAGCGTAATTTGTATAATAAAAGACGATCCAAGACTACATCAATGTCCATCAAATGTTGTTGAAAGTCCCCGGAACATATGATGATGTCGTCAAGGTAGGCAAAGATACAAATTCCAGGAATACCAGATTTAAATCGATTAATTAGCCTTTGAAAAGTTGCGGGTGCGTTTCGCAATCCAAATGGCATTCTCTTGAAACGGTAAGTTCCAAATGGAGTTATAATACAAGTTTTATCGCGATCTTCTCTGGCTACTTCTATTTGGTAATATCCACATTGTAAATCTAAGGTAGTCATATAATTAGTGCTCTTGGCGGAATGCAGCAAATCATCCATTCTAGGTAATGGATATCTATCGGGAACAGTTAACGAGTTCAATTTTCGGTAGTCCACACAAACGCGAATAGAGCCATCCTTCTTAGGAACCATAATCACCGGCGAGGACCATGCTGACTCACATTCCTCGATGATGTCATTCTCGAGCATACTTTCTATTTCGTTCTTAAGTTCTTGAACCTTCGCATATGACAGGCGATAAGGGGGTAACGAAATTGGCTCATGGTTGCCAGTATTTATTTTGTGTACGGCATACGGTGAAGGTGTACCCAAACCACCAAAAACTGTTTGATGTTTTATTAGGATCTGGTCCAGCTGCTTCTTTTGATCATTGTTCAATTCCGCTCCGTCAGTTGCCTTCAGTATTTTATATTCAAAGGCATATAGAGGTGTAAAGATGGGCTCCTCATTATCCTTTGGTGGATTGTACACTACGCCACTAAACAGTCCTGTATCTTTTGACCTTTCGGGGGTTGTCATATCTATAGGTATAGCATCCCTGAAAATTGCTTGGATCGAATGTGGAGAGTAATCACTTTCCTTGTTGTAGTCAGGACCACACGATTCGAAATCTGAGATATGCGTTCCGCAGATTCTTTTAGGTGGGGTTTTTAGCGGTTCTGCCATCACTACAGACGTTACTCTTTTGCAAGAGGTTTCTGAAACCTTTATTGTTTCAAGAAGGTTTAAGTCCAGAGGCCATGAATCACAGAAATCAAACTGCTGGTCAGGGTAATTTTCAAAATACCAGTATCTTTGCCCCATATTCAAAACGATACCTGCTTCTTCCATAAAATCGGATCCAATCAACGTTCGATTGCTTTTGTCCTCGGGAAAAACTAAAAATTTTATATTCAGACATCTACCACCAACAACAATTTTACATTGTGTGGTTAAGCACTCTCTGTCACAAGAGGTACCATCAGCAAGAGAGACGTTACACATTATGGTTTTGTATTGACAGCCTTTAAAGTCCATTATTTTCTTTAAATTCGTACTGGCCACACTGGTTTTAGCACCGGAGTCAAAGTACGCTTGACCAGGAACACCAAACATTTGGACATTTACCACTGGAATCTTCCGTCCCAGGCATAAACCCACTGAGTTGAAACTTACCGCCATCGGTGAGGCAGCATTATTTTTCCCTTTGCAATTTGGGCAGTTTGCCCTTACGACGCCTGGAGTGTTACATCCGTAGCATGCAAATTTTGGTTTAAGCACTACAGGATCAATCTTTGGTGGTTGTTGTTTTGTAATTATGTCCTGTTTTTTAAAACAGGTTTCAACTGTATGTCCCTTTTTCCGACAAAAAGAACAGCGCTTTGGACCGCTCTCAGAACCACTGGCCATTTTGGCAACATCAGTGTTTACTGCCCCGCGTTCACTAATTACATGCTCTGCTTCGCGAGCATCTACCAATAACTCATCAAACGTCCTCAATTTATGACGGAAAAGACGTTCACGAATGTGAGCGTGCAACATTCCAAAAACCATATCAAGTTGGTCAGATTCCGACGGGCAACTTGTAAGTTGAGAAAACAAGGCACGTTTTTTACGAATAAAAGAATCTGTTGGCTCATTTTTCTGCTGCTTAATCTCGTTGATTTCAAGGTAAATTCTCCAGGCTGGTTTTGGAGGCGAAAACGACTCACGCAATCTACGCACCACATCATTAAAACAGTTAACGTCCACACGAACACCTCGCCACCATTCTGCAGCATCACCCTCTAACAGCATCGGCATTCCATTAACAGCATCACCATCAGAAATTTTCTCAACCATTTTAAATGTCGATATAGCTGAAATAAATTCTTCCACCTTTGCTGGATTACGTTCGCCACCATACCGTGCGGAACATGTGCTGAAAGAGCCACATTTCTCGTTGGGCTTACCCACTGCACTTAAAAGTTGTTCGAACTGCTCAGTTGATAAAGTAACCATTTTGTTTTTCACCGCAATGCGTTCACTTCTTCTTACAGCTCCAAAAAAATCTGCCACGTTTTATTTTAATATATTCTACCACTGACAATATATGTATATGCGTATTCACTGCCACTTAGTTGGGCGCCAATTATAATAGTTTATTATTCTCTTTTATGCGAAACTTTATTATCTGCAAATACGGAATGAAAGTCAATAATTTTAAATAATTGCAGTCACCATCGCGACCAACAACTATTTTAAATCGTCAATCAAACACACCTAACAACAAGCAACGACAACCATCGTTATCACGAAGCCTGTGTGCTAGCTATGTTTAACTGTTGACCAGCCAAACCAACCTGCAAATACGGAATGAGCTATTCTCGTTGGTTGTTCCGCTTTTATACAAAAAGCCATGAGCTTTTGTACATGAGCTTTCAATCAAATGAAAGATCGTTCATGTACTCAAATAAGCTTTAACTCAACGAAAGAGCTTTTCCTCTCTGCAGAGTCTTTTACTTATAATCTGTCACACATGCTAGTGACGAACAAAAATATAGCAGTCATACAAAATAAAAAAATAAGAAAAATACAAAATAATAAATAACTAAAAATAACAAAAATAATAACATTTCAATGATTACTAAAATATAATCCGCTACATGATTAAATTAATTTGTTTACTTTTTAACAATCTTTTATTTATTTAATCTTATCTAAAAATTGTAGACGTTTTCTGTTTTGTTATTAAACAATCTGCGTGTTTTTCTTAATAACTTTTTTTCTGTATACTGAAAAAATTTTTATTGTCAAATATTGAAATAGATAAATGATGTGTATCAGGGATGTTAAAGTTGGTGCAATTGTACCTTTTTTTGGTACATGTTTACCTTCTAAAGTACCGTGGTACTACCGTGACTTATTTGGTACAATTTAAAAATTTGTCATAAAAAGGGGGAACTTTTTGAAATTTTAGTATAGCAAACAAATTATTGAGGCCTTTTAATTACATTTAATTTTTTAATTATTATTTCTTGCATCAGGATTAAAAAAAAGCCTTGTTTTAAATGGCATTTTTTATTTATGCAATATGCACATAAAATTATTAACATGGTTAATTTAGAAATGCAATCAGAAGCTGCTTGAATGCATGTATTTTTACAAAGGCTAACTTTTTTGTTCCGCCAAATATAACATAATTTCAATAATAAAAATGTTTTGGATGAATGTGATATATAGACCTTTACAAAAATCATATTCCCTTTGAAGAAATTTATTGCGGAACAGAAGTGGATTTATTTATATACTTCTAAAAATAATATCAATATTGATATTTTTAAAGAAATTAAAGAAAATGCAAAACAATTTTATATAAAATTTTGCAAATTTTTGAGAACTAAAGTCAACTTTAATAACGAAGTTTTAATGTGGTTCCATAAATTTACTTCTGAAAATGTTATTTCAGGTAAAACAAGTTGTATTGAACCTCTTCTAGTAAAAATGTTCCCGAATGAAATTTCAAATTTTGATTCAATCAATAATCAATTCAGAGCTTTAGCTGATCTCGAGCAACTGCAGTAGTTAGAAACTGAAAACATTTGTAGTTTTTGGTCGGCTTAATGTCCATATGTTTCCTGGTATTTCTAGAGTCGTTGCTGGGATTTTATCCATTCCACATTCGTCTGCAAATGTGGAAAGAGTTTTTTCTTTTCAAAAAATAATAAAAACTAAGGAAAGACGCAGACTACATGTGCCAATATTATCAAGTCTCATACAATCAAAGGATTCGCTAAGATCGACAAATTCATGCTGCTGTCATGTAAAAATTCCAAATAGTTTATTAACTTAACAAATAAGTGCCTGATTTTGATCTCATATATTTAAAAGACTTTTATGTACCTTATCTTTTTTTTTTTGTGTACAATTGCATTGTTATGTACTTTTTTGTTGTTTTAATAAATTTAAAAAAAATGGTACCGTGAAGGTCCAAGAAGTAAATTTTTTTTTGGAAGTTGGTACCAAATTTAAAACTTCATCTAACATCCCTAATGTGAATTTTTTTTTTTTTTTTCAATCAACAAAGAGAGAACAAAAACAGTAAAAAGTGTATAAAACAGTACAATTATTTATTTTATTTTATTTCAGTCTATGGAAACAAATTCCTTACAGATTATGCAACTTGATATAGACTTGCATAGAAAAATAAATTAGCATTCTGTTTTGGGTGTGGTGCAGCCCATTTGGAGAAAAAATCAATACATTTACTGCTAAAAGGAATAATAGGTATGTCTGGCACCTCTAGCCTCATATAAATCACACTCTCGGAAAACATTTTAGTGAGCCTAAAACCGTCAGAGTTTCTTCATAAGACTTTAAATCGCAGTACAATATTTCGTAAGCTTCAGTCCATAATTTAGCATATTAAAACATTTCCTAAAACAGTAACACTACTTTTCTATTGTAGAAAAATTTGGTCTGCCTGAGTTTCACTGCACCTAAAAAACAAACCAAATTTTGCGAAGATATGTCCATAATTTACCATATGCCCTATATAAAGTCCTCTCTCGGAAAACATTTAAATACGTTAAAGCGGATTCATCTTTTAGACTGCGTGTTAGTTTGTTTATTTTCATTAATTTTTAAAAGTTATAAAGCGTTTCTTACAAAATTTATGGAAAAAATACGAAAAATTTTAATGTAGGGTACCTAGATGGGCAAATGCATTGCAAAAACTTATAGTCTTTGCACAAAAAATAAGGCTTGGCCATTTTTCTTTTAAATAAATTCCTTAAAAGTGAAGAAAATCGTAGTTTTTTACAAAGTTATAAAGAATATTTAAAAAACGACCAGCCAGCCTGATTTTTGGCAAAAATTCTACATGACCTCTTGACCTCCCAGCACTGTACACCTCTAAAAATAAGAATACTGCTTGCCAAAACTTATCTGATGCCCATTTTATTATATGGTTGTGAGCTATTTGCTAAATGTGATACAATTAGTAAAGCAAAATTAAAAGTTGCATTTAATAACATAGTCCGTTACGTGTATGGACTTAATAGGCGTTCTAGTATATCTTTGTTTTCATCTCGGTTATATGGCCTTTCTTTAGATAATATACTGAACATGAGAGTTTTAATTTTTTTACATAAGATAATATATACCCACAAACCTGATCATCTGTACGGCAAACTTTGTATTTCAGATATAAGCAGGGGAAAAAGAATTAGATCGTTTAGATACAAAAGTTTAATTTCGGAGTGGCATTTCTACATATTCTCAATTTCTCTCAGGAATTCTATACCCCATAGTTTTCAAGTTTTAAGTAACGCACGAAAATTTAAAGAAAATATTTTTAAACTGTTTTCAACATAACAATTTGAAACATAATTATTTGAGATTTAAGTACATATGATTAAATTATTGAAATATTGTTTGATTTTAATTGATTTTGCTTTATATATATTTAACTGTAATTAGTTATTAAGTTGTTAATTAATTAATGATTTATAATTATACAAATTCTCAGTTCCATACTGCAAAATAAGACTCGTAAGTCTTGTGTATGGAGCAGTTCAATTAAATAAATAAAAAATAAAAATAAATAAGCTACAACAAAAACTATTATATAGGGCACACGGTAAATTATAGTCATATCTTCGCAAAATTTGGTTGTTCTTTTTTAGGTGCTGTGAAACTCAGACAGACCAAATTTTACTACAATAGTAAAGTAGTGTTACTGTATTAGACGTACGGAACTGTTTTCATATGCTAAATTTTGGACTGTAGCTTACGAAATTTTGTACAGCGATTTAAAGTCTTATCAAGAAATTTTGACGGTTTTAGGCGTACTAAAATTGTTCCCGATAGTGTGATTTATATGAGGCTAGAGGTGCCAGACATACCTATTCCTTTTAGCTGTACATGTATTGATTTTTCTCCAAATGTACTGCACAACACCCAAAACAGAATATAAATCAATTTTTCTATGTTAGTCTATATCAAAATGCATAATCTGTAAAGAAATTGTTTCCATAGACTGAAATTAAATTAAATAAATAATTGTACTGTTTTATACACTTTTAACTGTTTTTTATACCCTCCACCACCTCTAGTGGTAATGAGGGCTTGTCATTCCGTGTGAAACTTTTTAATACATCTAAGACCCCATAAAGTAAATATATTCTGGCTCCTTGAGTAATTCTAAGTCGATTAAGCCATGTTCGTCTGTCTGTCCGTCTAACCGTCTGGTTGTCTGTCCATCTGTTGAAAACACGCTCACTTTAGAAAAACGCAAAGGAAAAGAACAAACTTGGTCCCAAATTGCTTGTAGTTACCCTAAGCAGCTTGGAATTAAAATCCAGCAACATCGGTTTAGTAGGATCAGAACTTTGAATCAAAATGTGGAACCACCACCCTAATAAAAAATGTTGATGCAAAAACTAACATAAATGGTAGAATAATACACAGGATGATATAAAATTTTGCATGAATTTGTTTTATATAACTGCAAATCATACTGGTAAATTTCGTGCAGATCCGTCCATTATTGACCATATGCCCCATATAAACCCCACTCGCGGAAAACAGCTAAGTACGCCTAAAACCGTAATAAATAACGCTATCATACTAAAATTACGTAAGTCACAGTTCTATAGGACCAGAAATCACACTGTAAAACTTTTTGAAGATCGGTCCATAATTTACACTAAACCCCATTGAAACTCTACTCCCTGAAAACAGTTTAGTACGCCTTAAACCGTAATAAATAAAGCTATCATAATGAAATTCGGTACATCACAGTTTTATAGGACGAGAAATTACACTGCTAAATTTTGTGAAGATCGGTCAATAATTAACCCTAGACCCCATATAAGCCTTACTCCCGGAAAACATTTTAGTACGCCTAAAACCGTAATAAATAACGCTATCATACTAAAATCTGGTACGTAACAGTTTTATACGACCAGAAATCACATTGTAAAATTTTTTGAAGATCGATCCATAATTTACACTAGGCCTTAATCGCGGAAAACAGCTTATTGCGCCTCAAACCAAATAAAACCCACGTTGGGAAAATAATTTAATTCGCCTAAAACCATAACAGATATAGATATTGCGGTAAAATTTCTTTCAACTTGGATTCATATGGCCAGAAAAAATATCATGCAATTTTGTGAAATTCACTGCTGTATTGAAATTTATTCTAATTTATTTTTTCAGAATTTTGGGATGATTGATCAAATTTTTTCAGTGTACAGAAACAAAGTTATTAAGAAAAACACCATAACAGTTACGCAGATTGTTTGATAACAAAACAGAAAATGACTAGTCAACGTAGAAAAATTGTTATTTCTTCGACTTGTTAATTTTTCATTGGCCAAACGGAAACAGTCGCAGCAGTGTTGCCAGAACCTTAAATTTAAACTAAAATTTTTTTCAAAACTTCATAAAAGCTACCAAAAATATTTCGTAAATTTGTTAAGCAGTTTAATTAGATATAGCAATTAATTTCCAAGCAAGTAAGAGAGTATAGTCGGTAAAGCCCGACCATTAGATACTATACACCACAGTGTAGCCTATTTGGGACCCATGGATAAACATGGAGCCGTCCGAACAAAATTATGTAATTGTGGTTAAGGATCATATAAAAGTTACTTGTGCCGAATATTATTTAGATATCTTCATCTGTATGAAATTTGTTTGCCTTGATTTAATTTTAGGAAGGGGGCTAATATGGGACCTATGGCTAATTTTGGATAAACCAGCACAACATTTTGTCATGACAAAGTAGCTATCGCAAAAGTAACATTAATAAGGAAGTTATGGCATTAAAAGCTATTTTATGGAGCAGTAATTGTATGGGAGCTGTGGTCAAATATGGGCCGATTTCAATAACAATTGGTAAGATGATTTTGATTGCAATAAAACTAGTTTGGGCCAAGTTTTATCTTAAAACCAACAATTCATCAAATTATCTCCAAAATTGCGACCTGAACTTTGCACATAAAGTTTACATGCAGAATCAGCCAACGGGACTGCAAGCCTGCCAGCCAGCCGGACGGACATCGTTAATTCGATTCAGAAAGTGATTCTGAGCCGATCGGTATACTTAAACAAACATCAGCACAAATGCATAATACTCTCTCAACTATTGTGGTATGCAGTGTGATCATATTAGCTTTTTTCGAGCTAAATCTAGCTTTTCTTCATGTTTAGCTTGAAAAATTTGATTTAGATTTTAGCCTTGTTTAAGGTTTATTCAACAATACATTTAGCCTTTTCTAGCTTTTTACTTTAATTTCAATTTCATGTAATTAATTTATATTTTAAACCAAATAAGTTTATTAGTATAAATTTATGTGTGGTACCCATGTAAAGTACCTAAAAAATAATAGTCTGGCAGCTCAGTAGTAATCGTTTTTCCAGACTTGATTTACATACATTGCAGTGTCGCCAGGGGAAGAAAAAAAATTAAGACTTTATTTTAAAAAAGTAATTATTTTATTTATTTTTTTTTGTTTAAATAAACCACAAATATATTTTTATATAATAATAACTTTTTAACCGCTTCTCCGTTAGCGTCACGCTTTCTTTCGTGGACATATTTATGTATATGCCAAAGCTTATATTTCTTGGTTTTATCAAAAAAAGTACCAACATTTTTGATCAGGTTTCAGGTTCTAATTTACTCAGAATCCTGCACATATAATTTTATGTTTCAAGTTGGAAAAGTAAAATAATGAAATTTAAATATCCGGATTTCTTCTTTTGATACTTTTTTTCTCCTCATTGAACGATCAAAAATTTCAATATTTAAGTGAAAGTCCAAAATTAAATACGTGCATGGCAATGAATGGTGGAAAATGTTTTGTACAGAACGTACCAGAAATAGGTAAGATTTTCACCGCTTAAATGTTCGAATTTCGAAAAATTCTTAGATTCATATTTGTATTTTTTTGATAATTTTAGTTCATCCCTCTGTTAATTGGTTTAAAAGATAGATGGGGTGACAAAAAAGTTGCAATATATAGGTTATATTCCCCAAATGGGTCGAATTTCAAAAAAGTACCAGACACCTGCCCGCTTATTTTTTTAATGACGATTTGGCGAGAGAACAACCGCCGGTCCAAATTTCTACTTCTTAGCTTCAGGTGTTTAGGCTGTGCGAATAATTTAGTCAGTTAGTCCGTAATGTTACCAGTTTTATTTACATATATGTAGATATACCTACACTACCAGTATTTACGTCCAATTTCACCAAGTTCAGTTAAAACTAAATATTACTTTAACCTGCAGTTAGCAATGGCACTAATCATGTAGAATGCAACGCAACGCCAAAGAATAACATTGAAAGCACAAACAATGTCATAAATATTTTGTAATTTTGTTGTTATATGCTACAGAAATTCACATTGCGTTTTAAAATTTCAAACGCTGCATAGCTTTTGGCGTTGGAAATTTTAAAACAGTACATGCATTTCTGTCGAAAGGAACAACAATATTTTTTTTTTATTCCTACGCTAATACCGCGAAGCTTTTCGCTTGTATGCAGGAGACCGCTTGTCTGTGGCGGGAATCGAACCCGCAACTCCGGTACTCATAGACTAGCTCACTACCAGCTAGCCTACCGGGGCACCCAAATATAAAATATTTATGACATTGTTTGTACTTTCAATGTAATTCTTTGGCGTTGCGTTGCGTTTTACATGACTTGGTGAAATTAGCCGTTAGTCTATGAAAAATATCCAAATAATTAAAAGTTTCTATTACATATCTATAAAAAAATTAAGCTTTTTTTTGGCTTTAAATTTTCGTCTTTAGCTCTATTTAAAACATGATTTAGCTTTGTTTCATTAAAAAATCACCTTTTTTCACAAAAAAGTCACTTTTTTCATTAAAAAATCAACTTTTTTCACAAAAAAATCACCTTTTTCACAAAAAGGCACTTTTTTAACAAAAAATCACAGTTTTACTTTAAAACTCTATCTTACATAAATGGTGCTACGGCAGTCATTTATGGGTCACTGCTTCGACCTCTAATATCGAAAAAATTCAAAGGCGCCAAAACAAACTACTTCGAAAAATCAGAGCCGCTCCCTGTTAACTCAAATATCCGCAAGGATCTCAATGTGCCATTATTAAAAACTATGATTGCGAAATATGCAGTAACATTATTAAAAAGGCTTGAACTGCACCCAAATCCACTAGCTCGTAATATTTTAAATTATGGCGGCCACACTCGCTCAAGGAGAAGAGACAATGCAGCACTCACCCAACCAGTTGAGCGATAAACACTTACATATGTATGTGAACAGAAACCGTGATGACAAAATCTTTTTTGTCTGGCACTGGCAGGACAAGTAAATATTAGAATTAGATTTGATTAAATATGGCTTGTTCATATTTAATATATGAAGATTCAATAAATTAATACTGAAAAAATTCTTTCTCATTTTTCGACGCCTTACAACTAGTAATAAACTAGTCCAAAAAATTACTAGTAACGATTTTATCTACAGGGAACATCATCCTACGTAACGCTCTACTGTCAACCGACGCCTGCTAACATCGTTGGACCACAAGACAATGTATGTTTTTGATTTTTCTTTTATTTCCCTCTTATTTAAAAATCACACTTTCACACATAAGAACTTTTATCATTAACATCTATTTTAAAAACAAGTCAATTTCTTTTTTCATAAGTAACGTTTAAAAAGTTGATGGAATCGCCTTTCCTTTTTCTGATCTTTGTATTTAATACTTTACGTTTTTTTTTTATGCGAAATTTAATGAATATCTTCATTACAAAAAAAAAAAAAAAGATTTGATGGACCATATACCAATAATTTTATTTTTACTTTAATTTCATATATTAATTTTAAATTATACATTAATTGAATTGTTATATCGATAAGCTTAAAATTAACATTACGATCTATTAATAAAAGATGAAATAAGTTTTGTATAACGTTATAAGACAATGGACTTTTTAATTGTGAAAGGGGAAGTGATGAAAATAGAGTAGGTTAAGTTTTTATTTAATTTCTTCCGTCTTTTGGCTAACAACCAACATTCTCATTTCTGTTTGCATGGCGTGTGGGCAAGGACCTGTGTAGCGACTATGATCTGAAGCTACACATGAGTCATCATCATTGTTTTTTATTATTTAATCAGTTTGTTTCACTTTAGTATTGATACATAAAATTTAATTTCTCTAGTAACACAATATTTTTTTTATTTCTTGGGAATACAATTAAACCCCTCTCACTGACGAGTACAGTTGACGTATTACGTAACACCGTTCCCAGTAAAAATTTAGCTTAATTTTAAAATGGTTACAACAGAGCACAATAATCAAAAAAATTCTTTAAAACGCTCATAAATTGATCTGGCTCAAAATTATTTGTAATATTTCATATACAATTCATAAGATTATGTTTGCTTTAAACCAAACAAATCAAATAATAAGCCCGTTAACATAGTTCCCCAAAAATTAAGGCTTTGGCAGATCCAGAAAGATCAGTTAATCACACATATTTTTTCTTATCACTAAAAATCGCTTTGTTTCACATGATTATACCAACACCGCAATAGTCGAGAGGTTATTATGCGTTAATGCTGACGTTTGGTTCTAGACCCACCTTTAATTATCATTTTCTGACTCGATCTAACGATGTAACACCGTCCAGCTGGCGGTCCATGTGCGCAAAGTACAGGCAGCAATTTTATAGATAATTTGATGAAATTTGGTACATATGTCCTTATTGGCAGAAGCACCACGCATATTGAAAATGTAACGAATTGTTTCATAATTTCACATATTCCTCATACAAGCATCTCTCCGATGTAGTAATCGGGATATGACTCTTTTATCAATCGATAAAAATGAAAAAATTTATGAATTTTATACATTTTTTATAAAAACTTGTAAGTTTATTCTCTTTGAATTTGATAACTTCCTTAAAAATGTTGGCATTTACATACAAATTGGCGACAATAAATTTTACGATATCTTTTCTGTCATGACAAAATGTTGTCCAAAATTAATCATACGTACCATATAAAACCCCTTCAGTACACCAGATTCTAAAGAAAAGACGGAAGATTTATATAAAATGTCTTAAAAATACTTGTAAGTTTAGCACCTCCACAATTTTCTTGCAATTAAATAAATGCATTGTTTTTTTATTACTTGTGCTAGACTTTGTGTTTGGCTTGGAACTGTTGGTTTTAATTCAAAATATGCCTGGTTTTCAAATGGAAAATCTATTTACATTCTTTGCAATTGCTCTGTTTAATATTCAAAAATATATTTAATTTGTTATCGCAACAAGTTTTCGGTTGAACTCGATCTTCACTTGCAAAGGCACAATGTCTAGTACAAATAACATTAGCTACACAATCTAAAGGGTTAGTAATATCAAAATTTAGATAATTCGCAACGTTATTTGATAATTGTCTAATTTTTGGTATTACTAACCCTTTACATGGTGTAGCTAATGTTATTTGTACTAGACATTGTGCCTTTGCAAGTGAAGATCGTGTTCAACCGCGTAGTTGCTGCAATAAAAAATTAAATATATTTTAGAATATTAAACAGAGCAATTGCAAAGAATTTAATAGATTTTCCGTTTAAAGATCAAGCATATTCCAATTTAAAACCAACGCTTTCAACCCAAACACGAAATCCACAACTAGTGATACAACAACCAATGTATTTATTTAATTGGAAATAAATTGTAGAGATGATGAACTTACATTTTTTTTTAAGACATTTTATATAAATCGTTCTGTTTTTTCTTAAGAATCGGGTGTAGTGATGGGGTTTTATATGGGACGTATGATTCATTTTGGACAACATTTTGCTATGACAGAAAAGCTATCGGAAAATTTATTGTCGCCAAATTTTTATGTCAATACCAACATTTATAAGGATGTTATCGCATTAAAAGCTGTTAGACTTACAAGTTTTTATAAAATATGTTATAAAAATCATTAATTTGTTCATTTGTGTCGAGCGTTAAAAGTTCCATATCCCGATTACTTCATTTAAGATTGGCATCAAGCCAAGCACACTAAAACATGTTGGAAAGAATCATTAATTTTTTTTTCTTTTTTTTTAAGTTCTAAATTTTTTAATCAAATTTTCTTACCTTCTGTGCAACCTTTAATAATAGTAATTAAAGTTACTTGATGTTGTATACAATTGTCTTTTTATTCCCCATATGAAAAACCCCACAAAAATAGTTGTAAAAAATTTTACAGAATGATAATGTTGATCGTCAAAAACACACTATGCAGATCGAAATTACCGAGCAGGTTTATATACAGCAGATGCAGAGACAAATCGCACTGATTTAATCGTAAAAGTTAATTCTTAAAATATATTTGTTTAGTGTTATCGCTAGAAAACGTTATTATGATAAAAATAAATTTTATGGACCAGAAATGAAATTTATTCCAGTGTCCTCAACAAGATTTTCTAAAATTATTTATTTAAATGAAAAAACAAACATCTTTATCTTTTAATGTTTTATCAACTTTTTATATTTTGTCTTCTTTAAATAAAATTGAGGAATTTTACTTACAGTAGATTCATAAAATATGAAACATATAAAAAATATTTTATCATTCTCTTACAAGGTGATGAATAAATATTATGTTCACACGAATAGCAAATGTCCACGTTTGCTCTCTCATTTACAGTTCACATCCAGATCATGGTTAAACAAACATGTTTCGCCATCAGTGTGGCCAGATCCTAAAAAATTTTCGAGCTAAATTAGCTTAAAAAAAGCTAAAAAAAAATGCTTAGAAATAATGAAAATGGTAAAACATAATGCTAAAATTTAATACTACATCCTTTTATGTAAATATTTTCGTATAAATCGCTTATTTTTAACATTTCTGCATATCTTATCTGGATAAGTTTTAATTTTTACAATACCCGAGATATCCCAAATCTAGTAGTTTTGAGATATTAAGGTTTATGATTTTTATCTTTCGCGTCTTTAAATTTAATATTTTTAAAAAATCGCAAAAATGATTTAAAAATATATTAATTGATTCGATTTTATTACCGTAACCGACAGGTGAAATTTTGATGATAGAGTAGATAAACCAGACTTATGACTGTACAAATTAGCTCAAAATTTAGAGATATTGCGTATATATTTCATTTTCTAACTAATCAAGCCTGTTTTGTCATTTGAAAATATGAAGATTCTGATGAAAGTCTTGCAGCAGGTTCTACAGTTATAATAATATTTTGTTCAATATTAGGAAATGGTGACGGTGACGTTGACGGTATGTTTTGATCAGCAGATGATAGCGATGAAATTGCAAGATTTTTGCATTTGTTCTTTAAGCGATGTGAATGAATGATGGCTCAGTATCACAATTTCCATTATTGGTTTTTTTCTTTTCTGCTCTGAACTTCCATCCTATTATTTTTTTTAGCGAGCTTGGAGGTTTAATTGCTAAAAGTGCAAAGTTTTTTTCTCGACACATTTTATGTTTTTATTATCCTTAATATAAATGGCGTATGACTTGTAGTTACACAAATAAAAATTAATGTATTTTTAATAAAAATTAAATAATAGGGAAACATTCAAAACCAAAAAGCAGCAAAAATTTTATAAATTAAATCTTCTGACCTGCAGCTTCAAAATGTGTGTATGAATGTATAAATGAATGTATTCATGTGTGTGCTGAAGCAGGCTGGCTTGCGCTAATGCACAACGTTAATTTTTATTTCATACCGACAACCCAATTCCAAATTTTTTGAATTGAGTTTTGTGCAATGTAAATTATGTGGTGTTTATCGGCTTATTCAAGCTGAAGTTATTCGCAAAAAAGGGCGATAAAACATTCAGTTGCATGCTAACAACTAAATGTTGTATCGCCCGTAAACTTAAAGACCTGCGTCTGCAAAACTCACTTTTTAGACTTAGCATGTTTTGGAATTGAGCTGTCGATACTATTTTTTGCTAACTCTGTATTACTCTGAGATGAAATTGCAGATCGAAAAACAAAATTCTCTGGTTTCTTAAATCTATTCGTACTTGTCGGTGTTTGTAAGAACTTGTTCGAAGTATTGCACACACAAAGAAGAAAACTGATACTATCCAAAAAAAAATCACAGGTACTAGGGAAAAAAGTCTTAAGAGCCCAAAATGTTGGTCAATGTGACTTTTTATCATTGAATTTTGCAGATAACACTTTTTTGTCTAGGAAACACGCCAGAGGTGGTAGATGTGACCATTTTCCTTGACATTTTTTAGGCATCTTCAGAAGAAAATATATATTTTAAGATTAACACAAACATCAGAAACACATTCACGGTTCCGAATCTGGCCTTCTTTCAATTTTTGAATTTTGGCACTTGTGACTTTCTTTCTTAGGAGGGTAGTATAGCGGTCCTACCGATACGTCTATAGACCCCCTATTCAAAACTTAAGTTCGAATACAAGTCCTTAATTGCCATATGAAATTTTATTCCAAATGGACGAACCGTTTACAGTTCAAACTCAAATCAAATCAAAAGGGGAAAAATGCACAACATTTGCTTTAACTGCTTTATCTTTGGAATTTATTAAACTTTTCAGTCAGTCGGTCAAACCAAACACTCTCGAACATGCCGATTGCCGAAGAACTTTTTGTGCCTATTTACATTATACGATTTTTGTCGCTGCAACTTTTGTCGGTTCTTCTTTAAAATTGCTTATGTGTTTACCTTGTGCAATTTTTATAGCAGCAACTTTTTCTGTGCCAACGAACTTAAATACATTTTAGGTGAAATGAGACAATAATAAGAGAACAAATGCGCGAACAAAACGAATCGAAGATTCTCTCCGATTAAGTAAGAATCGCAGGGACAAAAATCGAATAATGTAAACGGGCACTTTGTTGTGTATAGCATTTTGATTTTTGCATTTGGCCTTGACTGTGACTCAGTGATGTCTGTCATATCTGCATTTCGGCCATTTTGGGATTTTTTTAGCTAGATGGCAATTTCTCTACTTTGTCTCTTATCAAGGCGAATTAATTTTTGGCGTCGAAAGCACAGCTGTGCTACTTTTTTTCTCACTTAGAGATAGGAATGTCAAAAGTTGCTTGAGTTTTTGACATATCGACCAACGAAATCCACAAATAAAATACAATGTTAAGTTTTTGGTGTTGTACTTGTGTAGTATCGCCACCACCGTTAACGTGAATCCGCCTTATCCCTAATGCTTGTACAATTTTAATTTTTTGCATTGAAAAACAAAAAATATCAACCATTCATGGAAGAAAACACAAAACAAAATGTATAGAAAGTTTCGTGTTTGTCAAGTGAAGCACAGCCGCGAATAATATTTTAAGTTACAAAATAATTATTTTTCAGGAGAGCAAAAAAAAAACGTTTTTAAATAATGATAACAAAAACTTTTGTGCAAAAGGCTTTTAAAACGTTATTCCACGTTGCAAAACCATTTCGTTTGTATCATTTTGTTTTTACTTTACAGCGTTCTCCCGCTGGCTGACTCTTTGTATGCCATTTTGATGGCGTTATGGTGCATAATTTTGGGTGATTTGCAGCTTTGCCAACATTGTGCGTTTCGCCCCATTTTTGGTGCTTTTTTAAATTTTGTGTGCGAAAAATTCCTAAGTTGGCGAGTGGTGCGCTTTTTTTTTTAAATTTCGGTGGGTATTTTTTTAATTTGTGGTGGCTCCAAAGCAAATTCAACACAACTTTTTGTTTCCGTGTGAGAAAAAATTCTTTGTACAATAAAATACACCTGTTTCAACACTGCACAATTTTTACTAAAAATTTTACAGGCCACAATAAGAGCAACAAATAAAAAAGACGTACCAAATCATATGCACAAAGCAAGCCGGGCTTGTTGTTGTAGATATTTAAGATTATGTAAAGAAAAATTTTAATTATCATTTTAAATTAAAAATAAATTTTAAACTTGGTGCGGTTTTCCTTAAATGGCGCTTTTTCTCTATTTCAGTGCATTTTGAAATTTCAAAGTTGGCAACGCTGGTGATTTGATGTTTAAACAGTGCAAGAGAGTAACGTTAAGGGTAATCTGCAAAAAAAAACTGATTTTGCAAAAAGTGGCTTTTAAAACGTTCTTCGAGGATGTGCTTCAAGTGCTGATATTCTCAAATGTTATAAAAGTATATGAAAGACAGAAATTTGATTGTGAGTTTACGAAATTAAAATTTATGAACTTAAAGGACATAATACATGGAAAAGAAATTACTAAAGCTAATTTCTGGAAAGAAATACCTGAAATAAAATCTGAAATCTTTAATATTTGATCTCTTGTAAATTCTCAATAAGAATTTTGATAGTTTAAATAACATGTCAGACAATTAACTTTTTATTTTCTGTTTCAAATTACAAAGATGTGATTAATCATTACTCAGCCCGAGCTACTTAATTCGGTAAGATATTTCAAAATATCCAACAATCTGGAAAAAAAATTAAATCAAAATTTTTATTGATTTAATGTAAATATGCATTTAACCAAATTGCATTAATAGATAAATTTTTACTGGCAAATGTAAATATATCTACATATAAGTATGTAGGCGTATATTTTGTAATCTTATTCTATAACTATCCAAAAGCTAATTATACCCACACCACAATAGTGGAGAGAGTATTATGCGTTTGTGCTGATGTTTATTTAAGTATCGGTTCAGAATCACTTTCTGAGTCGAATTAATGATGTCCGTCCGGCTGGCTGGCAGGCTTGCAGTCTCGTTGGCTGATTGTGCATGTAAATTTTATGTGCAAAGTACAGGTCGCAATTTTGGAGATCATTTGATGAAATGTTGGTCTTAAGATCAAACATGGCCCAAACTAATTTTATTGCAATCAAAATCATCCAACCAATTGTTATTGACATCGGCCCATATTTGACCACAGCTCCCATACAATTACTGATCCACAAAATAGCGTTTAATGCCATAACTTCCTTATTAATGTTAGTATTTACACAAAAATTGGCGACAATTGCTTTTGCGATAGCTACTATGTCATGACAAAATGTTGTGCTGGTGGATCCAAAATTAGCCATAGGTCCCATATTAGCCCCCTTCCTAAAATTAAATCAAGGCACACAAGTTTCATACAGATGAAGATATCTAAATAATATTCGGCACAAGTAACTTTTATATGATCCTTAACCACAATTACATTATTTTGTTCGGACGGCTCCATAATTATCCATGGGTCCCAAATAGGCTACACTGTGGTGTATAGTATCTAATGGTCGGGCTTTACCGACTATACTCTCTTACTTGTTTGGAAATTAATTGCTATATCATTTCTAAATAAACTGCTTAACAAATTTACGAAATATTTTTGGTAGATTTTTTGAAGATTTCCAAAAATTTATTATCAAAGTGGTTTTTGGGAATACAAATATTTATTAAAAGATTTTGTTTGTTGTGCTTAATTCCCTTTTTAATAATTGATAAAAATACTTGTTTAAGCTTTGATATCGTTGCAAATAAAACTTTTTGAGGGTATTGTAGGTAATTCTCATTCCCTCTGTAGTCTTGTTTGCTGATAGCTTTGGCTTTTCTAAAATTATTTAGGAGAACGTTTCCTGACGATCTGGCCTAAGCAACCAGTGAAATGCGCATATGAACAGATTATCCTCCAACAATAAATTTCAGTATTTTTATCAATTATTAAAAAAGGGAATTAAGTACAACAAACAAAATCTTTTGATTTCAAAAAATTTTAGTTTAAATTTAAGGTTCTGGCAACGCTGCTGCGACTGTTTGCGTTTGGCCAATGAAAAATTAACAAGTCGAAGAAATAACAATTTTTCTACGCTGACTGTAGTTTTTAAAACACTGATTAAATTAATTTGTCTACTTTTTAACAATCTTTTATTTATTTAATCTTATCTAAAAATTGAAGACGTTTTCTGTTTTGTTATTAAACAATCTGCGTGTTTTTCTTAATAACTTTTTTTCTGTATACTGAAAAAATTTTTATTGTCAAATATTGAAATAGATAAATGATGTGTATCAGGGATGTTAAAGTTGGTGCAATTGTACCTTTTTTTGGTACATGTTTACCTTCTAAAGTACCGTGGTACTACCGTGACTTATTTGGTACAATTTAAAAATTTGTCATAAAAAGGGGGAACTTTTTGAAATTTTAGTATAGCAAACAAATTATTGAGGCCTTTTAATTACATTTCATTTTTTAATTATTATTTCTTGCATCAGGATTAAAAAAAGCCTTGTTTTAAATAGCATTTTTTATTTATGCAATATGCACATAAAATTATTAACATGGTTAATTTAGTAATGCAATCAGAAGCTGCTTGAATGCATGTATTTTTACAAAGGCTAACTTTTTTGTTCCGCCAAATATAACGTAATTTCAATAATAAAAATGTTTTGGATGAATGTGATATATAGACCTTTACAAAAATCATATTCCCTTTGAAGAAATTTATTGCGGAACAGAAGTGGATTTATATACTTCTAAAAATAATATCAATATTGATATTTTTAAAGAAATTAAAGAAAATGCAAAACAATTTTATATAAAATTTTGCGAATTTTTGAGAACCAAAGTCAACTTTAATAACGAAGTTTTAATGTGGTTCCATAAATTTACTCCTGAAAATGTTATTTCAGGTAAAACAAGTTATATTGAACCTCTTCTAGTAAAAATGTTCCCGAATGAAATTTCAAATTTTGATTCAATCAATAATCAATTCAGAGCTTTAGCTGATCTCGAGCAACTGCAGTAGTTAGAAACTGAAAACATTTGTAGTTTTTGGTCGGCTTAATGTCCATATGTTTCCTGGTAATTCTAGAGTCGTTGCTGGAATTTAGTCCATTCCACATTCGTCTGCAAATGTGGAAAGAGTTTTTTCTTTTCGAAATATAATAAAAACTAAGGAAAGAAACAGACTACATGTGCCAACATTATCAAGTCTCATACAAACAAAGGATTCACTAAAATCGACAAATTCATGCTGCTGTCATGTAAAAATTCCAAATAGTTTATTAACTTAACAAATAGGTGCCTGATTTTGATCTCATATATTTAAAAGACTTTTATGTACCTTATCGTATTGATACATATAATGAAGGTTAATATTGAGCTTTGTTTTTTTTTTTTGTGTACAATTGTATTGTTATGTACTTTTTTGTTGTTTTAATAAATTTAAAAAAAATGGTACCGTGAAGGTCCAAGAAGTAAATTTTTTTTTTGGAAGTTGGTACCAAATTTAAAACTTCATTTAACATCCCTAATGTGAATTTTTTTTTTTTCAATCAACAAAGAGAGAACAAAAAACAGTAAAAAGTGTATAAAACAGTACAATTATTTATTTTATTTTATTTCAGTCTATGGAAACAAATTCCTTACAGATTATGCAACTTGATATAGACTTGCATAGAAAAATAAATTAGCATTCTGTTTTGGGTGTGGTGCAGCCCATTTGGAGAAAAATCAATACATTTACTGCTAAAAGGAATAATAGGTATGTCTGGCACCTCTAGCCTCATATAAATCACACTCTCGGAAAACATTTTAGTGAGCCTAAAACCGTCAGAGTTTCTTCATAAGACTTTAAATCGCAGTACAAAATTTCGTAAGCTTCAGTCCATAATTTAGCATATTAAAACATTTCCTAAAACAGTAACACTACTTTTCTATTGTAGAAAAATTTGGTCTGCCTGAGTTTCACAGCACCTAAAAAACAAACCAAATTTTGCGAAGATATGTTCATAATTTACCATATGCCCTATATAAAGTCCTCTCTCGGAAAACATTTAAATACGTTAAAGCGGATTCATCTTTTAGACTGCGTGTTAGTTTGTTTATTTTCATTAATTTTTAAAAGTTATAAAGCGTTTCTTACAAAATTTATGGAAAAAATACGAAAAATTTTAATGTAGGGTGCCTAGATGGGCAAATGCATTGCAAAAACTTATAGTCTTTGCACAAAAAATAAGGCTTGGCCATTTTTCTTTTAAATTAATTCCTTGAAAGTGAAGAAAATCGTAGTTTTTTACAAAGTTATCAAGAAAATTTAAAAAACGACCAGCCAGCCTGATTTTTGGCAAAAATTCTACATGAAAAATCTGAAAAAAATCTCAAAAATACTTTACCCTATAAGCTTTTTATTTATGCTTGAGCACCAAATAAATTTTTTGGGACACACGAATGTACATATATGAATATATTCTACGATATTTCATAAAATAATGGACAGCGCGATAAGTTACTACATATATATATATATATATATATATATATTTCGGAAGAGGTCGCTCATGTAGAATTTTTGCCAAAAATCAGGCTGGCTGGTCTTTTTTCAAATTTTCTTGATAACTTTGTAAAAAACTACGATTTTCTTCACTTTCAAGGAATTAATTTAAAAGAAAAATGGCCAAGCCTTATTTTTTGTGCAAAGACTATAAGTTTTTGCAATGTATTTGCCCATCTAGGTACCCTACATTAAAATTTTTCTTATTTTTTCCATAAATTTTGTAAGAAACGCCTTATAACTTTTAAAAATTAATGAAAATAAACAAACTTACACGCAGTCTAAAAGATGAATCCGCTTTAACGTATTTAAATGTTTTCCGAGAGATGACTTTATATAGGGCATATGGTAAATTAAAATTCGGTAACATTATATCTCCAAAACTAAAAGAGATACAAAACAAGTTAGAGTGCTATATTCGCGTGTGCCGAATCTTTGATACCCTCCACCGTCAGAAGTGGCCTCCTAATGATAAATACATATATATTATTAACTAATCTTTACAAAATCGAACGCCAGCATTAAAACTGGTTGCGGTTTAGACCTATAATAAATTATTGACCGACAATAAGAAAAATATTCTAATATTTATTTTTCCATGCCAGACCGTATTGCCGTCGTAAACCGACACAAAGGTCATTGAGTAAAAACAATTATTGGGAAAAAGTGACTTTTTTGTGAAAAAAGTGAAAAAGTGACTTTTTTGTAAACAAAGTGACTTTTTGTTAAAAAAAAGTATCTCATAAAATGTCATTGTTCTTATAAAAAAAAATTTTTTTTTCAAAAAAAAAAATGAATTTTTAAAAAGATATACAAATTTTTTTGCCAAAAAAAGATCACATTTGTTAAATAAAAAAAAGTGATAAAATTCCTTAATATGTTTATGTTGCTTTAAGTTCCTAGAAGAATTACTTGGAATGGTAGATTATGGATCAATCATCACAAAGTTCTGTAGTGTGATTTATTATTAAAAAACCTAAATGGGACCATAATTTAATACAATAATGAAATATGTTTTAGCGTTTTATAGATTTTAGAAGCGTTCATCAAAAGCGTTCTTGATATGGGACCTATGGTAAATTATGGACCGATTATCACAAAATTGCACGATATTATATCTGGCAATATAAAGCTAATTTGAATCAATTTTTACTACAATATCTATATAAGCTACAACAAAAACTATTATGTATATAGGGCATACGGTAAATTATAGTCATATCTTCGCAAAATTTGGTTGTTGTTTTTTAGGTGCTGTGAAACTCAGACAGACCAAATTTTACTACAATAGTAAAGTAGTGTTACTGTATTAGACGTTCGAAACTGTTTTCATATGCTAAATTTTGGACTGTAGCTTACGAAATTTTGTACAGCGATTTAAAGTCTTATCAAGAAATTTTGACGGTTTTAGGCGTACTAAAATTGTTCCCGATAGTGTGATTTATATGAGGCTAGAGGTGCCAGACATACCTATTCCTTTTAGCTGTACATGTATTGCTTTTTCTCCAAATGTACTGCACAACACCCAAAACAGAATATAAATCAATTTTTCTATGTTAGTCTATATCAAAATGCATAATCTGTAAAGAAATTGTTTCCATAGACTGAAATTAAATTAAATAAATAATTGTACTGTTTTATACACTTTTAACTGTTTTTATACCCTCCACCACCTCTAGTGGTAATGAGGGGTTGTCATTCCGTGTGAAACTTTTTAATACATCTAAGACCCCATAAAGTAAATATATTCTGGCTCCTTGAGTAATTCTAAGTCGATTAAGCCATGTTCGTCTGTCTGTCCGTCTAACCGTCTGGTTGTCTGTCCATCTGTTGAAAACACGCTCACTTTAGAAAAACGCAAAGGAAAAGAACAAACTTGGTCCCAAATTGCTTGTAGTTACCCTAAGCAGCTTGGAATTAAAATCCAGCAACATCGGTTTAGTAGGATCAGAACTATGAATCAAAATGTGGAACCACCACCCTAATAAAAAATGTTGATGCAAAAACTAACATAAATGGTAGAATAATACACAGGATGATATAAAATTTTGCATGAATTTGTTTTATATAACTGCAAATCATACTGGTAAATTTCGTACAGATCGGTCCATTATTGACCATATGCCCCATATAAACCCCACTCGCGGAAAACAGCTAAGTACGCCTAAAACCGTAATAAATAACGCTGTCATACTAAAATTACGTAAGTCACAGTTCTATAGGACCAGAAATCACACTGTAAAACTTTTTGAAGATCGGTCCATAATTTACACTAAACCCCATTGAAACTCTACTCCCAGAAAACAGTTTAGTACGCCTTAAACCGTAATAAATAAAGCTATCATAATGAAATTCGGTACATCACAGTTTTATAGGACGAGAAATTACACTGCTAAATTTTGTGAAGATCGGTCAATAATTAACCCTAGACCCCATATAAGCCCTACTCCCGGAAAACATTTTAGTACGCATAAAACCGTAATTAATAACGCTATCATACTAAACTCTGGTACATAACAGTTTTATAAGACCAGAAATCACATTGTAAAATTTTTTGAAGATCGGTCCATAATTTACACTAGGCCTTAATCGCGGAAAACAGCTTATTGCGCCTCAAACCAAATAAAACCCACTTTAGGAAAATAATTTAATTCGCCTAAAACCATAACAGATATAGATATTGCGGTAAAATTTCTTTCAACTTGGATTCATATGGCCAGAAAAAATATCATGCAATTTTGTGAAATTCACTGCTGTATAGAAATTTATCCTAATTTATTTTTTCAGAATTTTGGGATGATTGATCAAATTTTTTCAGTGTACAGAAACAAAGTTATTAAGAAAAACACCATAACAGTTACGCAGATTGTTTGATAACAAAACAGAAAACGACTAGTCAACGTAGAAAAATTGTTATTTCTTCGACTTGTTAATTTTTCATTGGCCAAACGGAAACAGTCGCAGCAGTGTTGCCAGAACCTTAAATTTAAACTAAAATTTTTTTCAAAACTTCAAAAAATCTACCAAAAATATTTCGCAAATTTGTTAAGAAGTTTAATTAGAAATAGATATAGCAATTAATTTCCAAACACGTAAGAGAGTATAGTCGGTAAAGCCCGACCATTAGATACTATACACCACAGTGTAGCCGAACAAAATTATGTAATTGTGGTTAAGGATCATATAAAAGTTACTTGTGCCGAATATTATTTAGATATCTTCATCTGTATGAAACTTGTGTGCCTTGATTTAATTTTAGGAAGGGGGCTAATATGGGACCTATGGCTAATTTTGGATCCACCAGCACAACATTTTGTCATGACATAGTAGCTATCGCAAAAGCAATTGTCGCCAATTTTTGTGTAAATACTAACATTAATAAGGAAGTTATGGCATTAAACGCTATTTTGTGGATCAGTAATTGTATGGTAGCTGTGGTCAAATATGGGCCGATTTCAATAACAATTGGTAAGATGATTTTGATTGCAATAAAATTAGTTTGGGCCATGTTTGATCTTAAGACCAACATTTCATCAAATGATCTCCAAAATTGCGACCTGTACTTTGCACATAAAGTTTACATGCACAATCAGCCAACGAGACTGCAAGCCTGCCAGCCAACCGGACGGACATAACTAATTCGACTCAGAAAGTGATTCTGAGCCGATCGGTATACTTAAATAAGCATCAGCACAAATGCATAATACTCTCTCAACTTTTGTGGTATCCAGTGTGATCATATTAGCTTTTTTCGAGCTAAATCTAGCTTTTTTTCATGTTTAGCTTGAAAAATTTGATTTAGATTTTAGCCTTGTTTTAGGTTTATTCAACAATACATTTAGCCTTTTCTAGCTTTTTACTTTAATTTCAATTTCATGTAATTAATTTATATTTTAAACCAAATAAGTTTATTAGTATAAATTTATGTGTGGTACCCATGTAAAGTACCTAAAAAATAATAGTCTGGCAGCTCAGTAGTAATCGTTTTTCCAGACTTGATTTACATACATTCCAGTGTCGCCAGGGGAAGAAAAAAAATTAAGACTTTATTTTAAAAAAGTAATTATTTTATTTATTTTTATTTTTTTTTTTTGTTTAAATAAACCACAAATATATTTTTATATAATAATAACTTTTTAACCGCTTCTCCGTTAGCGTCACGCTTTCTTTCGTGGACATATTTATGTATATGCCAAAGCTTATATTTCTTGGTTTTATCAAAAAAAGTACCAACATTTTTGATCAGGTTTCAGGTTCTAATTTACTCAGGATCCTGCACATATAATTTTATGTTTCAAGTTGGAAAAGTAAAATAATGAAATTTAAATTTCCGGATTTCTCCTTTTGATACTTTTTTTTCTCCGCATTGAACGATCAAACATTTCAATATTTAAGTGAAAGTCCAAAATTTAATACGTGCATGGCAATGAATGGTGGAAAATGTTTTGTACAGAACGTACCAGAAATAGGTAAGATTTTCACCGCTTAAACGTTCAAATTTCGGAAAATTATTAGATTCATATTTGTATTTATTTGATAAGTTTAGTTCAACCCTGTGTTAATTGGTTTAAAAGATAGATGGGGTGACAAAAAAAGTTCCAATATACCAGAGACCTGCCCGCTTATTTTTTTAATGACGATTTGGCGAGAGAACAACCGCCGGTCCAAATTTCTACTTCTTAGCTTCAGGTGTTTAGGCTGTGCGAATAATTTAGTCAGTTAGTCCGTAATGTTACCATTTTTATTTACATATATGTAGATATACCTACACTACCAGTATTTACGTCCAATTTCACCAAGTTCAGTTAAAACTAAATATTACTTTAACCTGCAGTTAGCAATGGCACTAATCATGTAGAACGCAACGCAACGCCAAAGAATAACATTGAAAGCACAAACAATGTCATAAATATTTTGTAATTTTGTTGTTATATGCTACAGAAATTCACATTGCGTTTTAAAATTTCAAACGCTGCATAGCTTGTGGCGTTGGAAATTTTAAAACAGTACATGCATTTCTGTCGAAAGGAACAACAATATTTTTTTTATTCCTACGCTAATACCGCGAAGCTTTTCGCTTGTATGCAGGAGACCGCTTGTCTGTGGCGGGAATCGAACCCGCAACTCCGGTACTCATAGACTAGCTCACTACCAGCTAGCCTACCGGGGCACCCAAATATAAAATATTTATGACATTGTTTGTACTTTCAATGTAATTCTTTGGCGTTGCGTTGCGTTTTACATGACGGTGAAATTAGCCGTTAGTCTATGAAAAATATCCAAATAATTAAAAGTTTCTATTACATATCTATAAAAAAATTAAGCTTTTTTTTTGGCTTTAAATTTCCGTCTTTAGCTCTTTTTTAAACATGATTTAGTTTTATATTATTTTAAAATTAAGTCACACTGGTGTTGTGGGTATAACTAGTTTTTGGATAGTTATAGAATAAGATTACAAAATATACGCCTACATACTTATACAATATGTAGATATATTTACATCTGCCAGTAAAAATTTATGTATTAATGCAATTTGATTAAATGCATATTTACATTAAATCAATAAAAATTTTGATTTAATTTTTCTATCTTCTAGATTTTTGGATATTTTTACATTTAAAATATCTAATCAACTTAAAAAGTTCGAGCTGAGTAATGATTTATAATATCTTTGTAATTTGAAACAGCAAATTAAAAGTTAATTGCCCTACATGTTATTTAACCTATCAAAATTCTTATTTAAAATTTATTGCAAATATTGAAGATTTCAGATTTTATTTCAGATATTTCTTTTCAGAAATTAACTTTAGTTATTTCTTTTCCATCTATTATGTCTTTAAGGTTCATAAATTTTAATTTCGTAATTTCACAATTCAAATTCTGTCTCTCATTTACTTTTAAAGAATTTCAAAATATCAGCACTTGAAGCACAGCCTCGAATAACGTTGTAAAAGCGACTCTATGCAAAAACAGTTTTTTTTGCAGATTACCTTTATTAACATTACTCTCTTGGACTGTTTAAACATCAAATCACCCAAAATTATGCACCATAACTCCTTTAAAATGGCATACAACTAACAAAATGATACAACCAAAACGGGTTTTCAACATGGAATAACGTTTTAAAAGCCTTTTGCACAAAAGTTTTTGTTATCATTATTTAAAAAGGTTTTTCTTTTGCTCTCCTGAAAAATAATTATTTTGTAACTTAAAATATTATTCGCGGCTGTGCTTCACTTGACAAACACGATATTTTCTATATATTTTGTTTTGTGTTTTCTTCCATGAATGGTTAATATAAAATAAAATATCCCTTATAAGGGATAAGGCGGATTCACGTTAACGGTGGTGGCGATACTATAACAAGTACAACACCAAAAACACAACATTGTATTTTATTTGTTGCTTTCGTTGGTCGATATTTCAAAAACTCAAGCAACTTTTGACATTCCTATCTCTAAAGGCTAGTTTACACTATTATACTTTGTATTAATACATGTCAAAAACTCAAGTAATATGTAAAAGTGTGATAGTGTGAATGCAATGTGTCATGAAAATGAAAGTGTTCCGAAAAAAAATTTGACATCCCATACGACTTTATTGTTTTTTTGAAAATTTTCTAAAAGCTAATACTTTTCATTGGATCAGGGTTGCATTTTAACAAAAACATGTTCATGTGCGATAGTGTAACTACAAACTGTAAAGTTACATTCGATTTTTTGACAGTCGAAACAAAACTCATTTGATTTCTATCTCACAAAGTATTATGGAATACGTAAGGCTTGTGAGATAGTGTAATCTAGTCTTAAGTAAGAAAAAAAAGTAGCACAACTGTGCTTTCAACGCCAAAAATTAATTCGTCTTGATAAGTCCCTTTTTAGACAGGCAAAGTTTACTTTGACAAAGTCTGTTGAATTCTCTTTTAAACTTTGTTTCGTGCTCAGACACACAAATTTTAATTTGACAAATTTTTGTTTTCTCTTGTTTGAATATAATATATAAACAGCGTTGTCAGAATGATGATTTTATCATATTTTGGATTATTGTTTTAAACAAAAATATGATTAAAGATTTTTTTCTCAAATGATAATTTTTTATTTTTAGAATTTCTGATTTTTACTTTAATTTTGCTTATACAAAATACACGATTATTTAAACAGTCAATTTTTAAAACATAGAAGTTTTGCATCAGCTTGATGTGTGTTGGTGCTGCACACTTTTGTACCCAGTATCTAGAATACACAAAATTGCATCATTATTTCTGGACATAAAAAAATATTAAAAAAAGGCATATTATAACCGAAAGAATTCCTTCTTTCGAACAACTACATTTAAAACAAAAACAAATTCTAAAAACTTTGTTTTTGTTTTTTAAATGTATTTGTACGAAGTAAATAATTCTTTCGCACATCGGAAATAGGCAGTTAGAATATTGATAAAAAATATATTTGTGAAAAGAAAAAATGTATTTTTATAAATTTTCATATACTGACGAATTATGTTTTTATGTATTTCAATTTAAATAATAAGAAGTAGGTTTTTATAAAAAATTAATAATTCTTACTATTTTGCCCTTTTTTAAAAAATTTAAATTAAGAAAAAAAAATATAAGATTTTCCTTTTCAAAATATGATTTCTTTCGCCATATGACAATTTTCATTCCAAATATTCTGGTAACGCTGTATATAAATATAAAGTTTTAGCCAACTTCAGGTATAATCTACGAACGAAAAACAAAACGAATTTGTGAGTACAGCAAAGTATGTACTCCCCCGCTATGCTCTTTTCCCTTCGCTTCTATAAACTCAAGACTTTGCAAAGTAAACTTTGCTTGTCTGAAAGGGGTCTAAGAGACAAAGTAAAGACAAAGTAAAAATTGCCACCTAGCTAAAAAATTCCAAAATGGCCGAAATGCAGATTTGACAGACATCACTGAGTCACAGTCACGGCAAATGCAAAAATCAAAATGCTATACAAAATAAAGTGTCCGTTTACATTATGCAATTTTTGTCGCTGAGATTCTTACTTAATGGGCGAGAGTGGATAGAGAAATTAATAGGGGAACACAAACGATTGTGTTCCATTCGCTTATTTAAGTCCGTTTTCACAGAAAAAGTGGCTGCTATAAAAATTGCAAAAAAAAAAGTACTTCGGAAATCGGCATTTTCGAGAGTGTTTGGTTTGACCGACTGACTAAAAAGTTTAATAAATTCCAAAGATAAAGCAGTTAAAGCAAATATTGTGTATTTTTCCCCTTTTATTTGATTTGAGTTTGAACTTTAAACGGTTCGTCCCTTTGGAATAAAATTTCATGTGACAATTACTTGTATTCGAATTTAAGTTTTGAATAAGGGGTCTATAGGCATATCGGCAAGACCCGCTAAAGGTTCCCAAAGTAGGGCGTCTCAGGTATTGCAAAAATTAAATCTTTTCCAGATAAGATAAGCAGAAATGTTAAAAATAAGCGATTTATATGAAAATAATTACTTAAAAGGATGTAGTATTACATTTTAACATTATGTCTTCGCACTTTAATTATTTTTACGCTTTTGTTTTACCTTTTTTTTAGGCTGACTTATTTCGAATAATTTTTAGGATCTGGCCACACTGATGGCGAAACATGTTTGTTTAACCATGATCTGGATGTGAACCGTAGATGAGAGAGCAAACGTGGACATTTGCTATTCGTGTGAACATAATATTTATTCATCACCTTGTAAGAGAATGATAAAATATTTTTTATATTTTTCATATTTTATGAATCTACTGTAAGTAAAATTCCTCAATTTTATTTAAAGAAGACAAAATATAAAAAGTTGATAAAACATTTAAAGATAAAGATGTTTGTTTCTTCATTTAAATAAATAATTTTTCTTGTTGAGGACACTGGAACAAATTTCATTTCTGGTCCATAAAATTTATTTTATCATAATAACGTTTTCTAGCGATAACACTAAACAAATATATTTTAAGAATTAACTTTTACGATTAAATCACTGCGTTTTGTCTCTGCATCTGCTGTATATAAACCTGCTCGGTAATTTGGATCTGCATAGTGTGTTTTTGACGATCAACATTATCATTCTGTAAAATTTTTTACAACTATTTTTGTGGGGTTTTCCATATGGGGAATAAAAAGACAATTGTATACAACATCAAGTAACTTTAATTACTATTATTAAAGGTTGCACAGAAGGTAAGAAAATTTGATTAAAAAATTTAGAACTTAAAAAAAAAGAAAAAAAAATTAATGATTGGTGTTGACATAAAAATTTGGCGACAATACATTTTCCGATAGCTTTTCTGTCATAGCAAAATGTTGTCCAAAATGAATCATACGTCCCATATAAAACCCCATCACTACACCCGATTCTTAAGAAAAAACAGGACGATTTATATAAAATGTCTTAAAAAAAAATGTAAGTTCATCATCTCTTCAATTTATTTCCAATTAAATAAATACATTGGTTGTTGTATCACTAGTTGTGGACTTCGTGTTTGGGTTGAAAGCGTTGGTTTTAAATTGGAATATGCTTGATCTTTAAACGGAAAATCTATTTACATTCTTTGCAATTGCTCTGTTTAATATTCTAAAATAAATTTAATTTTTTATTGCAGCAACTACTCGGTTGAACACGATCTTCACTTGCAAAGGCACAATGTCTAGTACAAATAACATTAGCTACACCATGTAAAGGGTTAGTAATACCAAAAATTAGACAATTATCAAATAACGTTGCGAATTATCTAAATTTTGATATTACTAACCCTTTAGATGGTGTAGCTAATGTAATTTGTACTAGACCATGTGCCTTTGCAAGTGAAAATCGTGTTCAACCGAAAACTTGTTGCGATAAAAAATTAAATATATTTTTGAATATTAAACAGAGCAATTGCAAAGAATGTAAATAGATTTCCCATTCGAAAACCAGGCATATTTTGAATTAAAACCAACTGTTCCAAGCCAAACTCTAAGTCCAGCACAAGTAATAAAAAAACAATGCATTTATTTAATTGCAAGAAAATTGTGGAGGTGCTAAACTTACAAGTATTTTTAAGACATTTTATATAAATCTTCTGTTTTCTCTTTAGAATCTGGTGTAATGGGTTTTATATGATACGTATGATTAATTTTGGACAACATATTGTCATGACAGAAAAGATATCGTAAAATGTATTGTCGCCAATTTTTATGTAAATGCCAACATTTTTAAGGAAGTTATCAAATTCAAAGAGAATAAACTTACAAGTTTTTATAAAAAATGTATAAAATTCATAAATTTTTTAATTTTTATCGATCGTTAAGAGAGTCATATCCCGATTACTACATCGGAGAGATGCTTGTATGAGGACTATGTGAAATTATGAAACAATTCGTTACATTTTCAATATGCGTGGTGCTTCTGCCAATAAGGACATATGTACCAAATTTCATCAAATTATCTATAAAATTGCTGCCTGTACTTTGCGCACATGGACCGCCAGCTGGACGGTGTTACATCGTTAGATCGAGTCAGAAAATGATAATTAAAGGTGGGTCTAGAACCAAACGTCAGCATTAACGCATAATAACCTCTCGACTATTGCGGTGTTGGTATAATCATGTGAAACAAAGCGATTTTTAGTGATAAGAAAAAATATGTGTGATTAACTGATCTTTCTGGATCTGCCAAAGCCTTAATTTTTGGGGAACTATGTTAACGGGCTTATTATTTGATTTGTTTGCTTTAAAGCAAACATAATCTTATGAATTGTATATGGAATATTACAAATAATTTTGAGCCAGATCAATTTATGAGCGTTTTAAAGAATTTTTTTGATTATTGTGCTCTGTTGTAACCATTTTAAAATTAAGCTAAATTTTTATATCTGAATATTATTTTATAAGTATATCTGAATATCATTAAATATATTGTTATCCTATAAATAAGTAATTAATAATCTATTTTTTATAATTTTGCCAATTAGACACACAACATTTAATGTTATGTCTTACTATGATTTATTTAAAAAAAAAATCTTTTAACATTGTGACGTTAATGTAAACACTTTATATTCATTATGTATGAATGAATGAATGAATGAATGAATATATGATTTATTGAAAAATAAAATAACTTGCATATGTATTATAAAAACTTATAATACATATTATAAAAAACTTATAATAAATATTATAAAAACTTATAATACATATGCAAGTTATTTTATTTTTCAATAAATCATATATTCATTCATTCAATCATTCATTCATACATAATGAATATAAAGTGTTTACATTAACGTCACATCAAGAATACAAAGTTAGTGATTTTTTGTTTTAATTTAAAATTAAATATTGATGTTACGTTTACGCAATTCACGAAATAAAATAGATGTTAATGATAAAAGTTCTTATGTGTGAAAGTGTGATTTTTATATAAGAGGGAAATAAAAGAATAATCAAAAACATACATTGTCTTGTGGTCCAACGATGTTAGCAGGCGGCGGTTGACAGTAGAGCGTTACGTAGGATGATGTTCCCTGCGGATAAAATCGTTACTAGTAATGTTTTGGACTAGTTTATTACTAGTTGTAAGGCGTAGAAAAATGAGAAAGAATTTTTTCAGTATTAATTTATTGAATCTTCATATATTAAATATGAACAAGCCATATTTAATCAAATCTAATTCTAATATTTACTTGTCCTGCCAGTGCCAGACAAAAAAGATTTTGTCATCACGGTTTCTGTTCACATACATATGTAAGTGTTTATCGCTCAACTGGTTGGGTAAGTGCTGCATTGTCTCTTCTCCTTGAGCGAGTGTGGCCGCCATAATTTAAAATATTACGAGCTAGTGGATTTGGGTGCAGTTCAAGCCTTTTTAATAATGTTACTGCATATTTCGAAATCATAGTTTTTAATAATGGCACATTGAGATCCTTGCGGATATTTGAGTTAACAGGGAGCGGCTCTGATTTTTCGAAGTAGTTTGTTTTGGCGCCTTTGAATTTTTTCGATATTAGAGGTCGAAGCAGTGACCCATAAATGACTGCCGTAGCACCATTTATGTAAGATAGAGTTTTAAAGTAAAACTGTGATTTTTTTGTGAAAAAAAGGTGATTTTTTAATGAAATAAAGCTAAATCATGTTTTAAATAGAGCTAAAGACGAAAATTTAAAGCCAAAAAAAAAGCTTAATTTTTTTATAGATATGTAACTTTTAATTATTTGGATATTTTTCATAGACTAACGGCTAATTTCACCAAGTCATGTAAAACGCAACGCAACGCCAAAGAATTACATTGAAAGTACAAACAATGTCATAAATATTTTATATTTGGGTGCCCCGGTAGGCTAGCTGGTAGTGAGCTAGTCTATGAGTACCGGAGTTGCGGGTTCGATTCCCGCCACAGACAAGCGGTCTCCTGCATACAAGCGAAAAGCTTCGCGGTATTAGCGTAGGAATAAAAAAAATATTGTTGTTCCTTTCGACAGAAATGCATGTACTGTTTTAAAATTTCCAACGCCACAAGCTATGCAGCGTTTGAAATTTAAAAACGCAATGTGAATTGCTGTAGCAAATAACAACAAAATTACAAAATATTTATGACATTGTTTGTGCTTTCAATGTTATTCTTTGGCGTTGCGTTGCGTTCTACATGATTAGTGCCATTGCTAACTGCAGGTTAAAGTAATATTTAGTTTTAACTGCACTTGGTGAAATTGGACGTAAATACTGGTAGTGTAGGTATATCTACATATATGTAAATAAAAATGGTAACATTACGGACTAACTGACTAAATTATTCGCACAGCCTAAACACCTGAAGCTAAGAAGTAGAAATTTGGACCGGCGGTTGTTCTCTCGCCAAATCGTTATTAAAAAAATAAGCGGGCAGGTGTCTGGTACTTTTTTGAAATTCGCCCCATTTGGGGAATATAACCTATATATTGCAACTTTTTTGTCTTCTTTTAAACCAATTAACAGAGGGATGAACTAAACTTATCAAAAAAATACAAATATGAATCTAATAATTTTTCGAAATTCGAACATTTAAGCGGTGAAAATCTTACCTATTTCTGGTACGTTCTGTACAAAACATTTTCCACCATTCATTGCCATGCACGTATTAAATTTTGGACTTTCACTTAAATATTGAAATTTTTGATCGTTCAATGAGGAGAAAAAAGTATCAAAAGGAGAAATCCGGAAATTTAAATTTCATTATTTTACTTTTCCAACTGGAAACATAAAATTATATGTGCAGGATTCTGAGTAAATAAGAACCTAAGAGATGAAAAATGTTGGTACTTTTTTATTTAAGCCAAGAAACATAAACTGTGGCATATACATAAATATGTCCACGAAAGAAAGCGTGACGCTAACGGAGAAGCGGTTAAAAGTTATTATTATATAAAAATATATTTTTGGTTTATTTAAACAAAAAAAAATTAAAATAATTACTTTTTTAAAATAAAGGCTTAATTTTTTTTCTTCCCCTGGCGACACTGGAATCTATGTAAATCAAATCTGGAAAAACGATTACTACTGAGCTGCCAGATAGAGTTTTAAAGTAAAAATTTTTAATTTTTTTGTTAAAAAAGTGACTTTTTTGTGAAAAAGGTGATTTTTTAATGAAAAAAGTGACTTTTTTGTGAAAAAGGTGACTTTTTTTTATGAAAAACGTAACTTTTTTGTGAAAAAGTGTAATTTTTATGAAAAATGTGACTTTTTTGTGAAAAAGTGGTTTTTTGGGGAAAAGTGACGTTTTGTGGAATAAGTGACTTTTTGTGATATAAGCGAATTTTTGTTATATAAATGGTGGTTTGATTTTTCTATAATAGATAACACTACTTATTCTTTAATTTATTCTATTTTCGAATAATGTTTAAGATCCCACAGGGGTAATGAAAATTAAACTAAACTAAACTACTGGAAAAACAAATACATACTGATAACGAAATACAAATATATCCTTGCGCTGTCACATATATAAATGTAAATGCACTAAGAACAACTCTGTGTGGCACTTTGCTAAATCGTAGCTAATGCCAAACTATAAATTGTGTAGAAGAGTGTTTACGTGTGTGTGAATGTTTTTATACCCTTCACCAAACGTAAAAGGGGTATATAAAAGTTCGTCATTCCGTTTGTAATTTCTACAATATTGATATACATAAGTCTCTTAAAATATCGTCTTATTTGTCGTGAGGTTTGATTTATAATGTGAAATAAAGCACATAAATTTTAAAGTGAACTTAAAATTGGTACTATCGGCTAAAAGAACAATATATGGCATTTACTGTTTGAAAATGATATCATGTAAATGTTGGCCATGACTACGTCTGAGGTGGTCCATTCGTAAGGCCCAATTTTGGGTGACCCGTTCGAGCATAGCGACTGGTATCTCTCGAATAGCTCGAGTAATGTTAACTTTCATCGTAGCTGGTTTATTCCCGAAGTCCTCAGACTTAACATATTCCCAGAGAAAATAGTCCAAAGGTGTGATATTGCATGATCTAGGTGGCCAATTTACCGTAGCGAAACGTGAAATCAAGTGCTGTATTGCTTGTAGAGCCGTCTTGTTGAAACCAGAGCTCACCAAGACCATGCGCTTAAATTTCAGGAAGCACATTGTCTGTTAACTAGGTGCGATAACGGTTATCATTGACGGTAACATTCTGTCATGGTATTCGCGAACGCTCTTAGCTACAGCTGTTATATTTACTTCACTACGTGCGTGGATGTGGTGTAACCGGTGGAGAATCATCCACTAATGTAAACTGGGACCCAAATTTGCGAATGTTGTTGGCAATAGTGGTTTCAGTAGGTCGATTATGCGCACCGTAAGTTCTTCGCGTCGCACGAAAAACATTTCTCACAGAAAGCTGATTTTCGTTATACAGCTGAAAACTTTGGAGACGCTGTGTTTGGTGTGAGTCTTTCCATGATGGATGACAAAGCAGTTTAATATGAGTTACGCGTGATCTGTAATACAATCGTATTGAAAATCAAACCTTATGATGAATCACCCTTTATATACTCAAAATAATCTGGTTCCTTATAAGTAGCGAAGTTGATTTAACGATTTGCGTCTGTCGGTTGAAATGTGTTTAACCGAAGACAACAGATATGATGGCGACCATGTGTTTATATATTTATTCCATAGCTAGTTTCGTTAAATTTAGCCCAATCGGTCCACAAAGGGGTCTGAAATGAGCAAAAAACCAAGACCGTCTCTCATTTTACCCACAAATCGTTTGTTGTTGTTGTTTTTTATATTTTCTAATGTATATCTGGATAACGTCAAGATCTAAAGTTTCCAAATTAGAATCAAGCATCTTGGTTATCAATATACACATTCCAAAAAAAGTAAGGCGGGATTAGAGAAGTGGGCGTGGCACAAAATAGATTTATTTAAATCCAGCGAACAGCAAGGGAAATATTGTCAAAAACCTCTTTAAAAATGGGCGGGATTAGAGAAAGACATTATAGATTTCGGTGCATCTGGAGAAAGGCAAGCGCCAAGGATTTTAAATTAGGTACAGGCATCTTAGTTATCACTATACAAAATGTCTAACAGAAGGTGGGCGAGAATGGAGAACTGGGCTTGGCATAAAATAGATTTATATATATCAAAAGTACGGAAAGGAACGCATTGTCCATATATGGTCCCCACATAGCTGGACTATCAACACACAACATCTCGTAAAAATGGGCGGGATTAAAGAAGTGGGCGTGTCACCTTCCCTACAAAGACATTAAAGATTTCTATATAGCTGCAGAACTGTAAGAGCCAAAGTTTCAAAATAACGTACACACAATTTGGTTTCCAATACACAACATCCGACAAAATGTGGGCGGGATTAATGAAGTGGGCGTAGCACAAAATCGATTTATTTATATCTAAAGTTCGGTATTTATATAACTTTCTGTTATCGCACCATTGTAAAGGGTATTTAAGATTCGGCATAGCCGAATATAGCACTCATAAGTGTTTACCCACATTTTATCCATTTTTACTCCTTTGGGTAAAATTGTTTCCTGAATATGTGCCTGTTATAATATAACAGATATAACTTTGTGTTAGTATATAAAATAAAATTTGTTCAGATCTTTAAGTAATTATAAATGAAATAATGATGATCTTAAACTTAATGTGGACTAAAAATTATGTGCTGTTGAGGAACTTATAAAACACGGACCGTAACGGTTATAAGTGATATCGAAAAAGTTATTTTATAACAGTTATTTTTGAATTAAAAACAAAATTGCATCTAAAACAGTATTTTTCAACGTTAAAATAAAAAGTCGAATCAAACCCTTAAAAAAAGGGTTTTATTTAACCTTCATAAAATAAAATTATTTGAGGAATTTTATGTCGCCGTCATAAAATAAAATTCATTTGAGGAGTTTTATTTCGCCGTCATATAATAAAACTAAAAATTACTATAGCAAATCTGATTTTTTTTTCATCAAATAATTGTGCAAATTAGTTAAATTTGTTTTGATATTAAGAAATATTTTGAAAGAAATAAATACTTAATTATCAGCCACCAGCTGATAATGTGATATGTTTTTCATCATCATGAAAATTTGATGTATTTAACTCAACAATTTCAACAAATAGAATTTGGGAATTTTTGTTTCTTTTTGTGAAATATGTTATGTTTTAATCAACATAAACTCTTCAAAATAATTAGTATTGTAGCTATTTTATTGAACTTTTAATGGTTTTTAATCCAAATTTCGATATCAATCAAGCTTAAGTTCATCGAATTTAAATTTCATTAAATTATTTTTATGAAGAAAGGAATTTAACAACATGAAATGAATTAAACTGTATTGATAATTTCTCATTCTTGACTGAGCTGGGAATCGAACCCAGGTTTTCATGGACAGGTTGCCCTGACTAGTTTCGATTGTTACCACACAATCTGAGCATTAGACTGAAGTTTCCTTCGACTAGCAGAGGCTCAGAGGTGTGCTTCAATCGGTATGACAGGTGCCATGAGAAGTACTCCTCAAGCGGCCCTAGATGTCATTCTACATCTTCTGCCTATTGAGCAGTATGTGATGGGAATGGCAGCCAGGAGCATTCTTAGATTTAGGGAGTTAGGATTGATGGGGAATTTCACGCAGGGTCACTCGCGGATCCTGGCTGAGATTGAAGCTGGTGGTTATTGCCTAGGATCACCCGGCTCCACGGATTATGTGGGCACTAGGGTGGATTTTGGGAGGTTGCCAGAGGTAAAAATGCCTTCTAGGGAGAGTTGGTCAGGTAGGAGCAGATTATTTAGTGGATTTGCTATTTTCACTGCTGGCTCGAAGATGAGAGGCACGGGTGCGGGGGTCTACATTGAGGATCTGGACATCAGAATGTCATATAGGCTTCCTGACGACCGCAGTGCTTTTCAGGCGGAGGTTCTGGAGCTCTTGAGGGCCGTGGAACTGATGAGGGACAACATTGATTGAAGTTCGGAGGTCACTATATTCGTGGGCAGTCAGGTGGCCCTTATGGCTGTAAGGGGCTGTTATGTGAACTCCAAGCTAGTTGATGGTTGTCGGAGGGCTCTGGAGGAAGCCTTAGGAGGGTATGAGCTGAGATTGTGCTGGGTGCCGGGTCACTGCAACATAAACGGCAATGAGGTTGCTGATGAGTTGGCGAGACAGGTCTCAGAGATGGAGGATCCTAACTGTATGATGGCATTAGGCCTCCAATAGGCTTCTACTTTGGAAGGATCAGGGAATGGATTCTGGGCGCGATCAATTGGGCCAGGGGGATCCAAACGGGCTGCCGGATATCACGGACGCTATGGCCGGTGCGTAGGAAGTCCGATTCGGAGACGCTGCTGGGCAGGAGTTGAGTCTGCGTTAGGACCATGATAGGGCCACTGCGTGATAGGCAGGATAGCGATGAGGATGGGATCCGACTTGTCGGATACGTGCGGGTTGTGTGAGGACACGGAGGAGTTAGAGACAGTTGAACACATTCTGTGCCACTGTCCCAGGCTACAGGGCAGCAGGGTGAAGTGGCTGGGCAGCAGATTCCTAGGCGAATTAGGGGATGTATCGGGCTGTGGACTCAAGGGTCTGATCGGATTCGTAATGGGGATGGCCTGGTTACTCGGCAGGGGACTGGGATAAAATAACCACCATACTAATCATTGTTAACAGCTAAGGCACGAGCTATATGTATACATTTGTCCTTCAAGTTGTGCTGAAAAAGGTCAACAAGAAAAAGATAGACAAAAAAAACATGAAAAACAAAAAAAGTACTTTGGATTTCAAGAAGAATTCTCGACAAAAAGTTCGAAAAAAAAAGAAGTAAGGAAAACATGTAAATCAATTAATTCATTCATTTAAATCAAATTTTGATCTACCAGAGTAAAATACCATTTGGTTTAAAGATTGATGTTTGACTATTGACGTCATCCATCGTCAATTGCGGTGAGAGTTAAACGGCAAACCCCACTGAAGAGATTGTGTGGTTACAATCAAAACTAGTCAGGGCAACCTGTCCATGAAATCCTCCTCAAATGAGTTTTAGTTTGGACGAAAAAATTAAAGCTCCACAAATGAGTTTTATTTTAGACAGAAAAAATAAAACTTTCTCTTTAGAGTTTTGTTTGACTTTTTATTTTATACGTTGAAAAATAACTCTTAACTGTGGAGTTGATCGTTTTTAGCGCTCGCCAATACGAATCTATCGGTAACTATAGGTCTCCGTTGACTCTAACATGAAGAGTTTTTAAGTTTAAAATGTCTGGATAACTGTTACTTACGGTCCCTGATGTAAAATAATGAATTTTGAAACTTTAAGTTGAAATTAACTGTTGCTATTGTTGAGAAAATTTTTTTTTTTATTTTTACATAAAATTCTTATAAAATTTCATAGCATAAAGTTTCATTATATAAATTCTTACTATAACCTCGTTTGAAACTATTTTATAGAATATCCAAATTTAGTATTTTTTTAAAATTCAATACAGGCTTATGACTTTTGGGAGTGCGATTTATATCGGAGCTACGGTCAATAATGAGTCTTTAAGTCGGAAGAGAACTTAATAAAGGGCATATGGTATATTACGGACCGATCATCAAATATGTTTACAGTAATATTTCCTTTCATATATAACTTAATGACTTGGATCCAAATTATCATAAATCGTTCCAATTTTAGGCATTTTAAGGTGATTTTCGAGAATGGGCTTTTTCATATGTGTCCTGTAGTAAATTTTGAGCCTTCGGATATCCATAAAATGTTGCAGAGTGATGTCTAATCATATATTGTTAATTTAACTAAAATTGCATGAAAATACTGTAAATGCCCAGACGATTTTAAGCCCATTTTTATGATTCATCCACATTATGGCTTTTTCTTTCTTCGCCGGATTTGCTGTATTTTAATATCAGACTGCTTGTAGAATCCTAAAAATAATTTGATAACAAGCTGGTTATATTCTATCAAATCTTTCGGAGTAAGCGAGTTTTCTACAGACAAATGTGGCTTAATCTAATTAGAATTACTCAAGGACCAAGAACAAAATATCTATGGGGTCTTACATAAATATTTATTGCGATTACAAACATAATGACAAAAATTAGTATAGTAGTGGAGGCTATCAAAAATACATTTAAAAGGTACCTTTTTACAAAATAATGTCTTAAAAGGTTCCTTTTTACAAAAAATCTCTTGAATAAAGTACGTTTTTACGAAACTCAAACAGCTTAAATCTTAATTTTCCATAAAAAAAATCTCTTACAAGCTTAACTTTAATCCATAATGAATGCAATGGCACATTTTGACTTTTATTATTGAAAAATCTACAATACTTTTCAATCTTTGGATAAAGTTTTTTTTTTGATGTTGTTGTTATTGCTCGCCATATTCAATTAAATTATGCGGCAATTTCTACCGTTAAAGTAACACCATCCGCAGCACACGGAGGGAAACCCCTCTCAGAAAAAAGTTTCTTTTTATTTATGTACAATGAATAACAAGGCAGCAACACCTAAATAATAAACGTTAAATGTAAAACAAAATGTTGATGTATTTTCAACACAAACAACCTGAAAGTTTGCTTTAGAAATATTTACGACAAAACAATAAACTTCAACAACAACAATAACAACAAAAGTAACCGCCAAACTAGTAACGAGAGAAAAGCGTGTAGCGCTTCAAGCAACTGCAACAAAAGCCAAAGTAACTAAAAACCAATTAGTTTAGCCAGTTAAACAAAAACAACACGCCCTCAAAATAACTGCAACCACTAACACACAGTAACCACAAAATAACAACAAAAACAATAACACAAACACACACATACACATATACAAACTTTGAAATAATAAACCCTTTATTGTTTTCACACACACACACGTACACTCACACATAAACTCACTATTGGATGTTACATTGTTGTTTAAATTTCACTTTCTCTTTCTTTTTAGTCGGTTTAATAAAAATTAAAGCATACTTTAAGGCTTTTTATGTACTTTTTTAAATTCTTTTATTAGCTTTATGCTATTTCGCAACCAAATACAAAATTTTCTTTTATTTTTAGCCTTCAGCTAAATCAAGTTTTACTATTTTAAGTAAGTAACGTAAAAATGTTCTTGCTTAAGCGAAAAAATGCTTAAATAAAATTCCTTTATCTATAACACTTTAGCCTTAAGGTATGCCTTTGTTTAATGGTATCTGTTAAAACGTGCTGGTACTTTTACATTCCCCCCCACCCCATTAAATTTCTTGTTATTCTTATTGTTAAATGAAATTTCCGCTTAAAACCGAACGAAAATATTTTACATTGTAGCGTTTAAGTTTTAATGTTGTAACAACACATGTTGAGTGCAAGTTTCTATAAATTTTTGCCTAGAGGTTAGTTTTTACAAGACAAGTAAATGCAAATCCTGAAAACTGGCTATATTTTTGACATTTGTTTTTATCCGAAGTGTAGATTACTTATTTGGCACTTAAGTTCTATTGAAATTTTAAAATCTCTACAAAATGTAACTAAATGTAAGACTTATTTCATTGTTTATGCCTAAAAGCATGCCACAATATACACGCACGTGTTTAAAAATCTAGAGAGTATTGCTAATGCTTACCTGTATTTTATATGACATGGGATAAGCCCATCTTAACTTTACTTAACTTAACTTAAAGTTAAATACTGGCCCTAATATGTTGTTGAAATTATTCGTTTTGATCTTCTTTTCTTCAATTAGTTTTGTATTAGCGTCATGTTTTTTGCCCAACTTAATATGACATTACTTTGTTTTACTGTTTGACAAATTCAACCATTAAGAGGCACACTCCAGGTGGCGTAATTTTTCAGTTGGCGTTGAAAGCACAGCTGTACTACTTTTTTGTCTTACTTAGAGGGAGAAATGTCAAAAGTTGTTTGTGTTTTTGACATACTGATCAACGAAAGCAACAGAAAAATACATTGTTGTGTTTTTCGTGTTGTTACTTGTTGTAGTATCGACACCACCGCGTACATGAATTCGCCTTGGGCACACTATTGAGCAGCGCGTTCAGATTGTTGAAGTTTTTACGAAAATGGACGTTCAAATCAAAATGCATTTCGTGCACTTCGTGATTTTTTTGGTCAGCATAATCGACCAAATGCTTCACTCTCAATTAAAAGGTTAGTTGCATTGTAGACTTTATGTTATTGAATTAATGACAAAACTTCTTTGTACTTATGACAATTTCGAACTTAATGAAACGATTTTCGTAGGGGTAATGAAGCGTTGGCTGAAAAATAAAATTCAGGAATGCAAAAAATCGTTAAATTTTTAGTGTAATTATCAGGGCCCGGATTTTAATGCAAATGCATATTTGTGGTCGTCAGTCTGAGAATAACATAAACTAAATATCTTTGCGCATCATGAAATTTGGAGTAAAATGACATCGATTTGTTAGTGCATATTTTTGCATATTTTGCTATAAGTGCATATTTTTGCATATATTGCTGACATTGCATATTTTTGTTGCACATTTTGAAAAACAAAAGTTGTTTTGCTTGTTTTATTTTGCGATGCACCGTGTTGCATATCAACTGCGTTGATATTGATTTACATATTGATTTCTTATGAGAAAAAATATTTTGTAAAGCACCCCCCATTTTCCGGATATTAAGAAAAGCATCCCGGTTTATTTCTTCCTCCACAGCCTATAACAACCATATGGGTGTTGATGCAGTTTTATTAAAAAAAAAGCAAATTTATCAAATATAGAAGCTCAGATAATGTTTGTGTCTTCATATTATGCATTTATCTCTGAGACTATTGTGAAATAAGAGAAATCTACTCGATTGAGAAAGAAAATTAAATTAATTCATAATGCCATATAAAAAATGTATGCAGTGGATGGTGACTGTAGTAAACCAATCCGCATCAAGCTTGATAAAGTGTTTCGAAAAATAAAGTATTCAAAACAATAAAACAAACTGCTGGCATATTTTATTAAAATTTTTACAAAAACAGAGTACTGAAAAATGAATATTACACAAAGGAACTATCAGTATTTAATCATGTACTTCCGTCGCGTTGAACGGTAATTTTCCATATTTAAGAGCTTTTTGAGGCGAAGCTGCCTTAACTTTAAATTTGAAAATATTAAAAAAATTTTATGTATTTATATAAACAAAATTTATTCGTATTGTTCTTAACTCATTTTACATGTAGGTGCGAAAATCTATCTAAAAAAAGACTGAATTTGCATGATTATTTTGCTTGTGGGTTTTCTTTATATTTTCAGACTTTCTTTTATTTTAACTTCTACATTTGTGTTTATTGTACCTTATTTTCGTGAATGAGACTGAATTTTTACGTTTTATGTTATTCTTGTTATAAAAATATTTTTTAAGCCTTAAAAATGTGTTAAATAAAATTTTAAGTGCATATTTTTCAAATTTTTAGCGCATATTTTTCTTTTTTAGTGTACCTTTTATGCGCATAAAACGCGATTTTAACTGCATAAAAATCCGGGCCCTGGTAATTATAATATTAACTATGAATTATTCAAAACTTTACGGCCTAGTTTTAGACAATTGGTTTTTTCTGAAAAAAACACTGCTTACTTTTAGGCTTTATATATTAACAAACTATTTTATTCTTTAATTATTTTTAGTTAAACTTATTCTAAATAATTTTACTATTATATTTTCTTTTTTTTCTAAACTTTGAAACAAACTTAAATAACTTAAAGTATTGTAAACTACTAAATGTAAGAAATTAATTTACTAAATATATTAGATTAAAAAGTAATTTCTTTCTTACCCACTTTAACATTTAAATACACTTTACTGGGCTTCTTCTAATAATACTACAATCCACTGCCATTATTCTAATGTTCCTTAAAGGTAAATTCTATAAATCCTTAATTTTTTCCTTTTATTTCTTATTTTTCCTTAATGACTCTTGGTTTTTTTAACAGAATTAGTTTTCTTGCAACAGTAGCTGCTGCGGCAGCAGTCATGATTTCTTATTCCGTTTAGGAGACACTTTAATACCTTTCATTTGTGGCTGAGAGAAAGAATAAATCGAAAAGAGAATGGAGAAAAAAAACAATATTGTTGCCTTACCAACAACATGATTGTTGCTATTTTCTATGGATTTTTTGCTTAATGTGGATTTGCTGTGGCTGATTTCAAACCAAAACTTGTAATGATAAATATTTTCTACATTTACAGTTTTGGTCTTTAGATTTCAGGGCTTTAAAATGTCCCTGTTGCACCTCTTGCAGCTGTTGTCCAGAACGGTGTAGTGGATGTTATTTTTGCCTCAAGGAGTTTGTAAACAATTTGTATATCCGTTTTTTTCTGATTTACATATTTTTGTTTGTTTTTATTGTTGTTTTCTTGCAGTTTCTTGGCAAGAATATTCTGTGAAAGTTTTTGGAATAATTTTTCTAAACTTTCTTTTTTTTTTTTTTTTTTTTTTAATTGGAGGTTTAAAAACTTAAGTAATTACATAAAAATCTACGCTAGAGAATTACTCAGGAAAAAAATTGAAGATTTACTTTTTTGCTATTATTTTTTTTTTTGTTCAGAAATAGGAAAAAGTTTGTACGAAAAATGCAATAATGTTAATTTTTCAAGTTATGATTAGAATTGCAAATTTGTTGGGAAAACATAAAGTAGACTTTTAGGCAACTAAATAATATTTGGACATTTTGTATAAACACATTATAAAAAGAAAAACAATTTAAAAATAATTACTAAAGAAAAAAAATTTCAATAATACGTAAACCATTTTAAAAAAGTATATTTTGGTAATACTTAAATAAATTCTACAGATTTTACATTTAACAAAAATTTAAGGTTTCGAAAATCTTCTATTTACATATTTGCATTTACACGAGTTTTTAATTTAGTTGAGCTGAAAAAAGTGTCTAAAATATTGTTTTTTTTTTTTTTTTTTGTACTGCCTAATGGTACGCAACACTTTTTATTTAATATTACATCCCAAAGTATTCCCTGAAATTTTAAATGGCATGTTGGCACTAAAGCACTTTACTACCTGCTACTGACGTACCAACCTGTCCTAGGCATTAGCAAATTGAAAAAATATATCGATATATATCGTATCGATATTTTTTAAGAGTATCGATATTCATTAATTTAAAATATCGATGCATCGAACGTATTAAGCTGAAATTATTACTAAATTTAATAACTTCCCAGCAAACCAAATGCAACGAAATCGTTCAGAGTTCATAACGACTTTCTGCACAAGTTGCCGATTTCGGGACTGATTTCGTTTCGAAGTCGACACGAAAAATATATGAAGTGGTTGACACGAGTTCTGTAAGAATTGTCGGGGGAAATTCCCTTTACTTCACAGATAGATCTGTCTGATATCTGAACGATGTCTGATGTTATTTCCTAGGGAAATTCTGGATTTCCTTCCGATATTTCCAATCGATGTCTGACAGAAATCGTACTTGTAGTCGTTTAAAATTCGCATAGTTTTTGGGACAGTTTGAATAGATATATGCCAGAAATCTGACAATAAATCGTTTTTATTTCTAAAATGATTGCCGACAAATTGTGCAGATTTGTGAAAGAAATCTAGACAAAAATCGTTGAAAACTCTGAAGTTTTTGACGATTTATCGTAGAAAAGTCTGACAGAAATCTGACATTAAATCTTCAACATTTTCAGATTAAATAAATCAGCTTTTTGTCTATACGAAAACAATTTTTATATGAATTGAAACGTGTGTAATTGCCTGAATAGAAAAACTCGACCGATATTTCTATTTATAAAACTATAAAATGAAAATGAATATAAGACGTAAAATTCATAGTTTGAATTTCTATAATTTTAATCCGTTTTTATTTCATTTCGTATTATTATCTTTATCATTCATTTGCTCATTTGCAGCTGCAAGTCCTCTGTTGGTTTAACTGACTCGGTCTTTAAGCCTATAGTACACGGAATGTAAAAAGCCACATGCGCATGTGGCTCTGACGTAATTTTGACGTCACTACAAAGCTACAATGACTATTGCGTGTTGTGTAATGACGTCAAAATTACGTCAGAACTACATGCGCATGTGGGTTTTTACATTCCGTGTACTATAGGCTTTAGTCATACTAAAATATTTTTTAATAAGCCGCTCAACATCTTGATAATTTGTTTGGGGTATACTATTTACAGTCACATCTAAATAAGTAAAAATAAAAAATATGTAACAAAGAAATTGTATTTAAAATGTTAAAAATTATTACCTGTAAGGATTTTTATGACGATTATGTGTTACACTAATATTTTCATTAGCATTTGTCCATGAAAATTTTGAAGAAGTTACATCATCGACAAAAATTAATTTTAAATTTTCAAATACAAATTGACGAAGATCGTTGAAATGTTGTTTTTTATATCTCGATATCTGAAATAAAACCAAAGTAAAATAGAAAATAAGATGTTGATTGGTTTCTGTTTTCTATTTGCATTTTTTCATTTTAAATTAAGGACTAATAGCCTACCAGTTCAAATTTGATATCTTCATTTTTTGCGAGTTCCTTGTCAAATTTCAAAACATCTAAGACTGAGTTGAACGGCAAACTACTTAGTAAGGATATCTCATTTGGTTTTTTTATTATTTTTAAAGCTTCTTCGACACTTTTCTTCAGAGCAATAAACTCGGCAGCAAAATGAGAATACATTTTCTTGTTTTCTTCTCTTAGCATCTTGTTTTCTTTTATCACAGTTTGTTATAAATCTGTTGGAAAAGTAGGGCATTTGTTCTCGTTAAAAAATAATCATTACATACATATCGTTGGTATACTGCTTTTTGATAATTTAGAGATATTTACGTGATAAATGTATTAAAAACATAGACTAAAAAGTATAATTTCTAACTGCACTTACCTTTCAACGATGTTTGTTGCTCCAAAATTAGAAATAAGTTTATTTGAATCCACGTAGGAACTTTCTGTTTTGTACAAAAAATCTGTCAAACAGTTTTGAAGGCCATAATGATAGTATGTGCCTTTCCCCATCTGTTTAACAGATGTACTTCTTGGAGTTTCGCGCAAGGTACGAACGCCACGAGGTAAATTAATGTCAAAGATATTAAGTTTTTGAAGCAGTTCATTCATAACCTGGACTGATATAGAATGTTTTACAGACAATTCTTTAAAAAAACATACAAAATCAACTTGATGCACTTGCTCTACATTTTGTGGCGAACTTGTAGTTTGACTAAAACAATTACTTTCATTCAAATTTACATTTAAACTCGGCTCAGAAGCTTTACTACAAAGCATTTCCTCAGTGCCAGAATTGCAAAACAAATTTGTTCCCATTCTTGGAACATTTTCTTCATCATTTTCATTGCTTAAAATTGAATTTATTAATTTTTCGGCTTCCTTATTAACTTTTTTTCTAATTGCCTGTGTTGACATTTTTTTGTAATTATTATTACCACTTTTTTATCACTATTAATTTATTTATTATTATTCAATTTAATTATTATTACCACATTTATTACTAAAATTCAAAAAAACTTCGAACTTTTGATCCGAGTTCTGTACGAAATCTTACAGATTTTTCTGCACAAGCAAAACATAAAAACCATTGAAAAATCTATCAGCAGTCTGCAAGCTTTCGTGCAGATATTTCTTTACAAATGAATTTGAAAAATTCCTCCGAGGTTTCTATCTGAAGGCTGAACGAAATCCTGCAGACATTTCTGCATAAGCAAAATCTAAAATTCCTCGAAATTTCGTTAACAATTTTTAATGAACTCTGTACGATATGTCGAAAGACTTACGAATTTGTACAGAATTGTCTTATATCAGACAAAATCTGTAAGTTTGGTTGGCTGGGTTAATATACCTATGTCAATACATATTTACATAGGTACAAACATATTACATATTAATTCCATTCAAACTTTTTATTGTGTCTTTACATTTCAAATTAACTGCCTGTCCCTCGATTTCAAACGAAACTTTCATTTAAATTAATTTTTTAAAATTTAGTTTTTAAGGCAAGTTATGCGAACGAAGTTCTCGCTGGAAATCGAGGGACCGGCAGTTAATTCTACAATAAAAAAATCCAAAAAAAGTAAAGAAAACAAAAAAAATTTTATTTATTCGCCATATGAAATCTAAACAAAAATTAAAATTAATTGGGATTAAATAATGCCGGATAATATACTGCCGGTAAACGAAAATTGTGGCATATGGGCAAATCCCAGAAACTGTCCACCAACCGAAAATTATTCATATTAATCTAATTTAATTTTTTTTGTTTAATGTAATATTGGACTAGATGTATAATTTCAAAAATATAAAAAAAAATGTATTTCGATGATCATAATTACAAAAATTATAACCAACTCTTACCCTACATCAGATCTTTTATTGTTATGCAAGAAATTAAAATTTTTTTAGATGTTCATAAAAATACTTTAGTGTTAATACAGATGGTCCGATTGTAAGCTATATTTTTATTCACTCAATTGTCTTAAATTTTGGTATAAAATTATTTTGTTTAATATTTTGGAAAGATTGATATTATGTATTAAATATCAGGTCCTCGGGTTGTAGCGTGCGTCACGAAAAATAAGGTTTTTTTTATATTGTGAGTAGAATGAATTTTTTTCAAGTCTTCTATAATTTTATTTAAATTTATTTACTTCCTTTTAAGCAAATAAAAAATTTAAATTCGACAATAAGAAACTAAAAAAAATTTTGCGTATTAAATTCTGGAGCGTGCGTCACGATTTGAGTTCTTCCAAAAATTGTATTAAAAACCGATTCAATAGTTATTTTCTTTTCTTATATATTCGCTTCTTATTACTTTTCTTTAGAGTTAGAGCTGTTGTGAAGCGAAATATTTGGCAGGTTTTTGGCAAAATTTTATATAAATAGCCTTTATGTTTTAAATGTAAGCATATAGATATAAAAGCCAGTAAGAATGTACAGTATGACACCCTATGGGCAATCATTGACCCGCTACACGAAATTATGTTTTTAGCTTTATGTTCATATAAGAGTCCGCTGTATTATATTATTTAGATAAATGAATGTATCAGTATGAATTTGTTCGACTTTTATGGCTAATAAATCAGTGAATGTTTAAACACAGCTTAAACTCAACAGCTGTAAACAGTGCCTCATATATAATTTGTAGTTTAATAAATAATAATGCGGAAGCCCAACAATAATTGTTGTCAAATTCATACGGTCTGTATTAGGAGTTTAAACACCAGTTTAATGCGTATAGAGATGGCTTATATTTTTACTGATTTAAAGATTTGCTAGCTTAAACACATTTTAAACCAAAAAGAGAGCTTAACTTGGACTGAATTATAAGCCCTAAGAGATTTTAGGGAGGGGGTTTATCTGACATCTCTGGTAAATTCTAGACCCAGCAGCACAATATATTGGAATATTATGGTAGCTATCGTAAAAGTGTTGTCGCCATATTTTTATTACCAATAGTTATAAGGAAATTAGGGTATTAAAATACTCTTTTCTGAAAAGCAGCTTGTATGGAGGCTATGTGAAATTATCGAGTGATTGTCACCATTTTAAATAGGCATGGTTCTTATGACAATGTCAAATGCACATACCAAATTTCATTCAGTTATATCCAAAATTACAACTTGTACTTTGCGCCAGTGTTTAAAAAACTGCAATAACTTTCATTTCTTTTGATTTTACTTCTGCTTGTGCTTCTGAAATCAACAACAGTTCCAGTCAAAGCAAAATCACAAAACGAAAAACAAACAGTTGAACGACACTTTTGCCAGCAGTTGTTTTAAAAATTGTGATTTTGATTTTCTTTTCTTTTGAACAGTTTCACAAGTAAAAGTAAAATCAATCTCTTTGCTTTTGTAAGTCGCAAACAGTCGCAGAAGCAAAAAGTTCTTTGTATTTGCAAATTATAAGTCCCAATTAGGGTTGTCAGATTGATTTTGAAATTTTTCGCCAAGTTCAATGTCAAAAATCGCCAAAATCGCCATAGCATTTATTTTTTAGTTTTTGATAAAAATATTTGTATATTTAGAATAATTAAAAATATTTTGTTATAAATCCCAAAAAAAAAATTTGTTCCGTTTCGCTAAAATCCGCTTCATTGAATGTAATTAAATAGGGCTGAACTTTACAATATATAAATTTACATAAGCCGTTGTAAAACGTTTACTTTTTTACTTTTTATATGTAATGCTGAATTTTTCGATTTTGTTATTAAAAACATGTTTTTTTGTGTTTAAAATATTTGTTTTTTTTTTGAAAATATGCCGATTTTTTACCAACACCATCTGGCACCCCTGTGTGTGAGTAAGTATAAATGTAAAAAAAAACAGAAGAGAAAAGAGAATATTTTTCTGTTAAAAATGTACAAAACTAAAAGACTGCCTGCTTTTAAGACTGCGACTTCTGACAACTTTCAAAAGCAAAGACACTGCTTGCGATTTTGATTTTTTTAACTTATCAAAAGCAGAAGAAAACTTAGCACACGACTGCCGATTGTTTTCATAAGTTTTAACAGAATCGATGTTTGATTTTAAAAAGCAGAGAAAAGTAAAAGCATTGAAAAGTTAAAATTTTGCGACTTTTCGACTTTTGACTTAAGTTTTTTAAACACTGCTTTGCGCACAAGGTTTACATGGACATCCAGCCATCAAAATATAAAATTCTTTAATAAAGGCCTTATGACACTACATTTTTAATGCATTGTTCTAGTTTTGGTGAACAGTGCAAATATAATGTAATAGAAAAATTTACCAAGTGCAAAGAGTTCAGCTGTATTAAGATAAATAGCAAACTGTCAAAAATTTTACTAAAGTTATCGATAAAAAATGAAGTTATGTCAAAAACAATGTAAAATTGTTCAACTTAAAATTGACATTTCAAGCTTGAAATATTAAAAGTGTTGCTGAATCAGCGGTTAATGTGAAAATTCAGCGATTAAACGCTTTTTGTTTGTCTTGTTTTTATGTTTCTTATAAACGAAAAGTTGACAACATTTAATAAAATGAATAAAATCAAAACAAAAGAAAAACTAAAAAAAAATTTCTGTTTACATTTTTTATAGTTTGCTCTCTCCAACATTTACTGTTTCTTTCCATCAATTCTATATCAATTCAATGAATAAAAAATGTAGTGTCATAAGGGCTTAAACAAATCTACATTCATTTATAAATAAAAATTTGTATATAAAAATGTTAATAAAAACAAATATAAATTTTTATTTGTAAAACTAAATACAATTGTGATTCTTTATATGTTACTGGAAAAAACGTAACGTGCGTTGCGTAGCACGCGTCACAATGGGTTCACGGCATTTAGTAAAAAACCGCAACATTTTTGACTTATCGCTATGAAATTTGTTTGTATTTTTTTACATAAAACTAAACCGATTTGGGGGGAGACAATATAAGAAAGCAAAAAATTATAATTTCGATGCAACTAACGGCCTCGCTAATGTAAATACATACATGTATGTATAAATCAAAATGGAGTTCGTTGAAATCTGCGTTTTTTAAATATTTGAATAGAGTAGAGTTTCTTCAAAAATATGGAGTATTGGCAAATCATTTTCGTGAACCTTGTACATATTATCGGAATTAAACAGTTCTAGAATTTCAGGTGTAAGATTAAAGTTGCGACACGTATTTTTTTTTTAATGAATACTTCGCCGCTGTAAAATATATAAAGTAATACTTAGCTATTGTTATGTACAGAAAAGCAAATAGTGAAACCCCATCAAAACCGCCTAAATTTAAATTTATGTCCCCCAAATTTTCCCCCTAAGAAATTGTACACCCTAAATTTGACCCTAAATGAAATAAAACTCCCTAAATCTGAGGGGGAAAACCACTCACCACTAATTAAGAAAGTTGATTGCTGTTTGTGCAAACAGAGAAATAGTGTGATCATATTAAAAAAAATAATGCTTAAAAATTAAAACAAAATCAAAAACACAACTTACAACTATTTTTAAAGCAAAATGCTTTGTATATTTATTTTAAATGTTACACAATAAAATAAACAATTATTAAAGTAAAAAGTAACTTTATTTACTAAACTACTTCTTAACTAAAACCAAACATGGTCACCTGGTACTGATATGTTCGTCGTTCGCCGGCGTATGAAATAGAAATAAATCTATTGCAAATTCGCCGCGTATGACGAATTTGGCGGACGCTATTATTGTGTGTATTTTTATATACATCTATATGTTTTATTTTTGGCGACGAATATTCGCGGCCGAAAATTCTACTTTCGCTACAATTGTGTTCCCAGCAATACATATTTAATCGTCGCTGACAAATCGGCTACTGAATACAAGAGAGTAAGAGTGTGTGTGATCTTTTAGCTAGCACAATTGTGCTATGAGATTGAATTTATTTGACATCCATAATGTAGGTCATGATTTTGGCTCAAAATTTTCCGAGTTGCTGAGATCGGGGCCGAATTGATCAATTCGAGTCCACTGTCACACTTACCACAATGGCTTCATCTGTAAATACGGTGCGGGCTCGCTTGGAAGGAATTTTATTTAAAGAATGTAAACGTTGTCATGAATCGATCTATAGTATTGCGTATTAGCTACTCAGATGGACGGTTATGGGCACCATAAACTTGACAAAGTGCTCTATAAGACTGGCAAACAGAGCGCGAATTTTGGAAATAAATTTCCACGATTTTTAAACGTTTTACTGGTGTAAGTCTTTGTGGGGGTTTCCTTAAGTATACTGAACAAATTCAGACGTACTTCATTAATAAGACAGGAATTTTTATACGTCTAAAAAACACTCTTTACTAAGCAAAAAATAGACTTATACTATATGCGATTTTTTTTAAAAAAAAAATATCTTTATTAGAAGTTAAACCATGGAACACAAACAGTTGACTTAGGCTGGGGTTGAGATCTCAGTTAATCTGAAAACAGATTTGTGCCGCCATTGTATACAAAATTTTGACGAAACATCTTAGTTTTGCTTATAATGTTGGTTTTTAATGAAAAACTTAAAAATCACATTTCGCCGGAACAATCCGAGTTTCAGAATACGAGAAACTTAATCCACATCTCAAAAAGCCGGCCTTAGTCAGCTGTGGCTAATTTTATCCTTTAAATATAGTACAATTTAAAAATGTCCCGTTTGTTTACGAGCCAGTACCATTTTGTAACATTAAAGTAAATACTATCCATGTTTTATATAAAAGTACTTTTTTTACAATTAATTTCTTATTAAACTGGATGCACATAAAAGAATCCGTGAAAAAGCTTATAAGTAGGCTACACTTTTTTCATACATAAAAACTTCAGTACATTAAGGCTTTTAAACATTTTATTTTTGTTTGGATCTTCACATATTTTTGTAATCAAAATGTTGATTGACATGTTGATAAGAAAAAATCAATAAATATTTTAATTAATTTAAATGTTAAATATTTTTTTTTCTGTTTTTTTTTTATTAAAAAAAAATTACACCAGATTTTACAGATTTTTTTTTCTTTAATTTTTTTCTTTTTACAAAAAACGTGAGTAATTTTCAAATCACTTTTATATATAAAATATATTTTTTCCATGGCTTCTATTAAAATCATGACACATACAAACATAGCGATAAAAAAAATCTGAACTCAATAAACACCTGGCCAGATGGTTGAACGTTTTATACAGGTGTGTGAACGTCTGTGTATATTTAAGTATAAAATTCAAACAATTTTTGCCATTTATATTTTTTAAAACGACAGTTGTCACAGTATACGTTTGTGTGTATGTAAGTATTATATTGAAATAAATGTGTATTAATTCTACATATAATGGTATATATAACAAGCTGTTTTATGTATCCGCTTCCGGTTTAACAACAGTTGTACATACAAACACACAAGAGAGGCAATAGTATCCCTGCAGGAATCCTAGGTTCGATTAAGTGTATCGACAGAAGAAGTATCGTTATCGATACTTTTGTCGATTATTTTGGTGTTTTTTTGGTGACACTGTCAACAAAGTATATACGCTATTGCCTGCCTGTGGGGAAAAACGAACTTTTTTGACAGCTGTAAAAGTTCGCATAATTTTTATGGAATAATTATATGTACTTTTTTTTAAACTAAATTTCGATATTTTTTATTACTTAATTAATTTATTAATTATGTGCTGAAAACTGAAATTTATTGTTGTGGGAACAATTCAGGCTTAAGTTCATTGAATTTAATTTTCATGAAATTATTTTTATGAAGAAAGGAATTTTACAACATGAAATGAATTAAAATTTATTGATAATTTTTCATGCCTGACTGAGCTGGGAATTGAACCCAGGTTTTCACAGACAGATTGCCCTGACTAATTTCGATTGTAACCATACAATTTCTTCAGATGGGTTTGCCGTTGGATACTCACCGCCATTAAAGACGAATGACGTCAATAGTCAAACATCAATCTTTAAACCAAATGGTATTTTACCTTGTTAGATCGAAATTTGCTTTGAATGAATGATTACCTATTTTAAATGATTTACATGTTCTTCCTTACTTCTGTTCTTCGTACTTTTTGTCAAGAATTCTTCTGGAAATCCAAAGTACATTTTTTTTTTGTTGTTCATGTTTTTGTCTTTCTTTTTCTTTGTTGACATTTAGCTCGTGCCTTAGCTGCTAACAATAATTAGTATTGTGGTTATTTTATTGAACTGTTAATGGTTTTTAATAATGGTTTTAATCACGAGCAGGTTGCCCTGACTAGTTTCGATTGTAACCACAAATTCCTTTCTTCATAAAAATAATTTAATGAAAATTAAATTCAATGTACTCATACTTAAGGCTGATTAAAAAATATCGAAATTTGGATTAAAACCCATTAACATGTCAATTAAATAACCACAATACAAATTATATGTACCTTTTATTAATTCAACACCTTATTCAAGCAAAATATATACATATATGCACGTATTTCGATTTAATGAATTGCCTTATCCACTTTAATTGCGAAAATCTAGTAAAAAGTTTCAAAAATGTAGACTACAACTATTAAAATTTACTAGTAAATCTCTGGTTCCAATGTCTCCAATGTCGATTTTCAATGGCAAGCATATTCTAAACGTCTAAAGCACAAAACATTGTCTGATCTATAAGTGGTCCGTAGTACAGGTGACGAATTTAATAGTGAATTAGTACAGTTTCACAATTGACATTTCCTACAGGGATGAGAGCACAAAAAACAAACCCAGGTTATATTTGTATGACCATCATTGTAAAGCTTAACTTGCATATGCGACATATGCAAATTACATTTTAAAAAATAAATCCGACAGTTGCTGCAGCATCGAACCAACACACACACACACATATAGAACTTACCAATACTTTTACAGTGAGGATGTGTACTACCTTTTCACAGCAGCGGCAATATAAAATTAAATCAAATAAAAGAGAAAAAGCATCAAATAAATAAATAAATATGGACAAAAGCTTTATAAAAAACAGGTCAGAGAAATGGAAGAAAATAAGGAAATAAGAGATTGAGGATTTAATGTAAAAAATACTAAAGAGGATAAGTTGTTTAAATTTGTTTGAGTATGTGTAGGGATGTGTGTGTGTGTGTGTGTGTGTATGTGTTTAAATGTAACTTGTGGAAAATTTTAAACGTTTTGAAAATTGTTCAAAACCCACATCTACAAACATACATGTCTGAAATATCCATGTATACAGCATTAGTAAATATTTTAATAGTTTAAAAAATAAAACCAACTAACAACTGATAACAGCCTTAAAATAGGCAATATTTTTTAATAGGTTAACAGCCTCAACATATAAGACTTGTTTTAAAGTTTAATGTTTTGAAAAGTATAAAATATAACGGGTGGTTAAATTTTAAGGGCCGATGTTGAATGCGAAACACACCTAAACGTCAAGTTTTTTTATGCATTTCTTTTGACATTTCTTAATTTCAGACTTACTCATTTTGAACCATGGAAAGATACATAATCGAGCAACGGGTTAAAGTTATTCAGGCTTATTATGAAAATGGGCGTTCAAATCAGAATGCATATCGTGAAAATCATCTTCAGTGATGAGGCACATTTTCACCTCAGTGGATTCGTTAATAAGCAGAATTGCCGCATTTGAGCGAATGATAATCCAAGAGTGATTGTTGAAAAACCAATGCCCCCACAAAGAGTGACAGTTTGGTGCGGTTTATGGGCTGGCGGCATCATCGGGCCGTATTTTTTCCAAAATGAGTCCAGTCAGGCAGTTACTGCGAATGGTGTTCACTATCATGAGATGATAACGAACTGTTTATGGCCCGAATTGGAAGATATGGATGTGGACCATATGTGGTTTCAACAGGACGGTGTCACTTGCCACACAGCTACCGAAACAATGGCTCTTTTGCGCGACAAATTCAATGGCCGTGTTAACTCACGTGGTGGCGATGTCAATTGGCCGCCAAGATCATGTGACTTCCGTTGGACTTCTTTCTATGGGGATATTTGAAAGAAAAGGTGTACGTCGATAAGCCAGCAACAATTCAAGTTCTAAAAGGTGAGATAATTCGGCACATTAACGGCATAGAACCTCAATTATGACCCAGCGTCATCCAAAATTTGGACCATCGGATGGAGGTGTGCCTTCGAAGTCGCGGCGGCCATTTGACCGATATTTTGTTCCATACATAATTGAACCATACCAATATTATCATAATAAAAAGAAATGACAATAATTTCCTAAATAATTTGTGTTTTATTCAAAATCAACATCGGCCGTTAAAATTTAACCACCCGTTATTTAAATACTGGTGGATTAAAGTGCCCTGGAATGCTAGTAAATTGTGAGCTAAGGTATCATTGTGTGGGTTACGGATTCGATTCCCACCAGAGGCTTTCATTTGTTTCACTTTAACGGGCTAAAGGTCTACGTTACTATTGCTCGAAATATTAAGTTAAAATATATTTTGTAATTATTTTTTTAACATTTGAATAATGAACTAATAATTTAATTAGTTTTTAAACTAATTATTCTCTTTTTTAATGAAATTAGTGTGAATTAGGGTAATTATCTATCATTCCGAAGTTTTGTATTTAAGACTTGGTTTTCATTATGACTGTTTTGTTAAATGAAGGAACAGGCCTGACTTTGAATTTTGTAGACGAAAAATGTAAAAGAAAATTACTATCCTGTACACTGAAAAGAAAAATCAATTGATAAGTATGGTACGGTACACAGAAAGAAAAACACTCGGAAAACATTTAGTTTTTTATACTTTAAGTACAAGTGGTTCTCAAAAATTCAAGTACGAATAATACCAAAACGTACTCGAAACAATCCTAAATGGGATAACTTTCGAAAATCAATTCCGGAATTTCTTAAATTAAGTATAAAATTCTTAAACCATGTACAAAAAAGATTGAACTTTTCGTTGGTAGGCCACTCTGAGAGTAAAATTACAGTGTGAGCGTTTTATTCTCATATAACTTATCAAAATTTGTTGTAGCCACTACAACAACACCACACAAGTATCTAGCAAACGATTTTCTTGTTGTGTGTAGAAACAACAAAAACAACAGAACAAGAAGACAACACATTATTTTCATGATTAAAAAAATTGAAAGCAAGAGTTCTCATTTAGTTTACAAATATGTACATTAAGTTTTTAAAGTAAAAATCATATCGGGCATGATGCTGGTATTTTATAATTGAAACTCTTAAGATGTGAAACGGGTAAGTAAATCAATCATAATGATATTGTCCTTCTAATTTCAGTTTTGGTTTATTTCAAGTACGAATTCGGGATTAAATCAACTTTATTATTCTTGAATCAAGCGCATTTTGAGATTGATTCAATCTCATTTTTACTTAACTCAATCTCATTTTCAGATTATTTCAAGTACGGATTCGGGATTAAATATGGAATCAATCTTTCTGTACTTGACTCAAGAAAATCCGTACTTACCGTACTATTGATACCGCTTCGGATTGATTTAAGTACGGATGGATTGATTTTTCTTTTGAGTGTAAGTACGGATTTTTTAAATCAAGTACAGATTTCTTGATATAAGTACGGTTGATTCAAGTACCACGTACTTAAAATAATCCAAAAACTGGATTGAATTAAATAAAACTGAGATAAATAAAAATGTATCTTAAACTGTGCTTGATTCAAGAATTTCTATTAATTTCCTGAAGTAATTCGTAAGTGAGATCAGCAGATTAATTCCAACCTAAACAGCCTGGGGTAAGTGTGAGAGAGAGAATATTATTTTTTACGTACCCATTACATATGTTTGTTTCACTTTTGTTGTATACTGTCCTTTGTTTACAGAAGAACTCTCAATTATAAAACACCAGCAGCATTCCCGATATTGTTTTCGTAATCATTCTTCTTTGAAAATTTGATGTATTTAACTTAATTATTTAACCAAATAGAATTGGGGAATTTTAGCTTCTTATTTTAAACGTGAAAAAAATTGATGTTTTTCTTCTTGTAGTGTTTTGTTGTTTCTTCAACAAACTTTTATAAAAACACGCGTATGCACCAGGGCTGTGGAGTCGTCTGAAAAAAGTACTAACTCCGACTCCGATTCCAAACGCTGAAATTTTTTAAGTGCGACTCCGACTCCGACTCCTACTCTAACCGTGATGCGAAATGAATGAGACGTAAAATTATTTCTCTTTTGTGTAGAAACATCTTTATTAAACGAATTATGGGAATCCCCGCGTAATGTGCGTAAGAAAAACATGAGTGTTATGGTAGGAATTAAAGGCAGGCCGATAAAGATGTTTCTACACAAAAGAGAAATAATTTTACGTCACAATTTTTCTAATACATACTAGTATTTATGCGCTATAGCAACACTTATTCTGTACAATGTTGAAATTATTTCAGCGTTGATGGATAAAAAATTCGGATATTAAAATTATTGGCAATTCCTGGCATTAACATTTTTTAGCATGAATAAATTATTTAAAAAATCACACATCTTTTTCAACTAGATCAATAACTGAGTATAAGTTTTGCTAATGTAATTTAGACTTTTTCCCGCACGTATAAAAAATATACCTAAATATACTTAAATAGTAAAGTACTTGAATCAACTATTTCTCATAAAATAAATTAAAATCTACTTATTCATATTGATCTGCAAAATATTGCATCGCCAATTTCGAAGAATTTTTATATTGGAAAATATTAGAAATTTTTTTAAATTTTTTATGCCGCAAGATTTTGGAGCCAGAGTCCCGCGTTTTTTTGGGTACTGCGACTCCGACTCCGACTCCGGTACAAAAACCTCAACTCCGACTCTTCAACTCCGACTCCGACTCCATAGCCCTGGTATGCACGCATATTGCCTTTTGAAAGTTATCCCCATTTGGATTGTTTTTTTAGTACTTCTTAGTTTTATTCGTACTAAAATTTTTAAGAACGAGTAAGTAGAAAAAACTTAGTAATTAATAAGAATTCTTTATGACGTGCTAACTTTTTGATAAATGCACTCAAATTGATTGTTGAGGGAAAGCTAGTTTTTTTGGGCATTGCACTGGTTGCTTAGGCCAGCCCATCAGGAAACCTCTTTCCAAAGACTTTAGAAAAGCTAAAAATACTATACAAATAAGACTGTAAAGCGAATAAGAATTTTAAACACTCAGGTTTTACGTATAACAATATCAAAGCTTAAACAAAACAACAACAAAAAGCAGTGAGTTAATTTTTTCTTACATTTGCTGCGAGTTTATTTCCTGTGTATCCTTAACTACGGCTTTCGCCTACAAATATTAAAGTCATGACTGTTAAAAAAAAGTCATAAAGATAACCTTGCAATCTGCTGGTAAAATTTTCAGCTGTTGTCTTTATTCTGTAAAAAAAAAGCCAATCGTTAAATTATCATCACATTATCTTTTTCGCCGGTCACATTATTTTCTTTTCTTTTTCAAAATTAAATCTCTTACCTTTAATAAGGCAAGTATAACAAACCTCCAGATAAAATCATAGAGTGGCTGCTCAGCGACATCAAGAAGAAAAAAAGCTAAAGCAACAGCATCCTTTGGTAACCAGGATATTGTAACAAGCAAATGAAAACAGAAAAGTCAAATGATTTTAATACAACAACAAAATGACATTCATGCACTTCTCTTCACTTCATCATCATCATCAGTTTTCATCTTCAGTTCAAGCCGATGATGTCTATATATATCCTTTTACTCCAGATATAAATACTCATACTCTTAAAAAGTCCTTTCATAGGACTCAGCAAACAAACACGGACAGAGATATTTTTATAAATGAATGCAGTTGGTCTTGAGCAGTGGTGGCCACGAGTACTTAGGCAACAAAATTCTGCTTGTACTATTGCGGGGCACAAGCAAATAAAAAAGTTCCTTCTTTTCGGGCTCTTTATTTATCCCTCTGCTCTCAACCTAAATTACAAAATCCTTTACTTATTTTCACTTTCACTTTGCTTTAGTGTTATATCTTCCAAATCAAATCATGCATTTAGAAATCTCTCTCTGCATCTTTTACTCTCTGATCTAATATAAAATTTCCAAAATAGTTAATTGTTTTCGGTCTGCCTTTGCTTTGCTCCTATTTCTTCAAAACTAATCATATGCGACCTCTTATAATATGTGTTGCCCATCACTGCTCTAAAGTATCCTATATGACATCCATATATTTAAATCTGTGTTCTTTGAATGGTTTATGCAGTTTGCTTTGCTGCCCTTGGTGTCATATGAAAATTAAAATATAAAAAAATAAAAACTATTGAAGTTAAAATATTTTTTTTTTTTATAAATTGTAACTGTGTGTGCATCAAGCATGAGCTGAGATTATCCGGAAAGTTCAATTAAAATTCAATCTGTGTAAGCTTATACACATACACATATATATACACACACACGTTCACACACATGCAAATTTACTTAACTCAAAGTGCCAATAACACACAATCACTCACTTACAAACTCAAAACAACACATACAGTTGGCATATGCAACGGGAGTATTTAGTAGAAATGTCAGAATATAGTGTGTCACTATATAAAGAACATATTCGATGAGAGTACTCTTGGCTATTGAATTTACTGTTGCTATTAAAGATAGAGCGGAGGGTCAATCATTACATTGCCAAACAAATTAAATGTAAAGGAATGGAAGCATTTTAAAACGAATAAAAAGAAGTAAGAATTTTTTCAATTATAGCGATTTTATTTTCATTAAAGGAATTTTTTCCCTTCAGCCTCTTTATTGAAGAAATTGTTTTAGCAAATTTTGTGTAAAGTTATTGAGTTTTCTGAACATGTTCGATGTTAGCTTTTTTAAAAAAATTTAAAGTTTTTAGTTTAAGCGATTTTAGAAAATCTAGAGATCTATAAGATATATCCAATTTTTTTTTTTTTTTTTAGATAAACATATTTTTTTTCTGTTTGGAAATGAAAATTTTTAGAGCTTCTCAAAGCGATTTTTTCCATTTTATGATTTTCTATAAAAATATCGACTTTTCAATTAATTTTTTCTTCTGTTGCATTTTTTTTTTTTTTTTTAATTTATAAAAAATAAAAAATCATTGTTTTGTAAAATACACAGAAAAAATTAAAAATTGTCTCCAATCACCAAATTTATACCAAATTCATAATATCAGTTGTGAATATTTTTTTTTTTTTTTTCAATAAATGATATTTTAAATTTTAATTAAAAAAATGATCAAAAAACTTTGCCATTTCAACACAATGTGTTAATTTATTAAATTAAATATTTGCAAATCCAAACAATTAACCCTCCGATGAGTAAGAAGGTCCCTAGGGACCTTTTTGCCTTTTCAAACTGAAATTACTCCTACATCGGCCACTACAATCTCCCCAAAGTTGAGGTTTTAGTGAGAATAGTACGCGGACGTGTGAATAGGTCCGTATGGACCTTGTACTGAATTTCACTAATAAATGCATGTTTTTGGGCATCATTATAATTTTTTTATTGTTTCATCACATAATTTACTTGTTCTGAACACAAAAACCTAAACTCAAAGACATTAGAGATGATGATAAAAACAAAAAATTCTAAGAAAAAATTCTAAGAACAAAAATACTAAGAACAAAAAATTCTAAGAACTGGTTTATTGCTAGTAGTATAAAATTAGAATATTGTTAATTAAAAAAATTGAAAAAATTATTTTTGTAGTTATAAACAATAAAAACAAAAAAAAAAAGTCAAAAAAAAATTTTTTATATGAAAAAACATGATTTACAAAAAAGGTCCGTAGGGACCTTTTCACACGGCCGTGAGGTTCAGAACTGTCACTCATCGGAGGGTTAATTGTTTAGTTATTTATTTATTAGAATCTGGGAATTGTTTCTTTTTCAAGTTACTTTATTATATTCAACATTTTTTATTTTTTCGAATTTATTTTATGAATGCTGCGAAAAATAAATTTAAAAATTTCTCAATTAATTTAAAAATTTTTTTATATAAACAATTTTTTTAACTCAACCTATTTTTTTTTTTTTTTTTTTTTTTGCGAAAAGATACATTAAAAAAGTTTTCTCAATAAATTGAGAACTTATTCAATTAAAGTTAAATTGGTGAAGAAAAAAAATAAGCGATTTTGAATGTCATTTAATACTTTCTTTACTCTGCTCTGGACTTGCAATTTATTGTTTAAATGTACTTTCGTTTTATTTTATTGCTGTTTTTTTATTTTTTTATAAATTAAATTCTCTCGAGTCTGTTCGAAAGTAACGTCGAATCGCACAGACTGTTTTCATTATTTTAAATTCATTTAAAAGATATTTTTTGTACAAAAAAAAAATTAAATTAACTCTCTATATATTTGTAGACTCACATGTAGAAAACGTCGTGTATACGTAATCAGTTCTTCGATAGAACCAGAATGTTGATCACAAATTCACATTAAAAGATGTGTCTTAAACACAAGAACCGATCGGTTCAAATTTTCCATACAAAGAGCACTCCCGGAGGCAACATTCCAGAAAAGCAATTTGACACTCCTAAAATTGTAATGAAATATACTTTATGCTTCTTGTCTCCAGGAAAGAAGCCACCAGAGTCTCTGGCGGGAATCGAGCCCGCAACCCCGGCGCTGATAGACTAGCTCACTACTAACTACTGGGGCACCCAACTGGCTAAAGATCTCATATAAATTGTGTGAAATTACTAAATAGTATAATATAAGAAAATCGGTACAATTACGATTCTTCCATAATTTACTTTAGATATTCCTAAATTCTAAATAAATGTTATTCTAGTTTATTAATGGATGCTATAAAAGATTTGCTATGGCTGAAAATATAATTCTTTTTTTTTTAAGACTTATGGCCATTTTCTCAATGTATCGACAAACCGCCTGTTACTTAATGTCAACATAAATTTATTAGACCGATAAACTGATCGTTAACTGTTTTGGTTTTCTCAATATACAGAGAAAAAACATTGTTTTCAGTTGGCAACTCCTCTCAAAATACATATTAAAAGTTGGGAAACAGCTGATTAAATGTATCTGTACGGCAAATAAATAATTGGCAGTGCCGGTTAGCATTGCGACAGAATAGAAGCAAATTAAACATTGAAAAAATCAAATTTCTTTAATGTGCAGTTTTTCATTGGGGAAAAAGATAATCGGCTAATGAGAAAACGGCCATTACTGTCTGTTTTTAGAAAATGAAAACAAAATTTCGTGTGAGAAATTATATTATAACAAAAACAAATTTTCGTATTTTATTGTTGTTTTAAATATAATTTCTCACACGTTAATTAAATTTAAAAAAAATAAATATTTCATTGAGGAACAAACGGGAATTCTATGAATGTTTTCAATTAGTGTCCACGTATACAGCCTCGATGGCGCAGTAGGCAGCGCGTAAGTCTCATAATCTTAAGGTCGTGAGTTCGAGCCTCACTCGGGGCAGTGAATTTTTTGCTTTAATATTCTTAAATTTTTGGGTTTTTTTTATTAAATTTATTTACTTAAAATAAATATAAAAATATTTAACTCCACCCCTTTTTCTTATTACCAAAAATATTTAATTTACCTTTATTGACATAATCAGCTTAAAATCATCTTTTTAACTGAACTTTTTTTTCTTTTGTTGAAAAGGCCAGCCATGTTTCAACCATATAAAGAGAGAAAAAAACCCCAAAGTATTTAAATTCCTTTCTTATGCCTTTTTATTCATCTGTTTTTAATAAAACCAAAAAAAAAACCTTTTGTAGTTTTTTCTTTTCGTTGACTTAAATAAAAGATCTGAAGAGCTGAGGGAAAAGGGGAAGACATAATCAATTAAATTGAAATATTCTTTTACCCTTAAAAAAAACAAATTTTAGGGATTTCTTACCAAAAATAAAAACAAAATGAACCCCAAGGGTAACAACAATAACAAATTTTTTTTTTTAAATTTAATAAATTCCAAAAGAAGATAATAAAATTCGTTTTTGTTTGTTTAAGATTTTGTTCAAATTTATTAGAAAAATAAAAATAAAATTATGAAGAAAGAACGTTTAGTTAAATCGGAACTACTTTCTTAGTCAATATTTTTCCCTAGAAAGTTGGTGATGGTGATCGCAGCAAGATAATTTAATAAAATTAGCTGATAAAATCAATTCGCCCCAAAAAACGAGTCTAATCATTAAGCACGTAAAAATTTTTAAAGATTGTTTGTTGAATTTTGTTGTAGTTAAAGCCTTAAATCTGATCCTATTGATACAAGCAAATTTCATATGAACCTAAACGACTTGAAGAAATTTCGATTTGATAGGCCTACAAGTGGCCTAATGGGCCTACAAGTGACCGTTAATCGGTTAACCGATTAATTACTACCCGATTAACTGATCGGTTAATTTAAAATTGCCTATTTTCGATTAACGATTAAACCGATAAATTTCAGTCGATTAACGGATTTACCGATGTAACAAAATTTTTAATTTTTTTGTAGTATTATAGCATATTTAAAAATATTTTTTAATACAAACAAAGAAGTGTTGCTGTCAACAGCTTTTTGTTCCACGTACTTTTTATATGTATGCGTTTAGTTAGTTAGAAACAATTGTTTCTTCTTATATCTTCTCAAATAAATTTTTTAACAGAATTAACCGAAACAATTAAAAGTGCTAAATATTTAAAAAAAATTAAAACAGGACTCTAATGACGTAATGGAAGATTTTATATGTTAAGACAAATCCAGGAAGAATACTGAGATATTAGATATTCTCTTTTATGGGTTGCTTTTGAATTCTCCAACATCTACGATAAATGAATGAATTTTTTCAAAGTCAAGTTTTATTAAAACTAAAGAAAAGAATCGGTTAAATCCTAACTGCCGTATTCATAAAAAATAAAATAGATTTCAAACGTATTTTAGAACAAAATTTCCATACAAAATTTTCTTAAAACAGATTTCATATACATTTTAGTTTTTCATGAATATGGCAGTAAACATTTAAACCAAATTTTTTGTCTAAAGGATTATTTTATAAGATCTTCTTAAACTATTGAAATAACTGATCAAATGATCTCACAGTTTATTTTTTAAATTAAAAAAATATTTATTACATATTTATGAATTATTTTTTTTTTTTTTTTTGCTCGTTTTAGTTCAAGAATGGTTTTGATTCTTATGTTATTATTTTTCATTTATTAACTCCAAATAATAAATTATTTATGCATTTTTAAATATTGAAATTACTTAATTTATAGCAAAAACTTTATTAATCGGTTAACCGATCAATAGCAAAATCAACCGATCATTAACCGACTAAACCAAAACCTCGGTTAATTAATCAAGCGACTTACCGATTAAAGCAAAAGACCGATTAAATGAATACCCTACTATTTATAAATAATATTGGTTAAACGAAATAGCTGATCCGCAACTAAAACTAAACCGATAAACTAAAACTACTTTATTTATCTATTAAAGCAAATAATTTTTGTAATTTCTTGTTTGGCCTTTGTATATGCCATGTATATGTATATTATACATATATGGGGGATTTCATGTCAAGTAACCCAACTTTTGAAATCGATGTTTTCCGATTTGGATGAAATTTGCACCAAGGTTAGTCTTATTGGATAGTAGTTTAGACACAAATCAACAAGATCGGTCAAAAAGTTTCTGAGTTAGAGGGGTTCAAAATTTGACATTTTGGCCAAACCGGTGTTCTTTCTCGTCCATGTAACTTATTATGTATTGGTGTTAACAAAATTTGTCCCAAACCAATTAGATAGCTTTTTCTTCAAGCTATCGAAAAAATTTTTTTTTGTATTTTTTTAAATTTTTTAAAATTTTTTTTTTTTTTTTCAATTTAAAAATTATTTTTTATTTTTATTTTTTTTTTTTTTTTGGAAACGGTTTTTTTTTTTTTTTTTGCTCAAAAGAAAGCTTATGTATTTTTCTTTTAGGTAGTTTTGGTCGCTTAGTGGGATGAGAGTGGGATATGTATAAAAAAAAATCATTTCTAACTCAAGACGAGGGTATTCAATTTTTAGCATATGCACTATTTTGAATTTTTTCCTTTTAATGTGTAAGTGTTTCTAAAATCTTAAAAATAAAATTTATGCTGAGAAACTAGACAATTAACCTTTCCGACGGTATATAACATACCGAACCAGCATTTCATTCCCTCGATACTGTAATACCCACAATATGTTAATCTTAGGAATAGAATCACTTTTTCTATAGAGATGTTGACAAATCAAATCTTTTTATTTATTTGTAATAATAATTAAATTAATATAAAATAATAATAATAAAAACAAAAAGAAAAATAATCTAAAAAACTTAATCTCAATCACATAAGTCCTTTAATATTTTTTTTTTTTTGTATCTAAACTACTATCCAACAAGATTAACCTTTGTGCAAATTTCATCCAAATCGGAAGACATCGATTTAAAAAGTTGGGTCACTTGACATGAAATCCCCCATATACATATTTTGTTAATTTTTTTTGTTTTGTATTTGTTTGTTAAAAAGTCTGTGACGATTATATTATACAAATAAATAATAAGTAAACGTACACTAACGTAAGTGTACTCTAACAACGAGCTGTTTTGGGGCAAACAATGTTATTAACAAATTAGAATTGATTTTATACTTTTAGCACTACGCAGAACAAAAAGTTTGACAAATATCCAACATGTCTGCCAAATATTAAAAATTTTTAATACGTCTACAAACATTGCTTCAAATGTTTGTCCAAACAGCAAACACCCCAATTAACAACACAAAATATATGTAAAAATGTAAAATTGTGACATGTTTGCCAAACTATTTGTTTGGTTTATTTAGCTCTTAAGGTGGCGAAAATGGAACACGAAGATTTAAGGCCCAACCATAATATGCATGAAGTCGCTAAAGTCAACTTAAGCAACTGTGCGAATACATATAAAACATATGTGGTCAACTATAAAGTGCTAAATAAAACTTTTCGTTAAGTTTCGTCAAATGTCATTTGCTTAAGCAAAGTGCCAAACTAAACGCACATTACGTACGGAATCAGCTTTTTGTGCATTTAAAAAAAAAAAAAAATTATATGAATAAAGAAAAATAAGAAAAAAGAAAAAGAGGAAGTCTACATAATCACCCCTATCGTGAATAATTTTTCCCTCGTTATTTGTTCGCTTTTCACGTATTTGCGATCATGGAAAACTCCCATGAAAAAAATTAATCCATAGGAGAATAATAACGTGAAAAAAATGTTCGCGGGAAAAAATTCCCCTTATCGTGAACAATTTTTCCCCTCGTAATTTCTTCACTTTTCCCTTTGAATTTCTCACTTTATTTTTGCTGGGGAACAAAACATTTATGTAAGTAGTTCTTCTCATAATTCGAATATTGAAGTTACAAAATTAATATCAAGGTCAATTTCCGTTAAAAGAGGCACAAACTCATATGTATATTGTGTAAAAAAAAGCATTTAAAAACATGTCGATTTCCTGAGGAGTTATGAAGCTTTTTAAAGACGTGGTGGCAGAATTATAGAAATTTTTTTTTACTAAATTAAAGCGCAAAAAGCTAATGTTGCAACCAAACTATCACTCCAATACAATATATTTTATTTTGTTTTTTTTAACTTTTCTTTAAAATATACATACATACGTGTATATTTTTGAGCAAAAATTTTTTTTTAATGTTTTTTAATAATTCTTTTTTACATTCACTGAGAACTGATAGCGCGAAAAATGTTCACGGGAGTTTCACGATAGCATTTTTCCCTTCGAGGGGAATAAAAATTTCATGGGAACAAAAATTCCACTTGGTTTTCACGATAGGGGTGATTATAATTTTGTATCCATTTTTTAAACAAACACACATTTTTTTTTCTTTTTAAAACGTTGCATGCAAATTAAATAAAACATAAAATAAACACATGCAGGACTGTTTTTTTTTTTTTTTGGTATTTTTTTATTTAAAGTAATCGCAAGAAAACAAAATATTGCACAATTATGCAACACGGATCTGAAGTTTATGTAAGTACATTATGGCCACCTAAAAGTCTTATTTAATTTACTTATGCATTTGACAGACTTTTAGTTAAATTTTGACAATCCCTTAAACTAACTTATGCATACTATGGTTGAGCCTTTACATGTTTATTGCCTGAGCGGAAGATTTTTTGTCTCTTTCTTAGAAAGTTGCCCGTTTTTCATTTCTCTTTGAACCATCTTTTATGCCGCAATACAATGAACACAAATTTATTTAGTTGAGATTTGTTTGCAAAACTGTTGTAAAAATTTACTTTAAAGTTTATCGCAACACTAGCTAATAATATTTAAATAAGTAAATAACATTATAAAACAAAACAATAATTCTAAATAAATTTGTTTGCACAAAATAAAACGTTGTTAAACTAATGCTTTTGTTAAACGTGGTTTGTGCGTTGTTATTTTTGTTTTGATCATGCAATTTGTGTTGATTGAAGCGGCCTGTTTTTATACATTTCCAGCAGTGTGGCCATTTTGGCATTTTTCAAGCTAAATTTAGTATTAAAAATTTATATTTAGCTGCAAAATTTTACTAAAAAATTTTGACTAGAAATAGTTGTACCCAAAATAAAATTTCGTAAGAAAATGGATAATTCTAATGTTAAGAAACCTGTCTTGTTATAAAAAAAAATATTAGAAATGCCCTTAGTATGTCGATTTTAAATATTATTCGCCCTTTGATATAACGATAAAAAAGCACAAGAAAATTTCACTATTATTTAGATAAAAATAGTTTGAAAAATTTTTTTGCTCTAAACTGCTGAAAAAACACTTATTTTAAAGTTTCAACTTTTCTTAAACTAAAAAAAATTTAAATAACCTAAAAAATGTTGTATATTATAGAAATAAATCGTTTAAATTTTGCATATATCAGAGGACCTCTATCCGTTGCATTCTACCTAAATTTAAAATTTAGTTAAAACGCAACGCAACGCCAAATAATTACATTGAAAGCACAAACGATGTCATAAATATTTTATAATTTTGCTTTCTACAGAAATTCATATTTGCGTTTTAAAATTTCGAACGCTGCATAGCTTGTGGCGTTGAAACAATACATGAATATCTGTAGCAAGCAACAACGAAATTACAAAATATTTATGACATTGTACATATTTAGATTCGAATAAAATTGTATAATCGTAATAAATTTTTAACAAAAATCTTAAAAAAATTGTAGCATTATTTTTGGCATTTTTTTAAAATCATTTTTAGCATTTTTTGGCCATGTCTAACGCCAGATTTAGCTGTAATAATTTTTAAGACATGGCCACACTGATTGCTAGTTCACTACCAAAAAAACGATTTTTGTCTCTTTCTTCGAAAGCTGCTCTGGCAACTGATTTTGGGCCTTTTTCATACGTCACTCTGAAAAAGGTGTAATCTCTGGCGTCCACTTTGTTGCAGCCGAAATTGAGACAAAGGCATGTTGCTTTTACCATCGGCTTGTTTGTAGCTGTTGCATTTTGATGCAACCGTCGCCGCTATAAAAATAGATTGATACTATTTTCTGGTCATCGCAACAAGTGCCTAATGAATTTATATAAAATTACAAAAGCTGCACAGAAAAAATTATTAAATTTCTCCAATCACCAAATTTATACCAAATTCATAATATCAAGCAAACTATTTATTGATTTTGCACCTATTACCAAAATGATTATATTGATTAATTAAAATTGTGAATATTTTTTTTTCAATAAATGATATTTTTAATTTTAATTAAAAAAGTGATCGAAAAACTTTGCCATTTCAAACAATGTGTTAATTTATTTAAATAAATATTGACAATTCCCAACAACAATTCTACAAGTTGAAATTATTTTATTTTAAACGAAAAAAGTCAATTAAGATTTTTTGTTATTTAATTAAAATTTTAATTGAAAATTTATTTCAAAACAACTAATATGTTAATTAAATCAAAATTAAATTTTTAATTTTCTTTCTACTAAACAAATTATTGATTCAATTATCACATTAATTAAATTTAAATACTTTTTAAACCATTTTTTTAATTGATAAAACACTTTTTTCTGTGTGTCTGCTCTGACACGTTTTAACTTTTTCCTTTAAAAATTAAAAAAAAAATTCACACTTTTATAAATGAATTAATTAACACAATTGTTTTTAGTTTTTTTCATTATACTCGTATATGTTAACATGAATTGATTGCCGATTTATAGACAACAAGTTTTAATGATTTTTTGATTTGAGAACAATTTTATAACACCGAATCCACTAAGATTTTATTTAACTGATAACCTACCATTTAACAATGTAATGCATTATTTTGTTTTTTTCTATAAAATAATAGAAAAAATAATTTAAAAGCTTAACTTGTTGACTATCCCGATTCGAAGCGATTTTTCCCAACTACGTAAGGGTAGCCCCTTAAATAAACAGAAGTCACATGTTTAACAGGGTATTATCAACACTGTCGATTTATACGGTTCGTAAAGTTAAATGCCTTATGCCATTATTAAGGGTTTTTAGAATAAAACATGCCACCCTTTAAGAGAGCAAAACATTTTTAGGGAACAAACATAAAATTGCATTTTTCTAATAAAATGTCACCTTTTTTTGAAGAAAAGAAAACACCATATGCAGCCCTTTATAAAAAATGTTGTTGTGAATAGCTGTTGTATAATTTAAAAAGGTATGAAAATATATAAGATATAATATAATCAAAAATGGCTTAAATGAACTAAAATCTTATAATAAAAATATTTCAAAGAGTCTTCAAAAAATTTCCATAACAAAAGGGTATTAAAAAACTATAGCTCTTGACTATTTACAATGATAATAAGTATACGAACATTTATATTGAAATTTTTCTTTAAACTTTCTTGTCTGTTTTTTAAATCAATTCAATTACCACAAGATCCCTTTCTTCAATTCATCCAACTAAGAAAATTATAATTATTAAACAAAGAAACGACTTAATAACCAAAAAGTGAACATCGCCAACCCTAAATTACAAATAATCCTTTTTTCCAAAAATAAAAAAAGAATGCCCTTAAAGAAAAACGAGTAATTCAGGCATAAAGAAATACTAAATGAGAAAATATGAAACCCAAAGTCTAAAACAAAAAAAGGTGTTGAAAACAAAATGTTATAATAGTAACAATTATTGTAGTATAAAATGGCTACAAAAAAAATCCTTAAAAAAAGAGCTCAGTTGCAAATTATCAAAACCATTTGGTAGTCAGTTCCTATTATTATGCAAATTGTTTTGACACCTAAGCTGCCTGAAAGTATACTATGCTTACTTACACAAAAACAAATGAAACACTTTAGTACATTCCATACAAAATATGGTAAACAAAAAAAGTTTCAAAAACCTTTCCTCATCCCTTTTATTAATACTAAGTACTGAGATCAAATCCCAAACAAAAGGCGAAAAGGAATATTCAAACAAAAAAGGGCTTCTTTGCATAAACTATTCTTTTTCATAGTTACATTTGTGAATATTAAATATGTTTAATTCTTAATGGTTTTTTGAGTCGGTGAATAAAATCGAAAAGTACACAAAAACAGGAATGCCTAAAATGACTAAGAACCTGATCTGATTAGGGGGAAAATAATGGGGCCAATTATAGACTTCAAGGCCCATTCATGCTTAGCTTAAAATAAAACTAACATTTTTTTCTTTGCCCTTATTAACAGTTACACTGTGCAAGAAATTTACACTTTTTTTCGTGACAAGCTGGGCACCTAGCGTTTTAACATAATTCGGGTACGCTGAATCCAGTGGTGCCCGCGGTTTTTTAAGATTGGCTCTGGTTTTCGAGATATACCGTTATTTCCAAAATAGAGGAGGTTGCACAACAAATTTTCGCGTAACTCAAAAACCCTTTAGCTTATTGAAAAAACTTAAAAAATCGAAATAATAAAAAATAAGAAAAATAGAACTTGTTTCTAATATCCGCAGTCGTTATTGAAACATAATTTTTTTTTTGAAAAAAAAATTAATTTTTGTCCATATTTGTCCACTTTTAGGAATAAAATAAAAAGTTGCTAACAGATTTTAATTATTTATGGCTTGTTTGGTTTGTAGCTTCGTTTTTGATATGTCTGCAAAAATTAGAATCATAGCTGCATTTTCCAATTTTTTATGAATTTTTAAACAACAAAAATTTCGAAATTTTGATAAAAAAATTAATTTTTTTTTCAAAAAAAAAATTATGTTTCAATAACGACTGCGGGTATTATTTTTCTTAAAGGATTTTATTGCGGAATTTCGGTTTTTTAAGTTTTTTCAATTAGCTAAAGGGTTTTTGAGTTACGCGAACATATGTTGTACAACCTCCTCCATTTTGGAAATAACGGTATATCTCGAAAACCAGGGCCAATCTTAAAAAACCGCGGGCACCACTGGATTCAGCGTACCCGAATTATGTTAAAACGCCATATGCCCGGCTTGTCTGTTTTTTCCACTAGCATAGTGTTATTAATGAATATTTCAAATAAAAGAATAGAAATTTGTTCGTAGAAACATCATTAAAAGGTCTGAGTAAAGCAAACTAAAATCATACTTAATGGGAAAATCCAAAATTGCGTAACTTAAGACATCAGTTTAAGTAGCTTTCCTACAAAATTGTTATTTATCTATTTTCAAAACCCAGTAGAGGAACGCTTTGGTTTTAATTAAGGCCTATTTATAAGGCATATTCATCGCAAGTTTTTGCCTTCGAGTATTATTTTTTAGTTTTTAATGTTTAAAAGGGAAATTGTTGTAAATTATAATTAATTGTTTTTGTTCACTCTTTAAATATAGTTTTCATAAACAATAGAAAATAAGTGGGAAGGGATAACCTACTCCTTTTGGGAGTTAACAAATCCCGGAAAAAAGCCTGAGGATTTTAAATATACTCACTATACCCTCTGCAAAAGCAACCCACATTTCTGAAACGGCTAACGGACTACATGATACTCCCGAACGGACTTTGAGAAGAAATTCAAAGTCATATTTCCGCCAAGGCGGGAATGGAGTAGAAGAATCCTGGCTAATGAATTCTGTACGAGGGTTTACACTGCTGGATCAAAACTGACCTCCGGTGTTGGCTCTGGGGTTTTCTCGGAGGAGCTGTAAGTAAATCTCTTTTTCCATCTTCCGGATGAGGCAAGCGTATTTAAGGCTGAAATACTGGCGATAAGAAAGGCATGCTAAACAGTACATAGCATAAACATCAGCGGCTAAATTGTTATTTTCATCGATAGCCAGGCGGCTCTGATGTCACTAAAGTCGCATAAAACAACGTCCGTTCTCGTTTGCCAGTGTAAGAAAGAACTATCCAAACTGGGTAGCCTATCTAACATTGCCTTAATTTGGATCCCTGCGCAAAGGGACCATTATGGCAATCAACAGACGCGCTGGCCAAGACTGGATCTGCTTTTTATATTTCGCAGGGTGTGCCAGTCGTAACACCCCTCTGAGATATCAGAAGCGAAATCTTCCGAATACTGCCGCAGCTGCAGAGAACCTGTAACTGAGGAAAAAGTATTTCATCCCCTATGTGATTGCCGACCGTTTAATTCAACACGACATGGATTATTAGGCAATTACCTTCTACAAGGACTGTCTGAGATATCGCGGTTGAAACGCGGCAATGTGGTGAAATATCAAAACGCAACGGGCTGGCTCTAGCCACATCGGTATTGCCCTGCGTCATGCTTGGTTCTGGGTTCCTACTCTTGACGAGTTGTGTGGTGTCAAAACGGAGTCACTTTCGGCTCTACTTGCAGCACGCCTAGTTTTGGGAATGCTACCACAATCGATAATGTGCTTAAAAATTGGACCGATCGTGAAGGCTACTGCATGGCCAGCCGAGGCAGCCATTTGAATTAAATTATTTTCCATTATTAACCGGAAGGATTGTACTCTTAAATAAAAAAAGAAATTTGAGAAAATATTCAGTAGTTTTTTTTATAGCATTTTCAAAAAAAAATGTACCCTTTATATATTTTTCAAAAATGCTAAAAGCAAAATAATTAAAACATGAAAAAATCTACCAAGAACACTGATAGAAATGGCGTCATAACGGTGATGTATTCTGACATCAGTACTATGACCAGTGTCTTTGTTTTTGATCCCATGACACTTTACATCACTGTGATGTCAGCCTTAACATCACTTGGCCAAATTGTCATCAGGGTCAAAAATTTAAATTATATCATCAATGGGATGACACATTGGCATTACAGAAATGACGAATCGGAGTCGGTTTTATAAAGCATGTCATCAGTGCGATGATAAACTGTCATCAAATTTAGTCATTGTAATTAGCTTTAAGTCAAATTCAGAGAATACCATTATTTACTTCCCCGTTTATTAACTTATTTACTTACACATGTTTCACTTCTGTTGTATTCCGCCCTTTGTTAACAGAAGAACTCTCAATTACAATACACCAGCAACATGCCCGATATAGTTATCGTAATAATTCTACTTAAAAAATTTTATGTATTTAAATAAATAATTAAAAAATTAGAATATGGGAATTTTTGCTTCTAATTTTACTTTTTAAACATGAAAATAATGTTAATAAAATATTATGACATGATATATTATGTCATCGCACTGATGACATGATATATTATGTCATCAAACTGATAAAAGTTTGTCATCGCAATGATGGCAGTTTGTCATAACAGTCATGACATGATATATTATGTCATCGCACCGATGACATTTTGTCTGTACTGATGTCAAAATACATCAGCGTTTTCCTATCAGGGTATACAAAATGTGGCATCTAATGATGCCACTGTAGTCATAGCGTAGATGACGCATAAAATATGACAACATTTTAGGATGAAGTGCGTCATTGGATTGATGTCAGTTTTAGCCTCATTGATGCCATTTGTAATAACATTGATGTCACAATTCTGATGTTATGGCATCATAAATATGAATATGCATTTTTCTTTGAGTGTACCTCTTCCGTGTTATTATTCACTGCATTTTGCATTTTTAATATATTTTTAAGTGTTAAAATGTTTTCTCATCCCGTTTTTATTCGTGAGTTTAACTTTCTCACAAAAATTTTACAGACACACTTTTTTGTGGCGAGTAATTTCCTAACGTGACAGCTATTACTCGGCAAAAATGTTACAGACGCAGTTAAGTGAGATACTGATGTTTGTTTCAATTTATGGTATTTTTGTTTCAGTTCTCACATTTCAATCGAAAACTTTGTCGACGCGAGTGTTACAGAACATGGGCACTGGTTAACACCATGCATATTGACTAGGGTATTCATCGATTAATCGGTTAACCGACTAATTAATACCCGATTAACTGATCGGTAAATTTAAAATTGGCTATTTTCAATTAACGATTAAGCCCGTTAATTCCAGCCGATTAACCGATTAACTGATGTAGCGAAATTTTTAATTTTTTGTAGTATTATAATACAATTTTTGTGTTTTTAATTATTTGTTTCGTCTCATATAACTACAAAAGGTATGTCTTTAGAAAATATTTTTTCATACAAACAAAGGATGTGTTCAGTGTCTTCATTTTTATTAATTTTTAATAATAATGGCTTAAATTTGGCCCTGCAGCGCCTAGGATGGATAACATGTATGACTGACCTCCATTAGTTTTTTGTTCTTAACATTTTCTCAAATTATACTTTCCCTTTATCACCATCCCTTGGGGGGGCTCCCATACAAATATTGCGTTTTATGAAATTCTTAAATTAATTAAAATTTGTCGACTTTTGTGAATAAAATCAAAAGTTGCAAACAGATTTTAATTATTTATGACTTGTTTTGTTTGGAATTTTGGTTTTTTATACGTCTGCAAAAAATTAGAAGCATAGCTGCATTTTCCAATTTCGAAATTTTGTTAGAAAATTATATTTCTAAAACGACTGCGGATATTAGAAAGAAGTTTTACTTTTCTTAAAGGAAATTTTGCAGAATTTCGGTTTTTTAAGTTTTTTCAATAAGCTAAAGCGTTTTTGAGTTACGCGAACATATGTTGTGCAGTCTCCTCGACTTTCGAAATAACGGTATATCTCGAAAAACAAAGCCAATCTCAATCCGCGGGCACACCACTGGATTCAGCGTACCCGAATTATGTTAAAACGCCAGGTGCCCAGCTTGTCACGAAAAAAAGTGTCAATTTCTTGCACAGTGTAATTAATATGTATTAATTAAAAAATATGTATAACATATTTATGAATTTTTTTTTTGTTTGCTCGTTTTAGTTCAAGAATTATTTATTATGCTTGTCATGTTATTGTTTTTTTTTTTTTCTAATAAACTGCAAATAATAAATTAATTATGCCATTTTTATTTATTGATATCAATTAATTTTTAAAAAAATTTTTATTAATCATATAACCGATCAATAACATAATAAACCGATTAAATCAAGACCTCGGTTAATTAATCGAGCGATTAACCGATTAAAGTAAAAGCCCGATTAAATGAATACCCTAATATTGACCATTTATAAACAAAAAAATATTATTGATACAAATATTAATTTTTATATCATTTTTTACAATTTAAAGTTCTATTGGGCCGAAAAAAACACCATTTAGAAATTTTTTTTGAAAATCAGGCCATAGAAACCATAAAAAAGACAATTTCGGAAACACAATTAAATACGACGTAAACCGCTACGAATAACGATAATGTCTGAACGTTTGACACAAATTGATTTCTTAAGACTTAAAATAATGATTTTTTGTAAAAATCGACCAATAATTTTCTATAATTTCTATACATTAAACTCACTTACGAAAAATACTTTGACACAATTTGGAAAAAAACTTACAATGTTGTTCTTGAATTGTTTAATGTAATATTATTAATAATTATGTATGTTATCTAATTTTTAATATAATAATTTTTTTTTTTAAGATACAGTCCAATTATTTGTATGTAATTTTTTTGTTAAATACTTTTTTAATTCTAAAAAGAAGAAAATTTTCTTCATTAATCTCCCCGACGGGGAATTGAACCCCGGTCTCCCGCGTGACAGGCGGGGATACTAACCACTATACTATCGAGGATTGTTATTATCGAATGATTTAAAGTCGCCTTTTAAATTTAAGTTCGTTGGAATATTTTTTATTAATATTTTTTTTTTATATTTAAATGATCAAGTTGTTTTGGTCATAGACAAAAAACTTCAATTTGTTATGTTTAAATATATATAAATTATACCTAAAACAAACAAAAAACAATAAAAAAAACAAAACTAAGAAATTTTACATAAATTTTTTTCTTATTTCTTTGGGTTTGTTTGTAAACAAATGTATCAAAGGTAATGTATATCTTGTTCTTCTCTCTCATTGCCTCGACAATGTTGTGTTTTGTTCTCTCTCGCTTAGAAAATCGTGGTAATCACACATGATAACAAGATTTTCATACGTCAAAGTTGCTATATCTGGTTACATTTGTGGTTTTGGTTTTAATTAACTTACTGCCTGTTTTTCGAACTAAAATATAGAATTTTCGTTTGTAAAATTTATATTGTAAAGAAAAACAAATTTTAGTTTTTTTTTATTGCTGTTTCCATATAAATTCCCAAGCGAAAATTTTTATTTTATTTTGAAAAACAGGCAGTGAAAATATAAATATATATTTATTTCTTTTATTAAAAAACAATTAATCGGACAAAATGTTTGAGTAAAACCATTTTATTTTTTTTTTAATTTTTTGCATACAAGTGAAGTAAAAAAAATAATTAATTTACATATAAATTTATGTATTGATTATCCATAAGCTCATTTTTATAAAATAAAAAAAAAACAAGTTAAAAGTATAACCCCAAAAAAAAAGGACAATTTACAAAAAGAAAAAAAAACAATAAACAAACAAACGAATTAATGTAGTTATAACAAGATTGTTTGGTTTAAATTGTAAAATTATATATTTTATTTCATTTTTTGTTTAAACACACACGCACACAAAAGTTCAATATGGGTCAATCATGCCGGAAACAGAAAACACACTGCAGAGCCACAAAAACACTTTTTTGTTTTTTTAATGGGTACCGAGCAGGAAAAAGAAGGAGTACGGATGCCTTCAAGAAGGCCTCTGTACTCCTTTTTTTGGATGTTCAAGGTACAGATTACACACAGATATGTAAAAAGTGACGTGTGAAAAAGGCCCAAATCAGTTGCGAGGGCAGCTTTCGAAGAAAGAGACAAAAAGCGTTTTTTGGTAGTGAAGTGGCAATGTGTAAAAACACGCCGCTACAATCAACACAAATTGCGTGATCAAAACAAAAATAAAAAAACACAAACCACGTTTAACAAAAAAATTAGTGCAACAAACGGGATATTTGTGCAAAAAAAAAGTATTTACTAATTTTGTTTTGTTTTATAATGTGATTTACATTTGTTCTATTCCACATGCATAACGAAACAGTCCGAACTTGCACAAAGTTGCTCAAAAGCGTTCCACATAACAATTTTTGTGCAACTAAGAGAATAATTGAGGGAGTAATTTTTTTTTATTTCCTGTACAAATTTGCCCAAACCTTTTCTTTTGGCTAAGTTCGGACAAGAATAAACAATCAGCTGTTTTTGTTTGCATATGAAACTGATAAATTAATCAGAAAACTAACAAGCAAAAGAAAAAGTTTAGGTAAAATGTAGAGTCAACATTTTTTTATTTTTCGAATTTATTCTATGAGTTAAAGGAATAGAACTATTACAAAAAGCTTTATAAAATACATAACTGAAATTTAACTCATAGAATAAATTCGAAAAATAAAAAAATTTTGAATACAATAAAGTTGCTTATAAAAAGAAATAATTCCCAATATCTATTTGTTCAAATGTAGAGTTTTAATGAAAAAATTAAAGTGGTAAATACATTATAACATACATATTTCCCTTAATCTGTAATATAAAAAAAAAATATAAAAAATTACAGTGATGCAAATGTTTTGGTTTTATAATTTTATGAATTTTAGGCGTTTAAAATCACTTAAATAGATCTTAATTTAAAAAATAAGCTGCATTAGTATTTGAAGAAGTGCAAAAATGGTTTTTTGCGTTCCAGCAATTTTGGGTAGTTTTGGCAAGTTAAGAGAGTAATTTTCATTTTACTCTTATTAGTCCGAATTTGCCCGAGTCTAAGGTATTTTGCAAAAAAATATAAACCTGTCATCATAAGTTGTTATTGTTTTTTGATAATTTTCGAGCCATAATTAGATCAGGGAGGCATTTTCGAAAAATGCTTAAGACTTTGTGGGATAGTGTATAACGGCCTTTACTAGTGTTGCGGTAAACTTAAAAGATAATTTTTACAACAGTTTTGCAAATAAATCTCAACTAAATAAATTTGTGTTCATTATATTTCGGCATAACACATGGTGCAAAGAGAAATTAAAAAAAGGCAGCCTTCTAGGAAAGAGACAAAAAAAACGCAAAATTTTCTGTCTTATGACATATCTGTGTAGTAATCTATGGTACAAGGTCTGCTCGCTCCATTCCATACTCATATCTTTTTTTACACACGTTGTCATTGAGGGGTAGGTAGGCCTTTAGCTCTCGCTTATTTGGTAGGTACATAAGAATAAAACAATTAGATAAAATAACAAAATTCTTTTACTTTTGCTTTAGCAAAAAAAAGCAAAAAATGCTACTCCTTCTCTTCTCCATTCTCATAGAAGCGAGGATGCAATGTGTATCTTAACTTTTATACGAAAAAGACGAGGCCTCTTTAGCAGTTAGATAAAAATGGTAATTGAATCAAAAAAAATTTAAGCAGGCCCTTAATAAGGCCTGAAGTAAGGTGGTCTTCTGAGTTTTCCCGCTGGGTATATTTTTATTGTAAATGTGTGTGTGTGTGTTTTATTTATTATTTTTTTTACACACGAGAACATGTGTTTGTAAGAGTATCCGCTGGCTTTTAAGTTCAGAAAATTCTCCAGTCAGACATTTAAAAAAATGTTGCCAAGGTATTACAAAAAAAACATAAAACAATATTAAAAATAATTTTAATTTCATACTGGTGTGTTCATTAACACAAGCGTATAATGGCGGCGAGAGGCAATCTGCTGGGATGTCTGTGCTTAAGTGAATATTTTTATTGTATTGAACTGCGAATTGAACGGGAAATGAAAATGAAAATATTCTTAGTAAATTTTTTTTTTATTTTAAATGCGTTAGCTGTAGGTAAATGTCAGCAGACATGGCAAATTAACATATACATCCATACAATATTTATTTATTTTGTCAATATTAATTCATGGTTTTAAAGTATTAAAAAATAAAATATATTTGTTACAAGCATTTTAACTGAAGTTTCCTTTTGGAGAAATTGAACTGAGTACCGAAGTCTTACATTTGAATAAGTTCAATTCAATTTGTAAATGATGCTTGAGGGTTTTAACGAAATTAAATTTAATTTTAACAAGTTATAAAAAAGAAATATTCGCCTAAGTCGAAGCCTTGATACCCCTTACCAAGAATAAGCATAATATCAATTGGGTGTATAACTTATAATTGTGGGATTTTTGAGGCAAAGAACGAATTAAGCCAATGTATTCTAGTGAGAGAGTTATGCAGTAACTCAACTATTAGACGGGCGCAGTAAAAATTCCTAATCACTTTTATCGAAATAGTTAAGAAAAGGCCTTGCAGCATGTGGTCGAGACTTGTTATGGTGATATTTTACGGCTTCATGTCTGGTTGCATATTTCGGGCGTTTTTCTTCTTCTTTTCAAAAGAATCCTGTTTAGACGACAACACAATTTAAAAAAATGTCTTAACAAAATTTATATTTATTATATTTAAGAATCTTACATTAACTACACAATGTAGACAATTGAATCTTGAACTGATTTACATGTTTTTTTTATAATTTGTAAGTAATTTTAATTAACATTAAACGAAGAAGGTAACATTTTACACAGATTTTTTACATAATATGAACATATTTTACATCATGTCATGTACTACAAGAATGTTAAATTTTACACAAATTTTTTTAACATATTATGTTCATATCATGTCATTTTATGGTACAATATAGGTAAATAATTAATTTATTTAAGGAAAACCGAAATTTGTTTAATACAAAATTTACATTGTTTACTTTTAGTAAACAGTTAAGTTTTAACGTAGATCAACAACTTTTTTAATTTTTGAATGTTTTACTGCCGTATTCATAAAAAATAAAATTGATTTCAAACGTATTTTAAAACAAAATTTCCATACAAATTTTTCTTAAAACAGATTTCATATCCATTTTAGTTTTTTGTGAATACGGCAGTTAATATTTAATATAAAACTTAAAGAATCTTAATTTTGTGTATTTCATAAATTAAAGGAAAATTCTACATAATGTCAACAATGACATTTCTACATTTTTAAAATTGTCGGGTCTGTTCTGAAAATCACGTGATTTGAAAACACGTGCTTTTAAAATCACGGCGTGTGTTTTGTGGGGTTCTGCAAATCATTCGGTTTTTGGGTTTCTCGGTGTGCTTTCGGCAATTGAAATCCACACCGAAACACAAAAAAACGAATCACCAAAATATCACACGTGTAATTTTAAAACGCACATGTGATTTGAAACTATGTACGTGATTTGTATTGAAGTGATTTTCAGAACACGCCTCTGTGTTTTATTAAATTTTAAGCAATCTATCTATGAAAGTTTCCTAAATTTTAAGTTTTTCTCGAATAAAACGGAAATATCCGTTTTAATTTTTCGATTGTTTTACACTTTTTTGTTTTACAATTTTTTTTCTTTATTGATTTATAATGCCCTTTGAAGTCTTTGTTTTCGAAATCAATTGTACTTTAATAAAATTAATTCCTTTTTTTAATTTTTTTTTTTTTGTTATTTCTCACTTAACATTTTTTCCCCGCTCCTTTTTTCCTCTCAAATTTCTTTTGCATACATTCCTTTTTGTATAATACAAACATAAATTACATTTGTATGTAAAATTTAGGTAAACAATTGATTTATGAAAAGGAAATTGAACTTTGTATACACATTGTTACCTAAAAAGCTTTACTGCCTGTTCAACGATTTCGAACGTTAACGTTCGCATAGAAAATTAGGCTGACTTCCAAAACGTCAATTGCTTTGTATAAGAACAGAGTATAATGTTCCATAACGCCGCAGTACAAAATAAATACAATGCAAACCCTTTCAAAACATCACTGTTTAGTATTAGTAACGCAGCAAAAAAGTAATCAGGGCATCGGTTTCAAAATTGACATTTTAAGTGACATTTAACATTTAATTCGCAAACAATACATGTTTATTTTTAATATTGTACTTTGCATCACTTACATTTCAAAACTTTTAAATAAGCAAAACACATAGTTGCATTGTTTCGGTACTCTGTACATGTACATGGTCAAAATACAGTAGTAAAACTGTATACAAACTTTGTATTAGAAGTCAGCCTTACATTTAAAACAAAAGCAAAATTTCAAAATTTGTTTTTGTTTTATATGTAATTTTCTATGCGAACGATAACGTTCAAAATCGTTCAACATGCAGTTATTAATTTGCCCTTTAATACAAAATTTACATTGTTTACATTAAGTTAACAATTTAATTTTAAGAGTAGATACATTTTTTTAATATTTTAATGTTTAATAATCGAAAACATTTAGAATCATTCCTGTTGTAAAATCTTATGGAAATTTTACATACTAGCATATTATACAATATGTCAACAATGACAATAACACAAAATTAAAACTTTTTTTTTTATATTATTAAATTAGAAACAATTTGCTTTTGAAATTTCCTAAAACTTAAATAAAACTGAAATTCCTACCTTAATTTTTCATTTGTTTTACTCTTTTTTCTTTATTGACTTTGAATTTCCTTTTTACATAATAATTAATTTACATCATGCCATTTTTATGTACTCTATAGGTAAACAATTGATTTCTGAAAAGAAATTAAAATGTGTATACAAATTGTTACTTGTAATAGCGTTTAATCTCCTTTTAATACAAAATTTACATTATTTACTTCAAGTAAAGAATTAAAAAGTAACCGAAGAGAAACAATTTTGTAAATTTTTTTTAAATATTTCTTTTGTAATTTTCATAATGTAAATGAAAGCTTTACATACTAGCATTTTTTACATCATGTCAACAATATTATTTACACAAAATTATAATTGTTCTGTTATTAAATTTTAAGCAGTTTTTTTTTTTTTTTTTTTTTTTTTTTTTTTTTTTTATAAGTATACTAATGGCCTGTTCAACGATCTCGATGGCAAATCGAGGCGAGCGCCACCCATTCGCTCAATTTCGAATGAGATTGGGTTCAACTATTTCGATCGCTTGCTCTTACTAGTGTCAATATTTTTTCTTACGTATTAAAAAATATAGTATTACCATAGAAGATATTTCTATAATTTTTTGCGTACTGTTTAAAAGTATCACAAATAATACTAATTTGCTTGATAACAAATACAACTGTGTTTGAAATTTTATCAGCTTTTGCTGTTTTCCGCAATTTTTGTTTTTGTCATACATTTTAAATCTGCCCATGTAAATTTAAATATTATTTCAAAATCAATTCAAGCCCTTGGGTTTTTCTGTCTTAAAATATAATGTGGTTTACCATCTTCTGCTCTGCAATAGAACGCGTAGGTGGCCCAATGGCGTTTAGTGTTTGGCTTCTACTTTTCTATTGCTCGTCCATTGAAAATTTATTTGCTCCAAGCACAGGGGCACCTCTCGCCAACTCAAGATTTTCGTCCATGTATTCGACTAATGTAAGCAGTTGTTGTATTGTTATTTTTAGACCCACACCACAATTGTGGAGAGGGTATTATGCATTTGTGCTGTGTAACAATCTAAAATATGGGTCCTATATCTACTTTAAAGTATACCGATCGACTCAGAATCATTCTAAGTCGATCCCAAGATGTCCGTCCAACTGGCAGGCTGGCTGCCTGTCCATGTAACTTTGTGCGCAAAGTAAACGTCGCAATTTTGGAGATCATTTGATTAAATTTGGCACAAACGTTCAAATTGGCACAGGGGCCGAGCTTATTGGAATTGGGCCGAATCGGTACATAATTTTACTTAGCCCCCATACAAGATTCTTTCCGGATAGGGTTTTTGTTCCGATAGATGATCTTATTATGTTGGTATTAAGATTAAATTTTGTCCAAACTAATTTATTGCAATTAAAATCGTCTTATTTTTATTTTTTTGAACAAAAATAACAGTTATTGTTTGATTTTTATTTTTTTGAACAAAAATAACAGTTATATTTGGATTTTTATTTTTTTGAACAAAAATAACAGATATTTTTTTATTTTTATTTTTTCGATCAAAAATAACAGTTATTTAATGATTTTTATTTTTTTGAACAATAATAATAGTTTTTTTTTTGATTTTTATTTTTTTCCATCAAAAATAAGAGTTATTTTATGATTTTTATTTTTTCGAGCAAAAATAAAAGTTATTGTTTAAAGAAATGTACGTGTATTTACATACAAATTGGCGAAAATTACTTTTACTATAGCTAATATGTCACAACAAAATATTGTCCTGCTAGGTCCAAAATAATCCATATAAGCCCCCATCCTAAAATCCAGGGACCGTAACAGTTATTCCTTTTTTTCATAAAAGTCAGATGATAACAGCATTTTTTTATTTTTATTTTTTTGAACAAAAATAACAGTTATTTTTTGAACAAAAATAACAGTTATTTTTTTATTTTTTCGATCAAAAATAAAAGTTATTTAATGATTTTTATATTTTTTAACAATAATAATAGTTTTTTTTTTTTGATTTTTATTTTTTTCCATCAAAAATAAGAGTTATTTTATGATTTTTATTTTTTCGAGCAAAAATAAAAGTTATTGTTTAAAGAAATGTACGTGTTATAATTATTAAGTTGACCCTAATTATTTATATTAATGCGCATAAGATATCCCGACGATAATACACATTTAAATAAATATTTAAAGACAACTCAATAATTATAACACGTGCATTTCTTTAAAGAATGACTTTTATTTTTGCCCGAAAAAAATAAAAATCAAAAAATATCTGTTATTTTTGTTCAAAAAAATAAAAATCCAAAAATAACTGTTATTTTTGTTCAAAAAAATAAAAATCAAACAATAACTGTTATTTTTGTTCAAAAAAATAAAAATCCAAAAATAACGGTTATTTTTGTTCAAAAAAATAAAAATCAAACAATAACTGTTATTTTTGTTCAAAAAAATAAAAATCAAAAAATAACTGTTATTTATGTCCAAACAAATATAAATCAAAAAATAACTGTAATATTTGATCGAAAAAATAAAAATCATAATATTTGATCATAGAAAAGTTCATAAGAATCAATATGGTATACTTGAATCAGTTTGCCAGTATTTACTTCTATATGCTTTTTTTTTTTTTAAATTTCAAAATAACTGTTATTTTCGGTCCCTGCTCAAATCTCATATATTGAGATGAAGATATCTAAATAATATTCGGCACAAAGAACTTTTAAATGAATCATAACCTCATAACATAATTTTGTTCAGGATTGTCCATAATTGCCCATGGGTCCCAAATAGGGTACACTCTCAAAAATGGTCTGGATTGTCGACTATACTTTATTACTTGTTTAAACTATAATTTTTCGTTTAAACAATCAATAAAATATTTTTATTTTATATATGTCCATTTGTTCTCCAGTTTTGTTTATTATTTATTTAAATTACTCTTAAAAATGTCTTGTTTTTTAAACTTCAACGATTCGATAAAAACAACAAGTGATTGGTTTTGAAATTTCTGTTCGTAATCTTGGCAATACCTTCGATATTGAAAAACCGCTTCTAGTATGAAAGTACTTACGTTTTCTTTTGAGTGGTCTTTCGTACGAATGTTCGTATAGAATAGAACTAATTGAACCCAAATCAGTTTTCAATCGCCTAGAATGCGATCGAAGTCGTTTTTTCGAAATCGTTGAATAGGCCATTAGTCTTAAAATTACTCTCGAATAAAACTGAAATTCCTACTTTTATTTTTCGATTATTTACCTCAACTTACTATATTTTCTTTATTGATTTGCAAATCCCTTTCAAATCTTTGTTTTGGAAATCAATTGTACTTTACTAAAATTAATTCCATTTTTGGGTTATTTCTAACTTTACATTGTTTTTGCACCCCTTTTTCCTCTCGCATTTCCTTTTCATACATTCCTTTTTAATACCATACAATATTTTAAAAATAAAATAGAAAAACATAGAAAACCGTTCAAAAATAACAAAGAAATAAAAATAGAACAAACAATTGAAAATAGAAATAAAAGAATAATAATAAAAACGAAAGCAGAGGCAAAAACAAATCTAATTGAAAACCAAACGGAAAAACTTTTTCAATTAAAATGCAAACACAAGTGTGAAAATGCCGCAATAGACCAACCAACAAGAAAAATAAAAACAAACACAAGCAAAATAAATGTGCCAGTCTTTTAGGAGGAGTAGATACCAGAATTAGAGTGTGTGTGTGAGTTAGCAGGACTTCGTTAAAAATGTGAATTGAAGAGTATTTATAGGAAATCCTATTTACCGAGAGTGAGAAAAAGATAATTTAAAACTTAATAGAACACATAAATATAGAGATATGGGGTACATCAAAAGCGTAAATGCATACAGACGCACAAACACACATACACAGTTAAAAACAGTTGAAAACTGAAAAATATGCCCAGCGGTTCGTAGAGAGAAAAACCTTCTACTAAGTTCTAATAATACTTGGCTGTCTTCTAACTAGATTAAATTTCATTAGCACGGCGTTCTTTGCAATGCAAATTGAGATCATTCATTTTAAACACTCAAAGTAATCTATAATATAATTAGTTACAAATATGATGATTCTCTGTTATCTGAAATGTAATTTTAATATTTTAATTTTATTTTAGTATTTAAATAAAAGCAAAAAGACCGTTTCTCGTTGCTATGTACTGTCTCTTAGGTAGTAAATATCCTTCTTTTTTTTTTTTTTTTTTTTTTTTTTTTGTTAGGACCACCACACAGAGGAACACCCTTACTAATGCATTGCATTGTGTTGGAACTAGGAAAATAGGTTATGAAAAGGAGGATAGACGGAGTAGTGCTTTTGAACATTCGACTTGAACTTATTCATGTTGAAAGTGAGAGAGAAGAATTTAGCAGAAAGGTTATTTCACATACGAACAGACCGGCCAAAAAATGAATTTTCCTTGTAATGGGTGTACGCTGCACCGGCCCATCGACCACATAAGGATGGGCTCTTGAGGAAAAATGTGTATTACGAACAAAAGTACGGGTTTCGGATATCAGATCCCTAATTTTATCAGAACACATCCCATATTAGTAACGATAAAAAAGGCAAATACAACCCACATTGCGACGGTGCTCAAGGAAGTCAATAGAATTGGATACCCTACTGTCACCAATGAGAGCCCTCACCCTCTCCAGCACGCGGTCGTGAATCTTAAAAATAGACTTTAAAACATCGGCCCACATATGAGAGTTGTATTCCACACGCGGTTGGATATAGGTAGTATAAATAGTAAGGAGATCAGATGGAGTGAAGCATATCTTTCACCATTTAAAAAAACCGAGGTACTTGAATGCTTCTTTCGACACCTTGAATATATGTTTTGTCCATCGGAAATCACATTTTTTCTCCATGCCTAGAACATCAAGATATTCTGATTCCTCAATAATTATACCACCCAAATATATAGATCCGTCGTACGTTAATGCTTCATCATCCAAAATTGGATGCTTCGGGCATTCAAATCTACCCTATTCGCACGACCTAATTCCGAGATTATGTCAAGGTCGCGGCCAAGCGTATCAATAATGTTCTTCTTCATAGCACCAACATCGGATACGCTTGGTCTATAATCAAATGATTACAAATGGCAAAGGTTGCTGTCATCTGCAATAGAGTAGATACACTGATACAAAAGCCGTGTATTTTGACATCAGTAATATGCCAAGTGTTTTCGTTTTTGACCGCATGACACTTTACATCACTGTGATGTCAGCCTTAACATCATTCGGCCAAATTTTCATCAGGGTCAAAAATTTATATTCTGTCATCAATGGGATGACACATTGGCATCTCAGAAATGACGAAACGGAGTCGGTTTTATAAAGCATGTCATCAGTGCGATGACGAACTATTATCAAATTGAGTCATTGCAATTGACCTTTAGTCAAATTGAGAGAATATCATTATGTACTTACCCGTTAGTCATGTTTGTTTCACTTTTGTTGTATTCCGCCCTTTGTTAACTCTCAATTATAAGACAACAGCAGCATGCCCGAAATGGCTTTCGAAATAATTCTACTTTAAAAATTTGATGTATTTAAATAAAAAATTAAAAAAAAATGGAATATGGGAATTTTTTCTTCTAATTAAGCATGAAAATAATGTAAATAATATATTATGACATGATATATTATGTTAGCGCACTGATGACAGTTTGTCATTGCACTGATGACAGTTTGTCATCACACTGATGACATGATATATTATTTCATCGCACGGATGACAGTTTGTCATCGCACTGATGACAGTTTGTATGTACTGATGTCAAAATACATCAGCGTTATGACGCCTTTTCTATCAGTGTACACAAATTGTGGCGTTGAATTGGTGTCAATGTAGTCATAGCGTAGATGACGTATAAAATATGGAAAAATTTTAGGATGACGTTCGACATTGGATTGATGTCACTTTTTGCCTCACTGATGCCATTTGTAATAACATTGATGTCACAATTCTGATAATAAGGGTATCATCAATATGAAGATGCCTTTTTCTATGAGTGTAGGGTTGGAAGTTCGATGTAGGAGGTCATTTAGAAAAACACCAAATAGAGTAGGAGAAAAAACGGAGCTTTGCGGCGCCCTTGGACTTCTTTACATTTGTCATATCATGTATTCATGTTTTTTTTATATTATTACACTATAACGGAATTCCAATCCAAAAAAAACACTCATGAAATAAAATGTCACATTTTGTGAGCGATTCTATAACATCCTCCCCAGGGTTAGTTACACCTGGTACACTGTAGACAGTCAATTTCTCCGTACACTGTGTGTACGTAGAAGTTGTGGCTGCCAAGCACTCGGAAGCTTCTGAAGCACTGTAGAAAAATTCTGTACAGTAACGATTATCTATTTTTAAGAGTACTTGTATGCCGGTTTGAGGAATTGTAAATTACTTGAAATTTTTACTTACAACTCTAAATTACCTAACAACATCTATGGTTCGAAAGAATCCTTCAGAACTGTGGGGTCTTCTGGTATAACTACGTTTCAAACTCTGTACACATTTTTTTTAGCTTTAGTATTGAAATTAAATGTAGGTTAGAAATTGTGATGAAGTAGTATAAAATGTTTAACCAGCTTCCGGTCAGTGGTTAAAAGGAAATAAATTGTTGTTTAAGATATAAAAAAAAAACAGGGAAAAAAACACAACTTAAATAAAATTAAAAGTGTACAGAGCTATAAATGCAGAAAAATTATATCATATTTGCGGAAAAATAAATTGTATTACGCAAAGGGATAAAGATATCAAAAAAAAAAAATAGTTATGTGTTATTATAACTATGTACCTGTTAAGACATGGGAGGAAATTAACACTTTGCACAGTGGGAATGTAGCGAAATTTTTTGGAAACTATGACCTGTTTAAATTTGTGAAGATTCAATAAAATCAGTATTTAGGCTTTTAGGTTCTAGGCTAAAGAAAATATTAATACTAATAATTTAATAGACCAATGTTGATCTAACTACGAGTTAGTGTTTCAATACATTCCAATTTGTTTCTTTGTTTAAAGTGTTTGAAAATGTTAAATAAAAGTTCTTCTTAATCTTATTTTTATTATAAATGTGTTTCCATTTCGTTTCTAAAGATATTTTACAAAATTTATTGGGGTTTTCGCAATATTATGATAAAAAATATCGGTACATTAATTATTATATTCACTATTTTGCTACAAAAGCTATTGATTTAATGACAAATAATTATTGCTTAATTAAAATCCATTTCACTCTTCAGTAAATTTTATTGAATATTATTGCGTTTTACCTATTTTTAAAAAAATAATATGCTTTACTTTATTGATTCCAGTTCATAAATATTCTTAAATTTTCTGTTTCACAAAATCCCAATTCGTCTCAAAAAAAATTTACCTTATTTCGTGGGATTTTGTTCATAGTAGTATGAAAAAATTTAGATTCCTTTATAATTTAAACAGTTTTAATGGAAATAAATCTATATTTATTGGTAAACTTTGTAGTGCTTCTTAAAATTCCATATCGTTCCTTATAAACTTTTTGTATATTGTTGTGTTGTGTGAGTTGCAAAACAGAAAATTATGACTAGAGTTTATTCACTGACTTTTTTGTTATTATTTTTGAAATTTTCGATTTTTTCGTTTAGTTCCTAAGAAATTTTTCAGAGTTTAACAAATAGATCAATCAAAATTGTAACTTTTTACAGTTTTTCCATAAAGAAACTAAATTAAAAAAAAAAAAAATATATATACTGCCAGGCCCACAATGTCGACAAGAACATTTCTTTCGCATTTTTATATTGAAAACAATAATAACAAATTTAAATTTGTTTTTGTTTTCAATATAAATATAAGAAAGAAATGTTCTTGTCGACATAGTGGGCCAGGCCCATAATGTTTCACACGTTTACAAATCGTCTCCCTTTAAAATTACAGTATACCGTTTTGATTATTAATTTTTATAAACAGTTTACAATTTGATATTAATAATAACTATTTGATAATAGATTCAAAGCGTTTCGCTAAATTCCTTTTTGTTTCTCTACAGTTTTTGTGATACTTTATTCTGTCCTGTACATTTTCTTTATTATTTCTCAATTTCAAAATGGGCAAAATTATTTATTATTTAATTAAAATCTTATAAAATTTGTATCTGTTTTATACAGAAATATATTTTTTATTGTTTCAAAGAACTATCCCAGTAAAAAGCTTTTGTGTTTTTTGAAGCACTTAAGATAAAAAGCGCATAATCGAGCGCTTCAATAAGAGAGCTCTTATACAGTAGTAAATGATAACGAATATAATATACAAAAAGCTGTTATTTTAGTGCTGAAAACGAAGAAGGGTTTAAAGCGAAAAAAAATTAATATTTATTATGGTTTACGCAAATGTTTGAAAAAAGGTATTTAAAGCAGAAAAAGCAAAACATTAATGAATATGTTAATATAGTTAATCATTAAAAAGGCACTTTAGGAGTGCTTTGTTTGCATGTTTTATTATGTTAAAAGAAGCGCTTATTGTCAGCAGAAAATAGTCCTCCAAACCGGGAACACTCCATACAAAAATGAGGCATCCCATCAGCAGGTTTGAAGCGATTTGAGGTATGAATTCATACATAAAACCTGCTCCTTTTGGAGCACATTTTTTAATGGGATGTTTTGTTTCCTTTTAACTATTTGTGCCATTTTGTTGTATTTTATATAATTTTTAGATTTTTTTCATAGTTTTATCTATATTTTTAAACTTAATTTTTATTGTTTAAATATAAATAATAACATTTATGGGTAAACTTTAACTGCCGTATTCATAAAAAACTAAAATGGATATGAAATCTGTTTTAAGAAAAATTTGTATGGAAATTTTGTTTTAAAATACGTTTGAAATCTATTTTATTTTTTATGAATACGGCAGTAAGTATTTTACTTTATTCCAATTTGTTCCTTGTTGTAAAATAATAACACTGTATTGTCTTTATTTTATATTTTTTTGATTACTTGTAATATTATTTTAAAAGAAATAATTTTTATGATCTTGGTTTATTGTTCCACAATATTCCATTTTGTTCCACTCAAATTTTTCATATTTTAAAGCATTTTAAATTTTAGGGTTTTATTTACTTTTTCGTTATTTTTAAGAACTTTTAAAGAAACTGTATTTTAACTATTTTTAGGAATTTCAATAAATTACATATTGTTCTTTTGTTATAAAATAGCATTTTATTATTTACGTTTAACAATATTTATTAAATATTTTAATAACTTTCTTATAGTTTTAAAATATTTATTAAATGTTTCACTAGATTCCATTTCGTTCTATCAGCCATGTCACAGAGTACAATTCCGTTCGGAACCGAAGAAAACATATTTGTTTAATGATGTAAAATTTATTTTGATGTTTTTTTGGCCTCTAAGATACAGAAAACTCCCATTCCGTTCATGAAAACAAAAATGATTTCATTCCGGAAAGTTTTTTCGTAATTTTCTGAAGCACCAAAATACGGAATGAATTCCGTTTCCGAACGGAATTGTACTCTGTGACATGGCTGTATAAATGAAAATTTCTCATTCAAAAAAATCTGTTTCGTCCTTATATTTTCTTAAATTTCTGGGTTTCACCTAATATCAGTTTGTTTCTTTCAAACAAAATGACATTTTAGCATATCGATGTCTTACTTTCTCAACCTCGTAACTTAAAAAAATACGGTTTTGACTTATTCATACCAAACGATTGCTATTTTTGTGTTCTATTACTGCAGCAACTTATTATTTCAATACTTTGTCTCAATTCTGTAAATATTAATAAATTATTAAAATAATAAGTTGTTGCAGTAATAGAACACAAAAATAGCAATAGTTTGATATGAAAAAGTCAAAACCGTATTTTTTTAAGTTACGAGGTTGAGAAAATAAGGCATCGATATATATCTTGATTTTTTAAACAGATCTTGTTAATTTTCTTACAAAGAAATATTTTTGAGAACATTTATTAAATATCTCACTAGACTTCATTTTATTTCTTTGTCCCAAATTGTTACTATTTTCTAAATATTCTCTAAAATTTATTAAAATCTCTTTCTCCTGGCATTCTTTTCTTAATTATGCATGAATTATCAAAACAGAAAACATGAACTACAAAAACTAAAAAGCTAAAGTTTTCCATTTAAAATAAAATAAAACTTTAAATCTTTCTAAAACATGTATTTATTTTTTCATTCAAAATTTAATCCTTTTAAACAAAATATGTATATAAAAACAACTAAACTACTATTTAAGTATTTGTACATATCCGTTTTAAGTATCCTGCAACAACAAATACAACAACAATAATAAAAATATAACACTTATACCCATTCAGCTTACGAAAGTTTAAAGTAACTGGTACTTGAAAACGCTGTAAGTACAAAGTGGTTGTAAACTTTACTTACATTTTGTGTTGCTCGTACAAAAACAAAATGGAAAATGAGCTGAGCAGATAAAAATCTAAATTACTTTTGTTGTTCAACAATAATTCTATATTTGTAGGGAAATATATGCAATAAGAAAAAATAATTCAACTCAAATACTGGTAAACGCATAAAAGGAGCTACGGGTACGTAGTATGAACAACGTATAAGTTGAATTTAACAAATTAAGAGAGAGTCATAAACACTGAGAGAAAATTTTGAAAAACTTTGAAGAAAAAAAGGATCGTAGGAAAATGTTGAAATTTTTGAAATACAAAACACTTATGGCTTTACTTTTCTAAGGAACAATGGTGCCTTATATATCTGTCAAAATTTGGTCATGTAACACACACCCCTACAACATTTTTCTTTATTTAAACGGAACATCGAAATCAAGTGAAATTGAAATCGATGGGGAATTTTAATTAATTTTTTTTTAAATGGCTGTAGTTTTCCTGATTTTAAGAATAGTTCTGATAAAGATAAATGGTACTCCGAGTAAAAAGTATATAAAGCAAAGTATTTTTATAAACTTTTAAAAGTTTGTTCGATTGCAGTTGCATTCGGCTCATTGGAAGAAAGTCGGACCTTGTAGGCTTTTATAGTCTTTTCACACTTGTCAACATCTAACATCTACCATCAATTTGCGAAGATGATAAAATTGTCCCATAAGAAATACATAAAGCTTTAAATCAACATATTTACAAGATATTCCTATCTCATTGTCAAGTTATAATACTATTAAATAAAATGAATTCCAAATACATTTTTATGTTTTCTTTTAAAATGTTGGCAATTTTTAAAAAAAAAATATTTAAAAATAATATTTTTTCCAGAAATGGTGACATTTTTTATTGATAAAAGATGTTAAATGTTTCAAGTGTGAACGCATATTTTACTTGCATACATTCCTCTGAAATGTAGGCAAGGCCTCCCTATTAAAATAAATAATTAAGCAGTGCCTCAACACTCGCTTTTAAAATCCTCGGTATACATCTAGAACGGCGTTTGTCGTGGAAATGGCATATAGAAGCAAAATTAACTCAAATGAAACTAAAAGCAATTCAAATTAATTGGCTCATTGGAAGAAACTCTGTTCTTAGTCTCGATTGCTAACTTCTACCACAGATTACACACAGATATGTAAAAAGTGACGTGTGAAAAAGACCCAAATCAGTTGCGAGGGCAGCTTTCGAAGAAAGAGACAAGAAGCATTTTTTGGTAGTAAAGTGGCAATGTGTAAAAACAGGCCGCTACAATTAACACAAATTGCACATTTAACAAAAACATTGGTTCAACAAACGGGTTATTTAGCTCCAAAAGAAAGTATTTATTGTTTTATAATGTTATTTACTTAATTAAATATTATTTACTAGTGTTGCGGTAAACTTAAAAGTTAATTTTTACAACAGTTTTGCAAATAAATCTTGACTAAATAAATTTGTGTTCATTTATTGCGGCGTAAAGATGGTTCCGTCTCGTGACATATCTATGTGTAATCTGTGCTTCTACTTTACAACTCTATCTTAAAGCCAATCTTTTGCTACGGTATTCAGGTATGGGGCAATGCCCCAGCCTCTAATATCGAAAAAATTCAAAGGCGCCAATATAAACTTCTTCGAATAATCACAGCTGCTCCCTGGTATGTTAAAATCTCAAATATTCACAAGGATCTCAATGTACCATTTGGTAAAACTATGATGACGAAATATGCAGTAAAATATATAAAAAGGCTGAACATGCACCCAAATCCAATAGCTCGAAATATTTTAAATTTTGGCGGCCACACTCGCTTTAGAAGAAGAGACACTGAAGCACTCACCCAATCAGATGAGCGATAAACACCTACATATGTGAACAGAAACCGTGATGACCAAATCTTTTTTGTCTGACACTGGCAGGACATAAAGCAAATATTAGGATTAGATTTGATTAATTATTGTTAGTTCATATTTAATATATGAAGATTCAATAAATAAATACTGAGAAAAAAAAATGTCAAAAAAATTATATCAGGGTAATTCCATGTCAAATCGACCAAGAGTGGGACCCGACCCCTTTCGATTTGAATAAAATTTGGTGAGAAGGTTCCTTTCATCCTCTTAGGAACATATATCAACGAAAAAAAATGTTTAATTTGTTTTGCAAAAGTTATTTCATATTCAAAATGTCGTAATTTCGCCGAATTAGCCGAATGTGTTGAGTTTATTTTTTCAATATCTCAAAAACTACAAACGATGATGATTTGTATGTCATTTTAAAGAGAATACTTGGGGCTACAAACAATATGTTAAAAAAATTTTTTATTTTTTTTTTTAAATGCAAAATATAAAATTTTAAAAATGGCCTAAATCAAAAACCTAGTTTTTTATTTGGCTGATTTTTTTATATAATTTTTAAAGAACAGTTTGAGGTATTTATTATATAAAAAAATCAGACAAATAAAAAATTAAGTTTTTGATTTTGGCCATTTTTAAAATTTAATATTTTGCAGATATTACATACATATATTACATATATTGTTTATAGCCCCAAGTATTGTCTTAAAAATTACATACAAATTATCTTCGTATGTGCAGTAGTTTTTGAGATATTGGAAAAATAAACTCAACACATTCGGCGATATTATGACATTTTGAATATAAAATAACTTTTGCAAAAAAAAATTTTAATTTTCGTTGATATATGTTCCTTACAGGATGAAAGGAACATATATCATATATCTCACTAAATTTTAATGGAAATCTAATTGAGTAAAAGAGAATACGGCTACAAAATTTTAAAAGCAGTCGGTAAATGTTCATTTTCTAATACCATGTTCACACGGACAGCAATATTCATGTTTCGCTCCCCCATTTCTGTTTCGCACCCCGAACATGATAAAAACAACATGTTTTGCCACACAACATTTTGTTCGTTTCATTTTGATACAGGCTGCGAAACAGGAAAAATTTACTATCATCTCCAATTTTGATAGCAATTATCGTAAGTTTATCTGAACTAGCTCTCAAAAAAAAATTAAAACAAAAAATAAAAACAAAATGAAAATTCATGTTTAATTAAATAAAGTGATAATTATTAAATAATAATATTAATAAAAGTATTAAATAATATATTTTTAATTTTTACTTCCACTTTAATCTATTTAAAATAGAATCACACTAACAACTCAAAAAAAATGTCAAAATTAAAGAATGAATCGTATGAACAGAATGTTTGGCAATCTAGTTTCAGAGAGCGAAACAAGTGGTTTCTGGCCTGGCTATGATGAACGGAGAACCAAATCTCTACTTAGGTTCAATAGGGACCAAATCAGGACTGTGGTGTCGGTGATGACTGGACACTGGCCTGTTGGGACTCATGCTAGGAGAATGGGTCTGGAATTCAATGACTACTGCAGAAGTTGTCATAATGAGGAGGAAGAGGAGACTGTGCTTCACTTTCTCTGTCAATGCCCTGGGCTACGGAGCATCAGGGAAAAATACCTGGGAGAGCCGGTGTTTTCCTGCTTGAAGGATCTATCTAAAATAGAACTAAGATTGCTTCTTCTCTCCATTAGGAAGACGAATTGGCTCAACTCTGCAGTGACGCCATCTGAGTAACTGCTCTTGGGATGGGCATTAGAGCTGGGTATCACTAACGGACCATCTCTTGATGGCTGCCCATAGAACCTAAACTAACCTAACTGTAACCATCAGCTTTCTTGTTATTAACTCAGCTGTTTAATAGCTTTACTTGGATTTTACTTATACCATCCGTGCTTACAACAGACTTTTTCTTTCTTTACACGGAGAGAATTTCATAATATTTTGATTTTACAAAGTCGAAATACATTGTACATATTACCATGTAAACTAGCCTCAAGGGCTTGAACTTCCTTGCCCTACTAATTACTAATTTGAAAATTTCTTCCAGTGTATTCAAAATAAATTGTATAACAAAACGCCCATTTAGAAAAAATATTCAGCTACACCCTATAATTTGAAATTGTTACTATTATCGTTCCTTATTTTATTGCAGTTTAGTCTATATTTCTGTTATTTTTAGTTTGTGTATATTTAAAAATCATTTAGTATAGACTTTCATTTCAATTACTTCCTCCATTAGTTTTTTAAGTCTTTTTTTTAAAGGGTTCGAAATCATAGTACTCTGCTTTGCATGTGGATTTGTTTAAATTAAATACTTTCTGTTCTTTTTTTGCTATTGTTTTAAATAACGACCACCAATCAGTTTTTTTTTTTTTTTTTTTTTTTTTTTTGTATTCTCCATTTTGTTATAAATGTTGGATTTGTTGTATTGTGGTTTTTAATTTAGTTTTTATGTTCTCGGTTTTTTTTTTATAAAATTTGATTAGTTTTATGTTTGAAAAGAAGATTTCAACTGAAGTTAAGATTTTAATTAATTTTCTTACGTTTTAATTTAGAAGAAATGTTGTTATGAATTATTTTTTTTGTTTTTGTTTGCATTTCACTTGGTCAAAAAGTTTATTTTATAAATTAAAACTACGCGAAATTGTAAATGAGTAATGCCAGGCGAAACACAAACAAATTTAAAATTAAAATTGGAATTAGTTTTTTGGAAATGGAATTTTTAATGACAGAAGAATTATAATGATTTCAGGAAAATGCGGTATTATAATATTTTTTTAAATTGGTAAAAGAAAATGGTAATTAAAAACTTTTTCTGAAGGGAATTGTAAAGAAAAAATAAATAGATTTGATTTTAAATCTTCCTCAAACTGTAGTGAGTTGACATTGTATTTTTTGACATTATTTTTTTTTTTTTTGGATTTTTCCTAAAAAACCAAAGTTTTTGGCTGACTATTTAAGTCATATTGCCAGGGTATCCCACGAAATTTTGGAGTCTCAACCGCAAGTCCTCGTTCGACCTAAACCTTCGTATGAGAAGGCGAGAGCTTCCAGAATCCCCTCCAGAGTATTTTTTGGTCTCCACCAGTAAACGTCTCAGTTTTATAGGGTTCTCCACCAGTCACATCGAGTTATAAATGGTTCTTCACCAGACAAACATGTTAAAAAAGTTTAAGGTTAAAAACGATTGCACCAAGTCAATGCTGACACCCGCAAAAACTGTAACTCGGTAAAGTTATACGACGCCAAGCCATAAACCAATGCGAGGTGACAACGCAAAACGCACGAAAAGTAGACAAACAAGAACGATCTGCTTGTCCTTAAAAAATAACGACAACGAACGCGAGCTGCTTCCCCACTCAGAGCAGTTTTACGAGTGATTTTTTGACATAAGCGAGATTTTGTTTGCATAACAAAAACAGCTGACAAAAAGTGTTTTTGTTTAACACATACCTACACATAAAGAATTAGGCATTTAAAAAATTGCATTACCTTTTATTTACAATCAACTTCATTTGTCCATCCATATGTTGAAATGAGTTTTCCGAAGACCTGAGAACTGATGCGAACAAGGTAGTTTTATAGTTGTGTTACAACCATTCTGTTTGAGAATGTGGGTTAGTGCCAGAGTTGCCAAGTTAGGGGTTTTCACCCTAAATTTAGGGTTTTCTTTTGCGTTTAGGGTCAGTTTAAGGGGCTAAAAAGTAGTTAGGGGGAAATTTAGTATGTAAAAGTTGTATTTGGGGATATTTTAGGGTTGATATCATGATGAAATAAACAGGTGGCATTACTACGCCAGATGACGATTTTAGCTCTTGCATTGTTTATCCTTTCCTTTGTCAAAGTTTTGTTTATGTTTACAAAAAGACCACGTTTTGTGTTGTGACTAGTGTATTTTATTAATGTTTTAGATAATTTTAATTAAAAATAAAAAGTTATTGACAATAATGAAATAAAAATTGACTAAAAATATATATATATTATCACGTTCAGCAGCACGCTTTGATTTTTGGCATTAGCTGGGACTAATTTCTATTTTTGTTGTAATGTTGTATTTGTTGCCATTTTGATCACACCTGCATTATTTCACCATGGTTGATATTATTTTTCCAAATATTAGCTTCTGCGTTACTGGTACTACCATTGTCGAACGCAACTGTCGAGCGAGAATTCTCAATGTTTAGTATTATAAAAAATAAAATAAGAAATCAACTGGCAACTTCAACAGTTGAATGTTTATAAGCATGTATATGTTTAAATATACTAAATTATATGTTATGTATGCTTAAAAAAATATTTAAAAAATTATTCTTTTTTTTTGGGGTTTTTTTATTTTTTCTCAGTGCAAATGTAGGGGGTATTTTTTTGATTTGGGGCTATTTCTTAAAATTTACTTGGCAACACTGGTTAGTGCATTACGTGAGGTGAAAGGTATAAAAGGATAAAGCACTCTTACTTGCTTATTTGGAAAAACCCATAGTTGCATCACTAAGTACTACTAGATTTTGAGTATATTTCGTCAAAATTTAGTTAAGAAATAGAAAACAACTAAATTTTGCTCGAAATCTTGTAAGTGCAAGATTTCGTTGCAGTGTAAGCGGGCTATAACAGAACTTTTTCTATATTTATTTAAATCTCAAAATTTTCATTTCAAATAGCGCTTAATTTAGCTTTTCATAACGACTAAAGAACCTAAATATGAAAATATATGGAGTCTTAGTTGATTTGTGTTGGATCGGACAGGGCAATTTTATTTGCGCAACTTTTTGCAATTTTGTTTTTTAATTTTCCTACAATATGATATTTGCATGTCATGTATGTCCTATCTACACTGCTTTTAAACATCATATTTAAAATAACAGAGGAATTACGTGGGGACTATAAGGTAGATCTGCCTCTTTGTACATAAATACAGAGGTATAGCCGGTATGCTGACCGATATCAAGACGAATTTATGTAGATAGTGGTAGCAATACTACAACAATACAAAATCAACAGAAGCAAAAAAGGTTTTTGCATTGCATTGTTAATGTTAACGGCTTGAAATGTTAACAATTTCTAAACAAAACATTTGAAAACCAAAACAAATTGGATCGAACTTTCAAAGGCAGCAGGCCACCTGTAGTGAATTCGCCTTGACCGATATCAAATAGTATGCAGCGCTAGCAGGGTGGTCAATAAACACACCTAAAAACAAAGTAATACAAATAACGAGTAAACAATTTCCATAGGTGACAACCAACTAGATAATAAGGACTCATTTTGTTAGTGAGGCACCCTTATTACTGCCAAAGAGGAAACAACTGAAGACAACATATGCCGAATTAATAAAATGCGTGCAGCACCCAGCTCTCTTGAGAAGATATGGAGGTCCACGTAAAATCTCTGTCTCATTACGGCTGCGAGACATGAAACGCAGCCAACAAAGTACTGCAGGTTTTGCAAGCCTTTGTCAACCGCGGCTTACAAAAAGTCCTATGCACCTTCTGGCCAAACACCATCGCCAACGCTTATCTATGATTGGCCACGCACTAGGTACAATAGTCTCAGAATCTCCAAGATGATGTGACGTGATCAGCCCTGGATTGGAATCCGCATTGTATTTCAAACAAATGTTTTCTTGTTTATATAGATTTTAAAATGTTTCTTTTCAGCGCAATTCGCGAAAAAAAACTAAGCAGCGGATGAAAAGAAATGTCAAATATTAATTCTCGGAAAAAGTGAATGATAGAACGAAATGAAATAACCAAGTACCGACAGTATTGTTTCCCTTTTTATTCCCCTCTTCAAATCTTCAATAAACTCAAGAAAGCGCACAGCTAAAATTGCCCTTTCCAGCTCTTACATATGAAGAAATTTCGAATCTAGAACTTTTTAATGTACTCTCCAAATAAAGATTTAACTAATCAATATTTTCAAAAAGAGAGCACAATTTCTTAAACCTTTCTTTAATTTTTTACTTTTAACCACAGGAGGAAAAGGTTTGTCATTCCTTTTGTAATTTCAACAGTATCGATCACATTCTTCATTTTGACTAACGATGTTTGTCTGTCTTTGCGTATTTTGCAACTATTCGAGGTAACTAGATACATATGATGAAATATTGGTCTTAGGGTATATTTTATATTTAACCGCGTCCGCGTACAAATGTCGTCATAGAATGATATATGAAAAATTATCATGATGAAGAGTAAATAAAATTCACCAGAGTCGAATTTAGCCCTTTTACTAAATTATAATTCAGTTCTTCGTCGAGAAGAATAAGATCAAAACAGAAAAAAAAATTTTACTTAATGTTTCTGGAATCAAAATCTATATTTTTCCTTATGAAGACAAAATCATGAATATGTTTTTGTCAATCCTCGATAGTATAGTGGTCAGTATCCCCGCCTGTCACGCGGGAGACCGGGGTTCAATTCCCCGTCGGGGAGAAATTGTAACTTTTTACTAGGGACTATATTTTTCCAGAATCAAAATCCAATTGTTCCTTTATGAAGGCAAAATCATTAGTATGTTTCTGTCAATCCTCGATAGTATAGTGGTCAGTATTCCCGCTTGACACAGGGGAGACCAGGGTTCAATTCCCCGTCGGGGAGAAATTGTAATATTTTACTAGAGAATTCGTTTTTCCAGAATCAAAATAAAATGTTTCCTTTATGAAGACAAAATCAGAAATATGTTTTTGTCAATCCTCGATAGTATAGTGGTCAGTATCCCCGCCTGTCACGCGGGAGACCGGGGTTCAATTCCCCGTCGGGGAGAAATTGTAACTTTTTACTAGAGACTATATTTTTCCAGAATCAAAATCAAATTGTTCCTTTATGAAGGCAAAATCATTAGTATGTTTCTGTCAATCCTCGATAGTATAGTGGTCAGTATTCCCGCTTGACACAGGGGAGACCAGGGTTCAATTCCCCGTCGGGGAGAAATTGTAATATTTTACTAGAGAATTCGTTTTTCCAGAATCAAAATAAAATGTTTCCTTTATGAAGACAAAATCAGAAATATGTTTTTGTCAATCCTCGATAGTATAGTGGTCAGTATCCCCGCCTGTCACGCGGGAGACCGGGGTTCAATTCCCCGTCGGGGAGAAATTGTAACTTTTTACTAGAGACTATATTTTTCCAGAATCAAAATCAAATTGTTCCTTTATGAAGGCAAAATCATTAGTATGTTTCTGTCAATCCTCGATAGTATAGTGGTCAGCATTCCCGCTTGACACAGGGGAGACCAGGGTTCAATTCCCCGTCGGGGAGAAATTGTAATATTTTACTAGAGAATTCGTTTTTCCAGAATCAAAATAAAATGTTTCCTTTATGAAGACAAAATCAGAAATATGTTTTTGTCAATCCTCGATAGTATAGTGGTCAGTATCCCCGCCTGTCACGCGGGAGACCGGGATTCAATTCCCCGTCGGGGAGAAATTGTAACTTTTTACTAGAGACTATATTTTTCCAGAATCAAAATCAAATTGTTCCTTTATGAAGGCAAAATCATTAGTATGTTTCTGTCAATCCTCGATAGTATAGTGGTCAGTATTCCCGCTTGACACAGGGGAGACCAGGGTTTAATTCCCCGTCGGGGAGAAATTATAATTATTTACTAGAGACTTCATTTTTCCTGAAACTTAATTTAAATGTTCCTTTATGAAGACAAAATCATTAATACGTTTCTGTCAGTCCCCGAAAGTATAGAGTGGTTACCCAGCAAACAATATGAGTCCTAAAAGAGTCTTTTAGGGCTCCTTTTTATGAGCAAAACGCTCAGAAAAAAGCTCCTAAAACCCTCAGATATGAGCGTGCTTTCCTATGAAACCGTCAAAAAATTTTTTACTGAATATGAGCGCTTTAGGAATCCTAAATTTAACGATTTGTATGGAAAATTGTGAGCATTTTTGCTCACAAATCAATCATAACAACCTCTTAAAAGAGTCACAAAAGAGGGATTTCGGAGCCAAAAAAGAGTGATATAGGAGTGTTTTTTTTTTTTTCTTGAAATTAGGGTATTCATTTTTATGTAAATTTTTGCTTTTACGCTTTTAATGGAAAAGTTTTATTAATATATGTTTTGTGCATAGAAATAATAATCATTTTAAACAAATTTCGACGGACAAAACCACCTACTTTTCTTTTTACAAAGGGTTCAAATGGATAGTTTTGTCTAATGAAAAGATTTACAAGGAGAATGTTTATTCAAATATTCACACATTAAGTACACAAAAAACATTAGTGAAAAAGTTAAAAAATAAATAAAATAAATGAATAATAAGCATTTCTTCAGCGCATATACTCGTACTTATTAGGTATAAATGGACTAAATTTTATCAAAACCACAACCGAACAGCGCAAAATGATCACAATAATAACAGACAAACGCAAAATATTGAAATTATCAAGAAAAAGAAAACAAACTACCGTTGCCCCTCAGAAAACCCTCATAAATAAGAGTTTTCTAGGAGTGTGCTCCTAAATTGCTCATAAAAATTAGTCTTTTCGGAGTGCTGAATTCTACAGGCTCGGAAAACAATCAGAATTGCTCATAAATTAGGAGGGCAATCATAAAACCCTCAAGAAAAGGAATCTTTTAAGAGTCATATTTAGGAGCGCTCTGAAAATTGTTTGGTGGGTAGTACCGGTGCCTGCCACGCGGGAGACCGGGGTTCAATTAGCCGCCAGGGAAAAATTCCAATTTTTTACCAGTGTATTCATTTTTCCATAATCTAAATTACTTATTTTCTTTATAAAGACAAAATCATAAGTAATTTTTTTGTCAATCTTCGATAGTGTAGTTGTCAGTATCCCCGCCTTTCACGCGGGATACCGGATTTCAAATAGCCCTCAGGGTGAGAACAAATGATTTTGCTAATTTACTCTAAAAAAAAGTTATAAGATCTTACGGCATTGTGGTTTCTTGACAATTTAATATCTGCTTTGTACTATTTCTTGTTTTAACCAAGCAAACTTTTTACATATCTTTTATTTCTCGAATTTTATGTAGCAAATTAATTTTATTGAAAACTTAATTTTTAATATGTAATTATTGTATACAAAAATTTAATTATTTACCAGACTTATTGACTTAAAACTTCATTTAAGAAAACCCCCCTTTTATTAAAAAAATAACAATTATTACTGCAATTTTTAAACAGCAAAAAGGAAAAAACCATATTTATTTTCTATTGAAATTGAGAATTGCAACAATTTCTATGCATATATTTTGAATTGCAGCAGCTGTTAGCTCTTTTTTTAAGGTGGGATGGGCCCTTTTTGCATATTCCAGCCAACTTCCATACCCGTTTTAATGTAATTATAGAAAAATTAAATCTGTTAAATAAATTAATGTTAAATGGTAAAAAATAAACAAATACAAAATAAAGAACAAAAAAATTAAATATGTGTAATAAAATGTATTTACGTTAAATTGACAACAAAAACAATTCTCTATAAAAAACTTTTTAATCGGGTTAATGCAGTTTTTATATAAATTGTTTAATTAGCGGCATTGGTATTTTTTAATTTGAACGGTGGAAAAAATTAACATAGTAAACAAAATAAAGGAATATGTTAATGGAACAATCGCTAATAAACTGTGATGAATATTAAAGTTATTATGTTATTAAAAAACTATTAATATATTTGTAATGTCCTTATTTTACCTCACTTCATATTGGAAAACGAGCTTTAATCCTTATCTGAAAAATAAGGACTCATTTTTTTATTATCGACAAAGACACTTTTTTTATTTCTAACAGGTTAAAAGAAATTTATGTTAATTACAAAGTACTAACCCTTTAATGACAAAGCGACTGAAAGACACATTCAATAATATAAGAGGCTGAAAAACGCAGGCAGGATATGACCGATTTGTTCTAAACTTTTAAACATATAGCCTGCAAATAAGTTCTTAAATTAAATTTTTAAATTTATAATACAGAAAGTGATCATAATTTTTTTTCGTCCTCGATAGTATGGTGGTTAGTATCCCCGCCAGTCACGTGGTAGACCGGGGAAGAGACATAATTTTTCCAGAATCAAAATTGAATTTTTCCTTATGAAGACAAAATCAAAATTATGTTTCTGTCAATCCTCGATAGTATAGTGGTCAGTATCCCCGCCTGTCACGCGGGAGACCGGGGTTCAATTCCCCGTCGGGTAGAAAATTTAATTTTTACTATGGACTTCATTTTTCCATAATTAAAATCAAATTTTTTCTTTATGAACACAAAATCCAAATTATGTTTCGGTTAATCCTCGAAAATATAGTGGTCAGTATCCCCGCGTCACGCGGGAGACCGGGGTTAAATTCCCCGTCGGAGAGAAGTTGTAATTTTTTACAAGAGAACTCATTTTTCCAGAATCAAAATCAAATTTTTCCTTTATAAACACAAAATCAAAATTATGTTTCTATCAATCTTCGAAAATATAGTGGTCAGCATCCCCGCTTGTCATGCGGGAGACCGGGGTTTAATTCCCCGTCGGGGAGAAATTGTAACTTTTTACAAGAGACTTAATTTTTCCAGAATAAAAATCAAAAATTTCTTTTATGAAGACAAAATTATTAGTATGTTTCTGTCAATCCTCGATAGTATAGTTGTCAGTATCCCCGCCTGTCACGCGGGAGACCGGGGTTCAATTCCCCGTCGGGGAGAAATTGTAATATTTTACTAGAGAATTCGTTTTTCCAGAATCAAAATAAAATGTTTCCTTTATGAAGACAAAATCATTAATATGTTTTTGTCAATCCTCGATAGTATAGTGGTCAGTATCCCCGCCTGTCACGCGGGAGACCGGGGTTCAATTATCCGTCGGGGAGAAATTGTAACTTTTTACTAGAGACTATATTTTTCCAGAATCAAAATCAAATTGTTCCTTTATGAAGGCAAAATCATTAGTATGTTTCTGTCAATCCTCGATAGTATAGTGGTCAGTATCCCCGCCTGTCACGCGGGAGACCGGGGTTCAATTCCCCGTCGGGGAGAAATTGTAATATTTTACTAGAGAATTCGGTTTTCCAGAATCAAAATAAAATGTTTCCTTTATGAAGACAAAATCAGAAATATGTTTCTGTCAATCCTCGATAGTATAGTGGTCAGTATCCCCGCCTGTCACGCGGGAGACCGGGGTTCAATTCCGCGCCGGGGAGAAATTCTAGTTTTTTACTAGTTTTGTCCTGAATCAAAATCAATTTTTACCTAATTTTTTCTTTTAATTTTGATTAAAAATATTATTAAAGAAAGTGTCGGATTTCACACAACGTGTTAACTGATTCTATTAAAAAAATAATTACCAAGATATCTATATTTAATTCAATTACCTCAGGTAATTAAACATAAATAAAAAAATAATTAATAAAGAAATTGAATTGACCAAACTGATAATGAAATTTTTTTGTTAGATTTAATTGAAATTTTTGTTGAATGAATTAAAATAAATTATTTAAATATGAATCAAAAATTAATTAATTTAGTAATTTTGTAATTATTGTTGTATATTTAATCATAGAACCCATATAAAACACTTAAATTCATTTAAAACCAAAACATAAATTATGTTGTGGTGAAATTTGGTCCAATTTAGTTTCTTGAGACTATAAATCGCGCTAAAGGGCTTTTGGGATAGTCGATTCAGAATTTGTCACAGGTCGCACACCAAGCAGCATTCCGAAAAGCACTTTAATGACAGTTTATCATTAAATTGAGCCTAATGAGAACTTTCTCCGATGCTACTGAGTTTTATTATGCTTTATTAAAACCACTCCGTTTCGTCATTTATGTGATGCCAATATGCCATCATATTGATGACATAATTCCAAATTTTGACCCTAATGAAAATTTGGGCAAGTGATGTTAAGGCTGGCATCACAATGATGAAAAGTGTCATGGGGCAAAAACGAAGACATTTGTCATAGTACTCATGTCAAAATACATCAGCGTTATGATGCCTTTTCTATCAGTGAATGAATATATTCCATTGCTTTATTTTAAATATTAAAACAATTAAGATATTTATTAAATGACATTTTTGTTGTCTAGGACCCAAATTAATAGTCATTAGGTAATTATCAGTTAACTAAACTGATAACTATTAGTTAACTAACATTTCATATTGACAGTATATTAGTTAACTAAAATCTTTTATCCGATCAAAAAATGGTAACTCTTGGTAAATTTCAATGTTGGTAGCAGTGTTTTTTTTTTCATTTTCATTATTTCGAAAGCTAAACAAAAAACAGAAATGTTTTAAAAAACAAAAAAAGTTACGGCGTTACTGCAGATCCGTGGAAGCGTCTATGTCAGGGATGTTAAAGTTGGTACAATTGTACTTTTTTTGTACATTTTGACCTTCTAAAGTACCGTGGTACTACCGTGACTCATTTGGTACAATTTAAAAATTTGTCATAGTTCCCCCTTTTTGAATTTTTAGTATAGCAAACATATTATTGAGTCCTTTTCATTGCATTTATGTTCTACAACAAATCGTTAATATAATGGGGATTGACATCCAGCAACATCGGCTTAGTAGGATCAGAACTATGAAGCAAAATGTGGAACCACTACCCAAACAAAATTGATAATTTTGATACAAAAACTAACATAAATGGTGGAATAATGCACGGAATGACATATACGACTGCAAATCATACTGTTAAATTTCGTGAAGATCGGTCTATAATTGCCCATAGGCCCCATATAAACCATTCTCGCGGAAAACAGTTTAGAACGCCTAAAACCGCAATAAATAACGCTAGCATACTTAAATTTGGTACGTCACAGTTTAATAGGACCAGAAATCATACTGTAAGATTTTTTGAAGATCGTTCGACAATTTACACTAGGCCCCATATAAACCCTACTCTCGGAATACAGTTTATTGCGCCTAAAACCAAATAAATGCCACTTTGGGAAAATAATTAAATTCACCTAAAACCATCACAGATATATTTATTGCGGTGAAATTTTTTACTTAAATTTATATGGCCAGAAAAAATATCATGCAAATTTGTGAAATTTACTGTTAACGCTAAAACTAATTGCGCTGCTGTATTGAAATTTATTCTTATTTATTTTTTGTAATTCCAGAAATCAGTCTTTAGAATTTGGGGATGATTGGTCCATAATTTACTATAAGTCCAATACAAATTACGCTCCTAAAAATTATTTTAGTTCGGCTAAAACTTTTACGAATCATGATATTTTACTCAAGCATGTTCAAAGTCCTAACAAGAAACGCATAAAACTTTCTTACTGTCGGTCAATAATTAAATTAAGGTCTACACCGCAACTAATTTTAATGCTGACGTTCGTTTTTGTGAAGATTAGTTAATAATATATATATATTTATCATATAGATCCACACCACTCCTGTCGGTGGAGGGTATCAAAGATTCGGCACAGCCGAATATATAACTCTAACATGTTTTTAATTCAAATTAAAATTGTCATTTATTGAAAAAAAAAAATTCACAATTTTTAGTAATCAATATAATCATTTTGGTAATAGGTGCAAAATCAACAACATGTTTGCTTGATTCTATGAATTTTGTATAAATTTGGTGATTAGAGACAATTTTTAATTTTTTCTGCGTATTGTTTATCTTCAATTTTTTACCTTCGCTACAAAGCTAGAAAATTTCAAAGACAGTATAGCGAACAAACCTCTTATTGAGCTACTCAACATGACTCTACATTCCGAAAGCATTAAAGACACGGTCACCCCTACACCTAGTTAAAGTTCTGATAAGTCTACAAGAACTGATCTTTGGAGTCCATCCTATACTGTGGTTCATCTAAATAGGATATACCTTAGATCTTCTTATTTTTCTAGAGACGCAGATCCGTTTGTTTACTGGCTCTATTAAATGTTATACCCAAAATTTAAGACCATGGCGCAGAAATACTTAAGTTGTTAATGAGTTTAGACACATCTGAGAGACGATTTTGTACTGCATGTCTGCTTCAAACGCAGTTGCGAAATTATCTCTGCAAAAGTTGAGAATACTTTGTTTTGTTAACAAAAATCTTATTAATATTAATTTTGAATATTAATAATCTCTTAATTTATGTTCGCACCTATTAAATATTTGACGTCCTAGACTAGTTTTATTAAAAAAATATTTGCTTTAGGAAAACGTTTGGCTAGATCAAAAATCATTTAACAGTTTCTTAATTACATTAATCAATTATCTTCTTGCAAACACAGTTAAGTAAATCAATAGAAATTGTTAAAAATAAAGCCAAGTTTGATCAAATTACTGGTCATACTTTGTTTTGGAGTTTTCTTTTTCAAATATTTGTTAGGTCTGAACATACCTTAACACTGTTTTTTTGTTTAAAAACTAAATAAATTTTACCATAGATATAAATTAATTTCGTTGTTTTCAAAATCTTATTAAAATCAATTTCAAATATTAATAATCTCTTATGCCTGTTTCCATAAAAATATTTAAAATTTAAAAAACGTATACAAAACAAATTTTCTATGAACATTTTCCTTAATAAACGTTTGTTAAATTTAATAATCGTTTATGAATACGGGGGTTACACTGTATTTGTATAATAAAGAAATAACTCTACTTGAGTTTTGTTAATTTTACCTTGAATTTAAATTTAATATTCGTATCGGTATCGGCGATATTTCTCTTGAGTATCGGTATTAGGGTTGCCATTCGTACTGTTTTTATCAGTACATGTACTGTTTTTTGTTTAAAGAACTGATTTATGCATTACAAGCAAATCAGTACACAAATGTACTGATTTTTTCATTAATGTACTGTTTTTGTACTGTTATTATATATTAATTGGGCTCAGTGTATAGTTCGTCATATTGTCAAATTGCGATACAAATATTCTTAGCGATGAGCTATTAGCATTAAAGATTTTTGCCGAGTCAGTACGAAAAAAGAAGGCAGTAGAAGAAAAATGGAAAGTGTTTCTAAATGGTGGTGCGTTTACGAATTTGAGGAAATGTGTTATTTTATTTCTTTCATTCTACATTCAAACACTTTTACAGAACAAGTCTTTAGTTTTCAAAGTGGAGAAAAGGGAGAAACGGGCTCCTGATATAAAATCTCGAAAGTGAGTTGCAGATAAAGACAAACTTTGGTTATTGTTGTTATGAGTTTTACAATTTCTTGAAGACAGGAAAGAAATTGTGGACAACGTACAAAAAGGCCATAAATATTTTTAACTTGTGACATTGTAAATATGTATGCCCATACATATGTAAATATATTATTTATAAAAATCTATAGTACAAGATCGTCTAAAAAACGATTGTGCCTTTTGTAATAATTACAATTATTAAAAGAAATTAGTTGTAAATCACTTTAAAATAATTTTTGAAATTATTTTTAAGATAAATACATAACAAGCTTCGTTATTTCAAATGTTTAACTTGTTTTTTAAAAGGGTTGCCCTTATATCTGTAGCTTGGTGCTAAACAGCCAATGTCAAATAATTCATTTTAGAGAATATTTAAATTTTAGTTTTTTATAGAAGAGTTCTAATTGAAATTGGCTCAAAACCCTTTTGAAGCTGTTCTCGGGTAAATTAGCCATTGGCGGCTTCCGCAAAATAAAATAGATTCAGCATGACCTTTTAATTGCAAAATGAAATTATTTATGCTGGTAGATATAGCAAAAAACTACTTTTAATTAATTTTATGTTGACCTATATTCAAAAAATATAATAGAATAAAGGAAATACAGTTTGAGTTCACATGTTGGTCAAGTTTTTTTCGTCAAATATTTGCCAGGTGTGACCGTAGCTTAAGAAAAAAGCTAATGCAAAAATTAACTCGAAACAGCAAAATATTGACATTGGCCCTTTTAGTACCAAGTTTCAGACATGTTTCTTTGAAAAATATTAAACCAAGTAGCTAACAAGAAATTATGAATCGAATTTTGAACAACTTGTGTTTTAGATTTTTTTATTATTCACTTTGTATTCCCGCTAAAAATATATACGGAATTGAATTATTGTTTTGAAGAAAATTCGGTTTTATTAATAAAATTTTGTTTTTTAAAAAAAGATTATAGCTTTTTATGTTATTAATATGCAATTTTATATTAAAAAAGTAAATGTACTGTTTTTTATGCAATTGTGCTGATTTTTTTTCTCTTATGTACTGATTTCTCTGATTTCAAAACTGGCAACCCTAATCGGTATCCTATATCGGTATACATCCCTAATTAATACATAAAAGTGCATTTAATGTCTAACGGCCATATTCATAAAAAGTTCTTATTTTAAGCTTAAAGTATGTAATAACTATCTAACGATTTTTGTCATTTAAGTCTTTTATAAAAATTGGTATTCATAAACGTACATTAACAGCTTCTTAGCTATTATCTGTTTGTAGCGATCCTGTGTTTAAGCATGGCAACTTTATTTACGTTTTGTTGGCTTTTTATTGCTAGTGATGTATGAAACTTCAATTCGGTTCACATGATATTCTATAATTAATATATTTCAATTAGTATTGTGGTAATTTTATTAAACTTCTAATGGTTTTTAATCCAAATTTCGATGTTTTAATCAGGCTTAAATTCATTGAATTTAATTTTCATTAAATTATTTTTATGATGAAAGAAATGTTACAACATGACCACCACCACAACAACAGCATCAACGGAGTGCATGGAAGACGAATCTGCTACGTCATCGGCCAATGAAGACACCCAATCGGTCAGTGGACTTGTGGGTGACTTCCTTGGTAAGATGGGAGTGGCGGATGATGAGGACATCCTTCTGGAATCGGACGACGATCCAGAGGATGCCAACGTCACAGTCGTCCATAGTGATGAGCTATGATGAAGGTGACACAAATCAACCTTCATCACTCTAAAGCGGCGTCAGCTGCCCTTCTCCTCCGATTAGCTTCAGGCACGGAGGAGCTTATATGCATCCAAGAACCATTGTTGTATAGAGACAGGGTTTGCGGACTCAGATTAGACGGTTACAGTACTCTGTACGCAGCCGATCAAGGTAAGACCAGAGCTTGTGTTATGGTCAAAAACATCCTTAAAGCTTTCATTCTTTCTGATTTTAGCGATAAGGACACATGCACTGTCGCAGTAGAGTGCAAAACCAGTACAGTCTGGTTTATGAGCTGCTACATGGCACACGACCAGGGTGCTAACCCTCCAAACACCACAACCAGGAAGGCGATGTCGCACGCTAAAAGGCACAACATCCCCCTAGTAATATGTGCAGATGCGAATGCACACCATACCGTCTGGGGCAGCTCGGATGTCAATCCACGAGGTGAGTCGCTTTTGGACTTCATAGTAGAAAATGAACTAACAGTAGTTAATAGGGGTAGTGAGCCCACCTTTATTGTGACTAACAGAAGGGAGGTTCTTGATATTACGCTTATTAGTGATAAGTTCGCGGATATGATTAGCGATTGGAACGTGTCTAAGGACTGTTCCTTCTCTGATCACATGTATGTTGATTTCAATTTTTCCTTTAGAGTTGATTCAGTTAAACCCTACACGAACAGAAGAAGGACTAACTGGTCTATCTATGCGAGTGTACTCGGCGACAAGTTGCCTATGTGCCCAGTTCTCATAGACAGTGTGTCCATGCTCGACTCCGCAGTGGAGTCATTGACCGGTGCCTTAATGGAGGCAACAAACGAAGCCTGTAAAATAATGGACAGGAGGGGCAAAGCTAAGCCCATATGGTGGAATGCGGAAATTGCTGAAAAACGCAAGGAAAGCAGGAAGCTCTTTAATGAGGCAAAACGTAATGGTGTTTGGAACAATTACAAGTCCTCAGTTAATGAATTCAAGAATCTTATAAGGAAGGCCAAGAGACAGTCATGGAGGAAATTCTGCAGTGACGTGGAAAACTCCTCGGAGACAAGTCGGCTTCGTAAGATTTTATCCTATAATCCAGCTATTCCATCATTTATACGGAAGATGGATGGATCCTGGACCACAAACAGTCGGGACACCCTTGAGGTCCTGATGAATACACACTTCCCTGGTTGCACTGATGATGTGCCTAGGGAGGAAACTTTTAGCGGCGCTCGGGATATCTCTAATATTCCGATAACTCGCCATCGTGTGGAATGGGCGGTCAAAAGCTTCCATCCCTTTAAATCTCCAGGCCCGGATGGCATTATCCCAGCGGACCTACAAAATAACCTGGGAATATTGATGCCATGGCTCTTGACAATATTTAGAGCCTGCCTGAGTCTCTCACATGTCCCAGCAACGTGGACATCATATAAGATCGTCTTCATCCCCAAGAGTGGGAAGACATCTCACACTATGGCTAAAGACTTTAGACCAATTAGTCTATCCTCCTTTCTACTGAAAACACTGGAGAGGATTTTGGATATTCACATTAGATCATCATTAGGACCCAATTCCCTGTCACCGGCTCAGCACGCCTACACGAAGGGAAGGTCCACTGAAACTGCGCTTCACTCATTGGTGGGCCACATAGAGAGATCCCTGCATTACAAGGAATTTGCTTTAGTGGCATTCCTGGATATTGAGGGCGCTTTCAACAATGTTAAACCTGAATCGGTTATTAACGCTATGAGACATTTGGAGATCGACCCAGCGATCATTCAATTTGTCAGCAGTATCTTGCACTTCAGGCGTATCGAATCCAACTTGGGCGCCTCGAACATTTCAAAGGTTGCGACTAGGGGCACCCCGCAAGGTGGTGTACTGTCACCTTTACTTTGGAATCTGAATATAAATACCCTACTCAGAGCCATGGAAAGGACGTGCTGCAGAACGGTCGCATATGCGGATGACGTTGCAGTTGTGGCTATGGGTAAAGATCCCAGACTTTTGTCTGAACTAATGGAGTCCGCACTGGACGTCCTAACAAAATGGTGCCAGGGATGTGGACTGGATGTAAATCCCGCCAAAACAGAACTGGTACTTTTCACAAGGAGATACAAAATTCCCAAATTTAATACCCCGAGGATAAAAGGGGTGTCACTGGAACTGTCTGACAGCGCCAAGTATCTTGGGCTAATATTGGACAGTAAACTGAACTGGAGGATGAACACCAGCTCCAGGACTAATAAAGCGGCTACTGCATTATATTGCTGCAAAAGGGCCATTGGCCTAAACTGGGGAATTAACCCGAGGAATGTATACTGGCTATACGAATGTGTCATTAAACCCATTCTCTTCTACGGGGCAGCTGTTTGGTGGCCGGCGCTCAAGGCGAAGAGTCATCAATCCAGGTTTGAACGTACAATGAGAATGGTGGCGATAGCGGTAACAGGTGCCATTAGAACAACCCCCTCTAAGGCATTGTTTACGATTCTAAACTGGTTACCACCAGACATTTTGGCGAAAAGGTTAGCTGCGAACGCGGCGGTAAGACTAAGGACCACCGGAGCATGGAGAGATTATAATATCGGACATGCTAACATTCTGAATGATATTAATTGGCACATGGATGTTGATTATGTCACACCCGAGCCAATCTTTGATCCTGGCTTCACGGTAAGCATTATGGATAACGTGGTCCACTATGATGACCTGCAAATCCCCGCGAATACGATTCGAATCTTCACGGACGGGTCTAAAACACTGTATGGTGTCGGTTCTGGCATATACTCCGAGCAGCTAAACTGGAGCATTCCTATAAGGCTGCCGGACCACTGCAGTGTAATCCAGGCCGAGATAATGGCCATCCACACAGCCGCGAAACGCATCCGGTACGGTGAAATATCTGGAAGGGATATTCACATTATTACCGATAGCAAGGCGGCCATAAGATCCCTGGAGAATGTGTTCATCACATCGAGAATTGTCCGAGAATGCCGGATGTCTCTGGAGGAGATAGCGAGACATTCACTGGTCACCCTTAATTGGGTCCCCGGACACGGGGACATACATGGGAACTGCATGGCGGATTCGTTGGCGCATGCAGGTACCACCTTGAATCGGGACGGTTCCACATATGTAGGTGCTTCACTCCCAAGGTGTAAGCAACTTATAGCGCATAAGTTTCATCTTATCGCCAGTCAGAGGTGGCACGATGAAACCACCTGTGGGGAAACCAGGAAAATCTGGCCCATCATAGATGAAAAAAGGACACGGCGGGCATTACAGCTGTCCAGACATCATCTAAGAAACCTAACTGCGGTTATAACTGGCCACTGGCCAATTGGGAGGCACGCCCAGAGGCTGGGGCTCCCTTATAACGACTTGTGCAGAAGTTGCGGCGATGAGGAGGAGGAAGAGTCAACGGAACATCTTCTCTGTAACTGCCCGGCTTTCGGAGACTTAAGACTCAAAATGTTTGGTCGAAGAACCCTTGGGGACAAAACTTGTCTCTCTGATGTTGACGTAAATAGGATCCACTCCTTTATTGAATCGACCGGTTGGCTGCATGGGAATACTAGCAGCCAGATTTCATAGGACCCATGGGAGACGGCGGGATATGGTAACACAACGGGAACTAAGCAATGGACCCACGTGAGCTGTGCTTGATCACGGCTGCCAATGGAACCTAACCTAACCTACAACATGACATGAATTAAAATAAATTAATAACTTTTCATTCGTGACTGAGCTGGAAATTGAACTCAGATTTTCACGGACAGGTTGTCCGTGTTTAGTTTCGATTGAAACCACACAATCTCTTCAGAGGGGTTTGCCGTTTAAAACTCACCGCCATTGACGACGGATGACGTCAATAGTCAAACATCAGTCTTAAAACCAAATAGTATTTTACCCTGGTAGATCGAAATTTTCTTTGAATGAATGATTACCCTTTCTTCATAAAAATAATTTAATGAAAATTTAGTTCAATGAACTTAAGCCTGGTTAAAATATCGAAATTTGGATTATTATATTTTTTATAATTAAATACCTTAAAAATTATTCTTATAAAAAAAAATACATATTATTTTATTTTCTGAACAAGATTTTGACGAAAGGTATTACAAAATGCTTATTTGAAACTTTTTTTATATATGTATACGATTAGAAAGTATTCGAATAAAAGTTTAGTTTACTTTTTATTTACATCACTTTTTTATTATGATTTGTTTATTTTATTTTTTCTTATTTTTTTTTGAACAAAAATTCGTTGTTTAAAACCTAAAAAAAAAAACTAATTGCAAAAATTGCAAAAAATAATATTTGCATTTGCCCTTGAACATTTTCATTTAAATCACATAAATTGTTTTTTTAAATATTAAACAATATAACTTTAAATTGGTTGTCTAAATTAAAATAAATTTAGTAAAATGTATTTAACATGTCCATATTAATAAATAAGACATTTTTCAATTATTTTAAAACATATTGCCCAAAAATATAATCATGAAATGCAAACATTTATCAAAATGTCATTTTACTTTTAGTTTAAAGAAGGTTAAGTCCAACAATAAATTTTCATACTTTAAGAATGGTTTATTAAAGGTTTAATAGACTATTTTTCGTTTATGAATACAACTTTAGCACTTTTTGCTTATAAACGGTTAACTAACCATAAATAAATTTTTATGAATACGGCTGTAAATTTTAAACATATTTTAATGAATTATTTCCTAGCTATTTATATCGTTTAAATTTTTAATTCCTTTCGTTTTGTTAGTTGCGTTTTTTTGTTTAATAAAAATTTAAAAAAGAAAGTGTGAGACTTTAATTTGAAAAACGACTCTTTTGTGCAACTTTTTGTTTTAAAATTTGTTTTAAAAACGACTTTTTGTGCGATTTTTTCAAAATTCTCAAAAAACAAATGTAAATAATAATAGGTGCGTTTGAGTACTTTTACAGTAAAATAAGAGAAGTACTAAGTACCCAAATACAAATACTTTTAACAACTCTAAAAAATAAAACAACAACAAAAAAAGTTTAAAAGTTGGAATTTAGCCATATAAATGCACCACAAAGAAGTTTAGTTAATAAATAATTATTAACTTTTTGTGATTGTTTAATTTTTATTTCAACTTTCCTTTTTTAAACAATTTCTTCGCAAGTTGTATTCTTTTTGTTTGTTTCTTTAGATTGTTTACCTTTTGTAACATATGTTTTTTGAATTACTAAATTTTACTGCAAAAATTTCTGCAGTAAAAATTTGTAAGTAGTCAATAAAGAACTGTCACTTTACGCTCTCAATTTGTGTTCTCATTTACTGCATTTTGTGTACTCGAACGCAATTTCATAAAATGCAGTAAAGTTCAGTAAAAAATAGTAAAAACTTTTGTGTTCTCGAACGCACCTAATGTCCAACGCAACAGCCGTTGTCTAACTAGTAGTTAACCAAAAACATTTGATGGTTAAACTAATGATTAACAAAAAGCTGGAAATAATATTTTATTGTTGTTGTAAGCCATTGTTTTTAGCTAACTTATGACTGTTAATTTGGGCCTTACAGAAGCATTATATACCACAAAATCTATCGTTAATTTTAACACTTTTTTTAGCCTACTTTCTACAAACAGTCTTCTAAATAATTCGATACCATTCAATTAGAAGTAGCTCGGACGGTAAAGTATTAAAACGTTGCCATAATTTTATCAAAAATTTAGAAAATTCTTAAGAGAAATAAAAAAAATAAACCTATTTTAAAGCTAATGGAAAAGTGTTAATTAAAATTTAATGTTAAAACATGTGGTTTTTTTCTGTTTTTGTAGTACTGGGGTCACTTTATTTAAAAATTAATTACAATAACAACAACCATAGTATGATCGAAATTACCACAATATGTTTAAGATTAACCATATTTAGGTCATTATTAATCATAATTATGTTTAAAATCAACCATATTGTGTTCAAAGCTAACCATACTATGGCCAACATATTCCAGAATTTGAATAAAAGTAACCATATTATGGTCATAATTAACAACAATAAGGTCAAGGTTAACCATATCATTGTTATTTATTTCAGCCATTTTTTCAATTTATTTATTAAGTGTCAAGTTATAATTTTATTTCGTTTTTTATTCCTGTTATGAGTTATGTTCCACTTTTATAAGCAGACCCATTTAATTCAGTTTCCAGCCTGTGACGATCTTCATTAGCATTCTTTTTGTTTATCTGGCAAAGAAAAAATTATCAGCAGATTTTTATCAATCAAACAAATTGCTTAAAAAGTATTTCAGTTTATTTAATGTGATAATTGAATCAATTATTTTTTTAGTTCAAGGAAAATTGAAAATATAATTTTGATTTAATTAAAATTTTAGTTGTTTTCAAATAAATTTTTAAATTCAACATTTTTTTTTTTTTATTTTTTCGAATTTATTCTATAAGCTCAATTTTAGTTATGTATGTTTTTTTTTTTTTTTTTTTTTTTTTTTTTTTCTTTTTTTTTGTAATAGTTCTATTCCTTAAATATTAAGGAATAACTTTAAACACTACCAGACTATTATCATAACTGAAATTTAGCTCATAGAATAAATTCGAAAAAATAAAAAAATTTTGAATATAATAACGTAACTTATGAAAAAGAAATAATTCCCAGTTTCTATAAATTTTTAAAGAAAATAGTAAATTAATAAAAAAAAAAAAATCTTAATTGATTTGTTCGTTTAAAATAAAATTATTTAAGCTTGTAGAATTGTTGTTGGGAATTCTCAAAACCTGAGCTATATTTAATTAAATCAATTAACACATTGTTTGAAACGGCAAAGTTATTTGATCATTTTTTTATTTAAAATTAAAAATATCATTTATTGAAAAAAAAAAATTATTCACAATTTTCAATTTTTACAATTTTTAGTAATCTACATGGTACAACTACACAAGGCAGACTTGTTGGCCCAGCTGTTTGTCAGCTGTTTACCCCGTTAAACCCCATATGTCAGAAATTTTTCATGTTTGTTTACATTAAAATACATAAAAAAAACAATACTTTTTGCGTTCATATTTAAATTCGACATTTTTTAAATCCAACATTTTTTTTTTTATTGTTTTAATAGACGAAGCTGTTGTAGGACACGTTTTATTTCACACTTTTGATACGATCGATTCCTTTTCACGTTCTATACGCTTAGTAAATTCTTGATAGGCCCGTTGTTTTAAAGAGTTTTCTTTCCAACATGCTGGGATGAATTTCAAAACGTTCTGCCAATTCTTTGTCGTTCAGTTCTTTACCCTTAACCACACCATCATCACTTTCATCCCCATTTTGGTCATCGAAAAACAAATGTTTATTTTGAACGGTGTTAGCAAGATCTATCATATACAACTGAGTCTGTAGACGCTTAATTAAATGGAACGTTGCATGGATGCATACTTAAGGTGCTGTGTTTCCATTAAAGCGAGTTGGGCCTTACTATGTTCATCTTTTTCTGCCTCGTCATGATGTTATCATGAACGAATCATATGATAATGAAATTCATCAGGATGTTTATTTTGTGCTCTTTTGTGTAAAAGTTGTAAAGTTTAAGCTTCGCGTTCAGCATCTCGCGCTCTTTTTTTCTTTTCCAACAACCTTAAATTCAATAGAAAAACTAGTTTTTAGTTGAGAAAACTTTTATTATTTTCCTTCACGTGTTGTTTTTTTTTTAAATTTGTGTTTTTATTTTGTGTTCTGAAGGCACAGTGTTGCTCTTTTTTTGAAGTCTCGGTAGAAAATACAAAAACAAATTGCATGTTGTTTTTGTCTTGTTGTACTTGTTGCAGCAACGAGTCTGCCTTGTGTAGTTGTACCATGGTAATCTATATAATTATTTTGGTAAACATAATATTTGTATAATAAAAATTAAGCGTACAATGTTTTGATATATTATAATTTTAAACATATTATTGATTTTATTAACCATAACATGTTTGTAGAAACCCATAATATGGTTATGGCTTTTGGATGGATGAATTTAACCATAATATGGTTGCCGGTGACAACAATATGATTAAATTAATAATAATACGTCTAAGTATATGGTTGTAGCTTAATTTTACTTAAGCATTATATTGTTAAATTCAACCATATTTGAAGTTTCAAGGGATGTAAACACTTCATTGTTTAATAAAATCAAAATATTATTAATCGTTAAAAAAGTAATGTAAAAATCAACAACAGTTTCTTTGTTGCCATTGCGGGGACCATTATATGTCTTTTTAAGCATACTTCATGTTTTTCTCTGCGTGTAGTTTCAAGTAATGATCTTTTTCCCTGCAGCAAAAAGATCATAATTGTTTTTTTCTATCATATTGCATACTTTCAGTATTAAAATATGTTTTTCATATAAATTGTTAAACTTAATTGTTTACCTAAAATTAGGTAGTTGATCAATATTGTTTAATAGAAGTAGACTCGTGTCTTAATAATACCTAAAATAAGTTTAAATTTTCTAGTTTTCTGTTCTCTTTTTCTCTTTCCCCCTCTCTCTCTCTCTCTCTATCTTATTGCTATTGTATTCTGTATCAGTGGTGGAAATTTTAAAAATTGAGATGGTACTGACCACCAAATAAAAGAGTACTTTCTACAACATATTGGTACTTTTTGTAAAACATATTTTTTATTAAAAAAAAATATATTAAGAAAACACAAATATTCAAATAAAAAAAAAAATTTATTAATTTTAATACATTTTAATAAAAACATTTTGGTAAACAAATTTAAAATTAATTCATATTGATATAGAAATATATGTTAATGAAAATGTACAACACACAGAAAAAAATCAATGCAAAATCGTCGAAAACCAGGATGATTATAAATTTTTCGGTAGGGATTTTGGTTAATGTAGGTAATACCTTGCGAACAACATTTTTTCTTTTAAAATAACTTTAATTTATATTAATTAAAAATTCCATGACATTGATATTGATATAACATGAATTAAAGTTATTTCAAGTTGAAACTAGGCAATTTAATGTAAAATCAAATTAACTAAAGTGTGAAATAACAGTGCAAAAGAAGCTTCAGTGACAGCATATCGTTAGTATAATTCGCAAAGACGCTAAGTCCACTTCTTTTCAAAATTGAGATTTTAATGTTAAACGGTAATACTTTACAAAATACATATTTTACGACAACAAAAAGTGTCATTATGTAGTTTAAAGTTGTTGTAATTTTGTGGTTTGCAAAAACGCTAAGTCCACAACACTACGAAAAATACTTAAAGCACGTGCTAACTCCACGAATATTAATTCGTTCAATTGAATTTGGTGTTTTCTGTTCTATTTTTTCTAAAGCCGTGAAAAGTGGAGATCTAAAAAAAAAAAAAAAATACTTAAAAAAATATACTTTGCAATGCCCTGCTCAATGTGGCTATCAAACATGGCATTGATATTGAGCAAAAAATTCTTAAAATTGGCCATACGCAAATGGCGGCAACACAAAAGAAAGAGCTATGAAAAAAAGAGTAATTAACGAACCTTCAGAATTCATAGATATTTGTAAAGATGCTCGAAAAAACCATAGACCCTATGATGTTATGTATTTAGATCATAAATTTTTCAAAACATTTGATAACGTTCAATTTCTTAGGAGTATCAGACCTGGGCGTAATAGAGGTGATAGTAAATTTAAAGATATTAGAGCTATAAAGTACACCCCAAGCAAAGAAATATATTTTAAAATTCGTTTTTGTGATGTATGGAAAATATTACCGCATAAAATTGATGATCAAATTGATCCTATAGACTTTGAAAATTTGCAGCAACTTTATCAAGAAAGAAGAAAAATTAGTGCCAGAAGGTATGAAGACTGACAATTTCTCAAATCAACCTTACCCAATGAACACCACAAATTTTACGATGATTTGGCCTCACCTTTAAATTTTTTCTATTTTAAGGCCTCTAGTACACGGCATGTAAAAAGCCACATGCGCATGTGGTTCTGACGTAATTTTGACGTCATCACACAACACGCAATGCTTATTGTGGCTTTGCATTGACGTCAAAATTACGTGTACTAGAGGCTTACGTTTTTCAATAAGAATTAAAATGAGCTTAAAAATGTATATAGATATATTTTTGTATCTTTTTAATAGAAATGAACTGAGCTAGTCTTAAGTTTCTGCTTTTTTTTTAAAGAAAATTAATATAGAAAATTAAATTAAAATTATTTTTAAAATTAAAACTGATTGTAGGAAAATGTGCAAAGTCCACAATAAAACGAGTAAGTTTACAAAGCAAAAATGCTAAGTCCAAAAAGTGCGAATTTTCCTCCCAAGATTTTGTGAAATGGATTTTTGATCTAGGTCATTTAAAGAGAGCTATTTTGTAAAAATAATTGCGTTGAAAAAGTTTACAAATTTTAAAAACTGAAAAAGATAAAATGTTTTTTGTGTCTCCTGTAAAATTTGAAAAAAGGGACTTAACACATTTGCGAATTAGACTAACGATATGTTTTTATTTTATGCTAGGAACACAACTGGGACGAGCGACGAATTTTTGGGCGCGAATATTCGTCGCCAAAAATAAAACACATTGGTGTACATGAAAATACACACAATAATAGCGACCGGCGAAATTCATCATACGCGGCATCTTTGCAATAGATTTATTTCTATTTCATACGCCGGCGAACGATGAACAAATCAGTACCAGGTGACCATATTTGGCTTTAGTTTAGAAGTATTTTAGTAAATAAAGCTACTTTATACTTTAATAATTGTTTTTTTTTTTTTTTATTGTATAACATTTAAAGTAAATATACAAAGTACTTTGCTATAAAAATAGTTTTTAGTTGTGATTTTGATTGTTTTAATTTTTAAGCATTATTTTTTTTTTATATGGTCACATTATTTCCCTCTCTTTGTACAAACAGCAATCAACTTTTTCAATTATAAAAGCTGATTCTTATTCGTCGGTTTTGTGGTTCATACGGCGAATTTACTTAGCGAATTTTTACTGAAAACTTCGTCGTGTTGGGCGAAATTCGTCGTTCGTCCCAGTTGTGTTCCTAGCATTAGACTGATTGTAAACACTTACTAGAGAGAGAGAAAGAATATTATTATTTATTTTCCTGTTACAATTTGTTGTTTCCTCGATGTTAACAGCAGCACTCGCAGTTAAAAGACACCAGCAAAAAAGGACCGATATGTTTCGTCATCATTCTACTTCGAAAATTTGATGTATTTAACTGAATATTTAATATAACAAAAAGAAAAAGAATACGGGAATTTTTCTTCTTTTTATACATTAATTAAAATATGAAAATAAAAGAATCAGGCTTTTTCCCTGCAGTGTTGTCGTTGTTTTCACACAAAACACGTAAAACTGGGTTTTTTGGATTCAATATTGAACAATGTTATTTTAATATCGTTCATTTAAAATCAATAGGAAACAATGATCATTTTAAATAAAGTCGGTACTTTAGCAGAAATTTACTATGGTTTTTAATCAACATTGCGCCTTGGTAATTTGACATTGGTATTTTTTCTGTGTGTATGTATGTACATTTACTTTCTAAAAATTTATACATACATTTTTCCCCTTTGGAAGCAGCCTCCATTTTTTGCAAAGTTTCAAAGCATCGTTTTATTTTCGTTCGTAATTCCTGAACAAAAAGTTTATTACATATTTTCTAGTGATGTTCAAAATGGGTTTGTTAACTATTGGAGAGTAAAAATGGTGAATACATACTATTTTATACTGCTATCGAAACCATGAAGCCATGAAAATCATTTAAAATTACATTGCTGCTTGAAGAATATAAATATTTTTGTAACGAAAAACATGAACGAAAACGAACAATAAATTGTATGTATACCGTGTATGCTATTGGCACATCCTAAGTTGTCAATGTTTAAAATTTCTTTACAAGGAAGCATAAAATTAAAAGAGTACTAAAACTGTCGTGGGGGTACTGTGGTATTTTTGAAAAGGAAAAGTACTGAAAAAAGTACCATTAGTACCGAATTTTCCATCACTGTTCTGTATTGCATTCTATTCCAGCAGTCAGTCTTTGATGTTCTTTGTTTATTGATCTTAACAATTAGCATGAAACATATTTATACAAACTATCGTTACTAGAGCAATATTGGTAATCAAAATGTGGGTCAAGAAACGGAACTTTCTTTTTTAGCTGTTTTCTTTAACTGCTTTTCCCATTAACACCATAATTTGATCAAGAATTTTAATAAATAAAAATAACTCATTTTGATTCACGCAGCAGCACTTTTACTTCTTATTAAATGAAAGAAATGGAAATTAAATTTGCGATAGACTTATTTTAAATAAAAAATTGTTGACAATATGGATCTTAAATCCATGGCTAAAAAACAAGACCTATTACGTAAACATTTACGCCCATATTCATAAAAAATATTTTTGATTAATAAAAGGTTTATTAAACAAATTTTCATAGAAAACTCCTTTCATAAACCTGCTATAAACCTAAAATATTTTTTATGAATATGGGGCTTAGCCATTTGAGAAGTATAATAATTGCCCACAATTTACAACCACCATTTATACCACAAAGGGACAGTATAGGGTCAATTAATTCTTCAGACAATAAAAACTACTTCTACTACAAACAAAAAACATACTTGTAGGGATTTATTTATCATTCCCTTAATATAAAGAGAGAGAGATATGTATACCATAAAAGATAGTGCATTTAGCAGCTCCGTTAACTTTGTAATCTCATTTTGACGTCATTGTAGTAAAAAAATTTAAATGTATACAAACATTCAGCATACCACACGTGTGTTTGTGTGATGGTATTTCTGCTCATTTACTACTGTGACGTAAATGCGCGGAAAAATAATATTTTTAAAATTTAAACGCGCTATGTTGTTTTCTTTGTTTCATGTATGTATACTTTACATAAATTACTTCTTCTTCAGCTGTTTTAGAGCGTTAAACTGATCAAGACTTTAAAAGTCTATTGGCCTTAATTCTTTTACCGTTAATTTGTAATTCCTATAACGCAGATCAAATAATTATATTTCCAACAAAATTATGGATCAGTTACAATAAATTTATAAACAAATATCGTTTTAATGTAATTATTAAAAAAAAATCAAAATAAATAAATTGAATATTTTACAATTTGTTTGAAAAATCACACACACACACATCCTTAAATCCTCGATGTGTGTTGTGTTATAATATTTATTTATTGTGGCTTTTCTATTATTATTTCCATGTGGTTTCACTTACAATTTAATTGTTTTTTCCATTTTTTTTTTTTTTTTTTTTTCGGTTTTAGTTGTTATTGAGCAGTATAGTTAGTTGCGGTAGAATAGTGAAGTGTTTAAAATGTTGTAATATAATTTTAGGCGTTTTGCACAACAAATCGGCAAAAACACTAATACTCACACTAGACAAATATGTCACTTTGCAAATAAAATAATTTTCAATAAGAATAAATAAAAAATATATTAAAATTTAAATTAAACTAATTTTCGTTTGTAATCGAAAAAAAAATTCAATTTATTTAACATGTAGCATAGTTTCAGGGCTATATTATTTCAAATAGAATAAACCAGGTTGCGCAAATAACGATTATTTTTAAAATTTAAACTTAAAAAATTAAATTAAAAGAAAAGTGCTACGTGCATAAGGAAAGCACCAAGATAATCCATGTTACATGTAGTACATTTAGATGCAATGATTTTTATTTTTTTAAGTTTTATTAAAAAATTCCACTTTACCGACGATTATTTTCTGAGATTTATTTATAACTTAGAATAAACAAATTATTTTTGATTTTGATTTTCCGCTTAGGAAATAAAATTTATTCTTGAGTTTAATTAAGTCTTTAGAAATAAAAATAGTTTTTTTAATTTGAATTTTTTGCTTAGAAAATAAAAATTTTTTTTTGAGTTTTATTAATTCCTCAGAAATAAAATTATTTTTTGAATTTTATTTTTTGCTCAGAAAAAAGCCATTCTTAAATTAAATAAAATATAAAAAAAATTATTATTTTATTTATTTATTTCATATTTATTATAATTAAAATTACAATAAATCTTAAAACTAAAAGCACTAGCAGCAATGGCTATCGGCTTGGAAAAAAAAAATTTTATTTAATCTAACAATGAAGAGTTTTTGATCGTAATCTGGGGATAAATTCGCCCTTGAATGGCTAATTATTAATTTTAGCGCAGAAAACAACTTTGTTTTTCTTAGAGAAAACATAATTTTCAAAAAGTAGTTGTTATTTTCTAAGCAAAAAATAAAACTAAAAAAATTATTTTTATTTCCAAGGGAATAAATAAAGCCCAAAAAAATTACATATTTATTTTCTGGGGAATAAAGAAAAGTCAGAAAAAAGGTTTTATTTCTGAGATATAAATAAAACTCAGAAAATAACTTTTATTTTCTAAGCGAAAAATAAAATTCAAGAAATAATGAATAAAAAGTAATTTCTAAATAAAACTTATAACCGTTACGGTCCCTGGAATAAAAAAAAAACGTCAAACTATTATTAATTAATTTTAAAGGGAACTTTTGGGGTTAGAGCAATAAAAACTCTAACACTTATTAAAATGGCTTTGTTATGAAAATTATTTAATAAATAAAAGAAAAAGGACATTTTTAAATAAAAACAAACGACATATTATAAAAAATTTATTTTTTATTATGTTTTTTTAATGAATTATGCCCAATTTGACCAATTTATTTAAATATCAATTCATATTTAAATAAAGTGTATCATATAATACAATTTTATTTGACATGAAAATCGAATTGTAAACATAAATTGATATTTAAATAGAATTGGTGAAATTAGCCATTAAAAATTTAAATTTATACTAGGAACACAACTGGGTCGTACTTCGTAAGAACGCAGGACGTAACGCCGTAAATTTCTAGAAACACGCTCTATTGACCCACAATTCCATCGTAGATGTATTTTGTGTTCCTTTGAAAATAATATTAGAAATATCCAAATTTATTAAAATTGTTGTTTGTTTTTTTTCTTCTTTTTTTATTTGTTTTCAAATATTTAATTTGAAAACACAAGAATTATTTCGTTTTAAATTTAACATTTTTCTTTTTCTATGACAATTCGGCCGTAAACGGCGTATAAAATAGATTAAGAGGGTTCGATCACATTTCTGCGTATTCTAGCAGTAGTAAAGGCGGAACGTTTTTTCCGCGTAGCTTTTACGCTGATATGCCATAGCTAAAAAAGAGCGTCAGCGTTGTGTCACAAACAGTAGTGTTAACTTTAGTGTTTACTAAAACCCTCATAATAGAAACAAGAAATGGATTTAAAACTGCTAGTTTGACCTAAGAATACCCTACAAGAAGACTACCGGTCATTTTACTAGTTAGATGACCAGTAGTGCTCACCAATATATTGGTTATAGTTTCTATTTGTTTATTAAGAGCCAAATGAAAAACCGACATGTGATTTTGCCTCTCTCTCTCTAACTCATTATATATCTCTCTCTCTTTCTCTCTCTCTAACTTATTAATTCAATGTAAAATTGTTGAAGTGTGTTATTAAAAATAATTTTTTTTTTAGTTTTGATTATTCATTTCTGTATGGCTGAAAGAAATTAAAGATTCCTTGGAGTATTTTCTATACTTTTAAGTGTAAACCAGTGGTGCGTTTAAAAGGTCAGTGTTTTCCCCCAAAAAGCTTGTATATTTTAAATAGATCACATTTATCCTAAAAAATTATGTTTTCCCCAAAAATTAAATTTTTTTCCTCAAAAAATCACTTTTTACCCAAAAAATTACTTTTTCCACAAAAAGTCCCTTTTTCTCCAAAAGTTCACTTTTTTCCCAAAAAGTTACTCTTTTAACTGAAATTAAAATACATTGAAATCTATAGCATACTTACCTTATCCTGGGATTACATTTGCTATTTCCAATTTATAAAATCATCTTACTTGCTAATAAATAATTTAGCATTTGCTCTATTTATTTTAAGTTTTATTCATTGCATATAGCCTAACTTCAAGGTTAATTTAAAGAATTTTCTGTAGTATGCTTTAGGGTTTTTTACTTTATTTATTTGAATATTAGTATTGTGGTTATTTTATTGAACTGTTAATGGTTTTTAATCTAAATTTAGATATTTTTTTAATTAGGCTTAAGTTCATTGAATTTAATTTTCATTAAATTATTTTTATGAAGACAGGAATTTTACAACATGAAATTAATTAACATTTTTGTTGATAATTTTTCATTCTTGACTGCGCTGAGATTTGAACCCAGGCTTTCACGATCAGGTTGCCAGACAAGTTTCGATTGTAACCACACAATCTCTTCGGTGGGGTTTGCCGTTTTACTCACTCGGCTATTAAAGCCGATTAACGTCAATAGTCAAACATCAATACTTAAACCAAATGGTATTTCACTTTGGTAGATCGAAATTTGCTTTTGATTGAATGATTATCTATTTTAATTGATATACATGTTCTTCCTAACTTCTGTTTTTTCGTACTATTTGAATATTGTTATTAGTTAAACATTTTCAAGTTTAAATTTTGGTAGTTAGTTAACTTTATTGAGACTTAATTTTTTTATAATACAAGATTTGTGAGCATTAGCTTTTTAGAAAACTTAAAACTATAGAGTATTATTTTAGTTACAATAGAAAATATTTCAGTATGTTTCTTGCTTATCTATACTAAGAAGAAATAATCATATTACAAAATTGATTACAACTATATTTAGATATACACAGTGCTTGCTCCCGGCTCTTACTTTTGGAAGTAGAGTTTTATCTACTATTAATACTCGTATACTTAAAATTAAATCTTAAGACTATAACTTAAACTAAAAATAAAAAAAAAATAAAAATAAAAAAAAATTAGTCCCTGTGAATGCCGGAAGTAGAGCGCGAATAAAAGTTCGGACCAGGAAAACTACTAATTTGTTCCTGTAATATCCCAATTACTGAAAGATAACACTGCGGAACAGCCATTTTGCGGCCTGGAACTTTGTGTAATTTTTTTACTAATTTGAGGTCGCTGATTCCAAATCTATCCTTCATTTTTCTCTATCAGCTCCAGTTTTAGAGATATACCGTTATGTCCAAAATTAAGGCACTTTCAGCACATATATTGAAATAACATGAAAATGGTGCATCATATTCCCTTAAGAAAAAAAACCGAACGCTAACAATATTATCTTTAAGACGTACTAACATTGTTTTAAATTTGGCCAGTAATTTCAGAGATATCGTTGAATATCGTCTAAAAGCATTTAGTTCAACATATTTCGAATGAAATGAGCTTTATTTCATTGCAATCGGTGCACAACTTTTGATTGTGTTCACAATTTACCGAATTGATAAAAATTGCGATTTCCATAAAATAAAAAGTATTTTAATGTGTATGTGTGAACAAAAAAAAAAAAAAAAAAAAAAATATACATTAAAATATGTTTTTTTATGGATAAATTGTGAATACAAAAGTTGTGCACCGATTGCAATGAAATAAAGCTCATTTCATTCGAAATATGTTGAACTAAATGCTTTTAGACCCAAACTGTGACTTTTGTTGCACATTTATTTTTTATGAATTTTTAAAGAACAAAAAAATTTTTTTTTTCTTAAATTTTTATTTGTTTTTTTAAAAACTTTAACGATATCTCTGAAATGACTGGCCAAATTTATAACAATGTTAGTACGTCTTAAAGATAATATTGTTAGCGAATTTCGGTTTTTTTTCTTAAGGGAATATGATGCACCATTTTCATGTTATTTCAATATATGTGCTGAAAGTACCTTAATTTTGGACATAACGGTATATCTCTAAAACTGGAGCTGATAGAGAAAAATGAAGGTTAGATTTGGAATCAGCGACCTCAAATAAGTAAAAAAAATTACACAAAGTTCCCGGCCGCACAAAAAAAGTTCAATTTTGTTCCGCAGTGTAATTTGTGTTTGACCAATTTATTCCTTGTTCAGTTAATTAAATATCCTGAATTACACTCTTCAAAGTATGAGAGCCTCTGCACAAAATTCTTCATTAAATTTAGAGTTAAATTTTGGTAAATAAATATTAAAATTAACTACAATTTTGGTTCTGTAGACACATTTTCCATCTTTTATTAAACATTTAAATTAAGTATACATTTTGGCTCACAATTCATAAACATCACATTATATTTAAAGGATTTATTTAATAAGCTTTTTCAACAAGATACCTATTTTTTTAAAAAATTTGTATTCAAAGCGTGCCTGATCTTTTACACATTTAGTAGGTTGTTACCTCAAGATTAATGCCACCTTCTAATGTTTTAGAAAGTTGGCACAATTTTGTGTTTAAGGTGTATAAAGGATTTTATTTTATTTTGTTTAAGCCCACTAGTTTATATGTCCTGGTGAAACTAGATTGATATAAGAAAGAAATAATACATTACATTTTAAATCTGTGTTATTTATTTTCAACAAACATGATGTTTGATAATAACACTCCGATAATTTTATATAAGGTCGAAAGTTTTGATTCAAAGTTTAAGCAAAACTGAAGAACTAAGGCAAATTTTATAAAACAAGTTAGAGTGCTATATTCGGCTGTGCCGAATCTTTGATATCCTCCACCGACAGGAGTGGTGTGGATCTATATGATAAATATATATATATTATTAACTAATCTTCACAAAAACGAACGTCAGCATTAAAATTAGTTGCGGTGTAGACTTTAATTAAATTATTGACCGACAAAAAGAAAGTATTATGCGTTTCTTGTTAGAACTTTGCACTGGCTTGAGTAAAATATCATGATTCGTAAAAGTTTTAGCCGAACTAAAATAATTTTTAGGAGCGTAATTTGTATTGGACTTATAGTAAATTTTGGACCAATCATACCAAAATTCTAATGACTGATTTCTGGTATTACAAAAAATAAATTAGAATAAATTCCAATACAGCAGTGTTATTAGTTTTAGCGTTAACAATAAATTTAACAAATTTGCATGATAGTTTTTCTGGCCATATGAATTTAAGTAAGAAATTTTACCGCAACATCTATATCTGTGATGGTTTTAGGCGAATTTAATTATTTTCCCAAAGTGGGCTTTATTTGGTTTTAGGCGCAATAAACTCTTTTCCGTGAGTAGGGTTTATATGGGGCCTAGGGTAAATTATGGACCGATCTTTAAAAAATTTTACAGTGTGATTTCTGGTCCTATAAGACTGTGACGTACCAAATAACTAAACTATTTGCCGCTAGTAGGATTTATATGGGGCCTATGGTCAATTATGGACCGATCTTCACGAAATTTAACAGAAAAGTGATTTGCAGTCGTATAAAGGGATCTTGTGCAAAATTTTATGTCATTCTGTTCTTATTCCACAATTTGTGTTAGCTTTTGTATCAAAATTATCAATTTTTTAGGGTGGTGGTTCCACATTTTGATTCATAGTTCTGATCCTACTGAACCGATGTTGCTGTATTTCAATCCCAAACTGCCTAGGATAACTACGAGCAATTTGAGACCAAGTTTGTTCTTTTCTTTTGCGTTTTTCGAAAGTGAGCGTGTTTTCAACAGACGGACAGACAGACGGATATGGCTAAATCGACTTAGAATTACTCAAGGAGCCAGAATATATTTACTTTATGGGGTCTTAGATGTATAATAAAAAAGTTTCACTCGGAATGACAAACTTAGTATACCCTCATTCACCACAAGTGGTGGTGGAGGGTATAAAAATTCTCATTAAACTATAATCCAATTATAAACCGACTGCCGAATATGTTTACTTGATATAAATAAAAAAAATGTTTTAAATCGTTTCCCTATTTATGTTATCCACAGTTCTTTAAGCTAACAACATACATGCATATGTACCTTATCTAACCTTGACATTATCTAAGTAAAGGGTGTTTTTCATAGAGTGATACAAGTTTAAATCATAATAAAACAAGGAAATATATTTTCAATATCAATAAATGGGGCCTTATTGGAAAGAAAATTTTTTGAAATTATTGTTTAAATATGATTTCTCCCATGTGGCCGCCACGGTTGGCGCGTAGAAGGCGCAATCTGGAACACCAATTTTCAAAAACTTTTCGCAGCATTTGCGGCCGTATTTCGCCGATAACTCTTCGAATGTTGATTTCCAGGTGTTCAATTGTTTGTCGTTTATCGACGTAGACAAGTGACTTAACATAACCACAGAAAAAGTTTTTTATCAATTATAAAAATTGTTTAAAAAGTATTTAAATTTGATCAATGTGATAATTGAATCAATTAATTTTTTTAGTTGAAAGAAAATTAAAAATGTAATTTTGATTTAATTAACATTTAAGTTGTTTTGAAATAAATTTTTAATTAAAATATTAATTAAATAACAAAAAATCTTAATTGACTTTTTTCGTTTAAAATAAAATAATTAAAACTTGTAAAATTGTTGTTGGAAATTTTCAATATTTAATTAAATAGATTAACAAATTGTTTGGAATGGCAAAGTTTTTTTGATAATTTTTTTTATTTAAAATGAAAAATATCATTTCTTGAAAAAAAATATTCACATTTTTACAATTTTTAGTAATCAATATAATCATTTTGGTAATAGGTGCAAAATCAACAACATGTTTGCTTGATTCTATGAATTTGGTATAAATTTGTTGATTAGAGACAATTGTTAATTTTTTCTGTGATCCCAAAGAAAATAATCCAATGGCGTTAAATCGCACGATCTTGGTGGCCAATTAATTGAAATTAAAAGTTTGAATGGAAATTCAAAATCAATAACAATTTGAGCTTCAGCCCATTCGCCGAATTGGCGGCGCATAAGATGGTCGTTTTTCTTTAATTCCTGCACAAGTTGAATCTTGAAAGCTTTTAAGTCAAGATCCTTTTCGTAAAATATTCCATAAGGACACAACCCCAGTTGCTGAGAACGGCGACGAATTGATTGATTAGGATCATCTTCAATGCTTTCCTGAATAGCGGATACAGCTTCTTCAGTGCGCACTGTTCGGCGTCTCACGGAATGCACATTTTCGGTAACAGTAAATGTGGTCTGAAAACGATCTATCGTTCTTCGAATTAGGAAGAAGTGCACGATGGATTTGACGAATAGAACAATTATTTTGATTAAAAATTTCAACAATTTGCACGCGTTGAAATTTCAAAGCAAACTAAACAAAATACAACTATCAAGTGTTAAATGGGTGCCCAAATAAAGCAGTGATGCCAACTCAAAGTTATGACACTCTAAAAAAAACACGCTTTAGCAATAATAAGAAACATTTTTTGCTTTCAACTGGGAGTTTGAGCCAGATAATTAAGCCACTTATACATGGTAAAATTTGTATCAAGTGTAAGGCTAGTTGTGTGAGACAGGAAGCATTTTGTCGTCTATTAATTGGATAATGGCCGACGGAGAGAGCGACTAAATAATGTTTGTTTGGTCGTGGATTTTAAGCATTAAATAATAAATTCTATGGGCGTACTAAATTACAAATATTATTTTATTTACTATTTTTAAAGTTTGTTTTTCATGTGATTTTCTAGTTAAAGAGAATATAAAAAAAGAAATCAGTAATATTACAGACTTAAGCAGCTTAGAGAAAAAGGAAGAAAAGGAATACAATAGCAGGATTTTAATAGTTTATAAGAACATACAAAATGAAGTAACAAAAAATTTAATACATTTTTAGAAAAAAATTACAAGGGTCTTTAATAAATAATTTTGCATTAGTTGTGCCTTTTTTAATTAAAAAAAATCCTTTAGAAAAAATAAAATTTTTTGAAAGACCCCGTTAAGCAAAAGAAGAAATTTTTCAAAATAAAAACTTTTCTTAAACAAGTCTTCAAGCTTATTATTGGTTTGGCGCAAATTCAAAAAAGTCGTAGTGAAGAAAAACAACAATGAAGGTAAGCATAAAGTTTCTGTGAGTAAACCCGATAGAAATTTTTTGTCTTTCCACCACTGCGTCTGGCATATGTTTTGAAGAAAAATATAAGTTTTTGTGAACGTTCATTGACGAACTTACAAATTTAATAGTATTTTATTGAAAGTGAAAATTATTGTTTTGTGCCGCATAAGCCACATTTCTAAATTAATATCTAAAAAGTAGCTTTTTAAAATTTAATAGTATTTTATTGAAAGTGAAAATTATTGTGTTGTGCCGCATACGCCACATTTCTAAATTAATATCTAAAAAGTAGCTTTTTATGCTGCATACGTATATTTACTGCTGTGTATTGAGTTGTTGACATTTTATTTTGCTTTTGCTTTTACTACTTTTTTTTCTTACGGCAATGAAGCAAAGCAAGAGTCAAATTTATTTTGTACGTCTTTGTATGAGGAATTTGCAGCATTCGCCAAACAGTGACGTTTAGAGCAAAACAATACTAAATAAACATTTAAATATTTGATATGGAGCCAATTAATGCTTAATACGCCAGAAGCTATACAAAATTTCGTGAGACAGGTTTTGGATTCAGAAAGGGGGTATTCAAAACATTATATCCCATACCTAACTCAATTTTTTTAAAAATAGTCGGTAGGTCAAACCAATAATGAGCAAACGATGTAACGATGGAAAAAGTAGTAAAAGTAAAATAACTTGTAGCAAAAAAAATCATTTATAGGAAAAAAAGTCCTGTATTTAGATCATCGATAAGCAAGTTCTCTTTCCCTATCAACAATCAAGTTAAACTCTCTGCATGGAAATTTTCATAATGTGAGCCCTTACTAACACCATATTTCCATGTGTAGACCGCAAAATCATACATATACATATATAGCACATAAAATTTTTAGGAAAAAAGTCTTGTTAAGCAAGTTCTCTTTCCCTATCAACAATAAATATTCTTAGTGTGAACCCAGACTAACACAATATGTCCATGTGTATACCCCAAAATCGTACATATACATATATAGCACATATATACATGTATCGCGAAATAAATGTTCAACATTTTTTCGAATAACTAATAGGTGTGTTCATTTACTTTACTAGCATGAACTTGCAACGCGAGAGTAAATTTAAAATTTACAAAATTTTTCTCCCAATTACTCAAAAGAAAAAAGTTAATGAACGCTTTAACAGAAAAAACTAGCAAGTTAGGAATATCGACACTATTCAGCTGATATATACAAGATTATTTCTTAATAAATTTATTTGTTTTATACTATTTGCGGAAGAATATTGTTCCTCAATTTTAGAAAAATAAATATTTTATTTTATTTAAAAACTTTTAATATAAAAATTATTTTTGTTTTGTAAACAAAAACATGAAACAGGTGGTTGAATAATTCTTGCTAGTTAAAATTTTACTATCAGAAATTTTAAACAAATTTTTTGTCTCTCAAATTTGTATGCTCTTTTTTCACTCTCTCGTTGCAAGTTTTTCCGAGTACGTGAAGACTTACTAGTAACAATTATTGCAAATAGTATTGTGGTTATTTAATTGAACTGTTTGAGGTTTTAATCCAAATTTTTAATATTTTATTCAGGCTAAAGTTCATTAAATTTAATTTTCATTAAATTATTTTTATGAAGATAGGAATTTTTTTTTATATACAACATGAAATGAATTAAAATTTATTGAAAATTTTTCATTCTTGACTGAGCTGGGAATTGACCCAAGTTTTTACTGACAGGTTGGCCTGACATGTTTCAATTGTAACCACACAATCTTCTCAAAAGGGTTTGCCGTCTTAACACTCACCACCATCGAAGGCAGCTGCCAGTCAATAGCCAAACATCAATCTTTAAACCAAATTTATAGATCGAAATTTGTTTTTTTTTTTTTTTTTTTTTGAATGATTACCTATTTTAATTATGAAAACAATTTAATGAAAATTAAACTTAATGAACTTTAGCCTAAATAAAATATTAAAAAATTGGATTAAAACAGTTTAATAAAGTAACCACAATACTTATTGTTAAATACCTTAAATACAATAAAACATGAAAAACAGAAAAATGTACGTTGGACTTCAAGAAAAAGTCTTGACAAAAAGTTAAAAAAAAACGGAAGTAAAGGCTGAACATGTAAATTAATTAAAATAGATAATCATTCAAAAAAAACAGATCTACGAATTTGGTTTAAAGATTGATGTTTGACTATTGACTGGCAGCTGTCTTCGATGGTAGTGACAGTGCTCTTCTATATGGCGATTTTTCGCCAAACGTGGCGATTTTTTAGTCCAATAGGCGATGGAAATTGGAGTTTGACGACTTGGTGATTTTTTTGGCAATATTTAAAAGGGTTGGCGATTATTTGAGTGATATGGGAAATGCAATTTTCAAAGATATTTGCTTTTTTTATATCTTAAATGTAATAAAAAGTGAAGTTTTTTCTCTTGTTTTTTAATTTTATTTAAAAGTTATACATATTTGCTATCATAATTTTTTTTATCTATTCTATTTGGAATGTTTTGTGAGCCATTGTTTACTATAATTGCGTAAATAAATGAATTAGCATTGCGGAATGTTTTATCATCGGTAAAAGAGTATATGACTGATAATACGAAATTTTTTAAAAATTTAAAATGTTACTAAATAATTATCTACAAAACATTAATGGAATTATTTTGTAAATCCCTACATTTTGCCTTCAGAAATTTTTTTATACCAAATTTTTTCTAATGTTCAAAATTTGCATGAAAATAGTGTTTCAGAAACTAAGAGTAAAATAATGATTATTTAAACTCTAAGTGTATTTTCAAATATCGAAACATTTAAATTTACAATGATATCATAGATAATATTTGCGATGTTTAACGGAGTTCTGATTTAAGTTACTTAGTTTACTTATCTCATGAAAACTAAGTTCTAAAATAAAATTACAACTTTAACCTAAACAGACGAGCATGTTCTGACAATCGCAAAACGCTTAAGGCCCAACCATAATGTGCTTAAGTTGGCTTCAGCAAAAGTGCGAATATATGTAAATCATATGAGCAAACCATATTGAACTTAAGGAAACGTTTTGTTAAGTTTTACGGAATTGTCATTTGCTTAAGCAAAGTGCGAAACTGATCGTACATTCCGTACGGAATCAAATGTTTTTTTAGTTTGTTTTTGTTTTTTTAAATACATATGAGAGACTTTTTGTAAATTTTTGACAGTAGGTTAAGCAAGGCTATGCATATTATGGTTGGGCCTTTAACAGTTGCGATTCTGAGTTGAACTTGTATAATAGGTGCTCTATAAATTGCAATAGCAAGAATTTTAAATACTTCAAATTGCAAAAGTATGCTCAAGGGAACTAGAATATTTTTACGAAACTATCACAAATCGCTAGTGAAACTCACGAGTTTCAGATCAGTCGTGCGATTGTCAGAGCATGTCCGATTAGTATAAATTTATTAAAAAAAGGTCAAAAAAGGTCAACATGAAAAAAGAAAGACAAAAACATGAAAAACAAAACAAAAATGTACTTTGGATTTCAAGAAGAATTCTTGACAAGAAGTACGAAAAAACAGAAGTTAAGAAGAACATGTAAATTAATTAAAATAGATAATCATTCATTCAAAAGCAAATTTCGATCTACCAAAGTGAAATACCATTTGGTTTCAGGATTGATGTTTGACTATTGACGTTATCCGGCTTCAATAGCCGAGTGAGTAAAACGGCAAACCCCACTGAAGAGATTGTGTGGTTACAATCGAAACTTGTCTGGGCAACCTGATCGTGAAGGCCTGGGTTCAAATCTCAGCGCAGTCAAGAATGAAAAATTATCAATAAAAAAAAATTTTTTTAATTAATTTCATGTTGTAAAATTCCTGTCTTCATAAAAATAATTTAATGAAAATTAAATTCAATGAACTTAAGCCTAATTAAAAAAATATCTAAATTTAGATTAAAAACCATTAACAGTTCAATAAAATAACCACAATACTAATATAAATTTATTAAACTTAAATAATATTTGAGTTTTAAACGCTTAAATGACTCTTGTGCACTTTTTCTTATATAAAAGTCAAATTTTTTCTAAACAAAAATCTCAAGAAAATTATATTTGGCGAATTTTGGCGATTTTGGGTGTCTAGTTTGGCGACGAAGGTGAAAAACAGTCTGACAGCCCTGGGTGGTTAGTGTTAAGACGGCAAACCCATGGTGGAATAAGTAGGTGGCAGCGCTACAGCAACAAATACAACATTACAACAAAAATGAATAATAAGTCTCCGTATACGTCAAAAATTATATTAAACTAAAATCAAATTTTGCCGCCGAACGCAATGAAATAAATTAGTTTTTGGCCAATTTTTATTTCACTATGGTTACTATCTTATTTAATTTTAATTTAAATAATCAAAAACTTTAATACAATACAAAAATCACAGCACAAAACGTGGCCTTTTTGTAAACATAAACAAAACTTGACATAAGACTAGACAAACAATACAAGAGCAAAAAATCGTCATCTGGCGTAGTAATGCCACCTGTTTATTTCATCATGGGCAAACCCCTTTGCGAAGATTGTGTGGTTACAGTTGCAACATGTCAGGGCAACCTGCAATTATTTTTTATCCCGTTCAACGGCACGCTTTAATTTTTGTTTAAAATAATGTTTGACGTCGGCTGGGACTAATTTCGATTTTTGTTGTAATGTTGTATTTGTTGCCGTAACGCTGACACCTGTATTATTCCACCATGATTTAAATTGTATAAAACCAAAAAAATGTGAATATAAAATCTTAAATCAAGAAATTAAAAGTGTGTTGGGAATAAGTGGAGCCACAATAAATTTGCAATACAGGAAAAATATTTACCTTCTAAAAAGCAATTGTGTATATTTTAAAAGCAAAAAAAATTCCCTTGTTTATATTTTCAACAAATAATTTTGACATTCACTCTAACTTTTTACGAAAACAAAATACACACTATTGTTTTAAAAAAAGGGGATAACTAGCATAACCCTAATTTTTGTTCTCTTCTCATATAAAAATTGTATCTTGAAAAAATGTATGTATGTAAAGCGTAATCCATTTCAAGGTTCCCTACTTTTTTAAAGAAAAAATTACAGAAAATTCAAATTTAATGGGGAATGTTTATTATGATTTGAAAGAACATTCATTGGCATTTATTTTTTGAAGATTATGTCTATAAAATGTTGGCCGATGCTACGTCGCAGATGGTCCATCCGCTGAGTTCAATTTTCGTGATCGTTCGAGCATTTCGACTGGTAACTGCCGAATGACACGCGTAATGCTTTCCTCCAAGTCCTGAATCGAAGCGAGTTTGTCCGCATAAACTTTAGACTTCACAAATCCCCCCATGAAAAAGTCTTACGGTGTGATATCACACGATCTTGGTGGCCAATCGACCAGCCCAAAACTTGAAATTATGTGCTCACCGAAGTGTTCCATTGATTGATGCGATGTGTGGGAAGTGGCGCCGTCTTGCTGATACCAAATGTCGCCGAGATCACGAGCTTCAATTTCAGTCATCAAATAGTCGGTTATCATGGCACGATAACGGTCCGAGTTGCTGCGAACGGCGCCGAATCGACTCTCCACGGTCTTCGTGTACACTCTCAGCTACGGCCGCTATATTTTCTTCCCTACGTGCTGGACGTGGTCTATTCGGTCGAATATTATCTAATAATGAGTGCTAGGTCGATTATGTTGACCATAAGTTGAGCGAAGTGCACGAAACACATTCCTCACAGAACGTGAATTTTCGTAATAAAGTTGAACGATTTGTAAACGTTGTTCAGGCGTAAGTATTTCCATTATGAAATGCCAAACAATAGTATACAAAAATAACATGACAGCATGACACGACTCACACGTGATCTGTCAAAAAAAGGCTATTGAAGAAAGTATCTCTACTTGAATCACCCGTAAAAAATGTGCTTTTTGGGTCTAGCACAAATAATTAAAGATACTACAAACATCAGCACAAACGCATAATACCCTCTCCACTATTGCAAGTTGGGTATAATGTAGAAAAAACATTTTGGTCTACATCCCAAAACGTTCTTTTTGTCTAAAATAAAAAATTTGCCTATTTAAAAATATGTTCTCAAAAAAGTATATTTTTAGCAAAATTTTACTATTTTAAATAAAGATATTCTACCTTCTAACAGTTAAGTTATTTATTACTTTTCTTAATCTCTTTAGGATTGCTGTTTGCGGTTCATATTTTCCAATTTATTTCTTTTCAATCATTTATCATTATAATAATTTCTGTATGTCTGCATGTTTGTTATTTAATTTACCTGTTTATAAATTTACCTGTTTATAAATTTTTCTTTATAAAACGATTTTGTTATTATTATTTAAAATCATGTTTTTCAGAGTTTTTCCTGCTGAGGTTACAACAAAAAAAAATTATGAAAGTTTAACATTTTTGACAAGAAGTAGATTTTTTTTTTTTTTTTTTTTTTTTGGAAACAAAAATGTATAAATTTCCAAAGTAAGAAAAACTTTACGGTTCAACAGAAAATATGGGGAAAACAAAAACTGACTGACAAAAAAGTGGATTCAAACATACAACAGAGAAAAATTCCAAACCACAACATGTCTGTGCCACATACCACAAGCCACTTAATTAACAAGTATTGCTGTGTGGGCTAATTCGGTTTGGATGGAAGTCCCTTTTGTAGTGGCATAGTTTTGTATGTTCGCCCTTTTTTTAATGTTTGTGCAGTTTCAGACATTTTATATATAATGAAGAACATTTTAAGAAAAAAGATTTTCTCTGGGCATATGGGCATTAGGGGGAAGAATAAGGAAAACAAAATTTACCCAGAGTCAAAAAACAATGTTCATATATGTTTTTAGTTTGTTGTTTCATTAGTGTTTAAGTCTATTTATTTATTTAAATGTCTGCCTGTTTTGAATGAATTTCTGTTGCTAATTATAAAATTATGATTAATTGATGAATTGAGGAAGTTTTGGAGGAAAACAATGGTTTTATATATATCTGTGGTAAAAAGGAAAAAGTGTTTAAGTTGACTTAAGCAAAAGTTGAGTTTATGGCACTTTTGTAATCTCCATGTTTAAAAGTACCCATGGACAACATTTCAGTTATTTCGTATGACTTTTGGCAAAAAAATTTTTTTTTTTTTTTTTGATTGTACAAAAAAAATTGGAATACAAGCTTAAAATTACTTTCGACCAGTGACGGAAGTAGTATTAAGGTACAAAAACTTAAAAAATTTATAACCAAAGAGCAGTGATGATTTTCTCTCGTTCACAAAGGCAGCAACATTTTCGCTGGTGTTCACAATAAAGCAACTATTATTTTCACAGCCACACACACTGTCAGTTAAGAAACCGTTTGCAAATTTTTCCCAGAACAAAATTACGTATTTATTATTATTTCTTAAAACATTTTGTTGAAATTTTCATTTAAAACTGGAAATGTCTGTGGCTGTGAAAAAAATTGTTTTTCTTATTGTGAACACCAGTGAAAATGTTGATCCCATTGTGAACGAAGCATTAAAGTTTTAATTTGCTTTTCTACAAAACAAAAAAATGACTTAGGCACTTCTTCCTTATTGCCAAAGATATATATGTATGTACAGGGTGGCACAGAATGAGCTTTATGGTTTTAATGATTTATTACTTTTTTTATTTATGCGATTGTTATTGTTAACATCAACCACGAAGAAAAACACTGCTACTTTATTAGTACATTCTGTTAAATGGCTTTGCCTATTGTGATTGTCTCTCGCACAAGGAACCAATAATAGACGCCCAACATCGCCTCATCATACGCCCCTTGATACCGACGCTCCATTTCTTGTATTTGTTGGTGAAAGCGCTCACCATGCTCGTCACTTTCATCGCCAAGGTTATTTGGGAAGAAATTTAAGTGGGAATGCAGAAGGTGTATTTCTAAAGACATATTTGCTCCTTTTTTTAGTAAGATATGAAAATGAATATTAATTTAATTCATGCATATGAGGAGTTGGTTTTGTGAATGAGTTAACATCTGCATATTGAACAGACTTATGACGTCCATTTTGCTTTACCTTGGCTAAGCAAAAATAACAGTCAACGTCGTGGTTCGTATGTTCACGCCAAATTGCTGGATAATCAAATGGCATATACCGACTGCGGTATAGGAAATTAACTTAAGATTCTGAAGGCAAATTTTTTAAGCACAAAATTAAGAAATGCATACCTGCTTCCCGCCCGACATCCACATAGTTAAACGAGTTTTGCATGAATTGCATAAAGTATATGGGGTCCAAGTTATCGAAGTATTTTCCGCATTGAGTTTAAAATAAAGCCAAAATGCATTTTGTAATTGCCTTGAAAAATTTGATGTCTGCGCAAAATTTTAAACTCCACAAGCAAAACAAAACTTGTTTAGATTGTTCTTGCAAATAAAACACGTTTTGCACTATGCATTTTGTTCTTGTTAGGTCAAATTCTATGTAACAAGAAAATCAAAACGTTTACCAAATAATTTGCAATTGCAAGCTGTCCATAAAAACAATCGGGTATGTGATGAAAATCGATAGTTTTCAAAACGAACGTTTTTAAAAGGTGTGATGAATTTCGAGTGATTTTTAAATCAATTTCTGAACTACTATTTAAATTTGTTGTTCAAAATACAGTACAATTAACTCATGTTATACACAATTTAAAAGAATATGGATAGAAAATAAGAGGAATATGTATAAAAAAACAATTTTAAAAGATTCTAAAAACGATATTATCGGTTTCAAATCGTTTCGTTTTCCAAATCGATTTCCATCACATACCTGAATGTCAGCAAAAAAGGCAGTGTTGTAAAAAATCTTTAATGAATGGAGCTTTTTACCCTTTTCCATTCTTAGAATAATTTTCTCGCGCATTATTTTTATTAACATAAGCTTTTTTTGTGATTTTTTCTACAAATTTCAATGTTTCAAATATTTACAGCGTTCGTTTTTCAAATTGTGCGAATTTACTATCATTGCTTTTTTTATTCGATAAAAAGCGAAAAGTGGGTTAATTCATTAAATCTTCTGTAGCTTTGTCTCATTTTTGCACAGAAATTAGTCTCGGTGGCCGCAAAATATTCGTATCAAAACAATAATAATAATCAGCCTTATTACGGTTCTCGATGTCGGTAGCAACGTTACTCGAATTTTTTAGAAGATTAAAGAAAACAGGTTCTGTGTTACTTTAATCTACTATAGAGTCGTTTTCGACATCGAGAACCGTAATAAGGCTGAATATTCCATGTAATAAAACATTTAACTTTTGATTTGTTTGGTTTAAAAAAAAATAACTTCAAAAAAACAAAATTGCAAAAAATCATAAAATTTTTCATACATTTTCAAATTTTCTCCACTGTAATTCTGTCATTTCGTGATCAATGTTTACAAACGACCCAGGGTTATTTTAGTAATTTTATTGTCCTTCATAAGTATCAAATAGATACATAATCCGTCATACGTTTTTTAAAATATTTGCATTTAAAGAACATCATATTTTTCAAAAACATAAATCACGACTTCATATTCGGATTCAGCGGACAATTTTACATAAAGATTAGGTGTCAGATTCATTTGGTCAAAAAACTGTCACGTAGTGTAATCAGCCTTATTACGGTTCTCGATGTCGGTAACAACGTAAGTCGAATTTTGTAGCAGATTAAAGAACACAGGTTGTATGTTACTTTAATCTACTAAAGAGTCTTTTTCGACATCGAGAACCGTAATAATGATCATTTATCTTCACAGAAAAAATTATCAGTCGTTTTTTATCAATTAAAAAAATTCTTTGAAAATTATTTCATTTTAATTAATGTGATAATTGAATAAATTTTTTTTAGTTGAAAGTAAATTAAAAATATAATTTTCATATAATTAAAAGTTGAGTTGTTTTGAACTAAATTTTTAATTAAATTATTAATTAAATAACAAAAAATCTTAATTAATTTTTTCGTTCAAAATAAAATAATTTAAACTGTTGTTGCGAATTGTCAAAATCTGAGGTATATTTAATTAAATCAATTAACACATTGTTTGAAACGTCAAAGTTTTTGACCATTATTGGATTAAAATTAAAAATATCATTTATTAAAAAAAAATATATGTATGTACATTTTAAAATTTTTACAATTTTTAGTAATCTTATATAGATTTTGGTAAAAGGTGCAAAATGAACAAATTATTTGCTTGATTCTATGAATCAAGGAATTGGGTGATTATAGACAATTTTCAATTCTTTCTCTGATATAAGTATTTATCCTTTTTTAATTTTAAATTAAATTTCACTTAAAACATTTTTACGAAAAAATCTTATTTCAATTTTTCGGTTTCCCATATATTAAGCCTGTTCATTAGTTCCCACTAAATAATTAACATTTATTAACCGATTACATTGATAACAATAGTGGCAGTAGAGTATTGAAAACGCTACCAATCGATTAGCACGTGCTCCATAGAACCCCTTAAATAAATCAAGATTTAAAGAAAGTATTTTAATTTGAAACTTTTCTTAAGCACACACACACACACATATTTATCTTAACAGTTACTACTACAACTGTACCTAATATTTAACACTAGAAAAAAAGTGTAACTTTTCCCGACCCCCCTCCACCTAACAAAGTTTTGGTTTGGCACAGAAAATGCGTACAAAAGTGGAAGCCACGATAAATAAACTAATGGGTACTTAATTAGTGTACTTTATTTAGTACATTTGTATTTAGTTAAAATATATGTAGAATAAATATACTCACTCAACTACTACTAACAAACTCTTTGTCTAGATTTAAGTCAAAATCAGGGCATTTTCTGTAGTTTCATAGAATTTTGTACTACTTATACAGCTACCATCCCAACCTCTCAGTCCTCATTCACTTAAGATTATCACACTTCTTTATATCGTTTTTTACATGACAGAATAAAAATAAAAACTTTCCAATACAATGATTTCAGTTTGAAGTTCATATTTCAGTTGTAAATAACCTCGAGCGTTGTGTGAACGTGCTTTCCACTATTTCGACCGTTATAATAGAGAAAAAAAAATTTAAATAAAAAACATTTTTTTATTCGAAAAAAAATGTTATAACGGAAGTGGAGCACATACAAAAAAAGGCAACGGAAGTGTATTTGAGAAATAGTTTTATAACAAAAATAAAAAAAGTGAGAAAAAAGATAAATATTAACAAAACTCAAATATACAAAATAAATACAAAAAAAATTGAGAAAAAAACGTGCTTCTCGCTAAGGTTAAGTTGAGAGAAATAATAAGTGAACTTTAATTATATTTTTAAAATATGAACTATAACAAAGCAGTCTGTACAATACTGCTGATAAATAATTTAATTTTATTACAATGCTTTCAAAACTGTCAAGCTTACACACAAGTCTCCACTAAAAGTGGAGAAGCTGGTGGTGACATTAATGAAGGAGGTCCAAAGATTTTTAAGGCACTAAATTTTGATTTAATATTTCCAAAAAGGTAAAAGAAATTAAACATTCAAAATAAATTTTATTATCTCTAAAAAAGACAATTCGAAAATGTTTCATTCTTTTAATAAAGTATTTTGTTTTTTAAAAAATTTTCAAATGTGCTTGCTAAAGCTTAATGCATTTAAATTTGACTCTCTCGAAAAATATTTAAATAATTAGCCGTATTTCGCAAATCGAATTCGAGTAAATTAAAACCGAACAAACTTTGTAAACGTAGTCCTGGGCTTAATCGTTTAATTTGAAACAGTGAAGGAGTTCGTTCATTTCGTTCAATCGTTCATTTCAGGTCACTTGCTCTTTAATGTCTTTTGGATCAGTTGTCGCTTTCGTTCAGTCGTTCACTTGTCTTGTTCTCTTTACTAAACAATCGATTGAATGTGTTAAAAGGAACAAGTATAGCATACTCAAGTGAGACTACACTCAAAATATTATGTAAGTAAATTCAAAAGAATATTAAGTTTAAAAAAAATTGAAAATGTAACTAGAAAACGGATCATTTTAAATAAAGGAATTTTACGGTTATTTTTTAATGCTAATTTTATAACGGAGAAATTAATTAAAAATTAATTAACTTTTCTCTTTATTTAAAATTAAAAAAATACGAACTACAAAAATATATTCAAAAGTTTTTTCAGTTAATTTTAACTTAAGTTAAATTACGTACTAAAACAGCTAAAGCAGTATTTTTACCTGTCATTATAACCTACCAAATGAGCTAAATATTTTTTCTTTTTTATTTTTTTTTATTTATGTACACATGTCTGTACACACGTATTTCAGTTTTATTTTATGCATAAAAAATAACTGAACATATTAACAGAAACAAAATCATAAAGGGTTTTATTCATGATATCGCTTAAAAGTCTCGCAATCTGTGCAAACTGTGCATTTATACGCCCTCGCAAATGAACTGTATGAGAATTAATTTACATAAACTTCGTAAATTTGCTCAACAATTATGACTCGTAAACTTGCGCTGTTCAATTGTGCATTTATACAAATAAATTTGTTTAATGTTTACCGCCGTTTTAAATGAAAAATTCAAGTGTTAATAAAATTACAAACAATAAATTCTTGCAATAATTTAAGCAAATTAGTCTTTTTGCTTTCTAGTTTTGTATTGACGTTTCAGTTTGAAATGACATTAATTATTTAAAATTACACAAAAAAAATAAAAAGGGTCTTCATGAAATGAATCTCGCAAGTTTGCCCATTTGCACAAATGGCCACTTAAAACGATATCATGAAACCCCTTATTATTTTTTGTAGTTTGTTTTTGGAACAATATGCAGAAACGGTTAAATTAGTTTAATTATAAAATAAAAACATTTTCATTAATTACGGAAAACGATTTTAATAAATTAAGTTACTGTAAAACTTTTTTGAGTGTACACATGAATACAAAACATCAAGGCCTATCCAATGGATATACCTTGCAAAACAATAAGCAGGAACCAAGTTCGCAGTTTTTTTCGTTCATTTGATTGAAAAGATACAACAATACCAAGGCGAATTCATATATACGGTGCAGGGATGTTAAATGGGGTAAATTTTGTACCAACTTCCAAAAAAATGTACTTTTTGGACCTTGACGGTACCATTTTTTTTTTTTTTTTTTTTTTTTTTTTAAACAACAATAAAAATTCGATTGTACACAAAAAAAAACAAAACTTAATATTAACATACATTATATGTATGAATAAAATAAGGTACATAAAAGTCTTATATATATATGAGATCAATATCAGGAACATATTTGTTTAGTTAATAAACTATTTGGAATTTTTACATCATAGCAGCATGAACTTGTCGATCTTAACCAATCCTTTGTTTGTATGAGACTTGATAATGTTGGCACATGTCGTCTGTTTCTTTCCCTAGTTTTTGTTATATTTTGAAAAAAAAAAACTCCTTCCACATTTGCAGACTAATGTGGAATGGATAAAATTCCAGCAACGACTGTAGAAATGTCAGGAATCATATGGACATTCAGCTCATTTTGTAAATTAGCTACTACCTACCAAAAACTACAAATGTTTTCAGTTTTTAACAACTGGAGTTGCTCGACATCAGCTAAAGCTCTAAATTGATTATTGATTGAATCAAAATTTGCAATTTCATTCGGAAGCATTTTTACTAGAAGAGGAACAATACAACTTGTTTTACCTGAAATAACATTTTCAGAAGTAAATTTCTGTGGTTTTCACGAATAATCGCGTAAGTCGGTTTTTACCGAAATTGAGATAATGATGTCAAAATGCTACATTTTGCATTAGGTTTTTATAAGTATTAAGCTTTTTAGAATATAATGTAGTATTATTAATTTTTTTCTGCTAAAAACAACTTAAGTTAACTGTTTAATAAAATATTTTGCTATTATAACGATTTATGTCGACATACATCTCCAAAAATTGTAAAATTGCTGAATATGTTTCCAAATAAAAAGCATATGTGATGTTATGTTGTTATTCGTGCAAAAAATATGAAAGTATTTTTTGAAAATTTTTCTATTAATTACAACTAAAGTCGTAAAAATAACAACGTAAGTCGTCATGTGTGATTAAAATGATAGAATTTATTTTCACAAAAAAGAACTTATGTGGAGATATGATGTTATATTGCACACACTTAATGAGTCAATCAAACATATGCATTTTTAATCCTTTTACAGATTGTGATCCTGTGAGGATTTTTTCATGAAAACTATGTATAATACGTAGAAAGTCACTGTTAAGAGGATAGTAAAGAAAAAAGTTTAAAAAAGCATCTACAGAGGCCGCAATTGAAAAAAATAATTGTTTTTGCTCTCCTGAAAAGTTTGGTTTTATAACTTACGCGATTATTCGTGAAAACCACAGATTTATGGAACCACATTAAGACTTCGTTATTAAAGTTGACTTTGGTTCTCAAAAATTCGCAAAATTTTATATAAAATTATTTTGCATTTTCTTTATTTTTTTTATCAATATCAATATCGATATTATTTGTAGAAATATTCGAGCATAAAGCCGCTTCTATTCCGCAATAAATTTCAGGTTTTCACTAATGTTGCCTCGTCTGTGGGTACCATAAATCCCCTTTGTGAAAGCTCGACAGACGAAGTTTGTAGGCGAGAGAGGAAAAAAGTAAAGTGTGTCACACATACAGCGTCACCCCCTTACCAACAAACTTCGTCTGTCTGCCTTTCACTTGCCACATTGTAAAAGGGGACTAAGCGCTCTATACACCACAATACAATTTGCATATTTTAGCGCCCATTACATTAACGATTTATTGTACAACTTAAATGCATTGAAATTTGTTTGCTATACTAATAATTCAAAAAGACAAATTTTTAAATTGTACCAAATGAGTCACGGTAGTACCACGGAACTTTAGAAGGTCAAAATGTACCAAAAAAAATCGTTTCATTGAACAAAGACCAGGCATCAGAAATTAAGAACCGAAAACTTAAAATTTAAATTTTTCATTTGAAAAATTCAAATCTCATGCGTATAAAATAAATTTTTTTTTCTATCAGTTAAAAAAAAATAGGAAACGCAAAAAAGATACATATTTATTTTTATAGTACAATTTGTGTTTTGTACATGAAAAGAAACAAAAAAACAAAAATTTGAAAAATACACAAAAATGTTTTATTTATTTTTTTGAAAAATATTTATCATTAGTGTTCAAGACATGTTTTCAACTGTAAAAAAAAAAAAAAAAATTATTTAGTTTTATTTGTTCTCCAAAGTTCAAAATAATAAAGTTCTTAAAAAACCCGTTTTTGAGAAAAATATATTTTTTTTGTTTTTAGAAACTAATAATAAAAACTCAATTTGAAGTTAAAATTGTGAATTTTAATTAAAATTATAATATAAAATTGCAATTGCAAAAAATCTTTAGAGATTCTTAATTATCAAAACTAGCTGCTGTTGCATTAGCTGTACCCGCAACACAGGTATCTGTGGAGACAGCATTCAGTGCTTTGCCAATTATTATGTCCAAAAATAGAAGGAATTTAAGTTCTGAGCATGTAAAAAATTTATTGTTGCTCAAACTCAACATCTAGCTAATTGACAAGATTACTATTTAGTTCTAGGATAATCTTTATCATGTTATAAATACTTATTATTAATTAGCTTTATATTTTTTACTATAATTTTGTACGTATGAGTTTAAATTTTGTCAATTAAAAAAATTCAATTTTAAGTTTGCGGTTCATTTTTTTCTTTTCATGTACAAAAAAATATTTTACTGAAATAATAAAGATCTTTTTTTTGTGTTTGCTTTTATTTTTTTAAACTGATGAAAAAAAAATTATTTTGTACGCATGGTTTTTAAATATTTAAAAAGAAAAAATTAAATTTTCGGTTCGTAATTTTTTGTACAAAAGTACAAAAAAAAAAATATTTTTCTAAAAACCTTTTTTTTTTTTGAGAACTTTATTATTTTGAACTTAAAGAAACAATATCAAACAAAATATTTTTATCTATTTTTGGTTATTGTACAATTAAATATTTTTCGAACACCAATGATAAATATTTTTTAAAAAACATAAAAAAAAACGTTTTCCGGTCCTTGACAAAGACTTTGTGTTTGCCATATCATGGAGAAATAAGCAGGTGGCATTACTATGCCAGATGACGAGTTTTTGTCTTAGCATTGTTTGTCCAATATAATGTCAAAGTTTTGTTTATGTTTTTAAAAAATCCACGTTTTGTGTTGTGATTAGTGTATTTTATTAAAGTTTGATAATTTTAATTAAAAATAAAATAGTAATTGACCATAATTAAATAAAAATTGACTAAAAATTTATTTATTTCATCACGTTCAGCTTTGCTTTTTGTATAAAATTATTTTTGACGATAGCTGGGAATAATTTTATAAATTGTAGCAAATATGCAATTGATGTAGTATTGTAGTTTTTAAAACTCGATTGTATCAAAAATGATACAATTGTATCACTCATCATTTAGAACGACAAAAAATAATGCCTCTTTTCTAAAATGGTAAACCATCAATTCCAAGTGTATACTTTTACTAGAGCAACCCCTTAAAACTAGCCCAATTAGACTATTTTCAATAACAAACAAGAAAATACCTTGCCAGATTTTGTTCTCCCCGCTCTTGTGGCTTGTGACCGCTTAAGACTCAAATCTCTTTTAGGGCGTTAAATATTACATCATGGACCAATTTTGATACTCAACAATTTCTATATGAAGAATATCTGAGACAAAATCCATTATCCTTTATTGTTCCTTGTTGCAAGCTTCACACTACGAAACAACATTTGTCTTGGCCACACATCAAACTGCTTCATTATTGGCACAGAAAGCACTTTCAACCAGGGACCGAAAGCAACAGTAATTTTTAAATTTTTAAACAAAAAGAGCATATAGAAGTAAATGTCGGAAAACTATTTCAAGTATACCATACTGATTCTTATGAACTATCCTGTGATAAAATATATTGATTTTTAAGATTTTGATTGTTATTTTTCGAAAGTTATTTTTTTATTTTTATTTGTTTGAACAAATTTAACAGTTATTTCTTGATTATTTTTTTTTTTTTTTTTGAACAATAATAATAGTAATTTTTTTCTTATTATATTTTCTAGCAATATTATATTAAAAGTATTTATCCAAAGAAATGTACGCGTTAAAATAATTCAGTTGAATTTCAATATTTATTTTAATATGTGATCATCATGGGGATTTCTTATTCACACTAAAATAAATATATAAAGCCACCTAAATTATTATAATACGTACAGTTCTTTGGAGAATATCTTTAATTTTTGCTCGAAAACATAAAAATCAAAAAAATTATTGTTATTTTTGTTCAAATAAAAAAAACAGAAATGCGCATAGAAACAAGCTTTCCCTCAACAATAAATTTCAGTGTTTTTATCAAAAATAAAAATTGGGAATTTAGCACGTCACACAGTGCGTAATTTCTTGAGTTTTGCGGAACTTAATTATTTAAACCAGTAAACCAATTCTATTTGTGATTTTTTTAAATTTTTAATAAAAATTAATGTGTTTTTTTTTTAAGTCTTTGAGTTTATTTACGTTTTTATTTATAGAACAATTAAAAAAACATGCATATGTACATACATTTTCTAACAACATTTTGAACATCTATTCAGAACTAGTCTCATTGCAATCGTCAGAAGACTCGTAATCATTGCATGGGTCTGAAAATGTTTCTAACAACTCTAAAACTTCTGGTGTAACTTCACTACGCTTGGTTTTAGGTGCTTTACGAAGACTAGCGATGTACGGATCCGATGAAATAAGCAGTCGATTAAATAAATCCGTATTTGTGTCAATTCGGGATGTTTTCCTAGTAAAAAGTACGCGATATTTTCTGGAGTCTTTGTTTCTTGCATCCTGAGCTTCTTCAGAAAATTGTCCAATCGAAAGAATGCAAGAGGCTATAATATCCTTTCCATGACAAAGGACTTAATGCACACTAACAGGCATTGAGTACCAGAAATATTCTTTCAAATACAACTCCAAAGTTTCTCTTGCATATTCGCCGAACTTTTCTGAATCAATTTTAAGACCACAATTTAGGCACTCCAACAGCACATGAAAACGCTTGATCAAATCTAAATTAACGTCAGTTATTTCGGCTGACTTTTCGGCATTTCCAAAGAATTTCCTTGCGGTATTACCATCGTTTGTGTTTCCGGTCTGCTGTTTCGGCATATCTATTAGCAAGCCAAGCTCCTCTTTAAATTTTTGTGGAATGTATTTTTTCTTCTCTGCAACTTTTTTTTTATTTTCTGCTCCACGAGCTTTCCATGTCTTAATATCCAGTTTGTACGATACATGTAAAATACATTCTAAAAACCTTATCCATGCATGGAGGGGTGATAGTCCAAGAGATAAAAAGGATTCATTTATATTTTTTTGAGGTATATCGCAGATGTTGTTCATTTCACTGGGTTTAGCCCCACATAAGTATCATGTTTGTGATGATGCACAGGTTGATACAGCATTGCAAACTTTACCGTCTATCATACAAAATATCATATTTGCTGTTACCTGAAATTGCTTGGCATCTACAAGTATAGTGGTTGAAGTAAGTTGTGATATTTGTTCTTTCACTTTGTTTACTTCTGAGGTTATTAAACTGACTGTTTTTTTGGCAAAAACGAACTTAATAGGGCGACAGTACCGTGTGGAAGAAGGATCAGGGTTTTTCCAAATCACTGACTGATTATCACCATTATCATTAACCATTGATAAACTAAACATACTATCATCAGAGTTATGTTTGTCCATATACTTTTGTCGATAATTAGCTTGTTCAGCCCCATCACAACTCCACTTCACGATAATATTTAGTGTTTTAACATTTGATAAACTTGTAAGAACCCCTTCTAGCCCTATACAAAATCTTTCTACGGTATGATTTATAAGCGACTGAACTGATACTTCAGCTGAAACTTCAGTTATTATTATGTCCTTTGGATAGCACAACCTCTTTGCCCCTTTTACAATATAATAAGGTGGATACAAAGTGCAACGGTGATTTTTTGCTTGATCTCGAACAATGTTGTACTGATTTGACGATAAGTTTGCATCAATAAGAAGTGCCAGAGCCTGGTCTGGAGCTAATTTTGGTGGGCTGTTTGAGGAAAATATGCGAGCCTTCTTGATTTTGCTTCCCCTTTCTGGAGAAGCAGATGCCAGTTCCTTGACAATCGCTGCAGAGTTTCGCTTTCCAGAATGGTATAGCTTTGTTGCAGTTGCTTTGGCTAACTCGTCTTGACTAGCGGACTGCAAAATATGATGCACTTTTCTGTATTGCACTTTAGGATGACAATCCTTAAATTCTTTTTTAGGTCTGCCTGCATTGGTCCTCGATCCACAAGGCAATGCATCCCTTACAGTAGTTGAAAATTTTACATTATTTTCAAGCCAGCTTGCATTTTTATTTAGAAATGATGATAAATTTCGACTGGATTCCCTCCACCTTTTTTGTATTTTACAAACTAGCGCACGAACAGTTGCCTTTAAACTGCAAAGAGCGTCAGATGTTAGCACTGGTAAGCCTGTTTTTTCCAAAACAAAACCAATGATGGCATCTGATGTCGGTTCTTCCTTCCACTTTTGGAAAATACAGTTATAAGAAATTTCCAAAGTCATTCTGGAAAAAGTTTAATTTAAAAGAAGATCGCAAAATATCGCAGAAGATATTTTGTGTTCCCAATAGAGGAAAAACATACCTTTAAAATGTTGTGCGTTTTAAGATGGTATTATGTGGTATCACCTTTTAAAGTCTCCAACGAAGTTAAAAAATTAAATTTACTTACTTCTTAAAAATCACTTTTTTCACTAACAAATCACACACGAGTACGAAACGATTTTGCAATTATTTAAATGCCAATACATAATTGACAATTTTCTCATTAAATAAATTATGTAAAAATCATGGCCTACTGCACTGCCGTTTGTATGTACCACTCTATTAACTGAAACAAATCGAACATCTTTCTGTATGCAAAAAGTATAATTGAATAAGAAATGCAACTTTCTGGTGTATTTTGCAGTTGTTTCGCAGGGTAAATCCCCAAACTGAGTATGAGGTTTTTGAGGTGGGATATTAAGCAACCGAAATAATGAATAATCTTATGCATTTTATGTATTTCAAAAATTTAATAAAGTTCCGCTAAACTTCCTGAATTTCGCACTGTGCGTCATAGAGAAATCTTATTAATAATAAATTTTATATTCCCGAAAATAACTTTTGAACTGTTATTTCTGTTCAAAAAAATACAAAATTCAAAAAAACAAGTGTCAAATTTATACATATTAGGGAGATCGATTATTCGACTTTTTCAAAAAACCGGTTTTCGAATATTCCTAATAGTTGCTATTTTTTAAAACCGGTTTTTGGCTTAGCATTTTTAGAATAACTGATTTTAATTCGATTTCAAAAAACGAAATCCCAGGATCCCGGGATATCGTAATTTTTCGGGATTCTTGGTTTTTGAAAGTTACAAGATAAATGCTTTTTATAGATGTGTATTTATTAGGAATAACGATTATTCGACTTTCTTTAAAAGCCGGTTAACAAATATTCCAAATAGTTGCTATTTTAAAAACCGGTTTTCGGTTAAGCATTTTTAAAATAACCGGTTAACCGGTTTTTACTTCGAATAAATAAAAAAACATAAAATCATACATAAAACATAAATAATAAAATGTTAATTTGAATAAAAAGCGACAAAAGACATAGATACTCGTATGACATAAGGTATGTTCAGACCTAACAAATATTTGACGACAAAATCCAAAAAAAATGTGACCAGTTAATTGACCAATCTTTAGCTTTATTTTTATCAACTTCTGTTTATTTACTTAACTTTATTTGCAAGAAGATAAATGTATAATGTAATTTAGAAATTGTCAAATGATGTTTCATCTAGACAAACGTTTTGCAAAAGCAAATATAAAATTATAGGAATTTAATAAGTTTTTGATTTAAGATATTTTCCCAAATTTGTCTACATGCATCAGTAGACTTCAACCATATTTTTGAAAAGTTGCATACAAAACCTCGCATTATAAAAACGAATAGTATGTATGTAATATGAACGAACATGCTTTTTGTTTAGAATATTTGTCAATTCGTCGACTACAATTTAAAACATTTCATGACATTGTTTGATTTCTTCAATTTTGTTTTTTAGTTCTCGGTGTTTTAATAAATAAACCTGCACAGAAAAAGTTTTTTATCAATTAAAAAAATGGTTTAAAAAGTATTTAAATTTAAATAATGTGATAATTGAATCAATTATTTTTTTAGTTGAAAGAAAATTACATATATAATTTTGATTTAATTAATATTTAAGTTGTTACGAAATAAATTTTTAATTAAGATATTATTAAATATCAAATAATTTAAACTTGTAGAATTGTTGTTGGGAATTTTCAATATTTAATTAAATTAATTAACACATTGTTTAAAATGTCAAAGTTTTTTGATAATTTTTTTTAATAAAATTAAAAATATCATTTACTGGAAAAAAATATTCACTATTTTACAACGTTTAGTAATCAATATAATCATTTTGGTAATAGGTGCAAACTCAACAACTTGTTTGCTTGATATTATGAATTTGGAATAAATTTGGTGATTAGAGACAATATTTAATTTTTTCTGTGTGATGATTTTTTTCGATAACATTTCGTCGGAATATTGTAGTTTTAAACATGAATATATGCTAGAACTACTTAAGAGTTTTTAGTGCCTTAACAAGCATTCCGTTCTCGGCAACACAACGGGTTAATATTTCACCCAATGATTTGTTTTTGGCTGGATATATTTAAGTCGTCTCTTTAGAACTACATATGTACTTCGAACGGAGTTGAGTTTTATTTGGAGTACATTAATGTTAAGTCCACATGCTAATTATAGGTGATTAATAAGTCGTGACGTGGAAACCCCTTTGCAACTTATCATTTTAGGGCACTCCAGGCACCGAACTTTGTCTTATTAATCCCCTTCAAAATATCTCCAGAGATAACATCTACATATAGAAATATATTTAATATTTAGAACACTCTCGCACAAATTATTATTTACTCTATAACTGAACACGTTTTTGTAGTATTTTGAATATTTAATTAAAAAAAAATACTTACATAACGAGTACATTTGCAACAAGAGTAAGGAAAACGTATATAAATAACACATTATTAAAATAACTGGCTATTTATACCAAAATAACCAAATAACCGGTTAAACCCGATCGAATAATAACCGTTCGATATCCCTAGTTTATAGTTAATGTAAAAAAAGAAAAAGATTAAAACAAATTAAATCAAAGAAATTTTAACATAATGCAACATAAAGTTTCTTGAACTTTGTGTGTATTTTTTATATTTGCAACATTATAATTTTTAATTGCAATTAAGGCAAATTAATTGAAACAATTAAAAAAATTATTTAAAACATCATTACTTGACTTAATTTATAAACTATTGGTGAAATTTTTTTTAAATTTATTATCATAGTTGTTTGTGGGAATACTATTATTTATTAAAAGATTTGGTTTGTTGTGCTTAATTCCCTTTTTAAATAATTGATAAAAAATACTGAAATTTATTGTTGGAGGATAAGCTGTTCCTATGCGCATTTCACTGGTTGCTTAGGCCAGATCATCAGGAAACGTTCTCCTAAATAATTTTAGAAAAGCCAAAGCTATCAGCAAACAAGACTACAGAGGGAATGAGATTTACCTGCAAACACGCAGAAAGTCTTTTTTGCAACGATATCAAAGCTTAAACAAAATACCAAACAATAAATCAGTGATGAGTTTTTATCTTTTCTTACATTTCCCGCTACAATTAGTTGGAACTCTCCCAACATTAATTGTAGTTGCAAGTGGGTAAAGAAAAAACATATTAAAAACAAAAACAAAGTGCTTTTATTGTTTTCACAAAAAATCAAAATAAAAACAATTTGCCAGTTCAGTTTTTTTAATGCAAGTGCACTTGCTAAAATTTATTATCAAAGTTGTTTGTGGGAATACTATTATTTATTAAAAGATTTGGTTTGTTGTGCTTAATTCCCTTTTTAAATAATTGATAAATTTCAGTATTTTTTATCAATTATTTAAAAAGAGAATTAAGCACAACAAACCAAATCTTTTAATTTTTTTTAAATAAATTTTGTAAACTTTAATATTGAAATTATAAGAAGAACTACTAGCATACATGTTCTGTTTCCAAGAAAAAATAAAGTGAGAAAATCAAATGGAAAAGAGAAAAAATTACGAGGGGTTTTTTGCAGCGAAAATTTGTTAAGTTACTATTCTCCTTTGATTTACCTCAAAAAAATGTTTCGTGGCAGTTTTTCGTGTTCGCAAAAACTTGAAAAGGTAATAACAAATATATATATATATATATAAATGTTCAGATCAAAAATGAATTACTCCACATCTATGCAACAGTCAGGTGCGAAATAAAGTAAAAAGTGAAGGGCTTAAAAAAATAAGAGTTGCTAACTTTCTATAAAACAAAAAGATAAAATTTCAATATTATTAAAATGAAAAAATCTTAATTTAAAACTATTGTATCACAAAAAGAATAAAAAAATCAACATCGTACTGCCTTTTATTAAATATTTATTTTCCTTTATCCAAAAAATTACTGTAGTCTAACTTTTGTGTTTTGTTATTGACCTCCCCAAAATGAAGTTATATTTATTTTAGGGATGTTATATTTATTTTTTGCCGATACGATACCGATTTTAAAAATAAAACATCGCCGATATCGATACCGATACGCATATTCAATTTGAATTGAAATTAAAATTAACAAAACTCAAATACATAGAGTATTTTATTTTTTTTTTTTTTTTTTTGTTATACAAAATTACAGTGTTAGAGGTTATTAATATTTAAAATTTTATAATATTTTAAAAACAAATAATACAATTTTAATTCATGATAAAATTAACAAACAGTAAAAATTTTATTATAATTAGAGTTTTGCTGAAAAAACTTTGCGGAGATAGACGATTTCGCAAGTCCGCTTAAACCAGACCTGCAGTGGAAAATATTCTCTCAGATGTGACAGATTAATTTCAAAACTTAGGAATTTTTGCGCTATTTTTTTTTAAAGTTTGGGTATATCACGGCATAGGAATGGGCAATAAATATCGATATTAAAAAAAATTATAATCGATATATATCGCCGATATTAAAAATACCCATATATCGATATATATCCTCGACTATCGAATTTGATTTTTTTAAAGATCTCTTTATAATAAAATTCAACATTTTAACCGTTGCTCAACTGCTTATAATACCTAATGTTTTTTAAGAATTGCACCAATTTTTTAACCAATATTAAGACAATAACGGCCATTGTACATTTTCATAGATTACACAGTTCAGTTTTGTCTCGGTTTTTTAAGAGATGACAACAAAAAAATAAGCGCGGAAAAAATATTCTGGAAAGTGTTCCTAGAATTTTGCAAAGGATCGCCTTAATTTTGGCGCAATAGACTCATGAAAGTTGGAATGTGAATAATTAAAAAAAATATATCTTTTTTTTATTTGAGCATATTCTTATATATTAAAAATAAAATATTATATAATCCGGCATTATATAATCCCAATCAATTTTTTTTAGATTTCATATGGCGAATAAATAAAAAATTTTGTGTATTCTTAACTTTTTTTTTAAATTTTTTTTTTTTTTTATTGTAGAATTAACTCTCTCGATTTCAAACGAAAACTTCGTTCGCATAACTTACCTTAAAAACTAAATTTTAAAATTGGTTTGTGTTTCAAATAAAAGTTAAGCGAATGAAAGTTTCGTTCGAAATCGAGGGACAGGTAAATTTGAAATTAAAAGAAACAATAAAACGTTAGAATGGAATTACATGTAATATGTTTTTACATATGTAAATATGTTTTGACATAGGTATATTAAGTTTTTAAATTTTGTAATAATTTCAGCTTAATACGTTCGATACATCGATATCTTTAATTAATAAATATCGATACTCTTAAAAAATATCGATACGACATATATCGAACATTTTTTCAATTTTCCGATCGCTATCATGGCATTGCGGCCCTAAACAAGTGGATCTGCGTCTCTGGACATATAAGAAGATCTAAGGGTATCTTTCGACTTCTTCTTTAGCAGAATCACGGCAAAGGATCTCTTATAAGTTATTCACAAACGCTCTTGTGTCGAGGATCGAGAATTGTAGATAAACAATAGGTTTTGTTATTTTCGAAAGCCTCAAATCTTTTTTTTAAAGCGAATACTATTCTCCTCCGTTGGTTCACATTTTATATGAAACCATTTCAGTATTCTGTTTGGATTTTATGCTCTGCTTTACAATGTGTTATTTCTCTTAGTTGCTATGCAAAAAATACTTCAATACTCCACACAAAAAAAAATAATAAAAAAATATATATATATAAAAAGTCGTATCGACAGCTAAGTATCGCCGATAACGATATATGGCAACCTCTGAAGTATTGCCGATATATCGGTACCGGTATTCGTTACTTCCCTAATTTATTTAATTTATTTGCTTTTGCGTATTATTAAATTCGTTAAATTCCTCAGACGTAGATAACTTTTTTTAAAAACAAGTAAGAATTCTAAATACGCTGTGTCAATAAATAAATTTTTATGGAGTTTTGACATTTTTTTTGTTAATTTGGAAATGCAAACTCTTAAATCCAGTGTATAATGTTAAATTAAAAAAACAAAAAAAAAAAAAAAAAGGGGGTTATAAAGTTGTTTCGATCAAAATGGAAAAAATAATTTTATCTTAAATGGCCTTAATTTAGATAACGTACACATGTGTAGATCCATAACACCACGTAATGATTACACGAGTTAAGCATTTTACGCATTTAATTATACGAAATAATAAATTATAAAATAAGATTTGAATAATTATTGTTAGCTTAAGAAGAAAATATAGTCGGTCAAGCCCGAACATATGCTACCGTATACCACAGTTTTTAAAATCCAATTTTCAAGAGTGTACCCTATATGGGACCCATGAGCAATCATGGCCTGCCAAAGCAAAATTATGCTATAAACTTAAGACTCATGTAAGGTTTTTTTGTAACGAATATAATTAAGATATCTTCATATTTATGAGATTTGTTTGTTCTTACGGTATTTAACGATGGAGGTTTATATGGGGCCTATGGTAAATTTTGAGCGTGCCAGGACAACATTTTGTCATGTTATAGAAGATATCGTACAAGTTATTGTCGCCCATTTTTATGCCAATACCAACATTTATAAGGAAGTGATTGCATTAAAAGCTATTTTCGGGAGTAGACAAGTACTATGGGAGCTATTGTCAAATTTCAAGCGATTCCAATAAAATTTGGTAAGATGATCTCGATTACAATGAAATAAGTTTGGACCAAATTTAATCTTAATACCAACATATGATGGTTTATGGGCAAAAAGACCCTATTCCAGAAAGAAGTTTGTATGGGGGCTATGTGACATTATGGACCAATTTAACCCATTCTCAATAGGCTTCTGCCAATTGGAATTATCTCCAAAATTTCGACCTGTACCTTCCGCACAATGCTAACATGGACGGACAGCCGAACGGACATCGTTAGATCGACACAGAATGTGATTCTTTTTTTTGTGCTGCCGCCACAAAAATTTTTAATTGCGCCGTAAAAGAGCTCTGTCATCCTAAATTTTTTTTTCTTTAAATTCGAAGAAACTAATTTAGGATATTATAATGAAACGTGTTTTTTATATGTATATATACATATATGAATATAATTTCTATTCAATGGTGAAATTATCATACATATATTGGTATTGTAAAATATAAACTTTAGGCGGCTAATGATTCCGTCAATAGTGCACCGCCGATTCCGGTTTCTTCCCGGCATAGATTTCTGACACAGGTGATGTCAGATGGTTTGTCAGAAGAAAATAGAGCACGCTCTAATTGAAATTTTGTCAAATGACTTTGCGTCTGACTTTTACAGATGCAATGTTTTAAAGGTAACACACGACATGTATGTATTTTACAGTGGGAAATTTGACAAGTCAAATGTAAAAAACATATCGTCTATGGGCACCTTAAAAAACAATCCAAAATGGTATAACTTTCGAAAAGTTTGTTGTATAAACAATAACAACACAACAAAGGAAGGCAAAAAACGATTTGCTTATTTTGTGTTGAACCAACAACTACAAGAAGAAAAACATTGATTATTTTCATGTTTAAAAAGTAAAATAAGAAGCAATAATTCCCATATTCTATTTGTTAAAACTATTTAGTTAAATATTTACATCAAATTTTCAAAGTAGAATGATTACGAAATAGCATGTGTCATAATTGAGATTTCTTCTGTTAACAAAGGGCGGAATACAACAAAAGTGAAATAAGCATGTGTAACAGGTAAGTACATAATAATATTCTCTCCATCTTTGGTTCTCGAGGATGTGTGTAAGTGTTTGGGTTAGAATCAAAATCAAATCTCACTTTCGCATTATTTCAAGTACGAATCAGGATTAAACCAACTTAGAAATGTTTGAATCAAGCACAGTTTGAAACGTTAATTTGAATAAAAACAAAATAATTTGGAAAATAAAGGAACCAACAAAATACGTGGATATATGGCTTAGATTAGACCTAACAAATATTTTACGATAAAATCCAAGAAAAGTGGGACCAGTAAATGGATCAAACTTTAGCTAAATTTTCAACAATTTTTTAATGATTTACTAAACTTTATTTATAAGAAAATATTTGTATAATGTAATTTAGAAACTGTTGAATGATATTTGATCTAGACAAACGTTTTGCAAAAGCAAATAAATTATAGGAATTTTATAAAGTTATTATTTGAAATATTCTCTCAATTTATTTTGAATGAGTATTAATTTGTTGGTGGTTAAGCTATTTATAAAAATCAACTATATTTTTCAAAAGTTGCAAACAAAACCTCTTAGCCAGGATTATCTATTTCAAATTATTTTGTTTCAGCATTATATAAACGGATAGTGAACTGAACATTCTTTTTTTGTAAAATATTTGTCAATTCGTCGACTACAATTTTTTTTTTTTTGATTTCTTCAATTTTGTTTTTTAGTTCTTGGTGTTTTAATAAATAAAACTGGTAGAAATGTTTCCCATATCGTTGATTCCGCCGTAATGCTTTGGTTTTTATCATTAAGAGATGATAGAACTAGTTAAGACTTTTAAGTGCCTTAAAGTGCATTTCGTCCTCGGCAACACAACGGGCTAATATTTCACCCAATGATTCATTTTTTGCAGCGTATTTTAGTAAAGTATTATTTCTCGTGTCCTAAGAACTACTTCAAACGGAGTTAAGTTTCATTTCGATCATATTAATGGCAAGCATGTACATATACTAATTAAAGGTGATTAATAAGTCGTGACATGGAAGAACCTTTTTAACTTATCATATTAGGGCACTTCAAGCACCTTACTTTGTCTTTTTATCGTGTTCGAAAAATATATAGAGATAACCTTTATATAAAAATATATTTAATATTTAGAATACTCTCGCACAAATTACTATTTGCTTTTTTGTTTTTTTTCCTACAAGAACACACGCTTTTATAAGCGATTTGTATTTACAGTGTTCATAATGTTTTTTGACCTTTTTTACATTTTGCTTTGACATTCTTTATAAAAAGTTTAAGTTTGGCCAATATTCAATTAGAAAATACTTAAATCACGGGTACATCTACAACAAGATTAAGGAAAATGTATATAAATTACACATTACTAAAATAACCGGTTTATTATAACAAAATAACCGGTTTATTCGATATTCGAAAAATGGGCATTTTAAAATAACCGACTTGGGCAAAGCTAAAATAACCGGTTAAAACCGGTCGAATAACAACCGTTCGATCTCCCTACTAAACAATAACCAAACATATTTTCGAAAAGTGAAAAAGTACCGAGAGTGCCAGTTTTTCCTTATTTTAGGCCCCAATTAAGTATGCTGTATGTTAATGTTGGCTATAATCTATATGTATGTATATCATATTTATCGAAAACAGAAAGAGTACCAATATTGCCCTGTTATTACCCCTTAAAAAGAACCAATTTTATGCCTTAAAGAGTACCCTATATTTTTATCCTGACCAAATGCAATATGCATACCAAATTTTTCAAAAAAAAAATTGCCAAAGTACCCAAATTTTTCCCAGAGTTCCTTAAAAAGTACACTATATTTGAATCTTGAAATTTATGATAACAGTTATGGTTAACCAACAAAAGTATTTCCCAGGCATAACTATTAGTAATCGATAGATATTTAATTACTACTTTTAATAGTTATTAATAAGAAATAACATAACAGTTGTAACTCATTTTATGTAATAAAGATTAGTTACGCAAATTACGCTAAAATTTAAAAAAAACATAGAAATTGATTCATTGAATCACGTATGACTTTGTTTAAAGGTTAATAACAGTAATGTTAATTTTTATTTTTTCATTAAAATAACCTTCTTTAAAAAAAAATTACCGTACGCAAAATTTTTTAATTAAAACATTAACAGCAGTTTTCATACGGAATTAATTTAAATATTAAATGTGTTTAAAGAACAATTTTAATGAAAATTGTTGTTTAAAAATAAATTTTAAACCAAAACTATTGTGTATTAACGAATACGGCAGTAAAATTTTCATGTACATATATATAAAATTGTAATGGGTCTGACTGACGGTGCAACATCGCAAAGACTAAACGAATGAAGCTAAAAAGTTGAAATTTGGAACGGACGTTGGTCTCTCGCGAAATCGATCCACTAAGACGGGATTTTTGGAAATTCAAATATCGCACTTGGTCATAAAGAGGGTATTAACTCAACATTTTTATTTTTTCACTTTTTGGAAAACACCGACACGTAATATTTATATCTACCTGTTGTTAAAGCTGTTAAAATATCGTGCTATAATGGCCTTAAGTGCCATTATTACAACTTGCCGATAGTTAAATATAGGATTTTGCCCCACGAGTAAAAAGTTTTTCACCATTCCAACTCTGCGTTTAACTAAAGTAAGCAATATATTTAAGGCAAGTCCATCCTACCGGGTAGGTTAAAGTTAAGTTGAAATAAGAAATAACTTATTATACGTCCGACAAAATCCTACCTTTAAATAACAGCAAGTTGTAATAATGGCCCTTAAATTATAATGAAACAGATTTTATTTTGGTCAAATCATTAGTGACCTACTCTTCATATAAATTAATAATATTTTACATTTTGTTTGCCCAACCAAATAGATATATTTTTTTTTTTTTTTTTGGCTAAAAGTGTACAAAAATAAAACCATATCAAGAAAATATTTCAAATAATTATACTGTGCTAGTTCAAAAAACCAACAATCGAGGCTAATTCGAGTACGCAGTGGTGCTAACTGTTTTTTTTTTTTTTTTTTTTTTTATTGTTCACTTTTGTTTTCGAGATATACCGTTATTTCGAAAATATTCAGTTTATTAAATAAACTAAAAAATTCTACAATAAAATTACCTTTAAGTAAGGCTTAAACTTTTTTAAATCTGCACAGTAGTAATATAAATATGTATAAATTTGTTTGAGCAAAAAAAAAAATTTTTTTAGCAAAATTTTAAAATTTCCGTATTTTAAAACTGCATAAAAAACTGGAAAATGAGCATAGCTTCATTTCCTTCTTTTCGACACGTATAGAAAACAAAATTCCAAACAAAACAAGCCACATTCATAAAAAGTTCTTATTTGAAGCTTGGAATATGTAATAGCTATCCAACGCTCTTTGTCTTATAAACCACTTTTAAAAATTTATATTCCTAAACGTGCATTATCTGCTGTCATTTTATTGCTAATGATTCATGATACTTCTATTCGATTTACATAATATCCTATAACTGATTTGTGAAAAAATAAAATCAAAAGTTGTGGACAGATTTTGTTTGGAACTTTGTTCTCTATGAGAGTAGGAAGAATTAACAGCATAACTACATTTTGCTTTTTTTAATGTCGTTCTAAAAACAAAAATTTCGAAATCCAAGTTATTTTCGGGAGTAAAAAATTGGTTATTCATTACTAAGAATTTGTTATTGTGTGCTTAATTCCCAATATGTATTCTTGATAAATACATTGAAATTTATTGTTGGAGAAAAATCACCAATCGTCAAGTCGTTGGCAAAATACGGCCGCAAATTCTGCGAAAAGTGTGTGGAAGTAAGAGATACATGTTCTGCCATGACGGCACATTAATGGCACACAGAACAAAATAAAAATTTAATTTAAATAAAAAATTTCTGATACTAATTAAAAAAATTAATTAAATTTGCACCTGCAAATAAATTAATAATTAAATAATTACATATTTTTTGATATTTACAACATGTTCTGCAGTAATGTTGTTAATAACGGGTGGTTAAATTTTAAGGGCCGATGTTGAATGTGAGCCACACCTAAACGTCAAGTTTTTTTCTGCATTTCAATTGAAATTTCTCAATCTCAGACCAACTCAATTTGAACCATGGAAAGATACACAATAGAGCAACGCGTTAAAGTTATTCAGGCTTATTATGAAAATGGGCGTTCAGATCAAAATGCATATCGTGAAAATCATCTTCAGTGATGAGGCACATTTTCACCTTAGTGGATTCGTTAATAAGCAGAATTGCCGCATTTGGGCGAATGATAATCCAAGAGTGATTGTCGAAAAACCAATGCACCCACAAAGAATGACTGTTTGGTGCGGTTTATGGGCTGGCAGCATCATCGAGCCGTATTTTTTCCAAAATGAGGCCGGTCAGGCAGTTACTGTGAATGGTGTTCGCTATCGTGAGATGATAACGAACTTTTTATGGCCCGAATTGGAAGATATGGATGTGGACGATATGTGGTTTTAACAGGACGGTGCCACTTCGTTAGTTGTGTGGCAACTAACGAAACAATGGCTCTTTTGCGCGACAAATTCAATGGACGTGTTATCTCACGTGGTGGCGATGTCAATTGGGCGCCAAGATCATGTGATTTGACACCGTTGCATTTCTTTCTTTGGGGTTATTTGAAAGAGCTAAAGGATGTGATACTTCGGCACATTAACGACATAGAACCTCAATTATGCCTTAGCGTCATCGAAAATTTGTACCATCGGATGGAGGTGTGCCAACGACGTCGAGGCGGCCATTTGGATGATATTTTGTTCCATACATAATTGAGCCATACCAATATTATCATAATAAAAAGAAATTACTATAATTTTCTAAATAATTTGTGTTTTATTCAAAATCAACATCGCCCCTTAAAAGTTAACCACCCTTTATAAACAAAAAAACTAATATTTTTTTTGGTTAAGTTGAAAAAAATTGGCCAAAATGTTCTATGTGCATCAAATTATCTATCTACTACAGCCAGTTTAATTGATATTAAAAATCTTTTTCTTTGCTTTATCTTAACTTAAAGTTCTGTTACATAGTAAAAACACCCTGTACCAATACCTTTCATTTAGAGAGTGACCAATTACCAGTTTCCACTTTTGTTTCAAGGAATCGATAGGTTTTGCTGTTTTGTATTATAACTTTTGTGGCAAACACTTTTAGTACTTCCCAAGGTAGAATCTTTGAACCCGTATTTGATTCGAATCTAGTGATGTGATACACAGAAAAAATTATCAAATTTCTACAATCACCAAATTTATTCCAAATTCATAATATCAAGCAAACAAGTTGCTGATTCTGCACCTATTACCATAATGATTATATTGATTACTAAAAATTTTAAAATTTTGAAAAAATATTTTCAATAAATGATATTTTTGCTTTTAATCAAAAAATGTTTAATTTCAAACAATATGTTAATTTATTTAAATAAATATTGACAATTGCCAACAACAATTCTACATGTTTAAATTATTTTATTTTAAGCGAAACAAGTCAATTAAGATTTTTTGTTATTTAATTAAAATTTTAATTGAACATTTATTTCAAAACAACTAAAATGTTAAATAAATCAATATTAAATTTTAAATTTTCTTTCAACTAAAAAAGTAATTGATTCAATTATCACATTAAATAAATTTAAATACTTTTTAAACCATTTTTTTAATTGATAAAACACTTTTTTCTGTGTATGAATAAGAAATTAAAATTAAGTGGAAAATAAATGTATATATATATTAAATTAATAAAAATTCTGAAATTCCTTATTATATTAGGCAGTATCTAAAAATTTTAAGTCGTAGGATTAATATATATTTTTAATCTCAAAATATGCCAAACAAATTTACAATTTGTTCGTATATAGAAAGTGGAGAAAGAATTAAAAACTAGATTTATAGCAATTTTTTTAGAATACATTTAATTCGTTTTATTAATCAGAATAATAATTGTTCTGTATTAGATTTAGAAAAATATTCCTTTTCTTTCCGCAACAGCTCCTCTCTTGTACACGATCCATACATAACAATCTTCTTCCTCCAATGCAATCGGCAGTAAACAAACCATTGTTATTCACTCCCGCACAATTAGTGAAGAGATCAGGATAACCGCTGGTCCACATGGAGGGTATAATTAATTTGGCTGAATTCCATGCAAAATCATTCTTATTACCAATAGCTCCAATCCAAGCGGGATTATTTGCACTAGGAATAATTGTTTTTATTTAATTGCCATTAAATCGTAGATGATAAACTTACACATCATTTAATATGTTTTTAATTGCATCCAATTCTTCTGTACTATCAAATATCGCAAGTTCCATATCCAGTTTTATACATGCTATCAACGCTTGATTCCACGAATACTAAAATTTATAAAAACATCCTGTTAGTTTTTGATTAATAAAAAAAGTACCTCATTTTTTTTTTGTTTTATTTAGTTCTGAGATTATAACACAATTCTTGAATCGAATTTTCTTACAGTTTGTATATCACTTAAATAATAATAAGTGTTTTTTGTTGAAAACGATATACTTTGGGTCCCGATTATGGCGAAACTTGCTAGTATAATTGCGAAAAAGTTTAATGAATTCATACTGATGTCTATTAAAAAACTGTGCAAATCCGAACTCCAGCGCAGATTTATATACTGTAGAGTTGGAGACAAAAAATCAGTGAAGAATTTAATAAAGATAAGGAATTTATCGAAATGATTTATGTAGATATGTGAAACGTGTATCACAAATGAATGTTTAATGTATAAGTGCTAACGCTAACAGATATTTGTTATCATTGAAAAACATTATTTTAATAAAGTTTTTATGTAGTCTAGATTAAATTTGGAAATGCAAATACTTGATTCCATTGTTCTTAAGAATATTATCTTATTTTAAACAAAAATATTATAAACGAATTAATCTCTAAATGCTTTATTATAGATCAAATTACAAATGTAGAAGAGGTCCAAATAAAAACTGAATAATTAAAATTTTTAAGTTTTTTGCTTTGTTTTTTAACTACTGAATACAATTTATTCTTCATATAAAAATCTGTGTCTATATTTATTGCTATAAAACTTATCAAGGGTCAATAATTATGTTCTGAATCAAGAATGGAGCTTCAAACGTAACAGGTTTGTAAGGAAGAAATTTAAAACTTTCGGTTAACAGCTCGCTTACGAAAGGCATCAATTTTATTTAGCAAGTTCCACTTTGAAGCAATACATTTTGGTCACAAAAAGCGCTTTATTTAAAGCATATAACAAGTTAGAGTGCTATATTAGGCTGTGCCGAATCTTTGATACCCTCCACCGACAGGAATGGGCTCTATATGATAAATACATATATATTATTAAATTATCTTCACAAAAACGAAGGTCAGCATTAAAATTGGTTGCGGTTTAGATCTGAATTAAATTATTGACCGACAATAAGAAAGTTTTATGCGTTTCTTGTTAGAACTTTGAACTGGCTTGAGTAAAATATCATGATTCGTAACAGTTTTAGCCGAACTAAAATGATTGTTAGGAGGGTAATTTGTATTTTTCTTATAGTAAATTATGAACCAATCATCCCAAAATTCTGAAGACTGATTTTTGGTATTGCATAAATTAAATTAGAATAAATTTCCATACGGCAGTGTAATTATTTTTTCTGACCATGTGAATCCAAGTTGGAAGAAATTTTACAGAAATATCTATGTATATCTGTTATGGTTTTAGGCGAATTTAATTATTTTCCCAAAGTGGGCTTTATTTGGTTTTAGGCGCAATAAACTGTAGCGTTAATATGGGGCCTAGGGTAAGTTATGGACCGATATTCACGAAATTTAACACTGCGATTTCTAATCTTATAAAACTGTTATAAGCCAAATTAATATTATTATGATAGCATTATTAATTACGGCTTAGGTAGGTAGGTAGGTAGAAAGGCTGGTGTGAAGTCTCCTTCACACCCTCACCCAGAGACCAATACGGTCCATTGTGATGCCTTGTTTATAGTTAAGAAGCTGAAAAAAGAAGGTGAAGAGAAACAGCAAAAGAATCAGAAAAGATAAGAACAGATAAGAATAGATGAGAAAAGGAAGTTCTGACCAAACCCGAGAGAAAAGCCTCACTCAACACAACACCAAGTCTCCTGCTGCGCAGCCAGGCCATCCCCATTACGAATCCTATCAGACTCTCGAGCCCACAGCCCGGGACGTCCCCTAATTCGCCTAGGAATCTGCTGCCCAGCCACCTCAGCCTGCTGCCCTGTAGCCTGGGACAGCGGCACAAAATGTGCTCAACCGTCTCCAGCTCCTCCGGGTCCTCACACAACCCGCACATATCCGACACGTCGGATCCTAACCTCATCGCCATCCTGCCTATCATGCAATGACCCGTGATGATTCCTATTATGGTCCTCACGCAGACCCTGCTTCTGCCCAGCAACAACTCCGAGTCGGACTTCCTGAGCACTATTACTAATTACGGCTTAAGGCGTACTAAATTTTTATCCGGGCGTAGGGTTTATATGGGGCTTAGGGTTAATTATGGACCGATCTTCACGAAATTTAGCAGAGTGATTTCTTGTCCTTTACAACTGTACCGTACCGAATTTAATTGCGATATCATTATTTATTACGGTTTTATGCATAGTAAACGGTTTTCCGGGAGTAGGATTTATATGGGGCCTAGTGTAAACACATATAAAGGCCTAGTGTTAACACAGTGTATAATCATAAATTAAAAAAACAAAACAAAAAGTTATAAAGTTGTTTTGATTTAAATGGAAAAACAATTTTATCTTAAATTGTTTTATTATATAGATAACGTACACATGTGTAGATCCATAACACCGAGTAATGATTACACGAGTTAAGTTTTTTTACGCATTTAATTATACGAAATTATAAAGTATAAAATAAGATTTGAATAATTATTGTTAGTTTAAGAAGAAAATATAGTCGGTCAAGCCCGAACATATGCTACCGTATACCACAGTTTTTAAAATCCAATTTTCAAGAGTGTACCCTATATGGGACCCATGAGCAATCATGGCCTGCCAAAGCAAAATTATGCTATAAACTTAAGACTCATGTAAGGTTTTTTGTGCCGAATATAATTAAGATATCCTCAAATTTATGAGATTTGTTTGTTCTTACGGTATTTTACGATGGAGGTTTATATGGGGCCTATGGTAAATTTTGAGCTTGCCAGGACAACATTTTGTCATGTTATAGAAGATATCGTACAAGTTATTGTCGCCCATTTTTATGCCAATACCAACATTTATAAGGAAGTAATGGCATTAAAGGCTATTTTCGGGAGTAGTACTTGTATTAGAGCTATTGTCAAATTTAAACCGATTCCAATAAAATTTGGTAAGATGATCTCGATTACAATGAAAAACGTTTGGACCAAATTTAATTTAAATACCAACCTAATAAGATGGTTTATGGGCACAATGACCCTATACGGGAAAAAAGCTTGTATGGGGGCTATGTGAAACTATGGACCGATTCACCCCATTCTCTTTAGGCGTATGCCAATTAGAACCTAGGTTCCACATTTTATTGAATTATCTCGAAAATTTCGACCTGAACCTTGGGCACAATACTAACATGGACTTAAGATCGACACAGAAAGTGATACTAAGACCAATATTTTAAGGTGTTACAGACATCAGCACAAATGCATAATACCCTCTCCACTATTGTGGTGTGGGTAGATTATTGCATAACTTAACTTTTATGTAGTAAAATAATAAGTAGATTAAAAAATAAAATTCTACCACCACGTCTTTCTAAGGCTTGTTGTTTTGCATTTTGTTGACCAATATATCAGTTTGTGCCTTATTAACGGATCTTGCCCTTAAAATAAATTTTGTAAGCTTTAATATTCGAATAGTAGGAAGAACTATTTACACAAATTTTCTGTTTTCCAGCAAAAATAAAGTGAGAAAATCTCAGGAAAAAAAGAAAAAATTACGACAGAAAAAACTATTCACGATTAGGGAAATTTTTTGCAGCGAACACTATTTCAAGTTATTATTCTCCTTTAAATAACCTCAAAAAATTTTTCGTGGTAGTTTTTCGTTGCAGTTTTTCCTGATCGCAAAAACGTGAAAACGGGAAAAATGACGAGGGAAAATTTATTCACGATAGGTGTGAATAATAAATATATTTATAGAGGTTCAGATCAAAATGACTCTACATCTATGCAACAATCATGTTCCAAATATAAGTGAAAAGTGAAGGCAAAAAAAAATAAGTGTGTTAGATTTTTTAAAACGTAAAATTGTAATTACAATATTATTGAAATGAAAAGTCATAATTTTTAAACTATTGTATCACAATAAATGTAAAAAAATCGTACTACCTTTTAATAAATATTTATTTTCCTCTATCCAAAAATTGTTTGTAGTTTAACTTTATCGTTTTTTTATGGACCTCTCCAAAATGAAGATTTATTTATTTAATTTCTGTGCTTTTATTAGATTCGTTAATTTCCTAAAACGTAGATAATTTTATTAAAAACAAGTAAGAATTCTAAATTCGCTGTGACAGTAAATACATTTTTATGGAGTGACTTTCTTTGTTGGTTTGGAAATGCAAACATTTGATTCCAGTCTATAATCTTTAATTTAAAAAACCAAAAAAAGGTTATAAAGTTGTTGCTTTGTTATAGATAGTAGATATACAAATGTGGAGATCTATAACAAAACGTAATAATTACACGATTTGAGTTTTGTTACGCATTTAATTATAAGTATTTTTTAAAGGATTATTACGTGCAAATTTGCACTTTGTAAATATTCAGTGCATATTATGATTGATTGTGAGCATACCACTTTTATTTTTGTTGCAAATGTGCTATTTTTCTAAAAATTTATTCTGGCAACACAAAAACATTCTGGCAGCACTACCACAAGTTGTCAAAAATCTTCATTATGCACAAGCATAAAGGTAGAGTTAGCCGAACGTCTGGTCCGTTTTGTTATTTGCTTACAATGTAAATGCTTACCGAATTTAAATGTCACGGAACGTCTCAATCTGTATAAATTAGAATTAGGTATTAAAATAAATTTTTTAACAAATAAGAATGCCTAAAACCAGTGAAAAATAATTTTATTTTTTACATATAACAAAATAATGGCGGTCCGTATGTCAAAAGTTGTTGCTTGTTTTTATATGCACGACTATTTCTGCTGAAAGTTGTTTTTACGGTAAACGAAGTTAATTAAACATTTCACTCAATTCTCTTTTTGTCATTTACTATAATTACCGATATTTATATATAAGAAGGTACAAGTTAGAGTGCTATATTCGGCTGTGCCGAATCTTTGATACCCTCCACCGACAGGAATGGGCTCTATATGATAAATACATATATATTATTAAATTATCTTCACAAAAACGAAGGTCAGCATTAAAGTTGGTTGCGGTTTAGACCTGAATTAATTAATTGACCGACAATAAGAAAGTTTTATGCGTTTCTTGTTAGAACTTTGAACTGGCTTTAGTAAAATATCATGATTCGTAACAGTTTTAGCCGAACTAAAATGATTGTTAGGAGGGTAATTTGTATTGTTCTTATAGTAAATTATGAACTAATCATCCCAAAATTCTGAAGACTGATTTCTGGGATTACAAAAAATAAATTAGAATAAATTTCAATACAGCAGTGTTATCAGTATTCGTAATATCTATATCTGATATGGTTTTATACGGATTTAATTATTTTCCCAAAGTGGGCCTTATATGGTTTAAGGCGTAATTAACTGTTTTCCGAGAGTAGGGTTTATATGGGCTTAGGGTAAATTATGGACCAATCTTCACGATATTTAGCAGTGTGATTTCTAGTCCTACAAAACTGTACCGTACCAAATTTAATTGTGATAGCATTATTTTTTACGGTTTTAGGTGTACTAAACTATTTTCCGGAGTAGGGTTTATATGGAGCCTATGATCAATTATAGACCGATCTTCACGAAATTTAATAGTATGATTTGCAGTCGTATAAAGCGAATTCGAGCAAAATGTTATATAATGCCGTGCATTATTCCACCATTTATGTTAGTTTTTGTATCAAAATTATCAATTTTTTAGGGTGGTGGTTCCACATTTTGATTCATAGTTCTGATCCTACTAAACCGATGTTGTTGGATTTTAATCCCAAACTGCTTAGGATAACAACAAGCAATTTGAGACCAAGTTTGTTCTTTTCTTATGTGTTTTTCGAAAGTGAGCGTGTTGTCACAGAACTTAGTATACCCTCATTCACCACTAGTGGTGGTGGAGTGTATAAAAACCACTTTACAACCACAAATTAAAAAATTACAAAAAAATTATAAGCTTTTGCTTAAAATTCCGTGCAAAATAATATGAGCTGCACTTGTTTCGCACGGAAAATAAAAATGTTGCTAGAAACATTTCGAATGTTTTTCGTAATATAAATAGAGTACAACTCTATCAACATTTTTTCGTTTGTATTTCACAGAAATTTTTTAAAATTGAGTTTGACAACATTTCGCACCTAATACTGAACAGAGTACCAGGCTTAAGAGTAACAACTTTTATAAGAAATTAACTTATATTTTAATAATTAATAAAATATAAGTGATTTAACGAAAAAAAAACTTATAACAAAAATTTTCGTGGTATTTTTCTATTTTCTTATATCCGTTACCTACTGTAATGAATTGACCAGTAAAGACTTCGCCTACAAAATAATGTTTGAAGTTATCAGAAAAAAAAATAAGAATGCTACTTGCATCTGCTGAAAGAATGATGAATGAATTTTACAAGGAATGTCCTTAAGTGAACGCATTCAAAAGTAAGTCATTATTTGTATACTACATACTAGGGTATTCATTCGGTTAACCGTTTATCGGTAAACCGATTAATTACTACCCGATTAACTGATCGGTTAATTTATAATTGCCTATTTTCGATTAACGATTAAGCTTATTAAAATCAGTCGATTAACCGATGTAACAAAATTATTAACCTTGACCGTCTATCAACGGTCTTTTGTTTCAGGTACTTTTCATATGTATGCTGCGTTTAGTTATTTGTTTCTTCTCATATCTTCTCATATCAATCTTTTAACAGCATTAACCGAAATAATGCGAACTGTGAAACATTTAAAAAAATTAAAACAGGAAAAATTACAACAGGACAATCCAGGAAGAGGACTGAGAAATAAGATATTCTGTTTTTTTTTTTGGTTTCTCGAACATCTACGATAAATGAAATAATGTTTTTAAAGTCAAGTTTAATCAAAACTAATGAAAATAAATGCTGAAATCCTAAACATTTAAGTCAAATTATTCGTATTATTTTATAAGATTTTCTTACACTATTGAAATAACTAATAAAATGATTTTACAGTTTATTGTTTAATTAATACATAATATGAATTAATTAATAATAAGTATTACATATTTATTAATTATGCTTTTGTTTGCTCGTTTTACTTAGTTCAAGAATTGTTATGTTTGTTATGTTTTTGGTTTTTTTACTAATAATGTATGCATTTTTATATATTGAAATTACTTAATTTATAAAATCGGTTAACCGATAAATAACAAAATTAACCGATTATTAACCGATTAAACCAAAACCTCGGTTAATAAATCAAGCGATTATTCGATTAAAGAAAAAGCCCGATTAAATGAATACCCTACTACATACATTCAGAAAATAAGCAGTTGTAGAAAGTAAACCTCCTAAATAATGAGTGAAAGAAGCTATTCATTTTGAAAAAGTAAGCGAAGTTTTTACTGGGTATCCAATTTTTGTATTCTTATCAACGATAAATTGTTTTGACGCAAAATGTCGTCAATACTGAAATTCAAGACCAGCTCCCTTCATGACAAGGAATGTACTCGGCATGTTTAAAGAACGGGGTATAGTGATCAACCGAGAGGTTTTAAAGCAAAGTGGTAGCTGTGCGGCAAAGTGCTGAAAATTATCCATCAGTCTCAACTCTTCGGGCAATTGTGCATTTCCAGAACAACATTGTAGAGAATTTTAAAGTTGGATCTTAAAATGCATACATATGAAATTTAAATTGCGCAAGCACTGCTGCCGTAAAATCGCAAATGACGACTACAGTAGGTCTTACTTCGGCCACCCAGTATTTTTAAACTATTTTCGTTTTATTATAAAAAAAATTTTTGGTTTTTGTTTTAAGTATAGTCTTAGGAAAATGTGTTAAAATATAAAAAAATAAATGTTAAAATTTGCGTCTAAAAAGAGAAATTTATTTTTGAAAAGTTAGAGTGCTATATTCGGCTGTGCCGAATCTTTGAAACCATTCACCGAAAGTTAGAATATTTCAGACGTGGACCCTGAGGTCTATAAATTATTAATTAATCTTTATAAAAATGGACCTCAGTATTTAAAACATATGTTGAAAAATTGCACGGCAATCAGAAAGCTTTATGCTTTTATTTCTAGTGATAGAAAACTTAATTTGAAATATCTTGAGTTAAATATAAGATTGATAACAGTTATGGCAAAACTAAAATTATTTTCGAGCTGTGTACGTATATCGGTCCCGTGGTAAATTATGGAGCAATCATCCTATAACTCTGCATTGTGATTTCTGATATTACAAAAGCTAAATAAGAACAAATTTCGATATGGAAGTGAAATTTATTACACCGTTTTAAAATGGATTTCAGAAGGCTGCTTCATATGGGAAATAAAGTAAATTATGGACCGATTATAACGAAATTAAATGATATTATTTATTGATGGCCATATGAATTTAAGTTGTAAGAAATTTTACCCCAATATCTATATCTGTTATGGTTTTAATTATTTTCCCAAAGTGGGCTTTATTTAGTTTTAGGTGCATAAACTGTTTTCCGAGAGTAGGGTTTACATGAGGCCTAGGGTAAATTATGGACCGATCTTCATGAAATTCGACAGTGTGATTTCTGGTCCTATAAAACTGTGACGTACCGAATTTAATTATGATAGCATTATTTTTTACGATTTTAGGCGTATCAAGCTGTTTTCCGCGAGTAAGGTTTATATTGGGCCTATGGTCAATTATGGACCGATCTTCACGAAATTCAACAGTATGATTTGCAGTCATATAAAGCGAATTCGTCTAAAATGGTATATTATTCCGTCCATTATTCCACCATTTGTGTTAGTTTTTGTATCAAAATGATAAATTTTTTAGGGTGGTGGTTCCACATTTTAATTCATAGTTCTGATCCTACTGAACCGATGTTACTGGGTCTCAATCTCAAGCTGCTTGAAGCAAGTTGAGACCAAGGTTGTTCTTTTCTTTTGCGTTTTTCGAAAGTGAGCGTGTTTTCAACAAACGGGCAGACGTACAAACAGACGGACATGGCTAAATCGACTAGAATTACTCAAGGAGCCAGAATATATATACTTTATGCCCTCCACCACTAGTGGTTGATTGTATAAAAATAGTTATGATATAAAAGGATCTAATGTGATTTAGATAAAATTTTATTAAATTATTTATCTTTTTATTTTTATTATTATTATAAGATATTATTATTATTATAATTATTAATTAATTTTACAAATAAATAAAAAAAAATATAATTTGTCAACATTTCTATAGGAAAAAGTAATTTTATTCCTGCGATTAACATATTGTGGGTATTACAGTATCGAAGGTATAAAATGCTTGTTAGGTATGTTACATACCGTCGGAAGTTTATTGCGTCTAGTTTCTCAGCATAAGTTTTATTTTTAATGTTTTAAAACAGTTACACGTAAAAAGGAAAAAATTCAAAATTGTGCATATGTGACCTGCTCCACGAAAAGGGACCTCTGGGCCGAAAAGAAGTTATTGAGAAAAAAGCGTTTAAAAAAAGCGCTTCGTTTTTCCGTGTTTTGCGCATGGTTATTATTTTTTCGGCGCAGAGGTCCCTTTTCGTGGAGCAGGTCACATATGCTAAAAATTTAAAACCCTTCGTCTTAAGTTAGAAATTATTTTTTTTATACTATCCCACTTGCAGCCTACAAGCGACCAAAACTACGTTAAAGGAAAAGACATAAGCTTTCTTTTGAGAAAAAAAAAAAATAATACCCGCTTCAAAAATAATAAAAAAAAAATTTTTAATTTAAAAAAAAGAAAGATTGAAGAAATAGCTTTCTAATTTGTTTGGGACAAATTTGGCTAACACCAATAGGTAATAAGTTTCATCGATGAGAAAGAACACCTGTTTGGTCAACATGTCAAATTTTGACCCCCTCTAACTCAGAAACTAACTCAGACCGATCTTGTTGAAAATTTGTGTCTAAACTACTATCGAATAGTACTAAACTTGGTGACAATTTTATCCAAATCGGAAGACATCGATTTAAAAAATTGGGTCACTTGACATGAAATCCCCCATATGTATGTAAAAAGCTTTGTTATGATAGTTTTATAAAAAAAATTAATTATAAAAGAACAAAAAAAAAGTAATTGAAACATATTCGAATATTTAAAATCAAAAATATATAGCCTATTTGCGATTTTCGAAAGAATTCTTTCTTTCGCATAACTGCATTGCAAACAAAAACAAATTTTGACACTTTGTTTTTGTTTTCAATGTAGTTATGCGAACGAAAGAATTCTTTCGCACATTAGAAATAGGCTAATAAGAAAATTATGTCAATTGTAAAATAGTTAAAAACAAACCAAACCAAGGCGAATTGACCTTAAAACCAAAAATATCAGTACTCACTGTTTAAGACAATATTAATAAAAAAAAGTTATATTGTAAATATTTTCAGTTTATTTCAAGACCTTTTTCTGGTAATATATATTTGTTTGCATTTGTTTTAGCAATAAGAAAAATTAGCTGCATTATTTCAGTAGCCTGTACAAATTTACTAAATATTTACTGTAATTTTTCCTGTAAACAGTAAAAATTTTCTGGTTACTGAAAAAATGTCCATAATACCGTGTAAGTCAAGGGATACCTGTACTTCGAACTGAGTTAAGTTTTATTTGGAGTACATTAATGTCAAGGTGTGAACTACTTAAAGGTGATTAATAAGTCGTGACGTGGAAAAACCTTTGCAGCTTATCATTTTAGAGCACTCCAGGCACCGAACTTTGTCTTATTAATCCCCTTCAAAATATCTCCAGAGATAACATCTATATAAAAATAGATTTAATATTTAGAACACTCTTCAACAAATTACTGTATAACTGAACACGTTTTTGTAGTATTTTGAATTGTTTTTACAAGAACACACCAGTTTTATTTATTAAAACATCAAGAACTTAAAATTACAAATGTCATGGAAGATTTTAAGTTGTGGTCGACGAATGGACTGATATTTCATACAAAAAACATGTTCATATTATTATTCTTTTCTATAATTCTAAAACAAAATCACTTGAAATATTATTCTTGGCTTAGAGGATTTGTTAGTAACTTTTTAAATATATGGTCGATGTCTACTGATTCATGTAGACATGCTTAACTACCAATAAATGAAAACGAATTTAAAATAAAATTGGGTGAATATCTCAAATACTAAATTTATTCAATTCCTATAATTTTTAAAAACCAAAATTCTTCAAAAACTTTAACTCATATCTATGTACTTTGTTGTTTTCTTATCTTTGTGAATTTGTTTTTTTTATACCACCACTAGTGGTGAATGAGGGTATACTAAGTTTGTCAATCCGTGTGAAACTTTTTTTATACATCTAAGACCCCATAAAGAAAATATATTTTCTGGCTCCTTGAGTAATTCTAAGTCGATTAAGCCAGGTCCGTCTGTCTGTCCGTCTGTTGAAAACACGCTCACTTTCGAAAAACGCATAAGAAAAGAACAAACTTGGTCTCAAATTGCTTATAGTTATCCTAAGCAGTTTGGGATTGAAACCCAGCAACATCGGTTTAGTAGGAGCAGAACTATGAACCAAAATGTGGAACCACCACCTTAAAAAATTTAAAATTTTGATACAAAAACTAACATAAATGGTGGAATAATGCACGGAATCATATACAATTTTAGACGAATTCGCTTTATATGACTGCAAATCATACTGTTGAATTTCGTGAAGATTGGTTCATAATTTACCCTAAGCCCATATAAATCCTACTCTCGGAAAACAGTTAATTACGCCTAAAACTATATAAGGCCCACTTTGGGAAAATAATTAAATCCGTATAAAACCATACGCTAAAACTGATTACACTGCTGTATTGAAATTTATTCTAATTTATTTTTTGTAATCTCCGAAATCAGTCTGCATAATTTACTATAAGAACAATACAAATTACCCTCCTAACAATCATTTAAGTTCGGCTAAAACTGTTACGAATCATGATATTTTAATCAAGCCAGTTCAAAGTTCTAACAAGAAACGCATAAAACTTTCTTATTGTCGGTCAATTAATTAATTCAGGTCTAAACCGCAACCAACTTTAATGCTGACCTTCGTTTTTGTGAAGATAATTTAATAATATATATGTATTTATCATATAGAGCCCATTCCTGTCGGTGGAGGGTATCTAAGATTCGGCACAGCCGAATATAGCACTCTAACTTGTTCCTTCTTATATATAAATATCGGTAATTATAGTAAATGACAAAAAGAGAATTGAGTGAAATGTTTAATTAGCTTCGTTTACCGTAAAAACAACTTTCAGCAGAAATAGTCGTGCATATAAAAACAAGCAACAACTTTTGACATACGGACCGCCATTATTTTGTTATATGTAAAAAATAAAATTATTTTTCACTGGTTTTAGGCATTCTTATTTGTTAAAAAATTTATTTTAATACCTAATTCTAATTTATACAGATTGAGACGTTCCGTGACATTTAAATTCGGTAAGCAAATAACAAAACGGACCAGACGTTTTGTTAGGGGACGCGGACGTTCGGCTAACTCTACCTTTATGCTTGTGCATAATGAAGATTTTTACAACTTGTGGTAGTGCTGCCAGAATGTTTTTGTGTTGCCAGAATAAATTTTTAGAAAAATAGCACATTTGCAACAAAAATAAAAGTGGTATGCTCATAATCAATCATAATATGCACTGAATATTTACAAAGTGCAAATTTGCACGTAATAATCCTTTAAAAAATACTTATAATTAAATGCGTAACAAAACTCAAATCGTGTAATTATTACGTTTTGTTATAGATCTCCACATTTGTATATCTACTATCTATAACAAAGCAACAACTTTATAACCTTTTTTTGGTTTTTTAAATTAAAGATTATAGACTGGAATCAAATGTTTGCATTTCCAAACCAACAAAGAAAGTCACTCCATAAAAATGTATTTACTGTCACAGCGAATTTAGAATTCTTACTTGTTTTTAATAAAATTATCTTCGTTTTAGGAAATTAACGAATCTAATAAAAGCACAGAAATTAAATAAATAAATCTTCATTTTGGAGAGGTCCATAACAAAACGATAAAGTTAAACTACAAAAAATTTTTGGATAGAGGAAAATAAATATATATTAAAAGGTAGTACGATTTTTTTACATTTATTGTGATACAATAGTTGAAAAATTATTACTTTTCATTTCAATAATATTTAGTCAATTCACAAGGTATCCTAACATGTCATATTGTCAAAATGTCCTAATATTTCACAATGGTTTAAAAATATTGTTGTACGGCTCAGCCGCTCAGCGCTGGACTTTTCTGATTAATTACGACAGCACAATAAACACAGCAAGCAACGTTCTATTTATTTAAGACACTTTTTGTTAACAAACCAACAACAATATTTTTAAACCATTGTGAAATATTAGGACATTTTGACAAAATGACATGTTAGGATACCTTGTGAATTGACTAATTGTAATTACAATTTTACGTTTTAAAAAATCTAACACACTTATTTTTTTGCCTTCACTTTTCACTTTTATTTGGAACATGATTGTTGCATAGATGTCATTTTGATCTGAACCTCTATAAATATATTTATTATTCACCCCTATCGTGAATAAATTTTCCCTCGTCATTTTTCCCGTTTTCACGTTTTTGCGATCAGGAAAAACTGCAACGAAAAACTCCCACGAAAAATTTTTTGAGGTAATTTAAAGGAGAATAATAACTTGAAATAGTGTTCGCTGCAAAAAATTCCGCTAATCGTGAATAGTTTTTTCTCTCGTAATTTTTTCTTTTTTTCCTGAGATTTTCTCACTTTATTTTTGCTGGAAAACAGAAAATTTGTGTAAATAGTTCTTCCTACTATTCGAATATTAAAGCTTACAAAATTTATTTTAAGGGCAAGATCCGTTAATAAGGCACAAACTGATATATTGGTCAACAAAATGCAAAACAACAAGCCTTAGAAAGACGTGGTGGTAGAATTTTATTTTTTACTCTACTTATTATTTTACTACATAAAAGTTAAGTTATGCAATAATCTACCCACACCACAATAGTGGAGAGGGTATTATGCATTTGTGCTGATGTCTGTACCACCTTAAAATATTGGTCTTAGTATCACTTTCTGTGTCGATCTTAAGTCCATGTTAGTATTGTGCCCAAGGTTCAGGTCGAAATTTTCGAGATAATTCAATAAAATGTGGAACCTAGGTTCTAATTGGCATACGCCTAAAGAGAATGGGGTGAATCGGTCCATAGTTTCACATAGCCCCCATACAAGCTTTTTTCCCGTATAGGGTCATTGTGCCCATAAACCATCTTATTAGGTTGGTATTTAAATTAAATTTGGTCCAAACGTTTTTCATTGTAATCGAGATCATCTTACCAAATTTTATTGGAATCGGTTTAAATTTGACAATAGCTCTAACACAAGTACTACTCCCGAAAATAGCCTTTAATGCCATTACTTCCTTATAAATGTTGGTATTGGCATACAAATTGGCGACAGTAATTTTTACGTTATCTACTATAATATGACAAAATATTGTGCTGACGCGTTCGAAATTTATCATAGGCCCCATATAAACCGTCATCCTAAAACCCCTTAGGGATAAACAAATCTGATAATGATGAAGATAATTACAATTTATTCGGTACAAAGAACCTTTACATGAGTCTTAGGCTTAAAGCATAATTTTGTTTTGGCAGGCCATGATTGCTCATGGGTCCCATATAGGGTACACTCTTGAAAATTGGATTTTAAAAACTGTGGTATACGGTAGCATATCTAATCATATGCCATTGCAAGGTGATTTACCAAATAATGACGAAATTCCCATTTCTAATTTAACTCGGCTAGAAAAAACCATGAAAACATTAGTGCAAACCGTTAACAATTTTACCAACACAATGGGTAACATGATGCAAGAAATGTTAAGAATGCAATCGATGTTATTGCAAGCTGTACTAAATAAGCCATGAACTGTTTAAAAATTTGCTTTTGGAACGCAAATGGCATACGCCAACATAAAAATGAACTAGAATACTTCCTTAAAAATAAACAAATCGATGTTATGATGGTTTCTGAAACTCATCTGACCTCGAAAAATACGTTTAAAATCAATGGTTATATATTATATGATACCAAGGACCCTCGAGGTAGAGCTTGTGGAGATTCTGCCATTTTGATAAAAAACCGAGTAAAACACTACTTAATGTGCGATCATCGTGAAGATTATCTCCAAGCAACGAGCATTTGCGTTGAGGAATTAAATCGAAACCTAGTTATTTCATCAATATATTCACTAGATTTTCAATATCAGAAAGCCAATATAATAAATATTTCGAATCATTAGGACCCTGCTTCCTGGCTGCTGGCGATTATAACGCTAAACATACTTTCTGGGGGTCACGACTTATTACGCCTAAGGGTCGTGTTTTGTTTAACACAATTCGTAAAATGGATCTAAATGTGGTCGCGAGCGGTAAACCAACATATTGGCCTACTGATCAGCAAACAGTTCCAGATGTCATAGATTTTGGAGTGGTTAAAAACATCCCCGCAGAAACGATTTATGTTGAAGCTTCCTTAGAATTATCTTCCGATCACACACCTACAATTGTTACTATAATGATTCCAAATAGAATCGTATCTCCGACTGGGTACTTATTGAAATCAGCCTCACAAATAAATTAGTTAAAATATAAAAAATATCTTAGTGCCCATTGCACAGAAAATATTCCGCTAAGTACACCGGAGAGCGTGGATCTCGCTATTGTTAATTTTGACAGTTATATCAAACTAGCTGTTCAACATTTTAGCAAAACCCTCAAAAAAACCAAAAACAATATCATATATTCTATAGATGTCGAGCGTCGAGTTACCACCTGTTGCTGTTAGAGCAGCTGTTCCACTAAGATTTGAGATAAGAGAAATCGAAAAGGCTATTCATGATTTAAACCCGAAGAAAGCCCCTGGTTTTGATAAGATCAGTAACAAAATGCTTTTGGAGCTACCCAGCATAGCAAAGAAAATTATTCTCTTTATTTTTAATGCTATTTTACGCCTTGAATACTACCCTTAGGAATGGAAAGTATCCCTAGTTACCATGATACCTAAATCAGGAAAGGATCCTACAAAAGTTGAGTCATATAGACCTATAAGCTTATTGTCTAATATATCAAAGCTGTTTGAGAAGCTGTTAGTGTTAAAATTAACCCCAATTTTAAATGTAAATAGATGTATTCCAAACCATCAATTCGGCTTTAGAAGAGAACATAGCACAATTGAACAAACCCATCGTTTAGTAAACGCCATAAGAAAAACCTTTGAAGGAAAAAAATATTGTTCCGCCCTCTTCATCGATGTTTCTCAAGCTTTTGATAAAGTCTGGCATGAAGGCTTATTACATAAATTGAAGCTAAATTTACCAGTAAACACACACAAGCTGTTAGAAAGCTACTTAGTCGGTCGAAAGTTTATTATTAAAGAAGGTGCTTTTATAAGTTCTCCTCAGCCAATTGACGCTGGAGTCCCTCAGGGAAGCATCATGGGCCCACTGTTATACCTAATATATATGTACCTCAGACATGCCAACAAACAACCACACCCTAACTTCAACATTTGCTGATGATACAGCTTTTTTAAGCGTACACGAAAACTGTCATGAAGCTTCTCGCTACTTGCAGGATCATATATTTGAACTGGAAAAGTGGTTAAAACAATGGAGGATAAAGGTTAATGAGCAAAAATGCGTACATATAACATTCACCTTGCGTCGGGAGTCATGTCCCCCTATTAAAATCAATAATCAATTAGTGCCCCAACAATCGCATGTAAAATATCTCGGAATTCATCTAGATCGGCGTTTTACATGGAAATGCCATATAGAAGCAAAACTAACACAAATGAAACTAAAAGCAATTCAACTTAATTGGCTTATTGGAAGAAACTCTGTTCTTAGTCTCGATTGTAAACTTCTACTTTACAACTCTATCTTAAAACCAATTTGGTGCTACGGTATTCAGTTATGGGGCACTGCCTCGGCTTCTAATATCGAAAAAATTCAAAGGCGACAAAATAAACTTCTTCGAATAATCACAGCCGCTCCCTGGTATGTTAAAAACTCAAATATTCACAAGGATCTCAATGTGCCGTTAGTAAAAACTATTATTACGAAGTATGCAGTAAAATATTTAAAAAGACTTGAGTCGCACCCAAATCCACTAGCTCGAAATATTTTAAATTACAGCGGCCACTGTAGATTAAGGAGAAGAGATACAGCAGGACTCATCAGACAAGAAGAGCGCTAAACATCTACATATGTGAACAGAAACCGTGAAGAGAAAAATTTTCGTTTAGCATTGGCAGGACAAAAAAAAAGTATTAGTATAAGATTTGATTAATTATTGTTAGTTCATATTTAATACATGAAGATTCAATAAATAAATAATGAGAAAAAAAAATACGGTAGCATATGTTCGGGCTTGACCGACTATTTTTTCTTCTTAAACTAACAATAATTATTTAAATCTTATTTTATACTTTATAATTTCGTATAATTAAATGCGTAAAAAACTTAACTCGTGTAATCATTACTCGGTGTTATGGATCTACACATGTGTACGTTATCTATATAATAAAACAATTTAAGATAAAATTGTTTTTCCATTTAAAACAAAACAACTTTATAACCTTTTTGTTTGTTTTTTTAATTTAACATTATACACTGGATTTAAGAGTTTGCATTTCCAAATTAACAAAAAAAATGTCAAAACTCCATAAAAATTTATTTATTGACACAGCGTATTTAGAATTCTTACTTTTTTTTTTTTTTTTTTTTTTTTTTTTTTTTTTTTTATTATTAAGTCTATGGATTACATCCTTACAGACTATACAATGTGACATAAAAAAAAATTTACATATGTAGAATAATAAAAAATATACAGTTTTTTGTTTTAAGTGTTTAAATAAATTATTATGTTTCGTTTTACAATTGTAGAGGTTAATGAGAAATCAATTAATTTATACAAGTCATTAAAATCTTTTCCAACTCTCCGCCATGGATCAGCATTTGCGTAATTGCTGTGAAAAAATGGTAATGCTATGGGGCAAAAGTAACGAGTAGGTCTTTGAGGGACATTGAAAGTAATATTTTCCAAAAGAAACTCTGATGAAATATCGCCATTAATTATATTTAACATAAAGGATACATTTAGCATAATTCTTCGGCTTTTTAAAGTTGGTAGTTTAATTAGACTAAGTCTACTTGGATATGATGGTAGATTTATAGACGGATTCCATTGTAAACCTCGCAGACAAAACAGAAGAAATTGTTTTTGAACAGATTCGATATGTACGTTGTATTGCGGGTCCCAAATTACGGATCCATATTCAAGGATCGGTCTTACAAGTGAGGTATACAGCTGTTTTGTAAACTCATTTGCCCATCGTTTGATAAAGGCAAGAACACCTCTGCCTTTATTGACGGTCATATGAATATGTGGAACAAAACTCAGTTTTGGATCGAGTAAAACTCCAAGATCGAGAAAAACATCAACTAGATCCAGTTTATGCTCTCCTAAAACGTAATGAACATTAACGCAGTTCCTCCTAAAGAATCGCATATATTTGCACTTTTTTAGATTAAGATCCATAAGATTAGCTTTACACCACTGATAAAAATTATTAAGATCGTTTTGAAGAAAAATATGTTCGTATGGGTTTTTATAGCTAAAGAAAATTTTGACATCATCAGCGTACAATAAAATGTTACAGTATTTTATTATTGTTGGAAGATCATTAATAAACAAGCTAAAAAGAATAGGTCCAAGATGGCTTCCTTGAGGTACCCCAGAAATAACATGTATGATCTTAGAAAATTTATTTTTAAATCGGACAGTCTGTGTTCGATCACACAGGTATGTTTTAATCTAATTAAGGCTGTTCGAATTTAGACCAACTGAGTCTAGTTTACAGAGAAGAAGGTTATGATTGACTTTATCGAAAGCTTTACTGAAGTCAGTGTAGACCGCATCCGTTTGTTGTACCTTAACAAATCCTCGATTAACATGTGTTGTAAGATTCAAAAGGTTAGTAGTTGTTGAGCAACCTTTACGAAAGCCATGCTGAAAAGGTGATAATGTAGATTTTACTTGATGACAGAAAAAATCTGTAACAATTTTTTCGAAAACTTTTGGAATAGCACTAAGTTTGGCGATGCCCCTATAATTTATCACATTCGACTTTGATCCAGATTTAAATAATGGTATTATATACGATTTTCTCCAAAGATTAGGAAAATAACCGTGCTTGATTGAAATGTTAAATATGTACGATAAAGGGGTGGTAAGACTTTCGGCACATTTATTTAATATGCAACTTGGAACTCCATCAGGCCCATGATTTAAAGATATTTTTAAATTGTTTAAGTTTTGAGAAATCAGTGAATGTTCAATGGAGGGAAAACATATTTGATTTGTTGAAAGCAGAGGATATGGATAATTATCAGATAGGTTATATTTGACATCAGTATAGGTTTTAGCAAAAAAATCAGCAAACATGTTGCTTATGGTAGCAGCATCATCAGATTCTTGACCTTCAAATTTCATAGCAGGTGGAAATTCTTGGCATCTTCTTTTGGAATTCACAAAATTATAAAAAGATTTAGGATTAAGTTTGAAATCGTTTTTTAGATTATTTATATAGTTGTTGTACAGCGATGTGTTCAGCAAATTATATTCCGCACGGCAGATTGAGTAATTTCCAAAATCAATAAGTGAATTAGATTGTTTGTGTTTTTTATAGAGTTTGTTCTTCTTATTTTTAAGTTTTGATAGTTGTTTGGAACTCCAAGGGGGACCAGATTGTTTGTGAGTTACATTTTTTGGCACACATTTATCCATAATATCAAAAAGAGTTTTATAAAAAGTATCAATCATTAAATCAATAGCCAAATGGCTGGTATTAGACAAATATAGCTGGTCTTGCCAGTTTGTATTAATAATAAGATTGTTAAGCATATTATAGTTTGACTTTTTGAAACAAAATATTCTCTCTTTATCACTGTCACTTTGTGGCTCCGGGCCCAGCTGTATAGAACATCTTAAATCCAAAGTAGGGTGGTAAGGATCTTCAGGTGTTGTTACAGGGCTAGATCTTTTTATTAAACAGTCAGTCGGATCATTGGCAAATACTAAGTCTAATATTTTGCCTTTATTGTTTTGTATATACATAATTCATTTGAAATAGACAGAGATCCGATAACTCATTTAGGAAATTATCAATATGTAAATTTGTATAAATTGGAACCAAGTTTGGTGTGTCAGGTAAATGATTCCAAGAGACTGATGGTAAGTTAAAATCACCAAAAACAAAAATAGAATCAGTATGATTGGCTGCAAGTACAACATTTTTTATAGCTGTAAGTGATCATCATAGACAGATTGTATAGATTTAGGTGGAATGTATGAGCATGTTATAAAGACGTTTTTATTATTTTTTAGTTTTATTAAAACACTGATAAACTCCAAATCTGGTGTAGAATCAGACAATAATAGTTCTGAATGAAAACGATTGGATACTGCAATGAGTACCCCACCGCCCTTACGAATAGTACCTTCAGTAGAAACCCCAGCATCATCTTCAGTACTTAAAGCATATCTGTTGCGCCTATAGATTTGATATTTGTTACATAGTATTTCCATGTTAAAAACGTTGTCTGTTAACCATGTTTCGGTAAATACTATAATATGATAGTTAAAATCGAAGCTTTCTTTATATAATTTGGATAGTTTGGTGTTTAAACCTCGAACATTTTGATATATGATATACAGTTGGTTATCAGGTAAATTACTTAGTTTTTTGAATTTGTTGGATTATTTAGCGGTAATTGAACAATATTATTTCGAGTTCTACAAGGGTTTTCTTTAAGTTCATACTTACGAACTAATGCGTTATCGGGCCAGAAGTTGGAATCCAAAATTTGTTCGAAGAGATCAGCGGGAACAGTTATTTTAAAAGATGTTATATCTCTAGGTTGAGAATACTTAAATTTTTTAATTAAAATTGTTGAATCACATTTCAGTTTATTAGTAATATAACTATTGATCTGGTCTTCAGACGTATCGTATGCAAATCGAGAAATAAATATAGCTTTTTTAGGAGGAATGATTTTTAATTGTGTACTTTGTTCGGCTATGTTACGTTGTTGTGAAGTATTTTGGTGTTGAACAGATGATGAAGCAGAGTTTAAATCAGTTTCAGTTTCCATTTCATTGGATAACTCAGACTGGTTTAAATTTAAAATTTGACTATCAACTTGATTTTTTATTTCAGTTTGATTGTTCGATGCTTGTTGAATTGTTGGAGTATCATCAGGTTTAGCGGTTTGGTTGTTAGATGCAGTTTGTTTGTCAGATTCGGGTTGTATTGGCGTTTCGTTAGATTTAGCAGCGATTTGTTTAGATGCCCTCTTAGGCTTTGGCGATTCAGTAGGTGATTTACAAAGTTTATCCAATGATTTAAAATTTTTAAAAATTTCTTCGTATTCAGCAAGTTTATTTGAAATAACAGAAAACTCCCTTTTTATTTCATTAAACTTGTTGCGATTCGATTTTATAAATTTATAAAAATCAATATCAATTTGCTTGCAGTCAGCACAGCACCACCGTAAACCTCTGTTACAAGCAAGGACGTCAGCAACACGACCAGGAATGTCAATGCATTTTATGTGAAACAAGTTATCACATATCCAGCAATCGATCATTGTAGCGTTTGCTTCACTAGTTTTGCAGTTTAATATAGAACAAAACATTTTTGGAAAATTTTGTATAATCGAATGGGATTAATTTTTAAAATATATATCAGGCAACTCTTTATTAATGTTCTTATTATAATCAACGTACGGCACTTGTTTTTTCTTGTTTGTTGTTGTTATTTTTGTCTATTTCTTTTTATGCTTTATTCTGTTAAGTTAAATGATATTATTGCTTAGCAGATTTATTATTGTTGTATGTAATATGTTTAGAAATTGAATATTTAGTTTTTTTATTGTTGTTGATTTTATGTATGTAAAGAACGAATATATTTTTTAGAAAAAAAAAATTGTTTTAAAAACACTTATTTTTATTTTATTTTTTTTTTTTTTATATGCGAATTAGAGTTTTTTTTGCAGGATTTTTTAGTATAAAACACAGATTTTATAAAGATTATTATCAAAAGTTATTAACGACCAGGAATGTCAATGCATTTTATGTGAAACAAGTTATCACATATCCAGCAATCGATCATTGTAGCGTTTGCTTCACTAGTTTTGCAGTTTAATATAGAACAAAACATTTTTGGAAAATTTTGTATAATCGAATGGGATTAATTTTTAAAATATATATCAGGCAACTCTTTATTAATGTTCTTATTATAATCAACGTACGGCACTTGTTTTTTCTTGTTTGTTGTTGTTATTTTTGTCTATTTCTTTTTATGCTTTATTCTGTTAAGTTAAATGATATTATTGCTTAGCAGATTTATTATTGTTGTATGTAATATGTTTAGAAATTGAATATTTAGTTTTTTTATTGTTGTTGATTTTATGTATGTAAAGAACGAATATATTTTTTAGAAAAAAAAAATTGTTTTAAAAACACTTATTTTTATTTTATTTTTTTTTTTTTTATATGCGAATTAGAGTTTTTTTTGCAGGATTTTTTAGTATAAAACACAGATTTTATAAAGATTATTATCAAAAGTTATTAACGACCAGGAATGTCAATGCATTTTATGTGAAACAAGTTATCACATATCCAGCAATCGATCATTGTAGCGTTTGCTTCACTAGTTTTGCAGTTTAATATAGAACAAAACATTTTTGGAAAATTTTGTATAATCGAATGGGATTAATTTTTAAAATATATATCAGGCAACTCTTTATTAATGTTCTTATTATAATCAACGTACGGCACTTGTTTTTTCTTGTTTGTTGTTGTTATTTTTGTCTATTTCTTTTTATGCTTTATTCTGTTAAGTTAAATGATATTATTGCTTAGCAGATTTATTATTGTTGTATGTAATATGTTTAGAAATTGAATATTTAGTTTTTTTATTGTTGTTGATTTTATGTATGTAAAGAACGAATATATTTTTTAGAAAAAAAAAATTGTTTTAAAAACACTTATTTTTATTTTATTTTTTTTTTTTTTATATGCGAATTAGAGTTTTTTTTGCAGGATTTTTTAGTATAAAACACAGATTTTATAAAGATTATTATCAAAAGTTATTAACAAAAAACACGGAGTGAATTTTTCAATGCGTTTATATTGCACGGGTTGCCAGATCTACATTTGTGAATAACTTATAAGAGATCCTTTGCCGTGATTCTGCTAAAGAAGAAGTCGAAAGATACCCTTAGATCTTCTTATATGTCCAGAGACGCAGATTTTCTTGTTTAGTGCCGCAATGGCATGATATACCTAAACTTGAAAAAAAAAATAGCACAATAATTCCTAAGCCTTCAAGTTAGTCTGTCACATCTGAGAGACTAGTTTCCACTGCGAAATCGTCTATCTGCGCAAAAGTTGAGAATAATTTGTTTTTAAGCAAAACTCTTATTACTGTAAATTTTAAATATTAATAATTAAATTCTTACGCTTATTTTTGTAATAATATTTTTACTGTTTGTTAATTTTATATTATAAAATTTTAAATATTAATAATCACTTACACTGTAATTTTGTATTACAAAAAGAATACTCTATTTGAGTTTCGTTTATTTTAACTTGAATTCAAATTGAATAAGCTTATAGGTATCGATATCGAAGATATTTTATTTTTAGTATCGGTATCGTATCGGCAAAAAGGCAGTACGATGTTTAAGGCCGTGTCAGATACAACTTTGTCGCTTTGCGTGACGTTTCGACCTTTGGCAGAAAAACGCAAAGCAAAAGGTGTATGACACAATGAAAACTTTGACAACACTCACGCATTGCTTGTTTACTTATAAAAGTGGTTGGCAATTTGTACATTTAATTGTTTGTTATACAAATAAAAGTTAAAAATTTAATTGGACGGTTTTTTGGAATTGAATTTGGCAAAAAAATTAAAAAACAAAAGAAAATTATACTAGCCAATTGTCAAAGCGCGCAAAAAGATGAGAGTTGGCTAACTTTTTGCTTCGCTCCGCTTTGAAAGTACTTTATGTGACATGTTTCGTATAAGTATGTATATTTGAACTTAGATGTCAAAGCGAATCGGTAACGCAACGCGAAGCAAAAGTTTTATCTGACATGGCCTTTATTTTTTACACTTGTTTGGATACAATAGTTCTAAAATTGTGGCTTTTTAATTTTAAAAATATTGAAATTTAACCTTTATGTTTTATAGAAAGTTAACAACACTTATGTTTGTTAGCCTTCACTTGCACTTATATTTCGCACCTGATTGTTGCATAGATGCGGAGTAATTAAATTTTGATCTTAATCTCTATAAATATATTTGTTATTCACCCCTTCTGTGAATACATTTGCCCCCGTAATTGTTTCCCCTTTCAAGTATTTGCGATCACGAAAAACTGACAAAAAAAATATTTTGAGGTAAATCAAAGAAAAACTTAAAGAAATTTTCGCTGCAAAAAATTCCCCTCGAAATTTTTTTCTCTTTTCCCTTTGATTTGCTCACATTATTTTTATGTAAATATTTGTTAATTTAAAAAAAATGGTCACCAATATTTTTTCTGTTGCAAATATGAATACATTTACACAAACTTTGAAATACTTTCACTCTTGGACTTTTGTATTTCTGTATTCGATATACAACGTCATTTAATTTTATCACCTTATATGGCCCATCCCAATGTGTATGTTGTTTGGGAAATAATCCTTTCTTTCGTTGGGGATTAAAAAGCAAAACCAAATGGCCCTCCTTAAATCCTTCCGAATTTGCCGCTAGATCGTATCTTTCATCTTGTCACTGGACAGCGTAATACGGTTTGGTACAAATTCATGAAGTTCATTAAGAGAGTTTCTTGTTCTTGTGAGGTGAAGCTTTCATTGTTTTCAACCGTTGGTATAGAATTAACGCCAAACTCTCAATCTCCTGATAGTCTGAGCTCTGTCCCAAATACAATTTTGGCGGGTGTACGAGAGGTGGAGTCGTGAACAGCTGATCTATAACCCAACAGGAATTTTGAAATGTGTTCATCCCAGTCTTTTTGTTGTGCGCTAACTACTTTTCGCAAATGTTCCTCTAATGTACGGTTAAACCTTTCAACCATGCCGTCAGATTGCGGATGCAATGGGGTTGTTCTTGGTTTCCTTATTCCGTACAATTCTCACATTTCTTTGAATAAAACAGATTCAAAATTTCTGCCCTGGTCAGAATGTAATTCCAATGGAACACCGTAGCGGCACACCCAATTGTTCACAAAGACGTCCACAACCGTCCTAGCTTCTTGGTTTGGGATGGCATATACCTCCGGCCATTAACTAAAGTAATAAATGACTACCAGCACATATTTATTACCGGCATTACTTACAGGAAAAAGCCCAGCTATATCCATTGCAATTCGTTCAAATGGAGCACCAGAATGGTACTGTTGTATCGGCCCACGACTTTCTCCTTACCGGACCTTTGGCGGCCATGCATTGTGCGCAATTTGTTATCCGGTCAGCTACGGCTTGTTGACAGCCAACCCAATAGAACCGTTCTTTTAATTTTAATTTCTTTGTCACACACAGATGACCACCACTAGGACCGTTATGAAATTCCCTCAGAACTTCTTTTACTTTCGCTGACGCCACTAATATAAGGTTTTTAACTGATTTTTCGTCAGTGCTTTCCCACGTACGGTATAAGTAGTCATTAAATACTTGAAGGCTGTTCCACAGAGCCCAGTATGCTTTCATCAGTGCAAAAGACTGCAAAAGACGAACATCACAAAAGTTTTCCTTTCCTTCAGCCCTTACACAATGCTTGCATTCCAGCTTACAGGGTCGCCTAGACAGAGCATCCGCATTACTATTTTTTTCAACTTTTCTATGTTCAATGCTTAAATCGTAGCTCTGAAGACGCTCAATCCAACGCGCTATCTGGCCTACCGGATTTTTGAATTGTAGCAACCACTTGAGTGCAGATTGGTCTGTTCTTAAATCAAAATGTTGACCATACAAGTATTTGTGGAAATGCTTTATGCACTCTAGTACAAGCCGAGTTACGCAGTAATTCCTCTCAGGCTTCGAATGTTTTCGACCGTAATAGCCTACGACTTTCTCTACACCGTTGACCAATTGTGACAGCACACCTCCAATTCCAAATCCGCTCGCATCAGTATCTAGCACAAATTTTTTTCCCGCGAATTGATAAGCCAAAATTGGTGCTGTGCACAATAATTATTTAAGCTTCTGAAATGCTTGTTCCTGTGCTTCACCCTAGTTATATGCCTGCGCCTTTCTGATCAATTCATGCAGACTGGCAGCAATATTGGCAAAATTCGGTACAAAACGCCTGTAGTATGTACATAAGCCTAGAAAAATGCGTAACAGATGTAGATTTTGATGGCGAGCCCAATCCATTATGCTCGTATTTTCTCTTCGTATGTTGAAATGCCTTCAGATGTTACACGATGCTCTAGGCATTTTACTTCCTTCTGGAACAGTGAACATTTCTTAACACTTAACTTGAGTCCGGCTGTAGATATGAGTTTCAACACCTTTCCGAGGTTTTTCAGGTGCTTATCAAACGTTTTTCCCATGACAATTATGTCATCAAGGTACACCAAACCTGTCTTTCGGAGGAGACCTTTCAACACCTGTTCCATCAAACGCTCGAATGTAGCTGGAGTATAACAGAGCCCAAATAGCATTACATTAAACTGCCATAAGCGAACACTTGCACTAAAAGCAGTTTTCTCTTTATCCTTGTCTGTGATTTCTACTTGCCAATAACCGCTCTGCCAGTCCAATGTGGAGAACCATTCTGTTCCATTGTCCTTCTTGGTGACGTCATTTAGTTTCCTGTAGTCTACGCAGAACCTAGTGCTTCCATCTTTCTTTTTTACCAAAACCACCGGTGAAGTCCAGGAACTTGATGATGGTTTTATTATGCCATCCTGTTCCATTTCGTTAACCAGGTCCCTAACTTCATTTCGTTTTGCTAGAGGAATGCTTCTTAGGGCCTGTTTTATTGGCTCAGCGTCGCCGGTGTTAATTTCGTGTTTCACGATTGACGTTCTGCCCTGGTTTTTAACTTTTAGGCGAAGATAAAGGCATATTTCTTAAGTAATTGCTTAGCCTTATTTCTCTCTGGCGGCCTCAGTTTTTCTGTCTATTTCCGAACATGTTCCTCTAGTAATTTCTGGTCCTTGGTACTCTTTTTAGCTGGGTCTGGTTGGTTCTCGCAAGTTATTTTTGCCTCTAATGAAGCACATTGTCCAATCTTGAAATTCTGCGTGAGGGCCTTCTCGCTGTTGGATAAATTTAAAACTCTTACAGGAACTAAGCTGTTGATGGTTTTAACGAGGGCATTCGCAGTTACAATATCACCTGTAATTGCTGCTGGCTCTACTACCCATATTGCAAAAGACACAATCGTTTTTCAGACGATATTATACTATTTATTTTTATAAATAATATATTTACATATGTATGGACATTAATATTTACAATGTTACAAGTTAAAAATATTTTTGGCCTTTTTGTACATTGTCTACAATTTCTTTTCTGTCTTCAGTCTTCAAATGTAAAACACATTACAACTATAACCAAAGTTTGTCTTTATCTGCAACTCACTTTCGAGGTTTTATATTAGGAGCCTGTTTCTCTCTTTTTTCCACTTTGAAACCTAAAGACTCGTTCTGTAAAAGCGTTTAAATGTGGAATGGAAAAAATAAAATTACACATTTCCTTAAAAACGTAAATGCACCACCATTTAGAAACAGTCCATTTTTCTTCCACTGTTTTTTCTTATTTTTTTTTTTGTACTGACTGACTCGGCAAAAATATTCAATGTTAATAACTCATCGATAAGAACATCTATATTAATATTTGTATCGCAAAAAATTTGACAATATGGCAAACTATATACTGGACAAAACTAATATATAATAACAGTACAAAAACAGTACATTAATGAAAATATCAGTGCATTTGCGTACTGATTTGCTTGTTATGCATAAATCAGTACTTTAAACAAAAAACAGTACATGTACTGATGAAAACAGTACGAATGACAACCCTATTAGTTACATTAATGAAAATATCAGCACATTTGCGTACTGATTTGCTTGTAATGCATAAATCAGTACTTTAAACAAAAAACAGTACATATACTGATAAAAACTGTACGAATGTCAACCCTATACATTCCGCAAGTTTTACATCAGCATCTCGAATACCATTTACAAATGCTTCCATTTTAAAATGATCCAAAAATTTATGATTCTCACCAGGGTACGTAAGCTGCACCAAACGCCCAATCTCGAGTGCAAAATCCTATAAAGTTTCATTTGACTTTTGCACTCTGCCACGCAACTCCATTTTGTATATCTCTTTTCTATGTTCACCTCCATACTTACGTTGCAGTGCTTCCATAATGTCATCATAATTGTTTCTGCAACTTACTGGTACACTTTCTAGAATTTCAGCCGCAGTCCCCTTTAGTGCAAGAATTAGCTCTATGGCCTTTTCATCACTGTTCCATGCATTTCTGTTAGCAACTGTAGCAAACTGGAATTTATGGTGTTTTCTTTTCTACAGAAAAAATACCAACTTGTTAAAAGGTTAATGTACAAAATGTCTTGCCGACCCTGTAATAATGCAATTTTTTTTGACGAGAACAAAACACAAAATTGGACCGCCCTGTTTTGATAAAAAGTTTGTTCTTCAAAATATTAAAAAAATATACATAAACCAAAATTTGTAAATAGATTTATATTAAATAAATAAATAAATGAACAAAATTAATGACGATATTCCAATTTATTTAGTTTGTTTTTTTATAAAATATGTATGTAATAAACATCTGCATGAAACTTAATAATGATGTTCATGAAACTTTCATTATAATTTTGTATTTGCTTCGTGTATTCAGTACAATGAATAACTACGAAATGAAAGCAACAAAGACACGAAATTTAAGAGACAAATAAGATGCAGTGTTTTTGTTTACTTAAGCAAGAGAATATGAATACTAACAACTCTGAAACAAAACAACCACTGAATAAATGTCGAATAAGTTAATGGAAAAACACATTTATTTTAAAGTCAGTATTGCCAGTTGAAAGAAATAAAAAATATTAGGAAAATTAAAAAACAAAAATGACCATGAAGAGTAAAAGCAACAAGATAAGGAAGTACATTAATAATCAAATAATAAAAATAATACAAATTTGACTTTGTTTTCAATGTAAATTAATTTCTTTTAATGTAAATTTTAAAACTTCAAAAAAATTTCATTTTATTTTCATAAACATTTTTAGCAATGTGTTTGAATACGAACTTCATTGAATAAACATTTCAGTATGTTCATAAATGAAGTTATTCATGCAGCCCTTTAATATGTAAGCAAGAAAATACCTTTGCCAGATTGCTGATTTATTAGCACCAAGTTTTTCAGATTTCTTGATTTGACGTTTTTTTTTTTTTTTCAAAAAAAATTTATAACACCGAATCCACTTAAATGTTATATCACTGACAACCTATCATTAACAATGTAATGCTTTCTTATGTTTTTACTATTAAATAATAGAAAAAATAACTATTAAAATTTTAAATTTTTACTGTCCTGATTAGAGGAGATTTTTTCCCAACTTCGTCTGGAAGCCCTATATATAAACAGAAGCCATCATTTTACAGGGCATTATCAACACTGTCGATTTATATGGGGCGTAAATGCAATGCCTTTTGCCATTCGTAAGGGTGCATTTTTTAGAATAAAACAAGCCACCCATTTAGAGAGGGAAGAAATGTCACATTTTTTGTAGAAAAGAAAACACCATTAAAAACATTAAATGGAACACTACCGGCAAAACAAGGGGCCTTTATTCTGCTAGAGACTCGCACCGCTGCCTCCTGGCATTGAATGTTATTAACTTTTGCTGTCAGATGGTGTAGTTTTTCATCAAAAACCGTGACATGTGTTTTAACATCCGTGACTTGTGTTCTTACATCAAACAGTTTCTGGTTAAATTCTATTTCCATTTCATTTATTTCACTGAAAATCTCTCGAAGTTTCTAATTTGTAATTCTGGATACTAATACTGATTATCGATGCCCACCTTCACGAGTATTTATACTCTGTTCGAGCGCTGACATCTAGATGGCTCTAGAACATTCGACGTTTTCGAAATGTCTGTAACATTTTCGACATTTCTGGACCATTCGAGCTCTTATTATCTTAACGGCTAATATCATTAAACTAAAGCATACTTTAAGGATTAACAATAATCTTAACATTATTATGTAATACAATTATGTATTAAGCCTCTAGTACACGGAATGTAAAAAGCCACATGCGCATGTGGTTCTGACGTAATTTTGACGTCAATGCAAAGCCACAATAAGCATTGTGTGTTATGCCGTGTACCAGAGGCTTTACAATTTTAACATTACATTTGTACTAGAAAATTCTGTACAGTGATTTTTACGGCGGCATGAAATAACTCCCCAGGAAATAAGTCCCCAAAAAAATTATGAAATAAATCCCCAATTTTTAGGGACTTATTTCATATGAAATAAATCCCCAATTCTTAAAATGAAATAAATCCCTAATGAAATGAAATAACTCCCAAAATCAAAATGAAATAAGTCCCCAATATTTAGGGACTTATTTCATATGAAATAGTTCCCCAATTCCAGAAATGAAATAAGACCCCAATATAATACATATTGTTCAGTTTTGGTTGGGCGCAAAGACTTTTTCCTCTATGGTATAACAAACACCGGCTTCGCTAACTAAAGCTTTTCTGCATAGCCGGCCTTCGGCCGGGCGCAAGGATTTTCTCCTCTATAGTATTCCAAACACCGGCTTCGCTAACTAAAGCTTTTATGCATAGCCGGCCTTCGGCCGGGCGCAAGGATTTTCTCCTCTATAGTATTCCAAACACCGGCTTCGCTTACTAAAGCTTTTCTGCATAGCCGGCCTTCGGCCGGTCGCAAGGATTTTCTCCTCTATAGTATTCCAAACACCGGCTTCGCTAACTAAAGCTTTTCTGCATAGCCGGCCTTCGGCCGGGCGCAAGGATTTTTCCCCTATATTGTATTCCAAACACCGGCTTCGCTAACTAAAGCTTTTCTGCTAACCCGGTCTTCGGTCGGGCACAAGGCATTAGTTAGCGAAGCCGGTGTTTGTATACTATAGAGGAAAAAGTTCTTGCGCCCGGCCAAAGGCCGACTAAACAGAAAAGCTTTAGTAAGCGAAGCCGATGTTTGAAATACCATAGAGGATAAAATCATTGCGCCCGGCCGAAGGCCGGCTATGCAGAAAAGCTTAAATTAGCGATTCGGGATTTTCGAATTCGAAATTATAAAGTTCGGGACTTAGAGATTCCGATTTCTGAAATTCAGGACTTAAAAATAATCCCAATTTTTTTAGGATTCTGAAATTATAGTTTTTGATACTTAGTCCCTTTTTTATGTTTGGTAAACGTATGCAGTGAATATAACAAAACACAATTTGTCATCATTATGACTTTTAAAATATGTAATTTAAAAATTAAATAAGTCCCCAAAATATTTTTAGGGACTTATTTCATTTCAGATTTTTGGGGAGTTATTTCATATGAAATAATCCCCCAATTGAAAAAATGAAATAACACCCCAAAAAAAAGAAAAAACCCCCCAAAAATCGTTTTTGTTGTTCTCTGTACAAATTTTTGGGGGGTTATTTCATATTTTTTTTGGGGCGTTATATTTTGGGGGGTTATTTCATGCCGCCGATTTTTACATTAGAAATATGCATAACTTATACAATAGAAAATTTAAACTAATAAAATTACTAACAAATACAAAATAACTAATAAATACAAGATAACTAATAAATTAAACTAATTCTTAACTAAAGTTACTTTCGTAACAGTATTATATTTTTTGATATTATTTTGCTTTATATTCCATATTATGTAATTGTATTTCTTTACATTACAGATTTTCATGATTTCATGGCTTATTTTATTCGTAATATACCTGGATTTCTGATAAAGGGTATAAATGTAAAATTTTGGTCCTAAAAATTTTTTTATGAGTTTTTGAAAACAAGTTTCTGAGTTAGTGGTGTTAATTTTGAAAATAAGAAACATATTATTTAGATGACTCAAAGAAAATGTTATTCCTCATCATTTTGTAAATGATCACCATCGCAAAAATCGTTCTCAATTTATGATAAAATTTATTAGCATAACTGCTTTATTTCGGGTGAAACTAAACACGGATTTTTATTTAAAAGGATTTTTTTCCAACCATTTCATTAAGTTTTTTATTTAAATTTTATTTAGCCCTTTTAAGCGCTTTTTGATTGGGGGCACGGTGCTTTTTAATCAGAAATAGTTTACAACCCTATTAAAAGCACTGTGGGATAAGAATGTCCTTGCCAATATTTACAACAATTTAGAACTCATCTGGAAATGAATTTATCAGTAGTTTGCATGTAGGACACCCCTGACGTGAAATAACGCAAATTTTACATTACAATGATGTTTTGGAATTCGAATGAAATGGAAATTAAAAAATATTGAAAACTGTGCTTTTTTAAATATTTCTTTTAACATACATTATACTTTAAGTACCACTGGTCTTTACTATAACTTCTCTTAAAATAAAGAAAAACTGAAGTCATTTCTAAAATATTTGAACTAAAAATGCCCTTCGACTTTAATTTCACTCGATTTCTAGAACATGTTGCGCCCAGAAACGTTTTCGTTGTTAATTCAAAAATTAAATAATCATCAAAAAAAAATATTTTCGGGCTTTATTTTATAATGATTTATTAGGGGGTAATTTTATATTAAATAATCCACTAATAAAAAAAAAAAAATTAAATAGCACCCCAAACAAAATGAAATTATCCCCCAAAAATTGTTGTTGTTGCTTTCAGTACAAATTTTTGGGGGGTTATTTATTTTTTTTTTTTTTTTTTGGAGTTAATTCTTGGGGGTTCTTATTTCATGCCGCCAAAATTTATATGAAAAGCACTCAGTTTTTTGAGTGTTTTTCATATAAATTTTTAAAGTTTATTCACTTGTGTTGTAAAAACATCACATATCAAAATTTAAATGTTATGTTTTTAAAACTAACTATAAATTGATTTTTTCCAGCCCCGATCAATTTGGACTTTATACAAATTCTACAAGATTTACAAATCGTAATTTTTAATAGCATTTGTTATAAGAATTTTAGACCAATAAAATGATCGATTTAATATAGAAAATTTACGACTTTAAAATTTAATATCAAGATTATTTTCAAATTGTTCACTTATCTGAAGCGTATTTATTCATATCAAATATCTTAAAATATCTGAAAAACAAAACTCTCATTTCTAACTTTGCATTCATATACAATTAACCAATAATTTTCTCATCATACCACCTCTAAAAAATATTTATCCCATTAAATTATTACATTCCAATTTTTAAAAATTTGTCCATTCAAATTTCCATCTTATTTATTCAAATTTTCTTCCTTTTTTAGTTTTAATTCAAGTGAAAAAGTAATCTCTACAACACCTGTAACTATTCCCTTGCCAACAAAGACAGCTACTAGTGTCGTTGGTCAACCATATTATCCAATTCCACAATCAAATGAACCAACATATACAGCAGATTTAAAAGCATCAGCATCAACAGCGGTTAAACAACAACAGCAGGAGCCAACTCTATTTGTAACACCAGCACCACCATTTAAACCAAAAACATCGCTAGAAACTTCTAATGAGGATGGCATTTACGATACACAACAAGACACAAATAGCAATAAATACAATGCACAAGTGGTGACACAAAATCCCATAAATATTCAGCAACTACGACAACAACTAAATGATAATAACAAAGCCGAAAAGCAGCAAGAGCAACAACAACAAAAGCATTATTTAGCTACTGGTCGTGCTGTCGATTATCATACTGGTTATCCCTTTGGTCAACTTATCACGCCATTAATCAAAAATACACCACGTCCTGTGTCTCGCAAACCCGTAACATCATACTCAACATACCCATCGTCATCATCGTTAGCTACTGCAAAGTTAGCAGCATTATCAAATGCTGGCAAAATTATCTATCCTCAGGCCATGCATCAACAAAAGCCACCAAGCCAAGCAGAAATTGATAAGTTACGCGGCAAAGGTAAGCCGTAAATAAATTAAATATATTTTCGAGATATCGCCATGAGGTAACAGTCATAATGGGGATTGCAAAAAGAATGAAAACTGTAATGATAGGAGTGGGTTTTTCTAAGATAAGGGACTTGTAACACTTAATTATTGAGAAATTACAATTATAGGATAAAGGAAATTTGAATGAAACCGAGAAAAAAGAATTTTCGCTTGTGTTTGTATTTACTTTTCAGATTTTTGTTAAAAAACATTTTTGAATTTGGAAATAAAACTGTCAAACTCGGGTTTTGAATTGTTTCTTATTACATGGGCTATGTTAGGTAAGGTTAAGAAAGGTTATGCGCCAAAGGACGCATGTGGCCCATTGTGAATCCCTTCAGTATAGGAAAAGAAGAAAGAGAGAAGTAAAGAAGAAAAGAGTTAACAAGATCAAGACAGTTAGTAGACAGATAAAAAGATACTACGCAGGTCAGGACCCCCTCCTGCAGTCCCCCTGTCAGAAACAGCCATCCTATTAACTGGCAAACCCTTGTAGATCGGCTGGATTACATCCAGCGATACACCCCAGTTCATCGTGAAATCTAGACCCTAGCCATTTCTGCCTAACAGTGCCACAGTACATGCTCAATCGTCTCTAGCTCCTCGGAATCGCCGCACAGTCTGCAGAAGTCCGGAACAATGCTGTCAAGAACAAGACAAGTCTCTTGAGACCACTGCTATCCAATCTTAATAATCTACACCCTGCAATCCGTTCTATCCCTCCACGACCGGCTAACGGCATCACGGAATCTTTTCCGTATCACCCCATAGTAGTGAAATAATGTTCATTACCTCTAAGTCTCGGTTCAGCCCCTTTCTCGCGAGTTCATCCGCCACTTCATTGCCATCCACCATGCAGTGCCCGCGTACCCAACACAGCCTTACTGTGTATGCCACCATGAGCTCCCTCAGAGCATTCCTACACCGTGCGACCATTCTCGATCACATCGTATAGTTTGACAATGCTCTTAGCACAGCCTGATTATCGACGTAAATTGTCACCATAGACCTCCCTACAATGTGACCCAGTATCAACTCCGTCGCCCTCCAGATCGCTAGGATGTCAGAATGGAAAACACTGCACTCATCCGGGAGTCTGAATGACCTTTTCACGTCAGTGTCAGCAATATAAGCACCGGCACCAGTTCCAGTGTCCATCTTGGACCGGTCTGTAAATACTGCCCACCCCTTAAACAGTCCGTTGGATCCCCTCCAAACTTCCCTTTCCGGGAACTCCACCGGTGGTGTTGCACCGAAGTCCAAGGCCATAATCCTATGATCCGAGATTTCCGCCGGAATACTACCCTGATCAAGCAGACACACTTCGAATAGAATCCTTGTGTGATCATCCCGCCTAGGTTTAATCAACGAAGACTCGTTGAGTCTAAATAAGTTCCTAGCTGTCCCATGCCTCACATAATGTTCAATGGGGGACAGATGTAGTAGGATATCCAACGCCGCCTGTGGCGTGCTTCTCCTTACACCTGTGATGCCAAAAGATGCACTCCTCTGAGCCTTGTTGAGCGTCTTTCTATAGCTATCCACTCTCAACGCATCCCACCAAATTGTGCATCCGTAAGTAAGAGTAGGCCTAACCACCGATGTATAAATCCAGTTTACCATATCCGGTCCTTTTCCCCAATTTTTACCGATGGAGTTTCTGCATGTGTAGTAGGCATTGAGTCCCCTTTTCATACTCTCATGGGTGTTTCTTCTCCAAGACAGTTTACAATCGAGGAAGTTACCCAAATACTTAGCACGGTCAGATAGAGTTAACTCCCCCTTAAAACCCTTATCCTGTACCTTCTGGTAAAAAGTACTAGCTCAGTATTTGCAGCGTTTACCGCCTGCACTCTATCCTTCGCCCATGTCGAGAGTTCGCCCAAGATCACCTGCATAATTTCACCGATCGTGGACAGAAATTGTCCTCTGACCAACAGAACTTTGTCATCCGCATAGGCATTAGTGTTAGAAAAAAGCTTTAAAATGAGATATCATTCATTAAATTTGATGCGGTGGTATGGGAGATATTTGCAACCGACAAAAAAAAGTGCTTTAGAAATAATATATATGATTTTCCGATATTGCAGAATAAAAGTTTTGCAAACATTGTTTGTAAAAGTTTATAAATGCAGCCAGCATTTAATAAATAGAAAATTTATTGAACTAATAAAATTTTTTTTGGAACAAATTTTTTTGCCACATTCTATACGATTTTATGCAACTATGTTTAGTGGTGGAAATAGTTTTATACACAAATCCATTTCAAAAAAATCTTACTAATACAAACATAAATTAGGTCCCACCGACAATTGAGTTATGTACCTGTCAAAGAGTCGGCATACTAGTTGTATACTCTGGCTAATAGTGTCATTGAAAACGAAAGAAAAAAAAGTTTAAAATTTAAAACTTCTCAAATTCATGCCATTTTCTTACAGATAATTCCATAAATTCTAAAATTATAGATTATATCGAGCCATAACCGCAAAAAAAAGCTCAAGCGATAAAAACAAAATTTTACAGGAGAAGGTTTTTTTTTGTTATATTTCATAAAAATTTTGTATGAAAATTGGCGCTTAAGCTAAAATTGTTTTTGCTATAAAATCGTAACGGTACCTTCTGTGACCATGACATTTTAGGAGATGATGCAAGTGTTGCCATTAAATTCATCATTTATTTAAAAAAAAAACGAAAATTGAAAATGTTGTCGCTTAAGCTTTTTTTGCGATTATGGCTCGATGCATCAATTTATTTTTCAAAAATCTTTAAAACTACACATAGAAGTTTCTAAATAGTAAAATATACCATTTGAAATAATGTAAATTTAGAAAATTTTATTTATATTCAAGATTTTAAAAACACTAAAACTACTTTTGTGTACTTTTTCATTCATGTTCTGAAGTCCATTCCGCGTGATATTATGCAATTCTACTTTAAGTACCACTTATCTTTAGTACTGTTTATATCAGCAAGAATGCGGTCATTTAAAAAAAATTCATTGAAAATCTCCATCGATTTCAATCATTAGGGAGAGTTGTCATTATTTACCCATGTATAGTCAAATTATTCGACCATGGTTGTTAGAAATCTAAAAAAATATTATATTAAAAAAAATAGAATTTTTTAAGATATTAATTTTAATCGATTGCCGTAAATTTTTCGAGCTATTCGTTACTTGTAGTTGTCTATTTAAAATATTTGATCATATTATGGCGCGAAATTCGTCAAATAATCGAACAACGATTAATCGAGTGGATACTTTAGTGAACACTGGAACTCCACAAAAGCTATTTTTGGCATTATATAATAAAAATAATGTTAGTGTAAAATTTTAAAAACGTTCAGTTGTGTCATTCAGGCGCGAAGTTAATTATTTCAAATTCAGTCATCGAAATTTCCTAATAATTTGGTAGTGTGACAGTTTTTTTTACAATTTTTGTTATCAACGCAAACTGAAGATTTTTCAATTAAATTTAAAATATGGAAATATATTGAATATTTTTATTCGGCGGATATTGGCGGTTATTCGTATTTGCGAACACATATTAAAAATTGATATTCGTCACATCACTATTATGTATATGCCGGAATTTTAATGAAGTTTAAAAGTTAAGGTCATTTAAAAAATTTGTATTATTTACATATGGGGGATTTTATGTTAAGTGACCCAACTTTTAAAATCGATTTCTTCCGATTTGGATGAAATTTGCACCAAGGTTAGTCCTATTGGATAGTAGTTTAGACACAAGTTTTCAACAAAATCGGTCAAAAAGTTTCCCCCAAACAAATTAGATAGATATTTCTTTAATCTTTCTATAAAATAATATTTAATTTTTAAAATTTTTTTTTTTTTTTAATTTAAAAATAATTAGTATTGTGGTTATTTTATTGAACTGTTAATGGTTTTTAATCCAAATTTTGATATTTTAATTAGGCTTAAGTTCATTGAATTTAATTTTCATTAAATTAATTTAATGAAGAAAGGAATTTTACAACATGAAATGAATTAAAATTTATTGATAATTTTTCATTCTTGACTGAGCTGGGAATTGAACCCAGGTTCACGGACAGGTTACCCAGACTCCATTAACAGTTTAATAAAATAACTACAACACTAATTATTGTTAACAGCTAAGGCACGAGCTATATGTTAACATTTGTCCTCTAGGTTGTACTGAAAAATGTCAACAAGGAAAAAAGAAAGACAAAAACATGAAAAACAAAAAAAGTACTTTGGATTTAAAGAAGAATTCTTGACAAAAAGTACGAATAAACAAGAAGTAAGGAAGAACATGTAAATCAATTAAAATATGTAATATTTCATTCAAAAGCACATTTCGATCTTTCATTATAAAATACCATTTGGTTTAAAGATTGATGTTTGACTAATGACGTCATCCGTCGTCAATGGCGGTGAGAGCTAAACGGCAAACCCCACTGAATAGATTGTGTGGTTACAATCGAAACTAGTCTGGGCAACCTGTCCGTGAAAACCTGGGTTCAATTCCCAGCTCTGTCTTGAATGAAGAAATTATCAAAAAATTTTAATTCATTTCATATTGTAAAATTCCTTTCTTCATTAAAATAATTTAATGAAAATTAAATTCAATGAACTTAAGCCTGATTAAAATATTAAATTAAAATTTTTTTTAAGTGGGTACTTTTTTTTTTGCTCAAAATAAAGCTTATGTCTTTTCCTTAAAGAAAGATTTTGCGAAATCAACAGCTGAACCTAGCAACGTCAAGAAAGGATTGGCAAAAATAGCAGAAAATAACAGCGATTAATAGCAGGTATGGGGAGTCGTCAGAAAAAAGTACTAACTCCGTCTCCAAACGCTGAAATTTTTTAAGTGCGACTCCGACTCCCAAGTCCGACTCCAACTCCTTCTCTAACCTTGATGCTAAACGCAATGAGACTGGTCTTCACTTGACTTTAAATTATTTTTACCCACCAATGAGGGTATACAAAGTTTGTCATTTCGTCTGAAACTTTTTATTATGCATCTAAGATCCCATAAAGTATAAATATCCTTATTTCTTGAGTAACTCTTAGTCGATTTAGCCATGTCCGACTGTCTGTCCGTCTGTTAAAAACACGCTCACTTTCGAAAAACTCAAAAGATAAGAACAAACTTGGTGTCAAATTGTTTGTAGTTATTCTAAGCAGTTTGGGATTGAAATCCGGCACAATCCGAATGAATCAAAATGTAAGACCACAACACTAAAAAATTTAAAATTTTTTTCACAGAAACTAACACAAAAGGTGGCATAATGCACGGCATGCTATAAGATTTTTCACAAACTCGTCCTATATGACTAGCAATCATACTGTACGTCTAAAACCGTAATAAATATTGCTATCAAATTAAAATGTGCTACGTCATACTTTTATAGGACTAGAAATCACACTGTCAAATTTCGCAAAGATCGGTGCATAACTTACCATACGCCCCATATAAATCCTGCTCCCGGAAAATAGTTTAGTGTTCCTAAAATTGTAATAAATAACGCTATCATAAGTATGTTATGTTAAGTATGTTAAAAAACGTAATAAATAATGCTATGTAATACAATTTGGTACGTCAAAGATTTATAGGACTAAAAATCACACTATAAAATTTTGTGAAGCTCGGGCAATAATTAATCATATACAGGCCTGTTCTGAAAATCACTTTCATTCAAATCACGTGATTTCAAGTCACATGTGTCTTTAAAAATCATACGTGCGATATTTTTATGTTCCGTTTCTCGTGTGTTTCGGTGTGATTTTCAATTGCCGAAGGCACAACGAGAAACACAAAAACGAAATTATTTTCAGAAGACCACAAAAGCACACGTGTGATTTTAAAAGCATGTGATTTAAAATCACGTCATTTTCAGAACAGGCCCGATAATGTCCAATATTATGCTCCCTATAGGAAATTATTTAAATGCGCCTGAAACCCTAGAAGATATAGATATTGGGGTAAAATTTGGTCCAATTTTGGTTCATATGGCCAGAAATAATATCATGCAATTTTTTAATTATCGGTCCATATTAACCTTATGATGTTTTCTTTTCTACAAAAAATGTTACATTTTATTTAAAAAAAAATGCAATTTGGTGTTCGTTTCTTAAAAATGCTTCGCTCTCTAAAAGGGTGGCTTGTTTTATTCTAAAAAATGTACCCTTACGAATGGCAAAAGGCATTGCATTTACGCCACGTATAAATTGACAGTGTCGATAATAAAAATTTGCTTCTGTTTTTACATAGCGTTACCAGACGAAGTTGGGAAAAAATCGCTTCTAATCAGGATAGTAAAAAATATAAAATTTAAATAGTTATTTTTTGTATTATTTAACAGTAAAAACATAAGAATGCATTATATTGTTAATGATAGTTTGTCAGTGATATCAAACTTAGGTGGATTCGGTGTTACGAAATTGTTTTTGAAAAAAAAAAAAAACGTCAAATCAAGAAATCTGAAAAACTTGGTGTAAATAAATCAGCAATCTTTATTAAATTAGAAAACTCTTTTTAAAAAGATTGAAGATTATTTGTTTGGGACAAATTTTGCTAACACTAATATGTAATAAGTTACAATGATGAGAAAGAACTCCCCTCTCACTCAAAAACTTTTTGACCGATCTTGTTAAAAATTGACGTCTAAACTACTATCCAATAGGACTAACCTTGGTGCAAATTTCATCCAAATCGGAAGACATCGATTTCAAAAGTTGGGTCACTTGACATGAAATCCGCCAAATGTATTATTTTACATATGTTTATGACCAATTTCATCAATTCTATTTAAATATTGTTTTTCATATATATACATAATTTTATTTTTGATATGAAAAACGAATTTTAAATATAATTTCATATTTAAATAGAATTGGTGAAATTGGCCATTAGTCCTTTTTTAAATTCAAGAATCTCTAAACAAACAGTAATTTTTATTCGAACGACTCACTTTTGTCGTACTTACCAAATTTTTAGTATATGGTAGATTTGAATATTTCCAGATTAATTCATTTATGTAAAATAAATTGTCGGTAAAATTGATATTTGGTTCTTAGGAAGATTAGTTGGCAATTTTTTTTTTATATGTTTATTAAAACACAATATTCTGGAAACATAAATAGGTATTCAATAATTGAAGGCATCTTCCTAATGGGGAAAAAACTAAGTACATAACGCTCATTTTCTGTAAAGTCGTCATAACTCAAAAAATAAAACGTTGGAGGAGTTAGTGATGCAGAATTGTTCGCTAAGCTTTTCTTTATATTGTGTATAAAATTCATCTTATATCTTTTTTACTTTCCCAGTTTGAAGAGAATGTGTCGTTATGTTTTCTAAGTGGTGCAAGCAATTATATAGATGATTAGATTATAATATTTTATATGAACCTTTATTTCTCCTAGGAAAATTTCGAGACCGTTTTGCACCCAGTGAAGGTGTGGCCTCGCATGCTTTTAAATCCCACAGCGATCACTCCCATGACCACTCACACGGTCATTCTCATGATCATTCACAAGTTTATCACAATCATGCGCCTACCTACACCCAAGCAGGAAAAACACCCTCTGCCTCTAACGTGGTTAGCTCATATTTGCCACCCAGTAACCTATATTCTTTTCCACCTAATAATGTTAATTATCCAACTCAATCACAAGATACTAAAGTTGCCTTGCCCGCAGGCACAACGAATTCATATTCTGCGCCAGCATCGGGGCCATTGAAAAATTCAAACTATAATTTAGATACAGCCAATAGTAATAGTAGCCCGTACCAATATAATGGTCCTGTAAGTGCTGGATATTTACCGCCTGCAAATGTAGGCGAAAATGGTGGAAGTATGGATGATGGTAAAAATAATGATGGAGGCGAGGATGGAGATACCAGCATAGGAGATGATTCGGTTGGCGTACTACCAGCAAGTGCTATGGATCAGGGAAATAGTAATAGTGATATGGCTGGAGATATTGGAGGCGATATGGCTGGTTCCATGGATTCTCAAGATGGTAAGTATTCAAATTTTAATATAAAACAAATTAAGAATACTTTTATTTCGTTTTATAAATAAAGCCCATGATGACAATTCTTATGATACAGAAAAGGAATATGCTACACCCCCACCCGGTTGGCTTAAGGAACATCCAGAGTTGGTTCAAGATCATCCTCATGAAGATCATCCTTTTGATGACCATTCTCCTAAAAAACCCGATATAGAATTCGCGCATGATCATCATCATGAACCAGATATTCTATTTGATCATGACCATTATCATCACTCCTATCCCTCATATCCATCTTATCCTATTTATCATCATTACCCTGAAATTATTTATGGCGATAATCATCATGATCATCCACATATTGAGTCAATACCGCCAACCACAACCACAGAAGTTCCTCCTCCAGAGCCACCACCGGAGCCACGTGTTAAGAAATACAGTTATTTCTACATTGGGCGTAAACTTTGGTATATTCCCTTGTATTTTACTGTTTGGTTTAGTTTTTATGTGCTGTGGTTAATTTTAAAATCTATAGCCAGACATAAGGTTGGTTTTTGGCTGACATTTTGTGGTATGTTTTTTTAATGACTTGTTTTTTTGCAGGTCAATTTGCCAAATCATTATGTTTCCCGCAGAAGTGTGGATAATTACGAGTTTTCCAAAAACAAACAGGAAGTAATAAATCAACTTACAGTTTCCGTTTTAGACAAAATCGATAAATTTAAAAGAAATTATATGAGTTAAAATAATATTAATCAAATAAATTACATGTACAAAGTAAAAATATTAAAATTAAAATTTTCTATTAAAAATAAAAGTTTTATTCTAAAGAACATATTAAATTGATAAAGTCTATTTTACTTAAGTCGCACTTGATCAACAAGAGGGTATTACCATTATACTCTGTTTAATTTGTTATTAACTCAAAATTTAAAAATCTTCAGTAGGAACAAAAAACTTTTTAATTTAATATAAAAGGCATATGAATAAAAGCTTTTGGTGAATACCCTCTTAATGATCAAGGGCGGATTGTTTTTTTCGTAGCATTTTTTTTTTTTATTAAATTTAACGTTGTTATATATGGATGTGTCAGTAGCTAAAAGGAGTAACTCCACATTTCGAAAATTTCTCAATTTTGTTATATTAATATCTAATTAGTTGTGAATTCTTTGAAAATTATTTTGTTCTTCTATTATTTAAATATTTTACGTTGAAAAATACGAAAAATCGGTATTTGAGTCATAATTGATTTTTTTCAGAGGCTACCAGCCAAATAATAGAAAAATATACATAATAAAATTAGGCCATAATATATTCCTGTAATATGAATTCGGCAACTTCGTTTTTGTAGCATATTAATTTTTGTAAATCAATATTTCAAACATCACTAATTTACTCTACTTTTTATTTTGTGAAGTTAGGCCTTTTAGAATCTGACACATCCATATGTACATATATTCAATCCCGGGATTCCTAGAGTTAGCAATGGGCCATTACGTTGTTGTTAGCGTTGTATTTAATTAAAATTATATTTTTCTGTTGCATTTTTTATACTCGTATTTAAACATTTGGTTTTAAGTTAATAAATTGTTTTCACAGAAAAATAAAAATATTAAACTAGAAGTATTTTGACTAAAAACACAATTCGATTAAAAACAAATTCATATAAAAAAGTAGTTACCAAACTTTTTAATTATATTTCATCAATAATTTCATATATAACAGTTTCCTCACATTCCTCACTGGGATTATCAACAATTGATTCAGTTTCATCTATTTCAGATTTACAAATCTCGTAATGAAAATCGGAAAAGGATTCACAGTTTTCTGCAGCATCTTCATACTCAGTGGAATTGTTGTGTGTTGGTTTTTTAGGCGTTTTTAAAAGTTTACGCAATTTATTGGGTAAACCACCAGTATTGCGTTTAACTTTACGTGGTTGCACTAAGAGACCCTTGCTAAAAAAAATTAAAATTGAGTTTTAAGTGTTTGCTTGTCATAAAAGAAAATTTAAAACCTACGCCGACTTTAATTCTTCTAATTTTGGTATAGGCACTATTTCTGATACTTTGCCATTAGCCTCGTCTTCAGCCAATTCTGTCGGGTGGGCGCGTTTCTTGTGAGCCCTACAATTGGAACCATTTGAAAAAGCTTTGTTGCAGAAATTACATTTGTAGGGTCTCAGACCTGTATGTAAGATCAAGTGATTTTTTAAAGCCTTTGATCTTTTAAAGGCCGCTTCACAAAATTGACACTTAAAACGTTTTTCATCACTATGTACTAAACGATGCTGCAATAAAGTTCTTTTCGTATTTAATTCAAGGCTACAGTCTGGGCATTTGTATACACATTGGTCATGCGTGTCCATATGGGTCTTAAGTCTAGATTTATTTTTGAATCTCTTATGGCAGACTTTACATTCAAATGGACACTCAGTGCTGTGTACCAGTAGGTGCTCGGTTAAAGCTGCCATTGTTTTACAGGCTCGACCGCATTGATCACATATAAAGGGTTTCATTTGATGATGTATACCATTTACATGCTGTCTCATGGCTCCCACCTGGGAAAATTTGCGTTTGCAATATGGACAGGGTATATTATATTTTTCGTCGTCTGGCAAGTGGTGTCTCATGTGTAGTTTTAAGCTACTTTGTGTTACATATACTTTATGACAAATTTTACAGGTATTTGATTTCGCTTTGAAATCCGGTAAATTGTCGACGACTATATTATGTGAGGAACTCATGTGTTTACGAAAGACGTTGGGATTTTTATATCTACGTTTACATTCCAAGCACTCGAAACAAATAGAAGAACCATCAGTTGGTGAATTCTTTGAGCCAAAGGGTCGCCCCCGTTTGCCCTTCAGCAAACTAAAGGCCTCAATTTTTGTTTCATTTTGATTATCACTTATATTAACATAGTCTTCCTCAACTTCTTGCACCTCCATCTCTTCTAGAATCTCAATAGATTGTTCCATAACATCATCGCCCTCTTCCTCCAAAGTTTGTGCATCCTGATACTCTACCTCTACTTCCTCCTCCTCAGAAATCATCTTGAATTTTTTTGGTTGTATTGCTTCAATCTCGTCGTCGTCTATTTTGTATTTAAATTCTTTAAAAAGATCACTATCCTGCACAACCTCTTCGTCTTCAGTTGGCTCCTGTATATTTTGCTTGATAGCCTCGATATTCATACTATCGGAGGGCACCATATAAACATTATCAACAATTTCCATTTCATTTTCACCCTGCATAACATACTCAACGAGCACGTTGTTCTCTGTTTCTGTTTGGCATTCATAACCCTCATTCTTATCAGGTTTTTGCAAAATATTTATTATTTGATCAGTTTCTTTAGAAGTTTGTGATTCTGTATGTTGATTTTCATCTGTATGTTGCTTTTCATCTTCCGTTTGTATTTCTTGGTCGATTAATAATGGCTTTGGTGACTCAAGGAACTCCGGTTTTATTATATGTTGCCAGCCCTTATCAACAAGACCACATTGAGCACGTAATTTGTCTGCCTGTTCCTCTGTTTCTGGCTTAATATTTTGCAATAAGCAAAATAAAGTTTGTACTTTGTTAACACGTTCGGTAAATATGACTAGCTCCTCTACAAGTTGTTTACAGTCCAGGCACAAGCACTGTGAAATCGCATCGTCTGCTTTAATCTATATGTACAAATCATTATTTAGAATTTATTTTAAACATTTAGTTCCTCTTACATTAACCCAGAAATATTTCCCCACTGATGTGGCCAAATCAGTATCCAGTTTCCCAGCTTCATATTGTACAAAAATAGACAAACTCTCTTGATCATCCAATTCCCGTTTGGCGCACAAGCGACACCAACGTAACCACTGCGTGTGTATGTCATTAACCTTTGTGTTGTTTGTTTTTGTTAAATGTTTGTCACGCATTTTTTTATTTTTATATAAACATAAATATTTGATTATTTTTGATTTTTTTAAATGTTTTAATTGTATTTTGTGCACCACCAGCAAGCTATTTATAATAAATATGTAGAATGGTGTTGCCACATTTTTAAAATTAATATGACTTTTAAATATGAGCGCTACACCGAGAATGTCTCCAACAGTGCTGCCAGTGAAATTTCGAGAAAGATACATTTTTCCCGTTTTAGTTTCTAAAAGATTCACTTTTTCCCAAAAAGATACCTTTTTAATAAAATTTGAAAATCAATTTTTAACGTTTAATATTTATTAACATAACATTTTTATTTCATATTTAACGAATATTGCAAAGAAAATGATATCATATAAATTAATTTTTATATTTATTTAAGTCATTAATATAAGTTATGTAATTTTTAAAAATTCAGAAGCAAACTTTAAAAGTAATAATACGTAACTATCTTTGGATGTTAAAAAATATATTAAAAATTAATATACGAGTTAAGGCGTTAATACTAAGGCGATTATATCAAAAAGTTCATATAAATTTTTCTTCTAAAATTTCATCTTAACACACATTCACAAGAATAAGCAGACGACAGAAGAACTTAGAAAGCCTAACATCAAAATTCATATTATTTTTGTATAGATTCGTACAGACGGTGGTCAGATCATACAATATTGTAAGAATGCACCTGACAATGGTGCACTTTTAATGCCATTTAAGCAACGCTGTTTACCAATTTTGTAAGATCTGACCAACGTCTGTACTAAGCTTTTTTCTGTGGCTTGGAGCTAAAAGGGCCAATGTCACTTTTTTGCTCTTTTGAGTTGATCATTGCATTAGATTTGTTTTCTTGCTCTATTTCATTATGGTAAAACAGCTAAAGTCATGCTTAACCCAGAACAGCTTCATAAATAAAATGCTGGCCAATGTCACTATGAAAGCATCTATAAAAGTTAAAACTAAAAAGGCCAATGTCTACTTTTTCAAAGATTTTTTTTTTACCATTTGGTATTATATAAAGAACACAAGCCCAACACAAAAATAGCTTATAAAGCATCAGGATCATCCATCCCCAAAACGCATGCTTTACAAATTTATGATGTCAGAGATAACAGAAATCGGATTTTCAGAAAGTAAAATAAAAAATACTGCCGGCCGAAAAGAAGCAATAAAAAAAACCAAAAAAGTTACAACATTTTGCAATGGCTGTGTGGATAATCCACCTCTTTGTCTGGACTGTTTCAACCAAACTCATTAGTTCCTTTTATATTTATTGAATACTAAGTTCCTTTTTTTTATTATAAACTAAAAGTGAAATAATATGTTATTTTCTTATTCTAATTTTGTTGATCCTATATATTTTCCACCAAACACACTAGTTCCTATTTTTTATTGAATATGAAGTGCCATTTTTATTATATGTAAGCTAAAAGTTAATTAAATATTATTTTCTTATTTTATTCAATGCATTTTGATTTATTGAAGTGGATTAGGTTAAATAAAATTATAAATTGTTGATCCTGTATAACTCATTGTAATACAAAAGATACACAAAAAATTCTTGAAGTTAAAAAAAATGCATTTCTCTAGGTGCCATCACACAATATTTATTCGCTTTGCTATAATACCACAGAAACTATATTGTATTGAATACTTAAGTAGCTGTGCACCGCCGGCGGTATACATGACACTCTAGTAAAAGAAAAGTGTGCACAGCCGCCGGTGCACATGGCACTCAACGTGTTAATAGGTGTGATCATAGCTTTATTTTCGTAAACTTGAAACTTAGTTTGCACCGTACCTCTTCAACTTATTTTCTTGTAAATTGGTAGAAACTTTTTGATAACTCTCTTTTTGTTTCACTGCCAATGTTCTTAAGCTCACAAGTTTCTTTTAATCTATAACAATGATATCCAGGCGAGTTATCAATATCACCTGTTAAAAAAATCGAACTAACTTGCAGGATTATCTATTTTTTAAATGAAAATTGTTAATTTGTTTGGGTTGCATATCGTTACATAAATTTAGATAAGAAGTATCTACCATATAAAATTTTTTTTAAATTTGGGACATAAAACTTGATAAAAAACAATATTTAAAAAAGCTAATGGATATTTTTTATAATAACTGTAGGACCATAGTATAATAATTTACCCATGCAATGTCGAATGAATTGATGATGCTTGTTTTAATATTTCCCTTATTTTCTTTTGTTTGACGTGACATGGGTTTTAAAATTGAGAACAAAATTTCTAATGTATAAGAACTTTCCTTAAAATAATATACATTCTTTTTTATCCAGTTTTATATCCCAAACCTGAGCAAATTTCAGATGTTTGAAACGTCTTTTCTAAATTAAAGTGACGACATTTGGATTGAAATATCAGTTTAACACATCTCGCGCCAAGCCCCAATTCACTCATTTGGGCCAAATTGTTTTTCTGAAAACATTCTGTTTAGGTCAACTTATTGTATATTTTAAAACAGAAAGTGAAAATTTTCACTTTTTCTTTGGATTTTAAGCCATTTACCGGTGATAACGCGGTGCACATCTAACATTTTGTTCTTTCTTTATTAGGTCTGTCTGGGTACTTTTCCAGTAGCAAATACTCAGTAAATTTTTTTGGGAGAGTAAGACAAATTTTACTCTTTCGGCTGAGAATATCTCAAAAAGTACGCAGACAGTATCCAGTGAAATCTTGCAAGAAAACAGCTGATCGGTGTGTAAACAATTGAAATAACAAACGTGAGCCAAGATAGCGTTGAAGAAATAGCGTCCAATTTGGGAATTTAAAAACCGGGAAACCAAAATACCCAAATAATGGGTATTTGCAGTATAAACAAAAAGTTAGCGTCGAATTTAGGAATTTAAAATAGGGAAGTACAAATATAGGAACAAATCTAGTTTACCGACGCAGCTCCAAATAAAAAAAATACCCAGGGTGATGGAAAATGGAAAAATAAGAAGAAAAAAGAAAATAAATAAGTTGGCGCAAACGCTTAGTTTTCGACGTTATGGACGTTTAAAGTTTTCATATAAATATGTGATTATCCACTACAATTCTAAACGTATATGGCCAATATTGATATAATTTTAAAGCTCTTGAACAGATTTTTCTGGATATACATAATTTATTTCAAAATATTAAACTCTTTAGATCACATTACAGTTTTTTTCATCTTACGGCGAAATGTTACGGAAGTGCACTAGGAAAGAATGTAGTTTATTTAAATAAAAGTGTAATACAAATTTTATAAAATAACAAACACTAGCATCGCAAAAAAAAATTCTTTGCATAGCCAGCCTTTGGCAGGACGCAAGGATGTTCTTCTCTATGGTATAATAAACACCGGTTTCGCTTACTAAAGCTTCCTAGCATAGCCGGCCTTCGGCCGGGCGCCAATATTTTCTCCCCTATGGTATAACTAATACCGGCTTCGCTAACTAAAGATTCTCTGCATAGACGGCCCTTGCCCATGGGCAAGGATTCTCTCCTCATTAGTATAACATAAACATAAAGAAGGTTTTACTTGTATTTTAATTAAAATTTTTAAATAAATTAGTATGTAGTATATACATACATTAAAGAATTAGAAAAAATTAATAAATTTGTTTTTATGCTTACTAAAAAACTTTTGTACTTTGCAAACTCGTCCCACTTCTTAATAAACTAGAAATATTAAAATAAATTCTGTATGTCCAGAAAGATCTAGTGAAACGCTTTGCAATGATACCAATATTAGCCATATACATTTGGAAATGTACTGCAAAATCACATATTTATATAAAAAGTTAAAACGCCCATAACTCGAAAACTAAGCGTTTGCGCCAACTTTCTTATTTAATTTTTTCTTCTTATTTTTTCATTTTCTATCACCCTAGGTACTTTTTTTTATTTGGAGCTGCGTCGGTAAACTAGATTTAAGCCCAAATATATTTATATTTTTAATAAAAATACAAAAAATATTTACCACAGGCTTTTGCAGGGTATAAACTATACATTTTCTGAAAGTAAATAGTTTTCTGGACAAAATGAGCGATGCGTGCAAAAAATCGTTCGGACAGTTTCCGAGAAATCTGGGTTCATTCAAAATGGTCAGTAAAAATCTTTACTGATTTATGCAATGAACCACAGGCTTTTACACGGTATAAACTATATATTTTTTGCACGCATCGCTCATTTTGTCCAGAAAACTATTTACTTTCAGAAAATATACTGTTTATACCGTGCAAAAGCCTGTGGTAAATATTTTTTTGTATTTTTATTAAAAATATAAATATATTTTTACTTCCCCCTTTTAAAATTCCTAAATTCGACGCTAACTTTTTGTTCATATACTGTAAATCCCCATTATTTGGGTATTTTGGTTTCCCGGTTTTTAAATTCCCAAATTCGACGCTATTTCGTCGACGCTATCTTGGCACACGTAAGCTCTTTCATTCAAACAGTATATAAAAACAGCTGTTCAAACTAGTTGCAAAATCTTACCAGAGGAAATTTCTCCAGTAACATTTTGCAAGTTCTCTAACTTTCAACCGTCAAAAAATTCTCTTTTTGGCTCTCTCGCTGTAAGAGATTTGGAGTACGCAGACAACATTTTGCAAGATTTTGCGACATTTTGTACAAAATTATGCAAAATATATGTACGCAGACAGACCTATTGTTTCAGACGAATTAATTCAGTTAATTTGAAAAAGAAATAAAAGACGTCAAGCAAAAAACTAAGTGATAAAGAGATAAATAAAACTTTGAATGCTGATCACTCTGATCTGTTTTGGTTAATCAGAAGATAATGATGATGTTGATAGAGACAGGGATTACATGCCTTATAGTAGTTGTGATGAAGAGTCAGATGTAGAAGTTGTTCCATCCACTTCAACGAGTGTGGACCAAATAATATGCATCACAGTACCACCTCCATCTGCGTGCGACGATTCTCAAGAAATACTAGATAATCTCAATTGTCCTCATTGAACCAAATAACCCTATATTTTGTCCGCCCATGACGCATTATCGGTATACAAAACGCTCGGGCCAAGCACAAGTCCACGTCCTCATGTGGTCAAAGATTCATTACATGTACATATATAAATCCAATGTAAATCGTGTGCACTATACCGCATTCACTCTTAAAGACATCACGGATGCGTGTGGATATGTGAACACGCGAGCCGAACGAGTACTCAGGTCATGTGCACCAGTGCCGCACATTGCGCTAAAAGTGTTAAAGCGGCATTTATATTGTTAAAAAATTTAACAATTAGTCAATTCACAAGGTATCCTAACATGTCATATTGTCAAAATGTCCTAATATTTCACAATGGTTTAAAAATATTGTTGTACGGCTCAGCCGCTCAGCGCTGGACTTTTCTGATTAATTACGACAGCACAATAAACACAGCAAGCAACGTTCTATTTATTTAAGACACTTTTTGTTAACAAACCAACAACAATATTTTTAAACCATTGTGAAATATTAGGACATTTTGACAATATGACATGTTAGGATACCTTGTGAATTGACTAAATGTGTATGTGATATTCGAATGTGCCACAATATATTGGCAGCACTCAAACGACTTTTGATTTGTAAAGGCACCCACAGACGATGCAACATTTGTCGAAACACGTGTTACTACTTATGTTTCAGTTTTTACCACAGACGATGATACTAAAAACGAAACATTCGTATTGCGTGTTTTGTGAATATACTACTACAAAACAAAAAACAAGTTTTTATTTAATTTGTTTTTAAACCTATCATATTTTATGTCCCATAATTTTGGAATTCTCACTATTTGCAATTGTTGCCATTTTCCAATTTCTTTCTTCATATTTTTTTTCTCCGAGAGTTGCCAAAGCAGCTCACTTAACAACTGCTCTCATCAAAATGAGAAAGAAAAAACAGTCAACATCGCTACACACGATGAAACATTGTGTTTGAAAACATAAAATATCAAAAATGTTTTATATTTGAGAAACCAAAGAGGTAACAAGAATATTAACCAGAAACATCCCCACACACGTTAGTGAAACATGCCCATGTTTCGACAAATGTTGCCTCGTCTGTGGGTAACTTAATGAACAACTAAAAGAAGTGAAATATACTGTCTTATGTGTTGGCAACATTGCACAATTTTGTTGTGGTTATATCGATGGTCTCAAGTAGAAAGGCTCTAACTCGCATTTTTTACAAAATTGAGTATTCCAGTGATTCCAATAAATTTTACGCAAATACACCTCGTCACAAAAATTCATTGCAATATTGTAAAGAATAACGTCTTTACAAGCAGTTGTACAGTTTCTATTATAATTTTACCTTATACTATACAGTTACAATTATTTAAGTTAGAACCTTTCTACTTGAGACTAACGATATGTAGGTTATTCTTACCCTTTTTATTGGATTAAAGTTGCGCCCTATTTTTATAGTAACCATTGTTTGTGGCACTAATTGCATAATATAAGGCAAAATGGAAATTATATAGCGGATAACAACACATTAATATTGTAAATGGATGGGGTGTTTAACATGCTCCATATACATAAGAATATCAGATAAATATATCAAGTACATATTGACTTTATCATTATTATACAATTTTTAAATTGGTTTGATAAAAAGCATTTTTAAGATACTGGAAATGTATTAAATAACGCTTTCAATTCAAGAAATATTTTTGCAATTGCCGTAACGATTTTTCTGAGTTTTTGCAATATAATTTTATTATAATATACCTATGTGCAAAAAAATGTTTGTTGCACTTCACGAAATTTAGTGATATAATAACATTTGGTGCCAACGAAAATAATAAAAGCATTAAAAGTAAAAAAGAGAAATCAGCACCGAGCACTTACTAAAAAACACTAAAAACGGTGCGAAGAGTTGACAACGCTGCACAAAAACACAAATGTCAAATTTTAAGAAAATTAATGATAAAGAAAACACAAAAGTTGTTTGAAAAGTCTTCCAGTTTGAACATGTCAGCGAGTTTAAAAGAAAATTGAGAAAAAGTTGAGCAACAAAAATCGCCCTGTCTGACCCTAGACTAACAACACCAAAAACACAACAATGTATTTTTTGTTGCTTTCGTTGATTGATTTGTCAAAAACACAAGCAACTTTTGACATTTCTCTCTCTGAGTAATGCTATGTTCATACGACGACATAAACCACTTGGTTCGCTCTCTGAAACTTGCAAGACATTTCTGACGACAGTGATTTTTTGGCACTTGCATGCAAGTTAATGTCAAAAATATAAACAGAGTTGCCAAATTTACTTGATTGCGGAAACAATAATAATAGTTTTAACTTTTTTTAAGTATATTTAAAATTATTTCGCTTATTTTTTTGCAAATATACCTATAGTAGACAATTGTTTTAATTTTAAAACATCAATCTCAATAGAAAACGTAAAAATAATTATTAATACCAAATGTTTGCATAAAAGTGTATCCCTGTTTTGCTGTTGGTAACTGTGATATATAAACAAAACAAATGAACTTGCACTTGACTGTGTAAACACTCAAGGAAGGCGAATTCAAGTACAGGTGGTGTCGAAACTACAATAATCCAAAAACAACAGAAATAACATAGGGTTTTTTGCATTGCATTGTTAGTGTTTACGGTCCAAAAAGTCAACCATTCCAAATAAAACACTAACAAATAAAAACAAATTGGCTCGAACTGTCAAAATCAGATGGCGTTTCGACACCACCTGTAGCTGAATTCGCCTTGCACTCAAGCTACTTGCAAGACTTTCGGCTATTTCTTCAATACTTGCAAGTAATTACTTGCATATGTAAAGGCAGGGTTAAAAAAACTGATTTTAACTTAAAAAAAACTGCACATCAAAATTGCAAAAAAAAATATAATTTACATAATTTGTTTTTAACATACGTGTAATACAGAGACAAATACAATATTATATTATTATCGAATATCGTTACTTTGTATGCTACATGAAATAGATTGGAATTAAGAGAGGTACACAAGTACATGTAGTCTTGCGATTTGTTTTGTTTCCTTAATTAATACAAAATAAATTTTAGTTCGGGTCAGATTTGCTATATGTCAATTGAGCATAAATGAAAAATTGGTGCAATAAAAATTTTAAAATGTAAACTCAAATGCAACTGTAATAAAGAAACAACAAAAATGTCAAAGTGTAAACAGGGAAATAATTAAACTTTTAAAAGTACAAGCCAAACGGCTTGGTAAACATGTCAAGATTGTATGCTTGTACAATCCTTTTCGTTGATAATTGGGGTATTTAACAAACGATTAAAACATGTTTGTAGACAAATCGAAATGTTGTATATTTTCCAAACTGTTTGCGCTTCCTAGTGCTAAATTTAATCATTTAAGTGAAAGTTTTGCAGCGTCTAGAAGGAAGCGACGAAACAAAGATTAAAGAGAATAAAACTTTCTTATTAGAATTTATTGAAAAATGTTTATTTCGCACTTTTGGCTCTTAAAGCTTGCCAGTGTTATACGTGTTATATGTGTTAAGCAAACTAGGTAGATTATGATTTAAGAAAAAAAAAAAAAGGCTGAAGTGCACTTTACGGGGCGTACGAAAAAAAAATATAAAAAATATGCCACCCGATCCAGAATTAAAAAAAAAAAAATACCAAAATTAATATTTAAGGGGGCTGAGGCCCGTGGGGACCCCTGGGTCCAAAAAACCGCCCCGCCCACTGAATGGTATGTGTGGGTACTCAAATTAAAGGTAATTGTGCAAAAAAAACGAAAATAATAAAATTTTGGGTGGGCGGCATTTCTAGGGCCCTCTGGGGCAAAAAAAGTATCCCCCCTATAACACTTACATATGTATATCTGTGTGGGTACTCAAATTAAAGGTAATTTGCTCACGATTGCAAATAGGTATTTTGTTTTTGTATTCGTTTAATATTTTCCTCTCTAGGTTAATTTATGTATCTTTTATAGGTATGCAGAGAAGCTTTAGTAAGCGAAGCCGGTCTTTGTTATACCATAGAGGAGAAAATCCTTGCGCCCGGCCGAAGGCCGGCTATACAGAAAACCTTTAGTTAGCGAAGCCGGTCTTTGTTATACCATAGAGGAGAAAATCCTTGCGCCCGGCCGAAGGCCGGCTATACAAAAAACCTTTAGTTAGCGAAGCCGGTCTTTGTTATACCATAGAGGAGAAAATCCTTGCGCCCGGCCGAAGGCCGGCTATACAATGAAGCTTTAGTTACAAAAAAATAATAAAACTCATTTAAAAATTTTAGCGCATAGGTATAACATTAAAAAAGCAAAATAAAAACAAAATATTTACAATCGTAAGCAAAATACCTTTCATTCGAGTACCCACACATAGTTATAAGGGTGGGAGGGGCAATTTTTTTACCCCCAGAGGGACCCAGAAGTCCCGCTCGAACTAAATTTTATTAATTTCGTATTTTTTACACAATTACCTTTAATTTGAGTACACACACATACCACTTAGTGGGCGGGCCGCTTTTTTTGATCTCAGGGGCCTCAGCCCCCTTAAATTTTAATTTTGGTTTTTTCTTTTTTTATTCCAGAGGGGGTCCAACTTTTTTTTTTTTTTTTGTACGCCCCGTAAAGAGCACTTTTGCCAAAAAAAATAATATAACAAAATTTAAATTAAAAAAATTGTAATGCAAAAACTGCAGAATTTACAAAAAAACTTATTTTTTTAACAAAAAAATTCAAAACTGCTCTATGTTTAGAAAAACTGCAAAATGCAGATAAATCTGCACATTTGGCATCGCTGATGGCAAAACATGTTTGTGGCGCGAAACAGGAATGGGAGAGCGAAACACGAATACTGCTGTCCGTGTGAACATGGTATAAGAAAAATATTAGCACAGCTGTGCTTTCAAATCCACCTGAAAAATGAATTCGCCTTGCATGTAAAAGAATATTTATTGTTTTTCTTGCAAACTCAAAAATACTAAAGAAAATTATTTTTTTTTGTAAAAAACACATCATATATGAAAAATTATTAATCATAATTATGTAAAATATTGAAATATCATACATTTTAAATAAATTAAATATAAGTTGCTTGAACTAACTCAGTGGCCTAAACAAAATGCAGCCCACTTTTGAAAGTTCTGCTGTTGGTGATTCTTTACCAAACCAATGGATCAACTGGTGTCGTCTGTGTGCCAAAGAGGATAATAAATATAATATTAACTTTCTTGGTCAAAATGAAGAGCATTTGGATAGTAAAAATAAAAAAATAAGCATTCAAGAAGCATTGGCTAAATATTTTCGGGTACAGGTATGTGATAATATTAAAACCCCCATAATATACATATGTACATACAGTTAATCAAATAATTCTTTTCAAAGTTAAAAAAAAAATCAAATTATTTTAGTAAGCAGTCAAATATAAGGAACAACTTTTAAATTTTTTTTAATATTAAATAGTTTTTTTTTAATTTAAGTTTAGTTTTTAAGCACATCAGTGGTGTTCTGGAAATCGAAAATGCAAAACGCAAGAATATTGAAGTTCTGTATAATACACTCTTAATCGAATTTTTTTAAATTTTCTTGTAGAATTCTGTTTAATAGAGACATATTTGTATTGTATTGTATTTGTGTTTCTTTTACAACAAAAATCTTATTACAAAAACGACTTTTAAATTCTTGCGTTTTCGATTTCCAGAACACCTCTATATCGTCGGTTGATTATTTAAATGTCGTATGTGGATTTTTTGCGGTTTTGAGTTAAGATCGATTCCTTAGGTTTTTCGACCTACGGTTTTCGAGATATGGAGTGTTGAGTTTGTCGTTTGTGGTATTTGCTGAAGCAATTTTCAAATTAAATGTGTTCAAACTCAGTTTACTCGAAACTATCGGAATCCACATACGACAATTAAATTATCAGCCGACGATATGTGACAGCGCATGTGGACAACATCTGAGCGCGTTTTCAAGGTTGACCAACACGTTCCTGACGTCATGAGATGTGTCGCTTTCAAATTAGACCAATACCAACACGCTCAGTGATGGTACACCAAAGATACACGTATTTAAATCTTTAAAATGCTTTTAAATGGTTTTTACCCTAAGGTCCCTTTCTATTTTGCGCTTCACATATATTTCTACAATCCCAAAATGTAGTGCCCGGAGCAAGCAACATAAACATCAATGATAGTAATCTTTCACAAAACCTGATAAGTTTGTTACTGTAAAACAAATACCTATTTTTTAATACAAAACATATGTAGTTTAAGTCATAGATTACATAGATATGAAACTCGCTTGTCAAAAACCTGAGTCTGTTGTCAAAAGAAACTTAAGTGATGAGAATTTGTTAATAAAAATTTTATCATTTTGTTAGTGTGAAATAAATATTCCACATTCCCAGCAAACACAAATAAAAGGTCTGAAAAATAATATCGATTTTTTTTAATTTTATTAGGAAATTCACAAAAAGTTCTCTTGTTTTTTTTTGAAAATAATATTAGTTTTGAATGATATTTAACCATTTTGTAGCAATATATATTGTAGAATGTGTTTAATTAAATATCATTATTAATTTCAGATCAAACTTTACTGTTTGGTGGGAATATTTCACCACTTTAATGATATTTAACTTATTATAAAAAACAAGTGAGAAAGCCCGACAACATAATACCCTATACCAAACACAAATTTTCAAGTGTGTACCCTATTTGGGACTAATGTGCAATCATGGACGCGCCAAAGCAAAATTATGTTTTTAGTTTCATGTACTTATAGATACTCGTATCTACATCTGGAAAGGATTTTTTGCAAAGCGTTTTTAATATTTATAAGGTCGTTAAGGCATTAAAAACTGTATTAGGGGACGGTATTTTTATGGTAGCTGTGGTCACATCAGTCCGATTCAAATAAAATTTGGTTGGAATAAAATATTTCTGGGCCAAGTTCAATCGAAATACCAGCATAATAAGATGTTTAATATGAAAGAAGACTCTTTTCTGGAAAGAAGTCTATATGGTGCTTCATAAGGTTTGGGTTGATTACTGCTGTAGTTCTTTGGCTGAGTGACACAAAGAATATTAAACAATATTCCAACTTAGGGTGCAGAACTGCAGGGCACTGCAAGATTCGAGATGATCTTGTTGGTTTTAGAATATTGTAATTATAATCACTCCCCGGAGTGATTATAATTGTAGCGATGAAATAAAAGCAAAGAAAAAAGAGAGAAGTTAGTTATTTCTTTGCAAGCTAAGAGTAAATTGTAAATGCTTGGGTTGGAATTACCTTTACTTTGGGGTTGAGTTTCCACCGTGGGTTAAGGGGATGAGTACTAGAGTAAGTACTTCATGGGTTATGGTTCCAAGTTCAACAAAAGATTAGCAGGTGTAGTTGTATTTAGGTATAGTAGGTAGGTATTTATTTTATATTCAATTTAGATTTAATAGGTGTTCATTAAGTATTTAATTGTATTTATTTTGTATTTAGTTTAGATTTAATATTCATTTAGTATTTAATTTTATTTATTTTGTATTTAATTTAGATTTAATATTCATTTAGTATTTAATTTTAAGGTTAACAATTTTTAGGGTAATCACTTGTTTAGGTTAAGCCACTTTAAGTAACATTAATAAAAAAAGGAAAAGTTCAACTTATTTTCACTGTTGCTAAGGCGCAATTGAGGTATACATATTTTTTACTTTGAATCTTAACCTGTCTTCGGTTTGCAGATAGCCGAAGTGGTTTGGAATAACCCCGTAAGTACTAAGTACTAAATCCAGATACTTATACTACAGTGACTTTCAAACTACAATGCAACTGATATCAATTAGAAATTACAATTCATCCATTAAAATTCAGTTATAATTCAAATATTAATACTAATTCACGTTACATTATAATTTCTTCAAGGTAACAAATTTAAATATTACTTTTTAATTCAGTTTATACGATTTAATCTTATTTATGTTTTTTAATTCTGCTTTCAATTCATAGTGTTCAAATCACATTTGAACATGGTGCGGGCCCTCGCTTTGGCAATCGTTTACTGGTTATCCCTTAGGCACAGAACTTGCGCCAACGACTTTATGGCCTCTGCCAATATTTTGGTGTCAGGCTGCACAGCTGGCTGTGATGGTGGTTCCACGGTGGGCTGCTGCGGTAGTTGCGGTTGCTGCTGTCGTTGTTGATGGTGACGATGTTGTTGTCTCTGCTGCTGACGGTGCTGTTGTCTCTGCTGCTGACGGTGCTGTTGTCTCTGCTGCTGACGGTGTTGGTGTCTTTGGTGCTGACGACTTTGATGACTTTGAAGACGATCTTCTCTTCGTCGGGATCTGGGGTTCGTCCTGCCGCTACTGCTTGACGTTTGCTGCCGTTGTGGACGACGTGGCAGATGCAGCAACGTGTGATGCAGTTGATCGCATCTTTTGCAGGCCTCCAGAGACGTGCAATAATTCAGGGTATGGCTTCTTGCCAGGCAATTAAAACAGTACCCCAGATTTCCGACCACTTCTCTTCTTCTCTCTATCGTCATCCTCTTGAATTTCCGGCATCCCATTAAGCCGTGGTATCCTCGGCAGAGAACACAATAGTATACCTCCAAATCTTTAGGCGGGCAACTAGGATCGCGACTAGAATCACGACTTGGGTCCGGTACCCGAGTGGCGGTTAGCCTGCGATTGGACCTATGACTAAATGGGAAGACAACAAAGAGACAAATACAATTTTATTAGTAAAGGATAGAATTATTATGGAATGTGGGCAAGGAATCGATTGAATGTAAGCGGGACATTTAAAGATCGGATTCGCGGAGTAAAAGGTTAATGGAATATGAGCAGAGGCTAAATTAAGGGTAGAGTAAAAATTCATGTTTATTAAATCATGCTCTATTTTCCTGAGATGATCCATAAACAACAAGAACCAAAAAAATGGAATCCCACCGATATTAATAATAGTAATGGCAGGGTAGTCGTTGACCGGTGTACATTTTCCTCGTACAGTTTCAGTTGCCCAAGAATGGAAGGTAGCATAGCTTCACTATGGGTCGAGTTACTAGCCCAGAGGATGTACGAATCTCTGCAATACGAGCGTTTTTGTCAGAACCAGAAAAAATTCTCTCGATTCTACCCAGACGCCATTCATTGGGCGGTAATAAGTCGTCCATTATGACTACCAGGTCGCCGACTTGTCGGTTTGGAACGGTGTTCTGCCATTTATATCTTTTATGTAATGCCTTCAAATACTCTTCCCTCCATCGTATAGAGAATTGATGATGTATAGCCTTCAACTTTTCCCATCTGTTTATGACCGATATGTTTTGGCAGGTTTGTTCGGGAAATGCCATTAATGGAGCACCTCTAAAAAATGCCCGGGAGTTAGAGCTGTCAAGTCCGATGGGTCTTCTGTGATGGCAGAGATTGGCCGAGAGTTCAGAACACCCTCAATTCGAGCCAGTATTGTTGCAAATTCTTCGAAGGTGAATTTGTGAGCGCCTGCTATCCGCTTTAAATGAAACTTAAAACTCTTTACCGCGGCTTCCCATAAGCCGCCCATGTGCGGAGCGTGGGGGGGTATGAATCTCCATTCAAATCCATGAGACATATATTTTTGCGCTATATCTTCAGCTGCTCCTCGCAGAAATGCCGCAAATTCGCGCTCAAGAGCCCTACTGGCGCCAAGAAAGTTCTTCCCGTTGTCTGACGTAACCCTATGAGGGAGGCCCCGCCTCCCGACGAAACGAGCAAACGTGGCCTGAAACGCCTTCGAAGATAGCTCAGAGCATGCTTCCAAATGAATAGCTCGCGTACTAAAGCATACAAAAACGGAGACGTACCCTTTTACGTATGTTGATTTGCGCAATGAAGAGACTTTGAGCTCAAATGGCCCAGCAAAGTCAACGCCTGTTGTGTGAAATGGTGGCGATAAAGTGCACCGTTCAGGTGGCAATGGAGCCATAATTTGCGTACATGGTTGCTGTCTCTGTATAATGCAAATTTTACAATTGCGAATTATACCCTTTACCCGAGGTTTAAGTCTCGCTATAAAATATTCAGTTTGTATCATTCTGCACATTTGGCTGCACTCTGCATGGTACAGGAGTTCGTGCAAGAATTTCAAATACAGAAAACAGAAGTGCGAATTACCTGGTAGTATTACAGGGTAACGCTCATTGTATGGAAGAGTTGACTGAACTAATCTACCGTTTGCTCTTATAATTGAATCTGAGTCCAAAAATGGATTTAATGGTTTTAGGGTACTTTTACTTTGCAAACTTTGAGAGGCTTTCAGACTTTTATAATCTTCGGGATAAAATGTTTCCTGTGCCATAACTATTAGTCTGATTTTTACAAATTTCATTTCCGCCTGTGCCAGATTTACCCGATGCCCAGTTTGAGATTCTCTCCCCTCACTTTTCTTGCATTTGTTATAAAATCTGAATATGTAGCCTATGACTCGTAACGCTTTGCCATACGAAGAAAATCTTCTCAGAATTTCACTATCCTGAATTTCTGCATGCAAAGTTTGAGTTTGCTTTTCATGTATTTCGGAGTTTTTTAGAGGATTTCTCTTTGGCCATTCTGACGGGGGATTAATAAGCCATGATGGTCCATGCCACCAGAGTGAATTATGAGCTAATTCTTGGGACCTGCAACCTCGAGTTCCAAGATCCGCAGGGTTATCGTGAGAGGGAACGTGATGCCATTTTGCATTGTCCACTAAGCTGTGAACTTGAGCTACTCTATTGGCGACATATGTTTCGCATTTCGATGGCGTTTTCGATAGCCACCCTAAAGTTATGGACGAATCAGTCCACAAATGAATCTCCTCTGGATTAAAATCCAGAGATGAAATAACATAATTCACAAGCTTAGCAAGAAGAACCGCTCCACTGAGTTCCAGACGAGGCAGAGAAACCGTTTGAATAGGAGCTACTTTACTTTTTGCCACTAATAAATTGGTGAACGTGGTATAAGAACTAGTCTGACAACGAATATAAACTGTAGCACAATATGATGTTTTAGAAGCGTCTGAAAACCCGTGCAATTGAATCTTGTCTGAGGGATCGTATTGTACCCAACGATTTATCGAGATTGTGTCCACTTGTGACAGATCCTGAACCAGCTCATTCCACTTTTGCAGAGACCCCTGAGACACTTCCTCGTCCCATTCTAGGCCTTCCAACCAAAGTTGTTGAATTAATGTTTTAGCTCTTATAACAATAGGCGCGAGCCATCCAGCAGGATCGAACAACTTTGCCACAGATGACAGAATTTGACGCTTAGTACTCCTTGTCGCTTGATCAATTGGATCAAACTTATAAGAAAATGAATCTGATAACGCATTCCACTTTATACCAAGGGTTTTGGTAGAGCTGGCATCATGAAAGCGTAGAAAATCAGAATCATACAAGTCTTCTTTTGGAATGTGGGAAATCAATTTGGGATCATTGGCAGTTATTTTCTTTAGAGAAAATCCAGCTGACCGCAACACGACCATAAGTTGTTCTTGAGCTGAGAGAACATCTTCTAACGAGTAACCTCCAGAGAGAATGTCATCGACATACGTTTCTGTGCGCAGAATTGAAGCTGCTTTAGGGTACGCAGATTCAGAATCAGATGCGAGTTTTAAAAGTGTCCGAATTGCTAGATACGGGGCACAGTTTACTCCGAAAGTTACTGTTTTTAATTCATAATCCTTAATCGGGCCGTCATCTTGAGGTTGAAATAAAATCCTCTGAAAGGGTATATCAGCAGGATGTAATAATATCTGGCGATACATTTTTTGAATGTCGCCATTAAAAACGTATCGATATTTCCTCCAATTGAGTATTATGGAGATCAAATCGTTTTGCAGTGTGGGGCCTGTGTATAGAATGTCATTAAGAGAGAATTGCGATTTTGACTTTCTAGAGGCATTAAATACAACTCTTAGTTTGGTTGTTTTGTGTTCTGGGCGGACTACGCCGTGATGTGGTAAATAAAATGAACCATATTTACCGTTCGAGTGAATTTCCGTCGATTGCGTTTCAACCATATGACCTAGAGTGATGTATTCATTTATAACAGCCTTATACTGTGACTGAAGGTCGGGATCTTTGGCTAGAGTCTTTTCCATGCTCGTGTACTGAGCTAAGGCTATGAATCGAGATGATCCAAGATATATTGATTCGGGATACTCAGGTTTGAATGGTAATCGCACGACGTATCTACCATTTTCATTACGTGTAGTTGTTTCATTATAAAACTTTTCACAAAAGTCATCTTCCACTGACCTTGAGGGAGCTACTGGAATTTCTTCCTGTTTCCACTGGTTTAAAAGTCGAAGGACCATGTAGTTCTTTGGCTGAGTGACACAAATAATATCAAACAATATTCCAACTTAGGGTGCAGAACTGCAGGGCACTGCAAGATTCGAGATGATCTTGTTGGTTTTAGAATATTGTAGCGATGAAATAAAAGCAAAGAAAAAAGAGAGAAGTTAGTTATTTCTTTGCTAGCTAAGAGTAAATTGTAAATGCTTGGGTTGGAATTACCTTTACTTTGGGGTTGAGTTTCCACCGTGGGTTAAGGGGATGAGTACTAGAGTAAGTACTTGATGGGTTATGGTTCCAAGTTCAACAAAAGATTAGCAGGTGTAGTTGTATTTAGGTATAGTAGGTAGGTATTTATTTTATATTCAATTTAGATTTAATAGGTGTTCATTAAGTATTTAATTGTATTTATTTTGTATTTAGTTTAGATTTAATATTCATTTAGTATTTAATTTTATTTATTTTGTATTTAATTTAGATTTAATATTCATTTAGTATTTAATTTTAAGGTTAACAATTTTTAGGGTAATCACTTGTTTAGGTTAAGCCACTTTAAGTAACATTAATAAAAAAAGGAAAAGTTCAACTTATTTTCACTGTTGCTAAGGCGCAATTGAGGTATACATATTTTTTACTTTGAATCTTAACCTGTCTTCGGTTTGCAGATAGCCGAAGTGGTTTGGAATAACCCCGTAAGTACTAAGTACTAAATCCAGATACTTATACTACAGTGACTTTCAAACTACAATGCAACTGATATCAATTAGAAATTACAATTCATCCATTAAAATTCAGTTATAATTCAAATATTAATTCTAATTCACGTTACATTATAATTTCTTCAAGGTAACAAATTTAAATATTACTTTTTAATTCAGTTTATACGATTTAATCTTATTTATGTTTTTTAATTCTGCTTTCAATTCATAGTGTTCAAATCACATTTGAACAACTGCTATTCGTCCTTATGATAATTTAATAATTTGTACCAAATATCATCAAATTGTCTCTAAAATTGTGAACTTGAATTTGCGTACAAAGGTTATACCGCCAGTCGGATGAACGGACATCGTTAGGTCGATTCAGGAGGTTATTCTAAGTCGATTGGTATGCTTAAATAAGGGTGAAAACCAATATTTTTATGTGTATCACATATCAGCTCAAGCCCATAATAACCTCTCCACGTATGGTTAAGTGAGTATACCTACTGGTTACCATAATTCCAGATGAGACTTGTCAACCGCTGTTTAAAAACGCAAATGTAACTTGTTTTTCTTTGGTTTTTCTTCGTTTTGATATGATAAGGAACCAGCGCCAAGGGTAGTATGGAATAAAACTTTAGGCATTGTTTTAAATGCAAAAAATTTAAATTTATTTTAAAAAATTGTAAAGAAACACATAAAAAAAATTTTAAAGCATATTATTAACATAAAAAGCTTTAATCTTTTTTGAAACAAAACTTGAATTAATTCTATAATTTGAACCGTTACAAAATTTAATTAATAAAACTAATTTTTTTCAAAACAATAATTCAATTCAGTATATATTTATAGCGGGAATACAAAGTGAATTACAAAAAATCTAAAACACAACAAGTTGTTAAAAATTCAAATCTTAATTTCTTGTTAGCTACTTGGTATAATATATTTCAAAGAAACATTAATTTTATTAAAAGCAAAATTTGAGTCCATTAATTATGTATGTAGCTTGTCACTTACAGTACATTAATGAAGAAATTAGTACATTTGCGTACTGATTTGTTTGTGATGCATAAATCAGGACTTTAAACAAAAAACAGTATGAATGGCAACCCTATTTTAAACTCTCAAATAAACTTAACTTTAAATTTAAAGGTTTAATATAAAAGAAAAATAGAAAATTCATATTGATGTAGGAAACAAAATAAGAAGAAAAAACATCCACCTCTTAAAGTGTCAAACAATTATTTTCAAAACAAATTTAAGCAGAGTGTTAGATATTTCATACCATATTTCCGTGACGTTTTCTCCTAATATTTTGTATGTTTACCGTTAGCATTAATTACTGCTTTCAATCTGCTTGACATTGATAATATCAGCTTTGGAATGTAATAAACTGGAGGGATTCGTACCCATTCCTATTTAATAAATCTTACCATATAATTTTGTTCTTAGTGCTTCTTTTTGCTACCATTTTCTTTAGAAAACTTCCACACTCTCGATGGGATTCTGATCCGGACTTTGGGCAGGTGTATCAAGTACCTTATTGCAATTATAAAGAAGCAAGGACCGACATACATATACATACATATATACGATAAAAAAAAAAAAAAAAATTTAATTAATTTCATGTTGTAAAAATTCCTGTCTTCATAAAAAATAATTTAATGAAAATTCAATTTAATAAACTTAAGCCTAATTAAAAAAATATCTAAATTTGGATTATATACGATATACATATATATACACTTTTTGTTAATTCCTCTTTCAATATGCTTAAGTACTAGAGTTTTTTTCCCGCCATTTTTGGATTTCCGGGCAAACGGGAAATAAAAATCAAATTCCCGGGATCCCGGCATTACCGCGCAATTTTTTTTTTATTTACATATTTACCAAACTCTCCAATGAAACTAATATTTCTTACTGGCTAGTATGCTTAAAATAATTAAACAAAAAAAATTAAGATTCAAGCTATTTTAAGATATTTAAATGGGTATTTTTTTGACATTGTCAATTTCAAAAATATTGAAGTCTAGAGGAATGTCATTTCTGGAAGGGCGAATAGGAACATAATTTCACCGTTTCACAAATAGAGCATTAAGGAGAAATTCAATTGACCATATTTCATAACATATTTTTTACAGTTTTAAACCCTTTTTTGTCATTCTATGTGAATCTTTATTTAATATTCATCTAAGATCTCATAAAGTATATGTGACAGCGCATAGAGAAAGGGACCAGTAAGGTAAAGGGAACAGTAAAAACCAACTACACAAAACAAGAGGTAGGGACGACCTACGCGCGTTTTCAAGGTTGACCAACACGTTCCTGACGTAATGAGATACACGTATTTAAATCTTTAAAATGGCTCTCCTGAACAAAACCCTTAGGTCCCTTTCTATTTTGCGCGTCACATATATATTTTCGGTCCTTCAGTAATTCTGAGTCGATTTATTCATTTGCGCTCAAATTTTTTTGACAAAAACTACCATAATTTGTGGCGGAATACACCGATTGTCATTAAATTTCAACAAATTAAGACCACTCTCAGAGGTCATGTAAGTTTGGCTTAAATCATAACGAAAAATGCTTATGCTGTGCAATTTAGAATAATCTAGTTTTACAAGACTCGAAATGCCCCATATAACATACAATCTGATATTGTTGTAAAATTAAGGCTACTACAATTTGCTAAGACAAGAAATAAAATTTCGTGAAGATATGTCTATAATTTATCATAGGCCCTCTTTAAAGCCCATTCTCAAAAATCAGCTTAATAATCCTTATACTGCAACGAATTTTAATATTTGGTTAACATTTAGTTGGATAAAACAACTAAAGACACGAGTCCCGCATAGATTTACTAAAGTATTAAAAATAGTTTTTCTTCAAAATTTTCCGCGAATCACTCAATTAATTAATTTGGGTGTCCGGTAGGCTAGTAGGTAGTGAGCTAGTCTATCAGCGTAGGGGTTGCGGGTTCGATTAACGCCAGAAACTCTGGTTTCTTTCCTGCAGACAAGCGTAGAGCTTCGCGTGAATAGCATATGTAGAAAAAATGCCGAGGAATCGGGAATTGAAAACGGTTAGCGGAAATCCCGTGAAAAAACTATTAAGTACACTTCTTTCGTCATTACTTATTCGGGAGAACATATTTCTCCAATTCCTTGGCTTGAAATGCAACCCCAAACCATAACGGAGATTTTACCAAATTTGACAGTAGGAATTATATTTTTACTTTCGAGAGCACTTAGAGGATACCTCCAAACTCTGTTTGGCCCAATGTGACTAAAGAGCATTATTTTTAGTTAACCAAAAAATCTTTTATTAACAAAAACACATTTTTATACCCACCACCACCAGTGGTAGAAATTATGTAGTCTCGGAAAACACTTTAACAAGCGTAAGCCGGTAAAGTTTAAATTTTGCGTTTGGTGCACCAGTAGAGTCAATTAGAAAATAAATCCAGAAGGAACTTTCGATATTTCTTTATGTTTTGTGCATTTTAAAAGACATTTATTTGATTAATTAATTTTTTTCTTTAAGTATTTTCAGCACTTCTGACATTAAAATTATGTACATATGTATGTAGTTACTGCATTGTAGTATGTATACGCAAATAATTGAAAGCTAACGGTTTTCCATCTACGACAAGCATTGACAAGTTAGCAAAATCTTTGCTAATAAAGCGCTGTTCGGGGAATTTGGAAACAATTGTTTGACAGCATATTAATTCTCGCTTTTTTTTTAATTTTTTCCGTTTTCTTACAGTCGATTTTAAAATTAGTTCCTTGTTTTTATTATTTTAGTTAAAGATAAGCAAATAATAAAATATAGTAATTAATAGTTTTTATATAAATCTTACAAACTACCAAACGTTTTGTAATATTTTTATTTTGAAAAGAATTTTTGACTAACTGTACATACATATGTACATACGTAAATATTTAAACTTTCTTTTATACTTTAAGGCTTCCTTAGAAGATTCCTTGCCAAAAATGCTATGCACAAATTGTTTTTCATTGGTTTCCTTTGTAATCAAATTTAACGATCGAGTGGAACGCGTCCAGCGGATGTTTTCACATTTGACAGAAACACAAAACTCCACAAATTGCTTAGATTTGAATACGGTACGTCTAAAATTTGATGTGACTGAACCAGAAAGGGATCATTGTTTAAACCAATTCTCAATATACGGAGAATTTAAAAACTCCAATAATTTTAAAGCTAACGAAAACATGCAACCAACCGCAAATGATAATAAATTTAAAGTTCAAATAAAGCAGGAAAATGTAGAAAAACTCATGGCTATGGATTATGATAACTATATGGAAGAAGACGCCGACTTAGAGAAGGAAGAAATGGTATTTGACAAAAATATAAACGATACATTTCCAGAAGACGAGGAAGATCCTTTTCAGTACAATGAAAAGGAACAAAATTCATTAAGTAATTCTACATCCGAAGAGGAAGAACTACAAAAATCTGCACAATCTTCTTTAATTGTGAATGAACTTGATTTTCCGAAACTTCAACCAGACAAAAGTAAAAAGAAAAAGAAAAGAAAAAAAATAAACCACTTTTCCAGTGGGGAGTGCAAGAAAAAGAAAAGCATTCTTAAAGACTTTAAAATTGAGGCTACATGCAAAGAATGTGGAGAAAATTTTTCCAAATATATTTTATATCGTAAACATGCGCAAGAACAACATGCTCAAAGCCGCAGCGAAAAATACTGGCCATGTCCTGCCTGCGATAAAATTTTACTAAGTCTGTACAATCTTGAAAGACATGTTCGAATTCATGTGCCACTTGAAGTAAGACAAACTTTAAAATGTCCTGAATGTGATAATCGTTATACATCAAATGCACAGCTGGAAACGCATATCAGATATAAACACAAAAATGAAAAACCATTTATTTGCGAAGAATGTGGTCTGTGCTTGAGAACCAATTCAAATTTAAGGCAGCATTTGTTGATACATACAGATATAGCACCATACGAATGTGAAGTTTGCAAAAAGAAATTTAAGAATAAGACAAGGCTAAAGGTGCGTAAAAATGTCGGTTCCTCTAGCTCCTGTGTGGAGCATAAAGCCAGGATCAGAGATTTTTTTGTATATCATGTAAAATTGTGTATGTTAAATTTTTATATCTAAAAAATTTAGCTCAGAAACTGACTAATTTTCTATAAAGAATTAAACTCAGAAACTGAGGCAATTTAACAAATATTGTAACTAACGTATAAAATTTATTCTAAAAACTACGTAGTTTTCCATAAAAATATCCAAAAAAAAAACAGAATATTTTGTTAAGAAATCAAAAAACAGAAATTTTCTAACAAAAATATTCTTAAATACTGAGAAAGATTTTTAAAAAAATTTTTTCTTAGCAACTCACAATTTTTTTTCTGGAAAATTTAGCCCAACAACTAAAAATTGTTTTTAGAAAAATATTAGCTCAGAGTCTGGGAAATTTTCTATAGAACATTTTGTTAAAAAACGAGACATTTTTTTTTAAAAAAATTAACGGGCTTATTTTTTAAATCACTTCACCTTGCGTTGAGAAACTTTTTATATAAAACTTTTTGAATTTTTAAAAATTTGTATGACAATATTTTTCAAGTGAGGTGAAGTGTTTTAGAAAATAACCCCCTAAGTTTAGAAACGGAAGTTTTCTATAGAAAATTTAGATCGGGAACTGACAAATTTTTAAATGAAATTAAGCTTTAATACTTTGAAATTTTGTATAGAAAATTCAGCACAAAAACAGAGATAAAAAACTCTTCCTTTTCATATTTAATTTAAGACCCACATGGATATTCATAGCCCCAACAAGCATATATGTAATATTTGTGGACTACAGCTGAATTCAAGAGCCACTTTAAACCGTCATTTCTTAGTTCATTCAGATGAAATGCAACACAAATGTGACTATTGTGGCAAAGCCTTTAAGCGAGCGAAAGCCTTGAAAAATCATTTGCTGTTGCACACGGGTCTAAAGCCATACTCCTGTGATTTTTGTGAACGTACTTTTGCCAATGGTTCAAATTGTCGTAGTCATATGAAAAAAATGCATCCTGAGGAGTTAGCGGTTCTAGAGGCTTCAGGCAATAAGACGCATACGAAAAACATACCTAAATTGGAAACATTAAAAGCAGTGTAAGTTTTAAAAAGGAAAAAATGCAATCATCAATATGATTTATTGTACCACATATACATATATCTTTTTTAATTACAGCACTAAAGTAGCCGATAATTTAACACCGGTAGTTACCAAATTTAGTGGTTGCTTTGCTTTTGGTAAAAAGCCAAAACACTTAGACATTAATGACGTAAAACTACCACAAAAACTAAAAAAAACTGTATCCACCCATAATGAAAAATTAACTCAAGCTTCGCCTTCCTCTAAACCCCTAGATTTACAATATATACCGCTGGCCGGTAACGCCACAACTTCCTCCTGTCTTCCTGATGCCAAGAATTTAGAGAATGAAATATTAACATCAACGCTTAAAACAACTACACCAATACCAAATTTTGATAATATTTATCAACATTTATTAAAACAAAATCAAACAGATCTTCAAATTAAACGACCACTATCACAATTATCTGCCCAACCATTTTCAAGTAACGTTAGCACACCACGCAATACATTTTACCATCATACCCAGCCCGATATTATGAATAACACTATGAGAAACTTATCGCATCCCCATGAGGAGTTGCTAAATAGTCCAGAAAGTCATCACAGTTCAATGGCACCTTTAACACATGACGAACATTCAAATGCTTCATCAATACAGGGAACATTTTATGGACCAATAAGAACCACTTTACCGCCTGTAAATTTCATGTAAAATTTTCATTGTACATATTATTTTATTTGAAGTAAAAAGCAATTTTTATTTAATTTTAGAGTAATTAACTGGGGATTTTATTTAGTTATTATGTACTAACATTTTTAAATTCTGTGTTTTGTATGTAATTTTTTTTTTTAAATTAATTTTATAGCTTCCACAAAGTACTAGACAATTTCTGACACACCAGTGCATGGTACTATAACCTGTGGCAATAAAAAAACACATCAGTTATATTGGACAAGTAAGAAAGTATATTCGGTCAAGCCTGACCATAAGATACCGTACACCACAGTATATAAGAACAAAATTTTTGGGACTCAGGCAATCGCGGACCCGCCTGAACAAAATTTTGTAATTAAATTTAAGATTGATATAAAAGTTCTTTGTGGCGAATGTTATTCAGATATCTTCATCTATATGGAATTTTTTTGCCTTTAAGTGATTTTAGGAAGGAAGTTTATATGGGACCTATGGTTAATTTTGGACTCACTTGTACAACATTTTGTCGTGACATAGTTGCTATCGTAAAAGCTACTGTCGTAAATTTGTATGTAAATACTAACATTTATAAGGAAGTTATGGCACTAAAATTATTTTCGGGTGTAGTATTTGTATGAAAGCTATGGCCAAATATGGACCGATTCCAATATAATTAGGTAAGATGATTTTGATTGTAATAAAATTAGTTTGGACCAAATTTAATCTTTATACCGACTTAATAAGATGGTTTACAGGCACAAAGACCCTTTTCCGGAAAGAAGCTTGTTTAGTTTCTATGCGAAATTATGGCTTGGTCCTTGTGCAAATTAGAACCGATGTGCCATTTCATCAAATTATCTCTAAAATCGCACAATGTTTGCATGGACAGCCAGCCGGACGGACATCGTTAGATCAGCTGATTTAATCACTAAAAACAAATGCGTTGAAAAGTCTTCACAAATAAAAACAATGCACAAATTTCGCAACCATTTTGCAGTAAAAATCGTTACCTTGCAATAGTGCTTGTCTACAGAAAGTTTTGGAGCTTATGAAGCAATTCCTTTTAGCGTTGCATTGCAATACTGCGTTTATGAAGTCAGCCATCGACTCAGAAAGTGATTATGAGTCGATCTGTATACTTAAGGGTACCCTGCAGCTGAAATCGTTACTAGTAATGTTTTTGACTAGTTTATTACTAGTTGTTAGGCGTCGAAAAATTAAAAAGATGATGAAAATTCGGCTGCGCTGACGTCGTTTTTTTTTAGAAACAACAACAACACTAGAAAAGTTGGTAAAAAAGCGATTTGATACTTGTTCGTCGTAGGTACAACAACAACTCTATAAAAGTAAAAAACACAGTTGACTTGTTCGTTATTGAAACACACACTACAAGAAGAAAAGCGTAAATTTTTGGTTGGTTTTAGAGTTGAAAAATTATTTAGCCCCTAATCATATAAAACGCAGCGCCAAAGAATAACATTAAAAGCACAAACAATGTCATAAATATTTTGTAATTTTATTGTTGCTAAAGAAATTCGCATTGTGTTTTAAAATTTCAAACTATCCATTGCTTCTGTCGTTGAAAATTTTAAAACGGTACATGAATTTATGTTGAAAGCAACAACAAAATTACAAAATATTTATAACATTGTTTGTGCTTTCAATGTTATTCTTTTGCGTTGCGCTGCGTTTTACATGATAAGGGTCTTAATGTTCAAAAAAATAAATAAAGAGGGAAAATTCCCGAATTCTTTTTGTTAAAATTATTTAGTTAAATACCTACTTCAAATTCTTTAAAATAGAATGATGACAAAACCATATCGGGGCATTCTGCTAGTTTCCTATAATTATGTAAACAAATGAGAACTCAACAAAATTGAAAAATGGTGCAACAGGAATATAAAAATGGTGCAATAACGGTTACCATTGACGATAACATTCTGATTTTCCTCATGTTTGAAGAAATATGGACCAATGATTCCACCAGCACATAAGCCACTTCTGGGGGTCTTGATCAGGAAAGGGATCCGGGGGAATCTCGGATCATAGGAGTATGACCTTGGACTTCGGTGTAACACCACCGGTGGAGTTCCCGGATAGGGAAGTTTGGCGTGGATCCAACGGACTGTTTGAGGGGTGGGCAGTATATACGGACGGGTCCAAGATGGACACTGGCACTGGTGCTGGTGTTTTTATTGCTGACACTGACGTGAAAAGGTCATTCAGACTCCCGGATGAGTGCAGTATCTTCCAGGCTAAGATCCTAGCGATCTGGAGGGCAACGGATGTGATACTGGGTCACATCGTGGGGGGATCTGTTGTGACTATCTACTTCGATAGTCAGGCTGCGCTAAGGGCATTGACAAATCATACGGTGCGATCGTGCCTGGTTGCTCGGTGTAGGAATGCTCTGAGAGAGCTCATGTTGGCATTCACAATAAGGCTCTGTTGGGTACCAGGACACTGCAAGGTGGATGGCAACGAGGTGGCGGACGAACTCGCTAGAGGGGGTTCGAATCTGGACTTAGAGGTAAGGGACAGAGGGGTAAACCCCCCTTATGTCACTACTATGGGGTGTTACGGGAAAGATTTCGTGATGCCGTTAACCGGTCCTGGAGGGATAGAAGGGATTGCAGGGTGTCAAGGGCCTTATGGCCCGGATTGGACGCAGGTGCAACCAGGGTTCTATTAGGACTGGATAGGAGTAGTCTCAGGACTCTGATAGGGTTCCTGACGGGGCATTGTTCTGTTAGGGCTTTTATGGGTAAATGGGACATTGCGAGACCGGACTTCTGCAGGTTGTGCGGAGATGCCGAGGAGCTGGAGACGGTTGAGCATGTACTGTGCCACTGTCCTAGGATGCACGGCCCCAGGGAGAAATGGCTAGGGGCTAGGTTTTACGACGAACTGGGGTGTATCGCTGGATGTAATCCAACCGATCTGCTGGGGTTTGTCAGGGAGGTAGGACGGCTGTTTCTGTTGGGGGGCCGTAGGAGGGAATTTGTCCTGCGCTTCTACAAATATACCGAACCTTAGGTCTATTTTCTACTATTCTTCTTTACTTCTCTTTTTCCTCTTTTCTCCTCTACTGAAGGAATTCACAATGGACCTCATTGGTCTCCGAGTGGAATTGCTCCCTTGGGCGCATAACCCTTCTTAACCTAACCTAACCTAAGCCACTTCACTCCACTGCAGCACGGTCTAACCGTTCGAGTAGCATCCACTAATGTAAACTGGGACTCAAATTTACGAATGGTGTTGGCAATAGTGGTTTCAGTGGGTCGATTATGCGCACCGTAATTTTCTCGAATAGCACGAAAAATATTTTCACAGAGCGCTGATTTTCGTAATACAGCTGAACAATTTGGAACCGCTGTTGTAATGTGAGTCTTTCCTTGATGACTTGCCAAACGATAATGAACAAAAATTACAAATCTGTTTGATATGAGTCAAGCGTGATCTGTAAAAAAGCAATTGAAAATTAAACCTCGCGATAAATCGCCCTTTATATCCATAAAAAATTAAACTAAAAACTTACAGAGATCAGTACCCATGTTCTGTAACTTTGGTGAGAACTTCTCGCATCGAAAACATGTGAAACAAAATATTCCATCGTTTCTCGAAATGTGAGAAAAAATTGCGTCTGTAACTCATGTCGAAAACTATCAAAAGAGATTACGTCGTTACGTAATCTCCACTCGAAGCCGATATGAAATTGCAGATATTGTGAACCCCAGTAAAACATACTTTGACGGCGACCAAATTTGACTAAAATTTAAAAATTTTCAACGACGGCGGCGAAAATACAACCGTCGGCTACACCAAAAAATGTAAAGTGCGACTTTAATGTTTGTCTATTACAAAATTGCTTTGAAAACATTCGTATATTTTTTAAAAATGTCAAAAGCAATATAATTAAACAATGAAAAAATCTGCCAAGAGCAAAATACTTATCTCTTCCGTGTTAATATTTATTGTATTTGCATCTATTTTTAATGTTAAAATTTTTTCTCACCCCGTTTTTATGCGTGAGTTTATTTGACAGTTCAAAGCGGGAACTTTCTCACAAAAATTTTGGCGAGAAATTTCCTTACGTGACAGTTATTACTCGCCAAAAATGTTACAGACGCAGTTAAGTGAGAAAAACAGCTGTTTGTTTCAATTTATGGCATTTTTGTTTCATTTCTCACATTTCAATCGAAAAGTTACAGAAACATGGGCACAGGAAGGAAATTTGTTTTGTGATAAATTTCTACATAACGTTACTTTCATTTAGAAAAAGCGTATTTTATATATTAACATATCATTTTTTTTTAATTTAAGACATAAAACTTGATAAAGAAGAATATATATATATATATAATTGTAACGTTACTGACTCACTGACTGACTGATTCATCATCGCACAGCCTAAACGCCTGAAGCTAAAAACTTGAAATTTCATTAACTGGTACTTTTCGAATTTCCGTTAGTAATGGACATACAAATATCAAATTAAACATCCATGGTCCTGAGAGAATGAGAATCTGTAAGAAGGATCTTTGTGGTACTTTTTCGATTTTAACTGGTACTTTTTTATATTCGTTAATATTGAACCTAGAAACATAGAATTTCCTGAGCGGAAGCGAATCAAAGACAAGGACCTTTTTTGTTTTTCAACACGTACTTTTTAATCTTTGTAAGTATTGGACCTACAAACATAAAATTAAACATGCAATGCCCTGAGTGAATGACAATCAGTAAGAGGGGCGTTTTAGTATTTCTTTACCTCCAGGGTAAGGGCGATATTAATTATCAATAATTTAAGTACGTTTGAAATTTATAAATTAAAACAAAGTGACTCGAACTGTCAAAATCAGATGGCGTTTCGACACCACCTGTAGTTGAATTCGCCTTGAACAAGAGTTGCTTTGCAACTGACGTTTTGGAACTCACCCATACCTGTAAAAATATGTTTTATGTTACATAAAGGAAAAAATCATTGGGCTTAAAAGGTGTTCAAAGTAATAAGATGTAAATATATGTATGAGTCAAAAAATGTACTATGCCAGCAACTGTGTCAATAATTTTTTATCTCAACTGTTTCAACAAAAGAGAAATAATTAAAAGCTTTTTAAATGTTTGTTTAATGTTAAGGAAATAAAACGTACTTTAAATTTCTTTTATTTGATATGTTTCTTTTCACGCTAAGCAACAATATTTATTTAAATTTTTATTTGTTAAAGTTATGTTTAGTTTTGAACACATGTTTTAATTTTGTTATACCTATCATCACAGGTAAAAAAGGTTCACTTATGTATGTATTTATGTTTGCCATTGTTTTTGTAATGTCTACAGTGTCCCAGCGGCAAAAAGAATGAGTAAAGAGGCATAATAGAAAGTCTTATGTAGCAGATACCAGCACTCCTCGCCGCATTCCATACTCAATTATTTTTTGCACAGTTTAGCATTGGGCGCAAGCCGTTCCACACTCCCTTCTTTTTACAAGCATTCTAAAAAGCTTTCATATAATGAACTTTATAAAACGGAGTACGAAGAATGACTTTTGGCTTTTGTTATTTTTGGGAATTAATTCCAAAAAACAATTTTTTGAAAACAGTACAAAATTTTTTTAACACGTAAAAGTGCATAAGATTCTACATCACTAGGCAATATTTTTTTGTTTCATTTTCCTCTATGCTGCTACGTATTTCCATAGTACATAATAGCTTTTTGATCATAGTATACAACCATGGCCCAATTAGTAGGTCTGGAAAAAACAACACGCGTTTTGTTTTTGTATACAAATGGTAAAAATGTCAAAAACATGTCACCTGTTAAGAAAAATGTGTTTTGTTTTTATCATGTATTTATTTTGTTTAATGAAAATTTTCAACCGGAATTTTGGCGTACAATGCTTGCTTCCCAAAAAGGGTCTGCGGAAATTTCATGTGATGGGACCAAATTCCTGCCTAAAATTTCATCCCATACTGCACTTTTCACTGGGTCTTTTGGCACTGAAAATAACGTACCGCATCCACTTTTAAAATGTTTTTTACACACTGCACAATAACGCATTTTAATGTTATAACACTTTTTTTATTGTTATGGTTATTTAAAATTTTTATTCTCAATTATTATATTTAATTTTTATTTTAACAATAACAAAAACGATTTCTTGAAATCAAAAAGAATATTAAAAAAAATATAATAAAAGATGTAAACAACTTTTGACATTTTGCCCTTTTATGCCTATGTATTTGAGAAAATGAGAATTTCAATTTGATTTCGAAAAAATCCCAATTGAAATTGAGAATATCAATTTGAAATCAAGGCGAATTCATTACAGGTTATCCTAAAAGCCCTGCTGGTAACTTTTTTTCTTTAGTTTAATAATTGTTGGATGTCAAAATTTTGTTTATTATCTTTGTTTCTGTCTTGATTTACTTCAGTTTTTGACATTGTACAATGATTTTACAAAAACAAATTGCTTGTGGTTTTTTGTACGAGTTGTACTTGTTGTACTACCGAGATTACCTGGAATGAATTCGCCTTGTTTGAAATTGAAAAAAATTTCAATTGAAATTGAGAATATCAGTTTGCAATTGAGAAAATTCCAATTGAAATTGAGATATTTTAATTTATAAAATTGAATTACATACACTCAGCAGGAAAAGTCTGCGTACAAGCCATTAATATGTTATCCAGAACTAAAAAAGTAAAAACATTTAGTGTAAATATATAAAAAACTTAATTTTATTTGTTTATTAGGATTTGTTCTGAAAATATTTTTACCTATTTTTAACAAAAATCAGAACGATGGTTCATAACTACAAAAGAAACTAACAGCCTATTCAAAAAAGCATATGCAAAAGTCTGCGTACAAAAATTTTTTGTATAATTTTTTTTAAAATTTTTAGCTAAAAAAAATATCAAGTTGAAATTCCTTTTCCTTAAAGAAACTCCGTTTAACATTTTAGCATAGAATTGACTACTTTCGACGTCTGTTGAACGGAAATTTTTTACATTCTTCAATTATCGAAGTTTTAGTGCTTGTTTGGAATAAATGTTGTGCTGTCGAATACGAGGATCCAATAAATATACTATGGGACTTATGTATGGAGACTGCGGTGGAGTTTTAAGTTGTTGTGGGACACTGTAGCGTAGGAAAAGCTTCGTATTATGAGCCGTATGCTTTGGGTCGTTATATTGTTGAAACATTCAATCGCTACCCAGGTTCAATTTGTCTACGCTGGGCTGCACATTTTCTATTAATATATCAATATATACTTTAGTATCCATTTTAGAAGTAAACAGATCCAAATTTCCGACTTTTTGGCACGTAAAAATTCTCTGGTGGTAGTTTTAAATCGTCAAATGCGAGTTCTTTTGTAGTTATGAACTATGGTTCTTATTTTTGTTAAAAATGTTAATCCTAATAAACAAATAAAATTTATTTTTTTATAGATTTATACTAAATGTTTTCCCTTCTTTAGTTCTGAAAAACATATCAATGGCTTGTACGCAGACTTTTGCTGCTGAGTGTATGTATATAATTTTTTTAATACTTATACATACAACGAACGTAAATACAACGAAAATAAATACAAATCGCAGTATTATTGACCAACAGGCATATTTTCCAGATCCAGAGCAGATTGGTAAAACGTTGTAGTATGTTGTATGGCTCTACTGCAATATCCAGTAGTGGTACATGTCTTCGAAGCCTTCATCACCTCTTCTAAAAAGTCAAGTCTCTGCTCTTCTACTAAAGTGGGGGAATAACGTTTGGTACATTCATCTTTGTTTTCACCATACTCTCCAGCTACACTCCTGCGATTGAGCCCCTATTCACCGATGCTTAACCCCATTGAAATTATTTGGTCAAAAATAAAAAGTGTGGCGAAAACAAAGATGAATGTACCGAACGTAGTTCCCACCAATGTAGGAGAGCAAAGGCTTGGCTTTTTAGAAGAGGTGATTAAGGCTTCTACGACATGTATAACTACTGGAGATTGCAGTAGAGCCATACAACATACTACAACGTTTTATCAATCAGCTCTGGATCTGGAAGATATGCCTGTTGGTCAATAATACTGCGATTTGTATTTATTTTCATTTCTTCATCCTTATGTTTGTTGTATGAATATAATAAAAATCACATAATATCAGTTTTATCAATTTAAAATTAAAATTTCTCAATTTCATTTAGAATTTTCTCAATTTCAAATTAAAATTTATTTGGATAGAAATATTCTCTATTTGTTTATATACATATTTTAAAATAGAATTTAGCTTTGTTTAATTTTTGGAATTTCATTTATATTTTTAAAAAATTTATATAAGAAAAATTTACTGCCTGGCCCACAATGTCGACAAAAACATTTCTTTCTTATCTTTATATTGAAAACAAAAACAAATTTTAGTTTTTTATTATTGTTTTCAATATAAATATGCGAAAGAAATGTTCTTGTCGACATTGTGGGCCTGGCAGTTTAAACTATTCAACAAAAATTTGTTTGAATATATGATAATTTTTTTTTCTTTTTTTACTGTTTTATTATTATTTCTTTTGCGAACAAATCTTCAAATTACTCTCAGCAAATGTCAAATGTGTGCATGTATTAGTGAAAAATTTTTCATGTATTGCTACTGTCTTGCCAGTAACACGTAAGCGCCGTGTTAAAAAGGGTCTTATGAAAATGGAGGCGGCATAATAAGAGGATTGAAATTATCAACATAATCAGTAAAATTATCAATCATACGATAGCCCCATAGTTTTAAAGCGTCCTTGCAATTTTGTTGTATGTGTTCAATCTGGAAAGAGTTAAATAAAAACTTATTAATGGAAATAAATTTGAACTTTATATAAGGCTTAAAATGTTAACACCAATCTGAATTATATCTGAACCAAAACATAAATAAAATAAAAGAAAAACAAAACTGTAGGAGATATAAACTAGAATATATTGTTACGTTTTTTACTTAATAAAACGCGTTAAGGTTTATTCCCTTTATAATAAACCTTTGAGTTCTTTTAATTGCAAATAAAAATAAATACACACGAATTCAACTTAAGAAACTTTATTGAAATTCACAAAATTTATCCACTATTGTAAGTAACGATCTGAACAGTTTAATGTCCTCTAATCAAACTAAACTAAACTTTTATGAGTTAGCCTGTATTTAAAGTTTAGAACTATTCCTAGTTGATTCAAGAACCGTCTAGTAGTTTCTAGATAATTGTGTTCGAATTATTTTAAAATAATAAAGTCTACAATTACAATTGCTAGAAAATTTAGTTACAGTGGCGTTCATAAAAATAGTAACTAATATGACATAAAACTATAATTTACAAGATAACTTATAACTAAAACCATAAATAATTCTTAGACAAATCTATTTTCGTAACAATATACTTGAATTTAAACTAGAATTATAAACAAGAATTAAACTAAAACTGAATTAGAAGTAAATTGAACTAAAACAGGACTGAATTAGAACAGAAATAAATCTGCCCTAGAACTAAAGAAAAAACTTAGTAGTTTTGCATTATACAGTTGTTTTTTCGTTTTACTTACATCTTTTGGTCCGTAATATCGTAACCAATTCAACGGTGCCGTTTTCGAATTGCGAAATGTTGAATATACTGAAGTATCAATTTTTAATTTTGTGTGAGAATCTAAAAAAGTTTTTACCATTGGATCAAAAGGTAAACCTAAAAATTGTACCAATTCTTGGGTCATATCATATGCATTCAAAGATAAATCTTCATATCTTACAGTTCTACAAAAAGAGAAAAATTCAATAATTTATTTTAAAAATTTATTTAAATCACAGTAAAATTAAATGTTTTTCAATACATCACCTAAATGTCGCTGGATATTTCTGTAATAAAACCTCAGCATATTTATAATCGGTCACCAAGTCTGCGCATAAAACTTTTATATCTAAACACTCTGGACTTTTGCGACAAAATGATATACGCCGCCTGGATTGCATTGTACCACGAGGATCACGCACCAAAAGAATGATGCGAACATTAAGACTAAAATTAAATTAAATAGAGAAGGTAATTTTAAATTATATACAGTGAGGACTCCTGCAGGCGGACACCTAAACTAGTTAAATGCATTTTTTTGTATATGTATGTCGGTTTGTTTTATGTATATGTAAACAAAATATTGCTAATGTCAAATAAGTGCATTGTAAACGGACTATATTTTGTGAAAGATTTATAATCAAGTCTTCAAGATTTGAATGCAATGTTATCGGGCTGTATGATGGTTTAGTAAACCATTAAAATAACAATCCATATTACAAACAAAAAAGAAATTTTAGTAGGTCAAGACCGACTGTTTGATACCATACACTACAGTATATAAAGACAAATTTTTGAGTGTACACCCTATTTGTGACCCATGGCTAATAATGGACCCGCCAGCACAAAATTATGTTATAAGGCTAAGATTCATGTAAAAGTTATTTGTACCGAATATTATCAAGATAACTTTATCTAAATATAGGGGCATCATATGAATGGTTAATTTTGGACCTACCAGGACAAGTTTTAAGATTAAAAACGATTTGCTTGTTTTGTGAAGAATCAACAATAACTACAAGAAAAAACAGATTATTTTAATGATTAAAAAGTAAAATAAGAAGCAATAACTCCCATATTCTATTTGTTAAAATTATTTAGTTAAATACATTAAATTTCCCATAATCTTATAGTTGAGTGGTCTTCTGTAAGTCCCAATTTACATTATAAGATTTTTGTCGTTGCGATTCTTACATTATAGGCGAGACGAGAGAGAGGAATAAAAAGGAGTACACAAGCAGGGTTAACGTTGGAAAATATCGAAAAGGGTCACAAAAAGGGGATTTTCCAGAAAAAGGGGTCTAAAAAGGGTATTTCAATTAAAAAAGACAATAATAAGACCAAGCTTTTTATAAATAATATTTATTTCAGGTAGGAAGTGCTCAAGAAACTTAAATTTTTTATGGAATGCCCCTTCCTGTTATTAACACCTGACAAAAAGTTTGTTTTTTAACGCTTTTTATGTTATTTTCCGATTTAGCGATTTTAGACATGTTCGCGATAGAAGCGATTTTTCCCTGTAATTTTTCTGATTCATAAAAGCTTTTGAGATTTTTAATAAATGATAACCTATGCTTCCGCTGTTGGCAAATTTTTAAAAATTTCCGCTAATTTAGCAATTTTAGCCGAAATTTTGCCATTCATTTAGTTTTAGGCACTTTAAATAAACAAGCCATAAATGTTGGAAATATAAATTTTTTTCCGAATTTTTCAATTATTACGTAACTTTGTTGCTTTTTGAGGCAATCGTCGCCATTTTAAAAATGGTTTACAGGGCACTATCAAATCTGTCGATTTATATGGAGCAAAAGTTAAATACCTTATGCCATTAGTAATGATGAATTTTTTAAAATAAAACCCTTTTGGAGAGCAAAACATTTTTAAGAAACGAACACCAAATTGCAATTTTTAAATAAAATGTTAAATTTTTTTGTAGAAAAAAAAAAACACAAAAATTTTTCAATAAAGTAACAATAAATATAACAAGTTAGACTGCTACATTCTGTGCCGAATCTTTGATACCCTCTACCGACAGGAGTGGGCTCTATATGATAAATACATATAAATTATTAACTAAGCTTCACAAAAACGAACGTCAGCATTAAAATTAGTTGCAGTTTAGACCTGAATTAAATTATTGGCCGACAATAAGAAAGTTTTACACAGGGTCTCCACCTGAGATAAGATATAAGATTTTTATATCAGCAAACGTCAAATTCAATCGCAGAGAGCATTATCTTACGTGTGGACTCTCAAATAGTGTTAGTATTAATATTATAATAAATGTTATGAGACAGTTGTTATGAGAAATCTTATAACAATTATCTTATAAGATGAGCTGTCAAAAATACACATGCATACACACATATAAAACAATAATAAGCCACAATTATTAAAACCTGTAATTTATTAATGCAAATAGTGCCAATCTTGTAAAAAGTGCTTAAAAAATCAATATTTTAAACTAAAAAATCAAATAACAACATAAAAAGAATAAAAAATAATAAAAACGATACAAGTTTACTGTACGAGAATCAGTCGATTATGAAATCTTATAAGATACGTGTTCCCCTTGTTTAATATTAGGATTAACATGAAGAAATGTGCTCTCTCATTCTGCCGACGTTTTCTCACATATTATATCAGATATTATCTCAGGTGGAGACCCTGTGTTATGCGTTTCCTGTTAGAACTTAGAACTGGCTTGAGTAAAATATCATGATTCGTAACAGTTCTAGCCGAACTAAAATTATTTTTCTGAAGACTGATTTTTGGTATTGCATAAATTAAATTAGAATAAATTTCAATACAGCAGTGTAATTATTTTTTCTGGCCATATGAAACCAAGTTGGAAGAAATTTTACCGCAATATCTATATATGTTATGGTTTTAGACGAATTTAATTATATTCCCAAAATGGGCCTTATTTGGTTTTAGGCGCAATAAACTGTTTTCCGGGAGTAGGGCTTATATGGGGCCTTGGGTAAATTCTTCCAACTTATATTCATATGGCCAGAAAAAATATCATTAAATTTTGTGAAATTCACTGTTAACGCTAAAACTAATTACACTGCTGTATTGAAATTTATTCTAATTTATTTTTTGTAATACTAGAAATCAGTCTTCAGAATTTTGGGATGACTACCCTCCTAACAATCATTTTAGTTCGGCTAAAACTGTTACGAATCATGATATTTTACTCAAGCGAGTTCAAAGTTCTAACAAGAAACGCATACTTTCTTATTGTCGGTCAATAATTTTATATATCACAGGTCTAAAGCTGGGATCACACGATTGCCGCAAATGCACCAATATGACACAATTTTGATTGTGCTTTATTGACGCACAATAATGAAATTGCCCCAATAAAATATTTTGAAATCACACGATTGCCCTGTTTTATACAAATTTAATTGGCGCTAGTTGGTACAAAGCGAAATGGGTACAATAATTGCCGCACCACAGTCACATGATTGTTCTTACTTGTGCCAACTGCAAAAACAGCTGTTGTGGTAACTATTTTATTTGTTTGGAAGATCTAGTTGGGTTATTTATTACAAAAATTAAACAAAGTAAAATTCTATTTTAAATATATGTTTAAAGAAATAGAGAATATTTATATAAAAATAAATTCGCTTTAAAGAATTTTAATAGATTTTGCTTCGTTTTCCTCTATACATACATAGGTAGGTATATTCTTTTATATTGTCCTGAACAGCTATTGCACGAATTTAAAAAAAAAATAAATATTAAAAGTTTTTTTCGGGAATACAATATTTAATATTAATTTATTTTTAAATGAATTGCTAAATTCCCAATTTTTATTTTTGATAAATTAAATTTTTATTTTTAATTTATTCCTACTAAAAGAAACACACAAAAGTAAATTGATTAAAAAAGGCAAATATTGGCGCGTATTGTGCTGTTTAATTGCCGCACAAGAAACCAATAAATATTAGTACATTTTTGTCGTTTTTACTGACGCGCGTTTGCTATCAAGTAGTCACACGATTGCCGCACCAGGGTTGCATTTTATTGGTAAAAGTAAGCACAATATTGCCCTCGATTGATACATGAGGCAATTGATTGTGCAGTCACACGATTCCGAACAGCACTCTAACTTGTTTTTTTTTTTTATAAAATAAGTCTTTTTGTATAGAATATACAAATAAAGTTAAGCTTTAGTGTCGACATGTTTAAAATTCTTGCGAACGTAAATAATATGCTTTCCTCGGCTATGCCGAATCTTAAATACCTTTCACCATGATGCGATGAGAACAAAAAGTTATATAAATGCCGTTCTTTAGATATAAATAAATCTGTTTGGTCACGCGCACTTTTCCAATCCCGCTCACATTTTGTCGGATGTTGTTTATTGAGAACCAAGATGCTTTTACCTTCTTTTTAAACTTTGGCTCTTGCAATTCTGCAGATAAACAATAATATAGAATGTCCTTGTACGCGAGGTGCCATAAGATGTGGGCTGGAGTGGAGAGCGGGTGTTTCACAAAATATATTTCTATATATCTTAAGAGCGATAAAAGAAAAATTGTCCAAATTTTGTTCACGTAGCTGAGTTATCAAAACACCACAGATTACACACAGATATGTCACCAGAGGGAAGATTTTTTGTTTCTTTCTTAGAAAGCGGCCCTTTTCATTTCTCTTTGGATATTCTTTTATGCCGCAATACAATGAACACAAATTTATTCAGTTGAGATTTATTTGCAAAAACTTTTAAGTTTATCGCAACACTAGTAAATAATATTTAAGTTAGTAAATAACATGATAAAACATAACAATATTACTGAATATATTTTTTTGCACAAAATAAAACGTTTGTTGAACTAATGCTTTTGTTAAACGTAGTTTGTGTTTTGTTTTTTTTTGTTGTTGTTTTGATCACGCAATTTGTGTTGATTGTAGCGGCCTGTTTTTACACATTGCCACTTCACTACCAAAAAACCCTTTTTGTCTCTTTCTTCGAAATCTGCCCTCGCAAAGATATTAAGAATTTTGTAACAATGTAAGCGGGATTGGAGAAGTGGGCGTGGACCCAAATATATTTATTTATATCTAAAGTACAATATTAACTCTTATCGCATCATAGTGAAGGGTATTTAAGATTCGGCATAGCCGAATATATCACTCTTACTTCTTTTTTCTCTTTTTTACACGTAACAAATATATTTTGGTTTCATCTGACATAACCTCAAATCGTTCATAACTTTTAATTGCATTTCAGTTGATTAAAAATTTTGTTTTTTTAAAGAATATGTGTAAATAAATAAAGAATGTCTTGCAAAACTGCTGATGGCAGATGGTTTATCAGTTCAAAAAAAAAACACTCTAATTGAAAAATTGGCGCTGACATTTACAGGACATCTATGTATTTTGCAGTGCGAAAATTGACATGTAAAGTGCTAAAAACATATCGTGTAAAAGTGCCTTTATTAATGTGTGTTAGTGGGCGAGTGGTCTAGGACACTGTACTACGTTAGGTGAAGGCCGAATATAGCACTCGTAGGCCTGTTTCCACAACTTACCGATAGCTAAAGTAAGGATTTTATCGGCCGCATAAAAAGTGTTCTACTTTAAGCTACTAGGAGGTACAAGGTGAAGAATTTTTGTCTGCTGATACTAGGGGGAGTAGAGCTTTGGCTATCTGATAGTGCTAAGTATCTAGGAGTTTTTCTGGACAGTAAGCTGTCCTGGAGGAGGAATACTCAGGAGAGACTAAAGCGGGGTCTCAATGCCTACTATGCTTGCAGATCGTCGATAGGTAGGAGCTGGGGACTCCGGCCGTCAGTTGTGGGATGGCTGTACACTTCGGTGGTTAGACCCATTCTTACGTATGTATGCTGTGTTTAATGGGAGGCATTGAGACTGGCTAGTCGGAGGGACCTTCTGACTAAAGCGGCTCTGGATGTTATTCTTCATATTCTGCCTATAGATCAGTATGTAATGGGAATGGCAGCAAGGAGCATTCTTAGGCTGAGGGAGCTAGGACTGTTGGGAAATTTCACGGAGTGTCACTCGCGGATCTTGGCTGAAATTAGTACTGGTGGTTATCACCTGGGCTCGCCCGGCTCTACGGATAATTTGGGCCCTAGGGTCGATTTTGGGCATTGCCAGAGGTGCTATTGCCTTCCAGGGAGAGCTGGTCAGGCCAGAGCAGATTGTAGAGGAATTTGCTATTTTCACTGATAGCTCGAAGATGAAGACTTCCCGACGACTGCAGTGTATTTCAGGCAGAGTTTCTGGGGGTTCTCAGGGTCGTGAAATTGGTAGGGGCTAACACTGCCAAGGGCTCGGAGGTCACTATAAATGTGGACAGGCAGGCGGCTCTTAGGGCCTTGATGAGCTGTTATGTGAACTCCAGGCTAGTGGACAATTGCTGGAGGGCTCTAAGATGAATGTTAGCAAATTATGTTGTGAGGCTCTGCTGGGCACTGGGTCACTGCAGCAGTTTGCAGGTGGTTAGACCTCTAATGGGCTTCTACTTTGGGAGAATTAGGGAATGGGTTCTGAGCGGACAGCCGAGTATCGCGCACGCTGTGGCCGATGCTTAGTAGGTCAAATTCGGACGCGCTGCCGGGAATGAGTAGGACCTGCGTTAGGACCATGATAGGTATTACACGGGCCACTGTATGATAGGCAGAATGGTGGTGAGAATGGGGTCTGGCTTATCGGATATATGTAAGCTGTGTTAGGACCCAGAGGAGTTGGAGACAGTTGAGCACTTTCTGTGCCACTGTCCCAGGCTACAGAACAAGAGGCTGAGGTGGCTGGGTAGCAGATTCCTGCACGAATTGGGAGATGTTTCGGGCTGCGGGCTCGAGAATATGACGGGATTCGTAATGGGAATGACCTGGCTGCGCGGCAGAAGGCTGGGGACTGGAATCATGTAGGCAGTTTTCCTGTTTTGTATGGTTGGTTTTTGCTTGTTCTGTCCGATTTCTTATCTTTCACTATCTTCCTTTCCAGTGCTTTCACTATTTACTTCTCCTACTCTTTCACACTAGATTTCTGTCACTTCTTTCTTTCACTAATTAAGGCGTCACAATGGACCATATTGGTCTCTGGGTGAGGGTTCACACCAGCCTTTCTAACCTAACCTAACCTAGGCTAAGATCGATAAGTTAAAGGAAGGTTCATCCTACCTGGTAGGTTAAAGTGAAGTTATAATAATGGAACACTTTTTATACGCCGATAAAATCCTACCAATTGCTATCGATAAGTCGTGAAAACGGGCCTTACTCGTTTTTATTAAATATCTTTTCAAAAGGTTTTTTAAAAAATAGTTCTTCTCAACTCACCTTTTGTTTTTCAACAAAGCCTCGGCCACATTTAAGAGTATACGCACCGTTTTTATGTTCTGCACCGGAAACAACTTACAAAATGGTGCCAAGAACTCGGTATGATTATAGAAGTCTGGAAACTCTTTAGCCACCGAAACCAAGCGTTTATTACGCTTAAATAAGTACCGATGATTTATACCATTACAGTGTAGTATATTTGTGATGTTCTCGATGGCCTGCTCTACATCGCCCGGATCACGTATCACCTTATTGCCAAAGTGAAAAAAAGGCTCATAGTGATAAATGCTGCCAGGCATGGCATCTAGTATATCACCCAAAAATGAAGAGCCTGATCTCCAGGTGCTCAACACAATATTCCGTACTGGTGTGCCTCCAGTTTCAGGTGTCAAATCAGAAAGCTTTTTAGCATCGACCCCAAACCGTCCAGCAGGATATTTAAAGTCTTTCATTTCATTGGCTATTTTGGCGCGATGTTGGGCGATAACATCATTTATAATAATGGCTGTCTCATTGTACGTTGCTGTTGTCTTCTCGGGTACGCTCTGACTTACATTTGTTTCTTTAAAGACGAATACTGAACCTGCAGAGGAATAGTCAGGGGTGTTGAGATTGGCAGGGTAAGCACGTTGTTGCTGTTGTATCAGCACGACATTAATTTTTGAGACAGGTGTTGCTATGTTGACAATCCTTGGTCGTTGTTCGTTTAACTGAGAGTGGTTTCGGTGCAGAGAACTGATTGTCGTTGAAACGTGGTAAGCGGGTAGTGGTCTATTGAGAATGGTTACTATAAGCAACAAAGTGCACAAACATATAATTCCACAAGTTTTTTTATAATTTCTTTTACACAATATATTACGGCGCATTGTTTTTAAGCCACTGCGTAACTGAGCCATGTTCTCTAATAAGTAATCCTTTACGCCAACTATTGGAACTTGTTATTACTTTTTGTATGATTTTTTGCTCGTTTTGTTTTTATCTTAAAGTGCTTTGAAAATAAATATAATTCTGATATAATGTTTTTTTTTTGCATCAACACACCTTGTTTAGGTGTTATACATTTTTTAGAAATCGAAATGAAGTGGATTTAAAATCGAACAAATTTCAAAAACTAATATTAATATTTATTTTTAAACTGGGCCCTTTTCTTTAGAAATGGTACTAAAACTATTAGAATAATCCTTTTATTTTGTTGTGACGGAGTCTTAAAGAAAAATTTAAGCACTTAATAAAATACAGTACTTTACGTTTATAGACACTACCGTTTTTATTCACATTAGCGATATAGTCCAATTTTTCTTTATTTTCTGTCGCTATAAGTAAATTTAATAGAAAATTTTTACGTTATAGTCCATTTAGCGATATAAGCACATTTCCCATGATGTCATCGATCAGCGACTATCAAATGCAAAACTAAAGCAAATTATTAGCGTCATAGTGATATTAGCAACGTATACCAAGTTCGTATTGTTTTTTTATATATTCACATTCATCAGAACATACGCTACCTGGTATTATACAGTTAAGATCCACGGAAATTGGAGAGATTCTTTTAATTCTTTCGAATATGAACAATTCGTCACAATATAATTTAAATTTAGGTAACAGTCAATTCTATATAAGAATGCAAATTAAAATCAGTCCAACCATGGTAAAATAACTGCAAGATATATTCATTAGAAGATTTATTCTCAATTTTAAAACCCATATAACGTCAAACAACAGAAAAAAGGTAAAAATTAAAGCAAGCGTCAAAAATCAAATAAATTAATTTGGCATTACATGGGTGCATAACAAGGATGTTAAAGTTGGTACAATTGTACTTTTTTTTGGTACATTTTGACCTTCTAAAGTACCATGGTACTAGCGTGACTCATTTGGCACAATTTAAAAATTTGTCATAGATCCCCGTTTTTTGAATTTTTAGTATAGCAACGAAATTATTGAGTCCTTTTCATTGCATTTATGTTGTACACCAATTCGATAATGTAATGGGGGCTTAAATATGCGACTAGTATTGTGGTGTATAGTGCGCTTAGTCCCCTTTTACAATTTGGCAGGTGAAAGGCAGACAGACGAAGCTTATTGGTAAGGGGGCGACGCTATATGCGTGCCACACCTTTTTCCTCTCTCTCGCCTACTTCGTCTGTCTGCTTTTCACTTGCCACATTGTAAAAGGGGACTTATTACTTCTTCTTTTTACCACAGACGTTGAAACTTAAAGCAAAACTTCAGTACATAGGTATTGTTTTTTTTTTTTTTTTGGATATAGAAGAACAAATATATGCGAAAGAAAATTTTCATATCCTCCTTTTTTTGTGTTTTATTATTATAACTTTCGCATTTAACGTCCCATAATTCTGTAAAAATGTTAAATCCATTTATAAAACTGCTTTTTTGTTTTTTTTTTTGTGTATAATTGAATTTTGAACTTTTATGTTGTCTTAATAAATTAAAAAAAAAATGGTACCGTGAAGGTCCAAAAAGTACATTTTTTTTTGGAAGTTGGTACAAAATTTAAACCCCTATTTAACATCCCTGGTACATAAAAGGTGATTCCGTTCTCAACGTTGGAAGCCCGCGGGATCCCAATCTTACTAAAAAGAGTTTCCGTACTCAAATTTTGGTAAGGTGAGAAAGCTTTTAAGAGAAAAATATTGTTGTGCTTCTTGCACGAAGTAGCTTGAACTTTTTCTTTGGGCATATTGGGAAAGTTGTTAAAAAAATCGGCGGTGTGAAAAAAACCAATAAAAAACTACATACAGGTATTATCAAAAGAATTAAAAAATTTTTTTTTATTAAAATAAACAATAGAAAATGTTAAAAAAAAATTAATGCTAATGTGTCATGTATGCATTTATTTGAACATATTTTACATAAACGTTTTCTTTTGGGGTAGAAATTCAGTTTTTAGTGTTCCCGTACATTTATACATTTTTGTCTATTAGTGAGAGAAATGTTTGCTAACACTCATTTTGCCGAACTTTGCCCAAAAAGTATGGGATCGCACCATGAAACAAAGAAAACAAGATAGTGCATTGCGCAGGACCGTTAACTTTTTACTCTCATTTTGACGTCATTTTTACGCAACTGTAGTAAAGAGAATTAAATGTAAACAAACATTCAGATTAGCACGTAGACGTGTTTGTGTGATCATGTTTGTGCTCACTTGCTACTATGACGTACATGCGCAGAAAAAGCATGTTTTTTTAAGCTTTAGTGCACTATCTTGTTTTCTTTGTTTCATGGGATCGCACCTAATGACAACTCTTCCTAATGAACCTACCTTGTACTTCTTATATTATTATTTTTTATTATTCCTACACTAAATCCTGCAATCGTAAGATTGTCATACCGTAAGATTAATGTCATATCGTAAGATTAATCTATTGTTGCAAGTTTTTTGAGAAGCAAAATGTGCAAAAAAGTTTTTTTCTAAAAAAAAGTTTTTCGGAAATTTAAGTAGCTCACATAAATTTAGTTATAATTTGTACAAAATTAGTCTTCACTTACGTTGAGTTCATTTCAAAATACAAGAATTTAATACGTGATATAAAAAAATTAATGAATTAAATTTTTATTTATATATGTATTTTATATGTATATATTTATAAGTTCATAAAAATGTATATTTTTTATCGGGTGTGTTCTAGAATCCGAATTCACTCGAAAGTGCATTATTACCTCAGCACTCACAACCACATGTTTTTATTCGTTTTCACTTAGAGAAGCAACGGGTTGGTGAAAGTAACACGAATCGACTTTTATTCTTATATGTGATAACATTTTTAGCAAAAGCAAAAAATTTTGGTTTTTAGTTTAAAATATTCTTTTTCCAATTTAATCAAACAAATATATATTTTCATTCCAATTTTAATACAAAAAAGCTTTTTTAACTTATCCAAAAATTTTAAGTGGTTTTTATTGAACATCACTTGTTTAAAAAAGTAAAAGCTCCAGCCATTTTTATGTATAAATTTTATTTTTTAGAAATAATTTTTGCAAAATCACGAAAACAAAACATAATTTTTTTTAACAGCTGATAAAAAGTTGTTTTTCAAATACTTGACTTGAAATTTTTTTTTTTTTCGAACAAAAACTTCGAATACACAAAACATTCAGACTTGAGAAAACCAATTTATGAATTATGCGGATCCCAATACATGTCGAAACATAGAACACACCTGTATGTTATATTTTACAAATAGAAACAAAACACATGCAGAGAAAGTTATTTTCTTTGACGAATGGTAAAAAATTTTTTTTGGTCGAAAAAAGTTTTTCTTTAGAAATTAAAAGATTTTAAAAAATAAAATATAACAACACTGACTATGAGTTGAACTAAAAAAAACAAGTAAATTTAATTATAGGCTCAAAATCACTAATGTTGTAAATTTCAGGATTTATTTTATGCCACTAAAAATGTTAAGGTATAATAATGGCTCTTAATTTATACGAGTACTATTACAAAATGTGTATATTAATAAACTTTGACAGGGCAGCGCACACAATTCAACACTTTTTTTCATAATAATATTTAGTGAATATCTTTCAGAACACCCTCAATTCGGGAACGTTTTTCTAAGTTTAATAAAATTAACAACAAAATTAAACAAAGTACATAACTTAAGCATCGTTCAATAACATGGGCTTATTATGAATCTATTTTATATAAGCATAAGTAAAAACAATACAATCAAAATTTTCTACAAGCAAAATACGCCAAAAATTAAAGAAGTTGCTATTATCGTGCATAAGATTTAAGAAATTTCAAAATATTCAAAACTCTTATTATAATGGAATTAACGTTACATGAACAGAATGAAAGTTCTGTAATATAACAAACTATGTCTTTTCTAAAAAAGCTCAATTTATGCGTATTTAATTGAAAAATATTAATGTTACCGAAAATGATCAATCGTTCCCGAAATGACAAAACTGACGCGTTCCCAAAATGACTTTCCCTGCATGTATATTGATTTAATTTAAAATTTAATTGTTTAATTAATTATATTGTTTGATGTACACATAAAACAGGCTAGTTATAATAGTTTATAACTTTTGTTTTTTCAATAAAGTCAAGATTTAATACATTAAATTGTTAGCAAAACCAATTCTGCCCCTTGGTGATTTTGAGACTATAATATTTTAAAAATTTTAAGGGAAGTGAAAATTGAGATGTTGATTATTTCCTTTCTTTATTCCGATCCACGTCCCATGCTACTGTTGTCAATGTCTTGAATAGCCAACTAAAATCATAACTTCCGGTAATTACACCTTCCAAATAATAACAGAAATTGGAATTTGGTTGGGTTTTTGCTGAATTAAATTTAGAATTTTGTTGTGGTTTATATCCAAGTAAGATTAAAATGCTTTTTAAATCCACAATAATTACACTGTGCTAGTTGAAAAACAGACAAGCGGGGCACATGGCGTTTTAACCTAATTCGGGTATGCTGATTCTATTGGTGCTAACCATTTTTTTAGGTTAGCTCTTGTTTTCTAGATATAGCATTATTTCGAAAATGGAAGAGCTGCGCAACTTGTATTGTAACAAACTAAAATTCCTTTAAGCAAAGTTAAACTTTTTCTAATATGCGCATAAAACGCCAGATCCCCCGCTTGTTTAAAAAAGGTGTCAAATTATAGCACGGTGTTATTATTAATATATCTCTTTTCTCAAATATTATTTGCACTTAGCGGAAATCTATAATTAGTTTGTTAATTAAATAAATTTTCCCCGCAAAAAATAACATTCTAAATTACCTGTTTATGTATTAACCCATATATTCATAAAAAATATTTAATGTTTATAGCAGGTTTATGAAAAGAAATTTTCTATAAAAATTATAACCAAAAATTTTTTTTATGAATATGGGGGTAAATCTTCAGTTTTTCCGCCACATTAAAATGAGGAAATTTCTAATTAAAATTGTGAAAATATTTAATTCAAGATTATAATTTTTTAAAAAAAAAGTGTGTTTGTATTTGTTGGATGGGTAAATAAGTTTAGAAATGCAATAAATAAATTTTGAAATGCAATAAATACCTAATAAGCTGTTTAAACACAAAAAAAAAAAAAAAAATTTAATTGCAGGTCCTCACAGTATCGCCGATATCTAATTTTTTTATTATCGATTTCGTATCGGCAAGAAAACGTATCGTTACTTTTCTAATTCAAACTTTTTTATATCTAAATTTTTAATTTGAAAGGTGTTTTTCGTAAAATTATTTGTGTGAATAAGCACCGATATATCGACAATATTTTGAGTTTACATAAATTTTGTAAAAGAAGTCATTTAAGAAAAATTTTTTTTTTTAATTTGGCTGTTAATCGGTCACTAAATTAGTGTTATTAATACAACAGGTGAAAGATATTTTAAAGAACGCAGTAAAAAAATTAAAACTTATAAATTATAACCCCTAAACCAGGTATGTTGACGCTATAAAAAACATATATGTACATATATAACTTAAGTTAAAGGGAACCGTTATGTGATATATGTATGTAAATTTGGGTTTGAACCTAGTGGGTATTCTTAATTTAAGCCGTAAATGGTTCGTTAATTCTTAAATATTCCGTTCACTACTACACTGAATTCTGCGTTATTTCTCTTGTAAACACAACCGGCCACTTTGCGTGTAAATGTCAAACTAACAAAATGAATAATTGAAAGAAAAGAAGAAAAAGAAAATACAAAAACCAATTTCCAAACGTATGAGCTAAAGTATAATAATCTAAGGTCTGGAACAGAATAAAGTAGTTGTAGATAGTAGTTTCGAACTTTGCGCTTCAACTTCAACTGCAACGACTACTACAACTATGTACGTATTCTGTTGACACTACTTTCAAACTGTTGTTCTTAAATTTTCACAGCTTGCAGCGCTACTCATAACGTTGTACTACAGCGACTATTCTGTGCCCCACTTAATACGTATTACGTACGCTCGAAGCTACAACAAATGTAAAATAAGGCCAAGTAAGAAAGTATAGTGATACCCTACACCACAGTATATAAGAACAATTTTTGCAAGTGAAACCTATTTGGGACCCATGGGCGGTCATGGACCTACCAGAACAAAATTATGTAATTGATTTAAAGATTCATAAAAAAGTTCTTTGTGACGAATATTTTTTAGATGTCATCATCTATATGAAATCTGTTTGCCTCCAAATGATTTTAGGAAATGGTTTATAGGGGACATATGGTTCATTTTGAACTCACCAGCACAACATTTTGTATTTTTATGTAAATACTAATATTTATAAGGAAGTTATGGCATTAAAAGCTCTTTTCGGGATTAGTATTTGCATGGGAGCTGTGGCCAAATATGAACCGATTACCAGCCTGACGGACATCAATAGATCGACTCAGAAATTTTTCAGTTCTCCTTCTCTTCTTCTTTCGGTTGTTTTAATGCATAAACACTATATTTATGCAGCCGGGTTTTTGATTGTTTTTTTATACGCAGTGCACCTGAATGGCTATTTTATTGTTTACTAATTTAACCTGTTGCTCTTAGCTACCCCCATGAAAATAAAATTAGTAAATTTTTTTTTAAATTAATTAATTTTTTTTTTATCCTATGCGTTAAGAAAATATTTTTTCATTAAAACAAAGAAGGGATGTTCATTTTAAATAGGTCTTTGCTGCCAACAGCTTTTTGTTTCACGTACTTTTTATATGCGCATTTCCATTGTGACGTGACGTGATATTTGTACGAGAAAATGTAAAAAATTAAATGAAGAAGTCAAATTTGTAAAAAGTTTTATTTATATTAACAAAGTTATAACGCAGCACTATATTCACAAAATTTACAACAATCATTTGATTTGAAGATATAAGCAAAAATATGTGCCGGCGTGACGTTACAAAAAGCAGAAGTGGATTTTGACTTGCATTACAAAACTGCATAAGTCTGCGAATTGAGCAAGACTTTTTGTATAAAACCTTTTTTAATAAGCTTTGGACTTAAAAAGATTTATTTTCCAAGCTATAAAATTTAAAAATCTTTGCTCGTTTTAGGTACATATGGGAATTTCCAGAGAAAAAGTATACTTTTTGTAATGTAATGTCAGAAAGCAAATAAGCTTGTATTTTAGGACCATGTTGTTCAAAAGTTATCCCTTTTGTAGTTGTGCTTTACACAACATTAAAAAAGTAAATTATACATATACAATTTTTGAAAAACGATTTAAATTTTTTCTGACGTTACATTACAAAAAGGAGACTTTTCGCTGGAACTTCCCATATGTATGTATGTGTTTAGTTGTTTGTTTCTTCTCATATCAATCTTTTAACAGAATTAACCGAAAAAATTAGAAGAGTTGAAAATTTAAAAAAATTAAAACAGGACTCTCATGACATAATGGAAGATTTTATTCGTTTAGAGAAATCCAGGAAAAGGACTGAGCAATAAAATATTCTGTATTATGGATTGCGTCCGATTTCTCCAACATCAACGATAAGTGGAAGAATTTTTTCCAAGTCAAGATTTATCAAAACTAAACATTTTTCTAAAAGATTATTTTTAAAGTGTCCTTTAAATATTGAAATAACTAATAACATTATCAAACAGTTTATTTTTTAATTACTACATAATATTTATGTATTAATTAAAAAATATGTATGTATTACATATGTATTTATGAATTAGTTTTTTGTTATGTTATTGCTTTTTTTAAAAATAAACTCCAAATAATAAATAATTTATGCATTTTTATACCCTTCACCAAAGGTAAAAGGGTATATATAACTTTGTCATTCCGTTTGTAATTTTTACAATATTGATCTAAGACCATATAAAGTATATACATTCTGGCTTCTTATGAGAAGGGAAGTTCAAATCCGGTTGCCCATCTGCCCGTCTATCCGACCGTTGAAATGGGTTTTCCGAAGATCCCAGGTATGATGAAGGCTAGGTTGTTATACATTTATGTCACATATAGTCAGGACGATCGGTCCATAAATAGCTGATATATGAGCAAAAAACCACGACTACCTCTAATTGTTCCCATAAATCCCATGTTGTTGTTTTTTAAATTCTTTTTTTCTGTATATCTGGAAAATTTGGTACAAACATCTTGGTTGCCAATACACCAACTCTCTAAAAATATGGGCGGGATTGGAGAAGTGGGTGTGGCACTTCCCATACAAAGACGTTATACATATCTGGAGAACGAAACGAGGTAAAGTTCCCAAATTAGGTACAAACATATCGGTTATCAATACACAGCATCCCACAAAATATAGGCGGGATTGGAAAAGTGGGCGTGGTACCTCCCGTATAAAGACATTATTGAAAATACTCAACATTTTTAATTTTAGGGCTCTAGTATGACATATGAACACGTTTTATATATTAATTTTGTTATTTGGTTAATTTTGTTATTGACCGGTTAACCGATTAATAAAGTTTTTTTTTATAAATTAAGTAATTTCAATAAATAAAATATAATTTATTTATTATTTGGAGTTTATTAGTAAAAAAAAAAATAACATGACAGACATAACAATTATTGCACTAACACGAACAAACAAAAAATAAAATAATTCATTAACATGTAATGCATATTTTTTAATTAATGTATTTTTTGTTTTGATTAAAAAATAATCTGTAATATCATTTTATTAGTTATTTCAATAGTTTAAGAAGATCTTATAAAATAATCTTTTAGACAAATAATTTGAATTAGCATGTAAGCAATTCCTTTTTTTTTTTAGTTTTGATAAAATTTGACTTGGAAAATTCTTTCATTTATCGTCGATGTTGGAGAAATCAAAAGCAGCCCATAATACAGAATATCTAATTTCTCGGGTAGTAATTTATCGGTTAACCGAATGAATACCCTACTAGGTACACATTAATTTCTTAATATTTAACCGAACTAATAAACATTTTGAAAATAAGACCTCCAGGATGCACATATATTTACCAGGGGAATGACGAATATCTACAAAACTCTCTTAAATTACAATTAACGTTCAAAAAAATTGGCATGAACCGGAAGTTTATATTAAAAATAAACTTAAAAAAATTTCACAATATGAAAGATATAAACTTTTTCTAAAAAACAACACCAAAGGACTGACTTAGGCCCTAATTACGTAAAACGCAACGCCAAAGAATTACATTGAAAGCACAAACAATATCATAAATATTTTGGAATTTTGTTGTTGCTTTCTACAAAAATTCATGTACCGTTTTAAAAACTTCAACGCCTCAAGCTATGCAGCGTTTGAAATTTTAAAACGCAATGTGAATTTCTGTAGAAAGCAACAACCAAATTACAAAATATTTATGACATTGGTTGTGCTTTCAATGTAATTCTTTGGCGTTGCGTTGCGTTTTACATGATTAGGGCCTTAATTGTATTAATATTGTTGGCGAATATTCTGTCACATGCATACGCAGTAGATTATTTGAATTATTGCAAACCAACAATCCTTTGTAAATTACATATGCCAAGGTTTAGATCAAGGTTATAAAGGAGTCGCTGGTATTTTCTATGACTTTTCAAAAGCTTTTGATCTTGTAGATCATGAGATCATGCTTGAAAAACTCCAATACTATGATATTCGAAATACAGAACTTAATTTGTTTAAAAGTTATTTGACAAACCGCAAACAATATGTTGAATTAAATAATAGTCGAAGCTGTATTGCGGATATTCAACATGGTGTTCCACAAGGCAGCGTTTTGGGCCCACTGTTTACTATTTATATAAATGATATTGTGAATCTCGAGCTTAATGGAAAAATTTACTTGTACGCAGATGATATTTCTATTTTTTATCCCTATAAACATGAGACAGCGTTAAGAGCCTACATGCAGAAAGATGCAGATAATTTTTGAATACGCTAGGATAAATAAGCTAGTCATTAATGCAACAAAGACTAAAGTTATACGGTTTAAGCCACATTTAGATACTAATGATGACTTTGGTGTTATTGTGAATGGAGAAGAGGTTTTGGAGTGTAACTCTGTAAAATATTTAGGTGTAATATTGCAAAGCAACCTAAAATGGAACCTACATATTGAAAATATTAAATCAAAAATATATCCAGTAATAGGAATTTTATATAAATTTAGACATTGATTCAAAGTCACTTGAATTATTTAATAACTACATATGGCTACAAAAATAGTACAGAATTGCAGTCTCTCCAAAGAGTACAAAACAAGGCGCTAAAAACCGTATACAACCTGCCATTAACCTACCCTACGATCACATTGTATAAAGAAGTTTGTAAAAGTATCTTACCCGTAAAAGGAACCTATAAACTACAATTGCTAGTGTTTGTTTTTAAATCTCTCATCAATATTGGTCATAATACGAAAACCTTCTCAAGGAATCAAACAACTCTGAATACCAGAAACAGTTCCAATTTAAGAACAACAAGATGCAGACTTGAAACCACAAAGCAGAGGATTGAATATATTGGATGTTTTGAGTACAATAGTTTGCCTCAATATTTAAAAAATATAAATACTATATCTGCTTTCAAGAATGTTAAAAAATTCTTATTAAACAATTTAGAGATGCTTCTAAGATAATTTTTCACTTTATATTTTTTATATAACATTGTAAATAATGTAAATTTGTATATATTTAAATATTATAAACAAATATTTTTAATTTTATTTTAATACAAGTTTAAAAATTTTGTATAAGCAAATGCCAACTCGCCTCAACAATGTCATAATGACGCTGAGGCACTTAAATTGTAACATGGAAACTTGTAAATAAAATACTTTTTTTTTTCAAAAAAAAAAAAAAAAAAAATTTAACAGCCTGGCCCACAATGTCGACAAGAACATTTCTTTCTTATATTTATATTGAAAACAAAAACAAATTTAAATTTTTTATTATTGTTTTCAATATAAAAATGCGAAAGAAATGTTCTTGTCGATATTGTGGGCCTGACAGTAAATTTAAACAAATATAAGATTTTACAGGAGAATGACGTACTCGTATATTTTCAGGGACAAAAGATAATCATCCACAAAATTATATTTATTTATTTCTATCGATATTTCGCTAACCTTTGGTTAGCATCGTAAAGAAATTAAATTTACAAAACTTTATATGAATAACAAAACACAATTCCAAAATTATCAACATTTTTTAATCATAAATTAAATTCAAAAACCTATTTGTAATAAAAAAATTTCAAAAACCATAACAAAAAAAAAAAAAAAAAAAAATAATATATAACTAAAGTATAACAATTCATATAAACTGAAAAAATTTCCAATCTATAAGCCTAAATCAAAAACTTTATTTACTTCCTATAACATATAACCTATAACAAATAAATAAATATAATATTTTATAAATAAAAAGACCTCAAGCTTAAACAATAAAAAATATGTACTGGAATTACAAAATAAGATTTTAAGGTTAACACTTAAACAAAAACACAAAATACTGAAGTTTTTTCAAAGAGATTTGGAGATAGTGATTAGAAATTTACAAAGATGTTTAACGGAAGAGGAAATAAGACAATTTCTAAAATTTGAAGAGAGAGTTGAGGCTTCTTTAAAAAAAAAGGTAAGGGGAATTCATAGGAAAAAATATGATAAACTGTGGGAATTAAAAAATGAAGAATTAGGAATTAGAATAAATAATAAATTTTTTGTAAATAAAACTCGTGAGGATATTCTAAGGGATGTTAAGTGGATGCTCTCATTAGGACCAAAATAAAATTTTACCAGTTAGGAGGGAAAATTTCCCTAAGCTAAAGTAGATAACGGAGGGAGAGGATTAAGTTCAAACTATAGAGGGGAAGGAAGATCAAGCAATAGCTAGAAATAAGTTATCAACTATTTTGGACAATCATTTAAACAAATATATTAGTCTTAAAGGCAGATAAGGGTAACACAACCGTAGCTATATATAAAAGAGATTAGGACATAAGAATTAATAGTATCATAGAAGATCATACAAAATATAAGGTAATCAATAGGGATCCTACGAATAAGTTAGAAAAGACTAATAACGAAATTATAAAAGAACATTTTATATGACTTGTTATACTTTAGTTATATTTTATTTTTTTGTAGTTTTTGAAATTTTTTTTTATGACAAATAGGTTTTTGGATTTAATTTATGACAAAAAATTTTTCATAATTTTGTAATTGTTTTTTTATTATTCATATGAAATTTTGTAAATTTAATTTGATTACGATGCTATCGATAGAAATAAATAAATATAATATTTTATAAATAAAAAGACCTCAAGCTTAAACAATAAAAAATAATTATAAAAAAAAGGTCAAATAAGACTAAATAACATTTATTTTTTTACTTTGCACTATTTTTATTAAATAATTATATACAACTAGCTGATCACCCCTGCTTCGATTGGAAGCAATTTAGTTATTAGAAATAAAAAAGGAGTCAATGTGTTTAGTTCTTTGAGTTTCTCCTAAAAATTTTTCATACTTAGATAAATATTAACGGCCTAAGTTATATAAATTAAAACAGGCTAATAAAGGGTTGTTTCATACAAAATCCGTTTCATAAACCTTTTATTAACCCTTTTTATTTTTTATAACTTAGGCCGTAAATACTTAACGTTTCCCCTTAATTAGCTTATGCTTAGAAAAAAACGATAAGTGAATAGTAGGCAATACATTAAGAACTTTAATTTTCCGAGTTTAACCAACCATCTCCTGAAAATTTCGAATCGAACCCGGTTGATTAGTTAAGAAGATATAGGGAAGGGGAGCTTTTACTCCACTTGCCCTATATCACGCCCTTAACAATAAAAAGTATAGGCTATAGTTCTTTGCAGATGTTATACTATTTGCCTTCCAAATTTCAAGAAAATCAGTTGATAAGTTAAGAAGATATAAGAAAGGAGAGCTTTTACCCGTTTTGCCCTATAATACCCCCTCTAGCGATATGAAAAATACCTTACAACCTATTCTCATACCTAACAAATACACATACAAATAAGAATCGGTCAAGCCGTTTCGGCCATGTTCTGAAATCGATTCCGATTCCAATTTTAAGAAATCTTGTTTTCAAAGTCCTTAAAAATAATCGCTTTTATACATTTCATACTACTACTTTAAATTCAGAAAAAAGTACGCTCATTTAAAAAAAAAAATATTGAAAATCTTCAGCGATTTCACCTTCAATTGATTTTGACTTCCAGAACATGACCGTTTCTAATATAAAAATCACATTTGGCGACCGTTTTAAAACAAAAATCTTAAGAAAAGTAAATATGGCGAATTTCGAGTGATTTTCGGAGTACATGTAATTTGTGTTATGCCACAAGCGCAATGAAACCAAGCAAATACAAATATTAAAAAATAAAAACGTGATTTAAAAATTTATCAAGAACAATAAAAAAATATTCATACGCTTTACTATTTTAAGAAAAAAAAAGGTAACCAAAATGAAAAAAAATTTCACATCTCCACATTGAAAAAAATATGACCAATTTTGGTTAGAAATAACCAAAAACGGCAGCTCTGTTGAACACGTATACTGCGTTTAAATGCAATTTCTTTAAAGGAAATTCAACGAACGTTATTTTTCCAATATTATATCTGATAACCAGGACTTGGATTTTCATGCACTACAAAATCAAAAATATGCGCTTATAACATGCGCTATAAAATGGAAAATATGCATTTAAAATAAGAACAATATGCACTAAAAAAATATGAAAAACATATAAAGTTATTTGTTTAAATTATTTTTATTAATAACAAAAATAATAATTCAGGTAACTACGTAAACATACATATGTATATGTATATTAAAATGTATACACAAAAGTAAGATAAAATAAACCAAAAACAAACTTCAATCACTTGTTAATTTTTTTTTAAAAAAAGGTAATTAGATTTAATTTAAATTTATATTAGTATGAACAAGTAAAAGTTTCTTCAAAGTTCCAAAAACATAACTCTGTCTATTCGGACGCAAAAAGTTTTTATACATTGAAAATGTACGCTCAAAACGTCAACGGAAGTCAAGGGAGCATATTTGAAGGATGCCAGTTTCATGGGAAAATATTAATTTTTAATTTTATTTACATAATTAAAATCAAATAAGCTTACAATTTTTTTTCTTTCGTGGAATCCTATATTTTTTTTGCAATACAGATTTAAGTTATGTTTAATTTTGTCAGATATTTCTATATATAAAGTAATTATTTGATTTAAATTTCTTTTAAAATATTTAAAATACATCACAAAAATAAAAAATGCAAATTATATGCACTTAAAACAAAATATTCAAATATATGCATTTATAACAAAATATGCAAAAACAAATCGATGCCATTTTCCTACAAATCCTTTGGTATGGAAAAATAACTGATCGAAATTGATTTTGGATTACCGACTGCAAATATGCATTTGCATGAAAATCCAAGCCCTGCTGATAACTCATCTGATTCTTAAGCTGTTATACATACGATGTTATATGTTGCTGCTTTAGAAAGCAAAATAATAAATACAAATATTGTTTTAAAAAAAAAATAAAAATAATTGAAACAAAAAATTGTGTAAATTTTTTTTTCATATTTATTTAGGTAAAAACATAAACTAAACATAAAACAAATTCGTTTAATAATTCTATAGCTAAAAGTTTACAATTAAGAAAAGACTTTCATTTAAAAAATTGCCAGGCAATTGAAAATTAAATCAACATCCTATGTTTAAGAATATTAATAAACTTATAAAAGTCTTTTTTTTAATAATTAGTTATTAATAATACCTAATTTAATCTAATTGTATGTACAATAGACCGACTCAAGTTGTATGGAGCCGAAAAAAGTGTTTTAGTTACCCCTTTGAAAATAAAGGCTGATATGTTTTATGATGATTCCCAAAATATTTTGGTTCTTGCGTTGACCATCCGTGAGCTGGACCATTTTTAAAAAAGGTCTTTTTCTCTGTTTTTCGAATTTTTTTGTACTTTGCTCCAAGACGACATAAATAAAATTTATTATCATCGAAAAGGGTTTTTGAAGCAGCATCCAATGGTATATAAAACTTTACCACTTGCGACCTACTTATTGAGATATTTAACTAAATACATATTTTCGTTTCGGGTTTTCATACAAATTATACGTATGTATGTGGAAGTAATGTTCTGCTTTCCAAATTGAATCTGTTTTAAAATAATTTTAATTTATTTTTTTTTTTTTGTAATTTTTCACATAAACCGCGAAAATCGCGATATATTTTATCTTTTTTTCAAATATAGGCAATATGGGTATAAAATTTTTTTCATTTTAAAATTTATCAAAATGTGAAAAATACAATAGCGGAATTCACCCTTGATAGTAAAGTCCCTTGAAGACCTTGTTAATCTTATAATTTTAGTAAAAATACTAACATTTACAACACTGCAACAACAAAATGTATTAGACTAAAATATACTACGCTGTGGTTGAAAAATCCCACAAAAATCAGTAGTAAACAAAGTGTGTGAATTTACCAGAACAAAACAGTTGAAGAAACTTTATCTGTCTCTTTCTCTCACTCAGCAAATTCATTAATTTACAATGCATACGAAAAAACCACTCAAGCTTTGAAGTATAAAATCGTATTAAATATAACAGGGTTGTACACTTAATACAAAGGGTGAATACCGCTAATAAAAAAAATATAAAATAAATAAAAAAATACGTAGAATTTGTATGAAAACCCGAAACGAAAATATGTATTTAGTTAAATATCTTAATAAGTAGGTTGCAAGTGGTAAAGTTTTATATACCATTGGATGCTGCTTCAAAAACCCTTTTCGATGATAACAAATGTTATTTATGTCGTCTTGGAGCAAAGTACAAAAAAATTCGAAAAACTGAAAAAAGACCTTTTTAAGAATGGTCCAGCTCACGGATGGTCAACGCTAGAACCAAAATATTATGGGAATCATTATAAAATATATCAACCTTTATTTTCATAGGGGTAACAAACAAAATCACTTTTTTTTGAGTCGCTCTAATGTATAACCTTATAATTTATAAATTAATAAGCCTAATAACTTAATTGTTTATGCTTAATAAAACACTGTGATACAGTGAATAAAACACTTGACAAGTGACTTAAAGTAAACAAGTGACTTAAATAAGTGACTTAAAGTAAAAGCTGCGGTTCACAACTTTGGGAGCTTATCAAATAGTTTAGCAGTCATTAAAATTACAGCTAAAAAAGTGTTGAATTAGAACCGGATTATATCTGAACTAGAACTAACCTAGAACCGAACTAGAAGTTAATTTAAAATTGTACTAGAACTGATCTTCAACTGAACAAGAACCGAAATGTCAGATAAATATTGCCATTTCCCCAGTTTTTAGGTAAAAATTTCCATATTATAAACAAATGCTAGTAAAATACATATTCAGACATGACTTCTTTCAATTTACCTTAAGTCACTTTTTAAGTGCGTAAAATTATTTGTTTTGTAGCCTAGTGTAATTAATACATTTAATGCGGGTTTTTTTTATAAGATTTAATAATATCATATCATTGCACGTTCTATTTTAATTATTATATTAATTTAACAAATCTTATAATTAAAAAAAATATTTCTTATTACATAAAAAATATTTTTTCTTTAAATTTAAAAATTTATTTTTTTGCGTTACCTTAAATGCTATAAAATACTTGAAGCATTGTGTAACTTGTTTTTTTTTTGCATTAGTTAACGTTTTAAAAATTTGTTTTAACTAAATTCACTGTATGGTTTTTTTTATTTTAAAGTGTAAATAACATGAGATGTCTTAAGGGAGATTTCTGATTTCCTTTTAATTTAAGAACTTACTATATCACAACTTAAAAAAATATGTGTTCTAATTTATCTTAAGTAAAATTAATTTTTTTAATGTTTTAACTAGAGTAATAATTGAATTAAAAAATGTTGATTTAAAAACTCTTTGACCTAAAAAAAACTATAAACGATTTTTAAATGATTAGAAGTGGTACTCTAAATTCTCTATATATACATATGTATGTATATTATTTTTTATTTATTTTGTTGTTGTTGTTGATAATGGTTATTGTTGCTGTTGTTGATGATTATTTTTGCGGCTGTGGCTGCTGTTGCTGGTGCTAATGTTGCAGTTTTGGCTGCTGAGTGTTTTCATAAGAGTCTCACGTAAATGGAGGCGGCATAACAATAGGATCGAAATTACGAGCATAATCGGTAAAATTATCAATCTGACGATAGCCCCATAATTCCATAGCGTTTGTGCAATATTGTTGTATGTATTTGATCTAGAAATAAAGGATTAAAGCAAATTTAATTATTTAAATTAGAACAAAACTGGAATCTGAACTAGATGTTTAATGATCATAAATTTTAACTAGAACTGCATTTGAAACTAATTGGAACTAAATTTAAACTTAACTAAGCTAAAACTCAACTAGAAATTAATAAAAACTTATGCCCCATTACGGTTTATAGCTCAACTATAGTTCAGTGTAAATTTTGCAGTTTTTTTTTTTTTTTTTGTTATCAACCCGGTGTAAATGCGTTTACAAAAATCAGGAAACATTTCCAACTCATCACTAGCAGTTATTAAGTTTAGTTGTTTAAGTTCAACTTAACTGAGCTGAGTTGCAAGCCGTAATAGGGGCATTAATTAGAACTGGACTAGAGCGGAACTGGAATGAACTGGAAATGAACTGGACTTGAACTAGACCTGAACTAATACTGAAATAGTACTGAATTAGAACTGAACTAAAACTGTACTAGTACTAAACTAGAACTTAACTAAAACAGATCTAGAACTGAGCTAGAACGAAACTAGAACTTAACTAGAAATTAACTAAAACTAAAAATGAACTAAATTAGAACTGAACTAGACATGATATTTAACTGAATTTTAATGTAACCAACACTGGACTTATTAAGAAGTCAAGTGGCACTTTAACTACACTGGGTTTGAACACAAATACATCTGATCTAAAACTAAATCAGTATAACCTAGTCTCGCATTATACAGTATTTATTTATTTTTATTACATCTTCTGGTTTTAAATCGTGTTTCCAATGAAATGGTGCCGATTTCGAATCACGATATGTTGAACTAACACCACCAATATTCACTTTCGTGTGAGTATCCAAAAAATCTTCTACCATTGGATCAAAAGGTAAACCGAAAAATTGTAACAATTCTTGGGCCATATCATATGGATCCAGGGATAAATCTTCATATCTTAAAGTTCTAGAATAAAAAGAGAGATAAATATTAAGAAAATTTATTTTAATAATTTAGTTTAGTAATTAAGTACATTACCTAAATTTCGCTGGATATTTCTTTAATAAAACCTCTGCAGATTTATAATCGTCCACTAAGTCTTCGCATAAAAATTTTGGATCCTCACAGTCCGGATTACCGCCACACCAAGTGCGATGGCGTCTGGATTGCATGGTACCACGAGGATCACGCACCAATAAAATGATATGAACATTAAGGCTGTAATTAAAAGAATAAAGCACATATGAATATAGAAAACTGAGCCGTTATACAAATTTTATCTTTCATTTTTATAATCGAAATTTAGAAAACAATATTTTCGAAATCAATCGACCAACAGGCGTATTCATAACAACAAGTTAGCCACAGTTTGTACACTACGTACAACGAGCTGCTAACTAGAATGCCGATTAAGCTTAGCAGCTTTTTATCACAAAGTAAATTCATAACTGCTTTTAATAAATCAACTCTGAATTTCAATGATGCCACATTATATTGCTCAAAAATACAACACGTTTTGCATTAATCATCGTTGGTTTTGTAATTTATGGGTCAATTACGGATGACAACTGAACTGAAGTTGAGTTGCTAACGGCGAAATTAGGCAATCCCTCTCATGTTAAAATATACAAAATTTTTATTTTATATTTTAACAGTTGTCATCCGTAATCGAACCATAAATTTTTTTTTTGTTGTCCCTCCGAATATAAAAATTTCAAAAATAGATATTGGGAATTATTTCTTTTCATAAGCAACTTTATTATAAAATACATAACTGAAATTTAACTCGTAGAATAAATTCGAAAAATGAAAATGTTAATTTCAAAAATATTTGAAATCAAAAAAAAAATAAAAAAAAACAGCTAATTAAAAAAAAGTGATTACAAAAAACAAACAGAATTATTTCACATTAAACGGCTGTTTTTCACAAGTTGGCAAGCGTTTGGCAGCTCGTTAACAAGAGTTTAGTAAATCTTTAGCCAGAGTTTGGTAAATGTATTGTGAATAAACTTTGTACTAAATTGACATTTTCGAGACATCTGTTTATTTTTTATTTATTTGTGTAATACTGAATGTCATTTTTGTTTACATTTTTGTGTATATAGTTAAAATTTAAAATTCAATAAAAATTTAAATACTTGAAAAAAAAAACTTATTACATTTTATAAAACAACACATAATTTTGACATTCACTCTAACTTTTTACAAGAACAAAATACATAGTATTAAAAAATACTCTATCTCATGATGCGGTCACCTGTATGAATTCACCTGTATGAATTGTGGGTTAGTTGTACCTGTTGTAGTACCAGATTATTGTTGACTTCATAAAGGCAGTATTGCAATGCAACGCTAAAAGGAATTGCTTCATAAACTCCAAAACTTTTCTGTAGACAAGGCCTTCAGGGCAATATTGCATGGTAACGGTATTTACTGCAAAATGGTTGCGAAATTTGTGCATTGTTTTTATTTGTAAAGCCTTGTCAACGCATTTGTTTTTAGTGATGCTTTGAAATACTGCGTTTATGAAATCAGCCTACTACCTGTAATGAATTCGCCTTGCTTCGTCATTTAGTTTGTGTTTGATAAGCATTGATAGCAGCACAAATGTATTCATTGTATATGGATAGCAGACTACCGCATGATTTTAGAAGAATATTAAAAAGTTGAAGCCTCTTCATCCGAAACATTTAAAAAAATCATGGTATTGGCTGCACGGAGATTGAAAGTGCGGAGATTGTGGTCGGCTCAGCGCTTCAATTTTGACTGAACACTTGTGTATGAGAAAGCTTTCCGGTTTATCATACCCATACCGCGTTTACTCAAATCGACCACAAACGCAATCGTTTAAAAACTACGCAGGAGGGATTGACACTGTTTGACCGTAACACGGATAAGTTTTTGCGCTGTTTCATAGCCATAGACGTAACGTGGGTGCACCACAACACACAGGAGACCAAAGAGCAGTTAAAATATTGGGTTTCTTGGGGTGAATCGTCGCCAAAGAAGGCCGAGGTGGGTTTGCCAGCCAATAAAGACATGGTCACCAGTTTTTTTTTTTCGGATGCACGCGGTATAATCCATATTGACTATAGCCTTAAAATGGCAAAACAATTAATGGCGAATAGTATGCCAAATTATTGGGTCAATTAAATGGATTTAAAAGAAAATGGCCCAATTAGGCCAAGAAACATTTTCTTTTGCTCTAGGACACATGTGCAGTTTTCATGGCAAAAATTAGGATACGAATTGATCCCTCGTTTAACACATTTTCCGGATTAAGGCCCTAGTGACCAAAAAAAAAAAAAAAAAAAAAAATGGCTCGGTGAAAAGCGATTGTGCTCAAAAAATGAAATTATCTTACAAACAAACACCATTTTGATAACATCGGCAAACCTTATTTTCTGAATAGGATAAAAAAAAATTAGAGAAATATTTTGAACAAAGTGTATAGAACTCAAAGGAGACTATGTTACAAAATAAAATTATTTTTTTTTTTTCAAAAACCCGTGTTTCATTAAAAGAAAAAGTCGCAGACTTACAATATAAACAATCGAAGCAAAATTATTATTGCTTTTTATGTAGAAGTAAAACTTGCTAAATGTAATCTGGTATTTAAGTTTCATTTATTTTTGCGGTCACATTTAAATAATTGTTATACATAAATTTAAAGTATTTTTTTTTATTTACATATTTTTGAAATGCTATGGAAAGATATGTGTGAGGAAATACACACATACATATGTAAAGTGAAATACTTAATTCGAAATTGATATCAAGAGCGTACAAAAACAAAAAATTGCATTCAAATGAGCACTTTCATGCGCAAAATTTACTAAATAGAAAAATGATTATTATAGTTAATAAATATCCAATTTTTTTTTTGCTTATGTTTTTAATTCCTTTTTTGTTTTCCACATTCCATTTTTTTTATTTTTTGCATTGAGAACCAAACAAACTTAATTAAAATAATTTTAAAAGACAACAGTAAAAATGTTTTTTTGTTTGTGTTTTTAAGAATCGATTGTTGTTTTCAGTTTTCATTAAGATAAACATGTCTTGAACGTTATTAAACTACAAAAGATATAAATTAAACCTTTGAATGATAGAAAAGGAGAATGTCTGAATTTTGGATTATCATAAAGGGAACATCCTATCAGGAACGAAAACAAAAATTGAAAACAAATACATAATCATTAACGGACAATTTCACCAAGTTCAGTTATAATTAGGGATGCCAATTGGGACAGGTTCTTGCAAAACCCGCGACATCAAAAAATCCAAACCCGGATTTTACGGTATCCCTAGATTTTTACGGGATATCGGGATTCATATTTTTTTAAATTAAATGAAATAGATATTTATTAAAAAAAAAACGTCTTTAAGATGTTAACCAAAAGTTTTATAATTCATTTCAAATTAAAAAGTTTAATAAAATTCACTTGTATATTTTATACATGAACGAATGTATTTATATTCATAAATAATATTAAGAACACAGAAACAATTAAAAATTGATTTTAATGACCAAATTCGTAAAATCAAGCAAGCACCTATCACCAAAATGATTGTATTATTAATTAATAACAATTGTAAAAATTTAAAATTGCGATTTTTTACTTAATTAATGACAAATTTAGCTCAAAATATGATCAAAACCCTGTGCGATTTCAAACAATGTGATAATTGATTCAATAAAAAAATATACAACCCAATTATGAATAAAAATTCTCCGGGAGTTGTTTTCCCTTTTTCCATTGGGCTGCTTCAGCCCAATTATGAATAAAAATTCCCCGGGAGTTTTTTACCTTTTCCCAATTTTACAATTGAATTTAAATAGGACAAATGGGAGAAGGGAAAAAACTCGCGGGGAATTTTTATTCATAATTGGGCTGAATAGAATTTAAATAGGAAAAATGAGAGAAGGGAAAATTTTTATTTATATTTGGGCTGATAATTAACATAAAATCTATTGCCCCGATTACAGTTTACAACTCAACTCTAGTTCAGTTGAATTTGTGCAGTTTTTGTATTATGGTTTTCAACTCTGTTATATTGCGGTTATATTCCGGTGCAAATTTGAACTTTTTAGCTTCAGGCGTTAAGGCTGTGCGATAGATGGAGAAAAATATCTTGGAAAAAGTAACAAAATTAGGTACGATTTTTACCCATTAAACGTTCGAATTCCGAAAAAGTACAAATTTTGCCCTTGGCATTTTTTAGATAAGATAAGAATTTTATATAATTTTTATTTCTATGTGCATTGATTTAAACAATAGATGGGGGGGGGGAAAGTGCCAAAATACAGGTTTCACCCTTTTACTCCCTAAAAGAGTAAACGGGTGAAACAAATAGTCCCAGCTACCTGTTCTCTTTTTTTATTTAATGAACAATAATAAGTATTAAGTTAAAAAAGTACCATTTCAATAAAAAAAAAATTAAAAATATACAAAAAAATCCCTCTTACCGATTCTCATTCACTCAGAAACTTGTATGTTGTATTTTATGTTTCTAGGTCCAATATTAACGAAAATTGACAAAGTACCAGGTAAAGAAATACTAAAATGCCCCTCTTACTGATTCTCATTCACTCAGGGCACCGCATGTTTAATTTTATGTTTTTAGGTCCAATACTTACGAAGATTAAAAAGTACGTGTTGAAAAACAAAAAAGTTCCTTGTCTTTGATTCGCTTCCGCTCAGGAAATTTTATGTTTCTAGGTTCAATATAAACGAATATAAAAAAGTACCAGCTAAAATCCCTCTTACAGATTCTCATTCTCTCAGGACCATGGATGTTTAATTTGATATTTGCACGTCCAATACTAACGGAAGTTCGAAAAGTACCAGTTAATGAACTAAAAAGCACCAAAAAGGTCTGTTATAGATTCTCATGCACTAAGTACATTGCATATTTAGTTAATGTACCAGTTAAAAAACGAAAAAGTACCAAAAAATCCGTCTTATAGATTCTTGTCCACTCAGGACATTTAATGTTGAATTTTATGATTCTAGGTCTAATACTAACGGAAATTCAAATAGTTCCAGTTAAAGACCAAAAAGTGCCTCTACAGATTCTCATTTTCTCAGGACCTTGAACGTTCAATATTATGTTTCTAGGGCCAATACTAACGGAAATTCAAAAAGTACCAGTTAAAAAACAAAAAAGTACCACGAATTTCCCTCTAATAGATTCTTGTCCACTCAGGACATTTAATGTTGAATTTTATGCGTCTAGGTCCAATACTAAAGGAAATTCAAATAGTACCAGTTAAAGAACAAAAAAGTACCAAAAAGCCGTTTTACAGATTCTCATTTACTCAGGACCATGCATGTTTAATTTTATGTTGAAAGGTATCATATTAACGAAAATTAAAAAAGGACCAGTTAAAGAACGAAAAAGTACCAAAAAGATCCCTCTAACGAATTCTCATTCACTCAGGACCTTGCATGTTTAATTTTATGTTAATAGGTCTAATATTAACGAAAATTAAAAAAGTACCAGTAAAAGAACGAAAAAGTGCCAAAAAGATCCCTCTAACAAATTCTTATTCACTCAGGACTTTGCATGTTTAATTTTATGTTTCTAGTACGAAAAGTACCAGTTGAAGATCAAAAAGTACCAAAAAGTACCTTTATAGGTTCTTATCCACTCAGGACATTGCTTGTTGAAGTTTATGTTTTTAGGCCCAATATTAACGATAATTAAAAAAATTGCCAGTTGTAGAACCAAATTGCTAAAGTTAGAAATTAAATTTCCCGTATTTCCCCTTTTTGGTAATTTTTTCTCCCCATTGAAGCATAAACAATTTCAATATTGTAGTGGGGCCCATTATTTAATACGTATATGTCAATAAATAATAAAAATATTTTGTAAAAAGTACCAAAAATAGTTACGGTTTTTAGCCCCTTCACGTCCGAATTTCGAAAAAGTACCAAATTCGTATCTGGATTTTTTAGATAAGTTTCAAATGTGATATAACCCTTATTTCTATGTTTATGAGTTTAAAAGATAGATGGGGTGACAAAAAAGTATCAAAATACAGATTTTACCCGTTTACTCCGTATTTCCCCTTTTTGGTACTTGTTTCTCCCCATTGAAGCATAAAAAATTTCAATATTGTAGTGGGAGCCCCTAATTTAATACGTAGATGTCAATAAATAAAAAAAAAATGTTTTGTAAAAAAATACCACAAATAGTTTCGCTTTTAACCACTTAAACGTCCGAATTTCGAAAAAGCACCAAATTCGTATTAGGATTTTTTAAACGCCCGGGAGACTATCAAATAAATACATCAATCACTTAGTTGTGTGCGTGCAGTCGTTCTTTTTCGGGTACACATACGCGTTGTCGGCAATGCTTGATGAAAATCAAAAAGTTTTGATTTTTTTATTTGATGGCTGATTATTTGATAGTCTCCTGTTGTGATTGACAAAAAAAAAATTATTTTCTTTGTGTTTGTTGTCATGAAAAATATAAATATTTTGGTTTTTTACAAAATACAATTGTTGATTGCCGTGTTTATTTGTACGTCTCCGAAAAAGCCTCAAATAAACGACACTAACACATATGCACTGATTGACGGGTTTATTTGAAAGTCTCCAGAGCCCTTTAGATAAGTTTCAAATGTGATATAACCCTTATTTCTATGTTTATGGGTTTTAAAGATAGATGGGGTGACAAAAAAGTATCAAAATACAAGTTTTACCCGTTTAACCCATTAAATGGCTGAATTTTCAAAAAGTACCAGACACCTGTCCTCTTATTTTTCTAAAGAACAACGATAAGTATTAAATTTTTTTTGTATCTCTTTTAGTTTTGGAGATATAAGGTTACCGGATTTACCCGTTTTTACCCTTTTTTACTCCCTTAACATTCGAATTTCCAAAAATGCCGTCCTAGTGGATCGATTTGGGGAAAGACCAACCCCTGGTCCTAATTTCAAGTTTTTAGCTTCAGGCGTTTATGAATCAGTCAGTCAGTCAGTAACGTTACAATTTTATATATATGTGACAGCGCATAGAGAAAGGGACCTAAGGGTAAAAAAAAATCAATTTACACTTTTTTTTTTGATGTGGACAACATCTGAGCGCGTTTTCAAGGTTGACCAACACGTTCCTGACGTCATGAGATGTGTCGCTTTCAAATGAGACCAATACTAACACGCTCAGTGATGGTACACCAAAGATACACGTATTTAAATCTTTAAAATGGTTTTAAATGGTTTTTACCCTTAGGTCCATTTCAATTTTGCGCGTCACATATAGATATAGTACGGACTCCTGTGCTATTATTTTTCAGCCAGATCGATATACGAATGCCAAAGATATAAACAAAAAACCACGACTGCCTGTAATTTATACTCATAAATCTCTAATTTTGACCTGTAAAATTTAACTTCTTTAAATCTTCTTATAATTGATTATTATTTTTTCTTTTTTACCTGAAAAAATCTTTCATCACGAAATTAAAGTTTTGGCACCATGGCACCCATATAAGTCAGGAGGATAAAATTTGGCTTAAACATTTTTCATATATATCCGCACACGAGTTAACTCTCAATCTCAATATCAAGGTGTTGTACGAATTTTTACTTAAATTGACTTGACTCAAAATTTTGCTTTTGGCCATACAATTTTTTATGGAAAAGAGCAAAAATTTCTAGTATAATTTTAATTACAATAGGGTTGAATATAAAAATTTAAGCTTTCTTGTTTACAAAAAAGTTTTTTTTCTGTGCCGCCTAATTTTTTATTTTTTTTTTTATTTATTTAATAGCTATTTTTAGTAATATTTACAAAGGTAAGTAATACAATTTTTGAGATCATATTTGGCTTAACTTTATAGTTGTGAGCCAGAATGGCATTTTAATGAAATTAATTTATAAGCAAATTTACTTTGGTTCTACCAAATTTTTAATTGATTATATAAAATAAAAAAGAACGATTTATACTAAATCTTTTGTACATCAGATTAATAATAATAAATTTTAAAGGAATTTAATTGAATTCATTCAGTATAAGTTTTCTGTACTTTAAACATTCAGGTATGTGATGGGAATCGATTTGGAGAACGAAAGGATTTGAAACCGATAATATCGTTTTTAGAATCTTTTAAAATTGATTTCTTATACATATTCCTCTTATTTCCTGTCCATATTCTTTTAAATTGTGTGCCTATAACATGAGTTAATTGTACTGTATTTTGAATAAAAAATTAAGATTATAATTCTGAAATTGATTTTAATATCTCTCGAAATTCATCACACCTTTTGAAAACGTTCGTTTTGAAATCGATCGATTTTCATCACATACCCGAATGTTTCAACAATTTATATAAACTATCGTAGTCATTATCATTGCCATTTAGTATATTTATTACTTCATTAATATCCAAAAAGATTTTACTAAAATAAGAAGTGAAACGAATTTTGGGATTCATCCAGATTACAAAGGGTACATAAGCCAACAGAAGAACGTCTAAATGCTCTGCTGTTTAAATCTAAAAGGCCTCCACGTACTCTGATTATACAGGCTGAGTTGGGCGAACGTAACTTACTGTAACGGACTGCTTGCACGTTGGTGCACTTATAGAACATCTAAAAACGTGTCATATGTTTTCAACATACATAAACAAAAAAGCAATAGTATGCATAAAACAACACACACAGTGATGGGAAATCAAAAGGTTTAAATATTGACCGTTGTGCAGAAAAAGTACCAAGTGATTAAAATGGTATTAAAAACAGTATTTAGTGTAAGTAATAATTTAATATCTGATATTTATATAATAGATTTACAATAAACAAATATGTATTTTAGCATATAAATACACATTTATATGTATTATTTTGTAAATGTGCATAGACAAAACAATATTTTGAACCCATTTAAAGCCTTTTATATATTTCTCTTTCTAGTGTATGTGCATATGCATTTGTTTATTTTGTACATCTAAGCATATGTATATTTATATATATGGAAATATGTTGTATTGTAAGTCGTTTTGTCGAAAGCCCATAGATATACTGGAAAAAAGTACCAAAAAAAAAATGAGCGAAAATACCCGAATTCAATTTAATATACAAGCAGGCCATCACTGCTTTACAACTGTCACGTAACGACGGCAAGAAATTCTAATTTATACAGATTGAGACGTTCCGTTACGTGACATTTAAATTCGGTAAGCATTTACATTGTAAGCAAATAACAAAACAGACCAGACGTTTCGTTAGGGGACGTGGACGTTCGGCTAACTCTACCTTAAGACTTGTTGCACGAGATGAAAATTCTGAAGTAAAAATAGGATTTGCGCTATAATAGTAAATTGCGGATATAAATCATGAAATTGAGAGCCTTTTGCATTAGATATAAGATCTTCTCTTTCCGTTGTTATTTAACGTTCAAGTATTGGTTTCCAGTATACACACAGGGGATTATTTGCGTTTTCATTGTTCAATGAAACGACTTTTGTTTTACAGTTTTCACACTCTCTCATTTTTGTATATAAATCAGTGTTGCATATTGAGTTTTTTTGTTTTGGGCCAAATTGACGATATAATAGGGTCAAAATACCTTTGATAAGTCCAAACTATTTTTGTAATAGGGGTTTGACAACGTCAACAGGATGTTTTTGTCAATATTTACAATTTTTGATTTTCGTACAAACAAGCTTCGTATGTTTTTTTTTCATCCTATCATATATCAACAAACAAAACAATTTCTTAAATTAAATAAGTGTTCGACAAGTGAGAAAATAAAATTGAAAAATGTATTGAACAATTTAAAGTAGTTAGTTGAATTTGGAATAGAAAGGGCCAAAATAGATTTCTACAGGGCCATCAAACATCCAAAAGTGCCATAAATGGCACAATTGTGCCACGTTTTGCAACACTGATATAAATACTCAATAGCAATGTTGCCACTTAGTAAATTTATATAATTTTTTCTTTTTTGTTACCTTTACAATAATATATGTAATTTGTAAAGCATTTTTTAAATTAAATTTAAATTTTTTTTATGTACTTCCAAGCAAAACACATTGCTAAAAATGTTTTTGAAAATAAAATGAAATTTTTTTGAAGTTTAAAAATTTACATTAAAAACAATGAATTTACATTGAAAACAAAGTGCAATTTGTAATATTTTTATTATTTTAATATTAATGTACTTCCTTATCTTGTTGCTTCAACTCTTCATGGTTATTTTTGTTTTTTTTTTATCTTTCCTAATATTTTTCATTTCTTTCAACAGGCAATACTGACTTTAAAATAAATGTGTTTTTCCATGAACGTATTCGACATTTATTTAGTGGTTGTTTTGTTTCAGAGTTGTTAGTATTCATATTCTCTTGTTTAAGTAAATAAAAAAACTGCATCTTATTCTTCGCTTAAATTTCGTGTGTTTGTTGCTTTAATTTCCTAGTTATTCGTTTTATTGAATACAAACGAAGCAAATACAAAATTATAATGAAAGTTTCATGAACATCACTATTAAGTTTCATGCAGATGATTGGTATGAACTATATCAATACTTTAATATTGGATTTAGACGAAGACTTTTTAGCTTGAAGTACGATCAAACGCGGTATAACGTCGTTTAGCGGGATAACAAACGCAAAAGAAACATACTTTCTAAGACAATGGCCCATAATAATATTCAAAAATAAAGTCGACTTTTTCTAAAGTATACTTTAGAACAACGGCAAAACCGATTTTAGTTTAATATTTTGACTATGAGTATTGGCCATTATCTTTTGGACTTGTTACTCTGTTAAACATATTTTTACCCTGCTCTACTATCATCTCTAAATAATATAAGCTAAAAAGTCTTCGTCTAAAATTTTTATTAGTTAAATTTTTTTTTGTTAATTACCAAATTAATATTTCAAATATAAATGTGTGGTACAGGTGAATTTTAATGTATGTATTTCAATAGTTTAAGGTTTTTTTATAAAATAATGTTTTAGACAAATAATTTGTTTTAAATGTTTAAGATTTAAACGATTCTTTTTTTTAGTTTTGATAAAACTTGATTGGGAAAAATTTGTTTCATTTATCGTAGATTTTGGGGATATCGAACAGAATACATATCTAATTTCTTAGTCCTTTTCCTGGATTTCTCTAAACATATAAAGTCTTCTATTATGTCATTAGAGTACTGTTTTAATTTTTTTTTCATTTTTAACATTTGTAATTGTTTCGGTTAGTTCTGTTAAAAGATTGATATGAAAAGATATGAGAAGAAATAAAAAACTAAGCACATACATATAAAAAGTACGTGAAGCAAAATGCTGTTGGCAGCAAACACTTCCCAGCAAGCATTTTGTAGCATAATCGAATCTTTTAGGAATCAGCTTCAAAAGCAAAGTAACCGCAGCTCATTTTTCGATCATAAATTGTGCTCTCGTTGTTAGTAAATGGTACCCTACCGATGAACCACCTCAAAGAATCATTGGAGGTACAATTTGATGATTCCTTTTTGATCATATGCATGAATCATATGTGAATCCTTTTGCAATCGCCCTTGTGATAAATCAGTTTTAAATCTTAAAAGTAATCTGATAACGCTCATTTAGGTTATCAAAAGTATATTATAATACTACATTTAACAAATTTTGTGACATTGGTTAATCGGTTAATCGACTGAAATTAACCGGTTTAATCGTTAATCGAAAATAGCCAATTTTAAATTAACCTATCAGTTAATCGGGTAGTAGTTAATCGGTCAACCGATTAACGGTTAACCGAATGAATACCCTAGTAAATACCTATTTTCTTTGGAATAATAATAATTCTAATTTGAGTCAAGAGCTTAACAAAAACAAAGTGATATTTTACATATGGCAACAACGAATATTACTATTTTTTTTTATAAAAAAGTAATACACATCAAAAAAACTTTAACAATAAAGTACGAACAGAAACAAATAATGAACAAAAACGTTGGTAGCATTAAAAAAATGACATGCAAGCCCCATCCATCCATCCACAAACGTGTACGACAATATTAGAAATCAGTGACACAGTAAATTATACATAAACACATACCAAAAGTTTGAAGATAACCCAGCGAACATAAAAAGTATGTTTTTAAAAATACTCTATTTATAAAAAGTATATTTTTATAATATTAATTTAAATTAAATAAATTGAAAAAATACCGAACTTGTCTGACAAGGGAAGAAATTAAATTGAAAAACATTATTGTAAATTAATTAGAAATGTGGTTATTTTATTAAACTGTTTATGGGTTTTAATCCAAATTATTATTTTTTAATCTTGCTAAATTTCATTTAATTTAATTTTCATTAAATTATTTTTATGAAGATTTCTTCGATTTCTTTTATTCGATTCCACGGTCAGTCAAGAATGAAAAATTATCAACAAATTTTAATTTACTTCATATTGTAAATTTTTTGAAACTGATTGATATATTATTAAAAGAAGTTTTAAATAAATGTAACATATTTAGAAAAATTTTGTATTCCCCAAAATAACTTTAACATATTTTATTTTTGAAAAACATTTACAAATTGTAAATAATTAATTTTGAGCCAATATTAAAAAGAAAATCATTAACAATTAGCAGCTTTGATAAAAACCCACAGTTTTTAAGTCACCTTATCACAAAAAAAAGGACTTTTGCAGCAAGTCACATTCTCAACAAAAAGTCAAGTCGAACGTTCACAAGCACTACTCCCTCTATCCTTCTTCCCTCAACCTAAAAGAAATTTTTTTAAAAAGTCACTTTTTCACTATAAAGTCAACTGCGATCTGTTACCTATACTATTACATTTTGTAATTGAATGCGTTGTATGCATTTTACATATGTTGTTGTTATGCTAGGAACACAACTGGGGCGAACGACGAATTTTTGGCCGCGAATATTCGTGTATATGAAAATGCACACAATCCGGGCGCCGGCGAAAATTCGCCAGACGCGGCGAACTTTAAATAGATTTAATTCTATTTCATACGCCGGCGAACAAATCAGTAATAGGTGACCATGTTTGGTTTTAGTTTAGAAGTAGTTTAGTAAATAAAGTTACTTTTTACTTTAATAATTGTTTTTTTTTTATTATTGTATAACACATAAAATAAGTATATAAAGTATTTTGCTATAAAAATTGTTTTTAGTTGTGTTTTTGATTATGTTTTTATTTTTAAGCATTATTTTTTTGAATATGGTCACACTATTTCTCTCTCTTTGCACAAACAGTAATCAACTTTCTCAATTATAAAAGCTGCCAGCTATTCGTCGTTATTGTGCTTCATACGACGAATTTACTCAGCGAATTTTTATGGAAAAATTCGTCGTGTTTGGCGAAATTCGTCGTTCGTCCCAGTTGTGTTCCTAGCATTAATGTTGTTTAATTCTCTACAATGTGTGTGCGCCAGTATGACCAGATCTTGAAAATTTGTACAGCTAAAACTGGCATTAGACACGGCCAAAAAATGCTAAAAATTATTTTCAAAAATTCTAAATTTGCGTTTTAAAGTTTCAAACTCTGCATAGCTTGTGCCGTTGAAAATTTGAAAACGGTACATGAATTTCTGTAGAAAGCAACAACAAAATTACAAAATATTTATGACATTGTTTGTGCTTTCAATGTTATTCTTTGGCGTTGCGCTGCGTTTTACATGATTACGGCCTTAAATTCAACTTAAGTTTTCATTGTAATTACTTAGCAAGGTGGCGTCAATGTCACAACAACAACAGGCCAAGCAATAACATTCAGCTGTTTTTTGAGTCCACCATGTAAATAATTACACTTTGTTATGATATTCTTTTTTATTTAAGAGTGCTACCATACTTTTGTCTTAACACAGAAAAAAGTGTTTTATTAATTAAAAAAATGGTTTAAAAAGTATTTAAATTTAATTAATGTGATAGTTGAAATAATTATTTTTTTAGTTGAAAGAAAATTAAAAATTTAATTTTGATTTAATTAACATATTAGTTGTTTTGAAATAAATTTTCAATTAAAATTTTAATTAAATAACAAACAATCTTAATTGACTCTTTCGTTTAAAATAAAATAATTTAAACATGTAGAATTGTTGTTGGGAATTGTCAATATTTATTTAAATAAATTAACACATTGTTTGAAATGGCAAAGTTTTCTAATCCCTTTTTTAATTAAAATTAAAAGTATCATTTATTGAAAATATTTTTTCAAAATTTTAAAATTTTTAGTAATCAATATAATCATTTTGGTAATAGGTGCGAAATCAACAACTTGTTTGCTTGATATTATGAATTTAGAACAAATTTGGTGATAGGAGAAATTTAATCATTTTTTCTGTGGGGAGAAATTTAAAATTTTTTCTGTAAATTAAATAGGACTTTTCAGATAAAACTCCAAAAATCAATCTGTATTTAAATACTATTTAAGTTTATAAGAAAATTAACATAATATAGATTTAAATACTATCCTGAAAATTGGACATAATTCATTCTAAAAATTTTCCCTTTTGCTTTGTTTGTTTGCTGGGTAATCTATCCATTTAGTTTATTTAGTTTTTGTCGTTTTTGAACAAAAGTCAACCCATCTTCCATTACCAACACATGCGACGATGCCCATCAACTTGTGTGGCATGAATTACAAAAATAATTTAAGAACATTTCAAATAAATATTAACAAAATTGCAACTAAAGGGTTAAGTTTTATAATTTTCTTTAATGGAGTTGTAGAACAGACAATAATAACGAAACAATTACAAAATTTTTCCTTTTACAATAATTAGAAATCTGTCATTTGTTGCAAAAATTAGCAATACCAATTAAAAAAACCAAAGATTTTGAGAAATATGTTTTGATAAATAATACATTTAATTAATAAATTAACAACAATATTTAATTATAAGATTGATGTTTTTTCTACAAAAAAAAAAAATGAATACTATTAGATTTTAAACAATAGAAATTGTTAACTATTTTTTTCAACAAATTTTATTTATTTTCATGGTTGTTGAGCAACTGTTACTCATCAAAATTGTTAAATGCGGATTTTTGAAAATGAACAGTGCAATGTAAAAGTATGATACAAAGACTACCAGATAAATTTGCTTAAAACTTTTAGAATTTTCTATAACTAAAGGGTGTTTTTCTAGATGTATAGTACAACCGATAGAGATAACTATAAAGCTATTTTCGCACCTATTAAATATTTGAGGTCCTACACGTAACCACTAGCTTTATTAAAAAATTGTTTGCTTTTGCAAAACGTTTGCTAAATCAAACATTATTTTACAATTTCTTAATTAAATAATACAATTGAAGCAAAGCCGCGAATAACGTTGTAAAAGCCACTTTTTGCAAAAACAATTTTTTTGCAGATTACCGTTAACATTACTCTCTTACACTGTTTGGACATCAAATCAACCAAAATTATGCACTTTAACGCCTTCAAAATGCGGTACAAAGAGTCAGCCGGTGGAAGAACGCTGTAAGTTACTAACAAAATGATACAAACGAAATGGTTTTGCAACGTGGAATAACGTTTAAAAAGCCGCTTGCGTAGTGGAAAAACGTTTTAAATGAAAAACGTTTAAATTGTGGATGTGAAACGTTTTTCCACTAAAAAAAAATTATAAACTGAAATTTAGCATGTAATTAAAAATTCGATTTACTTGATATTTTGCATAACAAGTTTTATTGCCATTATTTTTGATAATCAAAAAAAAATTTAAGAAATTGTAATCCTGCCTCTTAAAAACGTTTTTTTGCTATCCTGAAAAAAAATTTTTTTGTAACTTAAAACGTTATTCGCGGCTGTGCTTCCAATTATCTCCCTTCAAATACAGATAAGGAAGTCAATAAAAATTATTAAAAATAAAGATAAAGTTTAATCAATTTGCTGGTCATGCTTTTTTGGATTTTTTGTCAAATGTTTGTTAGGTCTGAACATACCTTAAGACTAGCTCTCATACAAATGAAGTGTGTTTGATTTTTTTTAGCATAAATCACTATGAAAAGACTACCACCAGAACAACGTTTACAAGTCAAGGAAATTTATTTCAAAATTGATCCAGATTTTTATCCTTAAATCATTTTCAGCAATAAAGCTCATTTTTGGCTTAAAGGGTAAACATGCACAATTCTGTGGTTTTCACGAATAATCGCGTAAGTTATAAAACCAAACTTTTCAGGAGAGCAAAAACAATTATTTTTTTCAATTGCGTCTTCTGTAGATGCTTTTTTAAACTTTTTTCTTTACTATCCTCTTAACAGTGACTTTCTACGTATTATACATAGTTTTCATGAAAAAATCCTCACAGGATCACAATCTGTAAAAGGATTAAAAATGCATATGTTTGATTGACTCATTAAGTGTGTGCAATATAACATCATATCTCCACATAAGTTCTTTTTTGTGAAAATAAATGTTATCATTTTAATCACACATGACGACTTACGTTGTTATTTTTACGACTTTAGTTGTTATTAATAGAAAAATTTTCAAAAAATACTTTCACATATGCTTTTTATTTGGAAACATATTCAGCAATTTTACAATTTTTGGCGATGTATGTCGACATAAATCGTTATAATAGCAAAATATTTTATTAAACAGTTAACTTAAGTTGTTTTTAGCAGAAAAAAATTAATAATACTACATTATATTCTAAAAAGCTTAAAACTTATAAAAACCTAATGCAAAATGTAGCACTTTGACATCATTATCTCAATTTCGGTAAAAACCGACTTACGCGATTATTCGTGAAAACCACAGAATTGTCGTTTTAGGAGAGGGTACAATCCTCATGAGACTCTTAAGACTCCATTACATCTCTTAAGACTCCATTAAAATAAATCTCTGTTTTATGCGGTTTACATGCCGAAGGCTTCATCAGCACATTTGTCTTTAAATCCGATTCAATGCCATGATTCAAGATTTTTTTTATTAATGTCATTGAGAATGATTTGGAGGGGAAATGGTTCCCACACGACGGCGCAACATGCAATACAGCGTGTGAAACGATTACTTTATTGAGCCAAACGTTTGGTAACCGAATTATCTCAAAAAATGGACCTGTGCATTGGTCACCTCGCTCGTGTGATTTGACACATTTGACCTACTTTTTGTGGGGTATGTCAAATCTATTGTTAAAAAAAAGTTATATTCCTTTAAAAAAATACCCCCTCTAGAAAATAATGTATTTAACCATTTTGACAAAAACTGAGATTTAAATATGTATTTACAGTGCATGGTAAAGGTGATGTTCAGTTCTAGTTCGGTTTTTATTTAGTTCTCGTGCAATTCTAGTTTTTTACTAGTACAATTCCAGTTCAGTTCTAGTTCAGATCTAATTCGCTTCTAATTCAATTCTAGTCTTGTAAAGTTTACTTACTAACATACTAAATAAATCGGCTATATTAATATATCGGCATTGGTTCCTGTAGCCAAACGTAGAAAAGATTTCCAAGCGTTTCGATATTCTGCGCTTCTTCTTCAATTTGTGACACCAAGTTTCGAGATATCTTCCCTCATTTGATTTTTCCAACGGAGTTTTGGTCTTCCTGTTCTGTATGAACCGTCACCAGGTTCGTATTTAAGTGGCCTTTTAGCGGGAGCATCTTCATTCATTCTCGCAACATGACCCATTTAATACGCTTAGTTACGTCAATGTCGGCATAAAGCTCGTACAGCTCGTGGTTCATAAGACACCGATATTATCCGTCAACTGAGATTGGTCCATAGACTTTACGAAGAATTTTTCAATCGAATACTTTAAGTACGACATCGTCTGCTTTAGCAAGTACCCATGTATGTTGCAGTTACTGCTTGCAATGTTCGACCTTTGATGTCGATTCCGTCGGTATAAGCGAATAGCATGTGTTGCTTTGCGTATAGTGTGTCTTATTCACATCTGCGTCTCGTACAATCTTTTCCAGCAGGATGTTAAAAAAAAACCTAACATTAGCTTTCCCGGAAAACCAAGCTCGGACATGGCTTGCAACACGCTTGAACGTATGGGGCTGTCGAAAACGGCCTTGTAGTCAACAAATAGATGGTAGGTGTCGATCGGATTTTCTGGGGTCTTTTCGAGGAGTTGGCGTAGTGCTAATATCTGGTCACCGACTTTAGTTTTTAATCTCTCACACACTATGCTCGACAGTATTTTTTATGCGATGGGAAGGAGACTTATTCCTCTGTAATTGGCACATAAAGTCTTGTCTCCTTTTTTGTTCACGGGACTTAATAAATATACTGAGGTTCCAATCATCTTCTAGCCATATTCTGCAAACAAGTTGATGCATACGTCCTATCAGTACGTCACCACAGGTCTTACAACAGTGCAGCTTGCAATCCATCGGCTTTTCCTGCTCTTACTATTCTTCAGCCGGCATACTGCTATTTTGACATCATTCTAACTACACGCAGAGAAAAAACATGTTTGCATATGGTCACCTTCAACAAAACTAGAAAATTTTTTCTCTGGGTGTAGGCGATATACACTCAATACCTTCGTCTGGGATTGGTTCTGGGGTATCTTCGTCGCTGCTGCTGCTTTTGGATATCAACAGTTAAGAAAAAAATGTTTGTTTCTTATTTTGTTTAGTCCTAGCAAAATTCTAGTTACGTTATGATTCAGTTTAAGTTTAGTTCGTTGTGTACAGCCGGTTGTCAGATCTTATAATATTGCAATATTTGGCAATATGCTGAGAATGTACTGTAAAAGAAAAATTACCACCCAAAAGTAAATTGTCAGTTCAAACGATTATAAGAAAACCTTACAATTTCATTGGCAGACAACTGTTCACCTGCCTTCAAAATTTATCAGTTCACAACTGCATAGCAAGAATTGACAGATCTGTTGTTGGACATTGTCAGAGAATGTAAATTGTGTGTATTTTTATGAATTGGAAAAGTGAGAATATTGTTATTGAACGGAAGAAAGCAGTAGCAAGGGTTTTAAGCTTTTTTTGTGTTTAAAATAGTTTAATTAATTTTAATTTTAAAAAATTTAACTTTTTTTTCTATTCACTCATATATCTTAGGGATGGAAAAAGTGGTACAATTAAACTTTTTGATACATTGGCGGCTTTTCTTTAAAACACTTCAAAGGGTGAATATTTACATAAGAACAAAAACAAAGTTTAAAAAAATTGTTTTTGTTTTCCAAAGACTTCTAAAAACAAGTTAACGTGAGACGTTTAACGCGTTTCTGTCTCTTTTAGAAGTAAATTTTGTTTTTGTTTTCATTTTGGTAGACAATTCAAAACTCCATTTTCCATCCCTGATACGTATGTATTGCATCGTTGCCAATAGAAAAATGTCTTTGACAATTGTATACAAAATAAGCTTACACTATACAAAATAAGCTTACAACGTCTGACAATAGCAACGAAGTTTGTTGACACGATTGTCAGACGTCCGACAATACAATTGTCAGCTGACACTCTAAAAGTTGACTTACAATACTTTTTCTGACAACGTTGTCAGACAAGATTTGCCAGTTCACACGTTTGTAACACAATTGTAAAAATCCACACGCGCATGTGAATTTGACGTTATTTTGTCGTGAATAAGGCCGTCGTGTCTTGTGTGATGACGTCAAAATAAAGTCAGAATCTCATGCGCATATGATTTTCACATTCCGTGTACTCTAGGCTTAAGTCTATTCTCGATGATTTGCCAATTCTATCAGACTTAAAAAAAATACCCTTTACATAAAGAGTAATAAAAAATTTCATGCATTTTATTACTTCCATGTTATTTTAACAAAATTATTCAAAATCGTTGTTGCACTTACAAAATGTCTTAATAGTTAATTTTGAAAGTATGAAGGCTTTATTGACTAGTTAGTCCTAAAAACTTGTCTAAATTAGTTATTAAAGTAAAATGAACAAGTAATTTTCTATATTTTAACAATATACATACATATATTTTTAAAAAACATTTTTTTTTTTTTTTTTTTTTTTTTTGAAAATAACCACATAATACTTTTTGCTAGAGCAATGACTGTTATGTTAATTTTTGTTAATTAGTTATTCATCTTTTATAATATTTTTAAAGCAAAAAAATATAATAATAATAATTGATTTTTTCTTTCTGTTTTGCTAATTTCGTAGTAAAGCATATTTAAAAGAAGCGTGACCACAATGTGACGGGGAGGGGATCACTATTAAAAAATTTGTTTATTTAAATTAAAATATGCTATAGAAATTTTATAAACAGCTAAAACCTTGCAGTTTTTTAAACAGGGACCGTAATAATTATTCCTTTTTTTTTCATAAAAGTTAGATTATAATGTTATTTTTTGCTGTTTGTTTTTCGAGCAAAAATATCAGTAGTTTTTGATTTTTATTTTATATCAAGTAAAAATAAAAGTTATTTTCTACAGAAATGAAAGTGTTATAGTAATTTAATTGTTTTTATAGATGTATAAAACTTTAAGTTGGCAACACGTTTTTGTTTAGTTTGGTTTGTCATTTCAACATGAATATACTCACGCCTGAGAAACGCTTCTAAACTGTGCAAATTTATTTTGAAAATCATGGGTCAGTTCGAAATACGAATCTTTCGAATTTTGTTTTGCGATTAAGCTCACTTTTGTTTGAATGGATACGTCAATAAACAAATCTGCCATATTTGGAGTGATGATTATCCTCAAGTGTATGTTGAGACACCGTTACATCCAGAAAAGCTGACGGTTTGGTGTGCTTTTTGGGCTGGTGGAATGATTGGTCGGTACTTCTTTAAAAACGATGCCTTTCAGAACGTTGCAGTCAATGGTAACCACTATAGAGCCATGGTAACTGACTTGTTCTTTCATCAATTGAACAACCATGATGTGCAGGAGCTGTGGTTTCAACAAGACGGCGCATCATATCACACAGTTGGTGCCACAATTGATTCATTGAAGGAAACGTTTGGTAACAGCATAGTTTCACGTTTCGGACCCGTGAATTGGCCTCCAAGATCATGCGATTTAACGCCGCTCGTCTATTTTCTGTGTGGATATGTGAAGTCGCTAGTCTACGCCGATAAGCCTGAAACGATTGACCACTTGGAGGAAAACATTCGCCGCGTTACTGCCGATATACGGCCCAAAATTTGGAAAGGCATCGAAAATTTGTCCCCAAGATTAGGCGACGTCCGATCTAGCCGTGGCGGTTAGATGCCTGAAGTCATATTTAAATTATAATGACAGATTATCTTTCGAATAAATTAAAATTCATATTAATTTAAAAAATTCAACATTGTTTTATTCCCATTCAAAGTATATAACTCTATAAAAAACACCCCTTATAAGATTGTCGTTCCGTTGGTAACTTCCACAATATTGATCCTAGACGCTTTAAAGTATATATGTATATTCAGCATCCTTATTATATGACCCCAGATATGATTAGGACTTGGTTGGTATATATTTATGTCAGATATGCTCATTTAAAATTTGCTATTGAAATTCAGCCTGATCGGTTCACAAATGGCTAAAATTTAAGGAAAAAAAAAACAACGACTGCCTCTAATTTATCCCATCGAATCCCTTGTTGTTGTTGTTTTCTTATTTTTTATGTATATCTAGAAAACGGCAAGAGCTAACGTTCCCACATAAGATACAACCACCTTGGTCATAAATACATAACATCTGACAGAAGCTGGGTGGGATTTACGAAGTGGGCGTGGCACTTCCCATACAAAAACATGATAGATTTCTGTTTATCTGGTCAAAGTTTCCAAATAAGGTACAAGCATCTTGGTCATCAATACAAAACATCAGACAATATGTGGGCGGTATTGGAAAAGTGGGCATATCACACAGTACATTTCTTTATATCTGGAGATCGGTAGGAGAAAAATGGTTCAAATTTGGGACACATAGCTAGGTTGTCAATACACAAAATCCATCAAAAAGTGGGTGTTATTAGATAAGGAGAGCAGGGCTGTCAGATGTGGCGATTTATTAACCTATTTGGCGATTAACTTTTGTGTTTGGCGACATGGCGTTTTTTTTTTGGCGAAATTAAAAAAAGTTGGAGATTTTTTTTTAGCGATTTCCAAAAATTCATTTTACCTTTTTTTTCTTACTTATATGAACATTTATGAGTACGGGTTGAGTATTTTCTTTCAATTTCTAAAAAAAATTTTAATCGCAATATAATATTGGCAGATAATTACTTTGAAAGTTAGATTTCATTAATCATCGGATCTCCACTGAAAAACAAGTAAATTTTCAATTTATTTTGGAAAATAAATTCTTAAAACTGAATCGTTTGTTAAATTTTTCAAATTTTAATAATAATAATGTAAACTGGATAGTATGCAAAAATAGTTGAATTAACAGCGAAAGTAAATAAAATTTTAAAAACATTTGCATTGCTATCAGGCTTTATATAATACTATCAAGCGTAGTTTTCAATGTGGCATACAGAGCGAAAAGTCACAGTTTTTTTTATACAAATATTTTTACTCAATTTTTTACGAAATAAATTCAAAAATTACTTATAAGCATTACTTAGAAAATTAAAAATAAAATCAATTAAAAGTTTTTAAAACCTTAATTTTATATGGAATCGACAACGAATCTGGGTTATCTTTTAATTTTCAAAAACAATTCATGTAATGAAATTGTTGAGACGACCTAGTTGACTTTAAGTATTCCATTCCGATTCCAACTGTCAAATTGGAATACAACGTTTAAGACATTTATCCTTTGCTTCATTTATTGTCAAAGTAACATTATGTTTCAATGAAAATCAACTACAAAATTTCACATAGAAAATCACGCTTATAAAAACTGATTTTTTGCATCAAACTCTACTCAATTGTTGTACCCAAAATGAAATTTCGTATGAAAATGGATAATTCTTATGTTAAGAAACATCTTACCTGTCTTGTTTAAAAAAATAGAATATTCAGTGAATATCATGTTGATTGTAAATTTTATTTGACCTTTGATATTAAGATATCAAAGTACAAAGATTTTTAACTTTGTATTTAGAAAAAAAATTCTATAGTGTAAATATTTGAAAACTTTTTTTGCTCTAAACTGCTAAAAAAAAATAATAATTTTAAAACTACAATTTTTCTAAACTTTCACCTATAACCAATAAAATTATCTCAAAAATTTTGTATAGCCATAGAAATAAAATCGTTTGAATTATGCATGTATCAGGGGTTTGCAGGCCCCCTTAATTAAAAAGTTTATCTCAACTACCTGAGCTAAATATTTATATGTATCCGATGCTTTACCAAAATCCTCTTGTTGATATATAACCACTCATTTTAATTTCTTTGAAAAATAAGTCACTAAAATGTATTTAGTTTCAAAAAAAATTGCATACTGGTAATATATTTTTAGCAAAAATCTTTAAAAAATTTCTGGCATTATTTTATGCATTTTGTAAAATCATTTTTAGCATTTTTTGGCCATGGACAATGCTAGATTTAGCTGTTAACATTTTCAAGATCTGGGGCCTGATTCTGGCAGTCGTAATCGAGTACTTTCTCGATTCGAAAGAAATTTAATATCTAATTATTTCAGTCAATACTGAACGAATCGGAATTATTTTTTCAGTGTTGTTAAGCATTAATTTGAGTTTCACAATACTGAAAAAATAATTTCGATTCGTTCTCTATCGACTGAAAGAATTAGAAATAAAATTGCTTTCAAATCGAGAAAGTATTCGATCCCGACTGCCAGTATTAGGCCTTTGGTCACACTAGGGATGGGCAAATTGAAAAAATATATCGATATATATCGTATCGATATTTTTTAAGAGTATCGATATTTATTAATTACAAATATCGATATATCGATGTATCGAACGTATTAAGCGGAAATAATAACAAAATTTCAATACATATTTACATATGCACAAACATATTATATGTAATTACACTCTAACTTTTTATTGTTTCTTTTAATTTCCAATTTACTGCCTGCCCCTCTATTTCAAACGAAACTTTCATTCGCTTAACTTTTATTTAAAACAAAAACCAGTTTTAAAATTTTGTTTTTAAGGTAAGTTATGCGAACGAAGTTTTCGTTTGAAATCGAGGGACCGGCAGTTAATTCTACAACAAACAAAATTTAAAAAAAAGTAAAGAATAACAAAATATTTTTATTTATTCGCCATATGAAATCAAAAAAAAAAATTTTTATTGGGATTATATAATGCCGGATTATATACTGCCGGTAAACGAAACTTGTGCTACATACTATACAAGTAAACTGTGCAATATTTTATTTTTAATATATAAGAACATGCTCAAATAAAATAAAAAAATATTTTTTTTATTATTAACATTCCAAGTTTTATGAGTCTATTTCTGCTAATACGCCATAATTAAGGCGATTCTTTGCATAATTCTAGGAACCCTTTCCAGAATATTTTGTCGGCGCTTATTTTTTTGTTGTCATCTCTTAAAAAACCGAGATAAAACTGAACTGTGTAATCTATGAAAATATACAATGCAAAAGCAAAGTTATTGTCTTAATATTAGTTAAAAAACATCTGATGCAATTCTTAAAAAACAACAGTATTGTAAGCAATTGAGCAACGCACAGTGGCGCCCGTAGAGCAAGCGAGGTTGCAAAAATCAAAATTTTCATGAGTGCCGACGAAGTTTTGAATAAACCCATGTTATAGGAAACTTTTCAACGATTTCAAATATGCCACTCTTAATAATATCACATTTTTAGTTTAGAAGATATAACCGTTCAAAGCTGACCGACTTTCGGTTTTCAAAAAAACACACAATTTTTAGTCAATTTGTTGCGATTTCAGGTGTAATATCACAAAAAATAGGTAACGAATCGCCTTATTTTTTATTTGTATTGATTGATGTATTTATTAAATGTATAATGATAAAAAAAAAATTAACTGTTTGCTTTGTGTTTCTCCTGGTAAATCACTATTTAAAAACTATCCGTTTTTTCACTATTTTTCAACTTTGACGGAAAATAAAAAAAAAACTATATTTTTCTATATTTGCCATACGTGCAAAACCTGTTCTTTGATTATTTCTTTACATAATTCAAAAGGTTTTATCTGCCCGTACGTGCCCGTTTTTCTTCTAGAGGTAAAAAAGTTCAAAAAGACATGGTTGCAGAAATTGTATGGCGTTCCATCCCTTATATGTTTTGACTGACAGTAGTTTGATCTAATAGTTTGAAAAAAACTACTCATTGAAATTAGCAGGTACGTACCTCACATAAACAATACTTTGGCGTACAAATGGTCAGGAACAATATTGACTTATGGTCCCTACAGGTAGGCACAAATCTTATTTGGACACGTGCATAATATCAAATTTGCATTATTTAGCCTAAATCCATATGTATGCAGGGAACAGGTAAATTTTTAGGCATGGTAGCATAAGCCTATGTATTGCAAAATAAGCATAATGCCTGGATTAGTCTACGCCTGAAAGTTGGCGCAACAATTACTGAAACCATTAAACAATTTAAGTACTGAAAACATGGCGTTGAACAATTTAAAATTATTTGAACTGTTTAGAAAGTCAACCACACCAAAGTTTTTCACGGAAGTGAAAATTCTTCCTGAGAAGTTGACATTGATCAGCAAATGGGGCTGCGATGGATCATCCGGACAAAGCGTTTATAAGCAAAGGATATCTTCCGATGACGCTACAATATCGGACGGAAATATGTTTATGGCATCTGTTGTTCCTTTGCGGCTAAAATCGGATGATTCCCTACACTGGAAAAATCCACGTCCGTCATCAGTGCATTATTGCCGACCAATAATGTTTCAGTTTGCAAGGGAATCGGCAGAACTCATAAGGACTACGGTGAAGGACATTGAAGAACAAATAAGCAAGATTAAGCCTACAAAGCTGCAAATTGGAGAAGGAAAATATATTGAATGCAATTACGAGTTCCACCTGACCATGGTTGACGGAAAAGTCGTAAACGAACTGACAGGAACAACCTCAACAATGTCATGCCCGATTTGCAAAAAGAGTCAGAAGAACTTTTTTCAATACAATTCAATTTATTTCATATATAATATGTTACATCTCAATTTTATATAATTAGTTGTAAAGAGTTTAAGATTAGTATCTTTTTCTGCTTAATTATAATATATTTCAATTAGTTATCATAGACAGAATTATATTGGAGGTAAAAATTTAGCAAAAACCTATCTAAACCCCTTTTTTCGTATTATTTTTATATTTTTTTTATCGATTTTATATTATTATTTGTCAGAAGAACTTTGGTAATTTAAACGATTCTACAAATGAGGAGAATTACGAATATGGAATGTCACCATTGCACGCAAGGATAAGGTGTATGGAATTCTTGCTAAAACTGGCATATACCCTACCACAAGAGGAGGAAAACTTCGATGAAAATACATCAATAAAGGATAAGGAAAAGATCAGAAAGAAGCAAATACAGGATGGTTTTTTTGAAACAAGTTGGACTAAAAGTAGACTGTCCCAAGCACGGATACGGTAACTCTAACGATGGAAACACTTCTAGGAGATTTTTTGAAAATGATGAGGCAGTAACTAGAATCATTGGAATTGACAATCAAATCGTGAAAAGATTGGGAACGATCTTGGATGTTTTAAACTGCAAAGAAAATGTCAATTCTACAAAATATGGAGAATATGCGTCGAAAACTGCATCTCTTTTAGACGAAATGTATCCACAGAAGAAGTTGACCCCGACCGTCCATAAAATATTGGCGCATGGCAAAGATATAATAGAGTACCAGTCTTTGCCAATTGGAGAGCTTTCTGAAGAAGCACAGGAGTCTCTTAACAAATTTTATAAAAAATATAGATTGCAGAACACATTCAAAGCATCAAGGGTGAGGCAAAATGAGGACCTCTTCAACATGTTGGCAGCATCTTCCGATCCACGTATTTCTTCCCTGCGGCATGTGAAGTCACGAATAGAGTTACAAAATAATTAAAGTTTAGAAATTGTTAGTCTTTTAGATATACCTTCTCTTACGAATTGTGATGAATATTTTACAGAAAATTGAAAAAATAAATTTAAAAAAATAAATAATTTTTTTTTTTAATTTGTTGGGTAATAATTTAAAACATAAAACCCTTAAGAAAAAAAATAAAAACAATCTAAAAATGTAAAAATAATTTTTTTTAGTTACCATAAAATTGATTTTTCTACTAATTTTAACTTTGATAACCCATAAGTAGGCCCCTACAAAGCGTAGCACCCTTTCCAAACGCTCATTTCATAGGCTGAACAGTTATCTATCATATGCTGTTTAAACTGTTCAATTATCTTATTCGGTTCAAAAGATATGATTTTTGCAACGAAAAAACTCAAATGGCGCCACTGTGCAACGGTTAAAATGTTGAATTTTATTATAAAAAGATCTGAAAAATATCGAATTTGATAGTCGTAGATAAATATCGATGTATCGATATATGGGTATTTTTAATATCGGCGATATATATCGATTATAATTATTTTAAATATCGATATTTTGATATATCGATATTTATTGCCCATCCATAGGTCACATTGATTGTGACAATGGTACGAGTAATATTAATAGTTTATTTTTTTGATCCAGAAGAAATTTCAACTCGAAAAAGAAAGATGTCGTTTGTTATTATTTTTATGGACATTCTGGATATTGCATGTACAATTCGATGTTTGCAAAAGAATTTAAAAAAGTCATGACCCTAATGCACATACATATATATCTAAATATATATATATATATATATATATATATATATATATATCTTTTTATACCCTCCACCACCACTGTGGTGAATGAGGGTATACTAAGTTTGTCATTCCGTGTGAAACTTTTTTATTATACATCTAAGACCCCATAAAGTATATATATTCTGGCCCCTTGAGTAATTCTAAGTCGATTTAGCCATGTCCGTCTGTCTGTCCGTCTGTCCCTCTGTCCGTCTGTCCGTCTGTTGAAAACACGCTCACTTTTGAAAAACGCCAAAGAAAAGAACAAACTTGGTCTCAAATTGCTTGTAGTTATCCTAAGCAGTTTGGGATTGAAATCCAGCAACATCGGTTCAGTAGGATCAGAACTATGAATCAAAATGTGGAACCACCACCCTGAAAAAATTGATAATTTTGATACAAAAACTAACATAAATGGTTTATTAATGCACGGAATGACACAAAATTTTGCTCGAATTTTGCTGGTAAATTTCGTGACGATCGGTCCATAATTTCCTATAGGCCCCATATAAACCCATCTCGAGGAAAACAGTTTAGTACGCCTAAAACCGCAATAAAAAACGCTAGCATACTTAAATTTGGTACGTCACAGTTTTATAGGACCAGAAATCACACTGTAAAATTTTTTGAAGATCGGTCCATAATTTACACTAGGCCCCATATAAACCCTACTCCCGGAAAACAGTTTAGTACGCCTAAAACCGTAATAAATAACGCTATCATACTAAAATTTGCTACGTCACAGTTTTATAGGACCAGAAATCACACTGTAAAATTTTTTGAAGATCGGTCCATAATTTACACTAGGCCCCATCGAAACCCTACTCCCGGAAAACAGTTTAGTACGCCTAAAACCGTAATAAATGACGCTATCATACTAAAATATGGTACGTCTCAGTTTTATAGGACCAGAAATCACACTGTAAAATTTTTTGAAGATCGGTCCATAATTTACACTGACCCCATATAAACCCTACTCCCGGAAAACAGTTTAGTACGCCTAAAACCGTAATAAATAACGCTATCATACTAAAATTCGGTACGTCACAGTTTTATAGGACCAGAAATCACACTGTAAAATTTTTTGAAGATCGGTCCATAATTTACACTAGGCCCCATATAAACCCTACTCCCGGAAAACAGTTTAGTACGCCTAAAACCGTAATAAATAACGCTATCATACTAAAATTCGGTACGTCACAGTTTTATAGGACCAGAAATCACAGTGTAAAATTTTTTGAAGATCGGTCCATAATTTGCACTAGGCCCCAAATAAACCCTACTTCCGGAAAACAGTTTAGTACGCCTAATACCGCAGTAAATAACGCTAGCATACTTAAATTCGGTACGTCACAGTTTTATAGGACCAGAAATCAAACTGTAAAATTTTTTGAAGATCGGTCCATAATTTGCACTAGGCCCCATATAAACCCTACTTCCGGAAAACAGTTTAGTACGCCTAATACCGCAGTAAATAACGCTAGCATACTTAAATTCGGTACGTTACAGTTTTATAGGACGAGAAATCACATTGCCAAATTTCGTGAAGGTTGGTCCATAATTTACCCCAGGCCACATATAAGCCCTACTCTCGGAAAACAGTTTATTGCGCCTAAAACCAAATAAAGCTCACTTTGGGAAAATAATAAAATTCGCCTTAAACCATCACAGATATAGATATTGCGGTAAAATGTCTTGCTTAAATTCATATGGCCAGACAATATATCATGCAAATTTGTGAAATTTTCTGTTAACGCTAAAACTAATTACATACACTGCTGTATTGAAATTTATTCTAATTTATTTTTTGTAATACTAGAAATAAGTCTTCAGAATTTTGGGATGATTGGGCCATAATTTACCACAGGTTTAATACAAATTACCCTCCTAAAAATTATTTTAGTTCGGCTAAAACTTTTACGAATCATGATATTTTACTCAAGCATGTTCAAAGTCCTAACAAGAAACGCATAAAATTTTCTTATTGTCGGTCAATAATTTAATTCATGTCTAAGCCGCAACTAATTTTAATGCTGACGCTCGTTTTTGTGAAGATTAGTTAATAATATATATAGCACTCTAACTTGTTATTTATATCTTTATAGATACATACATATACATATAATGCAATTTTAATCCAAATTTTCATACCTAAGTCAATTACAAAAACAAAAGCACCAAAATAATTCAATTAAAACTAAATTTGCGTTTAAAAAATACACATTTCCTGGAACCATAGATCTACTTGATTCCAAGTTTTATAACCCTTGTTAATAGCATCGGCTGAATCGGTGAAAAATACTGCCATCCTAAATATTAAATTTTTTTATATTTAAGTTTTTTTTAATAATTACCTTCAATAAAATTAATTTTGAGAAATAGAATAGGTCTTGATTAAAATAGAACTATTAAAAAATAGCTACAAGACTGCGGCTTTTTGTTATGTAAGAAAAAAGCTTAATAAGTCATTTCATAGGTTTATTATATAAAAATTTAACTATTAATTATGTTCCTTATTCTTTTTTTTCTTCAAATTTAACCAAATTTGTAAGAATATTTAAATATTGTCTTTGTTTTTTTACTTTAAACGTGCTCTTTATTATATTTCCAAAAAATTTTAATATGGGTTAATTGGATTCATATGATTAAATATGATAAATAGATTTTTATGTAGTACAATATAGAAAGTAATAAATTATTACATGGATTTTAAATAAAATTTGGCTACAACTTTCGAAATTCCCTGTTTATTAGTACATACTTTCATATGCCAGTAGGAATTCAGTGCTGGATGATATTACTAAAATAAAAAATTCAAGCACACATTAGACATACGCAGAACCCATACCAAATTACCCAGTACCCAGAAGTTCTGATAACAACGTCAAATAATTTTAGTGGAAAACATGCCAAGGGTTTTCTTATACACCCTTTATTGTTCTTTCAAATTACATATTTTTTATAGTTTTATGTTTTTGGTAATTATTTTCAAATATAAAAAGTAAGTAAATTTCCTGTATGGACGATGACTATATTTGTTATGGTTTTAGGCGTAATTAAATGATTTTCTAAAGTGGGTTTTATATGAGACATATGGAAAATTATGGACCAAACTTCACGAAATTTGGTAGTTTGATTTCTAATGTTTTGGAACTATGAAAGGCCAAATTTTTTTACAACAATAGCATTATTCGTTAGTTTCAGGTAAATTAAAGTGTTTTCCGAGATTGGGCTTTATATGGGAAATTATGGACCGACATCTTGAAATTTATTAGTATGATTTCTAGGCATATAAAAGGACTTTGTGTAAAATTAAATAACAGTCGGTGCATTTAAAAACCAAACTAAATATTCGTTTTTCTAACATATATATATTTATTTTTGTGGGGTTGGTCCACATTTGGATTTACAACTCCTACTGAACCGTTTGTGCTGGATATTAATACCAAACTGCTAGAAACAATTTGACATCAATATTGTCAATTTCTTTTAAGAATGTGAGCGTGACCTCAACAGACGGACAGACAGATAGCCATGGCTTAATCAACTTAGAATTACCCAAGGACGCAGAATATGTATACTTTATGGGATCTTAGATGAATAATAAAAAAGTTTTACACGGAAAGACAAACTAACTGCCCGTTCGGCGATATCGAACGTTAACGTTCGCATAGTAAATAACATTTAAAACAAAAACAATTTTTCAAATTTTGTTTTTGTTTTAAATGTAATTTTCTATGCGAACGTTAACGTTCGATATCGGCGAACAGCAAGTTAGTATACCCTCCTGGAGGGTATAAAAATCCAAGTTCTCTTAAAACCAGTTTCAACCAATTATTTCTATTTTTGTCCCACCCAGATAAATTAAGCTGGGATCACACGATTGCCGCAAATGCACCAATATGACACAATTTTGATTGTGCTTTATTGACGCACAATAATGAAATTTCCCCAATAAAATTTTCTGATATCACACGATTGCCCTGTTTTATACAAATTTAATTGCCGCTAGTTGATACAAAGCGAAATGCGTTCAATTATTGCCGCATCACAATCACACGATTGTTCATACTTGTGTCAACTGCGAAAACAGCTGTTGTGGTAACTTTCTTATTTGTTCATTAAAAAAAAAAGAAAATTGTATCCTATTTTTAAACAAGTTTTTGCTAAATAGTTTTATTTTAAATTTTTTAAGTAAAATATATGTAATTCCAAAAATTAAACAAAGTAAAATTCTAATTTAAATATATAAAGAAATAGAGAATATGTTTGTTGTGCTTAATTCCCTTTTTAAATAATTGATAAAAAATACTGAAATTTATGGTTGGAGGATAAGCTGTTCCTATGCGCATTTCACTGGTTGCTTAGGCCAGATCATCAGGAAACGTTCTCCTAAATAATTTTAGAAAAGCCAAAGCTATCAGCAAACAAAACTACAGAGGCGGGAAATGTAAGAAAAGATAAAACTCATCCCTGATTTATTGTTTGGTATTTTGTTTAAGCTTTGATATCGTTGCAAACAAGACTTTCTTTTCTGATAGCTTTGGCTTTTCTAAAATTATTTAGGAGAACGTTTCCTGATGATCTGGCCTAAGCAACCAGTGAAATGCGCATAGGAACAGCTTATCCTCCAACAATAAATTTCAGTATTTTTATCAATTATTTAAAAAGGGAATTAAGCACAACAAACAAAATCTTTTAATAAATAATAGTATTCCCACAAACAACTTTGATAATAAAAAGAAATAGAGAATATTTATATTCAAAAATAAATTCGCTTTAAAGAATTTCAATACATTTTCCTCCGTTTTCTTGTATATATTCTTTTATATTGTCCTGAACAGCTATTGCACTTATTTAAAAAAAAATTATATATGTATAAAAATTTTTTTCGGGAATACAAAATTTAGTATTAATTTATTAATTAATGAGTTGCTAAGTTCCCAATTTTTATTTTTGATAAATTTAATTTTTATTTTAAATTTATTCCTACTAAAAGAAACACACAAAGGCAAATATTGGCGCGTATTGTGTTCATTAATTACCGCACAAGAACCCAATAAATATTGGTACACTTTTGTCATTTTTATTGACGTGCTGTAGTAGTCACACGATTGCCGCACCAGAGTTGCATTTTATTGGTAAAAGTAATCACAATATTGCCCTCGATTGGTGCATGAGGCATTTGATTGTACAGTCACACGATTGGGATATTAAAAAGTGTGAAAATTGGTGCATTGCGGCAATCGTGTGATCCCAGCTTTAGTTCAGGGATATTTTCGTGAACTAACGGGTTTTGTATGTGTACATGAATAAATTATGTGTTAATTAAGCAACAACAACATTATGATTATTGTGATGGTTAATTACATCACACTGTTTTTTTTTTATAAAAAAAAATTTATTTTTTTAGAACTTCTAAGAAGAACAACAGCAGTTGTAGCAACAACTACACATACTTAATATAGAAGTATAAATTTACTGTTTAAATATGTTTACATTGGTTTTGCACAGATTTAGTGTTAAAATCGGATAAAGACAAAATGACAAGGGGCTGTTAAAAAGGTATTTAAAGTAGTCAAATCGATTTTTAAAGATTTTTTTTTTTAAAGCACCTGGTTCGGCTAGTAATAAATAAAGTTTAAACATTTTGTTTACTTTAAAAACAATTTACGCTAAAGTACAAATTGATTTTTATGTTATTTTATATGTTATAAACCTTAGTGAATGCTGAGTTCTTCTTTTTTGTTATTGGAAATATGATTTATTGTATTTAAAACAGGTATTTTAAATTTGCCGATTTTTTTAAACTAAAATGCCGATAATTCCGATTTTTTTTCATCAAATTCATCTGACACCCCTGCTTCTGGAAAACATATATTGTAAATAATGAAAGTAAAAATCTTTATTTAACATTGTTTTTTTTCTAAGACATTGTTTATATGACGTTGGTGGTATATCTATTAAATTGTTTTAAGTTATCAAGATAAAATTGTGTAAATTTAATTGAACTACTTTTTGTTGTTAGTTTTTTTTATGGACATTTTATAAAAATAAAACACTTTTGTCACAAGGTTATATCTTTTTATTAGATTGACTTTAAATCATCCTTAAGCTTTAAAAATATTTATTTACAGCTTAACAAATATATTCATATATATTTATAAATATACTCTGCTTTAAAATGGCAATAGCATCTTATCTGCAAAAAAACAATTATTTTTGCATAATTTGAAAAACAAAAGTTCTAAAAAAAAGAGTTTTCAAGCAACAACACTCGACATTTTCAAGTGTCTTAAAAAATATCTAAAATTCACAAAGTTTGTAACAAACATAATTCAGGCTATTAAATATAAATAAACAAGTAAGAAGGTATAGTCGGTCAAGCCCGACAATATGATACCCTACACCACAGTATATAAGAACAAATAGCAAGTGTACCTAGTGTTAAAAACGCATAGTGAATGTGGCTATATAAATAGGGATTTATATATGTTTAAAATTTCATTAAAATCTGTTATAGTTTCGGAGAGGCAGATATTGTCCCCTATCTCCCCTCGTGGTGCTATTTTTAAAAAAATGCACAGCTTATGCGTCCATATAAATATGGATCCATCTGTTTTAAATCTCATTAAAATCGGTTTTATTCATTCTGAGACGCAGCAATTGCCCTCTATATCCCCTCGTGATCCTATTTTTTAAAAAAGTTTCATTTATAAAAGTTTCAATATAAAAAAACGGCCCAAAACAGAAGAGAAATTATATTTAAAACAAAATACGTAAATGCAACAAATTATCAAAAAAAAAAAAAAAATTGTATAGAAAAATTTTCTCCAAAAAAAAAGCCGCAAGTTTTACACAAAAAAAAACTGAATATTTAAAAAAAAATTTGTTTTTTTCTAATATTATCGTTTATAATCTCAGACAACAAAAAAAAAAACATACATACAAGCGCAATAAAAATTTGTATACCCTCCACCACCACTTGTGCTGAATGAGGGTATACTAAGTTTGTCATTCCGTGTGAAACTTTTTTATTATACAACTAAGACCCCATAAAGATTATATATTCTGGCTCCTTGAGTAATTCTAAGTCGATTTAGCCATGTCCGTCTGTTGAAAACACGCTCACTTTCGAAAAACGCAAAAGAAAAGAACCAACTTTGTCTCAAATTGCTTGTAGTTATCACAAGTAGTTTGGGATTGAAATCCAGAAACATCGGTGCAGTAGGATCAGAACTATGAATCAAAACCTGGAACCACCACCCTAAAAAACTTGATAATTTTGATACAAAAACTAACATAAATGGTGGAATAATGCACGCTATGATATAAAATTTTGCACGAATTCGCTTTATACGACTGCAAATCATACTGTTAAATTTCGTGAAGATCGGTCCATAATTGACCATAGGCCCCATATAAGCCCTACTCGCGGAAAACAGTTTAAAACGCCTTAAACCGTAATCAATAACGCTATCATACTAAAATTTGGTACGTCACAGTTTTATTCGACCAGAAATCACAGCGTAAAATTTTGTGAAGATCAGTCCGTAATTTACACTAGGCCCTATATAAACCCTACTCCCGGAAAACAGTTAAGTACGCCTTAAACTGTAATAAATAACGCTATCATACTAAAATTTGGTATGTCACAGTTTTATCATCATATTATCACACTGTAAGCTTTTTTTTGAAGATCGGTCCCCAATTAACCCTAGACCCCATATAAACCATACACCCGGAAAATATTTCAGTACGCCTTAAACCGTAATAAATAACGCTATCATACTAAAATTTGGTACGTCACAGTTTTATAGGACCAGAAATCACACTGTAAAATTTTTTGAAGATCGGTCCATAATTTATACTACGCCCCATATAAACCCTACTCCCGGAAAACAGTTTAGTACGCCTAAAACCAAATAAAGCCTACTTTGGGAAAATAATTAAATTCGCCTAAAATCATAACAGATATATTTATTGCGGTAAAATTTCTTCCAATTTAGATTCATATGGCCACAAAAATTCTTGTGAAATTCACTGTTACGTTGCCTTTACACATGCAAGTAGTGGCATGCCACTGTTCTATACATATTATAAACGAAAAAGTGTTCGAAATAGTCGAATCTCATGCCATTTGCGATTCTGTTTACACATGCCACTGCCATTTCATTTTCAAAATGTCGTCGAAGCGTCAACTTGAGATAATTTGTTTACATCTCAAATTAAAAAAAAAAGTACCAGAAAACAAAAAAGAGTTGCCGACTTCATCACATAGTTTTAGTTTTGGGGAAATAGTTTACATTTATTTATATTAGCATTATTTTAGCAAAATTAATGCTCTATAATTAGGAAACTTACTGATTTTAACGCCCGTTACTACAAATTAATCATAAAAATGCATTTAACAGTTAAAACTTAAATTACAGTTCGACAACAATCCAGTCGATTTGCATTAAATATTGAACAGGGTAACATTGCTAATCGTTTTGACATTTAGTGGCATGCAAATGCCAAATTTCCACTCGCATGCAATTTTTGCTGCCACTGGAGCTGCCATTGCGAAAAATGTGAGTGTATTAGTAAAAAATCGTGAGTGTATTGAGTTTTTCGAACTGGCAGTGGCATGTGTAAATGCTGGGTTAAACTAATAACACTGCTGTATTGAAATTTATTCTAATTTATTTTTAGCAATACCAGAAATCAGTCTTCAGAATTTTGGGATAATTGGTCCATAATTTACCATAGCTCCAATAAAAATTACCCTCCTAAAAATTATTTTAGTTCGGCTAAAACTGGGCCTGTTCGGAAATGCATCACTGCGCTGCATCTGATGCGCATCTATTAGTTTGCGATGCTTATGCAAATTAGCTTGGCATCAGCTTGTTTGCCGCCCGTATTGGTTATATTATTGAGCACAATATGCATCAGCAATTTTTGTGATGCGTGTTTTAGATTAGTTTGCGCATCCTCTGCACTTGTTATGTATTTTCCAACAGCTGACATTTGCAGTGATGTTTAACCGAACGCGCTGCGCATCAGATGCAGCGCAGTGATGCATTTCCGAACAGGCCCACTGTTACGAATCATGATATTTTACTCCAGCCAGTTCAAAACTCTAGCAAGAAACGCATAAAACTTTCTTATTGTCGGTCAATAATTTAATATAGGTCTAAACCGCAACCAATTTTAATGCTGACGTTCGTTTTTGTGAAGCTTAGTTAATAATAAATATGTATTTGTCATATAGAGCCCACTTCTGTCGGTGGAGGGTATCAAAGATACGGCACAGCCGAATATAGCACTCTAACTTGTTTTTTTTAATATTTCAAACCAGCAAAAAAAAACAAAAAGTACATTCTAGAAAACAAAAAAGTGCTGAATCTGTAAAAAACAGATTATTTTACACTAATAGTTCTTATTTAAAAAAAAAACAGGTAAATAAAGGGTTTAATTTTTATAAATAAGGCCATAAATCTCTACATTTATTGCAAAAAATTACTATTTGTAATTAAATGCATACATTATTAAAAATTTAAAATAAACTAAAAACTTTGCTAAATTTTTTAAAATCGGTTGTTTTTGAAAAACAAACTCATCGTACTCGTATTACAAAAAAATTCTGTTTTTTTTTTTTATTTAAATTATTAATGTTTTTTTAAAAGACATCCATTTCTCAAAGTTTCTTTTTTAATTTTTAAGTAATTGTTATTTTTGTTATATCAATTAATGTTGTACTTACTCAACATGGTACTACTTTTATTTTATTTAAAATTGTAGTATAAGGCAAAATTACCTGAAATAAGAAGAAACAAATTTTTTGTTTTAAAAAATTTTTTAATAAAAAACAAGCAAAAGTGCTAACATTCGGCAGTGCCGAATCTTATATGCCCTTCACCATAGTATTGCTCCATAGCTCATATGGTTGGGCGCTATTGTGGCAAAATCATTTTTCCGTGACCATATTTTTATGGGCGCAACGTGAAATAATAGGCCGATTTTGCAGATTTTTAGAAGCAAACAAATCTAATAAGTAGAGAATATTTGAGCTCAATTTAATCAACATTGCTGGCTTTGTTTGGACCTTCCCAGGAAAAACTTTACTTACCTGGTAAGTTAGCAAGTAACGTTGGAGAAAAATAAACACTACTTATTTTTCGGCTGAATAACTACTTATTTTTGTTCGAGGTGTCCACAGAATTCAGTACTTACAATGCACTTACTAGAAGTCACAAAATATCTAGTTATTATTTAACTACCAGTAAGTTGAATTGTAAGTACTTACAATTTACTTACTAGAAGCCAAAAAATAACTAGTTTTTATTAAATTGGGGCTAGTTAATAGACCTAATAAGTAGTTATGGAGCTAGTTACCAGTAAGTAAATATTCAGGTCTGAAAACAATACAACTAATAAGTAGTTATTTAGCTGATTATTAGTAAGCAAATATTCATAATAGTAGTTAAAAGTACTTACTAAGGTCATTACTAGCAAGTACTTATTGAGGTTTTCAGAACAATGACAATTATAATGACAACTACTTACCAGGTAACGTATGAAATAACTACGACCTATTACCGAAATTCAAAAAGTTTTTCATGGGTTATCACACCAAAATTCTAAGCTCGGAGGGAGGGGTGACAAAAGATCGTGAACAAACCAATGGGGGGTGTGCTAAAAACTGACGTGGATTGAACTATGTCAGTAGTCGTCAGGGAAGTCTACCCTTCAATTTTGGTATATGTACAATGTAGTACCAGGGTCAGGCTGCTGACGGCTGGGTTGGGATGTGGAGAGAACAATTGCTCCACAGAATTAGGCGGAGGTATTCCAAATATGAAGGAAAAAAACCAACAATGAATTGTTTGGTGGGAATTAAATATAATGTCGTTTATCAAAAATTATTTTTGGGAATGAAATATTTTATTAATTAATTCATTTATTAATGATGTGCTAATAATCCCAATTTTTTTAAATGAAAACACTGAAATTTATTGTTGTGGGAAAGCTAGTTCCTATGCGCATTTCGCTGGTTGCTTAGGCCAGCTCGTCAGGAAACTTTTTCCAAATACTTTAGAAAAGCTAAAAATATTATACAAGTAAGACCATAAAGTGAATAAGAATTTTAAAACACTCTGGTCTTAAATGTAACAATATCAAAGCTTCAACAAAGTCACAACAATAAACCGTCAATTTTTTCTTTCTTACATTCCCCTACAATTGGCTGGGTTTTTTCCAACACAAATTGTAGTTGTAAGAGGATAGAAAGAAAAAACAAAATTAAAAAAAACAAGTTACTTAAATAAAGCAGCTTGCCATTTCAGTTTTTTATTTGCCGGGCACATGCAAATTTATTATCAAAAATTATTTTTGGGAATGAAATATTTTATTAATTAATTCATTTATTAATGATGTGCTAATAATCCCAATTTTTTTAAATGAAAACACTGAAATTTATTGTTGTGGGAAAGCTAGTTCCTATGCGCATTTCGCTGGTTGCTTAGGCCAGCTCGTCAGGAAACTTTTTCCAAATACTTTAGAAAAGCTAAAAATATTATACAAGTAAGACCATAAAGTGAATAAGAATTTTAAAACACTCTGGTCTTAAATGTAACAATATCAAAGCTTCAACAAAGTCACAACAATAAACCGTCAATTTTTTCTTTCTTACATTCCCCTACAATTGGCTGGGTTTTTTTCCAACACAAATTGTAGTTGTAAGAGGATAGAAAGAAAAATCAAAATTAAAAAAACAAGTTACTTAAATAAAGCAGCTTGCCATTTCAGTTTTTTATTTGCCGGGCACATGCAAATTTATTATCAAAAATTATTTTTGGGAATGAAATATTTTATTAATTAATTCATTTATTAATGATGTGCTAATAATCCCAATTTTTTTAAATGAAAACACTGAAATTTATTGTTGTGGGAAAGCTAGTTCCTATGCGCATTTCGCTGGTTTATTTTGGTTTATGCTCACCGCTTTGGTTGATGGTTGACAAACAAGTAAAATTAGATTTTTCATGCTAGTCAAAGCTAACGTTAAAAACACAATAGGTAGTATTTATCTTTTTTTATTCTTCTTTTTGTTGTACTTCAAGTTATAGCAAAGGGATATTTTTGACGTTTAACCAAAGCTAGCGAGTAATAAATTTATTTAACCGTTGAAATTCAAATTCAGAAATACAAATTCAGAGATACAAAAAATGCAAATATGGCACTAATAAACCCAATTACATAATTAATACAAAATGTTATAATCAAGTATACCGGCAATATATAATACGATAAAAAACATTAGTGTTTAAACCGTGTTTGGACAGATCGCTTTTGCTGATTTTGTATAATTAATACTCTCTATATTAAGGTAATATCTGACCCAAAGTTGGTCAAACGTGGGAAGAAAAAACTAGTTTGTTTTCTATAACTCGCTCATTGATGCACCTTTTTGTTATTATAACCTTCAACACAGGTGAGGTTTGTAATTTATACAATTTTGATATCAGACCCTATGCACCATAAATATTCTGGTTCCTTTTGACTACCGAAGTTGATTTAACGATGGCGATCTCTCCGTCCGACCACCTGTGTCTGCTGAAATGAGGTTTCCGAAGAACACAGAAATTATGGGAACTAGATTGGTATATATTTCTGACACATATGCTCCTTTAAATTTTGCTATTAAATCGCAATCAGATCGGTCCATAAATGACTGAAATATGTATAAGCAAAAAAACACCACTGCCTCTATATTTTGTTATAAAATCCTCTGATGTTGTTTTTTTTTTCAGTTTTAATGTGTAGCCTTTTTTTTAACCAACATACAGACAGGGGCCTTTGTTAATTCAACTTCTATACTTATAAGAAAAAAAAAAAGAATTTGTCGTTACTTTAATTAAGAAAAAACGTACCTAAAATTCTTTAAATTTAACAAAACTTTATAAAAAAGAATATATAAAAACTAGATGACCCGTGCGAATATTTCGCACCGTTAGTTGTAATTTTTGTAACATAAAATGAAAATAATTAATAGAAATTTAGTAACTTCAATACATTTTATTAAAAGTATAAAAATATTGGAAATCCTAATATATATCATACATATTTACATACATACATACATATGTTTAAATGCTTTTATAATACTTCTTTGAATACAATGTTAGAGATAATGACATGATCATCGTTAACTTAATACAAACAAAAATATCGTTAAACGTACGCAATTATATATAACAGACTTAGTAATAAACGGCATTATAGTAAATAGCGGTATTGCCAGAATGGATTTTAATACATACTATATTATGTAGAACTGCATTACTATTAATCGACCCTGTATTATCACACTTGAACAAAAACATATAATCATAATGACAACAGTATTATCATGCAGTTCTATTAGAACTGCATTACTATTAAGCGACCCTGTATTACCACACTTGAACAAAAACATATAATCATAATGACAACAGTATTATCATGCAGTTCTATATAAAATATAATTTTTATCAATGAAAATATTAATTTTTCAATTTCTAATTATTTTTCGTCATTAGTGTTAGAAATAAGCTTTAAAATGAGATATCATTCATTAAATTTGATGCGGTGGTATGGGAGATATTTGCAACCGACAAAAAAAGTGCTTTAGAAATAATATACATGAAGCTTAAACTAAAGTTTAAGAACTATAAGAAATGTAGGCGTCTCTAAATTTTTAATGTGAGAGATACGTTTTTTCTGAATTAAAGTATCGAAATATACTTTATAGATTCTGAGATCAATATTGTAGAAATAAAAAAAGGAATGGTAAAATTAAATATATTCTGCATGGTATAATTAAAGAAAACAAAAAAATTAACTTTTAAAAACTTTAAGTCCCAGTTAAATTTAAAAATACATTTTTTTCTATCCCTGCACACAGAAAACATTGTTTCATCAAATAAATCATTAATCAAATAAAAAACCAGTTTTAATTAAAAATTTAATTAATGGAATTGAACTTTTAATTGATACTATTCATTTGCACCAGTAAATAAATTAATAGTATCAATCAATTAAACGTTTAATTCACTTGACTAAGCGTTTAATTCACTTCATAAAATTTTTATAAAACTGATTTTATTTTTGATTAATCTTTTTATTGGTGAACAATTTTTCTGTGAACCAAATCAGTTCATTAATTTAACTTCTTTAATGTAAAATGTCATGGTCACTTTCACTTTCACAACAGTCGTTTTCAATATGTTTTAAATTGAATTTAAGTAACCAAAAATGACAAAAAATTAAAAGTTAAGTAAATCTAAATCCTCTTATGTAACAACAAAAAATACATTGTCCGACAATCAATAAAATAAGAAGACAAATATTTATGGCAACTTGACGTAACAATCAAAGGATCTTAAAAACACACACACACGCATACACCCAGTATTGGGAAAACAAGAATTAAAGAAAAAAAAACCAATCATAAATTAAAGTCAATAAAATAAAATTTTCATTTCTTTTAAGGAGGTTTTTATTTCAACTGTTTTATTGTTGTTATTTTGAAAGGGGAATTTTGTCATGTAAAAGAGAAAGTTTTCTTTAGGGATTAACAAAACAAAAATGAAATACATTCTCTTTTTGGTTGGAAAAAATCATGAAAGAAAACACTTACTTTTTTTAACACGCAAAATAAAAGAAGAAGAAGAAAATATTTCACAAGTAAGAAATTTAACATGAAAAAATAATATTTTATTTATTGTTACTAAATCTTATTTTTATTTTATTTTTTATTTTTTTGGTATTTTTTGTTACTCACTGTCAATTCTACGGTATTTTATACTTATTTTAACAGCTGTCATGTGCAGTAATGCATGCACACGACAAAAACAACACAATTGTGCTTGTTGTTATTTTATAGTTTAGGCACTTAAAAAGTTCCCCCACGAAAGCCCACCCACTCAAAAACACACATCTACAAACACTCATAAACTCTAATCAGGGTTTGTAGCTGCTTTTCAAACTTTATCCCCAAATTGTAAATTTGTATCCCCAGAAATTTAATTCTTCCAAAAATATATTTTTAAAGACAGCTCAACGTGTCGCAATAAATTGAATTATTTTTAAATTAAGTGTGTATTTATTATTATTAATTGCATTTAATTTATTGTGGCCTTTATGGCGCTCATTGCTGAAAAACATCTGTTCAACACAATCGAAAAAATATTTGTCAATATGTTCACCTCCAACAAAACTATTTTTAACGAAATATTTTTAGCATATTATGTTTGCTTTCACCACATTATTGAAGCCTACAAGTCATATTATGGTTAAATTTGGTATCCATCAAGAAGACACAACCATATTATCGTTGCCTCCGAATATGTTATCGTTAAAAGTAAGAATAATTTGCTTAGCACTAACATTTTTCCAAGAGCCATATGTTATAGTTGACAAACATTATTATTAACCATAAAATGTTCAAAAGCAACCGTAATATGGCTGGACCTAATTTAGGGACTGAAAAGCAAAGGGGTACAAATGCCAAAACTGAAAAAAATGAGTTAGATGCAACAATCAACACTTATGTTTATCTATCATTGTCCCAAAATCAGAGCTGTATAATGGCCGTAATCCCTATATTAAGTACTAGCTGTTAAGTCTGACCCTGCCAGGCAGGAATAGCCCCGCGTGCCGCCCATAGACCGAAAATCTGGCTTCGTGCGATCTTACACAGAGAAAGTACTTTAAGTAAGCTTCCTATGTCATCAGACGGCTTCAGAAAGTTGCGAAAGAGAATAGGACATACATACAAACATCCGGACATACTAAGAAATTATATATTATATAGAATACATTTAATTATAACAAATTTCTCAGAAATTTTATTTTGGCACTGGTACCCTAAATCCCCAAAATTAAATTAAATTACCAACAAAATGCCCAAATCAAATTTTTTGTCCACGTTTTCAAAAAATTCCGAATTTGTAAATAAGTCCCGGGCTAATACAAATAACAAGAAAAATATTCACGAAAGTTACGAAAGATATTGCCAGATAAGAGGATTTGTTTCCAAATTGGGGACATTTCAACATTAATTTGGGGGAGATTTTACAAAGGGTGTGAAAATAAATTCGTCAGTTAAATACGTCCCACACCTCTGTTAACTACATTCCTGCTACACTCTGCTAAATATGGAAAATTTTTAAAAATTTGTTTTTTTTATTAAAAGCCAAATTATTTATAACTTTTAATTAATAAATAAAGAAAACATAATACATGTAAACTTTTTTCGTATACATTGAGAAAAAAATTAGTTTAAATGAAGAATGTGGTTCAGTACTTATTGGCTATTTTCAGTTATTTTTAAAGGCATTAAGGACAGACCTGAATGGGGTTCCGATACATCGTTAGAAAGCTTTAAGGGAGTAGATTCCAAAACTATAATGAACATTATTCCGGGTTTCTCAGGAGTCAAGTTACGAGGGGTGGGCTAATTGAAAAAATTAAAATACCTTTATCTTCGAATATCAGTTCGGGACACTTGGGAGAGACCTGAATGGGGTTTCTCTAAGGGAGGAGATTCCAAAACTATATTGGACATTTTTCCTGGTTTCTCAGGAGATTTGTAAAGAGAGGTGGAATATAAGAAAATTTCCATTATATTCTAACTTCAGATTCAGGCACTTAGGACAGAGAGACCCCATTCAGGTCTGCCCTAAGTGCCATGTCGGAAAACTCAGAAGATCTTCTTACTTCAGGCATTATTAAAGGCCTGCTTAAATTTTTATGATTTAATTACCATTCTTATCTAACTGCTAAGAATGCCTCGGCTCTTTCGTATAATAGATAAGATACACATTCCACACTCGATTCTATGAGAAGCTAGAAGAGAAGGAGTAGCATTTTCTGTTTAGTTTTTTTGCCAAAGTAAAAGAATTATTTTTTTTATTCAGTTGCCATTCTTATGTACCTGCCAAAGGCCTACTCCGCTACGACAACGTGTGTAAAAAAGATATGACTATGGAATGAAGCGAGCAGGCCTTCTACGTCCAAAAGAAGGCATACAGAGCCTTTCTAGAAGGCATCCGTACTCCTTCTTTTCCCGCTAGGTAGTTTCACAAAATCGTATAGAATGTGAGAAAACTTTTTGCCAAAAAATAAAATTTTTTTAAATCGAACAATTTTCAATTCATTTAATGCTGGTTGCAGTTATAAACTTTTAAAAACCCAGTTTGTTTAATTTTCATTCTCAAAAATCTAAAAATATTAATTTAATATAAGATACAAATTTTTCTTCATACCATAAAATGCTACTCTGCTGGCTTCAGTAAAATTCAGCAACAGAAACAATTTGTGTCAAAAAAATTAATTTAAAAAATTTTTAGTTTGTGAAAAATAAAAAACATTTTGCAAAAGCAAATAAGCGAAATGTGTAGTTAATAATGTGTTTGTGTCATTAAATTGAACAAAAAGTGTTATACTATGAAAAATGTTAAAAAAAAAATTTCTAACTTTGTTTTATTTTGTTTTTCTATGTATATGTGTAATGATTGTATTCAAAAACTGAGAACGCTCTTCCGAGTCGCATTCTAGTTGTATACTATGCTGTAATACAACAGCATAATTTTTAAATTTCTTTAATTAAATATGAATTATAAGTCAATAATTTTCAATTGATATGTGTGTGAAGATAAATGCGAAAAGTTAATATCATTTTTGAAAAATATCGCATGCGATAAAAAATATTTAAAAAAAATACCGCAAGCTATAAAAAAATATTCTAAAGAAAATACGATTATTTACTCGAAATTTTTAAGTTCTAATGAAATATCACTCGTTTTTATCGAGTTTTTTTTTAATATTAATATTAAGCATAACAAACAAAATCGTTTATTAAAAACTTATTTGATTTTTTCTTACGGCCTAAGTTATAAAAAATAAAACTGGTTAATAAAGGGTTCATGAAACGAATCTTCATACAAAATCCGTTTCATAAACCCTTTATTAAGCTTTTTTATGTTTTATAACTTAGGCAGTTAGTCTTTTAATGTTAAAACTTATGATTTTTAAAAATTTGACTTAGAGTGAAATTCTCATAAAAGTGCTCTTCGAGGGATATGGCCACTGTGCCCAAACATATTAGAAAATGAAGCCTATGGATAAGGCTACCATAATCTATAAACACTATATCTACCCTGCGGGAAATTTGTGCCCATTGGTCCAGCAGACTGGTCCTGGGATTTGTAAAAATAGACCAAGTATAAAAAGAAAGAACTCATGACCAGTGAAAGAAAAAGTAATGAATTACAGTACAGTATTCACCGGTGGTATAACAAATTTTTTTTGGACTTTCTAAAATTTGGTTCTTAAATTTAGTTCAAGGACTTGTTTTATTGAAATAATACTCCATTGTAGTAACTAACACTTAACACGTTCATTGAAAATAGATGTGTGACTTGTCAAATGGTGGCCCATGTAAAAGTGATTGGTCACATTCATATAAAGTAAACTGGTCCGTACCACCAAAGACCTATCACGGGACTACTTTGGTGTCAGTTCGCTTCCCTCTAGGGTAAATTGTATTTGCGAAAATTTTTACACATATTTGAAAACTTGACTTAGAGTGAAATTCTCATAAATTTGGACATACTGTTTATAGATTGTGGTAGCCTTGTCCATAGGTTTCATTTTATTATAGGTTTCATCCTTAAGATGGGAGGGTTTGGGCAATATCCCTCACGTAACTCATTCATAAGAATTTCAGTCTAACTCATATTTTTAAAAAAAAATCATAAATCTTAATTTTAAAAGTCTAAGCAAATGTCAAATAAGTTTTTAATATTAAAAAAACTCGATAAAAATGATTGATGTTTCATTAAAACTTTATTATATTCAACATTTTTTATTTTTCGAATTTGTTCTATGAGTTAAATTTCAGTTATGTATTTTATAAAGCTTTTTTTTTTTTTTTTTTTTTTTTAATAGCTCCATTCCTTAAATTTTTCCAGGAATGACTTTATACACTACCAGACTATTCATAACTGAAATTTAACTCATAGAATAAATTCGAAAAAAAAAAATGTTGAATTTAATAAAGTTGCTTATTTGTTTCATTAAAACTTTACAATTTTGTGTAAATAATCGTATTTTCTTTATAATATATTTTTTAGCGCTTGCGATATTTTTTTAAAATATTTTTTATCGAACGCGATATTTTTAAAAAATGAATTTAACTTTTCGTATTTATCTTCACACACGTCAATCTATGATCACTTATTTAGAATCGTCAATGTCGACAACTTTTAATGAAAACATTTTCAAAATTAATAACTTTAATTTAAGTTTAAAATTTTTGTCTGCCATTTTTTTAAAAACTTAAAAATTTTGGGACAAAATTAGGGATTTAAGTTTTGAAATGGGAATTTTTAAAGAATTCAAAATTTAAATCAGGGACGGGAGTTAAAAGTTTTTTGGCAACACTATTGACAAGGATTCCTTTACATAAGGTCTGTTTTTAAATTCATTTTTTTTTTTTTTTTTTTTTTTTTTTTTTTTTGTTACACTCCTTTTTGAGAGTTTTTTTTAATGTATTTGTATGTATGAAATGGTATGTTTACAACAAACTCTTACAATCCTAGTATGTTAGACAGAATTAAGGTTTCATGTTTTAAATTCATTTCTTTTGTCTTCACTTTGTTGTTGGTTGTACTTGTTTTTCTATATTTTTGCCATTGTTGTACTTTGTAAAATGAATGAGTGAAATAACTTGAAAATGCTATTAGTATAATTGGTTGAGTGAGAGGAGATTTTTTGTGTGCACGTTAGTTTTAGATAAAAATAAAAAAAGGTAAGCAAATAAAAGAAAAAGAACTTTACGAAATTAGAACTGAATTAGAACTTAACTAAAACCGAAGTAAAGTGAAACTAGAACTGAACTAGAATAAAAATAAAATTGAACTTAAACTGAGCTAGAATTGTATAAAAACTGAACTAGAACTAAATTAAAACTTAACGAGAAGGGAACAACAACAAAACTAAAATAGAACTGAACTAGAACAGTAACTGAACTGGAACTGAACTAGATCAGAATTTGAAGTAGCTATAAATGAAGAACAAAGCTTGAACAGAAATCTACCTGCATTAGATATAAGAACCTGACTGGATCTTAACCAGAAACCATCTTAAAAAGCTGAGCCAGAAGTGAAATCGATCTCAACTATAACTTTAACCCCATTTTTCTATTAACAATATGTTATTCTGGAAAAAAACCGAACGTTTTTAAAGATTTCCTTACAAATTTTAATATTGATATCATTTAAACTTGTTCTAAAAAAAAAAATTTATTATTCTGTTTTTATATTCTTCACCATGTGCGGAAAGGGTGTTTATAAGTTTGTCAATCTGATTGAAATTTCTACAATATTTATCTTAGACACTATAAAGGGTATATATTCTAGGTGCTTATGGGAAGCAAAGCTGATTTACCAATGTCTGTTTGCTCGTGTGTATGTTGAAATGGGGTTTCCGAAGACCGCAGAAATGATAGTTTGGTATTGAAATTCAGCCAGATAAATGTTTATAAACGACTGAGATATGAGGAAAAACACAATATCCGACAAAATGTGGTAGGAGAAAAATTTTCTTAATTTTGTAGACATAGCTGAGTTGTCAATACACAAAATACTTAAAAATGGAGTGTTACTGGATAAGTGGGCGTGACACCTCCCATACAAATACAAAATAGATTAGTTACAGAAAAAGTTAAGCAATTTAGTACAAATAGCATCGACAATTTAGTACAAAACAAGACAACCTGAAAAAGTGGACGATATTTATCGGGAGTGTTCTGCAAATCACGTGATTTCAAATCACGTGCTTTTAAAATCACGCATGTGATTTTGTGGTGTTCTGAAAAACATTTCGTTTTTATGTTTCTTGGTATGCTTTCGGCAGTTGAAAATCACACCATAATATACAAAAACGGAGCACAAAAATATCAAACGTGTGACTTTAAAAGGCACATGTGATTTGAAATCACGTGATTTAAATAAAAGTGATTTTCAGAACAGCCCTGTATTTATATAATTTTCTGTTCTTATCGCACCATGGTGCAGGTTATATAAAATTCGACATCGCCGGATATAGCACTCTTACTTGCTTTTTTTTTGCATTATAGAAGTACTGCTTCAACTTAAAGAACCTTAAACTTTACAATTAAATAAACGCAGAATAGAAGAGCCTGTATTTACCATAAACCACAAACTATAGGTATAGTAAACTTTTTGTTTGCACAACTAAAGGTATTCGTTATGTTAGAATAACTGCAACTATAATAGAAAAATAAAATAAAAATGTTTAACACAACAAGCACTTTTAGATACCCCGCAGATCGGATGACAATTAAAAAATATAAATTTTCCTATATGAGTGTAGCGTCCAGACTTGCAATTTTTGCTGCTGCCACTTTTTAAAATTCTGCTTTGAAATTGCGCTAGTGTCCAGATTATGAAATTCAAGGGCTGCAATTATTGCATTTTTATCTTCTCCTTTTTATATTTTATATATAAATACAAATACAGCTACAGCCAACTACAAGTCGAAAAGTGTGAGAATTACAAAACAAAACAGAATTGCAGAGTGCATGAAACTGAGTACCACTCCCCGATCTTCTCACCTCTCTCGTCCATAAACTCAATAATTACTGCAACAAAAACTGCAAGTCTGGACGATGACTAAGCTGGATTTTTAAAAAGTTTTTTGATTACTCTTGTAGATTACAAATTATCCAATTAGCAACTTAATACTATCCAAAGTAATCAATTATAGAATTAATGCCCGTAATTTCTACAAATAGAAATCAAGCTGTGTATAGAATTCTATGGTGTAAATACTGCCAGTTTTAGAAGAAAACATAAGGTAAAAACACGTAGTCCAAATAGACGTTGAAAAAGGTAAAGATAACTGTTAGGTACGAAGACTAGACCAGATATCTTTTTGTAAAAATTACGGGCATAAGTGATTCCTTTTTGGATTACAAGGTAGACAATTAGTATTAAAATGATAAACTAGAGTTTCACAAATAATAAGACATGCATTAAAATTTATACCAATAAAATGAGTTTTTTACACCCTTCAGAACTGTCGGGGTACTTTATGATAAAGTATATGTATTTGTGTTCTGGTTGTACTATCGTTTATTATGAAGAGATAAACTTTTGCCTATAGATTCTTATAGGTAGGAACTAAAGTTTACGTTGTAGGAAAAACGACGGGTTGGCAACTTATCTGTACTACGAGTCAGTTGAGTGAGAGATATGAACTAATTTTCAATGATTTACATTATACCGCAGTCATTGGTGCATTGTTTTAAAAATGCACTCAAAGAAAAATTATAGTAAAACTGTCTAAAAATTTACTCGAATATTATATAAATAAAACTTGACATTAAAAATAATTACAAGTCCGAAATATCACATGTTTTTTTCTAAGTTGAGGAGGGAAATTACATCATTTAATGTAAATCCTATTTTCTATTTACATTGTACATATTAGAATTTTAACCAATATAAAAAATTAGAAATTGCCTTCGGTTTTCTTCATTTTTTTTTTTAATCTAATAATGATGGTCATTATTTTCTGTCACTGAATTATAATTTTTGTTAAAAAATTTTGATAGTTTTAAATTAGGCTTAAGTTCACATCAAACAAAATTTTCATTCAATTATTTCAATGAAGGAAGGAATTTTACACCATTAAATAAATTCAATTTTTTTTTTTGATAATTTTTATTCTTGACTGAACGGTTGATTGAACTCGGGTTGAATTTTCATGTTGTGAGAATAACCACATACTCATCGTCAGAATTCTTTGCAGTTCTACCGTTTGCGCCCCTGTTAAAAAATTATATTGAATTATAAACCTCGAAATCTTTAAAATAGTTGTCTTAATGATTTTTTATCTAAGTGTATAAACTTATTTGTATAACTAACGGAATGAAGCGGCTTATTTACCAGTTGTGGCTAAAAAAATCTTCATCTTAATGTGAACATTATTCTATTAAAATATATTGTTAAAAAAACACTATTGGCTGTTAATGAACCTTAAATACCTAAACGTAAAGGGTATTTTAAGTTATTTTGAATGGAAAAATTCTGGCTCTAGAAACATGGGAGCAAATATTAACTGAACTCGATCCTTAACAACAGCCTGAATAAGCTAGATGCATTAGACTAGAAAAACTGAACTAGAACTGAACTTAAGCTACAAGTGAGCCAGAACTGAACTTAAACTGAGCAAGAAATTTACTAGATCTGAACCTAAATTGAACTTAAACTGAACTTAAGCTCAAAGAAAGCTTAATTAAAACTGAACTATGTAAAACTAAATAACTACTCAACTAAAACTTAACTCTAACGAAACTAGAACTAGAACAAAACAAGTACTGAACTAAAACTTAACTAGAACTGAACTAGAACTGGACTAGAATTAAACTAAAACTGACCTAGAACTGAATCAGAACTGAACTAGACCTGACCTAGAACGGAACTTGTACTAATTACACTGGTTAGCAAAAAATAAAAGAGCCGTGAACAAGAACCTTGTTATGTGATTTTAATTGACTTAACTCGAACTGAACTAGAACTAGAACAAAACAAGAACTGAACTAGAAATGAACTAAAGATTAACTAGAACTGAACTAGAACTGGACTATAACTAAACTAAAACTGACTTACAGCCAATTCACATGGAGGCTTTTGCGACGTCGCTTTGTCGACGTCTCTTTTGGTTTGATGGCGAGCGGTGTAGAGAAGAAAGAGGGGTAAACAAAACGACTCGTTTTCTGTTTTTCATGTCGTTTTCTTATATTCCTTTTTAAACTTATTTCTCTTCTTCATGTTTTGTTTTATTCTGTTTCTTACTTTGAAGCGTCAGGTTGCAAACAAATACGGAAATAATAAAAAAGAATATAAAACAAAAGTTTGAGTTTTAATTTAAACATATTTCTTGCATATTTCTTATTTAAAAAAACACTTTTTTATATTTTTCTTAATGAGAAAAATCAACTAAAGCAGATTTACCGATAAGGCAATAAAAATCAACCCTGGTTGCAAATAAAAATTAAAATTGAAAAAAACCACATGCCACTAAAAATCATCGTATAAACGCAAGAGGTTTTTGGAAGTTGCTTCAAAAGGGATTTAAGAAAAAACGACGTCGTAAAAGCCTCCATGTGAATTGGCTGTTAGAACTGAACCAGAGCTGAACTAGTACTAATTACACTGGTCGGCAAAAAAAAAAAGCCGGGATTAAGAACTTTCCCTAAAGGGAATCGAACTGACACCAAAGTAGTCCCGTGATAGGTCTTTGGTGGTAGATACCGGTTCTAGTTGTTACACTTTATAACGGGTGGATAAATTTTAAGGCCCGATGTTGAATGTGAACTACACCTAAACGTCAAGTATTTTTCTGCATTTCATTTAACATTTCTCAATTTCAGACTAACTCAATTTGAACCATGGAAAGATACACAATCAAGCAACGCGTTAAAGTTATGCAGGCTTATTATGAAAATGGGCGTTTAAATTAAAATGGATATCGTGAAAATCTTCTTCAGTGATGAGGCACATTTTCACCTCAGTGGATTCGTCAATAAGCTGAATTGCCGCATTTGGGCGAATGATAATAAAAAAGTGATTGTCGAAAAACCAATGCACCCACAAAGAGTGACTGTTTGGTGCGGTTTATGGGCTGGCGCCATCATCGGGCCGCATTTTTTCCATAATGAGGCCGGTCAGGTAGTAACTGTGAATGGTGTTCGCTATCGTGAGATGATAACGAACTTTTTATGGCCTGAATTGGAAGATATGGATGTGGACGATATGTGATTTTAACAGGACGGTGCCATTTCCCACACAGCTAACGAAACAATGGCCAATTTTGCCTCAGCGTCATCGAAAATTTGGACCATCGGATGGAGGTGTGCCGCCGAAGTGGCGGCGGCCATTTGGCCGATATTTTGTTCCATACATAATTGAACCATACAAACATCATCATAATAAAAAGAAATGACAATAATTTCCTAAATTAATTGTGTTTTATACAAAATCAACATCGGCCCTTTAACCACCCTTAATTAATGGGACCTATCACTTTTACATTGTGTTGTCATTGGAGGGAGGCAATTGACACCTAACAGCCACCATTTGACAAGTCAAAGTTACTGCAATGGAGTATTATTTCAATATAATGTTGTATTATTTCAATAAAACGAGTTTTAGAAATAAATTTAAGAACCAAATTTTAGAAAGTCCCAAAAAAATGTGTCACACCACCGGTGAATACCGTACTGTAATTCATTACTTGTTTTACCTTTTTGTCCTTAATATACTACTTAAATGATTGGTTCTTCTTTCACTAGTCATGAGTTCTTTTGTTTTGTACATGTTCACAACTCTCACGACCAGTCTGCTGGAGCAATTGACATAAATTACCTGCAGGGTTGTGATTTAAATTAACTTAAGCGTCCATAATCCAAACTGTAATTGATTATATCATGTTTATTTTCTTTTATGGGTCAGACTTATTTATAATTTGAAAAAGATTTGTTCGACTTTGATCAAAACACTTACAAGTGATTATGAATAAAATGATCATTTTTATTTTATTTTTTTTATTGAGAGAGAGCGAGGCGATTCCTTGCAACGAAAACGGTACGATAAAATTATCTTATAGTCATCCAAATAAATTTTTTTATATATTTTTAACTTTTTCGCTGTTATTCAGAAAAATTGGCGAATTTTTTTCGTGCTTCCTAAAAAATCGTACAAGATAATTGAAGCTATGAACATGGGACCATGGAGACTACAAAGGTGTGTGTGTGGATAACTCAAATCTAGCTTAAGTGAACTTAAGCACTTAAGGTCGACGATTATCGTGCGTGTAAAAACTGTAGCGCGTGAAAAATGGCAAGTTACACAACGCGCGTTATAAAACCTTTTCTTTGAGCTGTTTTTTTTTTTTTTTTTTTTTTTTTTTTTTTTTTTTTTTTTTGTTTAACACTTTTTTATAGAATTCCCAGCTTCATCTCTTTTTTATACGATATTGTATATTTTATAAACTCTTCAATAAGTTGTTCCTCCATTATTCACAAATTTTTTAAATTGTTCTTTTTTGTTGTCAGCTGATAACTTCTCAAAAATACATAACGCGTAAAAAGTACAAAGTTAACCAACTTTCTGACGCGTACGCGTCAAAAAGCTTTTTGTGTAACTTGTGTTATGAAAAAATACGCGCGCACTAACGCGTGTTATGTGTTTCTACATTTATTGCTTTTTGCCACAAATTTAAAATAACCATCATTTTCGCTAGACCCTTTATCATAAAGAATTTAAATGACTTCCATCGAAAGTCACTCAAGAGTCTACAAAAAAAAAAGGTGAAAGATATAAAGACAAGACATATAGACTGACAAGACAGATAGAGAAACGTTAAAGGTTTCTTAAATTTACAACAGCACAAACAACTATGGAAAGATCACAGCGCTGCATTGGACAAAAAAAAAAACGCTTTAGAAACTGAAAAAAAAGTTGGGTTTATTAGCAAAAAAAAGAAATATGTATAATATCTGTATCAACTTTAAAGGCACGAGTTAGTTGCTTGAAGTTTTATACATTTAACAGTTTTTTTTTTTTTTTTGCAATTACTTTTTCTTTATAAATCCGTAATACAATTATTAATTGTATAAACCATATTGTTGGATCTGCCTGTCTATTGTCTGTTATTTGTGATGGTTGGTTGGTATTTTGGTTGCCAGATTGCCTCTGAATGCTAAAAGAAAAGCTTTTGAGTAGTTTAAAGGCCTGGCATGGAAAAAGTACGGAATAAATTCGGAGCAGAAGAGTGGAGAATTATTTGTAAGATAAAATGTCTTAAGTGTGGCATACAAGAGTTCATCATGGCATATAATTGAAAACCATAACTTAATAAAGCTATTTTTTGTTCTGCCATTAGAAGAGGAAAACGTAACAATAATACAATACACATTCGTACTTATACTCGAGGTAGACAATATGATTCAGTTTCGAATCGAACTAGAATTTTTAAGTAGAGTTGAGTTGGTAGGAATGTTAGGTAGAAGAACAAAAAAAAAAATTAATGTTTGCAAATCTAAATGTAATCATTTACAATTTACCTTGTAGAATCTACATTATAAAGCAAAAAGAAAAATATATATATAAAAAAAAAACAAAAGAAAACATTGGAAAATAAACTGAAAACACACAAAATAAGAGGAATAAAATCAGTTGGCGTAACAAATTTTCGATTATAATCAGTTCAAACGGAAGTTTTATTGTAAGAAAATAAAAATGGATAACGTTTTTTTATTAGCTTCGATTTTTTTTTTTTTTGTAAAATAAAAATAAAAAAATTTTTTTTATCTTTCAAAAGTTAACGCTTAAGTATTCAACGAGTTTTATAGAAAAGCTTTAATGAGGCATAATAAATAAAAAAGTTTCAGGGTTTGTGTAAAAAATTTTTAGTAAAAAAGCTTCATCAACTAAACTTTACTCTTTTAAAATAAAAGAATTTGAATAATATTTATTTAGAATATATGAAGTAACTAAGATATACATTGGAGCTACTGCCAATTATGGACGTCTCATAGACAATTTTATAGGATAATATTTTATCATATGAAATCAATTCATGACTATATCCTTAAACGAAACGATTTTATGCGATATATGGAAGTTATTTATAACGTATTTTATTACTGCACCGTTATTTGTTATGATTTAATGCCTGAGTTAGGCGAACGTTGCTGTACCCGTAACTTACTGTAACGGACTGCTAGCACGTTGGTGCACTTATAGAACATCTAAAAATGTGTCATATGTTTTTCACATACATAAACAAAAAAGCAATAGTATACATACAACAACACACACACAGTGATGGGAAATCAAAAGGTTTAAATGGTGACCGCTATACAGAAAAAGAACCAAGTGATTAAAAAGGTATTAAAACAGTATTAAGTGTATGTAAAAAAACACTAATAATTTAAGATCTTATATTTATATTAAAGATTTACAATAAACACATATCGAGGGCCTACAATATATTCAAAACCCTCTATCTTTTATTTTCACGAACATGACTTTTTAATGGTAAAATGTTCATTAAAACAACCCTCATCTATGGTGTAATTTTCATAACAAACATATTTTTTTTGCTGTTTTATTTGCATTTTTGTACTTTCTCTATCTTACACAATTAATTTTTCTGAATGCAAAACCCTCTATCTTCTCTAATAATTAATTTTCAAATATTTTTTGGAATTACTTGTTCTTGCAATAGATGATTTTTTTACTATTTTCTGCAAGCTGAACATGAATTTGACATTATACCACCGGAATACCATTATTTTTACGATCATTTACACCAATCAAACTCCAAACAAACTTAAAAAAGCAAAAACAAAAAAAAAACAAAAATTGTTGCTATAACTTTTTGTTGAATATTGTTAATTGTTAATTTTTTTTATCTTATGTTGTATTATCTTAAATAAACCACGTTAAACACCGACAGATGGCATAAATAAAATCAAAATAATTTATTTTTATTAAAATGCAAAACCCTCTATCTCTTAAATTTTCATACATACATATTGAATATTTTTGAGAAGAAAAACCCTCTATCTCGCATAAAGTCCCCAATAATGCACAATTTTATGAACCAATTATCTGTAAGATTCAGTAGTTGATTTAAAAATATTGTAGAATAGCGAATTTTAATAACTCAAGTAATACGCGAAAAAAAAACAGTTTTTTGGCTCTCCTAAAAATTTGTGTTTTTTAAGATAGAGGATTTTGAATATAGGCCCTCGATATATGGAAATATATTGTATTGTAAGTAGTTTTGTCGAAAGTCATTAAGTACACTGAAAAAAGTACCAATTTAACATATGCATTCAATTTAACATAGAAGCAAGCCTTCAATGTTTTACAAATGTCACGTAACAACGGTATGAAATTCTATTTTATACAGAATGAAACGTTACAACTACGGTACTTTACATTTCGGTAAGCTTTTGCATTGCTTTTCATATACCAAAAAGCGAACAGATGTTTGATACAGTACAAATACGGTACAGCAACGTTCGCCTAACTGAGACTTAAGTACGTAGGTCTCGGAACTGGAATTTATGTAGGTAAATTATGGGCAATAGACTCAAAGTGAATTTACGAAAGTTATGGACCGATTATAACAAAATTTGGTAGACTGATATAGAAAAAAATGGCAATAGGTTTCATTAAAATACCCGTATTATTATTTGTTACGGTTTTTTGCGTATTAAAGTGTTAAATAGGACATCTTTCTTAAGCGGACATACTCTTTCGCCGGACACTTTTCCCAGTTCCCGGCACCGATCAAAAGACAAGCATTGATTTCTTTTCAGTGGACATTTTCCTTTTGACGGACACTATTTCCTGGTCCCGGCAGCATTTTAAAGGAGAGCATTGAGTTCTTTTCAGTAGACATTCCCCTTATACGGACACTTTATAATGATCCTCTTTTCCACATGGTTAGTGTCTTTGATAACTTATATGGTGAGAATAAATCACATAAAATTTTTTAGAATTTTATGACAACAAATTTTTTGGATTTGAAAATAAGTGCAGCTGAAGCAGATGAATTGCACTCCGATACTCATCCTTAATATTTTTTTATCAATTTCAAAGTGAGAGAGAGGGTTTGCGCTAGAGATAAGCGATCACGTGATTTTTAGAGAACATCGTGATTAGTGAACGTGATTTAAAAATCACTGCTCCTTAAAACTGTGGCGATTGTGATCACGGTTTTTTAGTTTTAAGTTCTTTTATAGCAAGTGCGTCCAAGCTATATGTACAATGCGCTAGCTTTAGCATGAGCTTTTGTAAGTACTTTGCAAAGAAACAACAGCAAATTGTAAGAGCTTTCAAAGCTATTTACTTGCTTAAAAAAATACTAATAAGATAAAAGAGATAATGAAAGGAACAGCAACATTATTCGCCATTGCATTTAAAAAACGCTACAAACAGCGAAATATCATAAATGTGTGTATTTAACAAAAAACAAAAAGAACGACTTAGCAAATACCTGTTACTTGATAAATTTGGTCACAACTGTGATTCGTGATTTTTCAGTAACAGTGATTAAATCACAGGTACAGAAATATCGCTCATCTCTAGTTCGCGAAGTTCAGTAGTTTAATAAAATGAATGTGTTTGGTAGGAGCAGAAGCGTACTTTCTATTGTAAACTGCTAAAATCGGGCCACATGATCACATGGACCCGTAACAATTACAATTAATTCGATGCGATGATTGCATAAAGCCAGGAATAATCGACCAGTAGTATTTAGAAACTATGTACTTTTTCAGAAAACAGTGGTCGGACATTTCATTTCTAGGAAAAGAATACACAATGAACGTAAAATAAAGCTTATTTGGGGATATATTATTTTAACTGTTATAAATACATGTTTTAAAACAACTTTTTTTATATAACTTTTAACTGTTACGGTACCTGCTTTCAACTGATTTTTTAGAATAAGTTGTAATTTCTATCTTATTCATTTTTGCCATCTCTGTAAAAAAAGCTTTCAAAATCGTTTTGGGCTGCAGTTAGCAAAACAATTTTATAACTTTTATATATAGAAGCATTTTAAAGATTTTCATTAAAAAAATGCAAAAAGCTTTAAAAAAAAGATGCCTTTTTAATGAAGCTTTAAAAACTGGTTGTAAAGGCTTACAACAAACTTTGTGACATTTCTTACAAGCTTTTCAGTAAGTAAGTTTATAGTAAGATCTTTTCTTAAAGCTTTAAAAACTAAATGTTAACACATACTTACAACAAACTTTGTGACAAAAACTTTCACAAGCTTTCTAACACATAAGCTAATATATACATAGAGATTTTATCAAACTTTTCAAAAAGTATGTTTTTATTACAAGCTTTTCTTCAAGCTCTGAAAACTTATTGTAAATACTCACATAAAAACTTTGTGTCCAAAAATTTTACATGCTTTTAAAAAAGTAAGTTAAAATTTAGAGATTTTTTTTACTATAATTAGTATTGTGGTTATTTTATTGAACTGTTAATGGTTTTTAATCCAAATTTTGGTATTTTAATCAGGAGTAAGTTCATTGAATAACCACAATACTAATTATCGTTAGCAGCTAAGGCACGAGCTATATGTTTACATTTGTCCTTCAAGTTGTGCTGAAAAATGTCAACAAGAAAAAGGAAAGACAAAAACATGAAAAACAAAAAATGAACTTTGGATTTCAAGAAGAATTCTTGACAAAAAGTAAGAAAAACAAGAAGTTAGGAAGAACATGTAGATCAATTAAAATAGGTAATCATTCATTCAAAGCAAATTTCGATCTACCAAGGTAAAATACCATTTGGTTTAAAGATTGATGTTTGACTAATGATGACGTCGTCAATGGCGGTGAGGGCTAAACGTCAAACCCCACTGAAGAGATTGTGTGGTTGCAATCGAAACTAGTCTGGGCAACCTGTCCGTGAAAACCAGGGTTCAATTCCCAGCTCAATCAAGAATGAAAAATTATTAATAAATTTTAATTCATTTCATGTTGTAAAATTCCTTTCTTCATAAAAATAATTTAATGAAAATTAAATTCAGTGAACTTAAGCCCGATTAAAATATCAAAATTTAGATTTTTTTTACCTTTATTATTTAAGATTACGCTTTATTACTGTAGAAATATTATTTTGAAATAAAAGAAAAAACATTAAAAACTATTTTCTTATCCTAAGTATAAATACAGTACAATAACCTGCTCATTTTATATTGATGGTATAAACCTCCTAGTTATTGTGTTTAACGAATCGTTAAAAGTTGTTTCAATTAACTCATCTAATTTCTGCATGCAACAAATAGTGTTAAACTAAACATAGTCTAGAGGAAATTACATTAAAGCCTTAAATTTTCGCTTTAAATTTTTGCAAATTTAACTGGAAAAGTGCTAAAAAATTGAGTTTAAGCTTAAAGTTTTTTTAGGAACTACGGGTGTGTGTGAAACGGTAGCAAAGTTCTATGGGGAAATAAAATGTGTCTGTGGTAGAAAAATTTCATGTTTGTGCTGTGTGAAATTATAATATTTTTGACAACGTAAAATTTTTACATAAAGAAAAGCACATTTCTTAACAGAAGTCTAGGTCGGCGGCGGTTCAGCAAAAAGTTACCGATAGTGGATCACCTGACAAAAGAATGAGTTATTCAAAATAAAAAAAATTATCTATTACAATTTGTTATTATTTTAAATATATGTTTTTGTTATTAATATAAATATATTTTAACCCGACTTCAAAAAAGAAGAAGGGTTTCAATTCTATTGTATGTTGCTTTTAAAATGTTTGCTACCGCATAACTCCCTCATTTGTAAACCGATTTTTTTGCATTAATAGGGCGTGTCATTGATTGTACAGATTGTACTTACACAAAATTTTGGAAATCAGACGGACAATTTGTCTGTCCGGAAATGTAATTTTTAAGCTACTTCATAATTCATAAACCAATTTTCAGAATTCGCGCTTACTCTTAATATGATTTACTAGCAGGTTGCAAATGTGCACAAATTTTGAGGAATTTTCAGAGGTTACACATTTGGCTTTTTCAAAATTATAGCATTTTTTTTTTAATTTATGACATTTTTCTGTGATTTTTTTATTCTCTACTGCGTGGAACCCATAAACAGATATTTTATGCTTTTTTAAACATTTAGGAAGTTTCTCATTTTGATTAAATTTTTTAAACCTTCCGGAATTGCGCGTTTTAGCTTACCCAAAACCCAATAAGCTGATTACCGGATTAATAATCTAACAAACATTACGTATCCAGTTTGTTTATTAAGATTAGCTCTCAATCGAATATATTTCCAAATTAGTGTAATTGGTGTCTTGCAATTGCAATTACATAAGATTATAATGTACTGTAATTAGCGTTCTGTAGTGTATTACGGAATTTTAAATTTTTTAAAAAAAGAAGTATTTTACTTTTATTAAGCACCGAAGTCAATATGTAGAAATTATAATACGAGTAACAGAAACGTTATTAATAAAAAAAAAAATAAATATGTAACTATTTTTGATCTTAAAATAGCTTATATAAATATGCAACACGGCTAAAAAGAAAAGCTTGACTAAAAAAATTAGTGTACGTATGGCTTTCGAACCGGCGGCGACTTCAACTCAAAATTAAAATTCGGAGGCAGCTTAGAGGCGTCTTTGAGCTGCACAACCTGGGAGTGTGTCTATGATAATTGTGTGGTTGTCAAAAATGTCTACGCTAATGTCAAAATTTATACTAGCGCCCTGAGCTAGTGAATTTTTTCCAACTCAAAAGTGTCAACATTTTACTTTCACGAGTACTTTGCTACCATTTCACACACACCCTTAGTCTAATAAAAAAATGCATTCAAAGCTTTTCTGATAACCAAAACTATTTCTAAAAAATGTAAGGCCCCTCTTAGTTGCATTCGATAAACAATTTTCGCTGGCTATCGAACATCGACTATCGAATGTAAATTTTGTACTGTCGAAATTTCCGTTATGCGTCGAATTTTTTAACGAAACCAGTACCCATGTTCTGTAACTTTGGTGAGAACTTCTCGCATCGAAAAGATGTGACACAAAATATTCCATCGTTTCTCGAAAAGTGAGAAAAAAGTGTGTCTGTAACTCAGGTCGAAAACTATCAAAAGTGATTACGTCGTTACGTTATAAACGTCATAATATTCCACTCGAAGCCGATGTGAACTTGCAGACGTTGAGAACGCCAGTAACACATATAGTTGACGGCGGCCAAAATTATTAAAATTAAAAAATTTTCAATGACGGCGGCGAAAATACAACCGTCGGCTATGCCAAAAAATGTAAAGTGCGACTTGAATGTTTGTTGAATACAACATTGCTTTGATTACATTCGTATATTTTTCAAAAATGTTAAAAGCAAAATAATTTAACAATGAAAAAATCACACAAAAACAAAATACTTATCTCTTCCATGTTATTATTTATTGCATTTTGCATATTTAATATATTTTTTAGTGGTAATATTTTTTCTCATCACGTTTTTATGCGTGAGTTTATTTGACAGTTCAAAGCGGGAACTTTCTTACAAAAATTTTACAGACACACTTTTTCTGTAAATTGGCGAGTAATTTCCTTACGTGACAGCTATTACTCGCCAAAAATGTTACAGACGCAGTTAAGTGAGAAAAACAGTTGTTTGTTTCAATGTATGGCATTTTTGTTTTATTTCTCGCATTTCAATTGAAAAGTTTCTCGAAGCGAGAGTTACAGAACATGGGCACAGTTGTGCTGTCGACGCTCTAAATAAATATTAAAAACTTGTTGAAAATGTACATATTTGTAAATTTTTTTGTTTTCGTATACCAAATCACACATTCTTAATTATTTTTGTTAATTTTCTGCAAGTCTAATTTCTTTAACAGCTATTATAAAGGCTCGTTTTCCTGGAGAACAAAATTCTTTTTAGGCAAAACAGATTTGCATTAAAGTTCAGCCTGTAAAAAATTGGAATAAAAGCTTAGACCCTAATTGTGTAAAACGCAACGCAACGTCAAAAACTACATTGAAAGCAAAAAGAAAGTCAAAACTATTTTATAATTTTGTTGTTGCTTTCTATAGAAATGCATACCTATTAGCTCTGTTTCACATGCATAACGAAACAGTCCGAACTTGCACAAAGTTTCCCAAAAGCGTTCCACATAACAATTTTTGTGCAATTAAGAGAGTAATTGAGAGAGTAATTGTTTTTACTTCCTGTATAAATTTGCCCAAACTTTTTCTTTGGGTAAGTTCGGACAAGAACAAGCAATCAGCTGTTTCTGTTTACATATGAAACTGATAAATTAATCAGAAAACTTACAAGCAAAAGAAAAAATTTAGGTTTTATAAAAAAAAAAAAATATTAAAAAGCAAAATGTTGGGTTTTAATGAAAAAATTAAAGTGGTAAATACATTATTGCATACATATTTCCCTTAATCTGTAATATATAAAAAAAAGCAAAATATAAAAAATGACAATGAAGCAAATGTTTTGGTTTTATAATGTTATGACTTTTAAGCGTCTAAAGGCCTAACTAAAATGTGCTTAACCAAACTTAAGCTAGTGTCAAAATTCAACGAAAAGCATGTCAAATGCTTAAGTAAATTACTGAAGACTTTTAGGTGGCTATATTGTACTTATTGAGCTTAAAGGCTTTCTATACTTAGTTGCAAACATTTGTACATTTGGAAAACTATTTTCGTTTTTATTTCTTTAAAATGTAATATTTTTGACGAAATGTCATTTAATTTGTAAAAGTTATAAATATATTACCATAAACAAGTAAATCTATGTTTATCTTTTATTAATTTTTAAAGTAAACGAAAACTAAAATAAAAAAGTACTAAAAAAAGCAACTGCGGTTGCATCTTTTAATTGTAAACAATTATATGTATCTATTATGTGTCATTTGCTTAAGGAAGAGCGAAATTGACCGCACTTTCCTTAAGCAAATGACACTTGACGAAACTTAACGAAAAGTGTCTTAAGTACATTATAGTTGTATACATTTAATTGTATGTATTCACACATTTGCTTAAGGTTCATTAAGCACATTATAGTTAGGCCTTAAAAGTCTAAAATCACTTAAGTAAAGAAGTGCAAGAATAGTTTTTTCCGTTCCAGCAATTTTGGGTAGTTTTGGCAAATTTAGAGAGTAGTTTTCATTTTACTCTTGTTAGTCCGAACTTGCCCGAGATCTTGTGGAACACACCTATTGTGTTTTAAAATTTTCAACGCCACAAGGTATTCCGCGTTTGATATTTGGAAATTCAATATGAATTTCTGTAGAAAACAACAACAACATTGTAAGATATTTTTGAATTTGTTTTTTCTTTTAACTTATTATGGGCACCTAAGCTTAAAAAGTTCCTCTTAACTTAAAGTTAAATAGTTTTAAATTTAAGCTTTTTATTTTTAAGTGCCCTTTAATTCAGTTTATGTATTAAACTTTTAAGGAACTAAATCTGAAAAGCTTTGGCTTATTAAAAATGCATGCTAAAACTTTTTATTCAGATTTAAGTGAAGTTTTTTATTAATAATTTAGACTTTAAAGCTTTCATTTTAGATTAAAGTTAAATAGTTTTAGATTAATGCTTTTAATTGTTATTAAAACTTTCATATTAATAAACCTGAAAAATATTTAAAGCCTATAAGAATGCTTTTATGCATATTAGAAGAAAGCTAAAATCTGCAATAAACATTTCCATTTAAAATTCTTACAATAATTATGACAACTCGCTCCAAAATTTTTTAAATATTTTATTACGTATAATTTACCTTGAACTTATAATCATTTAAAAAATAAACTATACTAAAGTTCTGTTGTATTCTTCTATGCTGGCTGTCAATTTTTGCCTGATCTCTAGAAGTATTTGGGAAGGAGGAGTAATAAAGAATTTACCAAACCACATAAAAGGGATGAAAAGGAAAACAATAAATTTTCGTATACGTTGCCAACAAAGCGTATAAAACGGATTTAGCAACACAAAAATACCACATCCTCATACAATTGAAATTAACCCAGTTAAATATTTAAGACCTGCAGCGAAAAACAAAGTAAAGAAAATCGAGGACATAAAACCTCCAATACACTGACTAACGAGTACTAAGAGATCCTTAAACAAAAATTATACAACGTGTATAAATTATACAAGAAAATAAGAACACATAATAATGATGAAAGAGAAACTACGTACAACAGAAAAAGGTCTAATAATAAAGTCTCTAGTGATTTTGAGACGGAAAAAAGACTTCTTTTGAACTTTTGATGAAAATAATAAACGTATATAAATATTATAAAAAGAAAACTAATTTTGCACATTAATATTTAATTAAGCTGAATAATTTTAATAGAACGACATCAAAAGGTTTAGAAATACAAAATTTTTGTAGAAAACACTTCGAATGAAATTAAACAAAAATTTATTATAAAATTCGTCTTTTTAAGAATAAGCTTCATATTCGGAAGAAAACGGTTTTAATTGGTGATTCAAGTAGAGATACTTTTTTCAATAGCCTTTTTTGACAGATACCGTGTGAGTCGTGTCATGCTTTCATGTTATTTTTGTTTAGTATTGTTTGGCATTTCATAACGGAAAGACTTAAGGCCCAACCATAATGTGCTTAAGTTGGCTTCAGCAAATGTGCGAATACATGTAAATCATATGAGGCAAACCATATTGAACTTAAGGAAACGTTTTGTTAAGTTTAACGAAATTGTCATTTGCTTAAGCAAAGTGCGAAACTGATTGCACATTCAGTACGGAATCAAATTTTTTTAATTTGTTTTTGGTTTTTTTAAATACATTTGAGAGACTTTTTGTAAATTTTTGACTGTAGGTTAAGCAAGGCTATGCATATTATGGTTGGGCCTTTTCGCCTGAACAACGTTTACAAATCGTTCAACTTAATTACGAAAATTCACGTTCTGTGAGGAATGTGTTTCGTGCACTTCGCTCAACTTATGGTCAACATAATCGGCCTACTGAGCGTACTATTCGCAACACCATTACCCATTTTGAGACCCAGCATTCATTACTGGATAATATTCGACCGAATAGACCACGTCCAGTACGCTGTAAAGAAAATATAGCGGCCGTTGCTGAGAATCTACATGAAGACCGTGGAGAGTCGATTCGGCGCCTTTCGCAGCAACTCGGACTGTTATCGTGCCATGATAACCGACTATTTGATGCCTGAAATTGAAGCTCGTGATCTCGGCGACATTTGGTTTCAGCAAGACGGCGCCACTTCCCATACATCGCATCAATCAATGGATTAATTGAGAGAACACTTCAGTGAGCACATAATTAGTAAGTTAAATTACTAAAAAAGTTTGGATTTGTTCCGTTTTTTTATTTTTTTTTTTTCAAAATAAATTGCCTTAAACAAAAGTGGAACTTTATAAAAAAATCAAAAAACAAAAAATTGCATTTAAAAAAATGTATTTAAAAAAAAAACTTAAAAAAACACTTTGTTACAAAAAATAGAATTGCTTCACAGAAAAAATTTAAAATTGCCTCTAATAACCAAATTCATAGAATCAAGCAAACAATTTGTTGACTTTGCACCTATTACCAAAATTATTAAAGAGTAACTTCGGGAATTGTGGAACCCCTATTTTTGTTTCGGCAATCTTTAAAAACGTATAAGCAATCTCTTCATCTTACTAGTTGGAATGTGTTTCTAAATAAGTTCACCACAAAAATTTTATTTTCTTAATACTAAAAAAGTTATAAATGACAAATCAGAGGTACCTCAAAAACAGTGATTTGAAAAATTGGAGGGTAATTTGGAACCCCCCTGGTGGGTAATATGGAATACTATTACATTTTACCAGAAACAAAATAGTACTATAAAGACAAATTCAATTTAGCATATAATTTTACTATTTTAATTTATTAAAAACATAAGACTACCTACCTTCTTTGCAAAACTTGTTGTTTAAAAATAAAAATCAATTAAGGATTATTCCTCGGCCATGAAGGCGGTTTCACTTACAGACCGGCAGAAAACTAACAGTGCGGCCATTTGCACAGCCAAAGCCTTAATGTTAATATTTTTCTTTAATATTTGTTAATAACATTTAGTTTAGGAAATAAAGAGGGTTTTCACATTATTAATTACTAAAAATTTAAAAATTTTTACTTTTTTTCAATAAATGATATTTTTAATTTTAATTAAAAAAATAATCAAAAAACTTTGCCATTTCAATCAATGTGTTAATTGCTTCAATTTAATATAGCTCAGGTTTTAAAAACTCACAACAACAATCCTACAAGTATAAACTATTTTATTTTAAGCGAAAAAATCAATTAATTTTTTTTGTTATTTTATTAATATTTTAATTAAAAATATATTTCAAAACAACTAAAATGTTAATTAAATCAAATTAATTTTTTTCAACTAAAAAAATAATTGATTGATTCAATTATCATTACATTAATTAAATTGAATTACTTTTTAAACAATATTTTTAATTGATAAAAAACGAATGAAAATTTTTTTTGTGTTAAGAAAAAAATTAAAAAAACTTGCAGTTCATTTACAAAAAGGTGAATTTTTCACAAAAAATTTAAAGTTTTCAACAAATAATTTTACGTGTTTTGACAAAAAGTTGAACTTTTTTTTACAATTATCCCTACTTATCCCAAAAAGTTGTACTTTTTCCCCAAAAAATTCAGACCTTTTTTACAAAAAATTTACACCTTTTTCACAAAAATTATACTTTTAAAATAAAAGTTAAACTTGATCACAAAAAAAAAAAAAACATTTTTCAAAAACAAGATCATTTTTTTACATTATGTTACAAATGGATGTATTTTTAACGAAGGTACTTTTTAAGAAATAATAAATATATTCGGCCATGTTCTAAAAACGGAATTCGAGTGAAATAAAAATCGAATAAATATTGAAAAGGATCCAAGTTTTGAAAGTTCATAAGAATATTCTTTTGAAAAAATTCATACTTTGAGTACCAATTAAGTAGTACCAGAAGAACTCTTGAAACCAGAAAAAACAGTAATTTTAATAAAATTATTTACTAAAAGCCTCGTTGTATTTCAATTCCACTAAGAGGTGCCACGCTCACTTCTACAATTTAATTCATAAGAGAAGTACCACGCCCACTTTTGCTAGCGCACCCGGTTTGAAGAAATTCATACTTCGAGTACCAATTAGTACCAGAAGAACTCTTGAAACCAGAAAAAACAGTAATTAAATAAATTAACAAAAAAAGTCGTTATATTTTAATTCCACTCAGAGGTGCCACGCCCATTTCTACAATTTAATTCATAAGGGAAGTGGCACGCCCACTTTTGCTAGCGCACCCGTTTCTTTACTAAATGTTCATATGGATGTCAAAGTTGCCTGTGCAAAATTACATACTACTGCATCCATTTCTTACCCAAATAATCATATAGATGTTAAAGTTGGTCTTGCTAAATTTTAGTACTCTAACTATTATCGTTTCCCAGATATATGAATTTAAGTATTAAATTCATTAAATAGTTTTTTTAAATTTTTTTAGTACAATATTATAGCTATTACATTTTTCAAATATTTAAAATTTCACTTTATTTTACATAATTTTATAAATTTATATTATTTCACACGCACGTAGCACCGATCACATGGTAACTTAAATACAAACTGTCCTCTTTTACTCATTTTGCTTTTGTAGTATTCACTATTAAACAGCAAATCCTTGCAAAGAAGTCAATATAGTATGGGAATTGTTCAGTTGTGCTATTGTTGTAATTATATAACTGTTACAATTATCTGAAGAACTCTTTAAAGCGTCCAAAAAGTATAATTTAAGAACACATAATTCGATTCTAGCTATTTTGTTGTTATAAAAATTCGAAATATCTACTGTTTAACTACCAAATGTGCCGTGGTAGTTAAAATTCGTCGACAATCGAAAAACATTCTACCAATTGCTTGCAGGGTAGACTTCCATCAGACATACAAACACACATTCATTTTTATATTTTATATTTTTATAGATGTATGTATGTATGTGTTACACTTAAAACTTTCAGGCCGGGTTTGTGAGATGTGGATTAAGATTAAACTTAGTTTAACGTATTCTGAAACTCGGGGCTTTCCGGCGAAACTTGATGTTTTTATATCATATCATAAAATATCAACAATATTTTAAGCAAAACCAAACTGTTCCGTCAAAATGTTGTATTAAAACTTAGTAGAAGCGGCAGAAACCTGTTTTCAAATTAACTAAACCTAATTTAACTGATATCTCAAAACCCAGCCTTACTCAGTTGTTTTGTTATGAAAACAAAATCTCGCTTATGTCAAAAAAGTACAATGTAAACGCACTAGTTTTTGAGGAAGATTTAAAATCAAATCTACTAGATTCTGTCGTAATTTAAACGGGCTATACAAGAACTATTTTTGAAAAAAAAAAATATTTTTAATTTAATTTTACTTTAACGTCAATCTATAATGAAAAAAAGATTTCTCGGTATCAGAATCAGAAAGTAAACGCTTATGAAGGTTTTTGGAGAGAATGACGACGACGCACAGTGTGTTGTCCCACACCCAAAAATCAAAAAATCACTTATCATGGCTTTTGATAAAATATATATTTCTTGAAAGCTAATTATCTGCCGAATATAATACTGAACTATCCTATATTATCGCAGGAGGGTACTAAACTCAAGTAATTTGTAATAAAAAATACTTCGTAAAAACTCTAATTATTTAAGAATTTTTTAATTACTTTACAAATATCCTACTAATATTATAAATGTGAAAATTTGTGTATTTGTTAGTGTGTAACGTAATCACGCGAACCCCGCTTAAAGAAATTGGATGAAATTTGGTAGACGGACAGCATATGGCCCAGATTCAAATAAAGGGTACTTTTTAAGAGTTAAAAACGGAACAACTTGTTACTTTTGTATAACGATTGCATATGGTCCAGTTTAATATAAGGGATACTTTTTATGGGGTAAAAACGTGATCAAATTGGTACTTTTTCTCTATTCTATAAATTTGGTATACATACAGATTGTAGCCTACATTATTATACAGTGTACTTTATGGGGGCCTTGAATGATAAAAAAAAGCTGGTACTTTTTGCACTCTTTTAAAGTTGGTACTTTTGGTACTTTATTACCTTAGGTGCCTTTTCTCTTTTCGATAAATTTTGTATAGAGATAGCATATGGCCCAGATAAAATATAAACTACTTTTTAAGAAGTTGAAGAAAAATTATTACTTTTGGTACTTTTTCCCTTTTTGATAAATTTTTCATACAGATTGCATATGGTCCCGTGGCCGGAATATACATATTTAGACAACCCTTGCTTTTCACATGGACAGCTGAATGTCGGTTGCTAAAGAGTAGCGAGTGCTCAAAACTATGTGTATGTACATATGTATATGTTGGCGGAAAATAACAAATCTTTTGCTGTGGTTTACAGAAATAAATATTATAACTTAAAATAAATATAGATGCAGAGAACTAAAGGCTATTTAAAACTATTACACAATTCTTACGAATTTTGACAAAAATACATGTCTGATCTAATTATTGTTTGAAAATTTTCAAAAAAAAAAAACAATAATAACTTATAATGCAGGGTTATGTTGTCCTCAAAATACATAAGACTTGTGTGAAAGTACCCATAAATAACATTTCTGAAGCCCTTTTCTTTAAAACTTGTTTGAATTTTTTAGGGAAATGAAGTGACGGGTAAAAGCTAAATGTAAATAAAATTTTAAAAGAGTTTTAAATTTTAGTATTTTTTCCTGCTATAAAAAACAATTGGTTTTCAATAAAAACTTTAAATTTACCAAACCTTGATGGAAAATGAAAAAAAAAATAAATAATATGATAAATGAAAAATGTTTTAAAACAACAAAAATTTTCAGACAACTTTGTCTTATTTACATCTGAAAATTAAAAAAATATTTATTAATTTATTAAACAAAATTGAGGAAGTGAGGGCTTAAAGATTTTTTTTTTTTTCATTTATAAACTTGTTTCACTAACTTATACAAATGTTATTTTAAAATTTCTTTATGAAACATAGAACAGTGTATTTTTTATTTTGACGCGAGAGTGAGTGAAAACTAAAATACATGTTTGCCATGCATAAGCGTGTACAAAACTGAAACAATTAAGTTAATTGTGCGAAATCATACGAGAGTGAATTAAGCGACAGTGAGTCAAAAACATTCACGCGCACACATGAGTGAGTAACTATATTCTTATCGTGAGTGTGCGTGATCGTAAGTCAAAAACAGACACACGCACTTTTGCGTTATTAGATTTTTGCAAATGTGCCAAATTGCATGAAATGAGGATAATTTTTGTAAATGTTATTGCATATTTTCTGCCAATGACTCTTGACGGAACGAAAAGTCCTTTTCATAAATAAGGAAAAAACTAACTCACGAAGTGCAAATGTGATGTGTATAACAAATAAAGGTTTATACAATTTTTTTTTTTTGAATAATATATAGCAAATACAAAAAATTTTACTTTTTGGAACATTGATGGTAGGCGTGTCCTTGGTAAGATTTATTTTTAAAGAATTTTTTTAAACTAAGGAAATTACAGAAGTCTGCGTCAACTTCTTCTATTTATTCCCCTCATCGTTTTATGGAAACAACGCACTGTGCGACGGTTGTATGTTGTCGTCATTTGATTTCCGTTACAATCTGGCTCAGATCTCAACACAGAAAAATAAGAACTAAGAAAATACTGTCATTTATATTAAATTGACAGTTGTTGGCAGTTGTTTTGAAAACAAAATTTTCTACATTTAATAAAGATTGTTTTTATTAAATGTTTTCGACAGTTAACTAAGGGGAAGCAAACATTAATAGCGCATATTTTTCTCATTTCGATAAAGGATTTTATTATGACAACTGAAAGATAAGTGTTTATTTAAATAAAAAAAAATCTATTTTAAATTGATTAGGAAAAACAACAAATTTCATACAGCTGGCAACAATATTATATAATATGGGCGATTTCAATTTCATTATTATTCGAAAAATACAGAACCCTTTAAAAAATCTTAGGAAATTGAAATTTTTCATAAACAATACAAAAATTTACAGTTTACAGGTTAACAAAATTAAATACGTATTTTTCTGAATGTCCCTCTTGTTTGCAATTTACCCATTTCCCATTACCATTTAAGTTAACTTTTCTTAATGTTGATATTTATACAGAAAATAATAAATATTGATTTGAATATTTATATTCGAACATTGCTGGTTTTTGTGTGCCTGTCATTTGGTGTCTTTAGCGTTGACAATTATATATTTATCAGTGTAATCATTAATTGTAACTGTAAAAGAAAAAGTAAGTTGTCACATTTGTTAAGCAACTAATAGCAATAAACTAACTACTACTCTCTTTCATGGTCTGTAATTCCTACTATCTCTCTATTTTATACTGACTGTCGTCACACAGTCATTTGTTAAGTTTGTTTGTTTGTTTCAACACCATTTTCATTTGTTTGCAGTAATGAAGTTTATAGTTTAATTTTAAATAGGTTGTGGATCAATCTTCTATAATTTTCTTACTGTGTTAAAAAGAATACGAATAACCGACTTTTTTAATATAAGAATTTACCCTTCACCGAAGGTAAACGGGTATACTTATATTAAGTTGTGCCGATTTGTAAGGACAAACATTTGTCGATATTGTGCCATCGATTTTTCTACAGCTTTTTCCAAATTACTTTTTCCCAACTTAAATTTTTAAGGTTTTTTTTTTAGTTGGTAATTTCTATATAGTGGGTTGCTAGTAACATTCCATACTTTTCCAAAATGGTCACTAATCCTTTCCAAAAATTTTCGCAAAAAACGAACTTTTTCATGTCTGAATTTCTGAATTCCAAAATTATTTCAGAAATCCCACTACCAGAATTCATTTTAGGACTTCCTTCTACCCCATTCCTATATGGTCCGATATTAGTAACTATCACCATTTCTCCATATTGTCCAACGCCCATAAAGTCCACTTTTAACATTTTTCAAAATAGCCATTTTTAAAATTAAACTTTCTTACTTTCCAAAATTATTTCAGATATACCACTAATAATGGTCCCAAAGAGGACCCCTTGGGTTGCTAGTAACATTCCATATTTTTCCAAAATGGTCACTAATCCTCGCCAGAAATTTTCGCAAAAAACGAACTTTTTCAAGTCTGAATTTCTGAAATTCCAAAATTATTTCAGATATCCCACTACCAGTATCCTCCTTAGAACTTTTTTTTCTGTGGAACCGGTTTCTTTTCCCTGAAAATGCTCCTAAACGCAATTTTTCCTATTACAGTAGCACTGTTAAATGCAATGTTAACTGAAAATAGTTGATGTTAATAAATTGTGGTTGATGTCTCCGCTAGTTAAATACGTATTTATCTTCACACACATAAAAAAAATTGGCTGATTCAAATTTTTTTTTTTTTTAATATTACCTTTCCAAGGTGAAATTTTTTTTTGGTGTTTTAGACGAGTTTTTGTCTAGTATTGCGGAAACCATAGATGTTCCCGAGTCCAACTTTTATTACAAAATTAAATGGCGACTTCGGTATATAAGTCTGTGAAATCAATTAAAAATTGGCAGAGTTATGACCAAAACACTGAATTTTAAAATTTTAAACGCTGCATATCTTGTGGCGTTGAAAAATTGTTTAAACACAATATGAAAGCAACAACAAAATTTTAAAATATGTTTCAGTGTATGGCGTAAAAACCAAAAAATAAAAGTAAAAAAAATGAAATTGGCGCCCAAATTTCATTTCGAAAAAGATTTTTTTGATATGTCGTAGTGGATTTTTTTTGGCAAAATATATCGAAGGCTCACTATCGTCAAATTTTTGTCCATACAAATCGGCCCGCTCTAATGGTTTTTAATTTAAAGGGCTAATTAAACGTTATTGAAAAAAATTAATCATTATAATTACCAAGAAAAATTTTAGATTTTTTTTAAATCCATATGGACTTATAGCACTTTCAAAAATAACATATTATAAGAAATAGACATTTAGTTTTACTCAATTGGATTTTAATGTAAAAAGTAATTAATATGAAGATATTTAAATACACGATCAACCAAGTTTTTTAAAAGTTAATTTCAGTTATACAGTAGAATCCCTTGTCGTGCTTTTTACGAACTAGAGGAGTTTTCAAAATAAAGCGAACTTTTTATTTCGGTTTTGTTCAGTACACAGAAAACTTTACGCTATAAAATGGTTTTGGATTTAACATTCTGAATGTGCTTCAGACAGGAAGATGTTTTTTTCCCGCACCTCTAGATGCTATAGTTTCTTCGCACGCATATATATGAATTCTGTTGTCATGAAAAGTTATGTCTGCTAAAGCGCAGTGTACACTAAAGTCATAATAATCAAATAATAATTGCAATAAGAAAGTTGTTTTAATTATAATTATTTGGAGTGAACTTATTCCACTTTCAAAAAAAAAAAGAGTTTTATGATACCATTTTATAGTTTGAATAAATTTGTTTATTTTATGGCCAAATCGCACTCAATTGAATAGATGATAATAAATATGGAGTTCTATACCTAATTAAAGTTAACGTTATCAAATTTTTTAAGAAGCGGGCTTAAACCACTTTCAAAAATAACAGCTCATATATTCTGCATCCTTATAAGTACTGAAGTTGATTTAACGAAGTCCGTTTGTCCGCGTGTATGTTGAAATTAGTTTTAAAAATTATAGGAACAAGGTTATATATTTATGTCACATATACTCCGTTAAAAATTTCTTCTGAAACTCAGCCAGATCGGTATATAAGTGGCCGAGATATTAGCAAAAAACCAAGGCTGCCTCTAATTTTTGTTCTTTTTAATACCCTCCACCATCACTGTGGTGAATGAGGGTATACTAAGTTTGTCATTCCGTGTGAAACTTTTTTATAATACATCTAAGACCCCATAAAGAATATATATTCTGGCTCCTTGAGTAATTCTAAGTCGATTTAGCCATGTCCGTCTGTCTGTCCGTCTGTTGAAAACACGCTCACTTTCGAAAAACACAAACTTGAAAAGAACAAACTTGGTCTCAAATTACTTGTAGTTATCCTAAGCAGTAGATTCAGAACTATGAATCAAAATGTGGAACCACCTCCCTAAAAAAATTGATAATTTTGATACAAAAACTAACATAAATGGTAGAGTAATGCGCGGAATGATATAAAATTTTGCAATTCGTTTTATACGACTTCAAATCATACTGTTAAATTTCGTCAAGATCGTTTCATAATTGACCATAGGCCCTATATAAACCCTTCTCGTGGAATACAGTTTAGTACGCCTAAAACCGTATTTAATAACGCTATCATACTAAAATTCGGTACGTCACAGTTTTATACGACCAGAAACCACACTGAAATATTTTTGAAGATCGGTCCATAATTTACACTAGGTCCCATATAAACTCTACTCCCGGAAACCAGTTTAGTACGCCTAAAACCGTATTTAATAATGCTATCATACTAAAATTTGGTACTTCACAGTTTTATAGGACCAGAAATCACAATGTAAAATTGTTTGAAGATCGGTCCATAATTCACACAAGGCCCCATATAAGCCCTACTCTCGGAAAACAGTTTATTGCGCCTAAAACCAAATAAAGCCCACTTTGGGAAAATAATTAAATTCGCCTAAAACCATCACAGATATATTTATTGCGGTTAAATTTCTTACTTAAATTCATATGGCCTGAAAAAATATCATGCAAATTTGTGAAATTTACTGTTAACGCTAAAACTAATTACACTGCTGTATTGAAATTTATTCTAATTTATTTTTTGTAATACCAGAAATCAGTCATCAGAATTTTGGGATGATTGGTCCATAATTTACCATAGATCCAATACAAATTACCCTCCTAAAAATTATTTTAGTTCGGATAAAACTTTTACGAATCATGATATTTTACTCAAGCCAGTTCAAAGTTCTGACAAGAAACGCACAAAATTTTGCGCTCTTACTTGGTTAGTCCCTATTAGCTTAGTTCTGGCTTAATTTTTATTCAGTTCTTGTTCCGTTCTTGCTCAGTTCTAGTTTAGTTCTGTTCTAATTCAGTTCTACTTTATTTCAGTTCTACTATAGTTCTAGTTTAATTCTATTTTAGTTCTGGCTCAGCTCTAGTTAAGTTTTAGTTCATTTATATTTTTGAGTACTTGTTCAGTTCGAGTTCAGTTCTAGTAAGTTCTAGATTAGTTCATTTCTAGTTTAGTTATATTTTATTTCAAGTTCAGTTCTAGTTCAGTTTTACTTCTGTTTTATTCAGCTCTAGTTCAGTTTTAGTTTCGTTCAAGTTCAGTTCTCTTTCAGTTCTAACTCAGTTTTTGTTCAGTTCTAGTTGAAGCAGTTAAGACAGTTTAATATTAAATTAAGCAAACAGTTAAGGACAGCATTTCGTAATTTAATAATTAATTAAACACACCATAAAAATAAAATTATCACACAAACAGACAAAAAAAATTCGTACGAACAACCACAACAAAAAATTGACTTTACTTTGTGTGAAAATGAAAGCACAACAACTACTACCTATAACAATAAACTACAATGGCAACAGTACCTAACAATTAAAATACAGGGAATGTCAACTGTCAAGCGAAGGTTAAAAATACAACAAAAACAATGAAAAAGAAGAAATACACAAGCAATCAAACTGTAACAACAACAAAAAAACCAAAAACCATCACAGGGTAAATAAACAAACAACTGCAACAAGAATACAGAGTTGTTGAAAATTTTTTTTTTAAATTTTGAATTTTTGTTTTTTAATTCAAATTTGGGTCATTTGTAGCAAACAACAATAACAACAAAACAAATAGAAATTATTAAAACACAAACATAACAACTTCAATTTTGAGTCAAGAAAAAGAAAACAAAACAAAAGATACCTACTAAATTTAAATACGAACAGTTGATTACCATAAAATTTACTTTATTTTATTTTGTTGTTAAAAAAAATAAGACTAAACACAATTAAAGTGTTAGAAAAAAATTAAAACAGAAAATTTTTTAAATGAATTCTTGATAGAAATGATGCTTAATTGTTCTTCCTTTCTACAAAAACAACCAGGTTTATGAAGAACAAAAAGTAATAAATTCAAATCTATTTAATGCCACATTCTTGGCATTGTAATACTAAAATGATAACCAATAATGACCGTTCGATCTCCCTAATGACCATACACGACCGAACCACTGGAACTAACTCCTTATTTCTTTTGCATGCTGTAGTCGTGCATGGATACATTGTTGAGGGACTACTTTAACAGCCGTACCTATACAAAAGCGGAAGGCGGAACGTTTTCTTCCGCGTAGCTTTTACGCTGATATGCCATACCTAAACAAGAGCGTCAACGTTGTGTCACAAACAGTAGTGTTAACTTTTGTGCTTACTAAAACCCTCATAAAATAAATACGAAGTGGAATTAAAGCCGCTAGTTTGACCTTAAAATAGCTAATTTGCCATTATTTATTATCAAAATATTAAAACAGGGCTGTAAAAACAACAAATATAACAACCCGGCTTCTTTTAACGCGCTGTCAAAATCGGATTTTCCAATTGCAAAGCGTTGACGCCGCGCTATTTAAGGATGCTTCATACAAACTGTATGGGCATGAAGTTTTTTGACAGCTAGAAATTGCGTTCCGCTCTTGTTTAGGTATGGCTGTAAGCGACATTAAGTTTTATTTAAAAAACTCAACTTAAAAATTACTTTTTAAATTATTTTTCGATATTTATTTTTTGCTTAAACACTAAAAGTTATTTTCAGGGTTTAACTTTTTTTTGCTTAACCCTAGAATTGCCCTCTGGTCTGGCCAGACCAAATCTGTCTGTTTCTTTCAATATTTTTCGAATAGAAGAAAAATTAAAAAACAGGTACGTGAATTATATAAATGATATGTTCTGAACCGAATGAATCTTGTTTAGAATCGAATCAAAAGTACTACCGCCCATTATGCGAAAAGTGCAATTCAATTTTAATTTAAGTAAAACAACTGACAGAACCTTTTTGTAATTATTATAAATGTAGCATAGGTTGCGTAGATTCTCGTGATGTTAATTCCTAACTCACGGAGTGCCAGTATAAAAACAATTAAGAAAGTGAAGTCGGTCAAGCCCGACCATATGATACCCTGCACCACAGTATTTAAAAACTAATTTTCGAGAGTGTGCCCCCTTTGGGACCAATGGGCAACCATGGGGTTGCCAGAACAAAGTTATGTTATGAGGTAAAGATTCATGTAAAAGTTCTTTTTGCAGAACAGTGTTGCCATTTTAGAAATTAAGGAAAGCGTCAATGTATTGTAAAAACGGGTAAAGAGTAAAAAATTATGAAAAAAAGGGTTAAAATAGCCAGGAGAAAAAACGAGAATTTAAAGAAAAACTTTTAAAATATGTGGTTTTGCTTTGAAAATAATACATTAAAAGGGGTAGAATTGGCGCAGAAAACTTTAACAGTCTTATTTATTTCTACAGTTATTTTCGATTTGCTAAACATTATTCAATAAGTTGGGCAATATAAAAGCAAATATATGGCGCAATATTTTATTGAACACCCAACAAAGGAAACAAAACCAACGCAAACATGTTCGTATTTGTATAATGATATCAACACAAAAAAAATATTTCTTTTTGCGTTATATACATCAAAAGACTATTAATTTATTTGTTGTGATTAATTCAATATTTTTATTCTTGATAAAACACTGAAAATTTATTGTTGGAGGATAAAGACTTTTGATTTTATCCAATATATTGTGGCACCTACTAATATGATATACACACAGCCAATTTATCACAACCACTACCTTCTTGGCATGAAGGTAGTGGTTGTGATATAATGTGCCCAGTGGGTCACTTTTAGTAAGCAGAACTGTCGCTGTGGGATGAACCAAACGTAATGTTACTGTGCTCAAATTATTGAAAAATAATATTGCGAAGGTATGGGTTACCTTTACTGATTTTGTTAAAAATATTTTGTATTTTGTAGGAAATATTGTAAGTTTTAAAGACTATCGAAAACTATTCGATTTTTATCGATGGTTTTTAGGAAACTATCGCATGCTTTCGATAGTGTCGACTATCGATAGTTTCAGACCACTAGCATATATGTAAATTAGGCTTATCACATTAGCAATATAGTCAACAATTTGTCTGCAAATAAAGGATGTTTAACTATAAGCAAAAAGTACTGTAATCGTTTCGGTCCCTGGTAAAAATTTCTCAGCTTTTTCTTTCTTTATTCATTTCAACACTTAAAACAAAAACACATTTACAATATTTTTTTTTTAAATGTTTAAAAACTTCATTTGAAATCGAGGGACAGGCAGTTAATAATAGTTTACGCTTCAGTATTGGGTTAAACTTTATTAAAGGAGAGAGAGATAGAAACAAGAAAAAATAACATTAAATTTTAATGAAAAAAAGTTTTGTCGATACATTTCATTAAGTTGTAAAGGGAAGTCAATTACTTCATTATTGATGAACAAAACATTGGAAAAAAATAAACTAAAGGTTAATTAAAGTAAACAATAATAAATTAATAAAAAGATAAAGCCATTAAAAGAATAAAAAAGTACTAAACTAAAACTTAAGTAGAACGGAACTAGAAATGAAGTTGAAGTAAACAAAAGAGTTATCCATTTTTCGGTTTTAAAAGAAAAGTTTAATAAAAGACACATAAAGCTATGACTTCGATTTTTCTAATTTTTCATTAAAAGGGTTGGAGCTTGCCATTACGTACGATATAAAATGTCATTTAAATGACTGCCTTTAGATTAGTTGCAGCACTTTTCGGGCGGTATCTCGACGATATCTTGGCGATTGTTGATTTTAAAATGCTCCAACGTTAAAGGAATATCCGAGTAGACACGATCTTTGACGTAGCCCCGCAAAAAATGTTTAACGGCGTCAAATCGCATGTTGTGTGACTCGTGGTACAGTTTTGTTGATACCACATGATATCTAGTTAATAATCTTCAATTGCAGGGCAAAACAAAGTCGGTTATAATACGGCCATTGCGACTAATTCGGATTATGGGCCACACTTTCATTAACAGAAGCGATATTTTCTGCAGTGCGCCCATTGCAATGATGCACAGCCCTGACCACATCCATCTAAAGCGCTTCCAGTCTCATTAAATTTCTTTATAATCTTGAAAAGAAAATTCCTTGCACAGATGGTCGATTATGACGACCATAATTCCCCCGTAATGCTCTAAAACTAAAAATGGCCACGATTGGAAAGGTACTTTTGTAGTAAGTTTTCACTACGCGTTCTTCGGTTGTTTAATGATCCATATTCGTAAATGACAAACTTTTCACTTAAGAATGACATATATTTAACAGCTGCTAGTCTTGCCAGACGGCCGGTTTTGAAACCACTAAATGGATATCCCGTTATAATTGAACCACAACTGAATTAGAGCTGAACTAGAATTGAAGTGAAACTACATAGAAAAAATAAAAAAATTGTCTCTAATCATCAAATTCATACCAAATTCATAGAATCAAGCAAACAATTTATTGATTTTGCACCTATTTCCAAAATGATTATATTAATTACTAAAATTGAAAATTTTGAATTTTTTTTTTTCAATAAATGGTATTTTGAATTTTAATTAAAAAAATTATCAAAAAACTTTGCCGTTTCAAATAATGTATTAATTGATTTCATTAATTAAATAAAGCTTAGATTTTGAGAATTCCCAACAACAATTCTACAAGTTTAAATTATTTTATTTTAAACGAAAAATGTCAATTAAGATTTTTTGTTATTTAATTAATATTTTAATCAAAAATTTATTACAAGAATTAAGTTTTTGATTTTCTTTCAACTTAAAAAAATAACTGATTTAATTATCAGATGAATTAAATTGAAATACTTTTTAAACAATTTTTTTAATTGATAAAAAAAAACTACTGATAATTTTTTTCTGTGTATATTAGAATTGAACGAGCCGAACTAGAGTTGATTTATAACTTAACTAAAGCCGAACAAAACTAGATAAAACTAGAGCTAAACTAAAACTGCACTTTAATTAAAACTAAAACTGAACTAGAATTTAACTAGCACTGAACGAAATAATAAACTTTCCTAGAACTCTAGAACTACACAAGAACTGTACTAAAACTATAGAATTGAAATACAATTATATAAAAACTGGGGGCAGTCGAATACTTTTTCGATTCGAAATCAAATTCTTTTAGTCGATACAGAACAAATCGATATTATTATTTCAGTGTTGTGATAACTCAAATAAATGCTTTACAACACGGAACAAATAATTTCGATTCGTTCAGTATCAACTGAAAAGATTAGAAATAAAATTGCTTTCGAATCGAGAAAGTATTCGATCACGACTGCCAGAGTAAGCCCCCTGAAACTTAGCTGTACCAAAACTCAAAAACTTTAAACTAAAATATAAACTAGAACTGTGTCCAAAATGAATTTGCTCAGAACTAAAACTCTTTATTAGAACTGAACTGAAACTAAAGTAGTGGAGAACAGAAAAGATTTAAAACTGAGTTCGAAAACATCAAAACACATTGCAGTGTTGCTACTGTTTTGATACAAAGTAACAAACTAAATAAATGCCGACAAAGTACCAATAAATTATTGATGCACAGTTTGCTTATTGTTTGTGCATCGATGACTTTTATTATACATTTAGGGACGTATGACATTGTTAATGTTTGAATGGTTTCGTTTAGGAATGCCTGACTTTGTTCAGTTGTATTGCAAATTGACGTTTTGGAATTCAGTTTATGTAACTAATTTAACTAAAACTTTCGTCAAACTAAACTAGAATTGAACAATTGCTGTCTTTTTTAAATAATTATCAATTCTTCTTTATTGAATTTAAGCAAATTATATTTATTATGACCTGAATGAATAAACAATAGTCCTTTGCATTTTGTGTTTAAAAAGAGGTTTAAACATAATTTACTCTTTTTTTTTAATGCAAAAATCACAAGAAAAATTAAAGAGAACAAAAACTTTTAAAAAAAAATTTATTTAAATTTGGGTCAAAAAAATATATTTTTGAATACAATAATTTGATTTGTGTAAATTTTAAACACACAAATACACACATTCACACTCATCCATACACAAATATAAAATCCTGCATTAAAAACTCGTACTCGTACAACTAAATCAAAACAGTGAATGGTGTGAGTGTAAGAGTGTGTTGCTTAAACTGAAAGAAAAAAAGGATACAAACACAGATTTAAAAGGAAAAAAAAAATAAATAATTTCCACAAACAAACAAAAAGAAAAAGTGCAGTAGACATTTTGTCTAATAACAAGTACTTTTCTATTTTCTATTTAGAGGTGCAGAAAAAAGATAGGGGGACAAAAATTTGGGTCAATTTGGGTTAAAGATTTTTTTATATTTTCCTTAGAAAAAAAAAACTAAAATTCTAAACAAAGCCCATTATTATGTGGCTGATAACAGTCTGTTTGAATGAAATCAAGGACATGTGTTTTTAAATAATCGCAGTGAATAGGAAAAAGAAAGTATTTCGAATATAATGCCACTTTATATAAAATACAATAGTAAAATACTTTATCAAAAAAAAAGTATTTAATAACGATAAAAGTAGTATGGGACTTTTTTTTTGGTGAAAAGTAATAATCGTTCAAAATTATTGTTAGTAAAATTTAGCTGGCATTAAGACACAAAAAAGAACTTTGTAACTTTTGACCTTAAATTTTTGTATTGGGCAGAAAATATTTGCTGTATTTAATCGATTACCATTAAAATTTTATTAACTTCAAGTTAATAAATAAAATGTTAACGATTTGTATCAAATAATTTTATGATTTTCGTTTGTTCTAACATAAAGACTGTATTTTTATAGAAGGAGGTACTACCGTAAAAAGCTTTAAAAAAGTGAGGAGCGTTGCTAAAATTTTTTTTCATTCCTCACGTTCATGAGTGAATCCTCGAAAAATTACGAATTCAATTATGACTGTGAAAAAAAGTTAAATATTTTTGATTTTTCATTCAAGAGGAAATTCATGAATGCATAAATATAAACGATCACATATGAATTTTTCTAAACTCTGTTAAAAACTTATAACGAGATATGCTAACTTTTGGTCACTCTTACAGTCAAAGTAAGCTCTAATTGTGATCGGAATTTGTAATTACATATTGTCTTAGATCCAAAACTGCCATTTTTTTTCGTTTCTGGCCGAAATATAAATACCTGTGTGCTATTGGAAATATAATTTTTATGTTTAAAAAACGCTTGCTGCTCTTTTTAAATTTTTATGCAAAAAATTAGCATAAAAAATTGAATATTTTTATATATCGATATATCGGAAAAACCTTAAATATCGCCGATACATCGATATCGGTATTCGTCTCTAATGGGGATGTACCATTTGAGACACTTAGAAACCAAAATTTGGTTTATATATTTTAACAAAACTCAAAAATGATGAATCTGATTTAATTACAAAAAAAAATTATAGGTATGTGATTAAAATTGATTTTAAAAACGAAACTATTTAGAACCCAACATTTTCTTTTTAGTGTCATTGAAAATATATTTCTTATACATTTTCCTTTAACTTCCTGTCTATATTCTTTTAAATTTTATATTAAATATATTAATTATACTATAGTTTGAACAACAAATTAGCGCTTTATTAAGGAATGGACTTTTACATCGTTCAAAATTCATCACACCTTTTAAAATATATCGATTTTCATCACATGCCTGTATATTTTTAATTTGCAGTTTTAACAGTTTAATAACAGTTTTAGAGATATGAGAAAAGATGATAAAATAGTTTAAATGAAATTAAGAATAGAATATGGGAATTATTTCTTTTCATAAGCTTCTTTATTATATTCAACATTTTTTTATTATTGGAATTTATTCTATGAGCTTAATTTCAGTTATGTATTTTATAAAGCTTTTTGTAATAGTTCTATTCATTAAATTTTTAGGATTGACTTTATACACTACCAGACTATTATCTTGTATCTTCCTGTTAACAGGAATAAATTCGAAAAATAAAAAAATGTGGAATAAATTAAGGAATTTTTTTATTTTAAATTGTAAAGCTAGACTTGTTTCAAATAAAAAACTATTTATGCGCCTTTAACAAAAAACTTTTATGTTACATTAAGACAAGCTTCCTCAATAAAAGCTTATAAAGTTGTTTTAAGGAACCCTTTTTTTTCTTTTCAGAAAATGTCTTTATGGAAACAGTTTTGAAACAATCATTTAAACGGCATTGAAACTTTTAAGGAAAATCTTTTTTAAGTGAACGAGAAGCATTTAAGTAAAAGCTTTTAGAGCATTTTATAAAAATATATAATTATTTTCATAAGTAAGGTTTTGAAGTCTTAAAAAAAAGCTTTTTTGCAAAAGCCTTTTCAGCTTCATAGAAAAATGTTATTAAAGGTAATTATTAGAGATAACTTTTTATGTTAAGGAAATGCGTTTTAAAGCTGAAGTTCCACACCATGCTTTTAGGCGCAGATTCGTATGATACTTTTTGTGCATTTTATGCGTTTCTAAATTCAAGTTACATGCAATGCGTTTTGTGCGCCAAATGCGTAGTTTCTTTTTGTTGTTGTGTTAATATTTTTATCAAATAAAAATATTTTGGCAAAAATGGAAAGTGTAATTGATATTTTAATAGATTTTATTTAAAAGAATTCATAGGAGAAAGCTTTTTTATATACAAAAATTCATAATTTTTTAAGGTATCAAAAAAAAAAAAAAAAAAAAATTATGAAAAACACTCAAAAAACTAAGTGCTTTTCATATAAATTTTACTACACATTCTATCACTTGTGTTGTGAAAACAGCGCGTTGATTTTTTTATGGAATAATATTCATATTTTTATGCTTTTGTTAGAAAAAGCTTTTGAAATTTTATATTAAAAGTTCTTTAAATTTTTTTTTTATAAAAACCTATTAAGATTGTTTTTATAAAAAGGTTTTTGAGTAAAAAAACCTCCTTATAAATGAGATTAAGTAAAGCTATTCTTAAAAAAAGCTTTCGTTTAAGCTGTTCCTGAAAAATGTTTTTAAAAAATAAAATTAGTAAAGTTATTCTACAAAAAAAAATCTATGAGTAAAGCACCTGCTCAAAAAACTAAGAAGTATTTTTTTTCGCAAAAAACCCTTTTCTTAAACACGATTTTCCTTAAAAAATGCTTTTTGAAAAGCTTTTATCCAAAAACTGCTTTTAGTAGAGTCGTTATTAAAAAAAAAATACTTTTAGTAAAAAAACATTTGTAGTTAAAGTTGTTTCTTTTCAAATAGAATTTGGGATTTATTTCTTTTTCATAAGTTACTTTATTATATTCAACATTTTTTATTTTTCGAAATTATTCTATGAGCTAAATTTCAGTTATGTATTTTATAAAGCTTTTTTGAAATATTTCTATTCTTTAAATTTTTAGGAATTACTTTATACACTACCAGACTATTATTTTGTATGTTCTTGTTACATTTTACCATAGCTATTCTTTGGATAGCAATGAAATATATTATATGTACAGAAAAATAACCAATTATTAGACACCAGCAGAATGGAATGCATTTTCGGGCCCGCTACGGCCTTCGTCAGCATTCTTTGTGTCATACTAAATACTGATACTTTATAAAAAAAGGATAGCTAAGGTAAAATGTAACAAGAAGATACAAAATAATAGTCTGGTAGTACATAAAGTAATTTCTAAAAATTTAAGTAATAGAACTATTTAAAAAAGCTTTATAAAATACATAACTGAAATTTAGCTCATAGAATAATTTCGAAAAATAAATTATATTTTTTCTTTTCCTTATGTACGTTTGAAACTTTTTTCTAAACTTAAAAAAAATAGAAGCTTTTTGAAACCGATTTTTTAAAAAACTATTATAAAAAACTTTAAAGCTTTTTTACCAAAAAAATATTTTAAAAAGTTTTTAGTAAATGCTTACTAAAAAATCCAATTCTTATGTACAAGTTTTTACTAGTTTTATAAAGAAAAGAGTTTTTTGCTATTAGGTTTTTATAGGCTTAAAAAAACTTTACTTTAAGATATTTTTAAGGGCATGAAAAATGGTACTTACAAGCTTTACTCACTGGGACAGAAATTTTTATTACAATAAAACTATAAATTGTTTGTCTTTATAACTTTCTTTTAAAAAAAGCTTTGTTATGTTTACAATCTAAAAAAAGCTTCTTTTACTTAAAGGCTTTTATTCAACAACTTTAAAAAAAAAGTTTCAAAAAAAACAAAATCTAAATTGCATTGACCAATCAGTTCATTCAAAAAGCTTTGGACGCATTTTTTATATGCATTACCTTCCCCCTACAGTAATTTTTACAATACAAGAACTTAGCTTACAAAACATCTATTAAATTAGAAATATTGTTTTACAAATAATATTAGTATTGTGGTTATTTTATTGAACTGTTAATGGTTTTTAATCCAAAGTTAGATATTTTTTAATTAGGCTTAAGTTCATTGAATTTAATTTTCATTAAATTATTTTTATGTAGACAGGAATTTTAGAATATGAAATTAATTAAAATTTATTGATAATTTTTCATTCTTGACTGCGCTGAGATTAGAACCCAGGCTATCACGGACAGGTTGCCCATACTAGTTTCGATTGTAACCACACAATCTCGTCAGTGGGGTTTGCCGTTTTACTCACTCGGTTATTGAAGCCGGATGGCGTCAATAGTCAAACATCAATCTTTAAACCAAATGGTATTTTACCTTGGTAGATCGAAATTTGCTTTTGAATGAATGATTATCTATTTTAATTGATTTACATGTTCTTCCTAACTTCGTACCTTTTGAAAAGAATTCTTCTTGAAATCCAAAGTACATTTTTTTTTTTTTGTTTTTCATGTTTTTGTCTTTTTTTTTCTTGTTGACCTTTTTCGGCACAACTTGAAGGACAAATGTAAACATAGCTCGTGCCTTAGCTGTTAACAATATTAGTATTGTGGTTATTTTATTGAACTGTTAATGGTTTTTAATCCAAAGTTAGATATTTTTTAATTAGGCTTAAGTTTATTGAATTAAATTTTCATTAAATTATTTTTTACAAATAGTTAAACGTTTTTAGCAAATCAAGTTCTTTCGTTTAATTTCATGCCCTTCTCAATTCTCATTCTACTCGAAGAAAATTACGTTTCATGATATTGATGATGGCTGTAACGACTCCGATAAGAAAAAAAGTGCGATTTGCATAAATAAACAAATTATTTGTTAAATGCAGTCACAGCTACAACCGAAAGACAATAAATGTTTTAGAAAAAATCCAACTGTAAAACTAAATAGAAAAAAATTTAGTATTTAGTTTACTTCGGTAGATATTTTGCATGACTAGGCAGTTGTTTCTTAACTTGTCATTTATAATAAAAAAAACAGTCGGATTGAATGACAGGCAAAATGAATTGTCCTCAAACACACACACCAAAACAAGACACTGTTTTCTAATACTATATATGTATATGCTTTCTGAAACTTGGGCCAGCACCCGACAGCTGGCTAAATAAATTATGTTTAAATGACATAAATTTTTAATCTTTGGCAAAACGTTGCAGGTAAAACAAATTTGTTTGTTGTGGTTGTTGTTGTTTTTTTATCGTCTTAGCTGTTTAATACAACAGTTTGAGATATTTCTGTTGTCATTTACTTGAGATGATTCGTAAATATTTGTTAAATTTAACTTGAAGTGAGGATTTAGAGAAGGATTAGTTTAAAATGTAAATTCATTTGTTAAATATATGGGTCGTTTCATATTGCAACATGTTGCTATTTATATGAACATTTTGCTATATTATTATTAAATTATTATTATTATGTTTCCTAAACATTTGCTTTTTTCAGAATTTTTTTTAAAAATTTTAGTTTTTTTTTAGAAAGTTGTGCTTTAGACTTTTAGGATAATTGAACACAAGTTTGCTTTTTATATGAAATTGATATAAAAATGTGCTATTAATAAGACATTTGTAAAAATTTTCCATTTATAGAAAATTTTAATAAAAAACTTGTAATTAAACAAAAAAAGTTGCTCAAAGTTTACTATTTATTGGAAATATTGATAAACGTTTGCCATTTATAAGAACTTTTGATTAACATTTGTTATTTATAGCAAAATTTAAAAAATAACTTGTAATTTATGGACAAATTTTGCGTAAAATTGGCTATTTATAGGAAATTCAGATAAAAATTAGCTGTTTATAGAAATTTTAATACAAGTTTGCTATTTACACGAAATTGTAAAAAAAAAATTTGCTATTAAAAGGAAAGTTTAATTAAAATTAGCTATTTATAGGAAATTTTAATACAAGTTTGCTATTTATACAAAATTATGATAAAAATTTGCGATTTATAGTAAATTTAGCTATTTATAGGACATTTTAGAACAAATTTGCTCTTAATATGATATTATATCTAAAAATTTCTATTTATATTAAATTTTTAACCCCATATTCATAAAAAATATTTAAGGCTTATAGCAGGTTTATGAAACGAATTTTCTATGAAAATTTGTTAAAAACAATAATAGCTGCTTGTTAAAATTGTTAAAAAAAAATTCAACAATTTTGTAAAATAGTAAAAAAAATGCAAATGACAAATAATATTTATAAAATAAATGAAGTTGATTATAAAGAAAATATAATGCAAATTTTTAAATATCTATTTCTTTATATGTAAAGGTGTTATGATACTTGCTATTTTTTGTATTGGATTTTTTTAGGATTGACTGAATGAAACAACAAATGCGAGAAAGAACAAGAAATACAATATGTAAACAAAACAAACAATATTGCCCACGTTTTGTTCCCACAAAAACCATCAAAAAAGCTATAAATCGCAAAAAAAAAGTTAAAACCCGCTACTTTCGATCAAAAACTAAAAAGTTAGCAGCAGTGCTAACATTTAATCTGGAAATGTCAATTTTAAGTTACAAATTTTTATATTTTTTTGTGACAGTCTAAGATTATTTATCGATAACACACGTATATTTTTTTGACGTTTCAAGACTTTTTATGGTATAATTAAACTCTTTACACTTAGTCAGTTTTCCTATGCAAATATATTTGCACTGTTCTCCAATATAGAAAAAATACAAAAAATAGCAAGTATCATAACACCTTAAGTATGTGTTACAAAAAAACTTTCAGTCGGCGGTTTTTGTTGTGAAAACCAAATCTCGCTAATGTCAAACAAGTATAATGTAAACGAACTAGATTTGGGGGAAGATTTCAAATGAAATCTACTAGATTTCGATGTAATGTAAATGCCCTATAAACAAAATTTTTTCTATAATTTTAGCATCTGCTTAGAAAATTACTAAAAAATTTGCTATAATGCGAAATTTCGATGCAAGTTTGCTATTTATAGGAAATTTTGATAAAATAACTTGTAATTTATCGAGACATTTTGCTACAAATTTGCTATCTATAGGAAATTTTCATACAAAATTTGCTATTTTTAGAAAAGTTTTGCTTTTTATGGGAAATTTAGCATAAAATATTTGCTATCAAATTTACATCTTAAAAAAAGATGCAAAAAATAAGCTGTCCAAATAATATTGAAATTGACAATAAATATAACATTTCATACATTTTGCTAAAAAGTTTCGTATTTGCGCCTGTCGTGATTATTAAATTTTGCTTTAAACTTGATATTTCGGAAAAAATTATTTTTTAAAAATTTACTATTTTTTAAATTGCAAATTCAGCTTTACAATGTTTGTTCAAACAATATTATAGTTCGTGATAAAAAAAAATCGACGTAATTACTTTTTCCCTTATCTAATATTAAAATTAGTTGGACCATAAAGGTATAACGTTATTTACAAAAAGTATTATTACTATACTATTTATAAGTTTTATGTAACGCAAAATACTGAAACTACAAAGAAAATCAATAAAAACAAAACATGACATTGACATAAATCTTAAAACCTGACGAAAAAAAATCATACACAATAAAAAAGTATTCCACAAGATAAACAGCAAAAGGAAAGTCATATTAAGGTTTGACTTTAAAAGGAACTCATATCCTTTGACAGTACCATAATTTAAAAACTCAACTGCTTTTAAAGACAATGGTGGGTGGGTTGACTTCATTTTATTTCTTCAGTCACTATTTAACAAATTTTCTTTTATTCTACATTTAAAAAGAGCTAAATGATCTTTTTAAATGTAGAATAAAAATGAAGAATTTGTACTTATTTTTTGCTTCCCTGGGAGTGACTTTTATGCCTCAGTCTTCCAAATACACTAAAGTTACACTAACAGTCATTGAAATGAAATGAAAAAGATATTTTTAAGCATTGCATGATTTAAGATTTCATGAAATAAAAAAAAACAACTTAACACATTTGGATTTTAGCCAAAAAAAAATTAAAACGAATTTTTTTTTAAAAGCGAAAAATGTCGTCATGGAACAGAGAAATACCACATGGAAAAATGGGACACATGTTTAATGAAATTTTAACAAGCAATGAAAAAGTATAGAGGGGACAGTATTTTAAAAGAGTTCAAACTTACCGATTAGATGATATTATGAAAAGCGAAAAATTTACCTGAAATGAAAAAAAAATTAGAATAATAGGAATTTACTGGGAAAACAAAATCAACAATTTAGACAGCATTTTTCTTTTTACTCATCCGAATTGTTTTTTTTTTTTTTTTTTTTTTTTTTGTAAATTTATTTTCCTTTAAAAAATTCAAATTCCCAATAAAATTTTAAAAATCTCCTGTCCCTAGAATTCGTTCTAAATAAAAAAATTTTTAAATTTCCTTAAGTCATCTAGTTTGTTTTCTCTTTAATAACATTTAACAAAACTAATATTCTTTTTGTTTAAAAGTTTTGTGAATTCCCAAAAAAGAAAATAAAAATATTAGTGCACTAAATATTGATTTAAATCAGCAGTTCACTATCACTAAATTAAAAAACATTAGTTTCTAATCTTTTTTACCAGCTTTAGTGATGATTGCTATTATTTTAACTGCCACTAAATAAAATTAGTGATATTGCAAATTTTTTCACTATCACTAAACGAAGATTGTATGCAAAAAATACAAAAAGAGCAAAATTTTTATTTGCAATCAAAAAAGCTGCATATAAACACTCTCACTAAAATTTGAAAATGTAATTTTGTATGAGCATAATTTTTTATTCTTGTTATGATATGCATAAGAAAGGAAATTAAACAACATGTTAATAATTTGGCAATAAGGGAATATCTCATCGCTTGAATCATGAAAAAACAAGTTTTTTTGTTTGTAAATTTAGTGCAAAATTTTAAGTTGCATTCAAATGAGTGAAGAGCAAAAATATTGCAATAAACTGATGATTGCTTTTTCTTAAATCAAACTATTTTTTTTTTTTTTTGAGTGCAACATTTTTTAGCATCACTATCACTCATGTTTAGTAAGGCTGTTAATTTTCAATTCATGACTCAACATCAACAAAATGATTGCAATAATTTTGCACTATCACTAACTGTGAGTTGAAACTGCAAAATGAGTGCACTACCCCCATCTATGATATATACACAACATCTGAAAATTCTTAACTTATTTGTAGAATTTGATTTTCGTAAGATTTTTTTTTTTTTTTTTTTGAGTGACTTGGGCCTGTTCGGAAATGCATCACTGCGCTGCATCTGATGCGCAGCGAGTTCGTTTAAGCATCACTGCAAATGTCAGATGTTCGAAAATACATAGCCAGGGCTTGGATTTTCATGCACTAAAAAATCAAAAATATGCGCTTATAACATGCGCTATAAAATGGAAAATATTCATTTAAAATAAGAAAAATATGCACTAAAAAATATATGAAAAACATATAAAGTTATTTGTTTAAATTATATTTATTAATAACAAAAATAATAATTCAGGTAACTACGTAAACATACATATATGTACATTAGAGCGACTCAAAAAAAAAGTGATTTTGTTACCCCTCTGAAAATAAAGGTTGATATGTTTTATGATGATTCCCAAAATATTTTGGTTCTAGCGTTGACCATCCGTGAGCTGGACCATTTTAAAAAAAGGTATTTTTTCAGTCTTTCTAATTTTTTTTAACTTTGCTCCAAGACGACATAAATAAAATTTGGTATCGTCGAAAAGAGTTTTTGAAGAAGCATCCAATGGTATATAAAACTTGACCACTTCCACGTATGTGGAAGTAATGTTTTCAAATTTTTTTTCATATATAGGCAATATGGGTAAAAAAATTTTTCATTTTTCAATATATCAAAATGTGAAAAATACAATAAAAAAATATAAAATTAATAAAAACAAGTAAGAGTGCTATATTCGGCTATGCCGAATCTTATATACCCTTCACCATGGTGCGATAAGAATAATCTACATATATAATATATATGTGGCATTAAATAATAATGGCTTAAGTCGGAATTTCTTGTTTTGAGATTTATGGAAAAAATTAGAGGTAGTCGTGGTTTTTTGCTCATATCTCAGCCATTTATGAAGCGATCTTCCTGAATTTCAATAGCAAACAGTTCCGGACTATATGTGACATAAATGTATAAAAACCTAGCCTCCATCATATCTGGGGTCTTCGGAAAACCCATTTCAACGGACGGACAGACGGATAGACGGACAGACGGACAACCGGATTTGAACTTCCCTTCTCATAAGAAGCCAGAATATATATACTTTATATGGTCTTAGATCAATATTGTAGAAATTACAAACGGAATGACAAAGTTATATATACCCTTTTACCTTCGGTGAAGGGTATAAAAATACGTAGAATTTGTATAAAAACCCGAAACGAAAATATGTATTTATTTAAATATCTCAATAAGTAGTAAAGTTTTATATACCATTGGATGCAGCTTTAAAAACTTTTCGATGATACCTAATTTTATTTATGTCGTCTTGGAGCAAAGTACAAAAAAATTCGAAAAACTGAAAAAACAACCTTTTTAAAAATGGTCCAGCACACGGATGGTCAACGCTAGAACCAAAATATTTTGGGAATCATCATTAAACATATCAACCTTTATTTTCAGAGGGGTAATTAAAACACTTTTTTCGGCTCCATACAACTTGAGTCGGTCTAATGTACATATATTAAAATATATACACAAAAGTAAGATAAAATAAACCAAAAATAAACTTCAATCACATTCTTCAAAGTTGTGGACTTAAGTTCTTGTTTTCCAAAAGTGGTATTGTAGTGTTACAAATTGAAGCTGTTTACAAAACATTAGATTACACTGCGGAACAAAATTGAACTTTTTTTGTGCGGACGGGAACTTTGTGTAATTTTTTTACTAATTTGAGGTCGCTGATTCCAAATCTAACCTTCATTTTTCTCTATCAGCTCAAGTTTTAGAGATATACCGTTATGTCCAAAATTAAGGTACTTTCAGCACATATATTGAAATAACATGAAAATGGTGCATCATATTCCCTTAAGAAAAAAAACCGAAATTCGCTAACAATATTATCATTAAGACGTACTAACATTGTTTTAAATTTGGCCAGTAATTTCAGAGATATTGTTGAAGTTTTTAAAAAAACAAATAAAAATTTAAGAAAAAAAAATTTTTTTGTTCTTTAAAAATTCATAAAAAATAAATGTGCAACAAAAATCACAGTTTGGGGTCTAAAAGCATTTAGTTCAACATATTTCGAATGAAATGAGCTTTATTTCATTGCAATTGGTGCACAACTTTTGATTGTATTCACAATTTATCCATAAAAAAATCGTATTTTAATGTATATTTTTTTTTTTTTTTTTTTTTTTTTTTTGTTCAAATGCTTTTATCAAAAATTATTTTCGGGAATGAAATATTTTATTAATTAGCTTTTAGACCCAAACTGTGATTTTTGTTGCACATTTATTTTTTATGAATTTTTAAAGAACAAAAAAATTTTTTTTTTCTTAAATTTTTATTTGTTTTTTTAAAAACTTCAACGATATCTCTGAAATTACTGGCCAAATTTAAAACAATGTTAGTACGTCTTAAAGATAATATTGTTAGCGAATTTCGGTTTTTTTTTTAAGGGAATATGATGCACCATTTTCATGTTATTTCAATATATGTGCTGAAAGTACCTTAATTTTGGACATAACGGTATATCTGTAAAACTGGAGCTGATAGAGAAAAATGAAGGTTAGATTTGGAATCAGCGACCTCAAATTAGTAAAAAAAATTACACAAAGTTCCAGGCCGCAAAATGACTGTTCCGCAGTGTTATGGGTTTTTTTTTTTTTTGTTTTGGGTTACTATATAATTAATCACATTAATTTTCAATTGCAATATTTTATTATTTATTTATTTATTTAGATATTTATTATAATTAAAATTACAATAAATCTTAAAGCTAAAGCACTAGCAACTAAGGCTATCGGCTTGCTTCAATTGCAATATGTATTTTGGCCACAAAAGGCTTTTATATTACACAATCATAACAAATAAAAAAAAAAAAAAATTAAATAAAAAAAACACAACTCTGTCTATTCGGACGCAAAAAGTTTTTATACATTGATAATGTACGCTCAAAGCGTCAACGGAAGTCAAGGGAGCATATTTGAAGGATGCCAGTTTCATGGGGAAACATTCATTTTTAATTTTATTTGCATAATGAAAATCAAATAAGCTTACAACTTTTTTATTATTTCATGAAATCCTATATATTTTTTTTTTTTGCAATACAGATTCAAGTTATGTTTAATTTTGTCAGATATTTCTATATATAAAGTATTAAATATTCATTATTTGATTTAAATTTCTTTTAAAATATTTAAAATACATCACAAAAATAAAAAAAAATGCATATTATATGCACTTAAAACAAAATATACAAATCGATGCCGTTTTCCTACAAATCCTTTGGTATGGAAAAATAACTGATCGAAATTGATTTTGGATTACCGACTGCAAATATGCATTTGCATGAAAATCCAAGCCCTGTACATAACAAATGCAGATGATGCGCAAAAAATCTAAAACACCGATCACAAGAATTGCTGATGCATATTGTTTTCAATAATAGAACCAAATTGGGTAGCAAACAAGCTGATGCCAAGCTGATTTCTATGAGCATCGCAAACTAATCACAGATGCGCATCAGATGCAGCACAGTGATGCATTTCCGAACAGGGTCTATACTAGGAAAAAATGTCACAAGTCCATTTTCTCTACTTTATCGTCAAATTTTCCTATGTCTGTTACGACAGTAAAATTGAATTAGGTAAATAATACATTTTTAAATAGTTTTTGAGATTTTTCAAAAATATTTAATTTAAAGACGCGAAAAATAAAAGACTAGGCTTAATATTTCAAAACAACTAAAATGGAGATGTGACTTTCTTTCTTAGGAGGGCAGCATAGCTACCGGTAGGGTCTCCTAAGGCGGTAAGGTTAAAGGGAAGTGCTGAAGCTAAGATCATACCACAACGTGTAAACTCAACAGCGGATATGTTAATATTGAAACCAGAAGAACTAACCACACCAGCGTCTGTACAATAGGTTAGATTCGACTAAAGCGGGTGTCTGATTTGTAGCAAGCGGCTCGTTGTATAAACGTGTAACTAAAAGGCATTGCTAGCAGCCCTAATACCAGGATCGGATGCTGTAGTCTAGTGTAGTTGTGTTAACAACTCGCGGAAGTAATGTTTGCTAATTCTTGTATAAATTTCAATATTTTTTTTTATAATTGAGGTTGTGTGGTTATTTATGGACAATGCTGCTATTCATTAGACGCAATAAGTGCGGAATTTGGAGTGACAGCACGTGCTAAGTTTTTCTTCCAAAACTCTCCAACTGTCCAATGCTGAACCCAAGTGAAGAAGTTTTCTCTACAATTAAATTAAGCGCAAGAAACATTAATGTCAGAATATTTAACTCTAACGTCAAGTCTGTCCTTCTATACGGATGTGAAATTAGGAACGAAGCAGCACGAGCAGTGTTACCAGATTATAAAATAATATATAGCTTAATCATGTTTGAATTAGAGCTAAAAAAAAAAGCTAAAGACGGAAATTTAAAGCAAAAAAATATAAAGCTAAATTTTGTTTATATATTTCTAATAGTAACTTTTATTTATTCGATATTTTTCATAGACTTAGGCCCGTTTTCACGACTTACCGATAGCTAAAGGTAGGATTTGATCGGCCGTATAACAAGTTTTCCATTAATCCTACTTTACTTTAACCTAAAGTGAGCGATTAGTTGAAGAAAGGTTCATACTTCCTGATAGGTTAAAGTAAAGTTAAATAAGGGAACACTTTTTATACCGCCGATAAAATCCTACCTTTAGCTATCGGTAAGTCGTGAAAACGGGGGTAAATAGTGTTCATGGAGGTATATCATGTATGTATATAAAAAATGGTAACATTACGGACTAACTGACTGAATTATTCATTATCGCACAGCCTAAGCGCCTGAAATTAAAAACTTGAAATTTGGACCGGAGGTTGTTTTCTCGCCAAATCGATCCACTAAGGCGATATTTTTGGAAACACGAAAAAAGGGTCATAACATGTAAATTCGCTAACCTCTTATCTCCTAAACTAAAAGAGATACAAAAAATATTAATAATAATCGATGGTCATTAAAAAAATAAGCGGACAGGTGTCTGGTACTTTTTGGAAATTCGGCCCTTTTGGGGAGTAAACACGTAAAACCTGTATATTGGAACTTTCTTGTCACCCCATCTATCTTTTAAACCACAGAAATAAAACAGAAGTAAAAATTTTATCACATTCGTAACTTAACTAAAAAATACAAATATGAATTTTGTACTTTTCCGAAATTCGAACGTTTAAGTGGTGAAAATCTTACCTATTTCTGGTACTATGTATGTACGTATTAAATTATGGACTCCCACTAAAATATTGAAATTTTTGATCGTTCAATAAGGAGAAATACGGAAAACTAAATTTCATTATTTTACTTTTCCGTTTTACATGCGATATTTTTTTATTGAACTTTTATATTGAATTAAGAAACATAAACTTGGGCATATACATAAATATGTCCACGAAAGAAAGGGAGATACTAACGAAGTAGCGGGTTAAATGTTATTATTATATAAAAAAACATTTTTGGTTTATTTAAATAAAAAAAAAATCAAATAAGTACTTTTTTAAAATAAAGGCTTAACTTTTTTATATGAATATGTATGTGAATGAACGATTGTTACTGCGCTGCCAGACTAATATTTTTTAAGTACTTTATATGGCTACCACACAAATTTATACTTATAACCTGTTTTATGTGTATTGCAATATAAACTAATTATTGCACGAAGTTGAAATTAAAGTAAAAAGCTAGAAAAAGCTAAATGTATTGTTGAAAAAAGCTAAAAAAAAAAGGCTAAAGGCTAAATCAATATTTCAATCTAAACATGAAAAAATTTAGCTCAAAGAAAATTAATATGGTCACACTGAGCACGAGACCTTAAAGTTGCACAGGTCTTCAGCAACAGACTGCGGAGAATCCTAAACTATTTCTGGCCAAACATCATCTCAATAAGTTGGTTATGGACGTGAACACACTAAATAAGTACATTCTACAACCGTTTTGCAATCCCTTTAAAAATGTTTCTTATTTTGCGAAGCACAAATGGTAGATTTTAAAGCACACATTTATGTGCTGCGCAATAAGACGTGCTCTAAGGCAAGTGAACGAATTCTTAATAAATTAAAAAATATATAGAATTTGAAGAGCCACGACATTCCCTTTATACGCAGCTGGTTTGTAAGGGAGCATATAAAACAATAACGGTAACATAAAATTCAGTGTACAAAACTAATAATTTTTATATGCGGTAAATAAAGCGCTTTCTGTGTCAAAAATTTATTGCTTAAAAGTGGGAACTCGCCGTATAAAACTCATGTCTTCCGTAAGCGATACTTGTACGTTTTTCCCTTACAAACCTGCTTCGGTGGAAGCTCTATTTTTTAAGGATTTGTATCTGTTTAAAAGTGAAATTAAAATACAAATTTTTAAAACCGACTGGTTTTCGACTAATGCCCGTAATATCTACAAAAAGATATCTGGTCTCGTCGTCGAATCTAACAGTTATCTTTGCCTCTCTTAACGTTTATTTGGCCTACGTGTTATAACCTTAAGTTTCCTTTTAAAACAGTAGCATTTATACCATAGATTTCTATGCACAGCTAGATTTATATTTGTTGAAATTACGGGCATTAGGCAACAACTCTCATAATTAGGCCGATTATAATATGATTTCTCTTCTACTTTTATGAACATTTTAGACAGTAATAATTTTAGCACCCTCTTTTCTTTGCATTAATGCCAAATAATTACGCCAGCAAGTCAAAACTTACTATAAATCATAAATTTTTTTTTTTTTTTTTTTTTTTTTTTTTTTTTTTTTCTTTTTAAATGATGTCCATAATGAGCATCTGTCTGGTGGTGGTCTTAAGTTATATATTTCTCTACTTCATTTTATTTAAGGCGTAAATGAGTGAAAATAAATTATTAAAAAAAAGAGTGTGCTCAAGAAAATCTAACAATTATAAAACAATTTTATTTGAAAACCAAAATGGAAAATTTTAGTTCATGGTTTTCTAAATTAAGAAACAGTAAAAAAGGATTTAAAAAGTGATAGAAAATGTTTTGATATTTTATTAAATTAATGCCCGTCATTTCTAAAAATAGATATCTATAGCTGTGTAAAGATATCTATGGTGTAACGAATTTTTTATAATATTATCACGTATGTCTAACCTACTAATTAAACTGTAGTGTATTTTACACCATCGATTTTTTACAATTAATTAAAAAAAATTAATAAAAATACAAATGTTGCCATATTTTAAAAGAAAACTTAAAAGGTAAAAACACGTAGGCAAAATTAACGTTGAAATTACAAAAAATGTTTTACCGGATAGGTAAGAGCCCGTAATTTCTACAAAGAGATATCTGGTCGTGTTCGTACCTAACAGTTATCTTTGCCTATCCGGTAAAACCATTTTTGTAATTCTAATTTTGCCTACGTGTTTTTTCCTTTATGTTTTCTTTTAAAATATGGCAACATTATTATTAATTTTTGGAATTAACTGTCAAAAATCGATGGTGTAAAGTTCACTACAGTTTAACCAGTAGGTAAGACATACGTGTAAAATTATGATAAAATAACAATTCCAGTCATACCTGACATATTTGTCGATATAGCGGCATTTTGCCGACTTTTTGTCTTAAAATAAGCAAATTGCAGATTTGCCGATTTTTGCTCCAAAAATGCCGATTTTTTGATAAACACTTACACCAATCAAATATAAAAGCTTCTCTTATTTTCCCTTATATAATATCTAAATACCAAAAATAAATCTAATGTTTTTCAAACGATTAACTAGAATATAAAGTAATTGAAAACTTGTTATGATTTCCTTTTCAATTTATTTTTCTACAATATTTCCCTTTAACTTCTTGAACGTTTTTTTTTCTTCTTCTTTTTTGGGTCGATATATGAAACGCAATACGTTCGTACTTTTTCCTTCATTTACTATTGTTTCTACCAAATCTTCTTTCATTCCTTTTAACTTGGCTACAAAAATATAAATTTCAATAATGAAATGTATACATTAAAGTGTCTATGACTTATGCATAAAAACACCTTTCTATTTTTAAATGCATCATAAAATTGTGAACCAACGAAAAAAAAATTTTTTTCTAACAACTGCAAACGAAATAAAAAAAAATTACTAGTACTTTCTTTTTAAATACTCAGTAAGAAAGTAAAGAAGAAATAATCAGTAAATACTAGGGTATTCATTTAATCGGGCTTTTGCTTTAATCGGTTAATCGCTCGATTAATTAACCGAGGTTTTGGTTTAATCGGTTAATAATCGGTTAATGTTGTTTTTGATCGGTTAACCGATTAATAAAATTTTTTTTATAAATCAAGTAATTTCAATACATAAAAATGCATAAATTATTTATTATTTGGAGTTTTTTAGTAAAAAAAAAAACCAATAACATACCAATTCTTGAACTAAACCGAAAAACAAAAGAATAATTCATAAATATGTAATACACATTTTTTAATTAATATATATTATGTATTAATTAAAAAATTAACTAAAAGATCATTTTATTAGTTATTTCAATAGTTTAAGAAGATCTTATAAAATAATCTTTTATACAATTTTGTTTAAATGTTTAGGATTCAAGCGTTTATTTTCTCTAGTTTGGATAAAACTTGACTTTAAAAAAAACTTTCATTTATTGTAGATGTTGAAGAAATCTAAGCAACCAATAATAAAGAATATCTAATTTCTCAGTCCTTTCCCTATATTTTTCTAAAGATATAAAATCTTTCATTATTTCATTAGAGTCCTGTTTTAATTTTTTAAAGCTTTAAACTCTTCTAATTGTTTTGGTTAATTCTGTTAAAAGATTAATATGAGAAGATATGAAAAGAAAAAAATAACTGAACGCAAACATATAAAAAGTACGTGAAACAAAAAGCTGTTAACAGCAAACCCTTAATTGAAATGTAGATCACTGAATACCTTCTTTGTTTGTATGAAAAAAATGTTTTCTAACCACAACCTTTTGTGTATGAGACGAAACAAATAATTAAAAGCCCAAAAAATATGTTATAATACTACACAAAATTAAAAATTTTGTTGCTGCGGTTAATCGGTTAATCGACCGAAATTAACCGGTTTAATCGTTTATCGAAAAAAGGCAATTTTAAATTAACCGATCAGTTAATCGGGTAGAAATTAATCGTTTAACCGGTTAACCGAATGAATACCTTAGCAAATACTATAACTAAACAGTGAAGAAGGAAAATGTAGGCCCAAATGTTTAATAAAAAGATTCTGCATTAAATTGAAAGAAACTTAAATATTCCTTTATATCAATAAGAGTAAATTGCTTCAACATGTTGGAATACTTTTAGGTTTTCAACTGAAACATTCCAAATACTTTAGGGTACACAATTTTAGCGATTTAAAAACGATCGGTGCCTTATTTGATGTATTTCATGATTCACCCAAAATTGTTTTTTCAACTGAAGTGCTTTAAAATCCACAATAAGGGTCTTAACTTTACTTTATTTGGCTCTACAGCCTTATTTTGGTCCTGGTTTGCTTAATATATGATCTCTAAGCACTTCGGTCTTGCACGTGCTGCCTCCAGTTTGTAACACAAAGGATTTCGCATCTTCTTCCACTTTGTCCTTCCACCGGAGTCTCGGTCTTTCCTGTCTGTGCTATCCGTGGGAGTTGTCTTCTAAAGCTTTTTAAGCTGAAGCGTTCACTTTCATTTGACCGATGTCATAGCCAGGGCAATTGCTGTATTTTAATGCCCTTAACTTCATTCTTGTCAAAATACAGCTCACGGTTCGTTCCCATACATTTTACGAAGGATCTTTCTTTCGAACACAGCCAACACTTCTTCATCCGCTTTCTCAAGTACACATGTCTCAACGCCATATAGAAGCATAGGTAGTGTTAGTGTGTTGTAAAGTGCAATTTTCGTCTTTCGAGAGATGCTGTTTACCGAGTCCGCCCTACCCCTCTAACACTTGCCAACATCATTATCGTCTTGCCCTCATTTACCGCCAGACCCATTTTAGACGACCCTAACTCAATTTTTGATAAGGGATCTAGCGTCGTCTAAGTTGAATAACTTTAACATCCGCATTTGAAGCACTTTAAAAGTGCCGAAAAATTATAGGACTAAAGTACTTTGCAATCCACTATTGGCGTACTTTAAGATCATTATTTCACATTAAAAATACTTTAAAAAGCACCAAAGAATGTAAGGATCCATTTTCGAAATACATAAGCACTAAAATACTTAAGTTAAATCCACATTTGGGCTTCATTTAGATTACGATTGAAGTTATGTAATATCCACAGTTAAGATCCACGTATAAAGTACTTTAAGAATCATAAGCAAAGAATTCTTAGAACTTTGCCTATAGAACTTTAAGACTAAGGTACTTTTAAATCTACGATTAAAGTACTTCGTTTGCAATATTTTAAGATCCACGTTTTATGTACGTAAGTAAGTTAAATAACGACTAATCAGATCGTAAATTGATTGATTTTGAAGATCCGTAATTATTGTACTTTACGATCTAGTATCAAAGTACGTTAAAATACTTGATCGAAGGGCTTTAAAATCTACAGTAGTAAATGTACAGTAGTTTTCAATCCCAGGGGACTGATTCTGGCAGTCGAAGGCAATTTTATTTCTCATTCTTTCAATTTAATATGAACGAATCGAAAATATTTTTTCAGTGTTGTGAAGAGCCAAATAAATGCTTTACAGCACTGAAAATTATTTCGATGCGTTCAGTATCGACTGAAAGAATTGGAAATAAAACCGCCTTCGAATCGAAAAAGTATTCGATCACGACTGCCAGAGTAAGCGCCCTGATCTGCATAAGTATGTTAATATTCACGATCAAAGCACTTCAAAATCTGCAATTTATCTAAAATTAAATAACGCTGAGATCCACAAACGAAGTACATCAAGATCACCTTTTGATGTAACTTTAAAAAACTTGGTTATTCACGTTAGATGTACAGGGTGACGCATAATAACATTATGATTTAATAAGTGAAAAAATATTTTATCTACCGTTTTTTTTTTTTTTTTTTTTTTTTGAATTAAGTGAAAAACTTGGGAAATTTATGATGGAAAAATTCAGCACAGAAAGTGCTAAAAAAAAGTCAGCATTTGTCTATTCATACACAAAGATCATAAACAAAGATGGATAACGTTCAAAAAAGATCATTGGGCCATATTTTTTTTTTGACAAATACGAACCAGATGCAGTTAATGTGAGTGATATTTAATACCGGGCAATGATTTTAAAAAAAATTAAGGCCCGAGGTAGAGAACAATCCAGAATTGTGGTTCCAACGATTTGGAGCCACAGCTCACACAACTCGTCCAACTATGGGCCATGTTCTGACAATCGCAAAACGCTTAAAATTTGCAATTTCGACTTGAATAGGCGATCTATGAATCGCAATTACAAGAAGTTCGGCGTCTTCAAATTGCAAAAGTATGCTCAAGGGAACAAGAATATTTTAAAAAAACTATGGCAGATCGAAAGAAAAACGCCCGAGTTTCAGAACACAATAAAATAAATCTGACGTTTTGCGATTTTAAATCATGCAAATGTCCAAGCATGGGCGTATAGTTCTAAATAAAAAGATCCACGATGAAAATACTTTTTAGTTCCAAAATTAAGCGCTTTGAGATCCATCACCGAAATACTTTAGGATTTATGATTGTAGTATTTTTAGATCACAACTGAAGTACTCTTACATCTACGATTTGGTACGTTAAAAACACGACCTAATTACTTTAGGATCTACGATTGGAATCCTTAAAAATCCACTGTTAAAGTACTTTAAGGACCAAGACTGAAGTACTTTTATTTACACGTTAAGAGCACATTCAGATCCACAGTTAAAGTAGTTTTTAACACACTATTGCAGGATTCACGATTAGTGTGTGGTACGAGTGCTGATTTAATTGGTGTGTTGTTTTATCCAAGATTGTGGGGAGTAAGGGAAAGTGATGCGCAACCCTTTCCAATATACACCCTCATTTACTGTTCTACAATCCTGGTACTCTCTGTTATCAACAATAGAGGCTCGTTCGGAACATAGCACATATACCAAAGCACGTCTGGGTATTAAGCCGACATCCCTGGCACTAGAATCGGACGTAGTGGACCAATCACCCGCTCGCCTAAAATACAAACTATTAACGAAACCGATACGGCCCTATGTTTCTTCTAAGAACAACGGGAAAATACAGTTGAACCTCGATTATTCGTAATGGTCGGTACCGGGAGCATTCTGGGTAATGGATTACCCCGGTTAATTGAGAACCAAATTTGTTTTCAATTCTTAAGACTTTTCTTTATCTTTTTCCGCTGATATGGAAACCGTTGTAAAAATAAACACAACATTTCACACTTTTCAAATTTCTAAACTAAATATTTGTACAAATGCTTTCGAATCATGGTATGCAAACAAGGGAATTGCCCTTTTTCGTTTAATGCACATTATCAAGTCTTTGGAAAAAGTTTCCCGACGAGCTGGCGAAATGCGCATAGAAACTAGCTTTCCCACACAATAAATTTCAATAAATTTCATTGTTTTTATCTAAAATAAAAATTGGGAGTTTAGCACGTCATTAATAAATAAATTAATTAATAATAAATTTTGTATTCCCGAAAATGACTTTTGATAGCATATTATGTTTGATTGTTAATAAATAATAAAAAAAAAAATTATCCCGAATAATAAAGTAAATCACGGTTCATCGATGCACAAAAATTGTAATCGGTGCAAAAAATTTTCATTTTCTTTCCGAGATAATTTATGTTGCCGGTTAATCGAATCACGGATAATCCAGGTTCAACTGTATTTAGGGTTGCCATTCGAAATGTTTTTATCAGTACATGTACTGTTTTTTGTTTAAAGTACGAATTTATGCATTACAAGCAAATCAGTACGCAAATGTACGGATTTTTTCATTAATGTACTGTTTTTGTACTGTTATTTTATATTAATTGTGTTCAGTATATAGTTTGTCATATTGTCAAATTGCGATACAAATATTAATATAGATGTTCTTATCGATGAGCTATTAACATTAAAGATTTTTGCCGAGTCAGTACGAAAAAAGAAGACAGTAGAAGAAAAATGGAAAGTGTTTCTAAATAGTGGTGCGTTTACGGATTTGAGGAAATGTGTTATTTTATTTCTTCCATTCCACATTCAAACGCTTTTACAGAACGAGTCTTTAGTTTTCAAAGTGGAGAAAAGAGAGAAAATGGCTACTAATATAAAACTTAGAAAGTGATTTGCAGATAAAGACAAACTTTGGTTATTGTTGTAATGAGTTTTACAATTAATTGAAGACAGGTAAGAAATTGTGGACATCGTAAGTAAAAAATGCCATAAATATTTTTAACTTGTGACATTGTAAATATTTATGTCCACAAATATGTAAATATATTATTTATAAAAATCTATAGTATAAGATCGTGTCTTATACGATTGTGTCTTTTGCAATAATTACAATTATTAAAAGAAATTAGTTGTAAATCAGTTTAAAATAATTTTTTAAATTATTTTTAAGATAAATACAAAACAAGCTTCGTTACTTCAAGTGTTTAATTTGTTTTTTAACATTGTTGTCCTTACATCTAAAGCTTGGTGCTAAAAAAGCCAATGTCAAGTAATTCATTTTAGAGAAAATTTAAATTTTAGTATTTTATAGAAGAGTTCTAAGTAAAATTGGCTCAAAAGCCTTTATAAACTGTTCTCGGTTAAATTAGACATTGGCTGTTTCCGCAAAATAAAAGAGATACAGCATAACCTTTAAATTGCAAAATGAAATTATTTATGCTGGTAAAAAACTACTTTTATTTAATTTTTACCTATTTTCGAAAAATATAATAGAATAAAGGAAATAAAATTTTAGTTCACATGTTGGTCAAGTTTTTTTCGTCAAATATTTGCTAGGTGTGACCGTAGCTTAAGAAAAGACCTAATGCAAAAATGAACTCGGAATAGCAAAATATTGACATTGGCCCTTTTAGTACCAAGTTTCAGACATGTTTCTTCGAAAAATATTAAACCAAGTAGCTAACAAGAAATTATGAATCGAATTTTGAACAACTTGTGTTTTAGATTTTTTTTTATTATTCACTTTGTATTCCCGCTAAAAATATATACGGAATTGAATTATTGTTTTGAAAAAATTATAGAATAAATTCAAGTTTTGTTTTAAAAAAGGTTAAAGCTTTTTATGTTATTAATATGCAATTTTATATTAAAAAAGAATATGTACTGTTTTTTATGCAATTGTACTGATTTTTTTTTTCTCTTATGTACTGATTCCTCTGATTTCAAAACTGGCAACCCTAACTGTATATACAATATCCACGATTGCAGTCTATTTGGTAAGTTCCCTTAAATGTATAGTTATCATATTTTGCTCTCTACTGTATAAATTTTTTTAAAAACTGTGTTGTTAGATATTTGTTTTGATTTTTCTTTTTTTTTCTACTTCTGCTGCCTTCTTTTCATTTTCATCTTAATTTTTCCTTATAGCCCACTATCAGTAGTATGTGTAAAAGTACGAGTATTAAGCAGTGTAGTATCGGTGGTATGTTGTAGTAGTTATAATGTGTTTACACTCTATTAACACTCTTGACGATTGTATTTCCAAGTAATATTTTTAAATGGTTTCAAATTCCGGAAAAATTTCATATGTTCAATAGATTGTAGAAAATATGATTTTTTTTCTTTCTTCCATATAAAATTTTTGTTGTTGTAAATGTTCTGTCATGTAAAATAACATTTCCCTAGTTAAGTATTTTCTGAAATGACCTGTGCAGCAAAATTGTATTTAAAACAATAACAAGTTAGAAAAATATGGTCTAAAAAGTATTCAGTTTTGTTAGTGGTTTTGCTAGAAGAAAACTTTTCTACAAAATATGTTGTGGTAGAATTTGGTTTTGGTTTGGCTTTATATTTCGTTACTTTAATTTTTTTTTAAAGCTTACTTTGGTTGAGGTTTTTATTGTTGTTTTTGATGTTAAGAAGAGTTTATTGTTCATATTTATTATTATTATTTTTTGTTTGTTTGTTCGGTTATTACCCAACTGTCTTAAAATCGGGTCAATGAGCATTTTGTTTGAAGCGTTAATGCTAACAAAGCGTTGTTTTTATTAGTGTTTTTTTTTTCTTTTTCTTTAATATCTAATAATAGACTTTCGAGTAGAAAGAGATTAACAAAATTTTTTAAAAATTTAACAATTTGTTATAAGTTTCTTATGTTTATGACAGTAAGTAGAAGAACAAGAAATGTTTGCATTTCAACAGCATTAAAAGGAAAAACGCAGTTTTATTAAAAATTAAAACGGAATATGCGACTAACAGTCCGAAATTTAAATACTTTTATACCAATATTCCTTATGATAAAAGAATATCGATCCGTGGACTTTAAGAACCACAATTTTCCCTTTTTAACGGCAATTTAATAATATTGGAGTACTTTAAGATCCACGTTTATAAGACTTAAAACTTTTCCAGTGCTGTCCAAAATGAAACAGTTTAAGGACCTGGATTGAAAAACATTAGTATCCAAGATTGTTCCCTAAATTAGAGTACGTTTAAATCCATGATTGCTTTCCAAGTTGATGGATTTAAAAATTCTACATTGAATTACTTAAGATTCACGAATTAAATATTTTAAAGACATCGATTAAAGTTTTTTAATAGACACGATTCCAGCTCGTTTAGATAAACGATTGATTGAAATTACCATTTTAAAACTTCTTTTATATCTACAACAGTTTGAGTGACTCGTGACTCATATCAAACTGCTTTGTCATTTTTGTTCAGTATCGTTTGTCAAGTCATCATGGAAAGACTTACGCCACAACAACGTCTTCAAATTGTTCACCTGTATTACAAAAATCATCGTTCTGTGAGAAATGTTTTCGTTCGATTCGAGGAACTTACGGTGCGCATAATCTACCTACTGAAACCACCAATTGGAGTCCCAGTTTACATTAGTGGATGATACTCGACCGGTTAGACCACAAGTAACTAATCAGCTGAAGCTGAGAGTGTATGCGAAGACCGTAACGAATCGTTCTCAGCAGCTTGGCTTATCGTATTCGAAAACTTGGCGTATCTTACTTAAGGATTTCAGCCTTAAAGCATGCAAAATAAAGCTTGTGTAAGAATTGAAGCCAGGTGACTACAATTAGCATATTATTTTCAGTGAATGGGCTCTGGAAAAACCCAATGATAGTCCGGTGTTTTCATTTCATGTTAATTGGCCACCTAGATCGTGTGATATCACACCTTTGGACTATTTTCTCTGGAGATATGTTAAGTCTGAGGTCTTCAGGAATAAGCCAGCTACGATTGACGCTTTGGAAGTCAACATTACTCGTGTAATTCGCGAGATACCAGTCGCTATGATCGAAGGAGTCTCACAAAACTGGACCTTCCGAATAGACCTCCTCAGACGTAGTCATGGCCAACATTTACATGATATTATTTTCAAACAGTAAATGCCATAAATTGCTCTTTTAACCGATAATAAAAATTTTAAGTTCACTTTCAAATTTATGTGTTTTATTTTACATTATAAATCAAACCTCACGATGATGCACCCGAAACAATTTTATTTCTTTTAGATCTACAATGGAATTCTTGAAGATTTACAATTTGAGCCTTTTTATATTTACGATTGAAGCGGCTTAACATCTAATGAATTATATTAAGATCTGCAATTGGTGTGGTCAGAAAAGTTTAAAATTCGTAATTGACTCTTAATATTCATATTTGGTTTAGTAAAGATGTACAATAGTACATTAAGATACGGAATTGAAGGAGTTAAACAAACAAGACTACAGAGGGAAGGAGAATTACATACACTCAAAAAGTCTTATTTGCAACGATATCAAAGCTTAAACAAAATACCAACAATAAAACAGTGAATTTATCTTTCCCTACATTCGCCACTACAATTAGTTGAAATTCTCCCAACATTAATTGTAGTTGTTAGTGGGTTAAGATAAAACAAAAACAAATTCCTTTATTGTTTTTGAATGTATGTATGTCTCATTCCCTCTGTAGTCTTGTTTGCAGATAGCTTTGGCTTTTCTAAAATTATTTAGGAGAAAGTTTCCTGATGATCTGGCTTACGCAACCAGTGAAATGCGCATAGAAGCAGGGTATCCTCCAACAAATAATTTCAGTATTTTTATCAATTATAAAAATAGGGAATTAAGCACAACAAACAAAATCTTTTAATGAAAAGTTTAGGATAAACATTAAAAAAAACTTTAAGAACCACGATAACTGCCTTAATTAGGATTATTTTAATCCACGATAGAAGTGGTTCAATACGTGTATTTTCAATTTCGGTTAAGGATTCACGAATGAAGTACTTTAGTAATTCTGTAAGATCCACGATTTGCTTTTTTTTTTTTTTTTTTTTTTTTTTTTTTTTTTTTTGGTGGAACGCGAGCGCAAACGTGACTCGTTTAACTTCCATTTAAAATAAAAACAAAATTTCAAACATGCAGTAACTCTTAGGCTGGGTTTTTGAGATCCCAGTTAAACTTGGTTTAGCTAATCTGAAAACAGATTTGTGCCGCCATTACCAAGTGTGTATACAAAGTTTTGACGGACAGCTTAATTTTGCTTAAAATGTTGGTCTTTCATCAAATAATAAAAAAATAAATCACATTTTGCCGGAAATCTCCGAGTTTCAGAGTAAATTAAACTAAGTTTAAACTTAATCCCCATCTTAAAAACCTGACCTTAGAGTAGTTTACGATTCGCCTTTGGTTTTTTTTCTCGATTTTTATATTTGGAACTATAATTGGCTGATTAGACAATATAGTTATTTGACAATAACGTAATTTATTTACGTTTGAAACGAAAAACCTGTCGGCCGACAAGTCGGTAGTTAGTGGGGCACTTATGAGAACGACAATGAGTGATATATTGTTTTACGCTTGAATTGTCGATCGACATTGTGGGCCAGGCAGGCTGTCTATTTAATTTAATTGTATTTTATTTAAAATTTTAGTAACATGAAATTTCTCTTCAAATTCAAAAGTAAAATTTCAATTTAAGTTTTTTAAATTAAATGGTTTTAAACTTTTCTAAAAACTTTTTTATATTGTATTTTACAATTACATACGTGTATGAACTGGGAAATGAGTTAGACCATGCTTACATTAGGCAAGATTTTATTTTCCAAATTTTACTTTGCAGAAGAAAAATAGAAATTATTTTTCTCGGATTTCATGTGCAGGAAACCAAAATAAATTAGCAAATTATTTTGTCAAATAAATTTTCTTGGTAAAAAAAATTGCTTAATGCAACCTGGGATTAAAGCCAATATTGCAAAAAATTAAAAAAAAAAACTTAAACAAATAAAAAAATGTATTTAGTTTTAAAAACATTTTTTTCTTTTTGTTCAATCAATAAAAGAATTTCAAAACTCTTCAAATTTGTGGGGCAAAAACATAAAATGTTAAATGTTCGATTTTACTGATTTGGAAAGGCAGAACTTTAAAGTTAAATGTGACTCGCATAGTAAAACAAGTTAAGCAAAAAAATATATTTAAGTAAGTAAAACTATTTATAAATGTTTTCTACTGCTGTTGCTAGCGAAAAGTGTTGAGTTCTTTTTGAATGAAAACTTTTGCAAAGTTCATTTTTCCAGTTTAGTTTTTTTTAAAGAAATACTATATACGATGTATTAGTACTGGAAGCTATTTTAATTACGATTTTCTATTAAAAAAAAAGATTGGAAAAAATATAAAAATATTAAATATTTTATGAATGTATTCTAGCCGCGAGGTAAATAAAATGATAAAAAATAAAGAGGGTAAATATTCATTTACGAAATATTATAAATTATACTATAAAACAAGCAAAAATTTCCTGCATAAACACTATATTCTTTTTGATCCGCTACAGTGACCTAACTGCAAAAATCATCATTATTGCAAATTCTATGGTAAGGTTTTTTTTTTAATATTTTTTTCAAAATTTGAGACGTTTGAAGAGGCTGCTCCAAGCATCTTGTCGTAACTTTGGAACGACGTACCCGATTTTGTTATGCAATCCGTCAAAAAATTTAAATTACGCCAGATTTAAGTCTTTCTAATATAATTTTTTTAATTTAGCTATTAGTTTTGGAGTTGTTGAGGCACAAGTGGAGAACATGTTTTTTTATTTAATTACGAGGGCGCATCAATAAGTCCGTGACTTTTTGAAGTTTTTTTACAAAAAAAAAAATTATTTTTCAACATAATCTCCTTTTAGCTCAATACACTTAGTCCAACGTTTCTCCAATTTGATTTAGCTATTAGTTTTGGAGTTGTTGAGGCACAAGTGGAGAACATGTTTTTTTATTTAATTACGAGGGCGCATCAATAAGTCCGTGACTTTTTGAAATTTTTTTACAAAAAAAAAAATTATTTTTCAACATAATCTCCTTTTAGCTCAATACACTTAGTCCAACGTTTCTCCAATTTGATCATTTAAAATCGAAACCACACTGCCATATGAAACGCCTATGGCATCAACAGTCTCACGCACTTTTACTCTTCGATCAGCCAACACCATATCGTGAATTTTTTCGACGTTCAGCGTCATTTGTACTTGTGCGACCACAACGAAAGTCAGTAAACCACTTTTTTACCATTGGAATCGATGGTGCAGAGTCCGCATAGTATATATAAAGCTTTTCCTTGGTTTTATTGGCGGTTTTTATTTCGCAAAAAATAATGTTTAATGAGCACTCGAAATTCACTGTTTTCCATTTTTTAAAAAATCCACTAGGTTGTATGTTTTGAACAGCTGTTAAACGCAAAAGGTGTTATGATACTTGCTATTTTTTGTATTTTTTCTTTATTGGAGAACAGTGCAAATATATTTGCATAGGAAAACTGACTAAGTGTAAAGAGTTTGATTATACCATAAAAAATCTTGAAATGTCAAAAAAATATACGTGTGTTATCGATAAATAATCTTAGACTGTCAAAAAAATATAAAAATTTGTAACTTAAAATTGACATTTCCAGATTAAATGTTAGCACTGCTGCTAACTTTTTTAGTTTTTGATCGAAAGTAGCGGGTTTTAACATTTTTTTGGCGATTTATAGCTTTTTTTGACGGTTTTTGTGGGAACAAAACGTGGGCAATATTGTTTGTTTTGTTTACATATTGTATTTCTTGTTCTTTCTCGCATTTGTTGTTTCATTCAGTCAATCCTAAAAAATCCAATACAAAAAATAGCAAGTATCATAACACCTTAAGTAAATGACGGAACTTGCTCAAAACTTGACAGTAGTCTATCAACAGGTGGTACTTGATGGGAGCAGTTTTGCATTTCATATAACTACGAGGGTAGTTCGAAAAGTCACGGACTTATTGATCCGCCCTCGTATAACATTTTTTAACTCAAAAAATTCATAAAAAATTTAAATCAAATATTAAAAAATGTCAATACTAGGTACTTTCAGTTTATCGGGAATACAACAGGAATTTATCCATGGATTTTCTTAAAGTTAAATTTTTTTATTACTTAATGATGCAGCTTTACGATTAAGTACTAAAACTGGGAAGTATTTGTTGATTTAAATTTTTTATGAATTTTTTTAGCTCAAAAATGTTATAATTAAACAAAAAAAAATTTTTTTCACTTGTGCCTCAATAACTCCAAAAATAATGGCTTAATCAAAAAAAGATTTTAGAAAGACTTGTATGGAGCAGCCTCTTCAAAAATTTCAAAAGTTAGAAAAAATTTTTCTTAAAAAACCTTACCATAGAATTTGAAATAATTCGCAGTTAGGTGCTAAATATAGCGGATCAAAGAAATATAGTGGTTATTTAAGGAAAAAAAATTTTTTCCCATTTGTTGCATAGTGTTATTTACAAAGAGAAATTATAAGAAGCGGAAACTTAAGACATGTAGTTTAAATGAGTCTTGAATGTTGGACAAAAAATGGCTTATCCTTAAATTATAGCTAAAATTGTCAGATGTAAAATCGTTAAATCGGGCAGGGCATTTGGCCGCATATTATAGATTTTGTATAAACATTCGGGTATGTGATGGAAATCGATTTAGAAAACAAAACGATTAAAAAACGATGATATCGTTTTCTGTATCTTAAACAATTGATTTCCAATACATTTCTCTCTTATTTCTTTTTTATATAGTAAGTTTAACTGTATTTTGAACTAAAAATTAAGACAATTATTAGGAAATGGATTTTAAAATCGCTCGATCAACACACCTTTTAAAAACGATCGTTTTGGAATCGATCGATTTTCATCACATACCTGATTACATAAGAAAAAATTTTGGTTTTTAGGGAAAAGTTGTCTTTCGAATACTAAAGATTTAATGCATTATACACAATGGAAACTTAAATTGATTTTAAATGAATTAAATGGTTAATTAATTTTCATTTAAGTGTTAGATTATAGTGAAGAGAATAATTTTGTATTTAAAACGATTTGAAATACAAATGTCATTTGAAATTAAGCCCGTGAACTGGTCATAAGTCTTATAAATTTCTTGTAGAAGTAGCTGAAGCTGCTTTAATTGAGATAATCAATCGTAGGCAGTTTACAACATGTCATGAAGTAAGTTTTACACCTTTTTTGAAAGGTGTGTTTACCCAGATTATAGAAACTTAATCTTATTTTTTTTTTAATTTCACACATTTTACTGTTGTGCCAATTTGTTCTTTATTCCCTAAATTGGAATCGCTAAATTAAAATTGTGTCAGGCCAGCTATTCACAACCATTCAACCTTGTGGTTTTAACGAGATGGAGCCACTATTCATACTGCAGGTGCCTTAGGTACAGCCGTACCGGCACGCGTTTTCTAGTTGTCAAAAATTGTCATGTCCATACAAGTTGTATGAAGCATCCCTAAATATCGCGGCGTCAACGCTTTGCAATTGGAAAATCCGATTGTGACAGCGCGTTTAATAGTGAAGTTGGCCGCTATTGGTCAATTAATAATGGCAATTTAGCTATTTTTGGTCAATTTAGCGGTTTTATCTCCATTTTTATTTATATTATATGGGTTTTATTAAACAAGGAAGTTAACACTACTGTTCGTGCCACAACGTTGACGCTCTTGTTTACACAGGGTCTCCACCTGAGATAATATCTGATATAATATGTGAGAGAACGTCGGCAGAATGAGAGAGCATATTTCTTCATGTTAATCTTAATATTAAACAAGGGGAACACGTATCTTATAAGATTTCATAATTTACTGATTTTCGTACAGTAAACTTGTGTCGTTTTTGATTCTTTTTTTAGTTTTTTCTCTGTTTTTAGTGTTTAATATTATTTTTTAAGCACTTTTCACAAGAATTCAACTATTTTCACTTAAAAAATTAAATATTTTAATGATAGCGTGTTATTATTAATTTATGTGTATGTATGTATGTGTATTTTTGACAGCTCATCTTATAAGATAGTTGTTATAAGATTTCTCATAACAACTGTCTCATAACATTTATTATAATATTAATACTAACACTATTTGAGAGTCCACACGTAAGATAATACTCTCTGCGATTGAATTTGACGTTTGCTAATATAAAAATCTTATATCTTTTATCAGGTGGAGACCCTGTGTTAGGTATGAAATATCAGCGTAAAAGCTTAGTGGAAGAAAACGTTCCATCTTCCGCTCTTGTTTAGATACGGCTGATATTCGGCGAAATCATAACATCCTCTTCACGAGTCATAAATTTACTAACAACAGCACTAAAATCGTGTTTAGTGTGGACTGCTGATGATAGTCTTTTGTTAGTGTTTTAACAGCGTTTTTAAGCAATCTGTTTTGAAAGCTCTTCTATAACATAATTTCTTAACACCATTTTATGGCTCGTGAAGTCTTAGGGTTATTTTGCGCACAAGCGATTATAACTGGCCTACACGATCGCCGTATTTAACAGTTTCTGACGGTTTTATTTCGGGTTATCCAGATTTAATTATTTTGCAACTTGTTTCCAAAAATAAAGTTCAAAAATATTTTTATAAAATATAAACAAAAGTTCATATCGCTCATTTACTGGAACAACGTAATAAGTAAAAAATCGCTAATTTTTTACTTAGGTAAGTAAAAAATCGATAATTTTTTTCTTAGGCAAAGTATTTTCTTCTTATTTAGTTACTGTTAATTATGGATGCCAATCCCGAAATTCCGATTCCGAAAAATCCCGGGATTTAAATTTTTCTATACCGGGATTTTCAGGATTTAGTCAATCCCGAAATTGTTAACTTAATTTTTTTGTTGACCTTTTTTTATAAAAATAAATTCATCATGACATTCTCCCTTGCGAGGATAGGGAACACAATATTGATATTTAATATTTATTTGTAATGTTGCCATTTTGGCATTTTTGCAGCTAAATCTAGCATTAAAATTTTTCATTTAGCTGCAAAATTTTCCTTTAGCACTTGGCATTTTATTAAGCATTTTTAGAAAATATTTTAAGCTTTTTTAGCATTATTTATTTTAAAAATTTGGACGAATAGTTAGTTCTATTGATTTAACTTTACTTTTTTATAAATTATAATAAATTTTGACTACAAATAGTTGTACCTAAAATAGTTTTGTATGAAAAGGGATAGGGATAAATAGAATATTCATGAAATATTAGAAACGGCCTTATCATGTTGACTTTAAGTATTATTTGCCCTTTGATATAACGGTATTAAAGTACAAGCAAGTTTGACTTTGTATTTAGATAAAAATTCAATGGTGTAATGTTTGAAAAAATTGTTTGCTCTGAAAAAATAATAATTCTAAAGCTTCAACTTTTCTTAAACTATAAAAAAAAAAATCTAAAAAAATTTGTATATCATAGAAAGAAATCGTTTAAATATTGCATGTATCAGGGGTTTGCTGGCCTCTAAATTTAATCCCAACTACTTATGTTTCATATTTACGTATATCAGATGCTTTAATAAAATGTATCCACTTGGTAAAATATAACCATTTATTTAAATTTCGTTAAAAAATAAGTCACTAAGCCCCATAAAGTATATATATTCTGGCTCCTTGAGTAATTCTAAGTCGATTTAGCCATGTCAAAAGAAAAGATAAAACTTGGTCTCAAATTGCTTGTAGTTATCCTAGCAGTGTGGGATTGAAATCCAGCATTTCGACTGGTAACTGGCGAATGACACGCGTGATGTTTTCCTCTAAGGCCGCATAAACTTTAGACTTTACATATCCCCACAGGAAAAAGTCTAACGGTGTGATATCACACGATCTTGGTGGCCAATCGACCGGCCCAAAACGTGAAATTATGTGCTCACCAAAGTGTTCTCTCAATAAATTCGTTGATTGATGCGATGTGTGGGAAGTGGCGCCGTCTTGCTGAAACCAAATGTCGCCGAGATCACGAGCTTCAATTTCAGGCATCAAATAGTCGGTTATCATGCCTCGATAACGGTCGCCATTGACGGTTGCGTTCGCACCGGCATCATTTTTAAAGAAATATGGACCGATGATTCCACCGGCCCACAAGCCACACCAAACCGTTGTTTTTTTCTTGCTCTTCGTCCCAAATGCGGCAATTTTGTTTGTTTACATACACATTGAGCCTGAAATGGGCCTCATCGCTGAATAAAATTTGCCTCGAAAACGTCGGATCTTCTTGGAACTTTTCAAGAGCCCATAGAGCGAAGCGATGTCGTTTGGGAAGGTCGAGCGGCTTCAGTTGTTGCACAAGCTGTATTTTGTACGCTTTCAATTTAAGATCTCGACGTAAAATGCGCCAAGTCGTCCCATACGTCAGTCCGAGTTGCTGCGAACGGCGCCGAATCGACTCTCCACGGTCTTCGTGTACACTCTCAGCTACGGCCGCTATATTTTCTTCACAGCGTGCTGGACGTGGTCTATTCGGTCTAATATTATCCAATAATGAATGCTGGGTCTCAAAATGGGTTGTGGTGTTGAGAATTGTACGCTCAGTAGGCCGATTATGTTGACCATAAGTTGAGCGAAGTGCACGAAACACATTCCTCACAGAACGTGAATTTTCGTAATAAAGTTGAACGATTTGTAAACGTTGTTCAGGCGTAAGTCTTTCCATTATGAAATGCCAAGCAATACTAAAAAATATAACATGACAGCATGACACGACTCACACGTGATCTGTCAAAAAAAGCCTATTGAAAAAAGTATCTCTACTTGATTCACACATTACAGGAATGATATAAAATTTTGCACGAAGTCACTTTATACGAAATCATACAAAATGTTAAATTTCGTGAAGATCGGTCCCATATAAACCCTACTCCCGGAAATCAGTTTAGTACGTAATTAATAATTATGATAAAATTTGGTATATCACAATTTTATAAGACTAGAAATCGCAGTGTCAAATTTCGTGAAGATCGGTCCATAATTTACCCTAGGCCCCATATACACCTTACTCTCGGAAAACAGTTTATTGCACCTATAACCAAATAAAGTGCACTTTGGGAAAATAATTAAATTCGCCTAAAACCATAACAAATATAGATATTGCGGTAAAATTTTTCCCAACTTAGATTTATATGGGCAGAAAAAATATCATGCAATTTTGTGGAATTCACTGTTAACGCTAAAACTAATTACACTGCTGTATTGAAATTTTTTCTAATTTATTTTCTGTAATACCAGAAATCAGTATTCAGAATTTTGGGATGATTGGTCCATAATTTACCATAGGTCCAATACATATTACCATCCTAAAAATCATTTTTATTCGGCTGAAACTGTTACGAATCATGATATTTTACTCAAGCCAGTTCAAAGTTCTAACAAGAAGCGCATAAAACGATCTTATTGTCGGTCAATAATTTAATATAGGTCTAAACCGCACCTAATTAGAATGCTGACGTTCGTTTTTGTGTAGCTTATTTAATAATATATACGTATTTATCATATAGATCCCACTCCTGTCGGTGGGGGTATCAAAGATTCGGCACAGCCGAATATAGCACTCTAAATTGTTTAAAATAAATTTTAGCATTTTTGGGCCATGTCTAATGCCAGATTTAGCTGTACAAATTTTTAGATCTGGCTACACTGTTTATTTGGTTAGCTATGTTAATACTGCCATTGAAAAGGAAAGAACACAGTTGAAACTTTGTGATTTTTTAAGCGTGTTCAACAATTATAATCACATTTTAATGTGAGAAGTGCTGAAAATAATTAAATAAGATAATTAATTAAAGAAAGAAATGCCTTTGGAAATGCCAAAAACAAAAAGAAAAAACCCAAAAGTACCGTGTGGTTTTACTTTCTAATTGATTCCACTGGTGCACCAAATGCAAAATTTAAACTTTACTCTTAACAGGCTTAGGCTTATTAAAGAGATTTCCGAGAGTGCACCCAGAGAAAAACTATGTTTAAATATGGTCACCTCCAACAAACCTATTTTTAAAGAAAATGGAAAACATATTAAGGTTAAATGTAACCATATTATAATCACCGACAACCATATTATGGTTAAATGTGTCCTCCATCAAGAAGGCACAACCATATTGTAGTTGCCTCCGAACATGTTTTGGTCAATAATAACTAGAATATGTTTAACAATTATAATAGCATGGTTGGTTTTCAACCATAGCATGATGCTCTTGGAGAAGAGGAAAATACTATTGTTAATTTAAAAACAAATTATTGTCACATTTAACCATAACATGTTTAGTGGCAACCATAATATGGTTGTGGCTTCTTGATGGAGGACTAATTAAACAATAATATGTTTGCCGGTGACAATATAGGTTAAATTTAAGCATAATATGTTTAAAATTTTGTCTAAAAATAGTTTTGTTGGAGGTGACCATTTTTAAACATGTTTTTTCTCTGCGTGTGGGCATGGGACTTACGGTAATTTATGGAGCGGTATCAGCAAATTAAGTAGTGTAATTTATACACTGCATTATTCCTACCCCCTGTGGTGGTGGGTATAAAAATGTGTTTTGTTAAAATAAGATGTGTATGGTTAACTGAAAAAATTTATTTTGCTAATTAATTTCGAATTCTAATTTCAATTATTTATCTTAATTCAGGTAATAAAAATTTCAATAGAATCTTACAAATAAATCAATTACTAGTTTGCTCTATTCATTTACTATATTTTTTTATATTTAGTTTGAATCAACTGAGGTAATTGAATAAAATAAAGATTTTATTGTTATTATTTTGAATAAAATCAATTAACATATTTTTGGAAATCGCACGTTTTTTTTATAATATATTTAATTAAATCAGTCATTAATTATGAAAAAAAACACAACTTAAAATTTTTGCAAGTTTTAGTAATCAATAATCATTTTATTTAATTTTGTAATATTAACTGCCTGTTCAACGATTTTGAACGTTAACGTTCGCATAGAAAATTTATATGAAAAACACTCAGTTTTAAAATTAGTTTCCATATAAAATTCTATGCGAACTTTTACGTTCGAAATTGTTGAACAGGCAGTAACTGAATTATAGAACTTTTGCTTGTAAACCTCTTTTAAAGACATCTTTTTTAAAATCCAGGGATTCTCAAAAATCCCAGAATCCCCGAATACCGGGATTTGCGAAAACCAGTCCCGATTGGCATCGCAACTGTAAATATATATTTCTTATAAAGATATTGTAAATTTAAATCTTGAGAGATGAATCAAATTTTCTTTTTCCATTATGTTATATGTAAATTTAAAACTTTAAGGTCGCTTTATGTAAAATTCATATTTTTGAGTTATGAAGATGTTACAGCAAATGAGCGATATGTAGGTTTAAACAATATGTCTAAATGTAAAATGTCACCTTATTTTGGTTTAAAGAAGGGTTAAACAAACAATAAATTTTCTTGATTTTTGAATAGTTTATTAAAGGTTTAATAGAATATTATTCGTTTATGGATACAACTTTAGCAATTTTTGGTTAAAAACGGTTAATAAATCAAAAAATAGTTTTTATCAATACGGCTGTAATACTTTTGTATTTAAATACTTTCACAGTTTTACTTGCACTTAACTAAATTTATGCTTTTTTATACTTTTACATTTTTTATACTTTTTTTACTTTTATCGTTTAACAATTTTGCACTTTAATAACTTTAAACTTTTAAATATTCGAATTACATACATATGTATCTAAATTCTTTAAACAGATTCAATAAAGATTTGCTCAATATAAATAGAAATCACAAAATTTTAAACAAAAAAGAATTTTAAAATTCAAAAAAAAAGTGGACTTTATCAGATAGAAAAATTTTCTTAAATAAATATGTAATTCAAAATATATTGGGACGAAAGAACAGGTTTCCAAATTTCGATTTTAATGGAAAAATCTCCTAAATAAAGAATTTCAAACACATCGGGACGTACAAATTTTGATTCCAGCTTTTCGATTGGAAAAATGGAACAGCTTTTGTTCCTACATGGAAAGATTGCAAAACGAATTAAAATGCAATCAAAGTTTTATCCAATTATACCATTAATTCACCGTTAGCAGTTAACTAGTTTAAAACCCTTCCAATCTTTTGTTATTATTGCCAACATTTTTCGTTTTAATTAAATAAACATGTGGAGACCCTTTTCAAAATCATTTTCATTATGTACATACATATAAATTCTAAATGGTACCATCCCAACATTAAAAGTGACACTAAAAATGTTTAAATAAGACAGCATTTCCTTAAATTGTCATAATAAATGACAATAAAAACTGTCAACTATTACACATGACGCATGAAATATTCTACAAACATGCAAACAACACGTTGTCTAATCCTCTTCTACCACTGTCAACGTCTATAGATAAATCTTTAATGTGTCCAACCAATCCAACTACTCTAACCATCACCATCTATCTCTATTTAAGGCCAAGGCTTCAACAAGCGGTCTTTGCAAGTAGCTTAATAATGTTTAAAGAAGCATCAGTTTATGAAAAAATCACAAAAAATAAATATTTAATTGCTTTCCATCAAAATTACGTGAAAAAAAATTTCAGAAAAAAACAAATTCAAAAAAACAAACAAGTTTCCATAATAGAAAAAACACATTTTTAGCGAATTTAATTAATTATAAATATTTAGTATTAATTATAATTTAAAGAATACAAACAATAACATAAAGTTTAAGAAACGTTCATAACTTTTTTGACCAAAAAGCTGCTTATTAAACAAAAACACAAGACTCAATACAGTACAAAGTAATAACTAGTTATTATAAATGTAGGGTGTTCGTAAGGTCCGGTTTGGAAGTCACAATTTATTTTGAAGGGCATTCCCCACTATTATAAGGAGCACGAATTAAACAAGGAAATAACTAATATCTAAAATAAAATTATATTCAATTTATTGATAGACTCAAAGCTTAAAGTTGGCGTTCAAAAACGTAGAATAAAACTATTTGATTTTAACATGTATAAAAAATAAAAGTATAAATATATAAAAGTATAAAAATATAAACATTTAACAGTATTGATGAATAACAGTATTAATGCATAACAGTGTAAAATTAAAAAAAAAGTTATAGGTATAAAAGTTTTTCAAGCCAATATTCGCTTATGAATACAATTTTACGAATTTTGCTTAAAACAGGTTTGAAATTCTGGTTAAAATGTTTATGAATACGGCTGTATACTTTAAGAACCAAGAGGAGGTTAGCTAAAATTGAGGTACTTAAAAATCTGTAAATCAAATAAAATCTTGTGATCTTGAATATCAAGAAAGCAGCTTACAGAAGGGATTTTGAAGTCTACGAAAACTGGTGTTCTTTAAGATGCGGGATTACAGCTTAAAATAAAAAAAATTGCCAGTTGTTCTAAAAGCAGCGTTACCATTTGTCAAGTTTTTCCTTTTTTGCAAGTCTTTTTTTGTTTTATTTTTTTATATTATTATTAATTACAAATACATTTTGGTGTTTTCTTTTACAATTTTGGCACTTTTGTATAAAAAAAGTATTTTTTTGGAAAGGGGGCCATTTTTGATTGACAGTAGATGTTAAGGTGCATGTACACGACATGTTTTTGCATCTGACTTGTTAAATTTTTCACTGCAAAATACATACATGTCGTGTGATGCCTTAAGAACAGTGCTTCTGTAAAATACAGCAGCTGTGTCAGAAATCTATGCCTGGAGAAAACCCGCAGCGACGGTCTACTATTGATGGAATCATTAGACGGCTGAAGTTAATATTTTACAATACCGATATGCATATGTATAATCATTTTCTACATATGTATAAAAACCGTTCCATTATTATATTGGTATCCTCGAATTTAAAGAAAAAACATTTTAAGATGGCTAAACAATTTTATGGTGCAAATTAAAATTTGTGTGGCAGTAGCAGCTCTATTTTGAAATCGAGAACTACTTTGGTTTCTGCAAAAACTATACGAAAAAAACAGAGACTATGTCAGAAGCAAATTACTTGTACATTTGTGACAGAATATTATAAACCTTCTGTAAAACAGCAATTTTGACAGACACGCACAACTACATGTGACTTTAAAAGTTGACAAGTCAGATGTAAAAAGCATGTCTTGGACATGTACCTTTAGATATTTTAAGTGTGAATGCAAGTTTCACATTTTCAAGATCTTCCATGCGTTCCTCCGGAATATATGCAAGTGTGCAAATGTAAACAATGGCAGCACTAACAGTATATACTGAAGGTGTAAATATTTTTAAACAATTACAATTACAGCCAAAATCAATTCAGTAAATTTTCATGGTGTTGTTGTAAATATTGTAGAACTGTTACCGTCATCTTTTTTTGTTATTAACTCAGCTGCTTTGATTTAATTTATACCATACGTGTAAAGATGAAAAATACTTGCAACAGAATTTTGTTCTCTTTTCTTAAACACTAAGAGAAGTTCATATTATTTTGACTCTACAAAGTCTTAATAGTTTGTATTGCCATGTGAAGGTGCCTTAAATGATTGTTGTAAAATATATACATATACATATGTACTACATATTACTTTTGGGTTATTGTTACTCGAATTAGGGTACTTAAAACCCAAGACTTAATTATTTTGAAATTAAATTTGTCTGCTAAAGTGTAAATTAATTTTTAAAAATTTAACGTTGTATTTGAAATTAAGAAACAATTTAAATTAAAACCAAAACTAGAGAACTTTAGTTAAATCTACACTCATAGAAAAATGCGACTTGATATTGATGATCCTCTAACATCAGAATTGTGACATCAATGTTATTACAAAGGGCTCAATGAGGCAAGAAGTGTCATCCTAAAATTTTGTCATATTTTATGCATCATCTATGCTATGACTACAGTGACATCAATTCGACACCATATTTTGTGTACACTGATAGAAAAGGCGCCATAACGATGATGTAATTTGACATCAGTACAGAGATAATGTCGTCAGTGCGATGACATAATATACAATGCCATCAGTGTGATGACAAACTGTCATCAGTGCAATGACAAACTGTCATCAGTGCGATGACATAATATATCATGTAATAATATATTATTAACATTATTTTCATGTTTAAAAAGTAAATTAAGAAGCAAAAATTCCCATACTCCATTTCTTTAATTATTTTTTTAAATACATCAAATTTTTCAAGTATTATATATATTATTATATATTATTGCGAAAACCATATCGGGCATACTGCTGGTGTCTTAAAATGGAGAGTTCTTCTGTTAACAAAGGGCCGAATACAACAAAAGCAAAACATACGTGTGTAACGGGTAAGTAAATAATGAAATTCTCTCAATTTGAATTAAGGGCAATTACAATGACCGTATTTGATGACAGGCACTGATGACATGCTTTATAAAACCGACTCCGATTCGTCATTTCTATGATGCCAATGTATCATTCCATTGATGACATAATTTAAATTTTTGACCCTGATGGCATTTTGGGCAAGTGATGTTAAGGCTGGCATCACAATGATGAAAAGTATCATGGGGTCAAAAAAGAAGACATTTGTCCTAGTACTGATGTCAAAATACATCAGCGTTATGACGCCTTTTCTATCATTGTAACATTGCTGTGAAAAGAATGTATGTATATTGAGTGGGTCGATTTAGCAATCGATATCGTGCCATCGATTTTTCGATAGATAGTTTTTGGCATGACTAAGAAAAAGTTCCACTACGACATATTAAAAAAATCATTTTCGACTCGTCCAAAACCTCAAGAAAAACATATTTTTGGATAAACTGCTATCGCCGTCGTTTTAAGCGTAAAATTTCACCTATTATATTAGAATATTAAAAAAAATAAAATCAGCCAATTTTTTTTAATACCTACTAAAAAACCTTAAAAATAAAAGTTGAGAAAAAGTCAACAATTTTAATTTGAGCGCCTCGAAAATGATTTTTTGAGCTGTCGTAGTGGAAAGTTATCTGCTCCTCGATTTCAGTAGCACATAAATTTAAATTCTAATTCATATCGGATGCCAAAATATTAACCTAGTATTTGAAATGTTTGGACTTCGAAAACATTAAGAAAACATGATCAAGTGAAAGAGACAAATGTCCGTCTAATTTCCGTTTAAATTTAGGGAGGTCATTTTAGGTTAAACGAGTGCTAACGAATAGAGTTTCCCTTAAATGCGAACCCTACAAATTTTAAAAATGTGCATTTAAGTTAAACATAAATAACAACTCGTACTTAATTGGTTTTTTGAGCAAGATTGTCAAGTAACAAAACGTTAAAGTATAAAAGTCACTGAACTTAATATGAACATGTACTAAAATAAAGTCATAAATACAAAAAACCCATCTACAAAAATAGTAAAAATAAAAAGTAGCGCAACTTTGGAAAACAAAATTAAAAGAAAAATCATAAATAAATAATACAAGTAACACCAGTGCGCATACACATCTCAGGTACTCAAGGGGTCTTTGTTTTTACTTCTTGTGGTAACCAGCTCAGGGGGTGTCGTCCAGCCAGTTAGTGGCTTGAACAACAGCAACAAAAATTAAATAAATACATAACACATTTGCTTGGTTAACCGGCTTTTTAGACTTATTTTTTTTCTTTTGCCAGTATATTGGCAGTTTGTTTTGAAAAAGTCTTAAGCTTAGACAAAAAAAAAATGCAGAAAAACATAAAAAAAGCTTTTACAGTAAATGGTGATTAAATTATTCACGTTTTTGCATTAATATCACACACATTTACTCTCACTTCTTCTTCTCTTTCGATTAAAAGTACTAAAAATAGTGAAAGTGATTGATTTTTCACTTTTCACTGTTTGATTAAAGCAGCTAATAAAAAATGTTAAATAAAATTAGATAAATAAGACCAATAAATTACTAAAAACAATAATAAGCTAATTCCATTATATGACATAAAATTTGAAATACTTATAATTGTAACAAGAAAATAATATTTTATTAATAAAACTTGTTAAACAGATAACATAAAATTTGTTGGGCTAACAGAAAAAAATTAGGCATAACCAAAAAAACAATATTTATGTAAATTTAAATATTTAAAAAAAAAAGATTTAGGTTTGAAAATATTAAGAAAATAGATCATAATTTACAGAAATGAACTTTCATGTTTTTATACTTTTACTTTTATACTTTTATATAATTTAACTTTATTATTTTAATACTTTTATTTATTTTTTCTAATATTTAACAAAAAAAACTAGTCAAATAATTATAATCGATAAAGCCCACACACAATAGTACGAAGATATGAATTTTAAAGATTGTACCGTATTTGTAACCGATGGGCAGTCATGGGCTCACCAAAATAAGGTTATGTTAATGAAATACATATAAAAGTAATTTTTGCCGAATATTATCTAGATACACTATGCTTATGACTTTTTATCTTAAAGGGATTTTAGAGTCGTTCGCTAAATTTTATGCATATAAATATTAACAATCAAATGGAAGTTAAAGCTATTTACGGATGGGAGCTATATGGTCAATTGTGAACCGATTTCAAAATAAAATTTATTTACAGTAAACGAATTTAGATACGAACATAACTAGATAGTTAAAGGACACAAAGACCCTATTTCGAAAAGAAGTTTATACCTGGGGGACTACCCCGTTTTTCGATTCGAAAGAAATAATTTACGAGTTCGAACAATTTGTACTGTGTATTACGATTTTCGTAATACGAGTATTTGTTTCGAATGAAACTTTCGTTCATACCTTATCGAAAACAACTCTCGAAACGGCAACCCTCTATTACGAACAATAAAAATCCCTTTCGAAACACCAACTCTGTGTTACGAAAACAAGCGCCAGTTATGCAAAAAGCATTAGGAAATTGTTCGAAATCAATTTTGTTGGTGACAAAGTGAAATAAAACAAACAATGTGAGTATTAAAATCTTTCAAGATAAATAAAAGTGTAAAACAAACAAATTAAACTAAACTAAATGATTACTAATGTTTTATTAAAAATGTTTTAATATCTTGAACTTTTCAAAAAATTAAAAAAAAAATTACGGCTCTAATCATGTAAAACGCAACTCAACGTCAAAGAATAAAATTGAAAACAAAAACAAAGTCATATATATTTTGTAATTTTGTTGTTGTTTTCAAAGAGCACCAACTACAAAACCGATGCCCTGATGGCTTTTTTGCTGCGTTAGTAATACCTAATGCTAGGAACACAACTGGGACGAACTACGAATTTCGCCCAACACGACGAATTTTTCCGTAAAAATTCGCTGAGAAAATTTGTCGTATGAAGCACAATAACGACGAATAGCTGGCAGCTTTTATAATTGAGAAAGTTGATTACTGTTTGTGCAAAAAGAGAGAAATAGTGTGACCATATTCAAAAAAATAATGCTTAAAAATAAAAACATAATCAAAAACACAACTAAAAACTATTTTTATAGCAAAATACTTTGTATACTTATTTTATGTGTTATACAATAAAAAAAAAACAATTATTAAAGTAAAAAGTAACTTTATTTACTAAACTACTTCTTAACTAAAACCAAACATGGTCACCTAGTACTGATTTGTTCGTCGTTCGCCGGCGTATGAAATATAATTAAATCTATTTAAAGTTCGCCGCGTCTGGCGAATTTTCGCCAGCGCCCTGATTGTGTGCATTTTCATATACACAAACGTCTTTTATTTTTGGCGACGAATATTCGCGGCCAAAAATTCGTCGTTCGCCCCAGTTGTGCTCCTAGCATAACAGTGATGTTTTTGTATGGTATGCATTGCATATATTTTGTGCTGCGGCGCACAGTGGCGCCATTTGAATTTTTTCGTTGCAAAAATCATATATTTTGAACTGAATGAGATAATTGAACAGTTTAAACAGCATATGATAGATAACTGTTCAGCCTATGAAATGAGCGTTTGGAAAGGGTGCTACGCTTTGTAGGGGCCTACTAATGGGTTATAAAAGTTAAAATTAGTATAAAAATCAATTTTATTGTAACTAAAAAAAATTATTTTTACATTTTTAGATTGTTTTTATTTTTTTTCTTTAGGGTTTTATGTTTTAAATTATTACCCAACAAATTAAAAAAAAAATAATTTTTTTTTTAAATTTATTTTTTCAATTTTCTGTAAAATATTCATCACAATTCGTAAGAAAGGTATATCTAAAAGACTAACAATTGCTAAACTATAATTATTTTGTAACTCTATTCGTGGCCATTTGTACGCCAAAGTATTGTTTAAGTGAGGTACGTATCTGCTAATTTCAATGAGTAGTTTTTTTCAAACTATTAGATCAAACTACTGTCCGTCAAAACATATAAGGGATGGACGCCATACAATTTCTGCAACCATGTCTTTTTAACCTTTTTTACCTCTAGAAGCCAAACGGGCACGTACGGGCAGATAAAACCTTTTGAATTATGTAAAGAAATAATCAAAGAACAGGTTTTGCAAATATGGCAAATATAGAAAAATATAGATTTTTTTTATTTTCCGTCAAAGTTGAAAAATAGTGAAAAAACGGATAGTTTTTAAATAGTGATTTACCAGGAGAAACACAAAGCAAACAGTTAATTTTTTTTTTTATCATTATACATTTAATAAATACATCAATCAATACAAAGAAAAAATAAGGCGATTCGTTACCTATTTTTCGTGATATTACACCTGAAATCGCAACAAATTGACTAAAAATTGTGTGTTTTTTTGAAAACCGAAAGTCGGTCAACTTTGAACGGTTATATCTGCTAAGCTAAAAATGTGATATTATTAAGAGTGGCATATTTGAAATCGTTAAAAAGTTTCCTATAACATGGGTTTATTCAAAACTTCGTCGGCGCTCATGAAAATTTTGATTTTTGCAACCTCGTTTGCTCTGCGTTAAGAAACACTATACTTTGTTCGAATACAAAGCAATTGACGTTCTGGAAGTCAGCCGTCATTCGTTAACCAGAATTGAACATATTTTTTTTGTTCTGTACGAAAGCTCTTCTAGGCATCTCAGAAAAAATTGAACATGTATCAAAATATGCTTCAAAAAGAAGAAAAATTCGCTATGAACTTAAAAAATGCTGCAAATAAACTACTTAAACTAAATTATGCTGCAAAGGGTAAAATATGCCAAACCGGGATTAAAAAACGATGAAAAAATTCATTGAAAGCTTTAAACGAATAAATATATTGTTTCTGCCTTCATTGCAGTTTTACGGTTGCCCTTATTAAAACTGAACTTGGTGAAAAAGGAGGCTACACAGAAAAAATAAATAAAAAAAATTTGTGATATTATTTAATTCACTTGATTACATTTTTAATTAAAACTGATTTTAATTTTGATTAATGCTTTAATTGGTGAACAATTTGCGAGAATTTTTTCTGTGTATTAGACTTCTATTTTTTATAACACGGTTTTTTCTATAATTTACTTTACTATTTTAATACTTATATAGTGAAATACTTAAATAACTCAATACTTTTTTCGTTATTGTTGATGGGATAGAAATTTATGAAGTAAACTCAATTAAATACCTGGGCTTAAATATTCAAAATAGTCTTGGCTGGAATAGTCATATACTTAACCTGAAAACAAAAATTTCGCAAGCTGTTAAGGTTTTATATAAGTTTAAAAATAAGTTAACTCAGGAAGCTAAACATTTAATTTATAATGCCACAATGCAAAGTAATTTAAATTATTTAACCATTATATATGGTTCTAAAAAAAACTAGTAAGTTAAAGGCTCTTCAGCGAATGCAGAACAAGGCTGTTAAGGTGATACACAATCTTCCATTATTATATCCATCAAACTTACTTTATACTTAAATAAACCCCACAGTTTTGCCTATACATAGTCTCTATAAAGTGCAATTACTTATTTATGTTTTTAAATCCCTTAATAACCTTGGTGATCGCACCATTCGGTTTCTACGAAATAATTATGAAATAAATACGAGAAGTAATGGAAGCTTATTAAATGTGTGTGAAGTTAAATTTTAAAATTTATAACCCTAGACACATTCTGTTATGTTAACAGAATAATGTTAACCACTTAACAGAACTTATGTTAACGCTTTTATGAGGGATAAATCCAGATTTCTGGAAAAGGAGTATACGCGGGCGAACAATAATGATTAGGATTTGTGGGCAATAAGTTTCTCCATCGTTTGCTATAATAAGTATTTTTAACAGAGTGAGTTGAAGAGACTTATTGACAATTTACCCTTTATAATTCTCTGGAGGATGAGTCCCGATTTCTGGAAAAGGAGTCAACGTGGGCGAACAGAAAGGATTAGGATTTGTGGACAATAAAAATTAATTAATACCTCTGTGTAGGTTTGAAACCACCAAACAGGGTATAACGTTTATGGGTAGTCGTGAGTTCAATAATTTGCCTCAGAATATAAAAAATATAACGAGAATATAAGTTTTCAAGAGATTAATAAAAGAATTTGTATATCAACATGTTGATTAATAGCTAATTTAATAAATGATCTTGCTGATAATGTACAAATTTAAAATATATATATTTGTTTTTTTGTTTTTATTGTTTTATTAAAAATATTTTATAAGATTAAGTATTTAAATGTAAATTTCAGTATTTTATGAATATTCCTGCCAACTCGCCTCAATAATGCCTTAAAGGCGCTGGGGCAACTGAATAAATATGAAGAAATTTATATATAAATAAAATAAAAAACAAAATTTAAAAAAATAATTAAATACCTAAATACTTAAATATTTCAATACTTAAACACTTACTGCCTGTTTTTTGATGACGAGCGCCAGACTTACTCTTTTAACTTACATTTAAAACAAAAACAAAATTTAAAAATTACTGCCAAGCCCACAATGTTTACAAGAACAATTATTTCGGATACTTATTGAAAACAATTATAAAAAACTAAAATTTGTGTTTGTTTATAATATAAATATACGAAAGAAATATTATTATCGACATTGTGGGTCAGGGAGTTATTTTTTGTTTTAAATGTAAGTTAAGCGAGTGAGTTTTGCGCTCGTCATCAAAAAACAGGCAGTTAAATATTGAAATACCTGAATACTTATATACTTTAAAGCTTTAATATGTACTTTCAAAGGTATTTAAAGACTTTTATACTTTCTTAGTTTCAATAGTTTTGTATTTTTATAATTTTTTATTTTGAAACTTTTATACTTTTATTAGACTTTGTTGATTTTATATTTCTGAACTTTTATTCTTTTATAATTTTATTCTTTTATACATAAATTTTTTTTACTTTTACACTTTTACACTTTTATTTTTTATACTTTTATACTTTCATTATTTTATATTTTTAAACTTTTATATTTTTATTTTTGAAAATTTTATATTTTTCTTCTTTAATACTACATATACTTTTTTTTAGGTTGCTTTTTGTATAAAAAAAAATACTTAAAAAAATTATTTTGCGACTCATTAAACAACTGCAATCATATTTTCTCCCCCCAAAAATAAGTTAAATAATTTAAAAGCTTAAATGTAAAGCCATTCGGTCATAAAACAAGAAATAAATAACAAACATCAAGTTTATTTTCATGACATATTCAGAAATTTTAATAAAAACCAAAAACAACGATAAAAATAAATAAATATGTATAAAGTAGTAGTAAATGATGACATTTAACATCTAAAAAATAAGCTTTTTAAGGGGCCGGCCATAAGATGAGCTTATAACCAAAATAAGATCCATATAATAAGACGTCATAGGCCACGAATTAAAAAAAAACACCAATAAAGTGTCCTGGTGTTAAAGTGTTTTAAAGAATAGAGTGGCATTTTAATGAATATGTACATAACAATACATTTTTCTCCGTCTCCTTTCCTCTCACTCCCCTAGACTTTTTGTAAGGCATATAACTTTTTGCTTTAATCATTGCAAAAACTGAACGTGGCAAGAGTATTCATTATTCAGATCTGTTTATTAATTTTTGGAAAAAAAGGCCTTGAAATGATGGTAACAGCTGGCTTTTTTGTTTGGTAAGCCTTAAATGTGAAAGAAAATTGCAAATGGAAATTTTGAAAAAACAAACAAATTTCCAAAAAAAAATTGAATCTGCAACAAATTTTTCCATAGAAACAGTTGTTTGCTATTAAATTTGTAAGCCAAACCTTTAAAACCAATAATGGAATATGAAACTTCCTAAAGGGCTTTTCAAAAGGAGATACAATAAAATGGAAAACTGTAAAATCATAAAATATAAAAGGACAAAACAATAAAAGTGTGAAAGGATAACATTATTAAAGTATAAAAGCTTTAAAGTATAAAGTCCTTATTTATAAACAATATTTTAGATTTTATTTCTTATGAAAATTTATTTAATTAACTTAATAAATCTAAAATATTTTTTATAAATGAAAGGATAAAAGTAAAAAAGTATCTTCGACATATATAACAACTAAGAAAGTTTAGTCGGTCAAGCCCAACCATATCATACCCTACACTACAGTATTTAAAAACAAATTTTCGAGGGTGGGCAATCATAACAAAAACCAGAACAAAATTAAGTTTTGAGCACAGAAAAAAATAAATATTGATTTTAATTAAATACTTTGTTATATTAATTAAAAAAATTTATTAAATTTGCAGAAAAAAATATCTCAAGAAAATTTTTAACAACACAGTTTGTTAAAAATAAAATTTTAGGTCAACAAACTTTTTATTTGATTCAGTGAAAAAATTTATCAAAATTGCTCTTTGCAAAATAGCTCTCAATAAAACATACAAATAAGACTTGAGCATTTGTAATTCTCATTCGTTGTACAGTTTTATTTGTATAATGTCTTTGGTTTTTCCAAAGTCTTTGGAAAAAGGTATTCTGATGATCTGGCCTAAAGCCCTTATGACACTACATTTTTTATTCATCGAATTGATATAGAATTGATGGAATGAAACAGTAAATGTTGGAAAGAGCAAACTATAAAAAATGTAAACCGAAATTTTTTTTTAGTTTTTCTTTTGTTTTGATTTTATTCATTTTATTAAATGTTGTCAACTTTTCGTTTATAGGAAACATAAAAACAAAACGAACAAAAAGCGGTTAATCGCTGAATTTCCACATTAACCGCTGATTCAGCAACACTTTTAATATTTCAAGCTTGAAATGTCAATTTTAAGTTGAACAATTTTACATTTTTTTTGACATAACTTAATTTTTTATCGATAACTTTAGTAACATTTTTGACAGTTTGCTATTTATCTTAATACAGCTGAACTCTTTGCACTTGGTAAATTTTTCTATTACATTATATTTGCACTGTTCACCAAAACTAGAACAATGCATTAAAAATGTAGTGTCATAAGGCCTTAAGCAATCAGCGAAATGCGCGTAGAAACTGGCATATCCCCCAACAATAAATTTTAGTGTATTTATCAATAATAAGATTCGATAAACCATTTTTTTTTTTTTGATTTATTCAACATTTCTAACAATTTATTTTAACACATCACGTAAACATTTTGTTAAAAAAAATTAGTCTGGGCAAAAACTTTTTTTATTGAGTTTATTGAAACTTGGTTGTTGACTTAAAATTCAATAACTATTAGGGAGAATCGAACGGTTATTATTCGACCGGTTTTAACTGGTTATTATAGTTTTGCACAAGCCAGTTATTTTAAAATGTCCATTTTTCGAATATCGAATAAACCGGGTAATAATGTGCAATATATATGTTGTATTTTTATAATTGAATATTGGGCAAACTTGAACTTTTTATGAAGAATGTCAAAACATAATGTAAGAAGTGAAAGAGCATTATGAACAATGTAAATACAAATCTATATATATAAAAATTAAAAATGTTTGTCTGTTTGTTGGCTTATAGACTCCTAAACTACTGAACCGATTTTCCTGAACCGATAGGATGCCAATATTAAATATCGCATATCTTAAGATCCGCTGCACGCATTTTGTTGAACTTTTGGTAGTGTGATCTTCTGAGCCACAAAATTTAAATAAAATAGCAGCAAGGGAAGTAGTACCCCCCATAGAACGTCAATGTTCAAACTTGATGGGAGTCACTCTTATGGAAAACTACACATTTATAAATAAAGGGGGTAGGCACAAGGAGAGTAATACCCCCCATAGGAAGCATATATTTAATGTAGCGTAACTGAACAACTGTTACAGGGAGTCTTTAAATGTGGTTAAAGCCACTACTATGGTAAACTATAAATTCCAAAATAAAAATGGGCGGGGTAGACGAAGGAGGAGCAATACCCTCCATAGGACGAACATATTAAATACTTCATATCTGAAGGCAAAAGTCTTCAAGCTTTGTAGGCCCCACTCTTATGGAAAACAACATCTTTCAAAATAAAAATATAATATATTGTTACGAAAGTAACTTTAGTTAAGAATAAGTTTAGTTAATTAGTAATTTTATTAGTTTAAAATGTTATTGTATTAGTTTCGCATATTTCTAATGTAAACCCACTGTACAGAGTTTTCTAGTACAAATGTAATGTTATGATTGTTATAGATAACTAATAGTGTTAAGATTATTTTTAACCCATAAAGTATGCTTTAGTTTATTGATGTATAAATCAATGTTAATTCAGCCACAGTGTTAATGCATAATGATATTAGCTGTAAGATAATAAAATCTCGATTGGCCCAGAAATGTCGAAAATGTTACAGACATTTCGACGAGTCGAATGCTCTAGAGACACCTAGATGTCAGCGAACAGAGTATAAATACTCGCGAAGGTGGGCATATATATATATATATATATGTATTAGTACGATTATTTAAGTGTGCACATCGCAATTATAAGTGGTAAAATTGACTAAGTTCTAAATAAAGTGGCGTGAATAGTTTATAGTACATCTAAAAAGCAAAGTGTTTAAAGTGTTTTATTTATTTTATTAAAGTTGCAATAAAAGAACTCAAGAGGTTTATTATAAGAAAAATAAACCAAAAACGTTATTGAAAAGGCAGTATCGTAACAATATAAATGAAAAAGCGAATGTTTGTTTGTTCTCTACAGATCCTAAGCTACTGAGCTGAATTTCCTGAAAGTTCCACAGTAATTTCCTGATTACCCGGCGCTTAACATAGGCTATTAATATATTTTAATTTTCAAGTAGGCGTGGCACCAACCATACAATAAAAATATGAATAACCCTATATTTGGAGGACGGTTATAGTAAGAGTTTTCCCATTTGAAACAAATAACTTCGTTATCAATACACGACATCTGCCAAAAAGTCGGCTGAATTAGACAAGCGGGCGTGGCACCTCCCATACAATGACAATAAATATTTCTACGTTGTTGGAGTACTGTAATAGTGAAAGTATTCCAAATTTGTACAAATAGCTTAGATAATAACCCACAACATATTTCAAAATGTACGTTAAATGCGAAAAGTAGGCATGGCACCTCCCATACGAAGACACTTGAAATTTCTGTATATCTGTTGAACGGTTACTGTAACATCATTCAAATTTAGTCCAAGATGCTTTGCTTTTTAAAAAAATCTTACCAATTTTATTTCGATGGGGGTAGCAATGTGGAAAAAATTCACCAGTTTTATTTATTAAAATGCCAAGAACTAAAAAACAAAATTGTAATTGAAGAAATCAAACAATATCATGGAAGGTTTAAAATTGTGGTCGATGAATTGACAAATATTTCATACAAAAAGCATGGTCATATTAATATTCGTTTCTAAAATGTTGAAACAATGTTATTTGAAATATGTACATATATACAGCCTAGCTAAGAGGTTATGTTTGTAACTTTTAAAAAATATGGTTGAAGTCTACTAATTCATATATTTAAAATAAATTTGGTAGAATATCTCAAATAATAAATTTATTAAATTTCTATAATTTTTTATATGCTTTTGCAAAACGTTTCTCTAGATCAAACATCATTTAACCGTTTTAAATTACATTATACAATCATCTTCTTACAAATAAAGTTTAGTAAATATGTAAATAGAAATTGTTAAAAATAAAGCTAAAGTTTGATCAATTTATTGGCCACACTTTTCTTGGATATTATCTTCAGCAATTTGTTGGACCTTAAGTCATATATATATATACATATGTATTTTGCTGGTTCCTTACCTTTGTAAATTGTTTTATTTTTATTCAAACAAAAACTTATTTGATTTTTGTGTTTTATGTATTCAATTTAAAACCGGTTATTTTAAAAATGCTTAACCGAAAACCGGATTTTGAAAAATAGCAACTATTCGTAATACTCGAAAACCGGTTTTTGAAAAAAGTCCAATAATCGATCACCCTAATAACTATGCCTACAAACTGTTTTAACAATACCGCAAAAATCGTCATCGAAGAAAATTCAAAAAAAATTTTTTTATCAAATATGCGATTTTCGTATTCAGATATGAAAATTATTATTTTCTGTGTAAACAGGCCGTACACTACCCTGTGGGGTTCCTAAATATACCAAAACCCAGCTGGTCTATCGTCTCACACGCTTATCCTCAAAAATGGTGTGCCCGTGATCGTACTAAGGAATCTCAAGCAGCCTAATTTGTGCAATGGAACCCGATGACGAGGGAAAGCCATACATACATATAACCGGCTGTGCTATAGGTGCATATACCACGGCTACCAATTACAACGAATGTAATGCAGTACCCATTCGAGTAAGAAGATTGCAATCCCCCCCTCTAGGACAGTTTTTGAAAAAAGCAGGAATTGATCTAAGCTGGGATTGCTGCTCACGCCGACAGTTTTACGTGGCCACGACCTGGCAACCTGGTCGTGGTACCACCTGCAGGCTAAGCATCTAACATTGTGTCTTAAGAGGTACTTTAAGTACAAAATAAATAGATAAAAAAAAATTTGTAAAAAATGCTGTCCTTAAAACTTATGAAATATGAAAGTAGGCATATTACTCAACAAACTGATAAATAGTTTCAACCGTTAGGTATTTTCTTAGGATAGTTTTCCTTATAAAAGTATCTACTATATCGCGCTTGATCAACAAGAGGGCATTTGCTAAAAATTTTCAGTTGAAGCAAAATGTTTTTAATTAAATATTAAAGGCACATGAAAAAAAATTTTAAACCAACCATTTCATTACAAAAGTAAACAACATTGCAGGATATTTTTAAAGCGGGTAGATATATTACGTGTTGATTTTTTCCAAAAAATGGAAAAAGTATAAAATACTCTCTTATTGATCGAGTGCGATATATGCATTTATGTGTCTGTGGACTGAATTGGTGGGCCTGACAGCTCACATACCGAGACAATATAAGTGTATGTATATCTGGAGAATGGTTTCAGTAATAATTTTAAATTTGTTTTAAATAGTTTGGTTATCAAACAGGGCTGGACTGGAGAAATGGGTGTGGTGTGACAACTACTATACAAATACAATATAGAATTATGGAGAACGGTAACAGTAAAAGTATTCTTATTTTGTACAATAGTTTGGTTATCAATACATATCTGTCAAAATGTGGACTGCATTGGAGAAGTAGGCGTGGCATCTCCCATACAACTGTAAAATAAACTTATGTATTTCTGGGTAACTTCAACGGTAAGTTTTAAAATTTGGCACAAATAAATTGTTTATCAATACATTCCATCAGTCAAAAAATGGGATGGATAAATTGACACCTTCAATACAAAGCCAATATAGATTTTTATATATCTGAAGAACGGTAACAGTTTAAGCATACAAATTTGATACAAATAGCTTCGTTATAAGTACCCGAGATCTGTACTTAAAAAATTTTACTTATATTATTTCAATGGGCGTAGCAAAGCGCATAAGTTAAAGTACATGTAAAAGTGTAAAAGTATAAAAGTAAAAGAAGTTAAAGTTAAAAAAAATCCTCTTTTGGAATTCCCTTTTTCTTCCAAATTCTGTTTCTCGCTTATATTCGAATTGTGTGTGTTTTAATTTTGTCTTTTAAAATTTAAGTATGTAAGTATGTATGTCTGTCTTTTACAACTTTTGTCAAACCGTTTGAAAGTTTATGAAGATTTTGGGAGGATTTTTGATGAAGCTGCATTGTGTTGTTGTCCCTTTATATATCTGATTATAGTTTGCATATTTAAAAGGGGTCAAACTATTTAAAAGCCGATTACAAACAAGTAAAAGTGCTAATTCGGCAGTGCCGAATTTTCTATTTATACCTTTTACGCCTGTTTTCAACATTAAATACTTCTTATATATACGGATTGATATTTGGTTCTCCTAGCTCATATATTAAAGGCGTTATTGTGCCAACATCAATACATATATCGGGAAGGGGGAGGTAGTTATTTGTCTATAGATCGGTCATTGATTAACCGAAATTTTTATTTTCACTTGCAGTATTTCAGGTGAAACTTAAAAAATAAAGTTCATAGATTAAAGGAACACGTAAAAAAGTAAAGGTTTTTGGGTAAAGATTAAAGTCGGTCGTGGTTTTTTGTTCATATCTTATATCAGCAGAACGACCTGGCTGAATTTCAATAACACAATATTCCGAATTATTATCAATATATAACAACCTAAACACAGAGAAAAAACATGTTTAAATATGGTCACATCCAACAAAACTTTTTAAAAAAATTTTTTTAAACATATCTGTTATGATCAATTTTACCATATTATTGTGACCGACAACCATATTATTGTTAAATTAGTCCTTCATCAAGAAGCCACACCCATATTAGGGTTGCCTCTAAACATGGTATGGTTAAATATGACAATAATTTGTTTTTAAATTAACAATAGTATTTTCCTCTTTTCCAAGAGCAACATAATATGGTTGAAAACCAACCATGCTATTATAAGTGTTAAACATATTTTGGTTATTATTAACCAAAACATGTTCGGAGGCAACCATAATATGATTGTGCCTTCTTGATGGAGGACATATTTAATGAAAATATGTTTGTCGATGACAATAATATGGTTAAAAAACCATAATATGTTTAGAATTTTATTTAAAAATAGTTTTGTTAGAGGTGACCATATTTAAACATGTTTTTTCTCTGGGTGTAGTCTCCATCTTATCTGGTGTTTTCGGAAAACACATTTCAACAGACAAACTGACGGACAAATAGACGGGCACCGTCTATTATATATATCCATATTGTTGAAATTCCAATTGGAATGACAAAAATTGTTAAACTTTTCTATCTTGTAAGTATTAAAGTAAAGTTTACTAACGACTTATATTTTTGAAGATTTAGTTTATTTATAATTTTAAGCTTTGTTAAAAATAAAACTTGTATGCTTTGGTGGCTCATAACTTCTTTTACGTTTTCCCTATAAAATTTTTTACATTAGTGTTCTCGAAAAATTTAGGGCATCAGGTAAGCGTTTCTAGAAACTTTCTTTCGTCTAAGTTTTTTGTTTTTTTTTTTTCTTCTTAATAGTACCTTTGAATTACAACATCAAATTAATTACCCCTTCAAACGAAACAAGGCGAAGACCTACTTATATTTGGAAATTTTCAAAACAGTAATTATAGAAGAAATAATTATGGCTATTTTTATACCATTTTTGAGAGAAATGAAATAAATGTATTTAAATACTTTGAGAACTACAGCTCGGTAAATTATTTACAACACTTTGTTTAATTTCTACAGAATTTCCTTATTTTGGTTCTATAACTGCGTTTACATTTTAAGTCATGTATTATTCTTAAATGTTTTAGTATTTTTTTTTTTTTTCATTTTGTTGTTGTAATAATATCTTGCAACATCTATTTGCTGCTGTAGTAGTTGCTGTTTTTAGCTGGTGGTTAAAAACTGTTTAAATTTTCTTTGAAAATGTAACAAAACTAGAAAACAAAACCATGTAGACATTTAAAAAACAAGTTTTTTTTTATAAAAATGTGTGCTTTTTTATTTCTTTCCTTTTAAAATAATGAAAAATGAAACTGAATTTTAGACTTGATCGATAAAAGAGAGTTGCCAGCGACTAGTGATAACAGTAATACATTTTAAGGAAAATAAAATATAGTTAAATAGCAACATACATGTTATGATTAAAAAACAATCCCTTAAGCCTAGTACTCTGTTCGAACTTGCGAAAATTTCTAAAAAATTTTGACATGTATCAATATTATCTATGTATCTTGAGATTTTTAAAAACTTAACGTTTTTATTAGTTGCAAGTATACAACATTGTTTTGCGAGGGTAAGCAAAAATCACTTTTTTTAATTGCAATAAAAAAAGTAAAGCAATATTATTTTTATAATTTCCCAAATCAAAAAAAAATTAATTTTATTATTAATTTAAGCACTTTCCTACATTTTTCTTTGTGAAACGATTGTTATAAAAACCACTACAAATACAAAATCAAAAAATTACAAAAAATGATAAGCTTTGCTTAAAATTCAGTGCGAAATAATATGAGCGGCACTTGTTTCGCACGGAAAATAAAAATGTTGCTAGAAACATTTAGAATGCTTTTCGTAATATAAATAGAGTACAACTTTATCAAAATTTTTTCGTTTGTATTTCACAGGAATTTTTTTTTATATTGAATTTTTCAACATTTCGCACGAAAAACTGAACGAATACCAGGCTTTAGAAAAGGTTTTAAATTATGTTTTTTTAATTAAAAAAATTTTTGGCCAAATTTTTGAAGGTTCAAAAATATGAAATATAATTTTAAAAAAATTTGGCATAAAAAAAAGATGTTTTAAAATATTAGTTTAAATTATTAATTATTTATCATTAAAGTAAGTTTTGAATATCTGTTAATATACAATATTTCTCGACAAAACATTTAAGTTCGAAAATTTCGAACATTAATTCTGAAAATTCGAACATAGCTAATTTTATTTGAAAAAAAGCCAATTAAACAGTTATTTTAAGTAAAAACTCTTATTTGCCTAAAATATATTCCAAACATTTTTTTCAGTATTTTTGGCAAATAAATAATTTTTAAAAAAATTTACGAAAATTCTCGTACATTTCTCTATGTATCTTTTAATGAATACTGACTATTTTTGTTCATTGATTTATAGGAAAATAAAACAAGGTTGTAACTAAAAGCTTAAGGATTCGTGTATAGCAAATATTTTGATGACTCAGTCGAAATTCTCTATATTGATCTTCCTTACAATGAGTGTCTCTCTTTACAATGAAAAATTTTGCAAATAAAAATTTGATTTCAACGCATTTTTGTCTCCATACAATGAATTATCTAAAAAAAATTATCATACGCATACTATCAACACCTTGTGCAAAAAGTAGTTAGAGGATCCCATCATTAGAGTACTTATTTCCATCAATAAGAATATTGACAGCATCCCTCTATATTCAGCGAACGAAAATGTCAAAGAAGCATTTCTTTTGAAAACAATGTTATTAGTTCAAGTTAAAGAAATTTATTTCCCCGCAATTTGTCAAAGGCAGTAATTCTAAAAATATAGAAGATAAGCAATTAAGCACTAAACGCAAAAGTATTGAAACCTGTCTTCTAAAGGGCATTACTTAATCAATGCTTAAATGGATTACTGCATGTAATGCAAACTAAAATAATGATTTTTTTAACAAAAGTGGAAAAAAATATTTTTTGCTTAATAAAGTTTATATATAATGAAGTGATTTATTAGTCCCATGGAGATTCATTATATGAAAGTTCGACTGTACAAAAACTTTTATGTTCTATAACGAAAGCAAAATTATTTTAACATTGCAAGCATTCTGGTCTTGATTTTATTATTTAATAATCTATAAATTAAAGTTCCAAAATTCGAATTTAAAATATTATTTGAAAAAGAAGCACATAATTTATTTGTATTAAAGTTAAAAGTTATTTTAGAAACATATTTAAAAAAAAAATAGTTAAAATTTTTCGAACAAAGATTTTCAACAATCAAACATGGTAAAACTTAACACAGATTTTTAAGACACATGCTACAGAATAGACAATTTTTTTTTATTGTCAATTTGGCAAATATAAGTTGCTTATTTTTAAAAATTTTAATGTTTCAAAAAATTCGAAATTATGTTGAAAAACAACTTTTTCTTATTAAAAATATTAAAAAAAAAAATTTTATTTTTAGACTTTAACATGATTTTTGTGACCAAAATCGATTTTCGAAAAATTCGAAATTTTAAAACATCAGAAAAACACTTTTAAATTTTTTAAAATTTTTCATAAATAGAATCTAAAATTAAAGTTATTTAAAGTATTTTGTTCAAGCAAAACTAACTATTTCCCAAAAAAAAAAAAAAACCTTAAAAATATGTTTTTCGAATGTTCACATGTCACATTTTCTACATACTTAGTAAATTTAGTTTGGGAAGCAAGTTATTATTTGGATAAAAATATCTCAAGGATTCAAAAATACTAAAGAGTAACCAGAAAATTTAAACATTTTATGGCAATGACTTATGATAAAATATGTCATATAAAAAACATTACCACATGGTTTAATTTAGGAACGTAACGAATACCGATATATCAGCGATACTAAGATAAAAAACACGTTAAAAAGCAGAGCATAAAATTAAACCAGAATAATGAAATTGTTTCATATAATAAATGAATCAACGAAAAAGGAAATAGGTCGGAGTCTCAAAATTAAGAAGCTGACTTAGCATAAGATCTAACGAAAAGATTTAAGGCTTTAGAAAATAAGAAAACCTATTGTTTATTTACAATGTTTGCCCCTCGATACAATGCCTGAATGTTGCAAAAACAATTGACTTCAATCGTACCGAAAAGGGGTCTTATTGAGCTACTTAACATGTTTCTGCATTCCGAAAGTGTTCACAACCCGGTCACACCTACAGGTGGTACAAGTTCTGATAAGTCTACAAGAGCTCCCAGATTTGGAGCTATTTTTCATAATGCAATACGACCCCATTTTTTAATGAAAAATTACACCAAAAAAATTAAAAATAGCCCTAAAATTTAAATGAAATATGACCCTTAATTTGGGGAAATTCTTTATTATGAAAAATCACCTCTAAACTTGTAAGGAATTTTTACACCAAAATATTTAAAATTAAAAAATACAAAGAAACTTAAAATCCCAGGTTTAAGAATCCAGAATTTCAAAATACGAGGGCAGATCAATAAGTCCGTGAATGAAACACAGTTTTTTTTACAAAAAAAATAATTTAATTTTTAAACAAAATCTCCTTTCAGCTCAATACACTTAGTCCAACGTTTCTTCAATTTGTGTATCCCTTCCAAAAAATAGGATTTTTCGAGGTCCATAAAATAGGCATTTGTTTGACCAATAATTTCATCGTTGGAGTTAAATCTCTTTCCACCGAGCCATTTCTTTAGGTTCGGAAATAGGAAATTGTCACTGGGGGCTAAATCCGGAGAATATGGCGGATGAGGTACCAATTCGTAGCCCAATTCATGTAATTTTGCCATTGAGACTGCACACGTGTGCACCCGTGCATTATCTTGATGAAAAAGAACTTTTTTCTTGGCCATATGGGGTCGTTTTTTTAAATCCTCGTTAAATCGGCCTAACAAGTTGGCATAATATTCGCCGTTTATTGTTTATCCCCTTTGAATGTAATCGATGTGGATTATCCCGCGTGCATCCCAAAAAACTGTTGCCATCACCTTATTGGCCGACAAACTTACCTTGGCCTTCTTCGGAGCCGGTTCAGCCGGAGAAACCCTTTGTTTAGACTGCTGCTTGGTCTCCGGAGTGTTGTAATGGATCCATGTTTTATCCACAGTTACAAAATGCCGCAAAAACTCATTCGAATTGCGGTTTAACAACTCCAAACAATCCTTTGAAGTTGTCACACGATTACGTTTATGGTCAATTGAGAGCAAACGCGGCACCCATCTTGCAGACAGCTTTCTTAAACCCAGCTGATCATTTAAAATCGAAACCACACTGCCATATGAAATGCCTATGGCCTCAACTATCTCGCGCACTTTTACTCTTCACGGACTTATTTATCCGCCCTCGTACTAAATTTTAATATCCCGATTAATTATACAGCCTTCGGCCGGGCGCAAGGATTTTCTTGTCTATGTTATAACAAATACCGGTTTCGCTAACTAAAGCATGTCTGCATAGCCAGCGAGGATTTGTTCCTCTTTGGTATAAGAATTCGTGATTTTGATACTATCGCTAGAAATTTTAATATAAAATTTGTTGGGGTTATTTTTCATTTCTTTAAATTTGCATTATATATACATAAGTAAACAAAAAATAGTCCCAAATTAAAAATTGGGATTTTATTTGTGGGCATTTTTCATTCCTTGATATTGGGGTCTTTTTCATTTTACTTAAAATGCAAAAACACCCCCAAAGAAAACATTAAAAAAAAACCCAAAAAAAAATTGCTCCAAAATTGCGTGTTGTTGTGTCTCATGTAAAATTCTTTATTTTCTTTTTGGGACCATATTTACATGTGTCTCATGTAGAATTCTTTATTTTCTTTTTGGGAATCCGATGCAGGTCTTGTTCAAACGAACTTGCAAAGTCTTTTATCTCCACAAAAGTTAAGAATACTTTGTTTAATAAACCAAAATCTTATTAATATGTTGTAAAAAATGTTTTATTTTTTGTAAATTTTACCATGAATTAAAATTAAATCTTCCTTTTTCTATATCTTAAAAATATCAATTGAAAATATTAATAACCTCTTACAATGTAATTCTGTATAATAAGCAATTTACTCTACTTGAGTTTTGTTAAATTTAACTTTAATTCAAATTCAATATTTTTGTTTGAGTATCGGTATCGGTATCGGTATCGTTTAGGCAAATTGCCGTATCGTTACATCCCTAGTTTGAATGTTCAAAAAAATAGAATTACTTAAGGCAAATAAATGTCTAAACCATCTAAAATTTAACTTTCAACTAATAAAACTGAAATGTCGTGTTTCTAAATAAATACTTTGACAATTTATTTGAATACGATTATTTTTGAAAAGTTTTGATTTTAGAGAAGTTCTATTTGTTCTTAAAGCTATTTAAATTTTTTTAAATCGAACAAAACAATATTTTTTAAATCTACCCCACTGCTATTTAACTTTATTTTTCTTACTCAAGGTCAAAATCTCTAAAACTAATTCGTAAGTGGTTTTTTTAAACAAAATAGTTGCATATTAGTAATAAATATGAAGTAAATTATACATTTCAAATGCATAGTTTTCAATAATTAAATGATTCTAAAAACAATTTACCAAAAATTTAAGTATCAACGAAAGATAACAAAAACAACGTATAGGTATATTTAATTGCAGCAACCAAACTATTGAACTAACTAAAAACTTTTCGCTTAAAAGGGATTTTTTTCAACATCTTTTATTAAGACTATTTCTCTTAAAAAATTTAATTATTGCAATAAAAAAAACCTCATCAACGTTTTTTTATTTGAGAATAAATTATTGTTGGCAGCGCTATAAATACACACAATAGATACCAAAACAAGAATTAATGTCTCGTGCTTGCTGTTAGTATGTTATACATATGGATGTGTATTTCTATTGTATTCTGGTTTGATATTTGTATAAACTTTCTTTGGAAAATGCTTTTATTTTTCTAATTTGTCTCCAACAATTGTTAAGTATTGAAAATAAATTGTATGTGTTAAAAAGAAAATGTCGCGTCGTGTGTTTAATTTTGAATGGAGACTGGTGGTTTTGAAGTGGATTTTTGTTTGAATTTTAGTTTTGTTTTTAAAACACAGCATTGTTGATTTAATTTAATAACAATAATTTTAGGAAAAAAAAGAAATTTTTTTACATTTTTATGTTTTGATTTCGAAAAATTTATGTATGTATTTATTTGAATTCGAATTTAATATTCATAGTAAGCAGTCGTGTTTTTCTTTGTTAAAAATAAAAATTTTTAAAATATATTTGTTTTGTAATCTCAAAAAAAAAAAAAAATAGTCTAATTTTTTATTTATATTCGTTGATTGACCGACATTTCATTGTTTTTGTTAAAATCAAAGGGATTAATAAATTCCTTTTTATTATCTACAATAACAAAATAAAGCGTTTACGTGTAAATGAAGATGTTAATGCATCAAATTGGCATAACGAAATGAATAATAAAAAAACAAAACAGAGCAACATCAACGTTGTTAACAACTCTAACTACTTTCAACCTCTTCAAACAGTTGATGAGGACGATAACGATGAAGTTATAATTCATAAAACAAATAAAGTTCACATTCCACCAATAACTATTTTAAAATGTAAAATTGTTCAAATTCAAGACTTTTGTAATGAGTTAAAAATTAAAAATTATTCAATAAGAAAAATATCTATTGGACTTAAACTATTTTGTAATAGTAAAGAAGACTTTAATATAGTATGTCAAAATTTGGAATCCAAATTTGAATTTTTCACTTACGGCGCTAAAGATGAAATGCCGTACAAAGCTATTTTACTTGGTCTTGAGAAATTCGACCCCTTAATAATAAAAAATAAATTAATTAGTAAGGGACTAGTATGTCAAAATGTTAAGCTAGTTACGAGAGTAACAGGTGCAAATACTGAGCAGTGTATTTACATTGTATATTTTCAAAAAAAATCTGTAACTGTCAAGGAATTAAGGCAAAACCACTCCGTAATTGATTACATAAAAGTCAAATGGGATTATCAAAAACGTAAAACCTCTAAAATAACCCAGTGTCACAACTGTCAAATGCTTGGTCATGGATCCAGTCGCTGCAAGGTTAAAACATTTTGTGCAAATTGTGCCGGTTCTCACCTAACCTCAGAATGCAAGTCGGATGAAATATTATGTGCCAATTGTAAAGGCAACCACAAATCTCTTTCTCCCGAGTGCCCCAGTAGGTTAAAATTCCAACAACTTAGACAGAGAGCACAACCAAGGGAATATCGTGCGCATCGTCAACAACACAACAATGTTAGTAATGTTTACAATAACAACCGTAACTACAACACAAACTTTCCGAACGTGCTGAATCAAAGTATCACCCCTAATAATAATGATTGGAATCAACAATGCAACAACAATAATAATAATAATAATAATTTATTTTCTCTTGATGAAATTAAAAATCTTACTATAGAGTTGATTTCAAAACTTAAAAATTGTAAGAGTAAGGAGGATCAGTTCGAAGTAATTACTTCACTTGCTTGCAAATTTCTTTACCAATGATTTCAAATATTAGTATAGCATCATGGAACGCCAGAGGCATTTGTAATAAAAAACTAGAACTTTTTAATTTCTTATCACAGAATAAAACCGATATTTGTCTTATCTCTGAAACGTGGTTAAACAAAACTATTTCTATTAAAAATAGTGAATTTTATTGCTATAGATGCGATCGTGAAACTAGCAGAGGGGGTGGTGTTGCTGTACTAGTTAGAAAAAACATTGAACATATTTTGATTCCATCATTACAAACTTCTCTCATTGAAAATATTGGGGTCAAAATTCGTATGTCCAATGGCAATTTTATAAGCATATATTCCTGTTATTTTCCTGGTGGTTCTGCAGGTAATAACAATGTTAAAAAAGAGCAATTTAAATCCGATCTTCTTAAACTTACCAGGACTAATGAAATGTTTTTACTCGGTGGTGATTTTAATAGCAGACACAACTTTTGGGGTTGCCAAAGATTAAATTGTTGGGGTAATTTGCTCTATGAAAAAATTGACTCTGAAAATTTCCAAATTCTTTTTCCAAGTGATCATACTTATATCCCTTCTGATCCCCGGAGACAAGCCTCTACACTTGATTTATTTATAACAAATATCGCCGATAGCCTCTCATCTGTCACAGCAGTGAATGATCTGTGCTCTGACCATCTTCCTATAAAATTAACTTTAACAAATGAATTTCAAACTATGCAAAGGTCATATCTTGACTTTAATAGGGCAAATTGGTCTAGATATTCTGCATATATTAAAAGAAACTTAGTAGTTTCAAATGCTGATACCAATAATAACTGTATAAAAATTGATACAATGATCTCATCATTTAATGATACTGTTCAAGCAGCAATAAACCATAGTGTTCCTCGCAGAATAATAAAATCCAGATCTTCAACTCTACCACAACACATAAAGCATTTGATCCAAATAAGAAATGTATTTAGAAGAAATTGGAAACGTTTTCGGGACACTTCTGATCATATATGTACAAATCAATATAACCATCGTATATCGGAAGAAATAAAGAAATGGAAAAATAATGAATGGAACAACAAACTTTTATTACTAGACAAGGGATCTTCTCCTTTCTGGAATATTTCAAAAATTTTAAAGAAAAATTCCAATAACATTCCGTTTTTGAAATTCAACAACATTATTTATCACACTCAACGAGATAAATGTGAGATTCTGGGACAAATTTTTAGCGAAAACCACTCAATATCATCTAACCTCAGTGATCCAACAACTACTTCGCTAGTAAATAGTGCAGTTGAGAATCTGGCACTTATTGAATGTTTCCCTCATAATAATATTTCCGTGTCTATGGACAAAGTAAAATTCATAATAAAGCAGTTAAAAAACAAAAAATCTCCTGGATTAGACGGAATAAATAATAAATGTCTGAAGGCATTGCCTGATATTGGTCTTAAACATATTACTGATATTGTGAATTTATGTATTCGTGTAAGCTATTTCCCCAAGGTATGGAAACACTCTAAAGTTATACCTGTAAGGAAATCTAACAAGCCTGCTGATTGTCCCCGATCATACAGGCCAATTAGCCTTCTATCATCTTTAAGTAAAATTCTAGAGAAAATAATTAAAGAACAACTTACGATTTTTATAGACTCTCACAACATTTTACCTACTCAACAATTTGGTTTTCGTAAACAACATAATTCAGTTCAGCCACTTGTTCGAATTAGGAAATTAGTAAACTCAAATTTTAATCTTGGGATGTCTACTGGTATGGTATTAATGGATATAAAAGCTGCGTTTGACTCAGTCTGGCACAACGGTCTGATTTTTAAAATGATCAACTATAATTTTCCAATACACTTGATTAAATTGATTCATAGTTTTCTTTCTAATCGTATCTTTGAGGTTCACATTGGTCATGAACATTCTACTCAGTCTCAGATTCTTGCAGGATGCCCTCAGGGTTCGTGTATTTCTCCAATACTGTACAACATCTTTACTGCAGATTTCCCCATTTTAAATGGTTGCTCCATTTCCATATTTGCTGATGATACGGCGATTCTCAGTTCAGGTATATTAGCGGCTGATATTCTTACCAACCTTCAACGTGCGTTAGCAGAAGTTTATAAGTATTTTACAAAATGGAATATTTTAGTCAATACGCAGAAGACTGAAGCAATATTTTTTTCCAGACGTCGTAAACCTTGCTATCTGCCTCAACAACCTATTTTGTGCAACAACAATTTAATTAATTGGTCCAGTAAAGTTAAATACTTAGGTGTGATATTAGATCCCAAATTAAAATTTAAAGATCATGTCCCCTACGTCATAGATAAAATCAATAAAATAATAAGACTACTGTATTCTTTATTAAACAGAAATTCTAAACTCAGCATAGCAAATAAAACTCTCATATTTAAATCTGTATTTCAAGCTATTATGTTCTATGCTGCCCCTTTGTGGTCTACATCTGCACAGTGTCATATTAAAAAAATACAGATAGCCCAAAATAAACTTTTAAAAATGATACATAACTTGCCTTGGCATTATTCTACTCAACGGCTACATAACCTTGCTAACGTTGAACTTGTCAACACTCGTATCCACAGGCTTACTACGAATTTTAATAACAGATGCCATGACTCTGACTTTAACCACATTAATGAGCTGGGCTCAACGTAATTTTATTTTCTAACATTAAATCTCTTTTTATAAAAATCAAAAATGTTCAGTAAGGTTTTTGTAAATTTTTCCTTCTCTAAACAATGTTAAACTTAAATGCAAATAAATTACACATTATTGATATTAAATAATTAAGTAGAAGAGGAAAATAGTCCTAAACTCTTAAAACATTGTTAAATTACCTTATACTTAAATGCTAAATAAATAAAAAAATAAATTAAATTAAATTAAATGTATGTATTTATTAATAAAGGGATTTTCATTAAAAGCTATGCAAAAATTTTTTTTTTTTTAAGTTATGGAAATGATTTAAAAATAAAAAAACACTACCTTACAATCGAAGTTTAATAGATGATTGCCATCTTTCAATTAAATATAAATTCTTATGTTTAACTAATTTTAAATATAATAATCTACAACTGTTTTTTTTTTCCTAATAAAATTTTATTTAAACTTATTTCTCAAAATAGTTCAAACCACTAAAAAACCTTATCGTAAACTGTGTTGCCAAAACTTAATGAAGGAAAAATGCTACATTTTTGTGAAAACAATGCTAAAAAATGCTTGAAAAGTGCTAAAAAAAATATTATATAAAAATAAAAATTAAAACGATTTAATTTGCCATTAATTTGAAAATAATTAGCATTCATATAAAATTATATGAATTACGGCCAAGTTTACCATGTTTACTTAAAACTAACTATCACTTTAACTTCCAGTTAACGTTAAGTGAAATTGGCCGTTATTACTTTATAGTTTTTACAATTAAATTTGGGAAATGACTTCGAATAATTTAGGCGTTGACTTTATCTATAAATTATAAGCCAATATTCATAAAAACTGAACTCACAGTAGTATAATTCGTTACCAAATTTAAATAAAATATTCTGATTTGTTTCAGAAATATTATTAGGCACATTAAAGTGATTTTCAGGTGCAGATTTTATGTTGAACCGATCGTAAATTATAGATCGCTCATCAAAAATATTGAAAAAAAAAATTTAAATTAAACCTAAACTCAATACAGTAATACAATTTTATGAGAATTTAATGCTTTTTTAAATGATTTTAGGAAGAACTCCTTACATGGGGCCTATGGTAAATTATGGACCCATCTTCATGCGATTTACAGTCATATAAAACGAATTTTACCAAAATTTAATGAGAATCGGTACATTCTGTCATCGCTTTTAATTTTTATTAATTTTTGCAACAAAACTAAATTGCTTCATTTTTTAACATTAAAAATAAAACAAAATAGATGGAAAAATGTATCATTAATTAATAAAAAAAATTACGTAGCTTTAAAAGATTTATATTGAATTACATTTAAAAGTTAACTTGCTGTCTGTTTGTAGAACGCGAGCGCAAAAGTGAGTCGTTTAACTTACATTTAGAACAAAAACAAATTTTCAAATTTTGTTTTTATTTTAAATATTAGTTAAGCGAGTCACTTTTGCGCTCGCGTTCTACAAACAAGCAGTAAGTTAAAAAAAAACAATTAAATTACATTACGTTCACAACTTATTTTTAAAATATTAAAAAAAAAAATAATATCATTTTATATCTGAAAAAACAGTGTTAGTATTTCTGTACATGTTTGCACATCTAGTAAAAAGCTATAAATTAAAGGGGAAAATTAAAATTTATCACTTAAACTAAAAAATGCTAAAAAAGTGCTAAATAATTTTGGAAAAATGCTTAAAAAGTGCTAAATGCTAAATTAGTTTTAAAAATGCGAGGTCTTGCATTAAAAATGCTAAATTGGCAACAGTGGTTGTGCAGTCATAGTTTGCTGAAAAAAGATATTATCTTATAGGTTTTATTTGTTGACTTGCAACGGTACGTAAAAGTGCTCAAGCTAACACTCGTTTGGTTATAAGCTTTGAAATAAGTAAAGCAAGATTAATTAAAATAAAACAAAACTTTACTTAAAGATTTAAAACATATTAGCGGAATTCACCGTTGATAGTAAAGTCCCTTGTAGACCTTGTTAATCTTATAATTTTAGTAAAAATACTAACATTTACAACACTGCAACAACAAAATGTATTAGACTAAAATATACTACGCTGTGCTTGAAAAATCCCACAAAAAGCAGTAGTAAACAAAGTGTGTGAATTTACCAGAATTAAACAGTTGAAGAAACTTTATCTGTCTCTTTTTCTCACTCAGCAAATTCATTAATTTATAATGCATACGAAAGACACTCACGCTTTGAAGTATAAAATCGTATTAAACATAACAGAGTTGTACACTTAATACAAAGGGTGAATACCGCTATTGAGAAGTAGATATTTTAGGATTTTTGTATCCCTCTTGTAAAATTTATTTAATTGGACTTAGCTCTTTGTTTTCTTTAAAATATCTTTTATCTCAAACAATAAACAATATACATACTAAGTACATTATATGCATATTATAAACACAGTAATTTATGTATGTTATAAATTAACGCACACGAAGAAAGATAAGAAATTCAGAATAAATTATTTTTTTAGGGTTTTTAATAAAACCTCAGAATTAAGAGATTGATTAAACAGTTCACAATAAACATGAATCTAAATTAGAAAATAAACCTTAAGTAGATTCTGAAGCAGAGTCTATACTAAAATCATATCAAGAATTTTCGTATCTGAACAAGTATCTGAACGAAAATGCCTAATCTATAATTAAATCCACAGCAGAATCAAAATAAGAGCATAAATTAGAATGAAAAATATAATCTTCAAAAAAAAAACTAATATTCTAAGCCTAAATTTAAACAGACACTAATCTTTATTTAAACTAGCAACTTATTTAGTTCCTGATCTAGAAGTCGAAATACTGAACTAGAACTTAACTAGAGCTAAGCTTAAACTGTATTAGAACTGGCTATCATTATTTAAAACTACAAGTTACAAATGTTTTTGTTTATTTTACTGGTAGATTTGATCCATGTAATTTTCAGGGCACATTGGGCTTATTAACTAGAATTGAACTAGAACAGCAATAGATCTGAACTAGAAATGCAATTGCACTGAACTAGAACTGAACACGAACTGTACTCGAGCTGAACCAAAACTAAACTGGAACCGAACTTAAACTGAACTAGAACTAAACTTCAACTAGAGCTGAACTAGAAACCGATTTGGAATCTTAATTAGAATTCGAACAGAAGTCCGAACGGAAACTAACAGTAGACCTGCACTTCACTTAAACAAGAAGTGAAGTAGAATCAAATAAGGAACTAACACGAACGACTTAGCTGGACTTAATTGAAACTTAACTAGATCTAAACTAGAACTGAACTAGATATGATAGATGAATCTGAACTCTAATCCGAACGAGAGCCACTGCACGTAACTTAAACAAGAACTGAAGAAGAATCAAATGCGAAACTAACAACAATAACTAATCTTGAACTAAACTGCAATCATATCTTTAAAATTTTGCAAATGCTCAATTTTCATTTTTCCATTTATTTTGTCTATTTATAAAACTCTTACATTTATTTCTAAAACTATTTTAAGTCTAGGTAAAAGATAAATAAAGGTGTACTTAAAATATTTTCTTTTAATTTTTGCCTCCTGATAGTTATAATTTCTTTTATCATTAAAATCTATTGTTTGTTAATTGGAAAAAATGTTTAATTAAGATCAACTTGCGCACACTTTCTAACTAAGTATGTTTATTATTTGAAAAGGTACTTCTTATGTGTAAATAAAACTTTTTATGTTATACTACGATACTACTTGAAAAATTGATAAATCAAAAAATATTGAAACAATTTATTAATTAAGTTAGGTACTTGATAATTACACTCATTTCTTTCTCATTTAACAGAAAATATTTTGGGACAGGTCATGGTTTGCGGCATAGAATATTGACTAGAATGGAAAGAGAGAGAGAGAAAAAACCTAACTCAGTTGTCAAGAAAATCTAACTCTATGATTGCGTAAGTAGCAAATGTGATTACTTTGTGTTGCATTTCACACAAGCGAAGTTTGGAGATACAATTTTTTTGATGTGTTTAAAGAGAGCTTCGATTCTAGTCAATCTCCAATGGTTTTCGGTATGCCTCTCTCTGCTATTCTTATCAAATATTTTTTTATCATTTTTAGATTTTATCACTATAATTATTGTCATAATTTAGGTAGCAATTGATTATTTACAATCTAAGGGATTTTGTATTTAATACATTTTATTTACTTGCTTTTTATTATTTGTTAAGTTAAGAAGTGTGGGAAAAATTTCTTAGCGGTTAGTACTTTATTAGGTGCGTTCGAGTACTTTTAAGGTAAAATGTAGTAAATGAGAAAATAATGAGTAAACTACAAAAAATACTGTCAAAAAAAAAGCTGTTGCCCAAAAAAGTTCGCGAAAGTTAAATTTTTAAAAATTCGTAAAATTTAGGGAACAGCTAATGGAAAGTGAATATAATGTTGAAACATTTCTACACTTTTTACAACTTTACTTGTTTTCTTATCGGCAATCGATAAAATACTTTTTATAAAACGAACAGTTTAGGAAAATACAAACAAATTATTTTATGTAATCTTTCATATTTGTTTTTTTTTTATTTGATTTGTGCCCGCTTGAATTTTTGCAGAAGTTTATAGTATTTTCAGTTAAAATAAAACCTTTTTCAAAATAAAACCTTTTTTTTTGAAATTAAACGAAACCTGTTTCAGAATAAATGAAACATTATTCAAGATAAACAAAACCTTTTTCAATATAAACGAAACTTTATTCAAACTAAGCAAAACTTTATTCAAATGCAGTTAAAAATTTTTGAAATTAAATTAAACCGTTTTTAAAATCTTGTAGGGATTTATTTTTTTTTTTTTTTTTTGCTAAAGAAGGTGAAAGAGCTAATGTTGTTTTGCCAATTGTAAGGAGAAGGAATATGACTCTAATTGTTACGACAGATAATACTGGCGTTGTTTACGATAAAGTTATTTCTGTTTCCACTGTGAATTCGGCCCGTTTTCAAGTATTTTTTCGGCAGCTCTTAGATGAAATTGAAAGCAGCCCAAGGCTACAATGCTCATTTTTAATTATGGATAATATAAGAATCCATAAATCCCAAGTAATGAGATATATGGTGCACAATAGTGAATGTACTTTAAAAATTTACCACCTTATTCTCCTATGCTGAACCCGAGAGAAGATATTTTAAAATTTAAAATTTCATGCCCAATCATCAATCAGTAATGCAAAGCAATACAAAAAACGAATTCCTTACAAAATATTACAAATGTTTTAATTTATTTTGAAAACTGTTTAACTGTATTTGAATAAAGTTTCGATTTTTTTGAAAAATCTTTCGGTTATTTTGAATAAAGTTTCGTTTATTTTGAATAAAGTTTCGTTAATTTTGAATAAAGTTTCGTTTATTTTCAAAAATGTTTCGTTTAATTTCAAAAAGGTTTCGTTTAAGTTGAAAAAGGTTTTATTTAAACTGAAAATGCTATATATGTACATACTTGAATACTTTTTTTTCAATTGTTTACTTTAAAAACATGTGCAGTACTAAAAACTTTATATTCTAACAACTCCAATAAATTAAAACAAAAAAAGAATGTTTAAAAGTTGGTAAAAGTGGATGGTAGAATAAGTACAAGATATAGATAGTCCTTAGGGAGAGTTGTCAATAGCTCTGTTTCACATGCATAATGAAACAGTCCGAACTTGCACAAAGTTACCCAAAAGCATTCAACATAAAAATTTTTCTGCAATTAAGAGAGTAATTGAGAGAGTAATTTTTTTCATTTCCTGTAAAAATTTGCACGAACTTTTCCTTTGGGCTAGTTCGGACAAGAATGAACAATCAGCTGTTTTTGTTTACATATAAAACTGAAAAATATATCGGGAAATTTACAAGCAAAAGAAAAAGTTTAGTTTTTTTAGCATACATACATATTTTCCTTAATCTTCAATATAAAAGAAAAAACAAAATATAAAAATGAAAATGATGCAAGTGTTTTGGTTTTATAATGTTATGACTTTTAAGTGTCTAAAATCACTTAAATAGACCTTAATTTCAAAAGTAAGCCGCATTAGTATTTGAAAATGTGAAAAACTGGGTAATTTTGACAAATTTAGAGAGTAATTTTCATTTCACTCTAATTAGTCCAAACTTGTCCGAGATCTTGTGGAACACATCTATTATTTACCCATGTAATGTCAAACTAGTTTATTTGATTTTTAATGCTTGTTTTAATTGTTTTCCTAAGTGGCCATTTACTTTATTCTCTCACTCAGAGAATTCATTAATTTACACAATACATATGAAAAAGAGACTCACGCTTTGTAGTATAAAATCGTGTTAAATAAAGCAGAGTTGTAAACTTAATACAAATAGGTAAAGCCTCTAGCGTATTTTGTATACGCGGACACAATTTAGACAAATGCAGTTAAGTTCAGTAAAAAATAGTAAAATCTTTTGGCTTCTCGAACAAACCTATTAATAATTTTTCTTATGTTTCTGTTCTTTTTTTTATTTTAAAATTTTTTATAAATAAATATTTATTTAGTTGAAGCGTTTAACTTGTCATTAATGTATGTATGTATATGGAATTGTAAATATATTAATTTTCAATATTTGTGTTCAAATAATCAAGCAAATATTTGTTTTAAAACAACGAATAGTCAAGTTTTATAGTTTTAAAGAACTAAACAGATGTTATGAGCGATGTAGTAATTTAATTATAAAGGGACTCATATAGCAAGTAAAACAAACTAAATGATTTATAACGAACTCCAACTCCACTTTCTGCTATTTATATATTGAAGTAAACTATGCTCACGTAGTGTTTTGGAATTAAGCAAAATGTTTAAAATTGCCGTAATTCAGATTAAGAACTATAACATTAACTATAACATTAGTTTTATTTAATAAATTTTAAATATTCCTATCAAAAGGTTGCCTGAAAATACATACATAAGTTCCGAAAGTTAAAAATATTGGCTTTAAAAATGTAGTAATCGTTAATGTTTAAACTGGAGCTTATTGTTGGGTATCAAATTTTATAGACTTTTTCATTACCGGGATCAAAAACGTTTTCTTTCATTCTCGGAAATTTCCGGTAATTTTTTTGTGCAGACAAAATGACAATTGAAGACAAAAATACAATAGACAATCAATTGTAACATTGAGGCCATAAAATGCGCTTAACCAGGGAAAGCTGGCCCGTTTGTATTGTTTGGAATGTAATTCAGATATTAGAGTCCAGAAGAAATAGCTCGCTCAGTTTGCTTTTCGTTCGAAAATGCTTGGCATACAGGCATGTGCTGAAAATCACTGTTTGTGAAAGTGATTTGAAATCACAAGAAAGGTGTTCTGGACAAAAAATTTTTTTCATAAATATGATTAAAAACCGGTCAGCTAAGCGGCAGCCGATTTAAAATTACTTGCTTATTTTTCCCCACCATTTTAAACCCAGTTAAAACTTTTGGGGTTTTCAAAACACCCTTAATTGGCAATTGTGATTTTAAAATCACAAGTGATTTGAAATCTTGTGATTTTTAGAACATGCCTGATAGTCACAAAAGTTTTTAGAAAACAAATCATAATAATTATTACGGGAATTTCTTTTTTTGAAAGCCTTTAAGCTGATATTTGTAGTACCTATTTGCCTTAAAGCAGAAGATTTGTAATTTTTGATTCATTGAATAATGATTTTGCCGGCAATAAATCAAAAATTATGTCCTCGCCCCAGAGTCGTTATAGATTTTATCCAATTTTTTAATAACCTTATCAGGTATGAAACATGGCTTTTCAGACTTTGTACCAACTTTTGAAACAAAATGTACCACGGCTGAACAATTATTTATTTATTTATTTTTTAAGGTTTGACATATTTAAGGATTTAGAAAGGATGTAGTTTGCACCGTTCACTGTGCGAATGTAATCATAACCCCATTGTGATCTTTCAAATCTTTCGATGATATTTCTTAATAAAAATTTACAAAAAAAAAATGAGTTAACATTTTCAATAAAATCTATTTTCTTTGAATATATTTTCCAACTCACCTTTTATCTTCCAACAAAGCCTCAGCCGACCTTAAACGTAAACGAACCGTTTTCATGCTCTGCAATGGAAACAGCTTACAAAATGGTGTCAAAAATTTGGGACGCCAACAAAAATGTGGAAAGTCTTTACACACAGCCCACAAGCGCTCATTATGCTCAAATAAGTACGTATGGCTTTTTCCATAATTTAAGTAGTCATCCATGTCGTTGTGATAATCACAATAGAGTAAATTTTTTATATTCTTAATGGCCTGCTCTTCATCGTCCGGATCACGTATCTGTTTAATGCCAAAGTTTAACAAAGGCTCATAGTGATAAAAGTTACCAGGCATGGCGTTTAGTATATCACCCAAAAATGTAGAGCCTGACCTCCAAGTTGTCACCACAATACTACGCACTGGTGTGCCCTCAGTTTCGGGTGTCAAATCAGAAAGCTTTTCAGCATCGGCCCCAAACCGTCCAGGATATTCAAAGTTTTCCATTTCATTGGCCACTTTGGCGCGTTGTTGGGCGACAACATCGTTTATGCTCGCTGTCGTGTTGTACATTACTGCTGTCTGCTGAGGCACGGCATGACCAAAATGTTCTCCCGCAAAAGCGGAGACTGAACCAAGACCATTGCCTGCAGAGGAATAGCCACCGGAAGCGGTGTTGAGATTACCGCTACCGCCACCTAAGGCACCACCCACCACACTGCCTGACGAAGAGGCTAATGAAGCGGGTCTATGTTGAGTGGTGGCTATAAGCAACAGAATGCACAAACCACTAACGCCACAAATTCCTATAAGATTTGCTCTACGCGACATCTTACGACGTTTCGTTACTAAGCTACTGCGCTGCTGAGCTCTTACTCTTGCTACCACTGATACTACCTTACTGCTGCTGGCCGAACCGGAGTTAAAGCAACTACCTCTATTAGCTTCCACCACCTGGACTCCTGTTAAAAGCGAAGCGTTCGCTAAATCTGTTTCCTCATATGCACTCATAAATTTTTTTTTAGTTTTATATTTTAGTTAATCTAATAAACTATAGGAATTTTTCTTTAATTTTTTTTTTTGCTTTTCGGGTTTCGTTTTTTGCGTAAAATATTAAAAAAAAAATCACGTAAGATTTTATTAAATGTACAATTGTAGTTTTATATACATATTTAATAAAAATAGCCTTTTTACATTTTGTTAACAAATTATTTCATTGTTTTTTATCGTTATAAATCCTTTAAGAATTTTTTCTTATTGGAATTTGTATTGTAGAAGATTCATTCATTCATAAATTTCCGTTCACTACATATCGGAATTCCGCCCATATTCCCTTGTAAACACAACCGACCACTTTGCGTGTAAATGTCAAACTAAAAGAATGATTGATTGAAAGAAAAGAAGAATAGGCAAAATACAAGAAAAACATAACTAGTAGGCGTTTGTACACAACTTATAACAGGGTGCCCAGTCTAATTTTATACCTTATCCCCAATTTACGATTTTTCATCCCCAAAATAGCTTTTTTCTTATCCCCAAAAATTACCACAGATCATAAAAAATTAAATTATATGTCAAAGGAAATATTATTCAAAATAATTTTGTTTGTACTTTGAGTTACAAATACTATCTACATACGCAGGAGTAACTTAAAAAAGCGCACAAGAAAAATACTTATGTATCAATGTTTAACATTTCAAAAACTTCTTGTTAATCAGCCAATGTAATTTTTGTTTTACATTTTGTTTGTATTAAAAATGTTAGCAAATAAATTTGTCACTGCAAACTGAATTATTTTTAAATTGTGTATTTATTCTAAGAAGAGCTTCTAAAACCTCATTCAGCATTATATTGCGAATTTTGGTTTTGATTATATTTGGGTTGTTTCCGACAGTCGGATTATCAGGTTATATGGTTATGTAATTATATTTACAGCAACAAAATCTATTTAAAAAAATTTAAATAAATTTGCTGTGAATATAACTAAATAACCTGATAACCAGCCTTTCGTGAACAACCCAATTTATTATAGAAACGAGCGTACTAAGATTCTTGGTCTTGCGTCTTGGTATGACAAAAAACTTCGGACCAAAAAAGACTTTTATTTGTACCCACGTCTTGACCAGCCGGATTTTGCCATTATTCAAATGGCGTATATAATAATATATTAACCAACATTTTTTTATATTTACAACATTATTACACTTAAAAATTACACTTGAGGTAAAGTAAAATTATACGTATGAAATGAAATTGCAAATGATATCAAAATAACGTTTTATTTTATGGAAAACTTTTACAAGAAATTAATTTAAAATATGTCAATATTACTACAAGTATATATTCATATATATTGTAGCTTAAATAAATAACATAAATTACATTAAAAAACTAAATTAATAAAAACAAGTAAGGAAGTATAGTCGGTCAAGCCCAATCATATGATTCCCTACACCACATTATATATATAGACCAATTTTCCAAAGTGTATCCATGAGTAACCATGGAGGCGCCAGAATAAAATTATGTTATTAGGCTAATATTCAAAAACTAGTTCTGTGTTCCTAATATTATTTAGGTATCTTTATCTTTATGAGATTATTTTGTACTTTAAGTAGTTTTAGGGATGGATTTGGGATATGCTCAGTTCTATACCTACCAACACAACATTTTTGCACAAAATAGTAGCTAGCTGCTTTCGCCCAGTTTATAAGGAAGTTACGGCATTAAAAGCAACTTTCGGAAGTAGCATTTGTACGACAGCTACATATGGTCAATTTAGACCGATTCAAATAATATTTTTTTTTTTTTTTTTTTTTGCAATTAAATAAGTTTTTACCAAATTTAATCTGAATAACCACATAATTAGAAGTTTTATGGAGACTAAGAGCCTATTACTGGAAGAAGCTTTGGAGGCTACATATATGAAATTTTTCATCGTTCTCACCATTTTCAATGCTAAAAGCGATTCTGAGCCAATCGGTATACTAAAAGGTATTAGACCCAGCAGCACAAACACAAAATGCCCTCTCCAATATTGTGGTGTGAGTATAATAAAAACTTAAAATAATTAGTTATACATTAAAACTTGGTTTAATATATCTAGTGAAAGCTTAAAATCTATATTTCCGTACCTATGAATGCTATGAATGAGGGTCCTGCACACAAAGGCAATGGAATTCAATAATATTAAGTGATGAATCCAAATTTGAATTAGAAGTAGGTGATTCTTAAACTAATGTCGTAAATTTAACAAAAGAAGCGTTCCATAGAGACTGATTAAAAAGAACAGTAAAGTATCTTCCTAGTGCACATAACCTTTTCTTCCTTCTCACTTTTGAAATATACTAAGAATAAAAACACGTTAAATTACATACATAAATATTTATTTTGTTTTTATTTACCGTTACTTATAATTGATTTTAGTGTTTATATTGTTGAAAGATTGAGTGTGACCAGTGAATTTTAAGCAGTATTTTACCAAGTGAAAAAATTTGAATTAAATTTTTTTTATCTAAGAATTATTTTTAGTTTTATAAGTTATCTTGTAAGTTATACTTTTATGTCGTATTTGCTTAAAATTATTTTGTATAATTATTTTTAACTCAACTGTACGAAACTTTCAAACGTCTACCTAAAGGTAGACGTTAGATTTATGTTTATAAAAGTAATTTTACTACATTTATAATTAGAATAGAATGTTTATGAAACTTCTAGAAAAGGTTGTGAACTATAAATATAGCCTGACTCATAAAAGTTTGTGAGTTATGATTGAGACATTAAACGTGTCAGCTCATTACCAACAACGGTGGAGACATTTTGTGAAAATTATAGTTCATTACAATTAAGTTTGTTAAGTTCAGAAATGAGCCCCAAAAATTATTTACGATTGTGGTCAATTTGTATACATATATAACCGACCTTCTCTATGAAATTAAAATTTTGCTTGGGTAAATAAAAAATGTAAAATATACTTTCATATTACAGTTAATATTTCGAATTTGATTAACTTTATAGGAATTGTAGGCATTCATATATCAACAATTAAAATGTAATAGCGTTTACATTTGCCAGTATCATGATTTGACATTTGCTGGCAGTAATTTGAAGTTTAATATAAAATCAATAATTTAAAAAAATAATATATTCTGCTTTGATTTTTTATGTTTTAGTTAAGGTTTATCTATCCTTACACAAAATAGTTGTTAAGTTCACAAATTCACGTTATAAATTTTTTTTAAAAAAAGCACTACTAACTACCACGAAGACAGTTAGTAGTGTTTTTGGCATAATATGTATTTTCTTAAGCTGGGATCACACGATTGCCGCAAATGCACCAATATGACACAATTTTGATTCTGCTTTATTGACGCATAATAATGAAATTGTCCCAATAAAATATTCTGAAATCACACGATTGCCATGTTTTATACAAATTTAATTGCCGCTATTTGGTACAAAGCGAAATGGGTACAATAATTGCCGCAGCACAGTCACACGGTTGTTCTTACTTGTGCGAAAACAGCTGTTGTGGTAGCTTTTTTATTTGTTTGGAAGATCTAGTTGGCTTGTTTATCAAAAAAAAAGAAAATTGTATCATATATTCAAACAAATTTTTTATGTTATATACATGAAATTCCAAAAACAAAGTAAAATTCTATTTTAAATATATAAAGAAATAGAGAATATTTATATATAAAAATAAATTCGCTTTAAAGAATTTCAATACATTTTGCTTCGTTTTCCTGTATACTTTTATATTGTCCTGAACAGCTACTGCACGAATTTAAAAAAAAATATTAAAAGTTATTTTCGGGAATACAAAATTGATTATTAATTTATTTATTAATGACTTGCTAAATTCCCAATTTTTGATAAATTTAATTTTTATTTTTAATTTATTCCTACTAAAAGAAACACACAAAAGTAAATTGATTAAAAAAAGGCAAATATTGGCGCGTATTGTGCTGTTTAATTGTGGCACAAGAAACCAATAAATATTGGTACATTTTTGTCATTTTTATTGACGCGCGTTTGCATATCAAGTAGTCACACGCATTGTGGAATAAGTAGGTGGCAGCACTACGGCAACAAATACAACATTACAACAAAAATGAAAAATAAGTCTTCGTTTACGTCAAAAATTATATTAAATTAAAATCAAATTTTGCCGCCGAACGCAATGAAATAAATTAAGTTTTAGCTAATTTTTATTTCACTATGGTTACTTTCTTATTTAATTTTAATTTAAATAATCAAAAACTTTAATACAATACAATAATCACAGCACAATACCTGGACTTTTTGAAAACATAAACAAAATTTGATATAAGACTAGACAAACAATACAAGAGCAAAAAATCGTCATCTGGCGTAGTCATGCTCAGCGTTACCGTTGGTGCTACTAAAGTAGCAATTTGCCACTTTTTCGACCGCTAGGATACTATTTTGCTGCTATTACAAAATGCCACCAAATGTGATACTTTTTGTAGTTCTTGCCACTTTTTTGGTACTTTTTACTAAATGATGAGATACTTTTTGAACTTTCCGTTTTATTACACTGGGAGTTGTATAGTATAAACTGTAATTGTTTTAATATATATGTAAGCAAGCTTATCTGAAATACATTTTTGTCTATCGTAATAAGCTTATGAACATATTGCAAATATGTTATGTAACATGTGTACATATTAATTATTCGCAAGTGCTCTTGGGAAGTACCGCTTGCTTTTGTGCGTATGCGGTATACCATGATGAAATGAATACTTATTTAATGGCGTATACGTATGCCTGTATTAATCAGGGTTGTCAGACTTTTTTCCACTTCGTGACCAATTATGCACCGAAAATCGCCAAAATTCGACAAATTTAATTTTTTCAAGATATATGTTATAAAAAATTCGCCAAAAATCGCAATATTTGATTTTTATACAACATATAAATAAACACTTTCATTGTTTATGACTTTTTTTATTCGTTATATACCTAGCTTCGATAATTTATAAAAATGTAAAATTTTTGTTATTATAATTTTTTTTTTTTTGTAAATTTTTGAAAACGTTTATTACTTGGATTTTTTTGAAAAATTTACCCATTATTTTTTTAATATCTCCGAAACTTGAAAAAAATTATTGGTAAGATGCCTAAAATGGAATTTAATTCCAAATCATTCGCTTGTAATAGCATGTATATCGAAAATATCGCTCCCAAGCTATGTTGAAATATACATATTAGCATCATGCCTCAATGAATAATACATACATAAAATTAACATTTGTCCTACGATTTTCATGAAATATGCCGTATTTTATTCATACACGTGATTTTTAGATTAATGATTAAAATGTAAAATTTTTGCCGTTATAACTTTTTTTTGAATTTTTTAAAACAAAAATAATACTAATTTTGCAAAAAATATATTGCAACAAATTTCTGAATAACTTCGAAACAGTTGAAAATATAAAAAAAACTATGTGGATGACTCAAAGGCTTTTAAAAAACTAGACCTGATAGCACCAATCATTGAACAGATTTGGATTCAGCAAGCTAAGGTCAATTAAAATCACATAAAAAAGTTTTTGCTTACATCTGATATAATCTTTTCTGGATTTTTTTACCATTTAATGTTATTGGAAATTTTAAACAAAATAAACAAAACACGTGCCAAAACATTATTTTGTGTACTTCTTCTTATTTTAAGCACGTGCCGCCTTTTTTTAAAATCACATTTTTGGGTCCACTTTTTGTTTTTTGTAAAAATCCCCTTTTGTTGGTACTTTTTGAAAATATCCGACGGTAACGCTGGTCATGCCAGCTGTTTATTTCATCATGGTCACACGATTGCCGCACCAGGGCTGCCAATACTGTCCAATATAATCGCTGTGTTAAGAGTCAAATGTGTAATCACCAGTAGGCAGCACTGATTAAAATGTAGGCAAAGTATTAGGCCGATACTACACGAGTTTGAGAAATAAACAGTTTTTTATTATTTTACATAAAGAATATATTATTTAAGTCCCTTTTCAAAATATGTATACATATAATGAAATTAATTTAACAAAAAACTAACAAACGGTCGATTATGCTAACAAGCACCTTATAACCAACGGTTACAATTTTCTGTTTCACCATATTTCGGTTACTAAAGGGCAGTATACACGATATGTTTTTCACATCGACTTGTCAACTTTTCTGTCTGGCTGTCAAAATTTTTGTTTTACAGGTTTATAATATTCGGTTCCAAACTTACAAGGTTTCACATAGTTTTTGCGAAAATTAAAGTAGTAGGTTTGAAAGTTGAAAATACATGTAAATTTTCTGAGGCAAAAATTGTTTTTTTAACACTCGGCGTATTAAATGAAATGAGAAAGGTTACACTTTGATCAATGTAAAAGTGTTGAATGATTCCCGAAAAGCCTGTACCTAGAAGCATCTTAAAGGTTTAAAAGTTGAAAATACATGTAAATTTTCTGGGGCAAAAATTGTTTTTTTTAACACCCGGCGTATTAAATGAAATGAGAAAGGTTACACTTTGATCAATGTAAAAGTGTTGAACGATTCCCGTTACTAAAAGAATATTTAAAATCCTTTAACTTATGATAAAAATGTTTATGAGGAGCAATACGATGAATTCGGTAGCCATCGAAAGAAACATACTGGAAAAATTTGACAAGGAGACAAGTAAAGAAATAGTGCGTGAACACCGGCGCAACATTGCCCGATACAGAAATAACTTTAGATACATTGACGGAAACGGAAATGACTTAGTAAGTATTGCATACTCTGTTGCAGTATTTGTATTGAATTCAAGAAATTATTTAATTTGCAGATTTAAAAAACTCGAAAAGAACGAGTAAGAGTGCTATATTCGGCTGTGCCGAATCTTTGATACCCTCCACCGACTGGAGTGGGCTCTATGTGATATATAAGCTTCACAAAAGTCAGCATTAAAATTGGATGCGGTTTAGACCTATATTAAATTATTGACCGACAATAAGAAAGTTTTATGCGTTTCTTGTTAGAACTTTGAACTGGCTTGAGTAAAATCAATCATCCCAAAATTCTGAAGACTGATTTCTGGTATTACAAAAAATAAATTAGAATAAATTTCAATATAGCAGTGTAATGATTTTTAGCGTTAACAGTGAATTTCACAAAATTGCATGATATTTTTTCTGGCCATATGAATCTAAGTTGGAAGAAATTTTACCGCAATATCTATATCTGTTATGGTTTAGGCGCATTCAATTATTTTCCCAAAGTGGGCTTTATTTGGTTTTAGGCGCAATAAACTGTTTTCCGAGAGAAGGGTTTATATGGGACCTAGTGAAAATTATGGACCGATTTTTACATTAAAAAACTAAATTAATAAAAACAAGTAAGGAAGTATAGTCGGTCAAGCCCAATCATATGATTCCCTACACCACATTATATATATAGACCAATTTTCCAAAGTGTATCCATGAGTAACCATGGAGGCGCCAGAATAAAATTATGTTATTAGGCTAATATTCAAAAACTAGTTCTGTGTTCCTAATATTATTTAGGTATCTTTATCTTTATGAGATTATTTTGTACTTTAAGTAGTTTTAGGGATGGATTTGGGATATGCTCAGTTCTATACCTACCAACACAACATTTTTGCACAAAATAGTAGCTAGCTGCTTTCGCCCAGTTTATAAGGAAGTTACGGCATTAAAAGCAACTTTCGGAAGTAGCATTTGTACGACAGCTACATATGGTCAATTTAGACCGATTCAAATAATATTTTTTTTTTTTTTTTTTTTTGCAATTAAATAAGTTTTTACCAAATTTAATCTGAATAACCACATAATTAGAAGTTTTATGGAGACTAAGAGCCTATTACTGGAAGAAGCTTTGGAGGCTACATATATGAAATTTTTCATCGTTCTCACCATTTTCAATGCTAAAAGCGATTCTGAGCCAATCGGTATACTAAAAGGTATTAGACCCAGCAGCACAAACACAAAATGCCCTCTCCAATATTGTGGTGTGAGTATAATAAAAACTTAAAATAATTAGTTATACATTAAAACTTGGTTTAATATATCTAGTGAAAGCTTAAAATCTATATTTCCGTACCTATGAATGCTATGAATGAGGGTCCTGCACACAAAGGCAATGGAATTCAATAATATTAAGTGATGAATCCAAATTTGAATTAGAAGTAGGTGATTCTTAAACTAATGTCGTAAATTTAACAAAAGAAGCGTTCCATAGAGACTGATTAAAAAGAACAGTAAAGTATCTTCCTAGTGCACATAACCTTTTCTTCCTTCTCACTTTTGAAATATACTAAGAATAAAAACACGTTAAATTACATACATAAATATTTATTTTGTTTTTATTTACCGTTACTTATAATTGATTTTAGTGTTTATATTGTTGAAAGATTGAGTGTGACCAGTGAATTTTAAGCAGTATTTTACCAAGTGAAAAAATTTGAATTAAATTTTTTTTATCTAAGAATTATTTTTAGTTTTATAAGTTATCTTGTAAGTTATACTTTTATGTCGTATTTGCTTAAAATTATTTTGTATAATTATTTTTAACTCAACTGTACGAAACTTTCAAACGTCTACCTAAAGGTAGACGTTAGATTTATGTTTATAAAAGTAATTTTACTACATTTATAATTAGAATAGAATGTTTATGAAACTTCTAGAAAAGGTTGTGAACTATAAATATAGCCTGACTCATAAAAGTTTGTGAGTTATGATTGAGACATTAAACGTGTCAGCTCATTACCAACAACGGTGGAGACATTTTGTGAAAATTATAGTTCATTACAATTAAGTTTGTTAAGTTCAGAAATGAGCCCCAAAAATTATTTACGATTGTGGTCAATTTGTATACATATATAACCGACCTTCTCTATGAAATTAAAATTTTGCTTGGGTAAATAAAAAATGTAAAATATACTTTCATATTACAGTTAATATTTCGAATTTGATTAACTTTATAGGAATTGTAGGCATTCATATATCAACAATTAAAATGTAATAGCGTTTACATTTGCCAGTATCATGATTTGACATTTGCTGGCAGTAATTTGAAGTTTAATATAAAATCAATAATTTAAAAAAATAATATATTCTGCTTTGATTTTTTATGTTTTAGTTAAGGTTTATCTATGCTTACACAAAATAGTTGTTAAGTTCACAAATTCACGTTATAAATTTTTTTTAAAAAAAGCACTACTAACTACCACGAAGACAGTTAGTAGTGTTTTTGGCATAATATGTATTTTCTTAAGCTGGGATCACACGATTGCCGCAAATGCACCAATATGACACAATTTTGATTCTGCTTTATTGACGCATAATAATGAAATTGTCCCAATAAAATATTCTGAAATCACACGATTGCCATGTTTTATACAAATTTAATTGCCGCTATTTGGTACAAAGCGAAATGGGTACAATAATTGCCGCAGCACAGTCACACGGTTGTTCTTACTTGTGCGAAAACAGCTGTTGTGGTAGCTTTTTTATTTGTTTGGAAGATCTAGTTGGCTTGTTTATCAAAAAAAAAGAAAATTGTATCATATATTCAAACAAATTTTTTATGTTATATACATGAAATTCCAAAAACAAAGTAAAATTCTATTTTAAATATATAAAGAAATAGAGAATATTTATATATAAAAATAAATTCGCTTTAAAGAATTTCAATACATTTTGCTTCGTTTTCCTGTATACTTTTATATTGTCCTGAACAGCTACTGCACGAATTTAAAAAAAAATATTAAAAGTTATTTTCGGGAATACAAAATTGATTATTAATTTATTTATTAATGACTTGCTAAATTCCCAATTTTTGATAAATTTAATTTTTATTTTTAATTTATTCCTACTAAAAGAAACACACAAAAGTAAATTGATTAAAAAAAGGCAAATATTGGCGCGTATTGTGCTGTTTAATTGTGGCACAAGAAACCAATAAATATTGGTACATTTTTGTCATTTTTATTGACGCGCGTTTGCATATCAAGTAGTCACACGCATTGTGGAATAAGTAGGTGGCAGCACTACGGCAACAAATACAACATTACAACAAAAATGAAAAATAAGTCTTCGTTTACGTCAAAAATTATATTAAATTAAAATCAAATTTTGCCGCCGAACGCAATGAAATAAATTAAGTTTTAGCTAATTTTTATTTCACTATGGTTACTTTCTTATTTAATTTTAATTTAAATAATCAAAAACTTTAATACAATACAATAATCACAGCACAATACCTGGACTTTTTGAAAACATAAACAAAATTTGATATAAGACTAGACAAACAATACAAGAGCAAAAAATCGTCATCTGGCGTAGTCATGCTCAGCGTTACCGTTGGTGCTACTAAAGTAGCAATTTGCCACTTTTTCGACCGCTAGGATACTATTTTGCTGCTATTACAAAATGCCACCAAATGTGATACTTTTTGTAGTTCTTGCCACTTTTTTGGTACTTTTTACTAAATGATGAGATACTTTTTGAACTTTCCGTTTTATTACACTGGGAGTTGTATAGTATAAACTGTAATTGTTTTAATATATATGTAAGCAAGCTTATCTGAAATACATTTTTGTCTATCGTAATAAGCTTATGAACATATTGCAAATATGTTATGTAACATGTGTACATATTAATTATTCGCAAGTGCTCTTGGGAAGTACCGCTTGCTTTTGTGCGTATGCGGTATACCATGATGAAATGAATACTTATTTAATGGCGTATACGTATGCCTGTATTAATCAGGGTTGTCAGACTTTTTTCCACTTCGTGACCAATTATGCACCGAAAATCGCCAAAATTCGACAAATTTAATTTTTTCAAGATATATGTTATAAAAAATTCGCCAAAAATCGCAATATTTGATTTTTATACAACATATAAATAAACACTTTCATTGTTTATGACTTTTTTTATTCGTTATATACCTAGCTTCGATAATTTATAAAAATGTAAAATTTTTGTTATTATAATTTTTTTTTTTTTGTAAATTTTTGAAAACGTTTATTACTTGGATTTTTTTGAAAAATTTACCCATTATTTTTTTAATATCTCCGAAACTTGAAAAAAATTATTGGTAAGATGCCTAAAATGGAATTTAATTCCAAATCATTCGCTTGTAATAGCATGTATATCGAAAATATCGATCCCAAGCTATGTTGAAATATACATATTAGCATCATGCCTCAATGAATAATACATACATAAAATTAACATTTGTCCTACGATTTTCATGAAATATGCCGTATTTTATTCATACACGTGATTTTTAGATTAATGATTAAAATGTCAAATTTTTGCCGTTATAACTTTTTTTTGAATTTTTTAAAACAAAAATAGTACTAATTTTGCAAAAAATATATTGCAACAAATTTCTGAATAACTTCGAAACAGTTGAAAATATAAAAAAAACTATGTGGATGACTCAAAGGCTTTTAAAAAACTAGACCTGATAGCACCAATCATTGAACAGATTTGGATTCAGCAAGCTAAGGTCAATTAAAATCACATAAAAAAGTTTTTGCTTACATCTGATATAATCTTTTCTGGATTTCTTTACCATTTAATGTTATTGGAAATTTTAAACAAAATAAACAAAACACGTGCCAAAACATTATTTTGTGTACTTCTTCTTATTTTAAGCACGTGCCGCCTTTTTTTAAAATCACATTTTTGGGTCCACTTTTTGTTTTTTGTAAAAATCCCCTTTTGTTGGTACTTTTTGAAAATATCCGACGGTAACGCTGGTCATGCCAGCTGTTTATTTCATCATGGTCACACGATTGCCGCACCAGGGCTGCCAATACTGTCCAATATAATCGCTGTGTTAAGAGTCAAATGTGTAATCACCAGTAGGCAGCACTGATTAAAATGTAGGCAAAGTATTAGGCCGATACTACACGAGTTTGAGAAATAAACAGTGCTACTGAATTCTTTTAAATACCTCACAATAATTTTTTTTATTATTTTACATAAAGAATATATTATTTAAGTCCCTTTTCAAAATATGTATACATATAATGAAATTAATTTAACAAAAAACTAACAAACGGTCGATTATGCTAACAAGCACCTTATAACCAACGGTTACAATTTTCTGTTTCACCATATTTCGGTTACTAAAGGGCAGTATACACGATATGTTTTTCACATCGACTTGTCAACTTTTCTGTCTGGCTGTCAAAATTTTTGTTTTACAGGTTTATAATATTCGGTTCCAAACTTACAAGGTTTCACATAGTTTTTGCGAAAATTAAAGTAGTAGGTTTAAAAGTTGAAAATACATGTAAATTTTCTGAGGCAAAAATTGTTTTTTTAACACTCGGCGTATTAAATGAAATGAGAAAGGTTACACTTTGATCAATGTAAAAGTGTTGAATGATTCCCGAAAAGCCTGTACCTAGAAGCATCTTAAAGGTTTAAAAGTTGAAAATACATGTAAATTTTCTGGGGCAAAAATTGTTTTTTTTAACACCCGGCGTATTAAATGAAATGAGAAAGGTTACACTTTGATCAATGTAAAAGTGTTGAACGATTCCCGTTACTAAAAGAATATTTAAAATCCTTTAACTTATGATAAAAATGTTTATGAGGAGCAATACGATGAATTCGGTAGCCATCGAAAGAAACATACTGGAAAAATTTGACAAGGAGACAAGTAAAGAAATAGTGCGTGAACACCGGCGCAACATTGCCCGATACAGAAATAACTTTAGATACATTGACGGAAACGGAAATGACTTAGTAAGTATTGCATACTCTGTTGCAGTATTTGTATTGAATTCAAGAAATTATTTAATTTTCAGATTTAAAAAACTCGAAAAGAACGAGTAAGAGTGCTATATTCGGCTGTGCCGAATCTTTGATACCCTCCACCGACTGGAGTGGGCTCTATGTGATATATAAGCTTCACAAAAGTCAGCATTAAAATTGGATGCGGTTTAGACCTATATTAAATTATTGACCGACAATAAGAAAGTTTTATGCGTTTCTTGTTAGAACTTTGAACTGGCTTGAGTAAAATCAATCATCCCAAAATTCTGAAGACTGATTTCTGGTATTACAAAAAATAAATTAGAATAAATTTCAATATAGCAGTGTAATGATTTTTAGCGTTAACAGTGAATTTCACAAAATTGCATGATATTTTTTCTGGCCATATGAATCTAAGTTGGAAGAAATTTTACCGCAATATCTATATCTGTTATGGTTTAGGCGCATTCAATTATTTTCCCAAAGTGGGCTTTATTTGGTTTTAGGCGCAATAAACTGTTTTCCGAGAGAAGGGTTTATATGGGACCTAGTGAAAATTATAGACCGATTTTTAAAAAATTTTACAGTGGGGTTTCTGGTCCTATAAAACTGTGACGTTCCAAATTTTATTATGATATTATTTATTACGGTTTTAGGCGTACTAAGTTGTTTTCCGCGAGTAGGGTTTATATGAGGCCTATAGTCAATTACGCACCGATCGAAATTTTACAGTGTGATTTGCAGTCACATAAAATTGTGATGTACCAAATTTCATTATGATAGCATTATTTGTTACGGTTTTGGGCTTACTAAACCGTTTTTCGGGAGTAGGGTTTATATGTTTTCTAGTGTAAATTATGAACCGATCTTCACGAAATTCGGCAGTGTGATTTCTCGTATATGACGTATTGAATTTCATTATGATAGCATTATTTATTACGGTTTTAGGCGTACTAAACGGTTTTCCGGGAGTAGGGTTTATATGGAGCCTATCGTAAACTATGAACCGATCTTCAAAAAATTTTACAGTGTGATTTCTGGTCCTATAAAACTGTGACGCACAAAATTTTAGAATTATAGCGTTGTTTATTACGGTTTTAGGCGTACTAAACTGTTTTCAGGGAGTCGAGTTTATATGCGACCTAGTGTAAATTATAGACCGATCTTCAAAAAATTTAACAGTATGATAGCAGTTGTATAAAGCGAATTCGTGCAAAATTTTATATCATTCCGTGCATTATTCCACCATTTATGTTAGTTTTTGTATCCAATTACCAATTTGTTTAGGGTGGTAGTTCCACATTTTGATTCATAGTTCTGATCCTACTGAACCGATGTTGCTGGATTTTAATCCCAAACAGCTTAGGATAACTGCAAGCAATTTGAGACCAAGTTTGATATTTTCTTTAGCGTTTTTCGAAAGTGAGTGTGTTTTTATCAGACGGAGATGGCTAAATCGACTTAGAATTACTCAGGGAACCAGAATATATATACTTTATGGGGTCTTAGATGTATAATAAAAAAGTATCACACGGAATGACAAACTGACTATACCCTTATTCACCACTAGTGGTGGTATAAAAAGCGAAAAATATGAAAACAGAGACTTAGAGCCAATAAGTTATTACCATTAACTCAACGTTTTGGTAGTAGGGTAGAACGCCATGGCAGCCCTAGCGATCAAGAACCCCAGATCTAGGAACTTATAAGATTATTAATATTTATAATTGATTTTAATAAGATTTTAAAAACAACGAAATTAATTTAAATTCATGCTAAATTTATTTATTTTCAAACAAAAAAAAACAGTAAGGGCTTTCATGATATCGCTTAAAAGGCTAGCAATCTGTGTATTTTTACGCCCTCGCAAATGAACTGTCAAAAATTGAATGAGAATTATTTTACACCAACTTCGTAAATTTGCCCAATAATTTTGTATTTATGTAAACAGATTTTTGAAATGCTTACCGTCGTTTTCAAGTGTTTATAAATCACAAACAATAAATTCTTCCAATAATTTGTACAAATTAGCATTTTGGCATTTCTTATACAATTTTAAAAACAAATTTCACATTTTAATCACAAATTTCAACTTTTATTTTTATATTTAAATTTTTTTTTTTTTTGCATTGAAGTTTCTTACAAACTGATATTAATTGTTTAAAATGAGAAAAAAATTAAAAGATTAATTGGCGCTTTTAAAATAAAACGAGTCTCGCAAGTTTACCCATTTGCACAATTGGCAATTTTCGGCGATATTATGAAAACCTCTAGTGTATGCGATTATTAATATTCCAAATTAATATTAATAAGATTTTTGTATTAAAAACAAAGTATACTCAACTTTTCCGGATATTATTTCACAACCTGAAGCAGACCTGCAGTAAAAAAATCGCCTCTCAGAAATGAATGAACCAATTTGACACCTTAAGTATTTCTCCGCCACTTCGTAGGATAGACAAAGGATCATTCTTCTGTCTTAATTGGACTCTGAACTATTCTGCATCTCAGTTTACTGTTAACTAGCAAAATAGCATCAGAAAATGCAGCAGAGGATTTGCTTATGGATTTTGTGGTCTCTTTTAAGTAACCCAAAATTTGTAGCGAAATGATTTTTTTTTACAAAAATCATTAAAAATTTGCAGAAAATTCTTAAAACGTACAAATGGAAACATAATTTATCAACCGGAGACCGTTTTACCATTATGGTGAAAAATAAAACGGCTGATGCCGCAGGTCCATACCAAGCAGAAAATTCTTAAAACGTACAAATGGAAACATAATTTATCAACCGGAGACCGTTTTACCATTATGGTGAAAAACAAAACGCCTGATGCCCAAAAAGTCGAAGTGTAAAATTGTATTGTTAAGTTACACAGCTAACGCGGAAAATACATATGTATACATACCGAAGGCATGAAGTACGATTACTTTCTACTTTAGCATGCGCCTCAAAAAGGATAAACGCGTGGCGTGGACCGACCTCCAGCATAAAAATCCAAAGAAATAATTAATTCTTCTGTTGGATATTTTACGATTAGTTTTTATGCAAAAAAAGCATTGAAAATTTTTAAAAAAAAAACTATAAAAAAAGTATTAGCATATCGACAGTAAAATATCGCCAATACCGATATATCGGCAAACGTGAAGTATCGCCGATTATCGGCATCGTATCGGTATTCGTTACTTCCCTAGTAAAAATGCTAAATAAAATGGCAAATGCTTTATGCGAAATTTAGCATCAAAAATGCCGAAATGGTCACACATGAAAAAAGCTTGTGAATGCTACACTGTTTTACCATTCAAACTAGTACATTGGTAACTCTACAACAAACTTCTGCAGAATCGAATAACCGATTAATTATACAATTAATACATCGCTGTTGTAAACAAAAAATCCCATTATGTATGTCAAAATGAGTAATTTTTATTGTCAACTCACATGCTTTTTACTCTCAACTTCTCAAATACAAATAGAACATTTGTTGGAAAAATTAAAAAAAATATCATAAATATAGCAATTCGTCGTAATTATTCGACTTCGTATGCAGATAATCGTCGTCGTCGTAGTAGTTTTTGTGAAAAAGAAGAGGTTGAATGTGTGTAATAATAAGTGCCGCCCGTCAAAAGAAAAATTTTCAAAGAAAATTTAAGAAAATCGAAAAAGTGCTTAAAACTCTTTCAATTATATTTTATTGAAAGAAAAAACTTTACTAAATCGCTATTAACACATAAAACAATTGAAATGAGTTCAATTATTGTGCTGGATTCGTCCGATGAGGATGAGGTAAAAATATTAAAAATGAAAAATTTTAAGAAAATGAATGAATAAAAAAGAGGAAAAAGTTGATTATGTGTGTGTGTGTCGATTTTGTATTCAATGTATGATGGTATAGGTGCGCTAAAACTAAACGATTACTTTTTCTTTTTAATGTTTGCTGAAGTCAAAGCAAACAGAAGGAGAGTTATTCACAGCACTAGTGATGTGCAAAAAAAAAGAGTGTGTATAAGTGTGCAAATAGGGATAGTAAACAAGTGTTGATATGTTGTGAAATGCTAAACAAAACAAACCAGAAACAAAACATATAAAAGTGACAGAATATAAACAAGATTCTAAATGAAGAGATAATTAAAATTTATGTTTGAATTTACAAAAAAGTAGGAAAATAATAATGAACAAAAAAATGATATCCATGCGATTACTTTATCTAGTCTGCAAAAACAATGTATCATTTTCCACATCACTAACTGGCTGGCTCTCTTTTTAATATGCGCTCTTTTTTAATGCCTTGTTTTTGTTATTGTATAGAAGTCTCCAAAAACCGAAAATTAAATAAAAACAAAACGTGAAATCATGTTTTGTTGGTGTTTGTGTTAATGTGTTTGATTAACAGACTGCAAATGTGTGCTATGCATTTCTATACATATATCTAACATACACATGCAAACAGCTATTTTGTTGTTGGTTTCGTTAAATTGTGGCCGTCTTGTTTTGCAGTATTTGCCTTTTATATTGTTGTTAATTACTCTTTTGAGTTTGTTGTACAGTTTACACCAAAAAATTGTGATTGAATAACACGCAATTATTTATAATAGATGTATCTAGACCAAGTAGCAGCACTATACGTTTGAAATATTGTTGGAAGAATATATGAAAAGTCTCCACTTATTTAACAGAGTTCTGTTAGTAAATGAATTCCCGCGTTTTATTTTCATTTCGTTTACATTTATCATTAACATTTTTTGATAGCGGAAATGTTAAAAAAATATTGTTCTTTAATAACAGGTTGTTTCGTAGAGTTTTTGTTTATTTTTGATAAAAAAATTTGAACACATAAAAGTGAAATTTAAAATACAAAACTTTTAAAATGTCTAGTTCTAAATGCTTACAGTGGATCAATAAAGTCGTTGGACAAACATGAAAGTTGCAAAAATTTCAAAATTGTTCATTAAAAGATGGTTTAAAAAATTTTTTTACAATAACATATGGGTATTTCCATGTCATCGAACGTGGCATTTGTACGCTCTCAGAAAAGTTGAGACTTTCCAAAAATAGTGGTAACTGGAAAATACTTTATCATTTGTTGGATTCAAAAGGTAGTCATAAAGTAGGATAATCAGTGCCCACGTTCTGTAACTCCCGCTTCAAGGAAAACAGTACACATATTTTTTTAATATAAAATTGCATATTAATAACATAATGAATTCATTCTCTAATTTGAACCGTGGCAAACTTTAATAAATAAAACGGAGTTTTTTCAAAGCAATAATTCAGTTCCGTATAGGTACATAGGTAGTATATTTATAGCGCAAATACAAAGTGAATAACAAAAAAAAAAAAAATCTAAAACACAACAAGTTGCTAAAAATTCGATTCTTAATTTCTTGTTAGCTACCTACTTGGTTTAATATTTTTCAAAGAAACATTAATTTTATTAAAAGCAAAATTTGAGTTCATTATGTCTGTAGCTTGGTACTAAAAGGGACAATATCAATATTTTGCTGTTTTGAGTTAATTGTTGCATTAGGTCTTTTCTTAAGCTACGGTCATACTTAACAAATATTTGACCAACATGTGAACTAAAATTTTATTTTCTTTATTCTATTATATTTTTGGAATATAGGTTAACATAAAATTAAATAAAAGTAGTTTTAGGCTATATCGACCAGCATAATTAATTTAATTTTACAAGTGAAAGGATATGCTGAATCACTTTTATTTTGCGGAAACATCCAATGTCTAATTTAACCGAGAACTCTTCTATAAAAAAAGTAAAATTTAAATTTTCTCAAAAATGAATTATTTGACATTGGCTTTTTTAACAACAAGCTACAAATATAAAGACAAAATGTTAAAAAACAAATTAAACACTTGAAATAATGAAGCTTGTTATGTATTTATCTTCAAAATAATTTTAAAAAAATTATTATACCTACCTAGTAGGGATGCCAAACGGGAAATCCCGAATCCCGAAATCCCGGGATTTTTCGGGATTGATAAATCCCGAATCCCGGGATTTATTTTTATGAGTCCCGGGATTTTTAACATATCAATTTTTATGTACAACACTGTTCGTTTTCATTGAATTTTTATACCATATAGGTACAAAAAAATTATTAAAAATTATAGGTATTTTAGTTATATTTTTTATTGCAAATAATTCTTATTTTTGAGTTTAATTTTTGTTTTTGGAACACAGCGAGAATTTAAAATTTTAAATTTTTGCTTGATACCTATATGACGACTATTTCTGGACTTTAATATTTTGCTTAATAAAAACCATTATTTTAAGTAGAAACGAAATTTGCAGACTCACATCTCAAGCCTTTATTACAATTACGTTTAGGAAGTTCAGCTTTGGCTTAAGACATAATTCCAAAATAAAAATGATTTTTTTTTTGCAAAATAGGTATAGAAATCAATAAATAATTGTTATACCTATAGGTACCTATCAAGCAAAAAATAAAAATTATTCACGATCCAATTAAAGTTTTATTAAAAGTTAAAAGTTGATATAATTATAACATTTAAGTCGTAATATTGATGAAATAGCTCATATTCCTTCCGGTCCAATAATAATAAAAAATTTGCTTAAAAAACATGCGGTAAATAAATTAATTTTTTTATAAATAAACACTATTTGACGTATTCATAAATAAATTATTTAAACTTGTAATCTGTTTTAAGAAGCACTTGTATAAACATTTTGTTTTAAAATAAATTTCAAACGCACTTAAATTATTGATAATGAATCTCGCCCTCACCCTGGAGGTGTACTGCACTGCAGTCGACATAGTTTTACAGTTTTTAACTCAGCTATCGAGATCGATGAGGAACTACACTTTGCAGTGTATTAATATCGTCACAATTTAATTCACATTAAAAATTGAATTGCTGTCAAAAAACCGAAATGAATTTATCTAGAAAAACTAAGAGATACCTACGTATATTTTTTTAAGCTTTTTTAAGAATCTGATCAGTTTGAGCATGGGTAAGGCCAGTGTTATAAACATATGTATAAAATAAATTGTTTTGTTGTTTTAATTCTTAAAAATTTATGTTACGTATATAAAACCTTTTGAATATTTAAAAAGTGCTGCTTATTAAAAAAAGTATCATTTTAAGGCAACACATTGATCCCGAAAAATCCCGAAATCCCGGGATCCACAAAATCCCGAAATTTCGGGATCGGGATTTCAAAATCCCGAATCCCGGGATTTTCAAAAGTCAGTCCCGATTGGCATCCCTACTACCTAGGCAAGGCGAATTCATTACAGGTAATCTCGGTAGTACAACAAGTACAACTCGTACAAAAACCACAAGAAATTTGTTTTTGTAAAATCATTGTACAATGTCAAAAACCGAAACAAATCAAAACAGAAACAAAGATAATAAACAAAATTTTGACATCCAACAATTATAAAGCTAAAGAAAAAAAATTACCAGCAGGGCTTTTAGGATCACCTGTAATGAATTCGCCTTGTACCTAGGTATGCCTTAAAATAATAACAAGAAAAAAATTGTGTGCTGTGAGCAACACCTCATAATTTAGTAATCAACTGTGTAGTTATGGCAAAACAATAATCACAGCATAAAAGTCTTATTATTTTAGGACTTTTTTTTCTTGGTAACAAAAATTTTTTTTAACTATTGTACAATTTTAGGATATTATGACAATATGACTTGAGCACACCTTCTGAATCCCCCAATTATGTTGACCATAGCTCCCATATAAATACGACACCCGAAAATAGAATTTTTTTTGGCAGGTCACGAATTGACCATAGGTCTCAATAAGCCCCCTCTCTAAAATCGCTTTAAGATGAACAAATCTCATAAAGATGTCGATATTTATATAATATATTTGGCACAAAGAACAAGGAACATGAATCTTAACCTCATAACATAACATGGGTCCCAGATATGGTACATTGCTGCCAAAGCTATTAAAATCTATTGCTGCTTTTATTTTTAAAATGTTTTTTTATCCACATATGTATGAAATGTTTTATTAAATAAGAAATATTCAAAAAATAAATACCTATATTTTCGTATCAAAATTAAAAAAAAATCAGAATTCAGCGGATTTATTTTGCTAATATTAACAAAGTTGCGGCCCTATGTTCCACAGGGAATTAAAGGATTACATATATATATATATAACAAATTTTACAGCAAAAAATAATAGTAAACAAATTTGACAGCAACGAATTGTTAATTTTTCAGTAATAATAGAAACATTTTCAGTTGATTTTACTATTGTTTTTAATGATAAAATTTTTTTTAGTGTAAACATTAAATTTTTTGGAGTGTCCCATTATTACAAAAAATGTTAATGATTATTATTTAAATCCAAATATGACATTTTTAAATAATTAAAAAAAATAAAAAATACCATATTTCACGCTAAAGTTAAAAAAATCTAAAGTTCCACTTTGCCCTTAAATTCCCCCAATAACTACTCAACCGATTTTAATGAAATTGAAAGTGGAGAAAAGTTTAAGATTCTATCTGTCAATAAAAATAAAAAAAAAATTTCACTAAAATATCTCCTTCGGTTCAATAATTACAGAATTTTGGCCAATGAAAAACGATTTTCAGCCACTGTGCGACGTTAAAAGTTGAATATGCTAACCAAAAGTATGGGGAAACTTAAAAAAAATTTAATTTTTCAGAGGCATAATTTAGTTCTTGGACTAAACATGTAGGGGGAACATAATGGTTTGGGGTGTTTTTCTTGAAATGATAATGGTCCTTTATATCGAATTGAAAAGGCAAGTAACGCAGAGAGGTCCATGTATATATTTTATTCGGCTGGTGGTGAACTTTTTGGTGAACTGCACTTTATTGAAGGCAATATGGACAAAATGCCACCTGCCTTGAATGCAATAGAAAACTTATGGAGAAAAATTGAAAACTGAAATAAGAAAACATCAGATTTCAAACCAAAATGAGCATAAAAGAGCTCTTTTGGAAGAATTGAGAAAATGAAGCCCAGAACACAAAAAAAACTTGTAGACTCTATCCAAAATCGCCTTAGATCTGTAATATAACAGAAAGGTTATTCTCATTGTGCCATACACTTTCTTATAGTTTACTTAATATCATTTTTCTTTTGCAAAATTTTATGCACTTTATCCTTTTTATGTATCTGTTATGTTAATAGAAAAAACTATTTTATTTTAAATGCTTCCTACAATGCAACCATGCAGAATCGTAAAATGTTATCTGTCCCAAAATGCACCAAAAAAGTTATCGATTCGTACACAGCAAACAAACTGTACATCGCTAAACTTTATACATCTGTTCTGTCAGTCTGAACTTGCCCAAAGTTACCCAAAAGCATTCCAGATAATAATTTTTGTGCAATTAAGAGAGTAATTGATACAGTAATTTTTTCATTTCCTGTACAAATTTGCACGAACTTTTTCTTTGGGTAAGTTCGTTATTTAAAATTCTATGAATAGGTTAGGTTCCATGGGCAGCCATCGAGAGACAGCTCACTTGGGTCCTATAGCGGTCCCTTTGTGATACCCAGCGCCAATGCCCATCCCAAAGAGCAGTTACTCAGATGGCGTCACTGCAAGGTTGAGCCAATTCGTCTTCCTAATGAAGAGAAGAAGCAATCTTAGTTCTATTTCTGATAGATCCTCCAAACAGGAAAACACCGGTTCTCCCAGTTATTTTTCCCTGATGCCCCGTAGCCCAGGACATTGACAGAGAAAGTGAAGCACAGTTTCCTCTTCCTCCTCATCATGACAACTTCTACAGTAGTCATTGAATACCAGACCCATTCTTCTAGCATGAGTCCCAACAGGCCAGTGTCCAGTTATGACCGACACCACGGTTCTGATTTGGTCCCTATTGAACCTAAGTAGAGATCTGGTTTTCCGTTCATTATATCCAGGCCAAAGTGCCCTGGATGTGGAGCAGGTGGACTCACGGGTCCATGAAAAAAAAAAAAAAAAAAAAAAATAAAAAATTCTATGAATGTCATTGGCAAATTCATTTAAGTATTTCGATCTTATTTGAGCATAAAGGCTCAAAAAAGTTCCACTGTACACCACCTGGCAGCTGAGGCACATATACATATAAGGACTTATATAAGTCCTAGCTTTTCTTTAACCATCATGCGTTTGGTGACAATGCATTAAAAAATGTTAAAGATTTTCTTGCTAAATCTAAAGCGAAAAGGGTTGAGTTAAGACCAATTATTATATCATTGCACAAAAAACGATAAAACTAAAACAAGCCAAATAAAACGCAAAAAATCAACGAAAAAACCCGCTGGGTTGGTTTTTTTTCTTCTACAAAACAACAAAATAGACTTAAGCACTTTTCTTTAATACCACAGATATAAAAAAAGAATCAAAACTCATATATCGTAACCTGAAACGTAGAAGGCCCTATCTTACATTTTGAGAATTTGACGGGAGAAACAATAAACTATTTAAAATAATAAATTGTCTTAAACTGTTTATAATTTATTTTTCTTCTATTTTTCTTGTGAAACCTACCAGTTGTTACGGAAATTACGGATATATATATTATGCTAACTGTTAGTTAGGGGTCTTTAAGCGTTTATCATATAATTCTTTGTAGATAGGGCCGTTTGTGTTTTGTTAATATAATCGCTAATTTTGGTCGAAAGATTCCAAAATGTTTTGCGGACATTTGTGTTGCTGAATCAACAAAAAACATGATTTTTAATTTTTGGCTAAAATAGTTGGATACTCCAGGATGTATTTTACAAAAATTGGTAAAAATTTCCATAAATCCTTTGAAATCGTTCAGAATTATTTAGAAACTATCGCTGTTTTAAACATTTAATTATTTTTTTTTCTTGTATTAACCTTTTAGAGTCCACCAAAAAAAACAAGTTTAAAAGAAACTCCCGAAACTGGCAATAATTCCCCTTTAGTCACAAACGCGTCAAAAAATCAAAATTCTAAACAGAGATTAATTCCTAGTGGTATTACCATAACACCGCGTCTTAGTCCTACTACATTGGGTGCTAAAAAGATTAATATGCCGCCATTAAATGCATCACCATTTGCAGCATCATTTCCGGCTTTGAATAGTATGATCAACAATGAAAGGCAAACTCCTACACCACCGAAAACGCAAGTAACAGCTGGAACATTTAATCAAAGGAAAAGAAAAACTCCCACACCACCGCAGCCTATGCCACGTTTGACCGCTAAAAACTATAAAACTATGACAAATTCATCACCAGCTAAAGCAGCAACAACAGTAGCGCCTTTGCCTCCCATAATGCCCATGATAACGAGCGTCCACTCAATGGCTGCCGCAGGAGCTACTCCGCCTTTGCAACTGATGGCCACACCGCCCCATAATTTAGGGGCTTTTATGGGTTTAAATGAACAGCTAATGATTAACCCCCACTTAATGCCAACTAGTCTGCCACCTAATACCACAATAACAGCACATCAGAATCCTAATCAGAATAATCTAAATAATAATTTTAAAATTCATTTACCCTTCAATAAACCTACCACAACAACGCCCTCACCTGCCGCATCACCAGCTTCCTCAGCACCCAAAACGCCATCGCCTCAGTTAACGCCTTCGCCCCAACCCTCACGATCAGACAAAAATGCCAGAAGAATAAAACCCACTACACTTTTGAAATCATCCGACGAAAGTTGGCAAAGACACAAACATTTTTCAAAAAACGATAAACAATCACAAAGAACACCCATTTCACTAAATAAGGACGTGTTGATTGAAATGTTGCCACCCTCCACAGAATCACCGAAATCATTATCGGCTTCTTCGTCCAGACATCACACACCCATGACATCGCCCACAACACCAAAATCTCAAAAATCTCCTGACGTTATAATGCTCACAACGCCCACCGACCATCAGCAAACACCAACATCAAGGAAAGATTGTGGTACCGTTTTGGATCTTACCCACTCACCAAATAAAGTTACCAACTCTTACGTTCCGGAAATTGTAGATTTGGTTAATACCCCTGAAAAACCAAGACAAATAAATGGTGAGGCCAATAATGTAAAACCAGATAAGAAACCAGATAAACCACCCCCTAAGCCTCCTCTAGAACCTGAATACGAAGAACTAATTAAGGCTTGTCGTAAGGCTGATCCCTCCAAAGATATGGAGAAGTTAATAAAATCCAAATTGCTTAAATACTACTATGAGGTTCATAGTGATTTCGTAAAATCGAAAAGTTTTCGCAAAAATATACGGAAGGTTGTCGAATCAATAAAGGCTAAACCGGATTTAGTTTATTTTAATCTTAAGACTATTGTGGAGGAACTTAAGGTAAGGCGTAAAGTAAGAATGGTGGAGGAGGCGGCATCAGCAGCTGCCAATGCTGCAACAACAACATCTGTAAAAGAAGAAAGTAATAGTAAAGAAAGTTTATCTGCAGAAACAAATTCTTCGGAAAAATCTGTTAAAAATACAACGACTTCTGAAACTAATAATTCTGCAACATCGTCAGCGGCTGCTGAAATTTCCGCCACTGGCTCTACTTCGACAGGCAATAAAAAATTAGATGAACAAATAAGGAAATTGAATAAGGCGCTATATGTTTTAACCAAACGCATTGAGGTTTTGGAGCAAGCCGAAGTTGATTGGGATGATGATGATTCTAGTTTTCTGCAAGTGGAACGTTTTAAGAAGAGAGCTTGTCAGGTGAGTTAAAAAACATTTTTATGATATAGTAGTGGGATTTGAAAATTTTAATTTTGTGCCAACATTTTAACAAAATCGGGCCAAATTGACCCCTCCCCCCTGCTTTATTATTGAATGAAAGTTTAGTTTACATTTTGCATTTCTAATGGATATTTATTATATTTTGTAATTAATAGATGCTTTTAAGGTAAAAATGGGTTAAATAAATAAAAATCAGACTAATTCTCGCTTAAGTTTTAATTGTGCATGTATTTGTCATTTGTAAAATTTATAAAAATTATTTACATATCATTAAATCAAATACATACATGCATATAACGACTTGCATATGAAAAATATTAAAACTCACCGTTTCATTACCAAAGTAGACAAAATAGCATGATAGATATGAATATAACGTGTCGATTTTTTTCAAAAAGTGAAAAATAAAACTTTTGAGTTAATACACTATTGTTGAACAAGTGCCATATATATGTATTATTTGCATATTTTTTATTTAAAAGATGTATTTGCTTTAAATTCGGACTTGATGAAGTTTATCATAAATTTAATAGTTTCAATTAGCCAAGTTAACAATAACACTGCAACATTTTTGAAGTAACGAGTGCCAACTTTTTCCCCTGTGTAATTTCTCGAAGCGCTTATCGAAACCAACAAAACCTTATTTGAGTTTTGCTAGTTTAGCTGCCGTTCAGATTTTATTGCGTCATGTAAATTTAAGCATCAAAATTCAAAATGTTTATACTTTTTTCACCATATTTGGCCCATAGCTGCAAACAGTTAAAAATTCAGTAAAGTATCTAATTTTCAGAAAAAGTAATCTTATCAGCCATGTCACAGAGTACAATTCCGTTTGGAAAAGGAATTCATTCCATATTTTGGTGCTTCCGAAAATTACGAAAAAACTTTTGTCGCCCTGTGTTGAAACGCAACAGTAGTTTGTATTAGTTTTTGAATAAGTTTTTTTTTTGAGTTCAAGAAGCGGGATTGAGTTTGCTCTATTTTGTTCGAAAAGCGTCAGGCAACTATTCTTTTTGTCTTCTGTTTTACTTAAATGATTATTAATGAATTAACTGAAAATATATTGAATAAAAGTTGATTTTGTTTTGTTAAATAAACAATCTTCGTCTACTGTTGTTTATTTCCAACCTTGTTAGTGACACTTTGCGGATTGAAACCATTTTTCGTAAAGGCCAAAAAACTATCAAGATATACTTTCTATCAATAAACAAATATGTTTTCTTCGGTTCCGAACGAAATTTTACTTTGTGATATGGCTGTATAATTCATAATTCCTCGGAGCATTTTAATACTGGAAATTTCCTTTTTTTATATTTTCTTGCTGTATTTTACATCAACAAGAAGGGCATTAACTAAAAATTTTCAGTTGAAGCAAAAAATATTTAATTTAATATTAATGGCATATGAAAAAGAATTTTTAAAACAACGTTTTCATTACTAAAAAGGAGACAAAACAGCATGATATTTTTACAGCGGGTAGACATGTTTATAACGTGTCGAAGTTTTCTAAAAAGTGGAAAAAATAATAATATATAATAATAATAGTATGTGGCAAAAGGTAAAAAACATAATTAATCAATATTTGTTTTTCATACATTTTTCGAAATTTCGATGTTAATACAGCTGGAAAATTTAAAAAGGCATTATAATGTTCTGAGGAATTTTAAATTACATATATTATAAGATTATTTTTTCTTTATTTTTTCTTTACACACGCGAAGGAGTTTGTATTTTATGTGTTGCATAGTATTATAAAACTCAGGTTTAACTTTTTTATTATTAAATTCTATTTCTTTATCGTATATGAAAGTTGCAAGTTTTGTGCAAAAATTAGTATAATTTCAATAAGAATAAAATTTTTTACAAGAATAACATTTTCCATAAAGAAATGTGTATGTTGTAATTTTTATGATATAACTGTGCTACTATGCTCCACTCCCCTCATTATCCTATTTTTGAAAAAATACATAGCTTATGTGTTTATCTATATTTCATTAATATCGGTTAGATTGTTTCGGAGAGGCAGAAATTGCCCGCTACCTCTCCTCGTAAGTCTATTTTTTTTTTTAAAATGGGGTTAGATTGTTTCTATTTTTTTTTTTAAATGCGTAGCTAATGTGTCATTTAATACGGATCCTCTTCTTATGGTCCTACACTGAAAATACAAAACAATCCATCCGTACTTAAATCAAGCCGAAGCTGTGTCAATAGTTCGGTAAGTACGGATTTCCTTGAATCAAGTACAGAATGCTTGATTCAAGTACGGATTATTCAAGTTTTATATACTTAACTTCGCCATATTTAATCCCTGATCCGTACTTAAAATAATCCGAAGACGGAATTGACTTAATTAAAAGTGAGATAAAAATTAGTCTCAAACTGTGCTTGATTCAAGAATTTCTAAGTTGGTTTAATCCCGAATCGTACTTGAAATATTCTGAAAGTGAGATTAGTTTCTAACCTACCTAAACACTTATCCCAGAGAACCAGAGATAGAAAGAATATGATTATTTACTTTCCCGTGTCACATGTTTGTTTCACTTTTGTTCCGCCCTTTGTTTACAGAATAACTCTCAACTCAAGACAGCTGCAGCATGCCCGACATGGTTTTCGTAATAATTCTATTTTGAAAATATGATGTATTTAACTAATTTTAACAAATAGCATATGGGAACTATTGCTTCTTATTTTACTTTTTAATTGAAAATAAACTGTATTTTTCTTCTTGTTGTGTTGTTTTTTTTTCTTCACAAGACATTAAAACCATTATTATTTTTTTTTTTTTGTTCCCACTTAAAAGAAACTTTTGTTTTAAACAAAGTCTTATTGCAAAATTTGATTTCCTAGTTCTAAATTATTAATTAAATAAAAAAAAATTTAAAACAACACGATTCTCGATTTCATCATCTACGCTCTCAGAATATTGTTCATCTTCCTGTTGGCAGTTTTCGCCTTCTATAACTGACAAAATACTCGCAACAGCTCTTTAAAATATTGTTTAAAATGTTCGGAATACCTGCTTTTAACAATAGGTGCGTTTGAGTACTTTTACAGTAAAATGCAGTAAATGAGTAAACTTAAAAATTTGCTCTCTCAAAAAGCTGTTGTCCAAAAAAGTACGCGAACGCAAAATTTGTAAAATTTCGTAAAATAAAGGCAACAGCTGATAGCAAATAATTAAAGTGTTGAAAAAAGTTTACACTTTTGACTACTTAACTCGTTTTCTTATCGGTACCCGATTAAATACTTTTTATAACACGAAATTTTAAGAAAATAAAAACAATTTATTTCATTTCTCTTTCACATTTTTATTTATTTTTTTATTTTATTTGATTTTACTGTTTTCTGTCCGGCTAAATTTGTTCGAAAATACATGAATACATTTTTCGCTATTGATTACTTAAGAAATAAGTGAAGTACTAAGTACCCAAATACAAATACTTTTAACAACTCTAAAAAGTAAAACAACAACAACAAAAGTTTAAAAGTTGGAATTTAGCCATATAAATGCACCACAAAGAAGTTTAATTAACTAATATTTATTAACTTTTTGTTATTGTTTAATTTTTATTTAAACTTTCTTTTTTTAAAACAATTTCTTCACAATTTGTATCGTTTTTGTTTGTTTCTTTTGCTTGTTTACCTTTTGTAACATATGTTTTTTTGATTTACTAAATTTTACTGCAAAAATTTCTGCAGTAAAAATTTGTAAGTACTCAGTCAAGAACTGTCACTTTACGCTCTCAATTTGTGTTCTCATTTACTGTAGTTTGTGTACGCGAACGCAATTTAGTAAAATGCATTAAAGTTCAGTAAAAAATAGTAAAAACTTTTGTGTTCTCGAACGCAGCTAATATATGATACAAAATGGTCATAAACAGCTGTCCCTTTGTCAGCATCGTTACGTTTTACACGCCATAAATTTAATAACTCTGAATTTGGCACATTTAAGTTCCCTAGAAAAATACGCTTTTTAAAGAGGTTTGCAAATATTTGAAGCTAAAGTTATTAGATATTTATGGAAGATATTTTCTTCCACTAGAGAAAAAGTCAAGTTTTTTAACTATCAATTGCTATCCTTTTTTTAATGGCCAAGTGAAATCCCAATTATTAGTTCTATTTATTAATTTTCAATCCTCTTTCATTCTGCCGATATAATTATACTAATAGAAGAAATCCCCAATATTTCAAGTCATATAAAAAAAATATTAAATTTCGACTTTATTTTTAATTTTATTTTCCTGTAATCATAAGTTATTTGTATCAAAACTTTTATTTAAAAATTACATACTTGTATTTTTCTGCACTCAGTCATTGATTTTGACTCGGTAACAAATCACATATGTTTGTATATATCTATAAAGTAACGGTTAATCTATATTATAGAAAAAAGTTCACACAGTTGCTTATATTGCTATGTTTTAAGTGTACTAAATTAAAAAATATCAATATTTAAGTAAAAAAATTTTTCACTTTTGGCAAAAAAAAGGCAAAAATTTTTTGCACATCGGTTGTATTTTTTTAGTCTATAACGGACACATACAAACTAAGGCCTGGTACTGAATGCTCTTAGCGCAACAAATTTAAAAATATCGAACTTTGTGCTTCAACTTCAATTGCAACGTCTACTGCAACTACGTATTCTGTTGACACTACTTTTGTGTTTGTTGACCCAATTGTGCCGTAAATCCCATCACTGTTATGATATGTTGAAATTATTATCCCCATATTCATAAAAAATATTTTTGATTAATAAAAATGAATACCAAAATATGAAAAAAAACTTTCCTAAAATTTGTTTCTTTTCTTAGATCTATGAAAAAATTTGTGATCTTACGGGTGAAAGTAAAAATGCACATCGTTTAGTTAAGAAACCTATAAAATTTAATGAGACACGTATACCACAATTCAACAAGACCCTGCAAGCGTTCATCAACCGCACTAGGGAATTTCCCGATTATTATGATGTTTTGCGTATGCTGGAGCACTGTAATCGTACTTATAGTTTGGGTTTAGTGAACTTTGAAATAAAAAATATAGGTGAGGTGATATTGAGCAAACAATTCTCTTACAAAAAATAAAACAACAATTAATTTATTTGCTTAATTTATATATTTTGTTATAATTTAATTAATATAGCTGAAGATGCTTTTATCAAAGTGGGTAAACTTCTGCAATCACGACGTAAAGCAGATCTTTATGAAACTGTTACCCACTTTGCGGGAGATGGTAGTGATCCGGCCAAAACTGATCCTGCTTTGGCGGCAAAACTAAATGAAAATCTTAAAATTCATAAGAAAATAAATGATATTTTAGAAAAATTTTCCCGCAAACAAGATATGCCTGAAGATGAGGAAGAAGACAAGGCTGAAAAGGCAGAGGAAAATTTAAAAGAAGTTTCAATTAAAAGAGAAATATGGGCAACAACGTCAGAATCAATTTGTAAAGAAGATGAAAAGGGAGATGTTAAAAGTATAAATTTAATTAAAACTGAAGACGTTACTCAAGAAACACAACCTGCTGGACAAGGTAAAATGTTAGTGGATAATGTAGAGGAGGAGGAGGCGGAATACGACGAAGATGATGAGGAGGAGGAGGATGAAGATGATGAAAATCTAGATGAGCAAGTAGAATGTTTAGCTAATGGTGATGTTTCCGACAATGAATCTGATAATGAAGTAATAATTTCAAAAGATCAGGAAAACAGTTACAAGGATACCAGTGTGATAAGTCTTAATGACAACATAGAATTAAAAACAACCACAAACGAATCTAAATTATCAACAGAATATTTTGAAGTACCAAAAAATTCACAAGAAGTTTTCTTGACACAAAATACAATAGAAAATTGTATTGATAAGGAGTCTCCTATAATAAAAAATAACCCTAACACTGCTAGTTTAATAATTAGTAATAACAATAACAATCTAGATATATTAACTACAACAACAAAGACTGTCATAAATGTAAATACAACTAAAGATTTTTCAACTCGCCCTCTTTCACCACCTATTCCTCTTGCCTCTTTAATACCTATACGTAACGGTAAACTAAAAGATGTGCCCCCTTATCAATTGCTCAACAATGAAAATACCACAATCCTGAGTACTTCAACAAATCCTAGCATCATAAATGCCGCAACTACGACTACATCAACAGCAACTGCGGATTTAAAAATTGTTCACGTTTCTAGTCTAGAACCCGATGTTGGTAATAAAGATAGAAATGAAGTCGGTAGTAAATTAAAGTCATCAATTAAATCTTTAGAGGAAATTGTTATATCAGATGAAGAGTCATAGTGTTTATTGGATTTAACCATGCACAAATGATGACAATGATAATAACGTTAAAGATAATGATGTTGAAATCTTATGTTATTTTATTCAAATTTATTTATTTTAAAACTTTTGTATGCTTTTTTACAAATGAAATTTTTTAATTTCAACAAACTGCAATTTCTTTTTAGCTGAGATTTATTTGTGGTTTAACTCTCTGTGGGATATAAATTTGTTTGGGGTTGATGTGAGGTGATGATACATAATGTTTTTCTAAAATGTACCCTATGAAATGGTGTCAGCTTTTAAGTGATGACTATCTTAAAAAAATCGTATTTTTCAGAATTCAATTAAATTCTTCAAAATACAAACGTAAAATGTTAAGTTTTCTTAAAATGTCCTTTAAATTGCCTGTTCTCATTTTTAATTCTAATTAATAAATACTTTTCATATAAATATATTTTCTATAGAAATTCTCCCATATAGTTAGCTGAAATGCAAAACCATGTAGCTAAGATTTTTAACACTATATTCATAAAAAATATTTTTTATTAATAAAAGGTTTCATAGAAAATTCGTTTTATACACCTGCTATAAATCTAAAATACTTTTTATGAATATGGGTATTAATATTTTACAGTAGAAACAAAAAATGTTCTGTATTGAAAAATAAATGCAGTTTTGGTAATCAAAAGTCGCAGATTTACTAACTATAGAACGATTTATTCATTTCTGGAATAAAAATAATAAGGGTAATCACGATTGTCAATGTGAAAACTTGTGAATAAATAAATAAATTTGCAGAGCATTTTTTGATTGATTGTGAGCATACCACTTTTATTTTTGTGAAAATGTGCTATTTTTTTCCTAAAAATATATTATTGCAACACTAAAAACTTCTGGCAGCACTAGCATTTATTGTCAAAAATCTAAAATGCACAAGCATTTTAGCTTTTATTTTATTTTTGCTCATTGAGCGATCTCAAAAAATTTATTTAAAATGTTTCTGTTTTACAAATAAAAAACATACGACTGTCCGTCTGTATGTCAAAAGTTTTTTTTTTACTTGCAACAGTGAAAGTATGCAAACGAAGTAAAATGAAGCAAATTGCAAATACTTGCATTTTGTTGTGTTGTGTAAATTTGTATATTTTTGCGCAAATTTGCATCGTCTGCACACTTTGCACTACCCATCTCGATTACCATTAATACTTTATTAATGTTTCAAAGAAACTTTTGTTATTTGCAAATGCAACTTAAAAGGTTTAAAGCGGTTTTTTTTCAGTTCTTTGCGAAAGTATCTGCTACATTTATTTAAAAATAAGCTATTCTACGTGTCATAATGCCAGTGGGATCTCCAAGATTTTTACCTATAGAAAAAATGTTTTTATGAGCCAAGTTTAAAAAAGGAATGGTGGAATTGTAAGTAAAGCTCAATGATAAGAAGTGCAATATAAAAAATCAAAACCTATGAATTATTAAGATTCAATGGAAATAAAAATGTGTTAATTACGTGCTTTTGGTTTAAATAGTACTTTCTTTGATCTGAGAATTATAATTGAAGAGGACGTGAATGATGTTGATATGCATGATAATCAACCAAAAAGTTACGTGGTTTTGCGTTTCAGCGAAAGATGTACAAGAAATTTGTTATTCAATAATTTTTCTTAGTTCAATAAAAATTCTCCTTTAAGCCAGATTCTCAATGAAAGCAACATTTTCACAAGGTGTTTAACAATTAACACAATAATTTTTTTCACAATCGCATTTTCGGTAAAAATAATATTTGAAAGTTTGACCCCGAACAATATTACATATAAGTTATTATTTTCAAAATATATTATTGTCTAAACTTTCATTCGGCACTTATAAAAATTATAATAAACCATTTAAAGTTTCACACAAATTGTTGCTGAAGTAGACTCAATTTAAAAAAAAAAACAGATACGGCCAATTTTACCAAGTTCAGTTATAATTAACTATTACTATAACTACCAGTTAATATGTTTTTTGACAGTTATAGTAATAGTTGATTATTACTGAACTTGATCAAATTGGCCGTTATTTGTTAAAAAAAAAATAGTAGATACTTTGGGAAAAAATTAAACGAAAGTAAAACTAAAATGTTGCTTTTATTGTGAATGAAGCTATATATGAAAATTTTTCTGCTGCACAAACATTTCCGTTATAGAAATTTTCTGTTATACAAAGATTTTTCTTTTTAAATTTCTCTTATATATACATACATTTTCTTTAACAAATTTCGTTCAGAAAAGCATTTTCTATTAAATAAATTTTTATTCAAAAATTTTCTGTTTCTTTTATGGAAAATTTTTTGTACGATTTGTTTATAAAAAGTCTGTACAATTATTGTATATTGCATAAAAAATTTCTCTTGCATAAAATAGTTTTATTCTTTTCTATAAACAAATTCTGTTTTTACGAACATGTTCTATTGAAAATTATATAAAAAGTCAAAAAACTGTTGACTTAAAATTAGAAAAAATTATTGTTTAACATATTTGAATTTTTTTTTTTGATAAATTAAAATTTTCCTCTAAGCAAATTCCTAATTAAAAAGAGGTTCTGTTATACAAAGATTTTTCTTTTTAAATTTCTCTTATACATACATACATTTTCTTTAACAAATTTCGTTCAGAAAAGCATTTTCTATTAAATAAATTTTTATTCAAAAATTTTCTGTTTCTTTTATGGAAAATTTTTTGTACGATTTGTTTATAAAAAGTCTGTACAATTATTGTATATTGCATAAAAAATTTCTCTTGCATAAAATTGTTTTATTCTTTTCTATAAACAAATTCTGTTTTTACGAACATGTTCTATTGAAAATTATATAAAAAGTCTAAAAAACTGTTGACTTAAAATTAGAAAAAATTATTGTTTAACATATTTGAATTTTTTTTTTTGATAAATTAAAATTTTCCTCTAAGCAAATTCCTAATTAGAAAGAGGTGGAGAAAAAAACTTATGTGTAGTTTATAGAACACGAGCGCCTTACTCGTCCGTTCAAATAACATTTAAAACAAAAACAAATTTCGAAATTTTGTTTTTATTTTTAATGAAAGTTGAACGGACGAGTAAGGCGCTCGTGTTCTATAAACACCACATTAGTTTAAAAATCCTTTAAAAACATAACCTCACTTTAATGTATTTCAGATTTAATAATTATATTTTGTTATTTATTTATGTTTATATTTAAAGAAATTTACAAACATAGAATTGGTTATTTATATTTGTTTTTTTTTTTTTATTTTATCTATGTATTATGATTATTTTATTCCTTAGTAATAAAACTAAATTTAAAATTAAGCTTTGTAAGCTGTATATAAACTAATTCCTAAATTATCAATAATTAATATTAAGAAAATTTTAAAAAAAAACAAAAAACTTCTATTCTTTTGAACCTTCCCAAGTCTTGAATAAGCAATTCTTTTTGTACTGTAAATAACGAACATATAAATTATACTATATTAAATATAAATAAAAATTATATACAATTTAAATCTTAACTCTATAAAAAGTCGTTTAAATATTTTAAGTCATATTGTGAATTAATTGTATTAATATTTGATATAATTTGTGTTTAAAATAAAAATTTTAAGAAATTTACTGTGTTTTAATACTGATTTGAATTAAAGGTTTTTAACGAAATTTTGCGTTAAATCCTTAAAACTGTTAAAGTATTTAGACAGAGTAAATAAATAACAAAGGCAAAAATTAAACAACATTTAAGTTAAAAACATAAAATAATATAAATAAAATTTATATTTTTTAAACATTTCATTAATGTCAAACTTAAAAAAAAAATGGATTTTTATTTATTAATATTGGATGAACAAATAAGTTTTCGGCATTTTTAACAAAAAGTAAGGCATTTATTGTAAGAAACCGAGACTATCCCCCTTATGCAAAAAAAGTTAAAGTTCAAATAGTTAATCAACAGGTTAACGTCTGTTAGACGTTAAGTATAAATAATAAAATAATCAGAAAATTCTGTAGACTGGTTTCTGGTATAAAAAAGCTCTATGGTAAATTATGGAGCGACCTTCACGAAATTTAGCAGTTTGATTTCTAGCCATGTAAAACTAAGCCTTCCCAAATTTTAACAAAATTCATTATGGTTTTAGGGGTACTAAACTTCTTTCAGAGAGTAGGCTTTGTGTGGGGCCTATGTTTATTCACGAAATTATGTACAGTATGACCGTTTACATTAAACACATTTTGTCGCCACAACTATTTATGGGAGAGAGAGATGAATTGAAAGGGGAATGTACTCTTCCATTTGTCTTGTTCCATTATTCGATCTCTCATTTGATGAAAAAAGGTTTTTAAGTTCGGTGGCAAATCTGTTTTTAATGTATACTGCACATACATAAAAATTGTTCAATGTTAACGCAATGCAGCTTTAAAGAAGAAACGACAAAAGTTGCAGCGACTAAAATCTCTTAATTTAAACAGGCACTTAGTGCTGGTTCAAACTCTTGAAGTTTTAGCCGTCAAGTCTTGAGTTTTTAGGAGAGAAGGGAAAAGAGAATGTCATTTTTTTTGTTTTAAATGTAAGTTAAACGAGTCACTTTTGCGCTCGCGTTCTACAAACATTCAGTTAGAAACATGTTCGCCATGATGGTCGGCTTACAATGTTATTTTCTGTTTACAACCAAACGCACAACAAAAAAATTGTGGTAAATCAGAGCATGAACATCAACACGTAATCGCCACAATCAAGAACAAGAACAAATTAATACCGTTGCTCTGCCGGCGTTATGCTCATGTCTTTTTTTTTTTGGTTAGGACCAGCACTCAGGCGATGGCCCCTACAAATGCAATGCATTGCGTTGGAACTAGGAAAAAAGGTTATGGGAAGGAGGATAGAGGGAATAGTGTTTGTGAACATTCGACTTGAACTTATTCATGTTGAAAGTGAGAGGGAAGACTTCAGCAGGAAGGTTGTTCCATATACGAACAGTTCGGCCAAAAAACGAATTTTCTCTGTAATGCATTGTACGATTTACCGGCCAATCGACCACAAATGGATGGGCTCTTGAGGAAAGACGTGTATTGCGAACACACAGGTTTCGGGAACCAGATCCCTAATTTTATCAGAACACATCCCATTGTAGTAAAGTTAAAATTGTTCAAATCGATAGCGCATGGAGTCGTGGAGATAAATGACATTGATGCTGATCAGGATTGTTAGATTATTTTCCACCTTCATCGCCAAATAGTATGTATGTATATCGAAAATCGCCAAAATTAATTTTTTTAGATTTTTGGTAAAAAAAAAAAATTCGCCAAAAATTGACAAATAGGAGTTTTGTATAAAAAAAGTAGACAAGAGTAATTTTACCTTTATTTAAATTTTCTATATTTACCCTTTTCTTAGAAGTGTGCTTATATTGTAGTACTTTTAACGTTCTAAAATAAATATCTTCAAACTTTTTTTCAAAAGAAATTCAGTTTTTATAAGAATTTTTTGTTCGATTTTCATCGAAACCAAAAAGAATTAATTAAAAAATAAATGTCTTAAAATTTGTGTTCAAATTAAATATTAATTAGACTTCCCAGAAAATAACCAATATCCAATATTTCAAGTCAGCACAGTTTTCTAAACAATTTCATATAAAATTAGGTTATATTTTTTATTTTTGTTTTTAATATTCTAAATAATATTTATAAAATATTTGTACAACACTGCGACTTATTTACGCTTTGTATACTTCATTGCAAAATACGCTTGATACTATTTTTTTGAGGGCACAGAGATGAAGGGAACCAAGTGAAAAAAGTCAATTCCTAAATATTTTGAAGTTGTATAAGTAAACTGCCATTAATTTCTGGACCCGTTACCTTAGGAACGAAACACATTTATTTTTTTCCGTTACAGGGCTGATTAGAGTCAAAATTTATATACATAATATATATATATAAAATATATATTTTTATTTTTTTAATAACACACAACATGTGTTTTTTAATCTACTACAAACAACGACTTGGTCGTTTACGAGATACGTAATAAGGATGCATAACTTATAATAAGGATAATGTCTGAAAATCTCAGAAAGGCTTATACTTTATTCTAAATTTCTATAACAACACAGTTAAATCGTCACAAAATTCCTCATTGTGAAAAACCACTAACTTTTAATAAGTTTGGAAAACAAACTGTCTGCCCTTTAAAGATCCCTTTAGTGCTGGCTCACACTGTTAAAGTCTAAAGCCTCTAGTACACGGCATGTAAAAAGCCACATGCGCATGTGGTTCTGACGTAATTTTGACGTCATCACACAACACGCAATGCTTATTGTGCCTTTGCATTGACGTCAAAATTACGTCAGAACCACATGCGCATGTGGCTTTTTACATTCCGTGTACTAGAGGCTTTAGCTGTCAAGACTCGAGATTTTAGAAGAGATAGCAAAAGAAATGGCATGCTCTTTTCCCTTCTCTTCTAAAAACTTAAGACTTGACGGCTAAGACTTGAAGAATGTGAATCAGCACTAATAGAAAATATGAGGTGTATTAACGCCTACTACAGAAAAGATAAAACAACCAAAGAAATTTATTCTCAAAGTAGATAGGTAAAACAAGCGTTAAGCATTAAACTATAATACAACATGTATACATATGTATACATAATATTAGTGTGGTTAAATTTTAAGGGCCGATGTTGAATGTGAACCACACCAAAACGTCAAGTATTTTTCTGCATTTCTCAATTTCGGACTAACTCAATTTGAACCATGGAGAGATACGCAATCGAGCAACGCGTTAAAGTTATTCAGGCTTATAAAAAAGGGGCGTTCAAATCAAAATGCATATCGTGAAAATCATCTGCAGTGATGAGGCACATTTTCACCTCAGTGGATTCGTCAATAAGCAGAAATGATAATCCAAGAGTGATTGTCGAAAAACCAATGCACCCACAAAGAGTGACTGTTTGGTGCGGTTTATGGGCTGGCGGCATTTTTTCCAAAATGAGGCCGGCCAGGCAGTTACTGTGAATGGTGTTCGCTATCGTGAGATGATATCGAACTTTTTAAGGCCCGAATTTGGAAGATATGGATGTGGACGATATGTGGTTTCAAGAGGACGGTGCCACTTGCCACACAGCTAACGAAGCAATGGCTCTTTTGCGCGACAAAGTCAATGTCCGTGTTATCTCACATGGTGGCGATGTCAATTGGCCGCCAAGATCATGTGATTTGACACCGTTGGACTTCTTTCTTTGGGGTTATTTGAAAGAAAAGGTGTACGTCGATAATAAGAGATAATTCGGCACATTAACGGCATAAAATCTCAATTATGCCATCGTCATCGAGAATTTGGACCATCGGATGGAGGTGTGTCGCCAAAGTTTGGCCGATATTTTGTTCCATACATAATTAAACCATACCGATATTATCATATTAAAAAGAAATGGCAATATTTTCCTTAATAATTTGTGTTTTATTCAAAATCAACATCGGCCCTTAAAATTTATCAGCTCATATTCTACTACCCTGCAGATAACGAGACTAGTCCATACATGCGTGTAAAGAGTAGTCCATAAAGGAGTAGGAGTACTCCAAAACTAGTCCAATTATATGGTTAAAAGGTGGTCTATTTAACATTAACTTTGAAAAAGTACACAAAACAAGCAAAACGTTTTTTTACCAAAGTCCACTGCATCAGCTTTGAGTTAGCCTAGTTCAATAGTTATCGAGAAGAAGTCAGTCGCACAAAACACAACTGACTCAAATCTGCACCAATTATGAGTTAGTTTACTTGTCAGTTGTAAATAAGGTAGCTAAAAGTCAACTAAATGTTGAGCTAGCTAATAAAAATCCGACAGGGGAATGATAGAAATAAAGATTACGACATTAGGCAGGCATAAAATTATTTTACTGCGCATGTAGTAACTCTGACGTCACACAACCTGTGTTCTTATTGGCTAAAATTTTTTAGCTCTCAAACTGATATATTTATGTGTAAACATAACAGTGGGATAATTTATAATTTTTCTATTTAAATTATTTAAAATAAAAGATTTTTTTTAAGATTATTTTTTCATAGTTTTATTTATTACATAAATATATACATACATAATGTACATTAACTTTATCTTTACTACATAAATTAAAGCAGACGAAAAAGGGAAAATTCTTTTATATCAAGAATTTTAGTTTCTAATTGTATTTAGTTTCCTGTTTGGCTTGTTGAAATTTTAAGCAATCTCGGCATTTAGTAACCTCATTCGAAAATACTTCCTACATCTAAAAAAAAATTTTTTCATGTCTTAACTTACTTCAAATTCCTTTCCTTCTAACAAATGATTTTGCAAATATTTTGCTTTTAAGCAACAATTTTTACCATTTATCACATGCACTTAATTCAGTGTGAACTGCATTATTATAAATTTTATATAACCAAAAAAAAATTCTTGTGATATAATATTAACAAAAATTGTGCGTTTAGTTTTGCGTGTCACTGTACTTACAAAATTCTCTCAGAATACATATGCAAAACCTTTTTGAACACCAATGCATTAAATTGCAAGAAGATAGCATCACATGATCTCAACGTTTCCATTAATGCACTTGATGGCTTACTCAACCCACCTTCACTTAGGTGGTTAACCCATGAATAATTTAGGTTATCTATTATTTTGGTCCAAGACGATTGCTAAATCTTATTCAATATACATAATTTAGTAATAAACTGCAAAAATTTAATTTTAGTTAACTTACCCATTTCAAATTTTAAGTTTCTTTCAAAATCTTCTTGTGTGATATGTGTAGCACAAATTTTTTCTTTATTCAAAATGACTGATTTCACTCGCTTGCAAAATATTAGCCATAGCTTAGTTTGGTCTGAATCTTTTGGAAAATTTTAAAATGATACAGATATAGCCAAAAATGTTGGCATATTATTAAAAACACGCTAAACTTTATTATTTACACAATTTCTCACTTGCTTTTTTTTTTTTTTGCTGTTACTTTATTTGCATTTGCCCACTGCACACTTCATATTTTCACTCTTTTTTTGACTCTATTCAATTTTTAAAATAAAAAATTATTTATTAAAATTATTGGTTTGTTTGACAATTAATATAAAGTTTTTTTTAAAACTCTCTGACTAAATTAATTGTAGGGTAGCCAATTATCACGCAATACAAACATTGTTTCCAAGAAATTATAAATTTATTAATAAAAAAGCCTTGGTAACCTTTATAAGGGAAATACTACGTCATCACATGCGCAAGGCGTAATCTTTATTTCTATATTCTTGAACAGTGGCATGCCACAACTTGCATATGTAAAGGCAACGTATAAGAGAAAAAAAAATAATAAACCAATTTTTTGTTTCTTCAATGATGTAAAGAAAAATGCTGCATTATTTAGTTGCTTATCAGCTTTCAAAGTGAGACCACAACTTTGTAATTAATCTCGTCTTTGCACTCTTTTGTTTTTATTTTAATAATGAATTTGGATTTGGAAAAACTGTATTCACCTAGTTTATATACAACAAGGTTTCAAAATTGTGTTAAGCCTAATGAAGAAGTTATAAAACATTTTATAAGTGTATCGGAACAAGGTAAACTAATTGTGTTTAAAAATAAAATACGGCTGAATCTTTAACTAAAAGCAATTTACATATATTTATGAACGAAGTTCAAATGAGATGAAAATACAAGTAATGGCCAATTTAACCAAGTTCAGTTAAAGCTATGTAACTATTACTTTAGCTTCCAGTTAACAATTATAACCAGGGAAACCAAAAATATGAAATTGCACGGTTTTTCCTTGTGCGACCAATGAGGCAAAAACAATATATTTATCCGTTTTAGAGCTTTTTATGCATTTTGGCATCGAGTTGTTAATTCATATTTTACCCTTTACATCATTTGTTACATAATTTAGTTAAGAGAGCATTTTTTAAGTTTATAGCGTATACTTTACATGTTTTAGGCATATTTTGATATATTTAAAATTTTTTCAAATGCTTTCGCAGCAAATAAATATTTTTTTTTTCAAAATTCTGATTTTTCTTTTTTAAATATCTATCTGTATACCCAACGTTTTGCTTCAATTTCGCCATCTACATTTAATTTTTAATCTAAAATTGTAAGCATGTTGTCATTAAAGATGAATGTTATTTAAAACTTTAAAATTTTATATTTATATAAGCAAAAATTAAGGAAGTACGTTTTTGGCATAGAAATCTAGACCAATATTTTAGTATACCGATCGACTCAGAATCACTGTTAAAAGATATCTAGCGATGTCCATCCATCAGTCTGGCTGGTTGTCTGTCCATGTTAACTTTGTGCGATTTGTAGATAATTTTATCAAATTTGGTAAATACATTTAATTTGTAAGGACGAAGTCTATGTAAATAGTGAGAATCGGTCTATAATTTCACATATTCAAATTAGACTTTTTGTGTCCGTTAACCATTATGTTAGTATTTAGATTAAATTCGCCGGAAAAATATGTATGTTACTGCAAATTAAATTCTTTTCGAATCGGCTCCCACTTGCCCAATGCTCCCATTTAAAAATAGTTATAACTTAAATAAACAATTTAGCGACTGTCCCTGAAATCCCTTTAAGACAAAAAAATCTCATATGGATGTTAATATCTAGATAATATTCGCCACAAATAACTCTTGTATGGATTTTAACTTCATAATATAACTTTGTTTTTGTGAGCACATGACTGCCCATCGTTTTCAAATAGGGTAAAATCTCGAAAATTAGTTTGAAAATACTATGGTGATTATAATTTTAGGTTTGCTTTTTTAAATGCAAATGTTTTAAAATTGTTGAATATTTGGTTTCCAAATGAGCAATGTTTAATTTTTTTGGGTCATATTTTTTTAACAATTTTCAGCGCATATTTTCGAGTTTTTACTGCATATTTAATGCGAATAAAACGCGTTTTTAGGGCATATTTTTGGTTTCCCTGATTATAACTGAACTTGCTGAATTTGGATAAGTTGGCTATATTCGGAGTGGTCATTATATAGGGAATATGGTAAATTATTGACCGATCTTCATTACATTTTCTTCTGCGATTTAAAGCCTTAAAAAAATACGAAAGACAAAATTCTAATACAAAAAAAAAACGGTTTTCTGAGAGAAGGCTTTATATGGGGCCTATGGTTAATTATGGACGGATCTTCACAAAATGTGATAGTGTAATTTATAGTCCTATAAGACTGTGGCGTACCAAATTTAAGTACAGTAGTATTATTTATTACGGCTTAGTCGTACTAAGTTGTGGTCCAAGAGCAGGCTTTATATCGTGGGCCGATCTTCACGAAATTTAACAGTGTAATTTCTAGTCCAATAAAACTGCGACATACCAAACTTTATAACAGTAACTTTACTTGTTATGGTTTTAGGAGTACTAAACTGTTTTTCGGGAGAAGGCTTTATATGGGGCCGATGGTGAATTATGGACCTATCTTTACGAAATTTAACAATATGATTTCTAGTCATATAGAACGACTTTTTGCCAAGTCTAGTATAAATCTGTGCATTACCATTTATGTTAGTTTTTGTGACAATATTATAAATTTTTTAGGGTGGTGGTTCTACATTTGGACTCATAACTCTCATCCTACTGAACCGATTTTGGTGGATTTTAATCCCATACGGCTTAGAATAACTAGAAGCAATTTGTCACTAACATTGTTCTTTTGAGTTTTATTTTGAGACGGACAGACGGACCTGACTTAATCGACTTGGAATTACTCAAGGAGCCAGAATATATTTATATACTTGATATGATTTGAGATGAATAATAAAAAAGTTTCAGTATACCCTCGTTCACCACGAGTGGTGGCGAGCTGTGGCAATTTCTCGCCAAATAATGCGTTTGGCGAACTGCCGAAGTTTGTGCTGGTTCACACTCATCAAGTTTTAGCCGTCAAGTCTTGAGCTTTTAGGAGAGGAGGGAAAAGAGAATGCCATTTCTTTTCTCATTCTCCTAAAAACTCAAAACTTGAAGAGTGTGAACCAGCACTTTAAAAAAGTTAGCGATTATTTTGGTAATTTCTAAAACGCGTTTTACGTTTATTGTTTTATTATTTATATGAAAAATTTTTAAATACAGGTAGAGTTTTATCTTGGAATTTTTAAAAAATTTTAAAATCTACGGAATGAATTCCGTTTCCGAACGGAATTGTACTCTGTGACATGGCTGATTGTTTAAACTTTCTTAGATTTTCTGACATTTTTCCTATCCGAAGTTATCATTTGTTCAAGTATTTAAATATGCACACAAGTATTTTGAGTTAATATGAAAAAATGGCCAATTTTAAAATAATTTTGAAAAGTCAATTCTTAAAACTGAATCGTTTATATGAATCGATTGCATATGAAGTTTAATTTTTAAAGTTTTAACAATAAAAATCTATACTGGGTAGAACGCAAAAGCAATTGAATTAATACTTAACGTAAATTATTTTTTAAAAAATTTCCAATGATATCAGGCTCTATAAAACAGGATCAAGCATATTTTTCAATGTGGTGTGCAGAGCGAATTTCTGACTTATTTTGTATAATTAATATTTTTGCAACATTCAATTTACTGATCTCACAAATCCTAAGTTTTAAGATATTCATTTTAAAACGTTTAAAATGTTAAAATATAAACACACTACAAGAATTAGACTATCAGGCCTGTTCTGAAAATCACATTTTCTTAAAGTGAATGGAAATCACAAGAAAGGGCATATTATTTTGTGATTTCAAAACTATCAGCTACGTAAACAATTTTTTAAAATCACTTTTTATATTGGCGACTATTGTAAGATGAGCGTCATAATAAATTACTTAAATAAAGTATTCAATGTGTTGTTTATAATTTTTTTATGCAATAAGCTGTTTTATTTACAACAAATCATTTAAAATTAACAAGATTCGACGACACTACAAAAACGATATTTGCTTTTGTGACTTCTGTTGTGATTTTAGGCTTGTTTTTCAGTTGAATTAAAGATCGCAAATTCGCTAACTGTGGCATGATAGCAAAGTCTAATATTTATTGAATATCGTAAAAGCTATAAAGAATCACAGGAAAAAATCACTTTTATCGCGAACATGTCTAAAACTCGCGAATATATGCAAACTTTAAAAAAAAAATTTTTTTCGGAAAATAACAAAAAAAAAAATTTTGGCAAAAATAGCGAAAATTCGCCAAAATTTTTAATATTTAAAACAAGGCATAACATTTATTAAAAGTCCCTAAAACTATAAGGAAAATAACATAAAAAGCGTTAAAAAATTAGCTATAATTTTGAAGAACAAACTTTTTGTCAGGTGTTCAAAACAGGGAATTCGACTTGTGTTTGTTTGTGCTTTCGACAATTGAAAATCACACCGAAAACCACAAAAACGGTGTGACAGAACACCACAAAATCACACGTGTGATTTGAGAAGCACATGTGATTTCAAATCACGTGATTTTCAGAATAGGCCTGTATATGTTTGTACCTACATAGCACATTTTAATAAAGGTAAAATTAATCTCGTTTACTTTTTTATATAAAACTTTCATTTGGCGAACTTTATTTTTGCAAAAAATCTAAAAGAATTTAATTTGGCGATTTTTGGATATTTTCGATATACTATTTGGCGATGAAGGCGAAAAAAGTCAAATACTTCCTACTGCGGTTTGTTCCTAATTGCTACACGAAGGTTTAGGAAAAAGGAAAAGTCCACAAAACAAGGTAAAAATTCGTAGTTTTGGGTACTTTTTTTTAAACACGTTGTTTTTTCCAAAATAAATTTACTTTAGAAATCTGTCATCGGCTCGCGCAACTAATAGAGAACTTCGCGCATGAACTTTTTTGGCTTAAAGGGTTTGTTAATAAACAAAATTCCCGCATATGGAGTGAGACCAATCCGAAGCAGGCCCTAAAGATGCCGTTTGGGTACATTTGTTCGATTTTTCATTACTTTTACCCAACGTAGCATGTATAATTTTGTTATATTTGGAAACAAGTAATATTTTTGAAAATTACTTGATTCATGTACAAACCAATATGTTTAATTTTTATAATTCCATTTTCCAATGAATGTGTGGAGAGAATATTTAGACAACTGAAACTAATAAAGACTGACCATTGTAATCGATTGAATACTGAATAGCAGCATTATGAATGACCAGGGGAATCAGAAATATGTTCTAAAAAAGGTGTTTTAAGCAAGCGCATTAATTATGCAGTAAAATTTTGAAAATATCCTCTAAAAAATTTTTAAAAAGTGGCCTAAACACAAAAATGGCTTACTTTAAACCCAAACATTCACAAATTGAATTATAGTTGCATATATGCAGCATTTATGCAACAATAATGTATGTAAAATTATATTATGGGGTTATTAGGCACAAATGCTCTATTCCGAAAGGAAATTTGTATCGGGGCTATGTGAATTTATAGACCGATTTTCGCCATTTTTAATGGCCATTGTCCAAATGATAAGTATGTACCAAATTTCAACAAATTATCTCATACTCTATGCGCACAAGGTTTAGAATGACAGACGACGAGCCAATAAGCTGTTTTCCGTTCAGTTGGTTCAATTTAGATTTAATAACTGGATTCACTATTCTACACAATCGTACGATTCATTCACACGAAAATCTGACGGAATTTTATTCGGCATAAAATAAAATGTCTGAAAATTTGCTGTCAATTCCCCACTAACCCACAAGAAAGATGCAAACTCAATGACGCAGCAACTTCACAAGAAAATGCAAATCTGATCGCATAGAATCTATAATTTTATAAACATTTGCAAGTCGGAAAGACTTGTCAACAAATCTGTCATTCAATTCATTTTTTAGCCACACTAGCATTCTTTATGAGCATACGTGATTTTTTTGACAAATCTTACGGCTGAATTGGATAGTGTATCGCCAAATTTAGTGATTCTGAGTCGATCAGTATCAGTGTGACCAGATCCAAAAAATGCTAAAAATTATTTTAAAAAATGCTAAGTTTTTTTTAAGATTTTTGTTTCGTATGACTCACTTTTCTTTTTATACCCTTCACCGAAGGTAAAAGGGTATATATAACTTTGCCATTTCGTTTGTAATTTCTACAATATTGATCCTTTTTTTGACCCTATAAAGTATATATATTCTAGCTCCTTATGAGAAGATATGTTCAGTTCCGGTTGTCCGTCTCCGTTAAAGGTTGATATTTAAATTCAGCCAGATCGGTCCATAAATGGCTGAGATATGAGCAAAAACCACGACAACCTCTAATTTTTCTCATAATTCCCTGGTTTTTTCTGTATATCTGGTGAACAAAAAAGCTAAAGTTTCCAAATTATGTACAAACATCTCGGTTAACAATACACAGCATTCCATAAAATGTGGCCGGGATTGGAGAAGTGGGCGTGGTACCTCCAGTACAGAAAACATCAAAAATTTAATAAAAACTAAAATTTTTGGGCTGTCATATGACCTATGGATACCTAGGTATTATATAAGAAATATTTAGTAGAATATTTTCTGAAGAATTCGGAAAAATCGGTTCAGATACAAAAAAGTTATGGCCAATATATTATTTTTTTTAAAAAATACCCATTTTAGAAAACCATAGATCTTCACAAGTACAAGTTTTTTAATCCAAGTAAATGGTAAATTTCTTCCTTAATATGTCACTATATAAATAAGTTATTAGCAAAATACTCAAAAAATGGGCTAAAAAGCATCCACATTTTTATAAAAACTAAAATTTTAGAGCTGTTTTATGACCTATGGATACGTCATATATATTAAAAAATCGGAAATCTTTAGTAGAACATATTCCCTCGGAAAAATCGGCTTAGATAAAAAAAAGTTATTTCCAAAATATTTTTATGAAAAATACCTATTTCCGGGAACAATAGATCTTCCCGACTCCAAAATCTGTCAAATCGGTTGAAAAATGGCCAAGTTATGACCAAAATACCGAAATCCCAAAACTTACTATTTTTTTATATAAGTTGTATTTCCGCCGGTAGTACATTTTTTACCGTGCGACATTTTTTTCTTTAACTTTGCCTTTAAATGTACCCACAATCGTTGCCAAAACTATAACATTTTATTTCATAAAACGATGAAGTCGTATGGGATGTCAAATTTTTTTTGTAATACTTGTCATTTTTATAACACATTACATTCACAATATCACACTTCCACATATTACTTGAGTTTTTGACATGTATTAATACAAAGTATAAAAGTGTACACTAGCTTCTATGAGTTTTGCCGCTTTCTTTACTTTAAAATATATTAGCAGCAACTACAAATTTGTGGTTGCCAATATGTTAACAATATGGCAACGGAAATAACAAGCTGGTAGTTGACAGTTGCTATACGTCATATAAATTTGGCAATCGACCCACTAGATTTTATAAAAAATTTACTTTATTAGATTTTACTAAATATTTTTTCAATTTTAAAAAACTTACATAATTTTCTTGCGGTTGATTTTAATTATAAAAATTTATATGAAAATCGCTCAGTTTTTTGAGTACTTTTCATATAAATTTTACTACACAATCACTTGCCTGTCACCTGGGAAGAGCACATAATGCAATTTCAAAGCAGAATTTTTTAAAATTGCATTAACAAAAATTGCAAGTTTGCTTTTTGAGGTGCAATTTATTATTTCTTATAAAACTGTTAAAAAAAATTTTTTTATAAGCCACCAGACTAGCTCGCCAAACATATAAAACTTATTTAGATGTACGTTATGGAGGAGAAAACGATAACCAATTATTGGATATTTACTATAAGAAACAGGAAGAAGGTAATTTTATTTTCGTAATGAACCTACATATGTATGTATTTATAAAGCCCTTGAAGTTAAATTTTATATACTTACAGCCAATTTCACCAAGCTTAGTTAAAACTAACTATTACTTTAACTTTCAGGTAACAATATTTTTTGACAGCTATAATTAACAGTTTATTATAACTGTTAACTGGCAGTTATAGTAATAGTTAATTATGACTGAACTCAGTAAAATTGGCCGTTGATCTGGCAGACTTCATTAGCCATTGTCCAGACTTGCAATTTTTGTTGCAGCAATTCTTGAGTTTATTGGTGAGAGGGGTAAAAAGATTGGTGAGGGGTACTCAGTTTCATGTACTCTGCAATTATGTTTTGTTTTGGTATTCTCACAGTTTTAAAATTTAAGTTGGTTGCAGCTGCATTTGTATTTATATTCAAAATATAAAAAGGGAAAGAGGAAAGACAAGATAAAAATAATTGCAAAACTATAATTTCATAATATGGACACTAATGTGCTGTTTTCAGGTGACAAGCAATTGATTATGTAGTAAAATTTATATGAAAATCGCTCAGTTTTTTGAGTACTTTTCATATAAATTTTACTACACAATCACTTGCCTGTCACCTGGGAAGAGCACATAATGCAATTTCAAAGCAATATTTTTTAAAATTGCATTAACAAAAATTGCAAGTCTGGACGATGACTTAGCGGAGAGTTTCAATGCAACACTAGAAGAAATAACTTTTCTATCGAAAATGCAGTGAGTTCATTATTGCATGATAACCGTATTCACTGCACAGCGGCTGAAAATGCTTTGCAAAACTGCGTTTATGAAGTCAGTCTTTGTTTAAAAAACGTATTAAAAAATTGTAATATCTCTATTTAACCAGGCACTCCCATTTTTGTCTATATACATGGAGGATTTTGGCAGTTATTGGATAAATCTACCTCTGGTCCGCTAGTGTACCCTCTTATCGATCATAATTATCGCATTATTGTAGTAGACTATAATTTATGCCCTCATGTTACTTTGAAACAAATTACCGAACAAATATGCAATTTTTACACATGGTTAAAAGTATATGCTGACAAAACTAAAGCTCCAAAAATTTCCATATGTGGACATTCTGCTGGTGCCCATTTAGCAATGCAAATGTTTAAAGATGAATTTCTGTTGCCGTTAAAGCGTTTGCAACTTATTGATCAGTTATATTTGATAAGTGGCTTATATGATTTACGTGAATTGTGGCCTTTAAGCAGTTGTAATCCAGATAATATTTTAGATTTAAGTGCTATCGAAGCAGTAAAATTGTCACCTTTTTGCTGGTCATATAATAAGGATTTGCTTAATCATTATCAGAAGCAGGGAGTGAAGTTTCATGTTTTAACAGCGGAAAATGACAGTGAATGTTTTAAAAAGCAATCGCAGGATTTAAATAAAAAACTTAAGGAATTCGGTCTTAATTCTGTTTATAAAGAATTTTTACAATATGATCATTTCAATGTTATAGAAGAATGCGTTTACCAAAATTCGAATATAAGTCGTTATATATATGAGAATTCAATGTTATTGAAGTAAAAATTAATCTTTTATGTTAGTAAAATCTATTTTTTTTATATATTACAATAAACAAAATTAACAAATAGAATTTGGGAATTTAGTTCTCATGGTGAGTAGCATTTATTATAAATTTTCTCATTAATTCGAATGTGTATTCTAAAGGTGCTGTCAAATTTTCCATCTGTAAAAGTTGTACACATCGTGTGATACATATGAAACTCTGCATGTGTAAAATACATGTGGAAATACATATGTAATTTTTTCGATTAGAACACGCTCTATTTTCCTGTGGAAAACATAAACAAAACAGCTGGTTTGTTTTGAAACGAAATTGTTTGAAAAAATTTATTGTAAAGAAAATGGATAATGAACATGGAAAAGTAAGTATTTTTCGATTTTTAATATATTTAATTATGTTTATTATATTTATTGCAATTTATACACGTTAAAAAGTCAGCTTTTGTTTACATTTATAGGTTATGTCATAAGGAAAAACATAAGTAGGTGTGATAGCAAAAATTATGAATCGTATGTAAAATGGAAATTTTGACATACATATGGAATTACATATGGGTAAGAAAAGTGACATTACATATGTAAAATGCATCCCGTCTGATAGCAAAACCGAAACAAATCAAAACAGAAACAAAGATAATAAACAAAATTTTGACATCCGACAATTATAAAGCTAAAGAAAAAAAGTTATCAGCAGTGCTTTTAGGATCACCTGTAATGAATTCGCCTTGGTTTTAGGAAAATAAAAAAAAAAAAAAAAGCTTTCATACTTTAATTTTTTTATTCCTTCAATAAAAATAAAATAAAACTTTCAGTAGGACAAAAAACCGGCTTTTTATTATGTATTCTTGTCTCACAAAAAGGAATACAATTTTTTTTGGCGAAAGAGTAGAGAAAATACTGTGAAATTGTTACAGTGCCATAAAATAAAAATTTGTAATTGTTTAGTTAGCTCTCTTAAGAGGAACTAGCGCGATATAAAAAAAAATTAAACAAGAGAATATTCATGATTTTACATTTTACAATTCATGCATTTGTAATGCAACTGATTGTACAATTGAGTTGAATAAACCAGTTGAAAGAAAATAATAATAACCTTTATACGGTAATTTCGAGCCATAGAAGGTAGCAGGTAATATCATTTTAAATACGGTAATTTAAAGAAATTTTGGTATGCAAACATATATATATTTACATATTTAGGTTTTGTGATCTTAATTTTTAAGAGGTTTAAAAATAGGTAAATGTTATACCAAAAAAATTAAGAATGTTGTGTTGCAAATGTTTTGGTTACAGCTATAAGTGCACAATATAAAAAATAAAATAACTTAAAAAAAACAATTTTTTAAACATCCCTATAAAATAGCCGTAATGTGATGAATTTAACTATAGTTTTCGGATTATTTCAAGTACGGATCAGGGATTAAAGTTATGTAGGTATTTGGCACTTGAATAATCCATACTTAAAGCAAGCATTCTGCACCTACATGATTTAAGAAAATTCATATTTACCGTACTAACAGTGTGGCCATTTTGGCATTTTTGCAGCTAAATTTAGCATTAAAAATTTTTAATAAGCTGCAAAATTTTCATTTAGCACTTGGCATTTTATTTAGCATTGTTGGAAAATGTTTTTTAGCTTTTTTTAGCCTTATTTATTTTAAACATTTGGACGAATAGTTTTATTGATTTTACTAAAAAAAATTTATAAATTATAATTAATTTTGACTAAAAATAGTTATACCCAAAATGAAATTTCGTATGAAAATGGATAGTTCTTATGTAAAGAAACATCTTACCTGTCTTGTTAAAAAAAAGAATATTCTAGGAATAATTATTCGAAATGCCCTTATCATGTTATTAATAAATATTATAACGATATAAAAGTACAAGGAAATGTTACTTTGTATTTAGACAAAAATTTAAAAGTTTAACAAAATTGTTTGCCCTAAACAGCTGAAGAAATAATTATTTTAAAGCTTCAACTTTTCTTAAACTATAAAAAATAAAATGATCTAATAATTTTGTACCTATATCATAGAAATAAATCGTTTAAAATTTTTATATATCAGAGGTTTGAAGGCCCAATAAATTTAACATTTAATCTTAACCCCCTGTCCTACATATTTATATGTATCACATGCTTTACCAAAATCTAGCCAACATTTTTCACTAAAATGTACATACATATTTAGTTTCGAATAAAAAATCACACTGGTAATACATTTTTAAACAAAAATCTTTTAAAAAAATTTAGCATTATTTTTAGCATTTTTTGGCCAGATTTAGCTGTAACATTTTTTTGACCTGGCCACACTGCGTAATAATGCACTGCTTTGGCTTGATTAGGTTCGAATGGATTTGGATTTTTCTTTTGAAGGTAACAATAAAAAATGATTATCAGGCCTGTTCTGAAAATAACTTTTACTCAAATCACGTGATTTCAAATCAGATGTGCTTTCTAAAATCACACATGTGATATTTTTGTGTTCCGGTTATGAGTGTTTTAACTTTTTATTTTTGTTTTAACTATTTTTATTTAGGTCAAAAACAGTTTTTTGATTTCTGAAAAATGAAGTTTTTCTTATTTGAGTCAGTTTTTAACTAGATGTGCGATTATAGGTTAGGTTAGGGATTTAGTCAACGTTGACTTATTTTTTTGTTTTACCTTTTTTTTATAAAAAAATCATATTGACATTCTTTCCCTCGTCTAATTTTGGACGTCATTTTTTGTTTGGTAGCAAGCGGTGTAGAGAAGAAATAGGGGTAGAAAAATAGACATGATTTCTGTTTTCATGGTTTTTTTTGACACTTCGCTTTACACTTTTTTCTGTTCTTTCTGTTACGTTTTATTTTTATATTCTCATCAACTGGATTGAATGAAAATGAATAAAAATTAGACGTCAAAAAAAAAAATAAAAAAAAATCGTATGAATTTGAGTAGTTTTTGGTAGCAACTTCAAAAGGGAATTTAGAAAATTGGACGTCATAAAATTCATCATGTAAATTGGGTGTTTTCATATGGTCACATTATTTCTCTCTCTTTGTACAAACAGCAATCAACTTTCTCAATTATAAAAGCTGCTTGTTATTCGTCGTTATTGTGCTTCATACGACGAAATTACTCAGCGAATTTTTACTGAAAAATTCATCATGTTGGGCGAAATTCGTCGTTCGTTCCAATTGTGTTCCTAGCATAATTCTTTTTTTTTTGTGTTGTGTGAAAATGGCAAAACACTATGTTTATATGCCAGGACTGGAGGCATAATTCATACGCCGACGAGCAACGATCAAATCAGTACTAGGTGACCATGCTTTGCTTTAGTTGTCAAGTATTTTAGTAAATTAAGTAACTTTTAACTTAAATAATTGTTTCATTTTTGATTTACATAAATTAAAATCAATATACGAAACAGTTAGCTATTAAAATAGGTTTTAGTTGTAATTTTGTTAATGTTTTATTTTTTAAGTATAATTTAATTTTTACATATGGTCACACACTTTACTAATTTAATGACAAATTTAAACGCTGTGTACAATTCGTGTCCATTTTACTTTACATCTCTGTTTTATATATATAATCTCTTTGACATTTTTCTATCACACTGAACATGCCCTATTATTTATTGTTAAAATTTTAACACGTCATATATTACAGAGTATAATAAAAATTAACGATATTTTTATCATAAAAGGTAAAAAAAAATCATTTTGTAGATTTTAAAAAGTTTTAGAACATATGAATTTTCCAGCACAAACATGAGCAAAACTCAACAAGAAGAAGACACCAACTCAACTTTGTTCTATGCCCGCAATGAGTACTATATTGGAAATTTTATGGGCTCGGTTAACTTTGCGTTGCCGGAACAGGGCACAGCCGGAACAGAATTATTATCATATATGTATCTTTCCTACTTAGCAATAGACTCAGGGCGCTTAATAGCCAGTGATATAAAAGAGAACAATAACACTCCCTTATTGGCTTTACGTTACATCAATGAAGCCTTTGAACAGCCCGATATGATTGAACAAATCTTGGAAAAACTTACTGATAAAGTAGCTGGGGAAGAAGATGAAACCAACATTTGGCACATCGCTACCGCCATAGTATACTGCTTTGATCAACAATTTGAAAATGCTTTGAAAATTTTACATGGTTCCACAAATTTGGAGTCTATGGCTTTGTCAGTACAATGTTTGTTGCGTCTAAATCGTGTGGATTTGGCTAAGCAATTGTTAGGCAAAATGCAAGAAATTTCAGATGACCACACATTAACACAACTGGCTCAAGCTTGGGTTTCTTTATCTTTGGGCACCGAGCAAATGCAAGATGCTTTTCATATTTATCAAGAATTTTGTGAAAAGTATAAGCCTACCCCCTTACTGTTGAATGGACAGGCTGTGGTTCACTTGGGTTTAGAAAGATACGAAGAAGCAGAGGCTGTTTTGAGAGAATCTTTAATCAAAAAGCATAATGATTATGATACTTTAATTAATATGATGGTATTGTCTCACTTAACCGGAAAATCGCAAGAGACTATACAACGCTACTGGGAACAACTAAGACAATTCCATCCTAAAAGTGAATTTGTTAAAAATTTTGATAAGAAGTCCACGGAGTTCGATAAGTTGTGCTTGCAGTATTCTTTAGAAGAACGGGCCTAGATTTAGTCTTATATTTATGATTTATTAACAAACCAATTATCGTAAATAACCCCACATATACATACTTTTATTAGTTATATTAATAAAAAAAAAAATATAAACTTTATTGAAATTTTCGTTTTGCTAAAAAATATGCTGGTATAAAAGTAAATGCTAATAGCTGTAATTAGAAAAAAATTAAAAAGATTTTGTTTAAAGTTAAGAAAAAGCAAAACTTACTTTTGTTTAAACCCATATTTTTTTCGTTCATAAAACAGATCTGTTTTGGAACTACCCAAGTTAACGATTTTGGGACAGCCATCTCTCTGTAATTAAAAAAAATGTTTAAGATAAAAAACTAATACCTACATACATATGTATATCTTTTTAAAAACCTACATCTTTTTCTTGTGTAGTACATTCTTTGCAGTAATAAGCATCTGATACACCTGGTCCTCCACAGATCACACAACGCCCCTGATAAGAGCCATAATTACACTCATCGCATATACGCACTAAGGTACAGGGTCTTACATATGAATCGCATATAACACATTTGCCATCACATTTCTCACACAAACGGCCAATGGCTTCATTAAATAATTATAAGTTTTATTAAAATTTTGAACAAAAAATTTAACTTACCAACTCCTGGCTGTTTGCGACAAAAAATCAAATCTGGATGATGCTTAGCCATTTTTTATATAAATACCTATATTTTTTTTTATAAAAAAAATTGCAAAATTAGACAGTAGTTGCAGAAGAAATATGCTATTTTGTTTACGTTTATGCTGCTTCGTATTTAATACATTTTTACCTTGAATTAATAAAATTAAAAAAGTTGTATTTTTGAGAATATTTAATTAATAAATATAAAAAAATTTTCCAATGTTTATTTAAAATGTGAATATGTAAGGAATTTTTAGTTGTTATTTCCTTTTTTTTATAGAAAAGTCTGAGTTCACACTTTGAAAGTTTTATTTCAGAACAACTGAGTTTATTATCGTGAGGGGAAGAGAACATGCTATTCGTATAATAAATATATCGAGCTGCCAACTTAGTAGAGTTGTCTTAACTATAACAGAGAAGTTATAATTATTTACACGTGTTTTTGACATTTCTTTACGATTGTTTACAAACGTTAATTTTTTTTTTTAATAAATTATACATTTTTTATATAAAATTGTTATATACATATAATTATTAAATTTTACTATGAAAACTATAGACGAACAGCCGAAAATAAAATTGGGTGACTACATTGTCATACAACGACAAAAATATACAAAATTGCAAAAATTTGGTAGTTTGGATGCCACAGCCATGTTGGGCAAGGACCAGCTAGAGTTGAGAGCTTTACTAGATCAACCCTATTGTACTACGTTTAAAATGTGTCCCAAAGAAAATTTAGGTAAATCTCATAGGGGACGTCAAAAATTAAACTCTTTAGAATTGTGCAATGAATTGGAAATGCGTAATATACGTGAAGTATTGGGTATTTCCTCTAGTGGCGAAGACAACCGAAATATACTGGACGATGGAGACTCCCAAGCTCTAAAGCCCCAGGATATTGATAAATTAAGAGATGAATGTAATGAAAGCACAAAAATTATTGAGAAAATAGTGGAAAATTCGAAGACGTTTCATAATAAAACCGAATATTCGCAGGAAAAGTATTTAAAGAAAAAAGAAAAAAAATATTTCGAATATATACAAATACTTCAACCCACCATACGTTTAATAACAGAAATATACTATCGTCAAGATGCCGATAAAGTTATGGGTTTGCGGGTCGATACCTTATCTCAATTAATATCATATTCGGGAATATCTGCCTTTGGTAACTATTTGTTATATGAAAGTGGTTCAAATGGATTATTGCCAGCAGCTTTTCTGAACTCAATGGGTGCCAATACAGAGGCGAAAATGGTTCATATGCATCCGGGCAATGTTCCACAAAAACAAGCCATTTTGGCTCTAAATTTACCCGAGGAACAATTGCAAAGATGCATTTCAGTTAATATTTATTCGGTTTTGAGAGAATTTTATCAAGGCGGGGAACCACAAAATGAAGCTTCAAATGTTAGTGAGCCAAGTTCGAAAAAACAAAAACTAAATAATGAGGATAGCAAAGGTAGTTTTGTAATTTTCTTTTTTAATATTTTTATTTTAAGTTTTTGTTGGACTTTTACAGATTCTTCTGAAATTTCAGCTGATTCTGCTAAAACTGAGGAAGCAGCTAATCCAGTTACATTACAAAAATGGCAATTAGAAAATAAACGAGCTGCAAATTTAATGCAGGAAAAATTTGATTCTTTAGTTATAGCAGCCAAAGAACATCCTGCCAATTTGGTTAAAGAACTTTTGCCTTTTGTGAAACCCTCAAGACCTGTGGTTATTTTTAGTTTATGCAAGCAGGTCTTAATGGAGTTGTATGTAGATTTAAAAACTAATTCTAAGGTAACTAATTTACATTTAACTTCAAATTGGTTAAGAATGTATCAAATTTTACCCAATCGTACACATCCTGAGGTAAATATGCAAGCAAATAGTGGCTATTTACTAACAGGCTACTCTTTAGGTTAACGAGTACAATGAAAATTTAACCGTTTTTTTCATTTAAAATATTTACGATTTAAAATAGTTTGCAAAATCAAAATATCCATACAGCAAATTTTCTTTCCAAATCACTGACTTTATTAAAATTGAAGAGAAACGAATGCGAGAATATTTCTTTTAATTTTCTCTAATATAAAAATTTGCGCATGAAAACTTGCAAATTGGGGACATGACTTAGAAAAATTTCAATTTAATACATTAGCTTGAGTTCAAACAATAAAATAAAAACTCCCCAAACAAATTTAAGAAAATCGCTCTACTTCTTTTAATTTATACCAATGACCACATTCACATCGCTTAGGGCAATCCTTTTCCAACCACATATAATTCACAAAACGATTATCCTTACCTGTAACATAAAAACACAAATGTTGCAACATTAAACTACTTAAGATTCCCTTTACCTACATATACAACCCACTATGCGACCACTAAAAGCCGATGGTATTAAGGTGGGCTTTTCTTTAGTTCCACGTCCTCTTTTTAAAACGTTCATATGATAAGGATCACAATTGCCCTCCATAAAAGCCTGAATTTCTTTTTTCTGCAAGCCTGTACACAATTCTAAAGGATCGGGCATTTCTTCATAACAAAAAAAAAAAGATAAAATGGGATTTAAATAAATTAAGAAAGTTAAATTTTTGTTTACCTTTTTGCTTTAGCGTTTGAGTCGTAGAAGAAAATCTTTGTTGCAAGAAAATTTTATTCCAAAAATTACGTAAAAATAAGGACATTGCTTTATTTTTGATTAAAATTTTTGTTCGAACATATATTTAAAACTGCTTAAAAAGTCCTAGTTTATTTGATTTTTAATATAAACAAGTTAATATATGTATGTAAGTACAATATTTTACGTATTTATTTTCAATATCTTTTTTAACGGAATGGTTAAATGATTGTGGCACATATTTAGTTATAAGGACTCTCTTAACGATTAAAGAGAATTTTATAGAAAAATTGTAATACTATTAAATGGTCACTTATATTAAAGCCTTAAATATATGTATATGGCCTGTTCAGAAATGCATCAGATGTGCAGTGCAAGTGTCACCTGTTCGAAAACACAGCAAATGTAGATAAATTGCTGCAAGACTCTCATCTGGAGTGAGTCGTATAGTAGGGCTCGGTAGAGATGGTAGGGGGAGCAAACCTGCTTGATGGCCTGGCTACGCGGGGCAAGAACGGATAAGGACAGTGATATCGGTCACTTGATTATAATGACTACTGTAGAAGTTGTCATGATGAGGAGGAGGAGACGGTGTTTCGCTTTCTCTGTCAATGCCCCGGTCTCGGGAATATTAGGTTTAGGCATTTTGAGAGACCGGAATTGCCATATCTGGACGATATGTCCAATGTGAGACTGAAAACGATCTATATGCAGGGACTACTGGAGAATAGTCTGGTGAATACTGTCTGACTCTTGTCACTGGCTAAGGGTATCACAAAGGGACCGCTATAAGTATCCAAGTGAGCCGTCATTGTGTCGTCTGCCCATTGAACGTAACCTAACCTAAGGCTAAACTTTTTTTTAATCTGCGCAGTCGTTTTAGAAATATAAATTTTTATAAATAAAAGAGCTTATTTTGAGCTCGAGGTCTTTTAGATTATAGCCCAGAAGATGTTTTTCAATGAAAAACGAAATAAAGACCTCGAGCTCAAAATAAGTTCTTTTATTTATATATTATAAAGGTTGAATAAAATAAAATATAAAATTTATAATTTTTTATGGAAAAAAAATATTTTTTTTTTAGCAAAATGTCGTAATTTTTGTTTATTATTATTTTTTAAATAGTAAATAACAATTAAATGACCGTTAGTATTTTACTGAATGCTGCGTTTTATATCATTAAACATTTATCATTAAACAACAATGAAGAGGTTGAGTAACTTTTATTTAAACTGTAATTTTTATAATCAAAGTACATGTCAAAACCTTCATGACCATATTTTGTAAAAAACCAAATATCGGCATTTTCAACGAAAAGTCGAATTTTTGTAACGTAACGCCAGCAAGTAATTAAAATTGTTTCTCAAAATATATGCATAAACTCCTTTTTTTATTTTGGTGTAAAGCGCAAATAGCTCTACATTTAGTAACAAATGGGATAACATTTGAACAATATGTAACCACACAATCTCTTCAGAGGGGTTTGCCCTTTAGCACTCACCGCCATTGACGACGGATGACGTCATTAGTCAAACATTAATCTTTAAACCAAATGGTATTTTACCTTGGTAGATCGAAATTTGATTCTTCGTCACTTCTGTTTCTCGTATTTTTTGTCAAGAATTCTTCTTGAAATCCAAAGTACATTTTTTTGTTTTTCATGTTTTTGTCTTTCTTTTTCTCCTTGTTGAACTTTTTCAGCACAACTTGAAGGACACATGTAAACATATAGCTCGTGCCTGAGCTGTTAACAATAAATAGTATTGTGGTTATTTTATTGAACTGTTAATGGTTTTTAATCCAAATTTCGATATTTTATTCAGGCTTAAGTTCATTGAATTTAATTTTCAGTAAATTATTTTTATGAAGAAAGGAATTTTACAACATGAAATTAATTAAAATTTATTGATTTTTATTTAATAATTACATATTAAATAAAAATTTTCAAATAAAAAATTGGGCGAATTTTATTTTTGGTTAATTTTTTCTCCATTTTTGGTTATAATTTCCATTTTAATTTTATGGGCCATTTATCATTTAAATTGGCTAATTTTACATTTGGTTGATTTTTCATATTGCTTTGGATGTTTTTGCTTAGGGTCCTTTTGCTGGCAGCTACTTGTTGTTACACTCTAATTCAAACGCCAATAATTCCTTTATGTTATTATTTCATCCCAAAGAAAATGTAAGAAATAACTTTTGTTTTGTAATGTTTTCATGTTTCTTTTATTATTTTTGACCTTAAACGTAACAAGCGTGTTCACTATTTTACTTTTTCCCATATTATTAAGGTGTAGTATATTGTTTATCATAAAAATTATGGCATTTGCGAACTATTTATAATTGATAGATTTCACCAAGAAAAAAGTAACCTGATGGCATGTAGTAAGAAGTAATGCAACAAACGCATATCTTTTTTTTGAGGCTTAAGAATAAGAAAGTCGATTTCAATAGTTGTTGTGTTTTTATGAGAATTAAAATTTACTTCTTTTTTTGGTTTATGTATTGTTTTTTCCTTTTGGTTTATGTTTATTTGTTTAAGGTTACTTTTAACTTAAATTTCTTTAATTTATGTTAAGTTTTGAAAACAGAACGACATTTTTTTTTAAAGTTTACAAATGGTGTCTATAAGTATATTAAATTTAAACGGGAGCCTTTTCAACCAATTTGAACCAATGGCCGCACTCACAACGTTTGGAAGTACCCTTCTGTAGCCACATCCATTGTACGTAGGTTTGGTCTTCTTCGCCTGGTATTAAAGAAAATTTGTATAACGGATTTTATTGAGCACAATTTTACAGAAAATACTTACAGATACAACCAACAATACGGGCATCGAAAGCAGAGGGTATCAGGTTGGGGTTTTCCTTGGTACCAGCACCACGTTTAAATACTTTCATATCGAAGGGGTTATCATTACCGGCAGCTTTGGCTAATAATTCACGCTTCTCAAGACCAGTAGCGTGTTCCATGGGGTCGTTCATCACTTAAATTGGAAAAAAATTAATAAAAAACTTTAAGTTAAGTCCTTTTAGTTTTAGTTAAGAATGACTTCCAACCACTCGTTCACTAATCTGAAAAATAATTTGATAATCATTTGGAAATTATAGCAGTTATGTTTCTATTTGTATTATATTTCAATTATAGGGATCATCTAATCCAAGGAGCTTAACAATTATGATATTTATTTTAAAAATATAAGCTTAACCCAGTGCGCTTCGCTACCCTCATTAAAATGAAACATGTACGACATTTTTTCAATACAGATCTCGTGCATTGTTTATGAAGTTATTTGTACCAAGCTTGAATACTCTTACTTTTACGATTCACTATAGGGTATTGGTATTGAAGTTGTCCTGCCTATGTGTGCAATAAGGCAGTGAGCCTTTTACAGATATTGTTCATTTATAACCAAACTATTTGTTCCAAATTTGTAAATTGTAGCTGTGGTCGTTCTCTAGATATTCAGAAATCTAGTTTGATCCACGCCGTCTATATATAAGTAACTATTCTAGTTGTAACAAATTTGAAACCCATCTATGTGTAAAAAAATCGGACAATTTTTCTCTTACCGTTCTTTAGATATAAATAAATCTATTATGTTACCACACGCCCAATTATTGTCGGATGTTGTGTATTGCTTTCCAAGATGCTTGTAATTTGTAAATCTTTAATGTCTTTGTATGGGAGGTGACACGCCCTCTTCTCCAATCCCGTCCAGTTGTGGTTGTGTATTGATAAACCATCTATGAGTACCAAATATGGAAAACTTTTATCTTAACGTTCTCTAGAAATTAATAATCTATTTTATGCCACGCCCACTAAATGCATCACTGCGCTGCATCAGAAAAGCCAACTTTTTTTTTATTGCATATAAAAAAGTAATTATAATTTTTTTTATTGTGTAACTGTTATTTTTGTGGAGTATTTGAGAATTTTTTGGTCCACACCTACTTCATTGAAATAAATATAAGCATTTGAAATCACTGATGCAGCGCAGTGATGCATTTACGAACGTACCCGGTATATCTGTAAACGATTTTTAAATAAATATATAAGAACACTCGTAGAGATCTAATTGCAACACAATATAACTTACTTTCTACATTTTGGTAAATAGAAATAATACAAAACTCTTACAAAGTCAAGACTAAATTTTGTTACATTTGGTGATGTGTTTCACATTACGCAGGATTTCTTTTTATCCAACAAAGGTATTAGGAAATATTACAAAATAAGGTAAACAACTTAATATTTTGAAGAGAAAAACATCGTTAACATGTTTTAACTGCGAAAACCTAGGCCCACTTTTTTCCGATTATGTATCTACAAGAAACCAATAACAAAACGTTCATTAAAAAGTTTTTTTTTTAAAAATTACATTAACCCCAAACTATAAAAAGTCGTTAAAACATTATAGAAGGCGTGGGTCAACAGACGTCGGTAGGCTATAAAAAAAAGCAAACAAAAAAAATGATACAAACGTTACATAAACAATGAAACTGAAAAGTGCACAACAGCACAAATCTTGCATTCAACTTTTGGCAATTATGCAAAAAATTACAAGAATTTGTTATAAAATTAGAAAAATCAAACCCTTTAAAAAGTAAGTTCGTTAGAAGACAAAAAAAAAACCCTTGAAACATTTGATTTTAATTTTTTTTCTTCTATACATTTCGTCTGTCTTTTGTTCTATAGTGTTACATAAAACCAATTAGTGTTCGGTCACAACAAGAAAAATGGTTGAACTTTTTATTTATTATAATAGAATACATAATTTTTTTGGGAAAACATAAAAACTTTTTATTATGTAATCTTTTTTCCAATACTTTGGCAAAAACTGTCAATGTGAGGAGCCTCGTTTTTCACAATTTTTTCTAGTTGTAGATGAAAAATTTAACCTTTAAGGAACATTTTGGAACTTACTTTTGCAAAAACGAACTGGAGTGTATGTGGCATTTTGACGTGCGGCAGCTCGCAAAGCCATGCGTCCACAAATTGAAGCCATTTTTTTAGTTAATATAGTGGGTTTTCCAAAATTATTTTTTAATAAAACTAAAATTTCGTAATTTCCACACACGGCAGCGATGAAAAAATCACTCGGTCGTTTGACTGGCAGAGAAGTAACGGGACAGGGTTGTATCAAATGTGCATTTGACAGACATATGCAAGAGCAAAGTAGTATTTTACGGTCGATTAAAAAAAAGCAACTGCGTAAATAGAAACAGAGGTGCTATTGCTATCAAATGATATAGAAGGAAACCGGTTGAAGTCTTGGCTAAATAAAAAAAAATTAAATTAGTTTTTAAGTGAAAGCTGGCAGCCTTTTGTATTTTAATTGTTTTACAGCATTACCAGCCTTTCTTTTAAAAACGGTAACTTAGCAACTTAAAATACTTGCCAAACAATATTAATCTTTTTTTAACAAGTAAACATAAATACTAACTAAATGTTTTATAATTTTGGTAAATTGTTGTAAAATTAATATAATAATCATTCTTAAACTATACAAAACATGTCCTCAAAACCAACTATTTGCTTTGATTTGTCAAAAAATGAACGTTTTCAAATTTCCGATAATTACAAAATGGTGCATCGCAAATTAAAGGCCCACTGGAATATAGAACAGTGAGTTTATTGCAAAAACGTTAATTAAGTTTTTAATCTTTTTTTTATTTAGGAATGATCAAGAGCTGAACTTGGACAAATTAGCAAAAGTTAAAATATTTGTTTTGGCGGGACCTCAAGATCACTTTACCGAAGATGAATTTCAAGTCTTAAAAAACTATATAGAAAATGGTGGTTCTGTATTTGTTGTACTTGGAGAGGGAGGCGAAAATGAGTTTAACACAAACGTCAATTTCTTTTTGGAACAATATGGCATTTACATTAATAATGGTAAGAGAAAAAGCCATCTCATATTGTTGCGACTGAACGCTTATTTAAGAAATAGACAATTTATTTTTTTTAGATCAATCTCTCATAAAAATATCAATTTTTGATAATTTTTTAGGGAGCTAGAGCCGATTTTAGTTTTTTTATATCAATTTTCCAACAAAAAAAAAAAAAAAAAAAAAATGATTTTTAAGGGGTCTGTACTCGATCAAAATGCTTCTCGTGAAGGCGAACTCACTCGTGTACGCGTGGTGGACATAAAATTCACCGTCATCTAAATTTTTTGATTTTCCATCCAGCATTATCCCTGCAAATAATATTGGACTACTTGATATATTTTAGATAAAATGGCCTACGTACAACATGGTCCAATGTAATGCAATCAGGGCATGTTTTCGATTTTAAGCGATTTCAAAACTAATCATACCATGATAAGTAGTTTAAAAACTAATCCATTGGGAGTATGTATAAACATGGGGTAGTTTTAAGGCTACTCCGTTGTAAGGGTTTATGGTCCAGTCCTAGGACATCGTAATGTTTAATAGACCATGTGTTTTCAATACATTTGGGGGCTGAAGTGCACTTTACGGGGCGTACGAAAAAAAAATATGCCACCCGATCCAGAATTAAAAAAAAAAAAATACCAAAATTAATATTTAAGGGGGCTGAGGCCCGTGGGGACCCCTGGGTCCAAAAAAACGCCCCGCCCACTGAATGGTATGTGTGGGCGGGGCTCAAATTAAAGGTAATTGTGCAACAAAAACGAAAATAATAAAATTTTGGGTGGGCGGCATTTCTAGGGCCCTCTGGGGCAAAAAAAGTGTCCCCCCATAACACTTATGTATATCTGTGTGGGTACTCAAATTAAAGGTAATTTGCTCACGATTGCAAATATGTATTTTGTTTTTGTATTCGTTTAATATTTTCCTCTCTAGGTTAATTTATGTATCTTTTATAGGTATGCAGAGAAGTTTTAGTTAGCGAAGCCGGTCTTTGTTATACCAAAGAGGAGAAAATCCTTTTGCCCGGCCGAAGGCCGGCTATGCAGAGAAGCTTTAGTAAGCGAAGCCGGTCTTTGTTATACCATAAAGGAGAAAATCCTTGCGCCCGGCCGAAGGCCGGCTATACAGAGAAGCTTTAGTTAGCGAAGCCGGTCTTTGTTATACCATAGAGGAGAAAATCCTTGCGCCCGGCCGAAGGCCGGCTATACATAAAAGCTTTAGTTAGCGAAGCCGGTCTTTGTTATACCATAGAGGAGAAAATCCTTGCGCCCGGCCGAAGGCCGGCTATACAAAAAAGCTTTAGTTACAAAAAAATAAAACTCATTTAAAAATTTTAGCGCATAGGTATAACATTAAAAAAGTAAAATAAAAACAAAATATTTACAATCGTAAGCAAAATACCTTTCATTCGAGTACCCACACATAGTTATAAGGGTGGGAGGGGCAATTTGTTTACCCCCAGAGGGTCCCAGAAGTCCCGCTCGACCTAAATTTTATTAATTTTCTATTTTTTACACAATTACCTTTAATTTGAGTACCCACACATACCACTAAGTGGGCGGGCCGTTTTTTTGATCCATGGGGTCCCAGGGGCCTTAGCCCCATTAAATTTTAATTTGGCTTTTTTCTTTTTTTATTCCAGAGGGGGTCCAACTTTTTTTTTTCCGTACGCCCCGTAAAGTGCACTTTTGCCCATTTGAGCTACCTTTGGACTAGTCCCTGTCCTCGCTTAATGAGAATTTTTGACCGTGTACAGACCCCATTAGAGATTATCATTATCAACCCGGGTGCATTTAGGGCATAAAAAGCCGGTTTCCATATTTATTCATCAGTTAGGTAACACAGAGCCCCTGTGGGCCTTTCAATATGCAAATACACAGTTACAATACCTAAGTAATTAAAAGTTAAGCCAACAAAATTTAATATTATTTACCTTTAACTGTGGAGGTGAAATTTTGGGACATACTTAATGACTAGGTGGTAAATTTTACCCCTCTAAATTTTACTAAAAAAATTTAGTACAAAATATTTTTTTATAATTATTTGTTTTTGAAAAATAAGGCGAATTCATTTATCAGGTGGCGTTGAAACCATAGCTGTGCTACTTTTTTTTCTTACTTAGAGAGAGAAATGTCAAAAGTTGCTTGTGTTTTTGACATATCGATCAACGAAAGCAACAAAAAAATACATTGTTTTGTTTTTGGTGTTGTTACTTGTTGTATTATCGACACCACCGTATACATTAATTCGCCTTAGTACCACATTTATAATCACAAAAAATAAGGAAACAAAAATTGTATATATTTGTTTAAACAAAACAGATACTTTCCTTCAAAAACCTTTTGGTTTAATATAAAAAAAAAAACGATATGGCAAAAACTTATCAAAATAAAATGAATTAAAAAAAATAAAAATTTAAAGGGAATTTTTTCACAACCAAATGCATACACTGAAAGATATAAAAGAGATCATGAAAAAAATAATTAGGTGTAGAAACTACAGGTCAACCTTTTGGAGCTTTTTTTACTAATCAAACTCTGCATCCCATACACATTGGCTTACTACATTGCAGACAAATCGGCAAGAGCTAAAGCTTCCAACTATGGTCGGAATATCTTGGATATCAATACCAACATCTGGGCGGGAGAAGTGGGCGTGGCACCTCTCATACAAACCCTTATAAATTTCTATATATCTGAAGAGCAAAAGTTTCACAATTAGGTACAAGCATCTTGGTTAGCATACACAACATCCGACATAATGTGGGTGGGATTAGAGAATCGGGCGTGGCACAAAATACATTTTTTTGTCCATCTTTGGTACACACAGTTGGGTTAGGTGTGGCACCTCCCATATAAAGAGATTATAGATTTCTGAATAACTGAAGAATGGTAAAAGTAAGAGTATTCAAACTTGGTACAAACAGCTTCCTAAACAATGCACGAGACTTGTATTTAATAAAATGTACCTATTTTATTTTAATTAGAGTAGCACAGCGCCCTAGCCCCGGTAGGCAAGTTGGTAGTACGCTAGTCTATCAGCGCCGGGGTTGCGGGTTATATTCTCGCCAGACTCTGGTCTCCTGCAGACAAGCGTAGAGCATCGCGGGATTAGCATAGGTAATATTAAAAAAAAAAAAAAAACAGTTAAGCTTGTATCATATAAAATATTTTTACTTACAAGAAATCGGACGAGTGGTAAAAATAATTCCATGAAAATATTACATAAATTTTTATGTGGGGTAAATTTTTTTCTACTAAATACTTACGCTAACGCTGACGTGGTGGTAAAATATTTTCAAAGAAAAAATTACGTAAATGATGACGAGTGGTAATATTTACACCAGCATGTTCCTAGCTCCGCTCGTGCTTAGTCGAGCTCAGCCAAAACACAAGTGAATAACAACGATCACAATATGAGAAGATTCCAAAATTAATTTATAGAGCGCAATGGAAGCGAGTATTTTAAAAAAAGGTAATGAAAGGGTAAAATTTACCACCACCTCCACAGTTAAAGGTTAACTTGTATGTATGTATATCTCTGTTGTTTCATCATGACATCTTAAGACAAATTTAAAAAGTTGAGCTAAAAAATTTTTTTTTTGTTAATCATACGAATTTTCATTCAAAAAACATTTTGGTTTACGTTTTTTCCTAAATTTTTCTAAAAATTTACATTTTTCCTAAATTTTGGGTTTTTCATCGTACATATAAGCTCTGTTCCACATGCATAACAAAACAGTCCGAACCTGCACAAGTTACCCAAAAGCGTTCCACACAACAATTTTTGTGCAATTAAGAGAGTAATAGAGAGATAATTTTTTTTCATTTCCCGTACAAATTTGCACGAACTTTTTCTTTGGGTAAGTTCGGACAATAATAAACAATCAGCTGTTTTTGTTTACATAGAAACTGATAAATTAATCAGAAAACTTACAAGCAAAAGAAAAAGTTTAGTTTTTATTAAAAAGCAAAATGTAAGGCTTTAATGAAAAAATTAAAGTGGTAAATACATAATTGCATACAAATTTCCCTTAGTCTTTAATATAAAAATAAAACCAAAATGACAAGGATGCAAATGTTTTGGTTTTATAATAGGTCTGTACATTTACTTTACTAGCAGAAACTTGCACCGGGAGAGTAAATTTTAAATTTACAAAATTTTTCCCCCAGTTACTCAAAAAAAATACAAAAGTAAATGAACGCTTTACCAGCAAAAACTAGCAAGTTAGGAATATCGGCACTATTCAGCTGTAAGATACAATATTATTTCTTAATAAATTCATTTGTTTTGAACTATTTGCGCAAGAATATTGTTCCTTAATTTTATAAAAATAAATATTTTATTTTATTGAAAAACTTTTAATTGAAGAATAATGAAAATTATTTTAATTTTGTAAAAAAAAAAACATGAAACAGGTGGTTGAATAATTCTTGCTAGTAAAAATTTTACTATCAGAAATTTTCAACAAATTGTTTGTCTCTCAAACTTTTATGCTCTTTTTTCACTCTCTCGTTGCAAGTTTTTCGAGTGCGTGAACACTTACTAGTAACAATTATTGAAAATAAGCAATAATTTTCTGTAAATGAACCCAACTAATGTTATGACTTTTAAGCGTCTATAATCATTTAAATAGATCTTAATTTGAAAAGTAAGCAAGCATCATTAGTATTTGAAGAAGTGTAAAAATGGTTTTTTGCGTTCCAGCAATTTTGTGTAGTTTTGGCAAATTCAGAGAGCAATTTTCATTTTACTCTTAATAGTCCGAACTTGCCCGAGATCTGTTCCACCTATAATAAGTACGAGGTATGTTCATTAGGGAGAGTTGTCATTATTTACCCATGTAATGTCAAATTAATTTATTTGATTTTGACGCTTGTTTTAACTTGTTTCTTTATTTTCTTTTGTTTGACGTTATTTATATGGGTTTTAAAATTGAGAACAACATTTCTATTCTACCTTGTATGTACTTATTCTACCATGACTTATTTTATTATTTGATAAAAATGATTTTTCACCGATTTTTTTAAAAAACTTTTTTTGCTAAAATGCCAAAGATATATTATATGGGTCGATTATGCAATCGATATTGTGCCTTCGATTTTTCGATAGCTTTTGGCATGAGGAAAAAAAAGTTCCACTAAGACATATCAAAAAATCATTTTCGAGGCGCCCAAATTTAATTTTTTTTACTTTTATTCAACATTTTTATTTTTCGAATTTATTCTACGAGTTAAAAAAAAAAAATAAAAAAAAATTTAAGGAATAGAACTATTACTAACAGCTTTATAAAATACATAACTGAAATTTAACTCGTAGAATAAATTCGAAAAATAAAAATGTTGAATATAATAAAGTTGCTTATGAAAAGAAATAATTCCCAATATCAATTTTTTTTACTTTTTCTCAACTTTTATTTTTAAGATTTATTTTAGTAGGTACGAGTAATAAAAAAATTCGGCAAATTTAATTTTATTTTAAATATTACCTTTCCAAGGTGAAATTGTACGCTAAAATCTATGGCGGTAGCAGTTTTTTTTTTCAAAAAATTCTTTTCTTGAGCCTTTGGATGAGTTTTTGTCGAAAAATTTTTTACGCGTTAATTTTTAAGGTTTTTCTTAGTAGGCTTGTTAAAAAAAATTTGCCAAATTCAAATTTTTAAAATATATCCTATCCAAGGTTAAATTGAACGCAAATTGTTGTCCTTACACATCGGCCCATTCTAGTGAACATATGTATATACATAAACAAAAAAATTTGTTTTTTATAAACTATTTACAATTTATATAACCAGATACTAGCCCCCCAAGGCATAACATACCTTCTATTTTCAGATACAAATAGAAAATAAATTACACAAATACATATATGTACACTAGCTGACCCGGTCCGCGTTGCTGGCCCTAAGCAAACATTAGTGTTGTATTACCAGACGATTTAAATTGATCTTTAAACGAAATTTACGGCCTTTAAATCAAAATCCATGAAATACCTATCATAAAGTTTTTCTTACGAAAAAGTGAGCGTAGAAGTGGTCGGGGAAACATTTTCTTTCCGTAAAAACCTAAGTTGGACCATGGCGATCATTTTAAAGAAAAAACCGTCCAAATCGGTCAAGCCGTTCTCCAGTTATGCGCTTAATAGAAAAAGTGGGCGTAAAAGTAGGCGTGATTAATTTTTCTTTCGATGAAAACTTAGTTGATTAATACGAACATTTGAAAGAAAAATTAGTCAACTCGATGGAGCCGTTTTCTGATTTTAGGTAAATCGAAAAAAGTGGGCGTAAAAGTGGGCGGGGCAAAATTTTCTTTCCGTAAAAACCTAAGTTGGAAAAATCGTTCAAATCGGTCAAGCCGTTCTCAAGTTATGGATTTTGCCACGCCCCTCCGCCCCCAGACCGAAAATCAGACTTCACAGTGTCACCTGCCTGAATATTCTGAAGATTCCCTGAAAATTTCATCAAAATCGGCCCAGCCGTTTTGGAGTCCATATGTTACATACATACATACATACACACATCCTATTTTATATATATAGATATATACGGTCCAATTAGCGAAAGAGCGTAACCAAGTAAAGTAAAAGCATCAAATACAATGCAGTGAGTAAGAACATTTAGGAGGGGAATTGCTTAACAAGTTTAAGCTTGAAGACATTGGTTGAGTGCGTTAAAATACGCAGCTCTTATGACAGTCCATTCCAATAACTGGCGACCCTATCTAGAAAAGATCCGGAAAAATCCGACCTTAATATTCTTGGAAAATGAAGATGAATTTTGATTCTAGGCGAGAAAATTGAGGAGTTGCTTCTTCTGCCTAATGAAATGTACACAAGTTACGGACTCGCACATAATTATCAAAATCACAGCCTAGGAAATCTTTCAATAGCCAGATATAGGGTCCACGCAGCGAACATTGTAAACAAATCTGCTAATGGAATTTTCCAAGCGCTTAAATCTGCTAAGGAGGAGACCGACGGTACCCGTCGTAACCTCAAGACTATAAATAATTTGCGACATCAACATCGCATGCGCTAAACTCTTCCTTACATGCAAAGGAAGAAATATATTAGAGCAGTAGAACTTACGCAACGTAATAAATATTTTTCCCGATAAGGCATCAATGTTACAATTAAACGAGATCCTATTATCTAGAACCACACCCAAGCACTTGTGGCGATTAACAAATTGAATCACATCATCATCAAGAAGGATTACTAACTGAGTAAACGGTGTGTAGGACCGAACAGTATAGCCTTAGTTTTTGACGTATTGACCGTTAAAAATTTTACCCGGGTCCACTGCGAGACACGCCCTAGGCACGAGTTAATGTTGCGTTCAATGCTCTTCATTCCTCTTTCGGATATAGTAGATCCGATCCTCAAACACTTACAATACATTCATTATTTTTTTTTATTAAAAACCAAAATATTCACTAGAAATAAGTTATATGGCAAAACAACGTTTGCCGAGGCTACATACAGACCTCCTATCACCACTAAACAGGAGAAAAACATCATCAGCAAAAAAATAAAATTTAGAGCTCAGGGGAAAACAGAGCCTTGCGGAGACAACACCATTCACAACAATAAACTGTGATCTACCAAAAAAGAAAGACATTAAAAGCCTACAAAAATTAATAGAATTAAACGCCTTAGAAAGATCCATGGATATTAAAACATTCAATTTATCCTCAGTGATATTACCTGTTATTGAGTCAGTAAGGCTCAACAAGAGGGAAATTGTATTCAATCCATATACGAAAATCATATCTACTGTCAATCAGAAATTTTATTAGAAACATAGTTTTGTGTTTGATCTTTCAATATATGTTCAACATTAGATAATTGAGGGAGTATAGAGATAGGTGTGAGATCATCTGAACAATTAACAACTTTTGTTTTCAGAATAGGAACAATACGTGCAAATTTCCACGCTTTTGGAAAAGTGGACGTAGTCAAGATTGAGTTTGTGAAATGTTGGATAATACCAGACAAAAAGGGAAAAACTATTTTGAGGAATTTAAAAGATGTCCCATCCATACCAACCAACTAAGACTTAACCTTATTCAAAGCATCAAAAAGTTCCGCTGCATTAATTCAGGAGAAGAAAAAGAGCTATAAAAGTTTACGAACATATCGAGAACTGCATTATAAAGCCAATAGAACCAGGAAAACATTTATTTATAATGTTCGGATGAAGTTCAGGATAACTTTAAAAGCGACGGGCATCTATAGAGCCAAAGATTTTTTAAAAATATTTAATTATCTCCTTACGTATTTCACTCTTGGCTTTATTATGGAGCCTGTAATATGTTTTCCAGTTAAGATTTGAGGGGTTCGCTTTAAAAGCCGAAAAAGACAGAGCTCGTAAGGACCTCATACGAATAACACTATATGTCTTCACCCAAGCATCACTTTTGCACAATCTTTTCTTCACAGTAGGGAGCTATTGAAAAAGGTCATTCAAGAGCGAACTAAATAGGTATCACTTTAGATCAATATCAGTGGTATTTACAATTTGTGATATATCGTTTACACTAAGAAATGAGAATTTAAGTTGTTCAAATCCCGATATTCAAAAAAGTCATCAGCATAGTCAACGTTGATGTCAAAAAATCCAAAAATAAGCGAGTGATCCGAGATGGATGGAACTTGGTGACAGTAGATGGTAGTCAATGAGTTACTTACAAGAAAGAAATCTATGAGTGACGTAGTTCCAATTCTCAAATCAAAATGTGTCGGCAAAACATTATGGGTTATTAACAAATTATCCCTCAAGCAAAAAGAGCGAACAAGGTCGGATTTCGAATGCGAAAAAAAATTGCAATTAAAATCGCCTACAATTATAATGCATATCAGGAGAATAATACACAATAAAGCCTCTCAAAAATATTTATTCAGCCATTACGGATGTAGACAGTTCTAAATGAAAATATAGTACTACCAGACATTAACTCAATGAAAAGCGACTCACAGGCTTAGTCTTTAACCTTGGAAATAACTCTGTACTTCAGCTTTCTAGATATATGTATATGGGTTGTTCACGAGAGGTGGATTATCAGGTTATATGGTTATGTAGTTATATTAACAGCAACAAAATATATTTAAAAAAAATGAAATAAATGTATTTTGTTCTTATGAATATAACCAAATAACCATTAACCCGATAACCAGCCTTCCGTGAACAACCCAATCGAATTTAGTTTTATTTATATAAAAAAGTAATCGATTTTTAATACAAAATATATAGAGACTTAACTCTTTATTCTCATATTTACCTAGATACCGTCATTCGTCCTCACTACTATAAGAACTTGCACCCAAAAGAATGTTGCATAGGCGGAGGTGTTGTATGTGAATCCATGTGGCGTGACTTGCTAAAACAACAAGTAGACACAGTGGACTATAATTTCAGCGATGAAAAATATAAATTACACTTTCAATATCCCCATGGGGCCACTTTAAATGTATCCGATCCAGCTAATGTTTTAATGACTACTGGTCCCGTAGTATATCCCTTCAACCGCCCCTTAATGGGTTATTATTGCAATGAGAAGCAGGGTAAAATATTAGCCCTAGGTTCGGGCTATATGTTGCATGATAAATATTTGATCAGCAATAAAACCAATGATGCCATATTGGACTATATAGTTAAACTATTAGGTGGATCTGAGATCACATTTAATCATTTGGATTTTAATGATGTGGAGGTTGGTTGTCAAAATTAATCTATGCTAATTTTTTTATAACTACTTTTCAATTTAGCTCAATGACAATAAAACCTTTAGCGACATAGGTTTTATAGCCAATTTACCCAAGGCCTGTTTAATTGACTCTATAGGTTCGGAAATTCCAGCCGATTTTAAACAAATGTTTGATATGACTTTATGTGGTTTAAGTAATCGTTTGTTGAAAGATGTCATTAAGGCATATCAACAGTTGAATGTCAAATATGAACCTTTGAAGATTATTAAACCACAATTTGAAATTCCTCTGCCTCAATTGCAGTTGGCGGTAGGTATGGATTCAATCTAGGACAAAAGTTCTTAACTTTATCGTTTTTATTTCTTTTCAAGACTTTTCCTCCGGTTTTTAGTGAACCCGCTGCTCCTCCTTTGGAATTGTATGATCTTGATGAGGTTTTTAGTTCTCCCAGATCACAACTGGCCAACATGACAGGTCATTGCTTACAATCGTTGCAAGCAAAGGATCCCCACAAGCCCCCTAATCTAAAAGAGCTGGAGAATTATATAAGGGAATGTGCTCGCATAACCGCAATAATAAATGATCAACATGACATGCCAGCCATGGAAATTTTTAATATTGTGGCCCAACAGATTATAAGCTATAGACCTTATGAATAGTCTTAAGCAACGCTTCTTAAATTCTTATTTTAACAAGGAAATTAAACTACACTGGAAGGTTTATATAAATAATGCTGGGAACACAATTGGATCGTATTTCGTAAAAACGTAGGACGTAAAGCCGTCTAATTCTAAAAACATGCTCAATTAAACTACATTTCTCGTAAACGTTTTTTGTTTTCTTTTGAAAAACAAATTATATTAAAAAAAATTGCTCATTTTTTTCTCTCCTTTTGTTTTGTGTTTATACCTTCCACCAAAAGTGGTAAATGAGTATACTAAATTTGTCATTCCGTGTGAAACTTATTTGATATTGATCTCAGACCCCATAAAGTATATGTATATATTCTGGCTCCTTTAGTAATTCTAAGTACATTTAGCCATGTCTGTGTGTTGAAAAGGCGCTCACTTTCAAACAACTGGAAAAAAAGAACAATATCCCAAGCAGTTTGGTATTACACTCCAGCAAAGTCGGTTCGGGAGGATACTAGTTATGAATCCAAATGTGAAATAACCACCATAAAAAATTGATTATTTTGTTACAAAAACTAACATCAATCAATGGCTGCGGACTGCACAGATTGATTTAAGATTTTGTACAAACTAGAAATTATACAACCAAATTTCGTGAAGGTCGGTCCATAATTTACCAAGAGCCTTCTCTCGGAAAATAGTTTAAAACGTCTAAAGCCGTAACGCATAATGCTATTATAATAAAATTTGCTCCGTCAGAAATTCACAAGTCATTAAATCACTGTACATTTCGTTAATATCGGTTCATAACTTACCATAGGCACCCAATACTCTTACTGTCGGTGGAGTATCAGCACTCTAATTTGTTTAATATTTAATTTATGAGCCTTTGTATAAAATATTATACGTTTTAATTTTACAAATTATCTACGTCGCACGCTACTACGTTCATACGGTGCAATTCTGTTCCTATGGTAATAAATATGAAACAAGTTTTAAATTGCATATAGAAGAACCTAATTTTTCTAATTTGCAGAGCTCAACACATTCCTTCAAGTCGTCAGTCAATTTGGTGCCTTGAAAAAATAAAAAAAAAATATAAAATAAAATTTATGCAGTTTTTTGTGCAAATTCAACATAAATTTAATTGTATTAAATTTTGTAAATCAATATGGTTTCATGTTAACAAGAATTGGATTCAAATTTTCTGTGTTTGAAAAATTTTATTAAATATGTTAATTATAATAATGAATCACTAAATAAAAAAAACTGATTTCGTAACAAAAAAAAAAAAAAAATTATGCGGCTTTTAAATCTTAAATATGTATTACAGTTGAACCTGGATTATCGGTGATTCCATTAATCGGCAACGTCAATTATCCGGGAAAGAAAAAGAAAATTTTTTGCATCGGTTAACCGTGATTTACTATATAATCCGGGATTATAAGCATAATTTTTTTATTATTTGTTAACAATCAAACACAATGTGCATAAAACGAAAAAGGGAAATTCCCTTGTTTGCATACCATGATTCAAAAGCATTTGTATAGATATTTATGTAGTTTGGAAATTTGAGAAGTGTGGATTGTTGTGTCTATTTTTACAATGGTATCAGTATCAACGGTAAAAAGACAAGGAAACGCTTAACAATTGAAAACAAAGTTGGTACTCAATAAACCGGGAAAATTGATTATCCAGAATGCTCCCAGTCCCGAACATTACAAATAATCGAGGTTTAACTGTACTTAAATACACTCATAAAATTATTACAGTAACTGATTGTGGGTTATAAAATTCGTTTTTTTTGTCGTTTAAAATATATTTTTTTAAAGTAAACACTATTAAATTTTACGGCATATGCTGTTTAGGCTACTTCACACTATCACTAGAGTTTTTTATTCCCGCATTTTTTGGATTCCCGGGGAAGCGGGAAATAAAAATCAAATTCCCGGGATCCCGGCATTCCCGCCCAAAATTTTTTTTTTTTTTTATTATTTATTTCTCCAATGAAACTCATATTTCTTATTGGCTATTACGCTTAACATAATTAAACCTTGTATCTATTATTTAACAAAAACGTAAAAAATTTAAGATTCAAATTATTTTAAGACACTTGATGCCAATAGCACAATATATGTACGTATATACATTGTCAAATTAATAGCTTACTTGCATAATTAGAAAGTATTAGTTTTACGGGCATACAAATTCTGAAAGGGTAATTAAGAACTAAAAGCTCTATATTACGAAGTAGGAATTCTGAAACAATTTCACCGTTTATCAAATTTAGCAGAAAGGAGCAATTTTATTTACTACATTTATTTAATAACATATTTTTTACAATTTTATAACCCTTTGTCAGCAGTGGTGTATGAAGGTATACTAAGATTGTCATTCCATGTGATATTTTTTTAATATTCATCTAAGGTCCCAGAAAGTATTTGTATTATTAGTCCTTTAATAATTCTAAGCCGATTTTGCCATTTGGGTGTCAAATTGTTTCTAGATCTTCTAGGCTGTTTGGGATTGAATTCCAGTCCTTTATTAATTCTAAGCCGATTTTGACATTTGGGTTTCAAATCTTCTAGGCTGTTTGGGATTGAATTCCAGCAGAATCGCTTCAGTAGGAAAAAAGTTATGCACCCAAATGTGCAACTACCTCCCTAAAAACTCAACCAAAACTAACATAAACTTGTGGCGAAATGCAAAAACGCATATAAAACACAATCTGGGAAAACACTTTACTACGCCCTTAACCGCAAAGCTTTATAATAATGTTATAAAATTTACACTTCAGTTTGCTAGGACAAGAAATATAAAGCCCATTCTCAAAAATAAGTTTAAAAGCCTTAAACTGTAGAAAATTTCAATATTGTGGTGAAATTAAGTTGGATAAAACAACTAAAGTCACAAGTCTAACATACGGGCATGTTCTGAAAATCACGTGACTTCAAATCACGTGCTTTTAAAATCACGCGTGTGATTTTGTAGTGTTCTGAAAAACATTTCGTTTTTATGTTTCTTGGTATGCTTTCGGCAGTTGAAAATCACGCCAAAACATGCAAAAAACGGAACACAAAAATATAAAACGTGTGATTTTAAAAGGCACATGTGATTTGAAATCACGTGATTTGAATAAAAGTGATTTTCAGAACAGGCCTGATAAATTAAGTAAAGTTTTAAAAAAAGATTTTCTTTAAAATTTCCCGGGAATGCCGCAATAAATTCCCGGGAATGCGGGAATTGAAAACAACTGAAAATCCCGGGAATTCCCGGGACGAGAAATCCCGGGAACAAACTCTAACTATCACACAAGTCTTACGTATTTTGAGGAAAAAACAACCCTGTCATGATAAGCTGCTATTATTTATTGAACAATTTTAAACAATAATTAGTTCAGGGAAGCATTTTCGTCAAAATACGTAAGTACGGCTTGTGTGATAGTGTAAAATACCCTTTTATAAATAAACTTTTCAAAATGAATGTAAAATTCATTTATTTTATATGAAATGTAAATGATCCGTTGTTTTTAATAAATTTCAAGTTGTTTAAAATTAATTTTTTTTTTAAGCTTACTACATAATTATTTGGGTGTGCATAGCCTCCGTCACCACTAGCGATTAATGAGGGTGTACAAAATTTGTCATTACGTGTAAAACTATTTTTATATTCATCTCAGACCCAATAAAGTATATATGTATATTCTGGCTCCTTGAGAAATTCTAATTCGATTTAGCCATGCCCGTCTATCTGTTAGTCTGACTGTCTGTACGTCTGTTGAAAATAAACTCACTTTCGAAAAACTCAAAACAAAAGAACAATGTTGGTGTCAAATTGCTTCTAGTTATCCTAAGAAGTTTGGGACTGAAATCCCGCCAAATCGGTTCAGTAGGATGAGCCTTAAAAATTTATAATTTTGTTACAAAAACTAAAATTAGTGGTGGTACATACATATTATGCACGACTTGAGAAATCATATTATTAAATTTCGTAAAGTTCGTGGTAAATTATGGATACCATAGGCACCATATAAAGCCTACTCTTGCAAAACAGTTTAGTACGCCTAAAACCGTATCAAATGACGCTATTTTAATAAAAGGACTTAAAAATACATTGTTAAAATTGTAACAAATAATGCTACTCTAATAAAATTTGATACGTCATAGTTTTATAGGACTAAAAATCACACTGTAAAATTTCGTAAAGATCGGTTCATAATTTACCATAGGCTCCATATAAATACAACTCTCGGAAAACAGTTTAGTACGCCTAAAATTGTAACAAATATTGTTTTTGCAGCAGAATTTAATCTTTCGTAGTTTCATAAGGGTTGAAATCAAAGTAGAAAATCTCGTGAAGCTCGAGCCATAATTCACAATAGGCCTCATATAACAGCCACTCTGGGCTAAAACTGTAGCAAATACAGATATTGTAAAATTTGGTCCAGTTTAGCTTCATATGAGTAGAAATAATACCATGCAATCTTGTGATAATCGGTCAATATTGACATTTTGGCTAGCCTTCTAATAACCACTTTATAGCTATAGTATTCCACGGATAATTACCTCGCCAATTTTTCGGGTATACCCTTTTTTACTTTTTTTTTAATGTATGTACCTACAATTTCTTTATTTTTTAATTTCTTTAAACTTGGTTTTTTAATGGGAATTTTTTTTAAACTGTTTAGCCACTGAATAACAAATTATTCGATAGGAATATGTAAAACAAACGAAACAACTGATGCAAAATTATTTTACAAATTGCGATGGAAAAATATTAGATATTAAGCCTATAGTACACGGCATGTAAAAAGACACATGCGCATGTGATTCTGACGTAATTTTGACGTCATCACACAACACGCAATGTTTATCGTGGCTTTGCATTGACGTCAAAATTACGTCAGAACCACATGCGCATGTGTCTTTTTACATGCCGTGTACTATAGGCTTTAGAGTAAAGATATTTTGTCTGCATCTTAAACATATTATGTGTACACTTATAGAAAGTTATCATGTTATGGCTATTAAATATAATTGAGTGGTTGTGAGGAATATAATATGTTTTAAAAGTTATCATTATTTAGTTGTTATAAAAAGGATTATTTTTCAGTGAACCATACTAAAATTTATAACTTCGATAAACATTGACTTGGTTACAGTAACTATAATATTGTTGATATTAAATAAAAATAACAATATTTTGTGTACGACAACAATATATTGTTACAATAAGCATAGTGTAGTTGCCCTAACAATGCCCAGCCATATTTTTTCTCTGCGTGTACTTTTTTTTTTTTTTTTTTTTTTTTTTTTTTTTTTTAGATTTTATTGACAAAATATTTAATTTACAATAGTTGGTCTCAGCGCCTTAAAGGCATTGTTGAGACGAGTTGGCAAAAATTACATTTTACTTAAAATTTATGTTAAATAAAAAAAAAAAAAAATCAATTAAATTACATTTTGAGATCGGCTTTAAAGAGATCATTACATTAAAAGTTCATTTATTTGTTGCAGAATGTGTTGTTTAAGAAGTCTTTTAAAAACGGAGATTCTATTCTCATTTTCAAGATTTGAGGAAAGTTATTATATTCACGACTACCCATAAATTCTACTCGCTGCTTAGTTGTTTCCAACCTACACCAGGCGATTCTTAAGTTTTCATTATTTCTTGTATTTATCGCATGACTGTTTCTTATGAATTGTATAGTGTAATGTCCAATATTGTGCAAACACTTAAAGACATATAATAGAAGTTGCATTTCGTAAATACCATTTATGGGTAAAACTGTTTGACATTTATCAATATATAGCGAAATAGTTGGGTATGTAATTGGTAAATTGTAAACAGCCTTTAGAGCTTTATTTTGCATACGTTGAAGCGATTTTAAATCGTTGCTCTTCTTATAACCATAACAAATAGCTAAATGGTTTAAATGGCTCTGAATTAAAGCATTATAAACTGTATAAGCATAACCGCCTTATTTCGGGGGAAATATTTGTCTAGCTTATAAAAAATAGACGTGACAGACCCAACCTGCAAACATTTGGATTCAGAACGCTCAAGGCAATTCAAATCACTTAACAAAATCCTTGATCCCGCCTTTGTTTTGTTTTTTTGCCGATCATTTAAAAACGAACGAATTTATAGAAACGAAATGCGAAAAAACATAATTTGGCGAACTTATTTTGATTTTAAAAGAGGTGCCACTCCTTTTTTTAAATCCCCTTTTTGGTGTATGAGAAATCATCCAATCGGGAAAGTACAATAACTTTTTTTCCTTTACCATCTGGCTCTCAAAATATTTCACATTACCATATGAATATTAAAAAAATGAATAACGACACCAGACTTCAAAGAAACCATTTGCAAGAAAAATTGGCACAAGCGAAACCACTTAATACTTTTTCACATTTGTCATATGAATTAATCAATTTTAAAGCAATAATATAAATCAATTTTTAATACAATACAAAAAAAAAATTTTTTAATAAAAATCTATAAAGTAATAAATCATTTTGCTTAATTTCATTAAAAAACCAAAAAACCTTTTAAATTAAAGAGCAAAATAAACCTGGCTTGGTGTCTTTTTGTTTTCGGTTCGATTTTATTAACTGTCAACTAATTAATTTTAAATCAATTAACTTATGAAACAAAATAACTACGAATAAATACGTTCTTTTAAACTACAAAAATCGTAGAAACTAGTAAAATAAAAAAAACGTCTGGAAAAAAAGACATAAACATTAACAAAGAAAAACACCTTTATGACAGCTATAAATTCGACCACCATAAAAGGTTTAGACTGTTTGTATTTTATTTGATGTTGTTTGTTTTTGGTTGTATGTACTTCAAGTGTCACAATGAACACCTGCTGGGGTCCTAAAACAAGAAAACAATGAAACAAGCACCAAAACTATTTTAGGAGTTTTTTTTAGTTAGACGCTTGATAATAATGATTTTTGTAGGGTTGTATATATAAAAATTAGTTTGTTTTTTTGTTTTTTTTTTAGTTAATAATGAAATAAATGTTAATTTTAATAGATTTACTTAATGATTTATGGGAAAAAGAAAGCGCCACAATTCAGTTTAATAGAAAAAGCGATTCCAAAATATGTATTATATACAGTTTTTCAAACCGTTTTTAAAAAAACTAATTTCTGGGGATTGAACAACAGTCTTAACTTTAGGTTAGACTACAGACTGAACTTAAGACTAGGCTTGAGTCAAATCTATAGACAAGAAAATAGTCAAAACTATAGGCATGACTAAATTATTCTTTATTCCATTTTTTTTATTCAAGCGACTCCTTCCAAACTTTTTATTTTTTTTAATTTTTATTTATCCACTTTTTGGAAAAAATCAACACGTAATATTCATATCTACCGCTGTTAAAAATAGTGCTATTTTGTCTACTTTTCGGTAATGAAACGGTTGGTTTAAAAATTATTTTTCATATGCCATTAATGTAAAATTAAAATTTGTTTTGATTCTACTACAAATTTATAAATTTTGCGTTAATACAGTCTTGTTGAACAAGTGCGATATGTATAAAAAAATGCTGCTGCCAATACAAACCAATACAAATTTCCTTAACAAAATGATCTGGGACATTAAACATCGTACTAATTCACACAATCTTAATTCAAGATCATTAAACTAAATATCCAAAATAGTTCCCTAATTTTCTTAAAATGTGAACAATTATTACTGAGATCTTAAAACATTACGAATGTTCTCCATCTGTCTTATAATTTATGATTAACAATTTGTCAACACATTATTAGCGTGTTAAATATGTATGAAGGTATGTTTGAAAGGGGGATTCCCCTAAATACCCAGAAACCACTTAAAATATAAATATTATATCCAATTCCCAACATTTAAACATCCCCTATTCCTGAGAACAAGAAGAAGGCCCTTTTTTTTGTAACAATAAACTAAAATATGAAATCTTTACGGAAATATCAAGTGGTTTTTGTGTTAATAAATTTAATTTATTACTTTCAATTTCTCTAGAGTATTTTCAAATGTATTTCAAATTTTAAAGGTAGTCAAATATTGACTTTAAGTTTCTCTAAACATTTCAATTGTTTGAAAAAATGTATAAAACTCTTTAAAATGAAGAAGAAGTTTTATTACATTTTATGTTTTTGTAAAAAATTATTCAGAGATTTATAATATCATACCAAATACTTTCAAACAAATTTCCCACAAGTTTTAAATTTCCGGTGTTTGTAAACACAATTTTATTTATTGTTAAAACGTAACATTAAGAAAGAAAAAATTATACATACATATGTATTGATAAATTTAAATTTACCTGGTCAAATTACAAAAACTTATTTAAATTTACTTAATTTAAAAGAAACATACATAAGAAAAAATTGTTCAAAAAGTATTTAAATTTAATTAATGTGATAATTGAATCAATTATTTTTTTAGTTGAAAGAAAATTAAAAATATAATATTATTTAATTAACATTTTTGTTGTTTTGCAATATATTTTTATTTAAATAACAAAAAATCTTAATTGATTTTTTTCGCTTAAAATAAAATAATTTAATATTAATAAGATTTATCTCTATATAAAGTGCTAAATTCCCAATTTTTATTTTTGATAAAAGCAATGAATTTTATTGTAGAGCGAAAGCTTGTTTCTATGCGCATTTCGCTGGTTGCTTAGGACAGCTTATTAAAACTTGTAGAATTGTTCTTGGGAATTGTCAAAGCCTGAGCTTTATTTAATTAAATCAATTAACACATTGTTTGAAACGGAAAAGTTTTTTGATAATTTTTTAAATTAAAATGAAAAATAACATTTACTGAAAAAAAAATATTCACAATTTTAAATTTTTACAATTTTTAGTAATCTACATAGGTATATAATCTTTTTTAGTAATAGGTGCAAAATCAATAAATTGTTTGCCTGCTTCTATGAATTTGGTATGAATTTGGTGATAAGAGACAATTATTAATTTTATCTGTGAACCAAAAGTCAATCAACAATTGTTATTACTTTAATTCCCTATGAGCTTAAGTCCAATTATACTACACTTCTAGTTCAGTTCCATTATAAGTCTTAGTTTAATTTAAGTTAACCAAACTAAAATTGATTTTGGTTTAGTTATAGTACAGTTTAGTTCATGTTAAGTTCTAGTTGATTTCTAGTTCAGTTCTAGTTCCGTTCTAGTTCAGTTCTAGTTCAGTTCTAGTTCAGTTCTAGTTCATTTCTAGTTCAGTTCAGTTCTAGTTCAGTTTTAGCTTAGTTTTAATTTTAGTTTCTTGTTCAGCTTATTTTAGTTTAACTGTAGGTTAGTTTGTAGCTCAGTTATAGTTGGATGTGTTGCTCACTTCTAAGCCGAGTTACTTTTTTGATTATGCTCTTGTTCAGGTTTCAGCTTAGGTTCTGATTTTTTTGCGTTTGCTTATATTTTTGTTTTAGTAATACCCTACATAGAATGGGAGGGTATTATGTGTGTAACACATATACATTTTAGTTCTAGACCTATCTTTTGATAAATCGATTGACTCAGAATCACGTTCTTAATCCACATAATGATGTCCGTCCGTTTGGCTGGTTGTCTGGCCATGTAAGCCATTTGTGAGAAGTACAAGTCGCAATTTTAGAGATAATTTAACGAATATATACATAGATTGTAATTGTCACAAAAAGGAAGCCTAATGAAAGTATATACATAATACGAATCTTTCAGCTTCATTCCGGAATAGAGTCTTTGTGCTGATAAATCATCTTGTTATGTTGAGATTTGGACAAATAGTTTTCAATTGCAAACTAAACCATCTTACCAAATTTAATGTAGACAGCCCTTTTTTTGTACATATTTATTGCCGGAAATTCAAGTTGCAATAGTTGTTAGCCAATTTTCGTTGATATTTTTTGCTAATATACAACGTCAAATTTGGTTGTCAAGTTAGTTTGACATTTAAACAAAAGAACTGCAAAAAAGTTGGTGAACAAGAAATGCAGTTTGTGCAATGGTAGAATATTATAATTAAAGTAAAAGAATTGAATAATTAAAAATAAATATTTTTAAAAATAAGCACTTATTTTTTGTGATTGTCTCTTATTTTACCTTTATTTTGTTTTATATTTGTTTAAGCTTGAAGTCATTTTCGTATAAAAATATTAATTTTATTTTAACAAAAAAAAAAAAATATGCGTCCGTACTCTGTCGAAAACTGAAAATAAAGCAAACCAAACTATCAATGAAATCTTATGCTAACGACATTATGCTCTTCGAAGACTTGGCTAAAAATCTAGAATATAATTTAAATATATCGGGTGATGCATCGTGAGGTTTGATTTATAATGTAAAATAAAAAACATAAATTGGAAAGTGAACTTAGCATTTTTATTATCGGTTAAAAGAACAATTTATGTAATTTACTGTTTGAAAATTATATCATGAACATGTTGGCCATGACTACGTCTGAGGTGGTCCATTCGGCAGGTCCAATTTTGGGCATAGCGACTGGTATCTCGCCAATAACATGAGTAATGGACCTCAGATTTTACATATCGCCAGAGAAAATAGTCCAAAGGTGTGATATCTCACGATCTAGGTGGCCAATTAACCGTAGCAAAACGTGAAATAAAGTGCTCACCACAATGTCTCGCCGAGACAATGCGCTTGAATTTCAGGAAGCACATAGTCCGTTAGCATGGTGCGATAACAGTTACCATTGACGGTAACATTCTGATTTCCCTCATTTTTAAAGAAAAATTATTAAATCAGCCCCACGTCATACCGTTCTTTTAAATGGATGTAATGATAGCTCTTGGTACTCTTGCTCATCAGCCAATATACGGCAATTTTATGGTGTTGGCAATAGTTGTTTCAGTAGATCGATTATGCACACCGTAAGTTCCTCGAATCACACGAAAAATATTTCTATCAGAACCTTTATTTTCGTAATATAACTGAACAATTTGGAGACGCTGTTGTGGTGTGAGTCTTTCCATGATAATTTTCACTGGTAGGCTGGGGGTTGCGGGTTCTCAATTCCCACCAGAGACTCTGGTCTCCTGCAGATAAGCGTTGAGCTTCGCTGGATAAGCATAGGAAAAAAACGATACTGATCAAAAATGACAGTTTGATTTGAGTTACGCGTGATCTGTAAAAAAAGAATATTGAAAATCAAACCTCACGGTGAATCACCCTTTACTCTTTATCGCAAATGTCCTCGAGAGGTCTAAGAATTATTATTTGGAAAACCGTGACACAGATCATAAGTAAAGAGGAGGAGTCTCACACAATACACATTGGAACAGAAATAACCCCAAAAACAACGGCAACACTTAAAATACCTACGTGGCATAAGAGGGTAAACCGGATAATGATTTAACTGATAGAATTACTTTAACAAGTTAATTTTTCCAAGGTCTTAATATAAATTTTATAAGTAAAAGAGAAGAATCGTCGAACACCAAGATAGCGGTATACAAATCCATGTATATCCCTTGAATCATAAGCACACGCACATCCTGAAAAGTTGTGGGAAAAACCAGAAGAGATAGAATCTGAAACGATAATTTAAGAAGTAGTCTGCAGCTAGAAGCTTTAGACATTTTTAAAATTGCGGTTGTGAAGACATGTATTGCAAGTGAATGGCGCTAGATTACCGCAACAAGTGCTCCAAACAAAATCCCACCAAAGAGGGCAAAGAAGATTAACCTGGCGTGACTATATAAGGGAAACTCTTACGTATCGAAGTATTGATCCGAAAAATGCAAAAACTACAGCCCAGAACGATGCTATTGGTCAAGATAGAAGAGGTCAGGAATAAGTAGGTAAGTAACTTTTACAATAAGTTCTTTGTCATTTTTTAAGTCCTATATAAACCCCATCTCTAAAATCACTTGGGAGAATAATTTCATACAAATATTAATATAATATTCGGTACGTTAAATTGCTATATAAAAACACAATTTTGTTATGTTGGTCCATGACTGCTTAGGTACACTTAAATATTTCTCTGTATATACTGTGGTGTAGGATAGCCTAAGGTCGGTCTTGACCAACTTTAATTCCTCACATGTTTTCATTTAAGCTTAGTTTCTAGATAATATCAAAGTTGTAGTTAAAGTTAAGGTACTATCTTAGTACTTGTTTCGTTTAAGTTCAGTACTTCTTAAGCTTTATTTTATTCAGTTTTATTTAAGTTATAATTTTGTAACAGTTGAGGTAGCTGTAATTTTTTTTTAATCTTTTAATTTCAAAAATAAAAATTATGTCGGGCATACGGGTACCGCGGCTGTCTTTGATGAGCGCATTTTGGACGTCCAATTTATGGCCACTTTTTCGAGCATGGCATATCACGAACTAGGATGGCCTCCAAAACGTCAACTGTGGCTGTGATTTTAGCATAAACCAGTGACTTGAAGTAGCGCCACAGGAAATAATTGATAGGGGTCAAATCGCACGACATTGGAGGACCATATCTCTTAATCAACTTTTTGCCATATGTTGATTTCAATAAATCGCTCGTTGCCATATGTTACGTAGTGCCATCTTGCTGGAAACACATCTCGCCCAAAACAATGGCATCCATATTTTAAAACAACAAATTGTTGATCATAATTGCGGAAACGATCTCCACTGAGAGCTTCGGCTTTCTTTCGATCTTCTTCCAAACTTTCGTTTACAATGGCGATAGTGTTATTACATCATATAGAGAGTATATGGTATGGAGTCAATTAACAGTTCGACGGATGGCTAGCTCAGATGGACGATTATGTGTGCCATAACAATAAAGTGGTCTAAAGTTACGAGAATCGATTACTGACTTTGGAAATTTGGAAACGTTGTTCAGAAGTGACTTTATTCATGATGATTTGCCAGAGTATACTGATCATAAATGTCAAAGAGAGAGCGTAGTCTGACCGTCCGTTTGACAGCTAATCTACTCCTAAGTTTTATCGGGTTTAAAAAAACACACTTTTTAACTAAACATTCATTGTTCACAAACAATTAAATCGAAAATTTCTATTTAATATTAATAATTCAAACAAAAATTGCCGACTAAACGGCTATTTAAAGTTAAATTTTGTTTGTTTGCAATGAAAAAAGAGCAGATGTAAAAAGAGATGACCGTTATGTCCCAATGAATGGACACTTACAATTTTACAGTGTTTATAAAAATACTTGCACTCGCACACACACACCTACAACCACATCTTGGGAATTGACTTTTTAAAAATTTATCAAACAATAACAAGAAAAAGCAGCATTAGCAAATATATTTGTAAATATGTAAATAAAAAAAAAAAAAAAAATGAGGAACCAGACTACAAATATTTACATGTATTTTCTCTACCATTTGATGTTTTGAGTTTATGAATGAAATCAGAAGAAAACCTACAACTGTCAAAGAAGAAATGTTTTAAATACTCACATACCGCAGGCAGTAGTCAACGTTAATGTAGTTGTGGGTTTTTGAAGTGCAGAAAAAATAAAAAAGAAATGCATTCAAGGTAACTTCCTTTATGTATCAAATTACAAAATATCTTTCTTTCACTTGGCAAATAGTTTTTCAATAACTCTTTATGGGTTGTGGAAAAAAAGACGGACCTATCCCAACAAACACGGAGGTTTGATTTTAAAATTAAAAACGATTTGAAAAGCTTTCTCAAACGACAAATGTTTTAAAATGATTAGAAAGCCCTAGCATTCTCAAAAAAAGGGGAAATTATTATACCCTTCACCACAGGTGGAAAGGTTATATATAAGTTTGTTATTATCTGGGTTCTTATGAGGAGCGAAGTTGATTTAACGATATCCATCTCTATGTTGAAATAAGTTTTTTGAAGACCCTAGATATGATGGGGCCTAGGTTGTTCTATATTTATGTCAGATATGCTCCGTTAAATAATAAAGTATAATATTGAAATTCGGCCCGATCGGTCCCCAAACGGCTGAGATATGAGCAAAAAACCTCGATTGCCTTTAATTTTTTTCATACAATTGTTGTTGTTTTTTATATCCATCACCGAAAATAACAAGGTATATCATGTAAAAGTTTTTTTTATATTTTATTTTTGAGTTTCTTACACTTAACAAATACGTACATGAACAGCACAGTTGATTTAAAGTTGTCCGTCTGTCTGTCTGTTTTTCTGTATATTTGGAGCAAATAAGGTACAAGCGTCTTGGTTATCAATACACAACATCTGACAAAATGTGGGCGGAATTGGTGAAGTGATCGTGGCGCAAAATCAATTTTTTATATCTAAAGAACGGTATTTACATACCATGGTGAAGGGCATATAAGATTTGGCGTAGCCTAATATATCGCTCTTACTTGTTTTTAATTTAAGAACAAATCGAATTCATTATAGGTGTTTTTTTACACTATGCACATTTCTTGCCGGACAGACGAAGTTTGCTGGCGAGAGAGGAAAAGAGTAAGCATACATACAACAAACTTCGTCTGCACGGTTGCTAGATTTGATTTTGACGTTATTGGGGTCCAAAAATGGCCTATTGACGATTATATATATAAATTTGACGATTTTTGCAATGGCACATTTTGGACTTATTTACAAACGTTTTAAGTATTATACCTATTGTAATTTTAAATAAATTTTTATATACCTTCGTATATTTGATTGTCAGTAATTTTAATGTGTAAGCAGTTCATAATACGCTTAAGTGTCTTTGGCGTTCATTGTGTTTTTTATATGTTTACGCTTTGGATTCTTCTAATAGGTTTTTAACATTTGCGAATCCTTTTAAAAAATTATAATTGTATTACCCTATTGATTATATTTCTTAAATAGATATTGGGAATTATTTCTTTTTTTAAGCAACTTTATTATATTCAACATTTTTTATTCTATGAATAAATTCGAAAAATAAAAAATGCCTTTTCGGATGTATGACATCCTAAACAATACACAACTAGCAAATTCTTCTATTGACAATCTTCGAGAATTAACTTCTGCCTGTTTGAAGAACGCGAGCGCAAAAGTGACTCGTTCAACTTACAATTAAAAAAAATATTTTCTATCAATTTAAGTTGATGTTTATAAATAATAAAACACCATTTTTAAATTTTTATTTACCAGGTACCAGGTGACCATGTTTGGTTTTAATTATACGTATTTTAGTAAATAAGTTACGTTTTACTTTAATAATTGTTTTTTTTATTGTATAACATTTAAAATAAATATACAAAGTACTTTGCTATAGTTTTTCGTTGTGATTTTGATTTTGTTTTAATTTTTAAGCATTATGTTTGATAATATGGTCACACTATTTCTCTCTCTTTGTACAAACAGCAATCACCTTTCTAAATTATAAAAGCTGCTTGTTATTAGTTGTTATTGTGCTTCATACGACAAATTAACTCAGCGAATTTTTGCTGAAAAATTCGTCGTGTGGAGCGAAGTTCGTCGTTCGTCCCAGTTGTGTTCCTAGCATAAGGTTGGAGGAAGGGCTTGATAATGTTTGATTGTCAAGCATTTTCAGTGCGTGTCAAGAATCAAGAAAAACTGCCATTTGTCAAGCTAACAGGAATTAAAAAAAATATTCCATTAAATTGCCAATAAAAATCGAGAAAAAATAACCATTATTAATCGTCTAATTTATATATGCCCATACATATTAGTGTATTTAAAAAAAGGAAACAATAATTGTCGAAAAGAGCTATGGGAATTCTTAGATTTTTAATTGTTTGTAGCAGAATGTATAGCGGAACGACTATCAGAGTTGTATTGGTTTTCATTCATAACATAATGAATTAATTTCATACATCAACATTGACTTAAGAAATAATTTTGGATTTACATGGAAAATGTGCGAAACAGTAATTTTCACCCACTCCTATAACGGGGCTTAACCACCTGTGCAGCTGCGTTCTAATGACTTTATTTTTTGGAGCAAAATAAATGTACATGTTCAAAATAACTTTTAAAATTATTAAAGACAAAAATTATATTAAAAAAAAAAAACAAATCTGGGTTCCAGGTACTAAGTTTTGTTCTTGATGAATTTTGGATAACGTGGTTAACTATGATTACCTACAAATTCCCGCGAATGCGATTCAGATATTCACGGGTCTAAGACACTGCATGTTGTCGGTTCTGACATATACTCCGAGCAGCTTAACTGGAGCATAAGGCTGCCGGATCAGTAGTAGTGCCATTCAGTAACAGTATAATTCAGGCTGAAATAATGGCAATATACACAGCCGCGAGCCACATTCGGTATGGTGAAATATCTGGCAGGGATATTCACATTATTACCGATAGTAATGCGGCCATAAGATCCCTGGAGAATGTGTTCATCACATCGAGAACGACGGAGACAGTCTCGCTGGAGGAGATACCGAGACATTCAGTGGTTACACTTAAGTAAGTCCCCGGACATAGGGACATACATGGAAACCGTTGGCACATACAGGCACCACTTTGAGTCGAAACGACACAACATGTGTAATAGGTGTTGCACTCCCAAGGAGTAAGTTACTTATTTCTCACAAGTTTCATCTTATTGCCGGTCAGAGATGGCAGAGATGGTCTGGGGAAAAAACAGAAAAATTTGGCCCATCATAAATGAAAAAAGGACTAGGCAGGCATTACAGCTGTCCAGACATCACTCAAGAACCTTATTGCGGTTATAACTGACCACTGGACCATTGGGAGGCACGCCAAAAGGATAGAGCTTCCTTACAATGATCCAATGACCTAGGAAGAGTCAACGGAGCATCTTCTGTGTCATTGTCCGGCCTTCGGAGATCTGAGACTTAAACTGTTTGGTCGAAGAACCCTTGGAGACAAAACGTGTCTCTCTAACATTGATTTAAACCGCATCCACTCCTTTATTGAATCGACTGGGTGGCTGAGTGAGAATATTAGCAGCCAGTTAACATAGGACCCTTGTTAGACAGTGTGACATGGTAACACAACGGGAACTAATCAATGGACCCACGTGAGCCGTACTTGAGTACGGCTGCCAATGGAACCTAACCTAACCTATTCGCATAAACACGAGTATTCGCAAAACCTTAAAGAAAAAAATCGCACAGCGTTAAGTCCGATGATCTTGGTAGCCAGTTGACATCAGAATTTCTTGAGATAATTTGTTCTGGTAATCGTTGCTGCAATAAATCTATTGTCTCATGCGCGGTGTAGCAGGTGGCACCGTCGTGCTGAAAAAAACCACATGTCGTCCATATCAACAATAACTCCGTTTTCATTCTTCTGTAATGAATGCCGTTCACAAAAAGTAAAGCCAAATCACGCCGCCTGGCACCATACAGTGGATTGTTGTGGGTCATGAATTGCATGAGGATTTTCTGAGCCCCAAATTCGAAAATTAGCTGCGTTCGAGAACACAAAAGTTTTTACTATTTTTTACTGAACTTTACTGCATTTTACAAATTGCGTTCGCGTACACAAAATGCAGTAAATGAGAACACAAATTGAGAGCGTAAAGTAAAAGTTCTTGACTGAGTACTAACAAATTTTTACTGCAGAAATTTTTGCAGTTAAATTTAGTAAAACAAATAACTATATGTTTCAAATTGTGAAAAAAATATTTAAAAAAAGAAAAGTGGAAATGAAACTAAAATAAAAACAAAAATTAAATAAATTTTAATTAATTAAACTTGTTTGTAAAGCATTTATTATGTTAATTTTTTGGTATTGTAAAAGCGTCAAGTACTCGGGTACTTAGAACAGCACTTGTTTTTAAAGTAATCAATAGTAAAAAAAGTATTCATGTACTATTGATAATATTTAGCAGGACACAAATTAGCAAAATTAAATAAAATAAAAAAACAAAAAAATATGAAAGATTACATAAAATAATTTGTTTGTATTTTCCAAATATGTTATTGTTATAAAAAGGATTTAATCGAGTACCGATAAGAAAACGAGTTAAGTAGTCAAAAGTGTAAACATTTTTCAACACTTCAATTATTTTCCATCAGCTGTTGCCTTTATTTTACGAATTTTTACAAATTTTGCTTTCGCGCACTTTTTTCGACAACAGCTTTTTGTGAGAGCAAGTTTTAAGTTTACTCATTTACTGTAAAAGTACTCAAACGCACCTATTGTGTGTATTCACGAAGCCATTCATAAGGAAATGTGCTTCACCAGAGAAGATGAGTTTTTTCAAACGGTCTCAGTATAACTTTTCAAATTTTTAAAATAAGTTTTCAAAATTATAACGCGTTGTTCTTTCGTAAAGCGCTCCATTTTTAATAATCGGAATAAACATATGCGACAGCTGCCAAATTTCAGAGTGGCCACTTGCACAAAAAAATGACACTGAGTTTGAAAAGACATCTGAGACATCCTTTACATATACATACATAGATATTTTTAATACATAATATGAAACCATTTTTTTAATAGGTGCGTTTGAGTACTTTTACAGTAAAATGCAGTAAATGAGTAAACTGAAAAATTTGCTCTCACAAAAAGCTGTTGTCCAAAAAAGTACGCGAACGCAAAAGTTGTAAAAATTCGTAAAATAAAGGCAACAGCTGATGGCTAATAATTGAAGTGTTGAAAAATGTTTACACTTTTGACAACTTAACTCGTTTTTTTTTTATCGGTACTCGATTAAATACTTTTTATAACACGAATATTTTTGGAAAATACAAACAAATTATTTTATGTAATCTTTCATATTTGTTTGTTTTTTATTTTATTTGATTTTGCTAATTTGTGTCTGGCTAAATTTGATCAATAGATCACGAATACTTTTTTTATTATTGATAACTTTAAAAACAAGGGCTGTTCTAAGTACCCGAGTACTTGACACTTTTACAACTCCAAAAAAGTAAAATAACAAAGCAAAGTTTCAAAAGTTGGTATTTAGCCATATAAATTCTTCACAAACAAGTTTAATTAATATTTATTAATTTTTTCTTTTTATTTTAGTTTTATTTCAAGTTTTCTTTTTTAAACAATTTTTTTACAATTTGTATGCCTTTTGTTTGCTTCTTTTGTTTGTTTACCTTTGTTTTACTAAATTTTACTGCAAAAATTTCTGCAGTAAAAATTTGTAAGTACTCAGTCAAGAACTGTCACTTTACGCTCTCAATTTGTGTTCCCATTTACTGTATTTTGTGTACGCGAACGCAATTTGTAAAATGCAGTAAAGTTCAGTAAAAAATAGTAAAAACTTTTGTGTTCTCGAACGCAGCTAATATTAAAAACTTATTTGATATTTTCTTACTCCCATATTCATAAAAAATATTTTTGATTAATAAAAAAAATTTCATAGAAAATTCGTTTTATAAACCTGCTATAAACATAAAATATATTTTATAAATATGGGGTAAGTCTTTTAATATTAAAATTTATGATTTTTGAAAAAATATGAGTTAGACTGAAATTCTTATTAATGAGTTCCGTGATGGATATGGCCACGGTGTCCAAGCCCTTCCATCTCAAGGAATTAAACCTATTAGAAAATTAAGGCTTTGGATAAGGCTAATATCGCATAAGTTTTAAATATTAAAAAAAAAAATCGATAAAAACGATTGATATTTCATAAAAACCTTAACATTTCGTGTAAATACTCTTATTTTCTTTATAATATTTTTTTATCGCTTGCGATATTATTTTAATATATTTTTTTATCGCATGCGATATTTTTAAAAAATTAATTTAACTAATAATTTTAACTTAAAAAAAATTGAGGAAGCTCTTTCAGAACAAATAATTTAAATTTAAATTTTATAACAATTACCTCCTGAAATTTTGTTTTGTCTTATGATTAATTATTAATTTCCGTTTAAAAGTTTCAATACTTTCACATTTTTTTACAAAAAAAAAAAAAAAAAAAAAAAACTGCCAACATACATAGTTTATAAATTAATTAAAAACCCTTATAAATTTTTGAAATAAAACAGAAAAACAAGTTAAAAATAAATCTGTGACATAAAAACCCCCTACTAAGAAGTTAAATAATGTCCCCACAAATATAAATGACAAAAAAAAAACCAAACTTTCAAAAAACACTAACAATAAAACATTTTACCAAACATTTATTTAAAATATAATAAAAATGCAGCAGAAAAAAAAACAAATCACCTGTTATTCAATGAAATTCCGGGAAAGTCCACGCTTGAAACAAAACAATGTTGAACATAATTTTTTGAAATTACAAGAGATCCCCAACTCACAGTCGTAATATTTAAACAAGCGTTAATAAATAGTAACCTACAAGCAAAACTGCATCTTTAAAAAAGGTCCAAAAGTAATTCATTTAGAATCTTTTTCTTTTCAAGCTACAAAAAAAAGTGTGGTTAGAAAAAGAAAAGTGTCACCCATCAAGCAGCCTGACTGAGTACAAAAAAAAGTGAAGAATTAAAACACCAAAAAAAAGCGACAAATACAAATGTCCAACACCTTAGTGTGTATGTGAAGTAAAAAAAAACATGTAACAACAAAACATTTCAGTTAATTAGGCTTTACACGCTTCAACTTTTGCTGCTCAATCTCTTTTTTAATTCCCTTTTAACCTTCGCCTTACCAATAATTTTTATGTGCATCGTTAACCAATATAAACATATGCGGATCACAAAAAGCTGTTGTCCAAAAAAGTACGCGAACGCAAAAGTTGTAAAAATTCGTAAAATAAAGGCAACAGCTGATGGCTAATAATTGAAGTGTTGAAAAATGTTTACACTTTTGACAACTTAACTCGTTTTTTTTTTATCGGTACTCGATTAAATACTTTTTATAACACGAATATTTTTGGAAAATACAAACAAATTATTTTATGTAATCTTTCATATTTGTTTGTTTTTTATTTTATTTGATTTTGCTAATTTGTGTCTGGCTAAATTTGATCAATAGATCACGAATACTTTTTTTATTATTGATAACTTTAAAAACAAGGGCTGTTCTAAGTACCCGAGTACTTGACACTTTTACAACTCCAAAAAAGTAAAATAACAAAGCAAAGTTTCAAAAGTTGGTATTTAGCCATATAAATTCTTCACAAACAAGTTTAATTAATATTTATTCATTTTTTCTTTTTATTTTAGTTTTATTTCAAGTTTTCTTTTTTAAACAATTTTTTTACAATTTGTATGCCTTTTGTTTGCTTCTTTTGTTTGTTTACCTTTGTTTTACTAAATTTTACTGCAAAAATTTCTGCAGTAAAAATTTGTAAGTACTCAGTCAAGAACTGTCACTTTACGCTCTCAATTTGTGTTCCCATTTACTGTATTTTGTGTACGCGAACGCAATTTGTAAAATGCAGTAAAGTTCAGTAAAAAATAGTAAAAACTTTTGTGTTCTCGAACGCAGCTAATATTAAAAACTTATTTGATATTTTCTTACTCCCATATTCATAAAAAATATTTTTGATTAATAAAAAAAATTTCATAGAAAATTCGTTTTATAAACCTGCTATAAACATAAAATATATTTTATAAATATGGGGTAAGTCTTTTAATATTAAAATTTATGATTTTTGAAAAAATATGAGTTAGACTGAAATTCTTATTAATGAGTTCCGTGATGGATATGGCCACGGTGTCCAAGCCCTTCCATCTCAAGGAATTAAACCTATTAGAAAATTAAGGCTTTGGATAAGGCTAATATCGCATAAGTTTTAAATATTAAAAAAAAAAATCGATAAAAACGATTGATATTTCATAAAAACCTTAACATTTCGTGTAAATACTCTTATTTTCTTTATAATATTTTTTTATCGCTTGCGATATTATTTTAATATATTTTTTTATCGCATGCGATATTTTTAAAAAATTAATTTAACTAATAATTTTAACTTAAAAAAAATTGAGGAAGCTCTTTCAGAACAAATAATTTAAATTTAAATTTTATAACAATTACCTCCTGAAATTTTGTTTTGTCTTATGATTAATTATTAATTTCCGTTTAAAAGTTTCAATACTTTCACATTTTTTTACAAAAAAAAAAAAAAAAAAAAAAAACTGCCAACATACATAGTTTATAAATTAATTAAAAACCCTTATAAATTTTTGAAATAAAACAGAAAAACAAGTTAAAAATAAATCTGTGACATAAAAACCCCCTACTAAGAAGTTAAATAATGTCCCCACAAATATAAATGACAAAAAAAAAACCAAACTTTCAAAAAACACTAACAATAAAACATTTTACCAAACATTTATTTAAAATATAATAAAAATGCAGCAGAAAAAAAAACAAATCACCTGTTATTCAATGAAATTCCGGGAAAGTCCACGCTTGAAACAAAACAATGTTGAACATAATTTTTTGAAATTACAAGAGATCCCCAACTCACAGTCGTAATATTTAAACAAGCGTTAATAAATAGTAACCTACAAGCAAAACTGCATCTTTAAAAAAGGTCCAAAAGTAATTCATTTAGAATCTTTTTCTTTTCAAGCTACAAAAAAAAGTGTGGTTAGAAAAAGAAAAGTGTCACCCATCAAGCAGCCTGACTGAGTACAAAAAAAAGTGAAGAATTAAAACACCAAAAAAAAGCGACAAATACAAATGTCCAACACCTTAGTGTGTATGTGAAGTAAAAAAAAACATGTAACAACAAAACATTTCAGTTAATTAGGCTTTACACGCTTCATCTTTTGCTGCTCAATCTCTTTTTTAATTCCCTTTTAACCTTCGCCTTACCAATAATTTTTATGTGCATCGTTAACCAATACCCACCTGGTTGTTACTGCATGTTTATAAGCGATAAGAACAAGTTATCGTCATACAAAATTTTTTTTTCAGTTTTTTTTAAAGAAGTTTTCATCATACAAATTTTTTTATCTTGTTTAAAAAAACAATTTGTTTAGTGAGTAAAAATTTCCTTTTAACTGAAGCAAATTTAAGAAAGTTTTTAAAGAAATAAAATCGCAAAGGTCACTCGGGTTGGTATTGGTAAAGCTAAGGGTAAAGCTGCCAAAACGGCCACACGCAGCAATCTATTTTAACACGTTTTGATTATAAATGCTTCTAAACATCAACCATTTTATTCACAGCGAATTAAGCCTAGTAGTCTGTTCCAATTTGTGAAAATTTTTTAGCAACATCTATTATTTCATGCGAAAAATTTGACATGTATCAATGTTACCTATCACGAGAGTTTGCAAAATTTGACGGTTTTAAGCTTTCAAAGTATGCGACATTATCTTGCATATGTAAACAAAACCCACATGTACATATTTTACTAAAAAGTATTTTTTGAAATAAAAAATTAAGTAAAATGAAAGTAAATATGAATGAAAAACTGTTACCAGTTGTTTTATTTACGAGTATGTTTTTCAGTTCTTATTTTAATATTAAGTTAAACTTTTCTTCATTTGCTTAAAATTCCACGTGAAAAAGGTGCAGCTTATATTATTTCGCAGTTGTAAAATGCTGCCAGAAACAATTCGCAACTTTTTCACCAATTAAACAGAGTAGAACTCTATCAATTTTATTTCATAGAAATTCCGCACAAGTTTTTTTCATATGAGTGAAATGTTGAACAGAGTACCAGGCTTTATAGAGAAAAAGAAAAAAATTTGCATATAGCCGTCTTTGTGCATACACCTTCAAATAGAAGCATAAAGTGAAGAATTTTCCTACCAACCTGCTTTCTTCTTTTATTACACCTCTAGAAACTCAAATGTTTGGTATCAAAATTTGAAGCGTGTAAGCCCTGGCTTATTTTTCGCTCTAACCTGGACCCAAAATATCTACAGAAAAAAAAATTATTCTTAATACCAAGAATTGTACCAACAAAGAGTTAAATACTTTTTTGTTGTTGTTGCTGAAGTATGTTTTTTGAAAAAGAAAAATCATAATCACCTGAATAAAAGTGAGAAACCCCTACACAAAAAGAGAAGAATGTAACAATCAATTAACAAGCTTAAGATTTATATTTAGATTGAATAAAAAGACAACAAACAGATATACATAATAATAAAATGACAAAACAACAAGATTTTAAAGATTAAAATCGTACACACACACACTCACACATTAACGTACGCTGGTATATTTTGTTTAAAGAAAAATGTTTAAATACATATTGGATAGGGGAATAATAATATTTATGATTAGCTCAATTCGAAGGTCTTATTTTAACTTCTTTTATTGTTAAGGTGCTTGTTGGGGTTAAAAATCAGCTCACTTGTATTTGGCTCCTAGTTCAGTTCCAATGTAGTTTGGTTTCAATTTTAATCTCTAATTCAGTCTAAACTATAGTTTATAGCATATTTCCTAGTTGTGTGCCAAGTTCAATTCGAATTCAATAGTAAGTTAAGCTTTTAGTTAAGTTCCTGTTTCAATTTCTAGTTCCCTTCCAACTTCAGTTCATAGTGCTGTTATTCCCCAATATAATACCTTGTGCAGTTCCTGGTTTTAGTTCTACTTTAGTTCTAAGTTCAGTCCCTAGTATTATACATCTGTTCTAGTGTAGTTCCTACTAGAGTCCTAGTTTAATCTCTAGTTCAGTTTCTAGCTACTAAGAAGTTATAGATCTAGGATCAAACTAACCTTCTATCGATGAACCTCTTTGAAACACCTTTTTATTTGATGAATTTTTAGATGAATTTAACCAATTTCATTTAAGTCTAATTCGTAGAACTGGAAACGGTCTCATTTAACTAACGCAAATAACTTAAATATACTCGTACATACTTTTATATAAATGTCATCATATACACATATACTAAGAACAGTTCTTCCACAAAAAAACAAGCCCTGCTCGTGCTGGTTCACACACGTCAAGCTTGATTGGTCAAGTCTTGAGTTTTTAGGAAACAAAAAAAAAAAAAAAACAGAATGGATAGGTATACAGACTTGACCGTACGATTCAGTTTTTTGCTTTCGATATTCATAATATGCTAGATGAGTTGTAAGCAGTGTGGCCATTTTGGTATTTTTGCAGCTAAATTTAGCATTCAAATTTTTTATTTAGCTGCAAAATTTTCATTTGGCACTTGGCATTTTATTTAGCATTCTTAGAAAATGTTTTTAGCTTTTTTTAGCATTATTTATTTTAAAAATTGTGACGAGTAGATCTATTGAAATTACTTACATTTTTTTATAAATTCTAATAAATGTTGACTTAAATTGGTTGTACCTAAAATAATTTCGTATGAAAAGGGATAATTCTTATGTTAAGAAACATCTTACCTGTTTTGTTAAAAAACAAGTTAGAGTGCTATATTCGGCTGTGCCGAATCTTGATACCCTCCACCGACAGGAGTGGGCTCTATATGATAAATACATATTTAATAAGCAGTGGTGTATTGAAGGTAAACTAAGTTTGCCATACCATGTGAATCTTTTTTTTTAATATTCATCTAGGGTCCCATAAAGTATTTGTATTGTGAGTCCTTCGTTTATTCTAAGCTGATTGCGCCATATGGGTGTAAATTTCTTTCTAGATCTTCTAGGCTGTTTGTGGCTTAACTCCAGCAGAATCGCTTCAGTAGGAAAAGAGTTATGCACCCAAATGTGGAACTACCTCCCTAAAAACTCAACAAAAACTAACATAATTTTATGGCGAAATGCACCTATTGTCATTAAATTTCAACAAATTCGTTTTAAAAGGCACAAATTTCGTGAATATCGGTCCATAATTTACCTAAGGCTCCATGTTTACACTAATCTCGTAATTCATGTAAGTATGGCTAAAAGCATAACGAATAATGCTTTTGTGGTGCAATTTATCATAATCTAATTTCATAAGACTCAAAATTACTTGAAATGCCGCATATAAAGCACAATCTAGGAAAACACTTATAATATTATTGTAAAATTTACACTTTAGTTTGCTAAGACAAGAAATAAAATTTTGGAAGAAAGGTCTATAATTTATCATAGGCCCTATATAAGGCCCATTCTCAAAAATTAGCTTAATAAGCCTTAAACTGTAGCAAAATTAAATATAATAATAAAATAAGTTGGATTAAGCTAGTAACACAGTCTAGACACTAGTCCGACATAGACTTACTAAAGTTTTAAAAAAGATTTTCTTCAAAATTTTCCGGGAATCCCGCAATTAATTCCCCGAAACAATTGGACGGGAAATCCCGGGAACAAACTCTAGGTATATACCATCACTAGAAAAAAAATACAAAAGAGCAGGACAGCACTATAATGTTTTTGTTTTTTTCACTCATACACATAAAAATAAATATTTTTATGATGAAAGATAAAAAAAATGTTGCAAAAGTAAACAAGATTTTTTTTTCATTTTCAACATCTTCCACGCATTCCTCTAAGATGTGCTCTTGTTTGAAAAGGATAATAACTGCAAACTTAGCCCCAATTTACATCATAAGATTTTTGTCGTTGCGATTATTGTCGTTTCTTCTTTGAAGTCGGTCTTATGTTTACATTGTTCGATTTTTTTCGTTACAATTTCTTGTGTATACATATATTTTGACACTAGAAATGATGAACAAAACGAATCGAAGAGTACACTCGCTTGTGCACCCCTCTTAAATCCTCTCTCCCCTCTTGCCAAAAAGGTAAGAATCGCAACGACAAAAATCGTATAATGTAAATTGGGACTTAGACATTTGAACAGTCATAGTTTAGGTTAATCAATTGTCTTTCAACGATTTTATATTTGCTTAAATATCTGATATTTTAGTTTTAATTAAGCTCGAATAGTCGCCTTATAACTTAAATCTTAGGCCCTAATCACATAAAACGCAACGCACGCCAAAGAATTACATTGAATGCACAAACAATGGCGTTGCGTTTTATGTGATTAGGGCCTTAATCTCAGTTTAGTTTAAATCGTAGATATTAAAACAATTCTAGTTCAGCTTAAATTGTGAGTTTTTTAGCTATCCCAGTTTAGCTGTGATTGCAGGTCTTCTACAATGTCCGGTTTACTTTCAATCGCGGGTATTTAAGCAGTCCTGCTTAAGCTTTAATCGTAAAATAGTTCTAGTTTAGCTTTGTGGACTTAGGCATTGTTTTAGATCCGCTTATTTCGTGGGTCTTATAGTCTCAGTTAAGCTTTTAAAGACAGTCTTTTAACCTTATCGTTTTTGTTTTAATTGATTATTTCATATCAGTATTGGCTTAGTTTTGATCGCAGTTTTATAAAACTCTGGATTTTTATTTAAACTAAAAGTTAAGTTTGAAACCTAAGTCTTTTCAGAATCTTAGGCTAGCCTTAATCTTAGCTAAGTTTATTGGCTTTTTCCCCCACACTTTATTTAAGCCAAAAAAAAAAAAAAAAAAAAAAAAAAAAAAAAAAAAAAAAAAACATTTTGATTTTTTTTAATTCTTTTTTTTATTACTTAAAACTTAAAGGTGGTATTTAGGTTTAAAACAAGACCCATAAATGTTTAGTTTGACATGTCATTTGGTGTTGATTTGCTATGCACCTTCACGTCCATCATCATCATCTCATACCTATTCTGATGATCTAATATGTAGATTGTTCTACAACCAATTCTATCTCAAATCATTTACATATCTCTTAAATCTACTCCCTTCCAAAAGTCATAAACAGTTTAGATCGTTTCAATGAAGATGGTTCAATGAAAATCGTTTATGCCATTAAATCTTGATTGTAATTGCTGTGATTTTTATGGCTTTGGACACAATCAACAGTTGTTTTTTAGTCTTAGTGGCGTTGTTGCATGGTCGTGTGTCGTCTGGAGTTTTCATTGCTTTGTTTTGGTTTTTTTTTATTCGTCTTCTTGTTTGAATCCTGGAGATGATGTTGTTGATGGTGTTTATTTGGTTTGACATTTACAGCTTTTTAAATTGTTTAAATATTTAAGACAATAATAACAATAAAAAGAAGTAAATTAAAACAAAACCGATACAAAATACACACTGATAATGAAGAATTTTGTTGAAAATGAATAGAAGGGGGTCCATAAAATTAAATTTGTTTAATAAAATTGTTGGGTACTAACGTTGAATTAAGAAAAATTGTAAATATTTTGAGAAAGCACGATCAGTTTAAGTAGAGTAATAAAAATTAAAAAAAAATAAAAAAAAATATTATATATAAAAAAGAGTTAAATGAATTAGAATATTAGCTTTAGGCAGGCTATATGGTTTTCCAATGGAATTTCACTTAAAACTTCTAAAGGAAACTTCCAATAATGAGCATTTTGATAACCCAGGATACGTTCGTAAATGCATAAAAACTGTGCAGCACTGCTGAGTGATGCAAATTTTTGTTGCTGATGCGCGATCACCTGTTGCAGTTGTGATGCGGATGCTTGTCTATTGCACAACAGCTGTGCAAAGTTTGCATTTTTGAACACGAGCTAAATTTCAAAAGTTTCATAAGCGAACATAAAATAATAGTAATGATGTTATCAACGAACAATTTTGAACCAAAAAGTGACATTAGAAGAAAAAACATCAAAAAAGAAAAGTAAAAAGATTTCTCTTATGTCAAAAGTAATTGCAGCAGAAAACAAACTGATGCAATAATTGGACAAATTTTGCTAACACCAATAGATAATAAGTTACATGGATCAGAAAGAACACCGGTTTGGCCAAAATGTCAAATTTTAAACCCCTCTAACTCAGAAACTTTTTGACCGATGTTGTTGAAAATTTGTGTCTAAACTGCTATCCAATAAGACTAACCTTGGTGCAAATTTCATCCAAATCGGAAGACATCGATTTCAAAAGTTGGGTCACTTGACATGAAATCCCCCATATATTAGATAATGATTTTCAATAAAAATCTTTAAAAATTTTGCTAAATATTTCCACCATTTTACTTTCACAATTTTTATAACTTGATAAATGTTCATAAATTAATAATAAATAATTTTCCTCCAATTTCTTGTGTTTATTCTTAATTTATTATTGAAAAATATTAAAGCACTAAATAAATAAGTTTAATGCCTCAATATCAAGATAAGATTTTAAACTGAAGTCTACAAAATAAAAATTAACAAAAAAATATATTCATAAGCTGACAATTTGAATTCTTTTCTAAAGACGAGAAAACGTACACATTTTTATGTGCATGTGTGTGTGTGTGTGTGTGTGTGATTTAAAAACAAAAGATTCGTAATTTGTTAAAAGTATAAAAAAAAAATTTGTCACCAAATGAAAAACATGTTTAACGCCAGTCCTAACATAACTACAACACCATTAAAACAAAATCTCCTCGAAAACAGGAAAAAAACACGACAGCTTTAAGAAGAAACCCCTCAAGGAATCGCTGGCAATTGCATGTAAAGAAGGCTTAAAGGAAATCAGGAAAAAAAAAGAGAAGCCAAATTGCATAAAAGCTTAACAACAAGATAAACCTACAGATTTTGAACTGCTGGTGTTAAAAAATCAAAAGAAATCTGAAAATGAAAAAAAAATATGTATGAATGGTTTAACAACGATTATCACGACGAAATGCTAACTAAAGTGCGAAGACAACACTGTAAGACATCATGTCAACAACAGAGGCGTGGAAAAGCAGAGTTACACAGCCTTGTTTTTAAGCACATCTAAGTTCTTCTAAACAAAATCAAAGTCAACGTTCGCTCTTATTGAAGATGTCTGCTAATATTTAACGTATACCAAAATCCAGCTCCAACTTAAGGATAAATTCAAGTTAAAAGTCTGCTTAAATCGAAACAAAACTTTAGTATCTGTCGAAGATATTGGTTTGAATAAATCAATTTTCGATGGCGGATTAAAAATTATTAAATCGAAGATCTTCTTTATATGCAATCGTTAATCTATTTTGGCTTCAACTGCAAGTAAATGTTAGCTGCGATCGCAGAACCATTAAACTTTGTATTGAAAGTATTCCCAAATGCAACCGTGCAAAAATGTACAAAGTGTAGCATTTCTAAAGGTATTTAAATAAATAATGAATTTAAATACAAAAAAAATATTTTTCATTTATGTTCCACATTGTATAAAAATCTACATTTGGAAAAACATTTGAGAATAACGTTTGAAAGCAAGTTGAAAATAAATCCCCTTTTTGTTGAAAATGCTATGATTTTCAAACCATTATCAAACGTTTGTCGTTTGAGAAAAGGTTTTATTTCAAATCATTTTCAATTTGACTTCAAACCTCTATGTTTGTTGGGTATTTATTCTATTTCAGATATATCTATCTTAGCTTCAATTTAATATTCAATCGTAGGATAACTCAAGCGTCGATTCAAACTTAAACTTTCTTTTGTTGTAATTGCAGGTACATTTTTGATTTTACCGAAGGTATGCCTAAGTTTTAAGCCATGGGACGAGTTCATAATCAATCGTAGGAATAAAGCTTCCTACGGACGGTGGTCAGATCTTACAATAATGTAAGGTCTGGCAATGTATTGACAATTTACTGCCAAAGAAAAAATGCCACTTAAAGTAAATTGTTAGTTCTGATGGTTGTAATAAAACTATACAATTTCATTGGCAGACAACTGTCTGACAATAAATTCTTCTGCCAGCAAAAATTTTTAGTTCATATGGTTGTCAATTAATTGCATGGTCAGAATTGCCAGATCTATTTTTAGACATTGTCAGAAAATGAATATTTCGCATATTTTTATAAATTGGAAAAGTGGAAGTATTGTTATTGAAGGGAAGAGGCAATAGCAGGGCTTTTTCTTTTTTTTATGTTGTTTTAAATAGGTTTAATCGATTTTTTGCTTTTTCTTTTTCACTCAAGCATATCAGGGATGGCAACTATGGTGCAGTTGTACTTTTATTTTGATACATTAAGGGCTACTTTTAATAAAATTTCGTAATTAATAATAAGTCTTTTTTTCTAAATATATATATCAAGAGTTGAGCCAGAAAATATATAATTGGTACCGTCATAGTCTCAAAAAATAATGCCTTTGTCAGTGCGAAAATTTCACACATTTGACAATGAAATTTAAGCTTCCAATGTCAGACAATGATTTGCCAATGGCAACGAAGAGAGTTTATACGATTGTCAGATATCTAACAATATTGTTGTCTTAAGTGGGAAACATAATAGTCGCTGTAGTACAACGTGACGAATAGCGCTGCAAGATGTGAAAAGTTAAAAACGGCAGTTTGACAGTAGTGTCAATAGAATACGTAGTTGTAGTAGTAATTGCAGTTGAAGTTTATGCGTAAAATTCGAAATTTCGAACTTGGTTGCGCTACAGAGAATTCGTCAGCTTCAGCTACAGCTACAAATACTTTATTCTGTTCCAGGCCTTACACTGGACCGACAATGTTTTATCTGACAACGTTGTCAAACAATAATTACCAGTTACCGTGTGAACTGGGGGCAAATTTTGTCACTCGATATCGATCGAAATTACAATGCAATTTAAATGGAAATTTCGATCGATATCGAATGCCGTAATTTTCCTTCTGGTTTGACATTTTTAGCACATTTTTCTGACAATATCTTACAACCGTGTGTATGAAGCATAAGTGTTGGTTCACACTCTTTAAGTCTTGGCCGTCAAGTTTTGAATTTTTAGGAGAGAGAAAAAGACATGGCGTTCTCTTCTTCCTTCGCTCCAAAAAGCTTAAGACTTGACGGCTAAAACTTGAAGAGTGTGAACCAGCACTTACTCCAATTTCTTATTAGTAAAGTTTCTATTGTAGTTTAATTTTTGTTTTTCCTTCAATTGTGGATCAATTTAAAATTTCATCAAATGTCTACTTTATCGTAATTCGGAAATGAGTTTTCGCTTTAACGATTTATGCTAAGCTTTAACAACCAGCGTTCAATGTAAAGAGTCCCACATCAGCTGCAATAGTCATTAAAAGTTCAGCATCGACGAAAGTTTTGAATTAGCGTTCCTTGATGTCGTCATTTTTTCCCCGATTTAAACAAATCTGAAATGATCCCTATTATCCCCTACCCTGTTTCAGATAAAGCATTTATTTGTTGCTTATTTCATTTTTATTTGTTGTTGTTGTTGACTTTTGGAAATGAGCGTTATGTATTTCTTTTTGCATGGAGTACGAGTAGTAGAGTGGTGTAGTGAAGGAGATAAGGATCTTGTACGACAAGTTGTATTATAGGCTGTGTGTGCATGTTCATTTAACTGCTGGCTGTAGTTGCAGCCAACATCAGCATCATCATCATCATTTTATATCTTGACTCTACTCTATAAGTCTTCCCTTACTCTTCTAAAAGAACTGAATGACTAGCTGGGTTGGCTGGCTGGCTGTATGACTGGTTGGTTTGTTGTTGGTTGGTGGTAAATATACAGGGGGTATTATTCTGTTGCAGTTGTCTACTTGCTTGTAAAGTATTTAACCAGTTAGTCAGTCAACCACTCAGTCAGTCACACAAGATTTTAAGAGTTTGTGTGTTGGATCTCTTTTTTTTTGTTTGTTTGCTAAACAGACTGTTTAAATGTTCATATTTATGGCAATGCGTTAAATTGTTGACTTGTTAAATGGGTGTTCCTTTATGTTGGAATTTATATAGACTTAAATAACAACAACAATAGCTACAAGATAACCACTATATGCATGTATGTATGCATGTATATTTTTTTCCGGTTGGATCGAAAGAAAAAAAAGAGACTTTTATTCTATTGTCCAACAGACAGACAGATGGACGGCTGTATGGACTTGTGGATCATAAAAAAGAAGCTGTAAACGTTTAAGCTGTTAATCTTTAATGACAAACCATTGTCAAATAAGACATAAATTGATTTTAAATAAAAAAGGATTTCAAAATTATGGAAGAGAAAAAATGGAACAGTGAACAACGAAGTGGGTTATTTTAAATAACGTTTCAATTGGGTAAGAAGTTTTTAAATCGTTTAAAATTTCATAAAGCCATTCCTATATTCTTTATATAATTGTTATCGAATTACTATTCCAATTGGTTGGACAAAAGAACCATTAGTCTTACTTTTAGGTTACTGGCCCTTCAATCTATAAATATTAATTTGAGACTCAAAACCTTCATGATTTTGTCATATATTTAAATTTTTTAAAAATCCTCTAATTGTTTTTGTATCCATTTCTACTTTATTAGTACATTTTTGTTGATAATCTTTTAAAATTTCGAAACAAACATTTGTAACAATTTTAACTTAATCATGACAATGCATGCAATTTAAATTTACACACTGAGAGAAAAATAAAACTATAATTAATTAATTGTTTTAAAGGACTAAAAACGCACATAAATTAAGATTAACCAGATCATGGCAGGAATATTTCCAAGTTACTCGTAATAATAAATCGTTGGACAATTTTAATTTCAATCGTTAGTAACCTTAAACTTAAGTTAATAGATTAAACACAGATTTACTCCCGGTTTTTTTTAAAATAAAACAAAATTTTCGATTGGGAATTAATATTGAAACAACAATAAAAAAAACTTAAATTCGTTTTTGGGTTCAATATAATTTTCTAAACGAAAATGTTTATTTTAGTTTGAAAAACAGGCAGTCAATTTGAACCGCACTACGATTGTTCAAGTTGATTCCAAATCATTTCCTCTACGATCAATTTCTGCTTTAAGGGTTGTAATAATTCAAATTCACGTAAAGATCTTTTTAAAGCTATAACCGTAGTTTTATTTGATACCCTACGTATGAAGGTGAGTTCTTCACAGAATTTCAGAAACAGCTGCTACATTTTTGATAATCGTATAACCTCTTCTTTTAGCAAATATATAAAAGTCCTTCCAGTTTGTTTGGCAATACAAGTTTGATTTTTATTAGTTGGGATTTACAATGTGGACATTTCTTGCCAAACAGACGGAGTTTACACTGTTATACTTTGTTGTAATACATGTCAAAATCTCAAGTAGTATGTAGAGGTGTGGTAGGGTGAATGCAATGTGTAATGAAAATGACAAGTATTAGGAAAAAATTGACTATATGACTTAATCCTTTTTCGAATTTTTTTTAACATAATATTTTTCATTGCAAAAGGCTTGTATATTAACGAAAGCATGTTCATGTGCGATAGTGTAAATACAATCTAAAATGTTGAATTAGATTTTTTGACAGTCGAAAGAAAACTCATTTCTATTTCTATCTCACAAAGTATTATGTAAGGCTTATGTGGTAGTGCAAACAAGAATTAAGGAATAATTAAAACTCAGAAAATTATCAGTAAAAATGAGTTTTTTACTAAAACTAAGACCAAAATAAAAATTAAGGCATCTTAAGGTGGTCCATGTAACAGTGATTATCTTGGTGTATTCCTTATGCATGAAGCACTTCTCTTTTAGCTTGATTTTTATACCCTCCACCACCACTACTCCTCCTACCTACCTCCTAACATACTTAGTTTGTCATTCTTTGTGAAACTTTTTTATAATACATCTAAGACCCCATAAAGTATATATAATCTGGCTCCTTGAGTAATTCTAAGTCGATATAGCCATGTCCATCTGTCTGTGCGTCTGTGGAAAACACTCTCACTTTCAAAAACCTCAAAAGAAAAGAACAAACTAGGTGTCAAATTGCTAGTAGTTACCCTAAGCAGTTTGGAATTGAAATCCGGCAATATCGGTTCAGTAGGATCAGAGCTATAAATCAAAATGTGGAACCACCACCCTACAAAACCAACATAAATGGTGATATAATGCACGAAATGATATAAATAATATTTTGCAAAAATTCGTTTTATATGACTGGAAATCATAGTGTTAAATTTCATAAAGATCGGTCCATATTTTACCCTGGGTCCCATATAAACCCTACTCCCGGAAAACAGTTTAGTACGCCTAAAACCGTAATAAATAATGCCATCATAATAAAATGTAATTCTTCACAGTGTGTTAGGACTAGCAATCACACTAATAAATGTCGTGATGATCGGTCCATAATTTACCATATGCCCCATATAAAACCCACTCTAGGAAATTAACTAAATACGCCTAAACCGTAGCAGATATAGATATTGCGGTAACATTTGTTCCAACTTAGCTTCATGTGGTCATAAAAAATGACATGCAATTTTGTGATAAACTGTCCATAATTTACCTTAGATCCCATATTAGGCAGCCTTATGAAATTCACTGTAAACGCTAAAACTAATTTCACTGCTGTATTGAAATTTATTCTAATTAATGTTTTTTGATACCGGAAATCACTCTTCATAATTTTGAGATGATTGGCCCATAATTTACCATAGCTCCAATTCACATTCACCTCCTGAACATCATTTAAGTTCGGCTAAAACTGTTACGAATCATGACATTTTACTCAAGCTAGTTCAAATTACTGAAAATAAAAGCATACAACTTTTCGATTGTCGATTAACAATTTAATAAAGGTCTAAACCGCAAACGTACGTTAATAATATATAGTTATCATATAGAGCCCACTCCTGAAATAATCGAAATGTCGGTAGAGGGTATCAAAGATTCGGCACAGCCGAATATAGCACTCTTACTTGTTTTAGTTTAAATTTGGAAAATAGCCGTAGTTTGCAGTCCCTGGACTTAATCTTTTTTTTTTTTTAAAAATAATAATAATAAAAAATAATTTCTATTTTGAATTTAGGCCCTAATCATGTACAACGCAGCGCAACGCCAAACAATAACATTGAAAGCACAAACAATGTCATAAATATTTTGTAATTTTGTTGTTGCTTTTAACAGAAATTCATGTACCGTTTTAAAATTTTAAAACGCAATGTGAATTTCTGTAGAAAGCAACAACAAAATTACAAAATATGTATTTATGACATTGTTTGTGCTTTCAATGTTATTCTTTGGCGTTGCGTTAGTTCTGTGGCGTTGCGCTGCGTTGTACACACGCAAAGAAAAAACATGATTAAGGAATGGTCACTACGACCATTTTTATTCATATTCACCTAATATGTTTACCCTAATAAATTTATTATAGTCATAATTAGTCAATTCACAAGGTATCCTAACATGACATATTGTCAAAATGTCCTAATATTTCACAATGGTTTAAAAATATTGTTGTACGGCTCAGCCGCTCAGCGCTGGACTTTTCTGATTAATTACGACAGCACAATAAACACAGCAAGCAACGTTCTATTTATTTAAGACACTTTTTGTTAACAAACCAACAACAATATTTTTAAACCATTGTGAAATATTAGGACATTTTGACAATATGACATGTTAGGATACCTTGTGAATTGACTAAATATAACCTTAAAAATTGTTATTTGTGCCTAACATTTTTAAATTCGCTATAATAATATTATATGGTCTTTTACACCTAAAAAGTTACTCTGATCAAGCTAAACATTTTAAATTATTTAATATGTTTGCTACTACAATATATATATTTTCAACTATACAATTAAAATCATATGGGGTATTCACAAGGTGTGCTATTTTGGTTTATTGTCATAATGTTCTAACATTTTACAATGGTTTAAAAATATTGTTGTTGGTTTGTAAACAAAAAGTGTCGTAAATAAATAGAACGGTTTACATAGCAAGGTTTATTGTACTGTCGTAATTAATAGCACATTAAATTATGAGGGGTTGCTCACAACAGTCGTATTTTTTCATGTTATTATTTTAAGACATATGACTTTATGACACCTTGTGAATCCCCCAATAATATTGCTGCACACAAAAGGTATTTTTAATACCATAATTTTAGTGTGCTTTAAAGCACATTCTCTGAATGAGCAAACATTTATTGTCGAAACAACCAGTCGAAACAAACCATCCGCGAGCGTTAGTTAATCAGGAGATGAATGATTACAAAATAATTAACGATATAAATTATTATGCATTTATTGAAACAGGTAAGTTATTTATACATATATATATAATTATAAAAATATATAAATAAGCAATTACTTTGTCTTTCTTGCAGCTAAAGAACCCACAACACTGAAACCAGCAGAGAAATTTTGGCACAAGATGTTGTCATTAGCCCCGATTTTTTTTCAATAACTGTTCAACAGCATATTGATATAGTATATTTCATAAAAGAAATAAACGGTAAGTTTAATTTGACTTTATCTTAACAAATCTCAAGTGCGCGGATAAAAATAATGAAAAGTGTTATTGCATGCCGAAGTAAGGCTACATAGATATCCTTTTATTTGGATAAATTTGTACCACAAAATATAATTTATAAATTGATACACACACATGTATGTATATAAATGTATGTATTTAATTTTATTTTTAAATATAAACTATATTTTATTTATTAATATATGCTGTATATTTGTAATAAAACATAAATTTTTGAAATTAATTTTTTTATTGTTTTTATTGCGAGAACCATATTACATGTTGAAATCGAAATTTTGTATGGGGTTGGAAAATAAAGAAACATGGTTTGAAAGATCGTTTGCGTTGTTCTTCTGAACATAATAATATGTTTGAGAAAATAATTATCTAAAAACATTCTGTCTGAACATATATTGTTGCTGAAGACGTGTTTGACACAATCATAACCACAAACATTAATGATAGTTCGCGATTGTGATTGTATCAATCATGTTTTTTCTTTGCGTGCATGATTAGGGCCTTAGTTTTCATAAAAATATTTGCACAAAAGTGAAAAATAAGAAATGAACAGCATAGAATTGCTAGTTCTGGCGGAGGAAATTAATTTAGATAAAGAAAGCCGAAAAATTAGCCAGCGAGTTGCAAGAAGGCAAATGCGCGATTCATTCATTGAAACGTGTCGGGATCTTTGATATTTTTCTATGATTCTTACACAGGGTCTCCACCTGAGATAATATCTGATATAATATATGAGAGAACTTCGACTTAATCTGAAAATTTTGATTTGTGCCGCCATTTCCAAGTTTGTATACAAAATTTTGACGGAACAGCTTAGGTTCGCTTAAAATGTTGGTCTTTAATGAAAAAAAAAAAAATTTCACCGGAAAATTCACATCTCGGCCTAAGACTAACAGATTATATTCTAACTTAATAACCGAACAATATAAACTAAGAGTTTCAGCCCGTTGTAGTGAAACAGACCAGAGTCTCTGAGTCGTTGGGATCTTGGGTCTTTAACATTTCCAGTTAAATTTCAATTGTGGGTTTTTTACAATTCTCGTTAAGCTTCCATAGTTGGTCTATTTAGTTTGAATAGTGGGTCTTTTAATAGTTGCAGTCTAGTTTTAATCCAGCAGCTTTAGATTAGCTTACATCGTCAGTCCTTTAAGTTCTAATTGTCGCTCTTTTAGCAGTGCCAGCTTAGCCTTAAGACTAAGTGGCACTTAATACGATCTCAGTTACTTAAATTATCAATATTTCAAGTTTTAATCGTGAGACTTTTAACAGTCTCAGTTAAGCTTTAATCAATTGTATTCTAAAAGCCCCAGATTAGCTTTCATTATCGGTTTTTAAAAAGACTTTGAACAGTTTAGTTTTACCTAGGGCGAAAGTTCCCTTTAAAATTTTGAATGATGAAGTACATAATAATATTATGATTTTAGACAAGATTTAATTCAAAATAAAAACTTTCCGAGTGTAAAAACAAAATTATTTTCAATATGCAACATACATACAATCTGTATATAGAATGTTGTAACAATCTGTTAGCAATCCATGTTTAACTGGATGCCACAGTGACAACAACAACTACAGAAAAAAATTGTGAACATAGCTAAAGGTTCTACAAAGTGTCGAAACAAACACCAGGCAACAACAGAAACCAAAAATGGTAAAAAAAAGTTGGAAGAAACAGACAACTTAAACGAAATCATAAAATAACATACAACAACGTTGTAGGTCCTTCATACCACAATGGACATGATGATGGGGTCTCAATATTAAAACAAACAGGAACAACAACTAAACGAACAAACGGCCCAAAGAAACAGAAACAAAAATAAATAAATAAAAAAAAAAGAAATGCAATAACAGCAGCTAAAGAAGATTTGTCACCTGGTTGACAATAAGCAACTTCAACTTGAATGTAGGATAAAGATAAAGTTGGAGTAGTTTTGTGAACAGAAAATTAAAAAAAGAAGAAGGCCCTCTAAAGCTTATGTATAAGTAGAACCCTTTTTTCGAAGGAAGATTTTGTGCATAAAGCAGAGTTTTAAGGGAATGAAAATAATAAAGAGAGCAAAATCCCAATTTTTGATTAAATTTTTTTTTTTTTTGGAAATTTTGGGATTTTCATTTTTAAATTGAAAAATAGTTCTCTTGGTATATTTTTTTCTATAAATTTCTTTTTATACACCCCTATTGTGAAAAACAAGTGGAATTTTTGTTCTCATGAAATTTTTATTCCCCTCGCAGGGAAAAATGCTATCGTGAAACTCCCGTGAACAATTTTTCGCGCTATCAGTTCTCAGTGAATGTAAAAAAGAAGAAATATTAAAAAACATTAAAAAACAAATTTTCAGTCGAATCAAAAAAAATTTCTACTAAATTTAATGAGAAGTAACAAAAGTATAATTTTTTTTTGGGAGGTTGTTCCACATTTAGGTTTATAACTCTTTTCATACTAAACCAATTGTGCTGTTCAATTCAAAATTTCTTAGGGCAACTAGCAACAATTTGGCACCATAATTGTTATTTTCAGACAGATGGAGAGGGACAGACATGCAGAAAGACAGACTGGCAGACGGACAATGCTAAATCGACTTAGAATTACTCAAGCTCTTAGATGAATATTAAAAAAGTTTCACAAGGAATGACAAGGTATGTTCATATTTGACGAAATCCAACAAAAGAAGGACCAGTAAATTAATTACACTTTGGCTTTATTTTTTTTTTTAACAATTTTAATCGGTTTACTAAACTTTATTTAAAATAATTGTATAATGTTATTTGGAAACTGTTAAATAATGTTTGATCTAGTAAAAAGCAAACAATTTTTTTTATAAAACTTTAGGGTACCCTCATTCCCTCCCCACTAGTGGTGGACGGTATAAAAAAGTTAAGAATTATATTTCCGCAATTTAAACATACTTTTCAAGTGTTTCTCAAGCCTGATAGCTTTATCTCTGTTTAATTTTAATGTGTCAAAAATTAGATAATTAAACAGAAATCATGTGAAAAGGTCTGCTTTCTCAACTGATTATCTTATATTAGTCCTAAAGGTAGAAGTACATAACACGCGTTAGTGCGGAGTCAACAGAGCGCACTGTTGACTTCTGTCAAAAAATGTTAAGCTAGTGTTTTTTCATTGTACAAGTTACATTTTGATGCGTTTGCGGCAGAAAACGGATTAACTTTGAGCTTTTTAACGCGTTGTGTATTTTTGAAAAGTAATCAGCTGACAATAAAAAATAATATTTTAACAAATTTGTGAATCATGAAGTAAAAACTTTTTGAAGAGTTTTTCGTATCCTACGCAGCTGTCAAAAAGTAGAATATGTGTAGTTATACGTAGCAAGTTACATGCACAAAGTAGTAGGATGCCTTGACTCGCTGAATGCTAAAAGTAGATTTTCTTTCTACTTTTATATGCGTCACAAGCAGCGTTCGATCAAATCAGCTGATTTTGCAAATTAAATTTTATTTGTACTACTGGCGATGCCGCATAATAATGCAACGTAAAACGCAAGTAAGGTATGAAGAGCATGTAATGTTTTGAGGCGAAAACGCGTGGTGTGGACCTCCAGCTTAAGTGAGTGGATATAAATTTATGTTTTACATTTTCTAAACTTTAAATACATTTGAGTATTATATTTTTAAAGAATTGATAATAAAGTTGGAAAGCACGTTTGAGAAAATCTCAAGAACTCGTACGTTTTAAATTATGCATATGCAATTTTTTTTTTGAATTGTGAACTTTGAAATACAAATTATTTTAAAACGTTCTACATTAGAAAAATGGTTTTTGATTTTAAATAATTTTCGACTTTTAATTCAAACCAGAGCCCAAATGATGGCATTCGATATCCATCTAAATTACAACTAGGGAGATCGAACGGTTATTATTCGACGGATTTTAACCGGTTATTTTAGCTTTGCCCAAGTCGGTTATTTTAAAATGTCCATTTTTCGAATATCGAATAAACCGGTTATTTTGGTATAATTAACCGGTTATTTTAGTAATGTGTAATTTATATACATTTTCCTTACTCTTGTTGTAGATGTACCCGCAATTTAAATATTTTCTAATTGAATATTGGCTAAACTTAAACTTTTTATGAAGAATGTCAAAACAAAATGTTACAAAGCTCAAAAAACATTATGAACACTGTAAATACAAATCGTTTATAAAATCGTGTGTTCTTGTAGAAAAAACAAAACAAAAACTATTCAAAATACTACAAATTAAGTAATTGTCAATATGGATTTAGATGTGGTAGAAATACAACATCACTTCTCTTAGGAGTAACAGATACCATTCGTCAGTCTCTAAGTAGAGAACGTCTTAACGTTCTTTTATCTATTGATCTTACAAAAGCTTTTGACAAGGTAAATAATAAAATTTTATTGACCAAGCTGGTTCATAAATTTGGACTTTCGTATACGGCATGCAAACTCATTTCGTCTTATCTCAATGATAGATTTCAATACGTTTCCATTGGAAGGAGGTTTTCGGGTGTCTTACCGGTCAAGGCTCAGTCCTCAAGGCTCAGTCCTTGGGCCTCTACTTTTTAATATGTATATCAATGATATTTTCGCGGATTTTAATATGACGTCATGTATACCATTTGCTTATGCAGATGATTTAATGTTTTTATTCAGTGGTGAGAGACAGTTTGAGGATGTTTTGCAAGAAATGATAAATTTTTGCATTTCCAATTTATCAAACTGGATGGTGAGTAATCGACTTTATATTAATGCTCTTAAAACAAAGGCTATGTTGTTTGGCTCTTCTGTTCCAAACTTATTAATTGATATTCATGGTACAAAAATTGAATTTGTGGACCAAATGTACTGTCTTGGACTGTGGTTAGATAATAAATTAAATTTTGAAAGACATATTAATTTTGTTACTTCTAGAGTGAATTACTCATTACGTAGGCTATATAACGTCAACTTATGCTTGCCAATGCATATCAAAGTTATGATTGTTCATTCATTGGTTATGCCTATATTTTTATATGGTATTGAAGTTAATACTGGTACACTTGGGTGTCATATGAAGAAACTTTTGGTGCTATTCAATAGAGTTATACGATATCTATTTTGCTTAAGACTTCGAAATCATGTATCTTATTATGTTTCAAAGTTTCTGGGCTGTTCATTTTATAATTATGTGAAAGTTAGGCTTTTGCTTTTCTTTTACAATATGTTTAAGAGGGGAACTATTGAATATATGATTTCATTTTTTTCATTTAGTCGTTCTAGACGCAATTGGCAAATTTTGGTTCCTAAGTTAACTTCTCTAGTGGAGAGATCATTTCATGTAAGGGTTGCACGAATTTTCAATAAATTACCAAGAACTCTAAAGTCCTTTGAGTTTTCTAGTTCTACTTATAAACGTAAATTGTTGAGGCACGTTCAGCAGAATGAGTTGTAAGCCTCTTTCAATGAATTTTTTTTTTTTGTGGCTTGGGCCACTAATGTGTTGAGATTGTTTATATTTCTTTACGGTACCCTAATTTTTAATTTTAATTTTAAGCCATTTCTTATATTAAGATTATTTCAAAAAAAAAAAAAAAAAAAAAAAAAAAAAATGTAATTGTTATATTTTTAAGTTATTTTTTTTTTCATGCTTATTGTTGTTCATATTGTTTATTGAGTAGAATGTTTTGAGCTGTATATTTTAACCATATATGGCCCTTTGGGCTCGGTTTGTGTGTAACATTGATTAAATAAATAAATAAATAAATAAACGTGTTCAGTTAAAAGTAAATAGTAATTTGTGCAAGAGTATTCTAGATATTAAATATATTTTTATATAAATGATATCTCTAGATATTTTTCGAACACGATTAAAAAGACAAAGTAAGGTGCTTGAAGTGCCCTAAAATTATAAGTTACAATAATGTCACGACTTATTAATCACCTTTAATTAGTATACATGCTTGACATTAATGTGATCCAAATGAAACTTAACTCCGTTCGAAGTAGTTCTAAGAAGACGACAAATAATACTTTACTAAAATACGCTGCAAAAAATGAATTATTGGGTGAAATATAAGCCCGATTTGTTGCCGAGGACGATGTGCCCGTTAAGGCACTTAAAACTCTTAAGTAATTCTAGCATCTCTTCATGCTGAAAACTACAACATTACGCCGGAATCAACCATATGGGAAAAATTTCTACCAGTTTTATTAATTAAAATGCCATGAACTAAAAATCATAAATGAAGAAATCAAGCAATGTCATGTTTTAAATTGTAGTCGACGAATTGACAAATATTTTACACAAAAAAATGTTCAAATGCTGAAACAAAATAATTTGAAATAGATAATCCTGGCTAAGAGTTTTTGTTTGCAACTTTTGAAAAATATGGTTGATTTATATAGACATGTTTAACCACTTACAAATTAAAATTCATTCAAAATAAATTTGAATGAGTTTTATATTTATTAAATTCCTATAATTTATTTGCTTTTTCAAAACGTTTGTCAAGATCAAATATCATTCAACAGTTTCTAAATTATATTATACAAATATCTTACAAATAAAGTTTCGTAAATCAATAAAAAATTGTTGAAAATTTTGCTAAAGTTTGATCCATTTACTGGTCCCACTTTTCTTGGATTTTATCGTAAAATATTTGTTAGGTCTAATCTAAGTCATATCTATGTATGTTGTTGGTTCCTTTGTTTTGCAAATTTTTTTGTTTTTATTCAAATTAACGTTTTATTTTAAAAACATAATTGCTTTTTGCGTTTTTAAGTATTCGAATTAAAACCAGTTAACCGGTTATTTAAAAATTGCTTAACCGAAAACCGGGTTTTTAAAATAGCAACTATTCGTAATATTCGAAAACCGGTTATTGAAAAAAATCGAATAATCGATCTCCCTAATTACAACACAAATTAAATAAAAATTTCGATCGAAATCAAATGCAGTTATTTGGCCTTATTTTCTTTACCGGGTTTAGAAATATTTAGATTAATATGGAATATTGTTTTTTTTTACTATGAAACTATTATTCAATATAAAATAAAATATTTGAGAAATTGTGTTTTTTGACATTTGATTTAAAATGTAATTCTCAAGTTTTTCTCTTACTTTAAACAAAAATATTAAATTACAAAAAAAAAATGTAATACTTTAATTTATAAATCACTTTTTTAGACAAATTACATTTCAGAAAAAGTCGAAAATAACGATAGCGAAAAACGTGAGATTAACATTTGAAGAAAAGTTAAGAATATACCACTCAATTTTAATTGAAAAAAAAAACATTTGCTCTACATTTGAGAAAAATTTGAGTGCAATATTAAATTTAATTTTGGATTGTTGTTTCTACACACACACAAGCACTTGAAAAAACGTAATAAATAATATTTAAAAACATATTAAAAAATGCTCAGACTATAATTTTGGACTATCATTTGGAAAGATGTAGGGAAAAAATTTAATTTAAAAAAGTTCGAAAGAACATTTGAGAAACATTTAAAAATTTCACTTGAAAACAAGTTGAGGATAATACTTGAGAAAAAGCCGATAACAATATATAAGAAGTAAATAACAATAATTGAAAAAAGGTTGAAAACGAGATTTTACAAAATGTTAAGAATAAGATCTGGGAAGTAGTTGTGAGAAAAATGTGAGAAATATTTTTTTCTCTTATATTACTCTAAGTTAATTTAATATATAAGAAAACGTTTTGTTCAATTTTAAAAAACCCGATTTCAATTATTTTTGAAACATAAAAACACTCATAGAAAAATTCATCTTCATATTGATGATGCGCTTACATCATAATTGTGACATCAATCTTATTACAAGTGGCATCAATGAGCCAAAAAGTGCTATCAACCCAATGACGCACGTCGTCATAAAATTTTGTAATTTCTTATGCGTCATCTGTGCTATGGCTACATTGACATTAATTCGATGCCACATTTTGTGTATTATTAATATTATTTTCACGTTTAAAAAGTAAAATAGGAAGCAAAAATTCCCATATTCTATTTTTTTTTTAAATTATTCTACATTAAATTTTCATAGTAGAATGATTACGAAAACCATATCGGACATTTTGCTGGTGTCTTATAATTGAGCGTTCTTCTGTAAACAAAGAGCGGAATACAACAAAAGTGAAACAAACATGTGTAACGGGTAGTTAATAATAATATTCTCTTACTTTGACTTAACTTAATACCCATGACTCAATTTAATGCCAGTTTGTAATTTAATTGAGCGTAATGAGTCCTTCCTACGATGTTACTGAGTCATCGCACTGATGACATGTTTTATTTAACTGACTCCGATTTGTCATTTCTGTGATGCCAACGTGTCATCCTATTGATGACATAATTTCAATTGTTGACTTTTCACATGCTGACCATACATCAGCGTTATGGCGTTACGTCAGTGTAGCATTGAAGTTAAAATGCATTTGAGAAAAAATTGAGAATATTTTTTGAAATCTTAACATCAACTTATGCTGATGTTATGTTATTCTCAGCAGAAGGAGAATTAGAAAATAAGTCCAAAAAATAACTTGAGAATAAATATTAAGATAAAACTTTAAAGTAAAATTCGACAATAGCGTTCGAATAAAATGGGAATAATATTTGAGAAAAAGCTTTAAAATATTTAAAAATAGTACCTAAAAAACATTAAAAAATAATATTAAAAAAAATGGTGCCAATTTTAGAATAAAATATTGAGAATATGTTGAAATCAACATTTAAGAAATAGTTGGTACAGCTTTTTGATTACTAAGCCAAGGCGAATTTATTGAAAGGTGGTATCAACTTAAGGGATTTTTTTTGAGTTGTCCAATTTTATTAGCAAACTAAAATTTTTTATGTTAAAAAAGAGATATTTGTTTTAAAACTTTTAACAAAATTTGTTTACACACGTTTAACAAAATTTGTAATTTACTAGTTATTTTACTTGCGATGAACATTTTTTGTGACAATTTCTGCTTCTAAAATCAATGTTGTTGTAGAGTTGGCAAACGCTTATAATAAATTCGCCTTTCAAACCCTTAAGAATTTTAAGTTTGCGGTCAGACAAGAGTTAAGACAAAAAAATAAAATAATAATGAATTTATTCTTTTATTTTGCTTACGTTGTATATTTGTTTAATATTTTAGGAATGTTTTTACTTAAAACGCAAGTGTGCCATCGTGAGTTTAAGATAAAAATTGAAATTAATTCTTTTCACTTAAGAACACGATTGGAGATCATTAAATTGTGTCGTCGTTTTTTTTTTAATTATAAGAAAAATCGGCAAAAATCTCTATACCATATATTTAAGAAAAGAAAAAAAATGTTGAAATACACAAAAACTCAAAATTTGCTTAGTTTTGAAAAATGTTCAAGACTAAGTAAATTTTCTAAAAAAAAGTACCTTTTCCTTAGACAAAATTTTTCTTGAATACATCACACAAATCTTAGATTTCAAATTGAAATAATTTTTAACAAAAAATGAGACATATTTTTATATAAAGAAAAAATTAAACATGTTTTAAAATTGTCATTGTCTAAACCATATAAAAACCGCAAGATCAGCAAGCGTATCAAACGTTACACAAAATTTCTGTAAAAAAAACAACGTAACTGCATTTAATTTTTTAGTATATAAAGAAATCTATATAAATTTATCTTTTATTTAAGAGGAAAGAGAGACAAAAAACTACAATAAGCAAAACCTGACGTAAATGACACCTTAAAAAATGTAATAATATAATGAAAAAATTTAAAACACACTTAATAAAATAGAAAAAAAACTTAACACATTCAAATGAAAAATACAAGAAAAAATTTTTTACTGAATGACATTTTTATAGCTTCATTTTACATTCATATTTAAGATAAAGTACGTGTTTAAGCATAACTAGAGAAACAAATTGCAAGGTAATTTTAAAATTCAGTTAAAATTTTAAGAAGTTTCTTTAAAAATAATTTTAAAAATAACCTTCATGGAAAACAAAATTATTTGTTAAGATAAGGCTAAAATCAAAGAGGCAGCTTAACGGCGTTAAATATATCTCAGACTTTGGGTGTTAGTTTACACAGGGTTGATTAGAAAAGAAGAGCATAACTTCCCGACCACACGCGCAATATGTTTGGCAATTATTGCCGTGGCAACTGTCAAACCCTATATAAAACAAGTTAGTGTGCTATATTCGGCTGTGCCGAATCTTTGATACCCACCGACTCCACCGACAGGCGTGGGCTCTATACTGTAAATACATATACATATATTATTAGCTAATCTTCACAAAAACGAGAGTAAGCATTAAAATTGGTTGCGGTTTAGACCTATATTAAATTATTGACCGACAATAAAAAAGTTTTATGTATTTCTTGTTAGAACTTTGAACTGGCTTGAGTGAAATATCATGATTCATAACAGTTTTAGCCGAACTAAAATGGTTTTTAGGAGAGTAATTTGTATTGGACCTATAGTAAATTATTGACCAATCATTCCAAAATTCTGAAGATTGATTTCTGGTATCAGAAAAAATAAATTAGAATAAATTTCAATACAGTAGTGTAATTAGTTTTAGCGTTAACAGTGAATTTCACAAAATTGCATGATATTTTTCTAGCCATATGAATCTAAGTTGGAAGAAATTTTACCGCAATATCTATATCCGTTATGGTTTTAGGCGAATTTAATTATTTTCCCAAAATGGGCTTTATTTGGTTTTAGGCGCAATGAACTGTTTTCCGAGAGTAGGGTTTTAATGGGGCCTATGGTAAATTAAGGACCGATCTTCACGAAATGTGACAGTGCGATTTCTGGTCCTATAAAACTGTGACGTACCGAATTTGATTACGATAGCACTATTTATTACGGTTTTAGGCGTACTAAACGGTTTACCGGGAGTAGGGTTTGTATGAGGCATATGGTTAATTATGGACCGATCTTCACGAAATTTGACACTGCGATTTCTAGTCATATAAAACTGTGATATACCATAATTTATTATTTTATTAAAGCGTTATAAATTATGGTTTTAGGCGTACTAAACTGTTTTCCGGGAGTAAAGTTTATATAGGGCCTAGACTAAATTATGGACTGATCTTCACCGAACTGTGACGTACCAAAATTTTAGTATGATAGCGTTATTAATTACGGTTTAAGGCGTACTAAACTGTTTCACAGTGTGATTTCTCGTCCTATAAAACTGTGACGTACCAAATTTTAGTATGATAGCGTTATTGATTACAGTTTAAGGCGTACTAAACTGTTTCACAGTGTGATTTCTCGTCCTATAAAACTGTGATGTACCGAATTTCATTATTATAGCATTATTCATTACAGGTTTAGGCGTACTAAATGGTTTTCCGGGAGTATGGTTTATATGGGGCCTAGTGTAAATTATGAACCGATCTTCCAAAAATTTTACAGTGTGATTTCAGGTCCTACCAAGTTTTAGTATGATAGCGTTATTGATTACGGGTTTAGGCGTACTAAACTGTTTTCCGGGAGTAGGGTTTATATGGGGTCTAGGGTTATTAATGGACCCATCTTCAAAGCAGTATGACTTGCAGTCGTATAAAGCGAATTCGTGCAAAATTTTATATCATTCCGTGCATTATTGCACCATTTATGTTAGTTTTTGTATCAAAATTATCAATTCTTTTAGGGTGGTGGTTCCACATTTTGATTCATAGTTCTGATCCTACTGAACCGATGTTGCTGGATTTCAACCCCAAACTGCTTAGGATAACTACAAGCAATTTGAGACCAAGTTTGTTCTTTTCTTTTGCGTTTTTAGAAAGTGAGCGAGTTTTTAACAGAAGGACAGACAGACGAACATGGCTAAATCGACTTAGAATTACTCAAGGAGCCAGAATATATTATATTATGGGGTCTTAGATGTATAATAAACAAGTTTCACACGGAAAGTTTCACCCTCATTCACCACTAGTGATTTGTGCCAGCGTTTTTTTACATAAAGTTTGACGAAATAATTGAAGCAAAGCCCCGAATAACGTTGAAAAAGCCACTTTTTGCAAAAACTGTTTTTGTGCAGATTACCATTTACGTTACTCTCTTACACTGCTTAAACATCAAATAACCCACAATTGCGATAACGCCGTCAAATTGCGATACAAAGACTCAGCCAGTGGAAGAAGTTATAAGTTACTAACAAAATGATACAAACGAACTGGTTTTGCAAAGTGGAATAACGTTTTAAAAGCCGCTTGTAAAGTGGAAAAACGTTTTAAATGACATCGCGATTGTGGATATGAAACGTTTTTCCACTAAAAAAAAATTATAAACTGTAAGTTTGCATGTAATATAAAATTAAAATTTCTTGATATTTTGCATACAAGTTTTTATTATCATTATTTTTGATAATCTACCAAAAAAATTTAAAAATAAATAATCCTGCCTGTTAAAAATAATAAGTAATAAGTAATAATAAGTAATAATTTTGTAACTTACAACGTTATTCGCGGCTGTGCTTCAATTGTCAAACACGTCGGGTAGTAAGGATCGTAAACCTGAATACTCCCCACCACAAGTGATGAATAAGGGCTGGCACAAAATAAAGTAGTTGTAGTAGTATCTAAATCTGACGAATGCCCTGTAGCGCAACAAAGTTAAAAATTTCGACCTTTGCGCTTCAACTTCAGCTGCAATGACTACTACAACTGCGTATTCTGTTGATACTACTTAGAAACTGTCATTATTAACTTTTCATAGCTTGCAGCTCTATTCGTAACGTTATACTGCAGCTATTTTTCTGTTCCCTTCTTATGGGTATACTTAGTTTGTCATTGCATGTAAAACTTTTGTAATAGTCATCTGAGATCTTATAAAGAATATATATTTTGGGTCTTTGAGTAATTCTAAGCCGATTTAGCTTTGCCTGACCGACCACTGAGAACACGCTTTCTTCCGAAAGAATTAACGAAAAAGCAAAATGTTGGTATCAAATTGTTTCTGTGCAGTTTTAGTATTGAAATCCAGCACAATCAGTTCAGTGAAAAAAGAGTTATAGACCCAAATGTGCAACAACCAGCCTAAAAAATTGATATTTCTGTTTAAAAAAAATCTAACATCAATGGGGAGCGGAATGCACAGCTTGTCATTAAATTTCGCACAAATACGTTTTTTATGACAAGAAATCACATTACAAAAGATTGGTTCATAAGACTCTTAATCTGACTTTTTTTTTTAAGGTATTTGTCTGGTGGAGAACCATTTTCATTTAACTCAATATGACATGGTGGAGTACTTTTTAAAACTCAGCCGGATTACTGGTAGAGAACCTTTTAATACTCAGATTGATTACTGATGAAGAACATAATACTCTGGAGCGTATTTTGGAAGGTTTCGCTTTCGTATACGAGGTCTGAAACAATTTCAGACCATACTAAGTTGTAGTTTGGGCTAGGGTGTTCAGCCGATTAATTCGTGTTCGATTAATCGCACAAATTTAGACGATTAATTGTTCGATTAATTTAAAATTGCTGATTTGGATAAAAGGATTAATCGAATAATTTATGCCGGTTATTTGAATAACAATACATATATGGTTTATCTGTGCAATATATAATTTTTCAAAGTTTTAAGTCAAATAAACAAGCCAAATGGAATTAAAAACAGTCATGTTTAGTGAGTAAATCACATATGTACATGGGCGTACTGCTTACTGAAAAAATTTTCAGTAACCAGTAAATTTTTACTGATTACTGAAATAAATCAGTAATCCGTTAATTTTTACTTATAATTGAAACAAATGCAAAAAAATATTGTTAACCCTGGAGCCATACGTTCAAATACTTGCAAGTTGTTCAGAAAAACTTGTTTAAATTGACAGTTTCATTTTAAAAATGCCCCCGACGAAGAAACAACTCAAAATAGTAGCATGACTCAAATTTTTTTGTAAAAAAGCACTAGAATTTTTCAGAACACAATTTTTTTTTTAATAAAGCACATTTATTTTTTAAGAAATATATTTTTTATAAAGAAAGCGCCAAAGTTAATTTGTGGTCAGTTGTTAAATTGAACGTAAAATTGGCAAAATAATGGAAAGGTAAAATTGAGAGCAATCTCGTGGTCAATTTAAAAAGTGTGAGTGCGTTAGAAAAAAATGTGAGAGAATGTAGCAAATTAAAAGGAAAGACAAACTTGATCGTGTGGTTCCAAGTAAGTCTCAATTTACACGTTTCATCTTTTGATGCTCAACTTCTTTTCAATTCCCTTTTGAAGATGCCATTATGTTCACACGCAGCAACCGGTTTTAACTTTTTTTGCCTTAAAACAACAACACTTTTATTCAAAGCGAACCAAAGAGAAAAAGAAAAGAAAAAATGAGAACACAAAGCGTACTGCCCGAGTACAGGCATCTCCGTACAAACCCCTTTTCTTCTTGCTTCCTTCTCCTAAAAACACAAGAGTTGAGCATCAAAAGATGAAACGTGTGAATGTAGACTAAAGCAAAACATTTAAACATTTTATTTTTAAAAGATTATTTGAAAAGATCTGTTTAATTGTTTGTACATATAAAATTATATGATCTCAACACAGGTTTTATTTTCTTATCGTTGTAAAGGTTGTATCAATTAGTATGCTTTTTTTTGTTTTTTTAATAAAATATTAAAATACTTGTAATTAATAATGTTTATTTACTCAAGTACCAATTTGTATAAAATAATCGAAAAAAATCTCTTAATTTATAAAATTTCTAGATTTTGAGTTGTGCGATTAATCGATTCATTTTAAAATTGTATTCGTTTAGTCGAATAAGTCAAAAATGCCATATATCGATTAATCGAACAAAAAAAAGCTGATTAATTGAACACCCTAGTTTGGGCTCAAAACAAATTTATGTTATTAATGGCCGTTTCTATGTCACATTCTGTTTTTATTCATTTTGACACTGACCAGCCAAAAATATTTGGCCTTAAGAATAAATTGAATTCTTATATCCAATTTTCATATAAACTTAAATCGTATTTAAATACAGATTGATTTTTTGAGTTTTATTTGAATAGTCCTATTTAATTAAGACAAAAGTATGGTAGCACTACTAAATACAAAAAAAAATATTATAAAAAAGTGTATTTATGTACAAGGTGGACACAAAAAACAGCTGACTGGTATTGCTTTGGCCAACTTGCTAAGTTCTTACAATTGGAACTTAAGTTGTATTTAAATGCACCACATCGGTGAGTTAAGTCTCATTTAAGTGCTTAGCGAAGAAAAGAATTTTGTATTTCAAACGATTTTAAACTTAAATGTGTTTTAATATCAATCCTGAAAATTGGCCATTAGAGTTACATATGTATGTAATCATGCACACCATTTTTTTTCTGAGGGCTTGGTAAAATTTAATATTTACTTATGGGATTACATTTAGACATTTGTGTTTTTGAAATTCGGTACTCTACGTAAGTAAAAAGTCAATAGCCTAAAACACAGTGGGTTAAGTATTAAATTAATTTGTTATACATTATTAGTGATTCACAAATTCGAAGAAAGCGATATATTCGGTTGTAATTTAGTGAAATAACAAGGCCTTTTAAATAATAATAAAAGTGAGTTGTGCCTGTTTATGATATAAAGAGCGATATGTATGTCTGCACAGAAAAAGTTCTCCAAAATGTTCACCACCTAAAGAATTTATCAAAAAAAATCAGTTTTAATTAAAAATTTAATCAAGTAAATTAAACGTTTAATTAATACTTAATTTGTTTACTGGTCTCTGGTAACAAATTCCATAACCAAAAAAATAATAGGTTTTCAATATTATTTCAAATATTATTTTTTCAATTTTGTTTTGCTATTATGCTTGTTTACAACACAAATGTCAATTTGATTTCGAAAATTCAAAAACAAAAACTTCTACAATATAATGGAAATGCTTTGACATGTTTGGCGCAAAAGAAGTTGGTTTGCTTATAGAAGAATTTTATCGCACACTAAATCATTAACAGGCACAACTAAAAATTCAAAAATATTTAGGAGTGGCAGAAAACTGGCTTCAAAAACATGGTTGCAATTTTTTAAACAAATTGAGTTTCAGATTTGATTTGTAAACTGGCTTATTAATAAGTTTTGAGTTGTGCCTGTTTATGATTTAGTGTAAGTCAAGTAAATCAAAAATAAGACTGAACCAGACTTGGAGACTGAGAGAGTACCTGGACTAAAACCCTAAACAATCCGAATTTAGAACCCAAGCTAGAACCGGTAAGAGAACTTAAGAGCGTGAAAATCAGAACCAGAACTATAATCTGAGTTGGAGCCTTAAGTATAATATGAATAAAACATGACCTCAATTAAGTCCGGTAATTTGTAGTTTTGTTTGGATGTTTGTTAGTTTGTGGTTCAATTACGCGATAACCGCCTAATGGATTTGTATGAAATTTGGTAGGCGGATAGCATATATAAACGCCTTCTTATATTCCTCGTATGCAGCAGTTTGACTTTGCCTCAAGTTCAACAAAGAAAGCAAGATCACTAAATTATAAAAAATCAAAGGCATGGATGGTTTGATTCTAGGCCAGATAGAAGCGATTTTTTTTTATATAAGTTATTTGACTGAGGCAAATCGGTGTACAAAATTTTATTGATATATATATATATATTCCAGTTAAATAATGCAGTTTTTAATAATTTTAAAAATCTAGCCATTTCTAGCTATTTTTGGAATCAATTCAAGCCTTTTTTTGAACTGTCGAGTTGAGTTGGCAACCTTGAAAACGGGATAAAATTAGCACTTTTATTCTTTTTGATAAATTTAATAAACATAAAAAATAAAGCCTACATTTACAAGCAGTGTACTTTCTGAGGGCTTAAAATGAGAAAAAGATGGAACTCTTGGGCAGTGTGGCCAGATCTAAAAAAAATTTACAGCTAAATCTGGCATAAGATATGGCCAAAAAATGCTAAAAAATGATTTTAAAAAATGCTAAAAATAATGCTAAAATTTTTTTTTAAGATTTTTGTAAAACATTTATTACCAATATGAAATTTTATTCGAAACTAAATTCATTTTAGTGACTTATGTTTAATCGAAATTAAAATAAATGGTTATAATTAAACAAGTGGGTAGGTAATGGTAGAACAACAGATACATATAAATACCTGTAGCACAGGTAGTTGAGATTAAATATTAAGTTTAGGGGGCCTGCAAACCCCTAATACATGCAAAATTTAAAAGAATTTATTTCTATGATATATAAAATTTTTGGATCATTTTATTTCTTATAGTTAAAAAAAGTTTTAAAATTATTATTTTTAATTTTTCATTTGAAATTTCTTTTTCTTTTATAATGCAATATAAAAAAGCAAATAATATTAACAATCAACATGATGAGGCCATTTTTTATATTCCATTTATATTCTATTTTTTTAAAAAGGCAGGGAAAATGTTACTTAATATAAGAATTATCCATTTTCATACGAAATTTAATTTTGGGTACAACAATTTTTAGTCAAAATTTAATATAATTTATAAAAGAAATTCAAGTAAAATTAATAAAACTTTTTTTTTAATTATTGCTAAAAAAGTTTTTAGCAATAATTAAATGCTAAATGCTAAATAAAGTGCCAAGTGGTAAATGAAAATTTTCTATTTAGTAGAAAACTAAATAGAATTTCTGTAAATTTTTTATAGGATAAACCTTTTTCTTAAAATCTTGCTCTCATTTTCACGTGAACGAAGTCACGGGTTAAACCTAGTAGAATGTAAACAATAACCCAAACCAGAACAGAACTTAACTTAAAATAAACAAGAACTGAATTAGAACCTGAACAAGAATCAAAAAAAGTACCTGAATAAAAACCTAAACTTGTATTTAAACTGAAACCAAAACTGATCTAAACAGGAACCTGTACCCACGTTCTGTAACTTTGGTGAGAACTTCTCATATCGAAAACATGTGAAACAAAATATTCCATCGTTTCTGGAAAAGTGAGAAAAAAGTGTGTCTGTAACTCACATCGAAAACTATAAAAAGAGATTACGTCGCTACGTTATAAATGTCATAATATTCCACTCGAAGCCGATATGAAATTGCAGATGTTGAGAACGCCAGTCAAATATATCGTTGACGGCGACCACAATAGACTAAAACTTAAAAATTTTCAATGACGGCATTGGAAATACAGCCGTCGGCTATACCAAATATGTAAAGTGCGACTTTAATGTTTGTTGATTAAAAAATTGCTTTGAAAACATTCGTATATTTTTCAAAAATGTTAAAAGCAAAATAATTAAACAATGAAAATATCTGCCAAGAACAAAAAAATTATCTCTGGCGTGATCATATTCATTGCATTTTTCATTTTTAATTTGTTTTTAGTGTTAAAATTTTTGCTCACACCGTTTTTATGCGTGAGTTTATTTGACAGTTCAAAGCGCGAACCTTATCGCAAAAATTTTACAGACACACTTTTTCAGTATATTGGCGAGTAATGTTACAGACGCAGTTAAGGGAGAAAAGCCGCTGTTTGTTTCAATTTATGGCATTTTTGTTTCATTCCTGACATTTCAATCGAAAAGTTTCTCGAGAACATGGGCACGGATTTCGAAAGTGAAATTTAACCTAAACTAGAATCTGAATTAGGACCTGAGCATGAACTAGAACCTGAAAGAAGACCTAGACCTGAAGTGAAGTCCAGAAGTTAAAATCTTCAAAATCTTCAACAGTTACATTTATATTAATTTACTTTCGTACAAGCTAGCTATAGAACCTGATCCACATCTCGATCTAGAAAATTAAACCTTAATTTCATCAGTTACATTTTCATTATTTAACTGACTTCAAACTTCATAAATCCCCTGACAAATTTCACTACTTCTCTTTATATCTCTCCACCACTTGATACATTATATAGCCTTTTATTTTGATCATACCCAACTTTATGTTGCTGTCAAGTATTTTTTTATTTTAAAACTTCGGTAAAATGAACAAACATGTCACTTGATTTCAACCAATAGGCTACCAACATTATCGTAAAAACACTAACGAGCAAAAGACCGACTACAATTTATAATATGAAATAAAAACTTCATAATATAAAAAAAAAGAATTATAAAAACATAAAAAAATCTAAGTACTTAAGGAGGCTGACTTGGATGGATGACTAGTGGCATAAGTAGCTTAAGCAACCATGGTGGTCGTACCACCAGAGCACAGAGTATTTTCTGTATTATAACTTTGTCTAATGATTCGGAAATCCGTCAGCAATAACAAGAAACGAACGAAACAATAACAATAAAAGAAGTATTTATTAACAATCCAAAAAGGTCATTAAAAATATTTTAAAAACATTATGATCACAATTTTTGGAGATTTAAAAGGGAAATTGTGCATAAGATATTAATATTTAGAGAGACTTTGTCACAAATTTTTTGATTGTTTTTAGATTAAAATGCTACAATATAAAAAAAGCGTTTAATTACTAAACAAGCAATATTATTTTTGTCAAATGTTTGTCAAACGTTAATTGAACAACTGTCAAACTTCATTCGTAATTATAAAATACTTATGTCGTATTAAGCTAAAAGTTATAATATAATTTTTATATTTTTTTTATAAAAAATCTAAAATCAAACGCGATTTTCGATTCCAACTAAATAGTATTTAGATTGTTTAAATAGTAAAGATTCAGTTGCAATAGCTTAAAACACCTTTAACAAATGTAAATGCATCAGGTTTATATTGATCAAAAGTTATAATTTAATTCTGGCTTAAAGTCAAAATAACCTCAAATGTGAGTCAAACACTTTTAAATGTACATTATTCCTTGCTTGCCATTAATTTTAAACTTTATTCGATTTTCCTACAACTCTTATAATAACTCCGCAAGTTTATTTATGTTAGACAGCGACTCCAACATGCCTGAGCCAATTTGAAACTTTAATATATATTTGTTAAAAATAGGTTGAGTTCCAAAACATCGTCATACCTTGCAGTCAAAGTCAAAAATATATCATCAACACACAGTTTGCTTATTGTGTACGTATCGATAATTTTTTTAATTGCACTTTGGAATAGATAACATTTCAAAATTCTACGGGATTGCATTGTAGAACGCATTTCAAAAAGCGAATTGACTTTGCAAATCACCAATAGTAGTGTCAGTAAATAACGTGTTAAACTATTTAAAAAAAAAGTAGTCGAACATCAAACTACCTTCAAACATATGTCAAACATGGATCAAACATGTATCTTATGAAGTCGATTGATTAAAGGATAGTCTAGACAATGATCAAACTAAATCTTCGAATGTGTATCAATATCAGAAATAGTATAGCGATCACACAAAAAAAAGTAGGACAGTATAGTCGGCCAATCTAAACCATATGATACCGAAATCCATATTATTTTAAAAAAATTACGAAAGTGTAACCTATATGGGACCCAAAGGCAATCAAGGACCGGCCTGAACAAAATTATGGTATGAGGCTAACATTCATGTTAAAGTTCTTAGTGCCGAATATTATTAAGATATCTTCATCTTGGTTGCCTTTGAGTAATTTAAGAATGGTAGTTTTTATGAGACGTTTGGCTAATTTGAACCTACCAGCTTAACATTTTGTCATGATATGGTAGCTATCGTAAAAACTATTGCCGCCGATATGTATGTCAATACAAATGGTGTTAGAAGTTGTTTTTCGGAGTAGCATTTGTATGGGAGTTATGTTCAAATATGAACAGATTCTATCAAAATTTGGTAAGATGACTAAGATTGCAATCAAATAAATTTGGACCAAATTTAATCTAAATACCAACAAAATAAGATGGTTTATGAGCACAAAGGCTCTTGGTATTGGGGCTAAGTGAAATTATGGAAAGATTCTCACTAATTTCAACAACATTTGTCCCTGTGACTCAGAAAGTGGTTCTGATTCGATCGGCATACTTCAAGGTAGGTCTAGGGCCAATATTTTAAGGTGCTACAAGTATCAGCACAAATGCATAATACCCTCCAAACTATTGTGGCGTGGGTTAAAAAATCCAGTCAAACTAACATCAAACTACTTTCAAACATCGATTAAACACATATTTTATGTTAGCTTATTGTTTTTAATTCAGTCAAAGCCACGCTAAACTTGGATCGAATTGATCCCTTAAGCGGCGTGGTCACATATCCAACTGTATCATCAAAATAAAATTTTTGTAGTTGCGTTAGTAATACAAAACTAATACGTATAGTTTGATGTGAGTTTGACAAAAATCAATATAAATTTGATTTCTTTAAAAATTTTAACCCAATTTAATGTGTGTGCACTAGGGATGCCAATCCCGAAATCCCGATCCCAAAAATCCCGGAAGTTTCGGGATTTAGTCAATTCCGAAATCGTTAACTTGATTTTTTGTCTTACCTTTTTTTATAAAAATAAATTCATCATGACATTCTCCCTTGAGAGGATAGGGAACACAATATTGATAATTTATAATTATTTGATTAGCTCTGTTAATACTGTTATTGAAAATGAAAATAATTAAATAATTTGGCGTATTAAAGTGTTTTCCGAGAGTGGACTTGGGACCTACGGTAATTTTAAATCGCTTCATAAATGAAGTAGTGTAATTTATACACTACATAATTCCTAATACTGGATATAAAAATGTGTTTTTTAATGTTTAAATAAGATTTTTTGCTTAGCGAAAAAAATTCATTTTGTTAATTAATTTCGAATTCAAGTAGAGTAATTTTTTTTATAAAAAATTACAGTGTAAGAGCAAAAAAATATAAAATTGATATTAATAAGATTTTAAAAACAAGGAATCGCATTTGAATTCATGGTCAAATTAACAAAAATTAAATCCTTTTTTAAACAAAAAACAGTGTAAGAGATAAATTATATTTAAAATTAAAATTAAAATTTAAAAAACAAAGTACTTTCAACTTTTACAAAGATACAGTGGGAAATAGTCTCTCAGATGTGACAGAGCTCATTCGAAAACTTAAGTATTTCTGTGCCATGTTCTTAAATTTTGGGTATAAAATTTCATTGCGCCGGTAAGCAAGCGGATATGAGTATCTAGAAAAAGGAGAAGATCTAAGGTATCTCTAGAGTTCTTCTTTAGTAGGATGGACAGAGGTTTCCCCCAGATTTAGGGGTACAAATTCTTAGGAGGAACATTTGGGGGGCATTAATTTATATTTAGGGGGATTTTGGGGGTTTCACTATTTTCTTGTCTGTACATAACAATAACTAAGATATATTTTACAGCTTGTTTTTGGTTGAGCAAAAATAGTTTTTGAAAGGATTAAAAAAAGAAAGCGTTTTAAGGGTGAAGTATTCATTGAAAAATGCGTATCACAACTTTAATCAAACACCTGAAATGCTCAAACTTTTTAATTACGGTAATATGTACAAAGTTAACGAAAATGATTTGGCAACACTCGATATTTTTGAAGAAACTTTATTCCAATATTTAAAAAATACACAAAAAAAATTATTAAATTTCTCCTATCACCAAATTTGTTCTAAATTCATAATATCAAGCAAACAAGTTGTTGATTTTGCACCTATTACCAAAATGATTATATTAATTACAAAAAATTTTAAAATTTTGAAAAAATATTTTCAATAAGTGATATTTTTAATTTTAATTAAAAAAGTGATCAAAAAACTTTTAATGTGTTAATTTATTTAAATAAATATTGACAATTCCCAACAACAATTCTATATGTTTAAATTATTTTATTTTAAACGAAAAAAGTCAATTAAGATTTTTTGTTATTAAATTAAAATTTTAATTGAAAATTTATTTCAAAACAACTAAAATGTTAATTAAATCAAAATTAAATTTTTTCAGCTAAAAAAAATATTGATTCAATTATCACATTAATTAAATTAAAGTACTTTTTAAACCATTTTTTTAATTGATAAAACACTTTTTTCTGTGTAGCAAATTTATACTAACTTTATTTTGATTGTTCATATGTATGTTACAGTCTTTTTTAAGCTGTTTATAAATTGTTTTTTAAGATATTTTGTTAAATGAAAATATTCAAGAAACTTTAAAAAAACAATTTTTGGGGGAATTTCAGTAAAATGTTAAACATTTTGCGATTTTTTGCTTTAGTTAGGTATTGATACTAAAACGTAACGGAGTCAAGTTAAATTAAATTACCTGGCAACTCTGCTTCCATGAGTACTTTGCTACCGTTTCCCATACACCCTATGATGCAAACAAAATGGCTAAAGCTACAGTTCTACACCAAGCGTTCAATGCGTTTATGCATTTGTCCAAAAAGTAGTAGTGTCAAATTGTTTTGATAGAATGCATAAATCGTCGGTTGATAATTTAAATGTCGTATGTGGATTTTTTAAGTTAAGATCGATTCCTTAGGTTTTCCGACCTGATCTTTTATTTGGCGTAATCAGTTGTTCGATACCTCATACGGGTTTCGAGATAAGGATTGTTGAGTTTGTCGTATGTGGTATTTGCTGCAGCAATTTTCAAATTTAATGTTTTCAAACTCAATTTACTCGAAACTATCGGAATCCACATACGACAATTAAATTATCAGCCGACGCTATGTATGTATCGAAAGCATCAATTAGGATTAACTTATACTTTAGCATGCGTCTTGAAAAAAGATCAAAAAAGCAACATACGGATAAAATGCGTGGTGTGGAACGACCTCAAGCTAAAGAACTAAAAGACAATTTATTATTCTGTTTGATTTTTTGCTCTGCTATTCAAGGTGTTATTGCTCTTATGGCCAATTTTCAGGATTGACATTAAAACCCATTTATGTTTAAGATCGTTTTAAATACAAAATTCTCTTCTTCACTAAACACTTAAATTAAACTAAATTCACCGATGTGGTACATTTAAATTCAACTTAAGTTTCCATTGGATTATCTTAGCAAGGTGACTTCAATATCGCAACAATACAACAACAACAGGCAAAACAATAACAACCAGCCGTTTTTGTAAATAGTAGGGAGATCGATTATTCGACTTTTTTCAATAACCGGTTTTCGAATATTACGAATAGTTGCTATTTTAAAAAACCCGGTTTTCGGTTAAGCACTTTTTAAATAACCGGTTAACCGGTTTTAATTCGAATACTTAAAAACACAAAAATCAAATAAGTTTTTAAAATAAAACGTTATTTTGAATAAAAACAAAACAATTTGCAAAGGTTAGGAACCAACAAAATACATAGATATGACTTAGATCAGACCTAACAAATATTTTACGATAAAATCCAAGAAAAGTGGGACCAGTAAATTGATCAAACTTTAGCTACATTTTCAACAATTTTTTGAATAATATTTGATCTAGACAAACGTTTTGCAAAAGTAAATAAATTATAGAAATTTTATAAAGTTATTATTTGAAATATTCTCTCAAATTTATTTTGAATGAGTTTTAATTTGTTGGTGGTTAAGCCATCTCTATATAAATCAACCATATTTTACAAAAGTTGCAAACAAAACCTCTTAGCCAGGATTATCTATTTCAAATTATTTTGTTTCAGCATTATAGAAACGAATAGTAAACTGAACATTCTTTTTGTGTAAAATATTTGTCAATTCGTCGACTTCAATTTAAAACATTCCATGACATTGCTTGATTTCTTCATTTTTGTTTATTAGTTGTTGGTATTTTAATAAATAAAACTGGTAGAAATTTTTCCCATATCGTTGATTCCGCCCTTATATTGTAGTTTTCAGCAGAGATGCTAGAACTACTTAAGAGTTTTTAGTGCCTTAACAGGCGTTTCGTCCTCGGCAACACAACGGGCTAAAATTTCACCCAATGATTCATTTTTTTGCAGCGTATTTTAGTAAATTGTTTTTTGTCCTCTCCTTAGAACTACTTCGAGTTGATTTGGATCACATTAATGTCAAGCATGTATACTAATTAAAGGTGATTAATAAGTCGTGACATGGAAGAACCTTTGTAACTTATCATTTTAGGGCACTTCAGGCAACTATCTTTGTCGCTTTAATCGCGTTTGAATAATATATAGAGATAACCTTTATATAAAAATATATTTAATATTTAGAATGCTCTTACTATTTACTTTTTACCTGCACACGTTTTTGTAGTATTTTAAATAGTTTTTAGTTTTTTTTCTACAAGAACACATCTTTTATAAGCGATTTGTCTTTACAGTGTTCATAATGTTTTTTGATCTTTGTTACATTTTGTTTTGACATTCTTCATAAAAAGTTTAAGTTTGGCCAATATGCAATTAGAAAATACTTAAATTACGGGTACATCTACAACAAGAGTAAGGAAATTGTATATAAATTACACATTACTAAAATAACCGGTTTATTATACCAAAATAACCGGCTTATTCGATATTCGAAAAATGGGAATTTTAAAATAACCGACTTGGGCAAAGCTAAAATAACCCTAGTAAATCTCCCTAGTAAATAGCTACACTTTTTTGTGATATATTTTTGTATTTAGTAGTGCTGCCATACTTTTATCTTAATTAAATAAGACTTTTCGAATAAAAGTAAAAAAATCAATCTGTACATTCCATTTAAGTTTACATGAAAATAAACTTAATATAGATTTAAATACTATCCAGAAAATTGGGCATTAGTTGTTATGCAAAAAATAAGAATTGATAATTATATTGTTCTGCTCAAAAAAAAATTTAATAAAGTATCGTCGGATCGCCGATACCGTTTAGCAACCTCGAAGTATCGCCGATGTATCGATATCGGTATTCGTTACGTCCCTAGTATTTTTAAAACTTACCCAACAACCATTTCTAGCCTCACTCACTCGTTTTATGAATGAAATCAAACTGCATTGAAGCTCAACCAAAGTTAAATCTAATATTAAACATTTATTATCAAATTTAATCACCTAAAATGATTTGATTTGAGATCTATAATGCAGGCTATTAAAAACAATTTTTATAACTTTATTAAAAAATCAATATGACATTTAAACGATTTCTATGCATTTTAAACGGCGCCAAGATTGAGATTAAAAAAAAACAAGGCGTTAAAAGCTAAATGATTGTAAAAAAATTAAATTTGAATATAGTAATTTGTTTAAAGAATTGTAACATTCATTCCAAAACCAACAGGTAGTTTAAAATTTAAATAACATAATATTATTACACTTTTAAACCAACAATAGAAAAGAAATCAATAAAAGTTTAAGTCTAGTCGATTTTTGAACGAACAAAAAAAAAAAAAAAAATAAAAAAAAACACATCATACTTGTTACACGAGCCAAAACGCCACAAAAAAGAAAAAATAACAACACACAGAATAAACAACATGAAAAATTTGAGACAAAATATAAATTTACCAAATTATAACGAAGTAACAAAAAAAAAAGCTAGCAACAACAATTTCTAAGAACACCTTAGGCCAAAGACATTAACAGCAAAATGACACAAAATTTAATATCAAAATACAAATTTTTTGTTCTTTTTTTTCTTATTTTGGGCACAATACATCCAAACCTGGCAACAGCTCCAGCCAAGAGACATTAATATTATTCCATATTCACATTTAGTAAAAACAGATGAAAATCAATTCATTATGCTCACACTACCCGCCCGGTTCCGAATGAATTTAATACAATACTAGTTGGAGTGTTTGAGGTTTCTAATATTTCTTTTGAAGTTTTCTTTTTTAATGTTTATATTTGTCGTTACTGGCAAAGTGACGGACAATTAAATAATTTACTCTTAATTTGGTTTTTCATTTCAAAAATTTATTTTATAGGCAATAAACATACAATTTTCTTCTTTAGCCCAGTCATATTATGTGGTGACTTCACTGCGGAATAAGAGATAATAAGCTGCACACTCGTATACACCTTCATTTTGGTGTTCTTAAAGTTGTTTCAAAAGTCTTATAAAATTTCTTGCCTGCGCCGTACGTTATTTAAGGTCAAAGGTCACAAAAATCAGTTTTTCGCGATTATCTCAGTTTCTATAGCTCCAATGATGTTAACATTTATTATAAAAGCTACTTAGTCGGTCGAAAATTTATTATTAAAGAAGGTGATTTTCTCATAAGCCAATTGACGCTGGGGTCCAAAAAGGCAGCATCCTGCGCCCCTTGTTATACTTAATTAATACTTCGCACATGCCAATAAACAACTACACCCATACTTTGACATTTGCGGATGTTACAGCTTTTCTAAGCGTATACGAAAACTGTCATGAAGTATCTCGTTACTTATATGACCATTTATTTGACTTGGAAAAGTGGTTAAAACAACGGAGCAAAAATGCGTACATATAACATTCACTTTGCGTCGTGAAAAATCCCCCCCCCCCCCTTTTAAAATCAATAATCAAATAATACCTCAACACTCGCATGTAAAATACCTCGGTATACATCTAGATCGGCGTTTAATAGCGTGTTCGCACGGTGCTTTGGATTACTGCGCTCTCTTTGTTTAATACTTATTTGGACTACCGTGTTCGCACGGAACTTTCGTAATCGGTTTTGAAATGTTCTTCGTGCACGAAATAAGATTGAGTTGCTTATTGCCAAACAGGAGCAAAAACAAAGTGCATGTTTGCCAAGCAATTTGTGTGGTTTAGTATGCCATTTAGAGTCACTTTCTGAGTCGATCCTGGTCGCAACTTTGAAGATAATATGATGAAATTTGGTACATATATCTTAATTGTTATGGGGACACGGCCTTTTGAAAATGGCGAGAATTGGGCCATTATTTCACATGGTCCCTTTACAAACTTTTTTTATGGAATCACTTTCTGAGTCGATCTTACGACGTCCGTCCGGCTGGCTTTCTGTTCATGTAACCTTGGGCGCAAAGTACAGGTCGCAATTTTTATACTCATACTTGAAGATAATTTGATGAAATTTGGTACATGGGTTCTAATTGAATCAAGGACCAAGCCAAGTGAAACGAATAATTTAATATAGCCCCCATACAAGCTACTTTCTTACTTGTTATGATGGTATTTAAATTAAATTTGGCTCAAAAATATTTCAACATAAGTCGTCTTACCAAATTTTTCTAAAATCGGTCCAAATTTGACCCATACAAATACTACACCCGAAAATAGCTTAATATGCCATAACTTCCTTATACATTTGTAGTAGTGATATAAAATTTGGCAACGATAACTTTCCTAGTAGCAACTATGTCATGACAAAAGCTTGTACCGGTAGGCCTAGAATTTAGTATAGGTTCCATTTAAACCTCCTCTCTAAAATCGCTTTAATACTAAGGAACACAAATGGGACGAACGACGAATTTCGCCCAACACGGCGAATTTTTCAGTAAAAATTCGCTTATTAAATTTGTCGTATGAAGCTAAATAACGACGAATAACTAGTTGCTTTTATAATTGAGAAAGTTGATTGCTGTTTGTGCAAAAAGAGAAAAATAGTGTGACCATAAAAAATGCTTAAATATTTGAACATAATCAAAAACACAACTAAAAACCATTTTTATAGTAAAATACTTTGTATATTTATTTTAAATGTTATAATAAAAAAAAAAAAAAAACAGTTATTAAAGTAAAAAGTAACTTTATTTATTGAAATACTTCCAAACTAAAACCAAACATGGTCATCTGGCACTGATTTGTTCGCCGTTCGCCGGCGTTTGAAATATAAATAATTCTATGACGAATTTCGGCGGACTCTATTAATGTGTGTATTTTCATATGCACCAATATGTTTTATTTTTGGCGACGAAAATTCGCGTCCAAAAATTCGTCGTTCGTCCCAGTTGTGTTCCTAGCATAAGACAAACAAATTTCATATAGATGTTGATATTTAGGTAATATTCGGTACAATGAACTCAAATGAATGTTAGCCTCATAACATAATTTTTTTTGCCGGATCCTTGATTGGCCATGGGCCTCAAATAGGGTACTCTCGAAAATTTGTCTTTATATACTGTGGTGTAGGGTATCAAATAATTAGTCGGGCTTGACCTATATACATATACTATATGACTATATTTTATTTCTTATTTTTATTGTTTTAAGTTTAAGATTAGGTTTAAGTATAGTTTAGGTTCTCGTGAAGGTTCCAGTTCAGATTTTATTTCAGTTTTAGTTCCATGCAGTTTAGTTCAGTTTTAGTTTCTTGTTCAGTTTCGTATAGTTGTTCTGGTTTAGGTTCTAGTTCAGGTTTTGCTCGGCTCTAGATCAGGTTTATTGCTCAGATTAGAGCTTAAGTTCTAGTTTAAGGCCAAGTTCAAGTTCTAGTTCAGGTTCTTTTTTTTTGTTAGGACCAGCACTCAGGGGATGACCCCTACTAATGCAATGCATTGTGTTGGAACTAGGAAAATAGGTTATGGGAAGGAGGAAAGATGGAGTAGTGCTTGTGAACATTCGACTTGAACTTATTCATGTTGTAAGTGAGAGGGAAGACTTCAGCAGGAAGGTTATTCCACATACGAACAGTCCGGCCAAAAAACGAATTTTCCCTGTAATGCGTTGTACGATTCACCGGCAAATCGACAACCAAAGGATGGGCTCTTGAGGAAAAACGTGTATTACGAACAAAGCTATGGCTTTCGGGAACCAAATCCCTAATTTCATCAGAACACATCCCGTTGTAGTAACGATAAAATAAAGTACAACCCACATTGCGACGGTGCTCAAGGGAGTCAATAGAATTGGATACCCTACTGTCGCCAATGAGAACCTTCGCCCGCTCCTGCACGCGGTCGAGAAGCTCCAAAATAGACTTTGAAGCACCGGCCCACACATGAGAGTTGTATTCCATTCGCGGTCGGATATATGTGGTATAAATAGTAAGGAGATCAGATGGAGTGAAGTATATCTTACACCGTTTCAAAAAACCCAGGCACTTGAATGCTTCTTTCGACAGTTTCAATATATGTTCTGTCCATCGGACATCACATTGTATCCTCATGCCCAGAACATCAAGAGATTCTGTTTCCTCAATATTTATACCACCCATACATACAGATGAGGCACCTTGATCCGTCGCGCGTTTATGCGTTAGTACGCAACATTGGGTCTTTCGGGCATTAAATTCGACCCTATTCGCACGATCCTATTCTGAGATTATGTCTAGGTCACGGCCAAGCGTATCATTCATGTTCTGTCTCATAGCACAAACATCGGACACGCCTGGTCTGTAACCAAATGAATACGAATGGCAAAGGTTGCTGTCATCTGAAAAAGAATAGATAGGGATGGAAGTTTGACATAAGAGGTCATTTAGAAAAATAAGAAATAGAGTAGGAGAAAGAACGGAGCCTAGCGGTACCCTTGAATGAATCTTGAACTCGTTTGATGAAACCCCATCCATAACAACCCGTATAGTGCGATCTCTGAGAAAGCTCGATATAAATCGAGAGAAATTCTAGTTTATGTTCTAGTATAGGTTCTAGTTCGGGTTGATTTCTAGATTCGGTTTTGATTTTAGTGAGGCTCTAGTTTATATCCCTGTTTAGGTTCTTGATCAGGTTTTAGTTTAGGTTTTTGTTAGCTTATTGTTCATATGCTAGTTGAGTTCTAGTTCCAGTTTTAGTTCAGTTCACCTTATAGTTAAGATTCTAGTTCACGTTTTAGTTAAGTCCTTGATTAGGTTCTGGTTCAGTTTTTAGTTCAGAGGCCAAATAATGACATCGATCAAAATTACAAATCAATTTAAATGGGAATTCGATAGATATAGAATGCCGTAATTTGGCCCCAGGTTCTAGTAAATGTTCTAGATCAAGATCTATTTCAGATTAAATATTAGGTTTTGGTTAATAGTTTTGTTCAGTTTGGGGTTCAGATTCTAGTTCAGTACCCATGTTCTGTAACTTTGGTGAGAACTTCTCGCATCGAAAACATGTGAAACAAAATATTCCATCGTTTCACGAAATGTGAGAAAAAGTGTGTCTGTAACTCATGTCGAAAGTGTGTCTGTAACTCATGTCACTCGTAGCCCATATGAAATTGCAGATATTCTGAACGCCAGTCAAACATACGTTGACGGCGACCAAATTTGACTTAAATTGAAAAATTTTCAACGACGGCGGCGAAAATACAACCGTCAGCTATACCGAAAAATGTAAAGTGCGACTTTAATGTTGGTTGATTATAAAATTGCTTTGAAAACATTCGTATATTTTTCAAAAATGTTAAAAGCAATATAATTGAACTATGAAAAAATCTGCCAAGAACCAAATACTTATATCTTCCGTGTTAATATTCATTGAATTTTGCATTTTTAATTTATTTTTTAGTGTTAAAATTTTTTCTCACCCCGTTTTTATGCGTGAGTTGATTTGACAGTTCAAAGCGGGAACTTTCGCACAAAAATTTTACAGACACACTTTTTCGGTATATTGGCGAGAAATTTCCTTACGTGACAGTTATTACTCGCCAAAAATGTTACAGACGCAGTTAAGTGAGAAAAACAGCTGTTTGTTTCAATTTATGGCATTTTTGTTTCATTTCTCACATTTTAATCGAAAATTTTCTCGCAGCGGCAGTTACAGAACATGGGCACAGGTCTAGTTAAGTACTAGTTCAGCTTGAGTTTAGTTCTAGTTAAGTACTTGTTCAGTTCTAGTTCAGTTCTAGCTCAGTTTAATTTTCTAGTTCAGTTCAAGTACATTTCTAATTAATTTCTTATTAAGTTCTTATCAATGTCTTGCTCAGATTCTAGTTTATTTTCTTATTCAGATTTAGTTCATGTTCTTATTAAGATTTAGTTTATCTTTTGTTTTAGTTCTGGGCAGGTTTAGACACCGTTTTTTGAATTTTGACAAAGACAAAATATTTAAAAAAATTATTCATTCTCAGTTAAGTTCATATTTTGAACGGGAATCTTTGTTACACAAAAATACAATGAGTACTGGGCTAGATAATGAATTTAATGGAGTTGCAGGAGTATTCTTTAATTTAGTAAAGCTTTTAATCTGGGGGTGAATTACAAAAATCTTTTTGGAAAAGTTATCGTACTATGGCATTATTGGTTCTGAACTTAATCTAATTAAAAGTGTTTTAACAGAAAGATTACAGTATGTCGAAATTGAGGAAGAAAATAGTGATATAATTCCTGTAAATTGTGGAGTACTACAGGGAAGTGTTCTAGGACCCTTGCTATTTATGATCTATCTTAATGATATTAATAGTATTGGATTAAATGGAAAAATTGTAATATTTGCTGATTACATATCTCTCTTTTATCCATATAAGCAGGACTTACTACCCAAAATTTAAGTATCAAGATTTAAAAGATTGATTTTAAATCCCAACAAAACCAAGTGAATAAGTTTTCGTCCTTATTCCTCAGCTTTAAACAACAATTTTTCCATTTTCGTTAATGGTAAAATTATAAATGAAGAACTAGAAAGGAAATATTTGGGAGTAATGTAAAAAAGCAATCTGTCATGGGATGATCATATGAAATACTGAAAAGCCAATATAGATTCTTCTTGTGGTATATTATTTAAATCAAAAAGAAAATTGGCCACCAATTATCGATAAAGTTTTTGAGAAGTTAATACATAATCAGTTGTAAAAATACCTAGAAACTAATAAGCTGCTTTATGATTGCCAATATGGTTTTAGAAAGGGGAGTGGAACGGAGAATGCTGTTGTGAATGTAATAAACTACATCTGTCAAGGATTAGATGAAGGCTTTTGCGGTGTGGGTGGAATTTTCTATGATTTGTATAAAGCTTCTGATATCGTAGAGCATGAAATTATGACTCAAAAGTTGCAGTATTATGGAACATTAGGCAGTGACTTATGTCTTTTTAAAAAGACCTGTACAACAGGAAGCCGTACGTGGAAATTAATGATTATAAAAGTTTTCTGGGTGTAGTTGAACATGGTGTGCAACAAGGTAGTGTTTTAGGTCCGCTTTTGTTCACTATATACGTAAATGATATCATGAATCTTGGACTGTATGGAAAGGTGTTTATGTACGCAGAGGATATTTCTCTGCTTTATCCATACAAACATGAAACAGTACTAAAACCCTATATGGAAAGAGATGCAGCCTTAATCTTTGAATACTCAAGACTTAACAAATTAATTATAAATGCGACAAAAACCAAACTCCTCAGGTTTCGACCTCATTTAAGTAACAATGATGGAAGTTTTAGTATTTTTGTGAATGGAAATGAAGTCTTTGAAAGCCAAAAAATAAAGTACTTGGGAGTCAATTTGCAACGTAATTTATCATGGATTTTGCATATGGAGGAGCTAAAGTCGAAAATATCAGCTGTTACTGGCGTGTTATATAAGTTTAAAAACAAATTTAATGAACAGAGAAAATTAATACTTTATCAGGCTTTAGTGCAAAGTCATCTAAACTATTTGGTATTAGTATATGGTTGTAAATATACCACGGAACTAAAATCCTTGCAAAGTTCAAAATTTGGCATTGAAAAATGTATTTAATTTACCGTTACTGCATTAAACATTGTCCTTATATCAAGAAGTATCAAAAACACATTTTACCTATAAGGGGACTATATAAAATGCAATTTTTGGCTTTCGTTTTTAAGTCTTTGCGGATTATTGGGCACAACACAATCAGGGTGCCCCGGTAGGCTAGCTGGTAGTGAGCTAGTCTATCAGTACCGGGGTTGCGGGTTCGATTCCCGCCAGAGACTCTGGTCTCCTGCAGACAAGCAAAAAGTTTCGCGGGATTTTGTGTAGGAATAATAAAAAAAAAAAAAAAAAAAAAAAAAAAAAAAAAAACTTTTCAAAGAAATCAAACCAGTAGCTCGTTTCTATATTTCTCGCTTCGCAAAATTTCTCACATTAAGTGTGAAACAAAAAATTTCGTCGTTTCTCGATTTGTGAGAAAAAAGTGTTTCTTTATTTGAATGCGAGAACAGACTACACAGATTCTTTTTTAACTGGAATACTTCCAGTAATTAAGTGTCAAATGCAAGCGAAACGTCAACGAAAGAAATAGATATAATAAAACTAGGGCTGCCAGATTTTTTGTTCCAAAATTGGCAAAGTGTCGATTTGCTGATTTTTTCTTCGAAATAAAATAATTTTAAATAGTTTTATATGTTTGTGTATTAGGTAGGGAGATCGAACGGTTATTATTCGACCGGTTTTAACCGGTTATTTTAGCTTTGCCCAAGTCGGTTATTTTAAAATGCCCATTTTTCGAATATCGAATAAACCGGTTATTTTGGTATAATAAACCGGTTATTTTAGTACTGTGTAATTTATATACATTTTCCTTACTCTTGTTGTAGATGTCCCCGTAATTTAAGTATTTTATAATTGAATATTGGTCAAACTTAAACTTTTAATGAAGAATGTCAAAACGAAATGTAACAAAGGTCAAAAAAACATTATGGACACTGTAAATACAAATCGTTTATAAAAGCGTGTGTTCTTGTAAAAAACGTGTGCAGTTAAAAAGTAAAAAGTAATTTGTGCAAGAGTATTCTAAATATTTAATATATTTTTATATAAAGGTTATCTCTAGATATTTTCGAACGCGATTAAAAAGACAAAAATGATAAGTTACAAAGGTTCTTCCATGTCATGACAATAATGTGATCCAAATGAAACTTAACGCCGTTCGAAGTAGTTCTAAGGAGACGACAAATAATACTTTACTAAAATACTCTGCAAAATTGAATCATTGGATAAAATATTAGCCCGTTGTATTGCCGAGGACGAAATGCCCGTTAAGGCACTAAAAACTCTCAAGAAGTTCTAGCATCTCTTCATGCTGAAAACTACAACATTACGGCGGAATCAACGATATGGGAAAAATTTCTACCAGTTTTATTTATTAAAACATCAAGAACTAAAAAACAAAATTGAAGAAATCAAACAATGTCATGGAATGTTTAAATTGTAGTCGACGAATTGACAAATATTTTACACAAAAAGAATGTTCAGTTCACTATTCGCTCCTATAGAAATATATATAAATATATATATAATGCTGAAACAAAATAATTTAAAATAGATAATCCTGGCTAAGAGATAGATAGATTAACAACCAACATATTAAACTCATTCAAAATAAATTTGAGAGAATATTTCAAATAATAACTTTATAAAATTCCATAAATTTATTTGCTTTTGCAAAACGTATGTCTAGATCAAATATCATTCAACAGTTTCTTAATTACATTATACAAATATCGTCTTACAAATAAAGTTTAGTAAATCAATAAAAAATTGTTGAAAATTTAGCTAAAGTTTGATCAATTTACTGGTCCCACTTTTCTTGGATTTTATCGTAAAATATTTGTTAGGTCTGATCTAAGTCATATCTATGTATTTTGTTGGTTCCTTACCTTTGCAAATTGCTTTGTTTTTATTCAAATTAACGTTTTATTTTAAAAACTTATTTTATTTTTGTGTTTTTAAGTATTTGAATTAAAACCGGTTTACCGGTTATTTAAAAATTGCTTAACCGAAAACCGGGTATTTTAAAATAGCAACTATTCGTAATATTCGAAAACCGGTTATTGAAAAAAGTCGAATAATCGATCTCCCTAGTATTAGGCATCACAGAAAAACGGTATCTTAAAAAAAGGCAGCTTAAAAAATTTATCGGCAACATCAAAATTTGGAGGAAAACTGTTTAATATTTATTTCCTTAGATTATTTAATACATTTGTTTATGTGATAAAAATATTAAACTATTACCCCATTTTTCAGTCAATGCACTATAGGAAATTTTTGCCTTTTTTTGGCCAAAAGTGTTAGTTTTATTTCAATATAATATTTTGTTACGCCTTTGCTTGATTTTTTCAGGAAATAAAAACAATCTGAAATTTTAAATTGTTATCGGATTAAAGAAAAAATAAAATAAATAATTGTATTTAAATAGACCTCAAGCTTAAGGTTGTATGTATGTATAAAATATGCATTTCACCCATGAACTTTAACTATTTTTTTTTATTCTGTTTTAATAAAAATCGAACAAAATTTGTCAAAATTAATTTTAAATTGTCCGATTTTTTAAAAGAAAATAGAGAGTTTTGTATTTTTTCTTAGAAAATTAACGATTTTTTCACAAATTTATCTGGCAGCCATGCATAAAACGAAAACAATAAAGGGCTTAAAAAAATTAAAACAACAAAATATAACAATTGTATTTTATTTATTTGCATCATTTAAATTCTTTCTCTTCAAAAAAAAAAAAAAATACATATGTAAGTTGTGCTTAGAGTTTGTTCCTGGGATTTCCCGTCCCGGGATTTTCAATCGTTTTCAATTCCCGCTTTCCCGGGAATTAGTTGCTGGATTCCCGGGAAATTTTGAAGAACATCTTTTTTAATACTTTAGTAAATCTATGTCGGACTAGTGCCTTTAGTAGTTTAATCCAACTTAATTTCACCACAATATTTAAATCTACTACAGTTTAAGGCGTATTAAGCTCATTTATCATAAGCTTTGTATTGGGCCTATGATAATTAAAGGCCTATCTTCACGAAATTTTATTTCTTGTCTTAGCACACTGAAGTGTAAATTTTACAATAATATTATAAGGTCTTGCGGCTAAGGGTGTAGTTGCGTCTTTTCCTAGATTGTGCTTTATATGCGGCATTTCAAGTAATATTGAGTTTTTTGAAAGTAGAATATGCTAAATTACACCACAAAAGCAGTATTCGTTACGCTTTTAGCCGTACTTACATGTTTTACAAGATTGATCTAAACATGGAGCCGTAGGTAAATTATGGACCGACATTCAAATTTGGTGGTTTATAAAACGAATTTGTTTACATTTAATGACAAATTTTTGTTAGTTTTTGTGGAGTTTTTAGGGTGGTAGTTCCACATTTGGGTGCATAACTATTTCCCTACTGTAGCGATTCTGCTGGAATTCACTCCCAAACAGGCTAGTAGATCTAGAAACAATTTGACACCCATATGACTAAATCGGCTTGGAATTAATGAAGTATTCACATTGAATTGCAAACTTAGTATACCTTCATACACCACTGCTAAAAAAAATTTCTCCTTCCTGCAGAATTTGTTAAACGGTAAAATTGTTTTAGAATTCCTATTTCGTAATGTTGTGCTTTCAGTTCCTAATCGCCCTTTCAGAAATTTTTTTCGACTAAGACTTTTATACTTTCATTCTAATTATGCAAATGAGCCCTGAATTTGACAATGTATATACGTATATTGATTTCTATAATCCTATTGGCATCAAAATAACCTCTTAAGTATCTTAAAATTACTTTAATCCTAAATTTTTTACGTTTTTGTTATATAATAGATACTAGATTTAATTATTTTAAGCGTAATAGCCAGTAAGAAATATTAGTTTCACTGGAGAAATAAGTAAATAAATAAATAAAAAAATTTGGGCGGGAGTCCCGGGACCCCGGGAATTGGATATTTATTTCCCGCTTTCCCGGGAATCCAAAAAGTGCGGGAATAAAAAAACTCTACTTGTGCTCCATTTCTTGAAATTTTATTTTTCTCGCATCAATTTCAAATGTGACTTATTTGGGCAGTTCTTGTGAGAAACTTTTAGCAAATTATTGATACAGAAACACTTTTTCTCACATCCTTCCAATAATTGCTGGAAAATTATTTAAATGACAGATAATTCTCGCAAAGTAAAGATACAGAAACACTTATGTGAGAAAACCCATTTTTTGTTTCATATTGCACTGTTTTTGTCATAATTCACTTGTTTCATGCGGGAAATTTTACGATGCGAGAAATACAGAAACGAGCTACAAATTTAACACCAGAAACTGTTCTTATTTAAGAGTTGCAAGATGCAGATAAGAAAGAATGAAACAAAGAATTGAGTATGTTGGATGATTAGAATTTAATAATTTGCCTCAAAACTTAAAAGATATACGAAGAATATAAATTTTTAAGTTAAGCTTAAAAAAACATTTATTACAAAATTTTGAAGTGCTTTGAATATCTTGAAGTGCTATTAAATAAATGAAAAATCTTAAAAGAAAATTTGTAAAACCGTATATAATGAAATTGTTAACTGATCTCATATACTTAATAAGTTTATTTATTATTTTTAAATAATTTTATGCCAACTTGCTTCAATAACGTCATTTGACGCTGAGGCAAATGTACAAATTTGTAAAATAAAATAAAGAAAAATAAATTAATCTAAAAAAAGACAAAAATTTTGATATTTATGGGTACAAAAAAACTTGTGAATTAATATCGTTACAAGCATCTCAAATAAAATACTAAAATGCGAATTAAATTTAAATATTAGACACAATACATTGTCGCTAAATAAAGATTATGCTAATACCATTTGGCCAATATATGGTCTATATGTTAAACAACTTTTATGTTACGTTTAAAAATCTATAAACAACATTGGATATCGAGCAATTAAGTTTAATTTCAGACAAAATAGTTTAAACCAGGGACCGAAAATAACAGTTATTTTGAAATTTTAAAACAAAAAAAGCATATCAAAGTAAATACTGGCAAACTGATTCATGTATACAATATTGATCCTTATGAACTTTTATGATAAAATATTATGATTTTTAGTTTTTCAATAAAAAATTACAGTTTTTTTTGATATGTATTTTTTTGGACAAAAGTAACAGTTTTTTTTGATTTATATTTTTTTTTTTTAAAATATCAGTTATTTTATGATTTTTATTTTTTTGAACAAAAATAATAATTATTTTTTAAACTTTTATTTTTTCGAGCAAAAATAAAAGTTATTCTTTAAAGAAATGTACGTGTTATAATTACTGAGTTGTCTTTAAATATTTATTTAAATGTGTGATCATCATTAGGATATATTATGCGCATTAAAATAAATATATAAAGTCAACTAAATAATTTTAACACGTACATTTTTTTAAAGAATAACTTTTATTTTTGATGGAAAAAATAAAAATAAAAAATAACTGTTATTTTTGATGGAAAAAATAAAAATCAAAAAATAACTATTATTATTGCTTAAAAATATAAAAATCATAAAATAACTGTTATTTTTGATCGAAAAAATAAAAATAAAAAAATAACTGTTATTTTTGTTCAAAAAATAAAAATCAAAAAATAACTGTTATTTTTGTTCAAAAAAATAAAAATCAAAAAATAGCTGTTATCATCTGACTTTTATTCATAAAAAAAGGAATAACTGTTACGGTCTCTGGTTTTAACACAAGAAGTGGTGGAAATCCTTGGATAGCTAGATGTAGACTTGGGAAAACTAAGCAAAGAATAGAAAATGCTGGCAGCTTTAAATTTAATAATTTGCCGGAACATATTAAAAACTGCAATCGATTATCCGTTTATAAGAAAAGTTTTAAAATTATCTACTTAATAATATCGAAAAGCTTTTTGAATAGTTTTTCATGTTTTTTTGTTTTTTTTTATACGTCCAATATAAAATTTCTTTAATTGTATTATTGTAATTTCTAATTTGCAATATTAGAATTTCTATAACTGTAATTAATTTTTTTGCCAACTCGTCTCACAAAGCCAATCTTAGGCGCGAGACAAACTTTACCTAATTAAAAAGTACATATCACACTGCTTCCTCTAAAGAGCGTCAACACAAAATTTACAAATTTTCAGTAGAGAAGAAAAACTGTTTTCTTTTTACATGTACTCTTATATCACAAAGGGGGAAACAATCGCATTTTTTTTGACAAAATACTAGAGAAAATTATGTAAGATTTTTACAGTGGGTAGATATGGCCACTGTACATCGATTTCTTGCAAAAAGTTAGAATTGAAAAATTTTGAGTTGACCCTCTTTAGAGGAAACAGTGCGATATATTCAAATAAATAAAAAAATCGACATTTACTAGAGTGGGTTTTATTATAGGAAAGAAATTAAAATTTTTTACTACCAAAATTTGTTACCGCATAAATATCGTTTTTCGAATAAATTTTTAAGTCATCATTTTAAAATTCATTCTTTTGATTTAATTTTTTAAATAACACTAAAAAAATCTTCAATTGATTCCAAGAAAATGTTATTAAGATTTTTATTTGTTTTGTTTAAACAAAAAACATATTTAAATTTGATATTTTTCTCCTGTCATTTAATATTTAGAAAATGGAAAGGTCGTTTTTACGATTTTCTATTTTATGAATGAATTTTAATTTTACTACAATTTGTATACCCTACTGCATATGTGTAACATATCAAGAACATTTTTTGTTAGATGTCTGGTTTGAAATTAGAATTTGGTTGTGTTTAGAATAGCAATCAAAAGCTGTATCATATGGGAATATAAAAACTGATATTATTTTAACACTATTTTCCGATAGCTTTAATTAAGAAGAGCTCTTGTAAAGCTTTCCCAGCACCTGACTCGAATAGAATAAGAAGCGTTGGATTTAAATCTTTAAATCAATGGGAGGAAACCTTCAAGCTGGATGTAGTCGAGATTTTGCAATCATCTACATTACAAATAGATTTTGAAGTTGCCAGAGGGAAAATTCAAAAACAAATCTTTCTCTGAATAAGTGTTTACTCCACCGCCAGATGATTCCAGAATTTTCTGCACTCATTTTCAAAAAAAAAGGGCTGTTAAATGGTTAGATACTGAAATGCATTTGGTTGGATCTAATACTTTTTGTTTACTACGATGAACAAGGTAAAGAGGCAGTCAGATTTATCAGATCCACATTAGCACCATTGATTTATCGTGCTACTCTAGAGCTTTGTTCAAACACTCAATGTCAATTCCTCGCAGGCAGCAGGTCTCTGACATAGAAGGCTTCTATGTGCTTCTCATCGCAACAGCTTAAATTTGCCAGTCTAGCAAACTTATCAGTTTTACTTATGCCCTTAATGTCCCAGTGCCCGGCAATTTTAATATATTGATATACTCTCTAGTATATCAATTTATGTTTCTTCTTTTGCTAGGACGTATAACGATATGGTATCATCGTATTAAATTTCTGATCGCGCAGGACAATAGGGGAAGTGGGCAAATAATGGGCCCAACTGAAATCTACGAACTTTCATCGGTCAGGGTAATAGGCTTTATACGTAGTCTGAACCTGACATGGTGATATACACAGGCTGCACAACAAATCCTCTGGGTCGCGGCGCGTATTACCTTCTTCGTATCAATCTATCTAATCTATGATAAATAAAAGTAAAGTAAAGGCATTTTTCAATTTTGTTTCAATTAAAGTATAAAAAATTCTAAGAATTCCTTAAGGTTTTCTTTCTTTATTTAGTTCCTTATCTACTTCCAATTGTTATTGCTCAATGCTTTCATTACAGGATAAATGCATATAGAAATCTCCAGAGACGAAGAAAAAAAATTACTTCTAATTGAGTGTTTGTATAGTGCGCCGAATCGCACACACATACACACACACACGCAGACACGAAATCCAAAGGCACATCCTGGTTAAACCAATGGTATGTGGTTGTTAAGTGTGGGTGGTTTATATGGCAACAGCCTTTTAATACGAGTATTCCCCATTTCTCAACTTTCCTGCAGTCATTCGATTATTTGTTTGTATGTTGGTTTTTATTTGTGCGGTGTTTCTATGTCATCAAGTTTGCCAAGGAAATACGTTTTTCAAAATGGCTGTTTAAATATTTACCCTGGATCAAGAACAATTTTTATTTGTTTAAAGGCAGATTTCTATGGATATTCCAAACATAATAAATTTCCACTTTAAATACGAAATAAAGAACAACTGTTATTTAATTTAATTAATTTTAATTAGCTTTTGATTATTTCTGCACTCTATTGCTTTTCTTATTTCTTAATATTTAAAGGAAAAAGGAAGTTTCAAGAATTTTTTTTTAAGTTTACAAAATTTAGCTTAAAGAATTTTTGAGAAAAATATTTAAAAAAAAAAAAATAAACTATTGACGCCACTTTAGCCAAGACTTGTGTCGCGTCTGGTTATATGGCCTGCTGTTAGATGCCTCTTATTTGTTGTTGGTTCTTGTGGCAATTTTGGTGTCTTCTTATTGAAAACTTGTCTCTGATTTTTAAAACAGTCTCGCCTTGTGGCTGATTTTTCTGAATTTGCTTGTTCTTCTGCTACGTTTATCTTGTATACTTGATTTAATCCTTAATTTTTGTTTTTTTTTTTAAATTCTCAGCAGATAAAACTTTTTTTGTTGTAGCTTAGGAAACCTTATGTTTTATAAATTTTTATGAAAGAAATTAATACAATCGATTGCACCCACCCTAAAGTTTTAATAATTTTAAAAATTTTAAAAAATGTTCCCTTTTAGTTTTGTTTCATTTAAAGACCAGCAGTTTTGAAACTGTCTACAGTCTGTGATTAACTAGGTGAACTTAATCGTTGGTGACATTTGCTTGTTGTGGCGCCCAATCAAGTGTTTAACAAAATTTAATGAGCCATGCATCATAGGAAAGCCTGGAGAAGGTTTAACTTGTAGTTTGTTAGTTAAGGAAGAACACGCAAAAATTTTGTTGGATATTTTGGCAAAAAAAAATACAAAAAAAAATTCAAGTTTAAAATGGATTTCGTGGAAAGGGTTAAAGATTAACCCTTCCAGGGTCAGGATATGTTTTAGTATTCAAAAAAAAAAAAAAAAAAGATCAGGCAAAATTGAATACATTTTGAAACGAAATTCCAAGAAGTCCTTTTTTACAATTAAAAATTACAAATCTCTACAGAATTATGAATTGACGTTCTCCATAAATTTATTTAAAATTATCATAAATATCATGAAATGGTTACCAGATAGACCGACTCACTTAAATGCGTTTTATCGGTCCAAAATTAATATAATGCTGATCCATATTCGGCAACACTGCCTCACCGAATTAAGCCTGGATCTAAGAATTTATCTTTCCGACATTTCAGTCAGGAGCATATTCCAGATGCCTAGAACTGAACTACAACTTAAGTAAATCCGAAATAGAACTGAACGAGAACTAAACCAGAACTTAACTAAACCATATCTATAACTGAATAAGAGTTGAACTAGAACAGAGCTAAAACTGAGTTAAAGCCGGACTAGAACTAGACAAGAAGTAAACAAGAACTAAACTAGAACTGAACTAAAACTGAACTTGAATTAGAATTGAATAAGAACTGAACTAGAGCTGAACTAGAACAGAATTAAAACTAACCTAGAAGTAAAATAGAAAAAAAATTAAAACTGGACGGAAAAAGATCTGAACTAGAATCTAAACTAGAAATATAAACTGAATTAGAATTAAACTGAAACTTAAAATATTACCTAAGTTAGAAGATGAACTAGAAAATTAACTTGAACATGTTTTTATAATTTTATATTTATTTACTGAAATTTGCCTTACAGAGGGTATCCACCTGAGATAATATCTGATATAATATGTGAGAGGACGTCGGCAGAATGAGAGAGCACATTTCTTCATGTTAATCTTAATCTTAAACAAGGGGAACATGTATCTTATAAGATTTCATAATTGACTGATTTTCGTACAGTAAACTTGTGCTTTTTTATTATTTTTTAGTTTTTTTCTTTGTTTTTAATATTTAATATTGTTTTTTAAGCACTTTTTACAAGATTAACACTATCTGCACTAAAAAAATTAAACATTTTAATGATAGCGTCTTGATATTAATTTATATGTGGGTATGTAAGTGTATTTTTGACAGCTCATCTTATAAGATAGTTGTTATAAGATTTCTCATAACAACTGTCTCATAACATTTATTATAATATTAATACTAACACTATTTGAGAGTCCACACGTAAGATAATACTCTCTGCGATTGAATCTGACGTTTGCTAATATAAAAATCTTATATCTTATCTCAGGTGGAGACCCTGTGTTATGTAAGCAGTAAAATCTTAAAACTAAAAATCATTCCCTCTTCTGGAGAGTATAAGTGTTCAAACAGCTCTCATCCTTGTGGGTGGAAGATCGGCTTTTCGAGGCCTTGATCGCTTTTGGAGTTGAGAACGTTGCCTAGCAAGCGGATTTAAATGATTTTCGAGTTTTATAATATTTTATTACTTGATCCTGGATTTATACGATGAACCTAATCAAGAACTGGGGCCAAACTGACACTGTACTCAAATAGAACTAAACTTTAGATGGGTATATACATATAAAAACTTTTTGTAGCAATCTAATTATTTTCTTTAAAGGGTTAATTTGTTTCTCGTTTAACATAAAATTTAATAGATTAGCCTGAAACAATGTTCCTAAAGGAACTGATATTGTATTTTTTTAATATTTCGTGCATGGCCTCATTAGAAAGATAAAATAACGGTAAATACAATATTTATTTAAATTTTTAAAGAATTAAAATGGTTAAATTTGTTCAAGAAAACAATCACTATAAACATATTTCTTAATTGCAGATTTCCCTTTTTCCAGATATCAAAATTAATATCGATTCTAACAAATTTTATAAAACACACTAATAAAAAATAATTATGTGTTACACAAATTAAAAAAAAAAAGCTGTAGTTCTCGTATTCACAACATGACTTCAAATCGTATCAAAGCACAATTTTAATAAAATTTAAAAACTCTGGGGGATAGAAGCAAAAATGAGCAACTAAATCCCGCCCCATAAAAAAATAAGATTTTTTTTACAAACAATAAATAACAAAACAACACTAATTTCTCTAGGCACAAAATATACTTTTTCACGTTTAATTGTTTGTTAACTCAATGGGAATAATAACAACAACAACAACAAAATATTATATCAAGGCGAATTCACTAGAAGGTGAGGTCAACTCTACAACAACACTGTTTCTGTGGTCCATCTGTCAAAAATATTGCTAGTAAAAAAAATGTTTGTTTACATAAAAAAACTAGTTCGTATACAAAGTTTGACAAATCGACCACCGAAAAAAATAACCATATGCTGACTTGACCCCACCTTCTAGTCAATTCGCCTTGTATTATATGTTAAAAAAAAAAATTAACTCATATAAATATACACTCTCAATATTTTTCTATAACAAAGAAAAAACACTCAAACTCTTGATGGGAATAAATAATGATGCCGGACTATATTTAGGAAAATTAAAATAGCGTTTGATTTAGGAATTAAATGAGGAACTGAACTGACAACTGTACTACTTAATAAATTATGAATGCAATAAGCCATAAAACCTGGAATCAGTCACTTCCAAAAGTGGATTTTTTTTAGCTTAAATTAGCTAAACAATATTTTGTGTCTCCGTCTAGATTATGAAACATTTTGCTGGGAAACATTTTAAAATTCCAGTTTTATCCCAAGAATGCATAGTCGGGTACCCGTGGGCCCAATAATGACTTTAAACGTTTTTACCTGCAAAACAAAAGCTAGTAAAGAGTAAACTTCTAAAGATGATGCCTACGCAAACACATAGCCGGGGCACCCGTGTAGCTAATAGTTTTCATATGAAATAATGAACAAATAAGAGACTGCTTAAAGATTTTTTTTAATTAAATATGTTTAATTACACTGTGCTAGTTGAAAAACTGACAAGCAGGGGACCTGGCATCTTACACTAATTCGGGTACGCTGCATACAGTGGTGCAAAACAAGCCGTAAATGATTAAAATCTGTTTACAATTTTTGATTTTATTCACAAAAGACGAAAAATGTTAATTAAATATAAGAATTTCATAAAACGCAATATTTGTATGGGGGCTCCCCAAGGGGTAAAGATAAAGGGAATGTATGATTTGTGAAAATGTAAAGGTAGAAAAACTAATGGAGGCCCGTCATAAATTTTATCCCCCTAGGAGTGATATATATTTTTGGTGGTTCTTTCGTCCTTAAATTGTTATTTGACTTTGGGTTATTTATTATATATTAAGGGGCTTATTTTGTAAATCCCTTCACCTTGCGTTGAAAATTTTTTCATATAAAATTTTTTGAAATTTCAAAAATTTGTATGAAAATATTTTTCAAGTGAAGTGAAGTGTTTTACAAAATAACTCCCTAAATAAAGCTGTTTATCGTTTTTTAAAGATTTTTGATAAAATTTTTGATAATTTTTAAAATTATATAAAAATGAAGATAATTTCTCCAAGGATGGAATTTAAACCACACAGTCTGGTAGCCTTTTACAGATGCTACCCTGTTTAATCATACTTACACCAAAACAAAATTCATTTTATTACATGGAGAGAAGAGAGCAACTCTTTCTTTCGCTTTTATTTAGCAGAGATTAAAAAAAAGCACCGTTGTAAAATGAGGATAAACAAAACAACAGCACTTACGATAAAAACAAACACCCAGCCAGCCTTCCAGCTGTTTACGAAGCCCACCACCTCTACAAAAATAACAAAAACCAACACTTCTACAATAACAACTATGTATGTACATATGTATGTATATAACGAGCTCGTTCATGAAAACTAACTCGTTTTTTTATGAATCCTAAATTTTGTTGTTGCTTTATATATTCGCTTTGCTTTGTTATTGTTTATTTATGTTTGCTTAACATGTTTATGGCATGTTCAGCCGATGTTTGTGGAGAAGTATGTGTGTTTGACAACCTAAAGCTTAAGCAAATTACATGCGAATTTATGCGAATCAGTTGAAAAGTTACGGTTAATACGCAATCGTTGAAAAACGTTAAACCAATTTTCACTTATTAATTAAACGGATGTTTATTACTATACCTATATAAAAAATAAATATTAAATAAATTAAAAAATACAAAAAAATTTTTTAAATAAAAATAGCAAAAAAAAAAAAAATAAAGAAGTTGTTCCATAAAAAAATAAATTTGCGTTTGATTTTCGGAAAAAGCCGTCGGCTTCTTTTTCTTTGTTGGCTTCTGGTTGTGTGAAAAACCGTCAATTTATATGAAAATGTCTGCTTTGAAATTGTCATTAATTACTGGCCATTTGTTTTAAATACAAAATGTCTACAAAAAAAAAAAATAATGTAAATTTATAGCTTTTAAACAAGGCGCGTTCGTCTAGTGTGTAAAAAAATAACAAAAATTCATTAAAACTTTAACATGCAAATTATAATGGCAATAGATTAAGTATTAATTACCATGAAAAAATAAACAAATATAAAAAATAAATTTATATCATTGCAAACATATTGTCTTAAAAATCTAGCAAACAAATTCATTTAGTTCTAAACCCATTTAACACCACAAGTAGCCGGCTGTCAGCACAAGTGTCAAATTTTGAAATATCATTATTTTCGAATAAAAATTGGATGAATAATAAAAAAATGATTTTTAAAAAATTTGATGTAGGAATTTGATAAAATTTAAAAATAATGTTAAAAAAATTTTGTAATAAATGAACATAATTTTTAAGAAATTCTTTAATGTCATCATGTTTTTTACGAAAAGTGTTTTAAAATAAGTGTTTGAAAAAAAATTTAAAATATTTTTGTTTTTTTAAATTCTTTTAATATTTTCCTGTTATTATTTTTGTTTAAAATTCCTGTTCCTCAAACACGGTTAAATATTATACTTCATAATATACTATGTTGTATAATGTACCGTGTTATCAAAATTATTCAACACTGGATTACTACAAGGTGAGTTTTGAAATAATTTTTTGTTACCAAAATTTCAAAAGAACCTCAATCAGGCCAAGCTTACCCGGTCACTAGCTTTATAATCTCTGTGGACCCGTGTGATATCCATTCACCTATGTTAGTCAAATATTGCCACCTAGTAATATCTTCCGAGCGTCTGGTGTAGTGCTAGAAAAGTATTGCGTAGTATGTTCCGGTTATCGAGTATTTGCACTTTTTTTTTGAGAACACGGTGCTCAGAAGTAGTTACTCAATACTTTGAGAGTTATATTTTTTTTTTAACAAAGTTCAATGGGAAATCCAACAGGTTTTTTTCAAAATAAAATAAAAAACTGTTTTGAAACGGATTTCGACATATGGGGAATTTCGAATTATGGGGCACGGTAGCGATTCCAGTGTCGAGCTTATACAGAGCTTATATAAATATTCTCATAACCATGACCGTAACGCCATGGTATATAACATCCAAAGGGTTGTAGTGTTCCCACTGGTAAAAGATGAATTTCGCAAAGTTCATGTAAATATATTATAAAACTGGAAAATAATTCAAATCGGAGTATAGTTGGAGTACTTGAAAACCAAAGTTCGTCAAGTCATCGTCCAGATGTGCGAAAAAGTGGCCGAAAACTACCTCAAAAGGATTGGCTGCTGCAACCAATCTAGAAACGGCCATTTAAGTCTGGGTTTACACTATGAAAGTTTTCTTTTAGAAAGTCGGAGTTTATTGTTGAGAGGAGAAGAGAACAACATGCTTTTATTCTGTCCCCTCTCACAAATAAACTCAGGCCTTCTGAAAAGAAACTTTCATAGTGTGATCCCAGACTAAATGGCATTGTATTTCGTACGTAATGGCGAGGTCCAAGCATTACAATTAAATAAAGGTTTCATCGAAATCATAGATCTATGTGTGTTTTATTTAACTTTACTTGAAACCGAAAAATGGATAACCCGTTAGTTGGCTTTTATATTGAACAAACCTACACCAGAATTTTGTTAGCCAGTGGACTTGTTGCTATATACATCCATATAACAAACCTGCATTATTTTTCAGCTATCAATACGATTTTCGTTTCTAGCAAAAAGTTTCACATTGTAATAGAAGCTTAGTGAAATGTTAACGTACTGGACCTGTACAGCGATTGAACTTTATAATGCTATCACAGAGCAAAATTTTCAAGGTCATCAAATGTGTAAAATAGCCAAACCCCGTTCGCGGTTTTCTAGCTTATCTCGGATTTAGCATCACTTAAGATTTTGACTGAAACCTGATTTTAAGCATTTCCTTTTAAAGAAAATGTAATATTTTTCACGATTTAAATCGTAAACCAATTAGAATTTTGGTTTTCCTGCTTTCAGAAGTATTGAAAGTATGAAAGAAGTGCAAACATGTGAACTTGTGATTATATTGGCAACTTTGTTACGGATGTTTCCCAAATGGATGGCTTTAGTTTCGATTAGTACTGTCAGAAACTAAAGTCTAAATATTTTATGTGTTGCACTGTGCATTCTTAGGATTTCATAATGTTCAAAGTGAACACTGTTAAGCTGAGTTCGCGTTTTTTGAGAAAATATCGCTAAGCCCAATAGGATAGTCTGGTATCTTTAATCAAGTTTAGATTCTGGAAACACATTTTTTGATTACATAAGTCTTCGTTTCTAAAGAGTTAGTTTTCTTCCAAGTTTTCCTATATGAATACTGATTGCGTAGTGTCCCGAAATTACACCAACCAAAAGAGATTCTGAGTTTTAATTTAAAAAGTTAATAGCACAGTTTCTATTGAGAAAGAGTCACAACTGAAATTATTCCAAATGGTAACATGGGTTCAGCTTTTTTTTTCTCTAAGCACAATTGTAAACAGTCACGATTTTAAAATTGGGTCCGTAACAGCGTATCTGGGCTCTATGGAAAAGAATATAACATAATCAAGTGTTGCTTAGAAGATTTAAGTCGGTACGATTTTCCTTGGGAAATTAATTAATTTTCATTAATGATCGGAGCCTGTGCTATTTTATTTATCTAATTTCCCTGGTTATTGTCCTAAAATCGACCTAAATTTTAAAGTGCAGCCTTGGGCTGGCTCACAGAGAAATTAAGGTTTGTGTTGGTAGGATTTGTGGAATATACAATCGCTTTTCCTAACTGACTGTTGTTAAAAGTTTCTTTACACTATCACATAAGTCTTACGTATTTTGAAAAAAATACCATCCTGTCTTGGTAAGCTGTTTTTGTTTTTTTAAAAATTTGCAAACAATAATTAGATCAGGAAAGCATTTTCAACAAAATACTTAAGACTTGTGTGATAGTGTTAAACGGCCTTAAGTGGATTTACGTCATCACAACGTTAGGTAGAAAAACAAACTTATGGGTTCCTTAGCTCAAATGTGGTTTTGGCCTACATGGCCTTGTATTGTTGATTTCTGCAATGATTCTTCGCAGAGACCTCGGTAAGGTACTGCTATCCACAAGAGCTTAAATGTTGCGGGGAAGTCCAAAAAGTAGTTAAAGCATGATCCAAACAGATATACTGATAAAACAAACGACTTTGAAGCAACATTTTTAATTATGATATTATAAGATTCCCTTCATGGTACAATAATACTAGGAAGGTAGCCTCGCGGAGCCAGCTGGTTATTTTATTATTTGCTTCTTTCGTGATATGAGCTGTCAAATTTTGTTTCACATTTTACCAAAAACGCATACACACTATTAAATAACTTGGGTGTTTGACAGTTCTCATATCATTAAAGTCCTGTTATTTTTTTGTTGTAATCACGCGGCAACTTTCTATTATTGTACCAGGATACCCTCTATCTCTCTCTATCTCACTAACATTTGCTCTATACATATATTCCTGCCATTTCTTCGCAACTGTTCAAATACAGGTGCTCATTTTGAAATAGTTCAGACAACAATACTCCACCTTTTCCATTAAAATCCTTGAATTCCAAGTATTTGCTTTATTATTAAAATTGTTTGTTTTGTTTTCAGTTCCTTAGAAAGAATAACAAAAACCATAATTTAAAAGCCTTAACGCTTGTAAATCTGCAGCTTTTTCTATTGTTTTCAACACCAAAATGAAAATTCCATTTAGTGCTTGTACAACTTAACTCAGGACAAACAGCGATGAAATGTCTTCCAACAACTGTCATCTCTCAGGGCAACCCCCCCTTTTTTTGTTTTGTCGAAGATGAGGTTGTTTGTTTGGTACATTCGCATATACATTTGGTTTGGCTGACTGTCTGATTGTTTGATATTCTTGTTTATATGTGTGTGTTCTCTTGGAGTTCAATTGAATGCCGCCTTGTTGTTTGTATGGATACGCTCTGTTTGTTGTAATTTTCTGCTTGTAATCCGAGCTCCTTTCAAGTACTCGAAATAAGTTTTTTTTCTTTTACAAAATTTTCTTTCGAGATTTTAAGTATTTGTTTTATTCGTTAAACAATTTTTTTTTAGTTTTATTCTAAAAACAAAAGACTTTGCTTTGTTTTAGTAATTTTGGAGACACTTTTTGGAAGGAGACTAAAGCAAATGTTTTGGAAATAATATATATCGTTTTGTAATTTGGCATTCTGTTGAGGTTTATGGGACCCGCAAAATATCGCTTGACTTAATAGATCACAAACTTTAACACAACTTTGGGCAAAATTTCAGTTATTCTTAGCAAATTTTTTAGTACATAGTATAAAGAAATTGATCAAATAAAGAATATTTTCTAATAGATTATGAATTTTGAAAAGTATTTGGGAGAAAATTTAAAAAAAATGTAATTAATTAGGTTAGGTTAAGAAGGGTTATGCGCCCAATGGCACACCCCCAATCGAAGACCAATGTGATCCATTGTAAATCCCTTCAATATAGAGAAAGAAGAAAGAGAGAAGTGAAAAAGAAAATAAATGGAGGATAGATTTAAGGCACAGTACATGCTCAATCGTCCCTAACTCCTCAGAATCCTCGCATAACCTGCAGAAGTCCGGTATGGTATTGTTCTATTACTCGTAAAAGCCCTTACAGAACAATAACCCGTCAAGAACCCTATAAGTGTCCTGAGACCACTCGTTTCAATCAATCTAATGTAACCCTGGTTGCCCCTCCAGGCTCGGTTAATGGCATCACGGAATCTTTCCCGTATCACCTCATAGTAGTGACCCCGTCCCTTACCCCTAAGTCTAGACTCGAACCCTTTCTCGCGAGTTCGTCCGCCACCTCATTAGCATCCACCATATTAACATCCACCTTGCAGTGTCCGGGTACCCCACACAGCCTTACTGTAAATACTTCCATGATCTCCCTCATAGCATTCCTACGCCGAGCGATCAGGCACGATCGCACCGTATAATTTGTCAATGCTCTGAGCGAAGCCTGACTATTGACGTAAATTGTCACCACAGATCCCCCTACGATGCGATCTTGTATCATCTCCGTCGCCCTCCAGATCGCTAGGATCTCAGCTTGGAAGATACTGCACTCATCCGGGGGCCTGAATGACATATTCACGGCAGTGTCAGATATATTTACACCAGCACCAGTGCCAGTTTCGATCTTGAACCCATGCGTAAATACTGCTCACCCCTCAAACAGCGCATTGGATCAATGCAAAACTTCCCTATCCGGGAACTCCACTGGTGGTGTTACACCGAAGTCTAAGGTCATAATCCTATGATGCGAAATTCCCTCGAAAATACTACCCTGATCAAGCAGCGCCACTTCGTACAAAATTCTCGTGTGATCATCGCGCCTAGGCCTAACCAAAGAAGACTCGTAGAGTCACGTGACGTCGTGTTGCGGATGAACGAACCTGTTAAAATTAAAAATTTCTTCAGTTTCTACGTATCAGCTGTTAAAGATTTTTATGTTTTTGGGTAAAGCGAACGGCGGCATGAAATAACTCTCCACGAAATAAGTACTTAAAAAAAATTATGAAATAAATCCCCAATTTTTGGGGACTTGTTTCATATGAAATAAATCCCCAATTCTTAAAATGATTTTCTCCTTTATGGTATTCATGAACTTTATAATTTCGAATTCCAAAATCCCAAATATAAGAATCCCGAATCGCTAATTAAAGCTTTTCTGCATTGCCGGCCTTTGGCCGGGCGCAAGGATCCTCTATGGTATTCCAAACATCGGCTTCGCTAACTAAAGCTTTTCTGTTTAGAAGGCCTTCGGCCGGGCACAAGGCCAAATAAGGGAGCATTATTTAGCGAAGCCGATGTTTGGAATACCATAGAGGAGAAAATTCTTGCGCCCGGCCGAAGGCCGGCTATGCAGTAAAGCTTTAATTAGCGATTCGGGATTCTTATATTTGGGATTTTCGAATGTGAAATTATAAAGTTCATGACGTAGAGATTCCAATTTCTGAAATTCGGGACATAAAAATAATCCCAATATTTTTAGGATTCTGAAATTATAGTTTTTGATACTTAGTCCCTTTTTTATGTATGGTAAACGTATGCAGTAAATATAACAAAACATAATTTGCCATCATGACTTTTAAAATATGTAATTTAAAAATGAAATAATTCCCCAAAATTTTTCAGATTTTTGGGGAGTTATTTCATATGAAATAAGTATATATATAAAAATGAAATAAATTCCCAAAAAACGTTGTTGTTGCCTCTCATATATTTTTTTTGGGGAGTTATTTCATTTCCGTTTTGGGACTTATTTCGTGGGGGGTAATTTCATGCCGCCAAAGCGAACATTATATCCACGAGCAAGACTTTTTAAATACGAGTATATATTTTTACGAAATGCACAAATAACAAAAGCTAAAATTTATAAATTATATAAATATTGACGAATTTTCTGTTTTCCTTTTAAAACATTTCATCACGTTAACGTCTTTTTAGTTACAACCAACCATTAAAGTCGACTGCAACGTTTAGGTGTCCGCAACATTACGTATGAGTAAAGAGTCCTTAAAAGTGTTGTTCTCTATGTTAAATTTGCACAAATCCTATAAACTTTATTAAACACAAAATTGCGTAACTTTCCTAATTTCAAGCCAAGGCGGTAAACGTCAAAAGGTATTAGAAAATAGTTAAAATTTTCCAGAGCAAATTTATCTCCCTTCAAAATCTATGAAATAATTTTTCTCTGACTTTTGATCTTAATATTTGTATTCAAACCTTTTTTGATCCATCAAATTTTTCAACTTTTGGAAAATAAATCCATGTGTGTTTTGTACAATATTTTGATATTCCGACCGCCCACATGATTTTTTTTTTTTTATCAAAAGAACAAAATCTAACCAACACATATTTTTAGGTAATTAGGATTTAGACTGACTACTGTTTAATAAGAGAGCAAAAAGAAAGTGAGGTTAAATCCGAAAAGTGCATCAAACAGATTATTTGAACAGTTAATGTTGGATAAAAAAAAAAAAATATAGATTGACCTGACCTTTGATTTAAAGGATTTACGTTGAAAAAGAGCAACTGTTTTTGCTCTTAATGTTTTTAACTCTGTTGAATAAAACATAAGATCCTTTTTCCATATTTTAAAGCTGATAATAACTATTTGCTATTTAAATTCCAACTCAATCTTTGGCTTCTGTTTGGCGATTTTGTTTGTGTGTTTTCAAAATGTTGTCAGTTGGACAGACATTTTGCTGATCCTTTTTCTTGGTATTTTGCTTTGTGGTTTTATTTCGTTGGAAAAAATCTGGTTTCTTAGGAATATTTTTATAAAAACAAAACTATTAAAAGAATATATTAGTGGGTCAGGTTTTTTTTTTGTCTTCTTTATGTGAGTACCTCTCTGACAATACTCTTGTCATCAAACAAAAGCCTTGTTGATTTTCTAATGACAACTTTACGTATGAATGTTTAATGAATGGAATCTCAAATAAAGGGAACCTTCTTTTTGCCTTAAAATGATTTTATCAAAATCTTCTCTCATTTTCTTTTTGTTCAATTACTTTACGATGACAGTTTACTGTCAATTTGTCAAGTAGTAAGCAAAATAGAAAATGCAGAAAGTATTTAAGGATTTAAAAAAAGTTCTACAGGAAATTAAGGGATTCTAAACAGGATATTAAAGAATTTTTTTGCAATTGTAATTAAAATTTAAAAGAAGAAGGCACACAATGGAGTGCCGAAATATTGGATTAAATAAATTTAATATTTTTTATAAAAAAAGAAAAGACACCTTAAGCTTAATTAAAAAAAATAATATAAATATTAGAAAATTTGTGAAAAACTTTAAGAAAACGGACATTTTTGGCTTGATGTCAGGTTTGTATTCCTTTATTGGTTACATGGAGAGGAAAAATTAGATATATCTTACAGCACAAGAAAGGTCCTTAAATTTGCTCAAAAATCTCTTTTAATACGACCAAAACTACTAAAATAGTTTTAAACAAATATTTTTTTTAAATAAATTTTTGTAAATTTATACGTTTTTGTTAAAAAATTTTATGTTAAAAAGTCTCATTTAATGCGAAAAATCACACAAGAAAATATTTATTATAAAAAATGTTTAATATTAAAGAAAAAGTTAAATGTTACGCTAAAAGTAAAATGAACCACTAAAAGAAAAATTTTACACTTAAAGTCACTTTTAATACAAAAAGTTACTTTTTAGACTTATACTCTTAATTTTTTCACAAAAAAAAAATTTAATAGAATTTCTACATTTAAGCAAAAGGGTTAGCTTGTCTATTTTAGTACCAGAGGTACTCGCTTGCACTAGTTTTTAGTACCAGTCTGATCTATTCTTTTAATACTATTTTTAAATTGTGTGAATTCTTTTACAATTTATTTATATTATTGCATTTTTAAGGTTTCGTTGTTTTTTATACTTAATAAAATATTTATTGTTGTTTTGTCTTATCTCTCGCTCATTTCGTTCGTTGCTCCACCACATGATTTCCTGTCACATTACATTCGCTTTAATGGATTTCAAAGTGGAAAATTGAAACAAAAATTACCAAGGGATTATATATTTTTTTCTTTTTGCATCTTTGCACTTTTATGTTTAGATTCTTTCAAGTTTTTTTTTCAATCAAGTTAAAGACATTTTCGTACTTGCCCCCACTTTTATGTCGTTGGTTAAAAGCAATTGCCCTTTTAAGTGATTTAAAAACGAATTAATTTGTAAAAAAAATTATACAAAAAGGAGGTGTAAAAAAGTGACTTTTGTGCAAAAAATATTTTCTTTGTGCAAAAAGCTGTGTTCGAAAATAAACATTATATACTGTACTTTAGTGTTCTGTACGGCAGAAATATGGAAAACACAAACGCCAATACTCTTTGTGGAGAAAAATCCTTAAAAAAACGTTTCTCTGTTTGTGATAAGGAATACTGTACTGGATTACTGTGCCAACTCAACATAAAGATGAGAACATTTCATTGCATTCTGTTATTCGTAAAAAACCAAAAGCTTCGTTGTGTTCGGTTTAGCATATTAATGCTGGCTGGTAAAGACAACAAACAATTTTTTACAAAAACAAAATACACGTGATCAACAAGACGTGATCAAAATTTTTATTAGATCACTTTTTGGAAAAAATCGACACGTAATGTTCATATCTACTCACTGTAAAAAATCGTGCTATTCTGTCTACTTTTTGGTAATAAAACGGTTGGTTAAAAAAAATTTTCTTCATTAAATTAAAAAGCTCTCTGCTGTTAGACAGAAAAAATTATTAATTTTCTCCAATCACCAAATTTATACCAAATTCATAATATCAAGCAAACAATTTGTTGATTTTGCACCAATTACCAAAATGATGATATTGATTACTAAAAATTTTAAAATTTTGAAAAAAATTTTTCAATAAATGATATTTTTAATTTTAATTAAAAAAGTAATCAAAAATCTTTGCCATTTCAAACAATGTGTTAATTTATTTAATAAAATATTGACAATTCCCAACAACAACTCTACATGTTTAAATTATTTTATTTTAAACGAAAAAAGTCAATTAAGATTTTTTGTTATTTAATTAAAATTTTAATTGAAAATTTATTTCAAAACAACTAAAATGTTAATTAAATCAAAATTTAATTTTAAATTTTCTTTCAACTAAAAAAAATTATTGATTCAATTATCACATTAATTAAATTTAAATGTTTTTTAAACCATTTTGTTTAAATAATAAAACACTTTTTTCAGTAAACTGAAAATTTTTTAATTTCGAGTTAATACCATCCCGCTTGTTGATCAAGGGTTTGTAACAAAAAAAAAAAAAAAAAAAAAAAACCAGCAAAAAATGTTAAAACAAAACATGCAAATTGCAAAGCCACAACTAGAGTATCCAATTATTTGACTTTTGCTTTTGTTCGAGTAAGGAATTAATCGATATTTTAATTTTAATTTTGCTCGATTAATATGTTCGAGTAACTCGAATAATTCAAATAATTTTATCCAATGGAAAAAACCTACATGTCTATTTGATGTTATACTTTTTTTATATTAATAAACAGAAAAAAGCTATAAAATAAAAATATAGTTTAACAAAAAACAATAAAATAACAATTTATTTATACCACGTATACAGTTGTAAGCCTTGTAAATAATGTAAATAATTAAAAAATCAAAAACTCTACTGCAAAACATACAGTTTTTAAGGCGCTAAAGAGGCTGAAACAAGACTAAGGAAACAAAATAAAAATAAACTATAAGCAAAGTAAACACTACTTCGGTTGAAAATTATCTGAACGCCAACGTTTGATACATGCATTTGGTCCAGCAGCAATCGGGGTCCATTAATTTAATTTTATTGATAATTTGCAAGTATGTCCTGCCTGCTAAACTTAATACGGGAATTCAACATAGGCTTTCACCTCACATTGTTATAAATTATTTTTTAATTATTTATTTTATTTTGGACTTATTTATCGCGGCATTTGGTGAGAGGTCAGCATATCTAAAAAATTTATTATTCGCAATTTAACTTAACTAATTTATTGTTCCAGAAAATCAAGTAAAATTGAAATCAATGGAGTTTCTCAGAGTTAATTTTTTTTTAAACCACCGTATTTTTCTGATTTTAAGAGAAGTTCTGGTTAAGATAAGAACTCAAAGTATGAAGTATATAAAAGGAACTTTTATATAAACTTTTTAAACTGGATCGTTTTCAAAGTTTGTTCGATTTTAATTTCACTCATATGTATTCGATTTACCGAACATGGCTAATAACTTTTTTTCTTCTCTTTTTTCTTTTAACGCTCTACTCTATAGGATTGGGTAATATGTTTTTTTTAATTAATTACTATTTTGCGCCAACAATCCGTGATTTTGTTTTTAACTACCTATCTTAGGACACTTCGGGTTTAAAGACGAATCTAACATTACCGAAATTGTCAAAATTCATCCAGCCGTTTGGATGGTACCAGTTAATAAATAAATTGAAGATAGGTAACCCATAATCTGACAGTGTATAATTTTTACAATTATAAATGCTGATGAGTTTTTTAAAATTAACGTCAAATTCAATATCAAAACGCGCTATTTAAGTAAGAAAATTCTTATGTACACTAGTCGGCATAAGTATTTTAAGGAAATACTTATGCCGACTAGTGTATGGAATTAGTAGTTAATCGTTTATTACATGATTTGTCTCACACACTCCCACATCTAAAAAGGGACTAAAATACGCCCTGAAGTGCGTGTAACACAGTAGATACAGAATATAACAACAAGTTGTTTAGTTGTTTGGTATTTAATAAGTTAGAAGTCCAAAAATAAAATCTATTAAAAAAGTAGAATTTTCTAAGAAATTCATTTTAATCGATTAATTGGCATAAACTGTTCCAGTTATTCGTTATTTGAAATTGGCTTTTTTAATTATTCGATCAACTAATGGCGAAAAATTTCTTCGATTAATGGAACAACTATTAATTGAATGGGTAGATACTCTAGCCACAACAACAATACTAGTGAGAAGTGTTGCTTAAATGTTTTGTTTGTTCATTCTTTATCAATGTAAAAAAACACCACAGAACATTAAAATAAAATGTGTGTCTACAGAAACACTACAATTGTACTGTTTTATAACGAAATATATTCATAGAAAAATGCATCTTCATACTGATGATGCCCTAACATCAGAATTGTGACATCAATATTATTACAAATGGCATCAAAGAGGCAAAAAGTGGCGAACTTCATCATACAATTTTTTCATTTCTTTTGCGTCATCTATGCTATGACTATAGTGACATAAATTCCATGCCACATTTTGTGTATTATTAACATTATTTTTATTTTTAAAAAGTAAAATAAGAGCAAAACTTCCCATATTCTATTGTGTAAATTATTTAGTTAAATACATCAAATTTTCAAAGTAGAGTGATAACGAAAACCTTATCGGGCATGTTGCTGAAGTTTTGTAATTGAGAGTTCTTCTTCAACAAAAGTGACACAAACATGTGTAGCGGGTGAGAAAATAATATTATTCTCTCAATTTCACTTAAGTCAATTACAATGACAAACTGTCATTAAAATGAACCTAATGGGTTCTTTCTCCGATGTTAGTGAGTCATCTCACTGATGCCATGTTTTATTAAATTCGTCATTTCTGTAATGTCAATGTGTCATCCTACTGATGACATAATTTAAACTTTTGACCCTGATGACAATTTGGCCAAGTGATGTTAATGCTGACACACAATGATGAAAAGTGTCATGGGGTCAAAAACGCAGACACTTGTCATAGTATGTACTGATGTCAAAATACATGAGCGTCATGACGCCTTTTCTATCAGTGTACAGAACACTAACATAATGTTTGTTACTTTCGTGAAAATTTGTTACTTCTGTAAGCGGTATTAAGGGCTGTGTACTAATAAACAAGCAATATTATTTAGCCTGTGTCCCGTACGCTAAATAATATTGGGTTTATTTTCAAACACTGGTAAAAAGTGACTTTCTGTGTAAAAAGTAACTCTTCGTGTTAAACGAGACTTTTTTTTAAATTTCTCTTTGTGTAAGAAGTGACTTTTATGTGTAAAAAGTGTATTTTATGTACAATGTGAAAAAATGAACTTTTTTTGTTTAAAAAGAGACTTTTTTGAGCAGACAAAAATTTGTGTAAAATACGTTTGTTTTTGTGGACAATGGGGCTTTTTGTGCAAAATAGAGCTTTTTTAAAAGTAAGACTTTTTGTGTTTATAGTGACTTTTTTTTGTGAAAGATGGCATTTTGTGTAAAATAGGACTTTTGTATTAAAAGTGTCTTTTCTGGTAAAAATTTTCGTTTTGTGTAAGAAGTGACGTTTTGTGTTTAATTTTAGCATTTAGTGTAAAAAGGGACCTTTTAATATAGGAATTAAAGAAAATTTTAATTATTTTTCTCATATTCAAGTTGTTTTAATCAGTTATCCCTAAAAATATTTTAATTTCCCTTTGGCTTAAAAAAGACTTTCTACAAAATTAACTGACAATCCTTGAAGTCTAAATTAATTAGCGTTTTAACCGCTCCTTAAAAAAAACAACATTCAATGTTTGGTTTTCAACATTTATACTTAAATAAATTGTTGCTGTTGGATAAAATAAAAAAATACAAAAAATCCATCCTAGACCACATGGGGTGTTAACAATAGAGTTGGCAGATAAAAATAAATAAAGCCCACATAATAATGCCATAATTATGTAAACAAAAAACCCACACAATTCTTTAGGACCAGAAGACTCATTTAGACTGCCAAATGCCTCAAAAGAAAACAAAAACCACAGGCGAAAACCATCCAAAAAAATAACAATCACAATTAAGTGACAAAATTATATTTAAAGCAAAAAAAAAAACTACAAAAACGCTTTTTTTTTATTTGCTATGATACCCGCAGTTTTGTTAAACCATTCATTTCATCAGCTTAAATAACAAAAGGATCTGGAAACGACTCAACGCACCAGCCAACCAACAAAGGCCGTGATTTTTTGCTGGAAATTCATACGCTTCAAAATTTACTAAAAATGGTAGATTTTCAAATGACTAGTCGTTAAATGGATTTATTGCGCTTTTTCCTCATTTTGAATCAACGTAGAGCAAAAGCATCCTTTTCGGCAGGAATTTAGAAAACGTCTCTTTTTTCTAACTAAATGCATAACGTTTATTCGTAAATAAGAAAGAGATCCATTTCAGTATTCCTTTTGAGAATTTAGTGCACAATGGAACTTAGAGTACAGTACGAGTATCGAACAGCTACCGTTTGCCATTTTTTTCCAAATTCTTTTTTAAATTCTCCAACAATTAAAAGAAGCGTTATTGTTCATTTCAGTTTGGTAAGGTATTGTTCTTATTATCGTAGAGAAAAGACCCAGTAGAAAACTTTGAAAAAATATGTGTATATCGTAAGAGTGGGTTTATGTTCGAAAACTTTTTTTTTTGGAAAATTTGGCTTTAAGTGAAAGTTACAAACAGAAAATATAAATTTTTCTCTAAATTGGGATTTTGCGTGAAATGCTACTTTTTTTGTGTAAAAATTAGGGCAATCGAATGATTGTTATTCGACCAGTTTAAGCCGTTTTTTTAGTTTTGTTCAAGCCAGTAATTTTTAAATGGACTATTTTCGAATACCGAATAAACCGGTTATTTCGGTTTAATAAACCGGTTATTTAAACATGTGTAATAAATTTACATTTTTCATACTTTTGTATAAACACGGCGGCCAGATTTGACAATTTATCGTCATTTTGACGATTTGGGGGTCCAAACATTGCCCATTGAGAGTTTGACGATTTAAACGGTTGTTTAAAAAATTACTTTTTATATCCCTTTAATGTAAAATTAAAAATAGTTTTGCTTCTACTGAAAATTTTTAAATTTTGATTTAATACAGTATTGTTGAACAAGTCCGATATGTATTAAACGTTTTTTTTTTTATTATTTCAATTAAAAAACAAAAATTAAAAATAAACATACATGTTCAAAAACTTACAAATGTAAGTGTTATATTGCAATACGATTTAAGCCAATTTGACGATTTTAATGATTTTGTTTTGCAAAATTTGCCGATTTTCGACACATTTTATCTGGCAGCTATGATTGTAAATATTCCCGGAATTTAAGTATTTTTCTAATTGTAAAATTGGTCTTCTTTTTTTTAATAAATCTCATACGTAATTGCAATTTTTCTTAATGTTGAGGAATTAACACCACAAAAGCACACGTGTGATTTTAAAAGCACGTGATTTCAAATCACGTGATTATTATAACAGGTCTAATAACTATGAATTTTGTTGGTTCCTTGCCTTTGTGAATTGTTTCGTTTGTATTCAAATATTTATTTTAATAATTATGTAATTGGATTTTCGTGTTATTATTTATTTGAATTAAACCGGTTAAGCTGCTTTTTTTAAGCGCTTAACAGAAAACCGGGTTATTTAAGAGAGCAACTATTCGGAATAACCGAAAACCGCTTTTGAAAAAAAGACCAACAATCGATCTCTCTAGTAAAAATAGGTTCTATGTAAAAAATGTAGAGTTCTCAAACCGGGTTTCTAATTATTCGAAACACCGCGTTTTTCTATTTTCCGGGTCTTATAAACCGGTTTTTCAAAAAGTACAAATCGAATATTTTTGTTTTTTATTAAAAAATTAAGCAAGTTTGGCTAATTTCTTTACTTGCAATAAAAATTGCAAAAATTAATACATACTTTAAAACGTGTACATAACATATCTAATGGTCATTTTCTCAATGTATCGACAAACGGCCTGTTACTTAATGTCGACATAAATTTATGAGGCCGATAAACTGTCCGTTACAATTTTGGTTTTCTCAATATACCGACAAAAACACTGTTTTTAGTTGGCAACACCTCTCAAAATACATTTATCTTTGGCATATTAGTGCCGGTTAGCTTTGCGGTAGAACAGAAACAAATGATATATTAAGAAAACCAAATTTTTTAATGTGCGTAATTAGAAAACGGCCATAGCAATTGGCAAGTTCATTCAAAATTATTGGATATTAAAACTTATTCTCTATCTTCATTAATTATTTAGCAATGAATTATCAAGCTTGGAAATATTTCAAAGAAGACAATGAGAAAGGCTAGGTTCAATGCTTAAAATTTCCAAAAGTCTTGTCTTGCAATGGTTCTTCAACATCGGCTCTTTTTAGTCATCTTAGAACTATACATAAAATAGGTGTTCAGGTCGGAGAGGCGCTCAAAATCTAAAGCTGCAAGTGACTTAAGTCCCTCTGTAAAATGCTTTTTTTTACATTAAACTTTGTGTTGACTTAATTAATTCATTTATTAATGATGTGCTAATAATCCCAATTTTTTTTTAAATGAAAACACTGAAATTTATTGTGTTGACTTATCCCAGCGTGTGGCATTTTTATTTTTGTTCAAGACATTAAATAAAGAAAAAAATCTTTGTCTTCGAACTGGATTTTAATAGAGAAACCCGAAAACCGGGGCTTTCAAATATTGCTTATTCGCAAACCGGTTTTTTGCTTATGTCGAATATTTGATATATCTAAAAAAGTATATTTTTATGTAAAAAGTGAGTTTTTGTATAAAAATTGATTTTTTGTGTAAGAAGTGAATTTTTGTGTTAAAAGTGACTTTTTGTGTAAAAAGTTACTTTTTGTGTAAAAAGTCTTGTCTTGCAAAGGTTCCTCAATATCGGCTCTTTTAAGTCATCTTAGAACTATACATAAAATAGGTGTTCAGGTCGGAGAGGCGCTAAAAATCTAAAGCTGCAAGTGACTTAAATCCCTCTGTAAAATGCTTTTTTTAACATTAAACTTTCTGTTGACTTATCCCAGCGTGTGGCATTTTTATTTTTGTTCAAGACATTAAATAAAGAAAAAAATCTCTGTCTTCGAACTGGATTTTAATAGAGAAAACCGAAAACCGGGGTTTTCAAATTTTGCTTATTCGCAAACCGGTTTTTTGTTTATGTCGAATATTTGATATATCTAAAAAAGTATATTTTTATGTAAAAAGTGAGTTTTGGTATAAAAATTGATTTTTTGTGTAAGAAGTGAATTTTTGTGTAAAAAGTTACTTTTTGTGTAAAAAATTACTTTTTGTGTAAAAAATTACTTTTTGTGTAAAAAATTACTTTTTGTGTAAAAAGTTACTTTTTGTGTAAAAAGTTTCTTTTTGTGTAAAAAGTGACTTTTTATGTAAAAAGTTACTTTTTGTGTAAAAAGTGACTTTTTATGTAAAAAGTTACTTTTTGTGTAAAAAGTGACTTTTTATGTAAAAAGTTACTTTTTGTGTAAAAAGTGACTTTTTATGTTAAAGTTACTTTTTGTGTAAAAAGTGACTTTTTATGTAAAAAGTGACTTTTTGTGTATAAAGTGACTTTATGTGTAAAAAATTACTTTTTGTGTAAAAAGTTACTTTTTGTGTAAAAAGTTTCTTTTTGTGTAAAAAGTGACTTTTTGTGTAAAAGTTTCTTATTCTGTAATAAGTGAATTTTGTGCATAAAGTGACGTTTTGTGTAAAAAGTGACTTGTTGTGTATTAGGCAAATTTATTTAAAATTTAAAATTTAGTCGAGTGAGTAAAGACGGCAAACCCCACTGAAGAGATTGTGTGGTTACAATCGAAACTAGTCTGGGCAACCTGTCCGTTCAAATCTCAGCGCAGTCAAGAATGGAAACTTATCAATAAAAAATTTAATTAATTTCATGTTGTAAAATTCCTGTCTTCATAAAAATAATTTAATGAAAATTAAATTCAATGAACTTAAGCCTAATTAAAAAAATATCTAAATTTGGATTAAAAAACATTAACAGTTCAATAAAATAACCACAATACTAATTAATTCAAATAAGTTTTAATAAAGTTAAGTAAATTTTAATTAATTTTTCAAACTTGCAAAATTATACAAAAATATTAATTATGTTTTAATTTGAGCAAATTTTTTCTTACAATCTACAAGATTTGATTTTGCAAAAAATCTAAAAAAAATTTATAAAAATTTTCAAACAATCCTCAAATTTGAGTAATTTTATTTTTATTAAAGCAGTTGTTTGAAATTCCAAAACTATTTGATTATTTTGGAATTTCATCTTCATTTCCTAACGGGTCAGGGATGGAACACATACTTTTTCACAAAATCAGTTTGCAATCACTATTTTCTTCCCTGTATTTGTACAATTTTGATCCTTTTTTCTGTTTTCTGCCGCTTGTTATTCTATAACAAATGAATCCCTTTTTGTGCTATATTGTACATTTGTATGTATTTGTTTACATATGTACATATGTACATACAAATATTGCGATTATGGTATATAGAAATACAAAGAAATTAAATTTGTTTGTATGGGTTTTTTGTGTCCTGAACTACCGTTGCCATTGACTACTAGTGTTTGCTCTCTTTTTTCCTTTTTCTTTTTTCGCTTTTTGTTGTAAGTTTTTATTATAAGGATAGTGAATTTGCTAAGGATGATGCTATGCAGTGGCTGTTAAATTTCAATTCATTTTAAAGCCGAAATGATGATGATTATGATGATTTTTATGTTGATGATGGAGTTGATGATTTTTACTGTTGTTGTGCTCGTTTGGAACACACATTTTGTGGTTTCAGATTTCAATGAATTAATTCCCTTTCTGCTTTTGTTTGCTGTTGCTACTAGAAACTCAGGCAACTGCTGTTGCTGTAAGTTGTAGGAAAAATTTATGTATTTGTGGTCCTTTTATATATGAAAAGGATTTTGTCAACATTTTTCCATTATAATTGTACTAGAGGCTTTTAAAGGAAAATTTAAAAAATTTTCATATTTTTGAGTCATAAATTATTTTTTTTCGTTTTATCATGATTATCATTTACCTTCTCATCATTATCATTTGCTATTATAAATATTTCTTTGGCTGGTTGGATGTCTCGTTGGTTCGTTCGTTCGCTCGCTCGTTCATTTAATTCTTTAGCTGTTTGATATTCATATTTCTTTTATGAAAATATTAGCTTTATTACAATTATTTGTGGTTAATATTGTTAATATGGTGGCTTTGTATATATCTGTCCGTCCGACCGTCTTTTTTTAGTGTGACTCACGAGTTCTTGTAGCTACGTTTTGTTTGAAATTTACTTTTGCAACACTTGTACAGGAACCAACAAATAATGAGGAAAATAAAAAGAAATATATTTTATTTTTACTATGGCGCCATTATTTATTTTAATTCATAAAATGCAAATAATGTCTGAAAGTGAAGAAATAAGAAGCCATTAAATGACAATTGCAATTATTTTTTTAAATTAATTTTCACAGAACCCTTCGTTTTATTTAAAACAGATAAATGAAAAAAAATTAAAAAAAAAAAATCACAATACTAATATTAAAAAAATTTAATATATCCGGTTAGATTTTTTTTAAAAAACATAAACAATTTATAAAAAACAACTATTTTTTTTTAATTAAGCACGAAATCTTTATAGTTAAAAAAGAAATGGTACAATAACATTTCTTTATTTATTATATTTCATTCTAAACTATTAAAGAAAAATTAAATCATTGAAATTAAAAAAAATATATATTTTATGTACTTAATAAAATATATATTATTTTTATAATTCAAAAATTTTTTTAGTTTTCATTAAATTTCTTTTAAGATTGTTGAGGACACTGTGGGCGGGATTTTAGAAGTGGACGTGGCACAAAACAGATTTATTTATATGGGTAATTCCATGTCAAATCGACCAAGAGTGGGACCCAACCCCTTTCTAATTGAATGGAATTTGGTGTGAAGGTTCTTTTTATCCTACAAGCAACATATATTAACAAAAAAAAATTAAATTTTTTTTGCAATTGTTATGTCATATTCAAAATGTCATAATTTCGCCGAATGTGTTGAGTTTATTTTTTCAATATCTCAAAAACTACTGTACATACGAAGATGATTTGTATGTCATTTTAAAAAGAATACTTGGGGCTACAAACAGTATATTAAAAAAAAAATTTTTTTTTAAAAAATGTAATATCTACAAAATATCAAATTTTAAAAATGGACTAAGTCAAAAACCTAATTTTTTTTGGCTGATTTTTTTTTAATGTAATTCCTCAAACTGTTCTTTAAAAATCCTGAAATTTTGAAAGAGGTGTTTTTTTTCTTTTTTAAGATATGATTTTTTTTCTTTTGCAACCTGTAAAAAATAATACTAAAATAAAATTTTAATATAGTAATTTTGAGAAATAAGTATTTTTTAAATCTGATTTGTGTGATTTTAGGTGTTAAAAAAGTTTTGAGCTTTTCTCATTTAATTTCTTGGTGACGTAACGTGACAAAAAGTGTACTTTTCTTTGAAGTTGCCCACATTGACCTCCAACAAAAAAATGCAACAAATAAACATAAAAAACTTTATCAATGTCGTTACTTTTTTTTAAATCACTTTAATGGCCAATTTTCAGGATTGACATTAAAACACAAAATTCTCTTCTTCACTAAACACTTAAATGAAACTTAAGTCACAGACGTGGTACATTTAAATTCAACTTAAGTTTCCACTGGATTAACTTAGCAAGGTGGCCTCAATATCACAACAATACAAAAACAACAGGCAAAGTAATAACAACCAGCTGTTTTTTGACACCACCTTGTAAATAACTACACATTTTTTATGATATTTTTTTGTACCTAGTAGTGCTACCATACTTTTATCTTAATTAAATAAGACTTTTCATATAAAACTCAAAAAACCAATCTGTAATTAAATACAATTTTAGTTTTTATGAAAATTAACATAATATAGATTTAAATACTATCCTGAAAATTGGGCATAAATCAAACAAATCAGACTTAATAAATACTTATTGCCCAAAATTACAATATAAAAATTTTATTTTAAGATGATTTTTTTAAAGGTTGCGAAAGAAAAAAAATCATATCTTAAAAAAGAAAAAAAACCACCTTCAAGGATTCAGGATTTTTAAAGAACAGTTTGAGGTATTATTTAAAAAAAATCAGCCAAATAAAAAATTAGGTTTTTGACTTAGTCCATTTTTAAAATTTAATATTTTTTTAATATATTGTTTGTAGCCCCAAGTATTCTCATTAAAATGATATACAAATCATCTTCGTATGTTAAGTAGTTTTTGAGATATTGAAAAAATAAACTCAACACATTCAGCTAATTCGGCGAAATTATGACATTTTAAATATAACGTAACTTTTGCAAAAAAATTTTATAAATTTGTTTTCGTTAATATATGTTGCTTATAGGATGAAAGGAACCTTGGTTGATTTGACATGGAATTACCCATATACAAGGAACGGTATTAATATAACTTTCTGTTCCTAACCTAACATGTTTTTCAATTATTTTCTTCTTTTTTTAACACAAAATATCTTAAGGAACAATTTATCCGCCATATTTGTTTTAAAAGCAAACATTTTTCAATAACAGTGAATATTTTTTTACATCGATTATAGTTAATTACACTTTCACTATATAAAACCAATTGTACAAAACACAAGAATGAAGTAAAAAATAAGCGAAGCACTCGCATGCATAAAAAAGTACATAACGCAGATGCAAAAAAGGTTTTTATCTCACCCTGAAATGTGACTGGGACTAAGATATGGAACGTATTTACTATTTATTTGTGCAACATATACAGAAAGGCAATCGAAAACTTTTTACATTTTTGCAATAGAATTTTTAGAATTGAACATAAACCCGCGCGAATGGAAGCATACATAAAAATTTCAGTTAGGAAAGAAAACACCAAAAGTCGAGAAAAGAGTCGAGTATCCCGAAAACGAAAAGTACGAGATTTTTTTTTTGGAGAGCATTACAGAAAAACAAATTGTCAAAGTTGTCTCCATATAAACCAAAAACAATTTGACGCACACATGTACATATTTTGGCTCATACATACGAAATTTGACAATTTGGTATTATTGCTCTTAATATTGAACATGTCTTGTTAAATGTGCCTCGGGAAAATAATTTGAAAATTGTACAATAATCTGAGTTACCAAAAGCGGTAAAAATGTTCAATAAACAAAAAATAATTGAAAAGTGCACAGTGATCTAAGAATGCAAAATAAGCAAGAATGATTACTGACCGATAACTAAAAGCAAGTGGAAATTCATTAGTTAATTAGGTATATTGCGAAAAAATGATATACATATACGAGAATTACAAAAATGTCCAGAGCAAAAAGTATGGAGATTGTTCTGTGCATCCAATTGCCAAAACTTTCAGGCTATGAATTGAGATAAAGATTTAGGATTTTTTTTTTCTTTAAAATCCTTACACATATGCATGCAGTTAAACCAAGGTCGGATCCAGACTTCAGTTCTGGTAGGGTGGAGCACATAGTGGAAATTGAGTTGGGACAACCTACAATCAAAATTTATGATTTTAGAATACCAGTGCTTGACTAGCCTAGGGCGGTCCAAACCCTCATGGCAACACTCAGTCCCCTTCCCCCTTTGGATGCACGCTTAAGCAAAACATGTTTTGACTCATGCTTATCAAATTGAGTGATTTTTAATTAAATCTACGGGAATTTTAATTTTGATATTTGCGGAAAATCTAGCGATCTTATACTGTTGTTTGGTTCCTTTATAATTATTTTTTTTTTGACATAATTTTTAAAGAGTTGCTTTGAAGCAAACTTAAGAGCCAAATATACCACACAAACGGTTACACAAACATATGAAAAAGTATGAAATATTTAATATTTACACAAACAACTTGTTGTTGTTGTCAAACGGCTTGTGTCGTTAATTTGACCCTTAAAACCAATGCGGACTCACGTTGTTATTGTAGTTCTTGTTGTAGTATAGTCGACGCCTGTGGGCTACTTCTGCCAGCCGTGATTGAATACTTTTTCGATTCGTAAGCAATTTTATTTCTTTTTCCTTTAGTCTATACTGACAGAATCGAAATTATCTTTTCAGTGTTATTAAGCATTTATTTAAGTTTTCACAACACTGAAAAACAAATTTCTGTTCGTTCGGTATCGAAAAAAAAAAAATTTGAAATGCTATCGAATCGAAAAAGTAATCGATCACGACGCACAGTGGCGCCATTTGAGTTTTTTCGTTGCAAAAATCATATCTTTTGAACCGAATAAGATAATTGAACAGTATAAACAGCATATGATAGATAACTGTTCAGCCTATGAAATGAGCGTTTGGAAAGGGTGCTACGCTTTGTGGGGGCCTACTTATGGGTTATCAAAGTTAAAATTAGTAGAAAAATCAATTTTATGGTAACTAAAAAAAATTATTTTTACATTTTTAGATTGTTTTTATTTTTTTTCTTAAGGGTTTTATGTTTTAAATTATTACCCAACAAATTAAAAAAAAAATTATTTTTTTTTAAATTTATTTTTTCAATTTTCTGTAAAATATTCATCACAATTCGTAAGAGAAGGTATATCTAAAAGACTAACCATTTCTAAACTATAATTATTTTGTAACTCTATTCGTGACTTCACATGCCGCAGGGAAGAAATAAGTGGATCGGAAGATGCTGCCAACATGTTGAAGAGGTCCTTATTTTGCTTTACCCTTGATGCTTTGAATGTGTTCTGCAATCTATATTTTTATAAAATTTGTTAAGAGACTCCTGTGCTTCTTCAGAAAGCTCTCCAATTGGCAAAGACTGGTACTCAATTTTCACGATTTGATTGTCAATTCCAATGATTCTAGTTACTGCCTCATCATTTTCAAAAAATCTCCTAGAAGTGTTTCCATCGTTAGAGTTACCGTATCCGTGCTTGGGACAGTCTACTTTTAGTCCAACTTGTTTCAAAAAAACCATCCTGTATTTGCTTCTTTCTGATCTTTTCCTTATCCTTTATTGATGTATTTTCATCGAAGTTTTCCTCCTCTTGTGGTAGGGTATATGCCAGTTTTAGCAAGAATTCCATACACCTTATCCTTGCATGCAATGGTGACATTCCATATTCGTAATTCTCCTCATTTGTAGAATCGTTTAAATTACCAAAGTTCTTCTGACAAATAATAATATAAAATCGATAAAAAAAAATATAAAAATAATACGAAAAAAGGGGTTTAGATAGGTTTTTGCTAAATTTTTACCTCCAATATAATTCTGTCTATGAAAACTAATTGAAATATATTATAATTAAGCAGAAAAAGATACTAATCTTAAACTCTTTACAACTAATTATATAAAATTGAGATGTAACATATTATATATGAAATAAATTGAATTGAATTGAAAAAAGTTCTTCTGACTCTTTTTGCAAATCGGGCATGACATTGTTGAGGTTGTTCCTGTCAGTTCGTTTACGACTTTTCCGTCAACCATGGTCAGGTGGAACTCGTAATTGCATTCAATATATTTTCCTTCTCCAATTTGCAGCTTTGTAGGCTTAATCTTGCTTATTTGTTCTTCAATGTCCTTCACCGTAGTCCTTATGAGTTCTGCCGATTCCCTTGCAAACTGAAACATTATTGGTCGGCAATAATGCACTGATGACGGACGTGGATTTTTCCAGTGTAGGGAATCATCCGATTTTAGCCGCAAAGGAACAACAGATGCCATAAACATATTTCCGTCCGATATTGTAGCGTCATCGGAAGATATCCTTTGCTTATAAACGCTTTGTCCGGATGATCCATCGCAGCCCCATTTGCTGATCACTGTCAACTTCTCAGGAAGAATTTTCACTTCCGTGAAAAACTTTGGTGTGGTTGACTTTCTAAACAGTTCAAATAATTTTAAATTGTTCAACGCCATGTTTTCAGTACTTAAATTGTTTAATGGTTTCAGTAATTGTTGCGCCAACTTTCAGGCGTAGACTAATCCAGGCATTATGCTTATTTTGCAATATATAGGCTTATGCTACCATGCCTAAAAATTTACCTGTTCCCTGCATACATATGGATTTAGGCTGAATAATGCAATTTTGATATTATGCACGTGTCCAAATAAGATTTGTGCCTACCTGTAGGGACCATAAGTCAATATTGTTCCTGACCATTTGTACGCCAAAGTATTGTTTATGTGAGGTACGTACCTGCTAATTTCAATGAGTAGTTTTTTTCAAACTATTAGATCAAACTACTGTCCGTCAAAACATATAAGGGATGGACGCCATACAATTTCTGCAACCATGTCTTTTTAAACTTTTTTACCTCTAGAAGCCAAACGGGCACGTACGGGCAGATAAAACTTTTTGAATTATGTAAAGAAATAATCAAAGAACAGGTTTTGCAAATATGGCAAATATAGAAAAATATATTTTTTTTTTATTTTCCGTCAAAGTTGAAAAATAGTGAAAAAACGGATAGTTTTTAAATAGTGATTTACCAGGAGAAACACAAAGCAAACAGTTAATTTTTTTTTATCATTATACATTTAATAAATACATCAATCAATACAAACAAAAAATAAGGCGATTCGTTACCTATTTTTCGTGATATTACACCTGAAATCGCAACAAATTGACTAAAAATTGTGTGTTTTTTTGAAAACCGAAAGTCGGTCAACTTTGAACGGTTATATCTTCTAAACTAAAAATGTGATATTATTAAGAGTGGCATATTTGAAATCGTTGAAAAGTTTCCTATAACATGGGTTTATTCAAAACTTCGTCGGCACTCATGAAAATTTTGATTTTTGCAACCTCGCTTGCTCTACGGGCGCCACTGTGCGACGGCCAGAACTAGCCCCCTGATATTTAAATTTGCCTTGCCAAGAACGCAAAATTTAAATACAATTCATAGTAATTCACGATGGAAGCATTTAGTTTTTTATATGTCTCATTATTTTCCAAAGTGTTTCATATAAATTCTTTTCATATTAAGTACAAAAATGTTAAGTTGTGTTAAATATTTGAGGCTACCATTACTACAGCAACAAATTATATGAAGTCCTAAATGACGTTTATGAAAATTGCTTGATAATATTTTTAACAATATGTATGGAAAATAATATGCATATACATACATATATACATACATATATATGAATGTATTGAAAAAGCTTAACTTTCCGCCGTTCAAACCCCTTTCAAAAATTCAATCGAAGAAGAGAGCTTAGCTTCGTAAACGAAATCTTACAAAACAATTTTTATTTATTGATTACTTTAGACAACTACACCCTTTGAAATACTTAAAATCACCATTTGATCTCAGCAAGGCCTTAGGTTAGACCATTTTATTTTTTATTTACCCATGTATATTTTTATATGCTTCCTGTTTTCTTTTTTCAGATTTGCACTTGATTACCAAATTTTAATTGTTTAACGTAAATTAAGGCCATGATACACTATCACACAAGTCTTACTTAATTTGACGAAAACGCATCACTGATCATATTGTTGTTCGATAATTTTCAAAATAAACCATAACAACTTACTAAGACAGGGCTGTATTATCCTTAAAAAATGTCCGACCAGTGTTGCCAATCTGTGTGTAATTACACATATTGTGTATAATTTTTACTTGCATATGTATCTCACGTGTAATTAGTTTTATGTGTAATCTGTATGTAATTTAACTCTTTCCAAACATTGATATTTTGTAATTTTTTTTCAGTCTCCATCACAGTAACACCTGTTTTTTTCACTTTCCGACACAAACGTTTAAAAAAATGTTACATGGGGTTCCACAAGCAACAAGTTTTGAAATTTTTATCAGATTTCATTGTCATGTGTAGACCGCAAAATCATTTGCACATGTTTTGCCAAATAATTACTCAAACCTTTTTTAAATGAAATAATGTAAAACATAAACTGTCAAATTTGATGGCAATTTCTTTGGCATTTTTTATATGCGCAATTTATTAAAAAATTGTGTACATTCTATTGATTTTAGAATTTAGGTGGTAAGTTCCAAATGTTTTGATTTAAGGTTATCGAGTAGCAATACAGGATACCTTCATACATATAAGTAATTTAATTTGTTTGCATGAAACCGTACCATACGCAGGAAATTTTTAAAAATTATGTTGCTTTGGCTTGTACATAAAAATTCATTTCCAATAAAAAAAATTCATATTTTGCGAAGCACTAATGATAAATTTTAAAAAGTTATATATGTATAAAAATTGAAGAGCCACGACATTCTCTTACTACGAAGCAGGTTTATAAAGGAGCATATAAAAGAATAATGGTAACAAAAAATTCAGTGTACAAAGCTGATTGTAACATTAACTAATTTTTATATGCGCTGAATTAATCGCTTTCTGTGTCAAAAATGTATTGCTTCAAAGTAGAAACTGCCCTTTAAAATTAATGTCTTTCGTAAGCGATATCGTAAGCGAAACTTTTACGTTTCTCCCTTACAAACCTGCTTCATTTCACCATTTTTTTATTGGGTTCTTACTTTATCCACCTTGCAAACAAGGAATATCAATAACGTTCTTTTTGCAAGGCGAATTCGTTCTATTAAATTGTGTCTATTGGTTTTGTGTGTGTAATTTGGGACACAGTCATGTGTAATTTCCGAATTCTTCATTGGCAACACTGTGCCCGACTTGTGTGATAGTGTTTCATGGTCTTTACAGATTTTATTTAAAAAAATGTTTTAAATCGATTTATTGCAAAATGTTTTTAATATTTTTAAAAAATGTAGCTAAGTACCTATTTTCTATATAATTTTCAATCTGTTTTAGCAACATTTTAAAAAAAAAAAAAAGTTGGCAACAGTGACCGGCATTTAGCAATTGAGTTTTAATTTACCTTTAAAATCTCTTTCAATCACTCTTAATCGAATTGCTATACAAAATTCTCACTCGTTTTTTCTCTCATATAAAATTTATAAACATAAACAACAACAGCAACAACATATAACATAAACTGGTATTTATCTGATGATGGCGTATTAAAAAACAACAACAAACTGTTTTTCGGCAGGTAAATTTGTATTGTTTTTTTCCAAAGCATAACAACAACTTATAAGTAACAGAATTACACACATGCACTCACACTATTATGTATTTACTGAATATTTTGAGTGTTGCCAGGTATTTTGGGGTGGGTTTTAGCGTAAAAAACAGCACACACATTTTTCAATGATATTGGATACGCCCATTTGATCTATTTTTAAATAGATAAATTTTGTTTTATTTTTTAAATTTCTTTGAAGTTGTTGTTTTACTTTTTTTTTTTAATTTTATTTTCAAAAGATTGAAAACTATTGAACAACAATGTCAGGAAAACATGATGTCAAGATAATGAGGAAGTAGTGGAAAATTAACAATGAAGATTTAGAACAGAAAAACAAAAGATGTACCCGAGTTTGATAATTTAAGAGACATAGAAATGATGGGAAAAAGTTTTTTTTTTATTGGTTTAAATAAAAGAAAAATTTCATTAATGAAAAATTGGGAAAGAGGAAACTAGATAACGAATTCTGGGAAAGTTATTAAATGTTAAAAAACAAGAAAAAATCAAAAAGAACAAAAATTGTACACTAAAATTCAGAAACCTTAATATTATTGAATTATTCCTAAACATTTAAGGAATATGACTATTACAAAAAGCTTTATTAAATACATAACTGAATTTTCTCATACACAGAAAAATTTATTAAATATCTCCAATCACCAAATTTGTTCTAAATTCTAAATAATATCTAGCAAACAAGTTGTTGACTTTGCACCTATTACCAAAATGATTATATTGATTACTAAAAATTTTAAAATTTTGAAAAAATATTTTCAATAAATGATATTTTTAATTTAAATTAAAAAAGTGATCAAAAAACTTTGCCATTTCAAACAATGTGTTAATTTATTTAAATAAATATTGACAATTCCCAACAACAATTCTACATGTTTAAATTATTTTATTTTAAAGATTTTATTTAAGATTTTTTGTTATTTAATTAAAATTTTAATTGAAAATTTATTTCAAAACAACTAAAATGTTAATTGAATCAAAATTAAATTTTTAATTTTCTTTCAACAAAAAAAATAATTGATTCAATTATTACATTAATTAAATTTAAATACTTTTTAAACCATTTTTTTAATTGATAAAACACTTTTTTCTGTGTAGTATAAATTCGAAAAATTAAAAAATTTTGAATTATTGAATATTTTTAAAAGGAATGTGCTAAAACACCTACTATTCTCCATTGCAAAACTTAAAAAAAGAAATTAAAAAAAAATTTTCTTTCTCGAAAAATAGAAATTTAATATTTCGAAGCTGTGCGTAAACCGTTACAAAACTCCGATCGTAAATTGGAGTAAAAAAGGGTACATTAATCCAAACTACCAGGAAAAGTGAAAACATTTACTTTTTCCGAATGAAAAGTGGAAACTATTAATGTGGAGAGGATGCTGATGCGGAGATCAAGAAATACTTATTATCTCCATATTTTTAGGGTGTACAGTGTGAAAAAGTTACAGGATCCCCAGAACGACAACGAAATTAGTAGAATATTACTGGGAAAGTCTTAAGAACAAAGTTTGTTCTTGAATAAAAAGAATTATATATTAAATATTTTATTTGTAGTATTAGCAATTATGCCGATTTCTATGTAATTATCCAAAAATGGCACAAAAACTTTGGATCATAATTTTTTGTATTTTTTTTATGAAATATTTTGTTTAATTTATATGTTACCAAAATTTATAATGATCGCATTAACAAACAAGTAAGAAAGTATAGTCGGCAAGCCCGACCATTTGATGCCCTACACCACAGTATATACAAACTAGGGATGTAACGGTACGCCTTTTTGCCGATGCGATAGCGATACTCACAAACAAATATCGGCGATACCGATTCCGAAATCAATACGCATATTGAATTTGAATTCAACTTAATATTAAAAAAACTTTCTTTATTATGCCAAATAACAGAGTAAGATATCATTAATATTTAAAATTTTAAATATATAATAAGAGAGATCACTAAAAAGGTCCCTAAATTGGTTGTGAAACTCATAGCACACAGAAAAAAATAAAATTTTATTTCAATTAAAAAGTTTGTAATATTAATTAAACAATTTACCCCAGTAAACAAATTAATAGTATCAATTAAACGTTTAATCCACTGAGTTAATTACTTGATTGAACGTTTAATATACTTGATTAAATTTTTAATTAAAGCTGATTTTATTTTTAATTGGTAAAAAAATGTTGGAGAATTTTCTCTGTGCACTTAACTGTGAGCCTTTAAACTACTCTGTTGTAAAATCCTACAATTTCTAAAAACTCCTATAAAAAACGTACTTTTTTCTTGGTGTAATATTTCTTTAGAAAATTTTACATACCAGAAATTTAATAAGAAGGATGCGGAAAAAATAATCAAAAATAATGTTGCTGACTTCACAGAAAAAAATAAAAATTGATTTCCATCAAAAAAACCAGTAAGCAGATTAATAGTATCAATTAAACGTTTAATTAACTTGATTAAACCTTTAATTCACTTGATTAAATGTTTAATTCACTTGATTAAATTTTAAATTAAAACTGATTTTTTTGACAATTTTGGATAATCTTTTCTGTGTTCAAAGAGCGTCAGTTTTCAAAGACTGTAAAACATTTAATTTATATGACAAATATCAAAAATTAAGCTTCCCCGATTTCGTTATTAAAAAAGCCAAATAACTGTATTAAAAACTAATAACGAAATATGCTAACTCTCCGGCACTTCTACACTCAGAATATTCGGTACGTAACATTAACTGAATTTGTAATATAAAATAAATGAAAATTCAGTTAAAAATCGGCCTACTCCATTTTCATTTATTTTTTTTACGAAACGTTCATTTAATTTTAACTGTCAAAAACTCAACCGTATTAACTTACCCCGTTATACATGTTTATTTTACTTTTGTTGTACTGACCACTTTGTTCACAGAAGAACTTTCAATTACAAGACACCAGCAGCATGACCGATATGGTATCGCAATCATTTTACTTTAAAAATTTGATGTATTTAACTAATTCATTTTAACAAAAAGAATATGGGAATTTTCTACACAAAACAAGCAAATTGTCTTTTTTTTTGCCACAGATATATAAATAATAACTAAAAATTAATTTTTTGGTAGTTAAATTATATAAATGAACTTTAAATTCATCTGTTTTTACATAATTTGTGGTTAATTTTTTACGGAATTCGCGGTTGAATTTTTGAAAATAAAAATTAAATAAACTTTTCGTTAAAATTAAATTCAAAATAAGTAGATCGGGTTTTAGGTAAATTTACAGTTGTCTTTAATTAAATTCTCATTAAATTTTACATACAGAATACTTTTACTTAATCAACGGACAATATTACATGTAACCGAAAATCCGTTAATGTGCATTTATTTTTTTGAATAAATGTTAGAATCTGTTAAAATTAAACTTGCTTGGAATTTAAAATTTTAATTTATTTAAAAATGACAGAACGGAATACTTCTTAAAAAATCTACATACATTCCGTTACTGTAATAATATTGTGAGTGTACAGTCAAAGTATGCTGTATATTGTGAACGGAGTGTCCCAAATTCCAACTATAATAGGCATAAGCTGACTTGAGCAACAGTTCGAATAAATGCTAATCATATGTATCAAACTATATTGAACATAAGGAAACTTTTTGCCAAATTTGATAAAACTGTCATACGCTTTAGCAAAGTGCGAAGCTGATCGCTTCTTCCGTACGGAGTCAAATGTATTTTGATTTAGTGTTTGTTTTGTTAAATGCATTTGAGAGGATTTTTGTTAATTTTGACAGTAGCTTAAGCTATCTTATGCACATTATAGTTGGACCTTAAGCCCTAATATTGCATCAAGAGTTTTTTTTTACAAAATTAAGAAAAGGTTGTGGTTTTGGCCGAAATATTCTTCTGTGCTATGACATGAATTAACTGCCTGGTTTTAGAAAATCAAAAAACCGAGACAAAACTTAAAAACAACAGTATTGTAAGCAATTGAGCAACGGTTAAAATGTTGAATTTTATTATAAAGATATCTTAAAAATATCGAATTCGATAGTCGTAGATAAATATCGATGTATCGATATATCGGTATTTTAAATATCGGCGATATATATCGATTATAATTTTTTTAAAGATCGATATTTTGATATATCGATATTTATGGCCCATCCCTACTGCTGGTGCCTTACAATTGAGAATTCTTCTGTACACACAGGGCGGAATACAACAAAAGTGTAACAAACAATTGTAAGGGGTAAGTTACTAATAATATTCTCTCAATTGAACTTAAGTCCATTCCAATGACTCAATTTAATGACAGCCTTATGAGCCTTTTCCCCGATGTTACTGAGTCATCGCACTGATGACATGCCTTATTAAACCGACTCCGATTCGTCATTTCTGTGATGCCAATGTTTCATCCCATTGATGTCATTATTTAAATTTTTGACTCTGAAGACAATTTGGGCAAGTGCTGCTAAAGCTGACATCACAATGATTAAAAGTCGCATGAGGACAAAAACAAAGACACTTGCCGTAGTACTGATGTCAAAATACATAAGCGTTATGATGCCTTTTCTATCAGTGTATGTAGATCGTTCTCCGCCACCCTGTTTATATTCGTAAATTATATTCGTAAATTAATTTCATCAACGTCAAAAATTGTTTTATGTAATTATATTTTTTTTTGGATAACTTTGTTGCTTTGCCTGAGAAAAATTGAATTAGGATTTCAGCAACACTGAGTATTAGGAAAATAGAAAGCTTTGGAGTTAACCTTTTATAATACAGTGCCCTCGCGATAATATGAACTAATTAAAATCACGCCAGTTAGCTTTTGCAAGATTGTTCATATTTACGAATGGCAACTAATATACTCTCAAAAATATTTTCCGTGTCCGCTAACAGTTTTCCTTTTGTCTCTCATATTCAAAAACCATCCGGAGAACGCATTTTTAATTTTTGGGTACTCGGAAGGCCGTAGGTTTTTCTTTTTCCGGGTCAAATAAACGTGTTGTTAGCATTTTTATTTTTTGTGCACATATTATACAACATTTCACCACAAATTTATAGGCTAAATTAGTAACACTGACCTTTTCCTAAATGGGCTAAATCTTCTAAAATGTCTGACTTTTGAAAGTTAAAAACTTATGCTTTTTGTATGCATATTTAAGAACTATTCACGTTCAAATTATGTTTAAAAATTAATATGGAATTCTAGTTGAATGTGAGCACTAACTAAATCGTGTATGCAAGACATTTTGATTGACATTTGAAGACAATTTTAAAGCAAGCAGCTAGAAAAACTCCCCAATTATTATACAGTTGAATCAAAATTTATCCACCACCCTGTTGATTTAGACTTTAACCTGTATACGTAGATAACATACGTTAAAAATATAATTATAACTTGTTCATATTTTAAAGCTTTCGCACAAGTTAATATTTTAGAGTAGTCAATGGAAGAATATAAGTGTTCATATTTTAGGGTGTTCATATTATCGCGAGTTCACTGTATAGTATATATATTATGTACATATATGTAATATCAATTCATAACACCATTTTTTGATTTAAACAATTAAAAAACAACATTTATATGAACATATATGCATATAAAATTTTTTACAAAAATTCTTTTTCTTAGCTCGAATTTTTGGGCAAACTATTGACTTTTTTCATAATTGGCCATGAAACTTTCCTAACATAAGGGTAAAAGTGAAAAGGAAAACATTGTATATTTTAAGCAAAATAAAAGGATTAGTTTTCATTTGTTAAAATGAAATTCAATACTCCAGACCATGACCACCAGGTGGCCTTGCCACACATTTAACAATATCAAATTTATTATTAATTTTTCATCAAATCCCATCATTGGAAAACATAAAATCGAACAAATTCTAACTAAAAATTAAATATTTTTTGTGTTAAAAAAAAAAAAACAAATGGTTTTTCTTTTCTTTAGAAATCATCTAAAAAAACTAAAATAACTGCGGGTTAAATGAAAACAGATTAATTACAACTTTATAAAAAAAAAAATAGAAAAAAGTATAAAATATAAACCAGACAACAAAACAATCAAATGCAATTGATATTTGATACACTAACAAGAAAAAGAAAATGGCAATGATTTGGCAGAGAAAATAAAATAAAATTATTTGTTGTTAAAAAAAAACTGCAGAAAATTATAACAAAAATTGATAATTAAGCAAAATTTTTTTTAGCAAAAAAATCAGCGAAAATTTTGTTAAATTAACTAGAAATTTTAAGCCATTTTTATGCTCTAGCTCTTCTTTTTGCATTTAAATGTAATTGATATTTGCTTAAAAAATATAAAATTTTTATCAAATGTTCGTTTTTTCGATCAAAAAGAACAAATGATATTCCATTTTTTAATAAAAAAAAAACAAAAATTCCAAATTCTTAAACAATTTTTCTTACTTTGTCCTCAAAATCCTTCTTGATTTCCTTGTTCATTTTTCTTACAACTACTCGTCTTTTTTTTGCCTTGTTTTCTAAAGTAATTAGCAAAGATTAAGGACTTTTGTCAACAAAATCTCAGTACTAGAATTTGCATGCTTAAGTCGTTTGTCGCCAGCCGTTGTGTTACTCTAATTCTGTAGGCTTTGGAGTATTTAAAATGGTCTACAGGAGATTTGATTTAGCCAGCTTAGACATAATGTTTATAGTAAATAATATATTAAATACAAAAACAGGCAAAGATTTAAAAGATTAGCCAAAGAAAAAAGCAGGGGAAAAAAGAAATAATACTACAACTTCTTAAAAAAAGATTTGCCTAAAAGCCAGGATCTTAAAGGGATTTTAATTCAGAAGCAAAAGACACGTTTTAGAAAAATTCTTATAAATTTTCTCCTAAAAAAAGTAAAAAAAAAAAAAAATTATGCAATTTAATCACCAGGTTTTGAAAGCATGTACTTAGACATTTTTGGAAAATTTATTGAGTTTAGAAGAATTAACAAAAAAAAAAAAAAATTATTTAGTTTTTCCTTTTTACCCAATTACAACTACAATTCGAGTCGGGAAAACACCCAGGCAATTGTAGGGGCAAATGTAAGGAAAGAAAATCACTGTTTTTTGTTGTTGTTTTGTTTAAGCTTTGATATTGTTACAAGTACAAATTGATTGTTTATAATTCTTATTCGCTTTACAGCTTAATTTGTATAATATCCCAGCAAAAACTTGGTAATGACTTGCAATTACTGAACAACTTACTTTTCAATGACTACTTCATACCATCTGCATTACATAGAAGTAGTTGAGTAATGGCTGACATATAATCTGTTACATAAGTACTTGTTTATAAGTTGATTATGGAAATTTATAATTCATTCATAATAAATTGCATCTACGGTTTAATTTTTTTCAAATCTAATACAAATTGGTTTTTAATATTTATTCTTACAATTTGTTTTTTTTTTTTTTTATTACACTGAAAGAAAAATGCTTCATATATTTAATGAATCATTTTCATAAAAAAATTTTCCTTGGGTAAATGAAAATTTTCATAGTCTAAATAGAATTTCATAGTTAGAATGAAGTATTTTCGTTAAAATCGCTTCATTGGATTTCGTAATTACGTTAAAAATTTTCATTGGATATATGAAAACTTAAGTTTGTCCAAGTTAAACAAAAAATTTTAATTGGGAACATAAAAAAACAATATACAAACATAACTATATTCATAAATTAATACAAAATTATAGTTTCCTTAAAAAAATGTTTAATTGTTAATTAAAAAAATGTAAGATTTAATTATTTCATACATCTAATGTTACATGTTTGCCATTAATTTTATGAAATCAAAAAATTTTTTTATAAAAGCAACATATTTCAATAATTGCCTTCATAGATTTAAATTTTCATTATGACAATAAAAATGTCATTTTAGTAATGAAACAAAAACTTTCAATCCACTTTCAATCAGCGTTTTTATTGTTATTATGGATAATTTAATCTCATATTTACGCTCTTAATAATTGAGTAAAAAACATAGTTTTTTTATGCAAAAACTACAATGCCTCAGTAGACAAGCTGGTAGTGAGCTAGTCTATCAGCACCGAGGTTGCGCGATCGAATCCCGCCAGAGGCAGAAAAAAAAACAAAGTAAAAAAAAAACAAAGTAAAAAAAAAACAAAGTAAAAAAAAAACAAAGTAAAAAAAAAACAAAGTAAAAAAAAACAAAGTAAAAAAAAAACAAAGTAAAATAAAATAAGAAAAAATAGAAAGAAAAACAAATAAAATAAGGTAAAATAAATACATAAAATAAGAAAAAATAGAAAAAAAAAAAATAATTAAAAAAAAATAATAAAAAATTTTTTTTTTAAGTCATTATTTAAGTCCCTATTTGTAAGCGAATGTGGTAATGACTTATTTAACTCCCTATTTGTAAGCGAATGTGGTAATGACTTATTTAACTCCCTATTTGTAAGCGAGGGTGGTAAGTACTTGCCTCCAATGACATCACCGTGTTAAAATAATGAGTTAAAATGCCAATGTATAAGTAGTGATGAGTCGTTATATTAGCTTTTTAACCCATTACTTTGCAATGTAAGTTTTTGCTGGGATATTTAGCTGTTCTAAAGTCTTTGGAATACGGTTTCCTGATGATCTGGCCCAAGCAACCAGTGAAATGCCCAAAAAAACTAGCTTTCTCTCAACAATAAATTTCAGTGTATTTAAGAAAAAAAAATTGGGAACTTAGCACTTCATAAAGAAATTTTATTAATAAAAAATACAAAACGGGTTTTAAAATTTTACCAATTTTTGAAAGCTTATCAATTCGGCTTTCAAGTTATAAGAAATTAACTTGAATTTTTATTATTTTCTTTCACTGAAAGGAAAAATTAACCCATCCGTGCTTAAACCAAACCGAAGCGGTGCCAATAGTAAGTACTGATTTCCTTAAATGAATAAAAGAATGCTCGATTCAAGTACGGATTATTTAAGTGCTACGTAATTAAAATTTAATAAATTAAAAAAGATTAAAGTTAGTCTGAAACTGATCTTGATTTAAGAATTTTAAAGTTGGCGGCCTTAATCCCAAATTCGTACTTGAAATAATGCGAGAGATTGATTCTAACCTAAAAACTTACCCAAGAGCACCTGATATAAAGCGAATGTGTTCGTTTATTTAACCGCTACACATGTTTGTTTCACTTTTGTTGTATTCCCCCTTGTGTTTACTGAAGAACTCTCAGTTATAAAATACTAACAGTATGGCCGATATGGTTTTCGAAATCATTCAATGTATTTAACTAAATAATTTAAAAAAAAAAAAATTTGGGAATTTTTGCTTCGTATTTTACTTTTTAAATATGAAAATAATGTACGTTTTTACACTTGCAGTGTTGTTGTTGCTTCTTCACAATACTGGCAAATCGTTTTTTACCTTTTTTTTTTGTAGTGTTCTTGCTGTTGTTTCTACAACAAACTTTTACAAACACACGAGTATGCACGCATATATAATGAGATGGTTTTCGAAAGAAATCCGATTTCGGAATGGTTTAAGTACTTTTGGATGTTATTCGTACTTAAATTTTTAAATACGACTCGTACTAAAAGTAAGTGGAAAAAAACTTAACTTTAGTACAAGGTTTTTCTTTCTCTGTAGTTGATTTTCGGAGTTATGTGGAAATTTTAGCGAATTATGGGAAGTTAACTTTATCACAAAATTTTTTAGTGTAATCTCTAGCAATATATATTTAAATAGGACCAAATTTCTTTGCAAATGGGCATTTCCATGAGAATTTCAACCACGACCCATAAAATAAAAACCCTTGAAACTTTTTTTTACATATGGCAGAAAGTAAAAAAACACTAAAACTTTCTAGGCAAAGGATTTTATAGCTAATTAGAATTTTTAAAGAACAAATAATAAAAGTTAAAACTGACTATCTCTTTGAAACATTATCAGTTACTGCAATTAACAATTTTCACTTTTCTGCCGATTAAATGCAGAAACTGGTAACATTGGAATTATACTTTAAAATTAATGCTACAACCACAATGAACAAGATCCATGAGGAAAGACCAAATATATATTTCGATTAGCGTTATATTTTTTTGGTTTGTTTTGGATGCTCTTCTAATGTCACGTACGTGGTGCAAAAACAACATTTCTCAATATTATTTGTATTTGATCAGTCGTAGGTGTAAAAGTTCAAAGCAATATATTTGTTGCCAAAAATATTGATCGGAATTTTCTTTTAAATTGGTATAGTAAAATTTTTAAAAGATTTTAAAGGTAGTCACGTGCGATATTGTTAGTACTATAAATGTATCATCTTATTTTGTTGGTATTTAGTTAAAATCTCAAGAATTTGTTTTAAAATATTATGGTGTAGCGTATCATATGGTCCGGATTGACCGACTGTACTTTCTTACTCGTTTGTTTTAAGTTTTTGTATACATATATTTACCAAAAATATATTTCATACCTTGTAAATACTATAAGAGAAAAATCTGTCACGTACGGTATGTCACGAACGCTATTACATTTCGTTCATTATAAAACCATCCAAAAAATATGTTTCTTCCAAATTACGGATCATAAAGGAAAAAATGCCTCCCACCATTCGCAGATTTTCGCATTTTTTTTACATTCACTCTAAAATCACTTCCGATTTATGTCACGTACGATATGTACCTATTTTGGCAGATATTTTAGACAACAAGGTTTCAAATGTGAAATTTATTTTTTTCATATATAGTATCCTCTAAATGAAACAATGATAATTGTCCAGTTACCACCACTAGTTGGTAGTGAGCTAGCTATCAGCCCGGGGATTGCGGGTTCAATTCCCGCCAGAGACTCTGGTCTCCGTCAGGCAAGCGTAAAAAAATTTCTATCGCTCTGAGGTGTACAAATGTCACGTACGATGGCATGGAAATGGCGAAATGTCAAAATTTTTTACAGTGGGCTTCAATTGGGGAATTAAATGCCCTTTCTATAGCGAAAATAAAATAGAAAAATTTTTCATAAACAGCAAATTTATTTTAAAGATCATGAAAATGTCTTTTTTAACATTTATCAAATTCGTAACGGTCACAATTATAATAATCCTTAAATTTCCTAAGTTTTCTTATTCTAATTAAACGCCTGATATTAATCAAAAATTAATTGCCTTAATCCTTTTTAACAATCCCTTAAAGAAATATTCTACAATTTGTCAAGAAATTTCAAACAAGTTTAAATCAAAATTTTTAATGACCTTTGACATTTTTTAGCTCTCATTAAAAAGGAGACTTAATTTTTATTGCAGAAAGAAACCCTTATCATTTATTTTGTGCTAAAATATACCAAGGAAACCTTAATTTTATTTTATGCCAAAAAACTCTATTTCTAGAGATTATAAAAAAATGCCTGATGTTTTTCAGTTTAAGGGGAAAAATTGCACTTTTTAATGCATTTTTTTTGGTGGGGTTTGTGTGTCTTTTGAGTTGTAAATATCCTGGCAAAGGACATGAAGAGTAGTAAGCAAAACCTTTCAAAGGTTTCTTTTTAAAAAAATGTTGAAAATTTACTAAAAAAAAATATCATATTACCTGACATACCTTTTTATGGTTGCACATGATATTTTTCTCAAGCAAAAAAGTTTGAATTGTTTAAAGAAAACATTTCCGAATGAATAAAATGTTTGGTGTAATAATTGAAAGGTACAGTGGGTTGAAATAGAAAATAAAGGAAAAAATAAAGTTATACTAAAAGTTACATATTAAGATTTCTTTGTTTTTTTGGAGGAAAAATTACAGATTTTTTTCTGGAAAAATGTAAAATTTACATTTTAGTGTAAAATTTACTCTTTAGTGAAAATTGACTTTTTGATGCAAAAAGTGATTTTTCCTTTTAGTAAAATAGCGATTTGTTGGTGAAATAAATGTTTTCGTTGAAAGAAGTTAATTTTTATTAAAAAAGTGGTTTTTTGTAAAATAAAAATTTTTTGTCGGAAAAATTACATCGTGTGGAATTTTTTTTTGTTGTGGTTATTTTTGTACGTAAAAGTGACTTTTGGTGTAAAATAGATAATTTCGAATAAAACGAAAACATTTAGGAAAAACGCACCTTTTTGCATAAATCAGATTTACAGATGTGTAAAAAATCAAAAAAAAGAACTGTTTAGAAAAGTTTGACTTTTTATATAAAGCGGGGTTTTTTTTGTTTAGTGGGTTTTTTGCATTAAATGGGACCTTTTGTATACATTTTCTCTTTTAGTATAACTAAATGATCTTGGGTGAGTTTTGGTGTAAGAATTATTTACTACTTTGTTGTTATAGTAACTATTATTTTTAAAGTACTTTTAATATTTTAATAATTTAATATTTTAATATTTTTATGATTTTTTTCCATTTTTTTAAAACGAAAAAAAAACGTTTCATTTCCAGTATTTTGTTGGAATTAAAAACAAATGATTACTGAAAATGATTGACAGCTCACCCCAGGCATACAAAAACAAAAAAAAAAAAAAAAAAAGAGTGTGCGACAATAATCAATAATGTCAGTTTTACTTACTACTAATACCTCTTGTTGTTCTTATTGCTGCTATTGCTATAGTTGTTAGTGCAGTGTGCGCTGAATATTATTAAGCCGGAAATGTAGCGTTACCTTCAATGAAGTGCAACTAACCAACACCACTCACTTTGCTTATTCCTTCATTTATTCATTCATATTCATACACTCAGTCACATATTTTTAGCATCACTGTGTGTGCATATATTTTTTTCATGATGAGCATGTGTCAAATGTCTTAACAATGACAAGTGAAAAGAAAAAAAAAAAAACAAAGACAAAATTGAAACATCTTAAAGAGCGCCAAATGTCAAAGAGTTGTCAACATGACCTACACCACCCTGACAAATTTAACCAAAAAAAAGTGTAATGAAAATAAAATTGAAAGTGTTGTACAGAATTTATTTTTATAGCTGCTGCTGTTCTTCTGCTGCTAAATGTTGGCTGCAGTAAATAGTTTTTCAGGAAACTGTCATTATTAATGACATACCAAGTGTTGTTTTCTAATTTGTTTTCATTTCTGCTTTTAATTTTTTATTAAAATAATTCGTTAGAATTGAAGAAAGAGAAACAAAATTTTCATGGAAATTTTTAAAATACTTATATATTTTAACTTGATCTGATAACAACAAAAAACTTAAATGTCAAATAAATTATGACATTTTTTTAATGATACTTTTTTATTTATTGTCAGTTTTCTTTTCAATTATTTTTTATTCTTAAGTTTAACTCATTTGTTTAGTGTGGTAAAAAACAAAATAGACAAGTTGTATTTTCGATTTTCATTAGAAGACATTGTAATCTTAACGCTTTAGCTGGCTGTCAGATGTCATCTACACTTTCATGTGACAGTTGTCATAAGAAAGAGTACAACATTGTAAAAATAAATATGCGGAGATAAATACATAAATTAAATTTTTGTTCATATTAATTGAAAACAATGTATTTTTTTTAGGAAAACAAAATGATTTCAAATGAAACATAAATACAAAATTTTAGTGACAAGGTCTTTAGGTGGGACGTTTTTAAGTTTTTAATGACATTAATCACCATTTAAAGTGACAGATGTTAAAAATATGTTGCTCATTCGGCGCGAAAGCTTTTTAATTTTTTTTTGTAGAAGAGGTTAATAATTGAAACAACTACTGGCTTAGTGAAAATAATCGTGCTTTAATGAGCAGAAAGAGACATCCCTTTACAAGATATAAATTTTCTACAAACTGTTTTATTAAACAAGTCATGACTTTTTTTTTACAAATATTATACAAATAGCTTTGTCAAAAGTCGAATTTTAAACGAAAACACAGTTTCCTTCGTGGACGTCACTTTTTATAAAAAAGTCAGTTTTTACTCCATAAACCCCTTTTTACATAAAAACCAACTTTTGTGCCACGCCCACTTCTACAGCCCCGCCCAAATTTTGGCGGAAGTTGTGTATTTATAACCGAGATGCTTGTACCATATTGAAAATTTTGGCCTTTGCCGTTCTCCAAATATACAAAGTTCTATCATGTCTTTGCATGGGAAGTGTCACACTCACTTCTCTAATCCCACCCATATTTCTAGAGAGGTTGTGTATTGACAACCCAGCTTTGTACCACATTTTGACAATTTTTCTCTTACCGTTCTTTAGATATAAATAAATCTATTTTGTGCCACGCCCACTTCTTCAATCCCGCTCACATGAAGTCAGTTGTTGTCTATTGATAACCAGGTTATGAATACCAAATTTTGGAATTTCCATCTTGACGTTCTCCAGATATGCAGAAAAAAACTAGGGATATATGGGTGAAATTAGAGGCGGATGTGGTTTTTTGCTAATTTGTCAGCCATTTGTTGACCGATCAGACTGAATTTCAATAGAAAAATGTAACGAAGCCTATGTGACATAAATATATACCAGACAAGTCCCCATCATATCTGGGGTCTTCGCTCCTCATAAAGATACAGAATATATATGACCGTTTCCAGCGAAAATTCTACTTTTTGTAACGTAACGCCAGCAAGTTTTTGAAATTGTTTCTAAAAAAATTTTATATAAATAATTTACCTTGTTATATTTTGGTCTAAACCGCAACAAGCTCTACATTTAGTAACAAAAGGGATAACATTTGAACAATATGGGCCTAAAATACAAACTTATTTGCTTGCTGGCGCTACTTTAAAAACAGTAGACTTTTTGCTGGAAATGCCCATATATAGATATGTATTTGTTCCTGCATGGAAAATAAAAAGATTTAATATCAAACAATTTTAAAGTTTAATAATTCTGTGGTCGCAAGCAATAACCGCCTAGGTCGAAATAGTTTTTGAGAAAAAGCACTTTATATTTATGCATGCGCTTCTGAAAAAATTAATTGCACTAGAAAAAAAGTAATTCAGAATCAAAGATTCTTACTACCACAATGCTAAGATAAAAAAATTATACCGAAATTTGTATTTATTTCAGAAATATTTAATAAAAAAAAATATAAGCTCAATTGTTTCTAAAGTCGACTTAGGCGGTTATCGCTTGTGACCACAGAATTATATGTACTCGTATGTATTGTAACGGACGAAAACTGAGACACCAGCTTTGCTCGTCAGAAAATGGGGTGATTCGTTTTCTTTTTCAAAATAGAGTATAAGTCCACTACTATAAAATTTAAAATTAGGCAGATTTAAAATACATAATTCAACTATTAACCAAAAGAAGCAAAGAAAAACTAAAACTAAAAATAATAAAGGAAATAAAATTCTATAGATGCAAATACATTTATGAATATATGAAAAGAATTAAGGGATTAAATCTAGTTTACCGACGCAGCTCCAAATTAAAAAAAAGTACCTACGGTGATAGAAAATTGAAAAATAAGAAGAAAAAATTAAATAAAAAATTAAATAAAAAAATTGGTGCAAACGCTTAGTTTTCGAGTTACGGACGTTTAAAGCTTTTCTCTAGATTTTTTTGGACATACAGAAGAAGTGGGACGAGTTTGCAAAAATACAAAAGTTTTCAGCAAGCATAAAAATTCATTTATTAATTTTTTTTCTAATTGTTTAATGTGCATATATGTACATATCGCACTTGTTCCTCGAAACAGAGTCAACTCAAAATTTATAAATTTTCAGTAGAAACAAAAAACTTTTTTTTTTATATGTACTTATATTACAAATGGGGATAAAACTGCATTTTTTTTAGGCAAAATACTAGAGAAATAGATCTAAGATTTTAACAATGGGTAGATATGGCCACTGTTTACCGTTTTCTTGCAAAAAGTGAAAATTGAAAAATTTTGAGTTGACGCTCTTTAGAGGAACAAGTGCGATATAAACTACATAGGTACTAATTTATTTAAGATTTTTAATTTAAATAAAAGTAAAACCTTCTTATGTTATACTAATGAGGAGAGAATCCTTGCCCATGGGAAAAGGCCGGCTATGAAGAGCAGCTTAAGTTAGCGAAGCTAGTGCTCGTTATACCATGGAGGAGAAAATCTTTGCGCCCTGCCGAATGCCGTCTATGCAGAGAATATTTAGTTAGCGAAGCCGGTATTTGTTACACCATATGGGAGAAAATCCTTGCGCCCGGCCGAATGCCGTCTATGCAGAGAATATTTAGTTAGCGAAGCCGGTATTTGTTACACCATATGGGAGAAAATCCTTGCGCCCGGACGAAGGCCGGCTAAGCAAGAAAGCTTTTGTAAGCGAAGCCGGTGTTTATTATACCCTAGAAAAGTAGATCTTTGCGTCAGGCCAAAGGCTGACCATGCAGAGTTCTTTTTACGATGGTGGTGCTTGTTATTTTATAAAATTTGTATCACACTTTTATTTAGATAAACTACATGTTTTCCTATTGCACATTTCGACGTAAAATGAAAAAAAAAACTTTAATGTGAGCTAAAGAATTTAAAATTTTTAAATAAATTTTGAATATTCAGACAAATCTGTTCAACAGCTTTAAAATGATACCAATATTGGCCATATATGTTTAGAATTGTAGTGGAAAATCGCATATTTATATGAAAACATTAAACGTCCATAATTCGAAAACTAAGCGTTTGCGCCAATTTCTTTATTTCATTTCTTCTTCTTATTTTTCCATTTTTCAACACCCTAGGTACTTTTTTTTATTTGGAGCTGCGTCGGTAAACTAGATTTGTTCCGAATTAAGTTGTTATCTACATTTCCATTTCTATACCCATCCAAAGCCTATGGTATTCTTTGAAAATTCCTGAATAACCCATTGTGTCCCTTTTCTTATGTACTTAAATGTTTCGTGAAATTAAAAAAATAAATATTGTTTATAGGTCCATTATACTAATAAAGTATTTATTTAAACATAAAATCCACGAATTAAATTTAAAATTATCATTTTCCATCATAAGTTAAAATGTCACCAAACTATATTTAATATTTAAAATAAAAGTATAAACTATAATTAAAATTAATGTTGGTTTATGTTATAATGATTGTATGAATTATGTTATCATAATCATTTTAAAAGAACCAAACAAAATTTTAAAATTTTAAAAAAAAAATGGAATCTATGTTAATGATTTTTGAATTAGATACAAATTTACAAACACAAACATTTTTATGTAAAAATAAAAATTTAAATTTTAACAAGTTTTCTATTCTGTTATACATTTTTTAACAGAAATTTTAAAGTATTATAAAATAAATTTTTTTTAAAAGTTTTTATTTTTTTTATTTTTTATGATTATGTTTTATTGGTTGTTAGATAATTTTTAATAATAAAAAAAAACCACATATTATTTTTCTCCTCAAAGGCTGCAGGCCTGAAGTTCACAGGTTTATTGATGGCTCTGTTATTAATATTAGTTATTTATGTGAAACAATTAAATAGTGTATATGTGGAATGTGAGTCTATTTCATCTGTAATGTGTACTGTGTTATGTATGTACCCAGCGGGAAAACTCAGAAGACCTTCTTAATTCAGGCCTTTGTAGAGGCCTTACTAAAATTTTTTTTGATACAATTACTATTTTTATCTAACTGCTAAAGAATGCCTCATAGAAGGCCTTGGGTCTTTGGTATAAAAGATAAGATACACCTTCCACATTAGCTTCTATGAAAAGCGAGAAGAGAATGAGTAACATTTTTTGTTTTGTTTTTTGCACAAGCAAAAGCAAAAGTACTCAGATCGCCTTACAAAAACTAAGTTACATACAAACATATTAAAATACCAAATGAAAACAATAATGTAAATCATTTTAGTTGAGTTTGGTTCTTTACCCTGCCTTTACACATGCAAGTAATTACTTGCAAGTGGTGTATATGTATTATCAACGAAAAGGTCGAAGAAATAGCCGAAAGTCTTGCAAGTAGCTTGAGTGTTTACACAGTCAATTGTAAGTTTATTTTTCAAATGTTCTCGAAGCGAAAACATCTTATGAAAAAGCTTCATTTTTGGGTAAAAAAAACATTATCATGTTAATGTTATCACGAAATTTATTTTATAATATTAAATATAAATAATTTAATTATTTATTTATTTTATTTTTGGTCCATCTTGATGAAAAAATTATCGGCCATGTGCTGAAAATCGCATGATTTGAAATTCACATGCGATCTGAAAATCGCCAATTTTATTTAAAGCATGTGCTAGAGTTCACGCGTTTTGTTTTTTTTTTCGAAGTAGTGGTCGAAAAATAAAACATATGTTTTAGCTGTCAAATTTGAACAAAGAAAAAAATAATTATTTGCATGGAAAATGCCGGCAGCTTTTATATTACGTGTTATTTCATTAAAAAAACTGCATTTTAAAAAAGAACGTATCAGAAAACGTCTTCTAAGGGATTATTACAACCCAAGAGATATTCCTGAACAATGGTAAGTACCATAAGTACATGTTGTTGATAAATGGTTATAATTTCTTACATATTTTTTTCGAAGTTAAATAGAAACAGCTGCTCACAATCAAAACGCAAATTTAAAAGAAATTGTTAAACAACAATCAGTATTAAAACAATGTTGTTTTTTAATTTTATATTTTCTATGAAAATTTTCTCAAAAGATTATGAGTTTTTAAAATAAATGGAAAAGAAAAACTTTAAATTTCCTTTTTATATGCTATTTATTGATGTTGAAAATAAATTTTAAAGGAAATTTACAAGTTCACATGTGGATCACATAACTGTAGGCTTGTGATTTAAAATCGCCAAATTTAAGGCGATTACGAACTCCAGCACACCTTCTTTGCGATTTCAAATCGTAATCACAACTTTCTTGCGATTTGCGGTTTCTTGCACATAGGCGTATGTTTATTTTTAAAATATGTGAATCCAGTATTGCCATAGTTACCGATATCATAAAATTTCTGAGAAAATATTTTGATTAAAATTTTTTTTTTAAATGCTTGCAAGTTATGTTTTAAAATACAATGAAGATGTGTTGCTTTGTAGTTTGTGTTTTTTTTATTTTTATTCTTTAAAACACATAGAAAATCAACAATAAACATAATTTTTATATTACTAAGTACTAGTAAATTGATACCAAAGGCATCCACGGTAACACTGTTTCTTTATTTGTCATTTTACTTGCTGCAAGTGTCAAAAATTTACTTGCAAGCAAATTCTCTTGCAAGTTGGGCTGCAAGTGCGAAAAATGTGATGGTGTTAGTAAAAATGTGTGAGTGTATTGAGTTTTTCGAACTTGCACTTGCATGTGTAAACGCCGGGTTAAAGAAGTTAGGTACTTGTGCTAAATAATGAAAATGTTATGTAGTATGTATTAATTATGTATATATTTATTATTTTTTATTAAATTTTATATTTTTTGTTTATATAGTAATTATAGTATGTGGCATTAATAATATGTATACTAAACTAAACTTATAAAACACTAAACTTTTATACTTTTTTGAAATTTATTCATATATTATATTTTATATTTATTAAAAACTCTTCAATATGACCTTTAATCAAAAGCTTTTTTACAAGGATGGTCTGAAAGGGCTTTTAAGAGCCATTAATTGAAAGGCCTTTTAGCATACCTTTCTTAAAACCCCTTTTTTCTAACCTTTATTCTAAGGCCTTTTGACAGTCATTCTCTGGAAAGCCTTCTAAGAGCCATTTATTTGAATGCCTTTTAAAAACACTGGCGAAAGAAAGGAAAGCGGAAGGCCTTCTCCGCAATGACAACGTGTGTAAAAAAGATATGAGCATGGAATGGAGCGAGCAGGCCTTGTACATCCAAAAGAAGCGGTACAGAGGCGTTTTAGAAGGCCTCCGTACTCCTTCTTTTTCCCGCTGGGTATGTAAGTGAGTGTATGTATGTGTGAATGTTTGTGTATGTTAGTATTTCAATTTATAATTTAAGACATTTTAAACAAATTTAATGACTAAAAAAAAAAAAAAATAACAATAATATTTGACTATAAAATATCAAAATTGATTAATGGTCAAATTAAATTTAAGTTAGATTTAAGATAAATTAATCTTAAATTTAAGTTGTGTAAATTATGTTTAAGTATAAATTAAATTATTGATAAGTTAAATAATGCTAAGGAAATTTATGTTAAATAATTTTATGTTAAGTTATATATGTTACGTTTAATTAAGTTATATAAAATAAATTTAAGTTATGTTAAATTAAATAATGCTAAGTTAAGTTAAAATACAGAATGTTAAGATTTATTACATTATTCTTTTGTCTTGATAGTAATATTAAAATTATGTTAGTTTTCGACTTATTTTTTCTTTATTCGATTAAAAGTTGCACCTCTTTTGTAGATTATTTATTGAATCGTCAGGAAATTTGCAAGTAAAGCTATCGTTTATTTTGGTTGAATACCAAAGCTACATATGCTTTATTTAACGCTTTAGAGATAACTATTACCAAAATTGGGTTAATGCTCAGAAACGGTCAATATAAAGATAATCTATCTAAGCCCATATAAATAATATTTTGAACACTAATCACATAAATAAACTTAATATAAATACCTTTTCTATTTTTAAAATCTCGTTCAGATCCTCAATTGATACCACTTTTCTCCCTTGGACTTTTCTCTTTATATTTAACTTTTATATTAAAATTTTTCTAATGATTAAACATTTTTTTTTTTTTTATTATTTTCCCCACAACTTTTCTAAATGAAAATTTTCAGTAAATGAAATTTCCTCAAAATTTCTTAACTAAATTTCAAAGCTATGTATGAATGAAAATTTTCTTTTTTTTTCTTTTATAATTTAAAAATTACAGTTTAACAAAATAATAACGAACCATGTCCTCACAATATATATTTACCAGCTGAGTCCGGCAAATGTTGTCTTCCCGCCAAATGTTTTTTTATACCCACATCATAATAGTAGAGAGGGTATTGTGCTTTCAGTATACCGATAGACTCATAATCACTTCCTGACCAATGTTTTCTCCTCTAGATCGGATCGGCATTACTATAAACGAAATGAAATTTTCCGGAATTTAAAATGGATTTTTTTTCATGGACACTTAAATTCTTTCATAAATAGTTGTAAGAAAATTATAAATATTTTGACAGTTAATTTTTTTCGACCGTCCATAAAACAAATTGTCACGAGAAAAAATACATACTGTCTAAGTTTAAGTCAAATGTCTCCGCAAATATGAATATTTAAACTATGCGATTGCAAATAACTGTAATTTCCTTCTTTGTATTATCTCATATTTCGATGTCACGTAAGCTATTGAGAGACAACATTTTCTACTAGTGCGTCGAAAGCAAATGCAGAAAGCTAATCAAATATCGGGAACAAACAGATATTTTTAATACGTACATAGTTTGTAGGTATAAAGATTTATTTTTGCAGTAACTGTCAAGTGGTCGAAATTCAGCCAGTGGGCACTCTTAATACATTAAGTGGTTCTGTTCATTTAAAAACGTTTTAACTAAGCTCATTTATATATAACTTCGTAAGAAAAAGGAACAGAAACAACATATATATATATATAATGATGGCAAAAAATGTCACGTGCGATAGGTCATATGGGACAGTGATTAAAACTAACTTAAAACAAATTATTAATCATTTATGGGTGCATAACATTCTAAAATTAGTTGCATTATAATACTGCTTCAGGTTTCGCTGAAATCGGGGTTTGCATTTTTGGCCGCGAAAACAACTTCTGCTTTTTCACGAGCGGATGCCTTGTTGTTTTGCAATTGTCTTGAACACGAAAAAATTGAACCAATTGAACAACAGCACTAGCTAAAGGGCTAATTAAGAGCTATATAAGATAAGTAAAATCTATTGTCAAAATAACAAATTCGCTTTATTTTGACTTTTTTTTTTAATTTCAAGGTCATTTACGAGGGTCACGATCGACATGATGGAATTGCCCATATAGAGAAGGTATGAAGGATACTTTTCTTAAGTTACTTCAAATGTTTGATTTTCTGAGATTTGACTACGTTGCACTAACCAGTGAAATGCGCATAGAAACTGGCTTTCCCTCAACAATAAATTTCAGGATTTTTATCAAAAATAAAAATTGGGAATTTAGCACGTCATAGAGAAATCTTATAAATAATAAATTTTGTACTCCAAAAAATAATTTTTAATAATTATTTGTTTGTTTGCCTTTTTTTTATAACCAAAAATTTATAAAAATAAATGTTTTTTCTCTTTAATAAATTAATTGATTTCAAAAGTTTCATAGTTTTTTCTTGTTGTGAATTTGGATAAGTAAAGTTCGGCTTCGGTTTCGGCCTGAAAAAAATGGAATTCTGTCGGACAATACTAATTTTACATAATTGGATGATTTACAAGGTGTGCTATCAAGTCATATTGTAATAATGTCCTAAATAATATTTTACAATTGTTTAAAAAAAAATATTGTTGTGTTTCAAACAAAATAACAATTTTAATGCTGTGTTCATTGATTCGATATAACTGTACAGTAGAAATCTAAATTATGAGCGGTAGTCATATATATTTCTTGTAATTATTTTGAGTCATATGACTTTACAACTTTATGACTACCTTGTGAATCACCCAAAGATGTAATTATCATTTAACACAAAAAGACATCTCTTTACAACAAAAAAATCCTATTTTTACCGCAGCTTTAAATAAAATATTTAAGTCTCATGAAAACCTTTATATCTGAAATTTTATTCCCACAGAAACCTTGAAATATTTACCTTCATTTCAGGTAAGGACACCAACAGTTTCTTTAGATATCACCTTGGTAACATTGTCTAACTTACACGTGTTAAGTATACATTTCTTAGTTAAACCCATTAACCACCCACTAGGTGGGCGAATTGTTCACATGCATACGTGTGTCTCTATTAAGAAATTTTTTTTAAAAGATACACAACTGTCAGTTTGAGTAAATGTCAAAAATTATAATGTTTACAAAAATTGTTTGTGATGTTAGGGAGAAATTTTTTTTTTATAATATTAATGAAGAAGATTTCAAGTGGAAACACCAAAAACAAACAACATTTACAATAACGGGAACAAATTGGTTGAAAAAAGAAAAAAAGAAAAGCTTCTACACCAAAAATTTAACACGTGTTTCTTGTCTTCTGGTCCTCAGCCGTCACCTTTTAGCGGACGGAAGGAAACATTTGGAAAAGAGATGGTGGTTGTTCGAGAGAATTTTGTTTTATTAATGATGTGTGTGGTTGTTATTTTAACCTGGTGCTCTTTAATTAAATTAGTGTTTCATCGTTTTAATAACATTGTTATTTTTGGCTTATCGTTGAAAAAGTTGAAATTAAATAATTGCACTTGAGTGCACCCCTTTTGAGGACTTGATAAACTTGGGTATCTTACAATTGTTATGACCGGGGGAGAAATTTTGTTCATCATTAAAGTGTAACTAATCCCTGAGATTCGTGTGTTTTCTTATTGTATACAATATATTTTTTCAAGAAATTTATTAAATCAACACCTCGTTCTTGGCAGTTATGGAGAAAATAAATCAAAATGTTTCCAATTGTTAAAAGTTTAGAAATTGGGCTTCCACAAAAATCGTCATTAAATTTTTCAAATATTTTCGTTTTCTTCAACTTAATCGGCCTATGATTTGTGCTATTCTGAAATACGGGGCTGCTGCAGTGCATGCATATATCGCTAATTTACTGCAACATCGTCATAACTCAAAAATGTTAATTTTACAGAAAACGACTTTAAAGTTTTAAATTTACACACAACATAATGAAAAAAGAAAATTGTATTTTTCTCTCAAGAGCTAAGTTTACAATGTCTTCATATGAAATAATAACCACTTTATTAAACACCCGATTTACTATGCCTTAGTAATATTAAGACAAAATTTGAGTTTTTTTTACTTATGACGTTGTTGCAGCAAATGAGAACTGAAGTAGAACTATTAACCATAACATGTTCGAAGACAACCATAATATAGTTGTGGCTTCTCGATGGAGGATTAATTTAAGCATAATATTGTTGCCGGTGACAATAATATGGTTAAATTTAACCATACCATGTTAAGCAATTTTCGTTGAAAATAGTTTTGTTGGAGATGATCATATTGAAAAATGTTTTTGTGCTTTTCCGGTCCAACTTCTAGTTCAGATCTGGTCTATTTCGATCCAAGACTCTAGAAACTGAATCGTTTTTTACAAAAGATTTTTTTTTTTTTTGTATTCGATTTTTGTTTAATTCTACAAGGCTTTTACGTAAATTTATTCCACTAAAACTGTCACTTTCAATTTATTATCACCACAAACTTTTGCTTTTTAATAATCATCAACCATAATTGAAATTAACTTAGTAATAAGACTAAACAATCTAATTTTCATATTCCCCAAAGGACCAAACAATAAGGAGAAACTTGAAAAAAAACAAACAAATTATTTTCCCCTCAGGATGTAAAAACTGGTGTTAGTTTACACCAGATAATTTTAACACTCCTCCACATTTTCTACAGTTTTCTTAAAAAAAAAAGTTTTTACATGTCACACTTCATTATAATACTGCAAAGTGAAGAAGAAAAAGCACTCTTACTTGACTTTCAACATACGTTTTAGAGATAAACATCTTATTTTTGCTTATTGCCACTCAAAATGTTCTTTCTAAGCTTATTAATAAAATAAAGGAAAAATAAAATAATTTTATATAATTTGTATAACACTCCACCTTCTTCCAACACTATTGAGTTGATCCTTATAAATAAAGCTCTTGAAAATCTCAATTTCATATACGATAAAGGAAAGAGGGTGTTGAAGAGCGAAAGCGTTGTTGTGTGTGCTGTTTCCTCCCCTAAAAGTCGGCAAATTTATTTATTAACGTTCTATTATAGAATTGTGGCCTGGAGAATTTGTTTTAGAGATTCTTTATAGATTTTTTAACATTGAAATTTATGAGTCTCTAGAGTATAAATTAACACTTATAATTGTGATGATTTTTTTTAAAGGACTTTAACAGATGTTTGCATTGTTGACAAGGGGGGAAGCAGTTGTTTTAATAGATCAAAGATTTTCCGTCCTTTTCCTGATTTTTGAATAAATGTGTAGTCTTAATTTTAAAAAGCTAATTATCTTTTTTACAATCCCTTAGAATATATTTGAAACTTCTTATTTATTTAATTTTTATTACCAAAATTCATCACTATTTTTAATAAATAATCAAATATTTATTTATGTTCAATAAATAATTTTCTGTTTGCAAAACAGTTCAAAAAAATCCTACCGTTTGAATAAAAAAAAGTTTTACAAACTCTTTTAAGACAAAAACACATGTTACATTTTGTTTTTTGGTAATTTGAAACCCATTGTGTGTTGACCGATACGTATTGATAGATAAGAAAAAAAAAAAATATTTAAAATAAATAAAATTTAATAAACAATTTGTTCATACATAAATATTTTACTGAACATTTGTCTAATATACAAGACTTTTTTGTGTAGAAACAGCTAAAAATGTGTGTACATTTTTTATTTTGTTTAATTTTTGCAAAATTGAAATCAATTGTTTAAAGAAATTTGAAACTCAATTTTTAAATACTGAAACTTTAATTTTGCAAAAAAAAATAAATAAATATTGAACATAATTTCCCAGAAAGTTTCTTAAGCCTCTAGTACACGGAATGTAAAAAGTCACATGCGCATGTGGTTCTGACGTAATTTTGACGTCAATGCAAAGCCACAATAAGCATTGCGTGTTGTGTGATGACGTCAAAACCACATGCGCATGTGGCTTTTTACATGCCGTGTACTAGAGGCTTTACAAATATGATGAAGAATAAAATGTTTTTTTTTAGCTGCATAATTACTTAAATTTTTTAAAAATATTTTCCGGCTTATGTCGGCCGTGGCTACAAGCTACATGGTCAACTCGATTAGTCCAATTTTTGAATACTTCTTCCAATAAATCTGGCCATATGGCGTCAATGGTGGCTTAATTATTGTCTTCCATAGGCCCATAAAAAGTAATCCAGAGGCGTTAAATCGCACGAACGAGGGGGCCAGTGAACAGTACCATTTCTGGAAATAAAGTTTTCACCAAATTAATTTTGCAATAAATCGATTGTTAAGAGCGCTGTATGGCAAGTTGCTCCGTCTTGTAGGAACAAAATGTCGTTGATGTTTAGCTGATTAATTTTTGGAAAAAAAAAATATTCAGTCAGCATGACTCGATAGCGCTCGTTATTCACCGTAAAGGCAGTTCCTTCATCCTTTCGAAAGAGAGTGTAAACAGCACCATACAGTAAATTTTAATGGTGGCCATTTAACCAGAAATGATTAAATGTAAGATGGACTAAGTCCTGTATGAACTTAGCGAACCGATTTATTTATTTTTTTTTCAAAGTAAATTTCCACAATTTGGAAGTGTGTTGTTCTAGCGATTTCATGATGACTTGCTAAACATTAATGAACAAAAATGTCAACACAGTTTGACATGTTCAACTGCCAAACAATAGTTATCGATATGGAAAGTGTTCATGCAGCTAAAAAAAAAACACCCGATAAAATAAGAAGCAGGGACCGAAAATAACAGTTATTTTGAAACTTTAAAACAAAAAAAGCATATAGAAGTAAATGCCGGCAAACTGATTCAAGTATACCATATTGATCCTTATGAACTTTTCTATGATAAAATATTATGATTTTTAAAGTTTTGATTTTTAGTTTTTCAATAAAAAATTACAGTTATTTTTTATTTTTATTTTTTTGAACAAAAATAACAGTTATTTTTTGATTTGTATTTTTTCGAACAAAAAAAAAGCTATTCTTTAAAGAAATGTACGTGTTATAATTATTGAGTTGTCTTTAAATATTTATTTAAATTAGGATTTCTTATGCGCATTAAAATAAATATTTAAAATCAACTAAATAATTATAACACGTACATTTCTTTAAAGAATAACTTTTATTTTTGCTCGAAAAAATAAACATAAAAAATAATTGTTATTTTTGTTCAAATAAATAAAAATCAAAAAATAACAGTTATTATTATTTAAAAAAATTAAAATTATAAAATAACTGTTATTTTTGATCGAAATAATAAAAATCAAAAAATAACTTATTTTTGTTCAACAAAATTAAAATAAAAAAATAGCTGTTACTTTTGTCCAAAAAATATAAATCCAAAAATAACTTTTATCATCTGACTTTTATGAAAAATGGAATAACTGTTACGGTCCCTGATAAGAAATACTTAAAGTTTAACTGGAATTAAAGTAGAATTACCCTCGACCGATACTATTGGGTGTATATCTTAAAAATGGCGCTACAAAATGGATCTTGTACGACAATCCAAAGAGCAAGAAATCTTTTGTGTGACCCCGCTAACCAGCCAAATCAACAACAAATTTTATAATTCCAAGTTTCAGCTTTTTTAATAAACGTTTAATAAACTCTTTAATAAGTTTTTACTCCATGATTCACAAATTTGTTAAATTATTCTTTTTTATTGTCAGCTGATTACTTGTCAAAAATACACAACTCGCTAAAATGTTCAAAGTTAACCAACTTTCTGCCGCAAACGCGTCAAAATGTTTTTGGTGTACCTTTTTCTATGAAAAAACACTAGTTTAACTTTTCTTGACAGAAGTCTACAGAGCGCGCGCGCACTAACGCGTGTTATGTACTTCTAAACTTATAGGATCTAAAGTCGGGCAAGACGATTACACAAGACCTGTAAAGAACATAATTGATTCGTTTGAAGCCACTATTAGCCATTTTAAGACATGAGTGTTCCTTAAAGATATCTAAAGTTTTGGCCATCCTTGGATATGACCTTTTCCCACCTTTTTGCAACATTTCGATTCCGAAACAAAACAAAAACGAAACAAGCCAATTTGGGACACTGTATTCTGAAGTGAAGTGTATTCTAATAAGACATTTATGCATCGATCAAAACAAATGGTAGTCAAATGAGGCAAGGTCTCGACTACCTAAATGGAGGATAAGGCAAAACTTTTCAACCACTACACGTTTTCAATATGATCATATCTAATGCTACTAAATATTTTTACGAAACGTTTTCAAACACATTATGGTTACTTTAACCATATAATTGCCACCGGCAGCTATGTTATGGTTAAATTTTTCCTCCATCAATATGCCACAACTATATTATGGTTGCCTCCTAATATGTTTTAGCTACTTAACTATAGTTTGTTTTCTACTTATAATTGTCTGGTTTAAAATTAACAAAAATATTTTCCTCTTTTCTAAGATGTTGCTACACTGATAGAAAAAGGCGTCAAAACGCTGATGTATTTATACATTAGTACTATGACAAGTGTCTTGGACTTTGACCTCATGACACTTTTCATCATTGTGATGTCAGCCTTAACATCACTTGCCCAAATTGTCATCAGGGTCAACAATTGAAATTATGTTATGGGATGACACATTGTCATCACAGAAATGACGAATCGGAGTCGGTGTTATAAAGTATGTAATGAGTGTGATGACAAACTGTTATCAAATTGAATCATTGTAATTGACCTGAAGTCAAATTGAGAGAATATTATTATTTACTTACCCCTTACCCATCTTTATTTCACTTTTGTTGTATTCCGCCCTCTGTTAACAGAAGAACTCCCAATTATAAGACACCAGCAGCATTCCCGATATTGCGTAATAATTCTACTTTAAAAATTTGTTGTATTGAAATAAATCATTTAAAAAAATAGAATATGGGAATTTTCGCTTCTAATTTTACTTTTTAAACATGAAAATAATGTTAATAATATATTATGACATGATATATTATGTCATCGCACTGATGACAGTTTGTCATCGTACTGATGACATTATAAATTATGTCATCGCATTGATGGCAGCTTGTATGTACTGATGTCAAAATATATTAGCGTCATGACGCTTTTTCTATCAGTGTACAACAAATGTGGCATCGAATTGATGTCATTTGCGCATAGCGTAGATGACGCATAAAATATGACCGAATTTTAGGATGACGTTCGTCATTGGGTTGATGTCACCTTTTACCGTATTGATGCAATTCAGATGTTAGGGCATCATTATTATGAATTTCATATATGGCGGATGAAAATGGTTGTGGCTTTTAGATATGAGAAAAAATATGTTTATTTACCAACGCTGGCTTCAAACTATTCAATTATGTTTGGCTCAGGGCCTGTGTGGTCGTCTAACCAGATTTAAGCATAAAACCCTTGTGGACTGACCAAATACAGAAAATAACCTTGGAATTGTGGGAATCGGCTTTGTCCTTGATTAGTTAGTTTAGTTGGCTGGGCCGCACATACGATTTTCAGCACTTTGGAAAGCTGCAATAGATCTATTTTTTGTTGCCATTAAATAATTGATGTAAAAATTATTTGGTTTTATGGCGATCAAATGGCAAATGTTTCCCACATGCAAAATTGTCGTTCAACGTCGTCCGGCTTCAACTTCTAGGGTACCCATATTTCTAGCTTTTAGACGAAACCATTTTAAATTCCAGCTGAGTTTCTACCAATGATTTTGCGAGTTCTACCGGACTTCTTAAGACAGTTTTCTAGATTGAGTAATGCCTTCAATTTATCACGTTCGAACTTTTTTGGTTGATCTGGGCAGTCTTAGTCAATTTTCAATCTGTGGAAATTATTCAGAATATGCTTCGGTAAGCAATCGGTGTGCTTCAGCTGTAATTTCTTAAAACTAGATAATTGATAGAGTATGACAGCTGTTTACCTTCAGAAATGCCATGTAAATTATTTAAGACATGAATTATAAGTAAAAGGTACGCCATCCATGTGAATCCTGCATTTAAAATCTATAAACCAGAGTTATAAGCTAAACTAGAAACTGAACTAGAATCTAAATTATAACCTTAACTAGAACCTTAACAAAAACCTGACTAATAAGTTAATTTAGAACTTGAGCTTGATCCTAAACTAGAACCTTAAAAGAGACTTGAACTAAATCCTTTATTAGAATTGAACCAGACCTAAGCTTTAATACTTCCCTAATTGATTTATTCCTTATTATATGTCAACATAATTAAATATCAATTTGTTTCTTAATTTTACATCGCTGTGGCCCCCCAAAATCTTGTCAAAGATTTTGTATTTTGTCAATGAAGCATTCAATGATCAGTAATCGTTTAGAAACAAACTTAAGCCATAAAACTTTAAACAATTATGTACCAACTATAATAAAATTAATAATCAAATCAAATATAACAGACGAGCAGAGAAAAAACCCCTCGTAAACTCCTCCTTATTCACGACATCACTTACAAATTTAAAAAGCGTAAAATTTAATTAACACTCGGGAGGTCCATGACGATCAATTTGAACGCAAATCTTTTTTAAATAAAATCAAAAAGAAATAAATAAAATAAAACAAAACAGCGATAGAGTCCACAGCCAGAGCAGCCGTTATAAGTCCCTGTCTGTTTCTGTAGTTGTTGTTGAGAGTAGATTTTGCGCACGATCAGCACGTACAGAATAATTTTTAAATGCAACATGGCGCAAGATCGCCACGAACTTCAGGAAATAATTATTTTTGTTTGTAAGATTTTGCTTTTGTAAAGTAAAAAAAAAATATACAACAAATAACAAATTGCTTAAACTCAGCTAAACCTCAATTGAAAAAAAAAACGAACCAACCATCCAGGCACTCCGTCAGTCAGCCATCGAGCCAGCCACTCAAAGCATTTGGTCATTGACGATGCAATAATTTCTTGCTAAGAAAAACTAAAGCGAAACAAGCAACAACAATAAGAAAATGTTGATGACGATAATGATGAGGGTGTTCGTTGATTATTATGGTGGGGTGTAATTTGAGTCAAATTATGCAAATGCAACAAAATTGTGGATGGGCACATGATTTGTTTTTTCTTTATCACAGTGGGTTCGAGATAAAATATATAAATATTAGATTAAATTTTAATTTTATTTTCGGTTTATTTAAAAAAAATTAAACGATCTGATAATTAAGAGACAGCTACAGGAAAGAATCAACAATAAACTCGGAGCAATCGACGGAAATAAAAGGTAACATTTGTGGAATGACGCAAAGAATATTGTACAGGCAGCTATGACGAAAACGTTGGGAAATGACTCAGCACCAAGACAAGAAGAATGGATGATTGAAGAGATATGAGAGCTCCAAACATACCAGATTATTCCGGAGTTCTTTCTACATTGCAGTGTAGAGGTTTTTGCAAAGACTTCTCCACTTCGATCTGTCTTGTAAAAGCTTTTGATTCGTCTGATCAATATGTTGCCAATATTCGGTTTCTGAAGCTCCTCCCATATTTGTTGCCATTTTACCGCATCGAAAGCTTTCTCCAGGTCTATAAAGCAGCAATAAGTTTTCCTATTAAATTTAATGTTTTTTTTTTCGAAATTTGTCTTATCTTGAATATTAAATTTTGGGTTTCACGATTTCGTCTAAAACCACATTGTTCCTCTTCAAGTTGATGATCTATCTTGCTCTTCAGTCTTTCAGTGAGTATTCTCAAGTAAATTTTTCCCGCTACGGTGAGAAGTGATATACCGCGGTTATTTTGGCATAGCTGGTTATATCTCTTCTTAAAAAATAGGGCTGATTATTGCTACTTGGCAGTCGCTGGGAATTGTTGCCTGTCTCCATGCTGCATGATCACGTTGTGTAGCAGAATCTGTCCATCATCCCCCATATACACAGACGAATTTATTTTCACCAATTAAAGAAAGCATTAATCAAAAAATCAAAAATAAAATCAGTTTTAATTAAAAATTTTATCAAGTGATTTAGCCGTTTAATTGATACTATTAATTTGTTTACTGGTGCAAATTAGTAGTATAAATTGAGCGTTTAATTCACTTCATTAAATGTTTAGTTCTCTTGATTAAAAGCTTAATTCACTTCATAAATTTTTTTATTAAAACTGATTTTATTTTTGAATAATGCTTCAATTGTGTGTACTTCAGAAGTTCTGGAGCTATATCTAGCAGCTTTATCTAGCCTCATTTTGCGCAGTGCATTGAGGAGTTCATCCAATGTGATTTAGCTATGAACAGAACGAAGATAATACAGGAATATTGAATACGAAAGATACTAGGAAATTAATAGGGAGCTAAGGACAGCAACTCGAACAGCAAATAATGCGCTCTTATACGGTTAATGTCACAAAATTTAAGTCCTTCAAAATATACATGATGATATTTTAATCAGGCTTAAGTTCATTAAATTTAATTTTCATTAAATTATTTTTATGAAGAAACGAATTTTACAACATAAAATGAATTAAAATTTATTGATAATTTTTCATTCTTGACTGAGATGGGAACAACGTTAAACGGCAAACCCCCTTCTAAAGAGATTGTGTGGTTACAATCGAACCTAGTCGGGGTAACCGATCCGTGAAAACCTGGGTTCAATTCCCAGCTCAGTCAAGAATGAAAAAACAACAACTTGAGTACCTAGTCCAACAAATTGAATGGAATCCACTAAAACTTTTAACAGTGGAGATATTGCTGTCGACCGATTAATTTGTGTTCAGTCCTTAATGTCTCTTCCAAAGAAGTCGCAGCATCTTTAAGAAGACGAAAATATATCGTAATGCAACAACATTTTTTGTTAAGTAAAGACGGCGATTCTAGAGGATTAGAATTGCCTAAATTCGATTTACCAAATCCTACAATTAAAACAGTGAATGAGAAAAGGTTAAAAGCATTTAAAATGTGGATATACAGACTTAAATACCATAGAATGACCGAGTTCCAAATAGCAAGATACTACGTAGAATAAATCTCCATATGGAATTAATGAAAACAATTAAAACTTGGAAAATATCCTACTTGTGACATATAATAAGGAAACACAAATACAAACTACTCCAAACAATCCTAGAAGATGAAGTAAAAGGAAGACGTGGTAGAGATAAAAAAGGAAATATCCTGGCTTAAAACCATTTAACAAATGACAGGACATCGAGGCCATAGAAGCATCCTTATAGCTGCTAATAATAGAGATCTGGCACCACTCTGTGCATAATTATTCCAAATTGTAGAAAAACATGTAATTGTATGATCGCTTACATTCGAATATCGGACATGAAAATAAAAGAAAAATATTCGGTTCTTGGATAGCCATTGTTAGTACAGGTTGCAGTTCTTCTTCAAGATTCTCTTTTGTTCGAGTTCAGGTTTAGTTTAGTTCTAGTTCAGTTCTAGTTCAGTTCTAGTTCAGTTCTAGTTCAGTTCTAGTTCAGTTCTAGTTCAGTTCTAGTTCAGTTCTAGTTCAGTTCTAGTTCAGTTCTAGTTCAGTTCTAGTTCAGTTCTAGTTCAGTTCTAGTTCAGTTCTAGTTCAGTTCTAGTTCAGTTCTAGTTCAGTTCTAGTTCAGTTCTAGTTCAGTTCTAGTTCAGTTCTAGTTCAGTTCTAGTTCAGTTCTAGTTCAGTTCTAGTTCAGTTCTAGTTCAGTTCTAGTTCAGTTCTAGTTCAGTTCTAGTTCAGTTCTAGTTCAGTTCATGTTCAGTTCTAGTTCAGTTCTAGTTCAGTTCTAGTTCAGTTCTAGTTCAGTTCTAGTTCAGTTCTAGTTCAGTTCTAGTTCAGTTCTAGTTCAGTTCTAGTTCAGTTCTAGTTCAGTTCTAGTTCAGTTGTAGTTCAGTTTCAGTTCAGTTCTAGTTCAGTTCTAGTTCAGTTCTAGTTCAGTTCTAGTTCAGTTCTAGTTCAGTTATAGTTCAGTTCTAGTTCAGCTCTAGTTCAGTTCATGTTCAGTTCTAGTTCACTTCTAGTTCAGTTCTAGTTCAGTTATAGTTCAGTTCTAGTTCAGCTCTAGTTCAGTTCATGTTCAGTTCTAGTTCACTTCTAGTTCAGTTCTAGTTCAGTTCTAGTTCAGTTCTAGTTCAGTTCTAGCTCAGTTCTAGTTCAGTTCTAGTTCAGTTCTAGTTCAGTTCTAGTTCAGTTCTAGTTCAGCTCTAGTTCAGTTCTAGTTCAGTTCTAGTTCAGTTCTAGTTCAGTTCTAGTTCAGTTCTAGTTCAGTTCTAGTTCAGTTCTAGCTCAGTTCTAGTTCAGTTCTAGTTCAGTTCTAGTTCAGTTCTAGTTCAGCTCTAGTTCAGTTCTAGTTCAGTTCTAATTCAGTTCTAGTTCAGTTCTAGTTCAGTTCTAGTTCAGTTCTTTAAGTTTATGTTCAGGTTCGAGCTTAATTTCCAGCTTTAGCTTAGATTCAGGCTTCGAATATGTTTGAGTTCTTTTTTTAGATTATGTTCAAGTTTAAATTTTTCTCAGATGTTGTCTTAGCTTCTTGTTTTGGTTCTAGTTTAGGCTTTACTTTAGATTCCAGCTTCGGTTTAGTTAGTTTAGTTTTAGGTTCTTCTTTTGTTTAAGTCCACAATGCCCTTTAATGTTTTTATACCCTCCACCACCACTGTGGTGAATGAGGGTATACTAAGTTTGTCATTCCGTGTGAAACTTTTTTATTACACATCTAAGACCCAAAAAACTATATACTTATATTCTGGCTCCTTGAGTAATTCTATGTCGATTTAGCCATGTCCGTCTGTCTGTCCGTCTGTTGAAAACACGCTCACTTTCGAAAAACGCAAAAGAAAAGAACAAACTTGGTCTCAAATTGCTTGTAGTTATCCTAAGCAGTTTGGGATTGAAAACCAGCAACATCGGTTCAGTAGGATCAGAACTATGATTCAAAATGTGGAACCACCACCCTTAAAAATTGATAATTTTGATACAAAAACTAACATAAATGGTGGAATAACGCTCGGAATGACATGGAATTTTGCACGAATTCGCGTTATGCGACAATTCATGCTGTTAAATTTCGTGAAGATCGGCCCATAATTGACCATAGGCCCCATATAAACTCTTCTCGCGGAAAACAGCTTAGTACGCCTAAACCGCAATAAATAACGCTATCAATTTGAAATTCGGTACGTCACAGTTTTATAGGACGAGAAATAACACTGCCAAATTTCGTGAAGATTGGTCCATAATTTACTCTAGGCAACATATAAACCCTACTCTCGGAAAACAGTTTATTGCGCCTAAACCCAAATAAAGCCCACTTTGGGAAACTAATTAAATTCGCCTAAAACCATCACAGATATAGATATTGCGGTAAAAGTTCTTACTTAAATTCATATGGCCAAAAAAAAATAGCTTGCAAATTTGTGAAATTTACTGTTAACGCTAAAACTAATAACACTGCTGTATCTAAATTTATTCTAATTTATTTTTTGTAATACCAGAAATCAGTCTTCAGAATTTTGGGATGATTGGTCCATAATTTATCATAGGTCCAATACGAATTACCCTCCTAAAAATCATTTTAGTGCGGCTAAAACTGTTACGAATCATGATATTTTACTCATGCATGTTCAAAGTCCTAACAAGAAACGCATAAAATTTTCTTATTGTCGGTCAATAATTGAATTCAGATCTAAACCGCAACTAATTTTAATGCTGACGTTCGTCAAATCAGTCTTCAGAATTTTGGGATGATTGGTCCATAATTTATCATAGGTCCAATGCGAATTACCCTCCTAAAAATCATTTTAGTGCGGCTAAAACTGTTACGAATCATGATATTTTACTCATGCATGTTCAAAGTCCTAACAAGAAACGCATAAAATTTTCTTATTGTCGGTCAATAATTTAATTCAGATCTAAACCGCAACTAATTTTAATGCTGACGTTCGTTTTTGTGAGGCTTAGTTAATAATATATATGTATTTATCATACAGAGCCCACTCCTGCCTGTGGTGGTTATCAAAGATTCGGCACAGCCGAATATAGCACTCTAACTTGTTTTTCTTAATAGATATTGGGAATTATTTCTTTTCATAAGCAACTTTATTATATTCAACATTTTTCATTTTTCGAATTTCAGTTATGTATTTTATAAAGCTTTTTGTAATAGCTCTATTCCTTAAAAATTTTTGTATAAAGTCATTTCTAAAAAATTTTTTAAGGGATAGTGCTATTACAAAAAGCTTTATAAAATACATAACTGAAATTTAACTCATAGAATAAATTCGAAAAATGAAAAATGTTGTTGTTCTTAATTTTGCTCTTTCTTCGCCACTGTGAAACTTAAATGTTTGAGTATTTCTGTATTGCAACATTAAAATAGGGGTCTTGTATTAGTGTTGTTATATAAGTTAAAAAAAGAAGTAATCGGTTTTCGTGTAACCGTTATAAATTAAAATAAATTTAAAAAAATTTTGAATTCATAAAACTTATTTTGGACGAATTGTAGCATTTTAATATAATTTTTATGATGATAATTTATGACGGCTTAAAGAAAATCATATTTTTTTAACTTGTATATTTTATTTATTTTAAGAAAACAAGAATATTGGCCTGTTATATACCGATGTAACGGTAATAGTTTCAGCATTTTAAAAATATGTAGAAAATAACGTTATTCTATGGATTATTAAAAGGCTAATAAAAATCCCACTATAGCTTTACTTTAGTGTGAAAACTGATACTGTTGCAAATGTCTCAGCATTACTTAACTGGGGGTTGTCTAGTTAATACCAGTTTCAAGTAGTATAAGCGGAAAAAACTAAAGAGACAACAGTTAACTTTTTTTTGTTATCCTTCTGGAACAATTAAAGAAATTTTTATTTAATTGGAAGAATACTTTGGATAAAATGACTACCGACTACTTTTTACTTCTTAACATCTCGAATTGTTTTTATTCATAGAAAAAAAACCTTCAAACGTTTGGTGGCTTTATAAAGTAAATATATGAATGGTTTGCTGCTGGTGCTTTTCTTTAAGCCATCATATTGTGTGTGAGTTCTTGTCGCCTTTGTATTAAGTTGGGCTGCTGTTTCTTATGGTTCTCTTATTTTTTGTATTTTCCTCTTTTTTTGTACAGACAATTTGTTTGACGCTTTAAGATCGCTGTGGTAGATATAATTGACGACATGTTGTCTCACGATCGTGCTAAAACGATTTAAAGCCAAGTTGGCGAAACATTCACATCTTTTCAGCGTAATAAGAAGAGGAACAATTTTAAAACGCTAAAAATCTAAGCGATCAGTTTCAAGCGGAAAATTATCTTTGACTGTTTGACTTTAGATATTAAGTGTGTCAGAATTTAAATTATGATGGTGTGCGGGACTCTCCATCCTTATCTATCTATTTAACAAATGTCTGTCGGAACCGACAAGTAATGAGAGCTTTACCAGGAATGTGACAGTATAAGTAATTAAGTAGATTTTTTGATTTAGTAATAAAAATTAATTTCAGAAAAAAACAAAAAAAAAAAAAAAAAAAAAATATGAAAATAAATTTTATTAAAAAAAATATCGTTTTTTAATAAATAAAAATCTTAAATTTTTCAAACTGATTTCATTGTCTCCATTTGAATTGCGCAAAAATATTAATTTAGTGTCCCACATTTTAAAATTTCATTAATGAATATATTTTTGAGCAAAATATTTATTAATTTTATTATTTCTTAATCACAAAATTTTGTTCTTAATAGCTTGTACTTGTCAGCATATTAAACAATTAAAAGTTATTCCTCTTTTATTTAAATTACTTTTTGTGCTCTTGTTTTAATTTTCTATAATTGACACATACGGGAAACCATTTTCTCTTTGCATTTTGTTCATTGTTTTGAATATTCCTAAACAATATTGGACTTTAGTTTGAATTTATTTTAAATTAGTCATTTTTATTTTATTTACAGTTTATAATTTAGGTCATTTAGTATTATTTAAAGTTGAATTAATCATCATGGTGTTTAATTAGGTGGCCTTTTTATGGCTATAGGAAATTTTAAATTAAACGAGTGCAGAACATTTATAATTAAAATAATGAAAATTTTAATTAAAACATTTGAGGCTGTCTGTGAAATTCATCAAATTGATACCGATGGGAGGCATTTTCTGTAATTAAAAGGAAGTTTAGGTAACCTTAACCTAAATGTATGATTTGAAATTTAAGAAATCGCTTAAAGAATTAAAAAAATTCCAGAGCTAAATAAAAGAAGAATTAGAAACTGAAATAAAACTTAATTTAAAGCCTTAACTAGAACCTGAACGAATACTTAAATATAATTTAGGAGATCCATAACAAAACGCAACAATTGCACTATAACAATTTTTTGGATAAATGAAAAAAATTAATATTTACCAGATCGAAGACTCTTTTTAAGACTTGTTGTGGTAAAAGAGTTTATTAACACTAAAACAAATTATAAATAAATTAGTTTGTCTGGCAGTTAGTTATTAAGTTATTTAGAGAACAAATTTGGAAAGTGGAATTGTTGCATTTTGTTTTGGAACTCCTCAACTGAACCAGAACTAAAACAAAACCTGCACTAAAACCCAAACAAGAACCTGAACGAAAAGAATTATAGAACCTCCCGTAGGACCTAAAGTGGAACATGAGCTTGAATAAGAATCTGTCCTAGAATCTAAATTATAATTTGGACTAAAACTTGAACTAGAATATAACCTTGTACCAAAATTTAAGCTGTACTGAGATAGAACTAAACTATTACCGAAAAAGAACTAACGGAATAAGAACTGAAATCAAACTAAACAAGAAGTGAACAAGTACTGAACTTGTTTTATTTTTGTTTTTTTTATATATATTGAACTAAACTAGAACAGAACTATCAACTGAACTAGAACTGATATACAACTGAACTAGAACTGGACAAGAACTGAACTAAAACTGAACTAGAACTGAACTAGAACTGAACTAAAACTGAACTAGAACTGAACTAAAACTGAACAAGAACTGAACTTGAACTAGCACTGAACTAGAACTGAACTAGAACGGAACTAGAACTGAACTAGAACTCAACTAGAACTGAACTAGAACTCAACTAGAACTGAACTAGAACTGAACTAGAACTCAACTAGAACTGAACTAGAACTGAACTAGAACTGAACTAGAACTGAAATAAAACTGAAATAAAACTGATCTAGAACTGAACTAGAACTGAACTAGAACTGAACTTGAACTGAACTAGCACTGAACTAGAACTGAACTAGAACTGAACTAGAACTCAACTAGAACTGAACTAGAACTGAACTAGAACTGAACTAGAACTGAACTAGAACTGAACTAGAACTGAACTTGAACTGAACTAGAACTCAACTAGAACTGAACTAGAACTGAACTAGAACTGAACTAGAACTGAACTGGAACTGAAACTGAACTAGAACTGAACTACACCTGAACGAGAACTGAACTAGAATAATACAAAAACTTCTAGTTCAGTTGTGAAGTAGAACTGAAACAGAACGGGATTATATCTGAGCTAGAAATGAACTAGAACTGAATTATTTTTGATAAAAAAAGAAAAAAAAGAACTGAACTTAAACTTAAGCTAGTTTTTTACTAAGGATCTCTGCTTTTAAGGATTAAGATCTAAAACTGGACTTAGATCTAAAGCTGTTGCATTGGGGCCTCGATTATTCGTTCGTGATTCGATTACCCGGAAATATCAATTAATCAGAAATAAAACGATTTTTTCACCGAATTTTATTTTCTTTACAACGAATATCTCTGTTATCCGATATTACCTCTATTATTTGGACTTATGCCCGTAGTTTCAGCAAAGAGATATCTGGTCGTGTTCGTACTTAACAGTTATCTTTACTGTTAAAATTATCCGGTAAATTTTTTTTTTTGGTAATTTCAACGTTAACTTTGCCTACGTATTTTTTCCTTTAAGTTTTCTTTTAAAATATGGCAACATTTGTATTTTTAATAATATTTTGAATAAACTGTCAAAAATCTTTAGTCTAAAATACACTACAGTTTAACCAGTAGGTAAGACATACGTGTTAAAATTATGAAAAATTCGTTACACCATAGATATCAATACACAGCTAGATATCTATTTTTAGAAATTACGGGCATTATAAGCCAGCCCTTTTTTACGTTATTGTTTCAGCAATCAAAGACTTGTGAATACAACTTGTGAATAAAATGCTATGAACCTAAACGGTATTAAAATATGTTGGGATTAAAGGTTACACAAAATTAACTTAAAACTCCCTATAATTTTTTTTTGGAATAAAATTCACCCCAAATTTTCGGGAAATATTCGTTCATTTCTTCAATGTTTTCGGTTTCCTTTTAAGAAAATTATCCTAAAAAATCTCAATAGGTTTAAATAAGTTCCGTTAAATGTCAATAGGGGTTGAAAAGTTAAATTACAAGATTTACAAACTGCATTTGCCAAAATGCAGGTACGAAAGGGTTAATGCTTAAGAGATACATTTTGTTACTGCTTAAGAGATACATTTTAAGATTTTTCCCAAAAAGTAAAATATGGTTATAATTGTTTTTTTTTTGATAATTTGAATTTATATAAGAAATTTGACATTTGCCTGTTTAATTTTTTAATGAAGAAGTGGAATTTATATTTTTTTTTTGTTATAAAAAGGGTATTTTTTTATTTCATTTAATTAAAGCGTCGGTAAAAAAGGGTTAAAATTCAAATATCAATTATTAAAAAGAAAATTGACATTTAAAAACAATTATTTTTAATTCATAATTTTTAAAAGAAGGGGTTCAATTGGAATGAGGCACGCAAGCTGTGGATATTGAACCATTAAAATAACCAGCAAAATTGTATAACTTAACATTTTTATAAAAAAAAACTGTGACTTTTTGTGAAAAATGTTACTTTTTGCAATAAAATCTGAAATTTACCTAACTGAATTTATTTATTTTATTTATAAACAAAGTGCAGATTTTCAAAAAAAAATTTCCAAAAATAAAGTCTAGAAAAAGTGTGATTTCATGTAAAAAAAGTGTGTCCTTCAAAATATTGTAACTTTTCCTAAAAGGGTTAATTTTTTGTGAAAATAATTTAAATTTTGTTATTAATTCATTACAGGACAGCCATTGATTATAAAAAATTCAATAACATTTTTAATTTTTATAGCTAACTAGAGTAACCCGGTGCGCTTCGCAACCTTCGTTGAAATCAAATAAGTGAAATTTTTTAAAAAAGATCTCGTGTATTGATAACAACGCAATTTGTACTAAATCTATATACTATATACAATCAAGCCCAATTTTTGGAAGAAGTTGTGTATTAATAACCAAGTTATTGGTTTCAAATTTGAAAACTTTTGCTGTAACCGTTCACCAGCTTTAAGGTAATATATATTGTCTTTGTGTGGGAGGTGCCACGCCCACATGAAAATTTACAAATATTTATAGCCAATGTTAACAAAAATCAAACAAACATAAAAACACATGATTTTTCATATATATATATTTAGATAGATTTCTCATAAGTCATTTTTATTTTTAATTAGCAATCTTTCAACCCTAGAGAACCTTTTAACCTTAAACTTAACCTTTCACCCTCTTTCGCAAATATTACTTCACATATTTTTCTTTAGGATAAAAACATCTTAAACCCCTAACAAATAATGCAATATATTTTAAGAAGTTTTGCAATAAATTATTGATTTTTTAATTAGCAATCTTTTCATACTTGTGACTTTTTAACCCTTTAAGATTTTAAGGCTGCACAATACATTCATGGGTCATTGATTTCCATGCTAAAAATTTCACTATATTTTTTTAAGAAAATATAAATTTTTTGGGTAAAAATATTTCTTAAAATTTCTTTTTAATTTATCACGTAACCTTTCACCCCTTATTAACGTTTAAAAATCTTCAAAATCTATTTTACCTTTAAGAAAGGGGTAGTTCGTATTGGTAACCCTTTACAGCCTAAAGATTTGTAAATTGTTGCTAATTAAAAGATTTATGAAGAAGCCTATTTTTTAGATTTCTTATTTGGTTGTTATCAATTTTAACATTTTATTAGTTTGTGACCTTTGACCTTTATAAAAAATATTTTTCTAAGATATTTTTAATAATATAAAGAAATTTTTTATCAAATGTTTATTTTTGTTTAACCCTTTCAGGGTCAAAAATAATTTTTGGCGAGATAAAAATATGAAAATTTGTATTTAAGGTAATGTGATGGCGCTGAAGTTGGGAAAAATAATAGTTGTTGCCTCATGCAGCTCCCCTGGTTTTTAGGGAATGCCGAATATATTCAAAATTGACCTTCAAATGTCCACAAAAGAACCTACAATTTATTTTTGCAATATTTTTTTTCAAGAAAATACTTATTTACGCATGTATCAATACTTAAAATTTTTGTTAATATCGCCTGATCCCTGAAATTATTATTTTTTTCTTCTTCCTAAATCTACGCTTTTTTACAAATTTTCTGACTTGGGTATGACAATGCATTCAATAGTAAGAAAAAAAGTCAATGTCTACTATAATAACCATTTAAAATATCAAAAGTGGCCCTCTTTCAGATAAATCAAAAAAATATAACAACCTGTATGTTTTTATACAGTAAAAGTGAGTAGAAAGAGAGTACAATGCAATGTCGAATATATTCGACAAAAACACTGAAAGGGTTAAGCTCTACTAGGTCTTTTCAATATTTATTTATTTATTTTCAATATTTATGACAAACATTTTTCAAAAAAATTTTTAAATGTTAAATTTTATTGAAAAGAAATAAATAAATAATGAAAAGACCTAGAGCTTAAACAAAAATAAACATTTGTTAAATTAAACAAGGTCAAATAAAAACTAAAAATGAAATTGTTTATCATTTTTATTAGAGCAACTTACCAAAAAATGAACCTTGGACTTTTTTAAGATGACATTTAAAATATTTCGGCTCCAGCTATGACCACTCGTGAGCTAGACCATTTTGAAAAAGGGTCTATTTTTTGCATGTTTTGTTAATTTGACAGTCTGTTTCCTTACCAACATATGCAATATAGGTATCATAAGAAAGGGGTTTTAAGGCGCGTCCAGCTGTATATACAATTTGTCCAAGGACGATCATCCATGTCCTTTTTTTAAGGATATTCTGAAAAAAAGAACGGTTTATGAATCTTTTGTTCGGGGTTGTTTGTAATAAAAATGCCAAATTAACATATTTTAATGTTAAGTCGATTTATTTAAATACAGGTCTCAGCTTTTTTTGAAATTCGTGGTAGTTCGCGTTTTGACAAAAATGTAATGGGGGTGGTAACCCTTCGTTTTAAATAGGGCAATATGGGTATCAAATTTTTTCTTTTGCCAAGTACATCATCTTTGTATGTAAATAACAGTAACATCACATGAGCCCCGAAAATAAAATAGGCTACATATCTTTCGATAGACGCAAGGGAAGTGGTACCCCCCATAGGATACCAATATTTAGTCTCGGATATCTTAAGAGCCGCTGCACCCATTTTCTTGATTTTTTTGTAGTAGGATCTTCTGAGCACCGAAATTGAAGTAAGATAGCTGCAGGGGAACTAGTACCCCCATAGGACGCCAATGTTTAAAATCGTATATATTAAGAACTGTTATAGTGGGAATGTTCAAACTTGGTAGGGGCTCCTCTTATGATAAACTACACCTTTGAAAATTAAAATAAAGGGGGTAGGCGCAGGGGTAGCCATACCCCCTATAGGAAACATATATTTAATATCGCGTAACTTAAGAACTATTACAGCGAGAGTATTCAAACGTGGTTAAAGCCACTATTAAGGTAAGCCTTAAATTTTAAAATAAAAATTGGCGGGGTAGACGAAGGAAGAGCAATACCCCCCATTGATTGAAAATATTAAATACTTCATATCTGAAGACAAAAGTCTTCAAGCTTTGAAGGACCCACTCTTATGGTAAACTACACCTTTGAAAATAAAAATATAATACATCTATAAATGAAAAAGTGTATGTTTGTTTGTTCTCTACATACTCCTAAGCTATTGAGCCGATTTTCCTGAAATTTTCACAGTAATTTCTCATTACATAGGCTATTAATATATTTTAATTTTCATGTAGGCGTGGCACCAACCATATAATGAAAATATGAATAACCTTATATCTGGAGGACGTTTACAGTAAGAGTTTTCGAATATGAAACAAATAAATGGGTGACTGGGAGGTGTCAATGGCAAGAAAGATTTCTACGTATTTGGAGTACTGTAACAGTGAAAGTATTCCAATTTTGTACAAATCTCATAGATAATAATATTCAACATCTTCAAAAGGTAGGTTCAATGGAAAAAGTAGGCATGGCACCACCCATACGAAGACACTTGAAATTTGTGTCTTGTATATCTGTAGAACGGTTACTGTAAAAGCATTTAACTTAAGTCCAAGAGGCTCTGGTATCAATACACGAGATCTGTTTTAAAAAATGTTTACTAATTTTATTTCGATGTGGGGTAGCAAAGCGCACCGGGTTAAGCTAGTTTCTTATAAGCTTTTACAGATTTTGCAAAAAAAATTTTATAAAATTTTTCTGGATATGTGACCTTTGACCTTTGTTTCAAAACTATGAATTTTTAAGGTTAAATATTAAGTTAATTTAAACATTTTTAGATTTCAGTTGAAGTACATTTTGTAGAAAATTTTATTTCCTTTCAATATGTAACCTTTGACCTTTGTTAAGGCCAAATTTACACAAACATTGAAATTCCAAAAATGTTATGCAAATATTTTCGGAAATCTTAAAACTTTAAAATAAAAAACTTGACAACTCTGTTTGATTGAGTTAATAAATTGTAGAGATCATATTATTAGGCCTTCAAGCTACCCCTTCCCCCGTTTAAGACGTTATCGCCTATAAAATTTAAATAAAAATTGTAGTGCCCTATAGAATTCTTTGTGTTTATGTTTGCTCCTTTAAATTTACACTTGTTTATTGTTCTCCATACAGTAGCACCATCATAAATATTCAAACCCAAATAATGAAACATTTAGAAAAATAAACAAATTCATAAAAAATGGGGTTTTGCTAACTTTGCGTCTTACAAAAGGAAATAAATGAGCAAAATCACAAATTTAGTACAGACCAAAAGGAGAGAAATATCTTTTATACAACAAGCGCTACCGATCAAACGTTTGGTTTGTGGCAAACAACACGCAATATTGAATTTTCGAGGCGGTATTTGGTAAAATATGTTTTTTCGGTTAAAAAATTTTCTTAATGTACAAAATGTGACATCTTTGTAAACTCCCAGCAAAAACTTTGCTTACAAAATAAGCAGAAAAATAATGAGAACTTGAGGAAAAGAGTACTTATTTTTCTACTAGAAAAAGTACTTATTTTTGTTCGCGATGTCCCAAAAGTAATCCTTTATAATTTGGCCAATAACAACCTAAAAAATAATACCATTCTTTTATACTTAAAAGTTGTATAAAAATATGTAGTTACCAAAAGAGACAAGAAATAAGTACTTTCAAATTAACTTTCAAAAAGGTTAAAATACACTAATTAAAATTGCTCTGAAATCTTATGGAATTATGTTGAAAAAGTGTACACAATAATATATTTTTAGATATGTAAGAAAATATTTAATAAAGGGTATATATGTAAAGGTAATATATGTAAATATACGGGCCTGTCACAGAAGTCAATTTCGATCGAAAGTTTTTTTAATTCCGAGAAAGCTTCTAAAAACACCGATAAATTTTCTCGGAATAAAATCACTTTTAATTTTTCGATCGAAAAAATTTTTTGTTTTGGTTTGCACAATATTGTCACATTTAACTTAAAAATAACAAAATTAAAATTTGTCGGAATTACGAAAATAATATCATAACAATTTCTGTGACAGGCCTGATTATGTTCTTCAAATATACATTGTAAATATTAGATTGATATCACGTCCAGTATTCTAATAACAAAAATATATTGTGTTGGTAAGTTTGGAACATAATTATATAAATATTTACATACATTTGATTTATTTTTGGATTTTCCATGTATTTCACATAGAAATTATTCTTAAAATTTTATAATATTACCAGATATCTAACAAATATTAATATAATATATTGCAAATTGATTTAAAAAATTATTTAAAATCATATAATAATAACTTATTACCAAAGTATTTTTTTGTAATGTATAATTATGACTTATTTAAGATATAATAATAGTTATTATTTTACATATAACTAATAACGCAAAACGTTGCGAATAAAGCATTCAGGAAGTCATTAAAAGTAGCATTGTAAGTTAAGTTTTTGCTGGGCTGTAAACAAATTGCTTTTTTTTTTGCAAAATGTTACCTTTTTAAAAGGTGGGTGGCATTTGTGCAAAGTCTTGCTTTTTGTGTAAAATTTAATTTTATACAAAATGTCAATTTTTTTTGTTAAAGAATTAACATTTAGTGCGAAATGTGACATTTTGGTGAAAGAATTAACAGTTTGCGTGACTTTTTTTTTTTGTAAAAATTTAGACATTTTGTGCAAAAATAACTTCTTGTGACTTTGATGTGAATGCATTAAATTTCGTGAAAATTTGACGTTTTGTGCAAAAGGTGACTGTTTTGGGGAAAAGGAACATTTTGTGAAAATTCTGCCTTTTTTAAAGTGGCATTTTGTGTTACATAATTGTTATTTTCTTATGAAAATGTTGTGACTTTTTTGTAAAAAAGTGAAATTTTGTGCAATATGTGTTTTTTTTATGATAAAAAAGTGTGACATTTATTTTATGAAAGATAAGACATTTTGTGCAAAAAGTACTTCTTGTGACTTTTATGTGAAAACATTACCTTTTGTGAGAATTTTAATGTTTTGTGCAGAAGGTGACTTTTTTGGGGAAGGGGACATTTGTAAAAATTCTGCCTTTTTTTTAAGTGGCATTTTATGTAAATTATGTCTGTGTGAAAAAATAGTGACTTTTTTGTAAAAAAAAGCAAGGCGAATTCAACTACAGGTGGTGTCGAAACGCCATCAAATTTTGACACTTCAACTCAATTTGTTTTGATTTGTTAGTGTTTCTTAGGAATAGTGTGACATTTTGTACAAAAAACACTGTCAATGCAATGCAAAAACGCACCTCCTGTAGTTGAATTCGCCTTGAACAAAAGTGTCATTTTGTGTAAAATTGGACTTTTGTGAAAAGAGTGAAAAATTGTGCAACATGTGACTTTTTTGTAAAAGAAGTGAAATGTTGTGAAAAATGTGAATTTTTTGTGAAAATTAATTTTTGTGAGTTTGTAAAAAAAAATACTTTTTGTACAAGATGAGAGATTTGTTTTGCAAAATATGACTTATTCTGTGGTATATTTTTGTAAACAATGTTGTATTTGCAGCAAAATGGAATTTTGTGAAAGAGTCTGATTTTCTTTTAAAAAAGTGTGACTTTTGGTAAAAAAAAAACATGTGAATTTTAAAAAAATTAGGTATTTTTTCGGGCAAAATTTTACTTTTTTGTTATGAATTTTGAACTTTTTGCAAATATTTGTGATTTTTTTGGTGGAATAAGTGAGTTTTTGTGCATATGTGAAAAAGTTAAATATTTGTGCCTTTTTTCACAAATGTGACTTTTTGAGAAATACTTGCGATAATCTGGATGTTTTAAATAGCAAATCATAATTTCTTGTTTAATCCGTAGCGTATCCAAATACACCAACACCATACATTTGTTTATTATTGTAATTGACCACCAAGTAAGTTCCTTGGAATTCAAATGAAATCTCATTTATGCTTGTAGTATTTGCTGGTCACTATTATGAAACTCTGGTATAGTTTATTTTGTTATTTGCTTTCCGCTGCTGTTAAATTGCTCTAAAAGCTGTTTATTTCAATGCAGTCGAATGAATGTGCTAAATAATGTATGTCTGAGTATGATAACACAAATAATTTTGCCGCTTTTGAACATAAATAAATTTTGCATAAAATTGATTTTTTTTCTTTTGATTTTTTTTTCTATTCCTCACAAAAATTAAATGAACAAAAATACACAACTAAGAACAAGTTAATAAAGCAACATGTAAATTTTCATGTTGGTAATTAGAGATTTAAAAAATTTGGGTGGAAAATAAGACAGATGAAAAAAAATGTGAAAAACTATTGAATTTGATAAAAATTTATGCAAATTGCTCAAATGCGATGATGGACCGACCACAGGCATTTGAAATGTGGTAGGCTTAAAATATCTTGATGAACAAAATATTTTTAGTGTTCCTGAAACACTTAAAAACGTTTTTTCACACGAGTGTGCAATATTTTGCAGGATTTTTTTTTAATTTCAAAAAATTTAACTTTTTTTAAAAAAAGTGCATCTTTCGGTAAGAAATTGGAACTTTTGCTAAAAAAGTGCAAGTGTTGTTAAAAATTTTTTTTTTTTTGTTGGAAAAAGGGTATATCTATATCTAACATTTATATGAAGAGCCCTCAGTTTTTTGAGTGTTTTTTATATAAATTTTACTACACGTTCAATCACTTGTGTTGTGAAAACAGCACATTAATGAAAAAAGTTAAATTTTGGTTGAATGATTGATTTTTTTTTATGGTAAAAGTTTTGTTAAAAAAGTACATTTTTTTTTAATAAAGTACAAATTTTGGAAAAAAGTGCATCATTTGTTGAAAATGTAAACGTTTTTGCTTAAAATTTATTTTTGAAAAACCCTAACGTTTGTTAAAAAACAGCTACTTTTGTGAAAAAAGTTCAACATCTGTTAAAATAAAATGCAACTTGTGATGAAAAAGTGCAACTTTTAATGAAAAAATTGCAAATTTTAATGAAAAAAGTGAAACTTTTTATGTAAAAGTAAACCTTTGATGAAAAATTGAATTTTTTTTTTTTGAAAAAGTGAAAGTTTGTTGAAAAAGTTTAGCAGCAATTAGTACAAAAGTATTTTTTTTTTGGAAAAAGATCAACTTCTGGTAAAAAAATGCAAGCTTGGTAAAATTTTTTGTTAAAAAACAATAAAATTTTTGGTAGAAATTTTGTTAAAAAAAATAATTTTTTTTATTAAAAAGAGCAACTCTTGATAAAAAGTCCAACTTTTGGGGAAAAGGAGAAACTATATTTTCATAAAAAAACATTTTTCGTTAAAAAAAAAGCTTGACATTATTTATATTTTTCACTTTGTAACAATTAGACTGATTTATTTTTAACTTTAGAAACTTCTCTTTAATTTTTGTATGTGATGTTCTTAAAAAGGACTTTTATTTTTAAGGATACATGAATATTCGATTTTAAATAATATTTGTTTTATTCTTAGGCAATTTGAGGAAAATATTGAAAAAAAAAATAGAATTATTCATAATTTGTAGAATGTTGGGCAAAATAAGCACTTTGCTTCACTTTTTGCAGCACTTTTAACTTCACTAACAGCCTGAAGTGAAGTAATGAAGACACAAAAACAACCATAAAAAAATCTCTAACATACGAGTACATAAATAAAAATATAATATACATTTTGTATCTTACAGTAACAAAAAAGGGCGGAGTTTCATACAAACACAACAACATCAAATGCCATTGAAAGCAACCCATCTTTTTTTTTTAGTTTTTAGCTCTTTTACCTACAAAAGGACCAACAAAAAAATGAGAAATTTACACCCAACCAACCGAAAATGTGTACGAAAAGTAAGAGATACAAATTGAGTTAAAAAGCAAACTCATAGATACAAATTGTGTATGTGTTTAGAAAGTATCTGAAAGGTGTGTGTTATTTAATAATTCTCTGCTTTTAAATTCACTCAATTACACTGAGAGGGAGAGAGATAAATCGTTGTATGAGTGAAAACATCTCTAATACCCTGATTTTTCTACGTTGTTTTCATGTGTTTTAAGTTGTTTGAGGAATTTAGTTTTCTCGAGATACTCAAACCGCAATAAAGTGTATAAATTTCGGGAAAACAATAGAATTTGTGCATACAAATTATTTTATATTAGAATTACAATATTTTTATACAAAAAACGTAATTTTTAAAGAAAAAATCACCTTGAATTTAAAAAAAAATATAAAGTGTAATTTAAGACAAAAAAAAAATTGTGTTAAACCTTTAAATTTTTACCGACGGTTTAATGTTTTTTTAAAAAAAAATTTTTCAAAAAGTTTTCTAAATTGTAAGTTTCTTTTTTCTCATTAAATAATTTGAAAATTATTCCAAAAAAAAGTTTTCAAAACCAAAGTGGTTTTTTTTTGGATTTTAAAGAAAATATTAAAATTAAATATGGTGACTATAATGCCCTATAGTTACTCAGCACGTCGATGTGGATTAATTGATAAAATGATTGAACCCAAGGTACTTTAAATACAAAAACAAAAACAAAACAAAAATATCTATAAATAAATTATTAAATGAAAAATATAACAAGTACTTGTCTAGTTTTAATTCGAATTATAGAAAAATTTATAAATTAAAAGTATTTAATATGTAATAGAAAATTTTCCTGGATCAGCAAACTTTTAAGACATATTCTATGCAATTCAAAACTATAGATATACAGAAAAACATAAAAATTGGTTTCAATTAAAAAATTTGTGGTATTAATTAAAAAATTAACTAAATTTGCACCAGTAAACAAAATAATAGTTTCAATTAAACGTTTAATTCACATGATTAAACGTTTAATTCACATGATTAAATTTCTAATTAAAACTAATTTTATTTTTGATTAGGTACTGCTTAACTTGGTGAACAATTTTGCAGAGTTTTTTCACTCTACTGATCCTATGGAAATTTATCAGTTTAGAAATATAGCCCATCCGTTTTACAACACAACTCGTCGACTTTTAAATTCCTTTGGCCAATTTAAAAACGATCGATTCGGTTAGAATTCTGACAACAACCATACACAGACAAAATTAAAAACAACCTTCAATTAACATATAAGTTAGAAATTTTTACTATTAATTAAATTCCGTACTGATTTTCAACTTGCAAACAAATTGATCATACCAATTAACATTTTCGAAAGATTGAGGTTTTCTTGCTGTTGAGTTTCAATCAACAGGTTTAATTGAAATGTGACCACCAGCAAAATAGGCTTTGTACAACGTAAACACAAATCAAAATATTTTTTTCAATAAGCACATTTAATTGAAACAATTAAAAAATTGTTTGAAACTTTAATACCACATAAAATATTTTGAAGTTTGTGTGTATGTTTTCATGTTTTCAAATATATACACAAACATTATAATTTGTATTTTCAATTAAGTCAAATTAATTGGAACAATTAAAAAATTGTTTGAAACAGCATTACTGGATTTAATTGAAAAAATTTTGGTGAACAATTTTTTTGTGTACGTTTAAACAATGGCAAATTTGGGCAAAATGTCGTCGCAGCATGTCATATATTTTAAGTTAATCGGAAAAGGTCCTAGTAAGATTTTGAGAAAAAAATTCTATCGTTTTAAATTACATAGATGAAACATGATTCCAGCACGGAACTTAAAGTCTCAATTCAAATGACACTTTTGGAATTCAACATAAACGATTTGAGAATAAATTAATATCCTGAAATAGTCCTGGTCCCAGAAGATTAACTACTGTCATACAGTTAGTCCAGGTTGCTATAGAGCATTGTCGTCCATAAATCTTCTGCAATACCAATAACAAGGATTATAAAGCTTTCATGCATACGTAACAGAGTACCCTTAGCTTAGGTTAGGTTAGGTTAGGTTCCATGGGCAGCCATCGAGAGACAGCTCACTTGGGTCCTTAGCTTCAGAAACACAAATATTATTCTAGCTTGCAGAAGCTTGTTTGTCACCCTATTCTTTCCCCGGGCTAAATCATTCGAAAAACTTTATAGGCCAGGCACTTAAGTATAAAAAAGAAGTTATTGGATGTATTGAAAGAGTCGTATTCATTTCAAAACATTAAAACATATTCGTGAAAATCGGCTGATAAACGAAAGTCTTTAATGTTTTGCCAGTAAGCCGATTCTTTAAATTAATCGAGATACACATTTTGACTTTATCACATATCTTGACTGATACCTGAGGTTCAGTTTCTGTTAGAGAATAACACACAAACATTTCGAAACAATTTATAAAGACCGAATTCGTATAAGGAATCATACTTTCCAATCATTTCTCACTTTTAAGTGTCTTAATCTAAAATGATATATTTAAAGTTTAAGATCTTTAAAGAATAGCATGATCAATTATGGTTGTTGTCCGAATTCTAACCGAATTGATCGTTTTTAAATTGGCTTAAGAATACGTTCAATAAATTTATTGATGCCAAGTACATTAATCTAAATGGGAATTTCAAAAGATACAAGATCTTCAAAGAATATGCCCGATCCCTTACCTATACAGAAATTTTTTTTACCAAAAATTGTTCAATTAAGTAATTAATTGGTGTACATTAATTTCTTCCATTAATATTTTGTTTGCTGCAGTTAATTTTTTTTAATGTATATGTTGTGTATTTTTTAGTTTATCCAATTAATTTTTTAATTGTCTAAATTTGTGTGGCGTGACTCGAAAATACAAATCCGTTAATTGATATGACCAATTCTTTTGCAGGGGCAAAATTAGTTGACAATTTAATTATCTGAACGAATTGTTTAATTAAAGACGATTTTCTATTTTTTCTGTGGACATCTATTTACGAGCCATCTGTATAGAACATAAATGAATTGTTCCGATTTAGGGTACCATTTTTTCATTTCTCTCAGTTCGTAATCCTAAAGACGAAAAGTAAACATCATTCAACTTTCGTTGCTCTAACTTACTGACGTGAATTCTGAATTTTCTATGTTAATAGCGGCGACACTATCCACATAAGTAAGTGCCAGTTAACTGATCCCTTGAATCCTTCTCCCAGCTTCAAATATAGCGAATATGTTAGCTTGTAAAACCGCTATCAATTAGCCCTGATTTTAAACGAAAGTTATCATTCTAAAACAATCCCTAACTATGCGTCTACATCTCTTTTTTTGATTCTTCTGAAACAAACCGAAATCGAATTAATTAAACTCTTATCAATTTTGTTTTGATCGGTCCTTAGTTTAGCTTAGGTAGAAAGGGTGGTGCGAAGCCAATCGTCATACCTTCACCTAGATGCAAATATGGCTCAAAAGGCGAAGTCGAGCCGGGTCCAGCCTGCTCGCAGCCACCGCCGAATGATGCGGCAACATTTTTTTGTATTGCAGTTGCGTTAATGTGGCAACAATTAAAAAAAGTGTAAAGCTTATAGCCGACTAAAAGCCGCCGCCGACTTTTTTCCTAAGCCACTCCCGCCGACAATTTTAACTCGTCTTCGCCCTCTCATTGTGATGCCTAAGTAAATTAAAGTAGACTGAAAAGCAAATAAAAAAGATAATAAAGAGCAAAAGCATAAGAAATAGTGGAAGATAATATCGGACCAGAAGAAAAATCAACCCTTCTAAACACAATAATCCTACATATGCCCAGTCTGCAGCCGTCTTTTATACAGCCAGGTCATGCCCATTACGAATCCCGTCAGATCTTCGAGTCCACAGGCCGAGATACTCCCAATTCGAATATGAACTTAAAAAAAATATATAAAAATTAATTTCAATGAAAAAATTTGTGATATTATTTAAAAAATTAATTTAATTTGCACCAGTAAACAAATTAATAGTATCAATTAAACCTTTAATTCACTTGGATAAATTTTTAATGAAAACTGATTTTATTTTTGATTAATGCTTCAATTGGTGCACAATTTTGGAGAATCTGAGCCTGTTGTTTAAGCAACACAGAATGTGCTGAACTTTCTCTATCTCCTCTGTGTCTTCACACAACCTACATAAATCCGACGAGTCAGATCCCATTATAATCGCCATGCTGCCTTTAACCCTTTGAAACCGTGATGCATTGATTGTGCGAGTGGATTTCGGTCTTATTATTGTCATTTTTATTTGCCCATCAAATAGACTGGCATGCATCGATTGCGCTGATTGTCCTTTATGTTTTTTTTTTCACATTATTCCGCTGTTCAATTCATCGTAACTTGAATTATTGCGAAATTCTTTCATCACATTTCAGTTTTCTCAAAATGTGCCGCTGTGTAAAAAAAGTACTAAGAGTTAACAAATAGTGAAGTTGGCGTATTTTAACTAAAAAAAAATAAATTTTAAAGTTTCAAACTAATAGAAGTCATTTGATGCAATAAAAATGCGTTTTAGCTAAAAATTTTAACGACATGCATCAGTTGTGCGTGTCCTGAAAATCCTTTGAGGATATAAAAAAGGTAAAACCTAAACATTGATTATTTTTTAATACGATCATTAGTATAATCCAAAAATTATAAAAAAATTCCCAGTTGTTTAGGTTCAGGTCTGAAAGGGTTAATGCAGTGTTCTCCTGCATAGTAGTGAATTTGAATAGGTCTTTCTAAGCACCGGCTATAACGTCCGCGCTACTCGCTATGGATTATAATCCATTCTATTCCTCCAGGCTCGTTTAGTCCCGTTTAGAACCCTTTGCATTATCTTTCCAAAATAAAAGCCTATAAGAAGTCTAGATGTATCCACACAGTCCGGATCATATATTGCTCGGCCCAACGAACCGTCAGCTTTTTTTAAGCATCCTTAAAAATCAAAGTCGCTTTACATATTACAGGTAATGTTTTTGATTCTGCAAAATTTTAACGAGAATCCACAGGAAAATTTTTGAAATTGCCGAAAGTTTTCGGGGTTTGTAATATTAAATGGTTTTTAATAACAGTTTATCTATGTCGAAATAAAAGTAGGAAACAATCGGAAGAAATTACAGCGCATCTTAGCGCAACTGAAGGATAGAACTTTGAACTTGTTGATCAAGGCGGGATTTAGTTACCAACATCATCTAAATATCCTTCAATTTAAAACAGTTTATCAGGAATGCAATCGCAGACCAAGGAAAACGTTTGATTTTTTTCCTAAAATTGAAAAACTATAAGTGATTGGCTTAAAGATACTTTTTTAAATATTGAACACAAAAAAGCAGTAGTTTAAAATCCCCTGATTTCAAGATAACAGGTTAAATATTTCTAAATACTTCATCACGATTTATTTTTTTTAAGTTTTTGTGAAGGGACCAGATTTGTCGACGATGCTTAGACCTTTGAAACAAAAAGGCAGGCAAAACGGCTTCTGCTGGACTCAGAAACCGATCCCAAATAATACAAATGATGAGGCAGACTTTATTGCAGAAATACACCATGGACTACACAAGGGAACAACAATGAATTTTTTTTGTGGGGCCTGGAATTTTATTGCAATTTTTTTATTAATTTGAGGTCGCTGGTTTCAAATCTAATCTCCATTTGTACACCGATTGCAATGAAATAAAGCTCATTTCATTTGAAATATGTTTAACTAAATGTTTTTAGACGAAAACTGATTTTCTTTTCGCATTTTTATTTTTTATGAATTTTTTAAGAACAAAAAATTTTTTTTTTTAAACTTCTACGGTATTTCTGAAAATACTAGCCAAATTTAAAAATAATGTAGGTAGGCACGGCTTAAAGATAATATTGTTGCCGAGTTTCGGATATTTTTTTAACTGAATATGGTGTACCGTTTTCCAGTTATTCCAATATATGTAGTGAAAGTGCCTTAGTTTTGGACATAACCGTATATCTCGAAAAGTCGAGCTGATAGAGAAGAATGGAGATAGGATTTTAAATCAGCGACCTCAAATTAGTTAGTAAAAATTTGCAATAAAGTTCCAGGCGGCAAAATGACTGTTCCCCAGTGTTACCAATATTCAAATACATTTTTTGTACGTCCACAGAAAAAAGTTTTTTTTTATCAATTCAAAAAATGGTTTAAAAGTTATTTAAATTTAATAAATGTGATAATTGAATCAATTATTTTTTTAGTTGAAAGAAAATTAAAAATATAATTTTGATTTAAATAACATTTTAGTGGTTTTGAAATAAATTTTTATTTAAAATATTAATTAAATATCAAAAAATAATAATTGATTTTTTCGTGTAAAATAAAATAATTTAAACTTGTAGAACTGTTTTTGGGAATTGTCAATATTTAATTAAATAAATTAACACATTGTTTGAAATGGCAACATTTTTTGATCCTTTTTTTAATTGAAACTAAAAATATCATTTATTGAAAAAAAAATTTCAAAATTTTAAAATTTTTAGTAATCAATATAATCATCCACAACTGGTTTGCTTGATATTATGAATTTGGTATTAATTTGGTGATTAGAGAAAATTTTTAATTTTTTCTGTGTCCGTTCTTTCCAAAAATTCAAGAAAATTCCTGTAGATAAAATAAACTTTTATGAAAAAAGTTTAATAATCGAGAACGCTATTCCGATAGTCTCTCCAATGCTTAAACATTTACAGCTAGACTTGTTGTGAATGAGGGTTTAAGTTTATCACGCCGTGTGAAACTTTTTTTATATTCATCTGGGTCCTTGAGTAATTCTAAATCGATGTAGCGATGTCCTTTTATTAAAAACACGCTCTCTTCCGAAAGAATCAATCTAAAATGACAAAATTGGCGTCAACCTCGTTCTTGTTCTCCTAAGCAGTTTGCGATTAAAATCCAGCATAATCGGTTCAGTAGGAAAAGAGTGATGAGCCTAAATGTGGAACAACCTCTTTAAAAAATTGGAAACTTACATAAAGGGGGGATAGAACGAACCCATTCTCATTTAGTTTTGCACAAATTCGTTTTATATGACTGGAAATAAAACTTATAAATTCTGTGAAGATCTGTGCTTAATTTACCATAGACCCCATATAAACCCCACTCTAGGAAAATACTTTACTACGCCTCAAACCTTAACGCAACATGCTATTGCAGTAAAATTTGTTATGCCATAGTTTCATACGACTAGAAAGCACTTTGCCAAATAAAGTGATCGGTTCATAATTTACCATCTAAACCCCACTATCGGAAAACACTAAAGATGCAGTAGAATTTAGTCTGTTATAGTTTCTTATGATCAGAAACCCTTCCGCCAAATTAAGTGAAGATTGGTCCACATTTTACCATTGGCCCACGTAAAGCTCAATTGCCTAATAATTTTTTGAAACAAATCATGATATTTTATTTAAATTAGGCAAAATATTATCATTCTGTGAGGTCAGGTTTTATAAATATTTATACTTTATAGATACCATATATAACCCACTCCTTATATATTCGAAAACTTGGTGGAGGGTATTAAAGATTCGGCACAGCCAAATATAGCACTCTTACTTTTTTTCCTCTTGTTTATATATTCGTTATATGATAGATGAGTTAAAGCTTAAGGTAAAGAATAAGGACAAGAAAATTGACGACTCCCACTGATTGCATATGAACGTTCACAAAAGTCTAAAAGAGAATTAAAGAAAACAAAAACATGAAAAACAGAAAAATGTACTTTGGACTTCAAGAAGAATTCTGGACAAAAAGTACGAAAAACAGAAGTAAGAAAAAACATTCAAAACAAATTTCGATCTACCAAAGTTAAAATACCATTTGGTTTAAATATTTATGTTTGACTATTGAGTGCCAGCCGTCGTCAATGGCGGTGAGTGTTAAATAGCAAACCCTTCTGAAGAGATTGTGTGGTTACAATAGAAACATGTCAGGGCAAACTGTCCATGAAAACCTGCGTTCAACTCCCAGCTCAGTCAAGAATGAAAAATTATCAATAAATTTTAATTCATTTAATGTTGTAAATTCCTTCCTTCAATAAAAAAATTTAATGAAAATGAAATTCAATGAGCCTGAATAAAATATCAAAATTTGGATTAGAAAACCTGATTTGTCTTAACCAGCACTAAAAAGCTAATAAGGGTACATAAGTTTTTCTGTATCTCCCAGACAAACTTACAGATATAAACTGGATTTGATTTTAATATGGAATATGTTTAGAACTATCCTTAAACTGGCTAGTTGGTTGACCACATCGTAACAGTTTTTGAGAGACTGGCTGATACTTGAACATTGAGTAAAATGTTCTCTTATTAACAGCTTTCCACGAAACAAGTACATCGAGTATACTTTATACCCCAAACCTTCTTTCTTCCATCTTCGATCAAGTATGTTTTTGAATTCAGGTTATCAATGCTAATTTGGTATTTCAGTCATACATTTTAGCTCCTTTTTCATTTGCACTGTTCGATATCTCTGATCATTTGCTGCAACGTATTAATCATTTAAAATGAATGTCACAGATTTAACACTGATGATAAGTTTCAAAAAATTTTATATTATCAAAAACAAATCTTCAGTATTTTAAAAGTGAGTTTTTTTTTTTGTATTAAGCTCTCACCACAGCAACACCCGAATTTTCAACATTTTGTCACTTCATAAGTCATAAGACTTTTTGCCACTGCCTCAAACACAAGATTTATTAAAATGCCATAAATGTAAGAAGAATTATTAAAACAGCCAAAGAAAAGCAAGAGAAAACAGTCTTCAATAACTTATTAATGATTATTAATGACAAACAAAAATCAAAAATACGAAATAAAAATTATAATTGTGATTAATTTAGTTAAACTAATAAAAAGGGAAAACAACTGGAAAATAATGAAAAATTAAATATTAATAGTTAATCTTTTTTAATAAATCTTATTAAAAAAAAAAAAATACAAAAAACATAAAAAAATTAAATCGAACAAACAACTGAATAAAAAACCAACAACCTTCTTAATCCAAAGATGATGATTAAAAAAAAGATAAAGATCTTTTAAAGAGTCTTAATACAGTAAATAAAGAGTTGGAAGATTTTTAGTGTTAGTTGGGTTCTTTAAGGGTTAAACAGGTATTCATTCTAAATTGTTGTTGTTGTGGTTGCTCTTTGTGACTGTTGTTGTTTGTTGCAGGTTTTATTTGTTCTTTAGAGTTTTTATTTTTAATGTTTTGTTTGGCGACTTGTGCCATAAATTAGTTGACAGTTTTTTCTTGTTTTTCTTTTCATAAAGAAAAAAAAAAGAAGAAACGAGAATGAAAAAGAGAGGCTTTTTAAAGGGGAAGAAGGCTCGTGAAAAGATGTAAAATGTTAAAAAAAATCAAAAAAAGTTATACCTTTGCAAAATGCAAGAAAATCACACTTTTTAGACAAAAAGAAATTGACCTAAACTTACATTAATTTTTTATCAAACAAAAAAAAAAAAAATAACCTTTTTCATAAAAAGTAGATATGATCATAAGGACTTATCACCGTGGGACCACTAAAGGACCCAAGTGAGTCTTTTCGATGGCTGCCCAAGGATTATAAGGATTTGATGAAAAAAAGAAGCTTTTTACTATGAGAGAAAAGACAGAAAAGTTACTAAAAAAAAAGTAACTTTTAATCAGAAAAAAATACGCTGAAATTTCCTTTTTACAAAAACAGCCACAGAAAGTACCTTTGAAGCAGAAAAATACATAATTTTAAAACCTAAGTGAGAAAAAATTATTTGTTTTTTTTCAAAATGCATCTTTTTCAGAAAGAAGTACAAACCCTCAGTAATAAATTTCTGTGTACTTATTGGTCGGCTTTTCAAAAAGTGTCTTTACTACTTTTAATAGGATGATAGGAAATACTTTTCATTTGCTAGAAACTTTCATGAAAAGTACAATTTTCCAACAGTTTGCAAAATATTTGCTTTAATTAAAAGCAAGTTTTTTAATAGTTTTCTCAAAAATTACCGTTTATACGAATAATGTTCTATATAGTACCTGTCTATTAAAAAAGTCCTCCAAAGAATTTTTATAGAAATATTTAACCAAAAACGTGCCTTTTATCAAATAAAATTACAGAAAATACTTTATATTAAAACTAAAAAAGACTTGTAAAACAAAAATTAATTTAAGAAAATCTCAGAAAGTACTTTTTAAAAATAATAGTCAAAAAGTTACTTAATGGCTCATTTTTTGAATCTAAAGGGTGCAAAAAATACTTTTTTACTTAAAATAAAAAAAAAAAAAAAATTCCAAATGTTTTTACTTAAGAGTATCTTTGTACAGAAAAAAATATTACCCTAATTAAAGCATTAATCCAAAATAAAATAATTTTCAATTAAAAATGTAATCAAGTGAATTAAACGTTTAATCAAGTGATTTAAACGTTTAATCAAGTGAATTGAAAGTTTAATTGAAACTATTAATTTGTACCAGTAAACAAAATAATAGAAAAAATTAAATGTTTAATTCACTTGATTAAATGTTTAAATCACTTGATTACACGTTTAATTCAGTTGATTACACGGTTAATTGACTTGATTAAATTTTTAATTAAATCTGATTTTATTTTTAATTAATGCTTTAATTGGGGCAATTTTTTCTGTGTGCCTTTTAACAACACAAAACTTAACATTCACGTTTCTAGCAAAAAGTTTTTAAGAAGACCTTCGCAAAAAAAACACAATTAACAAAGTATAGTTGGTCAATGTTGACAATATGATACCCTACCCCACAGTATTTAAAAACTAATATTCGAGGGGCAATCAAGAACAAATTTATGTTATCAGGTTAAGATTCATGTAAAAGTTATTTGGGTCGAATATTTATTAGACAGTAAGGATGTTTTATGAGGTGCTTAAAGTACAAGGGGTTAAAAGGCTTTTTTTTAAATTGAGAATACATATGGAATTAGTAAGTGAAGTTCGGAGAAGTTCAGAACACAAGAGGTGCATGTGGAATTCTAGCGGGTGTCATTAAAATACCTGTTTCGCTTGAAGCACACGGGGTATAGGAGCACTTAATCTCAATATTTTAAAAAAAGGTACTTAAATCCTTTGAGCTTTAATCCCCGCATATGTGAGCTATGGTTAATGTTGAACCTCCCAGGACAAAATGACAATGTCATGACAATATCAACATTTATAAGGAAGTTATGATATTAAAGCTATTTTCGGAAGTAGAATTCGTATGGGAGCTATCCAGAGCATAATATGGACCGATTCTAACAAAATTTGGTAATATGATTTAGATTGCAACAACATAAGTTTGAACCAAATTAAATCTAAATAGCAACATAAGCCATCTTTTATGGTACAGAGACTGTTCCGGAAAGAAGTTAGTATGGGGACCATGTGAAATTATGGACCATTTCCAAAAGACTTCTTTATGAGAATTGAAATCTATATGTATTATATATCGTAAAATTATCTTCAAAATTGCGACCAGTGGTTGGCGCACAAGGCTTACATGAGCAGATAACCAGCCAGCCAGCCAGACGGACGGACATTGTCAGCTAAACTCACAAATTTTTCTCAACTTTTGCGGAGATAATTTCGCAATTTCGTTTGAAGCAGACCTGCAGTAAAAAATCGTCTCTCAGATGTAACTAAACTCTTTTGACAACTTTAGTATTTCTGCGACATGTTCTTACATTTTGCCTACATCATTTGATGGCGCCAGTAAACAAGCGGATCTGCGAAAATCTAAGGTATATCTAGACTTCTTCTTTGGCTGAGCCACGGCGTAGGATCCTTCTCCAAATTTTTTTTAAGATTTGCACAAACGCTTCAAAGGTCAGTTCTTGTAGACTTATCAGAACGTTTACTATGTAGGGTTGACCGTGTCTTCAACACTTTCGAAATGCAAAAGTTGAGAAACTGTCATGTTGAGTTGCTCAGTAAGACGTTTTTCGTACTATTGGCTTTGAAATTTTCTAGCTTTGTATCGAAGGTAGAGAATCGAAGATAAACAATAGAATTCATTATTCTCTAAACACGCAAATCTTGCATTCAGAGCTCTTAATTATAATGGCTTAATTATTATGCATCTCAGTTTATTCACTTATCGAATTTTCTAATAATGTTCGAAGACTGTTAACTAGCGAAATAGCGTCTGTTAACTAGCGACTTTGCTTACGGATAGCGAAGAGATTTTTCATTTCACAAAAATCATTAAAAGTTAGCAGAACATTCTGCTGCAGGCCCAAACCAAGCGTTCAATACGTTTATGCGTCAGTTCAAAAAGTCGTAGTGTAACATACGCATAAAACGAGTGGTGTGGATCGGCCTAAAGCTAAAGAATTAAAAGAAACAATTTTTTATTCTGTTTGATTTTTTTGCTATTAGTCGTTATGCAAAAAATAAGCGTTGAAAATTAAATTGTTTGTTGAAAACAACTATAAAAAAGTATCGACCTGGAAAATATTGAAGGAATAAGACAATTAAAGTATGAAAGCTTTATAAATTGTAAATTAACTTAGAATACACATTCGAATTAATATGAAAATTTATAATAAATATTACTCACAATGAGAACTAAATTCCCAGATTCTTATAGTAAATTTTTATAGAAATAATGGCTTGTCAGAAAAAGGATATCTTAAAAAAAAACATTTGTACATAAAAATTAAATTTTAACACAAAAGGTACATTGTTACATAAGAGTACACTTTTTTAAAAAAGTTCCCTGCTTACCATAATGTTTGTTGTGAAGGGGAAAAAGTTGTTTATTTTAATTCAGTTTTTTTTTTAATTTTATTTAGTTATTTTCTTGGCTATCCTTCTCCTTATTGTGTAAAATTCCTTATGTCTTTAGTCAAGCACACACACGCCACTTAACAAATCATGATCTTCATCATGATTTCAGTGTTAAATTTTTTTTTATTAATTTTAATTGCTGTTGAGATAAGCAAGAAAATTTTCATACTTTGTTTAATATTAAATCAAAAATTTAAAGTTTTTTTTTATAAAAAATTTATAATTTTTTTGCTTAATAAAATAATCACACCAAAATGAAATTTTTTTTTTTTTGTATTAAAAAAGTATTTTCCCACAATATGTTTATAGAAAAATTAAAATGCAAAGTGTACAAAATTCGTTTTAAAACAGTTTTGTTAACAATTTTTATCCGCCAACCAAAAGTCAACAGGCATATATTTTTTTCAATTTTATAGAATTATTGTTTTTCCGGAAAATTTGACTCAGCAATTTTTTGGTATTTTACAAAATTATAATAATAATATTTTTTTTTAAGTAGCGCCTTAGTCGAAAAGAAAAAAAATGCGGATTTTATTACAATTATTGTTTTATTATTAAACTAAATAATTAAACCTTTTTAAAGTTTAAGCCTCATTAATTCTCTTTTAATTAAAACTCTTCACCATGAGCTGCTTGTCAGTCATGTAAAGAAAAACGAAAATATGATCTCAACTCTAAAACCAACTTCTCGTAAACCATTTAAGAGTTTAATTTTCTTAGTCTGACTAAAAAAAGTGTTATTGTGTTTAATTTTTAACAGCTGGTTAAAATAATGGTTGATTTTTATGAGTTAGTTATTCTTTTCCTTAAAAAAAAATTCCTAAATACTGTCAGGTTTTCTCGGTTCTGCCATTTGTTTTTATGACTTTAACATGCGATCTACTAAAAGTTCTTCTACTGTTGCCTGTTTGTTTTAAATAATTTATAGAGTATTGAAATGTGTCACTGAAATATGTTAAAATTTCTTTAAATACCTCTAAAAAGGCAACACAACAATTGCAAAGCGAAATAAAAAAAGGCAAAAATGTGGGGAGTCCTTTACGCACGCAATCACGTTTTTGCACGCACGAAATGTCATGTTGGGGTTCTTTGTTTTGTTTTTTTGGTGGCCAGGCACACGTAAATATACTTCTGGTATTTAATCTGTTTTAAATGGCATAAATTATGATTTAAGTTAAACAAAAAACATTTTTTTTTTTGAACAACATTTTTTAAATTGTTTTTCATTCATTCTAATTGCAGGTTAAACGTCCCAAAACAGAGCATACGGATACAAATGATAGAAATCGGTAAGAATTTTAACAAATTTAATATAAAAAAGAATTTTAACAAAAATATATAAAAAGTTAGTTTTCTTATAAAAAACGTAGTTTTTTAATGTAAAAAAGTCACTGTTTTTTAGAAAAAGGTACTTATTATCAAAAAGAACTTTTTAAGTAAAATAGTACTTTTTACGTAAAAATAAAATGTTAGTTTTATTTAGAAAAGTATTTTTCATATCAAAAAGGTACTTTCTATTTTAAAATTTTATTTTAATGTCAAAAAAGACTTTTTATCAAAAAGAAAAAAAATACAAAGAAAACTTATTAGAAATTAAGGTTGGGCTTATATTCCCGAAACTTGAAATTCCGAATTCAAAATCCTGAATTTCAAAATCACAAATTTCAAAATCATGAGTTACAAAATCCAGAATTTCAAAATACTGAAATTGTATAGATCATACAAATGATTTTCTGCTCTATGGTATAACAAATACCGTCTTTGCTAACTAAAGCTTCACTGCATAGCCGGCCTTCAGCCGGGCACAAGGATTTTCTCCTCAATGGTATAACAGACATTGGCGTCGCTTACAAAAGCTTTCAATATTAGTAAATGAAAATAGTACCAAAGTAAAAATTGTGATTTTATTCAGTGCCATTTTTCATGGCTTGGTATTGGAACCACTTTTTATTTAACTTAAACACCTCAACGAAAGAATGCAAATTGTCCCCAAAACTAAAACAAAATATACGCTAAAAGTTCATGTTGTATCGCTTCATATAAAGTTTTGGGACCATTCCTCATTTAGTACTTGGGGATCATATTTCCTAGGGCTACATAAAATTATATTTTAAAATAAAAGCAACCTTTTTTACATAAGAGTACTTTTTCATGCGAAAAGTACCTGCTTGTGCAGAAAATTACTTTTTATATCAAAATATACTTCTTACATCAAAAGATACTTTTTACATCAAAAGATACTTTTTATATAAAATTTTTTTTTTAGGAAAATATGTACATACTTTTTATATAAAAAGAAATATATTTTCTTATATTAAAAGGAACTTTTTATTTCAAAAAAGTACTTTTTATATTAAAAAGGTAATTTTTATATAAGAAAGAAACTTTTTATATTGAAAAAAGTACTTTTAACACTATAAAGGTACATTTTATCTTAAAAGATACTTTGAAGTTTACAAATGTAGATTTAATGGCAAACGGTATTTTTATTTAAAAATGTACTTCTAATTTAATAATAGGTACTTTTTATACCCTTTGCCGAAGGTAAAAGGTTATATATAAAGTTTGTCATTCCGTTTGTAATTTATACAATATTGATCAAAGACCCTATAAAGTATATATATTCTGGGCTCTTATGAGTAGCGAAGTTGATTTAACATGTTCTTCTGTCCGTTGAAAGGTATTTTCCGAAGATCCCAGTTATGATGGGGACTCTCTTGTTTTATAATTATATCACATATAGTCCGGAATGGTTTGCTATTCAGTCTGATCGGCCTAAAAACGGCTGAGGTATGATAAAAAAAAAACGGTTGTCTCTAATATTACCCATAAATGCCTTGTTGTTTGGCAAGCGACGAAGATTCCAAATTAGGTACAGGCATTTTCGATATCAATACACAACATCCGACAAAACTTGGCCGGGATTAAAAAAGTGGGCGTGACCCAAATAAATTTCCGGTATAAATATAACTTTCTGCTCTTAGCGTACCATGGTGTAGGGTATATAAAATTCGGCATATCCGAATAAAGCACTCTTACTTGTTATTTTTTTTCAAAAGGTCAAAGGAAAAACAAAGAAAAATTTTATGTATTATCTTATGTACTTGCAAAATAAAGCGGTACTTTTTACATCAACAAAGTACTTTTTATTTGAAAAGAACATAAATGTTGTACTTTTTAAAATTAACGTAGCTTTTTTTAAATGATTTTTTTTTTGTAAAAAAAGTTTTGTTTATGGAAAACGTCATTTCCCTAAAACGGTTAATTTTTTATAATTTTCTTACAAAAATTGTTTTCAATAAAAAGATATTTTTGCATTACGAACACTCTTAAGGTGAGTTTTGGCATAATGAAAAATCCTTTTTTCGTAAAACGGTACCTTTTGCAAAACATATTATTTTGGTAACAGGCAGTTACTTTTTTCTTTTAACTGATTTAGGAACAATGTCTTATATGTCTTTAAGATTTCGGGGCCCTTAGGAAAATAAGGGAGACCAAAGCCTTTTAATACGGGATGTATCTGATTGTATTAGACCGATATTTAGCCCTATGAAACACTTGTGGTAAATACTAGAAGCAAACACAGAAAAAGAAGAAAAATTTATTTCAATTAAAAAATTTGTTTTATTAATTAAAATATGAATTGAATTTGCAGCAGTAAACAAATTTATAGTATCAATTAAATATTTTTTTGATATTTACAACATTTGCTGTAGTAATGTGGTTGATATAAGTAAATATTTTATTCACTTCATTCAATTTTTAATTAAAACTGATATAATTTTTGATTAACGCTTTAATTGAAAAAATGGCGAGAATTTTTTCTGAAAGGCTTTTTAGGTTTGTAATTAATTTTGCAATGAGGTCTATCAGTCTGAAAATGTTACTATGCTTGCCTATCATACAGTCGGAAATGGACGCAACACCATCTTACGATATGGAACAGGGGCCTTGTAAATGTCGATTTGCTTCTTCATCGGCATGTGCAAGACTTTTAAGAACAGATGAAAGCGAACCTGCAAAAATCATTAGAGTTTTCGAGGCAAGTCCGAACATAAAAATCTGTCCCTTTTTGGGCTTGACGAACGTTTTTAAGAAGTTGGGACTGCAGCAAACGACATACATAATTTAAGGTTGCATTCTCAATAAAGGCAAAACACGCTTCATATTTGTAAGGACAAGAGGGTAAAAGAAGCTTGGAACTGTTTCTGTTTTTGCTTTAACACAATTAACGGCCAATTTCGCCAAGTTCAGTTATAATAAACTCTTAGTTCTAACGGTCAAAGACATATTGTTAACTTGAAATTAAAGTAATAGTTAATCTTTACTCAGCTTGGTGAAATTGGCCGTAGGGCTGTAAAGAGACTAAAAATGTTATAACCTTTGGAAGAGCTTTAGTGTATATTATCTGTATCTGGACTAAGACATCTAATCAACTAAATATCTATTCCTATACCTTTCGGTTCTGCAAGATAAAGGTCTTAGCTAATAACGAAACCCCTTTGTTCTCAAAAATGCATCCATAACTGGCCTTACAAATTTTCTTACCCATTCCTTTAAATCGAATTCCAGTTTCAAATTCCCTTTAAGTATTTTACACTCTTAAATATTTTCTAGAAATCTCTTGAAAATTAACAACAATTTGTTGTTTAAAATTTTATTTTCATCAACCTGATAATTCAATTTAAGTGTCAAATATCAAAACTAGTCCAACTGAAGACTTTCCTCATATCAATCTGACCCTAAAGAGACATGAAATTAATATTTTATTTCAATTTTGAAAATAATAATTTTAGCATTTTCAAAATTTTTGTGGAAAAGATTTCAAAAAGTAAAAACACATGCTAAAATTTCGTGGAACTCCTTTTGGCATATGGTAGACTAAAAGGTGGCAGGTTTTTTTTTTTAAATTAATTTCTTAAAGAATTTTTTTATAAACAAAAAATCTGAACTCAAAAATAAAAGTGTCATACTTAAGAGTATTTAACACTTAAATATCGTCAGTATTGAATCCAGCAACCAAAAAAAAAAAAAATGTCAACTGAAAATGCACGTATTCAATAAATTTTGTTTTAACATGTTTCTCTAAAAGTGTGTATTTAAATCTTAAATACAAAAGATGCTCATAATAAGGGTTCAAGATGCGCCCCTTTAAATACTACTTAAGAGATTATGGGAATAAAAGGAGACAAAATATTGAAAAGGAGAATAAAAATGTCGTAAGGTGTTAATAATAATTAGAAAAAAAATTCAAGATTTTTTCCATTATTTATTTAAAATGAAAACATTCTTTTTAATAATTTAAATTTTCATATATAAAAACTTAAGTAAATGAGGTAAAACCTTCAGTGAAACGCCCTTTTGTCTTAAACATATTTGTACTCATTTTTAATTTGACACCTTTTTTCTCAGTGTCTTTAGGTTTCTAGAAACCAGATATGGAAATAATACGCAGTACAGAAATAAATCGTTGGTTAGTGTCACGTGTTGAGGAAAAACAATGACGAATTAAAAACTGAAAACATCTTACAAAAAAGTTATTTGAAAATAACCCTCCAAATCCCCATTTAAAAATAATCTCCAAAAAGAAAAAAAAAACGTCACAGATATTTGAGCTCTGAAGAACCTTTCGCAAAATATAATAGCACCTAAGTTCTAATAGACCTTAGTTCCGAAAGAATTTTAAAATAAGGATTACATGGGATACCAACGCGGTATCAGACATTATCCTGTAATATGGCCCATAGAACTCCCTTTATATATACTTTTATTCCTGAAATTCCTACAATGAACAAAGGGCCATATCGACAGCTCAATTCCAAATCATGCGATGTCGACTTTTTTATGAATTTAATATTGTTCAACTTAAATTCTGACAAATTTTGGTATTAATGGGCTAATCTAATCCAAAGTTATGTACAGAAAAGTGATTTGCATACAACTGAATGTTTGATCGTTCGTAAACTTTAAGAGATTCTCCTGCTTACTTTACTTTTTAGACTTAGCACGTTTGGGAATAGAAAGGTCGACAATGGTTGGTCCAATTGATTGTTATTTGTTGTAATCGTTTCGTTATTCATTATATTTAAGATGTCTATCTGATTGGGGTAACGCATCTGATCTTGGTGCTGGGGCTCTCCAGCAGACATCCAGGCAGGTATACGTTTACTATTTGTTGGCGAAAATTCATTGGCATTCAGAATTTTGTTGAGATACAGCGCTAGCCGCATCTTCTCTGAGACCCTCCCTTCGAGGCTACGGAACTGTCCGCGACTCCTTAATCGATTTGCAGCTGTCCCTTATATCTATTTAAGTCCGTCTGACACTATAACACAAGTCTAAAATATATTGCCGAAAATGTTTCCCTAAACAAATTATTGTTTGAAAATTAAACAAAAAAAAAAAAAAAACAATTAAAACTTTTTATGTCAAAGTTTTTTTTTCCTTTAAATACTAAAAATTTGTATTTAAGTGCGAAACTGCCTCAAGTGAGTACCAAGAAATCACTGATATCATAATAATCAACTTGAAAATATAGAAAATATTTTGAGAGTTTGTTTTGCCTTGATATACTTTCAAACCGTGAAATCTAAACTAATGAGGGCATAAGGATTTTGGATATTAATAGTAACAAGGCAGTATTTTTTTTAAGACCTGAAATTTCACTCGATTGTCTGAAGATACTTCGAATTACGAAATTAATTTTTAGTTCCTTCGCTGTTCGTGATACACTACTTAAAGTTATTTTTTTTAATGAAATTTTGGTATTCTTTGAGTCTTAGAGCGAAGTGATAGCCATAATACAAACGTTAATGGAGATCAAATCTAATATTGTATCCATACGGTCTTGAGAAGGAGGGACGGCCTTATTGAAAGAGTATTTTGCAAAGCTCCGAAGTCCTTTCATTGTACTTCTGGAACTGTTAACCTTGATTTTTCCCGTCTCTCTTAGACTTAGGCCCGTTCTAGATACGTGCTAGAAGATTCCAAGCTTAGCATCATTTTCAAACTCAGAGGGCTAAATTTCTTTTGGCACCCGTAATTTCGAGGCTTGTAATCTTTATGCCATATCCTTTGCAACAAAAGCGAAAAAAAGATTAATAAAAGCCGTATACATCCAGTGAACAAAATTCTAGTTTCGTCCACCATCACTAATCGAAGTCCATTTAACAAGGCACACAAAAACCATACGTTATTGTTGCGTACTATTCAGTGCGTATAGCTCCGAATTAAAACCTTTTTATGAAAAAATACTTTTTAAACAAAAAGATTTCGTAATTAAAATAGATTAATTTTTAAAGGTCTCTTTACCGCTTCTCCGTCATTAAGAGTTCTTAAAATCTAACGCCTGTCTGTCAAAATTTCTCTTCAAAATAAATCAAGTATTTCAAATTTCTAAAAAGGCGCTTTTCTTTAATATTTTCTTTTTTAGTTTTCCTTTTCACATTTGTCTTACACATGTTTAAATTTTCTAAATCTATTAAAAAAAATCCTTTTTAAACTCAAATTTGTCGCAAAAGACACTTTAGTTAAACAAATAATTATTTTCTTGAATTATGTTTGAGTTCTAAAAAAAAGAAAACAATTGTAATAAAACAATTTCAAAACAACAAAAACCCCAGCACTTGACAAAATCTATTAAATCTGTTTATTTTTCAAAGTGATTGTGTGGTACTAAAAGTCAAAGAGGAGTTTAAAGAACTACGAATGTTAGAGCATGTGTTTTTTTTTTTTGGTCACTTGACTTAAACAAAATGTATGTGTTTGATTTTATTGGAAAATATGAAAATTTTATTTGTTTTTAATTTCCCTTTTTTAAGGGACGCAAATAAAACGTTAGAATACGCCTTATGTTGGACTTTAAGTATTTATGAGTTTGAAATAGATTTCTTTTTTTTAGATTTCAGGAGGATTTCAATATTTTTATTACTGTGTACATACATATGAAAATATTTTAAATTTTACTATTTGCTACAAATTCAAATAATTTGTTATACTTCTTGTCTTCTTTACAGCCTCTGCTCCCAAACGGCCGCTCAAACATCATCAATAATATCACATCAATCCTCTTCCCATCTACCCCACTTGCAGGGTCCCTTGCTGGCCTCACAGTCTGCTTTAGCCTCTTCGGCAACGGCAGCAAGTCAATGTAGTCCTTTATCTTTACCACCTCAGACCCAACCTTTACAACCCACCATAACCTCTTTGGCATCACTATCATCGTATCACCACTCTCTGCAATCCTCCCCACATCAACATCCTCATCACTCTCAGCATCTGCACACACAAACTCACCACCTTACGCAGCAGCAGCATACTCAACAACAACAATCCTCTTCTCAGCAATTGAACTCAAGTAGCTGTAGTTTGAGTTCTGCTGCCTCATCCTCAGCTGCCAGTAACAATTTACCCTCTTTATCTAACACACAAACCTCTCAATTTGCTCACACTGCTGGCAGTAGTAGTTTCTCAACATATCATCAACAACAACAACAACAACAACAACACTCTTCTAACTCATCAAGTTCAGCGGCTGCTGCCAATGAGAATTCTAATACTCTGTCGTCATCGACTTCCTCTGCGGCTGCAACAACGAATGCTTTAACATCTAGTGGTATGTCCCACTGGTTAACAGGCGATCAGTCTGCTACACAGTTGCCTTTGGTAAAGTCAGAAAATCGTTCGCCCGGCTTAGCACAATCGGTGCACTCTCAGACGTCAACACAACAACATTTACAATCTTCGGTCGGTGAACACTCGTCTTTGCATTCAACGGCGAGTTTAAGCGGTCACTTAGATAACGGTAATCCAAATACTGGCTCGAATTTATATAGCTGCTCATCAGTGGGAAATACTGCCGCTGGTTTAGCTGGCTTGGATTCTCCGAGTAATTCTTTAAGTTCCTCTACTATGGCCGCAGTAAATTCTTCGGCAGCTGCCGCCGCTGCAGCAGTGGCCTATGATTCCAAACATGATTATTACAATTACTACAATAGTATGCAGCAATACACACCACCATTTTATTCGACCTATGGTACACCATTCACCACAGCCGCGGCGAGAGCACAACCCAAAATTGAACCCACTTCACCGTATTTGACTTCTTCATATGCGTCTTCCAATAATAATGCCTCTCAGTTATACCCCTCGGCTTATGGTTACAACAACTTTGCCCAGTTTGGTTCAGCCTCGGCGGCTGCAGCGCAACAGGATTATACTACTTACTACAATGATCAATATGGCAATTACTACAATCCCGCTAATTATTCTCCTTATGCCGTGAGCTCGCCCAGTTCTAGTGCCAGTCATGGCTTCCATGTAGCTGCCTCCAATCTCTCGGAAAGTCCCACCGATACTCATTCCACCACCCCCATCTTGCACAATACCCATTCGCCTCATTCACCTTTACCGATCTCACCCAATAACAACATGAATGCCTCGGCAAACGTGGGCTCGTCTAATGCCAGCTCAGCTGCTTTGCCAAAAACCACACCCACTGGCAAAACAGGCAGATCAAGAGGCCGTAGACATCAGCAACCTAGTCCCACTCGCAGTACCACCTCCGAAACACCCAATAGCGAAACGGTAAAGCCACCAGAACGTGTATTTATCTGGGATCTAGACGAGACTATTATAATTTTTCATACCTTGTTGTCGGGTTCTTTTGCCAGCCGTTATACCAAAGATCATAGTGCTTTAATGACCATAGCATTTAGAATGGAAGAAATGGTTTTTAATTTGGCTGATACACATTTTTTCTTTAACGAAATCGAAGAATGCGATCAAGTTCACATAGATGATGTTTCATCGGATGATAATGGTCAGGATTTGAGCACGTACAACTTTGCCACAGATGGTTTTCATACGGGTGCACCGCCTGGGGCTCCTCCAAATCTTTGTTTACCTACTGGTGTACGAGGAGGAGTGGATTGGATGCGTAAATTGGCTTTTAGATATCGGAAGATCAAGGAAATCTATAATACCTACAGGGGAAAGTAAGTAGTTTTATGGTAGCTTAAGAACTTTTATGAGGCGATCTTTAAGATTTCCTTTAATTTTTTGCTTCTATTCTTTTATTAAATGTAATTCAAAACATTTTTAGCTTTTTAATACCCTCCACCACCGCTTAGTGGTGAATGAGGGTATACTAAGTTTGTCATTCCGTATTATTCATCTCAGTCTTGTCCATCTGTTGAAAACACGCTCACTTTTGAAAAACTCAAAAGAAAAGAACAATGTTGGTGTCAAATTGATTCTAGTTATCCTAAGAAGTTTGGGGCTGAAATCCAGAAAAATTGGCACAGTAGGATGAGAGTTATGAATTCAAATTGGGAACCATCACCCTAAAAAATTGATAATTTTGTTATAAAAACTAACATAAATGGTGGTATAATGCTCGGATTGATATAGGATTTCGCGTTTTATATGACTAAAAATCATTCTGATAAATTTCGTGGAGATCGGTCCATAATTTGTCACAGGCCCCCATATAAAGCCAGCTCTCGGAAAACCGTTTAGTACGACTAAGTCCGTAAATAATAACGCTACTGCAATACAATTTGGTACGCCACAGTTTTATAGAATTATAAACCCTACTTTTAAATTTTGTGAAGATCGGTTCATAATTTACCTTAGGCCCCAAGTAAAGCCTACTCTCGGATATGAGTTTAGTAGGGTACGTTTTATAGGACAACAAATCACACTGTAAAATTTCGTGAAGATCGGTCTGTAATATACCAAATACCCCATATAGGCCTAAAAAAAATCAGCTGTATATAAAGTGTAGGCCGCTCATTTTTGTATTCTGTTACGGATTTTTAATAAGATTCCGATGTGATCTTGCAAAACGCAGACAAACGTATATTTTTTTTGTCTCCTCTGCCAGAAATCCATTGTCAGAACTTCGTTATTTTTTCTGTGTTGAATAGCAGTGATAGGATTTTTGGCAAAATTGGGCCATTTTTGTAACTATTGAATGTTGCTTGACCCTATGACCCTTTCGCCCTTTTTTTCTCCATATAGATTCGCATATATTTTTTTGGTTCTCAGGCCCTTTTGCATTTCATGTAACAATACAATCTTATTTGTATTGAATTTACAAAGAAGAAATAGAATTTACTGCCTGTTCAACGATTTCGAACGTTAACGTTCGCATAGAAAATAACATTTAAAACAAAAACAAATTTTGAAATTTTGTTGCTGTTTTAAATGTAATTTTCAATGCGAACGTTAACGTTCGAAATCGATGAACTGGTAGTTAGTATTAAAAAAGTTCTATCTGAGTTTGATTATTGTCAGGGAAGTCGGAAATATACACTTAAAAATAATTTTATAATATTTGTATATAATAAACAATTAAAAAAATAAATTTGGTCAGGCCTACGCCACAGTATGTAAAGAGAAATTTTTCCAATATGCTTGCAAAAGTGCTCTTTCGAGTAATATATGCCAAAAAATGCTGCCAAGGGTAATAAAATACACTAACAAATCGATGCTAAAATTCGTAAAAAGCTCTTAAACGGATAAATATATTGTTTTTGCCGCCATTTGTCGAACAAGAAAAAATTTACCATGACAAGTGTCTTCTTTTTGACCCCATGACACTTTACATCATTGTGATGTCATCCTTTACATCACTTGCCCAAATTGTCATCAGGGTCTAGAATTGAAATAGCGTCATCAATAGGTTGATACATCGGCATCACAGAAATGACGAATCGGAGTCAGTTTAATAAAACTTGTCATCAGTGCGATGACTCAGTAACATCGAAGAAAGGACTTATTAGGCTCAATTTAATGACAGTTTGTTATTGGGATTGACTTAAGTCAAAGTGAGAGAATATGTATTATTATTTACCTAACCAAATTTTTTATATTTTATTCAGGCTAAAGTTCATTAAATTTAATATTCGTTAAATTATTTTTATGAAGAAATGAATTTTTACAACATGAAATGAATTAAAATTAATTGATAATTTTTGATTCTTGACGGAGCTGGGAATTGAAACCAGGTTTTCACTGACAGGTTGCCCTGACATGTTTCAATTGTAACCACACAATCTCATCAAAGGTGTTTAACGTCTTAACACAGGCCACCTTCGAAGGTGGCTGCCAGTCAATAGCCAAATATCAATTGGTAGATCGAAATTTGTTTTTTGAATGATTATCTATTTTAATTAATTTACATCAATGGTGGGCGCTCCATAGCACAATTGTGCTGAGAGATTTCACACGCATTCTTAGCCTCTTTAATTAAGTCTTCGATGAGACAGCATCGAATGCACATGAAGCGGATGCTTACATATTTTTTAATACTTTTTATATTATTTTTTGGTGGGTACTTCTGCCATCTCACTAATACTAATAAGCATGAATACAAGCACAGATTTAGTTGTGCCCACTTCTGATTTACATATTCATTCTTACTTCCGTTTTTTCACCTATTCACCGGATTGACGGATTGATGTCACTTGTTGCCTCATTGGTGCCATTTTTAATAACATTGATGTCACAATCTGATGTTAGGGCATCATCAATATGAAGATGCATTTTTCTATGAGTGTACAGTTCTAAATCTCTGCATAAGCTTTTTTATATATTCTTTTTTATCATGTTAGATATGTCCTTTTTACATTAAAGTAACGATATGTAATGACAATTTACAACACGTTATATGCAAATATGTATTTGATTTAATGAAATGTAAATAGTTTTTATAAAATTTAAAAATAAATGCAGAATCAAAACTTAAGCCTGATCTTTTTCTGATTATTATTGTTCAAAAATTTTTTCAAAGTTTAATTTCTATAACAAAGGGATTTGACCCTTTTTCAGTCAATTTGGCCCGTTTTCGTTAAAATTTTGGCTCAAAAAGAAAATTTGCAAATCCCATCACTGCTGTACAGTGTTGTTTTTTGTGCAACATCTTTTTTGCCAAAGGTTAACAAAAAACATCAAAATTTTCATAAAACTTAATTTTTAGAGCTCTAGTATGATCTTTAGATATGTATTATATATCAGAATATCAGAAATATATTTCACTCAATCGATCCGTACTTAAATCAAGCCGAATCGGTGTCAATAGTACGGTAAGTACGGATTTCCTTAAATTAAGGACATAATGCTTAATTCAAGTACGGATTATTCTAGTGCTTAAGTACTTAAAATAATCCTAAAACGGGATTGACTTAATAAAACTGAGATTAAAGTTAATATCAAGCTATGCTTGATCCCTAATTTCTACTTGAAATAATCCGATAGTGAGATTGATTCTAACCTAAACACTTACCCCCAAAGAACCAGAGATAGAGAGAATATTATTATGTATTTACTCAACCGTCACCACGGCTGCGAGATTTGACAATTTTTTGGAACAAAAATGGCCTTTTGACGATTGGACAATTTATACTGTCAATTTGACGAATTTTCAAATGACAAATTTTGTACAAATTAGCAAGTGTTTTTAATATTATTTCACATTTTACTTTAGCTTTTTAGATACTTTCATTAATTTGATTGGCATTAATCGTCATGTCTTAGCTGTTAATCATATAAAATACGATTTTGTTTAGCACGATGCATATTTTAAAGAGTTATATTTGATAAGTTAGTACTGTTTTATTACATCCAGTTACAAACGACTCTCTTTAGTCTGGGTTCACACCAGTGTGACCAGATCTTAAAAAGTTTTACTGCTAATTCTGGCTTTAGACATCGACAAAAAATGCTAAACATTATTTTAAAAAATGCTAAAATATTTTAAAGATTTTTGTTAAAAATTCATTACCAGTATGAAATTTTATTCGAAACTAAATAAATTTTAGTGACCTATTTTTTTAACGAAATTGAAATAAATCATCTGATATGTAGCACAGGTCCTTGAGGTCAAATTTTTAATTTACGGGGCCAGAAAACCCCTGACACATGCAAAATTTAAACGATTTTATTTCTATGAAAGACACAATTTTTTAGATCATTTTATTTCTTATAGTTGAAAGTTATAGAAAAGTTGATGTTTAAAGATTATTATAATTTTTTTTAGCAGTTTAGAGCAAAAAAAAAAAATCAAACATTAACACTATAGAATTTTTATTTAAACACAACACGCTCAGTGATGGTACACCAAAGATACACGTATTTAAATCTTTACAATGGTTTTTACCCTTAGTTCCCTTTCAAAAACGAACGTCAGCGTTAAAATTGGTTGCGGTTCCAACACATATTAAATTATTGACCGAAAATCAGAAAGTTGTTTGCGCTTATTTTTGAAACTTTCAACTGGCTTAAGTAAAATATCATGATTCGTAACAGTTTTTGCCGAACTAAAATTATTTTTAGGACATATGAATAAAAATTCGAATAAATTTTACCGCAATATCTGTATCTGTTATGGTTTTAGGCGAATTTAATTATTTTTCCCAAGTGAGCTTTATTTGTTTTAGACGCGATAAACGGTTTTCCGGGAGTAGGATTTATATGGGGCCTAGTGTAAATTATGGACCGATCTTCAAAAAATATTACAGCGTGATTTCTGGTCCTATAAAACTTTGGCGTCTCAAATGTTAGTATGATAGCGTTATTGATTACAGTTTTAGGCGTACTAAACTGTTTTCCGCGAGAAGGGCTTATATGGGGCCTATGGTCAATTATGGACCGATCTTCACGAAATTTAACAGTATGATTTGCAGCCGTTTAAAGCGATTTTATGTCATTCCGTGCATTATTCCACCATTTATGTTAGTTTTTGTATCAAAATTATCAATTTTTTTAGGGTGGTGGTTCCACGTTTCGATTCATAGTTCTGATCCTACTGAGCCGATGTTGCTGGATTTCAATCCCAAACTGCTTAGGATAACTACAAGCAATTTGAGACCAAGTTTGTTCTTTTCTTTTGCGTTTTTCGAAAGTAAGCGTGTTTTCAACAGACGAACAAACGGACAGACAGACGGACATGGCTAAATCGAGGAGCCAGAATATATATATTTTGTGGGGTCTTAGATGTATAATAAAAAAGTTTCACACGGAATGACCTACTTAGTACACCCTCATTCACCACTACTGGTGGTGGAGGGTATAAATACGCAATTTGAAATGAATTTACTTAGGAAAGTGCAAAATATATGTATATTTCATTGAGACCCCCTCAGATCTCAAAAAATATATATGTATATATTGGCCCCTTCGTAAGTAAATTCCTTTCAAATAGCGTATTTTTTGTTCAAATCAGTTTACAGAGGGGGAAAGTGTTCTTAACTTTTTTGCCTTTTCTAGGTGAAAACGGGTAAACTCTGTAACCCCATATCTCCAAAACTAAAAGAGATACAAAAACAATTTAATACTTATCGTTGTTCATTAGAAAAATAAGTGGACGGATGTCTGGTAGTTTTTTGATATGCGGCCCTTTTGTGACTTCTTTGGCCACACATCTATCTTTTAAACAATTAAACATGGAAAGAAAAATGATACCAAATTCGTGACAAATATAAATTTGTAACAAATATAAATTTGGTACTTTTTTAAAATTGGGATGTTTAAGGGATAAAAATCGTACATTTTTTGATCATTTTTAAAAAACTTTTCTGCATGTATTGGCATATACATACGTATTAAATTATGGGCTTCAAGTACAATATTGAAAATGTTGACACTTCAATTGGGAGAAAAAAAATATCAAAATGGGAAAACTATATTTCTTTCCTTTTCTTCTGTGGTACTGCGAACAAAAAATTAAACATGCCTGGTACTTTTTAATTTTCGTTAATACACTAAAAGAAAAACCTTCGTAAATGTAACGATTTTTTGCATTCCTGCAATGAATTTTGTCATTATTATTGAGCCAACGTAGCGTGTCATTCCCGCTGTGAAAATGGGATCATTAAATTCAAATTTGTCATTAAGACAATGAAATTTTGTCATTAATTCTATGACATAAATTATGCAGGGCAGCGTAAATTTTCATTATATAAATGTAATGTATCATTAACGTAATGAACTTATTTAGTTCATATGATGAAACCTTTTCATTAATAAAATGAAACTTGTCATTAATAAAATGAAATATTTTCATTTATTTAAAAACATTGTTTCATTAACATAATGAAATTTTTCATTGATTTACGTTCACATAATGAAAAAAGTTTTTAGATGCAACGTAATTTTTCATTCCTGCAATGAATTTTATCATTAAATTAATTACATTGTTTCATTAATATAATGACAACCCTCTATTATTGGTATGTAGTTTTTCTTACATATAATGACACCTTGTCATTAAACAAATAACTGATATTATTAGTTATAATAACAATGTATCGTTATATAAATGATTTTTTTATACCAATAATATATTTTACATTAAAATTAAAGATAGATAATTTTTTAAATTTTTATTTTATATTTCATGTATCTTTAGTTTAAACAAACCATAAAATTAAATTTTACATTTGGATCTTTAATATTTGATTGAATTTTTAAATATTTGTACATATTTAACAGCTTCGTTTCCCAACTCATAATTGTCGGTATGTTTTTATATATTGCGTTGAAATCGCCGTCAATCTAAAAAAAATCGTATTACTTTAGTTAATATACATATGCTTATTTTTAATAAATACCAATTTAATTCCGTTTGATTCTTTGTACTGTGGCCACAGATTGAGAACTTTTTTTATGTGCTAACACTCATTTTTTATTTGATTTAAGCGAAATTTTGTGCATGCCTGATTATATTCGTCAGATGATAAGTTATCAAATTTATGACTTTGAAGGTATATATGGGCATCATCTTCAGGTACTGTAAGTAGAAAAAAATCATATAAATACTTTAATTAATACATTATTTTATAAGTTAAACCCCCTTAACGTAACTTGTGTGTCCGACGAAATTGTAGACAAATATAATTCTCGGTTGTTAAATGATTTTAACATCTTCTTCTTGTTGTGGTATTTTACATACAACTTTCCTCTTCGTTCCATTCTGTAGTAATCCATTTTTTTTTGCATATGTATGCAATAGATATTAATTATTTATTTTTTTTAATTTCGTACACTTTTAAAACACAAATCACTTGTTCCCTTCAGGGTTGAAAATAAACTGAATTAAAAGAAAGAAATTTAAAAAAAAAGGTTGATGCTATGCATGTTGTTGTTCGTTTATGTCCCGTTATTTTTCTCTGAAATTTACGTTAATATAATGAAACATTACGTTGTAGTAATGATGAATACATACTATTTACTACATTTCAAGTTTGGTTTTTTACTTCTTTTTTTCTCTTGTGTTTTCTCTTGATTTTCTCTCTCGTTGTGTTTTTTTTAACTTCAATGATTATTTACATTATATAGATGATCATTGTATTTACGACACAAATAATAAACATGTTATATTTACTACAAATTATATGAGTTTATAAATTTTTGTGTGCTCATATTAAGCTAAGTCACGTTAGATAACATTAATGAAAAATTTCGTTGATGTAATGATAAGTTTCGTTGCATTAATTACAAAATCATTATATATACTATTTTTTAATTTTAGGTTTTCTCTTTGTTGCTATGCTATGTTTTTTTTTTTTTTTTTGTTGTTTGGTGGTGTGTTAAAATTCAGAATGAAAGTTTTCGTAAATAGTAGGAAACTTTGTCATTTCTTTTCATTCGGGCTACGTAAAAATATCATTAACTTTGAAGGGTGCTGTAATTTCTACAAATATTCAATGATAAATAAACATTATATTTAAAAATATAAATTAATAACTTTCTTAATGGGAATATTCAGTTGTAATATTTTACTATATGGATTTATGCCAGAAATCATACATCAAAGTTTTACGTAGCCCGAATGAAACGTATTTCGTATCATTAATGATACAACGAATTTAAGGAAAATTCAAGTTTTGGAAGTTACATAGTATTAATGAAAATTGCATAGCTGCAATGAACAGTTAAGTACCAGTAATGAAGATTTTCATTGCATAAACTAATAGAGGCCAATGAAATGGTTTCATTCCAGCAACGAAGCGTTTTTCTTTGAGTGTATTAGATCTAGAAACATAAAATTAAGCATGTAATGTCCTGAGTGGGTGAGAATCTATAAAAGGGAACTTTTTTTGTTCTTCAACAGGTACTTTTGGAATTTTTGTTAATATTAAACCTAGAGATATAAAATTCAACATGCAGAATCCAAATAGATTGAAAAACAATATTTGGTACTTTTTGATTTTCAATTGGTACATTTTGATTTTTTTATATTAATGAAGAGGAGGTTGGTCCCTCGACAAATCGTTCCACTAAGACGAAAAAGAGAAATGCTCGAAACATGTAAATTCATATATGTATGTACATATACTTAAATGAATGTTTTCTTCATATTTGCATAAATAATTATGACCGAATTTCGACTATTTTGCAAACACTAGTATATTAAAATTTTAAAAAAATTTGTGTTTTTTGAACTACTTAAGAGAAAAAGAGCATAATCGAGCGCTTCAACAAATGATAAAGAAAAAGAAGGTTTTAAAGCAAAAAAATAAAAATATATTATGGTTTACGAAAATGATTGAAAAAGGCATTTAACAAGGAAAAGCAAAACATTAATGAATATGTTAATATAGTTAGTCCTTAAAAAAGCACTTTAGGAGTGCTTTGTTTGCATGTTTTATTAGGTCAAAAGGAGTGCTAATTGTCAGCAGAAATTAGTCCTCCAAACCGAGAACACCCAATTTAAAAATCAAATGAGTTTTATTTTTGACGGAATAAACTCTTTTTTAAAGAGTTTAATACGACCTTTTATTTTTACATTGAAAAATAAGTCTTAACTGTGGAGTTGAGCTCGTTTTTTTTTAAGATCACCATAGATTCTGATAGAGCTCGTCAATACGAATCTATTGACAGCAAAGGTCTCCGTTGCCTCTAACATGAAGAGTTTTCAAGTTTAAATTGTCTGGATAACTGTTATTTACGGTCCCTGCATACTACCAAAATCCATAAAATTATAAGAAAGACACAACTTCATTATTTGTTTGTTCTTATCAAACTCTGGAGAAGGGTATATAAGTTTCGGCACAGCCGAATGTAGAGCTTTTACTTGTCATATTAAGTTATTTAAAGGAAACATCATCTTTTCTCTTGTATATACAATTTATTTTCAATCTGGCCTTTTTTAAAAGAATTTTAAAGTTTTTCTTGTTTAACTTATTAATTTTTTTTTTGGTCTTTTCTTCTCTCGTTTTTAGTGTTGGTGGCTTATTGGGTCCTGTCAAACGTGATGCCTGGCTTCAAATACGTCAAGATATAGAAATGGCTACCGATAATTGGGCCTCTTTGGCTACCAAATGTTTAAATATGATTGCTCAACGTGAAAATTGTGTTAATGTGCTTGTAACATCCACCCAATTGGCTCCAGCGCTGGCCAAAGTTTTACTCTTTGGCCTGGGTGGTATTTTTAATATAGAAAATATCTATTCGGCCCATAAAATAGGTAAGTTAGTTATTAACAAAAAAAAAAAACCCCCCAATAACTTACTCTCCTTTTTACTCTTTTTAAAGGACAAGAAACCTGTTACGAACGCATTGTTACCCGTTTCGGTCGTAAAAGCACTTATGTGGTTGTAGGTGATGGGGCCGAAGAGGAATCAGCGGCTAAGGCTATGAATTTTCCATTTTGGCGCATTTCTTCACATAGTGATATAAGGGCTTTATACACAGCCTTGGATATGGGTTTCTTATGAAAATCTTTAGTTGCACTTAAGATTTTTATGTAAATTTATTTAAACAAATTTTAAGTTAAATTAAGAAAAAAAAACGCACTAAAATTTAAAGAGATTAACAAAAAAATTTCGTAACTAAAACACCTGCTATCAATTTTTAAATTCAAATAATTTTTTTTTTGTACAAAAGCAAGGCGAATTTATTTATGTGCATGGTGGCAGCAATACTACAACAATACAAAACAACAAAGGCTTTTTGCATTGCATTGTAAGTGTCTACTTACTTACGGCTTGAAATGTAAACTTTTTCTAAACAAGACTTTGTAAAACGAAAACAAATTGGTTCGAACCGTCAGCAGGCTTTTCGCTTCCACCTGTAGTGAATTCGCCTTGGTACGAAATGAACCATTTTTTGCAATATTTATTAAAAAAAAAAAATCATTTAAACAAAAGTTTATTGAATATTTATTATGAAAGCGAACAAAAAATATTTTTTTTAAAGCAAAGTTCAAAACCGGAAAAAAATGTTAAAGATTTAAGCACAAAATAATTTAATTATTTTGTTTTTTTTTTATATAATTAAATATTAAAGCACATTTATTTTATTAATTTTAGGTTTCTATAAATATTTTGTAGAACTTTTGTAAATTTAAAAATCTTATTAAAATCATAAGTTTTGTAATATTTTTAAAATTATTTTTAGCATTTGATTTATAATTATAAGTGAAAAATTTTATTTAATAATTTTTATATAAAGCACATTTAATAAGTAGCACTATTTAGTATTTAAATGTTTAAAATTTATTATATATAATAAACATAAAAAATTAAAAAATAATTATTTTTATTTAAAAATTATAAAAATATATTAATTATCTAGTTAAAAAACTGTAGTATTTGAAACAAAAATGAAAATATTTAACTTTAAAATTAAAAAAAAAAAAACAAAAAGATATTAAAATAATTGAAAATGAAATAAAAAAAAGTCGCACTATTATTATGAAAAAAAATCCCAAGAAGTTTTATTTGGGATTAGTAAAAAAACACAGCAAAAGTTTGGGGTTTCTAAAGATCTACCCAGCTTCACATATAATACAAGATTTAATTTTTATATCACCGAATATTCAAACTGAAAATCATGATTGAAACCTAAGACTTTTGTTACCCTTCTAAAAAAAAATTGTTAATACAATATTACACATTAAGGGAACTGTCAGCAGGATGAACTTCAACACTTAGTTAAGGGAAAAATCAATTGTTAACGAAACATCTTTCAGATTTGCCAACAAGAGATAGACTGTTCTCCGGTTGGTTTTAAACAACATTTGTAATGTGTAATTTTCCCTGTAGAAAATGTGAATAGTGAACCTGTAGTGATTGACTTTGTCCCCACTTTTAATGACCAACTATTGACCAGACAATCAATGATTTGTGCTTTAGATATGTAGCATGTGCTTGTTATTGAAAATCTGACCTAAAGGGGTCTGTACGCGGCCAGCATCGTCGGAGTCACACATACATACACAAACATATTTTCACTAATACTTCCATAGTGATTGATGAGAAATGCTTGACCGTGTACAAGACCCCTTAAGAACTATTGACTAAGCGTTTCTTGTAAGACCATGTGGAGACATTGGAACCAACTTTAGTACATTTTAATGTTTCTAGTCTACATTTTTGAAAAATTGTGGTAGATTTTTCGCACTTATAATATCAGTAGATAAAGCAATTAATCAAATTTAAATGCGTGCATATATTTTGCCTAAATAAGATTTTGATTTATTAAAACTATTCTGGCTTTATAGCTGTCAAAAAATGTCCCTTTTTTATTTTCTCTTATCCTTCTGTCACCAGAAACTCAGCAAAATAATCGACACAAGTGGTGACTTGCAGGCACTTGATATTAGGTTTTCTGCAGGGCTTATTAAATATTTTGCAGTGTTTAGATTTTAGGAGATATTTAATTTTCTTAGCAAGTGTAGACCTTTTGGATGACAATATACTGCCACCTTGTCAACAGGACGAACTTTGCCACTATGGCTTAGACAAAAATTAATCTAATACCCGACTTCTTTTAAGATTTAAGTTTTCTAAAATGTGAATTAAAACCATAAAATACCGTAATAGTAGATTATTCTCGGTTCAGACGAGTTGGGTTTTTAAGAATGCGTAAATTTTAGCTGCCTGACTAGCTTGAGGATGAGGAATTGGGTACAAATATATAATCAGTTTTGGACCTATAATGTACCGGAAACTAATAGTTTCGGTATCACTTCATTAGTCTAAGATTAGCGATATTTTAATTTAAAGCCCCGGACAAATTTAAGATAGTAACTTCATCTATCATACCCTAAAATCACAATACAGGCGCACAACCCCTAACTAAATAGTCGCTCATTAAGTATTTGTTTTAACTTATAATTCTTTAAAATACCTCATAAAAATATTATTGAGGGTGAAAACTTATTTACCACCTTTCAACTCTTTTCGACCTTAACGGTTAAAAATAGAACCAGGTGCAAACGTAAAATATGATCGCGGTTCAATGAATTTTAAGGTGAAATGTCATAGAAGGTCATACTTTACTTTATAATTAAATAATAGTCACATCTTAAAGTTTAAAATTATCTATAATTCATTGCTCCATCACACACTAGACTATTTTTTAAGCCACACAATTTTTGTTCTTTCCGTCACACACGGGATTATTTTATCTGACATAAAATGTATACGTGAAAACAGCTTTGAATGGATTAGTGTTTTTTGCATTTATTTGTTTACGAAAATGTGCATGTATTGGTTTTATGCTGCTTGTGCGGGGTTGAAGCTGGTTGAAACTTTACGCCAAGGAAAAACTATTCTCTTCACCTCGTTTGCCAAAAGCAGTCATTTTGTGCTTGCATAATTGTTCTAGTGTGTGAAGGGCCATTGCAAAACCAAAACTCTCCGAGAAGTAAATCAACGATATAACAAAAATTGTAGCCAAGGCGAATTCACTAGAGGGTGAGGTCAACTCTACAACAACACTGGTTTTGTGGTCGGATTGTCAAAAATATAGCTAGTAAAAAATGTTTGTTTACATAAAAAAAAACTAGTTTGTATACAAACTTTGACAAATCGACCACCAAAAAAAGAACTAATGTGAACTAATGTTGAACTAGAAGGTGGGGTCATTCTAGTTAATTCGCCTGGATTGTAAACTTAGAACAAGGCGAATTTATACAGGTGACCGCATAGAGGGCTATGTAGAGAGAGTTATGCTGGCTGTCAATTGTTTTTGTATGTAGTTTGACATTTATAAAACATACAGCTACGTGCAAACAATTAGGGACAATTAGGGATGGTGGTAGCATCATGCTTCAGTCTGGCTCTCGTAGCATCATGTTCTTTTAAATTTGGACAGCAAACATATTATATTCCGTCAAAGTAAGCTCAGTTGTCGTTTCATCCGAAAATACTATTTCATTCTTAGGAGGTTTAATAACTGTATTCTTTGTTTAAACTCTAAAGTTTTCTAGCGATGGCGTTCATAGTGTAATGACATCTTCCGATAAATTCTCCGAAACAGTCCCGCTGCTCTCGGACGTCACTAAAAACTGTAAATGGATGGGTTTTGGCACGTTTTCACCAAACTTACCCATATGCTGAGTCAAATATTGATCCAAAACCTACAGCTGCATAAGTTAAGCAGTGTTTTGAACTGTATTGCATTGGACATCATACAGGCATCATCTCAACGTAATTGGGAATCACTAGCAAACCGAAAAAACCAAAGTTAGCGCACTAAAGATAAGCAGCTTCGTAGACTTCTATCCGGGTTAAAAAGTTTTTTACTTTATTTTATTTTATTATTATTTTATTTTATTTAAAGTTTTTTTCAACAAACAATCTAATTTTCAGTGCTTATTTTTTGCATAACATATAATAGCAAAAAATAAATAAGAATAATTAATGGTTTCTTTTAATTCTTAAGCTAGAGGTCGGTCCATACCACGCGTTTTACCTTTTTTCGAGTACGCATTCTAAAGTAGAAAGTAATCCTAATTCATGCTTTCGATACGTATATGCATTTTACGCGTTTGTTGTGTAACTTGTCAATACAATTTTCACTACGTCATTTTGGACTGATGCATAAACGCATTGAACGCTTGGTGTGGACCTGCAGCTTTAGCCGTTTTTCTTTGTACCATAGTGGTAAAAGTTCTTCCATTGATAAATCTTGTATGTAACTGTACGTTTTAAGAATTTTCTGCTAATTTTTAATGATTTTTGCGAAAATAAAAATAATTTCGCTACAAATTGTGGGTTACATCAAAGAGACCATCAAATCCATAAGCAAAGCCACTACTACATGTTCTGTCGCTATTTCGCTAGTTAAAAGTCTTCGAAAATTATTAGAAAATACGATAAATGAATAAGCTGAGATTCAGAATAGTTCAGGTTCCCAAAAATTTGCGATTTACGAAGCATTAGCTCTGAATGAAAGATTTAAATGTTTAGAGAATAATAAAATCTATTGTTTACTTACAATTCTCTACCTTCGACACAAAGCTAGAAAATTTCAGAGACAATGGATCGAAAAAACGTCTTATTGAGCTACTCAACATGACTCTACATTCTAAAAGTGTTGAAGACACGTTCACCCGTACACCTACATAATAAAAGTTCTGATAAGTCTACAAGAACTGAACTTTGGAGCGGTTGTGAAATTCTTAAAAGAAAATTTGGAAAAGAATGATCCTGTGTCCATCCTAAGCTGTAGTTCAGCTTAACAAGAAGTCTAAATATACCTAAGATCTTCTAATTTTTCTAGAGACGTAGATCCGTTTGTTTACTGGTGCTATTAAATATAATACTCAAAATTTAAGACCATGGCGCAGAAATACTTAATTTGTCAAATGAGTTCAGTCACATCCTGAGACACCATTTTTTACTGCAGGTCTGCTTTAAACGGAGTTGCGAAATTATCTCCGCAAAAGATGAGAAAACTTTGTCTATTAAGCAAAAATCTTATTAATTTAAGGGTGTGAAGTTAAATACGCCAGTTAAATACGTCCCACATTTATTTTAAATACGTTCCACATGCTGTTAAACGAATTGGTAAAGGAAACAAATTTTCTTTTGTTAAACAAAAAACCATATAATTATTAAAATTAAAAACAAAAACATTTTTTCAATAAAAAACAAACTGAAATTTTTATTAAAAAAATATTTTTTTCATTAAAAAAAGTAATTTTCATAGAAATTCACATTATAAAAGGGACAAATATAGGTTGATCCAATCGGTATTTCGAGAAGACATGAATCGGGGTAGCGGAAGACTGGAAGTAGCCTAGGGCTAGTAGATTCCAGGACTATAAGTTCTACGTCCAGATTCAGGCCGATATCGGAGATATATAATTTTGAAAATTTGTGTTTTTCATTGACTTAGTATGAAAAATATGGTCATTTTCAAGTCCAAAAAATAGGTATTTCGGGAAGACATGAATCGGGGTAGCGGAAGACTGATATGAAGAAGATATCGGGCTGAATCTGGACGTAGAACTTATAGTCCTGGAATCTACTAGCCCTAGGCTACTTTCAGTCTTCCGCTACCCCGATTCATGTCTTCTCGAAATACCGATTGGATCAACCTATATTTGTCCCTTTTATAATGTGAATTTCTATGAAAATTACTTTTTTTAATGATAAAAATATTTTTTTAATAAAAATTTCAGTTTGTTTTTTATTGAAAAAATATTTTTGTTTTTAATTTTAATAATTATATGGCTTTTTGTTTAACAAAAGAAAATTTGTTTCCTTTACCAATTCGTTTAACAGCATGTGGAACGTATTTAAAATAAATGTGGGACGTATTTAACTGGCGTATTTAACTTCACACCCTTTATTAATTTTACTTTGGAATCTATATATAAATCGGCAAAGGCAAAACAGTTAAGAACACTTTCCTTTTCTGTATGTCAACCGATTTGAATATACACCATTTGAAAGGTATTTACTTACGTAAGTGCACAATATATATCGCTATAATATTGAACTTATAACATAAAATTATAGATGCAGGGTTTTTGAATTTTTGTTAATATTGGGACTGAAACATAAAATTAAACATGCATGGTTCTGAGTTAATAAGAATCTGAAAGAGGGAGATTTTGGTACGTTTTCCTTCTACAACTGGTACTTTTATTTGATTTTCGTTATTAGTGGGTCTAGGAACATAACATTAAATATGCAATGTCCTGAGTGGGTGAGAATTTATAAAAGGAAATTGTGTAGAGCATTTTGTTCTTCAACTGGTATTTTTTTAATTTTTGTTAGTATTAGACCTTTAAACATAAAATTAAACATTCAAAGTCCTAAGTAAAAGAACATCTGTTAGAGGGATATGTTTGGTACTTTTCGGTCTTTAACTGGTGCTTTTGGAATTTGTATTAATACTGAACCTAGAAACATCAAATTCAACATGCAGAGTCTAGAGAGATTGAGAAACTATATAAGGAGACTTTTTAGTACTTTCTAGATTTTCAATTGGTACTTTTTGATTTTTTTTTATATTATTGAACTTATAAAACCAAATTAAACATTTGCGAACCTGAGACCGGCGGTTGGTCCCTCGACAAATCGATCCACTAAGGCGAAAATAAACAAATGCGTTTGTATTCTTCATATTTGCATAAATAATAATGGTCGAATTTCGACCACTTGGCAAACACTAGTATTTATAATCTCTTGCACTGTTTTTTTTTTATTTAAAAAAAAAAAAGTTTTACCATGAATTTAAATTCATTTCGTTGTTTTTAAAATCTTATTAAAATCAATTTTAAATATTAATAATCTCTTACACTGCGATGTAAATAAAAACGTAAAAACGTTAACAATTTAAAAAACGTAAATTGCAAGTGTATCAAGAAAATATATTTACACGTAGTATTATTTTACAAATCTGCACATTGAGAAAAAAATTAATAATTTTGTTATTAATTAATTCATTTATTAATGACGTGCTAAACTCCCAATTTTTATTTTTGAAAAGAAAAAAGAAACACTGAAATTTATTGTTGAGGGAAAGCTCGTCAGGAAACTTTTTCCGAAGACTTTAGAAAAGCTAAAAATATTCTACAAATAAAGTGAATAAGAATTTAATAAGTGAATAAGAATAAACACTTAGGTCTTACTTGTAACAATATAAAAGCTTCAACAGTCACGACAATAAACAGAGAATTTATCTTTCTTACATTCCCCTACAATTGGCTGGTTTTTTTCCAACACGAATTGTCGTTGTAAGAGGGTAAACAGAAAAAAACAAAATTAAAAAAACAAATTGCTTAATAAAACAACTTGCCATTTCAGTTTTTTATTTGCCGGGCACATGCAAATTTATTATCAAAAGTTATTTTTGGGAATGCAAAATTTATTATTAATTAATTCATTTATTTGGTTAGAAATAACCAAAGATGGCAGCACTGTACACAACTAAACACTGTAAAAAAAGTAACCAAAACGATACTGCTAGTTGCGTAGGAAAATGTTATTAGATAATGATTTTTCAGCCTGGCAGTACTACAGTTAAAAGTACTGCCATACTGCTACTCTATATAAAACTACTAGCCGCTAGGGTACATAGGCATTTTGTAATCGTTCGTGTATGTAGTAAATGTATGACCGGATAAATATACATCGATAACTTGTAGTTTCGAAAGCTCTCCATGGGGCGGAGATTTTTTGGCGCCATCTTTTGGTAATAGGAAATACAGCAGTGGAAAAACAAGTGTGCGCCATCAATCGCCTAGTAGTAGACTAATTAATTGAATATTTCTTGCCATTCCATTTTACGGTATATTTAAATAAAACCTTTTAAATATTTTCGGTTATTTTTTATATTATCGATTTAATGTGTTTTTCTAACGTTAGCGTTTGTTTTTAAGAATTGTACAAAAAAATTTATTTTTTTTATCAAAAATCTCATTTAAATGCATATATCTTAAGCCCTTATGACACTACATTTTTAATGCATTGTTCTAGTTTTGGTGAACAGTGCAAATATAATGTAATAGAAAAATTTACCAAGTTCAAAGAGTTCAGCTGTATTAAGATAAATAGCAAACTGTCAAAAATTTTAGTAAAGTTATCGATAAAAAATGAAGTTATGTCAAAAACAATGTAAAATTGTTCAACTTAAAATTGACATTTCAAGCTTGAAATATTAAAAGTGTTGCTGAATCAGCGGTTAATGTGGAAATTCAGCGATTAACCGCTTTTTGTTTGTTTTGTTTTTATGTTTCCTATAAACGAAAAGTTGACAACATTTAATAAAATGAATAAAATCAAAACAAAAGAAAAACTAAAAAAAAATTTCAGTTTACATTTTTTATAGTTTGCTCTTTCCAACATTTACTGTTTCTTTCCATCAATTCTATATCAATTCAATGAATAAAAAATGTAGTGTCATAAGGGCTTTAGAGATATGTTTCATCAATAATTTATTTTTGTCTAAAATTAGCAATTTGATGTTGTTTTTTGAATTTGTATGTAAAATTTTATGTTTTAATTACAAATCCAATTATAACAATTCGGACCTGTGTCCATGTTCTGTTACTGCCGCGTCGAGAAACTTTTCGATTGCAATGTGAGAAATGAACCAAACTGCGTTTGTAACATTTTTGGCGAGTAATAGCTGTCTCGTAAGGATTTTACTCGTCAATTAACAGAAAAAGTGTGTCGTGCTAAATTCCAAATTTTTATTTTTGATAAAAACACTGAAAATTATTATTGAGGGAAAGAAATAGGGATGGGCAATAAATATCGATATATCAAAATATCGATATTTAAAACAATATATTAATCGATATATATAATATTATAATCGATATATATCGCCGATATTAAAAATACCCATATATCGATACATCGATATTTATTTACGACTATCGAATTCGATATTTTTAATAATTTTAATATCGAATTCGATAGTTTATATTTAACCGTTGCTCAACTGCTTACAATCAGAGTTCCGAAAAATTCATATATGATCGCTCATATTTAACCATTCATGAATTTTTTCATGAATGAGGAATTTAAAACGTGTAATTTTTTTCACAACCATGAATGAATTGTGAATTTTTTTGCCAATTCATTCATGAGCGTGAGGAAAAATAAATTTTTGCCTTTCCTCAGTCATGAAAAATGAGGAAACAAAAAATTTTCTTAACGCTCCTCACCAGTAATGTTGTTGTTGCTCGGCAGTTTGCATGACCACAGCACGAAATGCCTTTGTGTGTATTTTGTTTTGTTAAAAGCAACGAGCCAAAGTGTGTGTTGAATTTTTTGTATGCAAATATTATTTAAAAAAAAAACTAAAAGAACTGCACAGTTTTCATGAGAAGCAAAAAACGTTGTAAAATGGAAATTAATTAAAATATAAAAGCAATTTTAAATATTTAGAATAAAAATGCGATAACCCTGTTTTTTTTTTTAAAAATAATATTTTAACTGTTATTTATTTAGTTATGTGTGTTACGTTATTTTAATTTGTAATTCTCTGAAGCAAAACGACGAATCATCAACGAAAGTATGATAATATTAAGTTAAACAATCATTTAAAACATTAAATAATTAAATATTTCTGTTAAGTTACAGGTATAATAGAATATAAAGATAAATATGGATAAATGCACATATAAAAATGATAATCACACAATTAAGATGCAGCATCATTAGGAATGCGTTGACATGGTGAAATAAGTTTGCTTTTCTGATGAAGTGCAGGCAGTACTGCATTTGAGAATGTAGAGATGTTATATTATTAGAGATATTATTATGAAATATTATTTATAGTTTTTTATTTCTAATTAGAAGTGGATTAAACTAAAAAAAAGTACTTCATTAAATTTAAATTAATTTTAAAAATTCAACTTTTCCATTATAACTAACGTGTATTTTGATGTCCTTATAATGAATTTTCTTAATTGAATTTTTCTTTACAATAAACAAGTTTTGTAAAAAATTTGACTCAATACATATATGCATATTTGCCTCCATATAAGGAATTATTTCGAAAAAACTTCTGCAAGAAGTAAATTTTAATTAGTTAATTTCTGAAAAATTTAAATAAGAAGAATGAAAGAGTTTTTCAATTAAAAGTAGTATTGATAGCAGCCCGCGTATTCAGTGGAAGAAAATGTTGTATAAAGAATCACTTATCCTTAAAAAAAATACTATTAGTATTTAATAAAGCCGTAAAAGGATTAACACAAAATTTAGCTAAACAATTTATATTCCAGCACTTGATAAGAAATGCTATTATTCTAAGGATGTAGAAGACAAGTAATTTATTATTTAATACAAAAGGCTTTATAACAGTCTTTTTGATGATATTGATGATAGACGACTTGGAAGAATGCAATCCTAACAAAAATACCAGACTATTTTAAATAATCTTGGAAAAAATATTTCTATTGTATTATAAACTTTCTATATTAATAATGAAGATATATTCTGATCCAATAGCAACAGATTCATTATAGGGAAATTCGACTGTATTAACATTTATTAAAAACTATATATGTACATATATAAACTCATAAGTTTGGAAAACGAAATAAATGATGGAAAAATCATATAATAAAAATAATGGCAGTCTGCTGGAACAAAAAACTAAGGACCTGCAGATGGTACTATTTATTCTTGGAAATTCATAGCGTATGGGAGTGCAATGGGTTAAGCTGTGAAATTTCTAACAGTCCAATGTAGAAGAAGCTAATAGTCATACTTAATATAGGTTTTTCAATACATATACATATATATATATATGGATTCGACTTATATTTATTTAACAGCACTGTTTTTCTTTTTGCTTATGCAATAATGTGCAGTTTGATCACTTTTTCCACTAACACGTTCAGAGTATGAAACAGAATACCCATTTTTGACGTTAAAAAAAATGAATTGTTCGTAAAAATATATCAAATACTCTGCTAATTTTTTTTAATAAAGATTATTCATTATGTTTTTTAAGGAAATTATTTACTTAATGATAAGCCATTTTTGATTTTGTTAATAGATTGGATATTTTTTAAGGTGGAAGTTAAATTTTTTTTTAAATATTTAACGTGATCAATAAAAAAGTCTATTTCAAAATTTTCAATGATACATTGCTTTGCATTTTAGCAAACCATATGTATACTATTGCAAAAAAAAAATGTATGCTTTAAAAAGGGTCGGTCCTTTTCTTAAGCAGACATAAAGGCAAAACTTATTGAAAAAAAACTCCATGAGCAAGTATAGAAACCTGGGCGCTGTTTCTCAAAACTACAAATTACAAATCTACAAGTAAAATACATTTGAACAAAAACCAAAGTTGTAAAATTGTTGCTTTTTTAACGTAAATGAAGTGATTTTATGGTCCCATGCAGATATATTATAGGGAAGTTCGATTGGACCTGCTGTCACATTTGCTTTTACACATAATTTTTAGCAAAACAAGCCTTTTTTTACTTTAATTTCAAATATTTGTTACCTACTTAAGAAAAATGTTATCAACGAACAACCGTTTTGGTTGGTAAAACCAAAACTGTATTACAACAACAACACGTATTGAGTACTTGGAATTTTTTTTCAATGAGTTTTGCCTTTATGTCTGCTTAAGAAAAAAACGTTCCCTTTTAAAAGCATCAAAGAATTTTTTACAACAGTATAAATATCGTTTGCTAAAATGCAAAGCAATGTATCATTGAAAATTTTGAAATAGACTTTTTGTTGATTACGATTCACGTTAAATATTTAAAAAAAATTTTAAACTTCCACCTTAAAAAATATCCAATCTATTAACAAAATCAAAAATGGCTTATCATTAAGTAAATAATTTCCTTAAAAAACATAATGAATAATCTTTATTAAAAAAAAATTAGCAGAGTATTTGATATATTTTTACGAACAATTCATTTTTTTTTAACGTCAAAAATGGGTATTCTGTTTCATACTCTGAACGTGTTAGTGGAAAAAGTGATCAAACTGCACATTATTGCATAAGCAAAAAGAAAAACAGTGCTGTTAAATAAATATAAGTCGAATCCATATATATATATATGTATATGTATTGAAAAACCTATATTAAGTATGACTATTAGCTTCTTCTACATTGGACTGTTAGAAATTTCACAGCTTAACCCATTGCACTCCCATACGCTATGAATTTCCAAGAATAAATAGTACCATCTGCAGGTCCTTAGTTTTTTGTTCCAGCAGACTGCCATTATTTTTATTATATGATTTTTCCATCATTTATTTCGTTTTCCAAACTTATGAGTTTATATATGTACATATATAGTTTTTAATAAATGTTAATACAGTCGAATTTCCCTATAATGAATCTGTTGCTATTGGATCAGAATATATCTTCATTATTAATATAGAAAGTTTATAATACAATAGAAATATTTTTTCCAAGATTATTTAAAATAGTCTGGTATTTTTGTTAGGATTGCATTCTTCCAAGTCGTCTATCATCAATATCATCAAAAAGACTGTTATAAAGCCTTTTGTATTAAATAATAAATTACTTGTCTTCTACATCCTTAGAATAATAGCATTTCTTATCAAGTGCTGGAATATAAATTGTTTAGCTAAATTTTGTGTTAATCCTTTTACGGCTTTATTAAATACTAATAGTATTTTTTTTAAGGATAAGTGATTCTTTATACAACATTTTCTTCCACTGAATACGCGGGCTGCTATCAATACTACTTTTAATTGAAAAACTCTTTCATTCTTCTTATTTAAATTTTTCAGAAATTAACTAATTAAAATTTACTTCTTGCAGAAGTTTTTTCGAAATAATTCCTTATATGGAGGCAAATATGCATATATGTATTGAGTCAAATTTTTTACAAAACTTGTTTATTGTAAAGAAAAATTCATTATAAGGACATCAAAATACACGTTAGTTATAATGGAAAAGTTGAATTTTTAAAATTAATTTAAATTTAATGAAGTACTTTTTTTAGTTTAATCCACTTTTAATTAGAAATAAAAAACTATAAATAATATTTCATAATAATATCTCTAATAATATAACATCTCTACGTTCTCAAATGCAGTACTGCCTGCACTGCATCAGAAAAGCAAACTTATTTCACCATGTCAACGCATTCCTAATGATGCTGCATCTTAATTGTGTGATTATCATTTTTATATGTGCATTTATCCATATTTATCTTTATATTCTATTATACCTGTAACTTAACAGAAATATTTAATTATTTAATGTTTTTAATGATTGTTTAACTTAATATTATCATACTTTCGTTGCTGATTCGTCGTTTTGCTTCAGAGAATTACAAATTAAAATAACGTAACACACATAACTAAATAAGGAACAGTAAAAATATTTTTTTATCAAAAAAAAAAACTGGTTATCGCATTTTTATTCTAAATATTTAATATTACTCTAATATCTCATATAATTTCCATTTTACAACGTATTTTGCTTCTCATGTAAACTTATGAAATTTGATGTTACAATGTTCTGCATTTAAGATGACGATATGTGCAGTTCTCTTATTTTTTTTTCAATAATATTTGCCTACAAAAATAAAAAACAACACACACATTTTGGTTCACCAGTCAAGAAATAATATTACAAAAAAAATACACACAGACTAAACGTGCTGCCCGGCGGGGAAAATTGCAAGCGAATCACTTTTTAGGCCTTTAAGAATGTTTACAATTGAATTTTTAGTAAACTTTTACTTATTCCAGTCTGCCTTTTTTGAAAAGGTCTTTTAGAAAGGTTTTTATTTAATATTTTACAAATTAAAATTTTCTATTCTAAGATAAGGCCTGTCGCAATCGTTTTATTAGTAGTTATGTTAGAACGTGTTGCAAGTTTAGTTATTAATTTACTCACTTCGTATTATTAGCCACAACAATTAAACTTGGATAAAGCTTTATTCTTAAATCTTTTTAGAATCCCTTTCAGAAGTGTTTAAAATATATGCAAAAGTGCAAGGTGTTGGTCTCCAATGACACACCTTGCTAATTGGTAATAAAGTTGGAATGCGGCTGGGAGATCTTATGTCTGCAAAAAGGCCTTCTATAAGGCCTCTTTACTACTTGATTTTCCCGCTGGAAATGGTTGGGAAAATTTCCTTTTTTTCCTTGTGAAGAATTTTAACGTGAATTTTTTCAAAATTTTCATATCTGAAAAATCACATATGAATTTTTTGTTTTTGCTCACTCCTCATGAGCGAGGAAAATCAAAATAGTTTTTTTCCTCACCCTCATGAGGATGAATTTCCAGAAAAATTTTTAAATTTTCACGCTCGCTCATGAATGAAGAATGAGCGAGCGTTTCGGTACTCTGCTTACAATACTGTTGTTTTTTAGAATTGCATCATATGTTTTTTAACTAATATTAAGAAAATAACGACGCTTTTCCATTGTACATTTTCATAGATTACACCAGCCATCGGCAACCTATACTATTACATTTTGCGATTATGTGCGTTATATTCGCTCTCGCTCTCACCACGAACCGGTGTTGCCAGAAAAAACATTTTTCTCATATTCCCAATTTAAAAGTCAAAATCTCCAATCGTTAACATATTTTGATACATTACATCTTCAATCATTATATCATATGGATACAAATTTTTGCGTGATTATTTGCTGCCATATGCTTAGGAGAATGCACTGCTATAAATGACATGTCTCATCTTATTATCTGTATAAGAAGTGTTATGAAAATTTTGTGTTATTCTCCAACGCAAAATCTAATAAAAAGGATTTGTCTTTCAAATGTTTAGACAATGAATTAGTTTCGTTTGTTACATTTTCGTCCAAAAAACGTTATGACTTCTTTACGAAAGCTAAAAAGTCTTTGAAGACAACGACCTTTGCTTAACCACCTTATTTCTGTATACATAACCAAATCTCCATATTCAGCATGCACTGCTTCAAGAAAATCTTTGAATTTTCTATGACTTAAGGCATTATGGCCTCCACGTATTTTGTTAACAATTTGAACGACAATTTTCATTGTATTCATTACATTCAAACTTTTTGAAAATAATGCCTGTTGGTGAACAATGCAATGAAAAACATACAAATCTAAATTGCTTTTTAGCAAATGTCCTACAAAACCCTCTTTTTTACTCACCATTACATTGGCACCATCAGTACATACAGAACAAAACTTATTCTTGTCTGTAAAACAAAGAACATTTTCATTCACGATATCAAAAATAAGTTTTCCTTTCACACTGTTGTGAAGGCCGTATAGGGAAAACATTTCTTCGTGTACGTCAAAATTTTCATTAACAGTCCTTATACAGATAACAAGCTGAGCTATGTCGTTCATATCCGTGCATTCATCTAAGCATATGGAAAAAAATTTGCAATTAAGCATTCTTTTCTTGACGTTTGAAAAGATGCATGCACCGGTATGCTCAGTCCGTCGAACAATTGTGCGAGCGAAGAGGGGAATATCGTTTATCAATTTACGTATCTCTTCAGATTTTTCGCCAAAACATTCTAAAACACCGTTGCTAAGCTCTTTAAAAAAAGTCGCCATCTTCAAAAGGTCGACAACGTTTAGCTAGAGACGCAGCAACAACGAAAGATGCCTTTCTTTTTAATGAAAAATCAACTGCTTCTTTCGAGTTTAGTTCCGCATCAGCAATAATTTTTTCATAAAAAGTTTTCTTTAAATTAACAACAAGGGCTTCTCTTGCATCACCAGTAATACTTTCGTATTCTTTGTGAAATGCTTGAAGATGCCTTTGCATGTCATGGGTTTTAATCCGTGACAAAGTACGCTGACAAACCCCAGCGAAATGCGCATAGAAACCAGCTTTCCCTCGACAATAAATTTCAGTGGTTTCATTAGAAATAAAAATTTGGAATTTAGCACACCATAGAGAAATCTTATTAATAACAATTCTACAAGTTTAAATTATTTTACTGCAAACGCAAAAATCAGTTCAGATTTTTTGTAATTTAATTAATATTTAATTTAAAAATTTATTTCAAAACAACTAAAATATTAATTAAATCAAAATTAAATTTTTAATTTTCTTTCAACTAAAAAAATTATTGATTCAGTTATCACATTAATTAAATTGAAACACTTTAAAAAAAAATTTATTGATAAAAAACTACTGAGAATTTTTTCTGTGTAACAAAACTAGAAGCAATTCCCCACCAAAATTGTTCGAAAGTGAGCGTGATTTCAACAGACGGACAGACAGACGGACATGGCAAAATCGACTTAGAACAACTCAAGGACCGACAATATATATATATACATATATATTTAGGATAAGTATATAAGCGATCATAGATTTTCGCCTTTTTTGTCATTAAAAGCAATTAGAGCCAATTTTATTCGTTTGATTCGTGTGAAAATCAAAAACTTATTTTTGTTGAAAAATAAAAATTATCGTAGATTTTTTCCCTTCTGTAAGGTATTTTTTTTTTGTGTTTTTTTTTATCACAATAACTGCATTTTAAAGAAAAATATAATTAGATATTGGGAATTATTTCTTTTTCATAAGCAACTTTATTATATTCAACATTATTTGTTAACATAGTTGAGTTAAATACATTCAATTTATAAAGTATCACTATCCAGTGTGACACAAAGAATGCTGACGAAGGCCGTAGCGGGCCAGAAAATGCATTACATTTTGCTGTTGTCTAATAATTGTAAATTTTTCTGTACATAAATATACTTCATTGCTATCCAACGGAAAGCTAAGGTAAAATGTAACAAGAAAATACAATATAATAGTCTGGTAGTGTATAAAGTCATTTCTAAAAATTTAAGGAATAGAACTATTACAAAAATCTTTATAAAATACATAACTGAAATTTAACTCATATGTAGAATAAATTCGAAAAAATAAAAAATGTTGAAAAATATAATTCTCAATAGCGCAGTCTTTTTAATTCTTTTATCATTTTTTTTTCACAAATTTCAATCCATGTCCACTATAATTATGACTTATTATGTTTTCAACACTTATTTTCTCTAATTCACTAGACATTTTTTAACAGTCTTTTTTTATGTGTGTGTGTGTTTTTTTGTCTGTATTTTATGAACTTTTGAGCCCTTAATTTTTTTTTTCACCATTATGTCTGTAATAAAAGTAAAAATTTATTACAACTTTTTAACATGATTCAATTTTGAAAAAAGCAAGAAAAAGAGCAAAACTCAAGCAAAACAGAACTACAGAACTAGACTTAACTGAATAAATTGTAGACTGTTGAGTCTTCTTCTGTCCTTTGGCCTGTCTGTCCATCTTTGGTCAGTGGGAACGGTGAAGAACATCATAATAGTGAATCTTTTTTTTATTAACAATAATTATTCATTATTGTTGCAACAAAAACAACATGATGGATGTTTCAAACAATGGAGATAAAACAAAAGACCTCTTTTAGATTTTTTATTTTATTATTAATGAAGTTGTGGATGATGGTTTATGAACATTGAAATAATTTGTTCAGTTGATTTTCCTCTTCTTTATCCTGTCATAATACATTTGAGACTACACTAGATCTGTACATGTCATATTAGAGGGTATTTAATAATATATAATTAAATATATATATATATATAACCTTCTGAAAGCTAATAAAAAATCATCTAGTAGATATAAGGCAGAAAATTTGTGATCTCCAACGTTTTTTTTTTTTTAAATAAAAAGTGCAAAATTTTGTGATCTTTTGTGTCGGTCTCAAGTGTTTTTACTTTTTCTATTAAAGAAAACTTTTTTCTCTAAAAGAAAAATTGTTCTTTTTCGGACACTTTGTTTTTGTTGTATTTTATTTTTAAATAAATAATTACTCTTTGTCAGTGTTGCTACTTTGTGCGTAAGGCCGGGAACAGAATAAAGTAGTTGTAGTAGTAGCTGATGCTGAATAATTCTCTGAAGCGCAACAAAGTTAAAAATTTCGAACTTTGCGCTTCAACTTCAACTGCAACGACTACTACAACTACGTATTCTGTTGACACTACTTTCAAACTGCCGTTATTAACTTTTCACAGCTTGCAGTGCTATACGTTGTACTTCAGGGACTATTCTGTTCCCCAATTAATAATCCGAAATTGGTGTAATCATTTTTTCTGTCGTGGGTAGAGCGTAGGGCTTTCAATCGGGAAATCCCGATCCCGGAAATCCCAGGATTTTCGGGAATAGGCGAATCCTGATTCCCGAAAAAATTTTAAAAATCTCGTCCATCCCGGGATTCAAAATAATCCGAAAACCCTCAAGCTGTATTTTGTACGCTTTCAATTTCCATACGTGAGTCCGAGTTGCTGCGAACGGCGCCGAATCGACTCTCCGGCGCTATATTTTCTTCACAGCGTGCTGGACATGGTATATTCGGTCGAATATTATCCAATAATGAATGCTGGGTCTCAAAATGGGTAATGGTGTTGCGAATAGTACGCTCAGTAGGACGATTATGTTGACCATAAGTTGAGCGAAGTGCACGAAACACATTCCTCACAGAACGTGAATTTTCGTAATAAAGTTGAACGATTTGTAAACGTTGTTCAGGCGTAAGTCTTTCCATTATGAAATGCCAAACAATACTAAACAAAAATAACATGACAGCATAACACGACTCAGACGTGATCTGTCAAAAAAAGGCTATTGAAAAAAGTATCTCTACTTGAATCATCCATTATACGTGAACCAACGTGCTAGCAGTCCGGTATAGTACGTTACGGGTACAGCAACGTTCGCTTAACTCAGCCTTACTGAGCTACCTAAATAAGAGCGGCAAGCATTTTTTGTATGTCAAAACTTTTCATTTGCATAAAGTTTATACGAAAAAAAACCTTCAGAACGCGAATTCGACACCACGCGGCTGGAAAATCCTATTTAAAAAATCGCTATGTCGATTTGTCTTATTGAAAATGTACTTGAAATAGAATTTTCATGTTTAAAAAAACGTGGCACCTTGCTACCTTGTTTAGGTAGCTCAGTGAATTCCCAATTTTTATTTTTGATAAGACCACTGAAATTAATTATTGAGGGAAAGCTGGTTTCCATGGGCATTTCGCTGGTTGATTAGCCAGTTCGTCAGGAAACTTTTTTCCCAGGCTTAACAAAAGCGAAAAATCTTATACAAATAAGACTATGAAGTGAATAAGAATTTTAAACACACAGGTCTTACTTATAACAATATCAAAACTGCAACAAAGCAACAACAATAAACAGTGAGTTAATTCTTTTTTTCTTACGTTATAATTGGCTGGTTTTTTCCAACTCTAATTGTAGTTGTTAAAGGGTTAACAGAAATTGTTGTTGGGAATTGTCGAAACCTGAAGCGGCAAAGTTGGAACATTTTTTTAATTAAAACGAAAAATATTATTTATTGGAAAAAATATTCACAATTTTCAAGTTTTGCAATTTTTTGTAATCAATATAATCATTTTGGTAATATGTGCAAAATCAACTAATTGTTTGCTTGATTCTATGAATTTGGTGATTAAAGAAAATGTTTAATTTTGTATGTGCAACACATATTTCTCAGAAAAGAAATCGCCACAAGTTAAGCTAGGGCCACACTTATTAAATATTTGACCAAATGGGCGTAACCACTACTTTTGTAAATACTTAGTGTGATTGAGCCAATTTAGACTAGACTAATTTTTAGTCGGATTAACTTTTGTTCTTTCCAAACTACACTGGATTAATTATTCTGGCATAAAATTGTATACGTACACGCAGCTTTGTATGTGTTAGTATTTGTACAAAAACTCGCGCGGTTTTAATTCCTTTATTAATTTTAAAGTTTGTTGGCGTGACCAACCACCCTCTGTTTTTATATTCATGTTTACACGACGGCGAACAACTAACGATTAAAATCGCTCTGCAAAAAAGAAAATACTGAACCTTTTTTTTCATAAGTGTGTATGTATTGGTTTTGTTCTGCTTATGCGGGGTTGAAGCTGGATTAAAAATTATGCCAACCAAAAACGACTCTCTTCACCTCTTTCGCCTACAAACTGTCGTTTTCTGCCAGAACAATTAGTCTTGTCTAAATTGGCTCATTGAACATGGTCTTAATATCACAAAATAAAACTGATTATACTGCAAAGATTTGGTATCATAATCAAAATAAATATTGGAATTATATTTGAGTTACCGCAATACGATTTTCGTTACGTTTCAAAATTGTATGCGATACGGTACCTTTTACGATCACAAATGCGACTGGTTTGGCCCCAAGATATAGAAGCTTTGACATTATTGCAAAGAAATTTAAAAGAATCGAAGATCATGGAGAAGAGAAAGTTATCATTTTAGAAGACCTTCTTAGAACGAAAGATGGGCCGTTTCAAAGAACCCACACAGAAAAAAATAGAAGTTGATTTCAATTAAAAAATTCATGATGTTAATTAAAAAATTTATTAGATTTGCACCAGTAAACAATTTAATAATATCAATTAAGCGTTAAATTCATTTGATTAAACGTTTAATTCACTTGAATACAATTTTAATTAAAACTGATTTTATTTTTGATTAATGCTTTAATTGGTGAAAAGCTTTGGAGATTTTTTTTCTGTGCAGCAAGTAATTTGAAGTAAATCTTAGAGAAAACTTTATATCTTTGATTTTTTTTTCAAATCTGTTGATACTTGCATCGTGCTATCATTATTTTAAATTGTATTCATTTTTTTCTGAAATCAAATCTTTTCATTATTTGTTTAAAAACGAAATAGTGTAAAATTACACCTGAAATACACCTACACAAGAAATTACCCACGCTCTACTAGGGCTTCCAATCGGGACTGGTTTTTCTGAATCCCGGGATTCGGTATTGAAAAAAGCATTTCAATACCGAAGCCGCTCGACCTTCCCAAGCGACATCGCTTAGCTCTATGGGCTCTTGAAAAGTTCCAAGAAGATCCGACGTTTTCGAGGCAAATTTTGTTCATCGATGAGGCCCATTTTTGGCTCAATGGGTATGTAAACAAACAAAATTGCCACACATGGGACGAAGAGCAACCTAAAGAGATTCAAGAACTGCCACTTCATCCAGAAAAAACAATGGTTTGGTGTGGTTTGTGGGCCGGTGGAATCATCGGTCCATATTTCTTTAAAAATGATGTGGGTGCGAATTTAACGTAACCGTCAATGGCGACCGTTATCGTGCCATGATAACCGACTATTTGATGCCTGAAATTAAAGCTCGTGATCTCGGCGGCATTTGGTTTTAGCAAGACGACGCCACTTCGCACACATCGCATCAATCAATGGATTTATTGAAAGAACACTTCGGCGAGTACATACTTAATTTCACGTTTTGGGCCGGTCGATTGGCCACCAAGATCGTGTAATATCACAACATTAGACTTTTTCCTGTGGGGATATGTAAAGTCTAAAGTTTATGTGGACAAACCCGCTTCGATTCAGGCCTTGGAGGTAAACATCACGCGTGTCATTCGCCAGTTACCAGTCGAAAATTGGACTCAACGGATGGACCATCTGCGACGTAGCAACGGCTAACATTTGATAGACATAATCTTCTAAAAATAAATGCTAAAGAATGTTCTTTCAAATGATAATAAACATACCCCATTAAATTTGAATTTTCTGTGTTTTTTTCTTTAAAAAAGTAGGGAACCTCGAATAGGATCAGGCTTTAGAACAACGAAAAACGTGTCATATGTATGTTTTTCATATATGTACATAAACAAAAAAGCTTTAGTATACATAAAACAACACACACAGTGATGGGAAATCAAAAATGGTGACTTGACCGCTGTGCCGAAAAAAAGTACCAAGTGATTTATATGGTATTAAAATAGTATTTAGTGTGTGTAAAAAAACATTATTAATTTAATATCAGATATCTATATTATAGATTTAAAATAAGCAAATATGAATTTTAGCATATACATACACATATTTACATGTATTATTTTGTAAATGTGAATAGACAAAACAATGTTTTGTAACCATTTAAAGCCTTTTATATATTTCTCATTTATATGGCATATGCATTTGTTTATATTGTAAGTAGTTTTGTTGAAAGTCCATAGATATAATGAAAAAAAGTACCAAAAAAAGAGAGCGAAAAAACCCGCATTCAATTTAACATAGGAGCAACCCAGCATTGGTTTACAAATGTCACGTAACAATGCACAGTGATTCGGCTAGAGCATGCTAGCGGGACAATATTCATGACGTTATTTCCATTAACCACTGATAGCGACTTGTAAAGAACCCCCCCCCCCCACCCAGGTAGCGAATTCCAAAAATTAATTTGTTTATCACCTCATAAAGGTATCTTATCAGGGGGTCAAAGTAACCCTTTATAAGAGAGGTCATTTTCATTTGCAAATCAGTTGCATTTTTTGCACACTTGTGGTAACATATTTTAAAATTTGTAGCAAAGTGAAACGATTTTTTTGACTTATATTTTTTATAAAAAATATGTATACTTTTGGTGTAATATCAATTTGTAAATGTATAGATAAATCCAGCAAATTTTACATCAATTGTTAACTTTAAAGATTAACAACTTTTTTTATCCACATATATCCACCTAGATTTTTCTATATGTAATACCTACAACATTCAGAAACAGATTTATATCTATTATAGACCCCGTAAAGGCCCGCAAGTAAAATTATTTTATTTTTGCCAGAACGAGTCGCACTCTGCTTTGTCTGTGTTTGTGAGTTCTCAGATATTTTTTGAAATTCGGTACAGTAGCATAAAATATCTTAGTTAAGAAAAATACGAATTTTTGGAGAAATCGGTACAAGGACACGCCTACCTCCCATGTGTCCTGAAAATTAAAAATTTAATTTTAGCTTTAATAATGCCCATTAAGCTACAAAAAGTGGTCATGCTGATAAACATACAACTAGCAACGTGTGTGTAAATTTTCATTTAAATTAAACTAAGGACTCAAGGTCCTGCCATTTATCCTTTTTCTTAAAAACGCTATAAAACCTACAAAAATTGTCAGATCATAATAAAATTTGTTAGGTAAATGGATATTTGTAAGCTACATATTTATGCCAAATTTAGGCAGAATCGGATTATTGATGTGAAAAATGCAAAAAACATAATTTATTGAAAAATGGGTTGAAACGATTAAGTATTATAGTACACATTTTTCAACTTTTTTTTTCTTAAAATAGCTTAAGATGACTGGAATATACATAAACAATTGAAATAAGTGAATAAATAATTTTGTCCCGCTAGCTTGTACTAGTCGAGCCACTGTGCAACGGTATGAAATTCTATTTTATACAGAATGAAACGTTACAACTACGGCACATGCCATTTCGGTAAGCTTTTGCATTGCTTTTCATATACCAAAAAGTTAACAGCTGATTGATACAGTACATATACGGTACAGCAACGGGCTATATTTAAACAAATGGGATGCTTTTGGTAAAACATCATATTCATAAAAATATGTAGCACAGGTAGTTGAGATTAAATTTTAAGTTTAGGGGGCATGTAAGACCCTAACACATGCAAAATTACAGCGATTTTATTTCTATGCTATATACAATTTTTTTGGTAAATTTTTTCTCTCATATTTATTTGAAAAAAAAAAAATTTTTCAAACATTTACTTAATAGAATTTTTATCTAAACACAAAGTGAAATTTCTTTGCACTTTTATATCGCAATTCCAAAGAGATTATAATATTAACAGTCAACAAAATCAGGGCATTTTTTATATTCCCTGAATATTCTACTTTTTGAACGAGACATGTAAATGTTTTTAACATAAGAATTATCCATTTAAATACGAAATTTCATACATACGAAATTGGGTACAACTATTTTTAGTCAAAATTTATTATAATTTGTAAAAAAATTTAAGTAAAATCAATAAAACTATTTATTTCTCAAATAATGCTAAAAAAAAAGCTAAAAATATTTTCTAAAAATGCTAAATTAAGTGCCAAGTGCTAAATAATAATTTTGCAGCTAAATAAAACTTTTTTAATGCTAAATTTAGCTGCAAAAATGCCAAAATGACCACACTGCACGTCATAGAGAAATCTTATTAATAACAATTTTACAAGCTTAAATTTCTTTTAATTTAAGCGAAAAAATCAATTAAGATTTTTTGTTATTTAATTAATATTTTAATAAAAAATTTATTCCAAAACAAAATATTTTTAATTTTCTTTCAACTAATAAAATAATCGATAATTTATTCCGAATATGGCGGTAAATCTATATTAAATTTTTTACGCTTGAGGTCTTTTTTATATAAAAATATTAATTTCAGCAATCCAAAGCTTACAGCGCACAGTGACAACAAGAATTTTTTAATTTGTTTTTTATTTAAATAAATCCCCTGAAGATGAGCAACGGAGTTGCCTCGAAATATTGGGTACAAAAATAAAAATATTAAAAATTAAATTCAAAATTGTTTTTTAATTTATAATAAATGACCTCAAGCCGAACCAAATATAACCTACAATATTAATTTTATTTATACCAAAAAATAAATTTAAACTAATATTTTTTTATATACAAAAAAATAATAAAACTAATATTTTTAGAATCTGGGAATTATTTCTTTTTCAAGTTACTTTATTATTATATTCAACATTTTTTATTTTTTCGAATTTATTCTATGAGTTAATAAATTTCAGTTATGTATTTTATAAAGCTTTTTGTAATAGTTCTATTCCTTCAATTTTTAGGAATGACTTTTTGCACTACCAGCCTATTATCTTGTTTCTTCTTGCTACATTTTACCTTAGCTATCCTTTGGATAGCAATGAAGTAATTAGAAAAGTATCAGTTATAGAAAGAAAAACTGCCAAAATCCCCCTTACAGATTCTCATTCACTCAGGAGCTTGCATGCTTAATTTTATGTTTCTAGGTCCAATATTAACAACAAATCTAAAAGTACCAGGAAGAGCACAAAAAAGTACCAAAAAGCGCCTCTTACAGGTGCTCATTAACTCAACGCATTGCTTTTTTGAATTTTATGTTTGTAAATGCAATACTAACAAAAATTCAATAAGTACCTTCTGGTAAACAATACAGTACGAAAAAGAACCAAAAAAAAAAACACTCTTACAGATTCTAATTCACTTGGGAAATTGCATCTTTAATTTTATGTTTATAGGTCCAATTTTAACGGAAACTCAAGAACTACCAGGTAAAGAACAAAAATTACCAAAAAGCACCTCTAACAGATTCTCATTCACTCAGGGCATTGCATGCTTAATTTTATGTTTGTAGATCCAATATTAACGAAAATTAGAAAAGGTTAAAAAAGAAAAAGTACCAAAAAGATCCCTCTTTTAGATTCTTGTCAACTTAAGTCATTTAATCTTGAATTTTATTATTCTAGATCCAATTCTAACTGAAATTTAAATAGTACCAGTTAAAGACCAAAAAGTACTAAAAAAGCCTCTTTTACAGATTCTCATTTACTCAGGACCTTAGATGTTCAATTTTATGTTTCTAGGGCTAATACTTTCGGAAATTGAAAAAAGTACCAGCTAAAAAACAAACAAAAATACCACAAATTTCCCTCTTATTGATTTTTGCCCACTCAGGATATTTAATGTTTTTATGTCCAATTCTAACAGAAATTCAAATAGTACCAGTTAAAGAACAAAAAAGTATTAAAAAGCCCTTGTACAGATTCGCATTCACTCAGGACCATGCATGTTTAATTTTATGTTCATAGGTCCAATATTAACGAAAATTAAAAAAAAGTAGCAGTTGAATAACGAAAAAGTACCAAAAAGATCCCTCTAACGAGTTCTCTTTCACTCACGACTTTGCATGTTTAATTTTATGCTTCTGGGTCTAATACTAACGGAAATTCAAAAAATACCAGTTGAAGAGCAAAAAGTACCAAAAAGTACCCTCATTGGTTCCCATCCACTCAGGACATTGCATGTTGAAGTTTTTGTTTATAAATCCAATATTTACGATAATTAAAAAAATTGTCAGTTGTAGAACCAAAAAGCTAAAGTAAGAAATTATTTTTCCCGTATTTCCCCTTTTTGGTACTTTTTTTCTCCCTATTGCAGCATACAAAATTGCAATATTGTAGTTGGAGCCCATAATTTAATATTTATATGTCAATTAATGAAAAAAAGGTTTTGTAAATAAAGTACCAAAAATAGTTACGGTTCTACCCCTTAAACGTCCGAATTTCGAAAAAGTACCAAATTCGTATTTGGATTTTTTAGATAAGTTTCAAATGTGATATAACCCTTATTTCTATGTTTATGGGTTTAAAAGATAGATGGGGTGACAAAAAAGTACAAAAATACAGGTTTTACCTGTTTACTCCGTTAAAGGGCTGAATTTCCAAAAAGTACCAGACACCTTTGCGCTTATTTTTCTAAATAATAACAATAAGTATTAAATTATTTTTGTATCTCTTTTAATTTTGGAGATATAAGGTTACCGAATTTACCCTTTTTTATCCCCTAAACATTTGAATTTTCAAAAATCCCGTCTTAGTGGATCGACTTGGGAAGAGACCAACCTCTGGTCCGAATTTTAAGTTTTTAGCTTCAGGCGTTTAGGCTGTGCGATGAAGCATCAGTCAGTCAGTCAGTAACGTTACAATTTTATATATGTATATTAATATAAAAACATGTTTATGTACATATATGGCCATAATACATATTGGTTTCTTGTAAATCTATAAAATAAATAATAGATATTAAACTTATTTATACTTATACAAGAAATACAGTTTTAATACCATTTAAGTCACTTGGTACTTTTCCTACAAGGCGGCCATTACATTGCATTTCATTACATTTACGGTCGGCTAAAGCGGCCTTAATTTATGTTGTTCTCCCAAAATGTTTTTGTTTTCGCTTTGCACTTGCAAACAAAAATGTATAAATGTAATAGGACAGGGTTACCATTAGACATTTTTAAAAATAAAGTCGTGCAAATCCGTCTTTTTAGAAAATAAAAGTGGGTATCAAATATATATGTAAATACGGAAAAAAATTTTTTAAAGTATCTTATAGTCCACCGATTTTAATGAAATATATATCGTTTTAAAAATATTTTTGTGTAGAAACCTAAGTATGCACAATATAAATTTTTTTCTAAAATTTTAGGATTAAGGTGCTTAAATAGTGTTTTAAATTTACTTTCAAACACACACACATGCATACAAAAATTTTTTGTTTTTGAAAATAACCAGCGAAATGCGCATAGGAACTAGCTTTCCCACAACAATAAATTTCAGTGTTTTCATTTAAAAAAAATTGGGATTATTAGCACATCATTAATAAATGAATTAATTAATAAAATATTTCATTCCCAAAAATAATTTTTGATAATAAATTTGCATGTGCCCGGCAAATAAAAAACTGAAATGGCAAGCTGCTTTATTTAAGTAACTTGTTTTTTTTAATTTTGTTTTTTCTTTCTATCCTCTTAGTCCCAATTTACACTAGGGACATTTCTTGCCGGACAGACGAAGTTTGATGGCGAGGGGTCGAAAAGGTAGGGTGTGTAGTACATGACTATCTGTACTGGACATTTTTTCATTTCTCTTTCTTACTTTTCGTAGTTTACATCTTGTTGCTTTATATTATTTTTCTCAATTTGTCGTCAGTTTGGCTTGTATTGTGTTATGTTTGTGTTGTTAATTTGCCTTGTGCTTTCTAAATAAATAAACTAATAAATTAAAGTAAAAACAAAAAATTAATTAATAAAAATACATTTTTGTGGTAAATGAATATAATACTCGGGTTTTAATTTTACAAAAATGTTTGGCAATTTAAATTTGCAAAATAACACCACAGACTATTATAATAAACACTACAAGAAAAAGCCGCCAAACTTTACGAATGAAGAAAAGAAAGAAACAAGTATAAAATTTCTGTCTGACTTCTAATGTTTCATATGTAAACGCTACAGGTAAGATTAAAAGAGAATTCAAAAAATGTCCGGCAAGAAATGTCCCTAGTGTAAATTGGGACTTACAACTACAATTTGTGTTGGAAAAAACCCAGCCAATTGTAGGGGAATGTAAGAAAGAAAAAATTGACAGTTTATTGTTGTGACTTTGTTGAAGCTTTGATATTGTTACATTTAAGACCAGAGTGTTTTAAAATTCTTATTCACTTTATGGTCTTACTTGTATAATATTTTTAGCTTTTCTAAAGTATTTGGAAAAAGTTTCCTGACGAGCTGGCCTAAGCAACCAGCGAAATGCGCATAGGAACTAGCTTTCCCACAACAATAAATTTCAGTGTTTTCATTTAAAAAAAATTGGGATTATTAGCACATCATTAATAAATGAATTAATTAATAAAATATTTCATTCCCAAAAATAATTTTTGATAATAAATTTGCATGTGCCCGGCAAATAAAAAACTGAAATGGCAAGCTGCTTTATTTAAGTAACTTGTTTTTTTTTAATTTTGTTTTTTCTTTCTATCCTCTTACAACTACAATTTGTGTTGGAAAAAAACCCAGCCAATTGTAGGGGAATGTAAGAAAGAAAAAATTGACAGTTTATTGTTGTGACTTTGTTGAAGCTTTGATATTGTTACATTTAAGACCAGAGTGTTTTAAAATTCTTATTCACTTTATGGTCTTACTTGTATAATATTTTTAGCTTTTCTAAAGTATTTGGAAAAAGTTTCCTGACGAGCTGGCCTAAGCAACCAGCGAAATGCGCATAGGAACTAGCTTTCCCATAACAATAAATTTCAGTGTTTTCATTTTAAAAAAATTGGGATTATTAGCACATCATTAATAAATGAATTAATTAATAAAATATTTCATTCCCAAAAATAATTTTTGATAATAAATTTGCATGTGTCCGGCAAATAAAAAACTGAAATGGCAAGCTGCTTTATTTAAGTAACTTGTTTTTTTTTAATTTTGTTTTTTCTTTCTATCCTCTTACAACTACAATTTGTGTTGGAAAAAAACCCAGCCAATTGTAGGGGAATGTTAGAAAGAAAAAATTGACAGTTTATTGTTGTGACTTTGTTGAAGCTTTGATATTGTTACATTTAAGACCAGAGTGTTTTAAAATTCTTATTCACTTTATGGTCTTACTTGTATAATATTTTTAGCTTTTCTAAAGTATTTGGAAAAAGTTTCCTGACGAGCTGGCCTAAGCAACCAGCGAAATGCGCATAGGAACTAGCTTTCCCATAACAATAAATTTCAGTGTTTTCATTTAAAAAAAAATTGGGATTATTAGCACATCATTAATAAATGAATTAATTAATAAAATATTTCATTCCCAAAAATAATTTTTGATAAAAATTTTCGTTCCGAAATTTATATATTTTTTTTATCGTTTTTCAATGTATGTACATAGTATGTACTACATACATATTGTTTTTTAAAATTTTATTTCTAAGAAGAAGCAATTGAAACTTTATTTTACCTTTGATACTCGAAATGTATATGTGATAACCAGAGAAGACAAAAAAAAGCAAAAAACAAAGTGTTTACAGCAAAAAAAATATATAAAAAAAGCACAAAAATTTAGAAAAAAAGCAGCAAAAAAAGCATTTTTATTTTTTTAATAAATACATTTAAATATAAAAAATTACAATTATTCTAGTTCTTCAGACTCGTGAAAACAGTTACAATAACCAATCATGTGGGCTTTTATATTTGTAAACGTCATTTTTCTTCGTCTATCTGTTAAAAGTGAATTGTATAAGTAGAAACTTCTTTCCACGTCAACGGATGTTGTTGAAGCAAATTTATATTTCAAAATTTCATTTCGTCATCAGGTTTAGCACCAGTTTGAAGAATGCTGTTTATTTGTAAAATTTGTTTGAACCCCGGATTTCTTTGAAATACATACTGCATTAAATTTCTTCATATATATTTTTTCATGTAGATTCTCAAGAGCTTCTCGTACATTTGACACAATATTTACTCTTTCGTGAATAGCTAACCCAACTGTTTGTAGCTTTTTTTATAGAAGACACAATAATTGAAAAATTGTTTTTGATAAACGCAAGTTGGGAACTTAATCCGGGCAAGTTATATATTTCCTTGGCGTGCGCGATCGAATCTGAGTCTTCACTTTTCAGTTAAGAAATAACAGCCTTTACTTTATCAAGGAATTCTGCATAATGCATTGTGGCTTCTATTTAAGTACCCCAACGTGTAGGGCATGGGTACGGTGGAAGAGCCAAATTGGGATTCATTTGTAAAAATAACTGCTTTCTACGAGGAGCCTATGGAAATTTAAATTTTAGTTTGTATGTGTGTAAATACGAGTTATTGAAAAATTAACTTAACAAAAACGGATTTGGTACAAGATATTAATTTATGTATTTACATGCTGAAAGTCTAAGCGATTGAAATCAGCAACACGATGAAGTCCATGAGCAAAACATGTCAAATGTATCATTTTAGGATACATTATCCTAAGGGACAAAATTGCACTTAACATGTATGCCGCTGCATTAGTTACCATTAGCAATATCTTGTCGTATTGAATGCCTAGATTAAATTAAAAAAAAAATATAAAAAAAATTATTAATCAAATATTCACTTACCATCAGGCCATAAAATTTGTAATGAATCGTTGAAGAAAGTTGCAATAGAAGCCCCATTTGCATTTTTGAGAACACCCATGTTCAATAAAAAAAAAGGTTTATTTCCAACATCGTCATTTAAAATACCAAATATAAAGTTGGCCACATATCTTTGTTCACTGTCTGTTGCTTCATCAACAGAAATCCATACATATTTACCTTTAGCCTTTTCACGTATTTTTCCCAAAGCTTCCGTATACATTTGAGGTATATATTTACCTCGAATAGAACTTTCGCTTGGAACTGACATATTGGCGTACTTTTGAAAGATGTTTTTGAAACTGGGATGGCTTACTTTTTTTACTGTTATAAACAGGAAATTCCGTTATAAGTTTTTGTGGACGATTTTCTTGGCAAGCAGCTAATTTGTGTTTTTTGTACTAAAATGTTGCTCCACATTGCACTTCTTTTCGCTATTAATTTTACTCGAACACACATTAGAAAAAAGCCAATCTTTTTCAACTTTAAAAACTTCAGGATACAATTTTACCATTTTTAGCATAAATAACATATTTGACTTTTCTTTCGGCATTTATTTTTTATTATTTTTTCGTTCACAACGGCCGGTTTATTTATTTTTTTTTTTAAACTCAAATAAGTTACATGGCTTTTTTTTTTGGGATGGTAAGTTTATTAATTTTAGTTGTAATAAAGCGTATTGAATTTGGCCCAAAAACGTTGAGTCCACAACTAAAGCCTCTAGTACACGGAATGTAAAAAGCCACATGCGCATGTGGTTCTGACGTAATTTTGACGTCAATGCAAAGCCACAATAAGCATTGCGTATTGTGTGATGACGTCAAAATTACGTCAGAACCACATGCGCATGTGGCTTTTTACATGCCGTATATTTTTGTTTTAACCCAGAAAAAAGTGGTCAATTATTTTTTTTTTCTCATGTTTTCTCAAAAAAATATTTTTTACGTAAAAATAATGTTAAAAAAGCTATTTTACAGCAAAAACATAGGAAAAAAGCAAAATAAGCACCATAATAACAAAAACAGCAAAAAAAGCAAAAATGGGCAAAAACAGCAAAAAAGAAGCAAAACAGCAAAAAAAGCAAATTTGTCTTCTCTGGTGATAACACATTGTAAAAATAGTAAAATAGTAAATAAATGCTTTAATAATAACGAATAAATGGATATAAGATAAGACATTTGTTGTTCTCTTAAATGTAGGTAGCCCTTTTAAATAAGAATTGCCAATTCGACACGTGCATAAAACGATTTATTTTAACTGTAAATGTCAAGTGTTCGAATTTCGGTCACCTGGCGGTCCTAGTTATTTGAAAAACACTGCTTAGCATGTGCAGCAGTAGGTTTAGGATCTACTGCTGCTATTGAAATATCCATGTTATCGGCCATATATAAAGCGGGCTGGATGGCTGGAAGGCGGGCTGGGTGGTTGTCCATGTTAACTTTGTGCGTGAAGTACAGGTCGCAATCTTTGAGATAATTTGACGAAAACTGAGGCTATTGAAAATGGTGAGAATATGTCCATAATTTCATATACTCATAGAAAAATTCATCTTCATATTGATCTGATAACATCAGAATAGTGACATAAATTTTATTACAAATGGAATCAATGCAGAAAAAAGTGACAATTTGCACAGATATACACTTCCACCAAAAAAGGTGCCTTTTATAAAAAGGAAAAAAAGCTTTTTGTTTTAGTAAATATTATTTATATATTTTCATACAAGTATTAAAAAAAAAATGCCCCGAGTGAGGCTCGAACTCACGACCTTAAGATTATGAGACTTACGCGCTGCCTACAGCGCCATCGAGGCTATACGTACTGAGTGACGCAATATAAACAGTGACGAAGGCATCGTGTGAAGTCCATAAGCTGAAAATGGTCAGTGTGAAGGTTGATAAGAACTTTTGGCTAAAAATAGCAACAATTGTCTATATGCAGTTAAAATAGCAACGACAGAATCCTATTAGACATTTTTAGAACACCAGTCGGTTGGTGGCTTTGAATAGAAAGATTACAAAATAATAAAAAATAGAGACTAATAAACAAATGTGTAGCAAAAAAAATTTGTTTTAGATTAACAAAAGTTATTAAAAAAAATAAAATCATTAGACGAAAAGTGGTAAAAAGATAAATTTCTCTTTAACGAGTAAGAGTGCTATATTCGTCTATGCCGAATCTTATATACCCTTCACCCTGGTGCGAAAAGAAGAGAAAGTTATATAGATACCTTTCTTTAGATATATATAAATTTATTTTGTGCCACGCCTACTTCTTGAATCCCGCCAACATTTTGTCGGATATTGTGTATTGATAACAAAAATACTTGTACGTCATTTGGAAACGTTGCCTCTTGTCGTTCTCCAGATATACATAAATCTATAATGTTTTTGTTTGGGACATGCCACGCCCACTTCTTGAATCCCGCCCACATTTTTTCGGATATTGTGCATTGATAACCAAGATGTTCTTACTTAATTTGAAAGACCTGGCTCTTACCGTTCTCCAGATATAGAGATATCTAAATGTTGTAGGGTTTTCTTAGTTCATGTCCGAGCCAGTACCCATGTTCCGTAACTTTAGTGAGAACTTTTCGCATCGAAAACATGTGAATCAAAATATTCCATTGTTTCTCGAACGATGGAATACATCGTTTCTGAGAAAAAAAGTGTGTCTGTAACTCATGTCGAAAATTATCGAAGCAGATTACGTCGTTACGTTATAAATGTCATAATATTCCGCTCGAAGCCGACGTTAAATTGCAGATGTTGAGAACGCCAGTCAAACATATCGTTGACGGCGACCAAAATTTACTAAAATTTAAAAAATTTCAACGACGGCGGCGAAAATACAGCCGACGGCTATACCAAAAAATATAAGTGCGACTTTAATATTTGTTGATTACAAAGTTGCTTTGGAATCATTCGTATATTTTTCAAAAATCTTAAAAGCAATGAAAAAATCTGCCAAGAACAAAATACTTATCTCTTCCGTGTTCATATTCATTGCAATTTGCATTTTTAATTTATTTTTTAGTGTTAAGATATTTTCTCATCCCGTTTTTATGCGTGAGTTTATTTGACAGTTCAAAGCGAGAACTTTCTCCAAAAAATTTTACAGACACACTTCTTCAGTATATTGGCGAGTTATTTCTTACGTGACAGCTATTACTCGCTAAAAATGTTGCAGACGCAGTTAAGTGAGAAAAACAGCTGTTTATTTCAATTTATGGCATTTTTGTTTCATTTCTCACATTTCAATCCAAAAGTTTTTCGACGCGGGAGTTACAGAACATTTTCTTCTTTTTATTTGGTTATTGATATTGTCTTCACCGACGATTTAGAGAAGCTGTTATTTTAAGACTACTCTAAGCCACAAAATCTTTATTATGTTTCGTTTCGAATTTTCGCATGAACCACTCGAATGGAACCCGCAAGGTTCGAGGGAACCGGAAGACCAATGATAACATGGAGGCGAACACTTCCTTCCGAAACCCAAATGTCGTTCAACGAACTTGGGACACATCGCAGAAGATAGACATACTGGAATTTTCTACGTACTCTGCCTATTTTCCTGAAGGAATTTGCTGAATATATATAAATGTCTTTGGAAGGGGAGATGCCATGCCCATTCTTTTAAAGGTTGTATATGGAAAACCCAGCAATATGTAAAAAATTTGGAAAATTTTTCTCTTACCATTCATTAAATATAAATAAATCTATTTTGTGCCACGCCTAGATCTCCAATACCACCCACAATACTTGTACCTAATTTGGAAACTTTGGCTTTTGCTGTTCTCTAGATATACAGAAATCTATACTGGCTTCGTATGGGAGGAACCACGCCCACTTTTCCTATTACACTAATTGTTTAGAGATTTAAGTAAATCTATTTTGTGCCACGCCCGCTTATAACAGCACCTTTTAGCATCCGCCAAGCAGTCGTTTTTGCGGGAATAAATGAAATGAAAAATAATATTGTAGCCCTGAATGCAATCTCAAGGTGTAGCAATTGCCCGCAAAGAAACCACATTTTTCTATATGGTCACCTCCAATAAAAACTATTTTTTAATATATGTTTTAATATATTATGGTTATTTTAATCATATTACTATCTCCAGCAGTACCAAACTGCAAACTGAATTAATTATTTGATAAGTTTCTCGGCTATTGAACTGGAATATTTTAAGGAATTCAGAAGAAGTATTGAAACCACACGCAAAGAAAACAAATTTTTCTATATGGTCACCTCCAACAATACTACTTTTAACGAAAAACGTTTTACCATGTTATTGTTACTTTCACTATATTATTATTATCACCGACAACCATATAATGGTTAATTTAGGCCTTCATCAGGAATTCACAACCATAATATGGTTGCCTTCGAAATTTTATGGTTAATAATAATGTATGCTAACCAGTTATAATTGTGTAGTTGTTTTTCAACGATAAAATAAAGAGAAAGAGAAGGACAACGATCTTATAGTTACTGTTAAACTACATAATTATTAGAGTTTAACAAGCAATTGTTGTTATTAACTAAATGAAGTGATGAAGGCCTTAATTAACCATTATATGGTTGTCGGTGATAATAATAATATAGTGAAAGTAACAATAACATGGTAAAACGTTTTTCGTTAAAAGTAGTATTGTTGGAGGTGACCATATAGAAACATTTGTTTTCTTTGCGTGTGGTTTCACTACTTTTTCTGAATTCCTTAAAATATTCCAGTTCAATAGCCGAGAAACTTATCAAATAATTAATTAAGTTTGCATTTGTGTATCAATAGCTGTAGTAAAGTATCATAAAGTGAATTGGCTTGTAGGACATGGACATGATAGCTTGTTTCCAAGACAGTTTATTATAACTTCGGCCGATTTGGGGCTTCTGGCAATATTCTAAAAACATGTACACTTAACTAATGATACATATTGAATCTTTCCATGTAAATGTTACTCTCGGTGGTGGCCAAAGAACTTGATTTGTACAACTCATTTTTAATTTATTACAAGTAAATGTATTTTGAGACCATAAAGGCCGTGTCAGATAAAACTTTGTCGCTTTGCGTGACGTTTCTACTTTTGGCAGAAAAACGTAAAGCAAAAGGTGCATAACACAATGAAAACTTTGACAACACTTACGCATTGTTTGTTTACTTATAAAAGCGGTTGGCAATTTGTATATTTAATTATTTGTTACAAAAATAAAAGTTAAAAATTTAATTGGACGGTGTTTTTTCAATTGAATTTGGAAAAAAAATTAAAAAACAAAAGAAAATTATACTAGCTAATTGTCAAAGCGAGCAAAAAGATGATAGTTGGCTAACTTTTTGCTTCGCTCCGCATTGAAAGTACTTTATGTGACATGTTTCGTATAAGTATGTATATTTTATCATAGATGTCAAAGCGAATCGGTAACGCAACGCGAAGCAAAAGCTTTATCTGACATGGCCTTAAGTATTCTATTTGGAATACAAAATACTTGAGCGAAAGATATTTAAAATACAAAACCCGATATACATTTTGGGAATGTTTTTAAAATTCAAATACAAAATACGTCTTTGTTTTTCAAATACGTTATTCATGTGTTTGAAATATTGCCCAACACTTATAATTACTATACTGTAGTACCTGAATATTATTGGTATCCAATTTAACAGAAATTCACAACACATATTACCATTAATAAGATTAACCATAAAAGATACATTTAACATTGTAAGACGACTTTTAAGCGATGGTAGTTTTATTAAAGCCAGTCTACTAGAATAGGAAGGAAAGCTTGTCGAGTGACTCCATTGAAGACCCCGTAAACAGAACAACAAAAATTGTTTTTGGACAGATTCAATATGAGAATTATGAATGTGGTAATATGGATCCCAAATGATTGACCCATATTCTAAGATAGGTCTAACGAGTGACACGTAAAGTTGCTTCGTTATGTATGGATCAGTGAACTCTTTAACACTGCGTTTTATAAAGCCAAGAATATATCTAGCTTTATTTACAGTTAACTTTATATGTGAAACAAAGCTTAATTTATGATCCAATAGTACTCCGAGATCAAGAAATGAATCAACCAACTCCAATTGATGACCACCCAAAGCATAATTAACAGCAATACAGTTATTTCTATAAAAACGCATGCATTTGCATTTCAATATATTCAACTCCAACATATTATGATTTCACCATAACAAAAACTTATTAAGATCCCATTGAAGATAAAAATAATCAACAAAGCAATTAAAAGAATGGAAAATTTTTACATCATCAGCGAAGTTGATAACATTGGGTAGATCATTAATAAACAGCGTAAATAAAAGTGGGCCAAGATGACTGCCCTGGGGAACACCGGACCAAACATATATGTACTTGGCTATACAATTATGGAATTGTACTTTTTGCTTTCTGCCAATTAAATAAGAACTTAACCAGCTTAAACTTCTACGGGATAAACCTAACAAATTCAACTTAGTAAGAAGAAGTTGATGGTTAACTTTATCAAATGCTTTACTGAAGTCAGTATAAACAGCATCAGTTTGTTTCCTTTGTGTAAATGCAGAGTTGATCAAAGTTGTTAAATGAAGTACATTGGTTGAAGTTGAACAGCCTTTCCGAAAACCATGCTGGCATGCTGCCAGCAATGACGATGTGTGATAGCATAGGAAATCAGCAACAAGTTTTTCAAATAGTTTTGGAATAGCACTTAATTTGGCAATCCCTCTATAGTTTGTTATATCCGATCTATTACCAGATTTAAATAATGGTATTATATAAGAGTCTTTCCATAATACTGAAAAATAACCACATATAATCGAAGCATTAAAGATTCAAGTTAATGGCGTAACTAATGATTCAGCACATTGATTTAAAATACATGTTGGAACAAGATCAGGACCATGATTAAAAGACATCTTTTACCTTTTTAAGTTAACCAAAATATCATTGCTATTAAATGAAGGGAAAGATATTGCCTGGTTTGATGAGAGCAGATATGGATAACCATTACTATCATCATATACAGCATCAGAATAAGTTGTTGCAAAAAAATCGGCAAACATATCACAAATGACATCAGCATCTCCAGATTCTTGGCAACGAAATTTCATAACGGATGGGTATCCATTAGATTTTCTTTTAGAATTTACAAATGCAAAAAACGGCTTTGGATCACGAACGAAATTGTTTTTCACCTTATTTATGAACTGATTATATAGATGCACCTTTGTGTTGTTGGAATTTCAATTGCCAAATGTCAAAACACTTTGCTTACCCCGGGTCTCCACGTAGCAATATTTATTGCGGCAAACGTCAAATCTGATTGCTCCTTAAAATTTCCGACGTGTGGAGCGCATATTGCCATGAGTGGCAATCCATTGCGCAATGATTGCTCTTCTGATTGCTTAAGCAATTATTGTTTAGCAATCTGCTGTTAAATCAGTTGTCATTTATCTGACATTTAATTTCTCTGTACGTTTGCTTATGGCAAAGTAATTTCACGTGTTCTCCAGCAATATAATCGGCAATTATTGCGCCATTATTCTGCTATTGTTCTGCCGACGTTTTTGCTTCTGCTTAGCAAAAAAAAAATTGCTACGTGTAGATCCAGCGTTAGTGACAAAACGCAAAACAAATTGATGGCCAAACACTGTATTTGCAAACATACTTGATATATCCGCTTTGAATGCGTACATATTTTATTCTGAAATTTAAGTTTCATTGGCTATAGCTAATCGGAATCTCAGGAGACCAGAGTTTTTGCGGCAACTAGCACTTACTCTGGCTAACGCGTATACAATGGAACGTACTAGATTACTTCAACAAGAGTTCTTAGCACAGTTATTGACTGAAATACCATGCATAGTTCCAGTGGCCTTCAAATAATAATACTTCCAATTTAGGGGCTCGAAAGCGTGGAATTTTTAGTTGCTGCAAGTATAAGTCTGTCATAAAAAGCTCCATATGCAGCAAGCTTATTTCCAAAACTAACGGAAAAACCTAATACTCATCATGCATTGCCAATTTTTGTAAAACAAACTAATAAATTCTTATTTTTTTTTTTTTTTTTTTTAATAAATGTACAAAAATCAAAGATAATCATAGAAAATATACTATGGACCAAATGGTCCTTTAACCTAAGATTCGTTATTGTTTATTTTTCTCAGTCCTGTTTTAAGTTAGAACCTTGAATTTTTGTATATAACATTGTTTTATAAAAAGACCACCGTTCAAAAATTACAAAGGAAATAATTAAAAAATTGGACCAAATGGGCTTCAGCTAACAGCAGGGTTAAATCAAATATCATGATTTCTTTCAGAAATATTATAAGACGTATTTAAGCCTATGGTTAATTATGGTATGAAAATATTGGTTTGTCATATTTTCATTTTACTGCGATATCGTGATTGGTTATGCTATGTTCGTATGACGACATAAACCACTTGTTTCGCCCTCTGAAACTAGATTGCCAAACATGCTGTTCATACGATTCATTCTTGTTTCATTTTGACGTTTTTTTGTGTTGTTAGTGGAATTTTATTTAAAATAGATTAAAATGTACGTATAAATGAAAAATATATAATTGGGGTATTCACAAGGTGTGCTATCATGGTTTATTGTCATAATGTTCTAACATTTTACAATGGTTTAAAAATATTGTTGTTGGTTTGTAAACAAAAAGTGTCTTAAATAAATAGAACGTTGGTTGCTATGTTTATTGTGCTGTCGTAATTAATAGCACATTAAATTATGAGGGGTTGCTCACAACAGTCGTATTTTTTCATGTTATTATTTTAAGACATATGACTTTATGACACCTTGTGAATCCCCCAAATATAACACTTTTATTAATATTACTATTTAATAATTATCACTTTTTTTTACTTAACATGAATTTTTATTTTATTTTTTTTGCTTGTTTTAAATTTTTTTGAGAGCTAGATAATAATAAAAATAACGATAATTGTTATCAAAATTGGAGATTATAGTACATTTTTCCTGTTTCGCAGCATGTTTCAAAACATGTTGTTTCAATCATGTTTGGGGCGCGAAACAGGAATAGGACAGCGAAAGACGAATATTGCTGTCCGTGTGAACGTGGTATTACGGTCTTAGACGTACTCAAGTGTTTTCCGGGAGTTGGGTTTATATGGGACCTACGATAAATTTGGACCGATGTTCATGAAATTTGGCAGTAACATTTCCTGCCCTATAAAACTGTTACGGACTAAATTTTCTTGCGATAGCATTATTTATTATGGTTTTAGACGCAATAAACTGTTTTCCGGGAGTAGGTTTTATATGGGGCCTATAGTAAATTATGGACCGATCTTCAAGGAATTTTACAGTGTGATTTCTAGTCCTAAAAAACTATGATGTACCAATTTTTATTATGAATGCAATATTCATTACGGTTTAATGTGTACTAAAGTGTTTCCCGAGAATAGGCATTATATGAGGCCTATGGTAAATTATGGACCGATCTTCACGAAATTTGGCGGAGTGGTTTTGAATACACGAAACTATGATAGACCAAACTTTGCTGCAAGAGAATTTTTCGTTACAGTTTTAGGCGTACGTAAGCGTTTTTTAAGGATAAGCGGATAAAGGTCCACGAACAAAACTTCGCACATATAATATTCACTTTGCGTCGTGAAACATGGCCCCCTATGAAAATCAATTATCAAATAATACCTCAACACTCGCATATAAAATACCTCGGTATACATCCAGATCGGCGTTTAACGTGGAAATGGCATATAGAAGCAAAATTAACTGAAATGAAACTAAAAGCAATTCAAATTAATTGGCCTATCGAAAGAAATTCTGTTCTTAGTTTCGCTTGCAAACTTCTACTTTTGAACTTTATCTTAAAGCCAACCTGGTGCTACGGCATTCATTTATGGGTCACTGCTTCGGCCTCTACTACCGAAAAGATTCAAAGGCGCCAAAATAAACTTCTTCGAATAATCACAGCCGCTCCCTGGTATGTTAAAAACTCAAATATCCACAAGGATCTCAATGTGCCACTAGTAAAAACTATGATAACGAAATAAGCAGTAAAATATTTTAAAATGTTGGAACTGCACCCAAATCCACTAGCTCGAAATAATTCAAATTATGGCGGCCACCCTCGCTCAAGGAGAAGAGACACTGCAGCACTCACCCAATCAGATAAGCGATAAACACTTACATATGTGAACAGAAACCGTGATGACGAAAATTTTTGTCTGACACTGGCAGGACATAAAGTAAATATTATATTAAGATTTGATTAATTAGCGTTAGTTCATATTTAATATATGAAGATTCAATAAATAAATACTTCAAAAATATCTTTATCATTCTTCGACTAGTAATAAACTAGTCCAAAACATTACTAGTAGCGATTTTAGATGCAGGGTACATCGTCCTACGTAACAGTCTACTGTCAACCGGCACCTGTTAACATCGTTGAACCACAAGACAATTAATATTTTTGATTTTTTCTTTTATTTTCCTCTTATTTAAAAATCACACTCTCGCACTTAAGAACTTTAATACTTAACATCTATTTTATTTCGCGAATAGCGTTAACGTTACATCAATATTTAATAGTAAATTAAAAAAAAAATAGTAACTTTGTATTCTTGATGTTACGTTAATGTCAACACTTTATATTCATTATTTATGAAATAAAACACAAGTCAATTTCTTTTTTCATAAGTTACGTTAAAAAGTTGATAGGGTCGTCTTTTTTTCTGATCTTTGTATTTAATACTTTACGTTTTTTTTTTAATGCGAAATTAAAGGAATATCTTCATTATAAATAAAAAGATTTGATTGACCATATACCAATAATTTTATTTTTACTTTAATTGCATATATAAATAAAACATGTTTTAAATAGTTTTATAGATAAACTTAAAATTAACATTACGATCTGTAAACAAAACATGAAATGAATTTTGTATTACGTTATAAGAGCATGGATTTTGTAATTGTTTACTATTGATTTTGAAAGGTGAAGTGATGGAAATAGGGTAGGCTAAGTTTTTATTTAATTTCCTTCGTCTTTGGGCTCATTTCTGTTAGCATGGCGTGTGGGCAAGGACCTGTGTAGCAATTATGATCTGGAGCTACACATGGGTCATCATCATTGTTTATTTTCTTATTTAATCAGTTTGTTTCACTTTAGTATTAGCTACATAAAATTTAATTTCTCTAGTAACACAATATTTTTTTTATTACTTCGGAATACAATTAAACCCCTCTCAGTCACGAGCACAGTCGAACTATTAGGTCGCACCGTTCCCAGTAAAAATTTAGCTTAATCTTAAAATGGTGACAACAGAGCATAATAATCACAAAAATTCTTTAACACGCTCATAAATTGATCTGACTTAAATTATTTTAAATATTTCATATACAATTTCTAAGAGTATGTACTATACACATCGAATAATAAGCCCGTTAACACAGTTCCACCGAAATTAAAGTTTTGGCAGATCCAGAAAGATCCTTTAATCAAGCATTCTTTCTTATCACTAAAAATCGCTTTGTTTCACATGTTTATACCCACACCGCAATAGTCGAGAGGTTTGGTTCCAGACCCACCTTTAAGTATATTTTCTGTAAACGTTGTGCGCAAAGTACAGGTAGCAATTTTATAGATAATTTGATGAAATTTGGTACATATGTCCTTATTGGCAGAAGCACCACGCATATTGAAAATGGGACGAATCGGTTCATAATTTTACATGGTCCTCATACAAGCATCTCTCCGATGTAGTAATCGGGATATGGTTCTGGTTACCATCGATTCAAATGAAGAAATTTATGATTTTTATAAAAAAATTTATAAAAATTTGTAAGTTTATCCTCTTTGAATGCGATAACTTCCTTAAAAGTGTTAGTATTTACATAAAAATTGGCAACAATAAATTTTACGATAGCTGGATATATCATGACAAAATGTTGTCCAAAATTAATCATAAGTCCCATATAAAACCCCATCAGTACACCCGAACACGAAGACAAATATGATGATGATATATATAAAATGTCTTAAAAAACTTGTAAGTTTATCATCTCTACAATTTATTTGCAATTAAATAAATGCATTGTCTTTTGTATTTCTAATGCTGGACTTAGTGTTTGGTTTGGAAGTGTCGGTTTTAATTCAGAATATACCCGGTATTTAAATGGAAAATGTATTTAATTTTTTTGCAATTGTTCTTTTAATATATAAAAATATATTTAATTTATTGGGATAGGAAGTTTTCGGTGGAACACGATCTTCACTTACAAATGCACAATGTCTAGTAAAAAATACATTACCTGCACCATCTAAAGGGTTAGTAATACCAACATTTAGATAATTCGCAACATTATTTGATAATTGTCTAATTTTTGGTATTACTAACCCTTTAGATGGTGTAGCTAATGTTATTTGTACAAGACATTATGAATTTCTAAGTGAAGATCGTGTTCAACCAAAATCTTGCTGTGCCAAAAAATTTAATATGTTTAAAAACATAAAACAGAACAATTGCAAAGAAACGAAAAACATTTTCCGTTTGAAGATCAAGCATATTCTGATTTAAAACCAACACGTTCAACCCAAACACGAAGTCCACCACTAGTGATAAAAAACAAAGCATTTATTTAATTGCAAATAAATTGTAGAGATGATAAACTTACAAGTTTTTATAAGACATTTTATATAAATCATCATATTTTTCTTAAGTTTCGGGTGTACTGATGGGATTTTATATGGGACGTATGTTTAATTTTGGACAACATTTTGTCATGACATCGAAGCTATCGTAAAATTTATTGTCGCCAATTTTTATGTCACTACCAACATTTATAAGGAAGTTATCGCATTAAAACCTGATAAACTTACAAGTTTTAATAAAAAAATTTATAAAAAACATAAATTATTTCATTTGTATCGATGGTTACCAGGGCCATATCCCAATTACTACATTAAAGATTGGCATCACTCCAAGCACACTAAAACCTGTAGGAAAAAATCTATTTTTTATTTTTTTTTTTTCTTAAGTTTTAGGTTTGCATTAACATTTTTTTAATCAAATTTCCTTACCGTTTGTGCAGCCTTTATATAATAATAATTAAAGTTATTTCATGCGGTATGCAATTGACTTTTTATTCCACATATGGAAAACCCCACAAAAATAAATGTACAAAATTTTACAGAATGACACTGTTGATCGTCAAAAAATACACTGTGCAGATCGAAATAACCGAGCAGGTTTATATACAGCAGATGCGAAGACAAAACGCAGTGATTTAATGGTAAAAGTTTCTTAAAATACATTTGCTTAGAGTTATCTCTAGAAAACTTTAAAATGATAAAAAATATTTTATGGTGCCGAAATGAAATTTGGTTCCAGTGTTCTCAAAAAGATTTTCTAAAATTATTCATTTAAATGGAAAACAAACATCTTTATCTTTAAATGTTTTATCAACTGTTTATATTTTGTCTTCTTAATAAAATTGAGGAATTTAAATTACATTAGATTCATAAAATATACAAAAAAAACATTTTATCATTCTCTTACAAGGTGATGAATAATGTTAAGTTCACACGAATAGGAAAAGTCCACGTTCGCTCTCTTATTTACGGTTCACATCCAGATCATGGTTAAACAAACATGTTTCGCCATCAGTGTGGCCAGATTCTAAAAATGTTTCGAACTAACTTAGCTTAAAAAATGCTAAAACAAATGCTTAAAAATAATTAAGGTGCTAAAACATAATTATCAAAGTTGTTTTTGGGAATACAATTATTTATTTAAAGATTTTATTTCTTGTGCTTAATTCCCTATTTTTATTCTTGATAAAACACTGTAAATTTATTGTTGGAGGATAAGCCAAAAATATCAGTAAAAAAGACACAGAGGGAATGAGAATTACAAACACGCATAAAGTCTTATTTGCAACGATATCGAAGCTTAAACAAAATTCCAACAATAAAACAGTGTGTTTATCTTTTCTCACATTCTCCACTATTGGAATTTTGTTTAAGCTTTGATACAGCAAATAAAATCAAAGAATGCAACATTAAAATTATAAAATATTTTTGACTTTGTTTTTGCTTTCAATGTAATTTTTGGCGTTGCGTTGCGTTTACTCAATTAGGGCGTAAGTCTTCTTACCTGCAGCTTAAAAACGTGTGTATGAATGAATATATTTATGTGTGTACTGAAGCAGGCTGGCTGCCGCTAATGCACGACGTTAATTTTTATTTCATACCGACAGCTTAATTCCAGATTTGTTTGAATTGAGTATGCAATTTTAATCATGTAACGTTTTGGTGTTTATCGGCTTTTCCAAGTCAAAGTTATTCGCAAAAAAGTAACTTAGCATACAACTGAATGTTGTACCGCCTGTAAACTTAAAGAGCTGCTTCTGCAAAACTCACTTTTTAGACTTAGCATGTTTTGGAATTGAGCTGTCGAGACTATTTTTTTGTAATACTCTGAGATGATATTGCAGATCCAAGAACAAAATTCTCTGGTTTCTTAAAGTTATTCGTACTTATTAGTGTTTGCAAGAACTTGTCCGTAGTATCGCACACACAAAGAAGAAAACTCATACTATCCAAAAAAAAATTATAGATACTAGAAAAAAAAAGTCTTAAGAGCCTAAAATTTTGGCCAATGTGACTTTTTATCATAGAATGTGGCAGATAAGACTTTTTTGTCTAGGAAACACGCTAGAGGTGATGGATGTGACTATTTTTCTTAACGTTTTTCAGGCATTTACAGAAGAAAATATGTATTTTAAGATTAACACTAACATCAGAAACACATTCGCGGTTCCGAATCTGCCCTTATCTCAATTTTGGAATTTTCTCACTTGTGAGTTTCTTTCTTAGGAGGACAGTATATCGGTCCTGCCGATATGTGCTTAGACCCCTTATCCAAAACTTAAACTCGAATACAAGTCCTTGATTTTGCAGTTAGAACTGTTAACGGTTCGTCCGTTTGAAATAAAATTTCATGTGGCAAACATTTGCTGATATTTTCAAACTTTTTAAAAGTAAATGAAAGACAGAATTTGGATTGTGAGTTTACGAAATAAAAATTTATGAACTTTAAAGACATAATAAATGGAGAAGAAATAACTAAAGTTAATTTCTGGAAAGAAATATCTGAAATAAAATACGCTGATTTTAATTCTTTAATATTTGCAATATTTGATCTCTTGTAAATTCTCCATAAGACTTTTGATAGCTTAAATAACATGTCAGGCAATCAACTTTTAATTTGCTGTTTCAAATTACAAAGATGTGCACTGGTAGAAAAGGCATCATAACGCTGATGTGTTTTTACATCAGTTCTATGACAAGTGACTTCGTTTTTGACTCCATGAAACTTTACATCACTGTGATGTCAGCCTAAACATCACTTGGCCAAATTGTCATCAGGGTCAAAAATTTGAATTATGTCCTCAATCGGATGACACATTGCCATCACAGAAATGACGAATCGGAGTCAGTTTTATAAAACATGTCAGCAGTGCGATTGAGAGAATATCATTATTTACTTACCCCTTACCCATGTTTGTTTCACTTTTGCTGTAGTCCACTCTTTGTTACCAGAAGAACTCTCAGATATAAGACAACAGCAACATGCCCGATATACATCCGCGTTTAATACCTTTTGTATCAGTGTACACAAAATGTGGCATCGAATTGTTGTCACTGTAGTCATAGGATGACGTTCGTCATTAGATTGATGTCACTGTTTGCCTAATTGATGCCATTAGTAATAATATTGATGTCACAATTCTGAATCATTTTCTCTATGAGTGTGATAAATCATTGCGCAGCCCGAATTATTTAATTTGGTTATATATTTTAAATGTACAAATATCCAAAAATCTGGAAGAAAGAAAAATTAAATCAAAATTTTTATTGATAAAAAATATTTATATTCATAAAAAATATTTTCATAGAAAATTCATTTATTAAACCTTTTATTAATCAAAACTAATTTTTATGGAAATGGGGGTTAGTGTATATATATAATTGTACAAATTACCTTTGTACATTTAAGATCAAAGTTAAATTTACTGTATGTATTATCTTTAGAAAATATGAAGTACTAATGAATTAGAGTTTGAAGTATTTTAATTATCTAGTTTCCGTTAATATTTAAATTTTCATGAATTTTACTCACCTCGAATAATATCGCAAATTTGCCGTAAGTTGGCCGCACTGCAATTTTAATACTCGTCGCTATTTTTCCAATTGTCAATTGTAGCCACTGTTGCCAATTTAGCTATTTTCTCGTCAAATCTAGCGATTATTTGTCAAACTTTGCGGAAAAGATTTTGTTTTAGCTATTAGCGGGGAATCTGGCGATTTTTTATTATGGGTTTGTGCGTTTTTAATAAATTTTTTGACACTTATGTTAAAAAGTTGCTATGATATAAACAAAAGGACGAAATAAACCACGCAAACTGTTGCACAAACATATAAAAAAGCATGAATCGCGCTTGTGTGAATATTACAAATTTATTATCTTGTTATCCAATTCTTATATCCAGTTCCCATTTCTAAAAAAATATATTGACTTTACAGCCTCATTCACAATGGAAGCAGCCATTTCGTTTTCCATATGCCTCATATCTAACTGAAGTTTTGTTAAACAAATAAAAAACTTTTTTAACTACTTTCTTCTACTACAGCCACAATTTATATGAAGTTCTAAATGACGATTATGATAATTTTCATAAGTTTTAAATACAATTTAGCATAACTTCGTCAACGAAATCCCAGCAAATCTTTTTTTTATTGATTACTTTAGACTCAGATGGTGTATTTGAAATTTTTATTAAAATTTGATCTCAGCAAGGCTTATAGCTTAAGGTGTTATGATACTTGCTATTTTTTGTATTTTTTCTATATTGGAGAACAGTGCAAATATATTTGCATAGGAAAACTGACGTAGTGTAAAGAGTTTGATTATACCATAAAAAATCTTGAAATGTCAAAAAAATATACGTGTGTTATCGATAAATAATCTTAGACTGTCAAAAAAATATAAAAATTTGTAATTTAAAATTGACATTTCCAGATTAAATGTTAGCACTGCTGCTAACTTTTTTAGTTTTTGATCGAAAGTAGCGGGTTTTAACTTTTTTTTTGCGATTTATAGCTTTTTTTGACGGTTTTTGTGGGAACAAAACGTGGGCAGTATTGTTTGTTTTGTTTACATTTTATATTGTATTGTATTTCTTGTTCTTTCTCGCATTTGTTGTTTCATTCAGTCAATCCTAAAAAAATCCAATACAAAAAATAGCAAGTATCATAACACCTTTAGCTATATTATTTTATTTTTTTATTTACCTATGTACGTATGTATGTATGTATGTATATGTGATTGTATATTCTACATGCTTCCCGAATTTGTTCTTAAAAATAGCATTTGATGATGCATTAGCAAATTGTTTCATTCATAATTTTATAAAACTCAACATAAGTTACTCATTTTATTTGCAAAAAGGAGTTTTGTCGCTTAATTTTTAAATATTTCGAAAAAGTTATTTGCAAAAACGTGTTTTAGCGAAATATCGCTAAATTTTTTAATAAGTTAAAAAATTAGCTATTTTCTAGCTATTTTTTATTCTGTTTTGGCGATATTCTTTGGAAATCCGTTGGCACCAGTGATTGTAGCGAACTTTCGTTAACTTTAAGCTGGTGCAACTTGCCTTTGGGTTTGTAACCAGTAAATTTGCTATTCTTTTTTTTACATCAGAGCGAATAACATCAACCACTACCCAGCAGTGCGGATAACTTAAGTCAACCTTGCGATTCTCTGGAGAATAACATCTTGTACCCAACCGTATGTACATAAGTTAAGTGAAGATTGAATTGTAATAAGCCCCCATATTTAAAAAAAAATACTAAAACTTCTATTTTCACTTTCTACCCATAAATCAATCTATTATAATTACTCCTCTGGAGCAGTTATGATAATAATCTTCTTTTACACAGCCCACCGTTTAAGACTCAGCGTTCTGACGGGTCCATGATTGCCCATGGGTCGCAAATAGGGTTCTTATATACTGTGGTGTAGGGTATCATATGGTCGGGCTTTACCGACTATACTCTCTTACTTGTTTAAAAATAAATTCCTATATCTTTTTCTAAATAAACTGCATAAAAAATGTACGATATATTTTTGGTAGAATATTCGAAGGTTAAAAAATTTTTTTTTTAATATTTTAAAGTTCTGGCAACACTGCTGCGACTGTTTGCGTTTGGCCAATGAAAAATTAACAAGTCGAAGAAATAACAAATTGTCTACGTTGACTGCAGTTTTTAAAACACTTACAGGGTTTTTCTTAATAATTTTTTTCCAGTAAACTGATTTTTATTTATTTGCAAATATTGAAATAGAGAAATGACGTGTATTTTTTTACAAAAAAAAAAAAAAAAAAAAAAAATATTAAACAAAGAGAGAACAAAAACAGTAAAAAGTGTATAAAATAGTACATTTATTTAGTTAATTTAATTTCAGTCTATGGAAACAAATTCCATACAGATTATGCAACTTGATATCAACTAACATAGAAAAATATATTTTTATACTGTTTTGGGTGCTGTGCAGCACATTTGGAAACTAATCAATACATGCACTGCTAAAAAGAGTATGTCTGGCACCTCTAGCCTCATGTGAATCACACTCTCGGAAAACATTTTAGTGCAGCTAAAACCGTCAAAGTTTTTTCATAAGACTTTAAATCGCAGTACGAAATTTTGTAAGCTTCAGTCCATAATAAAGCGCATGAAAACATTTTAGTTCGTCTAAAACATTAACAAAAAATTGTAGTAAAATTTGGTCGGCCTGAGTTTCACAGCATTTAAAAAACACATAACCAAATTGCGCGAATATATGTCCATAATTTACCATATGCCCTATATAAAGTTCTCTCTTGGAAAACATTTAAATACGCATAAACCCGTAGCTTATATTGATATTGTGGTAAAATTTGACCCAAATATATAGACAGAAATATTATCGTGCAATTTTGTGATAATTGGTCCATAATTTACCATAGGCCCTATTTCAAGAATGCTTCTGAAAACACTAAAATGTATAAAACGCTTAAACATATTTAAATATTTTATTGAATTATTGTCCCATTTAGGTTTTTTTAATAACAGAAATCACACAACAGAATTTTGTGATGATTGATCCATAATCTACCATATGGGTTGAATACAAATTCCCCTCTTGAAAATCATTTTTGTTAGGAATCATGATATTTAATTCAAATAAGTTCAAAATAAGTTTTCTATGACTAGAAATAAAAGCAAAGAAATTTCGGCCCATAATTTATCATACATAGGTCTAAACTAGGATGCAAATCGTTACTGGTTTTCACAAATCCCGGGATTCGGCATTTCAAAAAATCAAATCCCGGGATACAGGGATTTTTATCTATATGTTACCCCCATATTCATAAAAAATATTTAAGGTTTATAGCAGGCTTATGAAACGAATTTTCTATGAAAATTTGTTTAATAAACCTTTTATTAATCAAAAATATTTTTTATGAATATGGGGGTTATTCTATAACAAATTATACCTACACCACAATAGTGATGAGAGTATTATGCATTTGTGCTGATGTTTATTTAAGTTACCGATCGGCTCAGAATCACTTTCGTTGGCTGACTGTGCATGTATGTAAACTTTGTGCGTAAAGTACAGGTCGCAAGTTTGGAGATAATTCGATGAAATGTTAGTATTAACATCAAATTTGGTCCAAACTCATTTTGTTGTAATCAAAATCATTGGAATCGGTCCATATTTGACCATAGCTCCCATACAAATACTACTCCCAAAAAAACTTTTAATCCCATAACTTCCTTATTAATATCAGTATTTATTATACAAATTGGCGACAATTACTCTTATGATAGCTACTATGTCATGATAAAATGTTGTGCTAGTGAATCCAAAATAAACCACAGGTCCCATATAAGCCCCCTTCCTAAAATCAAATAAAGGCAAACAAATTTCAGATGAATGTAGATATCTAAATAATATTCGGTACAAAGAACTTTTATATGAACTTTAACCTCAATTACATAATTTTGTTCTGACGGGTCCATGGTGGCAAAAATGTGTTCTTATATACTGTGGTGTAGGGTATCATATGGTCGGGCTTTACCGACTATACTCTCTTACTTGTTTTGAAATTAATTTCTATATCTTTTTCTAAATGAACAGCATAAAAAATGTTCGAAATATTTTTGGTAGAATTTTTGAAGGCTTAAATTTTTTTTTTTTTTAATTTCTTAAAGTTCTGGCAACACTGCCAGAACTTTTGCGACGACTGCTTGCGTTTGGCCAATGAAAAATTAACAAGTCGAAGAAATAACAATTTGTCTACGTTGACTGTAGTTTTTAAAATATTAGGTGTGATCATTTACTATACTAGCAAAAACTTGCAAAGAGAGAGTAATTAGGAAATTATAGAAATTGCTCTCAAAAATACTTAAAAGTAAATGAATACTTTGCCAGCCAAAATTTGAGAGTTAAAGTAGTGACGAATATACATGAATATTTGATTACCCATTTTATGACTTGGGAAAATGTTATACATTACGGTTAAAATATTGTGATTTTATTTAAAATATTTTGATTTTATTAATTTATATTTGTTTATGTTGAATAAAATGAATCATGAATTGGATTTTCTTTTATTTAGGAGGTGAAAGAAGAATTCGGGTTTTCATCAATAATAAAAGATAGAAAACCCTTTGTTAACAATAAAAGTATTAATAAGGCAAAACAAAATATTTAATTTAACAATCTATGTATAATAGACTGGTCGCAATTATTTTATTTTTGAAATTTATATGTTTGCGCTGCTTAAAATATGAGGTTTGGTGTAAGAAATCATGTCCTAATTTTTCAGCTCAATCCGACGTTGCTAAGTCGTGCCTAGTGGGGCCCAAAGTTCCCCATATTATAAAAAAACATCTATTCAATCAGATCTTTATAGTTATTCTAGTTGAAAAGCCGAGCCCATAGATCGAAAATCAAAAATCTGTCTTCGTAACGATCTTCCGCAGAGAAAGTACTCTAAGTATGCCAAATTTCAGCTTCCTAAAGGCCCAACCATAATATGCATAAGATAGCTTAAAGTACTGTCAAAAATTTACGAAAAGTCTGTCAAATGCATGAGAAAATTAAAAGAGACTTTAAGGTGGCCATAATGTACTTACATAAACTTAAGATCCATGTTGCATATTTGTGCAATATTTAGTTTTCTTGCGAGTACTTCAAATAAAGAAGTACCAACAATTACAGCCCTGTATTTGTTTATTTTATGTTTTATTTTATTTGCCAGCAACGTTTTAAAAAGAAAAAAACTGGCGATTGTTTTACATACATTTTAATAAAAAATTTATACAAAATTAAAATATGTAAAATTCCTCTTTTTCTATATTCTTGTTTTTCTTTATCTATTTCAGTTTATTTTATTTTTTTGTAACAACACACAAACAGCTGATTCCGTACGGAATGTGCGTTAAGTTTGGCACCTTGCTTAAGCAAATGATATTTGACGAAACTTAACGAAAAGTTTCATTAAGTACATTATAGTTGGCCATATATGTTTTATATGTATTTGCACAGTTGCTTAAGCTGACTTAAGCGGCCTCATGCAAAAGATTTTAACTAAAATTTATTTATTATTGAAAGAAATAAAAAATTCGAAGTTCATATTAAAATGTTCAAGTATGTATCTAGTTAAAAGGACATCAAAAACGTCGGTTGTATCATCGTCTGTGTACGACGAATTGCTTCTCTGCTTGTTAACCACTTTGCTTCTTCGTCGTTTACTTGTTTGTTTAATTCCGTTTATGTTATTCAGGCGAAATTTCTTCGACTTTTATTTTAACACAAAAACAAAAATGTAAAGATAAACTATTGGAAGAAGAAAAAAAGCGTGTTGAATAACATATTTATATAGATTTTATAAAAAAAAATTCTCTTATGAATAAATTAGCTGCATTAGCCATGAGTGTTGAAGATAACATAGAATCCGAAATAATAAATGATTCACCGGACTCCGAAAACGTCTCAGGGTGCCCCGTTAGGCTAGCTGGTAGTGAGCTAGTCTATCAGTACCGGGGTTGCGGGGTTCGATTCCCGCCAGAGACTCTGGTCTCCTGCAGACAAGCAAAAAGCTTCGCGGGATTTAGTGTAGGAATAATAAAAAAAAAAAAAAAAAAAAAAAAAAAAAAAAAAAAAAAAAATGAAATGAAATCCAAGAGATATATACAGTGTTGGAAAAAATAATAGGGACACTCTAATTTTTCAACATATTCTTACTTTTTTATTTACTATTTTATAAATATTAAAAATTATATACATAAAATTAAATAACTTCAAATATTTTAACTTATAAAGCAAAAATAAGGAACTAGTTCTGCCAAAAAATAGGTTTTTTTAAAAAAGGCCTGGAAAAAATAATAGGGACACTTAATGTTTTGAAAAAAATATTAATTTTTTTTTAACATTACTGTCATTTCCAAATACTTTTTCAATACTTGGTTGAAGATCCTTTCATTTTTATAACCTCCTGACAACGGCGATTCATAGATCCCACAAGATTCGCACATACCTAGGGCGGAGTTGAGTACCAGGTTTCTTGAATTTTTTCCCACAACTCTTGTTTATTTTTCGATTTAAAGCTACTAATTTTATTTTTGAGGACTCCCCAGAGATGCTCAATGGGGTTTAAGTCCGGTGATTGAGACGGCCACTCCATTACAAGCACCTCATTCTGCTGAAACCACGTTTTGACGCTTCTACATAAACTGACTTTTGTTTCGTCTGACCATAGTACGTTGTTTCAGTTTTTACGGCACAGGTGTCGCCTGGCAAATTCCAACCTTTTTTGTATGTTTTTCTTGCTCAACAGTGGTACTCTTCTTGGACTGTGTCCCATTAATCCGACTTCCTGCAGCCTATTTCTTATTGTTCGACTTGTCACTGAAGCACGCAATTCATTTTTAAGGATACTTGATGACATAAAGGGGTTATTTTTGGAAAGTCGAACTAAACGTCTACCTCTAGTTTCATGACTTTTTTTCGAATGAATGGCATTGAATACTTTAGTTGAGGAATACTTCATTATCTGTGCAAGTTTTCTAATTGATAACCCGTCCGAATTTAATTTAAGAATAAAATTTTTTTCAGATTCAGTTAAATGAACACCACGACCCATTTTGAAATTTATTTACCGAAGACATAAATCATAAACACGAAACCAATAAGATTAAATTAATCACATAAACTTTGCTTTACGGATTTTTAATATGTTTATGTTAAAAATAATAATTTTTTTTGACTAATGGTAATTTCTTGTAGTGCGTCTCTATTTTTATTCCAATTGAAATTACAACTTCACTGATTTTTTTTTGCAAATAAAAATAAAATAAAAGCGCAAAAGAGAAAAAGTAAACAAATAATGAAATTCCGTTATTTTAGGAACAGTTAAATAGCGGGACCCCCAAAAAATACTTAATTCAAAGAAACTGTTTGCATCTGTTTGCGAAAGTAAGGATCGTCCCTATTATTTTTTCCAACACTGTATATCACAAACAAATTATACGGTACTATTAATTTTATTGACGACAGAATGCTAGCAAGCATGGACAAATGCAAGCTTTCGACAAGAGATGCTATGCATATTGATGCTGCAACAGCTAACGCAATTCTGAATAAAGTACAAGATGTTTTCGCTGCTGCTACACATATAAATTTAAAAAATTTTGTATTAAATCGTACCACGCTTCATTTAATGCGAAGAAAATATCGTAGAAGACAAGCTAAGCAGATTATCGATGAATTCAATGTTAGTATCATAGTTGATTTTGTATTAGGCTTTATACATATGTATATTATTTCCAAACTGTTTATTGCAGATTCCTGAAGTATTTGTCCTTCATTGGGATGGAAAACTCCTTCCAGAAATAAAGGGTACAGAAAAGAAAGATCGACTGGCTCTCGTTGTGACAAGTGAACGTTTGGAAAAACTGCTCGGCATGCCGAAAATAGAAAATTCTTCTGGGGTAAAAAAAGCAGACGCAACCTACAATTTTTTGCAACAAATGTCACTTGATGGGTTAGTAGAAATACTGTCTTTTGATACCACAGCCACTAACACTGGGGTTAATAATGGCGCTGCATATTTGCTCAAACAAAAATTAGGACGAAAACCACTTTTTCTTCCATGTCGCCACCATATAAGTGAATTGTTGGTCAAATCTGTATTTGAAATGAATTTTGGGAAAACATCCGGGCCAGAAGTTCTTCTCTTCAACAGGTTTGCCAACTATTGGAAACACAATGAAGCTAGCACCTTCAAGAGTCGAATTTTGGACGAAGAAGTGGTACGAATTTTAACAACATCGCACGTAGATTATTTGAAGAATTTTTGTATAAATGCGCTAAAATTCCATTACGTGCGTGCAGATTATAAAGAGTTGCTTCAGTTAACACTCCATTTTATTGGGGAGCGGGTGCCAGATTTTTCATAATTTAGTTTGCCTGGTGCAACATCGCATGCACGATTCATGTAAAAGTGCATTTATTGTAACAAAATATTTATATTTCGCGAACAGTTCAAATTGACATCAGCGGAATTGAAAAGTCTTAGGAGCATTTGCTTATTTTTGACTATCATATATGTTCCTTATTGGTTCCGATGTGTGAATGCTATAGAAGCGCCAAAACTAGATCTTGATTTCAATCAAACCGTTGTATATTATTTTGATAAAGAAGTTTCGACCGCATTATTGCAAAAAATAAGAAGCCATTTGTGGAATTTGTCAGAAGAAACTGTTAGCCTTGCATTTTTTGATGAAAGCGTGCCGTTGGAAATAAAAAAGATGATGGTCCAAAAATTCGATATCGGCAATGACATGCACGGAAATAATGAAAAAATTTCGAAGAGGAATGTTGTCAATATGGATGAAATTTTCTCTTACGCGTCGAGAGATATATCAGATTTCGTTTTTCCACTGACAAAGAAATTTTTTTCGCGATTAGCCATAGATCCAAAATTTTTAGAATCGGAACCTTCTCAATGGCAGCAGAGGGATGATTATTGTGCTGGAAGAGCTGTCTGCCAACATTTCAACGTTGTGAATGATGCAGCAGAAAGAGCAATTAAGCTCATCATGGATTACAATAAATCGTTAATATACGATGATAAAGATAAGCAGTACTTACTCCAAGTTGTTGAACACTATCGTCAAAAAAATCTTCTCAAAAAAATCTTCTCTTATAAATTAATCAAATCAATCAAAATAATCAAACAAATATATATTAGGCACCGTCGGATTGAGCGGAAAAATTAGGACATGATTTCTTACATCAAACCTCATATTTTAAGCAGCGCAAACAATTAAATTAAAAAAAAAATTTCATACAAGTCTAATGTATTACCCATGTATATAACATTCCAACGTTACGGACTGACTGACAGATTCATCTTCGTACAGCCTTAACGCCGTTAGTTATAAGGTCGAAATTTGAACCGGATGTTGGTCTCTCGCTAAAGCGATCCACTTCAAATCGAAGAAATTGCCTAATAGTACGAAAATTGTGCGTGTGTTAGTGCACAAATTTAGTGCATTGCGACTCGCAAGACACTGCTTTCATGTGTAAATGCTAGGTAAGGTGGAATTTTTGGAATTTCGAACGTTTAGGGAATAAATGGCGTAAAAACGAGTAAATTCGCTAACCTCATAACTCCTAAACTAACCGTGGATTCATCCATGCATTCCGAACAATGTTTTTGTCCGAAGAATAAATTTTTTACTGAGAGTGTTCTTCAGAGCGTTTCACCTTTTCCTGAAAATTTTCCGGGAAAACAAAGCTACCATATGGTTTACAGATGTAAACAATTATACAAAATGGCAGCTCAACTAGCAAACTACTTATATTGAATTGTTATCTAAAAGTGTGTTAAGAAAATTAACGAAAAAAGGAAAGTGATTTTATTAATTTTAATTATATTTATTTTTTATTTAATTATTCAGCAAAAAACAAAAACATTTGTTGCACTATAGCACTATATTATGTGGCAGCTCAGTTCAACTTTTATGTACAAATAGAAAAAAGTGGCATCGCAGTTCATTTTGTTCTGAACAAGAATTTAAATTAAACCATTCATTTTTCAATTTAAGCCAATTAATATAGAATTAAAAACTGTTTTACATTCGTAACTTATCCAAAAAATAAAAATATGTTTCTTTTTCGAAATTCATAGGTGAAAATTGTACCTATTTTTGGTACTTTCTTAACAAAACATTTTTCTTCATTCTTTGCAATAAACGTTCTTAATTATGGGCTTCCACTACAATAATGAATTTTTTTTTATATTTCAATGGGGAGAACAAATATTAAAAATGGTGAAATGTGGGAAATTAAATGTTTTTGTTTTACTTTTTCGTTCTACAAGTGGTACCTTTTTAATTTCCTTTAATAGATATTAGAAACATAAAATTATAGGTGCAGGGTCCTGAGTGAATGCGAACCTAAAAAGTTAGTAATTTTTTTAAAACTTAGAAACATAAACTTTGGCATTTAAATATGACCACGAAAGAAGGGTACCGAGGTAGCGGGTTAAATTATTTGTTAATTATAAAATAATTTTAGATATTCTCATTATCTACTTTATGGCCGTTTTATTTGGTCCAAATGCATTTCTTTGGTGTTTGTTTCATAATAAACAAGACGGTCATAAAGTAAACAATGAGAATATCCCAAGTAACCATTATACTCACAGTACTAATAACAACACCTGATCGGTTAAAAGCAAAACAAAATACATACCCCTATTTTTTTAACAAGCTCGTTATTTTATTTAGCAATAAAAATATCGAAATATCTGTCCTAAGTTAAACAAAAGTGTGATTTCTTATCGCATAAATATTTTTAATAAAGTCATTCTTAAAAAAATTTTTAAGGAATAGAGCTATTACAAAAAGCTTTATAAAATACATAACTGAAATTTAACTCGTAGAATAAATTCGAAAAAAAAATGTTGAATATTTTTAATAATTTTAAAAATCAACATTAGCTTATAAATTTTGCAAAATATCCTTATTTAAAACTGCTTTTGGAAAAGTTTGTTTTGTAAACAAAAACATGAAACAGCTGTTTCAAAAATTCTTGCAAGTAAAAATTTTACCACTAAGAACTTGCAAGAATTTTTTTGTCTCTCAAATTTTTTCTCTCTTTTGACGCTCTCAACTTGCAAATTTTTTGGGTTAATGAACACTTTCCAGTAACAATTGCTACAAATTCGTAACAATTTTTAGTAAATGAACACAGCTATTACCTATTACTACGTTTATACGTAGACTATTCGTAAAAAAAATTATTTGCGCTTAACTAAATTACTGTTTATATGTCAAAAAATTCTTATTTTTGTGATGCCAGATGAAAAATTTAATCATTTAGTAGCACTGTATGTATATTAACTTTTTATTTTTTTAAATCAAAAATTTAAAAAAAACAAACATTATTGTGTATTTTTAGTTAATTTTAAATTTATTGTCAAATGGATGAGCCACATCGAAATAAAAACCTAAAACGGTTAAAAGTGTGGCAATGTGTAAATCTTATTTGCAAATAGTGTCGTTAATCAGGAATAGTTTTCGTGAGTTAGCTATTCGCCAATACAAATTTAATTCACTGTTTATGTGGCAATTTTCTCTACTTGCAATATAATTATTTGCGAATAAGCGTGCGTATAAACGTAGTATATGAAATAAAAAACAAGTAATTTTTTTTCATAAGTTACGTTAAAAAGTTGATAGTGTCGTCTTTTTTTCTGATCTTTGTATTTAATACTTTACGTTTTTTTAATGCGAAATTAAAGGAATATCTTCATTATAAATAAAAAGATTTGATTGACCATATACCAATAATTTAATTTTTACTTTAATTGCATATATAAATTAAACATGTTTTAAATAGTTTTTATAGATAAACTTAAAATTAACATTACGATCTGTAAACAAAACATGAAATGAATTTTGTATTACGTTATAAGGGCATGGACTTTTTAATTGTTTATTATTAATTTTGAAAGGTGAAGTGATGGAAATAGGGTAGGCTAAGTTTTTATTTAATTTCTTTCGTATTTGGGCTCATTTCTGTTAGCATGGCGTGGTGGCAAGGACCTGTGTAGCAATTATGATCTGGAGCTACACATGGGTCATCATCATTGTTTTTTATTATTTAATCAGTTTTTTTCACTTAAGTATTGATACATAAAATTTAATTTCTCTTGTAACACAATATTTTTTATTACTTGGGAATACAATTAAACCCCTCTTGCTGACGAGCACAAAATTTAGCTTAATCTTAAAATGGTTACAATAGAGCATAATAATCACAAAAATTCTTTAAAACGCTCATAAATTGATCTGTCTAAAATTATTTAAAATATTTCATACAAAATTTATAAGATTATGTACTATACACTTCGAATAATTCCCCCGAAATTAAAGTTTTGGCAGATCCAGAAAGTTCCGTTAATGATACATATTTTCTTATCACTAAAAATCGCTTTGTTTCACATGATTATACCCACACCGCAACAGTTTTAGATCCACCTTTAAGTATCATTTTCTGACTAGATCTAACGATGTACCACCGTCCAGCTGGCTGTCCATGTAAACCTTGTGCGCAAAGTACATTTAGCAATTTTATAGATAATTTAATGAAATTTGGTACATATGTCCTTATTGGCAGAAGCACCACGCATATTGAAAATGGGACGAATCGGTTCATAATTTTACATGGTCCTCATACAAGCATCTCTCCGATGTAGTAATCGGGATATGGATCTTGTCACCATCGACTCAAATGAAGAAATTTATGATTTTTATAAAAAATTTTATAAAAATTTGTAAGTTTATCCTCTTTGAATGCGATAACTTCCTTTAAAGTGTTGGTATTTATATAAAAATTGGCGACAATAAATTTTACGATAGCTGATATTTCATGACAAAATGTTGTCCAAAATTAGCCATACGTCCCACATAAAACGCCATAAGTACACTAGATACAAAAGAAAAACTAAAGATTTATATAAAATGTCTTAAAAAACTTTTAAGTTTACCATCTCTACAATTTATTTGCAATGAAATAAATGCATTTCTTTTATAACTAGTGCTGGACTTAGTGTTTGGATGGGAGGCGTAGGGTTTAATTCAGAATATACCTGGTGTTTAAATGGAAAATGTATTTTATTTCTTTGCAATTATTCTGTTTAATATTTAAAAAAAAATTTAATTTATTTGGAACAGCAGCTATTCGGTGGAACACAACCTTCACTTACAAATGCACAATGTCTAGTACAAAATACATTACCTGCACCATCTAAAGGGTTAGTAATACCAACATTTAGATAATTCGCAACATTATTTGATAATTGTCTAATTTTTGGTATTACTAACCCTTTAGATGGTGTAGCTAATGTTATTTGTACAAGACATTGTGCATTTGTAAGTGAAAATCGTATTGAACCAAAATCTTGCTGTGCCAAAAAATTTAATATATTTTAAAATATAAAACAAAACAATTGCAAAGAAATAAAAAACTATTTCCGTTTGAAGATCAAGCATATTCTGATTTAAAACCTACGCGTTTAATCCAAACACGAAATCCACCACTAGTGATAAAAAAACAATAAATTTATTTAATTGCAAATAAATTGAAGAGATGTAAACTTAAAAGTATTTTAAGACATTTTATATAAATCTTCAATTTTTCTTTACTGTCTAGTGTACTGATGGCGTTTTATGTGGGACGTATGGCTAATTTTGGACAACATTTTGTCGTGACATATCGGATATCGTAGAATTTATTGTCGCCAATTTGTATGTCACTACCAATATTTATAAGGAAGTTATTGCACTAAAACCTGATAAACTCACAAGTTTTTTTTTTAAATCATAAATTATTTCATTTTTATCGATGGTTACAAGGGCCATATCCCGATTACTACATTAAAGATTGGCATCACTCCAGGCACACTAAAACCTGTAGGAAAGAATCGATTTTATATTTTTTTTGTTTTTTCTTAAGTTTTAAGTTTACAATAAAATTTGTTTAATCAAATTTCCTTACCGTTTGTGCAGCCTTTATATAATAATAATTAAAGTTATTTCATGCGGTATGCAATTGACTTTTTATTCCACATATGGAAAACCCCACAAAAATAGTTGTACAAAATTTTACAGAATGACACTGTTGATCGTCAAAAATACACTGTGCAGATCGAAATAACCGAGCAGGTTTATATACAGCAGATGCGAAGACAAAACGCAGTGATTTAATGGTAAAAGTTTCTTAAAATACATTTGCTTAGAGTTATCTCTAGAAAACTTTAAAATGATAAAAAAAAATTTTATGGTGCCGAAATGAAATTTGGTTCCAGTGTTCTCAAAAAGATTTTCTAAAATTATTCATTTAAATGGAAAACAAACATCTTTATCTTTAAATGTTTTATCAACTGTTTATATTTTGTCTTCTTAATAAAATTGAGGAATTTAAATTACATTAGATTCATAAAATACGAAAAAGTATTTTATCATTCTCTTACAAGGTGATGAATAATGTTAAGTTCACACGAATAGGAAAAGTCCACGTTCGCTCTCTCATTTACGGTTCACATCCAGATCATGGTTAAACAAACATGTTTCGCCATCAGTGTGGCCAGATTCTTAAAATGTTTCAAACTAACTTAGCTTAAAAAATGCTAAAACAAATGCTTAAAAATAAAACATAATTATTAAAGTTGTTTTTGGGAATACAATTATTTATTTAAAGATTTTATTTCTTGTGCTTAATTCCCTATTTTTATTTTTGATAAAACACTGTAAATTTATTGTTGGAGGATAAGCCAAAAATATCAGTAAAAAAGACACAGAGGGAATGAGAATTACAAACACTCATAATGTCTTATTTGCAACGATATCGAAGCTTAAACAAAATTCCAACAATAAGACAGTGTGTTTATCTTTTCTTACATTCCCCACTATTGGAATTTTGTTTAAGCTTTGATACAGCAAATAAAATCAAAGAATGCAACATTAAAATTATAAAATATTTTTGACTTTGTTTTTGCTTTCAATGTAATTTTTGGCGTTGCGTTGCGTTTACTCAATTAGGGCGTAAGTCTTCTAACCTGCAGCTTAAAAACGTGTGTATGAATGAATGTATTTATGTGAGTACTGAAGCAGGCTGGCTGCCGCTAATGCACGACGTTAATTTTTATTTCATACCGACAGCTTAATTCCAGATTTGTTTGAATTGAGTATGCAATTTTAATCATGTAACGTTTTGGTGTTTATCGGCTTATCCAAGTCAAAGTTATTCGCAAAAAAGTAACTTAGCATACAACTGAATGTTGTGCCGCCTGTAAACTTAAAGAGCTGCTTCTGCAAAACTCACTTTTTAGACTTAGCATGATTTGGAATTGAGCAACATAATTCTCTGGTTTCTTAAAGTTATTCGTGCTTATTAGTGTTTGCAAGAACTTATCCGTATATCGCACACACAAAGAAGAAAACTCATACTATCCAAAAAAAATTATAGATACTAGAAAAAAAGTCTTAAGAGCCTAAAATTTTGGCCAACGTGACTTTTTATCATAGAATGTGGCAGATAAGACTTTTTTGTCTAGGAAACACGCTACAGGTGGTTGATGTGACCATTTTGCTTAACGTTTTTCAGGCATTTACAGAAGAAAATATGTATTTTAAGATTAACACAAACATCAGAAACACATTCACGGTTCCGAATCTGCCCTTATCTCAATTTTGGAATTTTCTCACTTGTGAGTTTCTTTCTTAGGAGGACAGTATAGCGGTCCTGCCGATATGTGTTTAGACCCCTTATCCAAAACTTAAACTCGAATACAAGTCCTTGATTTTGCAGTTTGAACTGTTAACGGTTCGTCCGTTTGGAATAAAATTTCATGTGGCAAACATTTGCTGATATTTTCCAACTTTTAAAAAGTGGATTGTGAGTTTACGAAATAAAAATTTATGAACTTTAAAGACATAATAGATGGAGAAGAAATAACTAAAGTTAATTTCTGGAAAGAAATATCTGAAATAAAATACGCTGATTTTAAATCTTTAATATTTGCAATATTTGATCTCTTGTAAATTCTCCATAAGACTTTTGGTAGCTTAAATAACATGTCAGGCAATCAACTTTTAATTTGCTGTTTCAAATTACAAAGATGTGCACTGGTAGAAAAGGCATCATAACGCTGATGTGTTTTTACATCAGTTCTATGACAAGTGACTTCGTTTTTGACCCCATGAAACTTTACATCACTTGGCCAAATTGTCATCAGGGTCAAAAATATAAATTATGTCCTCAATCGGATGACACATTGGCATCACAGAAATGACGAATCGAAGCCAGTTTTATAAAACATGTCAGCAGTGCGATGACAAATTGTCATTAAATTGAGTCATTGTAATTGACTTTTATTCAAATTGATAGAATATCATTATTTACTTACCCCTTACCCATGTTTGTTTCACTTTTGTTGTAGTCCGCCTTTTATTACCAGAAGAACTCTCAATTATAAGGCACCAGCAACATGCCCGATATGGTTTTCGTAACAGTTCTACTTAAAAAACTTGATGTATTTAAATAAATAATTTTAAAAAAATAGAGAACGGAAATTTTCGCCTTTAAGTTTACTTTTTAAACATGAAAATAATGTTTATAATATATTATGTTATGACAAAATGTTATGAAATAATATATATTATGTTATGACAAAATGTTATGAAATAATATATTATGTCAACGCCCTCATGACAGTTTGTCAACGCCCTGATGACAGTTTGTCAACACCCGGATGACAGTTTGTCATCGCACTGATGACAGTTTTTCCGTACTGATGTCAAACAACATCCGCGTTTGATACCTTTTCTATCAGTGTACACAAAATGTGGCATCGAATTGATGTAAATGTAGTCATAGGATGACGTTCGTCATTAGATTGATGTCACTGTTTGCCTAATTGATGCCATTAGTAATAATATTGATGTCACAATTCTGAATCATTTTCTCTATGAGTGTGATAAATCATTGCGCAGCCCGAATTATTTAATTTGGTTATATATTTTAAATGTACAAATATCCAAAAATCTGGAAGAAAGAAAAATTAAATCAAAATTTTTATTGATAAAAAATATTTATATTCATAAAAAATATTTTCATAGAAAATTCGTTTAATAAACCTTTTATTAATCAAAAATAATTTTTATGAATATGGGGGTTAATGTATATATATATATTTAAATCTGTATTTAACCAAATTGCATAAATCCATAAATTTTTACTGGCACATGTAAATATGCAGGCGTATGTTTTGTAACCTTATTCTATAAATCTCCAAAAACTAATTATACCCACACCACAATAGTGGTGAGAGTATTATGCATTTGTGCTGATGTTTATTTAAGTTACCGATCGGCTCAGAATCACTTTCGTTGGCTGACTGTGCATGTATGTAAACTTTGTGCGTAAAGTACAAGTCGCAAGTTTGGAGATAATTCGATGAAATGTTAGTATTAACATCAAATTTGGTCCAAACTCATTTTGTTGTAATCAAAATCATTGGAATCGGTCCATATTTGACCATAGCTCCCATACAAATACTACTCCCAAAAATAGCTTTTAGTCCCATAACTTCCCTATTAATATCAGTATTTATTATACAAATTGGCGACAATTACCCTTACGATAGCTACTATGTCATGATTAAATGTTGTGCTAGTGAATCCAAAATAAACCACAGGCCCCATATAAGCCCCCTTCCAAAAATCAAATAAAGGCAAACAAATTTCAGATGGATGTATTTATCTTAATAATATTCGGTGCAAAGAACATTCATATGAACCTTAACCTCAATTACATAATTTTGTTCTGACGGGTCCATGATTGCCAATGGGTCGCAAATAGAGTACACTTGCAAAAATTTGTTCTTATATACTGTGGTGTAGAGTATCATATGGTCGGGCTTTACCGACTATACTCTCTTACTTGTTTTAAAATAAATTCCTATATCTTTTTCTAAATAAACTGCATAAAAAATGTACGATATATTTTTGGTAGAATATTTGAAGGTAAAAAAAATTTTTTTTTTTTTTAATTTATTAAAGTTCTGGCAACACTGCTGCGACTGTTGGCGTTTGGCCAATGAAAAATTACCAAGTCGAAGAAATAACAAATTTTCTACGTTGACTGTAGTTTTTAAAACACTGATTAAATTAATTTTTCTACTTTTTAACAATCTTTAATTTATTTAATCTCAGTCTATGGAAACAAAATCCTTACAGATTATGCAACTTGATATCAACTGACATACACAGAAAAAAGTGTTTTATCAATAAAAAAATGGTTTAAAATGTATTTAAATTTAATTAATATGATAATTGTATCAATTATTTTTTTAGTTGAAAGAAAATTAAAAATTTAATTTGGATTTAATTAACATTTTAGTTGTTTTGAAATAAATTTTCAATTAAAATTTTAATTAAATAACAAAAAATCTTTATTGACTTATTTCGTTTAAAATAAAATAATTTAAACATGTAGAATTGTTGTTGGGAATTGTCAATATTTATTTAAATAATTTTACACATTGTTTGAATCACAGAAAAAATTATTAAATTTCTCCTATCACCAAATTTGTTCTAAATTCATAATATCAAGCAAACAAGTTGTTGATTTTGCACATATTACCAAAATGATTATATTGATTACTAAAAATTTTAAAATTTTGAAAAAATATTTTCAATAAATGATATTTTTAATTTTAATTAAAAAAGTGATCAAAAAAATTTGAAATTTTAAACAATGTGTTAATTTATTTAAATAAATATTGACAAATCCCAACAACAATTCTACATGTTTAAATTATTTTATTTTAAACGAAAAAAGTCAATTAAGATTTTTTGTTTATTAATTAAAATTTTAATTGAAAATTTATTTCAAAACAACTAAAATGTTAATTAAATCAAAATTAAAATTTTTAATTTTTTTCAGCTAAAAAAATTATTGATTCAATTATCACATTAATTAAATTAAAATACTTTTTAAACCATTTTTTTAAATGATAAAACACTTTTTTCTGTGAAATGGCAAAGTTTTTTGATCACTTTTTTAATTAAAATTAAAAATATCATTTATTGAGAATATTTTTTCAAAATTTTTAAATTTTTAGTAATCAATATAATCATTTTGGTAATATGTGCAAAATCAACAGCTTGTTTTCTTGATATTATGAATTTGGAATAAATTTGGTAATTGGAGAAATTTAATAATGTTTTCTGTGTAGAAAAATATATTTTAATACTGTTTTGGGTGCTGTGCAGCACATTTGGAAAAAAAATCAATAAATGAACTGCTAAAAGGAGTATGCCTAGCACCTCTAGCCTGATAGAAATCACATTCTCGTAAAACATTTATGTGCGCCTAAAACCGTTAAAGTTTCTTCATAAGACTTTAAATCGCAGTACAAAATTTTGTAAGCTTCAGTCCATAATAAAGCGCATGAAAACATTTTAATTCGTCTAAAACATTAACAAAAAATTGTAGTAAAATTTGGTCGGTCTGAGTTTCACAGCATTTAAAAAACACATAATTAAATTGCGCGAAGATATGTCCATAATTTACCATATGCCCTATATAAAGTCCTCTCTTGGAAATCATTCAAATACACATAAGCCCGTAGCTTATATTGTAGTAAAATTTGGTCGGTCTGAGTTTCACAGCATTTAAAAAACACATAACCAAATTGCGCGAATATATGTCCATAATTTACCATATGCCCTATATAAAGTCCTCTCTTGGAAATCATTCAAATACACATAAAACCGTAGCTTATATTGATATTGTGGTAAAATTTGAACCAATTATATAGACAGAAATATTATTGTGCAATTTTGTGATAATTGGTCCATAATTTACCATAGGTCCCATATCAAGAACGCTTCTGAAAAGCATTAAAATGTATAAACGCTAAATCATATTTTAATATTATATTGAATTATGGTCCCATTTATGTTTTTTAATACCAGAAATCACACTACAGAATTTTGTGATGATTGATCCATAATCTACCATATGGGTTGACTATAAATTACCCTCTTAAAAATTATTTTTGTACGGCTAAAACTGTTAGGAATCATGATATTTAATTCAAATTAGTTCAAATTAAGTTTTATATGACTAGAAATAAAAGCAAAGACCTTTCGGTCAATAATTTATCATACATATGTATTATGTCTTAATCGCAACGATTTATAATACTCACGTCAATTTTTATAAAGATTGGTTGATAATTTTTAGATCCCATCCCCTGAAATATTCTAACTGTCGGTGGAGGGGCTATCAAAGATTCGGCACAGCCGAATATAGCACTCTTACTTCATGCTCAAGACTAAACAATTCAAATAATCATTAATTTAATTCTTTCTTTACACTTCCTTCCGCAATATTTTAGTGAATTTTACCACCGTCTTGTAACATTTATAGTTCTCCAAAGATCTGCATAGTTTTTCAAAACAAGATTTTGATATCTTTTCTAGAAAACTTGTTATAAAAACACACTCATATACAAAGTTATGCAAGACGCACTTACATATAAGGGAAGAAATATGTACATATATGAAAATCTTTAAGAATATTATAAGTTACAATATCTATTTTACAAGGACATCTTAAATTTCAGAAAATTTAGTTTTTCAGCCAAGTAATGCTAAGACTACAATTGGGTCATATATCGTAAAACGAAGGACGTAACGCCGCACAGTAGCGCCTTTTCCTAAAACCCGTGGCAAAAATACAAAATTTGATAGCAAAATCTTGGGAATTGAATGATTACACCGCATAAAGCGCTACTTACTGATCATAATTCAAAAACGTTTTCCTTAATTCGATAAAAAATTATAGGTGGTGGAGCTGCTCAAATTCGACAATTTTTTAAAAACCAAAAAAGGTGATTTTGCAAAAAAAAAAATGCACTTTAGAATTAAAGTGTCAGTCGTATTGCCGTTTGATCACTACTTTTTTGGTATGTTTTTAAAGGTGTGTTTATTTTTTTTATTAAAAAAAGTAACAAACTATTCATCAGATCACCTACTCTTTCGGCAGTGGCCGTTTTTCATATATTTAATCTATATTTACAAAAAAAAAAAAATAGAGCATATCTAAAAATGGCCGAAAATGGTCTCGCCCATATTTTCTAAGCATATTTGCTACACTATACTTTAAATAATTTAATAATTAATCCTCTTATTTAAGCTTGAGGTCTTTTTCTTTTTTTTTTATAAAAAAATATTAAATTTATTGAATCCAATATTTCGGCACTCCTTCAGGGATTTTTTTTTTTGAATATTTGACAATAAAATTAACAATTTTTAATAAATTTAACAAAATTAACAAATTTAACAAAATGTCATATTTTCAATTGAATACAAAATTTTTTTCCGATTTAAGCAATCTATTACGTTTTTAATAAATTTTTAATTTCCGTTTCTATAAATTTTTATTAATTAAATGTCTATAATTTTGGGCTACATTTTCAGTATCTGACTTAAAATTAATTCTGGATATTGTTGGAATCTTTATAATTTGCAACATTTCTAACATAAATCTACGCTTATATGTAATTATTTTCCGTGTTTAAAACTGATATATTTTCAAAATCAGGATAATGGCTTAAACTTGCACAATGGGTTGATAAAGCTGTTTGTTGTGATGAAATATTCCTATATTTTTGATCTGACTTATGTTCTGCTATCATAGTTTTAAATTTATTTTTTGTTGTACCAATATACACTTTACTGCATTTTCCATTAACATTTCCCTTACAAGGAGGAATATAATAACAGTTACGGAAAAGAATAAACTTAAAACTAATATAGCAAATGCACCTAGATTATATGGTGTTCCGAAAATTCATAAAATTAATTTTCCATTAAGACCAATATGTTCATGTATAAATTCTCCATCATATGAACTTTGTAAATATGTTACAACGATTCTTAAAAAAATAACGGAAAATTCAAAATGTAATATAAGGGATTCTCTTCAATTTAAAGATAAAATTAAGAATATTAAGTTAAATGATGATGAGAAATTAATTTCTTTAGATGTAGTTTCATTATTTCCAAGTATACCTTTAGATCTTGCTATAGATATAATAGAGGAACAATGGAATAAGGAAGAAGAACACACTAATATAGATAAGGATTTATTTATACGTATTCTGAAATTTTGCATAATTGATAATAGGTATTTTCAATTGGATAGTAGTATATATGTTCAATTAAAAGGACTTCCTATGGGTTCACATTAGAGTTTGTTCCCGGGATTTCCCGTCCCGGGAATCTATGTCGGACTAGTGTCTTTAGTAGTTTAATCCAACTTCATTTCACCACAATATTTAAATTTACTACAGTTTAAGGCATATTAAGCTAATTTTTAAGAATGGGCTTAAATAGGGCCTATGATAATTATAGAGCTAGCTTAACGAAATTTTATTTCTTGTCTTAGCACACTGAAGTGTAAATTTTACAATAATATTATAAGGTTTTGCGGCTAAGAGCGTAGTAAAGTGTTTTCCTATATTGTGCTTTATATGCGGCATTTCAAGATATTTTGAGTCTTATGAAAGTAGAATATGCTAAATTGCACCACAAGAGCCGTAGGTAAATTATGGACCGACATTCACGACATGGTGCCTTATAAAACGAATTTGTAGAAATTTAATGAAAAAAGATGCATTTCGCCACAAATTTATGTTAGTTTTTGTGGAGTTTTTAGGGAGGTAGTTCCACATTTGGGTGCATAACTCTTTCCCTACTAAAGCGATTATACTGGAATTCACTCCCAAACAGCCTAGAAGATCTAGAAACAATTTGACACACATATGACGAAATCGGCTTAGAATTAATGAAGGATTCACAATAATATTAAAAATAGGATTCAAATGGAATGACAAACTTAGTATACCTACATACACCACTGCTGATTAAGGGTTATAACATTGTAAAAAAAGTTATTAAATATATGTAGTAAATAACATTTCTCCTTCCTGCTGAATTTGTTAAACGGTAAAATTGTTTCAGAATTCCTATTTCGTAATGTTGTGCATTCAGATCCTAATCGCCATTTCAGAAATGTTATTCCACTAAGACTTCAATACTTTCATTCTAATTATGCAAATGAGATCTGAATTTGACAATGTATATACGTATATTGATTTCTATGATCCTATTGGCATCAAAATAACCTCTTATGTGTCTTAAAATTACTTGAATCTTAAATTTTTTACATTTTTGTTATATAATAGATACTAGATTTAATTATTTTAAGCCTAATAGCCAGTACGAAATATTAGTTGCTTTGGAGAAATAAGTAAATAAATAAATAAAAAAAATTTGGGCGGGAATCCCGGGAACCCGGGAATTTGATATTTATTTCCCGCTTTCCCGGGAATCCAAAAAGTGCGGGAATAAAAAAACACTAGTTCACATGCATCTCCTATTGCAGCTGATATTGTTATGGAAAAATTAATAGATAAATGTTTAGAACAGTCAACTATTAAACCTAAAATTATGACAAAATATGTGGATGATTTATTTTGTGTAATTAAAGAATCAGAAATAACAAACATTTTAAATACATTTAATTCTTTTCATACGGATATAAATTTTACAATGGAAAAAGAGTTTGAATCAGGATTGTCTTATTTAGACACTTTAATAATAAGAAGAGAAAAAAGTTTATTTATTGATTGGTATCAAAAACAAACATCGTCTGGTAGAATAATTAACTATTTTTCAAATCATCCAAAAAGAGTTATAATTAACACGGCCAAAAATTTTATAGAAAAGGTATTGACAATAAGTGGAACATGTTTCCACAGGAAAAATAAGGAAATAATTTTTAGAGCATTAATGGAAAATAGTTTTCCAGAGGAAATTATTTCCAATTTATTATTAAAATATAATAACCATAGAATAAACAATTCCAACAGTAACGCAGAACCGAAAATTTATAAATCAATAACTTATGTACCAAGATTTTCAGAAAGATTAGAGAAATAAAATATTTATCCTACGAAAATATATAAAATTGCACAAAAATCTTATAACACAATAGGTAGATTATTCACTAATATGAAGGATAAAAAAAATAAGTTGGAAATGTCAAATGTAGTTTATGAAATACCTTGTAAGGGAAATGTTAATTGACAATGCAGTAAAGTGTATATTGGTACAACAAAAAATAAATTTAAAACTAGGATAGCAGGACATAAGTCAGATCAAAAATATAGGAATATTTCATCACAAAAAACAGCTTTATCAACCCATTGTGCAAGTTTAAACCATTATCCTGATTTTGAAAATATATCAGTTTTGGAAACGGAAAATAATTATTAGATTAGATTTATGTTAGAAATGTTGCAAGTTATAAAGATTCCAACAATATCCAGAATTAATTTTAAATCAGATACTGAAAATGTAGCCCAAAATTATAGACATTTAATTTATAAAAATAGAAACGGAAATTCAAAATTTATTTAAACTGTAATAGATTAGCTTTAAATTGGAAAAACTTTTTGTATTTAACTGAAAATATGACATTTTGTTAAATTTGTTAATTTTCAAGGCGAATTCATTACAGGTGATCCTAAAAGCCCTGCTGATAACTTTTTTTCTTTTGCTTTATTATTGTTGGATGTCAAAAAATTTTTTTTATTATCTTTGTTTCTGTTTTGATTTGTTTCGGTTTTTGACATTGTACAATGATTTTACAAAAACAAATTGCTTGTGGTTTTTGTACGAGTTGTACTGGTTGTACTACCGAGATTACCTGGAATGAATTCGCCTTGTAAATTTTGTTAAATTTATTAAAAATTGTTAATTTTTTTTGTCAAATATTCAAAAAAAAAAAAAAAATCCCTGAAGAAGGCGTACCGAAATATTGGATTCAATAAATTTAATATTTTTTATAAAAAAAAAAGAAAAAGACCTCAAGCTTAAATAAGAGGATTAATTAAAAAATTTTAAAGTTCGAATAAGAGTCAATTTATTTTAAATAATTTAACTAAGCTTGGCCACAGCAAGTTGCAGCTTTAGGTGAAATAAGAAGAAAACTGTTACAATCTCATAGCGAAAACGAGAATAATTTTTCTTTCTCATTTTTAAAGTATGCAACAAAGATGTGTTCAAAATGTGAAAAGAAATGAAAAAAGGTCTCCAAAATGTTTTTCGCTGCAGCAAAAGTTACATGTTATATATTTTTATTGATTCTCGTTAATAAACAATATTTTGCTCTGCCCATCAGGTGGGCATAAATATTGCAATTTTTTTTTATTTATTTAAATTTAAAAAAAACCTTTTATAAAAATAGGCAAGTAATTTTGAAACTATTTTTATACTGAGTTAAATATAAACTGCAGTTGTATAATCTAGTTACTTTTTTTTTGCTCAAATTTATAGTTTAAACCCTTTTTTTGGCTATAAATAAAACCGCAATTGAGTTATGCAGCCAGTTAAGTTTTTACTTTGTAAAAGTAGCGATCGGTAGCAGAACTTATAGAATTTTATTTTAAAATGCGATAATGTCATTTAAAAATTCGGAGTTTTTTGAGTTATTCAGAAACTAAAATAATGAAATTGTATTTATATCGGCTATTTTGGGAAAACGTATCTTATAAGATTTCATAATCGACTGATTCTCGTACAGTAAACTTGTATCGTTTTTATTCTTTTTTTTTAGTTTTTGGATTTTTTAACTTAAAATATTGTTTTTTAAACACCTTTCACATGATTGGCACTATTTGCATTAATAAATTATACATTTTAATAATGGCGGCTTATTATTGTTTTAAATGTGTGAATGTATGTGTATTTTTGACAGCTCATCTTATAAGAAAGTTGTTATAAGATTTCTTATAACAAATGTCTCATAACATTTATTATAATTATGTTTAAATTTTTTTATTATTGTATTGCTGGATCAATTATATTATTTCATTATGCTTTTGTATTGCCTCTTCTTAATCTTTATAAATAAAACACATCATTGTATTTTATTTTTTTTTTCTCTCTTGATCGATATATTTCGAACTAACAGTTCATCTTCAGGATCTAATTTATATGATTGATATTATTATAATATTAATACTCCCACTATTTGAGAGTCCACACGTAAGATAATACTCTCTGCGATTGAATTTGACGTTTGCTAATATAAAAATCTTATTTCTTGTCTCAGGTGGAGACCCTGTGTTACTTAACAATTAATAAAAAATGGCTTGCCTCACACAGTGTTAAGAAAATATTTGTAAAAAAACAACCCAGAATAGCTAAATGCAGTAACAGCTTTTGAAAACATCAAAGAACCGCATACATCCTCTGACAGCAAAAGCGGAAGACATGCAAAAACTATAAACGAGTGTTCTGAGTACACAAGAAAGCGTAAACTTGAAAATGCCACAAAAGATATATCTAAATCGCATCTTTCAGAAGCATTATATCTTCAATATGTAAAAGATAAAGATAAATCAAAGTCCGACATTACAAAAGCTGTGGTGCTTTCACTAACTTTTAACTATCCGACAATCGTTATTTTTGTCGACATATATATTCGCTTGCAGTAACGATAGTGCCATTCTGTAATTTATTTTTAACGATTGTAAACAGCTGTAGTTCTTGTAACATCTCTGTCTACAAAATGTTAAAATAAACGAAAAGCACAAAGGAGAATAAAGAAAAAACAAATGAAATTGTGCATGGCCCAATTAGTAAGTTTGCGCAAAACTACAAGAATGCTGCAATAGAAAAAACAACACGCATTTTGTTTTTGTATATTATGTTAAAGATGTCAAAACTAAATGTCTTTGTTTGTGTAAAAAAATGGACAAGATGTCAAAAGCAATTGCTACAATCACAATTGCACGATAAAAACACAACTCTACAAAAAATCAGCAGGCGTTTCGAGCAGACCTACTAATCGGGCCATGAAATTGTGCTTAATTTACGGTTTTTATATTTTATTTGCTGAATTTTACATTTAGAATTTTGTTTTTGCTCATACATATACTTACATATGTATGTATGTATGTAGTATGTATGTAACCTAAAATACACGTTATCGATCTGCATGAAACTTAATAATGATGTTCATGAAACTTTCATTATAATTTTGTATTTGCTTCGTTTGTATTCAGTAAGATGAATAACTACGAAATGAAAGCAACAAACACACGAAATTTAAGAGACGAGTAAGATACAGTTATTTTGTTTACTTAAACAAGAGAATATGAGTACTTACTAGAGATGAGCGATATTTCTGTACCTGTGATTTTATCACTGTTACTGAAAAGTCACGAATCACAGTTGTGACCAAATTTGTCAAGTAACAGGTCAGGTACTTTCTAAGTCGTTCTTTTTGTATTTTGTTACAAATACAAATTTATGATATTTCACTGTTTGTGTGGGTAATAGCGTTTTTTGAATGAAATATCGAATGATATTGCTGTTCCTTTCATTCTCTCTTCTATCTTATTAGTATTTTTTTAAGCCAAAGTTTATTTGTTCAAGTATATATGGATATAAAGTAAACAGATTTGAAAGCTCTTACAATTTGTTGTTGTTTCTTTGTAAAGTGCTTACAAAAGCTCTTGCAAAAGCTCGCGCATTGTACATATAGCTTGGCCGCAATTGATTTAAAAGAACAGAAAACTGATAAACCGTGATCACAATCACAGTTTAAAGGAGCAGTGATTTTTAAATAACATTCACTAATCACGATGATCTTTAAAAATCACGGGATCGCTCATCTCTACTTGCCACATTGTTAAAGCGGACTAAGCGCTCTATACACCAAAATACTAGTCGCATATTTAAGCGCCAATTACATTAACGATTTGTTGTACAACATAAATGCAATGAAAAGGACGCAATAATTTGTTTTTATACTAAAAATTCAAAAAGGGGGAACTATTACAAATTTTTAAATTGTTCCAAACAGTGTTTAAAAATGCTTGACTATTTTTAATGTTTTTGTAATTGCTTAACTTAACTTAAGAAAAAGAACACAGTAAAAGCAAAAAGCAAAAGCAAACGCAGAAAAAGTGAGAGTAAATAATTTATTTATTCTCACCATGTTTATGTTCTCAGCTTAAAAAGCCAGCCAAGCAACCACTTGAAAAAAAAAATTGCTGTTGCTGTAAGTTATAAGTTTTTGTTTATTTTTTTTTTTGCTTTGGCTTAACTGTAAATTGATGTGCTTAAATTCAGCGAGTATTAACTTCTTTGCTGTTTTTGACTTCATTGCTGTTGCTTGCTGTTGCAGGCGTTAGTTTTGAAAAAGTGTTTGACGGTAAGAACTAAAAATTATGGCGCCGCGTGTAAATCGAAGAATGATTGAAAAATATTTTGAATTTGATAATGACCAAGCTGTGTGTAAACTTTGTTCATATATGTTAAAAAGTGATAGAGTTTTTAATCTTAAAACTCATATAATTAAAGTGCACAAAATTAAAGAAAACGAATTTTCAAACGAAGGGAATATTGCGGCGATTCTGTTACCAAAAACAAAAACACGGAAAAAAATTTAGGAAACACGTTGTCAAAATCGATGTAAGTAAAAAACATTTATGTATGTATGTACCTATTTATTAAAAAAAAAAAACGCAAAATACCAAAAAAATTCGAAACAAATTCGTTCATAATATATTAAGTTCCAGCAACAGCAAAGAAGTTAACTTGCTGACTTTAAGCGCATCAAAAGCAAAAAAAAAAACAATCAAAAACTTAATACTTACAGCAACAGAAAATTTGTTTTCTTAAGTGGCTTCTTTGCTGACAGATTTAGCAGAGTACATGCACATAGCGAGTTTAAACAAATTATTTACTCTCTTTGTTTTGCTTTTGCTTTTTTGCTTTTGCTGACTCGTTATCAAAGAGTTAAGTAAACACTTAGACACACAGTTTTTTAATTTGCTGCAAAAAATGTAAACAAAGCAAAAATGTGCGACTGTTGCTATTTTAAAGCAAGCAATTTAAACACTGGTTCCAAATGAGTCACGGTAGTACCACGGTACTTTTGAAGGTCAAAGTGTACCAAAGAAAGTACAATTGTACCAACTTTAACACCCCTGAAGTCTAGAGTGACGAGGGGAAAAGAAACAAGTACTCAGCTTATTATTCTCTTCAAATACGCGTGGTTTTCTCATTCGTAATATAAAAAACGTACACATGTGTGCGTACTTCATACATAAAAAAGTTATATTTCAGCAATAAAGCCCAGGGTACACGGAATGTGAAAAGCCTCATAGGCATGATGTTCTGACGTAATTTTAACGTCATTACAAATCATCAATTCAATGACCATTGTGCGTTGTGTGATGAAGTCGAAATTAAGTCAGAACCACATGGGCATGTCGATTTTCACATTCCGTGTACTCTTGGCTTAAGCCTCGCATTTTGTGAGCGCCGAAGATAATTCAAAGAAGAAAATGTAAATAAGTATATTAACAAGACTTGTATTGTGAGAATTGGTGCTGATGAATTTATATTAAAGACACAAACCTTTTTAAAACATCCACCGCCTGTTGTGAAGTTTTAACACCAATATTTTAAAATGTAAATCGATTATTTAAAAAACAACAATTTCAACAAACTTGAAACCTTCTAATGTTATTTTTAAAAGAAAACAAAATTAGTTTACATTGGAATTGTGGGTAAATGAGGCGTGTATTTGGAAACTTACAGCGTTACGTCCTTCGTTCTTACGACCCAATTGTAGTCTTAGCATTACTTTTACTTGGCTGAAAAACTTAATTTTTTTTAACAAGTTTTCAAGAAAAGATAGAAAAATATTGCTTTGAAAAATTATGCAGATCTTTGGAGAACTAGAAATGTTATAAGAAGGTGGTAAAATTCACTAAAATATTGCTGAAATGAAGTGTAAAGAAAGAATTAAATTAATGATTATTTGAATTGTTTAGTCTTGAGCATGAAATTTCTTTCAACTAATTATGAAATAGACTAGATTATAAATTTCTGTTTTATAACTTTTTAGTCTCAGAAATATTATTTCTTAAATTATGTGTAAAATATCAAGTAAGAGTGCTTTATTCAGCTGTGCAGAATCTTTGATACCTACCCTCCACCCCCAGTTAGAATATTTCAGGGGATGGGATCTTAAAAATATTAACTAATCATTATACAAATTGACGTCAGTATTATAAATCATTTTCTGTCTGTCGCGGTCGTTGAAGATAGACGTGTTTTCTAAACTCGGCATACGGTTTATTTTTTTTGAACAAATAAAGTATAAAAAAAGTAAATACAAGAAAAAGAAAAAAAAAAAAAAAAAAAAATTACATGTATGTACATACATACATAAACACACATTTTTTTTCATTATCGGTGTTGATAAACAATAACAAATAAGAAGAGCACAACTGTAAACAGTAAAAGAAAAAAAAAACTCTTATGAGTGCAAACAGTAGAAATGCATATATCACAGTGAGTGTTAGCGAAAAAAATACAGAAATAAAAAAAAGAATCGATGATAGCAAATACCTAACGGCTAAACCTATTACTCGTACGCGATCCCTCTCGCCGTCTGTATTTAATAACACGGTTGATACAATAACAAATACAAAACCTGCTAGCGTTGCCTCAACAGCAAAAACAATTTTAATAAGTGATGTAAATATTAACCCCCAATCAGGCATAATAGAAAACTCAGTATCACCTTCGGTGTCTAATAATACGGTTGATATTAATACAATAAAAAATATAAAACCTGCAAGCGGTGCCTCAGCGGCAAAAACGATTTTAATAAGTGATGAAAATATTACCCTCAAATCAGGCATGATGGAAAACTCAGCTCCACAAGTAAAAAGTGGTCAAAAGCCTCAAGTACAAGTTGGTATGGACAGGTACATAACAGTGCTTAAACGGGGTCGCAGCCCTACCTCTGCAGCAGTTGCTTCGGCCTCAAAAGTACCATCTTTTGATAAAATAAATTCTCAAAATCGATTTGCAATTCTGGAGGATGAATCCTCTGAAGCACCAAACGTCATAAAATCGTCCAAGCCTCCCCCGATATATCTTAGGGAGCAAAACTCAAATGAGCTCATTAAGAGTTTGATATCGGTGATAGGTGAAAATTCGTTTTACGTAGCTGCTATCAAGCGTGGTAGTATAAACGAGACAAAAATACAAGTCAATAATGAGAATGATTTTCGCAAAATTATAAACAAATTTGAAGTACTTAAAAAAAACTTTTATACATACCAACTGAAAAGCAGTAAAGGTCTCCAGGTAGTGATTAAGGGAATTGACTCATGTGTGGACCCAGAAGAGGTAAAAACATTCCTCGAAGAAAAAGGCTTCAAAATAAAACATGTAGTAAATATAAAAAATAGAGAAAAAAACCCCCAACCACTTTTTCGAGTGGAGTTTGAACCCGGCGACGTAAAGCTTAAAAAAAATGAAACGCACCCTATTTACAATTTGAAATATATTCTCTATAGAAGAGTAACTATAGAAGAGCCACACAAAAGAAATGGTCCCGTTCAGTGTTTAAACTGTCAAGAATATGGTCATACTAAGGCATATTGCTATTTACCCCCTGTTTGCGTAGTATGTGGTGAATTACATGGTACAGATCTTTGCGATAAGTCTAAAACCGACCCCAACGTAAAAAAATGTAGCAACTGTGGCGGTAATCACACTGCCAATTATAGAGGATGCCCTGTATATACCATCGTCAAGCAGTCAGTTGGACCGAAAACTAATCCCCCTCAAATGCAGGTAACAAATCAAGTAAGCACTGGTGACATTCAGGCCCCGCAGCCTAGTTATAACAGAACCTCTTATGCTAACGTCGTAAAATCAAACCATGCGCCAACGCAAGGTGCTGCGCCAAGTAATGATGAAACTCCAGTTTCAAATTTAAGTCGTCTGGAAAAAACCATGGAAACATTAGTGCAAACAGTAACTAATTTTACGAACACAATGGGTAATATGATGCAGGAAATTCTTAGAATGCAATCGATGTTATTGCAATCTGTACTTAACAGGCCATGAACTGTTTAAAAATCTGTTTTTGGAACGCGAACGGCATCCGCCAACATAAAAATGAATTAGAATACTTTCTTAAAAATAAACAAATTGATGTCATGATGGTTTCTGAAACTCATTTGACCTCAAGAAATACGTTTAACATCAATGGTTATATACTATATGATACCAAGGACCCTCGAGATAGAGCTTGTGGTGGTTCTGCCATTTTGATAAAAAATCGAGTCAAACACTACCTAATGTGTGATCATCGTGAGGATTATCTCCAAGCAACGAACATTTGTGTTGAAGAGCTGAATCGTAGCATTGTAATCTCATCTTTATACTCTCCACCTAGATTTTCAATATCAGAAAGCCAATATTGTGAATATTATAAATCACTAGGACCCTGTTTCCTGGCCGCTGGCGATTATAACGCTAAACATACCTTCTGGGGGTCACGACTAATAACACCAAAGGGTCGTGTTTTGTTTAATACAATCTCTAAAATGAATTTAAATGTTGTCGCGAGCGGCCAACCAACATATTGGCCTGCTGACCCGCAAAAAATTCCAGATGTCATCGATTTTGGCGTGGTTAAAAACATCCCCACAGAAACGATTCACGTTGAAGCTTCCCTAGAATTATCTTCCGACCACACACCTACAATTGTTACTATAATGAACCCCAATAGAATTGTATCTCCGACTGGTTACCTAGCGACGTCAGCCACACAAATAAATTGGTTAAAATATAAAAAATATCTCAGTGCCCATTGCACAGAAAATATTCCGCTCAGTACACCGGAGTATTTAGATCGCTCTATTGATAATTTTGACAGTTTTCTGAAACTAGCTGTTCAACATTCCAATATTGCCCCCAAAAAAACAAAAACTATTAAAATATATTCCACAGATGTCGAGCGTCTCTTGTCTGAAAAAAGGAGGGCACGAAGAGAGTGGCAATTGCACAGATCTCCTCAACTTAAGAACTTGCTAAAAGAGTGTACAAAAAGATTAAGAAAGTTATTGCAGACTCAGAAAACGGCTTCTCTGGAAAAATATCTTAAGGAACTTGATGCAACTCCACAATCGGACTACTCATTATGGCGTGCAGCTAGAAACCTCAAAAGGCCAGTTGTCTCTAAACCACCATTAAGAAACTTGAATGGAAGTTGGGCAAGAAATGATGTTGAAAAAGGAAATCTGTTTGTAAGTCACTTGAAAAACGTATTTACACCTAATATATCTCACAATATTGCGGTCGATTTACCACCTGTTGCTGCTAGAGCAGCTATTCCCCTAAGATTTGAGATGAGAGAAATCGAAAAGGTTATATGTGACTTAAACACTAAGAAGGCACCTGGCATTGATAAGATCAGCAATAAAATGCTATTAGAGCTACCTCGCGTAGCAAAGAAAATTATTCTTTTTATTTTTAATGCTATTTTACGTCTTGAATACTTTCCTCAAAAATGGAAGGTTTCCTTAGTTACCATGATACCAAAGCCAGGTAAAGATCATACGAAAGTTGAGTCTTATAGGCCTATTAGCTTATTGTCAAATATGTCAAAGCTATTTGAGAAATTATTAGTTTCAAAATTAACACCGATTTTAAGTGAAAATAGATGTATTCCAAACCATCAATTCGGATTTAGAAGAAAACACAGCACAATTGAACAAACTCATCGAATAGTAAATGTCATAAGAAAAACATTTGAAGAAAAAAAATATTGCTCAGCACTCTTCATCGATGTTTCGCAAGCTTTTGACAAAGTCTGGCATGAAGGCTTATTACACAAATTGAAGCAAAATTTACCAGCAAACACACACAAACTGTTAGAAAGCTACTTAGTCGGTCGTCAATTTATTATTAAAGAAGGAAATTTCTTAAGTTCACCTCAGCCGATTGGCGCTGGAGTCCCACAGGGCAGCATCCTGGGCCCTCTATTATACTTAATTTATACTTCGGACATGCCAACAAACAACTACACCCAAACTTCAACATTTGCAGACGACACAGCTTTTCTAAGCGTCCACGAAAACCGTTATGAAGCATCTCGTTACCTACAGCATCATATATTTCAACTAGAAATATGGCTAAGACAATGGAGGATAATGGTCAATGAGCAAAAATGCGTACATATAACATTCACCCTGCGCCGGGAATCTTGCCCCCCTATTACAATCAATAATCAAATTATTCCTCAACATTCGCATGTAAAATATCTCGGTATACATCTGGATCGGCGATTAACGTGGAAATGCCATATAGAGGCAAAATTAACTCAAATGAAACTAAAAGCCATCCAAATTCATTGGCTTATTGGAAGAAATTCTGTTCTTAGACTCGATTGCAAGCTTCTACTTTACAACTCTATCTTAAAGCCTATCTGGTGCTACGGTATTCAACTATGGGGCACTGCCTCGGCCTCTAATATCGAAAAAATTCAAAGGCGCCAAAATAAACTTCTTCGTATAATCACAGCCGCCCCCTGGTATGTTAAAAACTCAAACATTCATAAGGATCTCAACGTGCCATTAGTAAAAACTATGATTACAAAATATGCAGTAAAATATTTAAAAAGACTTGAACAACACCCAAATCCTTTAGCTCGAAATATTTTAAATCATGGCGGCCACACTCGCTTAAGGAGAAGAGACACTGCAGCACTTACTCAACTAGATGAGAGATAAACACCTATATAAGTGAACAGAACCCGTGATGAAGAAAATTTTTGTCTGGCACTGGCAGGACATAAATAAAGTATTAGGTTAAGATTTGATAAATTATTGTTAGTTCATATTAAATATATGAAGATTCAATAAATAAATAACGAAAAAAAAAAAAAAAAAAAAAAAAAAAGTATTATAAATGGTTGCGGTTTAGACTAGGGATGCCAATCCTGAGTCCCGGGATTAAAATGTTTCCCCTTTTAAAAAAAAAAACCTTTTCCCTTGAGAATATAGGGAACACAATATTGATCTTTTATATGTATTGATTAACTCCGTTAATACTGTCATTGAAAACGAAAAAAAAAAATTTTCAGCGCATCCAACAATTATAAAGAAATTTTAATGTGAGAAGTGCTAAAAATAATTAAAGAAGAAAATTAATTAAAGAATGAAATGTCCTTTGAAATCTAATTGATTCCACTGGTGCACCAAATGCAAAATTTAAACTGTATTCTTTACAGGTTTAGGCTTATTGAAGTGTTTTCCGAGAGTGGGCATGGGGCCTACGGTAATTCATGGAGCGTTTTGACGATATTAACCAGTGGTATTTATACACTACATAATTCTTGTCCCCTGTGATGGTGGGTATAAAAATGCGTTTTTTGTTAAAATAAGTTTTTATGGTTAACAAAAAAAATTTATTTCGAATTCAAATGTTAATTATTCATCATAATTTATTTAATAAAAAAGTTAATAGAATCTTACAAATAAATCAATTACAAGTTTGCTCTATTCAATTACTATATTAATTATTTTTTATTAACTTTGAAACAACTGAGCTAATTGAGTAAAATATAGAGTTTGTGTTAATTATTATTTTATTGTATCAATTAACACATTGTTGGGAAATCGTACGATGTTCTTTTTTTATCATATTTTTAATTAAATTACGAGTATTCATTAATTAAGAAAAAATCACAATTTTCCATTTTTAAAAATTTTAGTAATTAATATAATCATTAAATAACTTTGTACTTTTGTTTGTAAACTTTTTTTAAAGATGTTTTTTTTAAATAAATATTTATAAAAAGCATTAATCTTTTGACTTTTAAAAATTCCGAGTCCCGAAATATCCCGATAAATCACGGGATCCCAAAAAATCCCTGAATCCCGGGATTTGTGAAAACCAGTACCGATTGGCATCCTAGTTTAGACCTATGTATGATAAATTATTGGCCGAAATTTCTTTGCTTTTATTTCTAGTCATAGAAAACTTAATTTGAACTTATTTGAATTAAATATCATGATTCCTAACAAAAATGATTTTCAAGAGGGGAATTTGTATTCAACCCATATGGTAGATTATGGATCAATCATCACAAAATTCTCTTGTGTGATTTCTGTTATTAACAAAACCTAAATGGGACAATAATTCAATAAAATATTTAAATATGTTTAAGCGTTTTATACATTTTAGTGCTTTTCAGAAGCATTCTTGAAATAGGGCCTATGGTAAATTATGGACCAATTATCACAAAATTGCACGATAATATTTCTGTCTATATAATTGGTTTAAATTTTACCACAATATCAATATAAGCTACGGGTTTATGCATATTTAAATGTTTTCCAAGAGAGAACTTTAGGGCATATGGTAAATTATGGACATATATTCGCGCAATTTGGTTATGTGTTTTTTAAATGCTGTGAAACTCAGACCGACCAAATTTTACTACAATTTTTTGTTAATGTTTTAGACGAACTAAAATGTTTTCATGCGCTTTATTATGGACTGAAGCTTACAAAATTTTGTACTGCGATTTAAAGTCTTATGAAGAAACTTTGACGGTTTTAGCTGCACTAAAATGTTTTTCGAGAGTGTGATTTACATGAGGCTAGAGGTGCCAGACATACTCCTTTTAGCAGTGCATGTAATGATTATTTTCCAAATGTGCTGCACAGCACCCAAAACAGTATAAAAATATATTTTTCTATGTTAGTTGATATCAAGTTGCATAATCTGTAAGGAATTTGTTTCCATAGACTGAAATTAAATTAAATAAATAAATGTACACTTTTTCTGTTTTTGTTCTCTCTTTGTTGAATTTTTTTTTTTTTTTTTTTTTTTTTTTTTTTTTTTTTGTAAAAAAATACACGTCATTTCTCTATTTCAATATTTGCAAATAAATAAAAATCAGTGTACAGAAAAAAAATTATTAAGAAAAACCCTGTAAGTGTTTTAAAAACTGCAGTCAACGTAGACAATTTGTTATTTCTTCGACTTGTTAATTTTTCATTGGCCAAACGCAAACAGTCGCAGCAGTGTTGCCAGAACTTTAAAATATTAAAAAAAAAAATGTTTAACCTTCGAATATTCTACCAAAAATATATCGTACATTTTTTATGCAGTTTATTTTGAAAAGGATATAGGAATTTATTTTAAAACAAGTAAGAGAGTATAGTCGGTAAAGCCCGACCATATGATACCCTACACCACAGTATATAAGAACAAATTTTTGCAAGTGTACTCTATTTGCGACCCATGGGCAATCATGGACCCGTCAGAACAAAATTATGTAATTGAGGTTAAGGCTCATATACAAGTTCTTTGTGCCGAATATTATTTAGATATCTACAATCATCTGAAATTTGCTTGCCTTTATTTGATTTTAGGAAGGGGGCTCATATAGGACCTGCGGATAATTTTGGATTCACTAGCACAACATTTTGTCATGACATAGTAGCTATCGTAAGAGTAATTGTCGCCAATATGTATAATAAATACTGATATTAATAAGGAAGTTATGGGATTAAAAGTTTTTTAGGGAGTAGTATTTGTATGGGAGCTATGGTCAAATATGGACCGATTCCAATGATTTTGATTACAATAAAATGAGTTTGGACCAAATTTGATGTTAATACTAACATTTCATCGAATTATCTCACAGTCAGCCAACGAGCCAGATTGCCTGCCATCCAGCCGGACGAACATCGTTAGTTCGACTCAGAAAGTGATTCTGAGCCGATCGGTAACTTAAATAAACATCATCACAAATGCATAATACTCTCACCACTATTGTGGATTTATGCAATTGTGTAAAAGAAGATTATTATTTAATTGCTCCAGAGGAGTAATTATAATAGATTGATTTAAGGGTAGAAAGTGAAAATAGAAGTTTTAGTAATTTTTTTTCAAATATGGGGGTTTATTACAATTCAATCTTCACTTAACTTATGTACATACGGTTGGGTACAAGATGTTATTCTCCAGAGAATCGCAAGGTTGACTTAAGTTATCCGCACTGCTGGGTAGTGGTTGATGTTATTCGCTCTGATGTAAAAAAAAGAATAGCAAATTTACTGGTTACAAACCCAAAGGCAAGTTGCACCAGCTTAAAATTAATGAAAGTTCGCTACAATCACTGGTGCCAACGGATTTCCAAAGAATATCGCCAAAACAGAGTAAAAAAATAGCTAGAAAATAGCTAAATTTTTAACTTATTAAAAAATTTAGCGATATTTCGCTAAAAACACATTTTTGCAAATAACTTTTTCGAAATATTTAAAAATTATAAAATTATGAATGAAACAATTTGCTAATGCATCATCAAATGCTATTTTTAAGAACAAATTCGGGAAGCATGTAGAATATACAATCACATATCCATACATACATACATACGTACATAGGTAAATAAAAAAATAAAATAATATAGCTAAGCTATAAGCCTTGCTGAGATCAAATTTTAATAAAAATTTCAAATACACCATCTGAGTCTAAAGTAATCAATAAAAAAAAGATTTGCTAGGATTTCGTCATTTAGAACTTCATATAAATTGTGGCTGTAGTAGAAGAAAGTAGTTAAAAAAGTTTTTTATTTGTTTAACAAAACTTCAGTTAGATATGAGGCATATGGAAAACGAAATGGCTGCTTCCATTGTGAATGAGGCTGTAAAGTCAATATATTTTTTTAAAAATGGGAACTGGATATAAGAATTGGAAAACAAGATAATAAATTTGTAATATTCACACAAGCGCGATTCATGCTTTTTTATATGTTTGTGCAACAGTTTGTGTGGTTTATTTCGTCCTTTTGTTTATATCATAGCAACTTTTTAACATAAGTGTCAAAAAATTTATTAAAAACGCACAAACCCATAATAAAAAATCGCCAGATTCCCCGCTAATAGCTAAAACAAAATTTTTTCCGCAAAGTTTGACAAGAAATCGCTAGATTTGACGAGAAAATAGCTAAATTGGCAACAGTGGCTACAATTGACAATTGGAAAAATAGCGACGAGTATTAAAATTGCAGTGCGGCCAACTTACGTCAAATTTGCGATATTATTCGAGGTGAGTATAATTCATGAAAATTTAAATATTAACGGAAACTAGATAATTAAAATACTTCAAACTCTAATTCATTAGTACTTCATATTTTCTAAAGATAATACATACAGTAAATTTAACTTTGATCTTAAATGTACAAAGGTAATTTGTACAATTATATATATACACTAACCCCCATTTCCATAAAAATTAGTTTTGATTAATAAAAGGTTTAATAAATGAATTTTCTATGAAAATATTTTTTATGAATATAAATATTTTTTATCAATAAAAATTTTGATTTAATTTTTCTTTCTTCCAGATTTTTGGATATTTTTACATTTAAAACATATAACCAAATTTAATAATTCGGGCTGCGCAATGATTTATCACACTCATAGAGAAAATGATTCAGAATTGTGACATCAATATTATTACTAATGGCATCAATTAGGCAAACAGTGACATCAATCTAATGACGAACGTCATCCTATGACTACATTTACGTCAATTCGATGCCACATTTTGTGTACACTGATAGAAAAGGTATCAAACGCGGATGTATATCGGGCATGTTGCTGTTGTCTTATATATGAGAGCTCTTCTGGTAACAAAGAGTGGACTACAGCAAAAGTGAAACAAACATGGGTAAGGGGTAAGTAAATAATGATATTCTCTCAATCGCACTGCTGACATGTTTTATAAAACTGACTCCGATTCGTCATTTCTGTGATGGCAATGTGTCATCCGATTGAGGACATAATTTAAATGTTTGACCCTGATGACAATTTGGCCAAGTGATGTTAAGGCTGAAATCACAGTGATGTAAAGTTTCGTGGGGTCAAAAACGAAGTCACTTGTCATAGAACTGATGAAAAAACACATCAGCGTTATGATGCCTTTTCTATCACTGCACATCTTTGTAATTTGAAACAGCAAATTAAAAGTTGATTGCCTGACATGTTATTTAAGCTATCAAAAGTCTTATGGAGAATTTACATGAGATCAAATATTGCAAATATTAAAGATTTAAAATCAGCGTATTTTATTTCAGATATTTCTTTCCAGAAATTAACTTTAGTTATTTCTTCTCCATCTATTATGTCTTTAAATTTCATAAATTTTTATTTCGTAAACTAACAATCCAAATTCTTTCTTTTAAAAAATTTGAAAATATCAGCAAATGTTTGCCACATGAAATTTTATTCCAAACGGACGAACCGTTAACAGTTCAAACTGCAAAATCAAGGACTTGTATTCGAGTTTAAGTTTTGGATAAGGGCAGGACCGCTATACTGTCCTCCTAAGAAAGAAACTCACAAGTGAGAAAATTCCAAAATTGAGATAAGGGCAGATTCGGAACCGTGAATGTGTTTCTGATGTTTGTGTTAATCTTAAAATACATATTTTCTTCTGTAAATGCCTGAAAAACGTTAAGCCAAATGGTCAAATCTACCACCTCTTGCGTGTTTCCTAGACAAAAAAGTTTTATCTGCCTCATTCTATGATAAAAAGTCACATTGGCCAACATTTTAGGCTCTTAAGACTTTTTTTCTAGTATCTATAATTTTTTTTGGATAGTATGAGTTTTCTTCTTTGTGTGTGCGATATACGGATAAGTTCTTGCAAACACTAATAAGCACGAATAACTTTAAGAAACCAGAGAATTATGTTGCTCAATTCCAAAACATGCTAAGTCTAAAAAGTGAGTTTTGCAGAAGCAGCTCTTTAAGTTTACAGGCGGTACAACATTCAGTTGTATGCTTAGTTACTTTTTTGCGAATAACTTTGACTTGGAAAAGCCGATAAACACCAAAACGTTACATGATTAAAATTGCACAAAACTCAATTCAAACAAATCTGGAATTAAGCTGTCGGTATGAAATAAAAATTAACGTCGTGCATTAGCGGCAGCCAGCCTGCTTCAGTACTCACATAAATACATTCATTCATACACACGTTTTTAAGCTGCAGGTTAGAAGACTTACGCCCTAATTGAGTAAACGCAACGCAACGCCAAAAATTACATTGAAAGCAAAAACAAAGTCAAAAATATTTTATAATTTTAATGTTGCTTTTTTTGATTTTATTTGCTGTATCAAAGCTTAAACAAAATTCCAATAGTGGGGAATGTAAGAAAAGATAAACACACTGTCTTATTGTTGGAATTTTGTTTAAGCTTCGATATCGTTGCAAATAAGACTTTATGAGTGTTTGTAATTCTCATTCCCTCTGTGTCTTATTTACTGATATTTTTGGCTTTTCTAAAATTTTTTGGGAAAAATGTTTCCTGATGATCTGGCCTAAGCTTATCCTCCAACAATAAATTTACAGTGTTTTATCAAGAATAAAAATAGGGAATTAAGCACAAGAAATAAAATCTTTAAATAAATAATTGTATTCCCAAAAACAACTTTGATAATTATGTTTCAGCACCTTAATTATTTTTAAGCATTTGTTTTAGCATTTTTTAAGCTAAGTTAGTTCGAAACATTTTTAGGATCTGGCCACACTGATGGCGAAAGATGTTTGTTTAACCATGATCTGGATGTGAACCGTAAATGTGAGAGCGAACGTGGACTTTTCCTATTCGCGTGAACTTAACATTATTCATCACCTTGTAAGAGAATGATAAAATACTTTTTCGTATTTTATGAATCTAATGTAATTTAAATTCCTCAATTTTATTAAGAAGACAAAATATAAACAGTTGATAAAACATTTAAAGATAAAGATGTTTGTTTTACATTTAAATGAATAATTTTAGAAAATCTTTTTGAGAACACTGGAACCAAATTTCATTTCGGCACCATAAAATTTTTTTTTATCATTTTAAAGTTTTCTTGAGATAACTCTTAACAAATGTATTTTAAAAAACTTTTACCATTAAATCACTGCGTTCGCATCTGCTGTATATAAACCTGCTCGGTTATTTCGATCTGCACAGTGTATTTTTGACGATCAACAGTGTCATTCTGTAAAATTTTGTACAACTATTTTTTGGGGTTTTCCATATGTGGAATAAAAAGTCAATTGCATACCGCATGAAATAACTTTAATTATTATTATATAAAGGCTGCACAAACGGTAAGGAAATTTGATTAAACAAATTTTATTGTAAACTTAAAACTTAAGAAAAAACAAAAAAAATATAAAATCGATTCTTTCCTACAGGTTTTAGTGTGCCTGGAGTGATGCCAATCTTTAATGTAGTAATCGGGATATGGCCCTTGTAACCATCGATAAAAATGAAATGATTTATGTTTTTTATAAAATTTTTTATTAAAACTTGTGAGTTTATCAGGTTTTAATGCGATAACTTCCTTATAAATGTTGGTAGTGACATAAAAATTGGCGACAATAAATTTTACGATATCCGATATGTCACGACAAAATGTTGTCCAAAATTAGCCATACGTACCACATAAAACGCCATCAGTACACCCGAACACGAAGACAAATATGATGATATATATAAAATGTCTTAAAAAACTTGTAAGTTTATCATCTCTACAATTTATTTGCAATTAAATAAATGCTTTGTTTTTTATCACTAGTGGTGGGTTTCGTGTTTGGGTTGAACGTGTAGGTTTTAAATCAGAATATGCTTGATCTTCAAACGGAAATAGTTTTTTTTATTTCTTTGCAATTGTTTTGTTTTATATTTTAAAATATATTAAATTTTTTGGCACAGCAAGATTTTGGTTCAACACGATTTTCACATACAAATGCACAATGTCTTGTACAAATTACATTAGCTACACCATCTAAAGGGTTAGTAATACCAAAAATTAGACAATTATCAAATAATGTTGCGAATTATCTAAATGTTGGTATTACTAACCCTTTAGATGGTGCAGGTAATGTATTTTTTACTAGACATTGTGCATTTGTAAGTGAAGATCGTGTTCCACCGAAAACTTCCTATCCCAATAAATTAAATATATTTTTATATATTAAACAGAACAATTGCAAAAAAATTAAATACATTTTCCATTTAAACACCGGGTATATTCTGAATTAAAACCTATGCCTCCCACCCAAACACTAAGTCCAGCACTAGAAGTACAAAAGACAATGCATTTATTTAATTGCAAATTAATTGTAGAGATGATAAACTTACAAGTTTTTTAAGACATTTTATATATATCATCATATTTGTCTTCGTGTTCGGGTGTACTGATGGGGTTTTATATGGGACTTATGATTAATTTTGGACAACATTTTGTCATGATATATCCAGCTATCGTAAAATTTATTGTTCCCAATTTTTATGTAAATACTAACACTTTTAAGGAAGTTATCGCATTCAAAGAGGATAAACTTACAAATTTTTATAAAATTTTTTATAAAAATCATAAATTTCTTCATTTGAATCGATGGTGACAAGATCCATGTCCCGATTACTACATCGGAGAGATGCTTGTATGAGGACCATGTAAAATTATGAACCGATTCGTCCCATTTTTAATATGCGTGGTGCTTCTTTCAATAAGGACATATCTACCAAATTTCATCAAATTATCTATAAAATTGCTACCTGTACTTTGCGCACAAGGTTTACATGGACAGCCAGCTGGACGGTGGTACATCGTTAGATCGAGTCAAAAAATCATACTTAAAGGTGGGTCTAGAACCAAACGTCAGCATAAACGCATAATACCTTCTCGACTTTTGCGGTGTGGGTATAATCATGTGAAACAAAGCGATTTTTAGGGATAAGAAAATATGTTACATTAACGGATCTTTCTGGATCTGCCAAAACTTTAATTTCGGGGGAATTATTCGATGTGTATGGTACATACTCTTAGAAATTGTAAAATAATTTAATTCAGATCAATTTATGAGCGTGTTAAAGAGTTTTTGTGATTATTATGCTCTGTTGTAACCATTTTAAGATTAAGCAAAATTTTTACTGGGAACGGTGCAACCTAATAGATCGAATAGATCGAGGGGTTTAATTGTATTCCCAAGTAATAAGAAATATATTGTGTTACAAGAGAAATTAAATTTTATGTATCAATACTAAAGTGAAACAAACTGATTAAATAATAAAAAAAAAACAATGATGATGACCCATGTGTAGCTCCAGATCATAATTGCTACACAGGTCCTTGCCCACACGCCATGCTAACAGAAATGAGAATGTTGGTTGTTAGCCCAAAGACGGAAGAAATTAAATAAAAACTTAGCCTACCCTATTTCCATCACTTCACCTTTCAAAATTAATAATAAATTCAAAATTAATAATAAACAATTAAAAAGTCCATGCTCTTATAACGTAATAAAAAATTCATTTCATATTTTGTTTATAGATCGTAGTGTTAATTTTAAGTTTATCTACATAACTATTTAAAACATGTTTAATTTATATATGCAATAAAAGTAAAAATAAAATTATTGGTATATGGTCCATCAAATCTTTTTTTTTATAATGAAGATATTCCTTTAATTTAGCATAAAAAAATTATTAAATACAAAGATCAGAAAAAGGAAAGACGATCCTGTCAACTTTTTAAACGTTTTTTATGAAAAAAGAAATTGACTTGTTTTTTATTTCATACATAATGAATATAAAGTGTTGACATTAACGTAACATCAAGAATACAAAGTTAAGGCTGAGTTAGGCGAACGTTGCTGTTCCCGTAACTTACTGTAACGGACTGCTTGCACGTTGGTGCACTTATAGAACATCTAAAAACGTGTCATATGTTTTTCACATACATAAACAAAAAAGCAATAGTATACATAAAACAACACACACTGTGATGGGAAATCAAAAGGTTTAAATGTTGACCGTTGTGCAGAAAAAGTACCAAGTGATTAAAATGGTGTTTAAACAGTATTTAGTGTAAGTAAAAAAACATTAATAATTTAATATCTGATATTTATATTATAGATTTACAATAAACAAATATGTATTTTAGCATATACATACACATTTACATATATTATTTTGTAAATGTGCATAGACAAAAAAATATTTTGTAACCATTTAAAGCCATTTATATATTTCTCATTACTATTGTATGTGCATATGCATTTGTTTATTTTGTACATCTAAGCATATGTTTATTGTCTATGTTATTGTCTAAAGTCCATAGATATACTGGAAAAAAGTACCAAAAAAAAGAGCGAAAATACCCGCATTTAATTTAAAATACTAGCAGGCCATCACTGCTTTACAACTGTCACGTAACGACGGCAAGAAATTCTAATTTATACAGATTGAGACGTTCCGTTACGTGACATTTAAATTCGGTAAGCATTTACATTGTAAGCAAATAACAAAACGGACCAGACGTTTCGTTAGGGGACGTGGACGTTCGGCTAACTCTACCTTTACTATTTTTTTTAAATTTAGTAATAAATATTGATGTAAAATAGAATTAAAGTTCTTAAGAGCGAGAGTGTGATTTTTAAATAAGAGGGAAATAAAAGAAAAATCAAAAATATTAATTGTCTTGTGGCCCAACGATGTTAACAGGTGCCGGTTGACAGTAGACTGTTACGTAGGACGATGTACCCTGCAGCAAAAATCACTACTAGTAATGTTTTGGACTAGTTTATTACTAGTCGAAGAATGAGAAAGATTTTTTTTTAGTATTTATTTATTGAAACTTCATATATTAAATATGAACTAACAATAATTAATCAAATCTTATCATAATATTTACTTTATGTCCTGCCAGTGCCAGACAAAAAAATTTCTTAATCACGGTTTCTATTCACATATGTAAGTGTTTATCGCTCAACTGATTGGGTGAGTGCTGCAGTGTCCCTTCTCCTTGAGCGAGTAATAATTTAAAATATTTCGAGCTAGTGGATTTGGGTGCAGATGAAGCCTTTTTAAATATTTTACTGCATATTTCGTAATCATAGTTTTTACTAATGGCACATTGAGATCCTTGTGGATATTTGAGTTTTTAGCATACCAGGGAGCGGCTGTGATTATTCGAAGAAGTTTATTTTGGCGCCTTTGAATTTTTTCGATATTAGAGGCCGAAGCAGTGCCCTCTAACTGAATACCGTAGCACCAGATTGGCTTTAAGATAGAGTTGTAAAGTAGAAGTTTGCAAGCGAGACTAAGAACAGAATTTCTTTCGATAGGCCAATTAATTTGAATCGATTTTAGTTTCTTTGGATACATTTTGTTCCAAATTGCTATTTCTACATTAAACGCCTATCTAGATGTATACCGAGGTATTTTGCATTTAGGGTGGCATATTTCCCGACGCAATGTGAATGTTATATGTGCGAATTTTTGCTCGTTGATCTTTATCCTCTATTGTTTTAACCACTTTTCCAGTTTAAATATATGATCGGCTTTATTTTTATGAAACGACCTTCTTTGCAACTTTTCAAAAATTTCTAGCTTTTTGTGTAATTTTTCAACAACATCGTAGTAAATAAAAGGTTAATACATTTACGCTAACTACATTAATCAGTTTAGAAGGTTACTTTACTACCAAGAGTTACAACCGCTACTGTCAAATTCCTCGACATCAATGCGAACTCAATCGTTTGCTTGACGTTACATCTAAATTAGTTTGATTTTCCATCACACATTTTTACTAATACCAGCATAGCCAAGTCGAATTCATTTATTGAAAGCACAGCTGTGCTACTTTTTTTTCTTACTAGAGAGAGAAATGTCAAAAGTTGCTTGTGTTTTCGACATATCGATAAACGAAAGCAACAAAAAAATACATGGCTGTGTTTTTGGTGTTGTTACTTGTTGTAGTATCGACACCACCGTATACATGAATTCGCCTTGAGCATAGCGCTTGATAAGTAAGCAGTAAACACTTACAACAAACTTTGTTGTTTTTGTATTGATATAATTGTTGTAGCATTGTTACCTCAGTGTAAAGGGTCTGTACACGGTCAAAATGCTTGTCATGCAGGCTAATTCACTCATGTACGTGTGCTGGACGTGTCACACAAAAAAAAAAACACATTTTCACAAATGCTACCATAACGCTTGATAAGAAATTTGAACCGTGTAATGTCAATTGGCTGAGGAGAACTTAAAAACTCGCCTTCTTTAATAATAAATTTACGACCGACTAAGTAGTTTTCTAATAGCTGGTGTGGGTTTGTTGGTAAGTTAAGCTTTAACTTATGTTATAAGCCTTTATGCCAGACTTTATCAAAAGCTTTAGAAACATTGATGCCTTTCTTATGACGTTATGTGATAAGACATTTTTGAAAGCGAATAAAACAATTAGGTAATACACTTAGAGAAAAACCGTCGTAAATATAATGATTTTTTACATTCCTGCAAAGAATTTTGTCAATTATTTTTGAGCCAACTTACAGCCGTACCTAAACAAGAGCGGAAGGCGGAACGTTTTCTTCAGCGTAGCTTTTACGCTGATATGCCATACCTAAATAAGAGCGTCAGCGTTGTGCCATAAACAGTAGTGTTAACTTTCGTGCCGACTAAAACCCTCATAAAAGACATAAAAAATTTAATTAAAACCGCTAGTTTGACCTAAAAATACCTAATTTGCCATTATTTATTATCAAACAATAAATACAGGGTTGTCAAAACATCAAATATAGCAGCCCTGTTTAATTTAACGCGCTGTCAAAATCGGATTTTCCAATTGTAAAGCGCTACCGTTGCGTTGCCGTCGCGTTGTTTCGGTATGCTACATACAAATTGTATGGGCATGAGGATTTTTGACAGCTAGAAAACGCGTTCCGCTCTTGTTTAGGTATGGCTGTTAGCTGCGAAAATTTTTCATTAAGTTCAAATTTGTCATAAATACAATAAAATATTGTCATTAATTCTATGCCATAAATTCTCAATATCAACGTACACTTTCATTATTGAAATGGCAAAGAACTTATTTAGTTCATATGATGTAACTTGTCATCAATGAACTGAAATATTTTAAATTTTTTAAAAACATTGTTTCATTAATACAATTTTATTTTTATTGTTTTACGTCCATACAATGAGAAAAGTTCATAAATTTTACATTTATGCCATGTTAGCCATATTATCGTTATTTATTTCAGCCATTTTTTCAATGTGCGTTTTGAGTAATTGTAATTTTATTTCGGATTTTTTGATTCCTGTTACATTAAGGGTAATCACGATGGTCATTGTGCGAATTTGTAAATTTACAGTGCATATTATGATTGATAGTGAGCATACCAGTTATTTTTGGTGCAAATGTGCTACACAAAAAATTTCTGGCCGCACTAGCAAAAGCTGTCAAAAATCTTCATTTGTTTACAATAATGCACAAGCATCGGTATTAAAATAAATTTTTTAACAAATAATAATGCCAACAACCAGTGAAAAATTATTTTATTTTTTACAAGTAAAAAAAAAAAAAATATGGCGTTCCGTATGTCAAAAGTTGTTGTTTACTTTTATTTTCAACTGAGCAATTACGCACTAATATTTTTGCTCAAGGTTTCTATTTTAGTGCAAACGAAGTAAAATTAAGCAAATAGCCAAATTTGGTACATTTTGTTGTTGTGTTGTGCAAATGTTTGCAAAAATACACATCGTTTGCACACTTTGCACTACCCATCGTGATCACCCTTATTATGTTATGTTCCAATGACTGAAGTAATTAGTAAATTGCATGTGCAATTCATTTACCACCCCGCAACGACTTTCATCAGCATTCTTAACGTTTTACTGGTATCTACAGCCTCGAAAAATTTGTTTTAAATAAACAATTGAAGCAAAGCCGCGAATTACGTTGTAAAAGCCACTTTTTGCAAAAACAGTTTTTTTGCAGATTACCGTTAACATTACTCTCTTACACTGTTTAAACGTCAATTCACCCAAAATTATGCACCTTAACGCCATCAAAATGCGATACAAAGAGTCTGCCAGTGGAAGAACGTTGTAAGTAACTAACAAAATGATACAAACGAACTGGTTTTTCAAGGTGGAATAACGTTCTAAAAGCCGCTTGCTTAGTGGAAAAACGTTTTAAATGACATCGCGATTGTGGATATGAAACGTTTTTCTACTAAAAAAAAGAATATAAACTGTAATTAAGCATGTTATTTAAAATTCGATTTACTTGATATTTTGCATAAAAGTTTTTATTGTCATTATTTTTGATAATCTAAAAAAAAATTTAAATATTAATAATCGTGCCTTCTAAACGTTCCCTTTTTGGTATATGAAAAGCAATGCAAAAGCTTACCGAAGTGTATTGCACAGTAGTTATAACGTTTCATTCTGTAAAGAATAGAATTTCATACCGTTGTAACATGACATTTGTAAAACAGTGATGGGTGGCTTCTATGTTAAATTGAATGCGGGTATTTTCGCTCATTTTTTTTTGGTATGTTTTTCAGTATATCTATGAACTTTCGACAAAACTACTTACAGTACAACATATTTCCATATGGGGGATTTCATGTCAAGTGACACAACTTTTGAAAGCGATGTCTTCCGATTTGGATGAAATTTGGTGCAAGGTTTGTCCTATTGGATAGTAGTTTAGACAAAAATTTCCAACAAGATCGGTTGAAAAGTTTCTGAGTTAGAGGGGGTAAACATTTGTGACATTTTGGCCAAACAGGTGTTCTTTTTCATCCATGTAACTTATTATCTATTGGTGTTAGGAACAGTTGTCACAAACAAATTAGATAGCTTTTTCTTCAATCTTTCGAAAATTTTTTTTTGTTTTTTTTAAATTTTTCAAAAAATATTTTTTTTAATTTTTAATAAATTTTTTTTTTTAAATAAATCATGTTATGAAAACTATATTAACATCGTTTTACAAGTTTGTTAATTCTAAGAAAAACTCAACAGGCTTCCCTTATTCTATAAAGTTTAAACAGTATGAATCCAGTGATTATGCAACTATAGGCAACTTATTTGCGGATTTTTTCTCGACAACATATTCAGATTCTACTTATGATGATTCAGTTAATTACCCATTCAAAATAGCTGCAAAGCAAACAATAACTATACCTTCTCTTGATATTTCTACAATATCTGTGGAATTAAAAAACCTTAAATTTTCGTACAACTTTGGACCGGATAAAATTCCAAGCAAAATTTTAATTAAATGCGTCGATACTATTGCCATCCCTTTAGAAATTATATTCAATGCATTAATAAAATATGGCTATTTTCCTGACGTTTGGAAAAATTCTTTCATTGTTCCTTTGTATAAATCAGGAAAAAAGTCTGAAGTGGAAAACTACCGTGGAATCGCCAAACTTAGTATTATACCTAAACTATTTGAAAAAATTATCACTGAATACTTATCCCATCAATTGTCTAACTTAATATCCCCTTATCAGCATGGATTTCAAAAAAGGTGCTCTACTAAGACAAACCTTCTTCAACTCACAACCGTTATAAATCGTGGATTTCACGAACACTGACTTCAGTAAAGCTTTCGATAAAGTTAACCATATGCTCATTAAAAAGAAATTATATTTTTTGGGGTTCACAGACCTCAGTATTGAATAGATTAATTCATATTTAACTAATAGAAAACAAACCGTTCGTTTTAAAAACACCTGTTCCAGACGAATTGATGTTCTATCTGGAGTACCACAGGGAAGCCACCTTAGTCCGCTTCTTTTTTCTCTGTTCATTAACGACTTGCTTAATGCGATTCAATCTTCAAATATTTTAATGCTGATGATGTAAAAGTTTTTCTAAGTTATTGTGAAGTGTCAGACCAACAACGTCTCCAAAATGACTTAAACTCGTTTTATTCATGGTGCCAAACCGATCTTATGGAAATCAATCTAAAAAATGTATATATATGCGATTTTTCAGAAAATATCACAATATCATCTTGGTGGTAGTCAGCTGGAATTGACCGTTAATTTCTTAGATCTTGGAATTTTACTTGATTCGAAGCTTAATTTTATTTCGCATATCACTATGATAGCAAACAAAGCTAGAGGTGTACTTGGTTTGGTCAAGCGCTGGGCTAAAGAGTTTAATGATCCTTAGGTCACAAGAACTTTGTTTACGGCGCTCGTAAACCTATTTTAGAGTATGGATCTATAATATGGGACCCTATATATAAAAAACATTCCGATGCTATCGAATCCGTCCAAAAGAAATTCCTGCTCTTTTGTCTTCGTGGACTAAACTTTAACCCAGTAAACTTGTGATAGAATCTATCTTATCTTATTAAGCTGCCCACTCTAAAAAGCCGTAGGACTATGTTAAACATATCGTTTATTTTCAACATAATTACTGGCGAGGTAAGCTCTGGTTTCTTAATCAACAATATTTCATTTAATGTTCCTCAACGTCCTTCACGTCATTTTATTCCATTATCAGTTCGATGTTTTAGAGCTAATTATGCTAATGCGGATCCTTTAATTAGAATGTGCAATGAATTTAACAAATTCTAATTAGTATTGTGGTTATTTTATTGAACTGCTAATGGTTTTTAATCCAAATTTAGATATTTTTAATTAGGCTTAAGTTCATTGAATTTAATTTTTCATTAAATTATTTTTATGGAGACAGGAATTTTACAACATGAAATTAATTAAAATTTTTCTTGATAATTTTTCATTCTTGACTGCGCTGAGATTTGAACCCAGGCGGACAGGTTGCCCAGACTAGTTTCGATTGTAACCACACAATCTCTTCAGTGGGGTTTGCCGTCTTACTCACTCGGCTATTGCAGCCGGATGACGTCAATAGTCAAACATCAATCTTTAAACCAAATGGTATTTCACCTTGGTAGATCGAAATTTGCTTTTGAATGAATGATTATCTATTTTAATTGATTTACATGTTCTTCCTAACTTCTGTTTTTTCGTACTTTTTGTCAAGAAATCTTCTTGAAATCCAAAGTACATTTTTGTTTTTCATGTTTTTGTCGTTCTTTTTCTTGTTGACCTTTTTTTATTCTATAATTCTATTGGCTTGAAAAAATCCTAATGAAATTAAGAACAAAATAATTATTTCATTAAATTCATAATTTTTGTAAAACAACATTTTATATATTTTGTATTTATTTAAGAATTTTAAATTTAAAATGTCTGTAAGGATTATCTTCCATAGACAAATAAATAAATAAAAAAGAAGAGTGACTGGTTGGTGCGGTTTATGGGCTGGCGGCATCATTGGGCCGTATTTTTTCCAAAATGAGGCCAGTCAGGCGGTTACTGTGAATGGTGTTCGCTATCGTGAGATGGTAACGAACTTGTTACGGCCCGAATTGGAAGATATGGATGTGAGCGATATGTGGTTTCAATAGGACGGTGCCACGCAGCTAACGAAACAATGGCTCTTTTGCGCAACAAATTCAATGACCGATCATGTGATTTGACACCGTTGGACTTCTTTATTTGGGGTTATTTAAAAAAAAAGGTATACGTCGATAAGCCAGCAACAATTCAAGAGCTAAAGGATGAGATAATTCGGCACATTAACGACAAAGAATCTCCAATATGCCTCAGCGTCATCGAAAATTTGGACCATCGGATGGAGGTTTGCCGCCGAGGTCGCGGCGGCCATTTGACCTATATTTTGTTCCATACATAATTGAACCATACCAATATTATCATAATAAAATTAAATGACAATAAATTCCTAAATAATTTGTGTTTTATTCAAAATCAACATCGGCCCTTAAAATGTAGCCAGCCTTTATTAAAGACACACACCTTTTTAAAAGATCCACCGCTTGTTGTGAATTTTTAAGTTTTAATCCCAATATTTCAAAATATTTTAAGATGATATCCGTATATCACATTTTTCCAAATCATATAGTTTTCAATAGTTTTTAGCGTTTTCTCAACTCAACTTCTTTAGGTTTTTAGGAAAAAGCTTTTCCAACCCAACCCTCTATTACTTCTTTAATTCTTTAACTAATTAACTCCCAAAGAATATATCTGTCTGTCTCCTAAATTCAAATTAAATTCTTTTGCTTAAGAAAGTAATTACCATTTCCGGCATTCATTTTCTTCTTTAACAACATGACCATCAAACTCATAAAACAAAATCACTTCGAACCGCATCGTGGTTTTGAACTGTTCGAAGTGTTTCTAGGGTGTTGGCAGTAACTAATTATATATGGTGGGCGTTTTTGACAACGAAGCATAATGTACATTATAGATATTTAGGCTTAAGTTTTTTGTACAAATGTAGAAGTTGTATGCCTCAAGTTAAATTACGGACGTGTTGATTTGCTTTTGAATATACGCATAAGGAGTGTGAATGTGTGTATATTTGATATGCACTTGTTTAATTTTTCAGGCTGCGCAAAGGCAGTTCTTTCTGCAAGTCGTTTGTAATTTATAGCAGGGTTTCTGGAATCTTTGGAAGTTCTAATAATTTAAGATATAATTAAGTATCCTTCTTCGGCTTAATTAGTTTGTTTTAGAAGTGTTTCAGTCTAACGTTTTAAAGTTTAATTATAATGCTTTTTTTTAATTTGCAGGGCATTTTAGATTCGTTACTGCTTTATTTGAAATTTTCAGTTGCCTTTTTTATTATATATTTCATTGCGATTGTTTTTGTTGTTTTTATATCCACAGGAATATAATAAAAGTGCGCCTTAACGAAAACTGCTTTATTGTTAAGCTTTTATTCGTTTATGCTATTTAAACAGAGTGGCAAAAAAAAAGGGAAGAAATAAATCAGTTTGTTTTGTAGTTCAGTTTATATTTTACATTCTATGTTAGAATGCAGTTCAGCTCTAGCTCTGTTTTAGTTCGGGTCTAGTTCAGAGCTTACAGAGGCGACACGAGACGAAAGATATTCAGCCTAGTCACGAATATTCCCAACGAGTTTTTTCTCCCGGAAAATACTTTTTTCGAGAAAAAAAATCCTAAAACTATAAATTCTGCGGGCAGAAAAATGAATAAGTTACATGACCGAAGTTGTTTCGTTTTTTACATAAAGCTGTCGTGTATAGTGGGCCTTCGACCGGGTGCAAGGATTTTCTACTCTATGGTATAATAAACACCGGCTTCCCTAATTGAAGTTTCTAAATTCTGAATCTTTAAATTTAGGATTTCAAAATTTAGGATTATAAAGTTCTTGATTTCAAGATCGAGAATTTTGAAATTCGATAACAAAAAATATTCGTTATTTAGTTAAATCTTTTGTCCCGAGCTTGACAATAATCGAATTGACAACTAACTGATTATAACTCACTAAAAGGTGTCATAATGTCCAAGGACATTACGACACTGCCCTGATGGACATAATGACACTTTAAAAAGTGTCACAATTTCCATGGACCTTTAAAAACTTTTAAGTGCGATATGTCCATGGGCACTGGACATTATCACATGCCAGCCATAACACGCACATTTACAGTTCACTACATTTACACTAAAAAATACAGAACATATGCGCTAAAATCACGCTATAACATGCAATCCGTAGGCTAAAATAACACTACATGTACCCTAAAACAATGTCGGTAGTTTATCTTAGTATTTGAATTCGTCAGCTCACAATCCTTGTGTACCGTCTTTTGTTTGTGTATAAATTCACGAACACTTAAAGAAGCTCAGAGTTTGTGTTTTCAATGAATACACTACCTTAGATTTTTAATTTTTGTTTTAACTCTGGTTGAGATTATTTTTCAGATTCAGAGCATAGTTCAGACTCTATTTCAAGGTCAAGTTATGATTTTGATTCTGATTCTAGTTAAGAGTCTAATGGCCAATTTTCAGGATTTACATTAAAACCCATTTATGTTTAAAATCGTTTTAAATACAAAATTCTCTTTTTCACTAAACACTCAAATGAAACTTAATTCACCGATGTGGTACATTTAAACTCAACTTAAGTTTCCATTGGATTATCTTAGCAAGGTGACCTCAATATCACAACAATACAACAACAACAGCAAAGCAATAACAACCAGGCGTTTTTTGAGACAACCTTGTAAATAACTACACTTTTTTTGTGATATATTTTTGTATTTACACGCAGAGAAAAAACATGTTTAAATATGGTCGCCTCCAACAAAACTATTTTTAGACAACATTTTAAACATATTACGTTTATATTTAACCATATAATTGTCACCGACAACCATATTATTGTTATATTAGTCCTCCATCAAGAAGCCATAACCAAATTATGGTTGCCTCTAAACATGGTATGGTTAAATATAACAATAATTTGTTTTTAAACCAACAATACTATTTTCCTCTTTTCCAAGAGCAACATGCTATGGTTGAAAACCAACCATGCTATTATAAGTGTTAAACATATTTTAGTTATTATTGACCAACATATGTTTGGAGGCAACCATGATATGGTTGTGGCTTCGTGATGGAGGCCACATTTAACCATAATATTGTTGTCGGTGATAATAATATGGTTAAATTAACCATAATATGTTTACAATTTTCATTAAAAATTGTTTTGTTGGTGGTGACCATATTTAAATATAGTTTTTCTCTGGGTGTAGTAGTGCTACCATACTTTTATCTTAATTAAATAAGACTTTTCAAATAGAACTCAAAAAATCAATCTGTATTCAAATACGATTGAAGTTTATATGAAAATTACCATAATATAAGCTGCGTTCGAGAACACAAAAGTTGTTACTATTTTTTACTGAACTTTACTGCATTTTACGAAATTGCGTTCGAGTACACAAAATTCAGTAAATGAGAACACAAATTGAGAGCGTAAAGTGACAGTTCTTGACTGAGTACTTACAAATTTTTACTGCAGAAATTTTTGCAGTAAAATTTAATAAAATAAACAACCATATGTTTCAAAAGGTAAACAAACAAAAGTAACAAATAAAAAGCCTACAAATTGTGAAAAAATTGTTTTAAAAAAGGAAAGTTGAAATGAAAATTAAGCAATAACAAAATGTTAATAAATATTAATTAATTAAACTTTTTTGTGGTGCATTTATAGGGCTACATAACACTTTTTTTGTTATGTTAATTGTTTGGTGTTGTAAAAGTGTTAAGTACTCGGGTACTTAGAAAAGATCTTGTTTTTAAAGTAATCAATAGTAAAAAAAAGTATTTATGTACTACAGACGCGGATCCAGCTTGAGCCTTAGGGGGGGAAATTGTTTATGATACAAAACAAGTAAAAAATTAGTTTTTAAAAGTTTATTAAAAACGATATGTTTATATTATATTAAAAAAAAAACTCAACAAATAGGTAAAATAAAATATAAGATCAGATCAATATAAATTAAATTAAATTAATCTTTTTAAATAACGTTTTGGCTATAAAAATAATTTGATTTATTTTTAATGTTTTTTTTTTATTTGAAACAATTTATTTGACTACATCATACTAAATTGTTTGACCAATTTTTCGACCAAAAAAAAAACATATGCAATTGTTAACCAAATTTTGGAAGAAGGAATATGCTTCACTAATTTTAAAATTAAGTTATGAGTTTTAGTCGAACTGTTTGGGTTTTAATCTAAAGATACATATATAATTATTCTGGTTTAAGTTGATTACAGCTAATTTTTTTTTTTTAAATTATTTTTATTTAGAAAGGAATTTTAAAGCTTATAACAATGGAAAGACAAAAATAATTTTGGCTGCACATACATACGTACATATGTACCTTCATACCTTCAGCCGTAAATGCGCTAATGCCACAATTTTTGAAAATTAAGTTTTTAATGTAGTTCAATAGAGTAAACAAAAATACATCGTTTGCAGAAAAAACACAAATATTTTTTTCTAGTTCTTGTTTTACAACGATATGTAAAAGTTCTAAGTTCAAAAATGCTCAAGAAAAAGCGCTAGGGCCCATTAAAATGTCAAAATTTCCAAAAAAAAAATTGTTAATATTTGTTAATAGTCAACATTGAAATAAATAAAATAGTTTTATAGTATATTTTATTTTTGCAAATTGACGTACTAAAATGTACATTTAAAGTATAAAATATATAATAGAAAAGGTGATAAGTCACAAAAAGCTATGTAAAACATAAATGTATTATTTTTGGTTGGTTTGCAAGCCAATAAAGAGTCGGCAATGAAGCAAAACTGGATTTACAGACTTCAAATATATTCAGAACTAAAGACCTTAGAAAGTTTTTTCTCTCTCCTATGAAATTTATACATTGAACTACATCCTTTTTGACTGAAGGCAATGATATATACTTATATAGGTACATTATATTAAAAAAAAAAATTACGGACTCACCATTGATTCACTCATTTTTATATATTTTTGTATATCAAAGATCTTTTCTTACACGTGGTTCAGACGGTGATTTTTTCCATGTTTTTTAAGACATGATTTTTGGTGTTTGTTGGCGAACGGTGTAGAGAAGCAAGCGGGGTAGAGAAAAAAACACGTTTTCTGATCTATGCATGATGAAATAAACAGGTGGCATTACTACGCCAGATGACGATTTTTTGCTCTTGTATTGTTTGTCTAGTCTTATGTCAAAGTTTTGTTTATGTTTGCAAAAAGACCACGTTTTTTGCTGTGATTGTTGTATTGTATTCAAGTTTTTGATTATTTAAATTAAAATTAAATAAGATAGTAACCCTAGTTAAATAAAAATTGGCTAAAAATTTATTTATTTCATTGCGTTCGGTGGCAAAATTTGATTTTAGTTTAATATAATTTTTGACGTATACGGAGACTTATTTTTCATTTTTGTTGTAATGTTGTATTTGTTGTCGTAGCGCTGCCACCTACTTATTCCACCATGGATCTATTTGTCTCTTTTTATATTATTCTTTGCACCCATTCGTATTTTTGTTATGTTGCTTCATTTTATTTTTTATTTCAATGTGGCAACATCTCTTTACAATACAAAACATGGAGCGCATTAAAATTGTTTGTTTTTATAAATAAGCAAGAAAAGAAGAATTACCGATAATGGGGGAAAAAAATCAACACTAAAATAATGGGGAAAAAATCTTCGTTTGAATCTGTTGTGTTTTTGGAAGCAACTTTCAAAAGGAATTAAAAAAAAGACATGATTTTTAAATCACGGTCTGAATCTAGTGGTTTTAATGCACTTTAAATTTGACAGTTAAATAATTATTCTTTGGTAAACTTTTACCAGACCAATACATATATTCATATGTATATATGGAAAGGTAGAATGGCAATGCATATAAAATTCAAATTCAAAGCCTACTATGATGAAAATATGATACGAAATCAAAATGTATACACATAATAAATAATTATCATAGCACAAATAAAAATATTCCATATACTAACGGCCCTTTTCAAATTGGGGTATTCACAAGGTGTGCTATCATGGTTTATTGTCATAATGTTCTAACATTTTACAATGGTTTAAAAATATTGTTGTTGGTTTGTAAACAAAAAGTGTCTTAAATAAATAGAACGTTGCTTGCTGTGTTTATTGTGCTGTCGTAATTAATAGCACATTAAATTATGAGGGGTTGCTCACAACAGTCGTATTTTTTCATGTTATTATTTTAAGACATATGACTTTATGACACCTTGTGAATCCCCCAAATATAAAATTAAATTAATTTAACAAGAAAATTAACAAATTTTTGGTTAGGTTAAAACACACTTTTTAACCAACGGTTAAGGGTTTCTGTTTCACCATCTTTCGGTTACATAACAAAAACTTTAGATAGAAAGTGTGGCAATACCACCTCCGTTTGTTTACGAAAAATCGTGTAATGCAAAACAAAAAAATGATTTTCAATTGTAAATATTTTTTATAAATTAAAAAATCATAAAAATAAGTATTTGTTTTCAGATAAAGGAGCTTAACTCTACGCAATAAATGCGAACATATGAACATATTTGATCAAAAGATATGTATGTATACATACATATGTATGTGTATGTATTGTACGTCTGTGAAAAAAAATCGATAGCACAACATTTCTTGTAAAAGAAAATAATAATGATAAAAATTTGATCTTATTTCATTATAAGGACCTTTAATTCTTAATTATTATAAGGAGTAAAGATTTTTGGATCAATGGTCATATTTGTCATAATGGAAGTGTGTTTTTTGAAACGAACCATGTCCGAAATAAAATTAACATATTGGCAACAAATATTTGCGTTAAACAGACAATAATTTCTCAAGCTTTTAAAATATTTCAAGATATACCGATACATAAAGAGGGTTCCAATTTTTAAGAACATTTTTAATTCTCGATTTTACACTACCTAAAATAATGTTGTTTGAATGAAAATTTGTATTGCTATTTTCTCCATTTTCTTTAGATTTTTATTTTAACAAAATCTTAACCGGGATATTTTCTTCGGTTATATTTAACAACAACTTTTTCGTTAAATAGTTTCGGTTTCGTGTTAATCGTAGATTGTGAAAAGCAAATTTTGCTAACTTACGGTTAATGTGTCAATTAACATTTAATCATAGATTGTGAAAAGGGCCGTAAAGCTTATTAATAATTCAACCGCTCGCATTTTCAACCCAAACGTTTATTTTTCGGATATAGATGGCACTTGCTGGGATTGAATGTAGAATAATATGTTTTTAAATACAGTAACTGTATTTGATGTTTCATTGGAAATATGTAATAAATAGCTATTAGGATAAATACTTGGATACTTATTGAAAATTTGATTTGAGAAATTTAATAAAAAACAAAAAAAACTTCAGGGAAGTTCCAAATATTTGGTACATTTGGAAATTCGTGTATTATCGAAATAAGCAAAACATATTTTTATAATTTAGGGAGGGGGGGGGAAATATCATTTTTTCACCCCCCCCCCCCCCAGAATCCGCGCCTGATGTACTATTCATAAAATTTAGCCGAATTCAAATTAACAAAATTAAATAAAATAAAAAACAAACAAATATGAAGGATTACATAAAATAATTTGTTTGTGTTTCCCAAATATGTTCGTGTTAAGGATTTAATCGAGTACCGATAAGAAAACGAGCTAAGTAGTCAAAAGTGTAAACATTTTTCAACACTTCAATTATTTGCCATCAGCTGTTGCAATTATTTTACGAATTTTTACAAATTTTTCGTTCGCGTACTTTTTTGGACAACAGCTTTTTGTGAGAGCAAATTTTTAAGTTTACTCATTTACTGCATTTTACTGTAAAAGTACTCAAACGCAGCTATAGATTTAAATACTATCCTGAAAATTGGGCATAATTCAGATTTTAGTTAGGATTCTAGTTGTGTTCTAGTTCAAATGTTAATCAGATTCTAGTTGAAACCAGTTTACATTTTAATTCAAATTCCCATCTTGCTCCACCCTGTAGGACAATTTTATACACACTTAGTTCTTATTATTTTTATTTTTGTAGCGTACATTTTGTTTTTATATAATAGTTATAAATCACCTTACAACACACTCAAAACTGAAAATTGGGCATAATTCAGATTTTAGTTGGGATTCTAGTTGTGTTCTAGTTCAAATGTTAATCAGATTCTAGTTGAAACCAGTTTACATTTTAATTCAAATTCCCATCTTGCTCCACCCTGTAGGACAATTTTATACACACTTAGTTCTTAATATTTTTATTTTTGTAGCGTACATTTTGTTTTTATATAATAGTTATAAATCACCTTACAACACACTCAAAACCGTACACGTGCTTGTTTTATGAGAGTTTAGTTTTGTGCTAAAATCTAAAATCGTCGTCCGCATTTTACCTGTGGATTTTTTTTTTTTTTTTTTTTTTTTTTTTTTTTTTTTTGTTAACATTCCATTTGTATAAATCTTCTTTAATGTTCTTGTGCAAGATTTAATTGCATTTTTAATATTTAATTTATAATAACTTCATACTGTGCCGTACCAAAACGGGAGCTCATAAAAATAAATTAATTAAATGACAGTTAATTTATTAGTTAAATTGAAATTTAAGGAATATTTGAGTTAATCAAAGATTAGGTTAAATTAATAATAAATAGATAAAGTTGTCAGAATTGCTAGTTAATGGAAGGTAAAAAATTTATATTACAATGTCATCTTTAAGAAGGACTTGTTGAGCATTTCGTTCAGTTGTAGTTTAGATTACAACTGTGGTTTTATCTCAGCTTTTGGATTCTAGTTTAGTTTCTAGTTTAGATTCTAAGTTAACCTTTTGTTAAAAGTCCTGTCTAGTTTGAAATTAAAGTCTTAATTCAGGTTCAAGTTCAAGTTACAAAAAAGGTGAGTCTGATTTCGAATTATTGTCTAGGATTCAATTTCAATTGGGTTTCGATCTCAGCTTTAAGGTTCTAGTTCAGTTTCTTGTTCAGATTCTAAGTTAACATTTAGTTAAAGTGCTTGTTTAGTTTGGAGTTGAGTTTTTAATTCAGGTTTATCTTCAAGTTATAGATCAAGGGTCATATACCTTCTTAAGGACTAAAAAAATTTCAGATGATTTCGAGTTAAGGATCTAGTTAAAGTTCTCTTTTAAGTTTTAGTTTAGATTACTATTGGGTTTCGATCGTAGCTTTTAGGTTCTAGTTTAGTTTATAGTTCAGATTCTAAGTAAACCTTTAGTTAATCTAAGTGAATAATGTGGTGAGGCTGTGCTGGGTACCGGAGGAACCTGACAGTTTGCAGGAGGCGGTCACACCTACAATTGGCTTAGGCTTTGGAGGAATTAGGGAATGGGTTCGAAGCGGGACTAATCAGGCTTAGTGGGGCCGAACCCAACTTTTTTAAATTACTCAAACTTGAACTTCGTGTCTTGCTGCTTCTATCTAATGATTATTATTATGATTGTGTATTTTTGGGCACTACTGGTTTAAATTCTATATCAAGTTCCAGGTCAGATAGTGCAGATTCTATATGTTTAAGTTCTATATGGAGTGCCAGAGCAGATTCATGTTCAGATTAGGTTCCAGTTTATATTAAAGCTAAGATTTTATATTAAATTCTAGTTCAGTTTCTTTTTTTAGTGCCACTTGAAATCTTAGTTCTGGCTGAGGCTCTAGTTAAGATCCTGATTTAGGTGCAATATCAGATTTCAGTTCTGTTTCTAACTTGAAGTAACGTTGAGATTAGAAGAGAGTAAGTAACATTTAGAATTCAAATCCAAATACCAGTTCAAGTTTAGATTTTAGTCCATATTGTTTTTTTTTTTTTTTTTTTTTTTTTTTTTTTTTTTGATTTGGATCTATTACAATAATAATTCAGTGCTAGATCACAAATGGCCGTTAATTATCTTTAATTTGTTTGATATCAATTAAAGAATTTCTTCCATCCCTTTGTTTAATTTTACTCTTCATTGGTTTGATTTTTTTGACATTTTCTATGTAACTTCAGCTAACAAGCCAACAACTTTATAGCCAAAAAGCATTGAACTATTTACAATTCTAATTTCTAAATAAATAAAATCTCAAACTAAAACTAAACAATGGTCAGAAGAGAAAAATCAATATTACACATTAAACTTTCCTCACTGATATAATCGTAACAATAAAATTTTATTTGAAAGCAAATGGATGAAACTTCTCTATTGAAAATTTGCATGAGGGTGTCTGTCTGCTTTGGTTTCAGTAACTTTTATGAACATTTTATTTACATAAAAAGTCGAAAGGAGAAATAAAAACTAAATTAACTGAAAGAGATTTAAGCTCAAGAAAATTTAGAAAAAAATTTTATTTTTGTGTAAATTTTTCAATTTTTTTTTTACTAACTCACCAATAACGCCTTTATTTCGCACACCTTCTGGTTATTTTAAAATTTATGAGGTTGACTTGATTGAAAATTCATGGTTGGCTTAATGGCTGTAGCCTAAGCAGCAAAACATGCAATTCAAACTGGTATAAAAATTGGAAAGAGCTGTGTTTTCGGCTCTGATTTTCTGGCTGACTCTCTAAAGGAAATGTTAACAAAAATATTTCAGTAAATAAAATATTAGAAATGGAATTTTCTGTGATAAAAACATTTTCTTCCAATTGCAACGTGATTAAGCAATAAATTTAGACAAGATTTGTTGTTATTTCCATAAGAATGTCTATTGAGGGGTTTTTTCTCTGTTATTCACGTTAGCATTTTGTTTGCTCATAATTTAAAAATATTAATTACAATCATAGCTACCAGATAAACTGTGTTAAAAATTGTCAAATTTTGCGGAATATAAATCGTCATTTTATGTTAACACTAACTTTTGTTAATTTTTGTAATTTTCAATTTATTATCAGTTTGTTGTTAGTTTGACTTTATTTATTTATCTCTTTAATCACAAAATCTCTAAAAATAAAATTTATTCTCCCTCCCCTTACCGATGTATACAAGTTTCAAATTATTTTACAGGCCAACCATGGCCCAATTAGTAGATCTGCGCACAAATACAACAATGCAACAATAGAAAAAACAACACTTGTTTTGTTTGTGTGTACAAATGGTTAAATTGTCAAGAACTTGTCACCTGTTAAGAAAAATGTGTTTTGTTTTTATCATGTATTTATTTTGTTTAATGAAAATTTTCAAGCGGAATTTTGGTTTCGAAAAATGGTCTGCGCAAATTTCATATGATGGGGCCAAATTCCTGCCCCATTTATGCCTATGAAGCCCTATGCTCCATTGAGGAGTAAAGAAGGACAAAGAAAATGCCTATGTATTATGATTAAAAACACAACTCTACAAAAAATCAGCAGGCGTTTCGAGCAGACCTGCTAATTGGGCCATGAGGCCAACATAAATTAGAGCATCAAGCGTTTTTCAAATGTAAAAAATTAATTTTTTAACAATTGTGATTTTTAATTGAACTGTTGGTTTTTAATTGAAGTAGTTGATATTTTAATTAGGCTTTAAGTTCATCAAATTTAATTTTCATTAAATTAATTTTATTGAAGGAAGCAATTTACAACATGAAGTGAATAACATTTTTTTTGTTTTTTTTTATAATTCTTGACTGAACACGGCATTGAACTCGGGTCGAATTTACAGGTTTCGAGAATAACCACATTCACATCATCAGAATTCTTTGCGTTCTACCGTTTGTGTAAAATTTAGGGCACAAATCGTCAAATCGTCAATGCGCAATTTTTGTACCACAAAATCGTCTAAATGACGATAAATCATCAAATCTGGCAGCCGCGATCATAATGCCTTTTTTGTATGCCTCTCAGCAGCGTTACCGTTATGCGAATAAAGTCGCAATTTGGCGCTTTTTTGACTGCCTTGCCACTTTCTTTGCCCCATTTTTTCAAATCCCCTTAAGTATAATTTCGCATTTTTTTGTACCCCTTTTTGAACTAATTTTTTTATATTGGCAATCATTGACGGCAAAGTGCCTGCCAGCTTTTGTATCTTCGTATGTTTTTACTTTACCTCATAGTGAAGCAACGCATGAAGTTTTCTTTAGAATGAATTGCGAGTCATATTACATTTTTGCCTCCATATAATAAATTATTTCAAAAAATTTTCTATTAGGTGAAAGATGAAAATAGGAATAAAAGAAAAATGTTCTATGACAAAAATTTTGACAGCAGTCGCTCGTGTTCAGTGAAAGAAAATGTAGCAGCATTTATTTAAAGAAAATTTGATTAGTTAAAGTTAAGCAGTTACACGTAAAATTTTGCAGCTAAGCAGTTTATTTTCCAGCACTTTATTTAATAGGCAATTCTAAAAATGTAGAAACAAGCAATTAAGCACTACATGCAAAAGACTTCAAACTCGACCTCTTAAAGATATTAATGAAGCAAAGATCAAACCGATTACCGCCGTACGTAAAAGTGTAATCGAAACTAAATACCTGTTTTTATAAATAAAAGTGAAAAAAAAATAAAGTTGTGTATAATGAAATTTCTATATAATGAAGTGATTTTCTGGTCCATGCAGATTCATTACAGGGAAGTTCGACTGTATATGTATTTCCTAAACAAATTGTATTTTATATTATATGCGTACATACATATATAATGTATTAGTTGTACATTAAAAGTATATTTTTTTTAATGTTTATGTTATAAATATGTTTGATTTTTTAAAATTTTCTTCTTTTCCAAGTTGCCCTTTTTTCAGAATTGCCCTTATTGTGCCACTTATTTTCTGAAAATCCCCTTTTTGTGCCCCTTTTTGAAAAAGTTGAACGGTAACGCTGCCTGTCAGCAAGAAATACATTTTAAAGAGACTCAAAGACAACCATCAAATCATTAATTACAGCAGAAAATATTCTTTAAAATAACGGAAAAAGAAGAATTTCATAAAGTTTTTTGGTTAAAAGGAGCAGTAAAGCATTTAACACTTTGTCTTTTTGTTTATTAAATACAAAAAAAAAAAATCAATTAAAATTTTGTTGGATGTGAAACGTTTTGGCAAATTTTGAGCGTTTGCTGTAAAGCATTGGTACAATATAAATATACTGAATATCATTCAGTGGTTAAACAAGTCGATAGGCACATGTAAAACAAACGACACAACTGATGCAAAATTATTTTACAAATCGTCGGTTGATAATTAAAAAGTCGTATGTGGATTTTTTGCGGTTTTGAGTTAAGATCGATTCCTTAGGTTTTCCGAACTGATCTTTCATGTGGCGTAATCAGTTTTTCGATACCTCATACGGGTTTCGAGATATGGAGTGTTGAGTTTGTCCTATGTGGTATTTGCTGAAGCAATTTTCAAATTAAATGTCGTATGTAACTGCCACATACGACAAATTTCCATATAAAACGACCAAAATATTAATTTATTATTTAAATGTCGTATGTGGATTTTATAAGAGTTCAAACTTCAAACTCAATTTACTCAAAACTATCGGAATCCACATACGACAATTAAATTATCAGCCGACGAAATGGCGATAACAAAATATTCTTAGAGTAAAGATATTTTGTTTGCATCTTAAACATATTATGAGTACTAGGGATGCCAATCGGGACTGATTTTTGAAAATCCCGGATTTCGGGATCAATGTGTTGCCTTAAAATGCTACTTTTTTTTAATAAACAACAATTTTTAAATATTCAAAAGGTTTTATATACGTAACATAAATTTTTAAAAATGAAAACAACAAAACAATTTATTTTATACATATGTTTATAACACTGGCCTCACCCATGATCAAACTGATCAGATTCTGAAAAAAGCTTAAAAAAATATACGTATCTCTTAGTTTTTCTAGATCAATTCATTTCGGTTTTTTGACAGCAATTCAATTTTTAATTTGAATTAGGATGTGACGACTACACTGCAAAGTGTAGTTCCTCATCGATCTCGATAGCTGAGTTAAAAACTGTAAAACTATGTCGACTGCAGTGCAGTACACCTCCAGGGTGAGGGCGAGATTCATTATCAATAATTTAAGTACGTTTGAAATTTATTTTAAAACAAAATGTTTATACAAATGTTTCTTAAAACAAGTTTAAATAATTTATGTATGAATACGTCAGATAGTGTTTATTTATAAAAATATAAAAATGTTTTTTAAGCAATTTTTTTATTATTATTGGACCAGCAGGAATATGAGCTATTTCATTAATATTATAACTTAATTGTTATAATTTTTATCAACTTATATTCTTTTGTTTCTGAATAAAACTTTAATTGGATCCTGAATGATTTTTATTTTTTGCTTGATATATAACAATTATTTCTTGATTTCTATATTTTGCATAAAAATAATCATTTTTATTTTGGAATTATGTCTTAAGCCAAATCTGAACTTGCTAAACGTAATTGTAATAAAGGTATGAGATGTGAGTCTGCAAATTTCGTTTCTACTTAAAATAATGGTTTTTATTAGGCAAAATACAAAAATCCGGAAATAGTCGTCATATATCAAGCAAAAATTTTAAATACTCGCTGTGTTCCAAAAACAAAAATTAAACTCAAAAATAAGAATTATTTGCAATAAAAAATATAACTCAAAAAAATTTTTAATAATTTTTTTGTATATAGTATAAAAATTCAATAAAAACGAACAGTTTTGTACATAAAAGTTGATATGTTAAAAATCCCGGGACTCATAAAAATAAATCCCGGGATTCGGGATTTATCAATCCCGAAAAATCCCGGGATTTCGGGATTCGGGATTTCCCATTTGGCATCCCTAATGAGTACACGTATAGAAAGTTATCATGTTATGGCTATTAAATATCATTAAATGTTTGTGAGGCATATAATGTGTTTTCAAAGTTATCATTATTTAGTTGTCATAAAAATTATTATTTTTCTGGCCACCATACTTAAATTTATAATTGCGATAAACATTGATAGTTAAGAGTAACTATTATATTGTTGATATAAAATAAAAATAACAATATTTTGTCTACGACAACAATATATTGTTACAATAAACATAGTATCGTTGCCGTAACCATGTCCAACCATATTTTTTCTCTGCGTGAATATTTATACAACTTTATGTCTGCTTGCATAATCCGGGATTTTTTTGGAAAATGCTCCCTTCAAACAAATTAATTGTACTCTGTACAGGTCTCCTGTCGACTGACCTTAATATAGCAGCTCATAATAAATTGCGCTCTTTTAGTCCCACAAAATACAGAACACTTCGATGGAGCTGTGGATATCCGGCTTTTACGTTGATTAAGCCTCTTGGCCGGGCATCACATACGTTTCATTGCGCTTCGGGTTATCATATTGTATAATTTTTATTGTAAGTTCTAACTCTTTCTGGGAGTGATTTCGAACTAGTGCTGGGAAATTCTTCTACTTTTCATGACTCAAAAATAGTCAATGCATTTTTTAGGTAGTCAACACTGCTTAATAGTTTGAACGGGTTTTTTTTGAGTTTTCAAGCAACTTTTCAAAGCCAAACACTGTTTTTTTTTATTCATTTAAATATCTTTTGTGTTAAATTTGTTTACGAAAAGTATAATTCTATTACATATTTTCTTTAGCTTCGTTGAAGTTTGTTTAAAAAATACAACTCTGAAAGTCGAGAGTAACTACTTTTAAGCGTCGAGTACTCAAAATTTGCAAATACTCGATACTCGGTGCCAACTATTTAATACTTTGCCCGCTCTGCATGCAAAATATTCTTTCAATGCTTCTCAGCTTAAATTTGTATGGAAACAAATTTCCTTATTTTTCGAAGAATATTTTGCTTGCAAATTGCTGCTGGAGTGGCTCTCAATAGTTTTACAACTTTTCTTAAGTTCAGAAATACTCTCACCACTTCCGAACATCGCAATTCATCTCTAGCTCGTACAAATTGATGAGAAATATTAACGATACGTTTTAGTGAGCGACCGATATTCTTCAGTTGCAATTTTCTTTATAGTTTCAAATAAGTTAAGCAAAAATTCCTGCAAATAATGAATTGTTGGAACAAAAATTGACATTTCGATGTGAATTTTATACCCTCTACCACTAGTGGTGAATTAGGCTATACTTAGTTTGTCATTCCGTGTGAAACCTTTTTAATATTCATCAAGACCCTTGATTATTGTGTAGTTCTAAGTCGACTTAGTCATGTCCGCCTGTATGCCCGCCTGTTTGCAATACGCTTACTTTCGAAAGACTCAACAGAAAAGAACAATATTGATGTTTTACTCTTTCTTGTTCCCCTTAGCAGTTTGGGAGTTATGAACCCAAATGTGCAACAATCTCCCTAAAAATTTTATTTTTGTTACAAAAATTAAAAGTGGTGACAGAATGTACCGATTCTCATTAAATTTTGGACAAATTCGTTTTATATGACTGTAAATCGACCTAAAAATTTATGGAGATAGGTCCATAATTTACCATAGGCCCCATGTAAAGCGTCCTTCCTAAAATTGTTTAAAAAAGTATTAAATTCTAATAAAATTGTATTACTGTGCAACAGCAGCTCAAACTCTACCACAAGTGGTGAATAATCAGCCCTTTACTGGTATTTGCAGATCATCCTTTCCGCGATAAAGGGTTTACACCTCAATGACCATGTCATCCCCGAAAGTATCCCTTCGTCAAGAAAGCATCTATCTGTTGCACCACATCCGTCATACCGGAGGAAAGGGCAACCTGGAAGTACATATTAATATCAACTAATTGTCTAACCGGTGCCCAGCCACCGGAGGCCAAAGACTCCCGTGGTGTTCAGATAGGATATCTGGTCAGACGCCATTGCAAGATATTGTGAAGATCTTTAAATTTGGATTTTTGCCGAATCCCAGGTATGGGAAGATTTCCTACGAAAACTTGTTTAATAAACCTTTTATTAATTAAAAATATTTTTTATTAATCTGGGGGTTAAAATTTATATGTTTTATTCTTTTGTAGTATCATTTATTTTAAAAGCTACCTCTTATTTAATAAATCGCACTTGATCATAAAGAGGTTGGTAACTTAAAATGTACATATTTTCAGTAGAAGCAAAATTATATTCGATTTAATATTAAAGACACATGAAAAAGGATTTTAAAGACAACCGCTTCATTAAAAAAAAAAAAAAAAAAAATTAGAAAAAAGCATGACATTCTTACCAATAGTTTGTTATGAATATTATATATCGATTTTTTCCAAAAATTCAAAAATAAAAAGTTTAAGTTAATACACTCTTTATGATCCAGGACCAAATGTTAAATAAAATTTCTTTGACTGAGTTGTGTGTAATCTGTTAAAATTAATTTTTAAATAACATTTTTATTTTAAACTCTGCTTCATATTTATCAAAAGAAAGAAAAATCACATGAATGTGTAAAATTCAAGTGAAATGTCATCTGGTGAGCTCAAAAATAACTTTTTCATAAGATGTGATTAGATGCTCGTAGATAAATCCACGTTGGAAAGGTGACACGAAATGAAGGCAACAAAACGACTTTAAAAGAACTGTTCTGTTTTTGTTGGAACAATATTATTTTTGCGTTTTATTTACTAACATTCTTTCTGTCTAATTCACGTGCTTTGTGTAGACCATAGTCTACATTAAAATCCAGTCATGGTTAGTTTTCATGGAAGTATGTATGTATGTATGTATGTATATGCCAATAGCAAAAATATAAATTCAATATGTGGTATGTAACAATCTGAACAAATACAATGAATATACTTTTGGTTTAGTTTTAAGTTAAGATTTTGGCTTAGATTCGATTTGATATTCTCGCTCAGACGATGGTTTTAATTATAGTTCAGTTATAGGATATGACTTGTTTCGATATAATTGAGTTTTGCTTCTAGTTCAGAAATATTTCTGTTTCAGTTCAGTTCAAGTTTAGTTCTAGCTCAATTTTAATTGAGTTCTCGTTCAGAGTTATTTCAACTGTAGTTCGATTTTGGTTCAGTTCTAGTTAAGTTCTAGGTTAGTTCTAGTTCAGTTTTAGGTAACTTCTAGTTCAGTTCTAATTTAGATCTAGTTCAGTTTTAGTTTAATTCCAGTTCAGTTCTACTTCATTTCTAGTTCAATTCTAGTTCAGTTCTAGTCCAGTTGAAGTTCAGTTCTAGTTTAATTCTAGCTCAGTTCTAGTTCAGTTCTGGTTCAGTTCTATTTTAGTTCTAGTTCAGTTCTACTTCAATTCTAGTTCAGTTCTAGTTCAGTTCTAGTGCAGTTCTACTTCAGCTCTAGGTCAGTTCTAGTTCAGTTCTAGTTCAGTTCTAGTTCAGTTCTAGTTCAGTTCTAGTTCAGTTCTAGTACAGTTCTACTTCAGCTCTAGGTCAGTTCTAGTTCAGTTCAAGTACAGTTCTAATTCAGTTCTAGTTCAGTTCTAGTTCAGTTCTTGTTCAGTTCTAGTTCAGTTCTAATTTAGTTCTAGTTCAGTTCTAGTCCAGTTTTAGTTCAGTTCTAGTTCAGTTCTAGTTCAGTTCTAGTTCAGTTCTAGTTCAGTTCTAGTTCAGTTCTAATCCAGTTCTAGTTCAGTTCTAGTTCAGTTGTAGTTCTTTTCTTCTTCAATTATATTTAAATTCTGGTTTAGTTCTAGTTGTTGTTCAGGTTCATGTTCAGTCCTGTTTCAGTTCTAGATACGGTTCCAATTCCATTCTAGTTTTAATTTATTTTGCGATGGGCAAAAATGTTTTCGAGGATATCTAAGATTTAGAGTGATTTGAAATGTTTACTGCACTCGTTTTTGCAAAAAAAACTTTTCTGCTTACAGGATTTCATATGCTGTCATGTTTATCATCGTTTTGGTCGTGGTTGTGAATAAAATGTTAACACATTTGTTGCATTTAAAAGAAAAAAAAGAAAATTTTCAGCTTGTTTTTGCTTTGTATTTACGTACTACGTAGGAAACCTGATTAGATTTACTAAAATTTATTTTATCCTTGATTTATAAATGTATGGAAATTAGTTATTTTTTTTTTTTAATAGAAAAAAAAAATAATAATAATTTAAATGCTTAAGCAGGAGTGAAAAAAAATATTTCCATAAGATAAAAATCTTTTTCTTTCTTCATTTCCGCTAAATAAAAATATTTATTGGTTTTCCTTTGACGATTTTTTTTAGAGCTACTGTATTTCATTATTAATTAAAGATTTTTAAAATTTTTACTACATCCGCTGATATGTTTTTATCAAATGTGTCAGATGCCGCACTTCTAAATCGAATGTGTCTGGAGCTGAAAAATATTTTTGTTCAATGATTTAATGTTTTTTTTTTATGAAGTTGAAGAAATGTTACGTCTGCCGATGAGAAACAACTTTACGTAAGTTAAGAAGAATAAAGGCAGGAAATAAGTTGTAAGAGCAGCTAAAGTAGAGGGAAAACTAGAATCTGAAATAGAATTTGTAGTGTACGATTTCTTGCACTTCGCATTGTCTAAATGATTCGCTAGTAAAAATTCGATGCCAAAATGATATTCTTTTAAGGCGTTCAAGTAGCATGTGGGACATGCAAAATCGTCTTTCAGCGTTTCTTACTTACCTAATTACTTTTCTGCTTCTTAAGTGTCTTTTATTGATTTCTTTTGGCAACACTCCTACTGAAAAAATGCCTCGAACTTAATAGTTGTGAACGCTTTGGACTGACTTGGGCGGTATATGCCTTTCCTGGTAAAATCACCACTTTTTTTTATTTAAAGACTAATGCCCAATTTTCAGGATAGTATTTAAATCTATATTATGTTAATTTTCATAAAAACTTAAATCGTATTTAATTACAGATTGATTTTTTGAGTTTTATATGAAAACTTGTATTTAATTAAGATAAAAGTATGGTAGCACTACTAAATACAAAAAAAAAAATCATAAAAAAGTGTAGTTATTTACAAGGTGGTATCAAAAAACAGCTGGTTGTTATTACTTTGTCTGTTGTTTTTGTATTGTTGTGATATTGAGGCCACCTTGCTTATTTAATCCAATGGAAACTTAAGTTGAGTTTAAATGTACCACATCGGTGAATTAAGTTTCATTTGAGTGTTTAGTGAAACACAGAAAAAATTTTTGCCAAACATTTTTTAATTAAATAATTAATTGGTGAACATTAATTTCTTCAATTATTTATTTTGTTTGCTGCAATTAATTTTTTTAATCAAAACACAAAAATGTAAATATTTTTGTATAAGTTGTGTATTTTTTTAATTGATGCAATTTATTTTTAATTGATTAAATTTGTGTGGCGTGACTCGAAAATACAAATCCGTTAATTGATATGATCAATTCTTTTGCAGGGGCAAAATTAGTAAACAATTTAATTGTCTGAACGAATTGTTTAATTAAAGTCGATTTTCTATTTTTTCTGTGAAAAAGAGAATTTTGTATTTAAAACGATTTTAAACATAAATGGGTTTTAATGTCAATCCTGAAAATTGGCCATAAGTGAGAATTAATGACTGAAGTTATACTACAAAACAGTGATGCCAACTTTAAGCTTTTTGAGTTAGGGTTAGCACTTTTTAAATTACCTGAAATGCGATAAAAAAAAATTGTAGCCCTGAGCTAAAAAACGCTCATAGTCATTTAAATTAACTCGTTTTTGTTCTCGTACGGTAAAATTTTTGTATAGCTATAAAAAGTTGTGAAAACTGTTTGCAAAAAAAAAATGTGCGAATGTTAAAACATCGAGAGAACGGATAAGTTTGCAATTGGGAACAAACTATTCAATAAATTTTATAGTTTTGCTATAAATAAATTTATATAGCCTTAAGTAAACACTGAAGTTGCGAGGGCTGTTAGTGTCCAAAACGAGAAAATGGTTGTTGTTCAAGATACAACAACCATGCTAAAAATTGGTGTAAACGCCACATAAAAATATTCTAAATATCACATAGATAGTGATTTATAAAATGATGACGAGGATGGTCAGGGACGGCGAATTTTGTGTAACAATGACCCATTTTAAAAGATTGTAAACTGTTATAAGCTCTAGTTGTACGAGTACCTTTAGCGAATTGAATGTAAAATTAACCCATACTCAATACTACACTTTAATAAATTGTTATGTTTAAAAGTTTTTCTGTTGATTTAAGTATAACTTAGCCGGTTAAACTGCCGTTTTCAATTGAAGCCATTTTAACCAGGATTTTTCATATCTCAGTTAAACTAGGTCTAGTTAAACTGAAAACAGGTTTGTGCCGCCATTACCAAGCTTGCACACAGAATTTTGACGGAACAGCTTAGTTTGGCTAAAAAGGTTGGTCTTTAATGAACTAATAAAAAAAAAATGCAAATTGCAGAGTTCGTTTAGCTAATTTTAAACTTAATCCGCATCTCAAAAACCTGGCCGTAGCGAGTTTTGTATATGTCTTCAGGCGTTTAGAGTCCCAAGAGTTGGCATCGCGGCTCCTAAATGACATATACATTATATAATTGTGTTTTCTTTTCTACAAAAAAAATACCACCTTGTTAAAAGGTCTTGCCGACCCTGAAATTATGCAATTTTTTATTTGACGAGAACAAAACACAAAATTGGACCGCCCTGCTTTTAACAGCTGACAAACAGTTTGTTCTTTAAAACATAAAAAATATGTACATAAATTAAAATGTTTGTTCTTCAAAATAAAATAAAAATATACATAAGCCAAAATTTGTTAATAGATTGATAATATGTAAATAAATAAATAAATGCAGAAAATGAATGACGAAATTCCAATTTATTTAGTTTGTTTTTTATAAAATATGTAAACAAACAAATACCTCTGCCAGATTGCTGATTTATTAACACCAAGTTTTTCAGATTTGTTGATTTGACGTTTTTTTTTCAAAAACAATTTTAAAACACCGAATCCACTTAAATTTTATATCACTGACAACAATGTAATGCTTTCTTATATTTTTACTATTAAATAAAAGAAAAAATAACTATTAAAATTTTACATTTTTACTGTCCTGATTTTTTTCCCCAACTTCGTCTGGTAACCCTATATATAAACATACGCCATCTTTTTACAGGGCATTTTCAATATTGTCGTTTTATACGGGGCGTAAAGTGTAATGTCTTATGCCATTAGAGAGGGTGCATTTTTTAGAATAAGACAGACCACCCTTTTTGAGAGCGAAGCATTTTTAAGAAACGAACACCAAATTGCATTTTTCTAAATAAAATATCACATTTTTTGTAGAAAAGAAAACACCATAAGACACAAGCCATTTGCAATTTTTATACACTCGATCTAAACTAATACCGTAAAAATGTATTTCGATATTTGAACGATATTTGAACCTGTTTATAACCGATTTTGCCTCGGTAGAGGAGGACCTTATGCCATTGCAAACAATTATTTTGACTATTAGAACTCAAATCAATTAATTTTTTCTTTTATTTGAAAATCTCAACGCTTTAAATTAACTCATCACATTAATCAACACATCAACGTCAAGGGCAGTTATAACACTTTAAAATTGTTTAAATCAAACTGAGTCTTTACAGAACATATAGAAAAAAGACAGATAGGCAGTTTGATAGATGGACAGACAGACTTACACACAAGTTTCAGCAGCATTAAATTTCGCAAGGCAATTTAACGTGAGTGACGGACAGACGGACTGACTGACATTTATTTAACATTACGAACTGCTAAAAACAAGCATGATGACCACTTTTATGTCAATTATAACTATTTTACTATGCAACTCACATTTAGATAAATAACTACAACAACTTTAAAGATTTCTTCGTCGTCTTAAAACTAAATGAACAAGAAATCTGTAATTCTTACTTACCACTCTGTCGACAGACATAGTACACTGAAAGAATTTTCTTCATAGATCTGATGGATTTTGACATAAAAACAATTAAAAACTAACTTTAAAAATCCACGTATGTAATGACTCATTGGATTAATAAAGAGTGTTTCATTATCCCCAGTTTATGAAATCTTTCATAAAATCAATGCAAATTTGGCATTAATTTAATGCAAGAAATTTGATTGAAGGCGGTGACTATTTGTCAGCACATTAATGAAACATTTCAACGTTTAAAAAGTATTTTTCATTATTTTATTGAAAAGGTTTTTGTATTTCAATGAAATTTTAAATTTGTTCAATGACACAAACTCATTAAATTAATTAATAGATTTCGTAATTTTTTTTTGACAGTCTTTTATTAGTTAAATAATTAAAGTACTTTTCCCTAATAGTCACATCCTTAAGTTGTAGCCATATCGTTATAAGCCTAGTTCACATAAAAACCCTTGAAACTTTTTTTCAACTATGGTACAAAAGTAAAAAAAAAAACTTTCAAACTTTACTATACTAAGGAACTTGTAGCTTATTACAATTATTAAAGAGCAAAAAATAAAAGTTAAACCTGCCTATCTCTTTGATTCATTTTAAGTAACTGCAATCAATAATTTTCACTTTTCTGCCGATTAAATACAGATACTGGTAACATTGGAATTATACTTTAAAATTTTTGTTACAACAACAATGAACAAGGGTACGTTCGTAAATGCATCACTGCGCTGCATCAGTGATTTCAAATGTTTATATATATTTCAATGAAGTAGATATGGACCAAAAAATTGTCAAATACTCCACAAAAATAATAGTCACACAATAAAAAGCATTATAATTACTTTTTCACCTGCAATAAAAAAAGTTTGCTTTTCTGATGCAGCGCAGTGATGCATTTACGAACGCACCCCAATATCCATGATCAAATACCAAATATATACTTCGATTAGACGTATATTTTTTTGTTTGTTTGGATAATACTCTAATGTCACGTAACATGATGAAAAAACCCAATTTGTCTATGTCATTTGTATCAAATCAGTCGCAGGTCGCAGTTCAAAATAAAAACTCAAAGCAAGATATTTATTGCAAAAGATTATGAATCAGCATTTTTTAAAGTAGTATAATAAAACTTTTATAAGCTTTTAAAGGTCGTCACGTACGATAATGTAAGTACTATAAATGCAACTAAATGTATCATCTTATTATGTTGGTATTAAGTTTCAATTTGCTCCAATTTTATTTTATTGCAATCTAAATCATCTAACCAAATATTATTGGAATCGGTCCATATTTGACCATAGCAGCTATACAAATACTACTCACCAAAATAGCTTTTAATGTCATAACTTCCTTAAAAATATTGCTATCGACATACATATATAGGCGGCAATAACTTTTACGATAAGTACTATGCCATGACAAAATGTTGTGCTGGTAGGTCTAAAACCCCTTCCTAAGATCGGTGAAAGGCAAGCAAATCTTATATAGATGAAGATATCTGAATAATATTCGGTACAAATAACTTTTATATAATTCTTAACCTCATAGCATTATTGTGTTCTGGCGACGATGATTGGCCATGGGGCGAAAATACAGTACAATCTCAAAAATTTGTTTTTAAAATATTATGGTATAGTTTATCATAATTTCTTACTTGTTTGTTTAAAGTTTTTGTATACATATATTTATCAAAAAGATATTTCATACCTTGTTAATACTATAAGGGAAAAATCTGTCACATAAAGTGTGTTACGAACGATACTACATTTTGTTCATTATAAAACTGTCCAAATAAAATTGTTATCTTTCCAATTACGGATTTTAAAGATAATATATGGGCATTTCGATGAGAATGTCAACCACGACTCAAAAAATAAATAGCCTTTAAACTATTTTTCGAATATGGTAGAAAGTAAAAAAACACTCAAACTTAACTATGCAAAGGGGTTTACAGCTTATTACAATTTTTAAAGAGCAAAAAATAAAAGTTAAAACTGACTATCGCTTTGATTCATTTTTAGTAACTGCAATCAACAATTTTCACTTTTCTGCCGATTAAATACAGATACTGGTAACATTGGTATTATACCTTAAAATTAATGTTACAACAACAATGAACAAAATTCACGAGGAGAGACCAAATATATAGTTTGATTAGCGGTATATTTTTTGGTTTGCTTTGGGTGCTATTCAAATGTCACGTACGTGGTGCGAAAACATAATTTGTCTATGTCATTGGTATTTGATCAGTCGTACGTGTTTCAAAATAAAAGTTCAAAGCAAGATATATGTTGCAAAAAAATATTGACCGGATTTTTTTTTTAAATAGGTATAATAAAAATTTTATAAGCTGTTAAACGTCGTCACGTACGATATTGTATTACTATAAATTCAACTAAATGTATCATCTTATTATGTTGGTATTAGGTTGAAATTTAATCAAAAATTATTTTTTGCAGTCTTAATGATCTAAACAAATATAATTGGTATCGGTCCATATTTGACCATAGCACTCATTCAAATACTACTCCAGAAAATAGCTTTTAATGTTGTAACTTTCTAATAAATGCTGGTATTGACATAAAAATTGGCGACAATAACTTTTACGACAAGTACTATGTCGTGATAAAATGTGGTGCTGGTAGGTTCAAAATTAACTATAGGTCCCATATAAACCCCCTTCCTAAAATCGCTGAAAGGCAAGAAAATCTCATATAGATGAAGATATCTGAATAATATTCGGCACAAATAACTTTTATATAACTCTTAACGTCATAGCATAATTCTGTTCCGGCGACCATGATTGGCGATGGGTCAAAAATAGGGACACTCAAAAATTTGTTTTTTTAAATATTATGATGTAGAGTATTATATGGTCGGGCTTGGCCGACTTTACTTTCTGACTTGTTTGTTTTAAGTTTTTGTATGCATATATTTCCCAAAAATATATTTCATATCTTGTAAATACTATAAGAGAAAAATCTGTCACGTACGGTATGTCACGTACGATATTACATTTGGTTCATTATAAAACCATCCAGAAAAATGTTTTTCTTTCCAATTACGGATTATAACGGAAAAATATTTGGTTTAATGCAAAAAATTAAAAGAAGGAAAAATACATCCCACAATTCGCAGAATTTCGGATTTTTTTACATTCACCATAAAATCACTTCCGTTTTATGTCACGTACGATATACACTTATTTTGCTAGGTATTTTGGACAACAAGGTTTCGAATGTAATAATTTTTTTTTTCATATAAAGTACCCTCTAAAAGAAAGATAAAGATTAATAATTTTTCCAGTTACTACTATTTGCGCAAAAACTCCATCGCTCCGAAGGCGTACAAATGTCACGTACGATGACATGGAAATGCCCATATGTGGTTTAGTAGTTTCGCATTTTTTTACATTCACTACAAAATCACTTCCGTTTTATGGCACGTACGATATGCACTTATTTTGCTAGATATTTTGGACAACATGGTTTCGAATTTTATATTTTTTTTTTTTCATATATAGTACTCTTTTAATAAAACATAATAAAACATTTCTTTCCAGTTACTACTATTTGTGCAAAATCTCCATCGCTCTGACGGCATACAAATGTCACGTACTATGCCATGGAAATGCCCATATATAACCGAATTCGAATATAATCAATTTATGTTAATATAGAAAAAGAAAATTCTCATATATTACACCGACAGTAGGCTTATGGTTTTGTTACAGAAATCTGGGAGGATTTGGATTTTTAGTGGATTTGAGTGGAGAGTTGATGACACAAAATAAAACGATTTAATTTTTAGAAGTTATATTTGGTTTGTGTTTTCGAAAACTAAAAGGAAAAGGTGCTAATGTGACAATAACGCTAAAAATTTGGTTTACTTTTACCTTTTCGAGCCGCTGATAGATGGAATATATGGCAAATGTGCTTATGTTGCTAAAGGGACTATAACGTAAATACTTTTCTGTTAAATTTACTTATAGCGGGGAAAATGAATATAAAATGGACTAAATCGCTACTCTTCACAAAAAGTATGAAAAACAGATGTAAGGAGGAACATGTAAATAAGTTGTATATTCATTCAATACAAATTTCGATCTACCAATTTGGATAACAGATTGATGTTTAGCTATTGACTGCCAGCCGCCTTCAATGGCGGTGCGAGTTAAACTGCAAAGATTTTTGAGGAGATAGTGTGGTTACAATTGAAGCATGTAAAATCAACCTGTCCGTGTACGTGGGTTCAATTCCCCGATCAGTCAAGAATAAAAAATTATCAATAAATTTTTATTATATTAATGTTGTAAAATTCCGTTCTTCATAAAAATAATTTAATGAAAATTATATTTAATGAATTTTAGCCTGATATAAATATGAAAATTTGGGCTTAAGACCATAAACAAATAAAATATAAAAGTTTACAGCGCTTGTGATTTTTTTTTTAAATTGAACTGTTGGTTTTTAATTGAAGTTTTTGATATTTTAATTAGGCTTAAGTTCATCAAATTTAATTTTCATCAAATTATTTTCATTGAAGGAAGGAATTTATAACATTAAATACATAAAAAATTTTTTTTGATAATTCTTGACTGAACTCGGGTCGAATTTACATGTTTCGAGAATAACCACATTCCCATCATCAGAATTCTTTGCGGTCTACCGTTTGCGCCACTGCGGCGCCTGCCAGTCTATTGTCAAACATCACTATTTTACCAATGGTATTGGTTAATCGAAATTTGCTGTAATTGATTATCAATTTTTAATCTTTATTTACGTGTTTTTTCCTTACTTCTTTGATTTACGCTTGAGATTCAGGTAATATTATATTCAATTCTCAAACATTTCTTTTAAAATCGGTGTTCTATAGTTATATTTTTGTTCATATGGTACCCAATTTTCGTCCCTTTTTATGAATTATTAACGATCTTCTTCGAGCCACGTCTCCAATTCTGGTTGGTTGGTTGGTTGGTTAACGTGGTAGCACGCACAGATCTAGGCGTGCTACAAGTAGAGTCGACAGTGACTCTGTTTTGACACCACACAACTCGTCAAGAATTGGAACCCCTAATCAAACTTGACACAGGGGCAATACTGAGGTGCCTAGAGCCAGCCCGTTGCGTTGAGATATTTCAGCAAGTTGCTGAGTTTCACCCGCGATATCTCCGAGAGTCCTTGTATAAGGTAATTCCCAAATAATCCATGTCATATTATATTAAACGCTGGGCAATCGCATGGAAGATGAAATACTGTCTCCTTAGTTCCTGGTTCCCTGCAGCTGCGGCAGCATTCATGAAAAGGGAGGACGAGTCTCATAGCATCGTCCAGTGACCAGTAAGTACGTATATAAGTCTCGACACGTCTTTCTGACTGAAGTTGAGAAGTCGCTCAGAGCGACCTATGTCATATGTGGGCCAGATTGCTTTGGTAGCCCTGCAGCAATCCAGTTTCCTCCATTTATCGTCAGCCATATCCAGATAGTGTCTGAAGATTTCGCTCCTGATAGTTCCCAGGGGTGCTGCGACTGGCACACCCTGTGAAATGTCAAGAGCAGCTCCAGTCTTGGCCAGCCCATCCGCCTGTTCCCTTACCGTAAAGGTCCCTATGCGCAGGGACCCACATTAAGTTAATGTCAGATAGGCTGCCAAGTTGGATAGTTCCTCCTTATACTTGTTGATGAGAATGGACGTTGTTTTATGTGACCCTAGTGACAGCAGAGCCGCCTGATTTTGCCGCTGAGGTTCCTGCTGTACAGTGTTCTATATACCTCTCTTATCGCCAATATTTCAGCCTGAAAAACGCTGGCCCAATATGGCAGGCGGAAAGAGAGATTCGCGTGTAGTTCCTCCGAGAAAACCCCAGAGCCAACAATCCCAATTCTAGATTCTTAAGCATTTTTAGCCTATTCATATATATGACGACGTCCTGAACAATACAACACAAACAAAGTCATCTGTTGACAAGCTTCAATAATTTACTTATATGCACTTCCAAAATGTTTTTGAAATATATTTTTTTCTATTTTGGATTTAAAAAAAATGTTGGTCTGTAAAAGAAGTTAAAACTTGAATTTATACTCAATAGGTGCCAGAATGGCGGTCTTATTTTAATTTTTTTTTGTTTCAACTAAAAAAAAAAAAAAAATAGTTTGAACATATTTACAAACTAAAACAAGCTACTGTTATTTTACAATGACGATCTTTCTGACGATTTAATTAAGTCAATTGCACGATTTTGACGATTTTATTGAAAAAGTTTCCGATTTTCCACACATTTTATCTGGCAGCCTTCATTAGAACTCTTTTCATTTTAATGTTCTCGTACACGACATGATTTTTACATCTGACTTGTCAAATTTCCCACTGCAAAATACATACATGTCGTGTGTTACCTGTTGTAAAGATCTGCATCTGTAAAAGTCAGACGCAAACTCATCTGACAAAATTTCAATTAAAGCGTTCTCTATTCTCTTTTGACAAACCATCTGACATCAGCTGTGAAAGAAAACTATGCCGGGAAGAAACCGGCAGCGGCGGTGCACTATTAACGGAATCATTAGCTGGCTGAATAGAAATTATGTTATATATATGTATGTATAAAAAACGTTTCAGTATAATATGCTAAATTGGTTTATTCGAATATAAAGAAAAAACATTTTAAGATGGCTGAACTCTTTTATGGCGCAAATGAACATTTTTGTGGCGGCAGCACGCTATTTGAAAGCGAGAACTACGTTGGTTTCTGTAAAAACTATGCGAAAATAAACAGAGACAATATCAGAAGGACATTGCACAAAAAAGTTTTGGGAAGAAAATATTTTTTAGTTATAAGAATTTTGTAGTTCGAGAACTTAATTATGTTTTCATTGATTTAGTGAAATTTTTTCATTGAAAGTATGAAGTAACAAAAGTTTCTTTTTTCCATTAATTGAAAAATATTTGAATATTTTAATGAATAGCTCATTTTAATTTTAATTTGAAAAATCTATTGAAATAATGTATGATAATCAGTTGTGTTCTTGGTTTTGACTCGTATTGAAAACGCAAAAATTTTTTAGAAACCGCATAATTCATAAGTTGGTGTTCTCAAATCCGCATGTTTTTGTTTATTCAAAGTAATTGCTAAAAAAAAAATCGAAATGATAAAAACATAAGAAACATTTTTTATCAGCTGTTTTCGTGATAGAATCAAAAAGTATTCATAAAAAATAATTTTATCATAAAAATGCCAGAAACTTTTTTTTTTGTTTTTTTTTTCGCAAGTCATGTTCAATAAAAGGAACTTGAATTTTTTGGATAAGTTAAAAAAATTATTTTGTATTAATATCTGTATGAAAATATACATATATAATTTTACTAAATTGAATAAAGATCATTTCAAACTTAAAATCAAAATTTACTTTATCTTAAAAATATTATCACATTTAAGAATAAAAGTAGATTCGTTTTACTTTCACCAACCCCGTACTACTCTAATTGAAAACGAATAAAGGCATGCAGAATACCAAAAATGCTGAGCTAGTCCACTTTCGAGTGAATTCGGATTCTATAGCACACACGAATAAGTTGGATTTGTCTTTTAAAGGAGATATTAAGTTGTCATTAAACCAATAAAAAAACTTAAACTTAATTGCAAAACTCAATTACGTAGTGTTAATAAAATAACTTCATTAAATTTGTAATTTCGAGAATAAAATTTTTCATTGGATAAAAGACAAAAAATTTAATGAAATTGATTCTTTAGGTTTATAATGCATAATTCTTTCAGTGTATTCTGGTAGTAGTTCGTTTGGTATTTTCTGGTGTGTTTCAAATGTATGACGTTAAATTTCTTTCAACTTCATTTACTGGTTTTTGCAAAAAAAACTACTCGGAAATGAGGAAGTATGAAACGAGAAAAGGCTTGAAGAGAGAATGTTACAAATCTGAACCATCCAATTCCAACTTGCGTTTTTTTAAACTAATGAAATTTCTTGAGTTTCTTTTATACTCACAGTTTGTTCTGCGAGTATGAAAGAAAAACGCCATAAGCATTCGGCCTCTGTTTACTACGACCGCCTAATTCTGCTTCGAAAACTCTGTAGTAATGATGTTGCTAAATCTTGTTTATACCACTGTTGGGATCTGACAGTTCTTAGATTGTACCGTCTCAATGGCAAAATTGTATCAAATTGACATAAATTGTACGAAAATTTCGATTTAAAATAAAAAGCATACATAGTAATTCATAACACTTTTTCATTCAACAAAAACAAAACATTATACTAAACCATAGTATATAAAGAACAATTTTCGAGAGCGTACTCTATTTGGGACCCGCCAGAACAAACATGTTAGGAGGTTAAGATTCATGTGAAAGTTCTTTGTGCGGAATATTATTAGATATCTTCATCTGTATGAGAAAAAAATTTCTCTTTTTTTCTTTTTTCGTCAAAGGCAGACAAAAGTGTCACCAAAACAATCGACAAATTTGGAGACACTTGATCTCAGGCTTCCTACAGGGATAGACTTATGTATGCATGTACTTAATAAGTTAGTATAACATCATGAACACAAATTAACAATAATGGAATTTTGGTAGTTCTGGTCAGGGCTGGAAATATGTTATTAAAAATGTTATTATTGAAAAGAATAGCGAGTTAATTCACCTCAAAGAAATGGTAAAACTTAATAGGTATTTTTTTATTCCAAATTTATTATATCAAGCAAACGGTTTGTTGATTTTGCACCTATTACCAAAATGATTATATTGAGTACTAAAGGTTTTAAAATTTTGAATTTATTTTGTTAATTTATTTTATTAAATATTGACAATTCCCAACAACAATTCTACAAGTTTAAATTATTTGATTTTAAACGAAAAAAAATCAATTAATATTTTTTGATATTTAATTATTATTTTAATTAAAAATGTATTTTAAAACAACTAAATTGTGAATTAAATCAAAATTGTATTTTTAATTTTCTTTCAATTAAAAAAATAATTGATTCAATTATCACTTTAATTAAATTTAAATGCTTTTTAAACCATTTTTTTAATTGATAGAAAACTTTTTTCTGTGTACCAAAAAAGGATGAATTGTACCAGTGTACCAATAAAGTTTCGATTGTACAAAATTTGGTACCACAAATCCCATCAGTGGTTTATATACAGTGGCCGACAAAAGTCTACGTACGACCGATATTTTGGGAACGTAGGGATTTACAAAGCAATATAATGAAAAGTAATGATGCAGATATGTTTAATAATGACTTTTATTTATATGTTAACTCTAAAAACAATTTTTTTTTAACAAACTTAAAATTGTATTCGCAAAAAACTAAAACAAAGTGTTGACAAAAGTCTACATACGATCTGGGTATTAACTTAACACACTTCATTTATTTACAAAAAAATTGTAATTATTTATTAAAATTAATATTTGGTTGGTCTAGGCATTGATGCTACTAAATTTTCCAACTCAGAAGATGTAACATTCTCTATTCCTCTTGGAGCTTCTCTTTTAGTATTGACGCGCTAGTAATGTGATGTTTTCTGATTTTCCGCTCAAGAATTTCCCAAACGTGCTCAATAACATTTAAGTCTGGCCTTTCGGGTGGTGTGTATAACTGTCGAGGAGCATGATACAACAATCAGTCTTTGATTATTTGAGCCGTATGCTTCGGGTCGTATGTGGCCGTTTGTAAACTTTTGTCATTGCGTTTTTATGTTCTTTTGTGAATTATTTTTGAAGGGATAGACGAAATTTTAATTTTTGTTGGTATAGAGTACTAAAAACCGATTTAAAACAAAATGCTATTACAATTTTTTTTTTTTAATTCTTTAAACGCTAAAATTTTTTAAAAAGATGGTCGTATGTAGACTTTTGTCAGCCAATATATGTAAGTTGATGTGAGGAAAAGTTTTATTTGAAAAATCATGCACGCAATGCATCTGATTTGCTAACTAAAGACGACTCCAACTAGAGGTGCCTAACAAGTTATGAAGATTTCTTGACTGCAAGAAGGTATAAGAGAGAAGTTTATAAATAGTTATACTATTATTAAGGCCATAAATAGCTAATTTAACCCTCAAGAGATCAAGTAATTAGTGTGATATAAAAACTTAACATCATTTTTAAAATAACTTTTCATACAATAAAAATTATGTGGAAAAATAAAAGACACCAAGGGAATATAAAGCAAATTGTTATCCAAGAGTTAGAAATTTGTTTTCATTTTAATTAAACTATTAAATCAGAATCTTTTCTGCTGTCATTACATTTAAAAATAAATTAAGTATTTTATTTTAGGGAACTGAAAACTTTAAGAAACAAAGTGAAAACATAAGCATAATAATTTTTAGTTTTTAATCTAGTTTAAGTTTCATTTCATATTTAAGATCAGACTCTAGGTCGGATTGCAGCTTAGCTTTTAGTAAGGCTTATTCCCAGTGTTGCCAATTTATCGATTACTGGCTAGATTCAGCAATTGTTTTTACACGTTTTAGTCATTAAAAAGAAACAGTTGCGTCCATAATTTACCGTAGGCCCCATATAAAGCCCCTCTGGAAAATTAATTAAATACGCCTAAGACCGTGGCAGATTTAGATATTGCGGTCAAATTTGTTCCAACTTGTCTTCATATGGCCAGGAAAAATGTCATGCAATTTTGTAATAAACGGTCCATAATTTAACTTAGATCCCATATTAGGAAGCCTTCTGAAATTCACTGTAAACGCTAAAACAAATTTGACTGCTGTACTAAAATTTATTCTAATTTATGTTTTTAATGCAAGAAATCACACTACAGAATTTTAGGATGATTGGTCCATATTTTGCCATGGGTCCAAAATAAATTCCCCTTCCTGAAAATTATTTTAGTTCGGTTAAAACTGTTACCAATCATAATATTTTACTTTCTGATTGCCGGAAAATAATTTAATATAGGTCTAAACCGCAACCAATTTAAATGCAGATGTCCGTTTTTATAAAGATTAAGTAATAATATATAGATATCATATAGAGGCCACTCCTGAAATGTTCGAACTGTCGGTGGAGCGTATCAAAGATTCGACACAGCCGAATATGGCACTCTACCTGGTTTTCAATAATAATGGAAATCGTAGTTAAAGTTTTAGTTTCGAAATTAAATTTGTTTTTTAGGGCTAAAAAATAAGAGCAAACTCTCTTTTTGTTTTAAAATGTGTTTAAACCAACAAATCTATAAATCAGTAAGCAAATAAACCATCTTTAAACGCAAAAACTTGGGCGGTTAAACTACCAATGCAGACCATATGAATTTGACAACATTTATCGTAGTGCTGCCACATGTTACTTTTTAAACACTGATGTACAACTGTTGAGTTCAATTAACATTTAAACTTAAGTTTAGTTCAACTAAGCCAGCGTTTACACACTTACTGATTTATTAGCCATAAGTGTATCATAAAATTTTAAGTAAAATAATTTTTAGCGCTACCTTATTACTTTGTGATAATGCTATCGACACCATGTACTCGTTTATAAAACACAACAACAACAATAACGAATACAAAACACAACAACAACAATAACGAAAAAAGAGCAATAAATTTTGTGATTGTCCTGTTTATTGGCATGTTGTCAATGTTAAAAATTTAGCAACGCTGAATCTCTGAACAAGTAAAATGTAACTGAAAATAGTACAATAGCATTGAATTTTCCATCACTGGTTCAGATACTAGTTCGGCTGTTAGTGTGGATTCCAGTTGAGATTTTAGTTCGGTTTATAGTTTAGAATTAATTTCAGAATTAAATTCTGGTTCGATTTTTTTTCTTTTTCCTAGTTTCGAATCTTTGTAAGATTATCGTTCAGTTTGTAGTTTAAGTTCTGGTTTAGATTCAGATTTTGTTTCAGTTCTAGTCTAGTCTTGTTCCAGTGCAATCCCCATTTTAAATTATAAACTGAAAGAATAGGCGTCATAACGCTGATGTATTTTGACACCAGCACTATGATAAGTCTCTTCATTTTAGCCCCCATGACACTTTACATCACTGTGATGTCAGCATTAACATCACTTGCCCAAATTATCATCAGGGTCAAAAATTTTAATTATGTCATCAATGGAATGACACATTGGCATCACAGAAATAACGAATCAAAGTCGGTTTTACAAGGCATATCATCAGTGCAATGACAAACTTGTCATTAAATTGAGTCATTGCAATTGGCCTTAAGTCAAATTAAGATAATATCATTATTTACTTACCCGTTACACATGTTTGTTTCACTTTTGTTGTATTTCGACCTTTGTAAACCGAATAACTCTCAACTATAAGACACCAGCAGCATGTCCGATATGGTTTTCGTAATAATTCTACTTTAAAAATTTGATGTATTTAAGTATATAATTAAAAAAAAAAATTTACTTTTTAAACAAGAAAATAATGTTAATAATATATAATGTCATGATATATTATGTCATTGCAATGATGACAGATTGTCATTGCACTGATGACACTTTGTCATAACACTGACGAAATGATATATTATGTCATCGCATTGATGGCAGTTTGTTATCGCACTGATGACAGATTGTCTGTAGTGATGTCAAACTACATCAGCGTTATGACGCCTTCTCTATCACTGTACACAAAATGTGTCGTCGAATTGATGTCACCGTAGTCATAGCGTAGATGACGCATCAAATATGACATTTTAGGATGACGTTCGTCATTGGGTTGATGTCACTTTTTGCCTCATTGATGCCGTTTGTAATAGCATTGATGTCACAATTTTGATGTTAGGAAATCATCAATATGAAGACGCATTTTGTTTGAGTGTAGTTACGATATAACTTCAGATTGTGGTTTTAATTCTAATTTAAATACTGGTACAAATTTAACTTAAAATTCTTAGATTTTGGTTAAAATTCTATTTAAGATTATAATTTATATTCATTCAGGTTGTATTTTATTTTCGAGTTTGTTGTCTTAGTCAGGTTGTTGTTTAGATTATTGTTAACTTTCTTCAACAGTTAAAGTTTAACTGTTTAACTTTTATTTACTATCAAAAGATCTTAGTTCTCTGTGGTTCATTTGAGGGTTAATCAATGCAGTTATTTAATTATGCTCTTCTATACGCATAATATCTGTCAATCATTTCATATCTATCTTATAAACCATTTATCTCTTAGACACCATATAAACGTCTCCCTCCCAGCAGGACTTTGACACAATTTTTTCCAAAATGCTACGACTCGTTCGTACTGGTCAATCTCTGTAAACATGTTAACAAAACGGTTATTTTTTCACACTTTAACCAACTTTTCATTGGGTTTGGTGGACTTCTTCATAACGTTTTTTGCCGTTGATTTGGCTGTTTTAATAAACTTTATTTGAGGTCATTCATCCATTATTATATAAAAATGTTTGAGCATTTGATGGTTTTCAGAAAAATACACAATAATATTTTCTGACTATCAAAATAGAAAACAAACTTAGCAATAAATTAAAAGAAAATATTATTGCAACTTTTAAGAATAAATAAGAAGGTTGAGTATCGAATTGACAGATGTTCTGGAACGTACCTTAAACTTAATTCTAGGAACACAACTGGAACGAACGACGAATTTCGCCCAACACGACGAACATTTCAGAAAAAATTCGCTGTGTAAATTTGTCGTATGAAACACAATAACGACGAATAACTTGAAGCTTTTATAATTGAGAAAGTTGATTGCTGCTTGTGCAAAGAGAGATAAATAGTGTGACCATATTAAAAAAAATAATGCTTAAAAATTAAAACAATCGCAAACACAACTAAAACTATTTTTATAGCAAAGTACTTTGTATGTTTATTTTAAATTTTATATAATAAAAAAAAAACAATTATTAAAGTAAAAAAGTAACTTTATTTACTAAAATACTTCTAAACTACAACCAAATATGGTCACCTGGTACTGATTAATTCATCGTTCGCCGGCGTATGAAATATAAATAAAACTATTGGAAAGACGCCGCTTATGACGAATTTCGCCGGACGCTATTATTGTGTGTGTTTTCATATATGTACACCAATATGTTTTTTTTTTGGCGACGAATATTCTCGGCCAAAAATTCGTCGTTCGTCCCAGTTGTGTTCCTAGCATTAAGCATCAAACACAATGCAACCAAATTACAACGTGTTGGATGTAACACAGGTTTTAACAATTTATGCTGGAATTAATGTCACATTGTGTTGTGCCTGTTGCTCCTGTAATGTTCGTTTGTTGTAAGTTCAAATTATTTTTGTAGTATCCAGCCTTAAGGCCAAGTACAAAGAAGCCTGGCAGGTCAGTCAGTTAGGCACTTCATTTAGCTTTTATTAAATTTCCGGGGATTGGAAGTGTCAATATTTTTTTTTTTTTTTTTTGAACATAGATTTCTTCAATATTTAGGTAGGTAGGTAGGTAGAAAGGCTGGTGTGAAGTCTCCTTCACACCCTCACCCAGAGACCAATACGGTCCATTGTGATGCCTTGTTTATATTTAAGAAGCTGAAAAAAGAAGGTGAAGAGAAACAGCAAAAGAATCAGAAAAGATAAGAACAGATAAGAATAGATGAGAAAAGGAAGTTCTGACCAAACCCGAGAGAAAAGCCTCACTCAACACAACACCAATCCGCCCTATGTGCGGCTAGCTCCCAGTCTCCTGCTGCGCAGCCAGGCCATCCCCATTACGAATCCTATCAGACTCTCGAGCCCACAGCCCGGGACGTCCCCTAATTCGCCTAGGAATCTGTTGCCCAGCCACCTCAGCCTGCTGCCCTGTAGCCTGGGACAGCGGCACAAAATGTGCTCAACCGTCTCCAGCTCCTCCGGGTCCTCACACAACCCGCACATATCCGACACGTCGGATCCTAACCTCATCGCCATCCTGCCTATCATGCAATGACCCGTGATGATTCCTATTATGGTCCTCACGCAGACCCTGCTTCTGCCCAGCAACAACTCCGAGTCGGACTTCCTGAGCACCGGCCACATCGTCCGTGATACCCGGCAGTCCGTTCGGTTCCCCCAGGCCCTATTGGTCGCGCCCAGAATCCATTCCCTAATCTTCCCAAAGTAGAATCCTATTGGAGGCCTAATTGCCTCTATGTGATTAGGATCCTCCATCTCTGAGCCCTGTCTCGCCAACTCATCAGCAATCTCGTTGCCGCTTATGTTGCAGTGACCAGGCACCCAGCACAATCTCAACATATACTCTCCTAAGGCTCCCTCCAGAGCCCTCCTGCAACCGTCAACTAGCTTGGATTTCACGTAACAGCCCCTTACGGCCATAAGGGCCGCCTGGCTGTCGACATATATAGTGACCTCCGAGCCCCTATCAATGTTGTCCCTCATCAGTTCCACGGCCCTCAAGACCCCCAGAACTTCCGCCTGAAAAACACTGCAGTCGTCCGGAAGCCTATATGACATTCTGATATCCAGATCCTCAATGTAGACCCCCGCACCCGTGCCTCTCATCTTCGAGCCGTCAGTGAAAATAGCAAATCCATTAAATAATCTGCTCCTACCTGACCATCTCTCCCTAGAAGGCGTTACCACCTCCGGCAACCGTCCGAAATCCACCCTGGTGCCCACGAAATCCGTGGAGCCGGGTGATCCCAGGCAGTAACCTCCAGCTTCGATCTCACTCAAGATCCGTGAGTGACCCTGCGTGAAATCCCTAATCAATCCTAGTTCCCTCAGTCTAAGAATGCTTCTGGCTGCCATTCCCATAACATACTGCTCAATGGGCAGAAGATGTAGAATGACATCCAGTGCCGCTTGAGGTGTACTTCTCATGGCACCTGTCATGCCGATTGAAGCACACCTCTGAGCCTTAGACAGAAGGTTCCTTCGACAAGCCACTCTCAATGACTCCCACCAAACACAGCATCCATATGTAAGAATGGGTCTAACCACCGAAGTGTACAGCCATCCCACTACTGACGGCCGGAGTCCCCAACTCTTACCTATCGATGATCTGCAAGCATAGTAGGCATTGAGGCCTCTCTTAAGTCTCTCCTGAGTATTCCTTCCCCACGACAGCTTGCTGTCCAGAAAAACTCCTAGATACTTAGCGCTATCAGATAGTCTAAGCTCTACTCCTCCTAGTACCGGCAGCCTAAAATTCTCTACCCTGTACCTCCTAGTAAAAAGAACCAACTCGGTCTTCTCCGGATTGACTCCCAAACCCTTATCACTCGCCCATGCTGACAGTTCGCCCAGCGCCCCTTGCATGACTTCGCTTATTGTCGGCAGAAACTTGCCCGATACCAATATCACTACATCATCCGCGTAGGCCACAACTTTCCGACCCAATCTGTCAAAAAGTCCCAGAACGACGTTGACAGCTAAGAGCCATAATAAGGGAGAGAGAACTCCCCCCTGTGGGGTTCCCCTAGTCACCAGTTTCTTTAAGCGCTCGTTTCCCCAGTCCGAGTGAATAACTCTGCTGCTGAGCATCAGAGTTATCCATTCGACCAGGAACAGAGGAACGCCTAGATCCACCAATGCCTGCCTGATAGCCTCTATCTTCAAATTATTAAAAGCGCCCTCTATATCCAGGAATGCCGCCAAGGTGTATTCCTTGTTTCGCAATCCCCGCTCTACATAACCCACCACATCATGAAGCGCACTCTCAACAGATCTACCCTTAAGATAGGCGTGTTGAGCGCCGCTGATGATGCCGGCGTCAATCTTCGTCCTCAGATGTAGATCAATCAGTCTTTCCAACGTCTTCAAAAGAAAAGACGATAAGCTGATTGGTCTAAAATCCTTGGGTTTAGAGTGACCGGTTCTTCCCGCCTTGGGTATGAAAACCACCCTGACCTCCCTCCACCCTTTAGGAATGTACCCGTTCAGCACACAGACCCTAAACAGTTCCACCAACAGCAGGAGTGATGATCTCCCGATATTCTGTAACATCGCCGGAAAGATACCGTCTGGTCCTGCCGATTTGTAAGACCCAAAGGTATTGACCGCCCATGTTACTTTTTCCAAGGTGATCATGTCCCCCACCGTCTCCCTCTCCTCACCGCCCGATTCTGACCCAGAGAAGGGGTTACCACATTCAATCTGTTCCCCCGTCCCAGGATCCACACATCCCGGAAAGTGAGTTTCCATTAGCAGACATAGAGATTCAGAGCTAGATTCCGTCCATGAGTTGTCCGGTCTCTGAATAAATCCAGGGACTACAGGGTCCTTGGATAAAATTCTCCTGAACCTGGACATCTCATTTACAGATTCCACTGACTCGCTAAACTTGACCCACGAGTCCCTTTTCGCCCTCCTAATGTCTCCTTTATATCTATTGTAACTCAATCTGAAGTTACTCCAATCTTCTTCCCTACGCGTATACTTCGCTCTATTAAACAACCTTCTGACAGTGGACCTTTGAGTCCTCAACTCGTCTGTCCACCATCTTGGTTGTGTGCGCTTGCCCGGAAAGTTCAAAGGACAGGAACGCTCATAACTACTAGTCAGTACCCCCGTAAAGGTGCCCACCAGTTGCTCTACACCGGTCGAAGTCGACCCCCAGTCGCGTGTAACTCTAAGGTTACTTTGCACCAATCTCGAAAAGTAATCCCAATCCGTCCTTCTCGGATTCCTATACGGACACCTTTTCGACCTCTCAAACATTAGATTAAAGGACAGGCGACTATGGTCAGAGAAGGAAAACCCCAGGTCCACCCTCCAATCCTCCACTAATTCCCTACAGTTCGTCAATGTCATGTCTATCACTGCCTCTCTATCCCTAGTTCTGAACGTAGGTGTATTCCCTCTGTTACAGATATAAAGATTGCTGGCAATAATAAAATCAAACATAGACTCACCTCTTTTGTTGATGTCGGCACTTCCCCATTGGGTATGGTGTGCATTGGCGTCACACCCTAGTACCAGTCTCGAGCCAGTTCTGCCTGAGTACTCCACCAACTCTCGCACTTTTTCACCAGGTGGATCGGTAGCCTCGTACGGCAAGTATACCGATGCCAATGCCAGGACCCTTCTGTCCTTGGCTTCTCCTGTCACAACCGTGAGGTCTCCATTACTATAAGAATGAGAAAACATAAATTTAAACTCAGTTCTCGCCAAGATACAAGTTCGTACCTTCTCATCTGTGTGGGGTACGAACAATGTATACCCCGTGACCCCTAATCCAACTACCCGGTTTTTATTAATCCAGGGCTCTTGGATTAAGGCCACGTCCACGTTGTTGTCGATGAGGTGGGTTACTAATTCGGTTGAGGCTGCTTCACAGTGGTGCAGGTTTATCTGCACCACTTTCAACCTCTTAGGGTCTATCATTTTTAGGAAACCTAAATTTGATAGACCCTAACCCGAATATTGCAACCCCTCCTATCGAATCAAGCTTTTTAAGAGACTCCCGGTCCACTGCGAACCTGAAGTCTCTTCCCTGGTTCTCTTTACAACCCAGTGAAGCTACCAACTTCCACTGGCTTGTATTGAGCCCCTTGTTCTGGTTGGCCAGTACCCCCAGTATGACCTCCACCGGTTTTATAGGTGGAGGTATCCATACCGTGACTACCGGCCTTAATGGCAACTCAGACGCTAGTATAACATCCAGACTAGCTTCAGGACAGGAGCTGCCACACTTACCAATTGCAGCCTTTAAAAACTCAAAGGTTTTCTGATTGCCGCAACTGACAGTTTTGACACCTCTTGTCCAGTCAGCCCCTTTGAACGATACTTCGTCCGGCCTTCCTTTGGCACTAAAGATTTCGTCGAGTAGTTTGTTCTCTAGCACCTGCCATCTCTCGACACTGATCCTTCCATCGGGATCCTTACGATCAATGACAGCCGCTAGAATACCGTCCTTACTCGACGACTCCTTTAGTTTCTTTGAAGTGGATGGTTGGTCCTTTCTGGAGTCAGTCCTCTTATTGATCTCCTTATGGGGATCTTTAAGAGAACTGACCACAGTCTGACCAGTCCTCTTAGCCGCAGGGGATTTCTGGTCATCACCAGACCTCACTCGCTTAACTACCCCCTTTTTGGGGCCCTTAGCAGAGCTCAGTCGGTGATCACCCGATTTCCCTGCAGATGTTGACTGGTCTGTCCCAGCAACCCTTCCTTTAGTGACTCCTTTTTGGGAGTGACTATCGGAAATTACCAAGACATTTCCAGCCCTCATCGCGCGACTAGTAGTGGGTAAAACGTTCTCAGGCCTAGCTCCCTTAACTGCGACCAATCTGTCACGATTAAGAGGGCCAGTCGTTGAACCTTTACCCTCCTTTTCCTTATCTTCTGCTTTATCCGAGGATTCAACAACAGGGGGTGCTGGGGATTTGCTGTCTTTACTGACAACATTTGTATCCACAGCAGCCCCTGTTGTGTATCCCGCAGGATAGGGAAGCCCTAGGATGGCACCGACAGAGCCGTGGATTCGTTCGAATCTAGCAACGTTCTTTCGGTGCTTCCTCAGCAGATGCCTATCCCGCCCATCGTGCAGTGAGGAGTCTTTCTTAGCTATCTTTTCCAGAAAGGCTAAGGAGGCTCTCACACCACTCTTGGCTTTATCGTAGCTCGTTCGGCTATCTGACGTGACCTGTTCTGTCGCATCTTGCCGAACAACGAGTTTTGATACACTCGCCAATCCACTCTCCAACCCGAGTGTGACTCCGGAAGTCGATGGCCCAGCCCTATGGCCCTCATCATGAGCCGAAATCAGAGTTATTTCGTGCTCATCATCAGAGCCCAGAGTTAGGTCACCGAGTCTTTCCGATGCCCCTGTACGAGACGGAGATCCGATTGGCGAGTCTATCCTGTCCGTCATGACTGTCAGTTCTGTCATTAACTGACTCTCCTGCAGCAGAATATCTCTGTGAATACCCAGCAAGTCGGAGTCCAAATCTGACCCCGAACCTGCTGAGCTGACAGAGACATTCCCTGCGCCAACTTCTTCATTTCTTTCTTTAAAATTTAAATTGTCCAGTTTTTGGTCCCACGAGTAAGCACGTAAACAAAGCGACCATCGCGCGCAGTGACGGCGTACGCGGACTAGGCTAGAATTACAACTGACCCTTGCCATCGGCGTCAGAGGGAAGCTGTTCACGACCAGTTTCTTTTACCACTAACTAGCCATTCAGGTCCTCGGCACTGCTATCAACCACCTTGACCTTAAAAGTGGGGGATGTAGGGAATCAAAGGGAGAATTGGGTAGGATTATAGGTAAAGAGGATGGGATATGGGATGGATAACCCTTGGTCATGCTGGCTTTAAAGCTTATGCCTTCGAACTTGTTCCGGTTAGACTGTACCGAAACAAGTTCCAAGACATACACTACCGCCGGCATTTAAGCCACCACATCGCGGCAAGATAGTTATCCAGGTGGATAAATAAATAAATAAAACCAAGAAAAAATGGCTTAATGACTTTAAAAAATGTGCTTATAGTTGACCAGAAGTTCCAGACAAACGGAAGTTTTTAAATGGTTTTTTAAAGAAAAAATATTAAAAGGGAAATTATTTAAAACTTTTTTTTTGTAATTAAGTAGTACGCACAGGATATAGAAAAGAAAAAAAGTTTAAAAATAAATAATGATTTCCAAACCAAACTAAGTTCGGAAAATTGAATATTTGTTTTAAAATATTTTCTAGTTAAATGTATTATAGGCAGTGTAGTGTGTCCATTTTGGCATTTTTGCAGCTAAATTCAGCACTAAAAATTTATATATATAGCTGCAAATTTTCATTTAGCATTGGCATTTTATTTAGCATTTTTATAAAATGTCTTTAGCTTTTTTAAGCATTATTTTAAAAATTTTGACCAATAGTTTTATTGATTTTAGTTAAATTTTTTATAAATTATAATAAATTTTTACTAAATTTTGACCAAAAATAGTTGTACGCAAAATGGAATTTCGTATGAAAATGGATAATTATTATGTTAAGAATGGGAATATGTATTAGAAATGCCCTCATCATGTTGATTGTAAAAATTATTTGTCCTTTGATATTACGATATTAGAGTACATGGAAATTTCACTTTTTATATAAATAAAAATTAAATATGGGGGTTTCACAAGGTGTCATAAAGTCATATGTCTTAAAATAATAACATGAAAAAATACGACTGTTGTGAGCAACCCCTCATAATTTAATGTGCTATTAATTACGACACCACAATAAACATAGCAAGCAACGTTCTATTTATTTAAGACACTTTTTGTTTACAAGCCAACAACAATATTTTTAAGCCATTGTAATATGTTAGAACGTTATGACAATAATCCATGATAGCACACCTTGTGAATACCCCAATAGTGTAAATGTTTAAAAACAGTTTTTGCTCTAAACTGCTGAAAAAAAGTAATAATTACAAAACTTTAACTTTTCTTAAACTTTAAGAAATAAAATGATCTAACAATTTTGTATAGCATAGAACAAAAATCGCTTCAATTTTGAACGTATCAGAGGTTTGTGGCTCCACGAAATTTAAAATGTTATCGTAACTACCTGTGGTACATACTATGTATGTATATGTATCTGATATCTTACCTAAAAAAAATTTAAGCATTTTTTAATATAATTTTTTGCATTTTTCGGCCACGTCTAATGCCAGATTTAGCTGTAAACAATTTTAAGGTCTGGTCACACTGATTATAGGCATTGCATGAATATCATGATGTGACGCATGTCGCTTTGTGTTGGTTCACACTCTTCAAGTTTTAGCCGTTAAATCTTGAGCTTTTAGTAGAGCAGGGAAAAGACAATGCCATTCCTTTTCCAGGCAAAAGAGTATGCCATTCCTTTTCCTCTCTCTTCTAAAATATCCTCCACAAATTATGTATGCTCTAGTTTCTAATACGACTTATGAACACTCATTTACTATAAGAGATGCTAGATTTTGGAATAGCTTACCAATAACTTACCGTACTTTTATAGGTTCTTTAACAACATTTAAACGAATGGTTCGTGAATATATCACTTCCTCGTATTCCTAAGTGCTGATTTTTGGGTTCATAACTTTTATCATAATTAAATGTGTACACATATATTTTTTAGAGGAGTCGTAGGGTTAAGGATTGTTTTAGATTTAAGTTCATTGTTCTCATAGTTATGAAGACTTGTAATATAATTATATTGGTCAATTAGGCTACACATATTACAAATGAATAAATAAAATAAATAAATAAATAAATAAAATAAAAACTCTAGACTTGACGGCTAACACTTGAAAAGTGTGAACCAGCACTATGTTGCATAGTACATCACTGGCTGGCCTTTATTAGGCAGTAGCGGAGTTCAGTGTTTGGTGCAAATGGTCTTGCAAAAGTGCAAATGCAAGATATCGTAGCTCTTTTGTTAAATCCAACAACAAAATGCACTGAGTTTCCGTTAGTTTTCATAAAAGAGCTACGATATTTTGCATTTGCACTTTTGCAAGCCCATTCGCACCAAACACTGAACTCCGCTAGTATTGTTTTTTTAAACAGAGTTTGACTTTGTTCAAAAAATACAACTCTGGAAGTATTGAGTAACTTTTTTTGAATATTGAGTACTCATAAAAAGTGCAAATACTCGATACTCGCTGCCTAGTACTCAATTCTTTGCCAGCACTATCAGGTTCCAAATCTAGTTTTGTTCAGATTAAAGCATTGATGCCGTTAAGGTTCTATTTCAAATTCTAATTGGTTTATTTTTTGATGCTGGTTTGCATTCACGTTCAGGTCCCGGTTCCAATTACTAGTTCAGATTATGTTATAAACACATTCTGGTTTAAATTTTGGCCTAGATCCAACTTTGAAAGTTATTTAAGACTATAATACATATTCTAATTCTGATTCATTCAGATAGCAGACAAGATTTCTGTTTTAAATTCCAGTACATGGTCAAATTCTTATCCTAGTTAAAGTTTTGGTTCAGATTTTGGTTAAGATTTTAGTTCAGTCTTTTGCTTAGATCTGCTTCTTTATATATTTCAATATTTTTAGTGCAGGTTTTAAATCTTATTCCGATTTTCAGTTTCGGTTTAATGATGAATTAAAATTCACTTCTATTTATTGTGATGGTCCATAAAGATTTTCTTTCTGATCATAGTAAGATCACTTGGCCGGCCATGGTTTTGTGCTCCCTGTGGATTCCAATCCAGTGATTGTCGGGCTATATAAAAATTTGGTTTTCTCAACGCGTATCCAATCCATCTCCATTTCCTGTCCCGTAATTCTATTCAAATGGGTGTTTGTCTACATCTTCGGTATAGCTCAGCATTTAATATCCATGTGAGTGGTCATGTGCACAATATATGCCGTAAGCACCGACTGATAAATGTTTGCAGTTTCATGGTCAATTCTATAGTAACAAGCCAAGTTTTGCACCCGTACAGATGTCATATTGGCGTTAAAGTTTCAAATTTTCTTTTTCATGTTAGGACCCGCCAATACACTGAAAGAAAATGCGTCACAACGCTGATATATGATATGAAAAGTGTCTTCGTTTTTGACCCCATGACACTTTTCATCATTGTGATGTCAGCCTTAACATCACTTGGCTAAATTGTCATCAGGTGAAATTATGTCATCAATGGGATGACCATCATCATCACAGAAATTACGAATCGGAGTCACTTTAATAAAATATGTCATCAGTGCGATGACTCAGTAACATCAGAGAAATGACTCATTAGGCCCAATTCAATGACAAAAATTGAGTCATAAGTATTGACTTAAGTCAAAGTGAATATTAAATTTATTTTCTTGCCCATTAGACATGTTTGTTTCACTTTTGTTGTATTCTGGCTTTTGCTTACAGAAGAACTCTCAATTATAACACACCAGCAGCATGTCCGATATGCTTTTCGTTATGATTTTATTTCAAAAATTTGATGTATTTAACTAAATAATTTAGGCAAATAGTATATGGGAATTTTTGCTTCTTATTTAACTTTTTAAACATGAAAATAATGTAAATAATACACAAAATAAGGAATCGAATTGATTTCGCTGAAGCCATAGTAGCATAGATGACGCATAAAATAAGACAAAATTTTATGATGACATTGATGCCATTTGTAATAACATTGATGTCACAATCCTGATGTTTTTACTATGAGTGTAGGTGTGATTTGGCTACATAGAAATGCGAATTTCTGTACCTCCTGAATTTCCACACCGCCGATTTGTAAATTTTCTGGATTTAAGGTGTTTACTAGTGTGTACCAAATGATTTGTTTCATGCTTCATTAAATGTTTTGTTTGTATGCCATTTTTCCAATTGGATGACTACAAAAGCTTTAACGAATCAATCGCACGCGCCACGTTGAAATCTTATCTTCGGCATCAGTGGTACTTATCCGGTAAGTTGGCTGCCTTAGTATTTTTTGATGAACGTATCGACACCAAAACAAAATCTACACGCACCAAGCAACGGTAAAGAATTAGTAAAAGCTGAATTATCCGAAAACATGCTTAATAACAAACAAATTCCAGATTTAATATCCGAAGCCAGCCTAGCCTTTTTTGAAACCAGCAACATTTCAGTTGATTTTTTACAAACAGATCCGGAAAAATGGCATGCAAACAAATCATTTAATGAAGCAAATAACAAAGTTCAGCAATTGCACGTGGTAAATGATGTCGTAGAATGCGGCGTGGCCTTAGCTAATACTTACATTAACACTTTCCGGGTCAAACATAATTAAAGTCGAGCTAAAAATCTAAAAACTTATATTTAAGGTAATATAAGTATATGCTGAAGCCAGGAAACATTTTAGTGTTCATCTTGGCCATCTCCGCTCAAAAATAAAGAAACAACTGCAATCTCTATATTATAATAAACAGAGTACAATGTAATGTCGAATATATTCGACAAAAACACGGAAAGGGTTATCTAACAACCTCTGAAACAGACTGTCAGAATTTATTGCACGGCATAGAGCTACATCGTAAAAGCTCTAATAAATAATTGAAAGCTAAAAAAAATTGTTTTTTAATTTTCTTTTTTTGAGTGTTTAGACTCGCATTGCTGAAGTCTGTGCAACAGAACAAAAATCCACCCATATTTAATATTTTGAAAGAATACCTAATATCTAAATATCTAACAATAAAACAAATCCGAGGCATAACTGGCAAACAAATTACAATATTTTTAATTTCACAAAATGGGTACAAAACTTAATAAGGGTATAACTTTGGAACAGTAAGAGAAGATTCAATTATTATTTATTGCAATGACTCAGAATTTATCCACCTTTTAAACTGAAGCATTAGTTTTTTTTAACTTCAATATAAATTATTAGTATTGTGGTTATTTTATTGAACTGTTAATGGTTTTGAATCCAAATTTAGATATTTTAATTAGGTACATTGAATTTAATTTTCATAAAATTATTTTTATGAAGACAGGAATTTTACAACATAAAATTAATTAAAATTTTATTGATAATTTTTCATTCTTGACTGCGCTGAGATTTGAACCCAGGCTTCAATATAAATTTTAAAAGTTACAAAGCATTATTTTTCAAATTTATGCTAAATTTACAAAAAAATGTGATCAAGGGGATCCAAATGTGCAAAAAAATAACCGAAACTTTTAATATCTGCACAGAGAAAAAAAGTTTGAGAAGTTTTCTTAAAAAAATTGACTTAGTAACAAAGAAAATCGTGCTAATGGGCCGAGTAATCAGCACAATTCAAATAAGTCGAGAAAACCCGATTTTTGGGTAAAATTTGATTTTAGCAACCTCTAAATCTCTGAAAAAAATCACAAAAATACTTTACCCTATAAGCTCTCAAAAAATGCTGGGGTACCTATACAAATCCAAAAAAAAAATTTTTTTGGGACACACTAGTGTTTACCCGCACTAATTTTGTCTTCTGGGCGTTGTTTCGCAGTTGATACTGCTCCATTAAGTTCTGCAAGCGGTTTAATTTACACTGTTTACATTTATTCACTTAACATATTTTAGCTCAGGCAAAAGTTAAAACTCCAATTCAAATCGTAGTTCAGTTTATTGTTTGGACTTAGGCCCTTATTGTGTTAAATGCAACCGCAACGCCAAAAATTACATTGAAAGCAAAAGCAAGGTCAAAAATAGTATATAATTTTGTTTTTGTTTATTTCTAAAGAAAATCATATTAAATTTTTGAATTTTAAACGCGGCATATCTTGTGGCGTTGAAAATTTTAAAACGCAATAAGAGTTTTTGTTAAAAGCAACAACAAAATTATAAAATATTTTTGATTTTGTTTTTGCTTTAAATGTAATTTTTGGCATTGCGTTGCGTTTTACACAGATTCTGGCTTAAGTCCAGTACAGCTGCTAACCAAGTTTGTTTTTAAGATTCTGGTTCGGGTTTCACTTAAAATTCCAGCTCAAAATCTAAAAGCTCAAGTTGGCTTAAGCAACTGTTCGAATGCATGTATTCGCACAGTTGCGTCAAACCATATTGAAGTTAAGGAAACTTTGCTTAACCCTGCATGCATTATGTTAATCGTTTTGACTAACTCAATTAAATGTTTTTTGATTTTGTTTTTTTAAATGCATTTCAGAGGCTTTTTGTTAATTTTTGACAGAAGCTTAAGCACGCTTATTATAGTTGGTCCTTAACTCATGCTTGAGTTTGTATTCCAGTTTATATTTAAATTAAAAATCTAGTGCAGATTTCAGTTGTCTGATTTAAGTGCACTTCTATTTAAGGCCTGGTACTCTGTTCAACATTTCACGTGAAATGCTGTCAAAACTCATATGAAAAAAACTTGTACGGAATTTCTATGAAATAATGTTGATAGAGTTGTACTCAAGGCGAATTCAACTACAGGTGGTGTCGAAACGCCATCTGATTTTGACAGTTCAAGCTACTTTGTTTTGATTTGTTAGTGTTTTGTTAGGAATGGTTGACATTTTGGACCGTAAACACTAACAATGCAATGGAGAAAACCCTGTGTTGTTTCTGTTGTTTCTGAATTGTTGTAGTATCGACACCACCTGTAGTTGAATTCGCCTTGGTTGTAATCTGTTTAATTTGTGAAAAAGTTGCGAAATGTTTCTGGCAACATTTTTTTACAACTGCGAAATAATAAAAGCTGCACTTATTTTACGTGAAATTTTAAGCAAATGAAAAAATTTTAAACTAAATATTAAAATGAGAACTGAAAACTTAAATAACACAACCGGTAACAGTCTTTCATCCATATTTACTTTAATTTTTACTTAATTTTTTATTCACAAAAATAATTTTTAGTAAAATACATGTGGGTTTTGTTTACATATGCAAAACAATGTCGCATACTTTGAAGGATTAAAAACGTCAAATATTGCAAACTCTCGATATAGGTAACATTGATACATGTCAAATTTTTCGCATGAAATAATAGATGTTGCTAAACATTTTTCACAAATTGGAACAGAGTACTAGGCTTAAGACTCTAACTCGAATTCTTATTAACTTCGAACTCATTTTTTTGATGAATTCTTTTCATTTACCCTTTAATTTCTTTCAATGTCTTTCTTAAATTTCATTCCAATTTCATACATGTTTTAAGAGAATGAAGATGTTGTAACTAATTTCATGGAATTCAAACATGTTGTAAAAGAGAAGACCTAAAAGTTAATGTTTGAAAGGTGTCTGCAAGCAACAGTTAAATTTTGACTACAAAAAACTGTTACATAAAAGCAATGGAAACATTAATTTACAACAGTTGTAGATGAGCTGCCAGTGAGAAGCAACAGTGGACGGTACTTCATGTTATGAGAAGCACAATTTAAAGGGAAATATTTTAATAGCGATTTTATTTAGAAATTGAAACTTACTAACTAAGAGATACATTTGAGGAGTATTTGCAACCAAACAAATATTATTTGGCTAGATTAATATTTTTAAGGTTGTTGCACTTTTAATTTTAAAGATGCTACATAGCTTACCTAAGTAAGCGCTATTGTAAGTAAAACTGCTTCTAAATTGTCAAGCATAATGTGGAGTTAAGTTAAACTTTGCTTCATTACTCAAGGGTTTTTTTAAAAGCAAATTTGCTTTTAGTATTCAAATATTATTATATTTTTAAATGTCTTTGTATGTTCTTCTATTAGAAATTGTGTCATAAAAAAAATCCCAATTGGTGTTTGTGCTAACACTAAAAGTAATTTTGTCATTGTAAATTTCATACAATTTAATTCCAATAGTCATCTTTCAAATCCTCCAAGACATACAAAACTTCAACCCAACAGCGAATGGCAATGAAAATTTCTAAATTTTTATGTCACATTCATGGCAAAATGTTGGCGGCTTTTTAACAGAAAAGTATATTTTTGTACTCTAAGAAAAAGAAAAAAAAAAAACATTCATATTCAGGCTACAAATCACGACGATACAAGAAAACCACTAAAGGAAAAAAAAATTGTGTGGAAAAATGTAAAATTTTTTAAGGGATTTTATCATCGTCATCATGTTCGTGGACATGATTTTGTTTTTAACTCTTAAACGAAACATTTGAATAGAAAAAAATTATTCTTGTTTTATTTTCACTTATGTATTTTAACTTGCAAATTTTTTGAAAGTAAAATTCTGTTTTCTTTAAATATTACCAGATAATATTAAAAAAACAAGTAAGAATGAAATATAGTCTGCCAAGTCCAACGGTATGATACCCTGCATCACAGTATTTAAAAACAAATTCTCGAGAGGGTACCCTATTTAGGACCCATTGGCAATCATGGACCCGCCAGAAAGTGGCAAAGACTCATGTAAATGTTTTTGTGCCGAATATTATTTCATATTCATAATATTATTCATCTATTTGCCTTGTTTGCCTTCAAGTGATTAAAGGGTGGGTGCTTATATGGGACCTATGGTTCATTTTGGACCTACCAGCACAACTTTTGTCATGACATAAGAAATAGCTATCGTAAAAGTTATTGCCGCCAATTTGTATGTCAATATCACCATTTAGAAGGAAGTTATTGCATTAACAAATACTTTCGGGAATAGTATACAACTGGTATTTCGACTCTTTGCCAGGTACCTAACTCAAATATCAAGTACCCAGTACATGTTTGTATTAGTATGATTTTTTTTTTTTTTTTGAATGTACTGGTGTTTAAAATTATTTTCACCCTAAAAATTGTTGCATAAAATCGTATAGAATATGGCAAAACAAAATTTATAAAATTTAATTTTCTAAATTCGAAAAATTTGCAACTTATTTAATGCAGACAGCATTTATTAACTTTAAAATACAATGTTTGCTCAATTTGTATTCTGCAATATCGGAAAATATTTAAATAATTAACGATTTCAAATATTTTTTTCCTACCACAAAATGCAACTCTGCTGGCTTTAATAATATTACAACAGAAAAATATTAGTGTCAAAAATATTTATTTAAAAATTTTTAGTTTGTGAAAAATAAAAGCATTTTGCAAAAGCAAATGAGCGAAATGTGTTTGAAAAAATTATTAAGTATGTGTTTGTGTCATAAAATTAAACAAAAAGTGTTATATTGTGAAAAATTTTAGATATCATAATTTAAAAATTTGTTTTGTCTTTGTCAAATATGAACCGATTTCAATTTGGACAGATAATTGAGATTGAAATAAAATATGTTTACACCAAATGTTATCTAAATATCAACACAATAAGATGATTAATGGGCACAGCTACTCTATACTGAATAAAAGCTTGTATGGGCTCATGTGAAATTATGGATCTATTCCCACCATTTTCAATAGACTTGGCACAAATGTCATTAAATTTAGTTTTAGCTAAGTTCTAGTTCAGTTCTAGTTTAGTCCTATCTCAGTTCTAGTTCAGTTCTAGCTCAGTTCTAGTTCAGTTGTAGTTCACTTCTAGTTCAGTTATACTTCAGTTCTAGTTCAGATCTAGTTCAGTTCTAGTTCAGTTCTATTTTAGTCCTATCTCAATTCTAGTTCAGTTCTAGCTCACTTCTAGTTCAGTTGTAGTTTAGTTCTAGTTTAGTTCTAGTTCAGTTCTAGTTCAGATCTAGTTCAGTTCTAGTTCAGTTCTAGTTCAGATCTAGTTCAGTTCTAGTTCAGTTCTAGTTCAGTTCTAGTTCAGTTCTAGTTCACTTCTAGTTTAGTTCTACTTCAGCTATAGTTCAGTTCTAGTTCAGTTCTAGTTCAGATCTAGTTCAGTTCTAGTTCAGTTCTAGTTCAGTTCTAGTTCTAGTTCAGTTCTAGTTCAGTTCTAGTTCAGTTCTAGTTCAGTTCTAGTTCAGTCCTAGTTCAGTTCTAGTTCAGTTCTAGTTCAGTTTTATTTAGTTCTAGTTCAGTTTTAGGTCAGTTCTAGTTCAGTTCTAGTTCAGTTCTAGTTCAGTTCTAGTTCAGTTCTAGTTCAGTTCTAGTTCAGTTCTAGTTCAGTTCCAGTTCTGTTCTAGTTCAGTTGTAGCTCAATTCTATTTAAGTTCTAGTTCAGTTCCAGTTCAGTTCAGTTCTTGTTCAGTTCTAGTTAATTTCTAGTTCAATTCTATCTCAGTTCTAGTGTAGTTCTAGTGTAGTTCTAGCTTAGTTGTAGCTCAATGCTGGATCCATTCTAATACTTTTCAAAAACGACTTTACGGATAGTTTTGGTATTATAGCTTTTTCACCAGAAAAGCAGCATTCATATTAAAGTATATTAAGTATTTACTATATATATTCTGCGTCTGCTGAAATCACGCTAACTTTCGAATAACTCGAAAGCAAAGAGCAAAATGTGTGTCAAATAGTCTCCTAAGCAGCTTGGTTTTGAAGTCCAGCACAATCGGTTTAGTAAAAAACCGTTATGAATCCCAATGTAATACACCCTCCATAAAATAAATATTTTTGTTACAAAAACTTACATAAATTGGTAACCGAGTGCACCGATTCTTATTAAATTTTGCAGAAATTTGTTTTGTGTGACTGGAAATCCCACAACTAACTTTTGTGAAAATCTGTCAATAATTTACCATATGCCCTATTTAAAGCCCACTCCCTCTAGTACGGCCAACACTGTAACGAAAAACGCTATTGTATGTAGTAGTTAAATTTGGTCAGTCATAGTTTTATAAGACATGAAATCCTACCGCCAAGTTTCGTGATGATCGGTCAATAATTCACCAAAGGTCTCATATAGAGCCCATTCTCGGAAAAAATTTCCTCTGTCATACTGGGGTTTCACAAGGTAGTCATAAAGTTGTAAAGTCATATGTCTTAAAATAATTACAAGAAATATATATGACTGCAACCGCTTATATATAAGATTTCTACTGTACAGTTATGACGAACACAGCATTAAAATTTTTATATTGTTTAAAACATAACAGTATTTTTTATAAGCAAGTGTAAAATATTATTTAGGACATTATGACGATATGACCTGTTAGCACACCATGTAAATCCCCCAATAGTATTAAAAGATTAAAATACATTTCTTAAAGATTGATATAAAATTGACCATAGACCTTGTGGTGAATCGTACTTGTTAAAGTTTAAAAATATTAATCAATATTTAATTTTGTTTTCAATATATTTTTTCTTGTCAAAATTTTTTTATAAATTTTTCCATTCAAAATATTTTCTTATAAAAATAAATTTAACTTCTTTTAAATAAATACAAAAATTGTTGTTTTTTTTTTTTTGTTTCCAAACGAAAAAACTATAAATTGGTGACCTCTTTAACGAACAATTTAGATGGCTTTATTTCATTCACGATCACATGGAATAGAAGATTCGGTTAATCAAGACCAAACCAATCAAAATTTACGTCAACATCTGGCATAACTTATTCTCGGGGCGTAGTGTGGTGAATCGCACTTGTTAAATTTTAAAAAATATTAATCAATATTTAATTTTTTACCATATTTTTTATTGTCAAATTATTGTTATAAATTTTTCCATTCAAAATTGTTCTTTCTAAAAATAAATTTAACTATTAAATGAAAATACTCAAGCTCGAGGTCTGTTGTATGTAAAATGTTATTTATTTGCGTCGAATATTTCGATATTCTTTGAATATCATCATCAGGGAATGGTTAATGAAAATTTACATAAACTACAAAAAAAAAAAGGAGTAACAGCTCTTCACGTTTCAGCATCAAAAACTACACTGAGTATTTTCATTTAATATTGAATTTTAAAGGTCGAATAAAAATATAACTTAAAGAAAAAAATAAATTTAACTTTTTTTAAATAGATACAAAAATTGTTTTTTTTTTTTTTTTTTTTTTTTTTTTTTTTTTTTTTTTTGTTTCCAACCAAGGAAACTTTAACCTCATAAAAACACCCAACTCCTTAAATATTCTTACTCTCGTTGGAAATTATACAAGATTCGGCATTGCCGAATATGGTTTTTAAATCGTTAACTCTTAAATAAAGGGTTTTCTTTAAGCGTGTAAGAATTCAAAAGACTCAAAACTATAAAAAAATAACAATAAATTTAATTCGAAACAATTTTTTTAATTTTAAGGATGATCAATACATGACATTAAGACTTGAAAATTATTTCGGGCATATGGCAGCACAGCTGCTCTTGACAAAGCGCATTCTGGACGTCCAATTTTTTAAGAAATGGGATACGATTATGCCGCTTACACGCTAGTAGTAAACGGTGACCTTTTTTCGGCATTTATCAGGCCTGTTCTAAAAATTACGTGATTTCAAATCACATGTGCTTTTAAGATCACACTTGTGATTTTGTGCTGTTCTGTAAATCACACCGTTTTTGTGTTTTTGGTGTGATTTTCAGTTGTCGAAAGCACAAGAAAACACAAGTTCTTAACACCTGCTTGTTCTACAAAGGCGTAGCTCATTTTTTAACGCTTTTTATGCTATTTTCCGAAAATTTGTTTTTTTAACCGATTTGGCGATCTCAAAGGCTTGTTTTAAATTTTGTAATTTTTCGCGAATTTTAGCCATGTTCGCGATAGAAGCGATTTGTTCCTGTAAGTTTTCTGATTCTTTACAGCTTTAAAGATTTATAATAAATAGAAGACTCTGCTATCTTGCCGCTGTTAGCAAATTTTTACGAATTTCCACTAATTTATCAATTTTTACCGAATTTTTGCATTTCCCTTATAGTTTTAGGGACTTTTAATCAATTTTATGGCTTGTTTGTAATATTAAAAATTTTGGCGAATTTTGGCTATTTTTGCAAAAATATTTTGTTTTTTTCCGATATTTTTTTAAGGCCATTTAGTGATTTCAAATAAGTTTAAGGGTTTGTTTACATGTTAGCAATTTTTCGTGAATTTTTGCCATGTTCGCGGATAGAAGCGATTTTTTCCTGTGATTATTCACAGCTTTTACGATTTTTAATAAATATTAGACTTTGCTATCATGTCGGTGTTAGCAAATTAGCGATCTTTTATTCAACTAAAAAGACAAGCCTGAAATTACAACAGAAGTCACAAAAGCAAATTTTATTTTTGTACTACTGTCGAGTTTTCTTAATTTTAAATGATATGTTGTAAATAAAACAGCTTATTGCATAAAAAAATAAATAAACAACACATTGAATATTTTATTAGGTAATTTATTATGACGGTCATCTTACAATAGTCGCAAAACTAACAAAGTGATTTTAAAAAGTTGTTTACGTAGCTGAACGTTTTGAAATCACAAAATAATTTGCCCAGACCTTTCTTGTGATTTCAAATTACTTTGATAAAATGTGATTTTCAGAACAGGCCTGAATGTATGTAGGGTCTGTTGGGTATTGATCCCTCGCCAGATGCGACAATTTTGCTAAGGAACAAACCCATTAAGCCGAAAATGGGCCTCATCGATAAGTGCGCCATAGAAATCACTTAGTCGTTTTTAAGTTGCGCGAATGAATGATTTTCAAATTTGGATAATTTGATAACGTTGTTCAAGCGAAAATCTATTTATGATTTTAAGGCTTAAAACAGAATGAAGTAGTTGTAGTAGAAGGTGAAGCTGACGAATGCTCTGTAGCGCAACAAAGTTCAAAATTTCGAATTTTGCGCTTTAACTTCAACTGCAACGACTACTACAACAACGTATTCTGTTGACACTATTTTGAAACTGCCATTTTTAACTTTTCACAGCTTGCACGTTGTACTACAGTGATTATTCTGTTCCCCACTTAAATGTCAAAAAGTGAAACCAGTATGACTGTTCTTGTAGCTTAGGGCTTAAGAAGACACCCTTTAATATCAATTTTCATCATTGATGTGTTACAGTTTAAACAATTTTATACTTGAGTTTCATGTTTATTTTAATACCTCCAAAATGCCAATAACATTTTATGGTTGTAACCATCTTCAATCATCGTGCTTAATGTTGCATGTGGCATATTTTATATTTATTGTTGATATTATTGCTATAAACCCAAAAATTTACATTAACATTATGCAGACTCCAAAAACACAAATGTGTACGGGTATTTATCTTGTAATTTAGAATTATTCTTTTTGCAAATAATTTACGAGTATGACGGTAGAAACAGAAAATATATTGTAAAGCACCTTAAAATTTTAATATTGCTACACATTTACTAATTGTGCAAATTATTATTCTGTATAGAAATTTAAATTCATTTTCATTTCATTTTATTCATGTAAAATTACAAAACTATTGTTACACGAGTAGTCTCCTCTATTTTTTTTAAATACTATGCCCAGAAATAAATATCCTTTTGTTAACAATAAAATATGAAAAATTTAACAAAAAAGAGATGAAAAGAGAAGGTACAGTATTAAAAAACCATTAGAAATAATAATTTTCAATATTATCATTAGAACGGTTTTGTAAGAAGTGTTACAAAAGAACTTTTTTTGATGGAGCGTGTGATTTTGAAACTACGACAATGTCATCAATATGAAAAGTGAATGCAAAAAGGAGAAATTTCAATGTCGCCAAATCGAAAATTAGGTCGCCAAACATGTTTTAAAATCGCCACGTTTGTGAGAAATCGCCACTTTTGACAGCTCTGTAGTGCGGTTCACTAACTTTTAGCAAACCGACAACCGTTATATTTGTCGATAGTGTTATACTATAATTTATTTTTAACTCTGTATTTTTGTATTTAATCTTGTGGCATTTCAGTCGACAGAATGTCAAAATACGCGAATGCCAAATATTCAAAAGCCATTTTAAACACAAAATACACTTTATCGATTTTTTAAACACCACGTACATTATTGTCGCTTAAATACCAACAAAATAGTACTTAAAGTAACAGCTTCAAGCGACAGCAGTGTTGTCAGATAATTATTTCTCCAGTTGGCATACTAGTTGTTTACTATGCTTAAAACGCTTTTTTTCTTATATTTTCAACAACTTTTGTTCAACTAAAAACAATCTATAAAATATAAATAGTATTACTTAGTTTTTGTTATGTACAGACAAGCAAATAGTGAAATCCCCCTAAATTTGAATAAATGTTCCCCAAATTTTCCCCCTTAGAAATTGTACCTCCTAAATTTGACCCTAAATAAAATAAAACCCCCTAAATCTGGGGGAAACCCCCTAACGTGCACACTCTGTTCGACAGCGAATATCGTTAAACGATTTGAACAAGACATAAACATAACGCCGGCAGAGCAACGGTACTTATTTGTTTATGGTCTTGTATGTGGCGAATACGTGTTGCTGTTCATCTTCTGATTTACCACAATTTTTGTTGTTGTTCGTTTGGTTGTAGACAGAACATGACATTGTAAGGCGACCATCATGGCGAACATGGTTTCTAAGACATATGTTTAGCCAACGATGGCAGCACATTGACGCAACATGAACATGAACAGTCTACACGAGTAGAATTCATGTGCGACATGATGTTCTTACCAAGTTGATGGATAGTGGAGACGGGTAGTTATTAGGGAGATCGGTTATTCGACTTTTTTCAATAACCGGTTTTCGAATATTACGAAAAGTTGCTTTTTTTAAAAAATCCGGTTTTCAGATAAGCAATTTTTAAATAACCGGTTTTAATGCGAATAATTAAAAACACAAAAATCAAATAAGTTTTTAAAATAAAACGTTAATTTGAATAAAAACAAAGCAAAGGTAAGGAACCAAAAAAATACATAGATATGACTTAGATCAGACCTAACAAATATTTTACGATAAAATCCAAGAAAAGTGGGACCAGTTAATTGATCAAACTTTAGCTAAATTTTAAAAAATTTTTTATTGATTTACTAAACTTTATTTGTAAGAAGATATTTGTATAATGTAATTTAGAAACTGTTGAATGATATTTGATCTAGACAACCGTTATGTAAAAGCAAATAAATTATAGGAATTTTATAAAGTTATTATTTGAAATATTCTCTAAAATTTATTTTTAATAAGTTTTAATTTGTTGGTGGTTAAGTTATCTATATAAATCAACCATATTTATCAAAAGTTGCAAACAAAACCTCTTGGCCAGGATTATCTATTTCAAAATAATTTTTTTTCAGCAATATAGAAACGAATAGTGAACTGAACATTCTTTTTGTGTAAAATATTTGTCAATTCGTCGACTACAATTTAAAACATTCCATGACATTGTTTGATTTCTTCAATTTTGTTTTTTAGTTCTTGGTGTTTTAATAAATGAAACTGGTAGAAATTTTTCCCATATCGTTGATTCCGCCGTAATGCTGTATTTTTTAGCATGAAGAGATGCTAGAACTACTTAAGAGTTTTTAGTGCCTTAACGGGCATTTCGTCCTCGGCAACACATAGGGCTAATATTTCACCCAATAATTCATTTTTTGCATCGTATTTTAGTAAAGTATTATTTGTCGTCTCCTTAGGACTGCTTCGAACGGAGTTAAGTTTCATTTGGATCACATTAATGTCAAGCATTTATACTAATTAAAGGTGATTAATAAGTCGTGACATGGAAGAACCTTTGTAACTTATCATTTTAGGGAACTTCAAGCACCTAACTTTGTCTTTTTAATCGCGTTCGAAAAATCTCTAGAGAGAACCTTTATATAAAAATGTATTTAATATTTAGAATACTCTTGCACAAATTACTATTTACTTTTTAACTGCACACGTTTTTTTAGTATTTTGAACAGGGACCCGAAATAACTCTTATTATTTTTTAAATATCCAATAGGTTATGGAAAAAATAACTGAAAAAAATTGGTCCTGTAATAATAATTATAAATTACCCAGAAAATTGTAGTTCTGCCATTAACATTATGAAAGATTATTATTTTTTTGGTCTTTGATAACCGTTATGAAAGATTATTATTTTTGCTGATCTTTGATAACCGTTATGAAAGATTATTAATTTTTTTGGTCTTTGGTAACCATTATGAAAGATTTTTATTCTTATTGGTCTTCTATAACCATTATAAAAGATTTTTATTTTTTCTGTCTTCTATAACCACGCTACAGTTCGCAAATTTTAAGATATTTTTATAAAATTTCGCACACTGACTTATATTTGCACAAGGACGAACTTTTTTTTATTGATTTTGGTAAGGATCCGCAAATTTTTTGATATTTAAAAACAAAAATGTACTTTGGATTTCAAGAAAAATTCTTGACAAAAAGTACGAAAAAACAGAAGTTAGGAAGAACATGCAAATCAATTAAAATAGATAATAATTCATTCAAAATCAAATTTCGATCTACCAAGGTGAAATACCATTTGGTTTAAAGCTTGAAACAAGAATGTCGATTTTTTGCCATTCGGCCTCCGAAATTGTGTTTTTGAAATGCTTTAAACACAATTCTTTAAAATCTTGAAACAAGTGTAAACAAGCGCTTAAAATTGATGAAAATCTCATCGATTCTAAAGTGAGGGTGAAGAAATCTTAAACAAAAACCGCAACAAATGCAAATATTGCTAGTATTACAAATGGTAATAAAAAGGGTATTTTAAAGAAGCTCTTTTTAGGAATGATTTTTACGAAACTGTTTCATAGATTCTATAAAATGCTTCATTACCTGACGATTTATTGTTTCTTTAAAGAGGTTCATTAATTCTATGAAGCTTTTCATAAACATTGACTGTAACGAAACCTGTTTCATAGATTTTATTAGGAGTGTCATTGGCTGAACTCCAATGAATATTTTCATAAAATTTGTGAAGAAATTCAGTAATGAAATGAAGATAATTCCCTTATAACAGAAACGAAAAAAAGGAAAGAAAATTTTTTTGAATGGATATGGAAGACCGAAAAAAATAAAAATCTTTTGTAATGGTTACGGAAGACAAAAAAAAATTAAAATCTTTTATAATGGTTATAGAAGACCAAAAAAATAAAAGTCTTTTGTAATGGTTACGGAAGACCAAAAAAAATTATAATCTTTTGTAATGGTTATGGAAGCTCAAAAAAAACAGAAACAAACTATAACGGTTACCAAAGACCAAAAAAATATTGGTTATTTGTAACTATTATTCAGAGAGCAGGTTTTAAAAATTCGTGATAAATTATTATTTCAGGATTTTTTCAAATATTGGTTATAACGGTTATGTCCCTGATTTTGAATAGTTGCTGGTTTTTTTTCTAAAAGAACACACTTTTACACTTTTATAAGCGATTTGTATTTACAGTGTTCATAATGTTTTTTGACCTTTGTTACATTTTGTTTTGACATTCTTCATAAAAAGTTTAAGTTTGGGCAATATTCAATTAGAAAATACTTAAATTACGGGTACATCTACAAGAGTAAGGAAAATGTATATAAATTACACATTACTAAAATAACCGGTTAATTATACCAAAATAACCGGTTTATTCGATATTCGAAAAATGGACATTTTAAAATAACCGACTTGGGCAAAGCTAAAATAACCGGTTAAAACCGGTCGAATAATAACCGTTCGATCTCCCTAGTAGTTATATCGTGCAGATTGTTACTAGACTCAGTGTTGTCATATCGTAAGATTTATCTTATTTTGCAAGTTCTTAAGATGCAAGAAAAGTTTTTAAGTTTATTTCTAAAAAAAAAATCTTTTTTTAAATATAAGTAATTAACAGAAAGTTAGTTATAATTCGTAAAAAATAAATTTTCACCCAGTTTAGTTCATTTAAAAATATTAGGACTTATTTATTATTATTATTTATTATTTTTTTTTATTATTTATTAATAGATTTTTGTATGTACATATTTAATTCATTTACAATATGTTTAATATCTACATCTATATATGGCATAACATTTTGTTGTAGGCCAGATTGGCACAATTCTAGGAAAGTAAACTTTATTTACAAAATATTGATTTTATATAACTTTTAATAAAAATAACAAGATAAATTATAATTTAATATTTTCATGGAAAATTAAAATACAAATTCATTTAAAATAAATCTTCTATATTTTAAACAAACTTCTATATATTTATACAGGGAGAAAAAGTTTAAGCCATTTAGTATACATATAACTTCATTCAAATTTAGTATTATTTTACCAAAATATTGTTTTCTAAATTCTTTGTACAATGGGTAAAACACCAATAAAGTGAAAAGTATTTTCCGAAGCGTCTAAATTGCACATTGTACAAATACCAACAGTGTTATTTTTGAAAGACCTTGCATTCAAATCTACCAAGCCACTTCTAGCCCTTATTATTAAACTGACTGTACGTGGAGAAAAATTTGAAGTATATAATGATGAAACATTGTAATCCAGTATAGAATATAGATCATGAAACTGTTAACCTTTTGCATTTTCTATGCAATCATTACGTTCCTTGAGTTTGAGTTGGTCCAAAATAGGTTTCCACTGTTTGTTAAGAGGAAATATTGAGTTATCAGGGGTAAACTGTATTAGTTAACAAAGATGTTCCCACTCTTTAGCTCAACGAATATTTTGTTCTATAATTTTTAATGCCAAAATACGAGGTAATCTGAGAGGATTCATTCTTAATACTTTATTAATATAGTCCAGGTGAAGTTTTAAGGTAGATACGTATAGGGACTCTAGGTTTGTTTCTATATACAAAATGTAATTTGGTGTAGCGGACGGTAGATACAACATTTTTTTTAATAAAAAATCTAAATAGTTTTTCAACCTCATCATATTTCACATATCCCCACACTTGCGCTGCATATAACATAATAGATCTGGATGGTGCTTGGAACATTTTAAGCTTATTATTCTGTGTGATTTGCAGATTTTTTATGTATTTGGACCAAGTAGAGTTTATCGCCAGTTTCGAGGCTGCTAATTTATTGTTCAAGTGTTTTCTAAAGGAGAGATTATATGTAATGTCTACACCAAGATATTTATAACTGTTTACAATCTCAATATTATCACCACCAAAAACCCAGTTTAAATTTGAAGAAATTCTAGTACCGGAACGAAAAACCACTATTTTAGATTTATCTAGATTAGCTTTCAAAGACCACGTTGAACAATAATTGTATAAACAATCAATCATTTTTTGCAATTCGGTTGGAGTATCCGATAATATAACAAGGTCATCGGCATAGAGCAGTATTTTAACATTAACGTCCGCAACATTTACACCCCCAGGTAACTCGTCTGCAAAATCATTAACATATAATGAGAATAATAGAGGGCTTAATATACAACCCTGCTTAACTCCTATTTCAACTGCAAATGGATCAGAATAAGAGTTTCCATCCCAAATACAACTTTCCGTATTTTCATACAAGTGCTGTAAAATTATTTTTATTTTCGACGACATACCAAGGCATGAGAGCTTGTAAAATAAATTATTACGAGAAATCGTATCAAATGCGCACGAAAAATCAACAAAGAAAGCATATGTGTTATTATTGTTTGCTTTGTTTAAATACACAATATTAACGAGGTTAAAAATGTTGTCAACGGTTGAATAATTCTTTCTAAATCCGGCTTGAAATTCATTCAGAATCATGCTACGATCTATCCATTCCGTTAAACGATTCAGTATAATGGTATTTAATATTTTGCATGAGGTATTAATCAGCGATAGCCCTCGATAGTTTAATGGGAGATTGGGATCACCTGAATATAAGGACTTCATACGTGATATAAAATCCATGGATGAATTTAATTTTTATTTATAAATATATTTCATAGATATTTATAAGTTCATACATGTGTACGCATATTATTTATGTTATTTCTTTTAATAAATAGAAATAAAACACATGCGGTTCTAGTGAATTTTTTTAACGATATGTAAAAAAAAGTTTTTTTTGGTCAAAAACAGTTTTTTTTAGAAATTAAAAGATTTTTGAAAAAAATATGGCAACACTGACTAGACTTAACCGCTTATGTTTTTTTCGTGTAAGGTATTGAAAATATCGTGAATTTATTCATGTGCATACGTTATTTTAAAAATTTTCAAAGAAAAAAATCGTACGCGGTGAGCCACCATTCGAGAAGTAATTCGAGCGGTTTCTTAGTCCCAATTTACAATGTTAAAATTGAAAGGCAGACATTTTTCTTATTCTCTTTTGAACATGCCTAATGCTAGGAACACAACTGGGTCGAACGACGAATAAATAGAGGCGCGGATTAGGATTTGATTTTAGACCCATGGTTTCTTCGGAGAATTTTCTTACAATTTTATGTAGATTACGTTTTTGCTATACGATTTTTCATTTTTTTTTTCATCCATACAAATCAACCCGTCCTAATATTTTTTTTTTTTTGTTATTAAAACTTATAATAAAATACCAGTTGCTCGACATCAACTGAAGCTCTAAATTGATTATTGATTGAATCGAAATTTCAAATTTTTACTAGAAGATGTACAATACTACTTTTTTACCTGAAATAACATTTTTGGTTCTCAAAACTTCGCAAAATGTTATATAAAACTGTTTTGCAATTTCTTTAATTTCTTTAACAATAACAATATTGATATTATTTGTAGAAATATATTAATCCACTTCTGTTCCGCAATAAATTTCTTCAAAGGGCATGAGAGTTTTGTAAAGGTCTACAATAGATATATATCACATTCATACAAGACATTTTTATTCATGAAAGTTAGCCGTTGTAAAAATACATGCTTTCGAGCATCTTCTGATTGCATTTCTAAATTAACCATGTTAATAATTGCATAATGCATAAATAGAAAATAAAAGAAGGATCTTTAAATCCTGATGAAAGAAATAATAATTTAAAAAAAAATGTAATGAAAATTACTCAATAATTTGTTTGCTACTCGTATACTAAAAATTCAAAAAGGGGGAACTATGACAAATTGTTAAATTGTACCAAATGAGTCACGGTAGTACCACGGTACTTCAGAAGGTCAAAATGTACAAAAAAAAGTACAATTGTACCAACTTTAACATCCCTGCTGTAAATGATAAACTTTAATCTTGTTGTGCAGGCAGCGTATTGAATTAAATAAAAAATACAAATAAATAAAATAAATATAAAAAATAAGCGTTTACAACCCCTCTTCTTTAATATAAGGCCACCCTGTATATACGAAAATCATTTACAAGCGACAACTTGCTAACATACATGGTACAATTAATAGGGTAACCCCAGTAGCCCAGCTCAATATTATTAACATAGTATACAACTAGTATGCCGAGTCTTTGACAGTTACATAACTCAAATGTCAGTGGTACCTAACTCATGTTGGTATTAGTAAGATTTTTTTCAAATGTATTGGTGTATAAAACTATTTCCACCATTAAACATAGTTGCATAAAATCGTATAGAATGTGGCAACAATTTTTTTTCTAAAATAAAACTTTCTTAGTTCAATAAATTTTAAATTTATTTAATGTTAACTGCATTTATAAACTTTTAAAAACAATGTTTGTAAAAGTTTTTTCTGCAATATCGGAAAATATTTAAATAATTTGTGATTTCAAAAATTATTTTCATATCACAAAATGCAACTCTGCTGGCTTTAATAATATTACAACAGAAAAATATTAGTGTCAAAAATATTTATTTAAAAATGTTTAGTTTGTGAAAAGTTAAAACATTTTGCAAAAGCAAATGAGCAAAATCTATTGGAAAAAATTATTAATTATGTGTTTGTGTCATAAAATTAAACAAAAAGTGTTATATTGTGAAAAATTTTAAATAGAAAAATTTCAAATTTTGTTTTATTTTTGTTGTTTTTATGTGTGTTGAATTCACACAGAACGTATATGTGTGAGGGGTGAATTAAAAAATTGAGAACGCTCTCTCCAGTTGGCATACTAGTTGTATACTATGATTATTATCGAGTCTTATATTATGTCACAATTGGTTTACAATTTTGTTTGTTTTCAAATAAACGTATTTATTTTTGCTAGAAATACACATATTTATTTGACAATCCATCAGGTTTTTCTACCACAAAAATAAATTTTTTTTTTGCTGCCCTCTTGTGCTTGTTGTAGAACTAGGGCTACCTTATTAATTGTACCATGGCAACATATGTAAGTACATATGTACATATTTAAAATTTGATATTTTTATTCGAATGTTTTCTTATTTGTAATACATCGTTTTTTAATCAAATCTCTTACATAAAGTGAAAAGAAAAGCTCATAAAAAAGTTTTAAAAAGTAATACGAATAAGTGAATCAAATTAAAAATAATAAGAAACATGATCATGATGATGTAAAAATTATTAAAATTTTTATTATTACTTTTTTTTGGTGGTTCATGTTAACTTTCATTACAAAGTGCGGGTTTTTGAGATGTGGATTAAGTTTAAACTTTTAGTTTAACGTACTCTTAAACTCGGATTTTTCCAGCGAAATGTGATTTTTTCTATTATTTCATTGGAGACCAACATTTTAAGAAAGACTAAGCTGTTACGTCAAAATTTTGTATATAAACTTGGTATACTGATAGAAAAGGTGTCACAACGCTGATGTATTTTGACATCACTACTATGACAAGTGTCTTCTTTTTTGACCCCATGACACTTAACATCACTAAACCAAATTGTCATCAGGGTCAAAAATTTTAGTATCATCAATGGGATGACACCTTGGCATCACAGAAATGACGAAACGAAGTCTGTTTTATAAAACATGTCATTAGTGCGATGACAATTTGTCATCAAAATGAGTCATTGTAATTCCCCTTAAGTCAAATTGAGAGAATATCATTATTTACTTACTAGGGAGATCGATTATTCGACATTTTTCAATAACCGGTTTTCGAATATTACGAATAGTTGCTATTTTAAAAAACCCGGTTTTCGGTTAAGCATTTTTTAAATAACCGGTTAACCGGTTTTAATTCGAATACATAAAAACACAAAAATGAAATAAGTTTTTGTAATAAAAAGTCAATTTGAATAAAAACAAAACAATTTGCAAAGGTAATGAACTAACAAAATACATAGATATCACTTAGATCAGACCTTACAAATATTTGACGATAAAATCCAAGAAAAGTGGGACCAGTAAATTGATCAAACTAAACTTTATTTGTACGAAGATATTTGTATTATGTAATTTAGAAACTGTTGAATGAAATTTGATCTAGACAAACGTTTTGCAAAAGCAAATAAATGATAGGAATTTTATGAAGTTATTTTTTGAAATATTCTCTCAAATTTATTTTGAATCAGTGTTAATTTGTTGGTGGTTAAGCATGTCTATATTAATCAACCATATTTTTTAAAAGTTGCAAACAAAACCTCTTAGCCAGGATTATCTATTTCAAATTATTTTGTTTGAGCATTATAGAAACGAATAGTGAACTGAACATTCTTTTTGTGTAAAATATTTGTCAATTGGTCGACTACAATTTAAAACATTGCATGACATTGTTTGATTTCTTCAATTTTGTTTTTTATTTCTTGGTGTTTTAATAAATAAAACTGGTAGAAGTTTTTCCCAAATCGTTGATTCCGCCGAAATGTTGTAGTTTTCAGCATGAAGAGATGCTAGAACTACTTAAGAGTTTTTAGTGCATTAACGGGCATTTCGTCCTCGGCAACACAACGGGCTAATATTTCACCCAATGATTAATTTTTTGCAGCGTATTTTAGTAAGTTCTTATTTGTCTTTAGAACTTCTTCGAACGGAGCAAAGTTTTATTTAGAGCACATTAATGTCAAGCATGTAGACTAATTAAAGGTGATTAATAAGTCGTGACATGGAAGATCCTTTGTAACTTATCATTTTAGGGCACCTCAAGCACCTAACTTTGTCTTTTCAATCGCGTTCGAAAAATATCTGGAGATAACATTTATATAAAAACATATTTAATTTTAGAATACTCTTGCACAAATTACTATTTACTTTTTAACTGCACACGTTTTTATAGTATTTTGAATAGTTTTTTGTTTTTTTTTTCTACAAGAACACACGTTTTTATAAGCGATTTGTATTTACAGTGCTCATAATGTTTTTTGACCTGTTACATTTTGTTTTGACATTCTTCATAAAAAGTTTAAGTTTGGCCAATATTCAATTAGAAAAATATTTAAATTACCAGTAAATCTTCAACAAGAGCAAGAAAAATGTATATAAATTACACATTACTAAAATAACCGGTTTATTATACCAAAATAACCGGTTTATTTGATATTCGAAAAATGGGCATTTTAAAATATCCGACTTGGGCAAAGCTAAAATAACCGGTTAAAACCGGTCGAATAATAACCGTCCGATCTCCCTATTACTTACCCCTTACACATGTTTGTTTCACTTTTGTTGTATTCCGCCCGCTGCATGCACGATATGGTTTTCCTAATAATTCTACTTTAAAAGTTGTATGTATTTAAATAAATAATTAAAAAAATAGAATATGGTAATTTTTGCTTCTAATTTTAGTTTTTAAACATGGAAATAATGTTAATAATATATTATCACATGATATATTATGTCATCGTACTGATGACATGATATATTATGTCATCGCAATGATCACAATTTGTATGTACTGATGTCAAAATACATCAGCGTTATGACGCCTTTTCTATCAGTGTATACAAAATGTGGCATCGAATTGATATCACTGTAGTCATAGCGTAGATGACGCGTAAAATATGACAAAATGTTAGGATGACGTTCGTCATTGGATTGATTTCACTTTTTGCCTCATTGATACCGTTTGTAATAACATTGATGTCACAATTCTGATGTTAGGGCATCATCAATATAAAAATGCATTTTCTCTATGAGTGTAATGGCGGCACAAATCTGTTTTCAGACTAACTAAACGTAGTTTAACTGAGATCTCAAAAACCCAGCCTCAAAAATGTGACATTTTATTTAAAAAATGTAATTTGGTAGTCGTTTCTTAAAAAAGTCTTGCTCTCGTAAAGAGTAGAATGTTTTATTCTAAAACATTCAGCCTTATTTATGGCCTAAGACATTGATTGCACTTTTTGCCCCGAAAAAAACGAGAGTGTTGATAGTGCCCTGTAAAATAGGTGACTTCGGTTCATATATGGGGTTTTTTTTATAACAGCGAAGATTGCCCCACAGAGTAACAAAGCTTCGCGAAAATTGCAAAAATTCGGAAAAGTTTGCAGAAATAGCGAAAAATCGTTAAGCTGTAAATAATACGACAACTTACAGAAAAAAAATCGCATCTTTTGCGAACATGGCTCAAATTAGCGAAAAATTCCAAAATTGGAAACAAATCCTAAAACTTATTTGAAATCACTCAATCTGTAAATAAAAAAAAAACAAAATGTCGGGAAATAATATTTAAAAAAAAAATTGGCAAAAAATAGCGAAAATTCGTGGAAACAAGCAATACAATTTATACAGTTTATTAAAAGTCCCTAAAATTATAAGGGAAATGCAAAAACTCGGTAAAAATTGCAAAATAAGCGGAAATTCGAAAAAATTTGCCAACAGCGGCATGATAGCAAAATATAGTATTTATCAAAAAACGTTAAGAGAAATTTAGAAATATATTGGCGTCATGCACCCTGCCTGGGTTAGTTGTTGTTAGTTGTCTTATTTGTCACATGTTGCCATAAGCTCCTAAGCCGCCTATTGACTTTTCCGCGTAAATAATATCTTGACCGTTCTCTTGCATTAGGCCAGTATAAGAATTTGATTTGTCTTTCAAATTCAATATTGCTTAAAGACTATGCCAGATAAAACTTTTCCTTCGCGTTGCGTTTCAGATTCGCTCTGACATATGGGTAATTCCATGCCAAATCGACCAAGAGTAGGACCCGACCCCTTTCGATTTGAATGAAATTTGGTGAGAAGGTTTCTTTCATCCTCTAAGGAACGTATATCAACGAAAAAAAATGTTGAAATTTTTTTTGCAAAAGTTATGTCATATTCAAAATGTCATAATTTCGCCGAATTACCCAAATGTGTTGAGTTTATTTTTTCAATATCTCAAAAACTACTTAACAAAGAAGATGATTTGTATGTCATTTTAAAGAGAATACTTGGGGCTACAAACAATATATTAATGTTTTGCTTTTACTTGTTTAAATGCCTTTTTTCAATCATTTTCGTAAACCATAATATATTTTTATATTTTTCGCTTTTTTGTATATTTAATTCGTTATCATTTACTGCTGTATTAGAGCTTTCTTATTGAAGCGCTCGATTTTGCGCTCTTACTCTTAAATGCTTCAAAAAACACATATAATTTTTACTGGGTTATAAAGTACCTTTTCAAAACACAATTCCTTTAAACGATTATTAACGGATAAAAGCCCAAAATATGAGATGAAAATGGAGATGTAATTTTCCAGCACTAAAATGCTCTTACACATGGTTTAGGACCTGTTAAAAACTCTTAAGGAAAAAAAGCCTAGACCTTGCCTCGTTCGACTAGCATTTGCTTCGATGGATGAAAAACCCTCCCACTGGAATACGCTTTACTTTAGACCTCAAAAATGTAGCAGATATTTTGGGACAACATCGAAATTTTGCCAGAAAGGTGCAGAAAGATCGAAGCATACAATAACGCTCAATAATCGCTTATTTTTAAATTAATTCAGTATCTTATACCATTTATTTAAACTTTAAAAATCATTAGAATTTCAAGCAAGAACACAAGTAAGAGTGCTATAGGATTCGGCTACGCCGAGTCTTATATACCCTTCCCCATGGTGCGATAAGTACAGAAAGTTATTAAAATATCATTCTTTGGATAAAAATAAAACTATTTCGTGCCACGCCCACTTCTAAAATTCCGCCCACTTCTCGTCGGATGTTGTTTATTGATAACCAAGGTGCTTGTACCTAATTTGGAAAATTTGTCTCTTGCCGCTCTCCAAATATACATAAAAAAGTAAAAAAAAACAGCAACAACAAGGAATTTATGGGTAAAATAAGAGGCAGTCATGGTTTTTTTCCACATATTAGCCATTCGTGAGCCGATCAGGCTGAGTGTCAAGACAGAGAAAAGTTTTTTTATCAATTAAAAAAATGGTTTAAAAAGTACTTAAGTTTAATTAATGTGATAATTGAATCAATTATCTTTTTAGTTGAAAGAAAATTAAAATTTTAATTTTGATTTAATTAACATTTTAGTTATTTGGAATTCATTTTTTAATTAAAATATTAATTTAATAACAAAAAATCTTAATCGACTTTTTTCGTTTAAAAAAACATAATTTAAACTTGTAGAATTGTCGTTGGGAATTGGCAATATTAAATCAAATAAATTAACACATTGTTTAAAACAGCAAAGTTTTTTGATAATTTTTTTAATTAAAATTATCATTTACTGAAAAAAAAAATATATTCACAATTTTAAAATTTTTAGTAATCAATATAATTATTTTGGTAGTAAGTGCAAAAGCAACAAATTGTTTGCTTGATATTATGAATTTGGTATAAATTTGGTGATTAGAGATAATTTTTGTTTTTTTTTCTGTGAATAGCTAAGAATTCCGGACTATATGTGACATAAATATATAAACACCTGGTTCCCATCATATTTGGGGTCTTCGGAAACCCCATTTCAACGACGCACGTGCAGACGGTCATCATTAAAACAACTTAGCTCCTCATAAGGACCCAGAATTAGTGTATATAATATGAAATATATAATATATATAATGTTGTGCTGGTAGGTCTAAAATTAACCTAAAGTCCCATATTGGTCACCTTCCTAAAAACACTATGTATGAGGCAAGCACATCTCATAAAGATGAATTTATCTGAATAATATTCGGAACAAAGAACTTTTTTATGAATCTAAACCTCATTAGATAATTTTGTTCTGGTGGGTCTATGATTGCCCATGGGTCCCAAATCGGGTTTACTCTCGAAAATTTCTTTTTATATTTATATTGGGGTGAAGAGTATTATGTGGTCGTGCTTGGCCAACTATACTTTCTATCTTGTAATATACTTCTGTTGTTTTAGGAAAAAGTCTTAAGTCACATTTGGCAAATATATGACGAAAAATACGTAACCAACAGGCAAACTGAAATATAACTTTCTTTTAACTGAAATATTTATTTTGAATTTAACACTAGTACATCATACAAAAAATAATTTTTTTCTGTGTCTGGCAGTATAATTAGTTTTATTTTGTGATATTAAGACCATGTTTAGTCTTACTAACTATTAACAAAAGTAGTGGTTATGCTTATTCGGTCATTTGTTTTATTTGTTTATTTATCTTAGTTAAATATTTGTTTCTTTGTTATTTAAATATTTGTTTCTTAATTTATTCTTTACTCATTTATAAAATTTTGTGGCATAAAATTTAGAACAGAAAAAGTAAATGCTGTTACAAAACAAATTAAGAAAACGTTCTTGTTTTCTTAATTTTGCAGGCAAATATACAGAGAGACTTTAAGCTTAAAACATCTTTACTTTAAATATTAGAAATGCCTTTAAGGTGTCTTTAATATAGAAATTCCATAGAAAGAAAACATTATAAAATAATTCATGAATAAATAAAGTTATTGTTGGTTTGTATAATGAATGACCTTAAAGTTAAAAATCTTGTTCAGAAAGAGAAAATTCAAAAAGAAATTAAATAAAAAAAAAAAAAATTGCTGTAGCGTAACGTTGATTCTTTTGGAGTTTTCATTAGTGGCAGGAAAAATTTATGCATCTTAATGCATATTTTGTTTTTAGTTGCCTTCTTTCTTCCCTCTCTGCATTATCTTCGTAAATGACAAAATCACGACTTGTTTTTTTTATTCGCCTTGCAGATGCGGCTTTTAAGAGTCTCTTGGTTAAATATTACTTTTTAGTTCTTTTCCGTTGACCATGTTTAAATAATGTTGGTAAGAACATTTAGTTTTGTATTCATAAATGCATAAATATGCATGTTTTTGTCATCTTGACATTACGGCTGCTTTTATTTCTTTTCATAGATGTGAAATGATGTGGAGAAGCAACGATTTCCTTAATAATTTTTAAGTGATATGCATCGAAATGATATAAAAGCGAACAACTGAGAAATGATAATATTCCAAAAAGATGTTGGCAACCCAATTGGAAAATACACATACCAAATATTGAGCTCAAAGTGAGTTAGAACCTGAACTACACCCAGAGAAAAATTATGTTTAAAAATGTTCACCTCCAACAAAACTATTTTAAAAGGAACATTTTAAACATATTATGTTTAATATAATCATAATTTTGTCACCAACAAACATATTATTGTTAAAGTTGTCCTCCATCAAGAAGCCACAACCATATTATGGTTGCCTCCAAACATGTTTTGGTCAATAGTGACTAAAATATGTTTAACACTTATAATAGCATGGTTGGTTTTCAACCATAGCATGTTGCTCTTGGAAAAGAGGAAAATAGTATTGTTGGTTTAAAAACAAATTATTGTTATATTTAACCAAAACATGTTTAAAGACAACCCCAATATGGTTGTGGCTTCTTGATGGAGGACCAATTAAACAATAATATGGTTGTCGGTGACAATAATATGGTTCAATTAAACATAATATGTTTAAAAATTTTGTTTAAAAATAGTTTTGTTGGAGGTGACCATTTTTAAACATATTTTTTCTCTACGTGTAGAATCTTAAATAATATCTAAACTAGGATCTCATCTAGAATGAGGACCAGAACTAGAATTCGAAATATATTAAAATCTAAACTCTGATTTAGTATCTGAATATAAAATATATCCTGAGCTAAAGCCTAAACTAGAAGCTGGTCTAAAATTCGAATCAATATCTGAGCTAGAATCTAAACTAGATTCTGAACAAGAATCTAAACTAGACACTGGAATAAAATCTACACTCGGAATCCTGACTTAAAGCCGGAAATAAGACTAAAACCTAAAACGGTATCACAACTTATATTTTAACTTGAATCCAAACTAGAATTAAATATAAGGAATCTCGACTAAATATAGTTTCTTAACTAAATTCTGAATTAGAATCTGATTAGTACTTAAACTAAATGATTAGAACCGAAACTAGAGCTCAAACCTGAGCTGAAAGTAAAATAGAATCTAAGCTAAATTCTGATCTTAAGTAAAATCTGAATTTGAAATAAAGAATCTGAATTTTAACTAGAGCTGTTGTAACCAAAAATTAAGTCAAAAAAAAAAGAACAAAGAAAAAAAAAAGTAACAACAAATATAACAAAAAGCAAACAAATGAAATAAAATACATTGAGCTAAAGTAAAAAAAAAAAAAGAGAAACAAATAAATATGAGAACTGACCTAATTTAAAATTTAAATAAATAAATATGAGAATTGACCTAATTTAAAATTTGCCAACTATATCAAACAAATAAAATTTTAGTAATAAGATATTGTCTAAGTATATTAAAAATTGTATAATAGTAAAGTAAGAGTATGTTAACAAAATTGTATAAATAGAAAAATTAATGGCAAATAAAGGCAGAATCAATCTGGCAATTGAAGACAGTTTTTGACTCTCATATTCAGGCTCATGGTGAATCACTGGTAGCAGCCTACCAAGTAGCTCAGAACACACTTGAGCTGTAAATAAACTAAAGTGCTATAGGGAAAACATTTTCTACACCGAAACACCTAATACAACCCTTACACTGTACTAGAACTAAACTAGGATCTATCCTAGCATTCGTACTAGAATCTGAACTAGAATCTGTGTTAAGAACGATACTAGAATCTAATCTAAAATTAAAACAAGAATTTGAACCAGAACATAAACTGGTATTTAAAGTGCCGATTCCTCAATCCAGGCACTGAGGGATTAAGAAGAAAATTTATATGAAACTAGCTTTACCCGGTGCGCTTTGCTACCCCCCATCGTAATAAAATTAGTAAAATTTTAACAAATAGAATCTGGGAATTATTGTTTTTCATAAGCTTCTTTATTATATTCAAATTTTTTTTTTATTTTTCGAATTTATTCTATGAGCTAAATTTCATTTATGTATTTTATAAAGCTGTTTTGTAATAGTTCTATATCTTAAATTTTTAGGAACCAGACTATAATATTGTATCTTCCTGTTACATTTTACCTTAGCTATCCGTTGGATAGCAATGAAGTATATTGTATGTACAGAAAAATTTTCAATTATTAGACACCAGCAGCATATAATGCATTTTCTGGCCCGCTACGGCCTTCGTTATTCCTAAAAATTTAAGGAATAGAACTATTACAAAAAAGCTTTATAAAATACATAACTGAAATTTAGCTCATAGAATAAATTCGAAAAATAAAAAAAAAGGTGAATATAATTAGTAAAATTTTTTTAAAACAGATCTCGTGTATTGATAACAGTAACCATTCTACAGATATGCAGACATTTCAAGTGTCTTCGTATGGGAGGTGCCATGCCTACTTTTCCCATTGAACCTACCTTTTGAAAAAAGTTGTGTATTATTATCTATGCTATTTGTACAAAATTGGAATACTTTCACTGTAACATTGTATGGGAGGTGCCATGCCCGCGTTTTGGCAGATGTCGTGCATTGATAACCAAGTTATTTGTTTCATATTCGAAAACTCTTATTGCAACCGTCCTCCAGATGTAAGGTTATTCATATTTTTATTATATGGTAGGTGCCACGCCTACATGAAAATTAAAATATGTTAATAGCCTACGTTAAGCGGCGGGTAATGAGGAAATTACTGTGAAAATTTCAGGAAAATCGGCTCAGTAGCTTTGGAGTCTGTAGAGAACAAACAAACATATGCTTTTTCACTTATTTATGTATTATATTTTTATTTTGAAAGGTGTAGTTTACCATAAGAGCGGGTCATTCAAAGCTTGAAGCATTGGCGTCCTATGGGAGTACCACTCTCCCTGCAGCGATCTTACTTCAATTTCGGTGTTTAGAAGAACCTACTTCAAAAAATTCAAGAAAATGGGTGCAGCGGCTCTTAAGATAACCGATACTTAATATTGGTATCCTTTGGGGGTACCACTTCCCCTGTGCCTATCGAAAAAAAGAGTAGCCTATTTGATTTTCGGGGCTCATGAGATGTTACTGAATAACAATCACAACTGTAATCTAATCGAGAAACTAAACTAAATTAAATTAAATATAACCTAGATTATAAACAAGAACCTGAACTAGTATCTGAAGCGGAATCAAACTAAAATATTAATTAGTATAAGAATAACAAGAGTTTAGGATAGAACTGAAATAAAATCTGGTCTAGAACCCCTTATAGATGAAATAAACTGAGCTTAAATTTTACATAAGACTAATCTAGAATCTGAACATAGAATCCACACTGGAATATGAATTAGAATTTTAACAAGAATCCAAACTAAATTCTTATCCTAAACCTACACTCGAATCTGAATTTTAACTAGAATTAAAACTACACACAGAGAAAATATATGGTTGGGCATGGTTGCGGCAACTACACTATGTTTATTGTAACAATTTATTGTTGTCGTACACAAAATATTGTTATTTTTAATCCAAATTTTGATATTTTTAAACAGGCTTAAGTTCATTGAATTTAATTTTCATTAAATTATTTTTTTGAAGAAAGGAATTTTACAACATGAAATGAATTAAAATTTATGGATAATTTTTCATTCTTGACTGAGCTGGGAATTGAACCCAGGTTTTCACGGACAGGTGGCCCAGACTAGTTCAACAAAAATAACCACAATTAGGGAGATCGAACGGTTATTATTCGACCGGTTTTAACCGGTTATTTTAGATTTGCCCAAGTCGGTTATTTTAAAATGCCCATTTTTCGAATATCGAATAAACCGGTTATTTTGGTATAATAAACCGGTTATTTTAGTAATGTGTAAGTTATATACGTTTTCCTTACTCTTATTGTAGATGTACCCGTAATTTAAGTATTTTCTAATTAAATATTGGCCAAACTAAAACTTTTTATAAAGAATGTCAAAACAAAATGTAACAAAGGTCAAAAAACATTATGAACACTGTAAATAAAAATTGTTTATAAAAGCGTGTGTTCTTGTAGAAAAAAAACCAAAAACTATTCAAAATTCTACAAAAACATGTGCAGTTTAAAAGTAAATAGTAATTTGTGCAAGAGTATTCTAAATATTAAATATATTTTTATATAAAGGTTATCTCTAGATATTTTTCGAACGCGATTAATAAGACAAAGATAGTTGCCTGAAGTGCCCTAAAATGATAAGTTACAAAGGGTCTTCCATGTCACGACTTATTAATCACCTTTAATTAGTATACATTCTTGACATTAATGTGATCCAAATGAAACTTAACTCCGTTCGAAGTAGTTCTAAGGAGACGACAAATAATACTTTACTAAAATGCGCTGCAAAATAATAATCATTGGGTAAAATATTAGCCCGTTGCGTTGCCGAGGACGAAATGCCCGTTAAGGCACTAGCATCTCTTCATGCTGAAAACTACAACATTACGGCAGAATCAGTTTTGTTTATTAAAACACCAAGAACTAAAAAACCAAATTGAAGGAATCAAACAATGTCATGGAATGTTTTAAATTGTAGTCGATGAATTGACAAATAATTTACACAAAAAAATGTTCAGTTCACTATTCGTTTCTATAATGCTGAAACAAAATAATTTGAAATAGATAATCCAGGCTAAGTGGTTTTGTTTGCAACTTTTAAAAAATATGGTTGATTAATATAGATAACTTAACCACCAACAAATTGAAACTCATTCAAAATAAATTTTAGAGAATATTTCAAATAATAACTTTATTAAATTCCTATAATTTATTTGCTTTTACTAAACGTTTGTCTAGATCAAATATCATTCAACAGTTTCTAAATTACATTATACAAATATCTTCTTACAAATAAAGTTTAGTAAATCAATAAAAATTTTTTGAAAATTTAGCTAAAGTTTGATCAATTTACTGGTCCCACTTTTCTTGGATTTTATCGTAAAATATTTGTTAGGTCTGATCTAAGTCATATCTATGTATTTTTTTGGTTCCTTACCTTTGAAATTGTTTTGTTTATATTCAAATTAACTTTTTACTTAAAAACTTATTTGATTTTTGTGTTTTTAAGTATTCGAATTAAAACCGGTTAACCGGTAATTTAAAAATTGCTTAACCGAAAACCGGGTTTTTTAAAATAGCAACTATTCGTAATATTCGAAAACCGGTTATTGAAAAAAGTCGAATAATCGATCTCCCTAACCACAATACTAATTATTATTGCTATTTTTATTTAATATCAACAATATTATAGTTACTGTAAGCATGTCAATTTTAAGTATGGTTCACTGAAAAATAATCATTTTTATAACAACTTAATTATGATAACTTTGAAAACATATTATATTCCTCACAACCATTTAATGATATTTAATAGCCATAACATGATAACTTTCTATTCGTGTACTCATAATATGTTTGAGATGCAAACAAAATATCTTTACTCTAATAATATTTTGTTATCGGCATTTGTAAAATAATTTTGCATCAGTTGTGTCGTTTCTTTTACATATTTTTATCGATTTGTTAGTGGTAAAAAAATTAAAAAAAAACACCCATTGAAACCCCCAAGTTTAAAGATATAAGATAAAAAAGAAATTGTAGGTACATTAAAAAAAAATTGTAAAGTGTCACAAAATAAAATATCAATGCTAAACAAATGTTAATATTGTTTGAAAATGGTGCAAAAATATTGACCATTGTTTTATGTTATTTGAGAGAAAAAGAATGAAAATTCTATAAAATAATTTATAAATAATTGCGACCTAAAACCAAAATAGCTTAAGAATATTATGTTAGAAGTTGCATCATATTTCGATGTGAAATATCTGTAACAGTTTTACGTTAAGGCTGCCATTAAGTAAATAAGCATAAATATATATATTAAACATATTTTGCAGTTTTAGATTTAATCTGCATATTATTATGAATAACATGATAATTATATGATTACATTTAATTACAATATGATGTAATAAAAACAAATAAGGATTAAGGGAAAAATATTATGATGTAATTATCAAAAAAGTTGTTTTTGGAAATACATAATTTTTTCATTAAAAGAATTTATTTATTGTGCTTAATTCCCTTTTTTTATAATTGATAAAAAATACTGAAATTTGTTGTTGGAGGATAAGCTGTTCCTTTGCGCATTTCACTGGTTGCTTAGGCCAGATCATCAGGAAACGTTCTCCTAAACAATTTAAGAAAAGCCAAAGCTATCAGCAAACAAGGCTACAGAGGGAATGAGAATTGATCGTTCTTGTTTGTCTACTTTTTGTGCGTTTTGCGTTGTCACCTCGCATTGGCTAATGGCTTGGCGTCCTATAACTGTACCGAGCTACAGTTTTTGCGGTTGTCAGCATTAACTTGGTGCAATCGTTTTTTACCTTAAATTGTTTAGCGTGTTTGTCTGGTGGAGAACCATTTATAATTCGATGTGACTGGTGGAGAACCATATAAAACTCGGACGTTTACTGTTGGAGAAAAAAAAATACTCCTATACGTAGGTTTAGGTCGAACGAGGACTTGCGGTTGCGGCCCCAAAATTTCGTGGGATACCCTGGCAATATGACTTAAATAGTCAGCCAAAAACTAGTTTTATGAAAAATCAAAAAAAAAATAAAAAAAAGTTTCATTTAAGTGTTTAGTGAAGAAGAGAATTTTGTATTTAAAACGATTTTAAACATAAATGTGTTTTAATATCAATCCTGAAAATTAGCCATAAGTCACTTAAATTTATTGAGTTGCGAATAGATTTTCATATTGTTCATAACTTTTTAACAAAATTCTTGAAAACATTTTAGCATTTTTAAAATAATTTTTAGCATTTGTTGGCCTTGTCTCATGCCATATTTAGCTGTAAGAATATTTAAGATCTGGTCACACTGGTGACAATAACGTTATTTGACAATAAATAAATGCACTTCGGTAGAAATGTAAAACCAGACGAACGACAAGTCGATAGTTAGTAGGCCGCTTATGTGAAAGATAATGAGTGACTTGTTGGCTCTCGCTTTAGTTGTTGATCGATATCGTGAGCAAGGCTGATAATCTGAATTAAAATATTAAGTAGAGTTTTTACTTGAATCTAATTCGGAATCTGAGTTGAAATCTTAACTAGAATTTTGACTAGATTCTGTATAGAAGAAGCATTAGTTGCAACTTTCATCCAATAATTTGTATACCTTAAACTCCTCAACATCTTTCCGCTTAATGCTTCTTCATTAGCTCCCAAAAAGTTTAGTAAACTTCATATCGCTTCTAAAGTTTGTACAGTCGCATCATCTTTCTATTTTTACCCTCCATAACTTGTTGTGAAGAGGGTATAATAAGTTTACCATTCCATGTGAAACTTTTTGAATATGCCTTTAAGCCCCCATATACTTTATATATTGTTACGAAATTAGATTTGTCTAAGAATTATTTATGGTTTAAGTTATGAGTTATCTTGTAAATTATAGTTTTATGTCACATTAGTCACTATTTTTTGAAGGCCACTTTACTAAATTTTCTAGCAATTGTAGTTGTAGACTTTAGATTTATATGTATAACAGTTATTTTTAAATAATTCGAGCAAAACATTCTAGAATCTACTAGATGGTTCTTGAATCAACTAGGAATAGTTTTGAACTATAAATACAGGCTAACTCATAAAAGTTTAGTTTAGTTTGATTGGAGACATTAAACGGTTCAGATCGCTACTTATAATTGTGGTTAAAATTTGTGAACATTAAAATTAATTAATATAAAGTTTGTTAAGTCGAATTCGTGTGTGTACTTATTTTGATTTGCAATTAAAAGAACTCCAAGGTTTATTATAAAGGGAAAATACCTTAACGCGTTTTATAAAGTAAAAACGTAACAATATGTGTGTATATTCTGGTTCCTTGAGTAATAGTTAATCGATTTAGCCATGTCCGTCTGTTAAAATCACTTTCGCTTTCACAAAACTGAGGAGAAACAAATATTGGTGTTAAATTGTTTTTAGTTAGCCTAAGCAGTTTGGTATTGAAATAGCTGCAGTAGGATAAGAGTTATGAATGGTAGAACCACCACCCTAAAAAATTGATAATTTTTTTATAAAAAGTGCGATATGTACATATTGATGTTAGACTTTGCACAAATTCGTTCTATATGACTTGAAATCATACCACAAAATTTCGTGAAGATATAATTAACCATATGCCTCATATAAAGCCATTCTCGGAAAATACTTTAGGACGCGTAAAACCATATCAAAGATTTATATGACAAAAAATCACACTGTCAAATTTTATGAAGATCGGTTTATAATTTACCATAGGTCCCATAGAAAATCCACTTCTGAAATATTCCGACAGTTAGGTGAAGGGTATCAAAGATTCGCACAGCCGTATACAGCACTCTGACTTGTTAAAATTTCCTCTCGACTAGATTGAATTTTATTTTATCTACTTTTACTTTAGTGTATGTATATGACAGCAAGTCGGAGAGCTGAATTTACCCTTTAACCATTTTATGGCGGATTATGTGCTGTTTTCCAAAACAAAGTTTGCAAAACAAAGTTATGTGTAGTAAATAAAATAAAAAAGTTTAAGTAAAATTAGTTTGCTTAATGCAACAGCTGCTTTTAATGTTTATACATTACATAGTGAATTATGCAAAAATATTGCATTTTATTGTATTTTTTAATAAAACGTGCATAAAAAAACTTTAATAAAAGTGTTTTAAATTAATGTTAGTAGCAAACCACAAAATTTACCAAGGATAAATAACAAACGGAAGTAATTCTGAATAATTTCCAATGTTAAGGATATCATGAATTTTCATGAAATAAACAAATAGAGAAATATTTGTATTTTCAAGTTTATAGTCAACAGTTACAACAAAAAAAAAATGACGAAAAAACGTGTTATTGAAATATGGCATTCAGCCACAGAAATGCAAAAAAAAATTGAGGGGGAAATTCATTGCATACAACTATGCTGAAAGTATCCAATAAAAATGTGATGCCTACATGTTGGGGCGTTAGAATATGCATAAAATATTTGGCCAACTAATTTAAGGCATTTCAACAAAGTTTTTTATTACGGCTGTTTTGTAAAAGAGCAAAATTTGGAGAGAGTAAAAACAAGGAAGTATATCGTTGCCTAAAATGCAAAAGGCCCAATCTAACAAAAAATTAAAAATCGACTTTTTCATTGATTCTGATGTATTGCATCAACTCAAATGACCACAAAACAATTTGGTATCTTTCGACCAAAATTAACGATTTTATTTACCAAAAAGAAAAGGTCCTATCTACAAAAGATAACGCGAAAAGTGCTAAAAGGACTAACAAACAATTTTCATAATATGCAACATTGCTCATTGCAAAACAACTGGTAGGTTTTACAAGAAAAATAGTAAAAAAAAATTATTATAAACAGTTTAAGCAATTTAAAAATTTATAATATTAAAAAGCTTTTGCTTCTCCTGTAAAACTTCCAAAATGTTAGATAGAGCCTTTTGCGTTTTAGGTAACGATATGTAGCTTAATGTGTTTAACGTCTTTCTGATAATCATAAATAACCTTAGGGAGAATGTTCTTAGTTAAATTTTTTGCTATAGTGTTGTTTAATTTTTAAATGTTTGGCATTTAAAAGAATTTTAGGGTGCACAATACTTAATCGTATTGTTTTAAATCTTCTTGGTGAAGTAAACTTTTATTTTCATCGTTAAGTAAATTTAAAAGTTGTATACTTCAGGAAAATAATCAACCCCTTATTCATTATATAAAAATAAGTTTATAAAAGGTTGATAAAGCTTATTTTCATAGAAAAGTCGTTTCATAAATACAGAAAAAAATTAAAAATTGTCTCTAATCACCAAATTCATAGAATCAAGCAAACAATTTGTTGATTTTGCACCTATTACCAAAATGATTATATTGATTACTAAAAATTGAAAATTGTATATATTTTTTTTCAATAAATGATGATTTTAATTAAAAAAATTATCAAAAAACTTTGCCATTGCAAACAATGTGTTAATTGATTTAATTAAATAAAGCTCAGTGCCACGTTCTGTAACTCCTGCTTCGAGAAACTTTTCGATTGAAATGTGAGGAATAAAACAAAAATGCCATAAATTGATAAAGGGAGAAAAACAGCTGTTTGTATTTTTCTCACTTAACTGCGTCTGTAACATTTTTGGCGTCACGTAAGGAAATTACTCGCCAAAATACTGTAAAATTTTTGCGAGAAAGTTCCCGCTATTAACTTTCAAATAAGCTCACGCATTAAAACGGGGTGAGAAAAGAAATTTAACACTATAATATAATAAATTCCAAATGCAAAATGCAATGAATATGAACACGGAAGAGATAAGTATTTTGTTCTTGGCAGACTTTTTCATTGCTTAATTATTTTTCTTTTAACGTTTTTGAAATGAATGTTTTCGAAGCTATTTTTTAAAGAAAAAAATTTTCGCCGCCGTCATTGAAAATTTTACAATTTTAATAATTTTGACCGCCGCACAGTGGCGCCATTTGAGTTTTTTCGTTGCAAAAATCATATCTTTTGAACCGAATAAGATAATTGAACAGTTTAAACAGCATATGATAGATAACTGTTCAGCCTATGAAATGAGCGTTTGGAAAGGGTACTACGCTTTGTAGGGGCCTACTTATGGGTTATCAAAGTTAAAATTAGTAGAAAAATCAATTTTGTGGTAACTAAAAAAAATTATTTTTACATTTTTAGATTGTTTTTATTTTTTTTCTTTAGGGTTTTATGTTTTAAATTATTACCCAACAAATTAAAAAAAAAATAATTTTTTTTTTAAATTTATTTTTTCAATTTTCTGTAAAATATTCATCACAATTCGTAGGAGAAGGAATATCTAAAAGTCTAACCATTTCTAAACTATAATTATTTTGTTACTCTATTCGTGACTTCACATGCCACAGGGAAGAAATAAGTGGATCGGAAGATGCTGCCAACATGTTGAAGAGGTCCTCATTTTGCCTTACCCTTGATGCTTTGAATGTGTTCTGCAATCTATATTTTTTATAAAATTTGTTAAGAGACTCCTGTGCTTCTTCAGAAAGCTCTCCAATTGGCAAAGACTGGTACTCAATTATATCTTTGCCATGCGCCAATATTTTATGGACGGTCGGGGTCAACTTCTTCTGTGGATACATTTCTGCTAAAAAAGATGCAGTTTTCGACGCATACTCTCCATATTTTGTAGAATTTACATTTTCTTTGCAGTTTAAAACATCCAAGATCGTTCCCAATCTTTTCACGATTTGATTGTCAATTCCAATGATTCTAGTTACTGCCTCATCATTTTCAAAAAATCTCCTAGAAGTGTTTCCATCGTTTGAGTTACCGTATCCGTGCTTGGGACAGTCTACTTTTAGTCCAACTTGTTTAAAAAAAGCATCCTGTATTTGCTTCTTTTTGATCTTTTCCTTATCCTTTATTGATGTATTTTCATCGAAGTTTTCCTCCTCTTGTGGTAGGGTATATGCCAGTTTTAGCAAGAATTCCATACACCTTATCCTTGCGTGCAATGGTGACATTCCATATTCGTAATTCTCCTAATTTGTAGAATCGTTTAAATTACCAAAGTTCTTCTGACAAATAATAATAAAAAATCGATAATAAAAAATATAAAAATAAAACGAAAAAAGGGGTTTAAATAGGTTTTTGCTAAATTTTTCCTCCAATATAATTCTGTCTATATATATGTATATGATAACTAATTGAAATATGTTATAATTAAGCAGAAAAAGGTACTAATCTTAAACTCTTTACAACTAATTATATAAAATTGAGATGTAACATATTATATATGAAATAAATTTAATTGAATTGAAAAAAGTTCTTCTGACTCTTTTTGCAAATCGGGCATGACATTGTTGAGGTTGTTCCTGTCAGTTCGTTTACGACTTTTCCGTCAACCATGGTCAGGTGGAACTCGTAATTGCATTCAATATATTTTCCTTCTCCAATTTGCAGCTTTGTAGGCTTAATCTTGCTTATTTGTTCTTCAATGTCCTTCACCGTAGTCCTTATGAGTTCTGCCGATTCCCTTGCAAACTGAAACATTAGTGGTCGGCAATAATGCACTGATGACGGACGTGGATTTTTCCAGTGTAGGGAATCATCCGATTTTAGCCGCAAATGAACAACAGATGCCATAAACATATTTCCGTCCGATATTGTAGCGTCATCGGTAGATATCCTTTGCTTATAAACGCTTTGTCCGGATGATCCATCGCAGCCCCATTTGCTGATTAATGTCAACTTCTCAGGAAGAATTTTCACTTCCGTGAAAAACTTTGGTGTGGTTGACTTTATAAACAGTTCAACGCCATGTTTTCAATACTTAAATTGTTTAATGGTTTCAGTAATTGTTGCGCCAACTTTCAAGCGTAGACTATCCAGGCATTATGCTTATTTTGCAATACATAGGCTTATGCTACTATGCCTAAAAATTTACCTGTTCCCTGCATACATATGGATTTAGGCTGAATAATGCAATTTTGATATTATGCACGTGTCCAAATAAGATTTGTGCCTACCTGTAGGGACCATAAGTCAATATTGTTCCTGACCATTTGTACGCCAAAGTATTGTTTATGTGAGGTACGTACCTGCTAATATAATAACTATTAGATCAAACTACTGTTAGTCAAAACATATAAGGGATGGACGCCATACAATTTCTGCAACCATGTCTTTTTAAACTTTTTTACCTCTAGAAGCCAAACGGGCACGTACGGGCAGATAAAACCTTTTGAATTATGTAAAGAAATAATCAAAGAACAGGTTTTGCAAATATGGCAAATATAGAAAAATATAGTTTTTTTTTATTTTCCGTCAAAGTTGAAAAATAGTGAAAAAACGGATAGTTTTTAAATAGTGATTTACCAGGAGAAACACAAAGCAAACAGTTAATTTTTTTTTATCATTATACATTTAATAAATACATCAATCAATACAAACAAAAAATAAGGCGATTCGTTACCTATTTTTCGTGATATTACACCTGAAATCGCAACAAATTGACTAAAAATTGTGTTTTTTTTTGAAAACCGAAAGTCGGTCAACTTTGAACGGTTATATCTTCTAAACTAAAAATGTGATATTATTAAGAGTGGCATATTTGAAATCGTTGAAAAGTTTCCTATAATATGGGTTTATTCAAAACTTCGTCGGCACTCATGAAAATTTTGATTTTTGTAACCTCGCTTGCTCTACGGGCGCCACTGTGCGCCGTCAACGATATATGTTCTCAACGTCTGCAAGTTTACATCGGCTTCGAGTGGAATATTATGACATTTATAACCTAACGACGCAAAGTGGCTGAAAATTTTATTTCATTGGCCAAAAGTCCAATTTTTGTTTGTCACCGATTTCCAAAATTTTAATTTAATTTAATAGTAAACATATTAAAACTAAGGTAGCCAAAAAATTAGGTCAAAATATTGGTAATTGTGGTCGTGCCCTGTTGTTAAATACAACTTTTTTTTTAAATTTAGAAAAGTGATTTTTTATATTTAATAAGAAAAAAATTATCATTGCTCAAAAATTATCATCGATATTGACCTGCTTGCTTTTTTGCTAGGTTGGTAGCCTTGTTATCTTTAAAAAAGTAATATGTGCGACTATTGTGTTATTTATATTTGAGATGTTAAGACATATTTTCTAAACTACTATATTTTTGTCAAGTTTCAACTTTAGTGGAATAGAACCTTTGCGGATCAATAGGGATTAAGAACGTAAAACCACTGAGGGAAAGATGAAAGTGTTTTCTTTAACCCTGTATATACTCTTGTGCCCGTTTCGACCCGTCTGTTTAACACTTTTTTAATTTTAATGAAATTACTCCAAAAAAAAAAATGTTTTTTGTTTGAAATTTTTTTTTTACAATTTTTTTTTTTATTCCGCAAAAATGTTTGAAATTAACAAAATAGCAATATATTCAGCTTAGATTGCGTGCGATTAAGAAAGGCTCAAATCTGTATCCAGCATATCATCGCATAACAGCTGCTAAAATGGACTGTTTGCCATTAAAGGATACTATTACAATCACAACAATTTCGGCAGAGGTACAACTACAATCTCTACTTGATCACACAGCCGAACGCCTGCTAAATTAATAAAATTAAATGAGTTAAAGAAATATGGAAACACAAAGTTAATTCTTTTTTGTAAATGGGGATGTGACGTAATCTCTTTTGATAGTTTTCGTCATGAGTTTCTCACTTTTCGAGAAACGATAGAATATTTTATTTTAAACGAAAAAAAATCAATAAAGATTTGTTTGCTATTTAATTAATATTTTTATTAAAAATTTATTACAGAGCAACTTAAATTATTTCAGAACAACTTTAATTCAATCAAAATTATATTTTTTATGCTCTTTTTTTTAATTAAAAAATAATTGATTCAATAATCACATTAATTAGATTGAAATACTTTTCGAACAATATTTTAATTGATAAAAAACTACTAAATTATTACTAAATTTAAATTAAACTCAAGATGGGTTTAAGTTAAGTTTTATTTCAGTTATGATAAAGAATTTGGTTTGGATCTTACTAAGTACTTTGGTTGGAACTCGCGTTAAAAAGATGTGAAAAATATGTTCCATCATTTCTCGAAAAGTGAGAAAAATATGTGTATTTTACTCATTTCAAAACCCATCCAAGGAGATTACGTCGTTACGTTAGAAACTCAAAGCCGATGTAACGATGTTGAGAACACTAATCACAAATATCGTTGAAGGCGATCCAATTTTTAAAAGTTTTAAAATTTTCAACGAAAGCGGCGAAAATACATGCTGAATAATGCTAAGTGCGACCTTAACCCTGCAACACTAACGTTAGTCGATTCGACTAACAGCACCTTGAAATATTATGCAGTATTCCATAAAAATGTGCCTTAAAAATATTAAAAAAAAATATATTTTACCAAAAAATAAAAAAAAAATCTTGTTTTTTTTCAATTTAAAACAAGGCGAAAAATTTATTTTTACCACTAAGATTTTATGAGGTAGCCCAGACAAGAGGTGCGCAAGAAGCCTCCCTCCTCAACGGGAATAAAATCGAAGTTAGTATTCTAACTGGTCATGCGGGATAACGGGCACAACAGCACCAAATTGGACGGGCAGAATATGACGAGTGTAGAGCGTGTGGAGAGGAGAGGAGAGCGAGATGCTGGAACACTTTCTCTGCTACTGTCAGGCATTCGTCGAATTACGATCCACACACTTCGAGAGCGATGTCATGTTGGGTTTGGGATCCCGGAAGAACGTTGAATGGAAAACCTTAAGGAATTATCTCCGGGAAACCGGACGTTAATCCCTCCCCATGCACTATCCACCTAAATCCCCATGTTTCTTCTTAAGGAGCGCACTACAGGCCCGATAGTCGCCTAGGTGTATATGGTATAGATATGAAGTTGTATCTTTAATGCTTCGTCCTCCTTTCGACCTAACCTAACCAAACCTAACTAATATTTTGTTTATAGATACGGAAAAAATCAGTAATATATACATGTTAGTCGTTTGGACTAATGACACAGCGGAACAAAATTTTACTTTTTGTATGTTGATTGGAAGTTTGATGCAATTTTTCTTACTAGTATGAGGTCGCAAACAAACACACATTAAAAAATGTTATTTTTGAATGGAAATCGTTATTTAATTGTCTCAGTAAACTGGAAATAAAATGAAAAGTTGTGCACCGATTACAATAAAATAAAGCTGATTTAATTCGAAATATGTTAAGCTTACTGTTTTTATACCAAAACTGTAATTTTTGCCGAAAATTAAGTTTTTATGAATTTAAAAAATAAATTTTTTTTTTTTTAAACTTCAACGATATCTCTGAAACTACTGGGCAAACTTAAAAACAATGTAAGCACGGCTTAAAAATGATATTGTTAGCGAATTTTGGTTTTATTTTCAAGTTATTGCAATATGTATATGTAGTGAAAGTGTCTTAATTTTGAAAATAACGGTATACCTCGAAAAGTCGAGCTGATAGAAAAGAACTGAGTGCAGATTTAAATTCAGCGACCCCAATAACATTGAAATCAACATTCAGTTCTTAATCAATAAAATTTTGTTCCCTTGTGTAATTAGTAGGGTATTCATTCGGTTAACCGATTAATTACTACCCGATTAACTGATCGTTTAATTTAAAATTAGCTATTTTCGATTAACGATTAAACCTGTTAATTTCAGTCGATTAACCGATGTAGCGAAATTTTTAATTTTTTGTAGTATTATAACACATTTTTTTGTGTTTTTGATTATTTGGTTTCGTCTGATATACAAAAGGTATGTGTTTAGAAAATTTTTTTTCGTACAAACAAAGAAGGTGTTCAGTGATGTTTATTTTAAATGAGTGGTTGTTACCAACAGCGTTTTGTTTCACGTACTTTTTATATGTACGTATGTGTTTAATTATTTGTTTCTTCTCATATCAATCTTTTTACAAAATTACCCGAAACAATTAAAAGTGTTAAAAATTTTAAAAATTAAGACAGGACTCTAATTAAGAAAAGGGCTGCGAAATTAGATATTCTGTATTAGGGGTGCTTTCGATTTCTTCATCATCTACGATAAATGACAGAGTTTTTTCAAAGTCAAGTTTTATCAAAACTAAAGAAAATAATCGCTTAAATCCCAAACATTTAAACCAAATTATTTTTCTAAAAGATTATTTTATTTTCTTAAACTATTAAATTAACTAATAAAATAATCTCACAGTTTATTTTTTATATTTAAAAAATATGTAGGTATTACATATTTATGAATTATTCTCTTTTTGCTCGGCTTAGTTCCAGAATTGTTATGTTTCTTATGTTGTTGTTTTTTTTATTTATAAACTCCAAATAATAAATAATTTATAAATTTTTGTATATTGAAATAACTTAATTTATAATAAAACTCTATTAATCGGTTAACCGATCAATAACAAAATTAACCGATTAAACCAAAACCTCGGTTAATTAATCGAGCGATTAGCCGATTAAAGCAAAAGGCAGATTAAATGTATACACTAGTGATCAGTGCATACGTATTAAAAAAAATAACGTTTGTTCTCTAGGGTTAATACTTGTGGCTTACAAAATACTTAGTCATCGTCCAGACTTGCAAGTTTGTTGCAGAAGGTGAGAAGATTGGGGAGGGGTAATTAGTTTTATGTACTCTGCAATTCTGTTTTGCTTTGAAATTCTCACACTTTTCAACTTGAAATTGTCTGTAGGTGTATTTATAATTGTATACAGAATAATTAGTATTGTGGTTATTTTGTTGAACTATTCATGGTTTTTAATCCAAATTTTTACTATTTTAATTAGGCTTAAGTTCATTAAATTTAATTTTCATTAAATTATTTTTATGAAGAAAGGAATTTTTACAACATGGAAGATTAATTAAAATTGTTATTGATAATTTTCATTCTTGACTGACCTGGGATTCGAAGCCAGGCTGGCCGGCGTATGATTCGAACCCAGGCGGCTGGTTACCCTGACATGTTTCGACCTCAACCACTAGGTCTCCTCAGAGGGATTTGCGGTCTTACACTCGCAGCCATCGATGACTGCTGACGTCAGTAGTCAAACATCAATCCTTAAACCAAATTGTATTTTAACCTTTGGTAGATCGAAATTTGCTTTTTGAAATAATTATCCATTTTTAATTGATCTCACATGTTTTCCTTACTTCTGTTTTTTCGTACTTTTGTCAAGAATTCTTCTTGAAGTATATAATAATTTAATAATGCAAAAATCACTTAAGAACATAACATTCCCGTGTTATTGCATATTGCATTTTGAATATATCGTTAATTTAATTTAGAAAAGGAGTATCTAGTAAAACAATTTTTTAAGTTTAAGATATAAAACTTGATAAAAAAGAATATATAAAAAAGCTTATGTATAGTTTTAGAACTATAATAAATAAAGGAAAGTTTAAGTTTTAAGTTTTAAAAAGGTCCATAAGCTCTTTTATAGATTCTTTTTTTTATCAAGTTTTATATCTTAAACTTAAACATATTTTTATGTCACCCATGCCTTTTCTAGTTTAAGTTACGATATTTTTTATTTATAAAATTTAATCTCACAGTTAAAATCAGTAACTTTTCTTGCAGAATTTTGACAGACCAGAGAAGGGCTTTAATTAATCAAAACCATAAAATACATTCTTTTGCGTTCATACAATCAAATATGTTCAGCACACACATTCGCTGTTTGATTTAAATCAGTCAAATAATGCGAACTTGCTGGCTCTGTGATTTTAATCATCGTTAACAGTGTGGCCATATTCCAAAAAAAATTTATAGCTAAAGATTCTCTAAAATTAGGCAAAACAATCCTAAATTGCTAAAAAAAAATAATGCTAAAATTTAAATTATAAAATATTATATATTATCATACCTATAAAAAATATTTTTTTTTATAATTTCCCCCTTATAACACTTTCTATACATCAATTCAACAAAATAAAGCTAATTAAAAAGCAACAATAAAATATTTGCTTAACATAAAAAGTCTTAGGGCCAAAAGCACCGTTTCTTTCCATATGTGTATAATATAAAAAGTATTCTGTTTTATAAAAAAAAAAAATACTGAAACAAGAAATATTTTGCCATGCACCAATAACAATAATAAGTACAAAAAATATTTTTTTAAAATTTTTTTTTTTTAACACAGCAATACTGTTCTTGCTTGCGCAAAATATCCAACCAATCGTGTACAAACTTGCTTGCACAAAATATCCAACTTAATGATGGCTTACACTCTTCAAGATTTAGCCGTAAAGTCTTGAGATTTTAGGCGAGAAGGGGAAGGAGAATGCCATCTCCTTTCCTCTCTCTCATAAAAAATCAAGACTTGACGGGTAATACTTGAAGAGTGTGAACCAGCACTTAGTGTGTACATTTAAATGCACGTTTTAATTTATTTCTTATAAAATAAAACAGCACTTATAAGAATAATTTTCGTGGCATGTCTTTGACTTCTTTTATTCGTTATCCACTGTATAAATGCTGTTTATTTAAACCCTTCTTATTCCTTTTTATTGTTATACAAAAAGGTTTGTCTTTTAATTTTCATTAATTATCATTTTCCTGCCTGCTAGCAATTATCACAATTAAATTCAATATAAAATTTTGAATTAAACTCCTTACACAATTTCAACTGCTATTATCATTGTACTTTTATTGTATATCAAATAGTATTTACCATCCCCGTTAAAAAAAATGCAATTTCATTGAACTTCACATTAACTTCCAAAAAATCAGTTGATTAACAACAACAAAGCACTACAAATTCCTTAACATTATTCCCAAGGCGAATACATTTTTTAGGTGAATTTGCCTTGATTATTCCCTTACTAATGTTGTTGTTGTTGTTGTAGTAATTGCAAAATTATTTATATATTTCATATATTGCAGTCAGAGCAGCCATTGTTGGTTATTTCTAACCAAATTTGGTAATTTTTTTTCCCAATGTGGAGATGTGAATATTTTTTTCATTTTGGTTTCAATTCGAAGGGAATTATTTACGGCTTCGAATAATGTGTACTTTGTACAACGATTTTCTCATTGTTTGTTTCGAACGAACAAAAATAAAAAATCCTTTGAAAACAGCTACCATATATTTTTGTCAATATTTTTGTAAACAAAAAAATTACCAAATGTGATTTTTATAGTAGAGACGGCCATTTTCTGAAATTTATATAAAATGATGTTTTAATCGATGGAGATTTTTAAAATTAAAATTTTAAAAATCAATGTTTGCAAAAATTGCCTGTTACTTAATGCCCACAAAAATGTATTAGACCGACAAACTGTCCGTTAACGATTTTGGTTTTCTCATTATACCGACAGAAACATTATTTTCAGTTGGCAGCACCTCTCAAAATAAATGTAAAAGTTGGGAGTCAGCTGATTGAATTTATCTGTACGGCAAATAAATTTCAAATAAATAATTGGCAGATGAGTGCCGGTTAGCTTTGCGACAGAATAGAAGCAAATGAGGCATTGAGAAAATTAAATTTCTTTAATGTGCAGTTTTTCGTTGGGAAAAAGATAATCGTCTAATGAGAAAACGGCCATAAGAGTAGTAAAGAGAAGTGGTACTTAAAGTAGAAAGTGCATAACATCACGCGGAATCGATTTCAGAAAAGTACACAAAAGTAGTTTAAGTATTTCTAAAAACTTGAATAGAAGTAAAAGGTTCTTAGCTTACATTAATTCCAGTGGTATATCTTAATATATTGAAATACACATATGCAGGAATATTAAAGATTTTTCAAAAATAAATTGATATATAATCTATAATTTTAGAATTTATGGATTAATATAATTTTAGAATTTACTGTAAGAAAATGGCGTGAATTTAAAAATTTTAAATTTAATTTTTTGTATATTTATTTAATGTTTTTTGGCAGTATTTTTACAAATTTACAAATTTCGTTTATTGTAAACGAAATATTCCAAAAATATACAGAATTTTGTATGGACATTTGACGGGGTTTAACTCTTAGAAAATAAAAATATTTCTTATGAAAAAGTCTCAAATAAATAAAAACTTTTAATTTAAATTTCTCGTTATTTGTTTAATATTTACAAGAATTGCATTTGTTGTTTTTTTTTTCTTAATTTGTAATTAATATTTTCCTATTAATTTTGAAGATTTTTTCATTTAGCAAAAGGAATTTCTAATTTGGTTATTTTTTTCACATTTTGTAACTTTATCAAAAATTTTGGTTGTAAAAATGTTGTTTGTCGTGGCGGCACTGATTGCAGTAAATGTCAAAATTATGTTAACTTTAATGTAGACAGCACTTTTTTGAACATATTTATTGCCGGCGATTTATGTTGCAATAATTTTAAACCAATTTTCGTTGACAATTATTGCTAACATAAATCGTCAAACTTGGTTGTCAATTGAAAAAAAAGAAGCAAAAAGTAAGCAAATTGAGTGGGAGAGAAATTAATTTAAGTAAACAATAAAATAGTAAAATTAAAATAATTAAAAATAACCACTAAAAAAATTTTTTTAAAAAATAAACACCACTAAAATTGCAAAAATAATTTTTGTTAATATAAATTGTTTCTTACTCGATCTTTATTATTTAAAATTATACTAATTTTTTTAAGCTTCAGGTCTTTTTTTAAATAAAAATATTTATTTTATTTTAACAAAAAAATATGTTTAATAAAATTAATATTTTTATATAAAAAAAAATTAATATACATTTAAATAATAAAGATCGAATAAAAAAAAATTATGTGGCGACACTTTTTACACCGCACCTTCTTTCTTCATTTAAGGCCCCTTTAGCCGACCGCAATCCATATCTTCTTAGCTGCCCTACAAGAAATGAATAACCAAAACGAAAAGAAACCAGACTTGGCAAGTTTGTTGCGCAAGAAACTTGCCGAGAACAACAAGTCTGTACTAAGTTTTTTTTCCCTAACTGCGACCTTACCGCTGACATATACAAACCAAGAGTTGCGCAAGTAACTTGCCGAGTCTGAAAGGGGGCTTACATACTTGCAACAATTTTACATTGAATTAATAAGCTAGATAGAGAAACATAATGAACTAGAGGGGCAGGCAAAATCACATGTGCACAAGGTTTCGGTCACTTTTTTCATTTTGCTTAATAAATTCATAGAAACTAAAACCAATTTATTGGAAAGTACTACTGGTCATCTAACTAGTAAAGTGACTGGTAGACTTCTTGTAGGGTGCTTTATCACTTGTTTCAAAACGCAAGATGGCGCTAATCCAGTATTTGCTAAAAGCGATTTGTCATTTTTTGAAATTTTTTTGAGGCTGGCATGTTTACAAAAAATAAAGAAACAACCGTTTTAAAAATATTGTATAACTTTACGTAGTCATCTTTCGAATTTTGGAGGGTCTAATTAGCGATTTTCTTTAGCAACTGAAAAATAAAGATACATTTTCGGATAGGCCCAATATGAAAAAGTCGTAGAATAACTATTGCTTTAGAGGCTCCAAACAATAAAATTTTTTTTTTAGCGAAAAGTCGATTTTAATATATTGCTACAAATAGTAACTTACCTTTTAAACTAAAATTTCTTAATTGTGCCCTACACAATTACTCTATAACTATAACGTTAGAGCCTTAACACATTTTAACAATTTAATTTTCTTTCTTTTGCACATTTTTATTTGAAAACAGGCCATATTATGTGGCAATTTGCCATCTTTACAAATTGACTTTTATTTTATTGCTTCTTATTTACTCTTCCATAAATTAGCTCCCTATTAACATAATAAAAACAAAAACAATAACAATAACATATTGCTTTGATCTGAATTACTTTGATTTTCACTAAACCGAAAGAACAATTTGATTTTATTTGCACACACACTCTGTTTCACACAAAAAACATTTTTAACTCTCTGCTTCGACTCTCTGCTCACTACTTCAACGACGCGACTGACTTAACAAAAGAAACAGCGAACCAACCGAGACTGCGCTGCTAACTTACTCTGCTTTTATATTAACAAATTTTCCAATACACTTTTCGTATTAAAGAAACTAATTCTTTACTAAATTTTTTTCATTTACTGATAGAATAACCATTTAATTACATTTATTTAAAAAAATTATTAATTTTCAAACACTTTTTCTTATTAATAAATGTAATTATTTAGAGAGCACCTTCTAAAACGTTCGCGCACTACAAAATTTTCTAGAAACTAAAGAGAAGGGGAAAAGGAAACCAAATAAACAGGGTGTGAAACAATTAGTTTTTATAATTTTAATAAAGAGGGAGTGGGGATAAGCAAGAATATGTCATTTAAATAGCACTATTGGTTTTTTTTATTTGCAAGTAGTTATTGTGTGCAACAGTAATGTAGTGGTTAGTGTCAGGCGAATTCATGTTCAAGGTGGTGTGGATACTACAACAATTAACAACAATGTACATATTTTTTTGTTGCTTTCGTTGATCGATATGTCAACAACATAAGCTTAGCACATTTAGAATATTCTAAGAAGCATAAAAGGTGATAAAATTGTATTAATGCAAGAAGTAGTGGGAAGAGGAATTAAATTATTTTGCAGTAACAACGACAACAACAACAGCAGTAAGTGATTAATGGGAATATGTGGTGTTTTGTTGTTGTAAGTCAAGTGTTTTTTTTTTGGTTGTAAAAGTGGTGGTAAATGAAATTGACCAGGGATGGGTAATACTAATCGATATACAATAAAAATAGATTTATTTAAATAGTTGAAATTGTAAATAAAATCGAAAGTTGTGCACCAATTTCAATGGAAAAGAGCTCAATTCATTTGGAATATATTAAGCTACATTCTACTGGATAAAACCCCAGCTCGTTATTGTATTTTTATTTTTTATGAATTCTTAAAAATAAAAAACTTTAAATTTTTTGTTTTTGGGTCAAGGTTTAATTTAGTTGAATATGCCAGTTGCATGAAAATTCAATTCTTGTTATTTCTTTATTCAACCAAAGACCAACCACACATCTAACGTAATAATTAATTGTACAACTTGATCAAATTTAACATAATGACTTCTCTGCACCTACTGAGCAAATTTAGAAGCAATATTTGCACGACCTCAATATAATTTTGTTGGCGAATTTTATATTTTTTTTCATTGATTAGTTATGCTATTATATGTGGTAAAAGTGTATTTATTTCTTACGCAATGAAGATTTTATCGAAACTTTTAAAACTGTGGAATTAATTTTTGCCTTTCTTTTAGCTAATTTTTATAAAAAAAAAACAGTAGAAGCTTTGTTTCACCCAATTTGCACGATGATTTTAAAGACATAGGTATGTATCTCTTTTTTTATTTATTTTTTAATCCTTGTTAAGTGTTCAACATGTTTCTTTTTTGCAGTCAGAGTAGATTTTTTCTGATTGCCTTAGTTCCTTTTTCGCATAAAAATATTTAAAATTTTGTGATTCAGCATAATTTTGATACATGTATGTATATTGATTTTTTTATTTAAATTTATTTATTTTTCTTTATAAAACATAAATTAGTGGAACGAGGAATGTCAAAATAATCACAGAAAATACGATTCATGTTTTTTTCTCTACACTGCTAAATTCTCTACACCGTACACTATGAAACGAAAAGACATGTGTAAAAAATAGGTGGAAAAATCATCATGAAAACTGGGTGTTCATAAAGTTTTTATTTTGCATTATAAAACAAATTTTCTATAAAGATATTTATATAAGCCATTTATAAATCTTAATAATTTTTAAAAAATATGTGCACACAAAAAAGTTGTTTTTATCAATTAAAAAATGGCTTAAAAAGCTTTTAAATTTAATTAATGTGATAATTGAATCAATTATTTTTTTAATTGATAGAAAATTAAAAATTTAATTTTGATTTAATTAACATTTTAGTTGTTTTGAAATAAATTTGTAATTAAAATATTAATTATATAACAAAAAATCTTAATTGACTTTTTTCGTTTAAAATAAAATAATTTAAACTTGTAGAATTGTTGTTGGGAATTGTCAATATTTAATTAACACATTGTTTGAAATGGCAAAGTTTTTTGATAATTATTATTTTCGAAATTTTGTGGAAAATCCAAATAAAATTTTTATCAAATTGAAAAAGGGGTGTTAAAACTATTGTGGAATATACATAACTAAATTTGCGTTAAAATGAAACAATTTTTTTTAAGGACAAAAATAAAATCTTTTTATTGATGAAAAAATTGAATTTGCATGTACATGTACATATTTTATTTTATTAATATGAACGTAAATCACTTACATATTTATTTTACATACAACGATTTAACAACAGATTTTGTAAGTAATATATATGCTACGAGGGTCGAACAGATAAATAAAATTATTTTAATATATTTTTTAGATACTGGTTTCTCAATATTTAAAGCTCGATTTCTATCAAGTTCCTAATTTTGTATTTTTAGTAAAATTCTAATTGATCATTTTCAGTTATCATATAATTTTTTTACTGATATCTTTTTCAACATTTGTGCAATAGGGGGGTTGTTAAAAATAGTGATACATTAGTTAAGGAAAAAGAAAATGTAATATTTGCCATAAAAAGTAGCTGGATTAATTTGGCCGACAGGGCTTACAATCCATACAAAATAAAAATACAAAATCATGAACATGAAAGAAATAGAGATATGTATAAGCATTGAGAAATAAGTATTTATAAATTTTAGTTTTACATATTTACGGCCTATTTCACCAAGTTCAGATAAAACTAGCTATTACCTAAAGTCCAGTTAATAATATGTCTTAGGCCCGTTTTCACGACTTACCGATAGCTAAAGGTAGGATTTTATCGGCCGTATAACAAGTGTTCCATTATTCCGACTTTACTTCAACCTAAAGTGAGCGATTAGTTAAAGGAAGGTTCATACTACCTGATAGGCTAAAGTAAAGTTTTAATAAGGGAACACTTTTTATACCGCCGATAAAATCCTACCTTTAGCTATCGGTAAGTCGTGAAAACGGGGGTTAGACAGTTATAACTGATAGTAATTTATAACTAAATTAAGTAAAATAAATAAGTAATAATCATTCATATGTATAATAATACAATGTATATGTATGTACATATATAATACTAACGACCAATTTCAACAACTTCAGTTGTAACTGTGAAAATCTTTTGTTAACTGCAAGTAAAATGAATAGTTAGTTTAAACTGAAGTTGGTGAATTTGGCCGTTAGTATTATATATGTACATATATATTGTGTTATTTTACATATGAATGTACAAATATTACTTATTTATTTTACTTATGTATAATGACTATTAATATTATTATTTATTATAGCTTTAAATATTTTGTAATTTATACATATGTATATAATTTTAAACATTAATATGTTTTAATATTATGTTTTAGTGGTAAAGTTCTTATTCAAAATATGAAAGTATTTTAAAGTTTTTAGCGTGTAAGAATTAGCTACATATATGTACATGTTATTAGCTAAATAAATCTTAGTTTATCATATAAAATATTTCTTGCTTTATAGAAGATACTTTAGCCTATTTTTTTTAGTAACTGTAAAATTTTTGATTCGTATTGTGACCACCTGTCGTCCAAACTCTTCGCCATGGGATATTTTAACAAGAATTCAATATTTATCTGGATTTAAAGAAATTGTTAAAAACAAATGTACTTATACATATGTATATACATTAGGCTTGCCAGATCCAGATTATCAAAAAGCTGGACATGTGAATTAAAAAAGCTGGATATTAAAAAAAAGCTGGACATTTTGAATTAAAATTTTCACGAAAAGTTACTTGTTTATTATTTATCTGGAGATTGTAAATGTTATTTTTTACCAAGCTAAAAGGCAAAATTTGTAAAGAAACCTACCTCAATTTTGTTCAGCCAAATTAGAATGAGATCAGCTGTTTAAGTGCTGGGTAATGTTAGATAGTGATGGTAGGATAGGGAAAACATAAGAGATGAGACTTTTACCATATACATATGTAGCTAAGAAGTAACAGACGATATGGAAAGCTGGACAAATTTCTTATAAGCTTGAAACTGGACAGGCCATTAAAAAGCTGGACAATCCATCCAAAACAAGCCCGACTGGCAACCCTAATATACATACATATAATAACAGATTGGTTCGAAAAACTAACTAAGTAAAAACCAAAAGGCTTTATATAATCTGGCCATAAATTAAAAATTTTGGTGGTACTTGTTGACTCGGATATTTGATTAAATCGGAATGTGGCACATTTGCGCCAATATAGGTCGAATTCTTCTGCCGTGATGGATTCACTTTTAAGGTGCTGCAAGCATAACGCGACTTGTTTTTCTGAATCTTAATGGTCGAAATTAAATGCAATAATATTAAATAAGTAATACATTAGGTGATATTATTTCACAAACCTTCTTAAATATTTTCCACATATGGAACTTCTTCTTTTTTCAGGATATCTTTCGAAAGCCTCTTCAGATGGAAATTTTGTTATAAATTTTTCCTCTTCGTTGTAGAGTTCCTAAAAAAATATTAAAAGTAGAGACGAAAACGAGTTTTATAAAACACATTTTTATATTTACCAACTTTGTTGTTTCTGTAAAAATTTAAAATTGCTTTTCCATTGTAGGTATTATTAAGTATTTCGATGACAGAAATGTGAGGCTTTTTATTGAAATCTGAGCCGTGTTGCAATACCTGTGTTTCACCTTGGATCTGCTCACCATTATTTTTCCATTTTCTAAATAATATTCGAAATTGACTTGATGTCCTATGCGGAAATTAATGAGTAGCTTTTCAATGTGATATATTTTCAGCATTTTTAGAAGGTCTACAGTAATGCCTCGTTCTGTAAAAGGAAAAAAGTTAAGTTATTTTTATTCCATAGTTAAAGCTTTTGAAAATAGTACTTACCTTTTTACCTATCATACAAGTGGCTCAAATTCCATCCAGTCAAGAGGCAATTTTAGTCCATATCAGTAAATATTTCCATTTTTAATGATGAATATTTTTATAAAACTCCTTTAACTTAAAGAAATAAAGTCCAGTTGTAGCTTTGTATTTTCGGTCGCTCGCAGTATAATAAGACTATAAATAATAAACTATACAAAAAAAACTATACATTTTGCGGGGCCTACTTAAGCGGGAACTACTGCTTGGCACTTTCATAAAAAGGAGAAAACTTGCAAAGAATTTATGTGTTTTTATTTATTTATTAACTTTTTTAAACAATCAGAATACAAACTTTTTTTTATTTTTTTGCAGTTTTAGCTTTTAACATATTATAAAATTTTTTAAAACAATCACTTTTTTAAATATTTTTTGTCCTTTAATATACATAAACTTTGCACTTTCACATACATATGTATGTATGTATGTATAACACTTCAATAAAAATTAACTTCTAATATTCTTGTCAATTTTTGTCATTTGGTAGGTACATAAATTTTTTACAGTTACACGATTTTTATACTGTAACGAATTTTTCAGTACTACAATAAATGATACAGGCGGCAAGTTTAAAAATTTTTTTTTCTTATATTATTGAATGATCAAAAATAAGCCGCATGCAGTCTGTAGTTAAAAATGTAAATGTGGTAATTATCAGCAAGAGAATAAGAACAGCATTCTTCTCACTATCAGATTTTACTCTCGCCAAAATCAACAAAAATTCAATGTAGCAAAAAGGTGGTGATTTTTGACGAAATGTCTCTTTAGTTGTTGTTGTTATTTTGGCTTGAGCCATCAAAGCATTGAATACAAAAAAAGTTACAGAGTGAAGTGTATACTTTTCTTCTCTATATTTCAATAATTGATACACTACAATATAAAATAAAACGATGTATTTGTACGAAGTACAACGTAGCATTATGTATAAGTATTTTTTAAAAGAATGTGAGCTAAAATGAAATTCAAATAAAAATGTTAATAAATCCAAACAAAAAAAGTTATAAAGCTTTAAACAAAAATCAAACATGCGTTTATTTGAAAATATTTTAGTAATAATTTTTTCTGTGTAGAAATGTCTTGCAAGTTGAGCTGCAACCCAGCGGGCAAAAAGGAGCACGGAAATGTCTTGCAAGTTGAGCTGCAACCCAGCGGAAAGAAGGAGCACGGATGCCCTCTAGAAGGTCTCTGTATTGAAGTCAAATTTTGTAGATAAAATTTTTAAAATGGGATAAGACTTTTATTTTGCGTGTCAAATTTCAAAGGCATAGTGGCCCGTATCTGTTCAACTGATTTTCGATCGGTATCAGGTTTAAAAGACCTCTCATTTACTTGCACTGCCAACCTGAAACCTAAGTACCAAACATGATGAAATAAACAGGTGGCATTACTACGCCAGATGACGATTTTTTGCTCTTGTATTTTTTGTCTAGTCTTATGTCAAAGTTTTGTTTATGTTTACAAAAAGTCCACGTTTTGTGCTGTGATTATTGTATTGTATTAAAGTTTTTAATTATTTAAATTAAAATTAAATAAGATAGTAACCACAGTGAAATAAAAATTAGCTAAAAATTAATTTATTTCATTGCGTTCGGCAGCAAAATTTGATTTTAGTTTAATATAATTTTTGACGTAGACGTAGACTTATTTTTCATTTTTGTTGTAATGTTGTATTTGTTGCCGTAGCGCTGCCACCTACTTATTCCACCATGGTACCAAACTGTTTAATCCGATTTCAAAGTCAGGTTTAGCTATTATGGCATTTGTAAAAGGTTCTGTATAAAATAATAAAATAATTTAGTTTGGCTTCCGCAATTAGATACAATTGCAAAATAAGCACGTTGCACATCCTTATGAATATCAAATAAATAAATTTATTAGATATAATATATAAATAGAGTTATTTAAAAAAAATTCAACTTGTTTTGGTTTAAAGCATTTGTAATGAAGTATAGTCAAAAATTTAGACATTTAGACTTAAGAATTAATAATTCCCCGATACTGTTACAGTTACGAAACAATTTCCAGAGTTTCAAAAATTAGTTGGGAAAGGAGCCATTAAGTTGCTAGCATTATTTGGGTTGGGTGTAGTTCGCTCCTTTCTTATCTTACTTCATGTTACTATTACATTTATTATTATTATTGACTCCATTTTTTGTTAATATCAACAAGGTGGTAAGTCTGTAATACTAGATTATAATATAAAATGCCATTCCTTGCCCCGAATCTAGTCATATGTAAGTCGATTATTCTGTGTATTAAGAGTCTATCTAAGATGTTCTGGAGAGACATGGCCTCAAAATCTTCACCTTCCATAGTTTCATTAGCAATCATTTACTGAAATTCCTTAATCAAAACAAAAACTGTCTAAGTTGGCCCACCAATTACTTTAAATTTAAGAATTCATCATACTTCACAACGTTTTGATTTTAAACGTTAATAGGTGGTCGATTACAGATGGCAACTGAACTGAAGTTGTGTTGACGACAGTGAAATTAGGCTACGCCGCTTATGTTAAACTATACAATTTTTTTTTATTTTATATCTTAAATCAGCGGCGTCGCCTTATTTCGCATAATAGATATTTTATGGGTCGATTACGGATGGCAACTGAACTAAAGTTGAGTTACCATCCTTAATCCACTCATAAAATATCTATTAAATAATAAATACAAAAATAAAAATAATATAGTAAATTTGCTTTATGATGACATGAATCATATTGGTTTCCATATTTCAGTTATATAATACAAATATAAAATAAAGTCAAATAAAATTGAATTTTTTCTCAACTTCCTGACCACAAAAGGTTAATAAAACACTACTACAATCATTTAAAACTAAAACAAATTCTAATAACTTTGTTGTTGTTTCAAATGTATTTGTGCAAAAGAAATCGTGAAATTGGCAGTCAAAATAAAAACAAAAATGCACCGAGCACTAAAGAATTTTTCGCGTCGAAATATTTAAAAAGCACTAAAAACGGCGAAAAAAGCAACGAGTTTTTTCTTGCTGCCTTTTTGTGTGATTTTCCTTTCCACTTCCTTTCAGTTTCTATAAATTTTAATGGTGCGTGAACTCTTAAGTGCCAGCTTTCTAATAAACTAATTAAATCAATAGCAAAAAACTGTTAGAAAATTTATAATTTTTATAAATAAATTTAATTTAATTGTTATTTCATTATTACATAAAGAATTATACAAAAAAGTTGTGTGTTTCGTGGTAAAAATATGTTGAAATTTTGTTTCACCTAAAGCAGAGTTATAAAGCAGCGCAGTCTCTGTTGCAATGCTGGTTGTGTTATTAAAATGAGAGTCGTGTTGTTCTGATCAGTGTTACCGTTGGATATTTTAAAAAAGTACCACACAAAAGGGATATACAGAAAAAAGTTGGCACCAACAATGGGATCTAAAAAATCATTTAAAATTAAAATAAGTACACCAAATTATGTTTTTCACGTAAGTTTTTCTATTTATTTAAAATTTAAAATAATTTTTACTAACTTGTATAAAAACATAACAAATACCATTTAATAATAACACTGGTCGACAAAAAAGAAAAAAAGTCGGTAGCAAGAAATTTGTTTTTCATTTTAATTGACTCGAATCCAAATCTGTTCACAGATTGGTTCTATCACGTCTAGTTTTTAATGGGCTAGACCAATATTTCGCTCACAATAAGGCAATTGTACTAATATGGTGTTCAGATAGGTTATTCTTTGGCGTTGCGTTGGGTTTGGTTTTACATGATTAGGGCCTTACAAATATTTTAAATGCAGGTGCAGCATTAACAGCAACATTGCTTTCGTTTAAAAATTCGAAGCACGACGAAATTTTAGACTGTTCTTTCAACGCATAATGCAAAATTAACATTCGATGGTCGATGCTCGATAGCCAGTGAAAATCGTTGCCGGATGCAACTTATTATTGTCGTTGCTTATTGAATCAAATATTTAAAACATTTAATAATTTTAATAAATAAATAGTTATGTTCTCGTCAAAAAATGAACTGTTTTTGTTTGACTGTTTTTTTTTTGTATTCAATGTACTGTTTTTCCAAATTAAAAATCTGGCTACATGTAAAAAACACTAATGTTGTTGTTTAAATGTCATAGTCTTTACTCTCCCTAATCTCCCCTTTATTTTCATTTCAAGCATAGCTGCCAGATTAAGCTCGAAAAACGTCAGATTTTGAGGAAAAAGTCCTCAAAATCGTCAAATTGACTAAGCTAAATCGTCACAAAAATCGTCATTGTAAAAAACCACTAACTTTTAACAAGTTTTGAAAATTAATTGTTATTTTTAGAGTCCGTTGCTAATAAAATTTGAATATATTCTGTCCGTTTTTGAAACTAAAATAAAAATTTTCATTTAGAAACTTAATACTACACGCCAAAAAATGTTTCAAAAGTATTGCCATTCATAAGAAAATTAAGAAAATAAACTAACACCAAGAAATATCAAACAACTATTTTACACGTCGAAAATCTTGCTAAGGCGCTTAAGTCTGGCCTCGCCCTATGAAAGCTTTCTTTCAGAAAGTCTGAGTTTATTGGCGAGAGGGGAGGTAAGAAAATCATATTCTCTTCCCCTCTCACCAATTAATTCAGACTTTCTGAAAAAAAAAAAAAAATTCATAGTGTGAACGCAGACTAAAGAGAATGGTTGTAAACTGGATGTAGTTAAGCAGTACTAACTGATCAAATAGATCTCTTAAATATATGCATCGTACTAATAAAAAATCGAATTTTATATGAATTTTATTTTATAACAACTAATTTTCACGAGGAGTTTTTCCCCTATTTTAAAATCATGGTTTTTTTCGTTTGTTAGCGAGCGGTGTAGAGAAGTAAGCAGGGTAGAAAAAAGACATTCCTCTTGAACTTATTTGTGTTTTTTAATTTATGTTTTATTCTTATTGCAAAGTGACAAGTGCTTATTCAAATATAGAAAAACAAAAAAATTTTATTAAAAAAAATCAAAACATATCAAAATTATGTGGAATAACAAATTTTTAAATATTTTTATACGAATAAGGAACTAAGGAAATCAGAAAAAACAACTCTGACTGCAAAAAAGAAACATGGTGAAAATTTAACTAGTTTTTGGAAGTTTCTATAAAAAAGAAATACGAAAAAGCCATGTCTTTTAAATCATCGTGAAAATTGGGTGTAAGACATGAAGATTACTGCCAATCAAATAATTGGAAGTATATATGAAGCTAAAATAATATGTGAAATTATATTAAAAACATTTGTAAATTTGTACAAAATATGTCATTTGAAAAATCGTCAAATTTAAAGTATAAATCGTCCAATCGCCAATAGACCATTTTTGTACCCTAAAATCGTCAAATCTGGCAGCAGTGATTGCAAGAACCAGTATTTTTAATTCCCTTTTAGTTGGTTTCCTTTTCCTCTTCTTATTAGTTTCTAGAAAATTTTGTAGTGCGCGAACGTTTCAGAAGGTGCTCTCTAAATAATTACATTTATTAATAAGAAAAAGTGTTTGAAAATGAATTATTCTTTGAAATAAATGTAATTAAATGGTTATTCTATCAGTAAATGAAAAAATTTAAGTAAAGAATTAGTTTCTTTAATACGAAAAGTGTGTTGGAAATTTTGTTTATATAAAAGCAGAGTAACTAAGCGGTGCAGTCTCTGTTGGTTCGCTGTTTCTTTTGTTAAGTCAGTCGCGTCGTTGTAGTAGTGAGCAGTGGGTCAAAGCAGAGATTTAAAAATGTTTCTTGTGTTAAACAGAGTGTGTGTGCAAATAAAATCAAATTGTTTTTTCGGTTTAGTGAAAATCAAAGTTATTCAGATCAAAGTAATATGTTATTGTTTTTGTTTTCATTATGTTAATATGGAGCTAATTAATGGAAGAGTAAATAAGATTTTTTTTTTATTTTGCAATAAAAATAAAAGTCAATTCGTAAAGATGGCAAATTGCCAAATAATATGGCCTGTTTTCAAATAAAAATGTGCAAAAGAAAGAAAATTAAATTGTTTAAATGTGTTAAGGCTCTAACGTTATAGTTATAGAGAAATTGTGTAGGACACAATTCAGAAATTTTATCTTAAAAGGTAAGTTACTATTTGTAGCAATATATTAAAATCGACTTTTCGCTAAAAAAAAACATTTTAATGGTTGAAAATGGTTACTTGTGCCTCTTAAGCAATATTTGTTCTACTCCTTTTTTAATATTTGTCCTATCCGAAAATGTATCTTTATTATACCCACACCACAATAGTGGAGAGGGTATTATGCATTTGTGCTGGTGAGTAATACCTTAAAATCTTTGTCCCACCCAAATTGGACCCAGCTTGAAGTATACCGATCAGAATCAACTTTTGAGTCGATCTTAAGATGTCCGTGCATTCGGCTGGCTGGCTGGCTGTCCTTGTGCGCAAAGCGCAGGTCGCAATTTTGAAGATAATTTGATGAAATTTGGTACAGAGGTTCTAATTGGCATAAGGACTAAGCCTAATGAAGTTTAAAACATAGATAGATCCATATTTATATGGACACATAAGCAATACATTTTTTAAAATATAAGACCACGAGTGTAGATAGAGGACAATTTCTGCCTCTCCGAAACGATCCAACAGATGTTAGTGAAATTTATAACACAGATAGATCTCTATTCCTATAGCCACATTAGCTGTGCATTTTTCAGGACTAGGTTTTGATAAACATTCGGCAACTAGAGGCAGAGGTACATATATAAATAAAACCTAAAAATACAATTTTTTATATTATTCAGGCTAAAGTTCATTAAATTTAATTTTCATTAAATTATTTTTATAAAAAAAGGAATTTTTGCACCATGAAATGAAATTAATTAAAATTTATTGATAATTTTTCAATCTTGACTGAGCTGGAGATTGAACCCAGATTTTCACAGACAGGTTGCCCCGACTGCACAATCTCCATGAAAAACAGAAAAATGTACTTTGGACTTCAAGAAGAATTCTTGACAAAAGTATGGAAAACAGAAGTAAAAATGAACATGTAAATTAATTAAAATATATTATCACTCAAAAACCAATTTCGATCTACCAATTTGGTTTAAAGATTGATGTTTGGATATTGACTGCCGGCCGCCTTCGATGGTGGTGAGTATTAAGACGGCAAACCCCTTTGAAGAGATCGTGTGGTAACAATCGCAACATGTCAAGGCAACCTGTCCATGAAAACCTGTGTTCAATTCCCAGAATAGAAAATTATCAATACATTTTAAATAATTTCATATTGTATAATTCCTAAAATAAAAAAAAATAATTTAATAAAAATTAAATTAATTGAACTTTAGCCTGAATAAAATATTACTACCTAAAACAGTTCAATAAAATAACCACAATACTAATTCTTAAAATACAATAATAAACAAAAACACTAGTATTAAATTTACTAGCATGTATGTAGTCATGTGTGTATGTATTATTAATGGCCAATTTTTAGGATTGATATTCAAACACATATATGTATGTTTAAAATCGTTTTAAATACAAAATTCTGTTTTTCACTAAACATTTAAATTTAACTTAATTCACCGATGTAGAGAACATTTAAATTCAACTTAAGTTTTAATTGTATTAACTTAGCAAGGCCTCGATATCACAACAATACAACAACAGGCAAACAAATAATAGTCAGCTGTGTTTTGAGACCACCTTGTAAACAATTAAACTTGTTTATGATTTTTTTTTTTTTTTTGTATTAAGTAGTGCTACCATACTTTTATCTTAATTAAAAAAGACTTTTCAAATAAAACTCAAAAAATCAATCTGAGCCCATGTTCTGTAAGTCCCGCGTCGAGAAACTTTTCGATTGAAATGTGAGAAATGAAACAATAATACAATAAATTGAAACAAACAGTTGTTTTTCACACTTAACTGCGTCTGTAAAATTTTTGACGAGTAATAACTGTCACGTAAGGAAATTACTCGCCACTATACTGAAAAAGTGTGTCTGTAAAATTTTTGTGAGAAAGCTCCCGCTTTGAACTGTCAAATAAACTCACGCATAAAAACGGGGGTGAGAAAAAATTTCAACACTAAAAAATAAATTAAAAATGCAAAATGCAAAGAATATGAACACGGAAGAGATAAATATTTTGTTCTTGGCAGATTTTTTCATTGTTAAATTATTTTGCTTTTAACATTTTTGAAAATTATACGAATTTTTAAAAGCAATTTTATAATCAACAAACATTAAAGTCACACTTTACATTTTTTGGTATAGCCGACGGCTGTATTTTCGCCGCCGTCGTTGAAAATTTTTAAATTTTAGTCAATTTTGGTCGCGTCAACGATGCAATTTCATATCGGCTTCGAGTGGAATATAATGACGTTTATAACGTTACGACGTAATGTCTTTTGATAGTTTTCGACATGAGTTACAGACACACTTTTTTCTCACTTTTCGAGAAAAGATGGAATATTTTGTTTCACTTGTTTTCGATGCGAGAAGTTCTCACCAAAGTTACAGAACATGGGTACTGTATTCAAAGAAAAAAAGTGTTTTATCAATTAAAAAAATGGTTTAAAAAGTATTTAAATTTAATTAATGTGATAATTGAATCAATTATTTTTTTAGTTGAAAGAATATTAAAAATTTAATTTTGATTTAATGAACATTTTAGTTGTTTTGAAATAAATTTTCAATTAAAATTTTAATTAAATAACAAAAAATCTGAATTTACTTTTTTCGTTTAAAATAAAATAATTTAAACATGTAGAATTGTTGTTGGGAATTGTCAATATTTAATTAAATAAATAAACACATTGTTTGAAATGGAAAAGTTTTTTGATCACTTTTTTAATTAAAATTAAAATTGTAATTTATTGAAAAAAAAATATTCAAAATTTTACAATTTTTAGTAATCAATATAATCACAAAATAATAAATTTGGTAATAGGTCCAAAATCAACAACTTGTTAGCTTGATATTATGAATTTGGAATAAATTTGGTGATTGGAGAAATTTAATAATTTTTTCTGTGTTTAAGTACGATTTAATAACATTAACATAATTGGGTGATTCACAAGGTGTGCTATCAAGTCATATCGTCATAATGTCCTAAATAATATTTTACAATTGTTTAAAAAAAAATATTGTTGTGTTTCAAACAAAATAAAAATTCAACATTTCTTATTTTTCGAATTTATTCTATGAGTTAAATTTCAGTTATGTATTTTATAAAGCTTTTTTGTAATAGTTCTATTCCTTAAATTTTTTAGGAATGACTTTATACACTACAGAACTATTACAAAAAAGCTTTATAAAATACATAACTGAAATTTAACTCAAAGAATAAATTCGAATAATAAAAAATGTTGAACATAATAAAAAGTTGCTTATGAAAAGAAATAATTCCCAATACCTATTTGGCAAAATAAAAATTGTAATGCTGTGTTAATTGATTCGTCATAACTGTACAGTAAAAATCTAAATTATAAGCGGTTGTCCACAGCTGTCATATATATTTCTTGGAATAATTTTAAGACACATGACCCAACATGAACATGTGCAATTTGAAAAGTACTTTTTTCGATTTTTATTATATGATTTTTTTGTTTTTACCCGATTTTGGTGCATTATAGCTAAACTTATTTTTTAATTTTGTAAAATAATGGATTTTGTTGTTAATTGTGGTACATAACATCTTCCGAAATGACAATAATTTGTAAAAAAAAAAAAACGTTTCTTACCTTGGCCTTCTTCGGTGCCGGTTCACCAAGAGAAACCCATTGTTTAGACTGCTGGTTGGTCCCCAGAGTGTTGTAATGGATGCATGTTTCATCCGCAGTTGCAAAACGCCGCAAAAACTCATTGGAATTGAAGTTAAACAACTCCAAATAATCCTTTGAAGTTGCCACACGATCACGTTTATGGTCAATTGAACTTGCTCCAAACTTGACTGTAGTCTATTAACAGGTGGTACTTGATGGGAGTGCTGAGCGTGTTTTCAACAGACGGACAGACGGATGGTCATGGCTAAATCGACTTGGAATTACTCAAGGAGCCAGAATGTATATACTTAATGGGGTCTTAGATGTATAATAAAAAAGTTTCACGCAGAATGACAAACTTAGCATACCCTCATTCACGACTAGTGGTGGTGGAGGATATAGAAAGTATTTTTTTCTGAAATTTAAAACAACAAATAAAGACACAAAATATGAATTAATTAAATATTGAGATACTTTTAATTGTTGCTTGGTTTTGTATACATTTTCAAAGCAAAAAAATTTAAAAAAATGTAAAAAAGAAGAAATTCTGTTGCCAACCTGGAGTGTCAGCGAACCCTGAATGGCCAAAGTGCGTCTCAGGAAGTAGGAGATCTCGAATACTGGATCCTCTGAGACACTGGCTCCAAACACAGCACGCTTGGGTGCATAGATAGCAGCCCTATCACCAAACTAGGGAACGAAGGCTAGCAACCTACGTTTCTGAACTTAAATTGCTAACGGATCGCTAATGAATAAATACTTCAATCAAAACTTTCTTTATATTTCTTGTACACAGAAAAAAATCTCCAAATTTGTTCACCAATTAAAGCATTAATCAAAAATAAAATCAGTCTTAATTAAAAATGTAATCAAGTGAACTAAACGTTTAATCAAGCGAATTTAACGTTGAATTAAGTGTATCAAACGTTTAATTGATACTATTAATTTGTTTACTGGTGCAAATTTAATTATTTTTTTAATTAATGTCAAAAATCTTTTTATTGAAATTAATTTGTTATTTTTTTCTGTATAAATAACTCATATTTTTAATATTATCAATTCTTTGCAATTGTAAATATAAACAGATACAAAAGCCCTCAAGTACAAAAGAGAGTCTAATAAACCATCTATTGTTTAGCCGTAAAAAATATCGCGCAGTAACTAACTACTCAAACAATGCAGACAAGATGTTTAGAAAAAATTAAAAACATAAGTAAACAACGTCATAACAATATTTTATGATTGTTTGTGCAAAAAATAGGTCATCTTCAACATCATGAACATCAAAATCAGTATTAAAAACCTCAGCTACACCATCATCCTCATCATCTTCATCTCCATCAGCAGCAATTTCACCATCATCGCTGCTGTCATGAAGCATCTATTTTAGAAAATATCAAATAGAATTTTTTTACTTTCGTATCTTTTTCTGTTATTGCCGGTTGTTTTTAGCGAGTTCTATTCAAAGAAAAAAAGTTTGAAAAAAATTGATAAAAAATTTTCTTTTATTTATCAAATACTTTGTGGTTAATATTCAAAGAATTTATTAATCTAAACCAAATGGAATATCTCGCGGGTAAAACTGTATGAAAGAAATTGAAATTAATTCAAAATAGACAAATTAAATATTGATTTATACGAGTACCGATAATCCCTTCAGAATAAATTATTGTTGAGAATTCAAAAGGAAATGATTTAACCTCAAAATGGTACAAATAGACAGATTATTTAGCGATAAGTCAACATGTAACTATTTAAAATAAGTAATTGAAAATTGGATTTTCTAACAAATCAGTTATACTGCGCCACAACTTCAGTTCCCCTGGCCCATACCAAACGCCAATTGTTTACGTAAAATTCTCGCTTAAATGACCTTTGACATTTTTGAAATATTAAAATAATTTAAGAATTTTTTTTGCAAAACTTGTTAATAAAAATGTACTTTAAGTTAAGTTTTATTAAAATTTTCTTTCAAACGTTTTAATTTCAAATACAACGGTTGCCAGAGTTCGCTAAAATTTACTGCCATATTTGGGAGAATTGTACATTTCAAGTCACTTAGATAATTTGCACAGCATAAAATCGTTCCCATTAGATATAATGGAATAGTTAGTTGCAGAGTTCTCAGTTTTTAGGGTTAATCCCCAAATAGGGGAGTTTTTTTTTTATGTAAATGGGGATACAAATTTCTTGAAAATCCCCAGGGGATTTATTGGGGAAAAAGCACTTTTTACGCAGGGAATATTTAGTGATAATATATTATAGTAAATGCCATTTGTGCAATGGCAAGACCGGTTTGGTCAAGACGTGGGTACAAATTAAAGTCCTTTTAGGTCCGATATTTTTTGTCATAACACGACGCTGGTGGTTCGAAATCCTTTCAAGAGCTTGCTGAAAAAGTGCACTCATAGAAAAATGCATCTTCATATTGATGATGCCATTACATCAGAATTGTGACACCAGTGTTATTACAAATGGCATCAATGAGGCAAAAAGTTACATCAATCCAATGACGAACGTCATCGTAAAAATTTGTCATATTATATGCGTCATCTATGCAACGACTACAGTGACATCAATTCGATGCCACATTTTGTGTATAATTAACAATATTTTCATGGTTAAAAAGTAAAATGAGAAGCAAAACTTCCCATATTCTATTTTTTTAAATTATTTAGCTTAATACTTCAAATTTTCAAAGTAGAATGATTAAGAAACCCATATTGGGCATGCTGTTGGTGTCTTATAACTGAGAACAAACAAACGGCGAAATACAACAAAAGTGAAACAATAATTTGTAACGGGTAAGAAAATAATAATATTCTCTTATTTTGACTAAAGTCAATCCCAATGACAAATTGTACTTAAATTGAGCCTAATGATCATCGCACTGTTGACATGTTTTATTAAACTGACTCCGATTCGTCATTTCTGTGTTGCCAATGTGTTATCCGATTGATGACAAAATTTCAATTTTTGATGCTGATCACAATTTGGGCAAGTGATGTTAAGACTGACACAACAAAAGTGGCACTGATGTCACTGATGTCATAGCACTGATGTCAAAATACATCAGCGTTATGGCGCTTTTTCTATCAGTGTATGTACCAACGCTATAATAAATAGAATCAAAACCAAAATTCGCAACATAATGCAGTATGAGTTATTAGAAGCTCTTCTTAGAATAAATACATACTTTTAAAATAGTTCAGTTTGCTGGGACACTTTTTTAAAACAAGCAACATGTAAAACAAAATTGCATTGGCTGATGAACCAGAAGTTTTTGATTCTAAGTTTTTGAAATGATAAACATTAATGCATAACTATTTTGCTTGTGCGTCTTTTTAAGTTACTCCTTCTATATACCTGTGTATGTAGATATTAGGATATTCATTCGGTTAACTGTTAATTACTCCCCGATTACCTGATCGGTTAATTTAAAATTGGATATTTTCGATTTACGATTAAACCGGTTAATTTGAGTCGGTTAACCGATTAACCGATGTAACAAAATTTTTAATTTTTTTTTTGTATTATAACATGTTTTTTGTGTTTTTAATTATTTGTTTTGTCACATATACAAAAGGTACACGTATATGCTTAGAAAATATATCCTAAAAACAAAGAACGTGTTCAGTGAATTTCCTTTTAAATAACAGCTTTTTGTTTTGATTTCTTCTCATATTAATCTTTTAATAGAATTAACAAAAACAATAAGAAGAGTTAAACATTAAAAAAAAAGTAAATAGGACTCTAATGGCATAATGGAAGATTTTATATGTTTAGAGAAATCCAGGCAAATGACTGAGAAATAAGATACTCTGTATTATGGGTTGCTTTCAATTTCTCCAACATCTACGATAAATGAAAGAATTTTTTCAAAGTGAAGTTTTATCAAAACTAAAGAAATGCATCGCTTAAATCCTTAACATTTAAACCAAAATATTTTTCTAAGAGATTATATTTTAAGGTCTCCTTTAACTATTGAAATAACTAATAAAATTATCTTACAGTTTATTTTTTAATAACTACATATAATTTATGTATCAATTAAAAAGTATGTATTAAATATTTATGAATTATTTTTTTGGTTTGCTCGTTTTAGTTCAAGAATTGTTATGTTATTGTTTTTGTTACTCATAAGCTCCAAAAAATAAATAATTTATGCATTTTTATTTATCGAAATTACTTAATTTATAAAAACAAAAACTTTATTAATCGGTTAACCGATCAATTAAAAACTTAACCGATTAAACCATATTTTTCCTTTGTCATAATTTATTTACTTTTCTAGCAGAAATTTGCAAGGAGAGTAAATTTAAAATTTACAAAATTTTTCTCCCAATTACTCAAACGAATAAAAAAGTAAATGAACGCTTTACCAGCAAAAAAAAAAGCAAGTTAGGCATATCGATACTATTCAGCTGTAAGATACGAGAAATTCCATTGTTTTGACCTATTGAACAAATTTCTTGTCGTTAAAATTGTTATGCTCTTTTTTTTAACTTTCTCGTTTGGACCAAATTTAATCTTAATCTTAATAATGTGGTTTCTGGCCACTAAGACTCTATTATGGAAAGAAGCTTGTAGGGATATATGAAACTATGAACGTATAGGCTGAGTCCTTCTCACGATAAGAAACCATGTTCGAAATTTTATCAAATTATCTCAAACATTACAACCTGTACTTTGCGCACAAGGTTTACATTGACAGCCAGCCTCCCGGACGGACATCGTTAGATCAACTCAGAATTTTGATTTTGATTGGAATTGTATACTTAAAGGTGGGTCTAGTACCAATATTTAAAGGCATTATAAATATCATTTCAAAGAGAGAATCTCACAAGCGCCAAAATTCCAAAATTGAGATAAGGGCAGATTTGGAACCGTGAATGTGTTTCTGATTTTTGTGTAAAGCTGAGAACACCCATTTTCTTCAAAAGCATACAACATTCAGTTGTATGCTTAGCCATTTTTTTGTGCATAACTTTGGCTTGGATAAGCCGATCAACTCCAAAATTTTACATAATTTAAATTGAACAATACTCTATTCAAAAACGTGCTAGGTCGACTTAGCATGTTTTGGAATTGAGCTGTCGGCATGAAATAAAAATTAACATTGTGCATTAGAGCAAGTCAGCCTGCTTCAGTTCACATATAAAAATATTTGGGTGGTTCACAGGGTAGTCATAAGGTTGTAAAGCCATATGTTTTAAAATAAAAATTGCCCACAGCACTCATATATATTTCCATATGAGTGCTGTGGGCAACCGCTTATATTTTTATTTTGTTTGAAACACAACAATATTTTTTTTAAAATAATTGTAAAATATTATTAAGGACATTATGGCGATATGCTTTGATAGAACACCTTGTTAATCACCCAATTCATACACACATTTTGTAGCTGCAGCTTAGAAGACTTAATTTTTGAAATTGTTGCAGCTTTTTGGTTTTGAGTGTTTCTGTATTTTTAATTTTTATTAAAAATGCATTAATTTTTATTTGTGTAACTATAAGTGATACGTTATTTATGTTATATTACAATATAAACAGAAAATGGGTCGAGAAAAAAATTTTGTACTTTTAGCAATTAAAGACTCCGATCTCGCAAAAAAAAAAATAATAGAATGGAAGTTGAAAGCAGAAAAGAAAAAAAAACCAATAAAGAAAATTCTTATAATGAACCATTATTCACACACCTAAAAGAACAAATGCAAAATTGTACATCCCCGAAAAATCTTGTTATACCATCGCTTTTATCTGCTGGTCAAAACATAACGTCAACGCCACCGTCATCGTTGCGTTGACGTTATATTTTGTTCATCATATTCAACAAAATATAATTATAACTGTAGAATCTGCCTCGCGACTTTCTGCAGAATCTTCATATGCTCAACTGACAAAAATGGCTTGACTAGGGGAAAAAGTATATATGTACAACATCTTCAAATTTGAAACTTATTTGTACAATTTGGTTTTCTTAAGTCATTAGTACATTTTCTCTACTTTATCATTAAAATTTCCCCTGTCCATTACGGCAATACAATCGAATCAAATAATATTTTTTAAATTATTTTTGAGATTTTTCAAAAATATTAAACTTAAAGACGCGAACGATGAAAAATATATATTCAATTCCGTATATACTTATTTTTTTCCTATGCTTATCCCGCAAAGCTCTTTGCTTGTCTGCCGGATACCAGAGTCTCTGGCGGGAATCACAACCGTAACGCCCACACTGATAGATTAGCTTACTACCAAGTAGCCTAGCGGGTATAAATATGTTAAATTACCCTGACCTTTTGAAGATATAAACTTTTCATAAGTCTTTGACATCTTTCAGAGAGAAAATACGTTTCAACGAGAGAGAGAGAGAAACCGGACGGCTTGTGGCTAGGTTAGGTTAGGTTAGGAAGGGTTATGCGCCCACTCGGAGACCAATGCGGTCCATTGGGAATCCCTTCAGTAATGAGGTATAGAGAAGAAAGAATTGAAGAAGAAAAGATATAAGCAGATAGATAGAATAAAAGTAGATACTACGTAGGACAGTTACTCCCTCTACAGTCCCCTCAACATTAACAGCCCCTGACAAACCCCAGTAAATCGACTGGATTACATCCAGCGAAGCACCCCAGTTCGTCGTGAAATCTCTTGATGTCACTAGATATACCTGGAATATAAAAAATAATACACAGAAAAAATTCAAAAATTTCTCTAATCACCAAATTTATACCAAATTCATAATATCAAGCAAACAATTTGTTCATTTTGCACATATTACCAAAATGATTATATTGATTACTAAAAGTTTTTGAGTTTTGAAAATTTTTTTTCAATAAATGATATTTTTAATTTTAATTAAAAAACTGATCAAAAAACTTTGCCATTTCAAACATTGTGTTAATTTATTTAAATAAATATTGACAATTCCCAACAACAATTCTACAAGTTTAAACTATTTTATTTCAAACGAAAAAAATCAATTAATATTTTTTGATATTTAATGAATTTTTTAATTGAAAATTTATTTCAAAACAACTAAAATGTTTATTAAATCAAAATTATATTCTTAATTTTTTTTCAACTAAAAAAATAATTGATTCAATTATCACATTAATTAAACTAAAATACTTTTTAAACAATTTGTTTTGTTGATAAAAAAACATGTTTCTGTGTATAATAAATAACACCATAAAAAAAGTTATCAGTAGTTTTTTTATCAATTAAAAAATTGTTTAAAAAGTATTTAAATTTAATTAATGTGTGTTGATTAGAAGTTTGATGCAATTTTTTACTAATTTGAGGTCGCTGATATCAAATTTAATCTCCATTTTTCTCTAAGTTACAGGTACTAATCGAATTTTTGACATTTTTCCAAAAATTTAAAGTTCAACAAATCATAACTTCGCTCTTCATGAAGCGATTTTCTTCTTCTTTTTTTTAAAGATGTAATTGTTAGCTATGAAAAACAATCAAATTTTTGTAAATCAAAAAAAAAAACAAAATCCAAAAAATTACAATTTTAAAAATCATGAAAAATCCAAAACATATAAAAGTCAAAGTCTTATTACTTTCACGTAAAGTCACATAACACATGAACAAAATGAGACATAGATCATTAAAATCGATGAACGCGTTTAGCTTTTATTCACAATTAAGTGAAGGCACCTCATTTTTAAGTGAAGCAAAAAAAGTCCATAAATGGAGCAGCAGCAAACACACACACATTAAAAAAATGCTATTTTTGTATGGAAATCACGATTTTTATCAATTAAGTTTTCTCAGTAAATTGTGAACAAAATCAAAATTTGTGCACACAATGAGATAAAGCTCATTTCATTCGAAATATGCTAAACTAACTCTTTTTATACCAAAACTGTGATTTTTGCCAAAATTTAAGTTTTTATGAATTTTAAAATTAATAAAAAATTTTTTTATTTAAGTGTTCATTTTTTAAACTTCAACGATATCTCTGAATCTACCGGCCAAATTTAAAAACAATGTAAGCACAACATAAAGATAAGTTGAACTGAGTGCAGATTTGAATTCAGCGTCTCAAATAACCTTAAAACAACATTTCGTTCTTAATCAAAAAAAAAAACCTTGTTCACTTGTGTAATTGAATCAATTATTTTTTTAGTTGAAAGAAAATGTAAAATATAATATTGATTTAATTTACATTTTAGTTGTTTTGAAATAAATTTTTAATTCAAATATTAATCAAATATCAAAAAATCTTACTGCCAGTTCATCGATTTCGAACGTTTACGTTTGCATGGAAAATTACATTTAAAACAGCAACAACATTTAAAAATTTGTTTTTGTTTTAAATGTTATTTTAAATGTTCGAAATAACAAAATTAACATTCGAAATCGTTGAACAGCCCGTTAATTGATTTTTTCGTTTAAAATAATATAATTTAAACTTGTAAAATTGTTGCTGAGAATTGTCCAAACCTGAGCGTGTTCTGTGTTACTTCTCAGTACAATTTTACACTACGACTTTTTGCACTGATGGATAAACGCATTGAACGCTGGGTGTGGACCTGCAGCATCAGCCGTTTTGCTTTGCACTATAATGAAAAAAACGTTCTTCCATTGACAAATCTTTTATGTAGTTGCACGTTTTAACAATTTTCTGCTAATTTTTAATGATATTATAAAAATCATTTCGCTACAAATAAGCAAAGCCACTGATACATTTTCTGACGCTATTTCGATAGTTAAAAGTCTTCGAAGATTATTAGAAAATACGATAAATGAAAAAACTGAGATGCTGAATATTTTAGAGTTCCAAAAATTGGCGATTTACGTATCATTAGCTCTGAATGAAAGATTTAAGTGTTTAGAGAATAATGAAATCAATTGCTTATCTACAATTGTCTACTTTCGATAAAAAAAAACTAGAAAATCTTAAAGGCAATAGATCGAAAAGGCCTGTCTAATTGATCTACTCAATATGACTTTATATTCCAAAAGTGTTGGAAACACAGTCACACACACATCTAGTAAAAGTTCTGATAAGTCTACTGACCTTTGGACCGTTTGTAGAAATTCTAAAAGAAAATTTGGAAAAGAATGGTCCTGTGTCGATCCTACGCTGTGGCTCAGGTAAAGAAGAAGTCTAGATATGACTTAATTTTTCTAGAGACGCAGATCCGTTTGCTTACTGGCGCTATAAAATAATACACTCAAAATTTAAGTTGTCAAATGAGTTCAGTCGCATCTGAAAGATGATTTTTTACTGCAGGTCTGCTTCAAACGGAGTTGCGAAATGATCTCAGCAAAAGTTGAGAAAACTTTGTTTTTTAAACAAAAATGTTTTTAATTTTGAATATTAATAATCTCTAACACTGTTTTTTGTTTAACAAATAAATTATTTTTACCATGAATTTAAATTCATTTCGTGGTGTAAAATCTTATTTGAATCAATTTTAAATATTAATAATCTTTTACACTGTAATTTTGTATAATAAAGAAATTACACTGCTTGAGTTTTACTAATTTTACCATGAATTTATATTTAGGCCCTAATCATGTACAACGCAGCGCAACGCCAAACAATAAGCAACAACAAAATTACAAAATATTTATGACATTGTTTGTGCTTTCAATGTTATTCTTTGGCGTTGCGATAGTTCTGTGGCGTTGCGCTTCGTTGTACATGATTAGGGCCTTAATATACGTATCGGTATCTGTATCGGCGATATTTCTTTTTGAGTATCGGTATCGTATCGACAAAAAGGTGTATCGTTACTTCCCTAATATATAATTAAATCAATTAACACATTGTTTGAAACGGCAAAGATTTTTGATCATTTTTTTAAAAAAGAATCTGGGAATTATTTCTTTTCATAATCTACTTTATTATATTCAACATTTTTATACCCTCCACCACCACTAGTCGTGAATGAGGGTATACTAAGTTTGTCATTCCGTGTGAAACTTTTTTATAATATATCTAAGACCCCATAAAGCATATATATTCTGGCTCCTTCAGTAATTCTAAGTCGATTTAGCCATATCCGTCTGTCTGTCCGTCTGTCCGTCTGTCCGTCTGTTGAAAATACGCTCAAGAACAAACTTGGTCTCAAATTGCAGTTCTTCTAAGCAGTTTGGAATTGAAATCCAGCAACAACGGTTCAGTACGATCAGAACTATGAATCAAAATGTGGAACCACCACCCTAAAAAAATTGATCATTTTGATACAAAAACTAACATAAATTGTGGAATAATGCACGGAATGACATAAAATTTTGCACGAATTCGCTTTTTACGCTTTAAATCATATAGTTAAATTTCGTGCAGATCGGTCCATAACTGAACATAGGCCCCATATAAACCCTTCTCGCGGAAAACAGTTTAGTACGCCTAATACCGCAATAAATAACGATAGCATACTTAAATTTGGTACGTCCGAGTTTTCTATGACCAGAAATCACACTGTAAAATTTTTTTAAGATCGGTCCATAATTTACACTAGGCCCAATATAAACCCTACTCCCGGAAAACAGTTTAGTACGCCTAAAACCGTAATTAATAATGCTATCATAATAAAATTTGGTATGTCACAGTTTTAGAAGATAAGAAATCGCAGTGAAGATCGGTCCACATTTTCCGTAGGCCCCATATAAACCCTACTCTCGGAAATCAGTTTATTGCGCCTAAAACCATAACAGATATGGATATTGCGGTAAATTTCTTCCAGCTAAGATTCGTATGGCCAGAAAAAATAAATTTATTGAAATTTATTCTAATTTATTTTTTGTAATACCAGAAATCAGTCTTCAGAATTTTGGGAAGATTGGTCCATAATTTATCATAGGTCTAATACAAATTACCCTCCCAAAAATAATTTTAGTTCGGCTAAAACTGTTACGAATCCTGAGATTTTACTCAAGCCAGTTCAAAGTTCTAACAAGAAACGCATAAAATTTTCTTATTGTCGGTCAATAATTTAATTCAGGTCTAAACCACTTCTGTCGGTGGAGGGTATCAAAGATTCGGCACAGCCGAATATAGCACTCTAGCTTGTTTATTTTTCGAAAAGTCATTCCTAAACATTTAAGGAATAGAACTATTACAAAAAGCTTTATAAAATACATAACTGAAATTTATTTCATAGAATAAATTCGAAAAATAAGAAATTTTGAATATCAATTTTTTAATTAAAAATATCATTTTTTGAAAAAAAAAAATATTCACAATTTTAAAATATTTACAATTTTTAGTCATCAATATAATCATTTTGGTAATAGGTGCAAAATCAACAACTTGTTTGCTTGATTCTATGAACTTGGTGATAAGAGACAATTTTTAATTTTTTCTGTGACTGTACAATAATTTCGAATTTTTTTTCCAAAAAAAAAACCAGGCTCTGACAATGGATTCTGGAAGAGGAGGCTTAAAAAATTAAACGCGTGTCTGCGTTTTGGCTTGTTCGTGCAGCATATCGGTATATGAAAATATGTGTACTTTACATCTGCGGTATGAGGAATGTTCAGCAACTTTTTTGTGGAACATATTAACCCTCTCACTCCCCTTTAGGGCTATAATTTAAGGCTCTCTTCTAACAAATTGTAAAAACATCCCCTTATTAATTTTTTGTTGAACAGTGTAAAATAACCAAAAAAAAGCCATAATGTTAAATGACGTTTAACCTTTTTGAAATGTTTTTTTTTTTTTAAATAAAATTAGAAATATTTAAAGCTTTCTAAATATTATTTGCAAAGCTGTCAGCTTCAAATTTAAGGACCAATAAATGTCGCCAAAGTTTGCCACCAATGCTGTTCATAATCGTAATAAAGTTTCTCTACAGATTTCTTTTAATATTGTGCACGTGAAATAACAAATTCTATTTTCCCCTAATTAAACAAATTGCTGTAATTTTTTTTATTAAACTTTTCCCAAAGTATATGCTTTACTTTCACCTTTAAGTATGCATCTCTTTAACCTTGTTTCTAACTTTATGCTTGTTAGCAAACAAAGAGTTTGTCGATTATATCTTCTACAAACATATTTCAAAGCATATTGTTAGAAAATCCCAACCTAAACAAACAACGACAACAATACATTCACCCCCTCTTCTTAGAAAAAAATTGCTTTAATTATACTTTGTTTCTTAACTCAAAAAGCCTTTGCCTTTTTGATTTGGCTTCAAAGGTGAGCATTTTGATATGAATTTATAAATGCCAGGAATGGAAAAGTGAATTTATTAAATTGCTACCAAAGCAACAGATAATTAAACATGTACCCCCTTATGCAAAAAAAAAGTTAAAGTTCACATTAGTTAACCAACACATTAAGCCCAGCCAAAGTGAATGCGTTTTTATGTGTTGGTTACCTAATGTAAACTTTAACTTTTTTGTATAAGGGGGCTAATATACAATGTACACTATAGTATAATCTATAGTCTATACAATATTATAAAGGTCACATATACATTTTAATCTAGAGTCTAGGGTTACAATTAAATTGTTAGCAATACAATTGTCCAATTCACAAGCTCGCATTGTCATCGTATTTGTTGTTCAATCGTATAATTATACAATTTTGTATTTTTGTTGTTGGTAATTTTCATACAAAAGTGTGGTATAAATATACAATTGATTTTTATTGGGGGATTCACAAGGTGATAATATTTTACAATTGATTAAAAAAAATATTGTTGTGTTTCAAACAAATTAAAAATGTTACTGCTGTGTTCATTGATTTGTCTTAGATGTACATTAGAAATCTATATTAAAGCGTGATCCATTTCGAGGTTCCATACTTTTAAAAAAAAAAAAAAAAAAAAAAAAAAAAGAAAATTCAAATTTAATGGGGAATGTTTATTATCATTTGAAAGAACATTCTTTGGGATTTATTTTTTGAACATTATGTCTATCAAATGTTGGCCGTTGCTACGTCGCAGATGGTCCATACGTTGAGTCCAATTTTCGATGACTCGTTCGAACATTTCGACTGGTAACTGGCGAATGAAACGCGTGATGTTTTCCTCCAAGGCCTGAATCGAAGCGAGTTTGTCCGCATAAACTTAAGACTTTACATAGCCCCCCAGGTAAAAGTCTAACGGTGTGATATCACACGATCTTGGTGGCCAATCGCCCGGCCCAAAACGTGAAATTATGTGCTCACCGAAGTGTTCTCTCAATAAATCCATTGATTGATGCGATGTCCAGGAAGTGACACCGTCTTGCTGAAACCAAATGTCGCCGCGATCACGAGCTTTAATTTCAGGCTTCAAATAGTCAGTTATCATGGCACGATAATGGTCCACGGTCTTCGTGTACACTCTCAGCAACGGCCGCTATATTTTCTTCACAGCGTGCTGGACGTGGTCTATTCGGTCGAATATTATCCAGTAATGAATACTGGGGCTCAAAATGGGTGATGGTGTTGAGAATAGTACGCTCAGTAGGCCGATTATGTTGACCATAAGTTTAGCGAAGTGCACGAAACACATTCCTCACAGAACGTGAATTTTCGTAATAAAGTTGAACGATTTGTAAACGTTGTTCAGGCGTAAGTCTTTCCATTATGAAATGCCAAACAATACTAAACAAATATGTTTTAAAAAATGTTGTATTTATACCAGGCCTGGAAATGTTCGATTTGTGTAGTGAAGTTGTCAAGCGGAATTTTATAAGAATGTGATAAAAAATACCACAAATGCAATTCTTCTGAATAATTAATAATCGACATATGGACATTTCATCGGGTTACGAACGTACGTTCGTACGCTCTTTATGTACAAATAATATAGAAAACAAAACTTTTCCTAGCTTTTTTTTGCGATTCGATAGCATTTTGGTTAAGTGCAAAAGATGGATTTCATCGAGTTTAAATTTTCATAATGATAGTTATAATCATGTGGTCACGAATGTACACAAAATAGAAGTCAACTAGTGTGAGACTAGTGAAATGTACAAAATCTGTGAAATGGAACGGAATATTCAAAAATGATTAATTTATTTTAAAAGTATATTAAAAGTATAGTTGGTCTCTATCCAGAATTTACACAATAAAATAATTCTATTGATTTTTGTTTAATTGGCTTAAGTACCGGTCGCGAACGTACGAGTTGCGAACGTACGATATTTTCATATGTTTTAACCGTTAACCTTTTTTGTTCTCCTTACACTTTTCTCTTCTTAATTGATTGTAATAAAGAGATTTTGAAGACAGAGTGCAAACATAACATATTTTTTTGCATGAAAAAAAATTAAATATAACAATTATCTTTAGATCAGTGGTGTCAATTATGATTGTGTTGGTGCGAATACTCTTGTCTCTTACATTCTCAGCGGGAGGAATCTGCGGTTGCGAGGCCTATTACGAGGCCTAATTAACATACATATTTTGCTATGAAGACTTTAGAGCAATTAATAATAATACAATTATCGAAAAATGTTGAGTTATGGACAGACACAATCAGTTATTATTTAAATAAATTTAATTTGGAACCTGCATTTCGCAGAAACTTTGCTTAGTATTTGGAAAAATTGAGCATATGACAATATTTGAAGTCTTTTTACAAGTTTATACAATTCTTTCCAAAGTTTTTAATTTGGTGCTTAACATATCTTTGCGAATGCCAACAATGAAAATTCATTTGCACATACTAATGCAAATAATAACCCCATTAAGTTTAAAAATATTCTATAATTATTAACCACCATTATAAAAAGAGAAGATTTTACTAGCCTATAAAAATATACTCTTATTTACAATAATACCTTCTAAATTTATATTGCAGTTTCGAAACAACAAAACATTTTTTAGGTTTGCGGACGTTAATTTATTGCGTTGTTTTGAACAAATGTATTTCAAATCGGAAAATATTTGTTCGCAAAGATATATTGAGGAAAAAAAGCGACAAACATTTGAATACAGGATATAGTGCCCCGTCTAAATTTTTCCAGAACTCAATAATATTTTCCCTATCTGGATGATTAAATTTTTAATAAACTCATCCGCTTGTATGCTCGTTATCGCTGTCTACAAGACTAATTAATAAAATTCAAATTTGAAGTTTACAGAAGCTAAATAAACACAACATCAAGGCGAATTCATCACAGTTATTCTTGATACTACAACAAGTACACTACACCTCGTACAAAAAACACAAGCAATTTGTTTTTTTAAAATCATTGTACGATGTTAAAAACAGAAATAAAACAAAACAGAAACAAAGATAATAAATAATAAATATATTATTTCTGTTTAGATGCCTCAAAACAGGCCGTGCGATCGTGCGATATTTCCCGCTGAATGAGAGTGTTTTGCAGTAAACAATTATATTTTACGCTCGCAAAATAAAAGAGCGTAAGCGTACATGTGAGTTTTGCTGACACAATTGTGTATGACGCTGACATCCCTGCTTTAGATCATTGATGCCCAAAAATGTTTTGCATATGTAATGCGAGAGAATTTTAAAGTACAGTGACAAGCAAAACTAAGCGCATAGATTTTGATTAACAATTAATATCAAGAAATAGTTTTTGTTGTAAAACATTTATAATAATGGAGGCCAAACTAAAGTTTCTATTTTTTAAATTTACTTTTAATATGTTGAAAATTTTCAATTTTACCAAGGAACAAAAAAAGAAAATTCAGAGTAAACTGCGGGAATGCTTGAAAATTAAAAATAAGAATAATATCTAAGAAAACTCCAATAAAATCTTCTACATATATGCTTTTCTGACAGTTTCGTAAAAGCATTAATATATTTTAGCATATATCTTACACACTGTGTTCGAAATAATATCAACACAGCTTCCGTGCAAGTGCATTGTCGCTGTCTGACGAGCAACTAAATTAATGAGCGTAAAAAAGAAGGGGGTAGGACTTATAATCAATTGTTTGCTTAAATGAGCATCACGATTAGAAGTAGCTTAAGAGGAAAATATAAAATTTTCCAGTTTCCGGCCCAATATCCTCAAGTAAAACAGCTGAGATATGCTATGAAACCATTTTATTATAAAAACATGATGATTATTATAACATTTTATTGGTTGACCATTTGGAGGAAATGCCCATATTTATGTTAAATTAATCAGCCATGCTCTGGCAATCGAATTCGAGTGAAATAAAAATCGAGCAAATTTTTAAAACTATCCTATTGTAAAATTTCATAAAAATATTCCCTTTTATAAAACTGATACTTCTGAGGACCACTTATTTTTACCAGAACTACTATTTAATTTAGGAAAAGCTTCGTCCATTTTTAATAAAATTGAATTGAAAATTTCTATCGATTAAAATTTTACGTGATTTCGATTTCCAGAACATGGCTGAATTTCAATTCATTTTTTAACTATTTTAATTCAATTAATATTTATTGCTAGCGTTGCGATTTCCAAATGCATGTTTTTTGTTGATAGCAGCGTTGCCATTTGTCAAGTTTTTGCTTTTTTTGCAACTTTTTTGAGATGCAAAAAAGTTTTTAATTTATATTAAGTTTGTTCAAGTTTTTTATAAATACATAATTTAAAACTTGCAGTATATTGGGTGAAAATATTAAGTGTTTTTTATGCAATTAAACGATCTTACTACATATTTCCTCTAATCTATATAATTGCAACAGTGTTTAATTGTATTTACTCCTTCCTCCCTAAAAGGTACCAACTAAATTTTTTTAGGAGCTAAAGTATTTTTAGCACTAGATTCATATAAGCTATCTGAAGGTGATAAAATGGGCTTTAGAGTTTATTATTTTAAGTTTAATGTTGAACTTTGTAAAGTGCGTTTTAATAATGACTTATTTAAACACGTTAAAGTTTTAGCACCTTTTAGGTTTTTAATAAGTATTTCCTTTTAAATTATTGGTTAAAAAGAAAAAAAAATTATTTTTATTAACTTTTTTCTATATTTTAAAAAAAAAATTATTTTAAAAATTTTTTTTTGTATATTTTTATTTAATTTTTGTTTAATTTGAATGAATAAATTTCCTATAAATTTTTGTAAACACAATTATACATTTTTTTACCAGATCCACTGATTTTTTGCGAGAACCTGCGATTTAAAAACAAGAAAGAAAAAAATGTAGTATGACTTACTTTTTCATTCCTTTTCCGTCCGTATTTCTATTTAAAAAAAATGAGAGCTTAAATAAATTTAGCTTGATTTCAATTCGCATGTCAACAAGTTTATAAACATTTATATCATAGATACATAAACTTTTTGCCTTTTTTTCTACACCATTTTTTTCTTTTCCTTTATTTCTTTTCCAGACAGGAAATGGTTGTTTTCCTTGTTCATTTTATAGCTGCTGCTGCAGGTGTTTCATAAATAGACGTTTTTCTTTTTCAAATAAGAGTTTATTGAAAAAAAAAACGGTTGTATTGTATGTGTGTGTGTGTGTGTGTGTGTGTGTGTTCCTGGAACTATAAACTGTATTCACGTATTTCCGTTAAGCTGTCAATTTGATAAGCAGCTTTAAAGAAAGAGAAATATAAATGCTTTGTTTGTTTAAGCATACTTTTAGTTGTAACAAAAACACTTATTTAATGTTATCCTGGCAATACCAAATATATAGTGTACATTTAGGTGCGCAAGCATTGAAAACACTGATAAGAACAGAAACATATTTGGAATGCAACAAATTATTTTGATAACGATTTTGTTCGAAAAAAGAAACGAAAAAAAACCAAGTAAGAGTGCTATAATCGGCTATACGGAATCTTAAATACCGTTCACCATAGTGCGATAATAACATAACGTTGCATAAATACCGTTCGTTAGATAGTCTAGCTGGTAGTGGGCTAGTCTATCAGTGCGGGAGTTGCGGGTTTCATTCCCGCCAAAAACTTCGGGCTCCTGCAGATAAGTGTAGAGTGTAGATTAGGGGACTAGCATAAGAAAAACAAATATAAAGCAATTAACTAGAATACATTTGGTTATATAAAATTTAATTAAAAAAAAAATAAATCAACTTTGTGCCACGCCCGCTTGTTCTATCCCGCCCACATTATGTCGTATGTTGTGTATTGATAACGGAGATGCTTGTACCTAATCTGGAAACTTTGGCTCCCGCCGTTCTCCAGATATACAGCAAAATATGTAAAAAAAAACAACAGCAACAAGGGATTTTTGGGTGAAACAAGAGGTAGTCGTAGTTTTTTGCTTATATCTCAGCCATTTGTGAACCAATTAGGCTTAGTTTTAGTACCAAACATTTCCGGACATAATGTGACATAAATATATAACTACCAAGTCCCATCATATCTGGTGTCTTCGGAAAACCAATATTCAACGGACACACAGACAGACGGACATCGCTCCTCATAAGGACCCAGTATATATATACCTTATAGGGTCTTAGATCAATATTGTAGAAATTACAAACCGGGTGACCAACTTATATATACCCTTTGTCCTTCGATGAAGGGTATAACAACAAGTAAGAATGCCCACATTTTGTTCGATGTTGTCTATTGAAGACCAAGAGATTTATGGTTAAAATTAGAGTCAGTCGTGGTTTTTGGATCATATCTCAGTCATATATGGACCTATCTGACTGAATTTCAATTGCAAAATTTAAATGAGGTTATCTGAAATAAATATGTATGTACCAACTTAATAAGAAGCCAAGAATTGTAATTAAAACAACGATTTTTTTCTGGTTAGTATCATAAATAAAGTATGAATTAATTATACTATCCTTACATTTGTTTTTTGCAATTTCAACGGTTTGCATTTTATTAAGTTTCTTAACGCTCCTGAAAATTTTTTAAAAAAGAGGATAGGCCCTTTTGCATTTTATATGACGATACACCTTATATGGTCTAAGATCAGTATTGTGGAAGTTACAAACTGAATGGCAAACTTTAACGTCGCTGAAGAGTCTAAAAATACAATATTTAAGTCTACACTACAGCGTGGTAAAAATTTTACACTGTAATTTATTAAATTTTGCACAATTGCCTAGTCTATAATCTCTTCAGTAGGCGAGTTACACTACAGCCTAAATTTTGATCCTATCTATAGGCTTGTTTTTAGCCTTAACCATAGTTTAATATATAGTCTATAATAATATTCTATACACTACAATCCATTCTTGTTAGTCAATTTTACTATATAAAAAACTTTTACACAGTTGATTTAAGTCTTGTTTGCACACAATTTTAATACATTTTAATTATTTTTGTCATTGTGGTTCAGTGTATGAAATTGGGGTATGAAATATACCACAAGTCTTTTATTATAGTTTAGTGGTTAAACAAAAAAAAAAAAAAAAAATTAATTACAAATTACAGAACATTTTGACATATCCCGCAATTGTTTCGAAAAGCTTATGGTTTACGATAATTTAAATAAATTATAAATAAATAAATATTGTTGATTTTGCAATATTAGTATTTTGGTTATTTTATTGAACTGTTAATGGTTTTTAATCCAAATTTAGATATTTTTCAATTAGGCTTAAGTTCATTGACTTTAATTTTCATTAAATTATTTTTATGAAGACAGGAATTTTACAACATGAATTCAATTAAAATTTTATTTATAATTTTTCATTCTTGACTGCGCTGAGATTTGAACCCAGGCTTTCACGGACAGGTTGCCCATACTAGTTACGATTGTAACCACACAATCTCGTCGGTGGGGTTTGCCGTTTTACTCACTCGGCTATTGCAGCCGGATGACGTCAATAGTCAAACATTATTCCTTAAACCAAATGGTATTTCACTTTGGTAGCTCGAAATTTTTGCTTTTGAATGAATGATTATCTCTTTTAATTAATCTACATGTTCTTCCTGCTTTAAAATGCAAAAAAAATTTTTGGTTTTATTTTATTTTATAGTCTGAATTTTTCTTACAATCATTAATTACCCAAATACTTTTCAATAATAATGTTTATCCCAAGGAAAATTTATTTATCAGTAAAACATTCTTTGCTACTTCATATTTAATATTTACCATTTCCTTAGCATATTTTAAGGCATTACTAATTAACAATTTAACTGCCTATTTTATGGTTAAGCAGCAGAACGTAGCAAATATATTAAGAATACTTTCAGGTACTTTAAATTGTAATCAACGAATGATTTTGTTGCTGTTAAGAAAATTATATTTCTTTTGCAGTTTAAAATTTTTACATAATGGTTCCTTAAGTTGAAAATTTGTGTCTGGGTCGGGCCAAAACTTTATCTTATTAAGCTAAAAATAAATGTACTTGAAAATGTTTTTATTACTTTAAATAAACATCCAGAATTTTTTAATGCATATTAATAGGTGTGTTCATTTACAGAAAATTATTGCTTATTTTCCCTAATTGTTACTAGTAAGTGTTCACGTACCCGAAAAGCTTGCAACGAGAGAGTGAAAAAAGAGCATAACAATTTCAGAGGCAAAAAATTTTTTTTTTTAATTTCTGATAGTAAAGTTTTTACTAGCAAGAATTATTCAACCATTTGTTTCATGTTTTGTTTTACAAAACAAAAAAAAATTTCATAATTTTCAAATTAAAAGTTTTTCAATAACATAAAATAATTATTTTTCCAAAATTTAAGAACAATATTCTTGCGCAAATAGTTGAAAATAAATTTAATTTATTAAGAAATAATCTCGTATCTTTCAGCGAAATAGTGTCAATATGCCTAATGTGGTAGTTTTTGCTGGTCAAGTGTTTATTTAATTTTTTGAGTAATTGGGAGAACAATTTTGTAAATTTTCAATTTACTCCCTCTTTGCAAGTTTCTGCTAGTAAAGTAAATGAATACACCTAATTATCAAATTCAGACAGATTAATTGTCAAAAAATTTAAAAAGTAAATTAAAACAGAAAAACATTAGAGCTTATAAGAAAATTTCGAAACTAAAATTTACAAATTAATTAGTGGCATGACAACAAACATTTAGAGAAAAAATTTTTTTATTTGCATTTCATAATTTCCTAAATGTGTTTATTACCAGTCTAAAATATGGTTTAAGAAGATTTTCTTTAATCGGCTTTAAAGGAATTAAATACGTAGGAAATGGTTGCCCAAGTTTGTATTAAAAAGCCGCTTTATCAAAATCGCAAACAAAAATGTTTTCCGTCCAATGGAAAAGGAGTCAACGTGGGCGAATAAAAATAATTAGAATTTGTGGACAATAAGTTTCTTCATCGTTTTCTATCACCAGGATTTTTAACAGAGTGGGTGGAAGCGACTTATTAACGTATTGTCAATAAGACGTAAACTGTCAATAAGTCGCTTCAATTCACTCTGTTAAAATAAAACTTTTCGTTCATAAATTTATATTTTTTTTATTGTTGTTTCAATATAGGTACATATTGTTTTTCTTTTTTTTTTTAATTTAATTTCTAAGAACAGGCAATTTATACTTTATTTTAAGTTTTATACTCGAATCTTTATCGCACACACATTGATAAAATAGTAAATAAATGCTTTAATAATAACAAATAAAAGGAAATAGGAAAAGGCATTTGTTATTTTCTTAAATTTAGGTAGCCCTTTTAAATAAGACTTGCATATTCCATACGTGCATTAAAGTATATATTTTAACTGCAAATGTCAAGTGATCGAATTTCGGCCACCGGAAGGTCCTAGTAACTATAAAAAGACTCGTAAGCAATTAGAGTCACTTATCAAGAAGAGTCGCGGATAGGGCACCATTTTCTCCCGACAAAAGTATCTTTTATGATTAAAAAATTAGCGCATATTCTGGTTTTTTAATCGCCACGATGAGTCAAAAAAGACTCGAATATGATTAAGAATTATAAAAAATAAAAATGATAAAGAGCTTTTAAATTATGAAATTGTATTTAAAAAAATTTCATTTTGTATTAGTATTGTGGTTATTTTATTGAACTGTTTATGGTTTTTAATCCAAATTTATATATTTTAATCAGGCTTAAGTTCATCAAATATAATTTTCATAAATTTTTTTTAATGAAGACAGGAATTTTCAACCTGAAATGTATTACAATTAAACGGCAAAGATTTCTGAAGAGATAGTGTGGTTACCACCGAAACATGTCAAATCAACCTGTTCGTGGGTTCAATCCCAGCTTCAGTAAAAAATGAAAAATTATCAATAAGTTTTAATTTACTTCATGTTGTAAATTCCTTTCTCCATTAAAAAATAATTTACTGAAAATTAAATTTGATGAACTTATGCCTGATTGAAATATAAACTTTGTTTTTTACATAAAACATTTAAACTTACAAAAAACCTCTTAGAAGTCAACATTTGATAGTTTGCTTGTCGTAAATAATCCAAAACAGAAAAACCCAATACATTTTTAAACAAATATTTACAAATTTTATGAGACATGTATGCATTAAAGGCATAAAAAAGGATAAATATTTAACAACACTCATACAAACTCAGACATGAAATTTGTTGAAAAAATTTGTTAAACAAACTTAGAAAGGTCTACGTAATTTTTGAAAACATAACCCAACAAAATTACAAACTCATCAATTATTATTTATTTATAAATCAAAAAATAAATAAAATATATGTTTAAAAAAATGTGCGCAAAAAACATGTTTTAACTTTTCTGTCACGTTCTTTAAACATAAAAAATAAATAAGAACCATCAACAAATACAAAACAGCAGTAATTTCTGGCAACTGAGAGCAAATATGAATAAAAATGTGTGCCTGTGTGTGGATAATAATGTCCTTTTTTATTTATTTTTTTTTTATATAAATCTACCTTTACAAAATGTATTCCAGAGATGTCTTAGCTTAAGTTGTGTTTGTGCATGTGTCTGCAATAGTCCGTACGTAAGTACATACATGTTAAATAGATCCTGGCATTAGCTCAACTGTATGAGAATGACAGTAAACAGAAAGAAAAAATTTAGAAATTCTTTGAAAGGAACAACAAGAATTAAAAATTTGAAACTACTTTGCCGGTCATAAGTTACCAATAAAAGGAGTAGTAATACACAAAAGGCCACTTTTTTTTAGAGGTAGTCTTGGTTTTTGGACCGATCAGGCTGCATTTCAATAGCAAACAATTCTGGGCTATATGTGATATTATAATATAACAACCGAGTCCCCATCAAATCTGGGTCTTTTGAAAACCCATTTCAACGGACAGACGGACGACGTAAAATAAATATATACACCTTATATGGTCTAAGATCAATATTGTAGAAATTCCAAACGGCATGGCAAACTTAAAGATGCCCATTTACCCACGGTGAAGGTTATACAAAAGCACTTTTTAACTAAATAGTCAGTTTTTGACTAAAAAGTCAGTTTATGACTAAATAGACACCTTTTTTTAATTAAAAAGTCGATAGAACGACAAAGAATTCTGATGATGGGAATGTGGTTTTTCTCGAAACATATAAATTCGACCCGAGTTCAATCCCGGGCTCAGTCAAGAATAAAATTATCAAAAAATTTTTAATTCATTTCATGTTGTAAATTCCTTCCTTCAATAAAAATAATTAAATAAAAATTTATATTTGATGAACTTAAGCCTAAATCAAATATCAAAAATTTCAATTAAATACCAACAGTTCAATGAAAAATAACAATTGTTATAAAATAGCTATGGCACAAGCTCTATATGGGCAGTTCCAGCGTTACGTTACTTTTTGTAACGTAACGCCAGAAGCAATTTTAATTGCTTCTTAAAAAATTTTATATGTATAATTAACTTTTTTATATTTTGGTGTTAATCGCAACTAGCTCTACATTAAGTTACAGAAGGGATAACATTTTAACAACATATTCTTATAATACAAGCTTCCCAGCAAAAACTTGGTAATGACTTGCAATTACTGAACAACTTACTTTTCAATGACAACTGCATACCATCTGCATTACATAGAAGTAGTTTAGTAATGGCTGACATATAATCTGACACATAAGCACTTGTTTATTAGCTGATTAACGAAATTTATAATTAATTCATATAAAAATGCATTAAAGGCCTTATTTATTCAAATCTAACACAAATTGATTTTAAATACATATTTGTTCTTACAGCTTGCTTTTTTTATTTCTAATAAAGAACTATTTGTAATAGAATTGAATATGAATAATTTAAATACTTATTGATGTCCTAAATGCAGGGTAGTTAAATTACAAAGTAAATTAAATTAAAAACACAATTTAGTTGACAAATTCAGTTTTGTTGATACCAATGTAAAGTTACTATTTTAAGCGAACGTAGTAATGACTTATTTAACTCCCTATTTGTAAGCGAGGGTGGCAAGTGCTTGCCTCCAATGACATCACAATGTTAAAATAATGAGTTAAAATGCCAATGTATAAGTAGTGAATAGTAGTTATATAAGATTTTTAGCTCATTACTTTTCAATGTAAGTTTCTGCTGGGTTATTTGCTTTCTGGCGTAGACTTTTCGTTGTAATTCCCATGTGTACCTTAAACGAGCAAAGATTTTTAAATTTTATAACTTGGAAAATAAATCTCGAAAAGTCTGATTTTTGTATGAAGTATTCCCGGTTTGGTGGACTATTTTCTGCTGACAATAAGCGCTTCTTTTAACATAATAAAACATGCAAACGAAGCACTCCTAAAGCGCTTTTTGAAGGGCTAACTATATTAACATATTCATTATTGTTTTGCTTTTACTTGTTTAAATGCCTTTTTTCAAGCATTTTCGTAAACCATAATATATATTTATTTTGTTATCGCTTTAAAACCTTCTTCGTATGTCTTCGCCTTCCACCATCCCGATGCAGAGAGCCTGACCGCACTGTTGACGGATGGCCACAAGGTGTAATTCTATTGAAATAAGTTGAAGTTTAGTATTCAGCGTCTCTGAAGTAATAGTGCGTAGAGCGCCTGTTATTCCAATGAAGGCTGATCTTTGTACTCTGGCCAGCTGGTCCACAACGTATTTGCTGCCTGTCTTCGTTCACTATACCGAAGATCAATATGTAAAAATGGGCCGTACTATTATCGTATACAGTCATTTGACCGTTCTGGAATTAAGGCCGCACTTGGCGCCAAACATTCTACGGCAGGAATAGTAAGCAACCGTAGCTTTCCTGACCCTGTGTTGAGTATCCAATCTCCAATATAATTTCGCGTCCAGGATAATTGCCAGATATTTCGTGTTGTTCGACAGCTGAAGTTCTAAACGCCCCAGCCGTGATAGGCTGAAGGCGGGAATTTTCGTCCTTCTGGTGAACAGTAACAGTTCCGTTTTGTACAGTGGTAATCTTAACTCTAATCGGAACTACGGAATACACTGGAATTTGGCTTACTATCTAAACTATAAACTTATTTTGAATCTGAATTAGAATTCAAAACGGAGTCTAAAATAGAATCTTATTTTAAATTAAGTTCGGAAGTAGAATCTTAACTATAAGTGAATTAGATTCTTATTCAGTAAAATTCGAAATAGAATCAGAACTTAAATCCTCGACTAGAGCCAGAACAAACATTTTGATTTAATCTAAGACTTAAACAAAGAATTGTTACTGGACCAAGATCTTAACTTTTAGCTACAATCTAAAGTTAATTAACACACGAGCTAGAGCTTAATTCACATTTTGTATATGAATTTAAAACGGAAGAAATATTTTTTTTTGTTAAGTGTACTCCATTTACCAAGTGCCACAAACATGATGACAACTTTTGAATTGTCATACAATCTGTTTATATGTAAATATGTTTTTAAATTCACAGTGTGTGTTTCTTTTGGAACACTTTATATGACACGTTATGTCCTTGTGCTGTTTATAAAAGTTTTACTATTATACACCAGTATCCAAGCAAAATTTGCCGAAAGAAAAAGGTTTTTGAACTTTAGAATTTGCTATCAACTCACTATAAAACACCTTTTAAATCCAATATGTTCGTTCATGTTCTTTAAATCCTTTAAAGTTTTTTTTTGGGTGCCTTTTTCAGTTTTTGGCCAGGGGTTTTTTTTGCATTATTTTGTTAAGGTGTCAAGTCATAAATAACTACAGTTTGGGTTTAAATCTTAATACAACGCAAATGTATCCATATGGCTAAGGACATGTTGTTAAAAGGAATGTTTGTATCTGTGTTGCTTTGGAATATGTGATTTAAAAAAAAAAAACAAAACACCGATTTTAAAGGATAAATTTAAGAATACAGTATAACTTCGATAGTCCGGACATGCGACAGTCCGGCCACTCCAATAATTCGGACGCTTATACATATCGGACAATTTCAAATTTTTACCTCTACAAACCGGACAAATTTTTGTTATGCAAGAACAAAAAGTAAATGCCGTTGTTTTAACGTTTTTACCTCACATGTTTTGGGATTCACACGTTGATTCGCATTTTGTACTGTCATTGCTTCCGTTTTGGTTTTCCTCCATGTTTCTAAATAGTAAACGCAAGCATAAAACACTAAGCGATATTCTGGAAATCGAATTCGAGTGAAATTTGAATCGAACAAAGTTTAAATTATATAAAATTTTTTCCTTTTATAAAACTCATACTTTGAGGACCACTTATCTTTACCAGAACTACTTTTAAAATCTGGAAAAGCCACGTTAATTTTTAAAAAAATTTATTATAAAATCTCCGTCGATTTAAAATTCATGTGAGTTCAATTTCCAGAACATGGCTGACTAACTTTAAATGAAAAGTGTGATATTTTACAAAGTCTTGATGAGGGAGAAAAACTCTATAGTTATTCCTAATTCAACTATTTGCGACATTAAAAAAATAAGGAAAACATAAAACAACTTATTTTCTAAATACATACAACTTTTTTTTAAGAAATAGAAAAGTTATGAAAAAAGCAGAAAATCCAGAATTAGAGGAAGGGCTTAACACATGTCTTTGCAACAGAGCATCAATTATATCCCGATTTCTTGAGAAATTTAAAAGCCAAGGCCAAATTCTTTTATGTAAAGATTTTTTTTTTTATTATTATTCCTACACTAAATCACGCGAAGCTTTTCGCTTGTCTGCAAGAGACCAGAGTCTCTGGCAGGAATCGAACCGCAACCCCGGTACTGATAGACTAGCTCACTACCAGCTAGCCTACCGGGCACCCATATGACAAGTACGGCGATTTTTCAACGAGCTCAGGCTAATAAAATAAATTTAAGTTAAGGCATTGTATTAGATATCTAAATATTTGTGATGACAAAGTTTCCAAAAATGTAAATTCATGTTTAAATTCTTTTAGATTATTTCAATAAATTTCACAACTCGATAATCCGAACGAGCTTAAAACTATATGTGTCCGGATTGTCGAAGTAGCACTGAATTTGCAAAAATTGCAGTAGTTTCTTTAAAGATATTTTTAAACACTATCTACACATATTTAGGTTTTTTTTTTAAGAATTAAAACGCACAATGTTAATTGTAAATAAAACATGTTAATAGAAGGATCTATGACAATTATGTGTAAAACAAAATATCGGACAAATGCTCGCCACGGCTTTGGTGGCATACCTCTATCCGATTGTCCTTATCCTTTGGCTCTTGAATTGTTCTTGGCTTATGGACTAACACTTTTAATTTTAAATATCCCCAAAGATAGAAGTACAACGGTGTGAAATCACCCGATCATGGCGGCGAGTTGACATAGCAACCACGTGAGATAACACGGCCTTGGAATTTCTCGCGCAAAAGAGCCATTGTTTCGTTAGCTGTGTAGCAAGTGGCACCATCCTGTCGGAACCACATATATTACAGGTTCATCGCCTTAATTTACGGCCACAAGAAGTCCGTTATCATCTCGCGATAGCGAACACAATACACGGTAACTGCTGGGCCGACTTCATTTTCGAAGAAGTACGGCCCGATGATGCCGCCAGTCCATAAACAGCACTTTTAGTTTTTTTACATTTCTCATAAATCCGGTTTGTTGAAATTTGCGCACAATTCTCCTGATTTTGGATACATTTGGTCGATTATGCTGACCAAAAAAAATCACGAAGTGCACGAAATGAATTTTCATTTGAACGCCCATTTTCGTAAAAGGCTTCAACAATCTTAACGCGCTGCTCAATTGTGTACCTCTCCATGGTTGAATTTGTCTTACACTGAAACAAACAAATGCCAAAATAAGTTGGACAAAAAACTTGACGTTAACCCCAGGATTACCGTCTTGGTCTGGCCAGACCAAATTTGTGTTTTGCTTGTAAAATTTTTCGCATATAACAAAAACTCAAAAAAACAGGGACGTGAATTCTATAAATGATATGTTCTGAATCGAATGAAACTAATTTGGATTCGATTGGAGCAAATAAGTGGTGTTAAATTCCATTTTTATGTAAATGTCTATGAATTGGCCCTCTTGACCTAATTTTTTTTCCTTGAAAGATATTTCAAATAGGATAAAATATTAAAAAAACAGATACGTGAATTCTAAAAATTATATTTTCTAAATCAAATAAATCAAGTTTGAATCAAATCAGAAAACTACGGCCTATTATGTGCTTAGTACAATTTAACTACAAAAACCTAACGCAAAACTCGTTTCAGCTGCGGTAGATGCGAAATAACAATGTGCGAAATTAAGGACTACATTTTCGATGTCTTGCATATGGAATAAAATAATGAAATAATAAAATTACATAATAAATTTGTATAATCTAAAGTAATAAGCATACGTTCAATAAAAAATATATTTATTTACTTTTTATATAATTGGGGTTTTTAGCTGTACAAATTGTGGTCTGGCCAGACCAAGAGGAGAACTTAGTGGTAAAAAGAATTCTAGGGTTAAGGTGTGACTCACAATGAAGATCGTGGGTTATGGTTTAACCACCCTTTATTTTATAATTATTTTTTAGAGAAAAAAATATTTCGTCACCTAAAATGCAAAAGGGCGCAAGAACAAAAAAATTCGAAAAAGAGTTTTTGATTGACTTTTGTTGGTTTTATTACACTACATGTTCACAAATTGTAGATCCCTGCAATCAAAAATGTCGGCTTTATTAAAGAAATTCAAACGCCAAGTACATTGCTATTAATTTTTGAAAGTTTTTTGCTTCTTCTGTAAAAAAATTTAAAAATGTTGTTACGCCCTTTTGCATTTTAGGTAACGATTTGTTAACTATTGTCCCTTTTAAACTATTAAAAAAAAAGAAAACAACTTATTTTTATATTTATGTTCAATTAACTTTCCATTCAAACATTTTCATGATGCTTTAACTTTTTCTCAATGAAAACGAAAATTTTTAATTGTCTTTAAAAAAAAAACTGTTAATAATTATTTACACTTTCTTAGTGCCAAGTTAAAGAGGCAAATGCAGTCAAAAAATAAAGAAAATTTTGTTCAAAGAACAATTAGCCAACAAAAGTAACAAAGGTCGCCATTAAAACTCTTGGACGCTTTACACAGCACCAGCACCAGGGGCAGAGAAGAGGCGGTCTTAATTAACAATTTCATTACTGTGTAATGTTACGTCAACAATGACAAAACAATTTTTTGTTTTTTTGTTTTGGTTTGTTTTGTATCTGAAACTGGGCAAATGAAAATTTTAACATTTTTTATTGTTTCTTTTTTCGTCTTTTTTAAATAGAAGGAAATTATGACATTTTTATGTTTTCTTGTAGTGACTTGAAAACAATGGCACTATTATGGGAAATAGTAAGTCATCGTCCATACTTGCAATTTTTGTTGCAGCAATTCTTCAGTTTTGTATATAAAATATACAAAGGAGAAGAGGAAAGACAAGATAAAAAAATACAAAAATTGCAAAACCTTAATTTCATAATCAGTGCCCATGTTCTGTAACTCCCTTGTCGAGAAACTTTTCGATTGAAGTGTGAGAGATGAAACAAAAATGCCATAAATTGAAACAAACAGCTGTTTTTCTCACTTAACCATTAAGCGAGCTTTTTATAAAAAATTGATACATTTCGTTTTTTGCCTCATTATAACTTGATTTCAAAAAATTCAATATGCCACATTTATTGAGACTCTGTTAACATCCCAGCAAAAACTTACATTGCAAAGTAATGAGTTAAAAATCTTATATAACAACTCTTCACTACTTATACATTGGCATTTTAACTCATTATTTTAACACGGTGTTGTCATTGGAGGCAAGTACTTAACACCCTCGCTTGCAAATAGGGAGTTAAATAAGTCATTACCAGATTCAATTACCAATAGCGAGTTAGATAAGTCATTACCACATTCGCTTACAAACAGACAAAACTGAATTTGTCAAACAAATTATCTCATTAATTTAATTGGCTTTCTAATGCAAAATTATACTACCCTGCATCAATGACATATTCATACCCAATAAGCCAGAGAACGATATGATTTCAAAAACGATATGATATTTTCATGAAAAACGATATTATAAGGAAATGTACAATTTAAATACAATCGTTTATGATATAAGATCGATATCATATATTATAATTTATATCACCCAGACGGTCGTTATAATATCGTTTGGTTGATTTATTAGTGTAGTTTTTATTCAAAATTTTAAAATACATATCAAAATCAATTAAGTATTTAAATTTTTCATTCAAAATCATATTCATTTATAACAAATGAAAAAAAAAACAAACTGTAACGATATTTTTCTTTAATATTAAATTATTAGGGATTTAACGAATACTGATACCGATACCGATATATCGGCGATACTTCACGTTTGCCGACATATCGGTATCGGTGATATTTTACTGTCGTTACGCCGATGCTTTTATTTATAGTTTTTTTGAACAAACAATTTAATTTTCATTGCTTATTTTTTGCATAGCAACTTTTAGCAAAAAATCAAACAGAATAATAAATTGGTTCTTTTAATTCTTAAGCTGGAGGTCAGTCCACACCACAGGTTTTATGCGTTTGTTTCTTTTTTTTACATTTTTTCCAGACGCATGTTAAAGTAGAAAGTAATCCTGTGGTGCGATTCACTTACTTTTAACGATCCGACAATCGTAATTTTGGTCCCTTGCAGTAACGATAGTGTGATTCTGTAATTTATTTTTAACGATTGTAAATAGCTGTAGTTTTTGTAACATCTCTGTCTGCAAAATGTTATAATAAACGAAAAGCACAAAAGAGAATAGAGAAAAAATAATTGAAATTGTGCTAAATTTACTGTTTTTATATTTTATTTTGTTTCTCAGATATTGATCGTTGTATGTATTATTTTTATATTCATTTTACAATTAATAGAATTACCTTTTAATTTTTTTTTTACTTTAAATTAAATATACCTATAATATGTTGTGGTAATAATAAAATAATTTAAAATAAAAACTTAAATATTCTATAAAAATATATTTCATCTTTAATTGTGTTTTGCTTCATACAAATCTAGCTAGTCATACCTAATAATTGAAAAAAAAACAAGATAATTCATACTTATCACCCATTTTGCTACAGTTCTTTCGTGTGATTCGTGTGATTTGGTTTAGTTAGTGTGATTTTTTTTGCTTTGTTGCTGTTTGGTGTAAATTCCGTACTCTTTACACTTCGTATTTGGTCGTTTATAACACACTTATTACAATTAATTTGCAATTGTGTGTTTTTATTTATTTTTTGTTATATGTGTTTTGTACAACATAGCATTTGATTCGTTAGCAAAGAGTGAGCGACAATCAGTATTTAAAAAACAAACGAATGTCTTGAAACGGCTTTTAAATGCATTTGTGCAGAGGTTTAGTATGTATGTAAGAAGTTTGGCCTCAGCCACTTTAATCATAAAATAATTTTTATCGATTTAATTAACACAGCGTAAATTATTGTTCTTAAGATAAAGTATGTAAGAAGTTTGGCCTCAGCCACTTTAATCATAAAATACTTTTTATCGATTTAATTAACACAGCGTAAATTATTGTTCTTAAGATAACGAAAAAAAAATGATTAAAGTAACAGCTGACTTTAATCGACAGCGAATATCGTTAAAAATGTAACTAAATAGCAAATTCGATAAACTTTCGTTATATTTATTATAACGATACGATTATCGTAAAAAAAAGTTAGTGAATCGCACTACTGCTTTCGATACACGTAGAGAAAAAATATATATAAATATGGTCACCTCCAACAAAACTATTTTTCAAGGAAATTTTAAATATATTATGTTTAATTTAACCATATTATTGTCACCGACAACAATATTATTGTTAAATTAGTCCTCCATCAAGAAGCCACAACCATATTATGGCTGCCTCTAAACATGTTATGGTTAAATATGACAATTATTTTTTTTAAATTAACAATAATATTTTCCTCTTTTCCAAGAGCAACATTATATGGTTGAAAATCAACCATGCTATTTTAAATGTTAAACATATTTTAGTTATTATTTACCGAAACATGTTTGGAAGCAACCATAATATGGTTTTGCCTTCTTGACGGAGGACTAATTTAACCATAATATGGTTGTCGATGACAATAATATGGTTAAAATAACCATAGTATGTTTAGAATTTTATTTAAAAATAGTTTTGTTGGAGGTGATAATATTTACACATATTTTTTTTCTGGGTGTACGTATATGAATTTTACGCGTTTGCTGTTTAACTTGTCAATACAAATTGACACTACGACTTTTTCAAATGATGCATAAACGCATCGAACGCTTGGTGTGGAACTGCAGCATCTGCCGTTTTGCTTTGCACTGTTATACTAAAACTTTCTCCCATTGATCAATCTTGTATGTAAATAATACGTTTTAAGAACTGTTTGCTAATTTTTTAATGATTTTTGTGAAAATAAAAATAATTTCGCTACAAATTTTGGTTCACTTCAAAGAGACCACAAAATCCTTAAGCAAAGCCACTGTTATATCTTCTGACCCTTTTTCGATAGTTAACAGTCATCGAAGATTATTAAAAAATACGATAAATGTATAAACTGAGATTTAGACAAGTTAAAAAATTGGCGATATTCGTAGCATAAGCTCTGAATAAAAGACTTGAGTGTTTAGAGAATAATGAAAATTATTGTTTATGTACAATTCTCTACCTTCGATACAAAGGCAGAAAATTTTTAAGACAATATATCGAAAAAACGTTTTATTGAACTACTTAACATGACTCTACATTCCGACAGTGTTGAAGATATGGTCACCTCTATAGCTAGTAAAAGTTCTAATAGGTCTACAAGAACTGACCTTTGGAGCGTTTGTGAAAATCTTAAAAGAAATCTTGGAGAAGAATGATCCTCTGTCAATCCTACGCTGCGGCTCAGCTAAATAAGAAGTCTAGATGTACCTTAGATCTTTTAATTTTTCTAGAGACGCAGAGACGTTAGTGTACTGGCGCTATTTAATATTTTAATCAACATTTTAGGCCATGGCGCAGAAATAACTAAGTTCTCAAATGAGTTCAGTCACATCTGAGAGACGATTTTTTACTGCAGGTCTGCTTCAAACGGAGTTGTGAAATGATCTACGAAAAAGTTGAGAATACTTAATTTTTTAAGCAAAAATCTTTATGATATTCATTTGCAGTCTTAATAACCTCTTACACTGTTTTTTTGTTTAAGAAATAAATAAATTTTACCATGAATTTAAATAAATTTCGTTGTTTTTCAAATCTTATTAAAATCAATTTTAAATATTTATAATCTGTACATATAAACTGTAATTTGGTATAATAAAGAAATCACTCTTCTTAAGTTTTGTTAATTTTACCTTGAATTTAAATTTAATATTTGAATCGGTATCGGCCATGTTTCTCTTTGAGTATCGGTATCGTATCGGCAAAAAAGTGTATCGTTACTTCCCTACTTTTGACATACGCCATGTTTTTTTTTCATTTGTAAAAAAGAAAATTTTTTAATTAATATTCTTGTGATCGCTTAAGCGCAAAAATAAAATAATTTTTTATTTTACTTACAACAAAAAAGTTTTTGATCCAAATTTAGATATTTTTAATTAGGCTTAAGTTCATTGAACTTAATTTTCATGAAATTATTTTTATGAAGACAGGAATTTTACAACATGAAATCAATTAAAATTTTATTGATAATTTTTCATTCTTGATTGCGCTGAGATTTGAACCCAGGCTTTCACGGACAGGTTGCCCAGACTAGATTCAATTGTAACCACACAATCTCTTCAGGGGGGTTTGCCGTTCTTTACTCACTCGGCTGACTATTTAAGTCGTTTTCCAGGGTATCACACGAATTTTTGGAGCCTCAACAACAAGTCTAGGAAGGCGAGAACTTCCAGAATCCACTCCAGAGTATTTTTGGTCTCCACCAGTAAACGTCTGAGTTTTTTATGGTTCTTCACCAGTCACATTGAGTTATTATTGGTTCTCCACCCGACAAACACGTTAAAACATTGAGGTTGTGAGCGATTGCACAACGTCAATGCTGGCAACCATTAACCAATGCGAGGTGACAACGCCAAATGCACGAAAAGTAGACAAACAGGAACGATCAGAAATAATGACATGGAGCGCGAGCTGTTTTTCCACTCAGAGTAGTTTTACGGGTCGAAAAATAAAATAAGAGCTAAAATGCTTGTGTTTAATTGTAAACAAATGAAGATTTTTGACAACTAATGCTAGTGCTGCCAGAAGTTTTTTGTGTTGCCAGCATAAATTAAATAGCACATTTGCACAAAAAATAAAAGTGGTATGCTCACGATCAATCATAATAAGAACTTCAAATTTACAAATTGCAAATTTGCACAATAACCATCGTGATAACCCTTATTAAATTAAAAATTATTTTACTTTTACTGAAAATGTTTCCATTTCGAGTTAATACCCTCTTCTTGATCGAGGGCAATATGTATGCAAGCTTAAGCTTTTGCTGTTTTCTTTGTTTTCAAGCTTTACCACTAAGTTCTCCTCTTGGTCTGGCCAGACCATAATTAGAATAGCCAAAAAACCCAAATAAATGAAAACTAAATAAATATATTTTTCAACATTTTTCATTTTTCGAATTTATTCTATGAGTTAAATTTCAGTTATTTATTTTATAAAGCTTTTTGTAATAGCTCTATTCCTTAAAATTTTTTTAGAAATGACTTTATACACTACCAGACTATTAAGACTATTAGACTATAAAGTCATTTCTAAAAAAATTTTAAGGAATAGAGCTATTACAAAAAGCTTTATAAAATACATAACTGAAATTTAACTCATAAAATAAATTCGAAAAATGAAAAATGTTGAATATAATAAAAGTTGCTTATGAAGAAGAAATAATTCCCAATATCTAAATATATTTTTTATTGAACGTATGCTTATTATATGAGATTATACGAATTTATTTTACAATCTTAATCTTTCATTATTTTATTCTACATGCAAGTCATGGAAAATTTAGTCTTTAATTTCTCAAGTTGTTTTTTGGCGCATCTACCACAGATGAAACGAGTTTCGTGTTTGGTTTTTGTAGTTAAATTGAACTAAGCGCATAGTGGGCCGTAGTTTTCTGATTTGATTCAAACTTGATTCATTAGATTCAGAACATATCATTTATAGAATTCACGTTTTTGTTTTATATGTTGTCCTATTTGAAAGATATTGCAAGCAAAAAAATTTTGGTTTAGCCAGACCAAGAGGGTAATTTTAAAGACTTTTACATAAAAATCGAATTTCACCCCGCTAATTTGCTCCAATCGAATCCAAATTAGTTTCATTCGATTCGGTACATATCAGTTATAGAATTCACGTCCCTGTTTTTACGATTTTTTGTTATATTCGAAAAATATTGCAAGCAAAACACAAATTTAGTCTGGCCAGACCAAGACGGTAATCCTGGGGTTAAAAATAATTCGTTGCACTAATTTTGTTTAACAACTTGTTTAAGGAATAGAAAGTTTTTGTATTACACCACAAACAGTTGTGTGTGTTTTTAAGACTTTCTAGGATTTCTAGGAAAGAAACAATTAATTATTTTATTACATTTTACAAACAGTAGGTCAGAAAGAAATTTTGGAAAAATATATAGTAGTAGGGGTATTCAAGGAGCTTTTGCAGTTGCAAAGTTTTGCAAATTTTTCGTAACAATTTTGATTTTGTTTAAAAATAACTTGACTTTTTGTTAAATAGTTCGAAAGTTTAGATAAAATATAGAAATTTGGGCCTGTTTTTACAATTATGTTGTAGCCTGTGATGAACCCAAAAGTATGCAATAAACATTGGTTTTTTATTTACTCTTTTTTTAACAATTTCTACTGTTCACTCTGTTTGAATTTGGCAGCCGTATAATTGGCTTTTTCTCTTACTAATTTATTACCAGCTTAAGAAGAATTTTCCCAATGTAGTAAAACAAAAGTTTCTATTTTATTAAATCTTGCTAATCTGCAATTTTAAGGGATTTATTATTAAATTGCACATGATTGTTCCTTCGAGTTTAAATTTTGTTTTGACATATTTTTCCTTTTATGTCAATAAATTTTTGTGACATTGTTACATTTTCTCCTTAAGGAGAAACAGTAAATAATAAAAATCAATTTATTATTTTTTTGGATTGACATTGAGCTGCATAAATATTTTGATAAATTGTTTGAGATAATGCAATAAGAAAATAGCGAAAAATCGATTTCAGGAGGTAAGAATTTATTTTGAAATTAGAAAATGAATGAGGGATAAAATTTTAAGGCATTTTGGCAAAGTACACATTTAAAAATATTAAGATATTTTAAAAATGTTAAGTTTTCAATAGTTTCTACTTAGATTTATGGGTCACTTTTGTATGGCAACCTAACTTTAGTTGAGTTGCCAGTTGCCGAAAAATTATTTCAGATGACAATTGATGTCGATTTCAGTTACCATATAAAATTTTGGTAATTCGGTGATTTTAGCGAATTAGAATTGCCTGCGTTCACTTCTTCTTGGTCATCGGAAAATTACATGTACGGAACCAATAATATTTGTTTAATTTTTTTAAATTAAATTAACTTATTTTCATTTGTTTGTCGTAATTGTTTACGTTTTTCGGTTGCCGATTTGTCAAAATGTCAACTGACATAAGTTGTCAAACATAATATGGGTCGATTACGAATGATAGCACAACTGAAATTTTGTTGCCAGCGACGAAATCAGGCAACGACGCTGATGATAAAATTTTTTTTTATATTTTAATATCAGTTGAAATTGTGTTGCCATGCGAAATCGACGCATAAGTTTTTTATTCAGTTGAAGTTCAGCTGCAATACATAATCGACCCGTTAAATTACCAGGCCTGTCACATATTCCGGAGTAGCAAAATATGGAACTTCTTCCACTTTCGATCAGAATTGATTTCTGTAACAGGTCTGTACACTCGGGGAAAAACTATGTTTTAATATGTTCCTCCAACCTCCAAAAAAAATACTTTTAAAGATAATTGTAAACATATTATGGTTAATTTAACTATATTATTATCACCGACAATAATATTATGGTTAAATGTGTCCTCTTTCAAGAAGACACAACCATATTTTGGTGACCTCCGAACATGTTTTGGTCAATAATAACTAAAACATGTTTAACACTCATAATAGCATGGTTGCTTTTCAACCATAGTATGTTGCTCTTGGACAAGAGAAAATACTATTGTTAATTTAAAAACAAATTATTGTCATATTTAACCATAACATGTTAAGAGGCAACCATAATATGGTTGTGGCTTCTTGATGGAGGACTAATTAAACAATAATATGGTTCTCGATGACAATAATGTGATTAAATTGAACATAATATGTTTAAAATTTTGTCTAAAAATAGTTTTGTTCGAGGTGACAATATTAAAACATGTTTTTTTCTCTGCGTGTACGTTTCGATTCTATTCAAAAATTGCGTTGAACATTTAAAGAATTTTAATGTTTAGGTTATGTAAACAATGTAAAACTGCTGAAGGAAATTTTTTGGTTTTTGGTTTTGAAGTGTAAAAAAAAGATTCGTGGCATGTGGCAATGCCAAAAATTTTCAGTCCGGTTTGCTATTTAACTGTGAACAGACCAACAAGCAAACAATGCTTGCAAACCATTACCGACCCACCGAACAGGCAATTCAAGCTGCGCCCATTGTTCGCCAAGATTGTGCGATTTTACCCCAATTTTTTTGTGGGGAAACGTTAAACACTTTTACGTAATTTAAGTAACTACCAACCATTCAAGTTGATTGCAACTTTTACGCATCCGCAACTTTTACGTTTGAGTAACTAGGCCCTAAGATTTCACTTCTGTGTCAAGTTTTTCAATTGTTTACATTATGGCCAGCGTTGTCAGCTCGGTGTGTTTCGCAACATTTTGGATGCTTTTTTAAATTTTGTGTGCAAAAAAGTCCGGTGTTGGTGCGTTGTGCGCTTTTTTTAAATTTCGATGCGTTTTTTAATTTTTGGTGGCACCAAAGCAAATTCAACACAACTTTTTGTTTCAGTGTACGAAAAAAATCCTGGTACAATAAAATACACCTGTTTCAATACCTTTTCATTCATTTTATTAAATTTGTTCTTTTGTCGTAAATTTTTTCATTGAATCAAACAAAAAGTTTGTTGACCTAAAATTTTAGCAAACTGTGTTCTTAAAAATTTTCTTCAGATATTTTTTTCTGTGTAAATACAATTTAAAAAACTCTTCAATACCCTGAATTTTACTGCCTGGCCCACAATGTCGGCAAGAACATTTATTTCGTATTTTTATATTGAAAACAAAAACAAAGTTTAGTTGTTTGTTATTATTTTCCATATAAAAATTCGAAAGAAATGTTCTTGTCGATATTGTGGGCCTGACAGTTATTTTAATGTTTGAAAGTTAATATAAAAATTTGCTTTTAAAGCAATTTATAATCTTTTTTTTATAGATAAAGTCTTGTCATCATGTATGTTAAAATGGTGTCCGAAACGAGTTAAGTATATACTGTACATCCTGTTATCCTTTGACCTTGTTTGTGTTAAATACAAATTTCAGTAGCACAAAATACATAAAGTCACATCAGGGAATTTAATTATGTATGTTAAAAAAATATACATATTTATATTGCATATAATATAAAGTTAATCAATTCTTAAACACACAGGTAGTTGTGTACACAATATACATCATAAAGCCATAATTTTCAGGAAGAATTATCTGTACATTTTGTGGAGCTAAGGTCTTAACCAAACGCTGTGGATGTGTATGACCAGCAGTTCTGAGAACTCGATGAAATGCTGTACAGAAAGGAGGTAATTTAACTATAACCTTTCCCAAAATTTTCCATATTTCAATAATTTTTCCTTTGGGTCGCAAAAATTACAATTTTTGACTACTTCACATGTCCTAGGTAACCGATAAAGGTGTTAGTTTATATTTTATTCTCACTTGGTAATGTAAAATGTTTTCATATGAATAATTTGCTTGGCATTTTTAAACAAATTTTTCCTTTTAACAGCATAATACAAACTATTTATCTACGTTACCCGAAACAGGTAACCGATAGTAGAGTTGGTTGCCATTTTTATATTCCTAAAGGCCGGTATTCACTATCCTACATAATCGTACGATTCATTCACACGAAAATCTGACGGAATTCTATCCGACATAAAAAAAAATGTCTGCAAAATCTGCTGTCAATGCCACACTATCCCACAAAAAAGATGCAAACTCAAATGACTCATCTACTTTACAAGAAAATGCAACTCTGATCGCATATAATCTATCATTTTATGAAAATTTTTAAAACATTTCCAAGTCGGACAGACTTGTCAAAAAAATCTGTCACTCAATTCATTTTTAAGCCACACTGTCATACATTATGAGCACACACGATTTTTTTGACATATCGTGCGACTAATTAGGATAGTGAATACAGGCCTTAAGCAGTCTCTACTCGCACTTGATCAAAAAGAGGGTAAAAAAGTCAAAAATTTTATTTTTCAACTTTTTAGAAAAAATCGGTTGGTTTAAAAATTCCTTTTTTATGCTTTTAATAAAATATAATAATTTAAAACTATTTTGCTTCTACTGAAATTTTTAAATTTCGAGTTATACCCTCTTGCTGATCAAGTGCGATGTATAACCGTGTAAGCAGGGCTGTGGAGGCGAAGTCGGAGTTGAGGTTTTTGTACTTCAAAATTTTTCGGCATAACAAATAAGAAAATATTTTCTAAAATTTTCCAGAATAAAAATTCTTTGAAACTTGCGATGCAATATTTAAAATATCGATTCGAAATGTTTATAGAATAATTTTCTTGCTATATTTAACAATTTAAAAGGTACTGCATTAAATAAAAGAGTTTAAGTCAAATAAGGACCAGTATAATATACATTTAGCATCAATGTAAGAGTAGGAGTCGGACTTGGTGTCGGAGTCGGACTTAAAATATTTCCGCGGTAAGAGTCGGAGTTAGAACTTTTTTTTGACGACTCCACCGCCCTGAGTGTAACATTACTAAATGACTTATTCATCATCGCACAGTCTAAATGCGTGAAGCTTTGACCGAAGCTTGGTCTCTTTACAAATTGATTCACTAAGACGGGATTTTTATAAATTCAAATGTGTAGGTGGTAAAAAGGGTAATTCGCTAATCTCATATCTCCTTAACTCAAAGAGATACAAAAACATTTTTAAGAGATACAAACAAAAGTTTAACCTATTTTTCGCCGACCGGTGATTATAATCACCAGCATTCATACTCTTTTTTTGAATTATATTGAACATTTTTTTTTTATTTTTCGAATTTATTATTTTTTAGGAATGACAAGATAATAGTCTGGTAGTATATAAAGTCATTCCTAAAAAATTAAAGGAATAGAACTATTACTCATAAAATAAATTCGAAAAATAAAAAAAATGTTGAATATAATAAAGTTGCTAATAAAAAGAAATAATTCCCAATATCTATTTGTTATTTATGTTATAGATTTACAATAAACAAATATGTATGTTTTATAGCATATACATACACGTTTACTTATATTATATTCAAAATGTGCATACACAAAAGTAGGTTTTGATACCATTAAAAACCGTTTTTATTGATTGTGTTTATGTATGCATTTTTCTATTTTATATGTACATCTAAAGTTTAGATCATTTACACAAATATATAATTTTAACAAATATATGTTTAGATTCTAAACATATATTTGTTTAAATTTTTATATGTATGTTTTGTAAGTTATTTTGCCAAAAGTTCACAGATATTATTACTGAAAAAGTACCACAGAAAAGAGTGAATTTACCCGCATTCCATTTAAGCCCATCACTATCTACAACTGTCACGTAACCTCGTAATGAAATTCTATTTTCTACAGGTTGGCACGTTACGGTTAAGTGACATTACAGTCAGTTAAGCATTTGTATTGCTTTCCACATAACAGAAACGATCAGCTGTTTACATTTCTTTAATTTGAGTAAAATACAGTGTTGCCAAGTTAGCCATTTAGTGGCTATATTTAGCCATTTTTCACCTTGCTTAGCCATTAAAAAATGAGTTTAGTCATTAGCCATTTTCCAACTTGTTTAGCCATAAAATGTTTTTTCGTTTTTTTTTTCTTTGAAAACAATAATTAATATTTTCTTATAAAAATTTTTAAAATTGCTAAAAGTAAAATAAACATTTTTAACAACTAAAACGCATTTAATTTGAATTACAAACTTTTACAAATGTTGAAAATCGCTAAAAACGACCAGCTTTCACCAAAAAAGTAAAAAAGCAACATCTTTTAGCGTAAAAAAAATGCGTGCAGGTGGCAGCAAGAAATTTTTATAATTTTCGGAATTTACTTTTAAGTTGTTCCTCACTTCGATGGTGTAATGCTGAAGAAGAGAGGGTATATAGCCAAGTTAAAAGTTATTTGAGAAATAGGTTATAATTATTTCAATTCGATTTTATAAATTAGGTAAATATTTTTACCATAACAAAAGAGCAAACTGTGTTTGAAAACCTAAGTTCAATTCCCAGCTCAGGCAAGAATGAAAAATGATCAATAAATTTTAATTCAGTTCATGTTGTAAAATTCCTTTCTTCATAAAAATGATTAATTGAAAATTAAATTTAATAAACTTTAGCCTGAATAATGTATCAAAAATTTGGATTAAATAACAAAATAATTTTAATATTTTTTAATTCTAATATTAATTTTTCTTATTTATTTTAAAATTTTTTTGGATACTCAATACTGGAGACGTAATTTTGGGGACTCAAATCCTGAAAAACATTGAATTTATCGACGATTTAATTTATTAAATGCTAAAAAAAATATTTAATCTTCCTTTATTTTTAAGTAACAAATTGATCTCAATTTACAATTTCATTGTAAAAAACTTTATGGGGTTTTTACCATGGAGATCAGAGATTAAGTCATCTTTAATCTGTACTTGTAGCTTTTAAGGTGAGGATTAATTACTTTTAAGCTTTGTTTGGTGCTCAGACACACAAAGTTTAATTTGACAAATTTTTGTTTTCTCTTGTTTGAATATAATATATAAACAGCGTTGCCAGAATGATGATTTTATCATATTTTGGATTATTTTTTTAAACAAAAATATGATTAAAGATTTTTTTCTCAAATGATGATTTTTTTATTTTTAGAAATTCTGATTTTTACTTTAATTTTGCTTATACAAAATACACGATTATTTAAACAGTCACTTTTTAAAACAATGAAGTTTTGCGCATTGGTGCTGCACACTTTTGTACCCCGTATCTAGAATACACAAATTTGCATCATTATTTCTGGACATAAAAAATAAAAAAAAGGCATATTAAAACCTATTTCCAATGTGCGAAAGAATTCCTTCTTGTTCTACAGTTGTTCTACATTCAAAACAAATTCTAAAAACTTTGTTTTTGTTTTAAATGTATTTGTACGAAGCAAATAATTCTTTCGCACATCGGAAATAGGCAGTTAGAATATTGATAAAAAAAATATTTGTGAAAAGAAAAAATGTATTTTTATAATGTTTCATATACTGACGAATTATGTTTTTATATATTTCAATTTAAATATTAAGAAGTATGTTTTTATAAAAAATTAATAATTCTTACTATTTTGCCCTTGTTTTAAAAAATTGAAATTAAGAAAAAAAAATTTAAGATTTTCCTCTTCAAAATAAGATTTCTTTCGCCATATGACAATTTTCATTCCAAAGATTCTGGTAACGTTGTATATAAATATAAAGTTGCAGCCAACTTCAGGTATAATCTACGAACGAAAAACAAAACGAATTTGTGAGTACAGCAAAGTATGTACTCCCCCGCTATGCTCTTTTCTCTTCTCTTCTATAAACTCAAGACTTTGCAAAGTAAACTTTGCTTGTCTGAAAGGGGTCAAAAGGCACTGGTAAAAAGTTGACATTTTAAAATATGTTTGTTGGCAAAGATTAATTAATTATAGTTTGCTGCGAAGATTAAACTCGATGTTAAAAACCCACTCTAAATGAATTATTTTTGTTTTGTTATTGAATTTTAATGTGTTTTTATTAAAAAAAAAATTTACATTTTTAACCATTTAACAATTTCCGTAAATTAAGCCATTTTTGGTCACCAAGTTTTGGCAACACTGGTAAAATATAATGATTTGTGTCAGCTTTAGTCAAACTAAAATTTTTTTTGGGGGAATTTATATTGGACCCATGGTAAATTATGGACCAATCATCTGGCATTCAAATACCTAAATTAGAAGAAATTTCGACATTGATATAAAATTTGTTACAGCGCACATTAGATCAAATCACAGCTTTTTCTGTGCAAAATTGAGGAAAGTGATGAACCCCTTTTTGATTTAAATTTTCAAAATAAATAAGATTTAAGCAAATTCTAAATGTCATAATATAATAAAAAAATTCAATACAATGTATTATGTTTGTTTTAATGGTTGAAAAAGGGTTAATTATTGGTCGTTAGTACTTTTGTTGTACTGACCACTTTGTTTTCATTAAATTATAGGTGCGTTTGAGTACTTTTACAGTAAAATGCAGTAAATGAGTAAACTGAAAAATTTTCTCTCATAAAAAGCTGTTGTCCAGAAAAGTACGCGAACGCAAAATTTGTAAAAATTCGTAAAATAAATGGCAAATAATTGAAGTGTTTTGACTACTTAACTTGTTTTCTTTTCGGTACCCGATTAAATACTTTTTATAACACGAACATTTTAAGAAAATCCAAACAATTTATTTAATTTTTCTTTCACATTTTTATTTTTTGTTATTTTATTTGATTTTACTAATTTATGTCCGGCTAAATTTGTTAAAAAATACATGAATACATTTTTTGCTATTGATTACTTTAAAAATAAGTGAAGTACTAAGTACCCAAATACAAATACTTTTAACAACTCTAAAAAATAAAACAACAACAACAAAAGTTTAAAAGTTGGAATTTAGCCATATAAATGCACCACAAAGAAGTTTAATTAACTAATATTTATTAACTTTTTGTTAATGTTTAATTTTTATTTAAACTTTCCTTTTTTAAAACAATTTCTTCACAATTTGTATCGTGTTTGTTTTTTTCTTTTGCTTGTTTACCTTTTCTAACATATGTTTTTTTGATTTACTAAATTTTACTGCAAAAATTTCTGCAGTAAAAATTTGTAAGTACTCAGTAAAGAACTATCACTTTACGCTCTCAATTTGTGTTCTCATTTACTGCATTTTGTGTACTCGAACGCAATTTCGTAAAATGCAGTAAAGTTCAGTAAAAAATAGTAAAAACTTTTGTGTTCTTGCAGTATGCCCGATATGGTATTCGCAATTATTTTGCTCTAAAAATTTGGTGTATTTAACTAAATAATTTTAACAAATAGAATATGGGAATTTTCTACACAAAACAAGCAAATAGTTTTTTAACTCTTACTTTTTGCCACAGATCTGAAATTTTTTTTTTTGTAATTTAATTTATATAAAATAACTGAAAATTCATTTGTTTTTACGGAATTTGTGGTTAATTTTTTATGGAATTCGCGGTTGAATTTTTGACAGTAAAAATTAAATTATTTTTCTGTTAAAATTAAATGCAAAATAACTATATCGGTTTTTAAATAAATTTACAGTTGTTTTAAATTCCATTTTCAAAATCAACTGATAATATTAAATGCAACCGAAAATCCGTATTAACGTGCACTTAGTTTTTTGAATAAATGTTAGAATCAGTTAAAAATATATTTGCTTGAAATTTCAAATGTTTATTTATTTAAAAATTACTGAACGGAATACTTCTTGAATAACCTACAGTCCGTTACTGTAATAATATTGTGAGTGTGGGGAATAGGGTAACTTATGTACCGATTTTCGTGACATTTTCTACTCTGGTTTAAAGCCTGATACAACTACGAAAGAGCAATTTCTGGTGAAAAATAAAACATTATTCGTGGCGGTTTTAGAATCTTAACCTTATGATACAATTTTGTTCTGGGGCGTACCAAAACAGTACACTTTTGAAAATTTTTTCCTAAATACTGTGGTGTAGGGTATCATATTATAGGGCATTCCCGACTATACTTTCTTACTTGTTTTACATATAAAAAAGCTGTAATCAATATCTACTTTAGCCATCTCTGAAAATCTTTTTACTAAAAAATAGTGGGTACGTGTTGGGCGTCAAATATTTGTAAAGTGTGACCATAGCTTAAGTTATATAAAGTATAGCCAGTTATTTTTTTTTCTTTTGCATTTGTATGCTGTTTCTTCTCAGTATAAAAAAAAACGTTTCACGTTTGTACAAAAACTACATTCTAAAGAAATTTTATCGCATTAAAAGTTTGGTACTTTGTACTGCAGGTTTTAACACCAGGACTACAGGGTTTTTAAAACTTGCCATATGGGTATGATAAATATTAATTAAAACAATTATGTGTCATTTGTAGACAAAACAACAATGTTTATTAACAATGCATAAATGTTGTGAATGAAATTATAAATTAAATTTAATTGAATTGATTTCTTTATGCAGAAAATCAGAGCAAAAATAGAAATAATATATAAACATATTTAAAACACTTTTAGGTTTATTTTAAAATACCAGTAAATTAAAACTCAGAAGGTGAACAAATAACTTATTTCATTTAGAAAAACTTTTATTTTATATATCTTTTGCTTTATAAGTTTTTGTTTATTTCAAAATTTTACCAAATTTAATTAGTAACCGAAAATGTTTGGCAAAATTTTAATTAATTTCTTTCTACTTGGACAAAAGGTAAAATGTTAAAGAAAGAAGTAGAGAGTTGTTTCCTAGAAAATCTAGAATAATTTTGTATCAAAAAGAACAGCAAGTTTTAAAGGGTGTTTATAAAGGATGTTTTTTTATAGAGGTATAGAACTTTAAGTTGGCAACAAGTTATTAACTGGCGGCCATTTTGTTAGCTGTCAAGTGACTTATGTTTAGTTTGGTTTAGCATTTCAGCATGAATAGACTGACGCCTAGACAACGCTTCCAAATTTTGCAAATTTATTTTGAAAATCCTGGTTCTGCTCGAAATGCATATCGCGCACTACTTCCATTTTTCGGTCAAGATAATAGTCCATCAGAGCAATTAGTTCCATTAACTATGGAACGATTTCGCACCACATTTACTCTAAATGATAATACTCATCCACAGAGATGTCGTACAGTGCGTACAGAAAAATTCATTGCTGCTGTAGGTCGTAGCGGAGAGCAAGACCCGAATCAGTTGGTCCGCCATCGTGCACAGGAATTGGATATGTGTCCATCCACTTTATGTAAGATTTTGCGGAAAGATCTTGGTTTGCGTGCTTACAAAATCCAACTCGTGCAACAATTAAAGCCACACGATCGCCTAGCAAGGCGTAGATACGGTGAATGAGCCCAAAACAAGGTTGACGTTGATCCCGATTTGTATAAGCGAATTTTGTCTAACGTTGAAGCTCACTTTGGTTTGAATGGAAACGCCAATAGAAAAAACTGTCGTGTTTGGAGTGATGATAGTCCTCAAGTGTATGTTGAAGCACCGTTACATCCAGAAAAACTGACTGTTTGGTGTGCTTTATGGGCTGGTGGAATCTTTAGTCCGTACTTTTTTAAAAACGATGCTGATCAGAACGTTACAGTCAATGGTGACCGCTATAGAGCCATGATTACTGACTTGTTCGTTCATCAATTGAACAGCCATGATCTGCAGGAGCTGTGGTTTAAACAAAACGGCGCAACATGTCCCACAGCATGTTTCACGTTTCGGAGCCGTGGATTGGCCTCCAAGATCCTGCGGTTTTACGCCGCCAGACTATTTTCAGTGGGGATATGTGAAGTCGCTAGTCTAAGCCAATAAGCCGAAAACACTCGGCCACTTGGATTTCAACAGGTGCCGCGGTATTGGCGATATACGGCCACAAATGTTGGAAGAAGACATCGAAAAATGGACCTCCAGATTAGACTACGTCCGAGCCAGCCGTTGAGGTCATATGTCAGAAGTCATTTTTAAACTATAATGCCAGAAGAGTATCTTTCGAATAAAGTCAATCATGTCAATTTAAGAAAATTATCATTGTTTTATTCCATTTCAAAGTTCTATACTTCTATAAAAAGCACCCTATAGAAGATATCTACGATCTAAGAATACACCCATATGCTTATACTTGACTGCATGTGTGTGCGCAAAAGAGAAAGAAAGTTCTTAAATTACAGTTGAAGACTAGGGGAAAAGAAATCAACATCTTGTTGTTTTAAGTTCTTTAAATAACGAAAAGAAAATAATGAAGGTAAATTGAAGACTGCTAGATAACAACAACACTAGCACAAATATACACTAGCTGTAGTTGTACTTATAACAAATTAAGCCAATACAAAATGGGGGAAAATATCCAGTTGTTTAATTATTTATAGGGAAAGGTTTAAACAATGATGCGAATATGAAATAAAAAGTGAACACACGAACAGGGTTATCCATTAAGTAGTTTTAAAACCGCCGGTCTGGCAAGCCTGTCACCTGCTAAAAACATATTTGTCATCTGAAGTGTAATTTATTTACTGAAAGGTTTGGCTTTTACAAATATTGAAACTTTAACAACCGAAGAAGACGTAAAAATTCTTAAAGCTTTTTACAGACATGTCCACTTTTTGAGCATTGCGGGGTTATTATGGTCGTCATAATCGATTTACTGTGCAAGGAATTGAAAATATTATAAAGAAATTTAAAAAGACTGGAAGCGTTACAGATGTGTTCAGGACATTAACGCAATGTGCGCACTGCTGAAAATATCGGAACCGACTTTTTTGGCTTGCAATTGTAGATTATGAGCTGGACGATATGTGGATTCAACAAAACGGGGCAATGAGCCACACAAGAGTACCGACTTTGTCTTTGTTGCATGGGAAGTTTCCAGAACGCGAAATTTCACCTTTTATCGATGTTAATTTTCCACTGAGATCATGCAATTTCTTGCCGCTAGAGTTTTTTTTGTGGGTCTACGCCAAAGACACGTGCCTACGCGGATAATCACCTAACTTTTGAGCATTTGGAAACCAACATTCGTCAAGTTATCGCCGAAAAAGTGGTTGAAAACCAACTCAAAAGGATCGACTGCTGCAACCACCAATCTAAAGGAGGTCATTTTAAAGACATTGTTTTTCGTACATAATGGCCAGATGTAGGCATTATAATCAGGGCTATGGAGTCGTCAGAAAAAGTACTAACTCCGACTCCGACTCCAAACGCTGAAATTTTTTAAAAGCACTTTAGACCTTAAAACAAATTTCACTGCTGTATTGGAATTTGTTCCATTTGGATTTTTAATAACAGAAATCACTCCACAGGATTTCGTGATGATTAGCCCATAATTTACCATGGGTCTAATATAAATTTCACTTCTGAAAATCATTTTAGTTCGGCATAAACTGTTACGAATCATGATATTCTATTCAAGTTAGTTCAAATTGCTAGAAATAAAAGCATAACACTGTGTGATTGTCGAACAATTGTTTTAAACCGGAACCAATTTTTTTTTTATTTAACTGACGTCCGTTTTTATAAAGAATAATTTATAGTTTTCATATACAAGGGCGGATCAATAAGTCCGTGACTTTTCGAACTTCCCTCCTAGTTTTATGAAATGCAACACTGCTCCCATTAACCACCTGTCAAGTTTTGAACAAGTTCCGTCATTTACTTTGCGTTTAACAGCTGTTCAAAACATACAACCTCGTTGATTTTTTTAAAATGGAAAAAAGTGAATTTTGAGAGCTCATTTAACATTATTTTTTGCGAAAAAAACCCGTCAATCAAACCAAGGAAAAGCTTGATTAATACTATGGTAACCAATTTTTATACTGACGTCCGTTTTTATAAAGATTAATTAATAATTTATAGTTTTCATATACGATATTCTAACTACCGGTGGAGGGTATCAAAGATTCGGCACAACCGAGTATAGCACTATATCTTGTTTTAAATGCAGCACCTTTTAAATGGTTAAATATAGCACGAAAATGATTCTGTTTATATTTCAAATCGATATTTGTAAAATTGCATCGCCGATTTCGAAGAATTTTTATTTTAGAAAATATTAGAAAATGTTTTTAAATTTTTTATGCCGAAAAATTTTGGAGTCGCGAGATTTTATGGGTACTACGACTACGACTCCGACTCCGGTACAAAAACCCCAACTCCGAATCCACACCCCAGTAGCCCGTTTCTGTATTTCTCGCATCGAAAAATTTCCCGCATAAAACAAGTGAATTATGACAAAAACAGTGCAATATGAAACAAAAAATTGTTTTTCTCACATATGTAAGTGTTTCTGTATCTTTACTTTGCGAGAATTATCATTTAAATAATTTTATAGCATTTATTGGAAGGATGTGAGAAAAAGTGTTTCTGTATCAATATTTGGCTAAAAGTTTCTCACAAGAACTGTCAAAATATGTAACATATAAAATTGAAGCGAGAAAAATAAAATTTAAAAAAATGGAGCACAAATTATCCGAAAAATTAATTATGTTTATACACATACACATGTATGTACGCAAGAATGTGTAGGTATTATTTTTTTGTTTTTATTTGAAGAGAAAGAATTTAAATGATGAAAATAATAAACACAATTGTTATATTTTGTTATTTTAATTTTTTTAAGCCCTTCATTCTTTTCGATTTATGCAGGGCTGCCAGATAAGTTTGTGAGGAAATCGTTAATTTCCTAAGAAAAAATAAAAAAAACCGGCTAATTTGAATTTAAAATAAATTTTGACAAATTTTGTTCGATTTTTATTAAAACATAGTCCAAGAAAAAAAAAAAATTTGTAAAGTTCATGGGTAAAATAAATATTTTATACATATAATAATACATACTTAAACTTGAGGTCTATTTAAATAAAATTATTTATTTTATTTTTCTCTTTAATCCGATAACAATTCAAAATTTCAGATTGTTTTTTTTTTCCTGAAAAGATCACTTTAAGGCGAGACAAAATATTATATTGAACTTGCCAAAAAAAGGCAAAAATTTACTATAGTGCATTGATTGAAAAATTGGATAATAGTTTAATGTTTTGATCACATAAACAAATGTATTAAATAATCTAAGGAAATAAAAATTTAACAGGTTTCCTTCGAAATTTTGATATTGCCCATAAATCTTTTAAGCAGCCTTGTTTTTAAAGATATCTTTTGTCTGTGGTGCCGAATATATAAACATATTAAACTAATTAAAATTATTTTATTTCGAAGACTGAATAATATCGTCACCAGAAAAAATCAGCAAATCGGCACTTTGCCAATTTTGGAACAAAAAATCGTTAAATGTAGACAAATTCATATGGTTTGTATTGGTAGTTTAAACGCCCAATTTTATGCGTTTAAAGATGGTTTATATGTTTTCTGATTTATAGATTTGTTGGCTTAAACACATTTTAAACCAAAAATAGAGTTTAACTTGCTCTGATTTATTAGCCCTTAATGTGAGAAATTTTGCAATGCGAGAAATACAGAAACGAGCTACAGATTATAAATCAAATCATTTATGTCTGCTTTATTGAAATTTTGCATCCGAAAAATGGATAAACCGTTATTAACAGTATTAGGAGAAAGTAAAAGTTACAGTCTTACATTTTCTGTAACAAAAATGGGTTTGTTTTTATTTTGCAAATACAAAACCGTTTATTCAAAAAAGTAGTTTATTTAAAAACGTGTGTTGTAGTTTTAAAAAAAGTACGCTTATGAGTTTTGGTTAAAAATGTATCATTTTATAGAAAAGCTGCCTCTTAGTAGAAAAAGTCTTGTTTGGCAAAAAATAAAGTAATTCCTTAAACTTTGAAGGAAAATTTGCAAAAAAGGCACTTTTTGTTGGAAAAAGTTACTTTTAGTTGAAAACTATAATTTTTATAAAACATTTTTTTATAGGTAGCCGTATCTTTGAAAAAGAGCTGTTTTTAAAGAAATAAAATATAGCAGTTTTTAAGTACCTACCTTTTTGCGAAAATAGTCTTTGGTGTTATTGTAAATCCCATCTTTTTATAAAAAACGTACTTTTTTGCAAGAAAAAATTTTTTACAAAAAGTTTTTTTTTTTATTTATTAAAATGTTAAACCAAAATGCCTGACTGTTTGCTTATTTGCTCCTCTTTAATTTTTTGTGTGGATCAGTGATGCAAAATGTGGCACAATTGGGCCATTTGTGGCACTCTTGAATGTTTGATGGCCCTGTGGTACTTTCTAAACTATTTTGGCCCTTTCAGCTCAAAATTCAACTAGCTAGTATTTACCGTTCAGTACATTTTCCAATGTAATTTTCTCACTGTTTCAAACATGAATTTTATTTACAACATTGTTTTGCTTATTAAAAAAATTCATAATTTTATTGGCAAACATATCTTGTCTTAAATAAAAATTCTTTTTTGTAAGTATGTATGTTTATCAAGTTAATACCAAAAATCACTGTAGTAGACTGTCCATTATCTTCAGTCGTTCTTTTCTCCTATTTGACCATAGGACCTCAACCGTGCAACTGTATTTCAATATTTTATTCGCTTTATTGTGATTTGCAGGACGCTGCTCCTCATCAATAGCTCTCCTACAGATTTTCTTCAAGGGCGCGACGGAGCGTCCTCTACCTATAGGGTTCCAAGTAAGCGCAAAATTGAGCAATATATTTGATGGTTCTTCTAATATATGGACAATCCATCGCCATTTTCGACGTTTTATTTCATTGCACTAGTTTTGATTTGTTTTTTACCACAAGTCAGCATCATTGATTCTATTTGGCCACAATATAAGTAGGATATTTCCGGGAAAAAATTTTGGCCCTGTCAAAGGTATTTTGGCCCTTTTAAATCGTAATTTTGGCCCAAAAATTAAAAACTCAAAATGCATCACTGGTGTGGATTCCTTAGGCATTATTTAATGCAGTAAAATGTTAACCTTGATCTCTTTTATTTAGTTTACAAAGAGAGCAAGTCATAACGGTGAAATAACATTTTTTATGAAAAAAAAAAACAAACAAAAAAGTACATGATACAGTTACCTTAGCATTGAAACTCACACATGTGGAAGCCCAGGTATGTACATACATGTGCATACATCTACAATGAAATTATAATCGTATATATTGTATTTGCGTTTTTACCCTGCAGACAAAGTAGCTAGTATTTAGCTAGAAATATACTGGTCGATTCTTACTTTAAACTAGTTGCTCTATTCGGGGATGGGCTGGAAATCGAAAACGTAAGAAATTTAAAAGTCGTTTTTTTTAATCAAATTTCTGTAATAAAAGTATTTTACGACAAATATAATACAATTATGTCTCTATTTTTTTATATAACTAACTATCGTATTTTACGTTGGTTTGTCATAGGAGCCCAACTAGTTAATTTTTAGGCATTTTTATACTAGCTTAAGACTAGTTGCTTTATTTAAGTTGAATGTACACGACATGTTTTTTAAATCTGACTTGTCAAATTTCCCACTGCAAAATACATACATACATGTCGTGTGTTACCTTCAGCGTTGCCAAATGTGCAGATTTATCTGCATTTCGCAGTTTTTCTAAGCATTGAGCAGTTTTGAAGTTTTTTGTTTAAAAATTAATTTTTTTTGTAAATTGTGCAGATTTTGCAATTTTTGCATTAAATTTTTTTCCCCTCAATTTTGTTATTATTTCTTATTTCTTAAAGGTCTTGTCAAATTTGTAAAATACATACATGTCGTGTGTTACCTTTAAAACATTGCGTCGGTACGCAAAGTAATCTGACAAAATTTCAAATTGTGCAAATAGCAATTTTAAGCGATATCATGAAACCCCTTAATATGATATTGCAATTGTTTCTGTACATATCGCACTTGTTTCTCTAAACAGCGCCAACTCAAAAATTTTACATTTTCACTTTTTGCAAAAAAAAGATAAAATGATAAACAGTATATCTATTTCTCTAGTTTTTTGCCTAAAACAATGCAGTTTTATCCCCATTTGTAATATAAGAATACATATAAAAAAAGTTGTTGTCTCCACTGAAAATTTAAAAATTTTGAGTTGACTCTGTTTCGAGGAACAAGTGCGATATGTTAAAAAAAACTAATTAAATTACATATTTTTTGGATATTTTTATGTGCAGTTTTTTTTAAATTAAAATTATTTTCAAAAAAATTATGGCATCGCTGGTTACCTTTAAAACATTGCTTCTCTTAAAGTCAGACGTGAAGTCATCTGAAAAAATTTCAATTAGAGCGTGCTGTATTTTCTTCTGACAAACCATCTGACATCACCAGTCAGAAATCTATGCCGGACAGAAACCGGCAGCGACGGTCCACTATTGACGGAATCATTAGCCGGCGAAAGTTAATATTTTACAATACCGATATATGTATGTATGTATGATCATTTCACGATTGAATAGAAATTGTTTACATATAAATATTTACATATAAAACACGTTTCATTATAATATCCTAAATTTGTATCTTCGAATTAAGAGAACAAAATGTTAAAATGGCTGAACTCAAAGAACTATCAGAAATATGTCACGAGACGGAAGATTTTTTGTCTCTTTCTTAGAAAGCTGCCCTTTTTTCATTTCTGTTTGAACCATCTTTTAATGCCGCAATACAATGAACACAAATTTATTAAGTTGAGATTTATTTGCAAAACTGTTGTAAAAATTAACTTTTAATTTTATCGCAACACTAGTAAATAATATTTAAGTATGTAAATAACATTATAAAACAAAAAAACTTCTATTTCATTCATCGGTTTTTTAGGTTATCTTGTCCACTATATACTGCTTTACTATTACTTTCTTTGCATAGCATTTCTACCAACTCATCTTCCGAAACTTTTCAGTCAGTGCAATCAGAAAAGTCGAGCTCAGGGAATATCCGTTGACACCATACATCATCATCTTGCACCCACTGAATCAATTAACTGTTTAATATTTTCAAGTCTTTACAAATGTTTAAAATCAAACACACACTTTATGGTCTTGCTTTCTTTGTGGAATTTGAGGCAGAGACAAACTGCTGCATTCGAGGAATCAAAGAAGGGGTTTATCTTATTTTCCACTAATTCCTAATTATTATCGAAACTTAATTCAGACTTTCGAATTTAACTTTCGCATGGTGTCCTGCTGGAGTCCTCTATCATCTTCATCTCCAGAGTCCTCATTAGATGACAAATAGTTAGCTCTGGGCGGTTCTTTGATAAGAAACGTAAATATTTCAAGGTTGCTAAAACTTTCATTTGATGTAAATGACATTGTTGCATTTTAAAGTATTAAAGGTAAATAAAAATCACATTTAATAAAAAAAATAAATTAAAATTTTTATAAAAAAATTTAAATAAAAAATGGCTATGAAGAAAAAAATGACTAGATTTTCCGGCTGGATGAAATGTAGCCATTTTTATGGCTAGATGAAAAAAATTTTTAAGTAAAATATATGAAATTCCAAAAATTAAACAAAGTAAAATTCTATTTTAAATATATAAAGAAATAGAGAATATTTATATAAAAAATAAATTCGCTTTAAAGAATTTCAATACAATTTTGCTCCGTTTTCCTGTATATATTCTTTTATATTGTCCTGAACAGCTAAAGCTAAAAAAAAAAATAAAAAAATATGTATATCAAAAGTTATTTTCGGGAATACAAAATTTATTATTAACGGCTAAATTCCCAATTTTAATTTTGATAAATTTAATTTTTATTTTTAATTTATTCCTACTAAAAGAAGCACACAAAATTTAATTTATTAGAAAAGGCAAATATTGCTGTTTAATTGCCGCACAAGAACGAAATAAATATTGGTAAATTTTTGTCATTTTTATTGACTTTTTATTGCATATCAAGTAGTCACACGATTGCCGCACCAGGGTTACATTTCATTGGTAAAAGTAAGCACTATATTGTCCTCGATTGGTACATGAGCCATTTGATTGTGCAGTCACACGATTGGGGTATTAAAAAGTGTGAAAATTAGTGCATTGCGGCAATCTTGTGATCCCAGCTTAAAACCAACCAAAAATTTAAATTTTTTTTCTTGTAGTGTTGTTGTTGTTTCTAAAACAGACAACAAAATTTTTTTTATATCTAATTTTGTAGAGTTGCTGTTGTTCCCACAACGAAGACGTATTACGTCGTTTTTTTTTTTTTTTTTTTATCAACTTTTGTAGTGTTGTTGTTGTTTCTACAACAAACGGCGTCACGTATACAGCTGTGCAGCCAAAGTTTCATCATCTTTCTCATTTGTCAACGCCTAACAACTAGTAATAATCTAGTCCAAACCCCTACAAGTAACGATTTCAGCTGCAGGGTAGTAAGGCACATATACATGCTGACGTTTACAAGATGTTATTATACACACACCACAATAGTGGAGAGGGTATTTTGGGTTTGTGCTGATGTTTGTAAAAACTAAAAATATTGGTATACAAAAAGATGGGTCTAGATCTTTTTGTATACCGATCGACTCAGAATCTCTTTTTGAGTCGATCAAACGGTGTCCGTCCCTCCGGCTGGCAGTCCATTGTAAACTTTGGGCGCATAGTACAGGTCGCAGTTTTGGAAATAATTTGAGGAAATTTAGTACATGGTACATTTAGTAGCTGATAATCTGTCCATCATTTTACATAGCCACCACACAAGCTTCTTTCCGGAATGGAGTCTCTTTGTGAACATAAACCATATAACTATGCCTGGTATGTATTTAGAGTGAATTTAGTCCACAAATATTTTATATGAATCTTAATCATCTCACCAAATTTAGTTGGAATCGCTCCATATATGACCATTGCTCCGATACAAAAACTACTCCCGAAAATAGCTTTTAATGTCATAACTTTCTTATGAATGTTAGTATTGCCGTAAAAATAGGCGACCGCTGCTTTGTCATGACAAAATGTTGTTCTAGTAGGTCCCAAATTAACCATATGAACTCCTTTTCTAAGGATAAAAATAAACAAAATTTCTTAAAGATGACGATATCTAAAAATTTTTCGGCACTAAGAACTTTCACATGAAACTTAACCTCATAAAATAATTTAGTTCTGGCGGATTTAATATTCATCATGGGTCCCAAAAAAAGTGCACATTCTATGGTCTAGCATGACCGATTTTTCTTTCTTACTTGTTTGGTATTGTGTTCTTTTTTTATTGCTTGGCAAATTCTTTGTACCCAGAGAGACTTTTCATTTCTAATCTAATGTACACAAGAAAATACTCAACAAGTTGTTATATTATTTACTTTTTATCTTATTCTCAACAATTTGTGTTAACAATGCAACATCTTGAAGAGATGTCGTTATAGTGAAAATGAGTAAGGAGAGACTTAAGGTGAACAGGAGTTAAACGGTTTTTCATTTATGTGCAAAAATTTGGTATACCGCCGCTTAAACTTTAATGTATTATTAACAGATTTAGAAGAGATAGATTACGGTTAGTAAAAATGTAGCGTTACACGATAGAACAACGTGTCTTCATTATTGAACAATACTTCAAAAATAATGAAATCTTGGCGGCCGCAGTTTGTAAATTACAAAATACGATCCAAATAGTGTTTTAACTTCGTCAACTGTGAATCTATTAATTGCAATATTCAGGGAGACCAAAAACAAGCCGTTCAAATGTCAATATCAAAGCAGATCCAGCCTCCCTTAAGTTTTCAATTATTCTCTTCACACTTCTTGACGAAATTAATTTTTGGAATAATTTTTTGTTACAAACCGTAAACAGTCAGCTATCGATTTTTTTGTTTTTGGGGTTTACTGCGAAAATGGCGACAAATTCAAATCTTCCATAGATTCTGGAACACGCATCGACAGCAAAATATCGCCAATACCAATATATCGCATAATCTGAAGCAGGGCTGTGGAGTCGTCCGAAAAAAGTACTAACTCCGACTCCGACTCTAAACGCTGAAATTTTTTAAGTGCGACTCCGACTTCGACTCCGACTCACGACTCCGACTCCTACTCTAACCATGATGCGAAATGAATGAGACGTAAAATTATTTCTCTTTTGTGTAGAAATATCTTTATTAAACGAATTATGGGAATGTCCGCGTAATGTGCATAAGAAAAACATGAGTGTATGGTAGGAATTAAAGGCAGGCCGATAAAGATGTTTCTACACAAAAGAGAAATAATTTTACGTCACAATTTTTCTAATACATACTAGTATTTATGCGCTATAGCAACACTTATTCTGTACAATGTTGAAAATATATCAGCGTTGATGGTTAAAAAATTCTGATATTAAAATTATTGGCAATTCCTATCATTAACATTTTTTAGCATGAGTAAATTATTTACAAAATCACACATCTTTTTCAACAAGATCAATAACTGAGTATAAGTTTTGCTAATGTAATTTAGACTTTTTCCCGCACGTATAAAAATATACCTAAATATACTTAAACAGTAAAGTACTTGAATCAACTATTTCTCATAAAACAAATTAAAATCTACTTATTCATATTGATCTGCAAAATATTGCATCGCCAATTTCGAAGAATTTTTATATTGGAAAATATTAGAAATTTTTTAAAATTTTTTATGTCGAAAAATTTTGGAGTCGGAGTCGCGCATTTTTTTGGGTACTGCTACTCCGACTCCGGTACAAAAACCTCAACTCCGACTCTTCAACTCCGACTCCGACTCCACAGCCCTGATCTGAAGTATCGCCGATATAGCGGTACCTTTACCGGTTTTCGTTACTTTCCCAGTTTCTAGTTTTTATGCTTAAATTTGTTTGACCAAAGAAGGAATTTAGACAATATCTGTAAAATTGAGTTGGAAACCCGTATTATCTTTTCTACACATACTTTAAATATTTTAGACATCGGTCGAAAAGTGTAAATTTTATATAGTATTAAAACTTAAGTTTTTCTTATTCTTCTCCATTCCATTGGTCAATTTTGTAAGTTAATTAAGAAAGCTCGTCTTGTTATCTTTATCTGACCTAAGGCATGTAGAGATAGGCGCAACAGCTTATGCTTTATCAATATTAATCCTGCCCTTTTATTAATTTTTAAGGGTTATTACACATTTTTTTAACCTCCACCGTGAATGTATATTAAGTATGTCAGTCGGAGTAAATTTTTTTATAAATTTATTTCATTTTTTAATATTTATATAGTATATTCTGGGTCGTTGAGTAATTCTAGGCTGTTGTTGCCATGTCCATCTGTCTGTTGACAATCCGCTCATATCCGAATTACTCAATACACAGAAAAAATTATTTGTCCAATTCAAACAAAAATATTTTAGAAGCAAAACTTTCAAAACGAATAATTTTGCAGAATCAGTGAAGAGCGGCTGGAAATTTTTTTTTATTGCCCTTGGAATTTTTTGTTTTAATAAGTTCCTAACACCATTCGTCTTGCTGTACACAATGTTTCTTTCCCCTTCACTGTCGCTGTATCCTTTCCTTGGCTACAGAAAAAGAAATCTCAAATTAAAACAGCAGCATTACGACCAGATATGGTTTTCATCATCATTTTACTTTCAAAATTTGATGTATTTAACTAAAAAATTTAAAGAAATAGAATACGGGATGTTTTTCATTCTTTTTTTATCAACTTTGAAACCAACCAAACAATTCTGTTTTTTTTGTGTGTTGTTATTGTGGCGACACAAACATTGAATCGTTTTTACCTACTTTTGTGATTGATTTAATAACAAACTTCGCCACGCTTAAGGCGAATTCAACTACAGGTGGTATCGAAATGCCATATAATTTTGACAGATAGAGCCAATTTATCTTATTTTGTTAGTGTTTTGTTACACAGGGTCTCCACCTGAGATAATATCTGATAGAATATCTGAGAGAGCGTCGACAAAATGAGAGAATACATTTCTTCATGTTAATCTTAATATTAAACAAGGGGAACACGTATCTTATAAGATTTCATAATCGACTGATTCTCGTACAGGAAACTTGTATCGTTTTTATTATTTTTGCTATTGAGCTATTGAGTTAAAATTTAGTACCAAATTAAGTGAAGATCAGTCAATAATTAACCTTAGGGATCATATAAAGCCAATTCTGGACAACGTACTTTTGGAATACGCATTAAACCACAACTAATTTTAAAACTGTGAAGGCAGTTTTTATAAAGAATGCTTTATGAGTTATAGATTCCATATAAGTCCCGCTTCTACAATATTCTTACTTTCGGTGGAGGGTATCAAATTGTCGGCACAGTCGAATGTAGTACTTGTTATAAATACAGTGGAATCTCTCATGACCGGACACCGGAGGGACCAGCAATATGTATCCGCATATATGTGATTTTTCTGGTAAATTCATGTGCCTGGGTATTATAAAAAAAATAAACAACATTTTCCAGAATATTTTCCAAACTTTTAAGAGATCAATTCATAAATTTAAGAATTTTTCATTCTTCAAATTTGTTACTCCAGTCTTATGATTCAAAAATTAACTTTAAAGTTTTTGCATTCTTCTTGAATAGACATCAATATGTTTAACTTTTTTCTTTCGCTCCCTTTCAATTCTCCAATTTATCTCTTCTCAGTCCTTACTAAAAACCCCGCAACTGGTCTTAAATTTTTTTGCCTTTCCACTAGAATCACATAATAACGACCTTCATTTCTATCTACTTCTCGTTTACTAGTCACATAAAAACATTCTCGTCTATTTAGGCCTTTTATATCAAGCACACATTTTTTTCACCTCAAATGTCTTTGTCCTTGTACAGTTTTCATGGTTGCTTTCTTTCATTTCCTGCTTTCTGACAAACGGAGAAGGAAATTTTTGCACGTCTTTGCCCCACAGTGGGGGCTGAGTGTATGAATGTGTTTAATACAAACTCTTACGTATATATCAGTTTTATAATGTAAAATAAGAGGATTTAGTTAAAAATATGTTGATTGTTTAAGTGTTGAAAATGCAAGTGGCATTAATTGTCTAAATGTGCCTTTTGTTTAAATGATGATGATCCAAGATGGAAAATAATCTTTGGAGCAAACGGCCTCAATTGGAAATTTCCATCTGGTTCTGTCTTATGACGTCCTTCAGCATCGTCCACGTAAATTGTCATGTGGTTAACGGTTATGGGATTGATGTCTGCCAAGTGGTTTTAGGACGACCACGTTGGTGAGTGCCCTCTGGGTTGTATGTTCGAGCGGATTTAGCGATAGTATTTTCTTGCCTTAAGGTTTAAATAAAAGGAAATAAATTAGTTAACAGTTGAAAAAAAAATTTTTAATCTTTAAATCTTTTCTAAAATTATTTCCCAGTTCAAATTATTAGGAACCATTCAAAATTTATTTTCACAATTTGCAAAAGATTTAAAAAAAACAAAACAAAATCAGAACCCTTAAAACTCTCAAAACTCACATTACAAATCTCTATTTCGAATGTATTAAAATCACCATTTTAATTATTAAGAACTTTGTAATTTTTTATATTTATAATGTTCTTTGCTGTATCCTCTACATGAAATTTGGAATTTTAACAACCAAAAAATTTAAATTAAAAATGTCTTAAAACCTTTTAATGTCAAGAATTCAAGAACTTTCTCAAATTTGCTGGAAAAAAATGAACTTTTTTATTACCTTAAAGTCTTTAGCTTCAAATGACTGCAAAATATATTTTTAAACTATTTAAATTATTAAGTTTAAGGCAAAAATATTAAAGTGCCAAATAATTAACATTACTCATACGTCACCGTAAATTTTTTTTGATTTAATTTAAAAACTCAATAAGAGTTTGCATATACCAAAGAAATGCTTGATTCTTAGTTTACATATTTTTATTAGTAGTTTGAAACAAATAAGTTCTAAAATATGTGTTTTTTAGAGGCATATAACTCAACAAATTCAATTAAATGAGCAAAGTGTGTCGTTATTAGCTCACAAAATTTCGTGGTATTTAATAGTTTCTGGAAAATGGCTTCCGCGACTGCGCTTTTTATACACCATCATGTTGGTCCAATTTTGCACTACTTTTTCAAGCATACCCGGCCATATTTCGTTAAGTAAGCCGAATATAAGTCTCTTAAAGACCAATAGTTGCTGGCTCATCAGCATAGACCATAGATTTGATGTACCCACACAAAAAGTAATCCAAAGCTGCCGAATCACATGATCGAGGTGGCCAAATCACTGGTCCATTTCTTGAGATAATTCGTTCACCAAACGTTTGGCTCAACAAAGTGATGCTGTCACGCTCTGTATGGCAGATGGTTCTTGTTGGAACCATCTCTTCCAAAAGATTTGCAATGACATGAGGAATAAAAAAATTCGCGAATCATTTGCCTGTCGCGTTCGCTATTCGCGGTAATGTTGGCAGTGTTTTTGGATTTAAGCTCAAATGGGCCGATGACGCCTTCGGCATGTAAACCGCAACAAACAGTGAAGCCTCATGAGGATTGCTTTTTCTCCTAAAAAGATAAATCTAGTTGTTTATATACCCGATGAGCCAGAAATGAGCCTAATCCCTGAAGATGATTTGACGATAAAAATCTGGTTCAACTTCCACTCTACTCTCAGCCCATTTACCAAACACTCGAGGCAATTCATGGTGCGCTGGCTTTAATTCTTGCACCAGTTGGATCTTATATGAATGGAGGCCAAGACCTTTCCTTAATGTTTTCCAAGTAGTGAACGGGCAGAGAGCAAGTTGCTGGGAATGGCGTCGGATCGGTCAATTCGACCCCTCTCTAACACTCAAGTCTACACCGGCAGTGGCTTCTTCTACGCACGGTACGGACTAGATTTAAATGAATATTGTCTAAAAGAGTAAATGTGGCCATAAATCGATTCATTTTATAACTGCGTACTAGCTGCTCGGATGGACGACTATGCGCACCGTAAACTTGACAAAATGCTCTATAATTTTGGCGAACAGAAAGCGAATTTTGCAAATATATTTCCACGATTTGTTAATGTTATTCTGGTGTAAGTCGTTGCATGGTGATTTGCCAAAGCCCAATGGTGATTTGCCAAAAAAAAAAAAAGTCAAAAACACTGCATTAATATGACAGCTGGTTTAACAGTTATCCCTATCGGAAGTTCTATACGTCTAAAAAACATCCTTTATAAGACCATAGAAGTCTTAAGCGTGCTACTGATTTCTAAATTAAAGCTTTGCTTGAAAACCCAAAAAAAAAAATCTAAAGAATAATTCCTAACAAACCAAACTAGAACTAGAATTTAACTAGAACTGCAAGCACTAATTAAACAGTAGGGCACTAAAACTTAACTTAAACTAAACCAGACTTGAACTTGAATTGAACTAGAACTGAAACTAAACTAGAACTTAACTAAAACTTAACTGAACTGAACTAAACTAGAACTGAACTAGAACCGAACTAGAAGTAAACTAGCACCGATATAGAACTAAACTTAAACTGAATTAGAACAGAACTTGAGCTAGAGCTGAACTTAATTAAAATCAGACTTATAATATTTACCAAAATGTAGAGTTCAGTTTAAAATTAAAATTATACTCTAAGTTAAAATTTTAACTTTAATTACACCAGAATTAAGATCACACAGAAAAAATTATCAGTAGATTTTTATTAATTAAAAAAATTGTTTAAAAAGTATTTCAATTAAAATAATGTGATAATTGAATCAAATTTTTTTTTAAGTTGAAAGAAGATTAAAAATTTAATTAACATTTAAGTCGTTTTGAAATAAATTTTTACTTAAAATATCAATTAAATAACAAGAAATCTTAATTGATTTTTTCGTTAAAAATAAAATAATTTAAACTTGTACAATTGTTGTTGGGAATTGTCAAAACCTGAGCTATATTTTTTTTGTTGCCTATGCTAGTCCCGCTGAGCTCTATGCTTGTCTGCAGGAAAGAAACCAGAGTCTCTGGCGGGAACGAACCCGCGACCCCGGCGCTGATAGACTAGCTCACTACCAACTAACCTACCGGGACACTCAATTTTTTAATTCAAATTTGCTAGTTAGAGTGCTATATTCGGCTGTGCCGAATCTTTGGTACCCTCCACCGACATTTCGAATATTTCAGGAGTGGGCTTTATATGATATCCATATATTATTAATTAATCTTTATAAAAACGGACGTTTACGGTTTAGACCTATATTTAATTATAAACCAACAATCGAAATGTTTTATACTTTTCTTTTAAGACATTTGGACTAGCTTGTGTAAAATATCATGATTCGTAACAGTTTTAGCCGAAGTAAAATGATTTTCTGGAGAGCAATTTCTATTGGACCCATGGTAGTTTACGGATCAATCATCCCGAAATTCTTTAGAGTTATTTATGGTATTAAAAACATAAATTAGAATAAATTTCAATACAGCAGTGAAATTAGTTTTAGCGTTTACAGTGAATTTCAGAAGGTTTCCTAATATGGGATCTAAGGTAAATTATGGACTGTATATAACAAAATTTCAGGACATTTTGTATGGCCATATAAAGCTAAGTTGGACAAATTTTACTGCAATAGCTATATCTGCTACGGGTTTAGGCGAATTTAGTTAATTTAATAGAGTGGGATTTATATAAGGCCTACGGTAATTTATGGACCGATTATCACGAAATTTATTAGTATGATTTCTAGTCCTATAAAACTGTGAAGTGTTAAATTTTATTATGATAGCATTATTTATTACAGTTTTAGGCGTACAAAACTGTTTTCCGGGAGAGGGGTTTATATGGGGCCTATAGTAAATTACAGACCGCTTTTCATGAAATTTACCAGTGAGCTTGTCTATCAGTACCGGCGTTGCGGGTTCGATTCCCGCCACAGACTCTGGTCTCCTGCAGACAAGCGAAGAGCTTCGCGGGATTAGCGTAGGAATAAAAAAAAATTATTACGGCTTTAGGTGTAATAAACTGTTTCCCGAGAGTAGGGTTTATATGGGGCCTATAGTAAATTGTAGACTGATCGGCCCGAAATTTGACAGTGTGATTTCTAGTTCTATGAAATTGTGAAGTACCAAATTTAATTACAATTGTATTATCTATTACGATTTTAGACGTACCAAACTGTTTTCCGGCAGAAGGATTTTCATAAAATTTAACATTATGATTTCCAGTCATTTAAAACGAATTTGTGCAAAATTTTATATCACTCCGTGTATTATTCCACCATATTTATGTTAGTTTTTGTGACAAAATTATTAATTTTTTAAGATGGTGGTTCCACATTTTGACTCATAGCTCTGATCCTACTTTACCGATAATGCTGGATTTCAATTCCAAACTGCTTAGGAAAACTACAAACAATTTGATACCAACTTTGTTTATTCTTTCTTTTGAGTCTTTCGAAAGTAAACGTGTTTATAACAGACGGACGGACAGACAGACGGACATGGCTAAATCGACTTAGAGTTACTCAAGTAGCCAGAATATATATACTTTATGGGGCTTGAGATGTATATTAAAAAGATTTCACACGGAATGCTAAACTTATTATACCCTTATTCACCACTATTGGTGGTGAATATCATTTATTGAAAAAAAATATTCACAATTTTAAATTTTTAGTAATATTTAAGTCCCTTTGGTAACATGTGCAAAATCAACAAACTGTTTGCTTGATTCTATGAATTTGATATGAATTTGGTGATTAGAGAACATTTTTTTTTTCTGTGTAGAAAATGGACCAGAACTTATTTTTATGAAGCGTTTTTATTATTTTTATTATTATTTATTTTTGCAAATATTTTGTTATGCATTAATAATTCTTTTATTTATTTTCTAATCTTTTTATAATGAGCTTTAAACTCTACTAGATGACCCGTGCGAATATTTCGCACCGTTAGTTGTCATTTTTGTAACATAAAATGAAAATAATTAATAGAAATTTTAGTAACTTCAATACATTTTGTTAAAAGTATAAAAATATTAGAAATCATAATATATATCATACATATTTACATACATGCATACATTTGTTTAAATGCTTTTATAATACTTCTGTGAATACAATGTTAGAGGTAATGACATGATCATCGTTAACTTTTTGCCCGTACGAATCCTTAATACAAACAAAAATATCTTTAAGCGTACGCAATTATATATAACTGACTTAGTAATAAACGGCATTATAGTAAATAGCGGTATTGCCAGAATGGATTTTAATACATACTATATTATGTAGAACTGCATTACTATTAAGCGACCCTGTATTACCACACTTGAACAGAAACATATAATCATAATGACAACAGTATTATCATGCAGTTCTATTAGACCGTGCGACCGTGTATTACCACACTTGAACAAAAACATATTATCATGCAGTTCTATATAAAATATAATTTTTAGCAATGAAAATAATATTTTTCAATTTCTAATTATTTTTCGTCATTAGTGCTAGAAATAAGCTTTAAAATGAGATATCATTCATTAAATTTGATGCGGTGGTATGGGAGATATTTGCAACCGACAAAAAAAGTGCTGTAGAAATAATATATATGATAATTGCAAATAAATTAATAAACACACTCTTATTCAATTTAACAATCTTTATTGTTAAAACCAACACAGTTGATAATTTTAGGAAGTGTTATCCAATTACAAACTAAGCCCCAAGAAGACCCAATTAAAGATATGCCCACAGCAGCATATTTATACCTAATCTTAACCTCTAGGAGTTTCCCGAACATTCTGACATATTCATTTATGTAAAACTGTGGCAATTTGTACCAGCTATGATACTATAGCTGTTACACATTTCAATTTAAAGACTACTTTTAAGCATAACGAATATTTTGTCAAAACATCCTTACTGGAATAGTCAGAGTGCAGATACTACAATTATCCAAAACATTTTTATGTTAATAAAACTTTTAATTTAATCATATACCTGAATTTTTACTAAAACTAGAAGGAATTCATAACAAAACTTTAATTTCATATAAAAAATTTAATTAAACTCTTTTATTTGTTTTCTTGCTCTGCAACAACCAGTATTATTTATTGCAGAGTATTTAATTTTTCTAAGTAGAAATTAAAGACTACAACCCACATAAATTATTCTGATTATTTGCGAAATAGAATATAAAAAAGTTAGGGACTCCCTGCTTCTAAGCATTTAGTTTAAAGTGAATCTATGTTGCCTGACACAAAGTAAAACTTAAATGGCAAGATTTTTTACAGGTCAAGATATGTGATAAAATTGATTTATTGTCTTTATTTTCAAAAGAAAATTATATATAGTATAATTGTATTTTTTATTGTACAATCGAAAAAGGAATTACCAAAGGAATGTCTAAGAAGTTGAAGGCATTTTCATACACTGAGAGAAAAAATTTGTACCAAATTTAAGTTTTCCTCTTACTTTTAGTAAGAGTCGTACTTAAAAATTTGACAAGAAATACCTAAAACATTCCAAAATGGGATTACTTTCGAAAACCAATAAAACTCTTAAATCAATTAAATAAAAGCTTGAACTTTTCGTTTATGCTACAACAACAACAGCGCTACAAAGATTGATAAGAACGGTTTGCTTTTTTGGGTAGAAACAACAACAACACTACAAGAAGAAAACATACTATATTCATGTTTCAAAAGTAAAATAAGCAGCAAAAATTCCCAAATTATATTTGTTAGAATTATTTAGTTAAACTCATCAAATTTTGAAATTAGAACGATTTTGAGCTCTTCTATAACCAAACATGTGTAGCGAAGGCTTGCGTAAGTAAATTAAAGAAATAATAAAACTCTCTTTCTTTCTATATCTCTTCCTCTCTCTCTCTCTTATTCTCTCTCTCTCTCAGGTTCTTTGGGATAAGTGCTTAGGTTAGGATCAGTCAATACACTTTCGGATTATTTAAAGTACGTATTCAAGATTAAAACAACTTAGAAATTTTTGAATCAAGCACAGTTTGAGATAAATTTTTATCTCACTTTAACTTAAGTCAATCCTGTTTTCGAGTTATCTTATGTACAGGGCACTTCAATAATCCGCACTGGATTTAAGCATTATGTACTTGATCTAAGGAAATTCGTACTGACCGTACTATTTACACCGTTTTGGCCTGATTTAAGTACGAATGCCATTGGCCTTAACTGGGGAATCAACCCGAGGAATGTATGCTGGCTATACGAATGTGTCATTAAACCCATTCTATTATACAGGGCAGCTGTTTGGTCGCCGGCGCTCAAGGTGAAGAGTCATCAAACTGAGCTTGAACGTATAATGAGACATATCGCTCATTTCGTTCAAGACCGTCACAACTCAAAAATTGGCATTTTCGAGTTAGTAATGCAGAAATGTTCTTCTCTTAAATCTCTACAAATTGAAATAAGAACGGAGAGAATTATCGAAAAAATAACGGTAATACAGATGCTTGTGATGCTTTGACCTCTCGTAACAAACTTGAGCAATTAACATCAACAAGGTCACATTTCAGTTTGTGTTTGGCATTCCTCTTGTACATGTGGTTTTCTTTGTAGCAAAAATGAAACAATTGATTTTATAGCTGTATTTTAGTGAAAGAGAAGGTAAAAAATAATAGGTTGGAATCTTAAAAAGGCTCTCCTGTAAAGTTTCAAATTTTGAGTTGTGACGGTCTTGCACGAAATGAGCGATATGTAATTAGAACAACCCCCTCTAGGGCACTGTTTACAATCTTTAGCTGGTTACAAGCAGACATTTTGGCGAAAAAGTTAGCTGCGAACAATGCGGTCAGCCAATAGAGCATGGAGGGATGACAATATCGGACGTGATAAAATCCTGCTTCAGATAAATTGGCACATGGACGTTAGTTATGTCACACCTGGACTAATTTTTGATCCTGGCTTCACCATATCGATTTTGGATGACGTAGTTCACTATGATGACCTACAAATTCCCACGAATTCGATTCAGATATTCATTAACGGGTCTATGACACTGCATGGTATCGGTTTTGGCATATACTCCGAGCAGCTAAACTGGAGTATTCCTATTAGGCTGCCGGATCACTGCAGTATCATAAAGGCTGAAATAATGGCCATATATACAGCCGCGAGCCTCATTCGGCACGGTTAAATATCTGGCAGGGATATTCTCATTATAACCCATAGTGAGGCGGCCATAAAATCCCTGGAGAATGTGTTCATCACGTCGAGAATGCCAGATGTCTGCCGGAGACATCCTCACCGGAGAAAATACCGAGACATTCAGTGGTTACCTTTAAGTGGGTCTGCGGACATACATGGAAACTGTATGGCGGACTCGTTGGCACATACAGGCACCACTTTAAGTCGAAACGACTCAACATATGCTATAGGTGTTTCACTCCCAAGGAGTAAGCAACTTATTGCACGGTCAGAGATGGCTTGATGAAACCACCTGTTGGGAAACCCGGAAAATATGGCCATCGTAGATGATAAAAAGACTAAGCGGGCATTGCAGCTGTCCAGACGTCATAATAGAGCTCTTATTGCGGTTATAACTGGCCACTGGCTAGGGCTAACTGACAATGACCTATAAAAAAACAAAATTTTAAAGAACTTTTATTTTATAATATTAAAAATATGTAAATATTTAAAGAATATTAAAGTCTGTAAGGATTTTTGTTCCATAGACTTAAGAAATAAAGAAATAAATAAAGAAATAGCAGTAAAAGGACGTGCAAGAAAGAAAATGTTTGACACGTAGAAGAGAGTGTGCAGGAATCATACAAGTGGCGGCATGAATAACCCCTCAAGAATTAACTTCCAAAAAAATTAAATAACCCCCACAAATTTGTACTGAAAGCAACAACAACGATTTTTGACGAGTTATTACATTCTATTTGGGAGGTGTCTTTTAATTTTTTTTAATTGGGGGACTATTTAATATGAAATCGTTATGAAATAAAGCTCCAATATATTTTTTGGGGGATTATTTTATTTAAAATTTAGGATTTTCTACTCTATGGTATAACAAACACCGACTTCGCTAACTAAAGCTTCTCTGCATATAGGAGAAAATTCTTACGACCGGCAGAAGGCCTAACCATTTTGTTATACCATAGAGGATAATATCCTTGCGCCAGACCTAATAATGGCTACGCCAGGAATTTTTATTTAACGAAGCCGGTATTTGCTGTACCATAGAGGAGAAAATACCTCCGTCCGGCCGTAGTCCCAACCATGCAATTTATAGAAGTTGTGGTGACGAGGAGGAGCAAGGGTCAACGGAACATCTTCTTTGTCATTGTCAGGCTTTCGGAGATTAAGACTTAAACTATTTGGTCGAAGAACCCTTGGAGACAAAACTTGTCTCTCTAATATTGATTTGAACAGGATTCTTTCCTTTGTTGTATGGATTGGGTGGCTGAGTGAGAATATCAGCAGCCATGTAACATATGCCCTTGGGAGATGTTGCGACATGGTAACACAACGGGAATTCATTAATCGACTTACGTGATCTGTTCTTGATTACGGCTGCCAATGGAGCCTAACCTAAGTACGGATGCATTGATTTTTCTTTTCAGTGTACTTTCTATACAAATCTTCTTATTTGCCATTTATTAAAATGTTTCTGGTTTTTTCTGTTACTTTTCACTGCAAAAGAAATTCCTTAAATTGAATGTTTAAAATTTCACACTCCCTTGCAAACCAATTCCTGAAAAAATCCTATAAATAGCTTAAAAATTTGAATACAAGGGAGAATTTTAAAGCAACAAATTTTTAAAGTTAAAATAGTCAAGTAAGACGTATAAAACCAAAACCCAAAAATCAAATCTCTTAATTCTAAACACGAGATTTACGTGCTTAATTAAGACAACACAAGCACAAATGAAATCGATAACTGCAATTGACCGAAAAGAATGTTGAGACACGTGCCATACAGAAATGAAACAAGGCCAAAGAACATTGGCAAACAAATTCTACAAACGAAAACCAAAAATCATGAAACAAAATTTGTATAAAATACTTGAAACATGTTGGTCTATTTTTCTGAGATTAATACAATTTATTATAGTTTCTGTTTGATTTCAATTTCCTGAGACCCTGTTTACGTTGGGTAAATTTTCTAAATGCAAGTCAAACATTGCAAAAGAGAATGAAAAAATTGAGAGAGTAGATAGAGTCAATAAAGTATATACATATGTAATAATATAATTTTCTATATGATTTTGACAAAACTTCATCTTTTAAAAGAATATTTGCTTAATGTAAAACGTGATTATTGAACTAAAAATCATTTTTATTGGGTGTTTAATAAGGTGAGCCGAAAAAAGTTGTATCAGTCACCCCCAAGAATGAAAGATATGTCAATGATCCCAGCAAAAACTTTGCTTACAAAATAAGCAGAAAAATAATGAGAACTTGAGGAAAAGAGTACTTATTTTTCTACTAGAAAAAGTACTTATTTTTGTTCGCAATGTCCCAAAAGTAATCTTTTATAATTTGGCAATTACAACCTAAAAAAAATACCTTTATTTTATACTTAAAAGTTGTATTAGAATAAGTAGTTAGAAAAAGGGACAAGAAATAAGTACTTTCAAATTTACTTTCAAAAAGTTAAAACACACTAATTAAAATTGCTCTGAAATCTTATGGATTTTTTGTTAAAAAAGTGTACGCAATAATAAATATTTCGAAATGTAAGAAAATATTTAATAAAGAGTGCTTTTGCTGCACAAAATCATTTATAGCTCTAACACTGTAATAACAAAGTGTGTTTTAATATATGTAATTATACGGGCTTGTCACAGAAAGCAATTTCGATTGAAATTTTTTTAATTCCGAGAAAGTTTCTTCAGAAAACGAAAACCGATAAATTTTCTCGGAATGAAATTACTTTTAATTTTTGGATCGAAAAATGTTTGACTTACAAATTATTTTTTTTTATACATATCCCACTCGCATCCCACTAAGCGACCAAAACTACCTTTAAGCTTTCTTTTGAGCAAAAAAATATAAAAAAATATCCTTTTCAAAAAAAATACTAAAATAGTTTTAAATTTAAGAAAAAAAAACAATTTTAAAAAATTTAAAAACAAATATTAAAGGACTTATGTGATTGATATTAAGTTTTTTAGATTTTATATCTTTTTGTTTTTATTATTATTATTTTATATTAACTTAATTATTATTACAACTAAATAAAAAGATTTAATTTGTCAACATCTCTATAGAAAAAGTGATTTTATTCTTGGGATTAACATATTGTGGGTATTACAGTATCGAGGGAATGAAATGCTAGTTCGGTATGTTATATACCGTCGGAAAGGTTAATTTGTCTAGTTTTTCAGCATAAGTTTTATTTTTAAGATTTTAGAAACACTTACACATAAAAAGGAAAAAATTCAAAATAGTGCATATGCTAAAAATTGAAAAACCCTCGTCTTGAGTTAGAAATTATTTTTTTTACATATATCCCACTCTCATCCCACTAAGCCACCAAAACTACCTAAAAGAAAAATACATAAGCTTTCTTTTGAGCAAAAAAAAAAAAAAAAAAAAATACCGTTTCCAAAAAAAATAAAAAATAAGTTTTAAATTTAAAAAAAAAAATTTTTAAAAATTTTTCGTTAGCTTGAAGAAATAGCTATCTAATTTGTTTGGGACACATTTTGCTAACACCAATAGATAATGAGTTACATGGACGAGAAAGAACACCGGTTTGGCCAAAATGTCAAATTTTGACCTCCTCTAACTCAGAAACTTTTTGACCGATCTTGTTGAAAATTTGTGTCTAAACTACTATCCAATAAGGTTAGTCTTATGGTGCAAATTTCATCCAAATCGGCAGACATCGATTTCAAAAGTTGGGTCACTTGACATGAAATCCTCCATATATATATATGTATATAGTGTATATTTTACACATGGTTTGTGACTTTAATAATATATACAACATTTTAGAGGCTTATCATCTGTCAATTATTCTTATTAAATTAAATAGTGTGAACAACAATTGAAACCCAGCTTTTCTTTCGTCGTTTTACGGTTTCCTAGAGGCTGTAGGCAGCCTCAATGCAACGATTGAACAAGGTCGCCAAAAAACTCTGTTACCACAACCAATATCGACAAGTGGCCGTTTGTTCCTTTTAGGAGCCACAGAACATAATATATAAAGGGAGATTCATCGTGAGGTTTGATTGTAAATATGCTTTTCTTTACAGATCCCGCGTGACGCATATTAAACTGCTTTGTAATTTTTGTTCAGTATCGTCTGGCAAGTCATCATGGAAAGACTCAAAGCACAACAGCGTCTCGAAATAGCGTTCTGTGACAAATGTTTGTCGTGCAATTGGAGGAACTTACGGTGCGCATAATGGATACGTTAATAAATCAAATTGCCGTATTTGGGCTGATGAGCAACCCGAAGAGCACCAAGAGCTATCATTACATCCATTAAAAACAACGGTATGTCGTGGTTTATGGGCTGGTGGAATCACTGGTCGATATTTCTTCAAAAATAAAAAAATATTACCGTCAATTGTTACCGTTATCGCATTAAGTTAATGGACTTTGTGCTTCCTGAAATTCAAGCGCATGGTCTCGGTGAGCTCTGGTTTCAGCAAGACGGCGCTACGAGCCATAGTGCGGATGAAACAATGACCTTGTTGAGAAGATAATTTGGTGAGCCCTTTATTTCAGATTTTTCTATAGTAAATTGGTCACCTAGATCGTGCGATATATCGCACCTTGGGACAATTATCCCTGGGGTTATATAAAGTCTGAGGTCTTCAGAAATAGGCCAGCTTCAATTGACCCTTTGGAAGCCAACACTACTCGTGCTATTAGCGAGATACCAGACGCTTTGCTCGCACAAGTCGCCAAAAATCGGACCTTCCGAATGGACCACCTCAGAAGGCGTCATGTCCAACATTTACATGATATAATTTTCAAACAGTAAATGCCATAAATTGTTATTTTAAGCGATAATAAAAATGTTAAGTTCACAAATGAAGTTTTTGAAATTTTAATTGGGCTTATGTTCACCAAATTTAATTTTCATTAAATTATTTTTAGTGAAGGAAGGAATTTATAACATGAAACGAATTAAAATTTTTTTTGATAATTTTATTCTTGACTGAACACTGGATTGAACTCGGATCGAATTCATGTTTCGATTCCCATCATCAGAATTCTTTGTGTTCTACCGTTTGCACCACTGCACTTCCTTAAGTTCACTTTAAAATGTATGTGTTTTATTTTACATTATAAATCAAACATCACGATGAATCCCCCGCTGTTATTGACGAAAAGTCTTACTTTACATCTTCATTTAAAAAAAGGTCAGCGAAAGCTTACCGAAGTTTATCCAAAATATCCATCGATTTAAACGCGAAAGAGATTTTGACACGAAAGCAGCAACAACCAAGTCAGTCTAAAAAAGTTAAAAGATGATAAATTGAAGTCATTACTCTATGAAGATTGTTGTTTAGCTCGGAGCCACCAAATGAGAAGGATCTATTCATTAGCAAAAAAAAAAAAAAAATGCGTACCACACAAGTTGAGTTAAAAAGATTTTGCATTTATGGAATGGCATCGAATCATAACTGGCGTTGAAAAATAAATCTATTGCGATATGCATTAGAGCAAGAAATCGTATGTGAAGCCTGGGGCAAATTACGGCATTCGAAATCAATCGTAATTTCTACTTAAATGGAATTGTAATTTTGATAGATATTGAATGCCGTAATTTGCACCCTGACTATTCAGCCGAATCAACACCAAAACCAAAAAGTTACGGTGCCAAACTAAAGCTTTGTATTTGATGGGACTAAAAGGGTCGCACCTATTAGAAGCTGCTTACAACGGGTCACATGACCACATGAAGCCGTTATATGCCATTATGACAACGCTCGGTTACACGTTACGAGACAAGTTTAAAACTTTTTTGAAAATAATGGTAAGACAATTTTCAGTCATCCTCATTGTAATCCAGACCACCAGGCCCCATCCGTCTACCATTTATTTCGATCGATTCAGATATGCTCCCATCCGATAACAAACAAGTTTTTCTGTAGTTGGCTTTATTTTTCATTGGCCCTTAAAAATTAATAGTTTTTCTGACGCGGAATCCTTATGGAAATATGCCAAAGGATTGCCAATATTCGACTAAGATATTTTGGTATAGTAAGATAATTTGCTCAATGTAAAAAGGGACTGAAAACAGGTTTTTTCAAGCTGTTATTTTTTATAATCTTTAATGCAAATTTCGTGTACGAAAATTTTTCATTTTTTTTAAAAACTTCAAAATGTTAATTTTTAAATTTGCTAAATATAATGGAAATCCAAGTCTTTTTGTTGCAATCTACAATTTTTTGTTGACGCATGACACAATAGAAAAATAAAAATAAAAAATACCAAAACTATTTTTACATGAAACTATTAATATTTTGCCAAAACAAAACATTTATTTAAAATCATAAACATGTTCTGTGAACAATGGGCAGGAACACAAATATTTTAGACAAAATTTTATAGATCCCAAAAGAAAATTTTTTTTTGAAATCGTTATTTATGCAGTCAAAGTTTTTTTATTTTTGGAGATTTTCATAGAATATGGGAATTTGTGCAGAAATTTTTAAACAATCATAAATTATATTCACTTTTAGTGAAGATACAGGTGATAAAAGATTTCATGAGTTTTTTTTTTTGTAAATTTAAATTTGTAGTTAAAAAAATATCGAAGGTCACTAATACACCTAACCTGTAGCTCGTTTCTGTATTACTCGCATCGTTAAATTTCTCACATGAAGTGGGAAACAAAAAATTTCATCGTTTCCCGATTTGTGAGAAAAAAGTGTTTCTGTATTTGAATGCGAGAAAAGACAACATCGATTCTGTTTTAACTGGAATACTTTCAGTAATTAAGAGTCAAATGCAAGCGAAACGTCAACGAAAGAAATAGATATAATCAAAATAGGGCTACCAGATTTGCCGATTTATCGTCATTGTGACGATTTTTTGTTCCGAAATTGGCAAAGATTAGCTGTTTTTTTCTAGTGACGATATTTTTCAGTCTTCGTAATAAAACCATCTTAAATATTTTTATATGTTTGTGTTTTAGAGAAAAGATATCTTTAGAAACAAGGCAGCTTAAATATTTATATCTAACCCTATTGTGAAAATTGTCCTCGAAATTGTTTGTCTGTTCCCATAAAAAAATTTATCGACAAACGCTAACTTTCGAGGGAAAACTTTTTAGTTTTTATTTCCTTGGATTATGTAATAAGTTTGTTTATGTGATCAAAACATTAACCTATTACCCCTTTTTTCTTTCAATGCACTATAGCAAATTTTTGACTTTTTTTTGCCAAAAGTGCTTTTTTAGTTCAATATGATATTTTGTATTGCCTTTGGTGTGACTTCCTCAGGGAAAAATAACAATCTGAAATTTTAAATTGTTATCGGATTAAAGAATAAATAAAATAAATAATTTTATAACAAGCTTAAGTATGCATGTATGAAATACCCATGAACTTTAACTGTTATATTTTTTTTGATTATTTATTTTGTCAAAATTAATTTTATATTGTCCGATTTTTTAAAACAAAAAAGACGATATTTTTTATTTTTTCTTAGGAAATAAACGATTTTATCACGAATTTATCTGGCAGCCCTGCATAAAACGAAAACAATGAACGGATAAAAAAAAAATTAAAATAACAAAATATAACAATTGTGTTTTATTTATTTTCATCATTTAATTCTTTCTTTTCAAATTAAAAATGTAATAATACACATTCTCGTGTACATACATGTGTATACATATGTATAAACATAATTAATTTTTCGGATAATTTGGGCTCCATTTTTTGAAAATTTATTTTTCTCGCAAAAGTTTCAAATGTGAGTTATTTTGACAGTTCTTGTGAAAAACTTTTCGCAAAATATTGTTACAGAAACATTTTTTTCTCACATCCTTCCAGTAATTGCTGGAAAATTATTTATATGACAGATAATTCTCGCAAAGTAAAGATACAGAAACACTTATGTGAGAAAAACCATTTTTTGTTTCATATTGCACTGTTTTTGTCATAATTCACTTGTTCCAAGCAGGAAATTTTACGATGCGAGAAATACAGAAACTGGCTACTGAATGTTTTTTTCTTTCCTATTTATTGAGTTCACCAGCCCCATTATGCATCGTTAAAGCTCGTTACTCAAAAACAATGGTAGTTGTATTTTTTCAGCATTCAAGCAAAAAACAAAAACAAGAAACGAAGCAGAATAATTTAAGTTAAAGAAAAAAATTTAAACTCTCAAGTCTTTTTTCTCTTTTTTTTTGGAAACATCAATTGCAGCTTAAAGCCTTTAAATATTTAACAAATAAACAGAACTTTTTAAAGAAGAAACACTGAAAGAACAAGTGTAAAACCACAGGCAATAAGATGAAAAAACTAAAGAACCATTAAATAATACACAAAACCATTGAAACGAAAGTGATTTTGAAAATTCGGTTAATCACTTTTTTCTTTTATTTTTATCCAACTTGTGCGCAAATTTTTTTTTTTCAAAAATGTCTTTCTTTTTCTCCAAATTGCCTTATTCAAAACAATTTCTCAAAATTTTTTTAACCATCCTCGTTTTGTTCATGGTACCAGTAGTGCAAATTGTTAATCACAATTTTACTTTGTCTTTTCGCCAGTGTTTGTTTGTGTGTATTAAGAGTATTTTTAGCTGTAATTTACTGTAAAAATTCACACGCAAGTCTTTGTTAAATTATCTTTTTGTGTTGCTTTACATTATTTTGTGGGTCTTGGTTTTTAGTGGGCGGAATAGCTGAGCAATTTGTTACCCCAACCAGTAGAGCTTTAATGAAATATTAAAAGCGAAATCTTCATTTTGCAAAATTTCCCACAACAAGTGTGTTTCAGTGTTTGGCAGTTCTAAGTAGAGAAAATGAGTGAAAAAGTTGTATCCGGTTGTAACAAATATATCTGTGGCAGAAAGGAAAATGTGCTTAAGTCGACTTAATTTAGTTTATGGCACTTTTGTAATCTTCATGCTTAAAAAACAACAACGGACAAAGTTTCAATTATTTTGTACGATTTTTTAGAAAGTTATAGCAAAATTAAATTTTTGCTTATGTTTTTTTCAATGTGTAATAAAATTTGAAATAAAAGCATAATTCACTGTTCTCACAACACAAGTGATTGGACGTGTAGTAAAATTTATATGAAAAATAATCAAAAAACTGAATGCTTTTCATATGAATTTTACTACACGTCCAATCACTTGTGTTGTGAAAATAGCACGTAAGTTTACCTCCGATCTGTGATATAAGTAGAATTAGAAGTATAAAAAGAGAAGTGATGATTTTATAAGAACAAAAATATATTTAAAAAAAACCTTTATTTTTTGAAGAAAGAGACTTAAGCACTTTTTCCTAATTGCCACAAATATATGAACTAAATTTTAATTCGCTACTTTGTTTGCGTCTCCCTTTCTTAAGTGGAAACTAGGGTATTCATTCGGTTAACCGTTAAGCGGTTAACTGATTAATTACTACCCGATTAACTGATCGGTTAATTTAAAATTAATTATAACCCGATTAACTGATCGGTTAATTTAAAATTGGCTATTTTCGATTAACGATTACACCGGTAAATTTCAGTCGATTAACCGATGTACAAATTTTTTATTTTTTGTAGTATTATAATATATTTTTTTGTATTTTTAATTATTTGTTTGGTCTCATATGCAAAAGGTATGTGTTAAGATAATATTTTTTCAACAAACAAAGAAGGAGTTCAGTGATCTTCAATTTAAATAAGTATTTGCTCAAGAGCTTTTTGTTTCACGTACTTTTTACATGTATGTGTTTAGTTACTTGTTTCTTCTCATATTTTGTCATATCAATCTTTTAACAAAATTGACCGAGACAATTAGAAATTTTAAAAATTTAAACAAATTAAAACAGGACTATAATGGCATAATGAAAGATTTAATATGATAAGAGAAATTCAGGAAAGGACTGAGAAAAAAGATATTCTGTATTATAAGTTGCTTTCGATTTCTCCAACATCTACGATAAATGAAAGAATTTTTTCCAAGTCAAGTTTTATCAAAACTAAAGAAAAGAATCTCTTAAATCTTAAACATTTAAACTAAATTATTTTTCTAAAAGATTATATCATAAGATCTCTTTAAACTATTGAAATAAGAAATAAAAGGATCTCAAAGTTAATGAAAAAATATGTACACAGAAAAAATTATTAAATTTCTTCAATCACCAAATTTATTCTCAATTCATAATATCAAGCAAACAAGTGGATGATTTTGCACCTATTACCAAAATGATTATATTGATTTTAAAATTTTGAAAAAAAATTTTCAATAAATAATATTTTTAATTTTAATTAAAAAAGTGATCAAAAAACTTTGCCATTTCAAACAATGTGTTAACTTTTTTTAAATAAATATTGACAATTCCCAACAACAATTCTACATGTTTAAATTATTTTATTTTAAACGAAAAAAGTCAATTAAGATTTTTTATTATTTGATTAAAATTTTAATTGAAAATTTATTTCAAAACAACTGAAATATTAATTAAATCAAAATTAAATTTTTAATTTTCTTTCAACTAAAAAACTAATTGATTCAATTGAAGCACAGCCGCGAATAACGTTGTAAGCTACAAAAAAATTATTTTTCAGGAGAGCAAAAAAAACGTTTTTAACAGGCAGGATTAATTTTTTTTAATTTTTCTTTTAGATTATCAAAAATAATGACAATCAAAACTTTTTTGCAAAATGTCAAGAAAATCGAATTTTAAATGAATGCAAAATTGCAGTTTATAATGTTTTTTTTAGTGGAAAAACGTTTCATATCCACAATCGCGATGTCATTTGAAACGTTTTTCCACTGTGCAAGCGGCTTTTAAAACGTTATTCCATGTTACAAAACCATTTCATTTGTATCAATTTGTTTGTAACTTACAACGTTCTTCCACTGCCTGACTCGTTGTATCGCATTTTGACGGCATTAAGGTGCATAATTTTGGGTGATTTGATGTTTAAACAGTGTGAGATAGTAATTTTAACGATAATCTGCAAAAAACAGTTTTTGCAAAAAGTGGCTTTTACAACGTTATTCGCGGCTTTGCTTCAATTAATTTTAATTGATTAATTTATTAATTAATTTTAAATACTTTTTAAACCATTTTTTTAATTGATAAAATACTTATTTCTGTGTATTACATATTTATTTTTAATTTTTTTTTTTGTTTGCTTGTTTTAGTTCAAGAATTGTTGTTTTTTATGTTATGGTTTTTTTTTACTAATTAACTCCAAATAATAAATAATTTATGCGTTTTTATTTATTGAAATTACTTAATTTATAAAAAACCCATCATTAATCGGTTAACCGATTAATTACAAAATTACCCGGCTATTAACCGATTAAACCAAAACCTCGGTTAAATAATCGAGCGATTAACCGATTTAAGCAAAAGCCCGATTAAATTACTACCCTAGTGGAAACATTTATATGCAAAAGTTTATGTTTCTAGGTTTAAACCGAAAAGTACTAAAATTTTTCATCTTAAAGGTTCTCATTCACCCAGGACCCTGCACATATAATTTTATGCTTCTAAAGGCATGTTCAGACCAGAATAGAAAAAGTCCAAAAAAAAGAGTGACCAGTAAAGTTAATCAAACTTTAGCTTACTTAACTTTACTTGTAAGAAGATGATTGTTTAATGTAATTTAGAAACTGTTAAATTATGTATGATCCAGCAAACGTTTTGCCAAAGCCAACAATTTTTTAATAAAACTAGTGGTCACGTCCCACAGTGCTCTGTCCTCATAAAGTGAATCGGCAAAACTAGAGTTCTTAATGCAGAACGATAAAATTAAGCTGACTCGTACATTTAAATCCACGAAAAGAGAAAAAGTTTTGTAAAAAGTACAAAAAATAGGTACAATTTTTACATCTTAAACGTTCGAATTTCGAAAAAGTACCAAATTTGCATTTGTATTTTTTATATAAGTTACGAATGTTATATAATATTTGTTTCTAAATTTATTGGTTTAAGAGATGGATGGGGTGACAAAAAAGTTTCAAAATACAGGGTTTTATTTTACATAATAAATCAAACCTCACTATGAATCACCTGATAGAACGGAAAATTAAAAGAAAGAAATTTATTTTCCCATGTTTCCTTTCTTTGATAATTATTTTTCTCTTCCTTGAAGTTTCAAACATTTTAATATTATAGTGGGAGCCCATAGTTTAATATGTATATGGCAACAGATAGAGAAAAATGCTTTGTAGAAAAAAGTACAAAAAATAGGTACGATTTTTACCCCTTAAACGTTCGAAAAGTACCAAATTTGCATTTGTGTTTTTTATATAAGTTACGAATTTGATATAATTTTTGTTTCTAAATTTATTGGTTTTAAAGATGAATGGAGTGACGAAAACGTTTCAAAATACAGGTTTTAATCGTTTAAGCCCCAAGAGGGCCAAATTTAAAAAATGTACCAGATACCTGACTGCTTATTTTTTTACGGCCAGTTTCACCAAGCTTAGTTATAATTAACTATCAGTTATAGCTGTCAAAAACATACTGTTAACTGGAAGTTAAAGTTATAGTTAGTTTTATAGCATGTTCGCACGGCAGCGTATTTTCGTAATTCGCTCTCTCATTTGTAATTCACAGCCCAATTATGATCCAAATTACATAATTCTTTATACAAAATTTTAGGGGGATTATCTCATTTGTACGTAATTATATTTATATTACCCCGCGGATTACATCAAAATCAATGTGAGCTCTAATTTTTATCTCTTTTTTACCATCACCAGCTGTCAACGCACTGAAAAATAAGAACAAATAATAACATAAACAAAGAAAAGCAAAAAAGTAAAGGAAGTAAATTTAAATTATAAAATTTTAATAGATTCAAAAAAAGGAATGAAATCAAAAAAATAAATTATAAAAAAAAAATATTAATAAGAAGAAGTTTATTCGCAAAATTGACAGAGGACACGAGTATGGTTATAGACAACCAGTTGATGGTCCAGGAAACATATTTAAAGCTTTTGAAAGAGCTACAAGTAGTATATGGCTATTTTTCCGGCAACCACGTAGCTCGCCCATTTTTGCTTACAGCTTTTCTATTTACTGAAAAATAATTAGTTTATATATTTCTTTGAAATAATATTTTTAACTTACTTTTTCTTTCCATTCTTAACACATGTAACATCAAACAAACAAACATTGAAATCCAAATAAGTAATAAAAACACAGAGCAAATTAATCCAAAGCACCTTGCGAATATGCTATTAACTTAACTTGGTGAAATTAGCTGTTAATGAACAACAATAGGTACTTTTTAATTTTTATTTTTGCATACACAGAAAAAAATAAAAATTGATTTTAATCAAAAAATTTGTGACATTAATTAAAAAATTATTTAAATTGGCAGTCTACAAATTAATAGTATCGATCAAATATCAATACTTTTATTAATTAAAATTCATTTTAATAATATTAACAATTAAATATTTAATTGATTTATTGTTATAATTTTGCATCCATATTTTTATTAAAACCAGTTTATGTTTTTTTTTTGTAGTTTCGAGAATACACCGCTTAAAAAAGTGTTGCATTCTTACGCGGTACATATTAGCGCTTTTGCGTAAAAGATTTGCCCATTTTTAAAATTTTTTTAAATTTTTTGATATTAACAACATTTTTTGCATTAATGTTGTTGATAAAAGTAAACGTTTAATTCAGTTGATTAAATTTTTAATTAAAGCTAAATTTATTTTTGATCAATGGTTTATTTGAAATTTTTAGTTTATAAGGATAGAGCCTTTTTCATTTTAGCCTTTTTACGCACTAAACATTCGAATTTCCCATCTTAGTAGATCGATTTGGTGAGAAAAAACCTCCGGTCCAAATTTTTAGCTTCAGGCGATTAGGCTGTACGATGCTGACTCAGTCAGTCAGTCAGTACCGTTACAATTTTATACGTAGATAGGAAAAACTAAACTAAACTGAACTAGATTTAAACTGGAACTAAAAAAGAACTGTTATAAAACTGAACTAGTTCTACTAGGTCAGTACGGATTTTCTTAAATCAAGTTCAGAATGCTTGATTCTAGTACAAATTATTCAAAACTTGGTTCAAGTTTTTTTTTTACTTGATTGAAGAATTTTATACTTATTTTAAAAAAGTTCAGGAATGATTTACACAGAAAAAAAATTAAAATAAATTTCAGTCTAAAAATTAGTCATATTAATTAAAAAAATTAATTAAATTTGCACCAGTAAACAAAATAATAGTATACACTAAACGTTTAATATATTTGCTTAAACGTTTAATTCACTTGATTGAACGTTTAATTCACTTGATTACATTTTTAATTAATACTGATTTTATTTTTGATAATTGCTTTAAGTGTTTAGTATTACTTGTACTAAAACTTTTAAGTACGACTCGTAATAATAGTAAGTGGAAAACACTTAAATTTAGAACGAGTCTTTTCTTTCGATGTAATTGAAGCTAACCATAAGTGGACTTAGAAATTAAATCTAAAATAGAGCCTAAACATAAAGCTGAACTTAAACTTGAAGTAAAACTTAAACTAAGACCTGATGCAGAACCTTAACTAGAACCTTGGGAAAACCTTAAGTTAAACCAGAGCCCATGTTCTGTACCTCCCGCGGCGAGAAATTTTTCGATTGAAATGTGAGAACTGAAACAAAAATGTTTAAATTTTAGTCAAATTTGGTCGCCGTCAACGATATGCTTGACTGGCGTTCTCAACTTGTGCAATTTCATATCGGCTTCGAGTGGAATATTATGACATTTATAACGTAACGAAGTAATACATTTTGAAAGTTTTCGACATGAGTTACAGACACACTTTTTTCTCACTTTTCGAGAAACGATGGAATATTTTGTTTCACATCTTTTCGATGCGAGAAGTTCTCGCCAAAGTTACAGAACATGGGTACTGGTAAAAAACCTAAACTAAAGCCTTTACTGGAACCAAGACTGGAACCTAAAATAAAACCTAAAACTAAACTATAACTAAATCCGAATTATCGTACATCCAGAAACAATTTACCGGGCATTGGATGCATTTTTTTGAACGTGTTGTAAAGGAAATGTAAAACTTAATAAACTCTATTTTAAAAAAAAAAAAAAAAAAAAAAAAAGAAAAGATGTTGCCAAGAAGAAAAATGTTATTTGGTGGCGATAAAAAGCATTTAAACTTCAGTTGTTGTGGTTAGAATTAAAAATTAATTTTGAAGTGATATGAAAGAGAAATTAAGGAATTAATAAAGAACAATAAGCTTAAGCAGAAAAAAAGTTCTGTACACGATAAAAACTGCAGCTGAACAAAGTAAAAACCGTAGAAAAGACCTGAGGAAAAATTAATATTTGTTTATCTTAAAAATATTTATAATTCAAATTTGTATAGAAATTGTTTGTTTTAAAAAAATAATGTTGAACATTTTTTAATTTTTCGAATTTATTCTATGAGCTTAATTTCAGTTATGTGTTTTATAAAGCTTTTTGTAATAGGTGTATTCCTTAATTTTTTTAGGAATGCCTTTATACACTACCAGACTATTATATTGTATTTTCTTGTTACATTTTACCTTAGCTTTCCGTTGGATAGCAATGAAATATATTTATGTACAGAAAAATTTACAATTATTATTGCTTATGAAAAAAGAAATAATTCCAAATATCTATTTGTTAAAAAAATAATGCTAAAAAAAATCTTAACATTTTTTTTTTCAATTTAATTAAATTTTCTTAATAATTCAAAAATTTTTTTTTCGAATTTATTCTATGAGCTAAATTTCAGTTATGTATTTTATAGGGAGATCAAACGGTTATTATTCGACCGCTTTTAACCGGTTATTTTAGCTTTGCCCAAGTTGGTTATTTTAAAATGTCCAGTTTTCGAACATCGAATAAACCGGTTATTTTGGTATAATACACCGGTTGTTTTAATAATGTGTAATTTATATACATTTTCCTTACTCTTGTTGTAGATGTACCCGTAATTTAAGTATTTTTCTAATTCAATATTGGGCAAACTTAAACTTTTTCTGAAAAATGTCTGTCAAAACAAAATGTATTTAAATTCAAAAGACGTTATGAACACTGTAAATAAAAATCGCTTATAAATGCGTGTGTTCTTGTAAAAAAAACCCAAAAACTATTTAAAATACTACATAAATGTATGCGGTTTAAAAGTAAATAGTAATTTGTGCGAGAGTTTTCTAAATGTAAAAAATATTTTTATATAGATGTTATCTCTAGAGATATTTCGAACGGGATTAAAAATACAAAGTTGGGAGCTTCATGTGTCTTAAAGTGATAAGTGGTGAAGGATTTTCCACGTCACGATTAATCACCTTTAATTAGTCCATATGCTTGACATTCATGTGCTCTAAATAAATCTTAACCCCGTTCGAAGTAGTTCCAAAGAGTCGACAAATAATACTTTACTAAAGTACGCTGCCAAAAATGAATCATTGGGTGAAATATTAACCCGTTATGTTGCCGAAGACGGAATGCCCCTTAAGGTACAAAAAACTCTTAGATAGTTCCAGCATTTATTTATGCTTAAAAACGATATGGAAATAATTCATCAAATTTATATATTCAAACGCCAAGAACAAAAAAAAAAAAAAAATCTAAAGAAATCACACAATGTCATGGAAGGTTTCAAATTGTGGTCGACGAATTGAGAAATATTTCATACAAAAAGCATTTTCATCTTACTAATCGTTTATATAATGCTGAATTAAAATCGTTTGATATATATATTACCAGGCTAAGAGGTTTTGTTTGCAACTTTCCAAAAATATGGTTGAAGTCTACTGATTCATATAGAGATGGCTTAACCACCAACAAATTAAAACTCATTTAAAATAAATTAAGGAGAATATCTGAAATAATAAATTTATTTAATTCTTATTATATTTTATTGGCCTTTGCAAAACGTTTGGCTAGATCAGACATCATTTGACAGTTTTTAACATAACACAATTATCATCTTAGAAAAACAGATAAGTAAATAAATAGAAATTGTTAAAAATGAGGTTAAGGTTTGATCAATTTACTGGCCTCTTTTTTTTTTGGATTTTATCGTCAAACATTTGTTAGGTCTCGACATACCTTAAGTCATATCTATGTATTTTTTAGGTGTTTTTATGTATTCGAATTAAAACCGGTTATTTTAAAAATGTTTAACCGAAAACCGGGTTTTTTAAAATAGCAACTATTTGTAACATTCGAAACCCGGTTATTGAAAAAAGACGAATAATCGATCTCCTTAGTATTTTATAAAGCTTTTTGTAATATTTCCATTTCTAAATTTTAATTAATGACTTTATACACTACCAGAATAAATTCGAAAAATAAAAATTGTTGAATATAATAAAGTAGCTTATGAAAATAAATAATTCCCAGATACTATTTTCTTAAAAATTTTACATTGAAACCAAAAACCTTCAACAATTTTCAACCAACCATTTGTATCTCTATGGTTGCTTAGACTTATGTTATAGTAAAGACAAAATTAAATAAATTTTTGCCGATACGATACCGATACTCAAAAAGAAATATCGCCGATGCCGATAACGATACCGATACGAATATTAAATTTAAATTCAAGGTAAAATTAACAAAACTCAAGTAGAGTAATTTCTTTATTATACAAAATTACGGTGGAAGAGATTGTTAATATTTAAAATTGATTTTAATAAGATGTCAAAAACAACGAAATGAATTTAAATTCATGTTAAAATTAATTTATCTCTAAGCAAAATAACAGGGTGCAGATGTACTTTAAACTTTCCTTCAAAAATATTCACCAGTTATATCTTCTTAAAAATGACCAACATTAATTTGAATTTCTTTAATTTTCCTTTAACGTTACCGTAAAATGTTGGTCCAGAAAAAATGTTTTTTTTTTATATATGAAAAAAACTAAAATTTTTATAACTGACCTTTAGTGCTACTTTTTTTTGTAATTTTTTTTCGCTCATATCAGCCAAATGCGTAAGTAGTCCTTAAGTAAACATCTCTGTTCCATTTTTGTACACTTTTGCTTAGAGTCATAAGCAAACATTTCCATATTGCGAGTAAATTGGCTGCCAGGATAAAGGAGTGCTGAAAGTAAAAATCCTGGAATGTAAACAATAAAGAATTGTTAAACACGTACTACATGTGTTTTATATGCACTTAAGTTGGGCAGAATACCAACAGCAAAAATAAGCAAAACTTTGTTCTTATTTTAGCAAATAATGAAATAGATGAAAATTACTTTTGTTTATTTTGATGATAATGAAAAAGTTTGATTGTGCAGATAGAGGGATTTTGAGGCCCCAATTGTGTAAAACGCAACGCAACGCAACGCCAAAAACTACTTTGAAAGCAAAAGCAAAGTCAAAAATATTTTATAATCTTGTTGTTGTTCATATTGCGTTTAAAAAATTTTCAACGCCACGAGATATGCAGCGTTTGAAATTTAAAAATTCAGTATGAATTTCTGTAGAAAGCAACAACAAAATTATAAAATATTATTGACTCTGTTTTTGCTTTCAACTTAATTTTTGGCTTTGCGTTGCGTTTTGCACAATTAGGGCCTGAGCCTTATGTCCATTTTTTTAGAATTGTATTTAAATCTAAATATGAGCGGTTTTCACCCTTTATATTTAGTGTACAACTCCATTTTATTTAATACGATATTATACTACAAAGCGTGAGTGTCTTCTTCGTATGTATTGTAAACTAATGAATCTGCTGAGTGAGAGAAAGAGAGAGATAGAGTTTCATCACCTGTTTTATTCTGGTAAATTGAACACATGTATTTACAACAGCTTTTTGTGGGATTTTTTAACCACAGCGTAGTAAATTTTAGTCTAATACATTTTATTGTTGCAGTGTTGTTAATGTTAGTACTTGAACTAAATCAATAAGATAACCAAGGTGTACAAGGGACTTTGCTATCAAGGGCTAAAACCGCTATTGTTCATTTTTACATCAACTTTGTGCTGGTTCACACTATTAGGCCCGTTTTCTCGACTTACCGATAGCTAAAGGTAGGATTTTATCGGCCGTATAACAAGTTTTCTATTATTCCAACTTTACTTTAACCTTGAGTGAGCGATTAGTTAAAGGAAGGTTCATAGGCTAAAGTAAAGTTTTAATAAGGGAACACTTTTTATACCGCCGATAAAATCCTACCTTTAGCTATCGGTGAGTCATGAAAACAGAGGTTAGAGTCTTAGCCGCAGTGTGGCCAGGTCTAAAAAAAATGTTACAGCTAAATCTGGCATTAGACAAGGCCAAAAGATGCTAAAAATGATTTTAAAAAATGCTAAAATGTTTTAAACATTTTTGTTAAAACTTTATTACACTGCATTTACACGTGAAAGTACTTTCATGAAATTTCTCTATACGTATAACAAATAAAAATTTGAATGAAATGGACGACTTTCTTGAAAATTTCTTGTGCGATTACACAGAAAAGTGAAAGTTCATTTTAAAAATGCAGTCAAAGCGAAAAGTTGCAAAAATTATTTAACTTCTAGAATTAAAAAAACTAGAAATGGAAGGTATATGTATGATTTATTATTCATATGGGCATTTCCATGTCATCGTACGTGACATTTTTACGCCTTCGGAGCGATGGAGTTTTTGCGCAAATAGTAGTAACTGGAAAACTTATTAATCATTATGTTTCTTTTAGAGGGTTGTTGTCCAAAATACCTAGCAAAATAGGTGTATATCGTACGTGACATAAAACGGAAGTGATTTTGGGGTGAATGTAAAAAAATCCGAAAATCTGCGAATTGTGGGATGTATTTTTCCTTTTTTAAATTTTTTGCATTAAACCATATATTTTTCCGTTATAATCCGTAATTGGAAAGAAAAACATTTTTCTGGATGGTTTAATAATGAACCAAATGTAATATCGTACGTGACATACCGTACGTGACAGATTTTTCTCTTATAGTATTTACAAGATATGAAATATATTTTTGGGAAATATATGCATACAAAAACTTAAAACAAACAAGTCAGAAAGTATAGTCGGCCAAGCCCGACCATATAATACCCTACACCATAATATTTTAAAAACAAATTTTTGAGTGTCCCTATTTTTAACCCATCGCCAATCATGGTCGCCGGAACAGAATTATGCTATGACGTTAAGAGTTATATAAAAGTTATTTGTGCCGTATATTATTCAGATATCTTCATCTATATGAGGTTTTCTTGCCTTTCAGCGATTTTAGGAAGGGGGTTTATATGGGACCTATAGTTAATTTTGGACCTATCAGCACAACATTTTATCACGATATAGTACTTGTCGTAAAAGGTATTGTCGCCAATTTTTATGTCAATACCAGCATTTATTAGAAAGTAACAACATTAAAAGCTATTTTCTGGAGTAGTATTTGAATGAGTGCTATGGTCAAATATGGACCGATACCAATTATAATTGTTTAGATCATTAAGACTGCAAAAAAATAATTTTTGATCAAATTTCAACCTAATACCAACATAATAAGATGATACATTTAGTTGAATTTATAGTAATACAATATCGTACGTGACGACGTTTAACAGCTTATAAAAATTTTCTTATACCTATTTAAAAAAAAATTCCGGTCAATATTTTTTTGCAACAAATATCTTGCTTTGAACTTTTATTTTGAAACACGTTCGACTGATCAAATACCAATGACATAGACAAATGATGTTTTCGCACCACGTACGTGACATTTGAATAGCACCCAAAGCAAACCAAAAAATATACCGCTAATCAAACTATATATTTGGTCTCTCCTCGTGAATTTTGTTCATTATTGTTGTAACATTAATTTTAAGGTATAATTCCAATGTTACCAGTATCTGTATTTAATCGGCAGAAAAGTGAAAATTGTTGATTGCAGTTACTAAAAATGAATCGAAGAGATAGTCAGTTTTAACTTTTATTTTTTGCTCTTTAAAAATTGTAATAAGCTGTAAACCCCTTTGCATAGTAAAGTTTGATTGTTGTTTTACTTTCTACCATATTCGAAAAATAGTTTCAAGGCTATTTATTTTTTGAGTCGTGGTTGACATTCTCATGGAAATGCCCATATCCCATAAAATTGGGTATGTACATTATAAATTTATTAATTTGGTGGTTTAATTTTGCCTTCATTTGTGTTGTTTTGATTACTACCTAATGAGAGTTGCCAACGTTATCACATACACAAATTTATAGGGCAATAGTTGGAAATAATTATTATGTTAACTTTTTAATAACATTATTGTTATAAAACACATAAATTGTCATTTTTTATGTAGATTTAAAGAAAAATATTATAAATACATTCGTACATACACACAAGGAAATACATAGTTTAAATTACCTAAAAATATGGTATACAATTAAATAACCGCAAAGAAAGCATGGAATTATCTAAGTTTCTTAGGTAATATAACTACATATTAAATTAGGTAATTTTTATGTTCGAAAAAGTATCTTATATTTTGTTAAAATAACTTAAAAGCTTGGAAAATTTACCAATAATTGAAAAGTTATTTTATTTTTTATATTTGGAAAATTATCTAATCTAATGTTGCATAAATGTTACATGTTCTACATTTTTGTGTTCGTTTGAAGAAAAAATAAAACTTTGGGAAACATTTTCAAGTTCTTTTGTGGATAAGTTGATGAAAAACATGCGAAACATGTTGCATATTTAACCCACACTTTTACTTTAGGTGTTTAAACTGCCCTGTTTTATAACTCTGGTACTTCTACTTTGCTCATACAATCAAGGTTTTACTTTGTTTGTCATAATACAAACTGCTTAGAATTTTGTGAAAAGATTGCTTCAAAACAATATATCAAAATGTTGACATATTAAAATAAAAAATTGTATGTATATTATTATCGTTTTAAGTGCTGGTTCACACTGTTCAAGTCTTAGCCGTCAAGTCTTGAGTTTTTTTAGAGAGAGGAAAATAAATGGAATTCTCTTTTCCCTTCTCTCCTAAAAGCTTAAGACTTAACGGCTAAAACTTGAATAGTGTGAACCAGCGCTTTAATGGTATTTATATCCAGTTTGGTTTATTCGATATTATTTAAAAAGTCTGAAGGTCTTCTAAATACAAGAAAAGTATATATATTTACTAGGTGGTCTCAAAAAAATCTGATTGTTATTGCTTTGCCTGTTTTTGTGTTATTGAGCCCACTTTGCTACGTTATACACAAAGGAAACTTAAATTAAATTTTAATGTACTAGACTGGTGAATTAGGTTTAATTTAAGTGTTTAGTTAAAAACAGAATTTTGTATCTACAAGTATTTTAAATATAAATATTATTTAAAATCAAACCTGAAAATTGTCTGTTGGCTTTAAAATAAACTGAGGCCTTAACTAGCATAAGGATAAAAAGCGAAAAGGAAAGTGAATCTAAACAATATTGTAAATGACAGTCTAATAGAGAATCTGAGGCAAAAATTTAAATAGAAAGTGAACTAGATTTTGAACAAAACCTGAACAAAACCCTGAACAAAAATCTTAACCATAACACAAACTCTTACTTTAACTGGGTTTAAAGATAAGATCTAACTTAAGGCTAATAGATCAGAGCAAGTTAAACCCTCTTTTTAGTTTGAAATCGTGTTTAAACCAACAAACAATAAACCATCTTTAAATGCATTAAATTGCGCGTTTAAACTACAAATACAGACCATATGAACATTATTCGTAGTGCTGCCACATGTTACTTGTTTAACTACATATAATACATGGAACAATGATTTACAACTGTTGAGTTTAAACTACGTATAAAAGTGAGTTTAGTTCAATTAAACCAGCGTTTAAACCCTCACTGATTTGTTAGCCATTAGCAGGTTAATTATAAACTTAACGAACTGCTGAACTGAAACCTAACCAAGAACTTGAACTCAAACGTGAACTTCAACCTCCACTGAAACAAGGACTTGGGGTAGAAATTAAACAGTACGGAAGTAATAATTAGAACTGAACTTAAACTCACCTAGAACCGACGTCAAAGAATCTAAATTATTACGTTCTTCAAATTTCTATAAAATAAAGTCTATAGAAATCAATTTAAATACTCCTACCACCAACTGGAAAATAAAAAAATACACCCAATTTACTTTATCCTCAAAACCCCTCAAACAATTTAAACCCAATAAAACGTGATTATTTCTGACGTCCAAAATGCTTAACCAAAAAAAAAAAAAAAAAAAAAAAAAAAAAAGGGAAATAGTAAAATACAAAATAGGATTACATCAACAAATATTGTTAACAAAATGGGAAAAGCTGCAAAATTTCTTGTCAGATTCAATGAAAAAAGGAAATAGAGAAATTTTTTTCCTCTTACAAATTTTTTTACACTTTTGCACGTTCCACTTAAACAAATAAACTGGAAAATAAACATGTTAGAAGTTAAATGAATGAAACGAAACTGACTGTAACAGACTTCTTTCTACGTTACTGGTTTAATAGGTTCGAATTTTCTAAGGGATTAAGTGAATTAAATGGATTTGGAAAGAATTAGATGTAAAGAAATGAAATATGTTTTAAGGAAGAGAAGCAATACTTGAAACCGATACTGATTTAGTCAATGAACTAAAGTGATTTATTATATGAAATACGTATTCTTATAGCCAATGGGAAAAAGAAGAGAAGTTTTAAGAATTACGCCAATTCCAGTAGTGAATATATTTTTTTTTCGTGCTTAGTTCTAATTCAGGTGTTGTTCTGTACAGATTTTAGTGCATTTATAGTTCAGTTCTAGAGGACTTTGAATGCAGTTTTAATTGAGTTTTAGTTTTCTAGGTTTGTTCTTGTTTAGTCCTAGCTAAGTTCTATTTCAGCTTTAGTTAATTTCTAGTTAAGTTCTAATTCAACCCTAGTTAATTTTTTTATTTTTTGCATTCAGAGTCGATTTATGGAGCAGTATTGAGTGCATTTTTAATTGAATTCTAGTTCAGTTCTAGGTCTGTTCTAGTTCTGTTTAGCTCTAATTTAGTTCTAGTTCTGTTTAGTTCTAGTTTAGTTCTAGTTCAGTTCTAGTTCAGCTCTAGTTCAGTTCCTGTTCAGTTCTAGTTCAGTTCTAATTCAGTTCTAATTCAGTTCTAGTTCAGTTCTAGTTCAGTTCTAGTTCAGTTCTAGTTCAGTTCTAGTTCAGTTCCAGTTCAGTTCTAGTTCAGTTCTAGTTCAGTTCTAGTTCTGTTCTAGCTCAGTTCTAGTTCAGTTCTAGTTCAGTTCTAGTTCAGTTCTAGTTCAGTTCTAGTTCAGTTCTAGTTCAGTTCTAGTTCAGTTCAAGTTCAGTTCTAGATCAGTCCTAGTTTAGATCTAGTTTAGATCTAGTTCAGTCCTAGTTTAGTTCTGGTACAGTTCAGTTCAAGTTCACTTCAAGTTCAGTTTTGGTTCAGCTTTAATTCAGTTCAACTTCAGATATAATGCAGTTCTAGTTCTGTTCTAATTCTCTTGCAGTTCTGTACTAGTTCAGTTCTGGTATTGTTCTAGTTCTGTTCTATTTCAACTGTAATTCAGTTCTATTTCGGTTCGAATTTACCAACACGAGATAAAACAAAAGTTAAAGTACTACATTCGGCTGTACGAATGAACGTTCACCTAACATAAAGCAGAATTAAAAACCAGGTTTTTGTACCAAATTTGGGGAATTTTTCTTCTACCGTGCTCCAGATACAAAGAAATCCCTTCAGCATTTTTTATTGTGTGATTCATCGTTTTATAATGTACTCGTAAAATAAAATAAATAAATTCGAAAGTGAACTAAAATTTTTTTCATCATTTAAAAGAACAATTTATGGCATTTACTGTTTGAATATTATATCATGTAAATGTTGGCCATGACTACGTCTGAGGTAGTCCATACGGAGGGTACAATTTTGGGCGACTCGTTCGAGCATAGCGACTGGTATCTCGCGAATAACATGCGTAATGTTTGCTTCCAAAGGGTCAATTGTAGCTGGCTTATTTCTGAAGACCTCAGATTTTACATAACCCCAGGGAAAATTGTCCCAAAGTGCGATATATCGCACGATCTAGGTGACCAATTTACCGTAGCAAACCCTGAAAAACCAGAGCTCAGCGAGACCATGCACTTGAATTTCAAGAAGCACAAAGTCCGTTAACATGATACGATAGCGGCAACTATTGACGGTAGCGTTCTCCTTTTCCTAATTTTTGAGAAATATGGACCAATAATTCCACCAGCCCATTAAACATACCATACTCTTGTTTTTAATGGTTGTAATGGTAGCTCTTGGAACCCTTCGGGTTGCTCATCAGCCCAAATACGGCACTTTTGCTTATTAATGTATCCATTATGCGCACCGTTAGTCCCTCCAATTGCACGAAAAACATTTCTCACAGAATGCTGATTTTCGTAATACAGCTGAACAATTTGAAGACGCTGTTGCGCTTTGATTTTTTCCATGATCACGTGCCGAACGATACTGAACCAAAATGTCAAAGCAGTTTAATATGAGTCACGCGTGATCTGTAAAAAAAACATATTGAAAATCAAACCTCATGATGAGTCACCCATTATTTTGGTGCAGCAAAGATTGCTTTTCGAATTAGGTTTTATTCGATTAAAATTTTTGTTATCTTTCAGTTAAAAAGTAGTATCAATGATGGGGCGGTGTTACAAGAAACTAAATTTCTCTTCTTCAAGCAACACTGTAAGGAGTTGAGGTTTCCCTTCTAGTGCCTTCAATCATAAAAAGTTCATTAAATATTTCTAAGTTTTCTTTTAATATTATCCACCTTATGTTTTCTTAAATTTACTTTAGGAACTCATACACATACATACATACTTTTGTGGCTTTTAAGTTCTTGTTGCTACCAATAAAAAATAATTCCTTAAGCAACTACAAATTAAAGGCGATTTGCTTAATAACAAAAGTCCTCAAATCGGAAATTAAACTGTACTCTTTGTTGTTGGTGGTTTGTAAGGTCTTAAACTGAAACTAACTTGTGTGTGTGTGTGTTTTCTTTGGTGTCCTCTACAAAAAAAATTTAGATTTAGAAAAAAAATTAGAATTTGTATGGTCAAATGGAGACAATATGGGTTTAAGGTAAAAGTACGTAAGGAAATGTTTATTACTTGTGTAAATACTTGACTTAATCAGCAGTTTTTGTGGCAGTAGCCTTCCAAATATGTTTATGTGAGTATGTTTAAAGTTGAATCAAGCTTATCCTTTAGGTAGATTAAAGGATGACAAAACAAAAAAAAATTTTTTTTACTAAAACAAGTCTGAGAAGATTCTTAATAGAAACTAACAGTTCATTTGGTTTACTAACAATTCAGTGGTGACTTTAGTGTTAGGTACTTTTTAATGCAAATTTCGAAATCCTTTAGATCTTCAAGGGTCTCGTTTTGCTGAAAACTAAAGTATTTTCTTATTACTTATTACCTGCAGTGTAGTTAAAGCAACTTAAGTACCATTTAGTCAAAGAAAAATAAAAAATTTAATTTACTAAGTCTTTAAAGCAGCCATTTCCAATGATTTTTACCTTGAGGACCCCTTTTGAATAATAACATTGTGTTAAGCCTGGCACTCTGTTAAACATTTCACGTGAAATGCTGTCAAAACTTATATGAAAAAAATTGAGCAGAATTTCTATGAAGTTATGTTGATAGAGTTGTACTCTGTTCAATTTGTGAAAAAGTTACGAAATGTTTCTTGCAACATTCTTTTACAACTGCGAAATAATGCACGCTGCACTTATTTCACGTGGAATTTTAAGCAAATGAAAAAAGTTTAAACTTAGGCCCTAATCATGTAAAAACCAACGCAACGCCAGAGAATTACATTTAAAACAAAAACAATGTCATAAATATTTCTACAGAAATTCACGTTGCGTTTTAAAATTTTAAACGCTGCATAGCTTGAGGCGTTGAAATTTTGAAAACGGGATGATATTAATTGTTGCTGTAATTTTTTTTTTTTTTATATAATATTTTAATATTTATAGCATTCCGTGCATTATTCCACCATTTATGTTAATTTTAGTTACAAAATTATCAATTTTTTTAGGGTGGTGGTTCCACATTTTATTTTATAGCTCTAATCCTACTACACCGATTTTGCTGGTCTTCAATCCCAAACTGCTTTCGATAACTACAAGCAATTTAACACCAAGTTTTTTTTTTTCTTTTCATTTAAGTCTTTCGAAAGTGAGCGTGTTTTCAACAGACGGACGGACAGACAGACGGACTTGGCTAAATTGACCTAGAATTTCTCAAGGAGCCAGAATATATATACTTTATGGGGTCTTAGATGCATAATAAATGATTTTCGCACGGAATGACAAACTTATGGTGTTTTCTTTTCTACAAAAAAAGTGACATTTTATTAAAAAAAATGCAATTCGGTGTTCGTTTCTTAAAAATGTTTTGCTCTCTAAAAGGGTGGCGCGTTTTATTATAAAAAATGCACCCCTACTAATGGCATAAGGCATTGCACTTTACGCCCCGTATAAATCGACAGTGTTGATAATGCCCTGTAAAAAGATGGCTTCTCTTTATATATAGGGTTACCAGACAAAGTTGGGGAAAAAATCGCCTCTATTCAGGACAGTAAAAATTTAAAGTTTTTATAGTTATTTTTTCTATTATTTAATAGTAAAAACATTACATTGTTAATGATAGGTTGTCAGTGACATAAAATTTAAGTGGATTCGGTGTAATAAAATTGTTTTTGTAAAAAAACGTCAAATCAAGAAATCTTAAAAACTTGGTGTTAATAAAATGGCAATCTGGCAAAAGTATTTTCTTGTTTACATATTTTATAAAAAAAACAAACTAAAAAAAGTGGAATTTCGTTATTCATTTTGGTCATTTATTTAATATCACTCGTAAAACTGCTCTGAGTGGGGAAGCAGCTCGCGCTCGTTGTCATTATTTCTTAAGGACAATCAGATCGTTCTTGTTTGTCTACTTTTCGTGCGTTTTGCACGATTGGTTAATGGCTTGGCGTCGTATTACTGTACCGAGTTACAGATTTTGCGCTTGTCAGCATTCACTTTGTGCAATCGTTCGTAACCTCAATGTTTTAACGTGTTTGTCTGGTGGAGAACCATAAAAAACTCAGACGTTTAATGGTGGAGACCAAAAATACTCTGGAGTGAATTCTGGAAGCTCTCGCCTTCCTATACGAAGCTTTAGGACGAACGAGCACTTGTGGTTGAGGCTCCAAAAATTCGTGTGATACCCTGGCAATATGACATAAATAGTCAGCCAAAAACTTTTTAGTTTTAAGTAAAATCAAAAAAAAAAAAAAAGTTTTATATCCATCTATTAATTAACATTGGTTTATGTATAATTTTTTATACTTTGAAGAACAAACTTTTTGTCAGCTGTTTAAAACACGGCGGTCCAATTTGATGTTTTGTTCTCGTCAAATAAAAAATTGCATTATTACAGGGTCGGCAAGACATTTTATACATGTACCTTTTAACAAGGTGATATTTTTTTTTGTAGAAAAGAAAACACCATTGGTGTACCCCCATTCTCTACTAGTGGTGGTGGAGGGTATAACAAAAACCCTTTCTTAGAAAATCCATACAGATTTTGATCTAAAAACTTTTTTTTTAAATTTATACATTAGATAATGAAAAAGTTTTAGTTTTGTAATTTTTTATGATGTTTTATTTGCACGAGTTAGCAAATTATTAGCGGAGTTCAGTGTTTGGTGCAAATGGTCTTGCGAATGCAAAATTAAGTAGCTCTTTTATGAAATCTAACGGAAACTCTGTGTATTTTGTTGTTGGATTTAACCAAAAAGCTATGATATTTTGCATTTGTTTTTTCGCAAGACCATTTGCACTTAACACTGAACTCCGCTATTGTAAGTTATGTCACCTTAACTGAATAAAAGAAATGAAAAAATTAAAGGAACTTATTTACATAAACGGAGTTAGGCCTCACCAGCTAAATATATAGAAAAAATATATACAAATATGAAATGAATCGTACTAACCTCAATGAGTTAAATTGACACAAGGCACTCAATAAACTGAGTGCAGTTCATATAAATTTTACTACACGTTCAACCACTTGTGTTGTGAAAACAGCACATAATTTATATTTTATGAAAATTTCACAATTCAAATTAAGACTATTTAGCACTTAGCAGTAGGGATCTACTACCATTTCATTTTCTGACACAACTAAAGGGCATAATAAACCACACAAATTGCTTGTCAAACATGCACTTTGTTTTTGCTTCTGTTTGGCAATAAAAAATACAATCTTATTTCGTGCAAACATTTATTTTTCATTTTTGTTTTGTTTTCAATGAATGCAGACGACGATTGTGCTGCGGCAATTTTTTTGCTCGTTATTTGTTTAAAACGGAAAAGAAATATAAAAGAAAGAAAAAGAATTTGGAGTTTTGGGGAAACAATGCTGCACAAAAAATTTGAATTTACGGCTGAAATTGATTTAACTGCTTCTTCTTCTACGTCTTTACTCAAATAGTTTGACAAATATCCAACATTTCTGCCAAATATTAAAAATTTTTAATATTTCTGCAAACATTGCTTCAAATGTTTGTCCAAAAAGCAAACACCCCAATTAACAACACAAAATATTTGTACAAACGTAAAATTTTGACATGTTTGCCAAGCTATTTGTGCGGCTTATTATGCCCTTAAAAATAAGTCACTTTATGAATTGCAACTTTATACCAATTGAAACATAAAGAAAGATATAATTGCTTTTAGCAACAGTTAACAACAACAAAAATATATTTTTAGGGATAAACAAGTGTATTCTGCATAGTTTAAGTATATAAACGCGAAAAATTTAAACTTTGAGTTGGGTCACCTTTGAACTAGGTGTGCGATATGTAGAAATCATTTTTTCTAGATCTTACGAATCAGTGCAAACGCAGGGTATAACTAAGAATCTTCGCTCAGATTTGCTCACGTAGTCACAGCTGCATTAGCCATATTTTTTCGTGATGGAAGAACTTTCTGTAGCAGTCGGAAAGTTGCAACAGGTTTCTCCAATATAAATTGTGTAATTTAATAAAGGTTTTGAATAATTTTTGTAACAACAGCTGAATATATTTTTGTTCAACTGATGGCAACACTGGATATACCGGCTTTTAACTACTGTTGAAATGCCCATTTTTGTTAATTTGTTGCCTAAATATATGAACTCAAGCTTGTTAGAATTTAGCACTCAACTAAATGGTTCGAACATTTTTACTTTAATAACAATAATGTTGGATCCATAAACTTTAGGGGTCAGTCCGTATATCCGTTCATAGCTCTTCTCCTACTTAGCCGATTTTTCTAGCTTTAAATCGCAAAGTGCTTAAAAAACTAAAAGTATAGCTAACAAATGTTGTACATCCGTTTTCGCGGTATCCAATAAATTTGGCCTCAGACTTTTATTTGGGAACCTCTGTTCCTAAGGGCCATATTAAATGCTGTTTGTAAATAATTAGCACAATAACGAGAATGAAAAAGAAAGTAGAATCATTTGTTAAGAAAATGGTTTACGTGTTTACAAAAAAGTCTTACAGAGAAAACCAAAATATTTTAACTTCATCTGTTTTAAGGAAGAAAAGATTCAAAAATCCTTTAAAAAAAGGATTTTTATAAACATCCCATAAATGTCAACACTTTTTTTTATGGCACTTCATCCTCTTGTTGAGCATTAAATCTAAATTAAAATCTCTGTATATAAAAAAAAACACGAGAAGCAGGGCGAGATTATGGTTTTTGTGGGTGAGTCGAAGGTCAGAAAACGAAGTAAAGTAAATGTTTGCTTAAAACAAAACCAACAAAAATAGCCGGATATTTGAAATGTTAGGCAAATTAATATGTATAAAACGAAGAGAAATTATTTAATTTCTAAAGGAAAAAATTTCAACTTTATTTTTTTTTAAAAAATAAAAGAATTTTAGGCAGAAATTTTTTTTTAATAATTTGTGTTTTGTTCCATCTTCAAGCAAAATATCCCCCTGTAAATTTCATTAACGGTTTGGGGTTTAATTGCATTTCTTCTGAAAAAAAAATTATTATTCAAAGCATAATTTTAGATTGTTTCACAAAATTCCATTTTGTTCCTATTAACTTAAATTAACTTAAAACTAAATATACTTAAAAATTAACTTAAAAGATAATTAAGCAATAAAATTTTATTAAAATTTAAATTTTTCCTCTATAAAAAATCAAAACAAAATTTTTAACTATTTATGAAAAAAAAATTATATAATTGAATTAACATATTTCAAAAAAAATAGAATATTAAGTTTTTTCCATATTCAATTTCGTTCCACCTAATGTTTCACAAATGTTCAACTCGTTCCACTTTAAGAAATTTTGTGGTTAATGTTTTTTCTTGTAAACATAATTAACCATATTAATCTTAAATCATAATAAATGCCTTCCATTAGATATTAATACGATTTTGAAAATGTTTCAAAAAATTCCGTTTTGTTCCGCTTCAAAAAATTAATGTCAAATTCTTAAAACTTTACTCGGTATTTAAATTTTTTCTTAGAATATTTTGCAAGATATTTTAGTTGTATCATTATTAACATTTTAAATTCAAATTAGATTTAGATTGTACAATTCTTGTTAAATTACATTTTGTTGTGCTTTAAAAGAATCACCATTTTATTCAAATTTAATTTCTTTATTAAAAAAATTGTAATTTTTACCATAAAACATTTTTTTATAATGTAAATATTAAATGTTTCACTATATGCCATTTCATTCCAATTCAACAATTATGTGAACAGAAACCGTGATGACGAAATCTTTTTTTGTCTGGCACTGGCAGGACATAAATCAAATATTAGGATAAGATTTGATTAATTATTGTTAGTTCATATTTAATATATGAAGATTCAATAAATAAATACTGTGAAAAAAAAAACAAATTTCCGATTCTAGCCTTTCTCTTAAGAAAAATATTGTGAGAAAAAACATGTTTGCCATAATTTTGCATTTTTATTTGAATTTTATTAAACTTTTTGTAATGTTTCATCAAATTTTATTTTGCTTCATTTTCAAAAAATTTATATTTCATTCGATATCTTTAAAGTTGTACTTCGTATTAGAAAGAGCTTTATTTAATCTGCAGAAATATATCTAGAAACTTGATTTTTCTTGGTAGCACTATATTCCATTTTGTTCCACACTTATAAAATTAATGATTTTAATATTTCTGTTTTAGAATATTAAAGCAAAAATGATTTCTACCGTAATATTTCAAATAAACCAAACATTGGGCTAATATTATAATGTTTTATTTATTTTCGTTCCTTTTTCGTAAATTTGGTGATTTTATGTTCTTTTTTTTATTATTTAATATTGATCCTTGTAATGATTTTGATATAATATAATTTGAAAATTAAATTTTGGTTTAATATTTCAGTGTTGTACAATATTCCATTTCGTTCCTTTTTTATTTTATTTTGTTTTTTTTTTTTTGTTATTAATTTTGTGATTTGTTTTTAAAATATTATTTTATTTTGTTTTATTCTGCTTTAAAACAAATGCAAGATTTTGACTCGTTTTGTTGAAAACTATTGAACTAAATTGTATTTTTGTTGTATGTAGGCGTTAAAGGAGATATTTTCCTGTGTTCCACAATATTCCATACCGTTCCTGCTATTACAATTTTTGAGTATTAAAAATTTTGTACAAAATTCTTGAAAAAAAAACGTAAAATTAAGTGTTTTACACAAAAATTAAGGTATTTCATATTATTCTATGCCATCCTATGACAATTTCTTTTTAAATTTTAGTAGTTGTAACGTTTTTAAAGCAGTTTTTACTATTAATAGTTTATAAACTTTTTTTTATTTTAATCTGTGTTGTATTCTTTCGACTCATTAATATTTATGTTCTAGACCACTATTACTCTACCCACATTCTTATTATAAAGGGTTTTCAATTGTAATTATGTTCTTCTTGCAATTTTAAATTTAGAGTTAGATTTTTGTTCTTTTCTACATCAACGCCCTAAAGCACAAATTATCTCAACTGGAGAATAATGAATGAAGATGAAGATAAAAAGGGGTGTTACTTTGACTAAACACCAGCTAAATTGTGTCACATTTCATTTTTTTATACTTTACACTGTATGTATCTGCTACTATCTCTGAGTCTTAAGTAGAGAAGTGTTAAAAATACCAAACACCAGACAACAGAATCAGGAAGCATAAACTAAAGCAATTTTCTGCCATGTGTAAAGCAAAGTTTTTTTCACACAACTTTTCCTTATTTTTCCTGAATGAATGCTGGAAAGGACAATTTCAGATTTATTTAAACAGTAAAATACAATTTTCCAGCATGCCACAGTGGGGAAGAATTTAAAATTAGAAAAAAAAGTAATCGATTACGACTGAAAAAAAATTTATCACACCAAGAACTCTTGTCCTAAATGATCAATACATTCCTTTAATAAACCTTCAGCTCGAATCAAATTCTCCCTTGGCCACATATAATTTCTTTTATTTGGAGTAACGGATATGACATAGCAAATTTGTTTGTTTAATATTAAAATTCCAAGCCACTGTGCATTTGAAAATGCTTAAATGGCAGCATCAAGAACCCTTTTAAATATTATTCAAGTAGTTTTCTAGTTAAAATAAAACAAGGATTCTTTCATTATATTTCATTCATTTTGTACAAAATGTTTTTCCCCATTTTTAATTTTTTCTGGCTTTATTGTCTGCAGTTAGACAGTTGTTTAACTAGAGTGTGGTGGCAGAAAAATACAGAAAAAATTAAGATAAAGAAAAGATTTAAGTTCTTTTTCTTTTCTTTCTTTTAAAACTAGAAAGGAAATGTTGTTCATTAAGCTTCTACATGAAAAATGTTTAATGCATATGTGTAACTTTTTTGTGTAAAAATAATGAACGTTTACATAAGATTTAATATTTTATATTTAAGAAAATAAAAAAGTTTTTGAAATTCATTTAAAAAAAAAATATTACTTTTTTCAACAATTCTGTAAATTATTACTAATTTAACTGTTTAAACCGTTAAACTATATTAAAAAAATTAATATTTTTTAGCAATCTTAAAACTGGAACGAAATGGAATAAGTTGAAACACTTGAAGATTAAGGCAAAATTGAACTTTCACTGCTTATTATGGCAACTTTGATATATATTTCGTTGTTTTATAATACAAGAAAATCAAGTCATATAATTAAGCGAATTGGAACGAAATGGAATTTTGTACAACATTGCAAACTAAAGTTAATGGCAATGGTTTTATAAAATATATAAAGACTCCGGAAATTAGAACAAGATATATAAAAAAAAATAATTTTTTTTTAAGAGGAACAACCCGGATTTCAATGAAACACTAAAAAAACAAGTTCAAATAGAAAAAGGTTAAGTTGTGATATAACTTAAAAATTAACATTTTAAAAACCACTCTTTCAATATTTTTGAGAAAAATTTTTATGAATCAAAAATTTAGAAAAGTGTAACAAAATGGAATTAATTGAAACACTAAAATATCAATTTTTTTAAAAATAATTTTGACAATAAAACTAAAACCGTCTTACAAAAAATACAATTATAATTGAAACATGAATATTTTTTAAGTGGAACAAAATGGGAATTATTGAAACACATCAAAAATCAAAACAAACACAAATTAAGCCCACAATATATTTAAAATAACCTTAATGTCTAAAAGAGGAACGAAATGGAATGTTTGAAACACTAGTTTTAACCGGTAATTTGAAGAATATTTTATAATATTACATAAAATGTTACAACAAAGAAAAATTTGCTTAAAAATGTTTTTATAAAATATTGTTTTTTTTTAGCAAGATTTTATGATATACAAAAAAAATTTAAAATCTTTATATAAGCTTCCAGATTAACCTAAAAATTTAATTTTTTCCTTATAGAAACGATATGGTATTGGGTTTTGGTGGACAATTTTTAAAAAATTTTGATAGTTTTTGTATATGTATCGTATTACTTAGAAACATGATTTTCAAAAATATTAATATATTAACAGAAATGAAATGGCGTTTTGTGAAACGCTGCAAAATTAAGTTCATGTTAATAATTTTGTAAAAAATATCAAAGTTACCGAAACCTTATTAGCAGGAATTTTTTTATAAGGAACCATACAGATTTTAATGGAACACTGCAAAAAAAAAAAGTTTAGCTAGAATAAAAAGGTTAAGTTCTGATATAAATTATAAATTACGATAAAATACAAGTTCTTTCAATATTCTCGAGAAAAAAAATTTTGAAACAACAAATTTTAAAATGGAATTAAGTAAAACACATAAACATCGAAGTTTTTTTGAAAAATTTTGAAAATAAAACTAAAACCCTCTTACAAAAAGTAAAATTTTATTTAAAACTCAAATTTTTTTGTGGGAAAAAATAGGATTCATTGAAAAACGTAAAAAATAAATGATGTTGTAGTCTAAAATATTAAGCAAGTAAGAGTGTAAAATTGGGTAAAATTGAAGGCCGATCTGACTGAATTTCAATAACAAACCTTAGCGAAGTATATGTAACATAAATATATAACAATCAGACCCAAATATTTCTGTGGGCTTCGAAACCCCCCATTTCAACATACACAAGGATAAACTGGCAACTTCGCTACTGACAAGATTAATATTGTGGAAATTACAAACTGAATAACAAACTTATATTTACCCGTTTACCTTCTATGTTAATTTTTTTTTAAGGGGAACAAAATGGAACTTATTGAAACATAAGTTTTGAAGTAAATTTAATAAATATTTTGTAGTTTCAAATGAATGTCCTGATTAATTAAAAAACTTTGTAAAATATAAAAAAATATTAAGCAAGGAACAGAATGGGATAAACAACATTATAAACTATTAATGTTTTTTAATATAAATTAAAAAAATATTGAGTTAAAATATGATTTATTTAAGAAAACCAAATTCTTAGGAAAGGAATGAAATGGAACAAAGGAAACATGACTTTTTTAAAAATAATAAGAAGATAACGAAAATAAAGAATATGTCGTAGTTTTAATTTAATGTCTTTTTGCATAAGCATTTTTCCTCAAAAATATGTTAAAAGAACAAAGTGGAATTTAGTGAAACACTAGAATCCTGGATTATTAAAAATACAGTTAAAACATAAAAAGTCTTACATAAGTGATTGCCTTAAATCGTCTCAGTTTAATGTATGAAGCCATTAAACTTCCTAATTCCAGAATTCCTTTTTTATAGTCTGTTAAAAACAAACTGTTTATCACAAGTTTGGATTAGACAAATCAAGCAGACTTTGTAGCGCATTAAAAAGTATGATATTTAAGCAGTAGCAAACTGCAACTAAACAAAAAATTACTGTCATTTCAATAAAGTGAAGAAGAGTGACATGTAGTTTTCCCGCCAGACCATAGAAAAGCGGCGACTTCATGTAGTTTGGTATTAAGCCTAAAAGGGAACTGCTTCCGTTCTACTCTTTTATGACTAAATGACTATTACAAACAAAAATTTAATACAATCTCCAATTGCATCTACAATGACTTATTCAAAAAGCATAAAGCGCAGGCTTAAAAGCTTTAGCGTGTTACATGCGAAAGGAAATAAACTTTGAAAGAAAAAAAAAAATTTTTTTTATTCTCCGCCAATTCAACAATATAAACTACTTTGTTAAAGTCTTAACTAAAGTGCTTTAAAAAAAGGGAACTAGTAGTCAATCCATTTGCCCAGGGTGAATAAAATCCAGGCAATTTGAAACAATTAACAGCAGAAAATTGATTTTAAAAACCATGAAAAGTTAAAACTAAACAATGTTCAAGCCCAAGAAAAAATAATTGCAATTGTAAAATGACTTTTGATTTCCATGGAATTCAATTTGAAACTGGTCAATTAGAGACACGAAGAGGAACTTAAGAGGAAAAGAAGAACAAATTATAACTTTATTAGTACTTTGGAAGGTGATTTGGAAATGGAATGCAGTTTAGCTAAAAGCAACAGCCTTTATAAAGATAATTCTCTTTAATACATACCATATCATTGCAATTTTGTTATATTTCACTTAATTTCATGTCATTCCTAGTACACATAATATAAACTTCAAACCAAAAATTGGCTTTTAACGAGAAGTTTGTTGCAAAAACTTAAATATATTTAATATTATTGCCATTTTGTTGTGTTCACTAAATTCCATTTCGTTCCCAATACTTTTTTTTTATAAATTGCTTAAGCAAACTTGAAAAAACATCAATCAAAATAGTTTCGTTTCTTATCAAAGCGTATTATGTCACTTAATTCCATTTCGTTTCCGGCATTCTTTTTACATTTTTATGAACCAAAAAATATATCTTAATATAATTTTTGTCACAAAGTTTTGCCTCTAACGTTGCGTTTTTAAAAATGTTATTGCGTTCCTTATACAAACAAAATTTTACTCATTTACTTCCGTTTCATTCCTGGTATTATATTTATATATATGCTTTTAAAAATATGTATGAAGAATTCTTATCAGTAAGTTTTAAACATCCTGTTGATCAAAAGGTCTCACAAAACGCTTTAGTTCACTAGATTCCATTTCGTTCCCAGTGCTTCTTTTATATATTTATGAACCAAAAATTATTTCTTAATATCACTTTTGTCACAAAGTTTTGCCTTTAACATTGCGTTTCCATTAATTTCATTGCTCTTCTTATATAAACTAAATGTTTCACTTATTTCCATTTCGTTCCTGCTACTATTTTAACTTATTTTCAAAAATATTAATGTAGAATTTTTTTCAATAAGCTTTGAAGATTCTGTTTTATTAAATTTAAAAACCTTGTTCACAAAATTTCATTGCGTTTTTTTTTTTTTTTTTAATTTATTTATTCATATACAAAATTTCAATTATTACAAAAAATGATTTTTTTGCCTCAGCGTCCATAGGGACATTTTTGAGGCCAGTTGGCAAGTATTTTTTTTTTTTTTTTTTTTTTTCGAGAGAGAGCGGGGAGATTTCTCCCAACGGAGACGGTACCGCGACCAAACCAGGTCTATTGTACCCACCCCCCTTTAGTTGGCCAAAAGACCCTCTGCTTCCCAGAGAAACCCAAGAAGGTCTTTTGCCGGTATTACACCGACTCGGGACGCGCCCAGCGTACCGTGCCCCAAGTGTCTCCTTCTGGCCCATGCCAGCGCGGGGCAGTCACACAATAGGTGCTTTGTAGTTTCGTCCTCTTCACGGCATAGTCTACATTCCTGGTCCTCTGCCAGACCCATCCGAAAGAGGTGGTGCTTGACCGTATGGTGGCCCGTCAAATAAGCCACCAACAGCCGTAAATCTCGTCTGTTGAGACCCTTTGTCTCCAGTGTACTCCCGGGAAATATAAATTCCTTCGCCTGACGCATTCCCGGTAGCGATACCCAGTATTTTCTGTGCTCGCTGAGAGCCCATTCCCCCAATAGAGATTGGGTAGTGGCCCAGCTTAACCCACAAAAGGGCTCGGGGCCCACCATTTGGGCATTTGCTCCAGCCCTAGCCAGTTCATCAGCCCTATCGTTACCCGGAACCCCTGAGTGTCCCGGCACCCAACAGAGTGTCACTCTGTTTCTTGAGCCCAGCTCCTGTAGCCTTCCCCGGCATTCCGCCACCAACTTCGAGGACAATTTCCAGGAAGAGAGTGCCTTAATGGCCGCTTGGCTATCAGTGAATATCGCAATGCTGTTTCCTATCATTCCCTTGTTAAGAATGTTGCTACAGCACACATCGATGGCGTGGATCTCGGCCTGGAATACACTTGGTGTTCTTCCCATGGCTATCGAGATTCGCGTGTTTGGTCCAAATACCCCAGCACCCACCCCGTGCTCCGATTTGGATCCATCGGTATACCAGCGTAGTCCCTGGTTACCCTCACAGGGATTTCCACTGTCCCAGGCTCCCCCATTTGGGAGGATCGTGCTAAACCTTCTGTTAAAGCTCAGTTCCGTGGTCTTAATGTCCGCCCTAGTGCAGACTGATAGACTAGGAGCTAATTTCATCAGACCAGCGTGTCCGTTGACCCCATCTGACAGTCCGGATGTTTGTTGGATCCTAAGGAGACTCAATATTGCGACCTTCCTTATATGGATGTGTAATGGCAAGATGCCCAAAATAGTTTCAAGTGCCGCTGTTGGACATGTGCGCATCACCCCCGTCAGAGCTACACAGACCATTCTCTGTAGCCTTCCGCACTTTTGAATCGCCGACACCTGCTGAATCTTTGGCCACCATACCAGGGATCCATAGGTGATTATCGGTCTGATCATCATGAAATAAAGCCACTTAATCATGCTAGGGCCAAAGCCCCAGGTCTTCCCAAAGAAGCTCTTACAGGCCCAGAAGGCCCTAAGTGCCTTCTTCAGGGTCGCATCCAAGTGCGAGTTCCAGTTTAGCCGTTTATCCAGAACAATTCCCAGGTACTTGACTTCATTGGAGTACTCGATTTCCGTCCCATTCACTGTCAGTCTACCCAAACTGTGTTTATATCTTCTCGTGAACGGGACCACGACCGCTTTTTGGGGGTTGATGTTCAGCCCCCTTTCATGGCACCATTTGAGAACCTTGTCGAGAGCACCCTGCATCACCTCAGTGATTGTTCTCTCGAATTTTCCGGTCACAATGATGGCCAGGTCGTCCGCATAGCCAATGGCCCGCAGGCCATATTCCTCAAGTCTGACGAGCAGGTCATCAATCACAAGGCACCATAGCAGGGGAGAAAGTACCCCACCCTGTGGACAACCTTTAACAGCACTAATGCTGACGCTAGCGTCATCCCAAGAGGCGGTAATTCTCCGTTGTCTCAGCATGGCGCCGATCCAATTGATGGTATAATCATCTATCCGTTTTTGCGACAAAGCATCCTTGATAGAGTCGTAACTTGTGTTGTCGAAGGCACCCTCCACGTCAAGAAAAGCACATAGTGCAATATCCTTGTTGTTATGTGCCTTCTCTATTTGCGCAACCAGATGGTGCAATGCTACTTCCGTCGACCTACCCTTCTGATAGGCGAACTGCGTTCCGTGCAATGGCGCGGAGATTCTCAGCTCGTCCCGGATGTGCAGGTCCAGTAGCCGCTCAACAGTTTTAAGCAGAAATGATGTGAGGCTAATAGGCCTATAGGACTTCGGCTTCTCTAGCGGCTTGTTGCCAGATTTGGGGATAAACACCACTCTGACCGCTCTCCACGCGGTCGGAATATGACCCCAGGTGAAGCTAGACTTAAACAGACCAATTAGCGGGTCCATTATAATATTAAGACTTTCCTGTATTAATACCGGGAAAATCCCGTCACCACCTGGTGACTTGTAAGGGCTGAAGGAGCCAACTGCCCATCGAACCCTGTCCTTGTCAAAAATTCTACCGGCCAATCCCGTGGCTCGTCCAGCTCCTGGGATTGCCGCTTCGATCTCAGCGTGTTCATTACCCGTCACAATGGTAGAGCCTGGGAAATGAACTTGTAGCAGGGTTTCCAGAGTTTCCCTACGATTTGTAGTGAAGGTACCATCTGTTCTCTCCACTAGGCCCACTCCGTTGGAGTGTCCTTTGGCCATTACCCTATGAAGCCTTGCCGCATCAGGGAGGTTTGCTATGCCACTGCAAAAGCTCCTCCATGTATCCCTTTTGGATTTGCGTAAGGATCTGTTGTAATCAGTAAGAGCACATTTGTACTCCTGCCAATTCTTAGTCTTCTTTGCCTTGTTGAATAACCTTCTGACCTGTCGCCGCTTCAGTTCGAGCGTGTCGTTCCACCATGGAGTTCTACGGCTGGAGCTGAAGTTGCGTATGGTCGTGCTCTCCCGAAAGGATGAGATCAGTGTATCCTCTACAAGGTTGGCTGCTAGCTCAATATCATCGACTGACCCGATGTCGGTCATTAGGAGCCCAGCCTTTCGTCTGACGAGGGACTGGAACTCCTTCCAGTCCGTTCGTCTAGGATTAAGAGCGCCTTTGCGCAGATCCGCCCTACCCGGTATGTCGAACCGTATATGTTGGTGGTCCGACAGCGAGGCCTCATCCGTTACCCGCCAGTTACGAATTGAGTCTCGCAGGGCGCCGCTGACCAGTGTGAGGTCCAGTACCTCCTCTCTGATTGCATTAATAAAGGTCGGCTTGCAGCCGACGTTAGCTATGTCCAAGTTAGTACCTACCAGATAGTCTAGTAATAACTCACCTCTTTTGTTTATATCACTGCTGCCCCAAACGGTGTGATGAGCGTTGGCATCGCAGCCAAGAATTATCTGCTTACCAAGCATACTGCAGTGACGTACCAGGTCCACCACCTCCTTCGGTGGAGCAAACTCTTCTTCGCCGGGGAAGTATGCCGTCGCTACGACGATCTCCGACGACCCCCATTCTGTGGGTATATTGATCTGTGCAGCCACTAGATCTCTGAAAATAAAATTTGTCAATGGAATTATTTCAACACTCTTGTCGACAAGTAACGCAGTGCGTGGTTTGTCCACTGACCGATCATAGATCAACTTACTTGAGAGGGATTGTAGTCCCCGGACCAGGCCACCACTGACCCACGGCTCTTGCAAAAGCGCAAGACCGATGTTCTCCTCGGCGAATATCCTACACATTGTGGCCGACGCCCCTTTGGCGTGGTGTAGGTTCGCCTGCAGCACCCTAATGGTGCTCATCTCCATCTCTTATGGATCGCTGCACCAAATCCCCTAGCCTGTTGCGTCGGGGTCCCTTCCCTCTTGAACCTTTGGTCGGTTTTTCCGGCCTTTCGTGAGGGTTGGTTGTGCTGCGTTTGGCCGAAGGCTGAGGCTTTCGCTTGTTTTCCGCCCTCTCATCTGCCCGTTTCCTCTCGCGAGCAATCGCCGCTCCGCTGGTAGACGGGCCATCGTGTGGGGTGGTTATTTGTTTTGTCTGGGGTGGTTCCTCGACTCCTTCAGTTTTGGCCCCAGCAGGCTTCTGTTGTATGTTGGCAACGTCTCTCGAGCCAGTGCTCTTGAGGTGTAGCCTGACTTGCCCAAAGCAATAGCTGATCTTACCTCCCAGCTTAACCAGCTTCTGGTAGGAGCAGCCATCCACTGCTAGACGGAGGTGAAGGAATTCACCATGCGTCTGCCTTTGTACCACCGCCCAATGTGCAGCAGCCAAGTCATTTTGAGCTGCTATGAAGGCCAACACCTTTTCATTTGGCAGCTCCAGACTGTGTGGGAAGTAGCCACGCACGAAATGCGTGCGAGGGAATTCTTCCTCAGGGACTATCTTGCAGTCAACACCTGATTTGGCTTGGATGAATCCAAGGTTGGCCTTTGTCCACTCCGCCGTCTCATTATTGACGCACACAAGCATCAACCAATCAGTGCGTCGTAGACAGCTCTCAAACTGCGGTTTGAAATTACCGGACTTTTCTATGACCGCCTGCAAAATTGCACTCTTGACCCTCTCGATCTGGTCGGCGGTAAGTAACGGAGTCTCCAATGCTGAGACAAAGCCCAGTCTAATGCCCTTTGGCATATGAACCGTCTGGATCTTTGTCTGCTTCGCACAGGCGCGTTTGGCAGGAGCTCCATCTGTGGGAGAGTTTTGCGAACGTCCCCTTTTTAGTGTGGCAGCTGCCGGAGCCCTAGTGGCTTCTTTTAGGGCGTCTTCCCTCGGCATTCCTCTTTTAATTGCTGCTTTAAATAGCCGCCGTTCCCTAGAGTTGAGCTTCACAAAACCCACTCCAGATTTCAGGCTAAGCCCCTGAAGGTTGACGTCTCGTACTGTGCTGCCTGACTCCACCGAGCCCTGGCTGCACGCAACGTCCTGCTCCACGGTATCGCTTTCTGAGCTAGAAGACAATATCTCCTGCTGTGGTAACCTGGGCGTTCCTGTCGTGACACTGATTGTCGCGGTCGGGGACCTCATGTCCGTCGTCCTCAGGTTAATACCTCCATCAGCTTGCCCAGTGGCACTGCCGTTGTTGTTGTCCGAGCTGGAAAACAGTGTTTCCTTCTGCGGATTTCCGACCACTAAGGTCGATTTGTTGTCTCCTACATCAACAGACCTCATGTCTGTCTTCTGAAGATTGGTACTAGCATCGGCGTGCCCAATGGCTCCGCTAATGCTGGTACTAGAGCTCGGCGCCTCCGCCAACTCCAATGCAGATGTTTTTAGAGTGCCATCCAACTCATTGTTTGTTTTTAAATTTATATCCATATAATTTGTTTTTATTGTAGGGATGGGGATGGTCACCCATGGCAGAGCCCGTGTACCATGGGAAGTCTTAATTTAAACTGGAGGTCGACAGGTATCCAGAGTCCGCTTACTAAAGACCAAAACTTCCCTTTGGCCATGCATCTATTGGCGTAAGCTGTTCCACCGTAGATTGGGGTGATTTTTTCTAGAGTTTTCTTCTCTACGCCCGACTACCATTAGCCAGCATCCAAAGCAGAGACATGACCGTGCTTAGGATCTGTTTCCAGCCGCCCTCACGTGGAGAGTATAGTCGCACTTCCGGAAGTGAGACACAGTTACGGCACGATCACAAAGATCATGTTTGTCCCCCTGTGTCTCCTTCTGGCTGACGGCAAGTATTTAAAAGCTTATAAAATGTTAAAAATATATTTTAGCAAAAAAAAAAAAATTTAAAAATGTAGTAACATTACAATAGAAGCATTTCCAGGTTATCAAATAAATATTTTTTAACGTTTTTCTTAAAAATTGAAATTCTTTGAATATTTTTTATGTCTTCTGGTAACCTATTATATTCCAAACTACCCATATGATCAACTCTTTGTTTAGTTTTTTCCAAACGGCAAAAGCTTATACTAAGATTACTCGCGTTCCTTGTATTAAAGCTATGTTGATTTCGTGAGAATAAAATAGTATGGTGGCCAATATTGTGTATAGATTTATAAACATACAGCAAAAGTTGCATTTTGTGTAATCCATATACAGGAAGAATTTTTGGTGATACATCTTTATATAAGAGTAAAGTTGAAAAAGTCAATGGAAGATTGAATACTGTTTTTAAAGCTTTATTTTGAGATCTTTGAAGTGATTTAAACTCATTGCTTTTATTCCACGCATACACAATAGCTAAGTAGTTTAAATGACTCTGAATTAAAGCTTGGTAAATTAGTAGTTTAGTTTTAACATTAAATTTGTTTTTAAATTTATAAATTAAGCCGGTAGCTGAAGCAACTTTCGATTTTAAAGATTTTATATGTAAATCCCACGATAGGTTGCTCTGAAGATGTACACCGAGATACTTCGTTGAGGAAACTTCATGGACAAGTTTACCATCCACAAAAATACTAAAGTTTTGTCCCTGAACCATATATGGCCTAAATCTTAAAACTTTCGTCTTCTCAGCATTTAAACATAGCCTATTTATCCTCGCATACTCCGTTATCATTGCTGCATCATATTCCATGTGAGCTTTTAGGGCTGTTTCATGTTTATATGGGTAAAAAACACTTATGTCATCAGCAAACATAATCAGTTTACCATAAAGCTTTAATTTTTTTAAATCATTGAGATATATACTAAAAAGTAATGGGCCCAATACACTGCCCTGCGGAACTCCATACTCAACCACACCAATTGAACTTTTGAGATTATTTACTTCAACATATTGTTTTCTGTTTGACAGGTAACTTTTTAACAATGCTAGCGCTCTACTGTCCACTCCATAATACACAAGCTTCTCAATAAGAATTGTATGATCTACAAGATCAAACGCCTTCGAAAAGTCGTAAAAAATACCCGCCACACCACTAAATCCTTCATCTAATCCTTTACATATATTATTTACTACATTTACAACAGCTTCCTCTGTACCAGATCCTTTTTTGAAACCATATTGACATTCATATAACAGCCTGTTTTCATTCAAATATGACGAGAGTTGTTTATGAAGTACTGTCTCAAAGATTTTGTCGATTACTGAAAGTAAAGCTATTGGCCTAAATTCTTCCACTCTCACAGCATTAGTTGTCTTGGGTATCGGTACGATTTTCGCAATCTTTAAATCTTCGGGATATGTAGCAGTAGTAATTATGTTGTTGAATATTGTTGTTAGATGAGGAGATACGGTATCTTTACATTGAAACAAAATTTTGGGTGATATCCCATCAGGTCCACAGCTTTTTTTTAAGTCAAATTGTGTAATAATATTAATAATTTCAACCTCTGTTATATAAGAAAAGTTGAATACGCTTTGACAACGTTCTAGTGTCCTTAGGCTATTACACGAATCTCCAGGCAAACATAAAATTTCCTCTTTTAAAGTTTTTGGAATTTGAAGAAAAAACTTGTTAAAGGTATCACTTCTTTGGTAATCAGTAACAATAACACCGCTATCGTCAATAAGATTAATTTCACCTTTCATTTTTCGACCCAGGTTTTCATTTAAAAACTTCCAACATTTCTTTGGATCTTGTTGAATTTCGTTTAAATTATTGTGATAATAATTATTCATTACCACTCTACAAGCTTTCCTTATGACACGACTCACTCTTTTTAGTATGTCTTCAACATAATATCTCCCTTGTCTTCTCATTTTGAGCAAATTTTTCTTATAATTTATTAAATGTAATAAGTTTTTGTTCATCCATGGAGTCAATTCATTTCTGATAATCTTTCGATCTCGCTTTTCGATAGTAGCATTTTCGACCGTTGAAGAAATAATCTGTATTAATTTAGTGATATCTTCAGTTGGGTTTCCAGTTTCATGATATAATGGCAGAAGGTTATTAAGGCTATTTCTCACCTGTTCATAGTCACAAGTTTTCTTTATTATTTCAATATAATCATAAGTATTGACGAATGTATTTAATTCAATGGATAATATATAATGGTCAGTTAAACTGCAGGCAATAGTATCAACAAAAATATCATCTGTGATGTTACTATAAACATGATCAATACACGTACCGGTTCCTGGACGCGTTGTCAGGTGATGACAATTTTTGTAGCTGAAGCTTGAAAGTGTATCAACTAAATCAGATTCAAACGAATTTTGCAAAAAATTTATATTTGAATCACAAACAACCATTCCAGGATAGTGACCATGTCGTGTTAATAAATTTTCCATAAAGCTTAAAAAAGAGTTTAAACTGCATTTTTGGGATCTATAAAATGATGTAAATTTTAAAGATTTTCCATCGATTTTTAGGCTCTCTAATGAAATTGTTATGGATTCAATGAAGTCTTTGCTTTCGCAGCTTTCTATTTTGTATTCAATGTTTTTATTTATATAAATCGACGTTCCACCATATCCATCTGTTCTACAGCAATGTATAGCATTATAGCCAAAAATATTGTAAATTTGTGTCGTATTCGATGAAAACCAAGTTTCTTGAACCGCAATGATGCTGGGTAGTTTTGGAAATTTAGAAATTGTTAGCTTAAATTTGTTAAATTTTTCAATTGAAGAAATGCTTCGCATGTTTACAGATATAATATCAAATAAGGGAACATTTATTGAATGATAATAGTTTGTAAAAGAAAGAAAATTTTCAAAATGTTTATTATTCATAAATGAGAAGGAAAAAAAAAATAATAAGACTTTAATAATAAAAAAAAAGAAAAAATATATATATAAATATATGCAAGTCTATTGAACTGGCGACATAAACGAAGGATTGCCATCATCATCATCAGTATCATCCCTCACAGCTGGTACTCGAAACGATCTGCGCTTATTTTGATTAGCAGTGGCTTCAAATAACAATTCATCAACATCTGTCTCATTTTTGATCAATTTTGGCCGTGATATTCCACTTCGCTTGACATAAATTTTTCCATTGTAGGTATTAACAGAGGTATATCCAACTTTCTTTAGTGACTTGGCATATTCAAAAATCTTAAGGGTTTCCCGACTTAAGTAATCATTAATATATATATCTTTGGTATCATCGTTTTCCTTTAGCTTAGATTTTGCAGCCATCAAAGTTTCTTTTGATTTTTTTGAGTTAAATTTAACAATGAGAGTATGTTTATTTTTTGATGCATTTTTATTTTTTATTATATACGCATTCTCAACATTTTCTTCTTTCAAACTAACTCCAACGTTGTTCGAAATTTTTAATAACGTACCTACTGCAGTCTCATTTTCATGAACTTCGACACCTCTGATTATGCAATTTTTGCTGGCATGTTCATCACTCAGAAATTTTACAGTTTCCTTCAATTCTTTCACCTCAGATTTTAGCAAATTGTTTTCTTTTTTAACAGCATCAATTTTCTTTTTATTTTCTGCCACCCCTCGTAATATTTCATCGTATTGTTTTGACATAAACGTTATTGCATCTCTCATTTCAGAAAGCTGATCAAGCTTAGTTAATTGTTTTTTTATCTCACACAATTCTTCTTTTACGTCACCACCGCCGCCTTCACATTTATGACACAAATATTCTTTTTCCTCATTGTTTACCAAATGCAAAAATTGTTGATTGCTTAAGCTAGTACATGATACATGATAGTTGTTATTGCATTTGTCACACTCAATGCTATCTTGTTCTTCTTTCACCTGTTTTTTGCATTGAATACAATGAACAATCTTTTTATTCAAGCTGAGACGAGTTTTTCCCGGCATATTTCAACTGCTCACTTATTAATCACAATTGTTAAACAATATTTTTACCAATTTGTATTAGTTATTAACTTCTTTTTTTAATTTTAACAAAAAATATGATAATTATTATGCAGAACTTGTAATTTTGACGTCTATTCGTACAGGGTTGCCAACTGTTCTTTATCGAAATTTAATATTTCACTTAAATCCATTTTTTTCTGGTACTTTTTTATATATTTGTAAACCCAAATTTGTTCTAAATTAGATTTTTTAATATTTTAATTTAACTTTATCAAAACAACTTTTTTATCCAAAATCTCTATTTTTAATTGATTTTTTAAAATAATTCAATACATTCCAACGCTTTTCAACTAATTTCAATTCTTTCTTAAACTATTTTTTTAGTTTTCTACAACATATTTTGTTCTAAGCAGCAGTATTTCAGTTAAACGCCACTTCGTTTCGCTAATTTACATTTCACAATCTATAGTTTACACCAAATTAAAGTTTTAACTAAATTTGTATCATGTTCTAATAAATTCTATTTTCTGCACAGCTTCATAAAATTCCATTTTATATCAGTCCTTAGAATTTTATAGTCCATGACTTTATCACGTTTAAATTTCATAATGTTTTTATAACAAATTAAGGATATTGTTTGCAACGATATCAAAGCTTAAACAAAATACCAAACAATAAATCAGTGATGAGTTTTATCTTTTCTTACATTTCCCGCTACAATTATTTGGAATTCTCCCAACAATAATTGTAGTTGTAAGTGGGTAAAGAAAAAACATATTAAAACATACATATTAAACATATTGTTTAACAATGTCATAAATATTTCTACAGAAATTCACGTTGCGTTTTAAAATTTAAACGCTGCATAGCTTGAGGCGTTGAAATGTTGAAAACGGTATGATATTAATGATATTAATTGTTGCTGTAATTTTTTTTTTTTAATATAATATTTTAATATTTATAGCATTCCGTGCATTATTCCACCATTTAGTCAATTTTAGTGACAAAATTATCAATTTTTTTTTGGGTGGTGGTTCCACATTTTATTTTATAGCTCTAATCCTACTACACCGATTTTGCTGGTTTTCAATCCCAAACTGGTTTGGATAACTACAAGCAATTTGACACCAAGTTTGTTTTTTTTTTTTCATTTAAGTCTTTCGAAAGTGAGCGTGTTTTCAACAGACGGACGGACAGACAGACGGACTTGGCTAAATTGACCTAGAATTTCTCAAGGAGCCCGAATATATATACTTTATGGGGTCTTAGATGCATAATAAAAGATTTTCGCACGGAATGACAAACTTATGGTGTTTTCTTTTCTACAAAAAAAGTGATATTTTATTAAAAAAATGCAATTCGGTGTTCGTTTCTTAAAAATGTTTTGCTCTCTAACAGGGTGGCTTGTTTTATTCTAAAACATGCACCCCTACTAATGGCATAAGGCATTGCACTTTACGCCCCGTATAAATCAACAGTGTTGATAATGCTCTGTAAAAAGATGGCTTCTCTTTATATATAGGGTTACCAGACAAAGTTGGGGAACAAATCGCCTCTATTCAGGACAGTAAAAATGTAAAGTTTTTATAGTTATTTTTTCTATTATTTAATAGTAAAAACATTACATTGTTTTTAAGTGGATTCGGTGTATTAAAATTGTTTTTGTAAAAAAACGTCAAATCAAGAAATCTTAAAAACTTGGTGTTAATAAAATGGCAATCTAGCAAAGGTATTTTCTTGTTTACATATTTTATAAAAAAACAAACTAAAAAAAGTGGAATTTCGTTATTCATTTTGGTGATTTATTTAATATCACTCGTAAAACTGCTCTGAGTGGGGAAGCAGCTCGCGCTCGTTGTCATTATTTCTTAAGGACAATCAGATTGTTCTTGTTTGTCTACTTTTCATTTTGCATTGTCACCTCGCATTGGTTAATGGCTTGGCGTCGTATTACTGTACCGAGTTACAGATTTTGCGCTTGTCAGCATTCACTTTGTGCAATCGTTCGTAACCTCAATTTTTTAACGTGTTTGTTTCATAAAATTCCATTTTATATCAGTCCTTAGAATTTTATAGTCCATGACTTTATCTCATACAAATTTAAATTTCATAATGTTTTTATAACAAATTAAGGATAATTATTGATTTTGACTGCAATTTATTGGTTTTCAATAAATTCCATTTTGTTTTCTTATATAAAAAAGATAAAATAATAAAAACGTAATTTAAAAAAAAATCTATTTCGTTCCTTAAAAAAAATCTATTTATTTTTACAAATGTAGTTTGTTCGAAAAATAACTGTTTTTTGAAAAATAACAATAATATTAAGCTAAATTATTTTAGTGTTTCAATAAATTTCATTTCGTTCCACATAAAAAATATCTAAATTTTTCACATAAAATATTTAACTTTAATTAATATTTAATTTTAATCAACATCGAATGTTTAAAGTTAATTTTTACATTATTTTTCTCTGTAAATTTCTAATCGTCTCTTAGAAAAAATAAATTAAAGTTTTTTAAGAAAATGTTTCCAAAAAAAATTTTTTTAAATAGAAAACAATATAATTAAACTAAATGAATTCAGCGTTTCACTAAATTTCATTTCGCTTCACATAAAAATTTTCTACATTTTTTATATAAAATATTTAACTTTAATCGATATTTAATTTTAATCCACATCGAATGTTTTAAGTTAATTTTTACTGAATTTTTTTAACTGTTCTCTGTAAATTTCATTTCGTTTCTTAAAATAATTTGATACTTTTAACAACTTTTTTGATTTTTGTAAAGCAGCTCAAGTTTATTTTAAAAAAATCAAAACATTAAAAAATTTTCGTAGTGTTTAACAAAATTTCGTTTCATTCCACTTTCAGAAATTTTACGATTTTAACTTATTTTTATTAATTTTTTTATTTGAAAACTGATACAGTTGCTAAATTTTTATAGCAAAGTTAAAATTTGTTTGTGTAATTTTAACTAAATTTTTGTATTGTTTCTAAAATTTCTATTTCGTTCCTTAGAGAAAAATTTAATTTTTTACAAAAATGCAATTTGTTCCAGAAACCCTTTTTTTAAAAACATAATGTAAATAAACTAAATTAATGCAGTGTTTCACATAATTTCATTTTGTTCCACATAAAATTGTTTCACATTTGTCTTATAAAATATTCAGTTCTAATTAACATTGAATTTGAATCAACATTAAAAGTGTTAAGTTAATTTTTACTGAATTTTTTAAACTCTTTCTGTAAATTTCACTTCGTTCCTAAAAAAAATGTATACTTTTAAAACGGTTTTGATTTTTGTAAATTAACTTAAGTTTATTTAAAAAAAATAATAACTTTTCGTAGTGTTTAACAAAATTTCGTTTCGTTCCACTTTCACGAATTTTACGATTATTATTTTTTATTAAAATTGAGATTAAATAAGATTTTGAATTAAATTTTCAAGTGTTTTAACTATGTAATTCCATTTCGTTCCCCAGCAGACATATTAAATATTTAACAAAAGTTTTAGTCTTTTTACCATAAATCAAATACATACACTACGTCGAAGACAAAAATTTGGGAGCACTTTCACTCCCATCCCGATTGAGATAATGCCACTTCATTCCTAACAAGTTAAATCTAAATTTTAGAGCTACTTATTTCTCCAACCTTAACTCCCAATCATGTTCGTAAGTTGCCTCTTAAATGTTCGCTTGCAACTTGTATGATATTAAAACGTTTTATTTTCTTTAATCACAATATTTTGTGTTTTGCTGTTTTGTTATTGATGTTTTTAATGCCTGTTGCATATATTTTTCACAAAAACAGTTAGAGGAAAAAATTTATACAACGATTTCAAGGTTTATTAAACAGATGTTTACACATGGATTTAGTACCTGATGTGCACGTTAAATCCGGCAGGCAGAGGTTCTTCCAGTAATCAAAACAAATAATATCTGGGGATTGGAAAAGCAGCCGCCGCATTGGAATAGAAGGTGTTTCAGTGGTTGTTTCTTTTTGTTGAATTTTAATGGGGCTTTGGAAACATTTGAGTGTAATTTTAAGCGGCTGAATGTTTTATTGGAGTTTTTTTGTCAACGAGGAAACATGTGATAAACTTAAAATATTTATATTGTTTTTTCAGGTGAAAAAACGCACAAAAAAGGTAAGAGAACATTATGGGGTTTTAAGTGCTAATATGCACCACAGTGGGCCCTTGGTAAAATAATTGTTTGTAAGAGTGTATGAAAAACGATAGCAAAGTTCTATGGTGAATTGAAATTGTCACGAATTTATACGATAATGTCAAAATGTATACTAGGCCCCGCAGTGTGGCCAGGTCTAAAAAAAATTCAGCTAAATCTGGCATTACACATGGCCAAAAAATGCTAAAAATTATTTTAAAAAATGCTAAAATAATGCTAAAATTTTTTAAAGATTTTTGTTAAAACTTTATTACCAGTATAAAATTTTATTCGAAACTAAATACATTTCAGTGATTAATTTTGTAAAGAAATTGAAATAAATGGTTATATTTAAGCAAGTGGCTAGATTTTGGTAAAGCATCTGATACATATATGTAAATATGTAGCACAGGTAGTTGAGATTAAATCTTAAATTTAGGGGGCCAGCAAATCCTGATATATGCAAAATTTAAACGATGTATTTCTATGATATACAAAGTTTTTTAGATCATTTTTTTTTTTTTTTTTTTTTTTTTTTGTTTAAGAAAAGTTGAAACTTTAAAATAATTATTTTTCCAGCAGTTTAGAGCAAAAAATTGTTTCCAACATTTACACCATTGAATTTTTATCAAATACAAAGTGAAATTTTCTTGTATTTTTATATCGTCATATCAAAGGGCAAATAATATTTACAATCGACATGATAAGAGCATTTCTAAGACTCTCTTAATATTCTATTTCTTTTTAACAAGACAGGTTTCTTAACATAAGAATTATCCATTTTCATACGAAATTTAATTTGGGGTACAACTATTTTTAGTCAAAATTTATAATAATATACAAAAATTTTAGTGGTAAAATCAAAAAAAACTATTCGTCCAAATTTTTAAAATAAATAATGCTAAAAAAGCTAAAAACATTTTCCAAAAATGCTAAATAAACTGCCAAGTGCTAAATGAAAATTTTGCAGCTAAATAGAAATTTTAAATGCTAAATTAAGCTGCAAAAATGGCAAAATGGCCACACTGGCCCCCCGGGCTAGTAACATTTTATTCAACTCAACAGTGCCGAAATTTTAAAATTTCAAACGCTGCATAGCTTGATAAATGTATAGAACTGTTAAATATTAAACCTAAAATTATGACAAAATCTGTGGATGATTTATTTTGTGTAATTAAAGAATCAGAAATAACAAACATTTTAAATACATTTAATTCTTTTCATGCAGATATAAAGTTTACAATGGAAAAGGAGTTTGAATCAATATTGTCTTATTTAGACACTTTAATAATAAGAAAAGAAAAAAGTTTATTTATTGATTGGTATCAAAAACTAACATCGTCTTGTAGAATAATTAACTATTTTTCAAATCATCCAAAAAGAGTTATAATTAACACGGCTAAAAAATTTATAGAAAAGGTATTGACAATAAGTGATACATGTTTCCATAGGAATAATAACGAACAAATTTTTAGAGCATTAATGGAAAATAGTTTTCCAAAGGAAATTATATCCAATTTATTATTAAAATATAATAACCATAGAATAAACAATTCCAACAGTAACGCAGAACCGAAAATTTATAAATCAATAACTTATGTCCCAAGATTTTCAGAAAGATTAGAAAAATCAAATATTAATCATACGAAAATATATAACATTGCACAAAAATCTTATAACACAATAGGTAGATTATTCACTAATATGAAGGATGAAATAAATAAGTTGGAAATGTCAAATGTAGCTTATAAAATACCTTGTAAGGGAAATGTTAATGGACAATGTAGTAAAGTGTATATTGGTACAACAAAAAATAAACTTAAAACTAGGATAGCAGGACATAAGTCAGATCAAAAATATAGGAATATTTCATCACAAAAAACAGCTTTATCAACCCATTGTGCAAGTATAAGCCATTATCCTGATTTTGAAAATATATCAGTTTTGGAAACGGAAAATAATTATTAGATTAGATTCATGTTAGAAGTGTTACAAATTATAAAGATTCCAACAATATCCAGAATTAATTTTAAGTCAGATACTGAAAATGTAGCCCAAAATTACACAGTACAACACATGATTTGCCAACTCAATTCTGTGAACTGTATGTGAAATTAGACCCAAAAAGAAGAATTTCTGCATCATTCGTTTTGTCTTCTTACCTGCGATTTGAAGTTAGTATCGATTTGAAGTTAGTACTATCGTATAGGGGAATTTATCACGTTTTAGGCCCTGTTGTTTGACATAGCTCGACAACCACTAGCCCAATTTAGTTGAAATAAATTTTAAAAAATTAAGAATTACAATTCCCTTAATCTGTTCATATATTGTTTTCCTATACAAGTAACACTTTCGAAGTTAAAAATGAATGTATGAAGGGAAAAAATTATTTTTTGCCTAAAAATTTAAATTTTTTTTTTTAAAAATACATAAAAAATCCAAAATGGAAAAAAGTTTCAAGTCTAGTTATTTTTTCGCAAAGTCACATAACCTATGAGCAAAATGAGACAAAGATCATAAAAATCGATGCACGCGTTTCGCTTTTATTCGCAATTGAGTAAAGGTATGAATTTCAAAAATCAGTTATAGCCACCACCCTTAAAATAAAAATAAAAATATAAATTAAAAAATTATCATGCAAAAAAAAACTTTATTTATAAAAACTTAATGAAAATAAAATAATATGCAATTAATACGCAATTATAATATGCATAAAAACAAAATTTAGAAAATTTTTTCAATTATTGGCAATATCCATCCTTGTAGAAGTTGACGCTTGTGGTTCTGATGATCTTGTTTTCTTCGTAGGTTGTTCATATTCATGGTCTGAGTCTGTATCGTCATCCGAGATACACAAACTATTCAAGGGCGTGTTTCTTTCACTGTGTCCACCAATTTCAATGTCTTCATCTTCGGTGCTTTCTTCAAACTGCATAATTGTGGAACTCCACCAACAAACCTCCGCAAGCAATGCATCCAATTTTTTGCTTTTGAACCGCTTTTCAAATGGCATGGTCACCTGGTGGAACCTCTCTCCTTGTCTGATTCCTGAGGTGATTATGCCAAAAAAGTATCGAGGTGGTGGTGCAAGAAATGCAATTTCAGCGTCATGGATGCACCGATTTTTTCGAAATAAAACAGCAACCTGTCCACTCGTTGCTGTATCTCTTCTCGCTGGACACGGTTCTTTCCTAGAACGCCTTCTATTACTTCTTTCAATGCGTTCCATGCATGTTGGTGGTCGTGATGCTCTGAAAGCAAATGTGTGAAAGAATCACTTTTGATCAATTTCCGAATATCAGGTCCATTGAGAATACCTGTTTTAAATACATAAGAAAAACGAAAAAATTATTGGTAATGCGAATGTATAGAAATTAACAAATTTAGATATGACAATATTGAAATACAGAGTACGATACGTACCGTTTTTAATTTTCTCATCACTGAGTTTCGGAAAGATGGATTTCAAACAGTCAAAGGCGCCGTTAACTTTTTTGACCACCACTTCAACGAATTTCCCAGCTATTCCCAGTTTCATGTGGAGCGGTGGCAACAAAATATCATCCAGGTCCTTTTTCATAGGTTCATTGCGTAATTTTAATTGTTTGTTGAGCTCGGGAGTTCTTCCTTTCCAATCTTTACATTGATATTGATTTCCTTTGTATCGTGAATCCCAATTACAAAGGAAGCAGAAGTATTTTGGATATCCGCCCTTTTCTATAATCCCTTGTAGTATGTTGACCACCTTCAGATCGCAACAAATGTTCCATTTGTGTTCATCGTATTTGATTTTCTTCAAAATTTCGCCCAATGCTTCATACGTTTCCTTCATAGTTGTGCTGAATCCCAATGGAATGCATGGTTTTTTATTTTTTTTTGTGCAGCAGCACAGCCTTCAAACTAGTAACTGAACCATCGATGAATAAACGCCAGTCGCCAGCGATATAATCCATTCCCAATTTTTTCACTAAACTTGGGATATCATGGCAGTACGTGAACGTATTTGCTTCGTCAACGGAATAAAATTTCTGAAAATCAGCTTGGCGTTGTCGGTATGATGTTGCGCTGACATTTTGCTGTGTGAGTTTTCTTCTCTTCAAAAATGATGTCAGCCATTCGGAGTCGTGTTGTGATAGTCCCAGCTTGGCCACAATGTAATCCATTTCGATTTGTGGTAGCGGTTGTGGTGCACTATTTTCAATATCGGGTATCCAATCAGCATCATCCAAATCGGTCGGATTGGTGAAAACGGTTTCGGCTAGCAGGGACACAGTATCCGCACTCGGAGGTTTAGGTGCATCGGTATCAGCAGGGCGTTGCACTGGAAGTGTGGCAGTAAATGCAGCAGTGTATACTTTTGTTTTCAATTGTTGTCTGTTTAATCCAGGACGAAAATTTATGCATGCATAGCACCTGGATTCATTATGTCCAGTTGTGTCTTCCACCCAAATTACTGGCTTCATAAAAGATAACTTTCTACTTTTTCCGTGAATCCATTTTAGAAGGGTAGTATAACAACTGTTGCACACTGTGTTCGGCGTAAAATTTGCACCACTTAAATCTGCTTCATCGAAATAATTACAATACGCGGTTTTGAATTGCTCAGTAAACAAATTTTTTCGATCTTTTTTCTGTATTTTTCGGACGATATGACCACAAACGTAACAATATTCATCCAAATATGGGCACTTGTTGTTTTCCATATTGATATATTTTATGTTTTGTTGTTATTCACTTTTAAAAAACTGGAGAAAAATCACTTTTACTGTTCGCGTTCGTCGGCACTGGCTGAATGCCATAAATCGATCAATGCACACCTATAAATACTACGTATTTTTGAATATTTTACTGCCAGGTACTTATAAATGGGCGCATATTTTAAGGGCGGCTGGCTATATACCTGATTCAGCACTTGTACGTTTCAAACTGTGCAAAACTTTCCAAATAATGACCACCCTTAAATGTGGGTGCAATTTCTGTAAAAAAATCATATAGGTAGCCACCGGAAAAACCCAAATAATAAAAAGGTCCACTTTCCGTTTAATTGTCCACGTACATTTATTACCGCAATCATAAAAATCAAATAACCTTTTGTTTATTCCTTTTTTTTTAATTCTCAGAATCATGAAAAAGGTGTCAATGTTTTCTCCAAATAATGTTGTGCATATCTCGAGCAAATTTTTGAAATTCATACATTTACTCAATTGCGAATAAAAGCGAATTTTATGATCTTTGTCTCATTTTGCTCATAGGTTATGTGACTTTGCGAAAAAATAACTAGACTTGAAACTTTTTTCCATTTTGCATTTTTTATGTATTTTTAAAAAAAAAAATTTAAATTTTTAGGCAAAAAATAATTTTTTCCCTTCATACATTCATTTTTAACTTCGAAAGTGTTACTTGTATAGGAAAACAATATATGAACAGATTAAGGGAATTGTAATTCTTAATTTTTTAAAATTTATTTCAACTAAATTGGGCTAGTGGTTGTCGAGCTATGTCAAACAACAGGGCCTAAAACGTGATAAATTCCCCTATACGATAGTACTAACTTCAAATCGATACTAACTTCAAATCGCAGGTAAGAAGACAAAACGAATGATGCAGAAATTCTTCTTTTTGGGTCTAATTTCACATACAGTTCACAGAATTGAGTTGGCAATCAATTAACTGAAAAATGTTGTATAGACATTTCATTTATAAAAATAGAAACGGAAATTAAAAATTTATTTAAACTGTAGTAGATTAGGTTTAAATTGGAAAACCTTTTTGTATTTAATTGAAAATATGACATCTTGTTAATTTTGTTAAATTTACTTAAAATTGTTAATTTTTTGTCAAATATTCAAGAAAAATCCCTGAAGAAGACACAAGAAGACAGGGAGTGCCGAAATATTGGATTCAATAAATTTAATATTTTTTATAAAAACAAAGAAAAAGACCTAAAGCTTAAATAAGAGGATTAATTAAAAAAATTTAAAGGTCGAATAAGAGTCAATTTATAAAATTTAATTTTTATTAAATTATTCTTATGAAGGAATATAGACACACTCAATTACAGCAACTTTCGATCCACCAATACCATTGGCCGCAGTGGCGCAAACGGTAGAAGTGCAAATAATTCTAATGATGGGAATGTGGCTATTGTCGAAACATGTAAATTCGACCTACGTCCGAGCCGTCGTTCAATCAAGAATTAAAATTATAAAAAAAAAAATTTAATTAATTTCATGTTGTAAAATTCCTTCCTTCATAAAAATAATTTACTGCCTGGCCCGCAATGTCGACAAGAACATTTCTTTCTTATATTTATATTGAAAACAAAAACAAATTTAAATCTTTTATTATTGTTTTCAATATAAAAATGCGAAAGAAATGTTCTTGTCGACATTGTGGGCCTGGCAGTTAATGAAAATTAAATTTGATGAACTTAAGCCTCATTTAAATATATCAAAAATTACAATTAAAAAAAGATTTATAGTTAAGCTACAACAGCGTTAGAGAACTAACTTAGAGAACTAAAGTAAAGTATAGTTTGTGTATAGCATAGACAATAGTGTACAGTTTAAGCTAATAAGTAGAGAATAAGTGTACAGGTTAAGTGAATTAAGCATAGAGAGGCTTAGTAAAATTAAAATTGAGTTATTTAGCAATTAACTTAACAGTCGTTTTACTGTTAAGTAACAGATACAGTTATGTATATAATAACAATTGAACAGATTGCGATTTAATTCCCCCCAAAAATACTGGCCTATTTCACTTGAATAGGCTAATATTGAAAAACGTTCTTTATACTGATTCTCCTAATAAATATTTAGGCCCTTATCATGTAAAACGCAACGCAACCATTATGACAAAATATGTGGATGATTTATTTTGTGTAATTAAAGAATCATAAATTACAAACATTTTAAATACATTTAATTCTTTTCATGCAGAGCCATTGTTTCAGAGCGTATTTGATCGTCTTCTACCTCTCTATTCCAGGGACTCGCAAGGCCAGGCTTGGTTCACAGTTCACAGAAGACACCATTTACTTTAAGCTATTCCATTTCAACCAACTTTTTTGTGGATAAATTTTTTGACTTTTTATAATTTCGTTAGAAATTTAAGGGCTCTGCGGAGTCATATAGTACCATTCATTATTTATATTTTCAATAAACATTTTCTGAAAGCTTAAATTTTTTTTGTTATTATACCAAGATTTATGTACATAAATCAATAATCCAACCGTTTTTATGTTTTTCATTTGCATGGTCCTTCCTCAATTAACAGTTATAATCATTTACATCGGACATTTTGCAGTAAAACATTAAATTTCACCATTTTTATTCCAGTAAAAGGTTGTGACAACTATTGCGGTTGGTTGTTTGTAAACGAACATTTCCAATTTAAGCTCAAATTTCCAAGTACATATTATGAAAAAACATGTTTGATTGTGTTAAAAACGGGGGATATTTGTATGATGTTAGCTTAGGTACAGAGATGGAACATGACTTTTATGATTTCGTACAAACTTTTTAAATATGTAATAAGGGTATTCAGTTCAGAATTTTTGTCTGCAAAAAAAGATAAAAAATGGAAAATTACACTCATGTTGAAGTGAGCGGTCTTCATCATAATTTTAAAGTGTAAAGTAAAACAACCTGTCAATCAAATGCTTATAATATATCCATGCTGTGTGTTTCTAAAATAAAGAAGGATTATTAACGTTCCCTTAAATTTGTTAATTTTTTTTTAATTTACTTCGAAATTTATATTACCAACTTCTGTAGCTGTCCATGTTTTCACCCGTTTTTTTTTTTTTATTTTTAAATCCTTTTTTAATATTTTTCTATATTGAATTCATTTTTAACTTGTTTTTGTAAAACGAAGTATAGAGCAACATTTTTTAGAGTGCCTCCCACATTCAATTTGACATTTACGAATTGCCACCGCTTTAAAAATATCAAAGTTGTGATTTTCCAATCAGATTTTCTTCACTTAGTTAAAGGTTGTTTAATTTAAACTGTAAGTGCAAAAGTGACATAAATATAAAACTACCTAGTCCCCATACTTTTTGGGGTCTTCGGAATGACCATTTCACAGACAGACGGACGGATATCGTGATTTGAACTTCTCTTCTCATAACGACCCAGAATATGGATACTAGGATCATTATTAAAGAAATTAACAAGTGAATAAGAAAGTCATATACACCCTTTTACCTTCGATTAGGGTCATACAAATTAAATATGTTAATTAAATTTATTTGTCGTTTAAAACACATTTCTTTACTATTCTCGCAAAATCAACTTCGCTTCTTCTAAGGGCCCAGTAAACTTAAATAAATATACTGTATAGGGTATATGATCAATATTGTATAAATAACAAACCAAATTACAAACGTATATACACATTCTCTTTCCACATGTGGTGAAAAGTATAGAAAGCGCCTTTTCTGCTAAAAATCGACTACAATGGCCCGAGAATACTTACTTGGAGGCCAAACGATCAATTTTTGTCTTTCAATTCCTTTCAATTTGCTCTCACTCTCATTTTTTTTTACTAACACACTCACACTTTTTAAATTGACCACGAGATTGCTCTCAATTTTAACTATCCATTTGCTTGGCAATTTTACGTTCAATTTAACAGCTGATTAGAAGTTTAGAGAGCAAATTTTTCGTTTTGTCAGTATAAATTGTTTTCTCGATGACATCTTGAAAGTAAATTGCTAAGAAATTGCGTGCAGCATACGTCACAGCTTTCAATTTATGTAAATTTTGACAAGTAGTATATGTTAAAGACTATCAACAAAAGCTTGATCGTGTGGCCGCGCAGGGTTAGCCAAAAAAATTAAAATAAAATATTTAAAAAAAAAAAATCATTGCCAAGGAATAAACAATATGCTATTCCTTTTCAATTATATTAAATAAGTTGTGGTATTACCACAGTACCGACAAAGTCTAAATTTGTCAAAAAAAAAAAAAAAAAAAAAAAATTTAAAAACAAAACAAATAAAGTATTCTTGTACCATAATATCCAACCCTGCCTATGATATGGTTACAAGCATGTTACTCAGTTTGAAAAAGAGTTATTTGTATGATAAAACTTGTCATTTTCAGTAAGAATATAATATCAAACATGTTGCGTTTTTACTAAATTAGGCATTTTACTATACAAGTTGCGTGTTTACCAAACAGTAAAGAATTTGTTTGGTTTGTATGATGGCTTGACTTGCAACATGTTTTAGTTCTCTTCAAGCTCAATCTCTATGTCTAATGCTCTTCTCAACCATAATAATTTTTATTTTTTTTTTATTTTGGCCAAATAACTAACAATGTGTCTGGGCCTTATTATTAACTTAAAGTTTAGTTTTAAAGCGAGTTTCAACGTGTTTGGTAGCCATGTTTAATGCAAAATGAGCTAATTTTGGTTTAAAAGAAATAAACACAAAAACAAACATGAATAATAAATGTGTCTTATATGTAAATTGAAACAAAAATTTAAAAAATGTTATATCTTAAAAATAAAAATGAATTGGAAAAATCAAAAAATATTGTTGTGAGAGTTTTAAATTTGTTAAAAATTTTATGAAAATGAACAATTTTAATAAGAATAAAAATTTTAATGAGTTTTAGAGGGAATAAAAAAAAAACGTTTGGTGGGCAGTGAGAAATTGAATTGGAAAAAAAATCAGTTTAAAGAACTAAAATTATGTAGGTTATTTATGACAGAAATTAAACAACAAAAAAGTGCTAAGCAGTTAAAAAATGTTAGAAAAATAAAAAAATAAACATCCGTAAAACTATACCACAAAAAAATTAATATAAAAAAGGTAAAAACCTTAAAAATAATTCAAATTGGCTAGAAAAAATTTTCAGCCAACAAATTTCTTTACAAAGGCTGAACATCATTAAAAAAAAATTGTCACAAAAAGTTAAAGATATAAATTCAAAAATCTTAAAAAAGTTCTAAGACGACTGTTACCAAAAAGTTTTCCCCAAATAATAAAACAAAAGAAATAATTTCTTAACATTCTTAAGAAATTAATAAGCCCTATTAAACCTCTCTCTTCCCCATCCAAATCTACATCAATTAATTTCAACTGCTGCTGGATTAAAATTTCTACATCTGGGAAATTAGAAAAATCTTTAAAAAAAAAAGTTGTAAGTTACTGCTGCTGCTGCCTTTCTGGCGTTTTACTTCTATTTCTTTATCTGATTTGTTTGTTGACTAAAAATTAAGTTTAAATCCGATAATAACAAAGGAAATTCACCAGAAAAAGTTAGTAAAAGAAAAATAATAATAATAAATATAAAATGTGTTACAAATGCATAAATTATAAAAAAAAAACTATTTTCACTCAAAATCTAGAGAAGTACGCCAACAGAAAGAAATGGATTTCTTTAAAATAATTTTTAATAAAACAAAAAAAAAAATAAATAATTAAAAGTAATAAATTCAGCTATGCCGAATCTTTAAAACCCTTCACCGAGAATAAGAATATTTCAGGATTGTGATTTATATCTAAATATTATAAACCTGACTTCAAATAATTCTAAAATGCTTTTTTAGGATCTATGGTAAATTATAGACCACTTCTTACAAAATTTGGAAGCTTGATTTCTAGTTATATTTTTCTCCTACTCTATTTCTTATTTTTCTAAATGACCTACTAAGTCAAACTTCCAACCCTATCTACTCTTTTGCAGATGACAGCAACCTTTGCCATTCGTATTCAATTGATTATAGACCAAGCGTATCCGATGTTGGTACTATAAGACATAGTGTCGAAATGGGGTCGCGCGAATAGGGTCGATTTTAATGCCCGAAAACCCCAATGTTGCGTGCTGACGCATAAGCGCGCGACGAATCAGGGAGCCTCATCTGTATATATGGGTGGTATAGTCATTGAGGAATCAGAATATCTTGATGTTCTGGGCATGAGGATACAATGTGATGTCCGATGGACAGAATATATATTCAAGGTGTCGAAAGAAGCATTCAAGTGCCTCTCCTCTTTGAAACGGTGTAAGACATACTTCACTCCATCTGATCTCTCACCTTTATCCGACCGCTAATGGAATACAACTCTCATGTATGGGCCGTTGCTTCAAAGTCTATTTTGGAGCTTCTCGACTCCCTTGAGCACCGTTGCAATGTGGGGTGTATTTGCCTGTTTTATTGTTACTATAATGGAATGTGTTCTGATGAAATTAGGGATCTGGTTCCCGAAAATCGCATGTTTGTTCGTAATACACGTTTTTCCTCAAGAGCCCATCTTTTTGTGGTTGATTGGCCGGTAAATCGTACAACGCATTACAAAGAAAATTCGTTTTTTTGCCGGAATGTTCGTAAGTGAAACAATCTTCCTGCTGAAGTCCTCCCTCTCACTTTCAACATGAATAAGTTCAGGTCGAATGTTCACAAACACTACTCCCTCTTTACTCCCCTAACCTTTTTTTCTAGTTCCAATACAATGCATTGTATTTTTAGGGGTCATCCCCTGAGTGCTGGTCCTAACCAAAAAAAAAAAAATTAATTTTTTTTATGAAAATCGGTGCATTGTGCCACCAATTTGCACCTTGTACCGAAATGATTATATTGATTATTAAAAATTCAAAATTGTTATTTTTTCCAATGAATGATATTTTTAATTTTAATTAAAAAAATTATCAAAAAAAATTTGCCATTTCAAACAATGTGTTTATTGATTTAAATAAATATTGCTCTGGTTTGGACAAGTCTCAACAAAAATTCTGCAAGATAAACTACAATTCGTGTTGGAAAAAACCCAGCCAATTGTAGGGGAATGTAAGAAAGAAAAATTGACGGTTTATTGTTGTGTCTTTGTTGAAGCTTTGATATTGTTACATGCAAGACCTGAGTGTTTTAAAATTCTTATTCACTTTATGGTCTTACTTGTATAATATTTTTAGCTTTTCTAAAGTATTTGGAAAAAGTTTCCTGACGAGCTGGCCTAAGCAACCAGCAAAATGCGCATAGAAACTAGCTTTCCCACAACAATAAATTTCAGTGTTTTCATTCAAAAATTGGGATTATTAGCACATCATTAATAGATAAAACATTTTCTTTTAAGCGAAAAAATAAATTAAGATTTTTTATTACTTAATCAATATTTTAATTAAAAATTTATTTCAAAACAACTAAAATTTTAATTAAATCAAAATTATATTTTTAATTTGTTTTTTTTTTCAGCTAAAAAAATAATTCTTTCAATTATCACATTAATTAATGTGTTGTCTTCACAACCCAAGTGATTGAACGTGTAGTACAATTTATATGAGAAATACACAAAAAACTGAGTGCTTTTCATATTGTGAAAACAGCATATAAATTTAAATACTTTTCAAACAATTTTTTAATTGTAAAAAACTACTGAAAATTTTTCTTGTGTACACGCCGCAGTTATATTTAATTAAATCAATAAACACATTGTTTGAAATGGCAAAGTTTTTTGATCATTTTTTTTTAATTAAAATTGAAAATATCATTTATTGAAAAAAGTAACAATTATTAAAATTTTTAGTAATCAATAGAGTAACTTTGGGTAATTAATAAATATCGATACTCTTAAAAATTATCGATATATTTTTTCATTTTGCCTATCGCTAGTAATTTAAAAGCTATTTTATTTTATTAACAGCTATTTTATTTATCGTTTCCTGCCATTTTTAACGACAGAAGTTTGTATACGCAACAGTAGTTAGTTTTGAAGTTATTATTGTGCTACAATTATAAACATGGCTGTATTTTAAGAAATGAATAAATATGTAGTAAATATATATTTCAAAATAAATACGTATCAAGGCGAATTCATGTATACGGTGATGTCGATACTACAACAAGTAACAACACCAAAAACACAACAATGTATTTTATTGTTGCTTTCGTTGATCGATATGTCAAAAATACAAGCAAATTTTGACATTTCTCTCTCTAAGTAAGAAAAAAAAGTAGCACAGCTGTGCTTTCAACGCCACCTAAAAAATGAATTCGACTTGATACGTATGATATTTTTCAAATTAAACTTCAAATAAATATGACTTTTTTCAAAATTAATTTTCTGAAATTCCAAAATTATTAGTATTGGGGTTATTTTGTTGAACTGTTTAGGGTTTTTAATCCTAATTTTAAATATTTTATTCATAAGTTCATTTAATGAACTTATTAAATTAAATTTTTCATTAAATTATTTCTATGAAGAAAGGAATTTTGCAACATGAAATGTGACTTTTGGAATCGTATTTAGGACCCTCTGGACTACCATTTCTATATGGCGTTATATGTGTGAATAAAGGGCTGCATGAATAACTTCATTCATGAACATACTGAAATGTTTATTCAATAAAGTTCGTATTCAAATAAAATTCAGACCATTGAACAAACTGTTGTTTTATTCATGCTACTAGCAAACACATTTCTTTTCATATGGCAAACACAAAGACTTTGTTCAATGAAACGACTTCTGTTTTACAGTTTTCACTCTCTCTCATTTTTTTTTTCTATAAATACTCAATAGCAATGTTGCCATTTAGTAAATTAATGTAATTTTTTCTTTTCTGTTACCTTTACAATAATATATGTAATTTGTAAAGCATTTTTTAAATTAAATTTAAATTTTTTTATGTAATATCCAAGCAAAACACATTGCTAAAAATGTTTTTGAAAATAACATTAAATTTTTTTGAAGTTTATAAAATATAAAATTCTTGAAAAATAAAATATAAATTTTTTTGAGGAAAAACGAAAACATTCGTCTTTTATAATTGGTTTTTTTAAGCAATATGTCTAAAAAGTTAAAAAGTACTAAAATTACTATATTTTGATTTAATTTTAGCCTAACGGAAAACTTTTAAAAAAAACTACAAACAGTAAATGCACAGCTTTTTTGAGTTATTAAATTAAAAACGTTAAACAGCTGACTTAAAACAAAAGCGTGCCGGAATTTTTGGTACATATGGTGAGATCATCTGCTTGTATTTTTCAATTTTAACTGGTTTAAAGAATTTGTGGTATTTTACATAAAAGATTATTTTAGGATGTTTTCAATTGTCAAGAATTTTTTTTTCAAAATCAAGACTTTTTTATTGAATGTCAAGAATTTTGTAAATTTGAATATGGCAAGCCTAATTGGAACTATGCCTGCAGCTACCAATGATACTTCAAGTAATAAAACTTGGAATCCGCTACAAACTCGCCGACAACTCATACGAAACATTGACTTATACGAAACATTGTATGGGCTACCCATTTGGGGAGGGTGGGAACTTGGCACTGTTGAAAATAGTATTCTACGACTTTGTCTTGGGCCGCCAATGTTTGATATAATTCTTGCTAGTGTAAAGAAAGTCTATAGCGCAGTCTATTTAATTTTGGAATTTATTATTGTTTATTCTTTTTTATTGTCAGCAACAATTTAAACTTTGTTTTGTTTATAAAAGACTCAAGAGAATTTTATAACTTTAAATTTAACAAAAAGTTTATTTTTACGTATTTAATATATTATCAATAGTTTACTTTTAAATTTTTTCTATAATATTTGGTTGGTTTTTATGTAGTTGCTTTAGAAAAACTTGTTTAAATATTTGTTTAAAAAAGAATTGTAAATTTAATTTAAAGATAGTTTTATTCTACAGAAAAATATAATACAGTGTGGGGTAAAATTATGTTAAGAAAATAACATTTAGCATCAAATATATAGGTATATATATATAAATATATATATCTGTATATATATATAAACTACCTTAAAGGAAAAGACCTAAGCTTTCTTTTGAGCAAAAAAAAATACCCTTTTCAAAAAAAAATACAAAAATAGTTTTAAATTTAAAAAAAAAAAGGTTAAAAAATTTAAAAAAAAAAATTTATTAAAGGACATGTGATTAAGATTAAATTTTTTAGATTATTTATCTTTTTGTTTTTATTATTATTATTTTAAATTAATTTAATTATTATTACAAATAAATAAAAAAAATTAATTTGTCAACATCTCTATAGAAAAAGTGATTTTATTCTTGGGATTAACATATTGTGGGTATTACAGTATCGAGGGAATGAAATGCTAGTTAGGTATGTTATATACCGTCGGAGAGGTTAATTTGTCTAGTTTCTCAGCATAAGTTTAATTTTAAGATTTTAGAAACACTTACACATAAAAAGGAAAAAATTCAAAATAGTGCATATGCTAAAAATTTAAAAACCCTCGTCTTGAGTTAGAAATTATTTTTTTTTATACATATCACACTCGCATCCCTCTAAGCGAACAAAACTACCTAAAAGGAAAATACATAAGCTTTCTTTTGAGCAAAAAAAAAAAAAAAAATACCGTTTTAAAAAAAAATAAAAAAAAAATTTTAAATTTAAAAAAAAAAAAATTTTAAAAAAATATAAAAAAATTTTTTTCGAAAGCTTGAAGAAATAGCTATCTAATTTTTTTGGGACAAATTTTGCTAACACCAATAAATAATAAGTTACATGGATGAGAAAGAACACCGGTTTGGCCAAAATGTCAAATTTTGACACCATCTAACTCAAAAACTTTTTGACCGATATTGTTGAAAACTTGTGTCTAAACTACTATCCAATAAGACTATGCAACCGCTGATTATCCGCGACTACGATACTTTCCATTATCCTCAATATGTGCACGCGCCCGATAGCACTCAGATGTGCTCCTAAGTTGTAAAGTAAACAATAGCATAAATCGCGTTTTCGATCCACTGTCAATGCCGAAAAGCATCAAATTATTATAAATTGCTTTTTTCATAAAACTTAGTAAATTGTCAAAATTTTGAACAATTTTTAATCAATTCAAGTAAATTTGGTCTATCAAAAGCGCTGATTAATAAAAATTGTGGAATGTTGATACTGTCACTAGAGGGCAGCACAAGTCATTTTATTTAAATCAACTTTATAAAACTCAGACTGCGTTCCTTGGTAAGTCTTGTATATGAATGACTTACTTGATCTGATTTCTACATTGTAATCCAGAATATTTGAACAATAAATTTTTGTCTTCTTGTTTACCAGTTTTCGTAAAATTTTTATTTTAAAATATTTATGGCAGTTATTTTGTAAATCATTACACCTTGTGTTGAAAAATGTTTCCTATAAAACATTTTCAACTTTCAAAAATTTATGCAAAAACTAGTTAGAGTGCTATATTCGACTGTGCCGAATCTTTGATACCCTCCACCGACAGGAGTGGGCTCTATGTGATAAATACATTTTATATAATTAACTAAGCTTCACAAAACCGAACGTCAGTATTAAAATTAGTTGCGGTTTAGACCTGAATTAAATTATTGACCGACAATAAGAACGTTTATGTGTTTCTTGTTAGAACTTTGAACTGGCTTGTGTAAAATATCATGATTCGTAGAAGTTTTAGCCGAAATTTAGCAAAAATTCTGAAGACTGATTTCCGGTATTACAAAAAATAAATTAGAATAAATTTCAATACAGCAGTGTAATTAGTTTTAGCGTTAGCAGTGAATTTTACAAAATTGCACGATATTTTTTCTGGCCATATGAATCTAAGTTGAAAGAAATTTTACCGCAATATCTATATCTGTTATGGCTTTAGGCGAATTTAATTATTTTCCCAAAGTGGGCTTTATTTGGTTTTAGGCGAAATAATCTATTTTCCGAGAGTAGGATTTATATGGGGCCTAGGGTAAATTATGGGCCAATCTTCACGAAATTTGGCCGTGTGATTTCTCGTCCTATAACACTGTGACGGTCCAAATTTCAATTTATTTATTATTTATTACGGTTTTAGGCGTAATAAACCGTTTTCCGGGAGTAGGGTTTATATGGGGCCTAGTGTAAATTATGGACAACTTTTCAAAAAATTTTACAGTGTGATATCTGGTCCTATAAAACTGTGACGTACCAAATTTTAGTATGATAACGGTATTTATTGCGGGAGTAGGGTTTATATGGGACCTATGGTCAATTATGGACCGATCTTCATGAAATTTAGCAGTATGATTTGCAGTCGTATAAAGCAAATTTTATGTCATTCCGTGTATTATTCCACCATTTATGTTTTTGTATCAAAATAATAAAAATTTTTATGGTGGTGGTTCCACATTTTGATTCATAGTTCTGATCCTACTGAGCCGATGTTGCTGGGTTTCAATCCCAAACTGCTTAGGATAACTACAAGCAATTTGAGACCAAGTTTGTTCTTTTCTTTTGCGGTTTTCGAAAGTGAGCGTGTTTTCAACAGACGGACAGACAGACGGATATGGCTTAATCGACTTAGAATTACTCAAGGAGCCAGAATATATTTACTTTATGGGGTCTTAGATGTATAATTAAAAAAGTTTCGCATGGAATGACAAACTTAGTATACCCTTATTCACCACAGTGGAGGTGGATGGTATAATAAGTTTTAAGTGAGGTGAAGTGTTTTACAATATAATTGGGTATCTATTATTAAAAGAGGTTACAAAATTGCCTATCCAAAGATATATAATAAATTCTTTTTTCATATATATTTTATTTGTTGGATCTTCATATAAAGGATGATTCATCATGAGAGTTTGATTTTCAATATGCTTTTTTACAGATGATATCAAATTGCTTTGTCATATTTGTTCAGTATCGTTTAGCAAGTGATCCCACCACAACACCATCTCCAAATTGTTCAGCCGTATTACGAAAATCAGCGCTCTGTAAGAAATGAAAATCCGGTGTTTTATCCTGAAATTTTGTCCAGTGTTGAAGCACATTTCTGGCTAAATGGATACGTTAATAAAAATAATTGCCGTATTTGGGCTGATGAGCAACCTGAAGAGCACCGAGAGCTACCATTACAACCATTAAAAACAACGGTATGGTGTGGTTTATGGGCTGGTGGAATCATTGGTCTATATTTCTTCAAAAATGAGGAAAATGAGAATGTTACCGTCAATGGTTACCGATATCGCATTATGTTAATGGCCTTTGTGCTTCCTTAAATTAAAGCGCATGGTCTCGATGAGATCTGGTTTCAACAAGACGGTGCTACGAGCCTTAAAGCGCTTGAAACAATGACCTTTCCACAGGGTCATTTTGGTGAGCACTTAATTTCTACGGTAAATAGGCCACCTAGATCGTGCGATACCACAGCTTTGGACTAATTTATCTGGGTATGTGTAAAGTCTGAGGTCTTCAGCTATTAGTTAGCTACGATTGACTCTTTGGAAGCCAACATTACTCGTGTTATTCGCGAGAAACCATTCGCTATTCTCGAACGAGTCGCCCAAATTAGACCTTCCGAATGGACCACCTCTGACGTAGTCATGGCTAACATTTACATGATATAATTTTCAAACAATAAATGCCATAAATTGTTCTTTTAACGGATATTAAAAACTCAGAAAAAATTGAAAATTGTCTCTAATCACCATACCAAATTCATAATATCAAGCAAACAAGTGGTTGATTTTGCACCTATTACCAAAATGATTATATTGATTACTAAAAATTTTAAAATTATGAATATTTTCTTTCAATAAATGATATTTTTAATTTTAATTAAAAATATGATCAAAAAACTTTGCCAATTCAAACAATGTGTTGATTTATTTAAATAAATTTTGACAATTCCCAACAACAATTCTACAAGTTTAAATTATTTTATTTTAAACGAAAATATCAATTAATATTTTTTGACATTTAATTAATAATTTAATTAAAAATTGTCTTTCAAAACAACTTAAATCAAAATTATATTTTTAATTTCCTTTCAACTAAAAAAATAATTGATTCAATTATCATATTTTTTTAATCGATAAAATACTGTTTTCTGTGAATTTTAAGTTCACTTTCAAATTTATGTGTTTTATTTTACATATAGTCCCAATAAGTTCTTACGGTGGGATATTTTGTCCCAATAAAGTTATCTGCATACACAAAAACAACAAAACTTGTATTTTTAACTTATATTGGGATAATGAATCCCACTCGATAATAAATCCCCATCTTTTTAGGACAATATGTCCCATTGTAAAAAAAAAACCTTTCTAACTTTATACTCTATTGGGAATCATTAACTATTACAATATAAAAGGTTAAACAAAAGTAAGGACATAAGAAATATTGCTGGGACATATAATCCCATTAGGGGCGAAAGGGTTAAATTGTTTACTTTATGTCCAGCCAGTGCCCGAAGAATATTTTACCTATCACGGTTTCTGTTTACATGAAAAGGTGTTTAGGGCTCTTCTATTCGGATAAGTCATACGGTATATCTTCTCTCCAGGCGGGTGTGGCCAACATCACTTAAAATATTTCAAGCTAGGGCACTATGGGAGGAGTATACGCTTTTTTAAATATTATATAATATCACTTTGTTCGATACACAATAAATAAGTGGCGGCAAATTGCTAATCCTTTGAAGAGTTATTTTAGCTAAAATTATGCAAATTTGATTTTGTACAACTTTTCCTGTGTCTTAAGTTTAGGAAACTTTTTATATAATTCCAATAGCTTAACTTTTTCACCATCATTTCAGAAAATTTGACAAAAATTGGTTCATACGTTGTCCATTTATTTTTGAATGTTGATCCTTAAAACAAATTTTATTTCTTTTACAATTTTAATCAAAAAATTATTGTTTATTGAATTTAATAAAAAGTAAACTTTATCATGTCTTTAAATTGCAAATAAAACACTAATAATAATAAAGAAAGAGCAGAAAAAAAACTTCATAAAAAAATAAAATATTCTCATGGCTAAAAGCACTTTAAAGCAGAAGGCGTTAAAAAAAATAACAAGTGGTCAGAGAGAATTTGAGAAAGAAAACATTTCTCGCACGTTCTAAAAACGATGTAGAGCAAATGAAAAAAAATAAAGAATAAAATTAAATAAAAACATAATATAAGAAAAGTATAAGCAGTAAAAATTTAACATTAAAAAATTTAAAATAAAAAAATAAGATGTTTAAGAAGACACTGGAGAATAATCCTAAGAAAGAAAATTTTCTTCCAAGCTTCTTGTCTCTTTAATTTCCCAATTCATATCTCTTGAAATCCTTAAAGGAAAAGTACTCAAAGGAGACGACTTCACAGAAAAAATTTTAAATTTTCTCTAATCACTCAATTCAGAGAATTAAGCAAACAGTTTGATAATTTTGCATTTATTACAAAAGTGATTATATTGATTACTAACAATTGTAAAAATTGAAAATATTTTTAATTTTAATTAAAAAAATTATCAAAAAACTTTGCCGTGTTAATTGATTTCATTAAATATAGGTCAGGTTTTAAAATTCCCAACAACAATTCTACAAGTTTAAATAATTTTATTTTAAACGAAAAAACAATTAAGATTTTTTGTTATTTAATTAATATTTTAGTTAAAACTTAATTTCAAAACAACTAAAATGTTAATTAAATCAAAATTAAATTTTTAATTTTCTTTTAACAAAAAAAAATAATTGATTCAATTATCACATTAATTAAATTGAAAAACTTTTTAAATAATTTTTTTTTTAACTGATAAAAAACTACTGATAATTTTTTCTGTGTAAATTATTTTATAAAAAACGATAACAGTCAATTAAGATTTTTTGTTATTTACTTAAAATTTTAATTAAAAATTTATTTCAAAACAACTAAAATGTTAATTTAATCACAAATCAATTTTAAAATTTCTTTCAACTAAAAAAATAATTTATTTAATTATCACATTAATTAAATTGAAATACTTTTTAAATAATTTTTTTTTTAATTGATAAAAAACTACTGATAATTTTTTCTTCGTTCGAATTCCATTTTTTTAAGAAATTTTTTATTTTAATTCTTATTTTTTATGAATTAAGGCGATTCAAATTCAATAAAAGTCTTTAAAGTTCCTTGAAAATTTCATTTAAACATAATGCGAGACTAGGCTTGCCAGATCGAAATCGACCCAAAAAGCTTGACATTAAAAAAAAACATCTTGATTTTTCTTAACAAATAAAAATTCGGTCAAATTAACCAAAAAAAATTTTTTTTATCATTCATACCCTTCACCCCAGGTGGAAAGGGTAAACATTAAGGTGGGTCAAAAAAAATGTGTGACATTGGAACGAAGGAAATGCAATGAAGTTTTTAAAGCATGAAAACTGTTTGTAATGTGAAAAAAAGGGGCTCAATTTTTAGACGTGTCATACAAGTGATTAAATCAAAAACTAGACATACTAAGAATAGAAGGGCAATTTTGCCACGTGCAAAAAAATTTTACATTAGGGGGAGACGGATGCGAGATGGTAAAAGTGGCGTTCAATATTTGATGTCGGATTAAAAAGTCACCAAAGGCAAATGTAGAGCCCTTGTGAAGCCATGGATAACGATAGGCGGTATGATGAGATCGGACTGTAAATAGTGGCGCTATATATATAAAACAAAACAAAAAGCTCTGTATTTTGGGGTGAAGCTTAAAAATTGTTTCCTGTTTTAGAAACTTCATTGCCTTATCTTTTATTCCAGGAGGTGACCGGCACAAGTTTATTTGTTTGTATGGAGGCCGACCAGCTTTAGTATGCATATGCATACTAAATATATCTGTGGCATTTTGACAAAACCACTTAAGTCGAGATAAGATAGCAAAAAAGTTTTAAAAAAAAACTCGGTGAAAAGGTCATTATTATTCAATAATAAAATAAAACAAAATTAAAGAAAAATATCGTTTATAATACAAAATTTTAAAAACGTAAACAAAAGTGTATGTAAATTCGTTTGATTACCAACATTTTTTTCAACTTTTTAAATTTGACTTAAGATATTTCGTCAAATTGCCACAGATATGTTTATTTTTTTTTATATAAGTTTATTACTCAGTTTGCAATTTTAACAATATTGCTCTTAGACACTAAAAAATATATTTTTTTCTCTGGATCCCTAAAAACTAAAAAATATATATTTTTTCTCTGGATCCCTATAAGTAGAGACGTTAATTTAACGATGTCTGCCAATCCATCGGTCGGTTTATCTCAGCTGTGTATGCTCAAATGGGTTTTCTTAGGACCTGGGGGACCAGGTTTTTATATATTTAAACCGCGTATAGTCCGGCGTAGTTTGCAATTGAAATTTAGCCGAATCGGTCCACAAATGGCTGATATATCAGCCCTTCTAATTTTTAACAATAAATCTTTAAATGTTACCCATAAATCTTTAGTTTTCAAAGTCAGTTATAACTTATGAACTTTATTTTTAAACTTTCAAATAAAATTAATTTAGTAGAATTCTGCAGGCCAAATTTAAATTACACGATTAACTATATTTATTTTTTTCTTAATATTTTATTACAATTTAATAGAAAACATTTTTAAAATTCCCGTTTAGCTTGACAAATAATATTTTTTCTTGATTCTTGACACGTATTAAAAGAAGAAGCCAATCAAGCCAAATCTAGGCCGTTCCCACAAAAATTGGTTATACGCATCGGAACGTCTCGGAGTTCAACAAACACCGACCAAGGATTATCAACTCAGCAACACCTTTTCTTTAGGTCTCGCTACAACAACAACAACAACAACATCAAGCACGTATAGCAGTCCCATCCGCTACCCATAAATCGGATTATAACTTTTACTTACCGGTTTAAAATTTGAAACAATTAAATTAAAATTTAATATTTCTCAAAGACACAGTTAAAATATTCTTAAACTTTAATTGATTACAACTTCTGAATCTCTAAAATCTTCTGAAATTCTTGAAAGAGTTACCTCCAACTAAACTTTTTTTAAAAATAACTCTTAAACATATTACTTAAGGGTACTTTACACTATCACACAAGTCTTACGTAGTTTGACGAAAATGCATCTCTGATCTAATTATTGTTTGAAAATTTTTAAAAACCAATAACAACTTATCAAGATAGAGTTGTTGAATTTTTTTAAAAATATGTAAGACTTGTGTGAAAGTGCAAAGCAGCTATTTATGGTAATTTACACTATTACACAAGTCTAACGTATTTTAAGAAAAATGCAACCCTGTCATGATAAGTTGGTATTGTTTTTTGAACATTTTTAAACAATTATTAGATCAGGTAAGCATTTTCTGCAAAATACTAAAGACTTGTGTTATAGTGTAAAACAGTCTTTCTTTAAGCCATATTTTTATTATCAGCAACCAGATTATGGTTATTCTTACTCTCCATAAGAAAGTGATAACTACATTATGGTTGCCTCCAAGCATGTTAAGATCAAAATTAGCAATAATAAGTGTATGGTTGCTTAATTACAATAGCATTTTACGTTTTTTTCAAGAGCAACATCTTATGGTTTATAAACTATCATACTATGATTTGTGGTAAACATAATAATTTTATTATTGATCATAAAATGTTTGGAGAGAAACCATTTGTATTGTCACTTCCTTATGGAGGACTGATTCAACCATAATATGGTAGCTTGTGATACTAATATGGTTAAAGTAATCATAATATGTTTAAAATTTTTTCGTTAAAAAAATTATAGTTAGCTGTACTTAAATTCAACAAATTTAAATAGAACGTTAACGTTTTTTAAAGTTTAAAATAAAATACTCTTAAAAATTTAATTCTTTTTAATTTCGTATAAACAGTGCTCAAATCCGTTGACCTGGATCTGGGCATTTATTAAAGTTGATTACACTTTTTTAATTTTTTTAAAAGCAAAAAAAAACTATTCATTTATTTAAACAATTGTGGATCTTCGCACAACAACAAAAAAGTTCATGAAGCTATTCCAGACATAAAGTTATTCTTGCCATAACTGTTTGTTGATTTTAGGTAACTTGCTCTTAATTTATTCAAATTCTTAATTGTTTTATAAAAAATATAAACTCAAGCTCTAACAAATTAACAACCATTTATGGCAAATTAAACAAATGAACCCCATAAAAATTATTTAGAAATTAAAAAAAAAATCGTTAAATATGACCAATTAAAAAAATTTTAATTTTAAAGATACAAAAACCGGCATAATAAATTTATATTTTAGGACTTTGTTTTAAAGTGATTCGCTGGAAGGTAATTTTTGAAAAAAATTACGACCGACCTTGATAATATTTTGTTATATTGGGGCTTTAATCATTAGTTACCAGGTAATCAGTGGAAAAGGGGAAGGAGTATTTTATATATGTATTACTGGTGTCATTCATACGGGATAAAAATCCCGGGAACCTGCACGATTTTCGGGAAAAAATCGCTAGAAATTTGTGTAGGAATTCCCGGGAATTTTTCATTTAACTGTGACCTGACTGCTCAAATAATTGTAAATAACTTATGTCAAGAAATAGATGAATTGTATTTCCCGGGACAAAAATCCTTGTATCTCGCACATTTTTCCGGGAAATTTGTGCAGGAATTCCCTGGATTTTTTTAAAATTAATTTTGGCAACTTTACTCCCGATATAATTATAAATAAGATATGTCAGTAAATAAATGAACGGTTTTTTAATAAAAAAAAAATCCCGGGAAATCCTTGACAAATTTCCCGGGATTTTTTTGTTTAATTATGGCAACTTTACTGCTGATATAATTGTAAATAAGTTCTGTCAAGAAATAATCTGTTGAAAATAGAATTCAACGTTAAGTTACGGCCAATGTGGATATGTATTATTAGTTTGTTGTGATATGAACAAATTGTAATTTTTTGTTTAAAGCTATAAAAATTTGTTTTAATTAATATGAGTTTTTTATTTTTTAAGAAAATCATTGTTACAAAAAGGAACGAAACAGAACGGCAACAGAAAGTTAAAACTAATGAGGCCTTAACTTAGCCCCCTTTCAGACTAGGCAAGTTACTTGCGTAAGTCTCTTGCGCAACTCTTGATTTGTAGATGTCAGGGGTAAGGTCGCGGTAAGGGGAAACAAATTTAGTCAATTCACAAGGTATCATAACATGTCATATTGTCAAAATGTCCTAATATTTCACAATGATTTAAAACTATTGTTGTACGGCTCAGCCGCTCAGCGCTGGACTTTTCTGATTAATTACGACAGCACAATAAACACAGCAAGCAACGTTCTATTTATTTAAGACACTTTTTGTTAACAAACCAACAACAATATTTTTAAACCATTGTGAAATATTAGGACATTTTGACAATATGACATGTTAGGATACCTTGTGAATTGACTAATTGAGTACAAACTTTGTTGTATTCAGCATGTTACTTGCCGAGTCTGAAAGGGGGCTTACTACCAAGTAGCCTACTAGGGCGTCCTCTATTTATTTATTAAATATGATTCCAATAACATCATTGAATATTATTTCAATTCCTGCTGAAGGGTATAAAAAATTCCCCCCAGCCGAACATATTTTTGTAATTTGTTTTTTTTTTTATTATTTTTATTTACCTACTGTCAAACTTTTTTAATTTTTTTTATTGGTTTTTAACTCGACTTTTAATACATTCCATTTCATTTAAATGTTTTCCTTTTAATTCTTTAATAATTAATAAACTTTGACTATTTCCAAACTATCATTAATTGATTTTCTGTGGAAATTTAGAATTTTCCTAAAAACTGTTTTTTTTTTGAATTAAGAGCAAATAAAATTAAGCCATTTTTATTGGCTGTGAGAAGAGCCAAAATTCGTTTTTAAATTGAACTAAATGGCTTATTTGTGTTTAACCGGAAAATCCTTTTAGAATGTTTACTTTTGCTTTATTTCCATCTAAAACATTAAACATTTTCTTTTATGTATTTATTTTTTTTGCAAACAATTAACGTAACAAAAATGTGACACAATGACTGCCGTGAAATGAAAAGCGTTAACTACAGAGGTGGGGTTAAAAAGAGGTAACTAAAGGTAGATATTGAGGCTGTATCCGATACAGCAAAATAATCGGCAAAAATTTTAGCATAAGAGTTTTATGCTGTAAGTGATTGAAAGGTTTTTTTTATACATTGATGTGTTCTTCAGGTTAAGAATAAAATGTAACCAAATTTTTGCTCTTGAAAAATTTTAATGTCAATTCAGAAGAAAAATATACAGCTGTTCACACAATAAGTGTTACACATAGAAAAAGTCTTATGTTGCTGCGTTTGGAACTAAAATTAAGAGTATAAGTTTAATTAAAAAATGTTCATTGAATATATCGCACTGATTTGTCTAAAGGGAGTCAACTCAAAATGTACACATTTTGAAAGAAAACGATAAACAGTGGTCATATCTACCCACTATAAAAATCTTAGAACAATTTCTCCAGTATTTTGCCAAAAAAAAAAAAAAAAATCTGAATATGACATTCATAAAATTATAGCAAATACAATAAATATCGCACAATAGAAAAAACTTTGTGAATTGCTTAAACATATACATACCTACATATTTCTTCGGTTATATATCGACAAAAAATTTTTAAATTCCGAAATGTATTTTTTGTGCTCAAATAAGTTTAAAGGCCTCATTAGTTGTTACTTTCCGTTGCCGTTCTGTTTCGTTCCTTTCTGTTGCAAATATTTTCTAATTACTTTTTCTGTGAAAGGAATCAGCTGCTTTTAAAAAGAAAAAAATTGAAATTGTAAAAAAAAAATTTCCTAAAAAATAATATTTTGTGTCAAAAATACAATTTTTTAAAAATCATTAATTAAAACCAATTTTTCTAGCTTTAAAAAAAAATTACAATTTGTTCATATCCCAACAAACTAATACATACACACTTTGGCCGTAACTTAACGTTGAATTCTATTTTCAACATATTTGTCCGCAACAGGACAGAACGAAAAAGTAAAATCAAACCACACATACAGACTTTCAATTAAACAGAAACAAAACAGCTGATTTCTAACAGAACAGAACGTGCAAACTAATTCCGCCGTAAGTGCTCAAACAGAACTGCGTCGAGACCACCTTTTCCATACAATTTGACATAAAAACTTGTCGTAGAAAGCATAAAATCTATTTTATTTTGGGAACTTTCAGCCGTATTCATAACGAAAATTTGGCATGAAGTTAGCCCAAAGTTCATTTATAATACACTAGCTGACCCGGTCCGCGTTGCTGGCCCTAAGCAAACATTAGTGTTGTATTACCAGACGATTAAAATTGATCTTTAAACGAAATTTACGGCCTTTAAATAAAAATCCATGAAATACCTATCATAAAGTTTTTTTACAGAATAACTTACATATGGTGTAGATATGGGTTCAATGAAAAAAGAAACACATGTATTTAAGCCAAATTGGAAATTATATTTATTGATTACTTCATCTTAAGGCTAGCGGATAGACAATGTGTTTTGTTTTTTTATTTGGTAAATGTTGTTCATATACATATGTTTGATTTACATTTGATTTGAAAATACATATGGTTGTATGTATGTATATATATGCTGTGAATCTTACGAAAAAAGTGAGCGTAAAAGTGGGCGGGGCAACATTTTCTTTCCGCAAAACCTAAGTTAGACCATGGCGATCATTTTAATAAAAAAATCGTCCAAATCGGTCAAGCCGTTCTCCAGTTATGCACTTAATAGAAAAAGTGGGCGTAAAAGTAGGCGTGGTAAATTTTTCTTTCGATGATAACTTAAAGTTTAGTAATACGAACATTTGAAAGAAAAATTAGTCAACTCGATGGAGCCGTTTTCTGATTTTAGGTAAATCGAAAAAAGTGGGCGGGGCAAAATTTTCTTTCCGTAAAAACCTAAGTTGGACCATGGCGATCATTTTAAAGAAATAATCGTTCAAATAGGTTCTCAAGTTATGGATTTTTCCACGCCCCTCCGCCCACAGACCGAAAATCAGACTTCACAGTGTCACCCGCCTGAATATTCTGAAGATTCCCTGAAAATTTCATCATGGAGTCCACACGTTACATACACACATACATACATACACACATCCTATCTTATATATATAGAAGAAGAAGACTAACCAAACTCTGGCTAAAGGCCCAACTAAAATGTGCTTAACCAAACTTAAGCTAGTGTCTAAATTCAACGAAAAGCATGTCAAATGCTTAAGTAAATTACTGAAGACTTTTAGGTGGCTATATTGTACTTATTGAGCTTAAAGACTTTCTTCACTTAGTTGCAAACATTTGTACTTTTGGAAAACTACTTTCGTTTTTATTTCTTTAAAATGTAATATTTTTGACGAAATGTCTTTTAATTTGTAAAAGTTATAAATATATTACCATAAACAAGTAAATCTATGTTTATCTTTTATTAATTTTTAAAGTAAACGAAAACTAAAATCAAAAAGTACTAAAAAAAGCAACTGCGGTTGCATCTTTTAATTGTAAACCATTATATGTATCTATTATGTGTCATTTGATTAAGGAAGAGCGAAATTGACCGCACTTACCTTAAGCAAATGACACTTGACGAAACTTAACGAAAAGTGTCTTAAGTACATTATAGTTGTATACATTGTGTGTATTCGCACATTTGCTTAAGGTTCATTAAGCACATTATAGTTAGGCCTTAACGATTTGCTAAACTCTTGTTAACGAGCTGCCAAAAGTTTGGCACCTTGTGAAAAACAGGAGTTTAATTTTGAATAAGTTTGTTTGTTTTTTTTAATTCACTGTCTTTTTTTTTAATTAAGTCCTTTTTTAAATTTATTTTAATTTACATAGAAAATGCAAAATCAATTTATTGCAGATTCTGCGAACACTAAGAACTAAATTTTGTTTTGACAGTAAAACCTTCAAAATGATAAGCAGCTTTACTCCAGAACTAATGGATCTTCCAGAAATAAAGCATTTCACAACTGAAAGTATTTAATTTTTTTTTTAGAAAAATATAGCCAAGAAAAAAGAACGGAATGAATGAACTAAAGTTTCTTGACATTTCACGTATTTGGAATTTTATCGATACCACATTCCTCAGCATCAGTTAAACGCACGTTTTCAATGCAAAAAACTGTTTAAATCAAAGGATAGTTGCTATTATAGTTATAATATTTCTAAGGATCTCTTAAAAATCTAATATTTAATTTATTTACTTATTCTTAAAATATGAACTATTTTAAATCATTTTCTTTAGAAAATACGGGGAAAAATGTACCTTACGCTTATGCAAAATATTATTTACATATGTACCTTTAATATAAATACTTAATGTATTTAAATACATAGATAAATAAATAATTCCAATAAAATATTTTCGTTTATTTTTATTTTTATGAATTATTGTTTTATTTTTTTTTTAGCAAAAAGTACCATTTGGTGGGAAAAAGTTTTTTTTTAGTTGAAGTTCAGTACCATTTCAAAACTTCAATTTTGCAAATCTGATCATAAGATCATCAGGAAATATTTTTCGAAAGGCTTTAGAAAATCTAAAGATATTATATAAATGAAACTGTAGAGCGAATGAGATTTACAAGCACTCAAGTCTTATTTGCAACGATATCAAAGCCATTAAAAAATTAACAAGAGTTGTAAAAATACTGTCTTTACTTTGATTTAAATATGTTTTATATTTGGGTAATTCACAAGGTAGTCATTAAGTTGTGGGCAACCGCTTTAATTTAGATTTCTACCGTACAGTTATGACGAATCAACGAACACAGCATTGAAATTTGTATTTTGTTTGAAACACAACAATATTTTTTTTTTTAAACTATTGTAAAATATTACTTAGGACATTATGACGATATGACTTGATAGCACACCTTGTGAATCATCAAATTGAATATGAAGAAATATTTATTTCTTGAGATATTTTTTCTGTGTAAGGCATAAAAAACTATATCCGAGCGTAGAATTTGTATGGAAGCTATGGTCAAATATGGACCGATTCCAATAACATTCGATAACATAATTAAGGTAACAATAAAATATTTCTGGGCCAAATTTAATCTAAAAACCAACATAATAAGATAGTTTATGGGCACAAAGACTATATTCCGGAAAGAAATTTGTATGGTGCGATTGTCACCATTTTCTTATGACAATTAAAACGTATGTGCAAAATTTTATTAAAAAAAAATTCCTCAAAATTGCGACCTGTACATTGTCGGACGGACTGAGATCGTTAGATCGACTCAGAGAATGATTCTAAGTCAATCGGTATACTAAAAGGTGGATCTACAACCATTATTTTTATGTGTTGCACACATCAGCACAAATCAGTGTGGCCAATTTGGCATTTTTACAGCTAAATTTAGCACTAAAATATTTTATTTAGCATCAACATTTTCATTTAGCACTTGGCATTTTATTCAGCTTTTTTAGAAAATGTTTTAGCTTTAATTGTTTAAAATATTTGGACGAATACTTCTATTGAGTTTACTTGAATGTTTTTATAAATTATAATAAATTTTCACTTAAAATAGTTGTACCTAAAATAGTTTCGTATGAAAAGGGACAATTCTTGTGTAAAGAAACATCTTACCTGTCTTGTTAAAAAATAGGATATTCAGGGAATATTAGAAATGCTCCTATCATGATGAAGTTAAATATTATTTGCTCTTTGATATTACAATATAAATGTACAAGGAAATTTCACTTTGTTTGAAGATAAAAATTCAATAGTGTAAATGTGTGAACAAGTTTTTTGCTCTAAACTGCTGAAAAATAATAATGCTAAAGCTTTAACTTTTTTTAAACTATAAAAAATAAAATGAAAATTTGTATATTATAGATATAAATCGTTTAATTTTAGCAGGTATTAGGGGTTTGCTGGCCACTAAATTTAAAATTTAATCTCAACTATATAACCATTAATTTCCATTCCATTAAAAAAATTAAGTCACTAAAATGTCTTTTGTTTCGAATAAAATTTCATACTGGTAATAAATTTTTAACAAAATTCTTTAAAAAAAATTAGCAGATTTAGCTGTAAAATTTTTTAGATCTGGTCACTCTGGCACAAATGCATAATACCCTCTCCACTATTTTGGTGTAGGTATAATAAATATAATATTGACGTAAATTGTGTTACACCAAAAAAAGCCAAGTGACATTTCTATCAAGGGGAATATTTAAGGTCTATGCCTACTACCCACCTCAAATAGACATCACATTAAATTTCCCCCCACATGCTCTCAGTCACAACTTACAAATGTCATTTGATAATAATGTCAATACAACACAGTGTAAAAACTGCCACAATGTTTACTCTTATTTTTAACAGACTTTTTATTTTAAATACTCGTTTGCATACCCATAGAAAAAAAATTCAGAAAATAGTAAAAAAAAAAGTAACTAAAAGTAATAAAAAGTAACAAAAGAAACCTCAACTGTCAAATGTCTTCACCCACAAACAAAATATTGCATCTGCATCTCATTTCATTTTAGTTTTGTCTTTAAAACAATGCGATCCAAAGCCATCACTGGGGACTGAATTTACTCTACGGCGTAAAAAAAAAATGAAATAAAAAGTGCTTTAGTTTAAAAAGTAGGAAAGCAAAAAGTATTGCTCTTTTTTTTAATTAAAAATAGATAAAACAATAGTAAAATGCAGAAAAGTTTTTGCAAAAAAAAAAAAATATATATATATAGTTGGGAAAAAAACTCAAGGGTGCCAAATACTCGTAGTTCAAGAATTGAGATTCATATTTTCCTTTTTAATTTTTTTAAAATTTTAAAATAAATTTTAGTTGAGAAAAATAACTTAAAATGGCCAGAAATAATGATTAACAAGAGGAATTAAATTAATAATCAAACTTGCATTTAAAAAAAAAAAAAGATCCTTGAACTATCATCATAGACATGCAGACCTTAAAAACAGTTCTAGAACTACTTAATTTGATTAACTTTGAACCTTCTGTGGAAACAGATACTTTTGTTTTTAGCGACTATAATGATTTTTTGTAAATTGCCAACAACTTTTTTAAAAATTTTCTTTAAACTTTTTGCGTATTTTTTTAGTTCTTCAGTAGTCAAGCGGGACTACGGGCACAACTACACCAAACTGCACTCAGAGAAAAAATATGTTTGGGCATGGTTACGGCAACTACACTATGCTTATTGTAACGATATATTGGTGTCGTACACAAAATATTGTTATTTTTATTTAATATCAACAATATTATAGTTACTGTAAACATGTCAATGCTTATCGCAATTATAAATTTAAGTATGGTTCACTGAAAAATAATAATTTTTATAACAACTAAATAATGATAACTTTAAAAACATACTATATTCCTTACAACCATTTAATGATATTTAATAGCCATAACATGATACATTTCTATACGTGTACTCATAATATGTTTAAGATTCTAACAAAATATCGTTACTCTAATAATATTTTGTTATTAATTAGGCTTAAGTTCATTGAATTTAATTTTCATTAAATTATTTTTATGAAGACAGGAATTTTACAACATGAAATTAATTAAAATTTTTTTTTATTGATAATTTTTCATTCTTGACTGCGCTGAGATTTGAACCCAGGCGTTCACGGACAGGTTGCCCAGACTAGTTTCGATTGTAACCACACAATCTCGTCGGTGGGGTTTGCCGTTTTACTCACTCGGCTATTGAGGCCGGGCGACGTCAATAGTCAAACATCAATCCTTAAACCAAATGGTATTTCACTTTGGTAGATCGAAATTTGCTTTTTGAATGAATGATTATCTATTTTAATTGATTTACATGTTCTTCCTAACTTCTGTTTTTTCGTACTTTTTTTCAAGAATTCTTCTTGATGTCCAAAGTACATTTTTTATTTTTGATGTTTTTGTCTTTCTTTTTTCTTGTTGACCTTTTTCAGCACAACTTGAAGGACATATGTAAACATAGCTCGTGCCTTAGCTGTTAACAATAATTAGTATTGTGGTTATTTTATTGAACTGTTAATGGTTTTTAATCCAAATTTAGATATTTTTAATTTAGGCTTAAGTTCATTGAATTTAATTTTCATTAAATTAAAATTTCCTGTCTTCATAAAAATAATTTAATGAAAATTAAATTCAATGAACTTAAGCCAATTAAAAATATCTAAATTTGGATTAAAAACCATTAACAGTTCAATAAAATAACCACAATACTAATTATTAATATTTTGTTATCGCCATTTGTAAAACAATTTTGCATCAGTTGTGTCGTTTGTTTTACATGTGCCTGAATTTAATTTTTATTTTTAGGAAGAAAGGAATTTTACAACGTGAAATGAATTAAAATTTATTGATAATTTTTCATTCTTGACTAAGCTGGGAATTGAACCCAGGTTTTCATTTCATGTTGTAAAATTAATTTCTTCATAAAAATAATTCAATGAACTTAAGCCTGATTATAATATCAAAATTTGGATTAAAACCCATTAACAGTTCAATCAAATAACCACAATACTAATTAATTCTATAAAATAATTTATCAATAATTGCAACCTACAACAAAAATAGGTTAAAATATTATGTTAAAAGTAAAATATCTGTAACAGTTTCACGTTAAGGTTTCCAGTAAGTAAATAAGCATAAATATATATTAAAAATATTTTCGGGTTTGAGATTTAATCTACATATTATTATGATTAACATGATAATAATATGGCTACTTCTTTACTTATTATATTTAACATGATATTAATATGGTTACATTCAGTTATAATAAGATGTTATAAAAACAAATTAGGATTAAGGGAAAAATATTATGATAACGTTACGAATATATGTGGTCATAATATGACTCAATAATAATCGTAATATGTTGACTACAATCATGAATCTTATAATATGTTGCTCTTAGAATATGTTTATTACAACCATGTTTTTTCTTTGCGTGTGGACGGGCAGAATCTGACGAGTGTAGAGCGTGTGGCGAGGAGAGCGAGACACTGCAACACTTTCTCGGCTACTGTCAGGGCTTCGTCGAATTAGAATCCAAACACCTCAGGAACGATGTTATGTTGGGCTTAGGATCCCTGGGGAACGTTTTCTGGAAAACCTTAAGGAATTACGTCCGGGAAACTGGATTTGTTTACGCCGAATGCTAACCCCTCCCTATATGTGGGGTAGAACTATCCACCTTAACCCCCATGTTTCTTCTTAAGGAGCGCACAACAGGCCCGATAGTGGCCTAGGCGTATAGCGTACAGATATGAGGTTGCATCTTTGATGCTTCGCCCTCTTTTCGACCTAACCTAACCTACAGATTAGTTTACATTGATTTCAGATTCTGACGATTTATTGCTATTTTAATGACAAGCAAAACAGCGATTGAAAGCATTTGGTGCTTTTAATGGCGTTACGCAATCTAGCAAATTTCATTAACTTTCGTTCATTTTCATTCGTTCGAATGAAATTTGCCAGATTGCGAAATGCATTGCATAGTGTGAAGCCAGTAGGGTATTCATTCGGTTAACCGTTAATCGGTTAATTACTACCCGGTTAACTGATTGGTTAATTTAAAATTGGCTATTTTCGATTAACGATTAACCGGTTAATTTCAGTCGATTAACCGATTAACCGTTGTTACAAACTTTTTAATTTTTTGTACCATTATAAAATATTTTTTTGTGTTTTTAATTATTTGTTTCGTCTCAAAAGGTGTGTGTTTAGAAAATATTTTTTCATACAAACAAAGAAGGCGTTCAGTGAACTTAATTTTAAATAAGTGTATGTTGTCAATAGCTTTTTGTTTCACGTACTTTTTATATGTATGTGTTTAGTTATTTGTTTCTTCTCATATCAATCCTTTAAAAGAATTCACCGAAACAAGTGTTAAAAATATTAAAAAATTAAAAAACAGGACTCTAATGGCAGAACGAAAGATTTTATACCCCGTATTCATAAAAATATTTGAGGCTTATTGCAGATTTATGAAACGAATTTTCTATGAAAATTTGGTTAATAAACCTTTTATTAATCAAAAATATTTTTATGAATATGGGGGTATATGTTTAGAGAAATCCAGGAAAAGTACTAAGAAATAAGATATTCTGTATTAGGAGTTGCTTTCGATTTCTCCAACATCTACGATAAATGAAAGAATTTTTTCCAAGTCAAGTTTTATCAAAACTAATGAAAAGAATCACTTATTTGTCTAAAAGATTATTTTATAAGATCTCATTAATCGATTCAAATAACTACTAAAATGATCCCACAGTCTATTTTTTTAATTAAAAGATAATACATAATCACCCCTATTATGAAAGTCGACGTCGACCTGAGTCGGCGGCATCGGAACAGTTATTATATTTTCTGAGTCGTTATTGACAATAATCGATTAGTACTGACAGTCTCTTTATATTTTCTAGGGCGCTTTTAAGTCGACGTCGAGTAAAATTGTCTCTGTTTTAGTCGACAGCAAATTTTGCGACGACTCAAATAAAAGTTAAAGAAATTTTAAGTAGAATGAATTTAAACATATTTATTAAGTCCGTTAAAATAAAAAAATGCAAATTTAAAAGAAGTTATGGGCACAAATTTTAAAAGTAAATTAAACGCGACAATTCGGAAAAGTTTGCTAAAATAGCGAAAATTCGCGAACATTTTTAACTAAAAGTTTGCAAAAATTCGCGAAAATTTTTAATATTTCAAACAAGTCATAAAATTAATTAAAAGTCCCTTAAACTATAAAAAATATCAAAAATTCGGTAAAAATTGCAAAATTAGCGGAAATTCGCAAAAATTTGCTAACAGCGGCATGATAGCAAAGTCTTATATTTATTAATAAACGTTAAAGGTATAAACATTCAGAAAACTTACAGTAAGAAATAGCAGTTATCACGAACCGGAAGAAAATTCGGAAAATAGCATAAATAGCTTTAAAAAATTAACATTAATGATGAAGAACAAAAAAAAAAATAGAAAAAAAATTGGAGTTGGGATTTTTTTTGTCAGATTTTCAATAACTTGTCGACGTTGACACAACTTTCTTATAAAATACCATATTATCGTCGAAGTGATGTAGCCGTTGACTTGACGCGACAACAAATAAAAATTAATGTCGAAAAATTAATGTAACAACGACTTACATAATAGGGGTGAATATGTATTAATTAAAAAATATTTCGAACTTTATCAACATAAGGGTATTAAACCAAACTTCAAAAGTTTTCACTAGAAGAACAGTTTTTAATTTAACATTGAATGCATATGAAAAACCATTCTACAACCAGTCGTTTCATTACCAAAAAGTAGGGAACAGGATATTTTTACAGCGGGTAGATATGAATATAACGTATCGATTTCATTGAAAAAGTGAAAATATAAATATTTTGAGTTAATACCCTCTTGTTGATTAAGTACGATATTTATGAATTATTTTTTTTTTTTTTTTTTTGGTTGCTCGTTTTAGTTCAAGAATTGTTATGTTCTTTTTTACTAAACAACTCCAATAAATAAATAATTTATGCATTTTTATTTATTGAAATTACTTAATTTATAAAAAAAAACTTTATTCGTCAGTTAACCGATCAACAACAAAATTAACCGATTATTAACCGATTAAACCAAAACCTCGGTTAATTAATCGAGCGATTAACCGATTGAAGCAAAAGCTCGATTTCATGAATACCGTAGTAGCCAGCATAACAATTTATAGAGATTTTTTGGCTTAAGGCTTATATTTTTATTGAAAGTTGTGGCTTGCTAAACTTTTTTCTATATTTTAGGCAGTTTTGATGATGTTTTTTTCTGCTATTTTAAGGAAATTTGTTACGTTTTTTGGCTTAAGAAGTAATTTTTTTTTTTTTTTAACTTTCGCTTATTTTCATTTTGCGATTGTTTAAAATTTGCTCTTTCTCTGAAAATAATACTTATTTTTTTTTCTTTTTTTGCATACAAACTGTTTAAAATTTTATTGAATTCGTCGATTTCTGAGTAACTTCCTGAAAATTGTCAGCCATAAATTTTAGTAAAAGAAAATGCAGCAACCAAAATTTATTGTCAATGCATAAAAATTCATAATATTTTCAACTCGTAATCAACAGCCAGAAGCCAAAAGAAAAAATTAAATTGCAGATGTACGAATTGCTGAATGAAAATTATGGAGCATGAGGTGTTATGAATGCGGATGTATCATCTTCATAATCCCCAGAGCATGTGCTTCAATTCACCCGGTGACGTTGTAAGACAGATTAAAAAAAATATTTGGTTTAAATTGAATTTTAACTCAATATATTTATTGTTTAAAGGCATATAGCACACTAAAATAACATAAATGTAGATTTTATTTTGCAGACATAATTAATTTTGCTTGTAAATGTTATAATAAAAATTTAGATTACAAAAAAAAAAAAAAAAAAAAAATTTAGATTAAAAATATAAAAGTAAATAATTTTTAAATATTTTACTGTACTGCAGAGATTTGAATCAATATTTTGCTCTAAAAATTAAATTTTTATTTATTCATTTTCTTTCAATTTATAACTTTTCATTTTTGTATTTTGCCTAAAAATTACTTCGGTTTGTTTTACTTTTCTTTCTTTGGAGTCACTTCTTCTTTATTTATTAATTTAATTATTTGTTTGTTTTTTTTCTTTTTTTTTTTTTGGAAAAAATAATTTTTACATGATTAACCTTAAAAAAAATGTCACAGTTTGTTAAACTTTATAATGATGATAATTGCATAATGAATAATGATGCCAAATAAAATTTCAAACGACTATCTTCTTTATCTTCACAAGATGCTAATTACGAGTAGTTTTTGACGGTAAAAAAAACATAAAAACAATTTGACATAATAATTTAAAGTAGTTAATGAGGTCTAGTTATAGCTAAATCAAAAGCTACTTTTGTAGCTATTATGATAGCACCCCAAATAGTCCTAATTTAAATACTTATACTTTTTAAACATTCACGGTTTAGTTTCAGTTGTAGATCTCTAAAAACACGTTAACCCAGCTGGTTATATTTATAATCAAATTAACATACATGTGAAGTCTTAATAAAGCTACAAAAATATCACTTTATTGAGTCTTAGTTTGGCTTTAATTGTATCTCTCTATACTGTCTTAATTTAGATTTCTTTATTTAGTCAAAAATTCTCTGCAAAATAACATTTTTTAAACAGTCTAGAAATAGCACAAAATGGTGGCTCTTTAAACATTATAATTAAAAAATATTAAACTTATAAAACGCTACATAATACACACAGTCTTAATTAAGCTATACAAATAGCTTTTTATTTTTAATCGTAACTCTGTACACAGTCTTAATTTAGTTATTGTTTTATAGTCATAAATTATCTGCTAGTTTATTTCAGAGCTATTTTAGCTATTTATAGAGTACAATTATAGATCTTTAAACTAAGCATAAGTTTCAAACTAAGCTATAACAATAGCTCTCTATTTAGTCTTAGCTCAGCTTTAAATATAGCAAGGAATACAAACTTAATTTTGCCTATTATATACTCTAGAATAAGCTGCTGGCTTAGATAAGAATAACAACACCTTATATAGTCTATTATGTAGAACAATCGTAGCTAATATAACCGTCTAAAGTAAGCTATCTATGCAGTCAAAAATTACGTTACACCAACAATAAGCTATAATTGTTGTTTTTATTCTATTCTAAAGTTATATGAAGTTATATCTATTATAAAATTACCTAAAATAGTAGCTCTTTCTATGATCTAAAGCTAGAGTCTTTATAAAACTAAAAGTACTTGCAATTAATTATTTTTGTGATCTAAAAGCTACCAACCTTTCTTTTTTTATGATTTAAAAGCTGCTTCAACGAAAGCTCTAAACTTTGGTTAAATTATATCTCTTGAAATAGTCTAAAGTAAGCTATCTTATGCAGTATGTGTTCGACTACAATTCCATGCTTTTTACAGTTTTTACTTAGCTATCGCTATTTGAACAGCTTAAACTTATATACCGTAATAATAACCTGTACAGTGTAAAATTTGCTACAGTTATGGTTTTTTATAGAGACTGAAACATGCTACCACATTACCTTAATTTCAGTCTTAAAGGTAGCTCCTATCATAGATATTTTAGTTATTTAAAAAGTAGCTGCAGTTTTTTAGTCGCTTTACAATTTAAGAGTTTCACAATGGGAGTTCATACTTTCATTTTAAATGGAGCAGACATTGAAGCTTTTTATTAAGCCCTAAAAAGCTGAAGGCCATACGCACCGCGACACAGAGGATCTTTTATGGTGCAAGTTAATACATATATAGATCTTTCTAATGCCTTGAAGTAGCTGCAATCTAAGCATCTTGTTATTGTCAATGTGCAGCTGCAAATGTTTATATATATATATATATATATATATGTGTGTGTGTGTGTGTGTGTGTGTGTGTGTTCCTCTCGATCCTATAAGGAGCATACGGCATCTACAGATGCAATTGTAGTTACTATTTTAATGTAAAATTTTATATAATTTGTTCTGTGTATGCTTTTAAAGTAGCTAAAATTATAGCCTTTCAAATAGCCCAACAGTTAAAACAACTTAATACTTTTTTGTTCAGCCTAAGAGTTAATATCCTTCAAATTCTTAAATTTGATTTCTTGAAATCCAAAATCAGATATCTGGCTCCCAGTAAACTATAATAGAGTCCAATGTCAACTGATAGTCACTTTGCATATAGCATTCTTTGACCATTTGATTTCAGATTTTTTGCCTTATTAAATAATATAACAAAGTGTGTGTGTGAAACGGTAGCAAAGTCATATGGTGAATAAAAATTATCAAAAATGTATACGCTAATGTCAAAATGTATGTCCCCAGGGCTAGAGAAATTTGATTCAGCTCAACAGTGTCAAAAGTTTACTTCCATTAGTACTTTGCTACCGTTTCACACACACCCTAACTTGAAAATAAAATAATATTTTATTTCTTATCCAAAAGTCACCTGTTAGTTAGTAAGTTAAGCTTCGTACAGACGGTGGTCAGACCTTATAATATTGTAAGCAGGCATTGCCAATAGAAATATTTTTCTGACAATGGTGTCATTGTCAGATGCATTAATTTTACACGTCTGCCAAATACAAATGAGCTTACCATGTTCACACAGTTGCAAGACATTTTTAGTCAATTTTAATGCAATTTAAGCAACGCTGTTCGCCAATATTGTAAGATCTGACCACCGTCTGTACGAAGCTTTACTCTTCTTTGCAAAAAATTTTAAAAATGTATCATTTCATTAATACACAAATTTGGCACTTAATACTTTTATTTATCTAAAAGCATTTTGGAAAATTATTTATACAAATATATGACAAAAAAAAAGAAAAAAAAATTATCGAAATTTTTATTGAGATTAAGTGTGCACTTATATAATGAAAACGTGTTTAAGTGTTTTTTTATTTGAGAAATATATCGTTACCTTAAACGCAAAAATTAAATATCAACTTTTTCATTGATTCTGATGTTTTCCATCAACACAAATGTCCACTTCACATTTTGGAATCTTAAGATCAAAATTAGCGATTTTATTAACAAAACATAAGCGGCCTTATCTATAAGAGATTTTTATGGTAAACGCTTAAGGACCTTACTAACAGTTTTTATAATATGCAACATTGTCAATTGTCCAAAAAAAACTGGAAGGTTTTACAAGAGAAATGGAAGAAAAATAAATTATAAACACTTTAAGGCAATTTCTGAATTTATCATTTTAAATAGTTTTTTGCCTCTTCTCTAAAATGTTCAAGTTGTTAGATTGGACCTTCTGCGTTTTAGGTAACAATATATATATACATAAAATATTATTTTATATTAATTTTATCTATATTTTATTGCTGTCAATTACATTTAGTATATTGGTATTTCAGCTACCTTAAGAACTAGGTTGCTTTCTACGACATTGTTTTTGCTTTCAATGTAATTCTTTGGCGTTGCGTTTTGTTGTACATGATTAGGGCCTAAATAAATAAAATAAACTGGAAAAATTGTTGAATTAAAAACTCTGACCAATTTCTAATTGAATTCTTTAACATTCGTTGATGAATGGCGAGGTTAGAGCTATTTATTTTACTTAGAACTATTCACCCCCGTGGTTTCCCACATTTACCGAAATTATGATATGATTTAACTCCTTGCCAGCTTTTATCTAGTACAGAAGATCCAAGTTATAGTATGTTTGTAATGAGAATGATATTATCTAAAAAAATACTAAAATTTATTATTTTGGTTGAACAGTTCAAATGAACAAAGTGTGTGTGTTGGAGACATGTGTTGTAGATATTGAACAAACACTAGGAAAAAGTACATTATATGAGTTCATATCACAACTTAGTTGCATGATTACGATTATATAAAAACTCGTACCATTCAGTCAATCATTTTATTATTCATTAATTGAGTCATACACTTGTCTTCAGATAAGCACTTATCCCTTTTAAAGTCAACGTACTTCCCTTGAAGGACAATGATGAAAAAAAGAGAAAATTTTTTGGCATATAATGATAAGATAAGAAAAATATAGTCACTAATAATTTTGCAACAGTTTGTCCAAACGTGAGGTGGGGGTGTTGGACACTAAGCAACGGCTCTGAGTAGTTTTAACATGGCAAAGCCCAGACCTCTCTTGGTAACTCCAACATCTCAACTGTGGACACTGACCTCCACGTGGTGTCACCTGGCGTAGCTACCTTTCACACCCGTTAAAGGTAGTGAGCTAAAATGTGCCGCGCATTCCTATAGGATCGATAAAACTATGGTTGAGGTGTCGGGCTAGTAACCCACACTCATTAACTCTCACCTACTATGAAGAAACGAAGGAAAATATTAATGGACGCCCCTAATGTTGACGACCCTCGCAAACGTTTTAAGGACCACGATATATGCATCTGCACCTGGAATGTCCGAACTCTCTACAGAGAAGGTGCAGTGTACGCACTGGCGGATGTACTTAAAAAGTACAAGGCCGATATTAACGCCTTACAAGAAGTGCGATGGAATGGGACAGGCGTTACAACAACACCAAAAGGAGACGCACTGTATTATAGCTGCCATGAAACAAGACATGAGTTCGGCTGTGGATTCGCGGTAAGTCGGAGACTCAAACACCTCGTCTCCAGATTTACTCCGGTGGATTAGAGGCTAGCCACAATAGGTATAAAAGCCAAATTCTTCGACATCAGTCTTATTTGTGCCCATGCCCCGACTGAAGACAAGGACTAACATACCAAAGATGTATTTTACGAGCGCCTATTGAGAGCATATAATCTCTGCCCCGACCTTGACAAATTGTTCTAGGAGACTTTAATGCAAAAATAGGAAAGGAGAATATCTTTGGCCCAATAGTCGGAAAATTAAGCCTCCACGAGGAATCATCCGATAACAGAATGACGCTAACAGACTTCGCAGTAACAGCACCTTACAACCATGTTTTTGCCGCGACATCTCGATATTCATAAGGCCTGTTCCCAGATCAAACAACGAGAAACCAGATTGATCATGTTGTGATATATGGAAGGCATTCATCCAGTGCATTAGACATACGTTCGATCCGAGGAGCAAACCTTGATTCGGATCATTACCTTGTGGCAGCAATGGTTCGCACTTGTCTAACTGGCTAATAGATGCTACTTCGGACTAAGCACGCAGATTAAGAACAAAGCGACCTGTCGACATGCAAAAATCACTCTCTACAATACACAGATACCACCCGTGCTGTTATATGGTTCTGAAGCATGGGTACTTGCGAAAGCAGACGAGGCAGTACTTGGAGCGTTCGAGAGAAAAATTCTTCGTAAAATCTATGGACCAATCTGTGTTGACGGAGAATATCGAGAACTGAACTAGAACTGAACTAGAACTGAACTAGAACTGAACTAGAACTGAACTAGAACTGAACTAGAACTGAACTAGAACTGAACTAGAACTGAACTAGAACTGAACTAGAACTGAACTAGAACTGAACTAGAACTGAACTAGAACTGAACTAGAACTGAACTAGAACTGAACTAGAACAGAACTGAACTAAAACTGAACTAGAACTGAACTAGACCTAAACTTGAACTGAACTAGAACTAGAACTGAGCTAAAACTGAACTAAAACTAGAACTGGACTAAAACTGAACTAGAACTAGCGAAAGCTAAGGTAATTGATTCGTGATTTTTTTCTTGAAACCATCACTTTATTGAGCCAAAAGTTTGGCTATCTCCAGAAATGGACCTATGCATTAGCCACCACGTTCGTGGGATTTGACATTTTTGGACTCCTTTTTGGGACAGTACGTCAAATATCTGGTCTGGTCTATGTGAAACATTCGACACACTATAAACTAAATAAGAACGGGTATGCTTTAAAGTGTTGCAAAATTGGACCTACAGGATAAGTTTAATGAGGCGCAGTCGCAGAGTCCATATGCCAGAAATAATTTTAAATCATTAAATGCCAAGAAATTTGTATGGTAATAAAGCAAACATTTGGCTCTTTCCAATAAATTTGTTGTGTTTTATTTATAAAAGAAAACGTTTATGCTTTTAAAAGAAACACCGCTTAGAATTAAATATAGAATCAAAATTTTGACTAAACTAGAATCTAGGATTCCATCAAAAAAAAAAATATATATATATATATAATAAAACATAATCAGTGCGACAATCGGAACTATAAACTGAATTGAAATAAGAATTACAATGTTAATGGAAATGTGAATTAGAATCTAAACTAAAATCTAAAATCTTAACTAAATTTTTAGCTGGAAACTGAACTAAAGTTTAACTAAAATATCTCTCACTACTCGTACAATCTGTACAAAAAGGCGAACTGATATCTAAATTAGAGAATCTGAAACATGGCAAAACAAAAAACAAATTCCCTGCAACATTTTAAAAATGATTTAATTTATTTTGAAAAAGGTTTAACTGTATTTGAATAAAGTTTCGTTTATTTTGAAAAAGGTCTCGCTTATATTGAAAAAAGTTTCGTTTATTCTGAAAAAGGTTTCGTTTAATTTTAAAAAGGTTTCGTTTTATTTGAAAAAGGTTTTATATAAACTAAAAATGCTATCGAACTGAACTATAAATTAAATAGATTTTGAATTTCTTTTATTACAGTGTCAGCTCGCTAATCCGAATTAATGATTGCAGACCCTGATTCTGATTAACGAGATATTCGGATTACTGGATGTGCGGTAATTATGTATTATATATAATTCACTATGTTCGAAAATAAAACACAAGCCAGGATTCCAAAACAAATTTATATTATTAAAATATTTTGATAGTTGTTCTTAAATCCCTTTTTTTATAATTGGTAAAAAAAAATACTGAAATTTATTGTTGGAGGGTAAGCTGTTCCTATGCGCATTTCACTGGTTGCTTAAAAATTTTTAGAAACGCCAAAGCTACCAGCAAACAAGACTACAGAGGGAATGAGAATTAATGAACACTCAAAATTTATTTTATTTTTATTTATCAAGAATGGCAAAATTAAAGCTTTTTTAAATATTATGTTTTTTTTAACAAACACTCAAAAGAAAAATCAACCCATCCATACTCAAATTACTCCGAAGCGGTATCGATAGCACAGTGAGTACTCAGTTTCTTGAATCAAGTACAGAAATATTGATTTAAGTACGATTATTCAATCGCGATTACTTAACTTATCCATATTCAACCCACTGCGGCCAGATTTGACGATTTTTGTGTAAAAAAAATGGTAAATTTGACGATTTTTCAAACGATAAATTTTGCACAAATTTACAAACGTTTTTATATAGTTTCACATTTAATTTTAGATGCTTAGATACACTATCATTTATATGATTGGCAGTCATTTTTTTATCTTAGCTGATCATCATATAAAATACGATTTTTATATTTGATCAGTTAGTACTGTTTTATTACATCCATTTTACAACCACTATCTTTAGTCTGGCTTCACACTATGAAAGTTTTCTTTCAGAAAGTCTGAGTTAATTTCAACAGGCGAACGGACAGATGGACAGCAGGACTTGAGCTTCGCTTCTCATGAGGAGCCAGAATATATATACTTTATAGCGTCTTACATCAATATTGTAGAAATTACAAACGGAATTATTAAGTTATATATGACCTTTAACCTTCGGCGAAGGGTATAAAAGGCAGAAAATTAAAAATTCGGTTTAGAGAGCTTGCAATCAATGCGGACTATAGAGTATGTAAAACGTCATAAATTCAATTCGAATTACCAACCTTCGAATTAGCGAGCTGGCCCTGTATATTGTGTACTCATTTTTTTAATCATAGAAACTTATAAAAATCTAATATTAATATGACACTCTACTCTTTGGGAAACATGATATTGCCGTTATACGTAAAATATGTTTTACAGTTTTTCATTGGTAATATAATATGGATGCATTAATTTATTGTAACTCTTCACTATGTGCATTCACCAATAACAAATTGGAAAACAAAAATAAATAGAATTTGCATACTCGGTGCACATGTGTATCAAATATGTCATTTTAAAATAAAATACAGTTAAATTATAAATTGTTTTCGTCATTCTTTTTTGTTATCACATTTGCCTTTTGTTTGTAGCAAACCAGTTGAGTCAGTTAACTATTTAACCACCCTTAACCAAACATGGTAACTGGAAGTGGGAGAAAATCCATAAAGAAAAATTAAAATGCAGTAAAGGCACAGTGGAGTAAAGAGAAAAATGTTATCAGAGAACAGAAAACTTATTATTTTCATATAAATATCTTTATTGATAAAAATTTATTTTCATTTATTGAAAAAAAAATAAAACATTTGCCCCCATATTCATACAAAATATTTTAGGTTTATAGCAAGTTTATGAAACGAATTTTCTATGAAAATTTGTTCAATAAACCTTTTATTAATCAAAAATATGTTATATGAATATGACGATTGATATTTATATTCAAATATAAAAACATCATGACTAGGGAGATCGATCGGTTATTATTCGACCGGTTTTAACCGGTTATTTTAGCTTTGCCCAAGTCGGTTATTTCAAAATGTCCATTTTTCGAATATCGTATAAACCGGTTATTTTGGTATAATAAACCGGTTATTTTAAAATTGTGTAATTATATACATTTTTGTTACTCTTGTTGTAGATGTACCTGTAGTTTAAATATTTTTCTAATCCAATATTGGGCAAACAAAAACTTTTTATGAAGAATATCAAAACAAAAGTAACTAAGCCAAAAAACTTTATGAGCACTGTAAATAAAAATCGCTTATAAATGCGTGTGTTCTTTAAAAAAAACTATTTAAAATACAAAAAAAGTGTGCAGTTAAAAAGTAAATAGTAACTTGTGCGAGAGTTTTCTTAATATTAAAAATATTTTTATATATATGTTATCTCTACAGATATTTCGAACGGGACTAAGAAGACAAAGTTAGGTGATTGAAGTGTCCTAAAGTGATAAGTGGCGAAGGAGTTTCCACGTCACGATTTATTAATTACCTTTGATTAGTACACATGCATGACATTAATGTGCTCAAAATAAAACTTAACCCCGTTCGAAGTAGTTCTAAAGAGTCCGCAAATAAGACTTTACCAAAGTACGCTGCCAAAAATGAGTCATTGGGTGAAATATTAACCAGTTGTGTTGCCGAGGACGGAATGCCATTTAAGGTACTTAAAACTCTTAAATATTTCCAGCATTTCTTTATGCTTCAAACTACAACATTCCGGCGGAATCAACGATATGGAAATAATTCATCAGATTTATTTATTCAAACACCAAGAAGAAAAAAACAAAACTGAAGAAATCAAACAATGTCATGGAAGGTTTTAAATTGTGGTCGACGAATTGACAAATATTTCATACAAAAAGCATGCTCATATTACTAATCGTTTATATAATGCTGAAAGAAAATCGTTTGATATATATAATCCTGGCTAAGAGGTTTTGTTTGCAGCTTTTCAAAAATATGGTTAAAGTCTATTAGTGTATATATAGACATGCTTTACCACCAACAAATTGAAACTCATTTAAAATAAATTTAGTAGAATATCTCAAATAATAAATTTATTAAATTCCTATAATATTTTATTTGCTTTTGCAAAACGTTTGGCTAGATCAAACATCATTTAATAGTTTTTAAATTACATTAGACAGCTATCTTCTTACAAAAACAGATTAATAAATAAAAAGAAATTGTTAAAAATTAGGTTAAAGTTTGATCAATTTACTGGTCTCGGGTTTTTTTGGATTTTATCGTCAAATATTTGTTAGGTCTGAACATACTTTAAGTCATATCTATGTATTTTGTAGGTGTTTTTATGTTTTCGAATTAAAACCGGTTAACCGGTTATTTTAATAATCTTTAACCGAAAACCGGTTTTCTTAAAATAGCAACTATTCGTAATATTCGAAAACCGGTTATTGAAAAAAGTCGAATAATCGATCTCCCTAATCATGACAAAAAATAAAAATCCTCAAAAGATAAATATCAGAAGAAATATTGTAAAATAATTATATTCTTAAAATTTTTAAATTAAAATTTTTTTCAAAACAAAAAATTCTTATATCTGAGGTTTCCATGAGTAACCGCGTATGTCTTGAAATCAAATTTTTCAGGAGAGCGAAAAAAAACATACTAAATTTTAACTATTGGCAAAGTATTGAACTTTTTGAAATTGGTCATTACGTACAAAAAATCGGAATTGGTCCATATTTTTTCAGAAATTTTAAGAACCAAGTAAGGAGCGTTTTACATTAAGCAATATGGCATCAACATCTCAAAATCGAAAAAAATGGACATACGCGGTTACCCATGAAAACCACAGATATATGAGGGGCTTAAGTGCCTTTCTTAAAAAATTTATATTAAGTGCTTATATGCCCCGTGTGCTCCAAGCGAAACAGGTATTTTAAGGACAACTGCTAGAATTTGTCGCCATATCTCGCTACCGGATGAGAATTCCACATTTACCTTTTGTGGTCTGCACTTCACATACTAATTCCATATGTTATCTCAATTTTTAAAAAAAGCACTTAAGTCCCTTGTGCTTTAAGCCCCTCATATGTAATGCAACTGAAATTCGTAAATTATAGAAGAACTTCAATCGTTTTTAACACCGCCCAAAAAAGAGGGATGTTACAAAATTGTAGTGTTCATCTGTGTATCTATGTATCTGTCCGTAGCATCGTAGAGTCAAAACGGCTTTTATTTTTTGTTTGTCGAGAGTGTTCTAAGCTTTGTTTGAAGAAAATCGTTACAACTGATTAGAAGTTATCTCCTATTTTCTAGCTGTTTCCCCTTGAATGTGTGGAACTGTTTATCCAAAATGCCTATATCGTTTTTAATTTAGTTTTTATTACTTGAAAGGTGACTAAAATCTAAAATCTTCTTGTACTAATTAATTTAAAACGTTAAATTATTGCTCTCTTTAGGTTAAAGTTGTAAAAAATGGAACACTTTTCATACGGCCAATGAAATCTTACCTTTAGCTCATGGTAAGTTGTGAAAAACACAATTTTGTTCTATTTAAATTTTATCATCCGATGGAGGAAAAAGCTGAAAATAATTTTCAATTTTTGTGTTTATTATCATAGTTTTCATTTTTATTTAATTTTGTTTCGAAAAGAAAAGAAGAAAAAAAATATTTTGTTTCAAAAATTTTTTTATGGTTTTCTAATTTTTATTTAAATTTATTCCACTGTGCCGCCCGCCCTCACAATTTTAACTGAGTATGGTATGTATCTGACATACAAAAATCGCTACTAAATCTGTAGCTACAAAAAATATCCAATAACAATGCAAATATGTGAAGTACATAATTAAGTATATATGTATGTTTATCCGTGGACAGTGGAACAAAATTAGGAATATTTGGTAATAATATAATATAACTTTAAAACGACTTAGTCGAATTGAATGAAACCTACTTAATACAGAGAACTCTGTTGAGGACTCAATAAAAAAACTGAGACATTTTTCTATATGACTATCTTTTCTATTAATATTTATATTAAAGACGGACTGAATATACACCAACTTAAATGAAAGTGTATATATTTTTAATCAAATTGGTGTTTGGCTAACCACAATTATTTATGCAAATAGGAAAAAAACATTCCCACAACAAATATTATGGACTTACATGTTTTTTCGTCTTAGTGGATCGAATTGTCGATGGACCAACCTCCCGTCCATATATTATCTTCCACTCAAGTCCCTGAATATTTGATTCAGTTTTGTGAGTTTAATTATATAAAAAAGTCAGAAAGTACCATTTGAAAATCAAAAAAGTACCAAAACGTCTCCTCTTATAGTTTTTCAATCTCTCTGGATGTTGCATGTTAAATTTTATGTTTTTAGGTTCAGTATTAACTCTTAAGTGTATACCTGGGCCTGGGCCAGGCATATTTTGACTTTTTTCAAGTTTTTTTCCTTTAATTATTATATATATTAGAACGAAATTTTATGTATTCCTCAATCAAAGTGTTTTTAACAAGAAAACGAGAAAAAAGTGTAAATTTAATCACCGTTGGCGTGGCAATTCGCGTAATAAAAATTTTATGCATATTTTATCCACCTGGGCCTGGCCAGGCCCTGCCCTTTTAAATATGAACTGTAGTGAATAAAATCAAAATGAAACGTATCAAAAAGCATGCGCAACACATAAAAACTGTTTCTTTACTTTACTTTCGAAGAATAATTCTAGTTGACACATTTTATTGTTCTTGCTTCAGCCATAAAACTCTATATATATAAAAGTAGTCCCATACAGGCCCAGAAAGATAATTGCACCACTTTTTTCGAAAATTTTCGAGGCCAGGTGCCGAATGTCAACAGTGAAAATTATCGACGCATGAGTAAGGAATTCTTCTTGCCAAACCTGCGAGCTCATCCACCGTACTCTTCACACTCGTGGTTTCAACAGGGTGGGGCGACTGCACACACATCCAGAGCTTTGATAAATTTACTTCGGGAAAATTTCCTCCAAAAAACTGATCGGTCGCTTTGGGGACATCCCATGGCCACCGAGGTCGCCCAATCTAACTCCCATGGATTTTTTTTATGGGCTACCTCAAAGAGAGGGCTTATATTGACAATCCCCAATCTCTTGTTTACTGCAGCGTGTGGCGCAGAGCACAAGGCTCCGTTTTGAACAGTGTGTTGAACTCGACGAAAGACATCTGGATGACATACTTTTTAAAAAAAAAGCATTTCCATTCTATCGTTCAATGCTCTTAATAAAACTTTGTGCCAATTATTACGTTTTTTTATTTAAGTCGCAATTTACACTATGGACATTTCTTGCCGGACAGACGAAGTTTGTTGACGAGAGAGGAAAAGAGCAAGCATGCAACGTCGCCCCCTTACCAACAAACTTCGTCTGTTCGGCAAGAAATTTCCATAGTGTAAATTGCGGCTAAGTTTAAAAATATAAATCCGCTACCAGACACCCTGTATATTCCTTGAAAATATAAATCTGTTACCAGACACCCTGTATATTCCTTGAACATGTAGTAAATTTTTGAGATTTAAGTATAAGTATAAATTAAATATTTTTATTCCATATTCCTGTGATAATAAGAAGGCAATAAATTCATTTATTGAACAAAAACATAACTTAGAATAAAAATAGATAATGTGAAAAAAAACGTAAATTAAAAAATAAGAGATGTACACGTGCATTTTTTAAAAATGCTTAATAAAATGCGAAATCCTACATGAAAATTTTCCAACTAAATCAAAATTTGTTATACTAAATTTAGCTGCAGAATGCCAAAATGCTCACACTGTACAAACGTACGTATTTAAGTTTTCATATGCATAGAGTGTGTGCGTGAAACGATAGCAAAGTTTTATGGTGAATTAAAATTATCAAAAATTTCTACTCTTACCTCAAAATTTATACTTGCCCCCCAGGGTTAGTGAAATTTTATTCACCTCAACAGTGTCAAACTTTTACTTCCATGAGTCCTTTACTACCGTTTCACACACATCCAAAGCTTCATATTTCCGGACAATAAAAGCACCGAAAGATTTTTTACACGAGGTAAACGACTTTGACACCATTTAAAACTAACCTGTGCTGGAATGGGGTAATTCAAATTCTACTTACCGAAAAATCTAGAACTAAAGCTGCAATTTGCAATTCCTTTCGTTCGGATCGGATGAGTAGTTCTTTATTTGTTACCATTTAACGCCACTGTTCTGTATTTCACATTAACAAGACACATACAAAAAAAAACTGTTTGTATGGTTGCAAGAACAAAAACGACAAAAAAGCACTAACAAACAATAGAAGCAAACATCTGCATACTGTTTATTCATGCATGCTTTACATTACATATGGGCATGTCCATGAGAATGTCAACCATGACTCAAAAAATAAAAACCCTTAAAACTTTTTTTAAAATATAGTAGAATGAAAAATAACACTCAAACTTTACTATGCAGAGGTATTTAAAGTTTGATACAATTTTTAAAGAGAAAAAAATAAAACTTAAATCTGACTATATCTTTGATTCATTTTAAGAAATTGCGATCCACTATTTTCTGTTTTCTGGCGATTAAATTCAGGTATTGGTAACATTGCAATTATACTTTAAAATTTATTTTACAACAACAATGAATGAACAACAATGAGAAAGATGATGAAATTTTGATTACTTAGCTTTATACTTGTCGCCATTTGTTGTAGGAACAACAACAAGTTGTATACTATGCATACCCAGTAAAAAATGTGCTCCAAAAGGAGCAGGTTTTATATTTGAATTCATACTTCAAATCGCTTCAAAGCTGCTGATGGGATGCCTGATTTTTGTATGGGGTGTTCTTGGTTTGAAGGACTATTTTCTGCTGCCAATAAGCGCTCCTTTTAACATAATAAAACACGCAAACAAAGCACTCCTAAAGCGCTTTTTTAAGGTCTAACTATATTAAAATATTCATTATTGTTTTGCTTTTACTTGTTTAAATACCTTTTTTCAAGGATATTCGTAAACCATAACTTATTTTTATTTTGTTATCGCTTTAAAACCTTCTTCGTTGACAGCACTAAAATAGCAGTTTTTTTTGTATATTTTATTCATTATCATTTACTGCTGTATAAGAGCTCTCTTATTGAAGCGCTCAATTATGCGCTTTTTCTCTTAAGTGCTTCAAAAAACACAAATTTTTTTTACTGGGATATGTACATGTTTGGTTGGTTTCAGTATTGGCAAATTGGTGTCATAGTAAAGTAAAATTGAAATTTGCTTTTAATACTTATAAAGAATGTTTTTATAGAGGTATAGAACTTTGAAATGGAATAACATAAAGATGAGATTTGTAAATAGACATGTTACTTCCTTTATTCGAAAGATAATCTTCTGGCTTTACAGTTGAAATATTAATTCTGGCCTGTGACTGTCACGGCCGGCTCGGACGTAGTCTAAGCTGGAGGTCCAATTTTCGATGAGTTTTTCCATCATTTGTGGCAGTATATCGGTAATAACGCGGCGAATGTTGTCCTCCAAGTGGTCAATCTTTTCGGGCTTATCGTCGTAGAGCAGCGCCTTCGAACAAAATAAATTTGCCCAATTTGGAAGCCTTACTCAGCGTCATCGAAAAAAATGGCCGGCATTTAGGAAAGTGCTACCAACTCAAAGTTGAATACCTCAATAAAAAACACCCATTACTAAAAATACAGAAACTAGTTTTAATCTATGTATTAAAAAACTACATAAAAGTGAACTGGTTGGGCTCCCATGACAACAAAATGTTAAATACACAGAAGAAATTATTAAATTTTTCCAATCACCAAATTTATTCCAAATTCATAATATCAAGAAAACAAGTTGTTGATTATGCACCTACTACCAAAATGATTATATGGATTACTAAAAATTTGAAAAAATAGTTTCAATAAATGATATTTTTAATTTTAAATTAAAAAGTGATGAAAACACTTTGCCATTTTAAACAATGTGTTAATTTATTTGAATAAATATTGACAATTCCCAACAACAATTCTACATGTTTAAATTAATTTATTTTAAACGAAAAAAGTCAATTAAAATTGTTGTTATTGAATTAAAATTTTAATTGAAAATTTATTTTAAAACAACTAAAATGTTAATTAAATCAATATTACATTTGTAATTTTTATTCAACTACAAAAATAATTGGTTCAATTATCGCATTAATTAAATTTAAATACTTTTTAAACCGTTTATTTAATTGATAAAACACTTTTTTCTGTGTACGATAGTTTGATATATAAAAAAATATATCAAAAGTGTAAGGTACATAACAACCGATTTCTAGCTAAATACTAGTTACTTTAATTGCAGGGCTTCTATATACATACATATATATATATATATATGTGTGTATTCAACACCCCAGCGGGAAAATTCAAAAGACGTTCTTACTTCCGGCCTTATTGAAGGCCTGTTTAGAAATTTTTTGATTCAATTACCATTCTGATCTAACTGCTAAAGAATGCCACATTCATTTGAATGCCCCTCAGAAGCTCTGGCGAAAGAAGCGGGGCAGAGGGCCTACCCAGCGATGAAAACGTGTGTAAGAAAGATATGAGTATGGAATGGAGCGAGCAGACCTTGTAAATCCAAAAGAAGGAGTATAGAGGCCTTCTAGAAGGCATCCGTACACCTTTTTTAAATACACACAATCACATTGTTTGATTATTTATTGTTGTTGTTATTAATAACACAATTTTAAAATATACAATTACAACAACAGCATCATGAACATAACATTAAATGCAACCATGCATAACATTTATGTTGACAAAGTCTATGATCAGCTTTAACAGCAACAATAAAAACAACAGCACAAATAACGACGACAACATTAATGACAACATAAACGTGTACCACCAAAACAATAGCTGAAGCAATAACAGTAGAGTACAACAATTTACGACTACTAATGTTTTATCTTAATAACGGTTATTTGCATGTGTTGTGATTTTGCAGTTATTGGGAGTGAGTGCACTCTCAGCTTTGTAACAAACATACACACATGTTCATACAGAAATATATTTGCTCATATGGACTCGTATATTAAAGTAAAAATGCAATCCCTGCTAGACTCAAATCGCTGGCTTGCTTGTGGGAGACCATTAAAAAAAGGCATTGAAAATGTTTTGAAAACTACACAGTACTTATTTAATACACCCAATTAGGTTTGAAAATTAAAATTTATAGTTAATAGAAATTATCTAATAGCAAATAATTAAATAAATTGTAAGCAAATGCGCAGAAATAAAGAGACACAATAAGTTTAGAATCTTAACGGTACCATCCACAGTGGGGGAAATTTATAGAATAGATTTACCAATTTAATAATAATTTTATACGATATAATATTTCGATTCGAAAGCAATTTATATTTCTAATTACTACTTTGATACTGAACAAATCGAAATTTTTTTTTTTTTTTTAGATATTGTAAAGCACTTATTTGAGTTTTCACAACACTGAAAAAATAAATTCGATTCGATCAGTATCGACAGAAGTAATTAGAAATATAATTGCTTTCGCTTCGTAAAATTATTTGATCACGACTGTCATAATTCCCTCCTTGATAGATTTTACTTAAATTGATAAATCTATTCTATAAATTTCCCCCACTGTAGCTGGAACCGTAAGATTTTAAGCTCTTTCGAATCGAAAAAGTATTCGATCACGACTGCCAGAATTGGCCCCCAGAATTGGTGTATTTGAGGTTAATGAATAAATTAAAAAAACACATCAAAGAAAAACAATAACATTTTAGAATATTCTTAAATAAATAAAAAAAAAAAAATATAATTATTTCAAAACTGGTATCCCTTTAGTGAGCAGTTCTCCGCAAAGCCCGTTCAAAGAAAACACTACCTTATTGAATGATTTTAACATTTCTGAACCAGTTATTAAGGCGAAATATACAATTGCTTCAAATCTATCATTCCTTAAGTGTACTTAATGGCGTTGCAATCTGAGCGGAGGTTTCACTGGGACTTAAAATTGACACAAGTCAGCCGTTAAATTTCCTACCAGAGGAAACAAGAACTGATTTAAGAATTTTTTTAGATTCTAAACTGGTTTTAAGGTTGAAGATCCTTAAGGAAAATATAACAACGAGCTAAAATTTAAAAAAAAAGCAAAATATTATTATAAAAATTGCAAAAATAATTAAAATCTGGTTTAAAATTTATAGTCGAAAATAAATCGCTCAAAACAATAGTGCCTTATAAAAAAAAGTTGAATTGTAATAAATTTCCAAAAAAAAAAAAAAAAATCTTAAATCCATTTGAAGTAGAAAAAAAAATTCATTTCAAAAGCCTTGGAAACTTGGAAAAGTCAAGAAAACGCTTTTAACCCTGGATGATAACTGTTCGTCGGATCTACGAAGCTCATTTCATCTTTATCATATAATTTTTTTATGTGTATTAAAATCATAAAATGCTTAATTAAAAAAATTGTTGTTGATTTTTTTACCTTAAAAATCGTTCAGCTAGAACTGTTTTCCGATTATTATTAGCCGATTCGATGAAAAGTAACCTTAATGTACTAAAATGAAGAGAAACCTTCCAGCGTTAAGAAAAAATTCAAAGCTTCAAAAAAGTAATCAATCAAATAACAATTATTACAGAAATGTATGCACATCGCTTGAATTCGAAAAATAAACACAATCCGTGAAATAACAAATCTCCTAAAGTAAATAAGAAAAATTCAAAAATTGTTGACTAAAGTGGGCTTAAATAAAAAGATCATAACAGTTTTACAGAAAACGCTAGAATCAGAAAAACGCCAAACATTCTAAAACAGGATTAGATTTCATTGGTTAAATGATGGTCTAGAGTTTCCTTATTTCCCCATAGATGGTTTCATCGAACCATCTCTGTGCAATAATTTGCTTGCTCCACAAGAGTGGAACACCTACATCACTTATTAAGCCAATATGGTCCAAGGTGGTGCTAAGAAGGCCATTATTTCGACATGAATGCCACTGCAATAATCCAGTCCAGCTGTTCGGAGTAAATACCAGAACCGATACCATAGTGTGCTTAAGACGCGCCAGTGTATTCCTGTATCCCATCTGCGGGGATTCGTATGTCATCCTGGTGAACTGCATCGTCCAAAATGCTCACTGTGACGTCATGATTAAAGATCGCTTCAGGTGTGACATAGTCAGTATCCGCCTACCAATTAATCGCAAACAGAATTTGAGCATGTCCGCCTTGTAATCTCTCCATGCCCTTGTGGACGGTCTTTATTCTTTCTACAGGATGCATTCTAGTAACTAATGGGTGATTCAAGTAGACATACTTTTTTCAATAGCCTTTTTTGACATCACGTGTGAGTCGTGTCATGCTGTCATGTTTTTTTTGTTAAGTATTGTTTGGCATTTCATAATGGAAAGACTTACGCCTGAACAACGTTTACAAATCGTTCAACTTTATTGCGAAAATTCACGTTCTGTGAGGAATGTGTTTCGTGCACTTCGCTTAACTTATGGTCAACATAATCGGCCTACTGAGCGTACTATTCCCAACACCATCACCCATTTTGAGAGCCAGCATTCCATTTTGGATAATATTCGAACAAATAGACCACGTCCAGCACGCTGTGAAGAAAATATAGCAGCCGTAGCTGAGAGTGTACACGAAGACCGTGGAGAGTCGATTCGGCGCCGTTCGCAGCAACTCGGACTTACGTATGGAACGGCTTGGCGCATTTTACGTCGAGATCTTAAATTTAAAGCGCACAAAATACAGCTTGTGCAACAACTGAAGCCGCTCGACCTTCCCAAGCGACATCGCTTCGCTCTATGGGCTCTTGAAAAGAAGATCTGACGTTTTCGTGTTCAGCGATGAGGCCCATTTCTGGCTCAATTGGTATGTAAACAAACAAAATTTGGCGCATTTGGGACGAAGAGCAACCTGAAGAGATTCAAGAACTGCCACTTCATCCAGAAAAAATAATGGTTTGGTGTGGTTTGTGGGCCGGTGAAATCATCGGTCCATATTTCTAAGTAACCGTCATATTTCTACGTAACGTAACCGTCAATGGCGTCCGTTATCGTGCCTTGATAACCGACTATTTGATGCCTGAAATTGAAGCTCGTGATCTCGGCTACATTTGGTTTCAGCAAGACGGCGCCACTTCCCACACATCGCATCAATTAATGGATTAATTGAGAGAACACTTCGGTGAGCACATAATTTCACGTTTTGGGCCGGTCGATTGGCCACCAAGATCGTTTGATATCACACCGTTAGACTTTTTCCTGTGGGGATATGTAAAGTCTAAAGTTTATGCGGACAAACCCGCTACGATTCAGGCCTTGGAGGAAAACATCACGCGTGTCATTCGCCAGTCCAGTCGAAATGCTCGAACGAGTCATCGAAAATTGGACTCAACGCAACGGCCAACATTTTATAGACATAATCTTCAAAAAATAAATGCCAAAGAATGTTCTTTCAAATGATAATAAACATTCCCCATTAAATTTTAATTTTCTGTGTTTTTTTTTTTTTTTTTTTTTTTAAAGTAGGGAACCTCGAAAGGGATCTCGATTTAGTTCAAGATTGTAAACAGCGCCTTAGAAGGTGTGATCGAAATGGCAACTGTAATTGTTCTGGTCACCATTCTTATTGTACGCTCAAACTTGATTTGATGGTTCCTCCGCAAACAACCAAACATTAAAGCCGTAAACTATAATGGGTTCGATAACGCATTCGTATGGCCAGTATACATTTCTTGGGATCCCCAAATTAGGTCGACGGCGTTTTTACAGCAATATAGGGATATTTGACGATTGAGGATAGCTTTAGTGTGACCCAATTATTTTTAGGCTAGCTAGTTGAAGGATTTGGTATCTCCTTTTGAAGAGAATTAGTTCCCTTTTAGCAAGATTTACATCCAGCCAGCAGCCCTGGCACCATTTTTGTAGGATATCCAGTTAAAGAAACATATGAGAGTTTTAAATAACAAGGGGTTTAAGTCCTTTTTTAAGTTGGGATTAGATATGGAATTAATATGTGAAGTTCAGCACACAAGAGTGTATGTGGAACTCCCATCTGGTAGCGCGATATGTTGGCCAATTCTAGCAGTTGTCATTAAAATCCCTGCTTCTCTTGGAGCACAAGGGGTATATGAGCACTTAATCACAACTTTTTAAAAAAGGCACTTAAACCCCTTGTGCTGTAAACCCCTCATATTGAAAACATTTTGAATAATGATATTTGTATTTTAAAAATCGCTGAAATTAAAAAAAATGCCTAGAAACATTAAGTATAAAAAAAAAATCCCTACAATTGGGATATTTTAAAAACATCTATTTGAATTGGACAAGATTCTAAAATAATTTGCTTTCAAAACGAAACAAATTTTATCAACTGAACTAAAATTGCGTACTTTATTATAAATTTTTACATCTATATTTTTTCATTTATTTTTTGTTTAATTGCAACATTTTTTCCCATTTCATATACTTTTTAATCAAATAAAAAAAAAAATATTTCCAAAAAACCCTAAAAGTATGTACATTAATTTGTCAACTGAAAGCAATAAAACTCAAACTTTTATAAATTCTGCTCACAGAAACCCGCATAAAACTTCTGCAACTTTAGTTTTATAAGTTTCCTGAACTAAAATTGCTTAATGAAAACTAAATAATTATTAATCAAAAATCATATTTGTAAAGAGACTAGAACTAAAAACAAACCAAATAATTTTATTATTTATGCGTGAGTTGAATTGGGAACAGGAAATTTTCCAATATCAATATAGTTAATTTATATTGTAGATCATGCGTACACAACCAAAATTGAATTTCGTACTTTTATGAACAAATTGATTTTATTTTGTCATCAAGAAAAGCTACAAATTAGAATTGTTTATATGCACGTTATGAACATAAAATAGAAAAAAAAGTAATAAAAAAGTTAGGGAATATTGTTTTGGGTTGGGAGTATACTTTAGGGGTTATGGATTTCTTAAGCCAATTAAAGAGAAGTTTTAGGATAAGCTAAAACATGAGTACAAGGCCAGAAATACATATTTGTAATTTCTCTAAGGAAATACAATTTGATGTTATCAGGAAAATCCAAAGGAATTGTTTAAACGAAAATTAGAACATTTATTTCTTATCAAAATATAGGAAATCCTTTAAAGTATGCTTTAGATTTTAAATATGTAACATGAAATTTGCTATATGTAAACGATATATATCTTTTTTATTGAAAATGTACTTTTTTTAACATATTGCTAATTATTGCTAATTTTTATTATTTTCAGGTTATCAACAACAAGGCATTTAAATACATGCGATCTTTTATTTTAATTAAAAGGTAAGCACAGTTTTAGGTGAAAAAACTTGCCTAAAAATAAAAATATATTTTAAGGAAACTAAAGTTAACAACAAATATCAAAAATGTTGTTAATTATCTTAATGAAATTTCTAATCCTTTTTTCCACTATTCACGTTAATCAAATCGGTTTAAAAGCAATGCAACAGAGCTAAATTCATTTTAAACTCGGCTGAATTCACGAAAAATTAATATCTGTTTAGCTGACTTTGCCTTTAATACAATTCAATTGTATGTATGAATGTATTTAAGAAAAAAAATATTACAGCTAAAGCTTTTGCAATATTTTTCATTTATGCAGAAACGTGTAAGCTAAAGATTGTCACAAATGCCAGCTGAATAAGCGTTAAGTGTCGCTTAAAGCTTATTTAGCTATTAATTTGATCATGTGTTTGTTATTTGTATTAATGTAAATAAGCAAGAGTTTTTGTAAAAAGAAATAATATGTAGCCTTATTTGTTACGTCTAAAGAAAGTTCTTAAAAATTCAGCTAAATAAAAATGTTATTCACCTAAGACTTTTGTAAGATTTTTCATAAGTTATTATAAAAATGTTGACATGATTTAAAGCATATTTTTTTAATGTTTTTATTATTTTTAATATTTGTTAGAAAGTTTCTTTATAAATAACTTAATTCAGCTGCTTTTAGATCTAATTCAGCTATCGTTTTTAGGCTTTGAAATATATTTTATATATTTTTATAAAGTTTAATATTATTTGGCAAAAAAAAACTATAATTCAGCTTGAAGTTTTTTTAATTTTTTTTTTTTTTTTTTTTAATAATTTAAAAATGCAATGGGGTTTACGTAAGCCTTTTTCATATAAAATCATATTTTAATTAATTCATTTTTATGAATTTCATACTTAATTTTTAATTCAGCTTATTTTAAATATAATTCAGATAGGGGTTTTGAATGAAAATATAATTCAGCTATGGATTTTGGATCTTTACATATGTATGATATTTGAAATTTTTAAATAATTGCTTTTTTAAGTTTAAGGAAATTCAGTTAAGCTAAGCTTTAACTCAGCTAAGACTTTTCCAAATAAAGCGTGATCCATTACGAGGTTCCCTACTTTTTTAAAGAAAAAAACACAGAAAATTCAAATTTAATGGCATTTAATTTTTGAAGATTATGTCTATCAAATGTTGGCCGTTGCTACGTCGCAGATGGTCCATCCGTTGAGTCCAATTTTTGATGACTCGTTCGAGCATTTCGACTGGACTGGCGAATGACACGCGTGATGTTTTCCTCCAAGGCCTGAATCGAAGCGGGAGTTGTCCGCATAAACTTTAGACTTTACATATCCCCACAGGAAAAAGTCTAACGGTGTGATATCACACGATATTGGTGGCCAATCGACCGGCCCAAAACGTGAAATTATGTGCTCACCGAAGTGTTCTCTCAATAAATCCATTGATTGATGCGATGTGTGGGAAGTCTTGCTGAAACTAAATGTAGCCGAGATCACGAGCTTCAATTTCAGGCATCAAATAGTCGGTTATCAAGGCACGATAACGATCGCCATTGACGGTTACGTTCGCACCGGCATCATTTTTAAAGAAATATGAACCGCTGATTCCACCGGCCCACAAACCACACCAAACCGTTGTTTTAGCTGGATGAAGTGGCAGTTCTTGAATCTCTTCAGGTTGCTCTTTGTCCCAAATGCGCCAAATTTTGTTTGTTTACATACCCATTGAGCCAGAAATAGGCCTCATTGCAGAACAAAATTTGCCTCGAAAACGTCGTATCTTCTTGGAACTTTTCAAGAGCCCATAGAGCGAAGCGATGTCGCTTGGGAAGGTCGAGCGGCTTCAGTTGTTGCACAGAACGTGAATTTTCGTAATAAAGTTGAACGAGTTGTAAACGTTGTTCAGGCGTAAGTCTTTCCATTATGAAATGCCAAATAATACTAAACAAAAATAACATGACACGACTCACACGTGATGTCAAAAAAAGTCTATTGAAAAAACCCACTATTTGTCAATATATTACAATAAATAATACACACCTAAGACTTATTCATTTATAATTTGTAGCATATTTTGAAAATCTTTTTTATTTGTTTAATTTTTGCTTTATAATGATTACCTTAATTTTTCATTTAGCTAGTTTAAAATTAAATTAAGCTAGAGTTTTAGAGTCTTAAAATATATTTTATGTTTATAAAGTTTTGCGTAATTCAGCTGAAGAAAAATGTAATTCAGCTAATAGCTTTACAAGAATCTTTACAAATATTAAACAAAAGTCCTAATTTTGCTTTAGTTTAATGTATTCAGCTAAAATTTTGCGTTACTTTTTTGTTAAATATCTATTATTTGTCAAAGAATTTGTAAAAAAATTTTGAAATTCGTTTTTTATTAAAACTAAATCTGTTGTTTTGTTTTTAAATACAGATGGTGGTTTACGCAAATTTTTGTTTGGTAATTTATACTTCATTTCCCCTTTTAAAGGGAATTACGTTCAAAGCTTTTCAACAAAACTACTTTTTAAAAATCCACTCCTAAGGCTTCTTTAGAGCAGCATCAGTAAAACTAAAGTGAATGAATGTGTGTGTGTTGTTTTTGCAAAGGTGAGAAATGAATGGATATGCCACAATAAGTATCATTGCTAGCATTTGCTTTAAGCACTCAGATTCAGCAAAGCTTAAATTACAATTAGCTGTTCCTCTTTTTTTCTTTTTTTTTGAGGTTTTCAACTACATATTTGAGACATTTTCTTGATATTTACCATTTGCATTTGTAAACGAGTAGTATTGATTTATTTTTTATTCTTTTATAATGATTAAAATAAACCTTAAAATTTAAAAAAAATATTTTACTGCTTTTTTTAAGAGTGTAAAAGAGGAGAATTCAATACTAATACAAAAGGGTGATTCATCTTCAGGTTTGATTTTCAATATGCTTTTTATAGGTCAAGTCAACATTAACATGATATCATATCAAATTGCTTTGTCATTTTTGTTCAGGGGTCTAATCACCGCATTCGATATCGAGTAAACTATCGTATCGAGTATTCTGCATTTGATAGGCATTGACGTATCGAATGAAAACTCGAGAGCTGTAATATCATTGGTTACTCGATATCGAATGCTATCATCTCAAATTACGATTCATTTCATTCGATATCTTGTATCATGATACCAAAGGTTAGGTTAGGTTATGAAAGATTATGCGCCCAAGGGCGCATCTCCACTCGGAGACCAATAAGGTCCATTGTGAATCCCTTCAGTATAGGAAAAGAGAAGTAAAGAAGAAAAGAAGAAAATAAACCTAAGGTTTGATACAAGTACCCCAACGGTCCCCCCAACAGAAACAGCCGTCCTATTTCCCTGACCAACCCCAGTAGATCGGTTGGATTACATCCAGCGATACAGCCCAGTTCTTCGTGAAATCTAGCCCCTAGCCATTGTTCGAATACGCGGCTGGCGGGAAGGGTTGGAACCCCCCGAGAAAAAAATGCGTAAAGTTCTAGTTGGAATCCTCGCCGGTCCAAACAGTTCGTAACACCGGCCCCAGTGCCAGTATCCATCTTGGACCCGTCCGTATATATTTACCACCCCTCAAACAGTCAGCTGGATCCACGCCAAACTTGACTATCCGGGAACTCCACCGGTGTTACACCGAAGTCCAAGACCATACTCCTGTGATCCGAGATTCCCGCCGGAGTACTTCCCTCATCAAGCAGACCCAAATGAAACATTTCCATCGGTTGTTTTTCAACCGTAGAATGTTGATCTTGGAAAAGAGAAATATACTATTGTTAATTTAAAAACAAATTATTGTTGTATTTAACCATAACATGTTCGGAGGCAACGATAATATGCATGTGGCTTCTTGTTGGAGTATTAATTTAACCATAATATGGTTGTTGGTGACTATATTATGGATAAATTAAACAAAATTTGTTTAAAATTTTCTTTAAAAATAGTTTTGTTGGAAGTGACCATATTGAAACATATTTTTTCCTTGGTGTATGTATGCGCTTCCCAAAATTCAAGGGCATGGTCTCGGTGAGCTCTGGTTTCAACAAGACGGCGCTACGAGCCATATAGCGCGTGAAACAAGGACCTTGTTGAGAAATCATTTTGGTGAGCACTTAATTTTATATTTTTCCTACGATAAATTGGCCACCTAGATCGTGCGATACCACACCTTTGGACTATTTTCTCTGGGGATATATCAAGTCTGAGGTCTTTACCTATTAGTCAGCTACGATTGACGCTTTGGAAGCCAACATTACTCGTGTTATTCGCGAGATGCCTGTCCGTATGCTCGAACGAGTCACCCAAAATTGGAACTTCCGAATGCACCACCTCAGCCTAGTCATGGCCAGCATTTACATGATATCCTTTTCAAACAGTAAACCCCATAAATTGTTCTTTATATGTTCAAATTTATGTGTTTTATTTCACATTATAAAGCAAACCTCACGATGAATCACCCGAAATAATTTATGTACTTACAGTACAACTTTTGCTTTTTTTGCAATAAAGTAATGCAATAGTAACATGGTAATTTTTCAAATACGATAACCATGTAAGAAGTAAATCATGAATAATAAAAGTTTTAGCTGTTTATTTTTTTCATAAAGGGATTAAATTTTTCTATATGTAATTCGGTTTGGAAGAGTATTATCGGAGATTATTTGTGTGTTAATAAAAAATTGTCCTTTAAAGTAATCGTTTTTAAAAGTTATTGGCTCTGCCAAATCTGTGATACCTTCTAACAAGGACTTAGTTAATTTGAAATAAAAAGAAATTTAAAAAAATAAATTTGAGTTTTTTTATTGCCGTTTCAATATAAATTCCCAAGCGAATATTTTTATTTTATTTTCAAAAATAGGCTGTTATGTTTATTCTGGGATGTTTTAGTATGGACTTGATTTCTACAAAGTTGTGGAATTTATCAAAATTTTAGAGCTGTTAACGAGTTATAAACTATTGATTTTTTTTTAAAGCACGTAAATGACTTTCGGGAGAAGGATTTAAATGGATATAAATCAAAACATAACTGTTATTTTTGTTCAAAAAAATAAAAATCAAGAAATAACCGTTATCATCTCACTTTTATGAAAAAATGAACAATTGTTACGGTCCCTGATTTTTTTTAAATACTTACTGCTGTATTCATAAAAATATTTTCAATTTAATAAAGGTTTACAAAACAAATTTTCTATGATAATTTTAATTAATGAACGTTTGATTAATTTAATAATCGTTTATGAATACGGGTGTTAATAGCAAAATAAACCACTTCCTTGGCAAACATGTCAAAATTTAACGTTTGTACAAATATTTTGTGTTGTTAATTGGGGTGTTTGCTGTTTGCACAAACATTTGAAGCACGTTTGTAAATATGGATATTAAAAAATTTTAATGTTTGGCAAACATGACAATCTTTTTGTGGTGTCTAGTCATAAATGTAAACATTTCAGCGGAAATTTTGCAGAGTAAAGACGCTGAAGTAGAAGCACTAAAACCATTTTCATTCGTAAATTCTAATTTTTATGAAGGCTAGTTTACACGGTAATAAAATGTATTACGACTTTGTAGAATCAAAATATTTTAAAATTCTCTCCGTGTTAAAAAAATAATAACAGTCTGTTGTATGTATTTTTCATGTTTACTCGGTTGGTATAAGTAAAATCAAAGTAACGATATTAAACAGCTGAGTTAACAACAAAATGGCAGATGGTTACACTTTTACAATATTTACAAAAACAACATGAAAATTTATTGAGTTGATTTTGGTTGCTCTTGTAATTGTATAAAAATGTGATCACTTTCAATATATACTGTTTAAATGCACCTCTAGTGTGATAAATAAGTTTCTAAATTGGTTTAGAAAATTAACATTTACCGACCTCTTGTCAAATTTTGTATCCGTATTCTCTCTTAGGGAAAAGAGAATGCCATTTCTTTTCCTCTCACTCCTAAAAACGCAACACTTGGCGGCTAAGACTTGAAGAGTGTGAGCCAGCAATTACTCAATGCATTTTGCTTTTACATGATAAGAATTTTATCATTCTTCATAATTTTTGGAAATGTCGTAATACATTGTATTACACTATAAACTAGTCTTAAGCAGCATTGCTCGCCACAAAACAGCTCGTTGTTTAAACCATTCTTTACTTTAAATTATTTTTCTTTATTTTATATTTCTCCTTTTTTTAAAAATAAATTGCGAGCAAAATTGCCGCAGCAATATCGTCATCTGCATTCAGTGAACACAAAACAAAACTGAAAAAAATATTTTTTTTTTAATAAGAATTTATTCTTTCAAAATTAATAACATATTTATCTGTGGTGAGATTTAAAAAAAAATCAGCCTTGAGCGAGATTTGAAATAATAATTTGACCATTCAGTTAGATTAAAAAATTATCTTTTTAATCCAAATTTTAATATCTTATTCAGGCTAAACTTCATTAAATTTAATTTTCATTAAATTATTTTTTACAACATAAAATGGGTTCATTTCCCAGCTCATTCTTCACTGAGCTGGGAAATGAACCCAGGTTTTTCACGGTCATGTTATATGTCAAATATATTTTTAAATCTCCCTCATAGTTGAATATGTTATGAATTTTCATCTCTGTTAAGAAATTTAAATGCATTTGAAGGAAAACATTTTTTTTTTAAATTTTTTTTTTGTCCGCCACAAAAAAGCTTGCTATTTTTTTTTTTTTTGGCTCATTCTTGTTCTCTCACGGTCTAAAAACCGAATCAGCTTAAAAATTGGAGTAACAACAAAATTTTATTTAAATCATCCCCAGGGTACCGTGTAGGCATGAACAAAAAAAGTCGGTTCACTTAATATGAATGTGACCTATCACTTTTACATGGGATTGTCATTTGAGGTGGTCAATTGACACCTAACAGCCACCATATGACAAGTTACACATCTATTCTCAATGACCGTGTTTAGTTTAGTTACTACAATGGAGTATTATTTCAATACAATGTACACTCATAGAAAAATGCGTCTTCATATTGATGATGCTCTAACATCAGAATTGTGACATCAATGTTATTCCAAATGGCATCAATGAGGCAAAAAGTGATATCAATCCAATGACGAACGTCATCCTAAAATTTTGCAATATTGTATGCGTCATCTATGCTATGACTGCAGTGACATCAATTCGACGCCACATTTTGTATACACTGATAAAAAAAATGCGTCCTAACGCTGATTTATTTTGACATCAGTACAGACAAACTGTCATCAGTGCGATGACAAACTGTCATCAGTGTGATTACATAATATATCTTGTCATCATTGAGATGACAAACTGTCATAAGTGCAGTGACAAACTGTCATCAGAGCGATGACAAACTGTCATCAGTACGATGACATAATATATCATGTCAAAATATATTATTAACACTATTTTCATGTTTAAAAAGTAAAATTAGAAGCAAAAATTCCCATATGCAATTTTTTTAATTAGGTTAGCGTTTTTTGCTGTTTTTTTAGAGTTAATGTTTCTATATTTTTGATCTGATCTATGTCCTGCAACTCTAGTCCTTAATTTATTTTTGATTGTACCTATATAAACCTTGTCGCAATTCTCATTATCATAGTCAAAATATTTGTTTTTTTATTTTTTGTTTTTATTATTGTATTTAAATATAGTTTTTGAATTAGGTTTATAAATAAGAATTTTTTTTAGTTATATGAATTGTTATACTTTAGATATATTTTTATTTTTTGTTAAATTTATTAAAATTTTTTATGACAAACAGTTTTTTGCATTTAATTTATGAGAAACATATTTAAAAAAATTTTTTATATATAATTTAATTTCCTGAAGATGCTAACCAAAGATTAGCGGAAAACTGAAAATAAATAAATAAATATTAAAAAGGTCTAAAGCTTAAATAAAAATAGACATGTAAAAAATGTATATTTTAAATGGAAATATATTTTAATTTTGAGTTTAAAATAGATTCGAATGCTTATTTCCTTTCATGGTTGCCAGATTTGCCGGTATTTAAGCGAGGCTGAGACGGTGATACAAGTCGTACGCATTTTGACGAAAATGCTTTTCTGATCTAATTATTGCTTGAAAATGTTAGTTATAATTTATTTTTATATATCTACCATACTTTTGTAAGCAACTAAAATTTAAAATATTTTAGCTTTACCCGATGCGCTTCGCTTTCCCCATTGAAATAAAATTAGTATCATTTTATTTAACAGATCTTGTGTTTCGATAACGAAGCAAATCATATTTGATACCTTTACTGTTACCGTTCTACAGATATACAGAACATATATTGTGTTTATATTGAAGGTGCCATAACCATTTCTTCAATCCATCCAATTTTTTGCAAAATAATTTGTAAAGAAACCCGAACTTTTTGTTCCAAATTTAAAAACTTTCACCTGCTGTAACCGTTCTCCAGATATATGTAAATCTACATTGTCTTTGTATGGGAGGTACCACGCCCACTTCTCTTATCTAACTCACGAAGTTCTGACTAATGTTGTGTATTGGTAATCAAGCTACATATTTCTATAAAATTTTAGTTCTTTTACAGTTATTGTTCTCCAGATTACTGTTATTTATACTATTTTTGTACAGGAAGTGCCACGCCCACTTCTCCAACCTAGTCAACTTTTTTGGCAGATGTAGTGTATTGACATCAAAGTTATTTGTTTTTAATTTTTAAAGTTTTCTGTAACCTTTCTCCAGATTTGAAGTTATTCATATTGTTTTCATAAGGGAGGTGTCACGCCCACCTGAAATTTTACAAACATTGATAGCATTTACAAACATTTATAGTTCCGTCGAATCAGATAAATAGGGTCAGTAGCTTAGGAGTCTATAGAGATCAAGCATACAAACAAGCCCATTTTCGTTTTTATATATATTTAGATTGCATATGTTCAGGCTGCGAAAAACCTAAAAACATTTTTAAATAATTTAAGATTTTTGTTGTACTCTTACTTCTCATACATAACAGATAACTAGGAAATGAAAATATTTCACAATTTCTTGTGTATTTGCTTTAAAGTAATATATGACTTTTATTTAAAGATAAAGTTTTTGCATTTAAAAATTCTAAATGGGACTTCGCCTAAAAATATGCATTAAATTTATACAAAAGTTTTAAATACAAGTGAGTAAATGCTTAAAAATGTTTCAAAATTAAGCACATTCTAAAATGGAAACAAAGGAAGCAAATTTGGCTGCAAGTAAAATTTTTCTAACTTTTTTAAATAAATAGAATGTCAGAAAATGAATAAGAATGAAGGCGTATAAAAGAAAAAAAAAAAGAGAGGGATTAGTTGTAACTAAAGGACGTTTAAGAATTAGGCTGCGAGCGTCTTTTAACGTAATTATATTTACTTGAAGTTCTTGGCCAAGACAATAAGATGTTTCTTTTAGTTTTTTTTTTGCTATTATTATGTTTACGCTGTAAAGTATGTTTAAAATTAACTAATAGCATTAGCACTTAGAAGTATGCAGTTAATTTTAAAGTTAAAGTTTTTATTGCAACTCTTATTAGTGTTTGAGAAATCTGTTATACTTTTGGACTAAAACTTCTGCTGTACTGAATTGTATCTAATTCAGCAAGGCAAAGACTTATTTAAAAAATATTCCGCTTAGAAGAATCCTTCAACAATTTATCTGTCTTTAAAATAATATTAATAATAAAGAAATCTTGCAAAAATACTGGCTGAATAAAATGTTGCCTCTGTTGAATTGCAATAAAAACATATCTAAATCTTTAAATATTAACTGAATTATGTTTTCGGTGCAATATCTAGAATATTTTTATACATTTTAAAGAAAATCTTATTTGATCTAAAAAAATCTAAGCTGAATTGGACTTTTCGTTAGCTGAATAACAAAAAAGAGGACATTTTAATGTTCTTATTAAAAAACTTCAGCTGAATTATATTAAAATCAGTTCAGTAATATAAATACATAAAATTAAAAGTTAAAAAATCCACAACTTAGTATCTTAATTAAGTCTCACAGTAGCCGAATAAAGTTCTTGGTATAATATTATATTATAAATTAATATTCGGAAATTGTAATTTTTATTAGCTAAAGAACTAACAGAAAATTCTAAGAATTTTTATTTCGAAAATATAAAGAACTTAAGCTGAATTACATTACCAAATTTGATAAAAAAAAAAATACAACTGCTAAATATTACCGCTGCCTTGTGCCTAAATAAAGCTGAATTAAGTAATTTTTATGTTTTTTTTTACAAAAGTTTGTATACATTTTTAAAAAAACCTTTGGATTCAAAAAATCCTTACGAAATTATAAAAAGCTACTAATTTTTATATTTTAAAGTTAAGCTAAATCAAATTTCTTTTAGCTGACTTTAAAAACATGAAAACAATTTAAATTATTTATTAAATAAATACTAAAAATTAAAACCCAAAAACGCTTATCGTGGTTGGCGAATTTAAAGTACGCCTGCAACTGTTTGTTAATAGTTTAAAGAGAACGTGATTATATCCTTTACCCTGGTACCAAACAGTCGCAGGTGTATTTTAAATTCGCCAACCACGATAAGGGCGATTAACTAAAAAGAATTGCAATTGTAAATATTTAAGTTCCATTTATAGGGAGTACTAAAATTAAGAAGAAAACGGTTGCTAAATTACATATTTCTCTAGATGAATTAAAAATTATTTTCTGAATTAGTTTCAGAAGGTGTTTATCTCAACTGGATTAGTGTTAGTGGAGACGTATGTTAGCTGAATTTGTATCTACAGCAATTATGTTAAGTTAAATTAGTTTTAGAAGCAGTTTAGCATTGATGGATTAGTATTAGAAGCAAATAAGTTATGCTCAATATGTATCAATAGCATTATTCAGCGGCATTAGATTTATTCTTAGTTGAGTTGAGTTGGCGTCAGTTTAATTTAACTGACCCCAATTAGTATAAATTGCATTTCAATTTAATTAAATATTGCAAAATAAGCATAATGCCTGGATTAGTCTACGACTGAAAGTTGGCGCAACAATTACTGAAACCATTAAACAATTTAAGTACTGAAAACATAGCGTTGAACAATTTAAAATTATTTGAACTGTTTAGAAAGTCAACCACACCAAAGTTTTTCACGGAAGCTGCTTTAGAAGAACTTGATAGCTTATACGGAAATATTGAGAGAAGCGAAATTATAAAAAATAATTTTTATCTGATATATGCAAATATTAAGGCAAAATGGGTGAAATCTAATCGAACCAATCAGAACTTCAACTCCAAATACGAGGACTGGCTTAATGAAGACACCATCCTGGATATATTGACAGTAGATAAACCCACCACATCAACCAGAGGAGCAAAAGGAAGGCCAAAAAAAAGTATTGAGGAGTGTTAAATTTTCACAAGAAAGAGGAAACTTGCCGATGCCACCAATGACTTGACCACGAAGCATTTGTCGGACGCGCTGTCTATTAAATAAACAAAGGATAGTGAAAGAGTTAGGTCGCAGATAAACAAATCTGTTGCTGATGCAAGCCCACTGCGACTAAAAAGGATTAAGGAAAGCATTCCCAAGCCCATAAACGCACACACTAAAAAGTATGGTTCCGAAGAAGCCTTGGCCTTGTTTATGGACTTAGAACTTTCCAAAGAGAAATATGAGAAACTGCGGGCATCTTTAACGCGACACGGCGCTGACGTTTTACCCGGATACAAGCATATTACGCAAGCCAAAATAAATTCACGACCACTGCATACGGAGTTTACGGAAGTCTCTGCGAAAGCCAATCTGCAGGATATCTCATGGGCCATACAGCAAAACGGTTGTTGGAGAGTCTTCCTGAAAATGAGGTGAAAATTCTTCCTGAGAAGTTGACATTGATCAGCAAATGGGGCTGCGATGGATCATCCGGACAAAGCGTTTATAAGCAAAGGATATCTTCCGATGACGCTACAATATCGGACGGAAATATGTTTATGGCATCTGTTGTTCCTTTGCGGTTAAATCTGATGTTTCCCTACACTGGAAAAATCCACGTCCGTCATCAGTGCATTATTGCCGACCAATAATGTTTCAGTTTGCAAGGGAATCGGCAGAACTCATAAGGACCACAGTGAAGGACATTGAAGAACAAATAAGCAAGATTAAGCCTACAAAGCTGCAAATTGGAGAAGGAAAATATATTGAATGCAATTACGAGTTCCACCTGACCATGGTTGACGGAAAAGTCGTAAACGAACTGACAGGAACAACCTCAACAATGTCATGCCCGATTTGCAAAAAGAGTCAGAAGAACTTTGGTAATTTAAACGATTCTACAAATGAGGAGAATTACCATTGCACGCAAGGATAAGGTGTAAGGCGTATACCCTACCACAAGAGGAGGAAAACTTCGATGAAAATACATCAATAAAGGATAAGGAAAAGATCAGAAAGAAGCAAATACAGGATGCTTTTTTTAAACAAGTTGGACTAAAAGTAGACTGTCCCAAGCACGGATACGGTAACTCAAACGATGGAAACACTTCTAGGAAATTTTTTGAAAATGATGAGGCAGTAACTAGAATCACTGGAATTGACAATCAAATCGTGAAAAGATTGGGAACGATCTTGGATGTTTTAAACTACAAAGAAAATGTCAATTCTTTTAGCAGAAATGTATCCACAGAAGAAGTTGACCCCGACCGTCCATAAAATATTGGCGCTCGGCAAAGATATAATTGAGTACCAGTCTTTGCCAATTGGAGAGCTTTCTGAAGAAGCACAGGAGTCTCTTAACAAATTTTATAAAAAATATAGATTGCAGAACACATTCAAAGCATCAAGGGTAAGGCAAAATGAGGACATCTTCAACATGTTGGCAGCATCTTCCGATCCACTTATTTCTTCCCTGCGGCATGTGAAGTCACGAATAGAGTTACAAAATAATTATAGTTTAGAAATGGTTAGTGATGAATATTTTACAGAAAATTGAAAAAATAAATTTAAAAAAAAATTATTTTTTTTTAATTTGTTGGGTAATAATTTAAAACATAAAACTCTAAAGAAAAAAATAAAAACAATCTAAAAATGTAAAAATAATTTTTTTTTAGTTACCATAAAATTGATTTTTCTACTAATTTGAACTTTGATAACCCATAAGTAGGCCCCTACAAAGCGTAGCACCCTTTCCAAACGCTCATTTCATAGGCTAAACAGTTATCTATCATATGCTGTTTAAACTGTTCAATTATCTTATTCGGTTCAAAAGATATGATTTTTGCAACGAAAAAACTCAAATGGCGCCACTGTGCGACGTCACAAAAAATGTTTAAAAAAACTTTTATTAAGAACCAAAAAAAAAAAATTTTGAAAATTTTTTAGAGTAAGCCCCTAACAAGCCTGAAAATTTTTTTTCAGAGTCACTTTTGAAACTGAAAATCTTGTCCGATCGAAATGAAATTTTTTGTTGTTAATAAGCTAACTAATATTAAAAAATAAAAAAAAAAAAAAAATCGAAAAAAAAATTTTTTGCTTGTATGGAAATTTTTTTTTTATCATTTAAACTTTGACCTCAAAGGGGCACGGGTTAAAGTTATCCGATTTGGCTGAAATTTTTTCGACATCAATTATAGACCATGTGGCACAATATTCCGCCCGGGAGACATCAATATTAATACAAAAAAATTGCTCCATACATTTCGCTGCCACCATAATGACAAGTGTCGTCGTTTTTGACCCCATGACACTTTACATCACTGTGATGTCAGCTTTAACATCACTTGGCCAAATTGTCATCAGGGTCAAAAATTTAAATTATGTCATCAATGGGATGACACGTTGGCATCACAGATATAACGAATCGGAGTAGGTTTTATAAAGCATGTCATCAGTGCGATGACACACTGTGATCAAATTGAGTCATTGTAATTGACCTTAAGTCAAATTGAGAGAATATCATTATTTACTTACCCGCTACACATGTTTGTTTCACTTTTGTTGTATTCCGCATTTTGTTAACAGAAAAACTCTCAATTGTAACACACCAGCAGCATGCCCGATATGATTTTCGTAATTATTCTACTTTAAAAATTTTATGTATTTAAATAAATAATTAAAAAATAGAATATGGGAATTTTTGCTTCTAATTTTACTTTTTAAACATGGAAATAATGTTAATTATATATTTACATGATATATTATGTCATCGCACTGCTGACAGTTTGTCATTGCACTGATGCCATGTTGTCATCAAACTGATAACATGATATATATTGTCATCGTACGGATGACAGTTTGTCATTGCACTCATGACAGTTGTTTATTGCTCTGATGGCAGTTTGACATTACACTGATGACATGGTATATTATGTCTTCGCACTGATGAGATTACTGATGTCAAAATACATCAGCGTTATGTCGTCTTTTCTATCAGTGTACACAAAACGTGGCGTCGAATTGATGTCACTGTAGTCATTGCATAGATGACGCATAAAATATGACAAAATTTTAGGATGACCTTCGTCATTGGATTGATGTCACTTTATGCCGCATTGATGTCATTTGTAATAACATTGATGTCACAATTCTGATGTTAGAGCATCATCAATATGAAGACGCATTTTTCTATGTAGCTTAAGTTACATTTCAAGCAATTTATCTTAGCAGAGAAGCAAATTAGCTTTGTATCATGATAAGAATTTTTAATTAATGTTAAAATTTCCGATTAAAATTTGAATTCCAAATTTAATATTTTATTACAAAATTCTTATATAGCTTTTAGCAAATCCCAGTAATAATTTATCTTTCTGGCCTAATTTACAGTTAACTTAAAATTTTATGAGACTTTTAATATTCTTAATGAGTCCTCTGATATTTAATTCAAAATCTTATTACTTCTCATCAGCATTTTAACATTTGAATACATTTTTTGGGATGTGCGTGTGAAAAACATGAAAAATAAACATAATTTCTTTTTCCTCTTAACGAGTGCTGTGTAAAAAAGTATAAGTGTAATTGTCAAACCATTAACTGTCAAAATAACACAGTTGTTGCTTACATATACAGCAACAACTGTTTATTTTCAAGTCTCTATAGTACCTGGGTACTTTGTCTTATTTTTTGTCGGCTGTATTGCCTGTGTCATTGTCTTTTATAGTGACTTTTTTAGTTTTTGGAGTCCCAAGTTATTTAAGCTGAAATGTGTTTTACACATTAATACTCGTACTTTGGGGGCACGTAACGCGAGTATGTCATATTAAAATAACAAAAATTTTAATCATCCATCTAATGTTGTGCGTTATTAAATATCATCATACTCTCAAAATACGATGGTTCTTTATATTTGAAAATTGTTTTAAGGAAAATAATGGTTGATGCTTTAATGTTGATAATGAAATTGTTTTTTGTGGTATTTTTGTTACTACTGGCTGATTGTCCTCATTAGTCTTGCCTCTTCTTGAGATGATATCGAGGTAAACACATTAATCGAGTATTACCCAACAAACATGATTTCTAAGTTTTTAGTTTTCATTCTTGCTTGTATTTTCCTATTGGGGCGTTGGCGATTTCTGTGTAAAATAATTATACAATTCCATCCAGATCTCCTTCCAATTTCTTCACACAAACACTCAGTTTGAAGAATGCAATTCTCAAGTCTATTTAAAATATATAGAAAAGAGAAAAAATAAATTAATTGATTAATTTTGCGCATTTGACAAATGTGTTTAAGAAAAGCATTGGAAAATAAATTCATTGCTGAATTTCAGTAAAAAAAGAATATTCAGTTTGATTTACACAGCATTTATTCGCGAATTATTTCCGCATCATTTTCAGTAACAGTTGAGAAAAAGGTTAACCCCAAATCCATTTCAATAAAAAGTGTTTTATTTTTTATCGTTTTAATTTAAAAATGTAGTTGATTTTGGATCACACTTAATATAATAGAATAAATTTTATTTTAATAATTAATATTTTTTTTTTTGAGAAAAGGTTGGAGTGCAAGGTTTTCTCAATTCGAGAATGTTTTTAATTTCTACTCTTTTTCAATTGAAATTTGTTTTTCTTTTAATCATTCTTTTTTTAATTAATTATGCAGTTACAATTTTTTAAAGTGTAAAAACATTCTTTTAGTATGGCAACTACTTATTAAGTAAGCTCACTACCAAGGCGAATTCAACTACAGGTGCTCAGTTTCAGGAGTACTCAGTTTCATGTACTCTACAATCCTGCTTTGTTTTGTAAATCTCACACCGGTTGTTAATCACAATAAAAACGATGTAATTGTCTTCGTTACACATCTGTCTCCACGGTTAATGCAACAGCAGCTAGTTTTGATAATTAAGAATCTCTAAAGATTTTTGCAATTGCAATTTTAGACAAAATTTTATATTATAATTTTAATTAAAATTCACAATTTTAACTTCAAATTAAGTTTTTATTGTTAGTTTCTATAAACAAAAAAAAGATATTTTTCTCAAAAACGTTCTTTTAAGAACTTTATTATTTTGAACTTTGAAGAACAAATAAAACAAAATATTTTTTTTTTTTTTTGTACATGTTTTGAACACCAATGATAAATATTTTTCAAAAAAAAAATAATAAAAAAAAACGTTTTTGTGTATTTTTCAAATTTTTGTTTTTTTGTTTCTTTTCATGTACAAAACACATATTGTACTTTAAAAATAAATATCTTTTTTTGTGTTTCCTATTTTTTTTTACTGACAGAAAAAAAATTTATTTTGTACGCATAAGTTTTGAATTTTTCAAATGAAAAACTTAAATTTTAAGTTTTCGGTTCTTAATTTCTGAAGCCTGATTGATAGGGCGCCAGATGTACAATTAAATTTCGATAAATATCAGCTTTATGGTGATTTAGAACCCGAAGCTTAGTGGAAAAAGAAGGAAATAATACTAAAAAACCCCCTGAAAAAAGATATGTTTCCAATATTACAAAAAGTTATGAATTTTGTGTTTACTTTAACATTTAAAATGCTTTAGTTGAGAAATATTTACCGCCCTAAGCATTTGTTAAACTGTTTTGGGAAACAGATTGTCATCTGCAACCATGATAGGAATATTATTTTCAAAATAAAGTAAACAAAGAAACGGCAATAAACATTTTGAACCTTTCCTAGATATATGGAAGTGGAACTTATTATTATAAGTTTTTATTTCATTTATTCCAGGTTTTTGATGTTATTGTTTTTTAAGTTTTTTTGATTTACTATAAGTATCGTAATAATATGAATGATAATTATATTATTTAAATAAATAGGGTATTATGAGTTTATACTGATACATGTATAGTACATCGATCGACTTAGAATCAGAATCTAAGTCATCAGTCCTTCTGGCTGATTGTCTGTCCATGTAGGCCGTCTGCGCAAAGTACATATCGCAATTTTTAATATAATTTAATGAAATTTGGTTCATACGTTTTTTTGAAAATTTTGAGAATCGATCCGATCTATAATTTCACATAGCCCCTATCCGAACTTTTTTCCTAAGAGAGCCTTTATGCCCATAAACCATCTGATATGTTGGACAAAATTAGGCCCAAATATATTTTATGTCAACTTAAATTATCTTACGAAGTTAATTTTGGAATTAATGGGTCCTAGAAAAATACCACTTAAGAAAATAGTTTGCAATAGCACTACTGTTTTATAAATATTGGTATGTATTGATAGAATAAAATACCAACTATGTCATAACAAAATTTTGTGCTGATAGGTAGGTGATATATAAACCCACTTCCTTAAATCACTTTAAGACGAAAAAATCTCAAATAGATATAGGTACCTAGATAATATTCGACGTTAAGAATTCTTATGTAATTAGCCTTGAACTCATAACATAATTTTATTTTAATAGGTCCATAATTGCATATGGGACCTAACAAGGGAACACTCTTAAAAATTTGTCTGTAAATACAGTGATGTATTTGTGGTTTAAAATGTTCGAAATGGACCGACTATGTACTTTATAATTTGTTCTTTTTTGCAAAAGTTTTTTTTTTATAATAAAACGTTAATTTGATATCAGGTTTAATATCATTTAAATTGGGTAATTTTGCATCATCTCAAGGGTAGTTTTGAATTTTGCTGGTGGTAACACTGAATAAATTCAATTTTATTTTGAGAACGTTCTTTCTAATGCTCTTACATATAGACACATATAGACACTTATTCTCTTAACAATGCTACCATACTTTTATTCAATTTCATACATTTTGTAAACAGAAAATGAAAAATAAAAGAAAATAAAAAATTTATGCAATGAAATGAGAGAGTATTTGAAGTTACAACCGACGTTTTAATTATGGGCCTTAGGATTTTTGCCTAAAGTTGAAGACTCAATGATGTTTGAAGAGTTATGCCTGTTTTTGATGAAACGATGTTTTCTATACTGAACGATGTTTTCCATACAGTTTGACATAAAATTTTGCCAGAGAATGCGGTCGTGAAATAAAATCAATTTTATTTTGAGAACGGTTTTTCTAATGCTCTCACATATAGACACTTATTCTTTTAACAATGCTACCATACTAACATTCAATTTCATATATTATTTAAACAAAGACAAATAAGAACAAAAGAAAAAGGAAGAAATTAGAGAGAATTTGAAGTATAGGCTTTAGAATTTTTGCCTGAAGTTGTAGACCCAATTCTGCTTCATTAAGAAAAAAAAAGTTTTTCGTTTGGGAATTTATATTGAAAACAAAAACCAAGTTGAGCATTTTTTTATTTGTGTTGTTGTTTAAATGTAAATTCCGGAACGAACATTTATTTCCAAGCCGGGCAGTTAGTTTGGGTTCGCACTGTGAAAGATTTCTATCTGAAAGTCTGAGTTTATTGGTGAGAGGGAAGAGAAGAACAGCATGTTATCTTCCCCTCTTACCAATAAACTAATGTGCTGTTTTCACAACACAAGTGATTGAACGTGTAGAACAATTTATATGAAAAGCAATCAGTTTTTTAAGTGTTTTTTACATAAATTCTACTACACGTTCAATCACTTGTGTTGTGAAAACAGCACATTAGTCTTTCTCAAATTAGAGGAATTGTTTTATTTCAAATCATTCTCATTAGGAGAAAGAGTTTAATTTCAAATCCTTCTCAATTTAAGAAAGAGTTTGTTTTACAACTATTAAAAAAATTAGAATTGTTCAAGTTCAAATTACTGTTAATTTTTGACAATTAATGTGTTTACTGGGTTTTTGCCTATTATGTAAAGTTATGTGTGTGTGTTGTGTGTGTGTGTGTGTGTGTGTGTGTGCATGCTCATCTTGGTATCATTAAAATTAAATTTACCAGCATGTGGTGTTGGTGGCAATAGTGACTGACTGGATGTTGTTGGCAATAACAAATATAATGAGGCCGTTACACGTTTAAAATATTAAATAGAAATATGTATTATTCAAGCCCTACAATTCGGAATAGAGCCTTCACACTTCTGGCGACTTAAATGTAAGGACTTTTTTAACTTTTAGGTTTTAGACAAACTCCGGATTAAAAAAAAAACTGAACATTAAATAGACTTCATTTAAAATAAACTTTGGAACATTGAAGAGGCAACCATTTTTTGTATTATTTAGAAATAGTCTTAATTACTCCGAATCTGCAAAAAGGCTCCCGAATAGATTACTTGGAACGAAAAAAAAAGATGATTTACTTCCTACGGCATACAATAGTATAACATAGGGACCGTAACAGTTATTCCCTTTTTCATAAAAGCCAGATGATAACAGTTATGTTTTGATTTTTATTTTTTCGATCAAAAATAACAGTTATTTTATGATTTTTATTGTTTTGAACAATAATAATAATTAGTTTTTGATTTTTTTTATTTTTTTAGTTGACTTTAAATATATATTTTAATGCGCATAAGATATCCCAAGGATGATCACACATATAAATAAATATTTAAAGACAACTCAATAATTATAATACGTACATTTCTTTAAAGAATAACTTTTATTTTTGCTCGAAAAAATAAAAATCTAAAAATAATTATTATTTTTGTTCAAAAAAATAAAAATCAAAAAATAATTATTATTTTTGCTCAAAAAAATAAAAATCATAAAATAACTGTTATTTTTGATCGAAAAAATAAAAATCAAATAATAACTGTTATTTTTGTTCAAAAAAATAAAAATCAGAAAATAACTATAAATTTTGATCGAAAAAATAAAAATCAAAACTTTAAAAATCATAATATTTTATCATAGAAAAGTTCATAAGGATATATGGTATATTTGAATCAGGTTGCCAGTATTAACTTCTTTAAGCTTTTTTTGTTTTAAAATTTCAAAATAACTGTTATTTTCGGTCCCTGGTATAAAATACATTATCATTTTTAGTTTACCATTTTAATAGAGTATTTTGTAAATGATTTAAAAAATATCAAATGGTAACTGACTACTTTAGAATAAGAAAAGTAACTAGAAAACTACACATTGCATTCTAAAAACCCGCAAAGAAAAGTGTACAAATATCTATTTTAACAGAATTAAGTCAACTTTCTAACTGTAAGTTACCTTAGAGCTCTAAATAATTAGCTGACTCTATGCAAGATAACTTGGTGTAAGTAAAGTATTTGGATACTTCAGAGCTCTAAAAAGTTAGCTGAATCCCTGAAAGATTACTTTGGGCAAGGAAAGTTATTAGCATGGTAACTTAATATAACAATAATTAAGGTACTCTAAGTTCATAAAGTACTTTCTACTTAATTTTTTCCTATGCTAATCCCGCGAAGCTCTTCGCTTGTCTGCAGGAGACCAAAGTCTCTGGCGGCAATCGAACCCGCAACCCCGGCACTGATAGACTAGCTCACTACCAGCTAGCCTACCGGGGCAGTGCAGTGAATATTGACGCTACAGTATTTTACTAGGGATGCGAAAGTTAAGTAGATGACTAGGATTTGTACACAGCAACAATTATTATATTTCTCCAATCATTAAATTTATATTAAATTCATAATATCAAGCAAACAATTTGTTGGTTTTGCACCTATTACCAAAATGATCATATTGATTACTAAAATTTGTAAAATTTTGAATATTTTTTTCAATAAATAATATTTTTTTTAATTTTAATTAAAAAATTATCAAAAAACTTTGCCATTTCAAACAATGTGTTAATTTATTTAAATAAATATTGAAAATTCCCAACAACAACTCTACATGTTTAAATTATTTTATTTTAAACGAAAAAAGTCAATTAAGATTTTTTGTTATTTAATTAAAATTTTAATTGATACTTTATTTCAAAACAACTAAACTGTTAATTAAATCAAAATGAAATTTTTAATTTTCGTTCAACTAAAGAAATAATTGATTCAATTATCACATTTAAATACTTTTTAAGCCATTTTTTAATTGATAAAACACTTTTTTCTGTGTACTCCAACGCTTGAATATATAAATTATTTAATAAGTAAGAGTCCATACTCTGGAAGTCAGAGTTTATTAGTGAGAGGGTAGAGAATAATATAATGTTCTATTCCCCTCTCACTTATAAACTCGGACTTATTTTTAAGAAAACTTTCATAGTGTGAACCAAGACTTAAGTAAGTACTGACTCTACAATATATTACCTTTCTGTAGTAAAAAATACAAAAAAAAACAACACTTGATTTTAAAAAGTTAATTAGATTATATAAATTGATCTCTTCCAGCGAAAAAGCGTTCTTAGCATCGCACCCAGAACTGCTGGGTAATGAAAATGTACAATCTAAATTATGCTTATGAAGGCTTTAAAGATGCTTTATTTGTAACATTATGTGTTAATGAGTTTGGTTTTCATTCGATTGTTTGACTGGTTGTTCAAGGAGAAAATTTCAAGACTCAGGAATTGTTTGGCAAAAAGAGAAAAAGCAACTTAATAATTTTTTAGATTTACAAATAAGATTTTTCTTAATTAAAACTTTTTTTGCTTAATCCCTAAAAAAAAAACTACTTCCTTAATTCTAATTGAAATTTTTAAAAAATGTGGGAGAAGTAGAGAAAAAAAGAGATTAAAAACAACAAAAAAACAAACAGCATTTTCAAGCACTTTAAGTGCTGCCTTTTTCCAAAAAGAAATTTTGTTTTTATGCCAGCTGCAATATTGTGCTTTCCGGCCCATTGATTTATTTAAAGTGGTTGTGGAAAAGTTAGTGAATTGTAAAATTGGTATGTAGTCTTGTTCAATTTAGCTGCACTTAAAGCAGTTGGAAAAATAAGAAATCAGTTTTGGAAGCAAACACCTTCGAACAAATCAAAGCATCCAGTCAAGTGAAAAGTTGAAAGTTTTTTTTTTTTATTTTTTAGTTGCAAAACATTATTTATACCGAAGAAATATTTATAAATATATAAAAAAAAGAGGAGAATTAGGACAATTTATAAATTTTAAACGAAAAACTTAAACTTTTTATTGCCTAGCATTTTATATTACATTCTAATATTTAGATCAAAAGCCTTGGCAGAATTTCATTTAACTTGAGATAAATGCAAAAGTTCTATTTAGTTTTGAAATATGGCTTTAAAACTATTTAAAATATTGATTTTTTTTAAATAAAACTGTTTACGTTTTAGTCAGCTGAATTGCCAAAATACTTCAAATGAAAAATGCAAATATTGGAAAATTTTATTTTCTATACCAAAATCTTCAGCTGAATTACATAAAAACCCTGCTGAATAAGTAATTTAGCAAGTAAATCAAAAAATGCTTAACTAATTATTTAAACTTAACAAAAAATAAGTGAGAAGGTAAAGTCGATCGAGCCCGATCATTTGATACCCTACAACATAAGTATATAAGGACAAATTTTCGAGAGTGTAACATATTTGGGACCCATGGATAATCATGGACCCGCCAGCACTAAGTTACGTTATTACGTTAACTGCCTCTTTGACAAAACGCAAAAAAACTCTTACTTTTGCACAACTACATTAAAAAAAAAACAAATTCTAAATACTTTGTCTTTGTGTCAAATGTATTTGTGCAAAAGTAAGAGTTCTTTGAATTTGTCGGTAAGACTCATTTGAAAATTCATTAGGCGAATTATTATTTAGATAACTTCATCTATATTAGATTTGTTTGCCTTTAAGTGATGGACCAATTCCCACCATTTTCAATGGGCTTCTTCAACTTCTCATCAAATTGCGAACTGTAGCTTGCTCACAAATTACATGGACAGACATCCAGCCAGCCAGCCGAACGGACGGACATAGTTAGATTGATTCAAAATGTGTTACATGCATCAGCACAAACGCATAATACTCTATACCAGTGATGGAAAATTCAGTACTATGGTACTATTTCCAGTACGTTTTCTTTATACAAATTTTTAGTACTCAGTACTAGTCAGTTTTAGTACTCTTTTCTTGTTATGCTTCTTTGTTAAGAAATCCAGCGTTGCTTTTTTTTTAAATATTTCCTACCTGCCAATAACATACAAAGTACACATACACTTTAAAGTTCTTTATCGTTCATGTTTTTTGTTGCAAAATATTGATATTCTTCAAGCATCAATGTCATTTTAAATGCGTTTTAACTACATGGTTTCGATGACGGCATAACATACTAGTATAAAATTCCTATTTTTTAATAATTAATTAATTTTTAGTTTGTTAAGCAAAATTTTATAATGTTAATATTAATATTAATTATAATTAATATTTTATTCTTTTATATATTTGTTTTTTTATATTTTTCAAAAAAAAAATTGGTTACATAAGAAGTACCAAAATGGTTAATTAAGTACTCCTTTGATAAGTGGTCAGTACCATCTCAAATTTTAAATTTTCCATCACTGCTCTATACACTATTGTGGTGTGGAATCGAAACTAGTCAGGGCAACCTGCCCGTGCAAGCCTGGGTTCAGTTCTCAGCTCAGTCAAGAATGAAAAATTATCAATAAATTTTAATTAATTTCATGTTGTAAAATTCCTGTTTCTATAAAAATAATTTAATGAAAATTAAATTTAATGAACTTAAGCCTAATTAAAATATCGAAATTTGGTTTGAAAATTAAATTTTTAATCTTCTTTTTTAACTAAAAAAATAATTGATTCAATTATCACATTAATTTAATTGAAATACTTCTTAAACAATTTTTTTAATTGTTAAAAAACTACTGATACGAGCACGTTCGGTAAATTGAAATCACGTGAAATTGAAATAGAACAAATTTTGAAAATTCCCCCGCGTTCAAAGTTCATAAAAATATTTCCCTTTATATACCTCATACTCTGAGGACCACTTTCCTCAACCTAAACTACTTTTGAAATCAGGAAGAGCTTCGTTAATTTTTACAAAAATTCATTTAAAAATCTTCATCGATTACAATTTAACTTGATTTCGGTTTTCAGAACATGGCCGATAATTTGTTCTGTGCAGCTGATTGGCATAAAATGCGGCTGAATAAGCCTTTTAATTGAGCTTAAGCAAAAAAATAATAATATATATTAAAAATACAATTCATTCATAAAAATAAAAAAAATGGTGAAATTACTAAATTTCTATTCAAAATTGTTTGTTAAAACTGAAAATTGGGTTTTTACCGGCAGCCAATTTATTTAAATATTATTTGGTTTTCTTCTTCTGTTTTTTTAAAAAATAACATAAATCACGTTTCATTTTGTTATTTCGTACTATATTTTAAACGTTTGTTTTGGGGCAACACCTTTTGTTCCATTTTTATAGATGCGATTTGATTATTTTTTTGCTTTTGTGCTTCCATTCCATTTTTGGTATCTGGTATTATCTTTTGTGGGTAATTGTGGTCTTGCTTTATTACTTTACACTCACAAGACAAAAATTAAACAGAAAAAAAACTATTCAAATTGTAAAATTTCCCAACATAAACTAAATATTTATTGCTGTACTTTTTTTTTTAAAACTCAACCCAAAATCGTGCCCGCCAAGCATGCGCATATTGCTGGATACAAATTTAAATTTTTTTTTGTTTTTTTTTGTTTTTGTCTTCATTTTTCGTTGGGCTATTTGAATTGAAATTTTAATTTTTTGGTCGTATATGCCAGAGTACGAAATAAAATGTGGCTGCATGTATTCCTTTAATACATTATTTTCGTATCGATTTAATTTACAAAAAAAAATGGGGTTTTCTACATTTTAATGTTCACAGTTTGTGCAGAAACCGCTTACCAAATAAAAGTACTTTCCTTAAAAAACTAATTGGCATGTGAGAAACCTTTTTTTAAGAAATAGACTTGACCCAATTTGTCGAAATAATGATTAATTTTTTGCACAGAAAATTGTTCAGAGAAAAGAAACAGCTACACAACTTCATTACAAATACATAAAAGTTTTGACCAAAGACCAAAAAAAAAAATTAAAAATTTAAACAAATATAAAACTGTTTTCGTCTAGCATCAATTTGCAAAGAATTATCTTTATACGTATTTAATTTCTTCAATAGAGCAAGAAAATTTAATTATGTAGTTGAAATTCTATTGATTGATTTTACATATTAAATTTTGCTTAACATTTTCATTGGAAATATAAGAACGTTTATTTGGGGTTTTTTTATTTTCTTTTCAGATAAAGAAATGTTTAAATTAATATTTACAATCAATTTATTAAGATTGATTGATTGTTATTAACCACATACATATACCATCATTAAGGCATTATTTATAGTTACGTATGTGTGTAAATTATCTTACAATTACATTTGCTGTCAAATGTCTGAAGACAAATGATATGTTCTTAAAGATTAAACAACTTCTCTAACAAAATTCTGGGGAAATTTATCTTACAAAATTCGAAGAAAACAAAGAAAATACCCTGCGACCTTCTAAAAACAAATTTTGCGGCCGGTTTTTGAATTCGTATTTCAATATTATTTATCTTTAAGTTCTATTTAAATGTTAAATTGAGTTTCCCAGTGCTTTTTTTATGGTACTTAAATAGCCTACGATGCTTATGTAAAGTCTATTTAAATTTCAATTCTACTTGGTATGGTGGCCTCAGCATCACAACAATACAAAAACGACATGCAAAGCAAAAAAAAAACAGCTGTTTCTTTAAGGTCACCTTGTAAATAAGTTTGCTTTACAAGTGATTTGTTTTGTTCAAACAGCTGTTTTATGATAGTTTTTTTTTTTAATTTTAAGTAGGGGTTCCATAAACTACAATTTTATTTAAGTACAACTTAAACTTAAGCAAAAATGTATTGTATACGTTTTTAGATACGATGTTAAGAATTGGCCATTTGTCTTTAGAAGTTCATTTTTTGTATGAAGAAAAAAAAAACTACTTAGTCTACTCTGGCATTATTCCATAATATATTTTATGGATAACTCTATAGTTGGCTTAGGCTGGGTTCTTGAGATCTCAGTTAAACTAGGTTTAGTTAATCTGAAAAAAGATTTTTGCCGCCATTACCAAGTTTGTATACAATATTTTACCGTAACAGCTTAGTTTTTCTAAAAATTTTAGACTGTAATGAAATAATAAAAAAACAAATCACATTTCGCCGGGAAAATCCGAGTTTCAGAGTACGTTAAACTAAATGCAGACAAGCAAAAAGCTTCGTGGGATTTAGTGTAGGAATAATAATAAAAAAAAAAAAGTTTAAACTTAATCTACATCCTAAAAACACGGCATTAATCTTTAGTTAAGACTAAAGCTTAAGTTGTAGCGAAGTCTGTATATTATGGCTAAAAAGCAGTGAATGTTTAAACGCTGGTTTAGTATAACTAAACTTAAATTTATATGTAGTTTAAACTCAATAGCTGTAAAACAGTGTCCTATATTTTATTTGTTGTTTTAAAAAATAAAATGTAGCATCACTATGATAAATGTTGTCAAATTCATAGGCGCCCAATTTTATGCGTTTAAAGATGGTTTATATGTATACTGATTTATAGATTTGTTGTTTTAAACACATTTTAAACCAAAAAGAGAGTTTAACTTGCTCTGATTTATTAGCCCTTAATCTGTAGTTTAGACGACAGTTAATTCTATAGTTTAGTATGAAATTTGTTCAATACTTTAGTCTTAAGTTTAATCTATAATTAAGTTTAATCTATAATTTTGTATTAAATAAAAAGTCTGTTAGGATTATACTCCGTAGAAAAATTAAAACATAAAAATAAATAATAATAAAAAGTTAAGTTTAAAGCTAAATCTACGGTTAAATCTACTGAAAGTAAATAGTTTAGTCTATACTCAGAAAAAAATCTCCAAGGATGTTCACCAATTTAATCAAGTGAATTAAACGTTTAAGCAACTGAGTTAAACGTTTAACAACAATTAATTTATTTACTGGTGCAAATTTAATTAGTTTTTCAATAAATCTCACAAATTTTTTAATGGAAATCAATTTTAATTTCAATTAAAAAAGTTATCAAAAACTTTGCCATTTCAAACAATGTGTTAATTGTTTAAATTAAATATAGCTCAGGTTCTGACAATTCCCAACAACAATTCTACAAGTTTCAATTATTTTATTTTAAGCAGTTAATATTTTAATTAACAATTTATTTCAAAACGACTAAAATGTCAGTTAAATCAAAATTATATATTTAATTTTTTTTTTCAACATAATTGATTCAATTATTACATTAATTAAATTAAAATACATTTTAAACCATTTTTTAATTGATAAAACACTTTTTTCCGTGAACATATTTATTGAGGTTTTTTCACGGAAAACAAACATTACAAAAAAAAATTAATTTCTTATGTAGTTATAAATAATACATTATCTATGTACATATATAATATAAAATACAAATTGCTTGAGAAATACATATCGAACAGTCGAACTTCCCCATAATGAACATGCATGGGTCCCGAAAATCACTTCATTATATAGAAATTTCATTATACAGAACTTTAAGTTTTTTTCACTTTTGTTTATAAAAACCGGTATTTTAGGTTCGATTACACTTCCACGTATGGCGGTTATCGATTTAACCGTTGCTTCATTAATATCCTTAAAAGGTCAAGTTTGAAGTATTTCGCGCTTAGTGCTTAATTGCTTGGTTCTACATTTTTAGAATTGCCTATTAAATAAAGTGCTGTAAAATAAACTGTTTAGCTACAAAACTTTATGTGTTACTGCTTTAACTTTAACTGATCAAATTTTCTTAAAATAAATGCTGCTACATTCTCTTTCACGGTACACGAGCGAGTGCTGTCATTATTTTTAACACAGAACCTTTTTCTTTCAATCCTATTTTCATCTTTGGGTAATGCCTAAAGAAAATTTTTGAAATAATTTATTGTATGGAGACAAAAATGTATGAAAGTCAAATTTATATTTTAAAAATTTAAACATTCTAAAGAAAACTTCATGGTATGGAAATTTATTATTAGGAATTAAAAAATTCGCTCAGCGGATGCACTACTATGAGGTAAAGTATAAACATACGAAGATATAAAAGCTGGCAGGCACATATGCGTTCATTAACTGCCAACATAAAAAATATTTCAAAAAAGGGCAAAAGGAATACAAAACAATACAAAATAATACTAAAGAGGATTTGAAAAATGGAGCAAAGACAGTGGCAAAATGCTACTTTTTTCGCATAACGGTAACGCTGGTTAAAACGCTGGTCAAATTCTAGCACAGTGTTATTTTTTTCTTATTTAATTTATCTTTCCTTTCCTCTCCCCAATATTTTATTAATGCAAATAATATTATTATTATTCCTTCTTCAAGATATTTTAAGCAAAAAGGTCATTTACATTAAATTATATTATTAAATTGTGCCTTAAAACAACAACACCATCCAACACACATTGTGTGTTGTAACAGTGGAAAATAATTCAATATAATTAAAAAGTCATTAACTATGCCAAGCATACACAAACGCACACCATCTGCGAGGAAGAGCCATAAGAAACCGTTCAATTTAATTGTTTAAAATTAATGTGGGTGAAAGAGTATGAGACAAACACACACACACTCATAAAAAAAACTGCTGAAAGTGAGTGTACGTACTTGTGTATTTGAAAGTGTTGAAGGTGGTGTACGTGTGGGAGGTTAAGACAAGTGCTGCCACGACTAATGAAATTTTTACAACCAAAATTTTTGAAAAAGTTGCCAAATGTGAAAAAATATAACCAAATGAAAGGAAATGCCTTTTGTTAATTGAGAAAAACATTATTATTTTAAGTTGCATTGTAAGACAAATGTTATTTGCACCTAATAGGAAAATATTAATAATAAATTAAGAAAACAAAACAAGAAATGTAATTGTTGTTCATATTAAAAAAAATAACAAGAAACTTAAATTTAAAGTTTTCATTCATTTGAGACCTTTTTCATAAAAAATATTTTTATCATATAAGAGTTAGACCCGCGAAATATTAATCCATAATTCAGTATATTGAATTTAAATAAATTGAATTTTTTTTAATATGCCTTTTACAATAAACGAAATTTATACTTCACAGTTATAAATAACACAAAAGGAAACATTTAATTGTTTTCCGATTTTAACTGTCAGTGGCAGGACTGTAAAATGTGGCGATTTTTGGAAATTTACGTTTGGCGATATGGCGACTATTTTGGTGATGCATTTTTTGTGCATATTTTCTAATTTATGTACATACGAGGGCGGATCAATAAGGCCGTGACTTTTCGAACTGCCCTCGTAGTTATATGAAATGCAACACTGCTTCCATCAAGTACCACCTGTAAGTAGACTACTGTCAAGTTTTGAGCAAGTTCCGTCATTTACTTTGCGTTTAACAGCTGTTCAAAACATCCAACCTCGTGGATTTTTTACAAATGGAAAAAATTGAATTTTGAGTGCTTATTAAACATTATTTTTTGCGAAAAAAACCGTCAATCAAACCGAGGAAATGCTTGATAAATACTATGGGGACTCTGCACCATCGATTTCAATGGTAAAAAAAGTGTTTTACTGACTTTCATTGTGGTCGCACGAGTACAAATGACGCTAAACGTTCTGGTCGGCCAATTGAAGTCAATACACCCGAAAATGTCGAAAAAATTCACGATATGGTGTTGGCCATAAGCATTTCATATGGCAGTGTGGTTTCGATTTTAAATGATCAGCTGGGTTTAAGAAAGCTGCTTGCAAGATGGGTACCATTTTTGCTCTCAATTGACCATAAACGTAATCGTGTGACAACTTCAAAGGATTGTTTGTAGTTGTTTAACCGCAATTCGAATGAATTTTTGCGGCGTTTTGTAACTGTGGATGAAACATAGATCCATTACAACACTCCGCAGAACAAGCAGAAGTCTAAACAATGGGTTTCTCCGGGTGATCCGGCTCCGAAGAAGGCCAAGGTAAGTTTGTCGGCCATTAAGGTGATGGCAACAGTTTTTTGGAATGCACGCGGGATAATCCACATCGATTACCTTCAAAAGGGAAAAACAATAAACGGCGAATATTATGCCAACTTATTGGACCGATTTAACGAGGACTTAAAAAAAAAAGACCCCATATGGCCAAGAAAAAAGTTCTATTTCATCAAGATAATGCACGGGTGCACACGTGTCCATTCTCAAAGGCAAAATTACATGAATTGGGCTACAAATTGGTGCCTCATCCACCATATTCTCCGGATTTAGCCCCCAGTGACTATTTCCTATTTCCGAACCTAAAGAAATGGCTCGGTGGAAAGAGATTTAGCTCCAACGATTAAATTATTGGTCAAACAATTGCCTTTTTTATGGACCTCGAAAAATCCTATTTTTTGGAAGGGATACACAAATTGGAGAAACGTCGGAGTATATTAGGCTTGAGGAGTTTATGTTGAAAAAAAAATTTTTTTTTGTAAAAAAACTGTATTTAATTCAAAAAGTCACGGACTTATTGATCCGCCCTCTTATATATAAAATATTATAAAAACGGGTATAACTCTTCTTTGTAAATTGTATTTTAAATTTAAAATTGTTATTATTACTGTTTTAAAATTGTTCTATTTGAAATATTTTGTGAATCATTGTATGGCGAATATAAACAAATTCGTACTTCAGAACGTACATTCAATAGGCAAACAGTATATTACTGACAGCCAAAGGTTTTTTTTGTTATAAATTAAAAATATTGCCAAATCATTATCTGAAGAATATTATATTAATATACATACCGACAGGTTATAAAAAGTAAAATTTAAAACTTCATAACTTCACGCCGTTTTCTAACAGTAAATTCCATAAATTCTAAAATTCTAGAATTAAATTGAGATAAAATTTTATTTTTCAAAAATCTTTAAAACTCCTATTTCAATATATCGAGTCATTACCGCAAAAAAAAGCTTAAGCGACAAAAACAAAATTTTACAGGAGAATGTTGTTTTATTATACTTCATAAAAATTTTGTATGAAAATTGGCGCTTAATCTAAAATAGTTTTTGCTATAAAGTCGTAACGGTACCTTGTGCGACCATGAGATTTGATTAGATGATGCAAGTGTTGCCAAAATTCACTTATTAAAAAAACGAAAATAGAAAATGGTGTCGCTTAAGCTGTTTTTGCGGTTATGCCTCGATATTAAAATATACTACTGGAAATAATGAAAACTTAGAACATTTTACTTATATTTAAGATGTCAGAAACACTAAAACTACTTCTGTGTACTTTTTTAGTCATGTTCTGAAATCGATTCCGCATGATTTTATGCAATTTCTACTTTAAGAACCACTTATCTTTACTACTATTAAGATCAGGCAAAACTACGCTCATTAACAAAAAATTAATTGAAAATCTCCATCAATTAAATATCATTTTCTTTAAATTTCAGAACATGGCCGTTTCTAATATAAAGATTTCATTTGGCAATTTTTTCTTAACAAAAATATCTGGAAGCTGTTTTGACAGGAATTTTTTGTTTTCGATAAAGTATAAAAACTTCCCTTCATTTGATAGAAAAAATTTAAAAATCGTAGTGCAAAGTACACATTATTCGAAGTCGTAAATAATATCCTTCGAATCGAAATTCGCGATAACCCACCATGTAAATAAAAACGTTAAAATTTTAAAAACGTAAATTGCATTACGTATTATTCTTTTAGAAAAAAGTATCCAAAATGAAAAAAATACTTCTCCACACTTCTCCACATTGAGAAAAAAATAACCAATTTTGCTTAGAAAAAAACCAAAAACGGCAGCTCTGGTTGAGACATAACTTTCTTGTGACGTATGAAGTGCAAGTGGTTTTGTTTTTGTGCTAATCAAAGTGCAAGTGCATTTTTGAAGAGAAACTATTTTATGACACCAGAGGAAGTTAAAAAGGAAATTAAGGTCGTTAAGACAGTACTCCAACTAAAATATTAACTTTCTAGGGAAAGTTGCTAAAAACAAAAATATATTTGAATTTAGTTTTCGTTAAAAAAAAAGACAAACTTACCACTATTAAATAAAAAAAAATGAAAATTTTGATCATCATTGGGTATCTTATGCGCATTAAAATAAATATTTAAAGTCAACTTAATAATTATAACACGTACATTTTTTTAAAGAATAACTTTTATTTTTGCTTGAAAAAATTTAAATCAAAAAATAACTGTTATTTGTGTTCAAAAAAATAAAAATCATAAAATAACTGTTTTTTTGATCGAAAAAATAAAAATCATAAAATAACTGTTTTTTTTTTGATCGAAAAAATAAAAATCAAAAAATAACTGTTATTTTTGTTCAAAAAAATAAAAAATAATTGTTATTTTTGTTCAAAAAAATAAAAATCAAAAAATAACTGTGATCATCCGACTTTTATGAAAAAAGGAATAACTGTTACGGTCCCTAATTTAAAGTGCTGCTAAATCAGCGGATTATGGGCAAATTCAGCGAATTGCCGCTTTTTGTTTTTATATTTCTCATAAACAAAAAGTGGACAACATTTCATAAAATAAAGAAAACAAAAAAAAAAAACTTTGCTTACATTTTTTATAGTTTGCTCTTTTCAACATTTACTGTTTCTTTCTATCAAATCTATATCAATTCAATAAATTAAAAATGTAAGTGTCATAAGGGCTTAAGCCTTCTGAATACTTTTTAATATCCCCTCCACTTTTCAAATTTATTTTATGTATTAAAAAAGTTCTTTTTAAAAAAAATTTTTTTAATTGTTTTTACACCCCTCCTTCCGTATTCTTCAAGAAGTTAAAAAAATTTGCATAAATATTATTTGCTTAAAAAATTGCATGCACAAAAATATTTATACTTAATAAAAATTTTAATTATTGTGTTGTTATGTTATTTGTGTTGTTATTCATTTATTTTTAACTTTTAAATTTTAACATTATTGCGGTTTAGGTTATAATGTTTGTTCATTTCTGTCGTCTGGTTTTTAACAAACGGAAACGGAAGCTTTTTTATTGCCCTTAACACCTTTTAAATGTAGACTCGCTTATAAAAAGATTAAAATGAAGAATTTTTTAAGCATATTCAACAGCGATTAATCAACAGGCGTTAATATCTGTGTTTTTATTTGAAAATTTTATTTGTGTAGCTGTCATAATAAGATAATTAATTATGATACATGTGTCTCAGTATAACGATTAATTAAATACACGCCATTTCAGATTTGAATTTTTAATTATAAATAAACATGTATGCATATGGAAAATAACGCAAGGGTTTTTTTTTTCTTAACTAACAAAAGAGTTAAATATATAATGCAATGGATTTCACAGATTTTTAATGTAAATTTAAGAATTGCTTTAAAATTATTCATTTATTTTTAATGAACTTCTCCCATGTTCTACTTTTGATTTTTAAGCAAGAAAATAAACTTAAAGTATTTTTGAAAGGTATTTACATACATTTGTACACAGAAAAAACTCAAAAATTGTTTCTAATCACCAAATTCATAGAAACAAGCAAACAATTTGTTGATTTTGCACCTTTTACCAAAATGATTATATTGATTAGTAAAAATTTTAAGAATTTTAAATTGTGATTTTTTTTCATGAAGTGATATTTTTAATTTTAATCATAGTATAATAGGTACTAGCTAGGTTCATTAGGGAGAGTTGTCATCATTTACCCATGTAACGTCAAACAACGAAACATTACTCAATTGCAAATATTTAAATTTTAATATATTTTGCACTTTTTAGATATTGCATCTTATTTTTTTTATATAAAATTTAACAATAATTAGTATTGTGGTTATTTTATTGAACTTTTAATGGTTTTTAATCCAAATTTAGATATTTTAATCAGGCTTAAGTTCATTGAATTTGATTTTCATTAAATTATTTTTATGAAGAAAGGATTTTTCAACATGAAATTAATTAAAATTTATTGATAATTTTTCATTTTTGACTGAGCTGGGAATTGAACCCAGGTTTTTACGGACAGGTTGACCAGACTAGTTTCGATTGTAACCACACAATCTCTTCAGAGAGGCTTGCCGTTTAGCTCTCACCGCCCTTGACGACGGATGAAGAATGACGGATGTAGAATTCTTCTTGAAATCCAGAGCACATTTTTTGTTTTTCATGTTTTTTGTCTTTCTTTTTTCTTGTTGACATTTTTCAGCACAACTTAAAGGAATAAATGTAAATATATAGCTCGTGCCTTAGCTGTTAACAATAATTAGTATTGTGGTTATTTTATTGAACTGTTAATGGTTTTTAATCCAAATTTTGATATTTTAATCAGGCTTAAGTTCATTGAATTTAATTTTCATTAAATAATTTTTTTATGAAGAAAAGAATTTTACAACATGAAATGAATTAAAATTTATTGATAATTTTTCATTCTTGACTGAGCTGGGAATTGAACCCAGGTTTTTACGGACAGGTTGCCCAGACCAGTTTCGATTGCAACCACACAATCTCTTCAGTGGGGTTTGCCGTTTAGCTCTCACCGCCATTGACGATTTGAAATTTAATTTTATTCAATATATTGTATATTTGAAATTGATTTTTAATTCAAATTTTGTATAACAAAATTTTTAAAAAATAAAATTAATTTATTTGATTTTTGACACTTCATTTGTTTTAAAATTGAGAACAAACTTTCTAATAATGACTATACCTTGTACTTATGCTACCATGATTTTAATTAAAGAAATGATCAAAAAACTTTGCCGTTTCAAACAATGTGTTAATTGATTTAATTAAATATAGCTCAGGTTTTGACAATTCCCAACATTAATTCTACAAATTTATGGTATAAACAAAACTGGGACAAACGACGAAACTCCCATAGCACGACGAATTCGTCGTCAAGATTTCGTTGCGAGGCACAATAAGTGCGTTAAGAACAGGTGTTAATGCCAGCGTTTCTAACATGAATTTCCTATATATTGCAATGCATAAATAGGTATCAATACAAGAATGCGTGCATTCAACTTACCTTAAAAAATTCAAGAAACTACCATTTCTACCTTTCCCAAATCTCTCCTTTTCTCTGGAAATTTTTGTAGTCCTTGGACGACAGATTCATCGTCGTTCTCTGCAGCTTGGCTAATCGTATTCGACAACTCGGCGTTTTAAACAGAAAGAACATGGTCTTAAAGCGTACAAAATTAAACTTGTGTTAGAATTAAGGTCAGGCGACTTAAATTTGTGCTTGAAACAATGTAACCTTGTTGAGAAATCATTTTGGTGAGCACTTAATTTCACGTTTTGCTACGGTAAATTGGCCACCTAAATCTTTTGGTATCGCACCTTTGGACTATTTTCTCAGGGGATATTTAAAGTATGAGGTCTTCAGGAATAAGCCACCTACGATTGGAAGCCAACTTTACCCGTGTTATTTCCGAGATACCAGTCGCTAAGCTCTAGCGAGTCGCCTAAAATTGGATCTTCCGAATGGACCACCTCATAATATCATTTTCAAACAGTAAATTCCATAAATTGTTTTGTTAACCGATAATAACAATTATAAGTTAACTTTCAAATGTATGTGTTTTAATTTATATTATAAATCATACCTCACGATGAATCACCCGATATAAACTTAACTATAGCCAAAACTATATAGTAAATTATACACCAAACTATACATCAAACTAAACACTAGACTATTAACTGTATTTAAATTCAATCGGACGTGCTTTTAGTATATAATTTTTATACTTGTTTTTTATTTCACCTAAAATATTATTTTGCATTAATTAACAATTTTGTGATTATAATTTTTTACTGGCTTAACTTTTGTTTTTCTGTTTCTCTAGAAATATTACGGTTTTTTTTTAAATTATTTACTTTATTTTCTAGAAAAACCCCTAAAGTTATGCTTTATTGATTATTGAGTTGCTGTGTTCTATAACGGTGAACATAGTCAAGTGAAGTTTATTTATTTTATTTAAATAAAAACTAAATGAAAGCACAGAGTTATTTATTGAAACAATAATTGGCTGTTCTCAACAAATCCCTAAAATTATATTATATCATATATTAGCCTAGAAGTATGTGATAAAAAAGTCTAAAATGTACTTTTAGCTAATACTTTTGAAAGATTAACTTTGTATTCATTTTTAATATTTAATGTTTATAATTTAAACCTTTAAACAAATATGGATTTACAAAAATAGTTCCTAAGGAAAATCTGGCTTGTTAACTTCTCTGACTTGTTTACAATTTCCCTGCTAAACAGTAATTATTCTAGTCTCGTTCGCTTTCTTTTTCACCCCCACCCCCCTTAAAGTATGATTTAATTTGCTAATTGAAAGGCCTAAGAAAAGTATGCTTTGTTTAGCAATCTAAGTTTTAATCACTTTCATTTAGTAATTACCTACGTTTTATGAAATATTAAATATTATTGCACACCCTCTTCACCACGACAGACCACTCAACCGGAAAACAATTTCAATTGAAGTATATGCTTTACTTGAAAAGCCTCATGAAAATTTTAAACATAAAAATTCAACCCAAAATAAAAAGCTGTAATAATTTTAATCAAACTCCTTTAAACGTTTGAATAAATTTATTGGCCCCCAAGAAAAACTTTGATGATAAAAAAAGATGTTTGAATGAGGAGGAAAATAATTAAAAATTTGGAAATAAGAGTGTGGCTTAAAAGTCTTATCTCCGTTTTCACAACTTACCTTTAGGTAAAGGTATGATTTTATCGCCCGTAAAAAACCGTTCCATTATTACAACTTTACTTTTACCTAACAGGTAGGATAAACCTTCCATTAACTTATTGGGCCTTAAAGTATGCCTTATTTTAAATGCTTTTTGCGCTTTTCTTTTAATTAATTAAAAATAATTTTTCACTAAACAACAACATTTAAATTACCTGGCAAACCCAAAAACGAATGGAAAAACATGAAGTGCCTGTTTTTTAATTTTACTTCTTATTTTATAACAACGTTTTTTCACAACGATTATAAATAAAAATGCCTTAAAGCATACTATACAAAGAATGAAACAGCAAACAACAACAAAAACCATTAATTATAATAAACATGCAAAACCCATGTTACAAATTTCTGTTTTGACACACTAAAAGAGCTCATCTTATCCGCAACAGGTTAAATTATATTTGGCTGAGGTTTCGGCATTTTTTTGTCATTTTGCGTTAAAGTATGCAATTGTACATCAAAAAGACTCACATGTTGCCTTTTAATGGTACGTATTTGGCTTTAAGGAGTTTTAACATTTTTTTGCTAAACAAATTTATTGTTATCATACCTAATGATAGATTTGGAATATTTATTAGCAGGTCCCAGTCCTTTTTATATTTCCTGTGTCAGCAATCGCCACAATAGTTCTCAAACCTTTATGTTGTTCTTAAGTTTTTGTTTCTGCTAAAAGGAAAGTCCTTTAATATTCTGATACTTTGTCTAGCAACAATCAAAGTGGGGTAGAAAACATAATTTATTTATTAGGACAAAAGTTTATTCGAACTATAAGATCGACATTTACGGTCGTTAAAGAAAAAAACTTTAAAGCCAGAAAAAAAATTTAAACACTACAGTTTAAATAAATGGAATGAAAAATCCTTAAAAATCTTAAAGCAGAGTGCAGAATTCATTAAAATCTTCACAAAATAAATAAAGGAAACAAAGTGGAATTTGGGAAACAGGAAAAAAAATAAGCTTTCCGACATTTATATAGAAATTTTATAAATTTAAGACATAATCCAAAAAAAAAAAAATAATCCAAAACTCTCAAGATTTAAGAAAATCGTGCGAAAACAAAAAAAAAATATTTAACGATTTGTCATTGAAAACGAACTGAAATCGTATGAAACACAACGATATTCATATTCTCTTTGATATTTTCATAAAATTATCAATTATAAAGTTTAGCAAAAAAACTAGAAAAAAAATTATATTTTACTCTTCTTTCTAGTGCTACTAATAGCAAAGGGAATGCAGTGGGATCCAGTGAAATGAGAAAATTTCTTTGCTTTTTCTGAATTTTATAACACTTATGCATATGTTGTTTTTATAACTTCTTGAAGAAATTATAAAGATAAGCTAATTAAGAGCTAGAGGAACGAAATGGAGTTTTGTGAAACATACAGATTTTTGCATTTTAAATATATATCATAACTTTTTCTGTATAATAATTTTTCCTATTCAGTTGCGGTTTGAAGCAAAATGGAATCACAGGAAACACCATAGAAAAATATTTGGAACACCTTTAAAGATAAAAAAAAGTGGAACAAATGGGATGCTGTGAAACATATCTATTTCAAAAAGAAAATTTTGCAAATAAATTTTTACGTAAACTGAAATGGAATCATGTTAAACCTAATTTAAAATACAAAAAATTTAATAACAGAGGTAAAATTTAATAAAAAAAAAAAGGCTAAAACGCAGAGCGAAAATTATAAAAGATTTTTTTTTTAACTTTTTAAAAGAAGTGTAACAAAATGGAATCATACAAAACATTCTTTAAAACGCAAAATATGTAATGAAAGATCTTTATTATAATAGAAAATGGCTTAAAAACATAGCCAAAACTAGAAAACACTAATTAATACTCTTATATAGGTCTTAAAGAGAAGTGGAATTTTGTGAAACTAGCAGTTTTTTTTTTGCAATTTAAGCTTAAATCAATTCAAAGCCTTTGATTTGTAACAAACATTATTAAAATAAGCGAAATAAAATCAAGTGGAACACTATGAAAAGATCTTCAATGCTGGGTTTTTGGAGATCTCAGTTAAACTAGGTTTAGTTAATCTGTAAACAGATTCGTGTCGCCATTAGAAAATATTGACGGATCTTAAAAACCCAGTCTCATTCTCGTTTTGACAGGGTAAACTTATAAAGAATTAGGGTGTTCAGGCGATTAATTCTTGTTCGATTAATCGAACAATTTTAGACGATTAACTGTTCGATTAACTTAAAATTGCTGATTTCGATTAAAGTACTAATCGAAGAATTTATGCCGATTAATCGAATAACATTACATATATGGTTTTACTGTCAAATGTAAAGTTTTAAGTCAAATAAATAAACCAAGTGCATGTTTCCGTTGGAATTAAAAATAAACAGTCATGTTACGTGGGCGTACTGCTTATTGAAAAAATTTTCAGTAACCTGTAAATTTTTACTGATTACTGAATTAATGCAGTAATCCGTTCATTTTTACTTATTATTGAAACAAATACAAAAAAATATTTTTAATACTGGAGCCACACGTTCAATAATTCACTTTCAAGTTGTTCACAAATTTACTTGTCAAAACTTGTTTGAATTGACTGCTGTGTGACAGGCTGCACTAAATTTTATTATCAATTTCATTTCAAAAATGCAACCAACGAAGAAACAACTCAAAATAGTAGCATGGCTCAAAGTATTTTGTAAAAAAAGCCCAAGAATTTTTTAGAACACAATTTTTTTTTTTTTTTAATAAAGCACATTTATTTTTTTAGAAATATATTTTTTCTAAAGAAAGCGCCAAAGTTAATTTGTGGTCAGTTGTTAAATTGAACGTAAAATTTGTAAACAAATGAAAAGGTAAAATTGAGAGCAATCTCGTGGTCAATTTAAAAAGTGTTAGTAAAAAAGTGAGAGAGTATAGCAAATTAAAAGAAAAGACAAAACTTGATCGTGTGGCTTCCAAGTAAAGTAAAACATTTAAACAACATTTTATGCTTAAAAGATTATTTTAAAAGATCTGTTTAATTGTTTGTATATACATATAAAATTATATGATCTCAACACATGTGTTATTTTTTTATCATTGTAAAGGTTTTTTTTATAAATTAAATAGTATGAATTTTTACATTTGTTTTGTTTTTTTTGTTAATAAAATATAAAAATACTTGTAATTAATAATGTTTATTTACTCAAGTACCAATTTTTTTCTAAAATTATCGAAAAAAAATCTCTTAATATGTAAAATTTCTGGATGTTGAATTATTCGATTAATCGATTAATTTTAAAATGTTATTCGAATAAGTCAAAAATGCCAAATATCGATTAATCGTTTAATAGAACAAAAAAAGCCGATTAATTGAACACCCTATAAAGAATTTAAAAGAATAAAACCTTTAGAGCAAAAATGTTATAAGAAGGGCTTTAGCTCTTCTAAATTACAAAAGAACATAATGGAAATGAAAGAAATTGTTAAAATTTTATATTTTTATTTATAAAAACACTAGAGTTTTTGAAATTTTTCAATTGCATTTTAAAGTAAATGGTCATTTTAAGCCGTCATTATTAAACCAAACAAAAAAACATTTGATGTCTGAGCCCCCCACTTTGTACTTCCAGTTAAAACAATAATTCATTTTCAAGTTCAAATGTTAAAAATGTAAAAATAAAAACGCTAAAAGAAAACTTGCATCAACAAAAAAAAAAAACAAATAGTAATTACATAACTGCATAAATTTACACTGAACTCTTTTACTGCTTAAACATCAGCGACAGCTACAAACAAAAAAACAAATATTTTCTGTTTAAAACTCACAAACCATAAAAACCAGCAACATCCTCTCCCTCGAATATTAAGGGGACGTTACCGCGCCTGTTAACTTTTAGAATTAAAGACAAAAAGTATAGAAAATTTCGATTCTTTTTTTTCTTCTTTTGTTTCGTATTCACTGGAGCGTGAGGCAGTTTAAGTTACATTTTTTATAACATAAAACGCAAAGTACAGGAAAAAATTACACGTTAATAAAAAGTAAAAACAAATAATATATAAAGTTGAGGGTATTTTTAATGAATTAAAATACCTGGAAAAAAAAAATAAACTGGTAAAAATAATTCAGGGGCAAAAAGTTGAAACATGAACCAAATTACAAAGATTGACAAGGACAAAAATATTTTTTTTTAACAAAACAACAAAATTTCCTAAAAACGAAATGGAATTATGTATAACAGTAAAACAAATTTTAGTTAAACAATGAAATAAGAATTTATAAACTGTTAGAAAAGATAAATTTATAAAATAAATTTGGAATACCTACTAAGGTCATGTGGAACAAAATGGGTATAATGAAACACTGTAATTTTAAGAGGGGTTCCATAATTTTGATAATGAATTCATTCGCATATGTTAAAAAATGCAATTTAATTTAAAAAAATCTTAATGGAAACAAGGTAAAATTAAGGGAAACACTTGTTTAATTTAATCAATCACTTTACTAAGATATTTAATTAAAATAAAATTCAGAATCTTTATGTTATGGAAACGAAATGGAATCAATTAAACACGCTAATACTTTAGGGTAGTTTTCCATTTCTGCTATGAATTTATTACCCTATCCAAAAAAACGTTATTCTGTCTAGAAATTTCGTATGGGAACGAAATGAAATCAAAATCTAGTAAAAGGTCACAGAATTTAAATAAAATTTGCAAAATTTACTAACTTGTTATTTATTGCGGGAATCCTTAACTCATGAGGAACGAAATTGAATCAATGAAACACGTTAAGTTATAAAGTTAATTTTCCATTTACGTAATCAACTTAATACTATATAAAAATATTATTATTCTGTCTAGAAACTTATAGTAGGAACTATATGGAATAAAGTGAAATTAGGTTAAGCACATGCTAAGCTAAATCAATATAAAGAGTAAAATCTACTTTGTTTTTTTAAGAATTTCGAGAATCATTAAATTTCGGGGAACAAAATAGCCTCAATCAAACGTGCTTATTTATAGGTTATTTTTTCATATCTGCAATAATTTATTACTATATAAAACAAAAACTTATATAAGCAACAACTGAAATCAAGTTAAACCCATGCTAAGCAAAAACTTTTATTTTAAGATACTTATAGTAGGAATGAAATGGAAACTAGTGAAATGAAGTAAAAAATTTGCTAAACTAAATCAAAATAAAGTGTAAACTGCAAAATTTACTAACTTGTTTTGTTTTTACCAATTTCGAGAATCCTTAAATCGTGGGAAACAAAATGGAATCCTTAAAACACGTTAGTTTTTTATGATAATTATTTCTGGAAATGAATTTTTTAATATATACATATAAGAAAACAATTTTTTCTGAAAGTCTATAATGGAAACGAAGTGGACTCATGTAAATTGACACTTCAAAGACATAACAAATTAAAAATGGTCTCTAATAATCACCAAATTAATAGAATCAAGCAAGTAATTTGTTGATTTTCCACCTATTACCAAAATTATTATAGTGATTACTAAAAATTTTCCAAATTTAATTTATAAAATTGTAACTTTTTTCAATAAATTATATTTTTAATTTTAATTAAAAAAATGATCAAACAACTTTGCCGTTTCAAACAATGTGTTTATTGATTTAATTAAATGTAGCTCAGATTTCGGCAATTCCCAACAATGATTCTATAAGTTTAAATTATTTTATTTTAAACGGAAAAATCAATTAAGATTTTTTTTTATTTAATTAATATCTTAATTAAAAATTTATTTCAAAATGTTAATAAAATCAAAATTATATATTTAATATTCTTTCAACAAAAACAAAAATTGATTAAATTATCACATTTATTAAATTAAAATACTTTTTTAACAATTTTTTTAATTGAAAAAAATACTGATAATATTTTCTGAAATAAAAATTCAAGCTTTTTAATGCTTTAGTTTAAGAACATGGCAAATTTTGCTTAAAAAATGTAACACAGAAAAAAGTCAATTAAAAAAATGGTTTAAAAAGTATTTAAACTTAATTAATGTGATAATTGAATCAATTATTTTTTTAGTGGAAAGAAAATTAAAAATTTAATTTTGTCTTCATTAACATTTTAGTTGTTTTGAAATAAATTTTTAATTAAAATAGTAATTTATAACAAAAAGTTTAATTGACTTTTTTTCGTTTAAAATAAAACAATTTAAACATGTAGAATTGTTGTTGGGAACAGTCAATATTTAATTAAATAAATTAACACATTGTTTGAAATGACAAAGTTTTTTGATCATTTTTTTAATTAAAAATACCATTAATTGAAAATTTTAAAATTTTTAGTAACCAATATAATAATTTTCGTAATAGGTGCAAAATCAACAAATTGCTTGATATTATGAATTTGGTATAAATTTGGTGATTAGAGAAAATTATTAATTTTTTCTGTGTACATAATACCACTTCAGCGTAATTAAACTAAATAAAACGAAATAAATATAAATAAAAGTATCAACTTTTTAAGGGTTTTTTCTGTTTGCTTATGGTGCCCGTAGACGACATTATTTTTACATTTGACTTGTCAAATTTCCAACTGTAAAATACATACATGTCGTGTGTTACCTTTAAAACATTGCATCTGTAAAAGTCAGACGCAAATCCACCTGACAAAATTTCAATTAGAGCGTGCTCTATTTTTTTCTGACCTCAGCTGTGTCAGAAATCTATGCCGGGAAAAAAACGGCAGCGGCGGTGCACTATTGATAGAATCATTAGCCGGCTGAAGTTTATATTTTACAATACCGAAATATGTATGATAATTTCACCATTGAATAGAAATTATGTTCATATATATAAAGAAAAACATTTTTTTTTAAATATCCTAAATTGGTTTCTTCGAATTTAAAGAAAAAAATGTTAAGATGGCGTAACTCTTTTACGGCGCAAATAAAAATTTTTGTGGCGGCAGCACGATATTTTTAAACCGAGAACTACTTTGGTTTCTGCAATAACTATGCGAAAAAACAGAGACAATGTCGGAAGCAAATTACATGTACGTGTGTGACCAAATATTATAGGCCTTACTTAAAACAGTAATTTTGACAGACATGCATAATTACATGTGACTTGGAAAGTTGACAAGTCAGATGTAAAAAACATGTCGTGTAGATGCACCTTTAAATAATTTACTTAGAAGACCATTATTAAAAAAAAAATTCTTTAAGGGAACGAAATGGAAACTAGTGAAACAGTTGTTAAGCTCAGGCGAATTAAATTAAAAAAAAATCCTATATATACTTCTATAAATTATTGTTAATACTATCTTTAATATGAAGACTTGCCTCCTTATGCAAAAAAAGTTCAAGTTCACATTATTTAACCAACACATTATGCCCAGCAAAAGTGAATGGGATTAATGTGTTGGTTAACTAATGTGAACTTTAACTTTTTTGCATTAGGCGGTTAATGTTCCGAACACACATCGCCCATCGGTATTTTTATCGTGTATTAATAAAATTTGACACGCTATAACTGGCCCTGATTTTTCACAGGATGATTTCAAATCAGTTTTCGAAAGCTTAAAGGTCCAACCGGAATATGCATAATCTGGCTTAAGCAACTTCGGGAATACATGTAAATGTCAAACAATATTGAACTTATAGAAAGTTCTTGTTAAGTGGTATGAGCCTGACATTTGCTTAAGCAAAGTGCAAAACCTACCGCACATTCCGTAAAGAATCAAATATTTTTCGGTTTTGTTTTTATAGATGCATTTGAGAGGCTTTACTTTGATTTTTGACAGTAGCCTCAGCTTGCTCATGCACATTATGGTTGGGTCTTAAGTTTTCTTCCATTGTTGTGGCTATGCCAGCATTTTTTTTTTTTTTTATTCTTCAAACTTCGATTTGTATTCATCTTAGGAACCCTGTATTCTGATATGTATTAGATATGTGTTCATCTTAGGAACCTTGTATTCTGAATATTTTTTAATAATTGGACTAAATGTTATTTAGATTTCTAGAGACTCTTTTAAAAGTTAGTAAGCCCTAACTCAGGCTGTTTACAAAATTAGCTTTCTTAATGCTTAAGTATTCACTAATTTGACTTAACACTACAACTACAAACCGTGAAAACCACCGACTAATAACAATTTGCTCTGCGCTCTCGAGGGTCAATCATCACTAATTATCTGGAGCCTTATTCACTTTTGTGTGATAGACAGTATGGCTTTCATAGAAGTCGTTCTACGGGAGACCTGTTAGCGTTTCTTTCGGAACGTTCGAGTCCTTCTACTCACCAATTCGGAGAAAGCAAGCTGGTTGCTCCAGATATTTCCATGTGTGGCACGGTGCACTCGTTTCAAAGCTTATTTCGTTTGGTGTCGGTAGTGGTTTCTCTCGATTTATATCGAGCTTTCTCGAGGACCGTTCTGTACGTGTTGTTGGGTTCTCATCGGAGGAGTTTCATTAAAATTCAGGGCTACCGCAAGTCTCTGTTCTTTCTCCTACACTTTTTCTTATTTTTTTTAACGACCTCCTTTGTCAAACTCCCAATTTTATCCATTCTTTCGCAGAGGACAGCAGCATTTGTCATTCATTTTCCTTTAATCATAGACCAAGCCTTACTCAGGTTTAAGCCATAAGGCTGTATATGAACAACACACTCAATCATGACCTTACGAGCATCTCCGAATGGGGTCCTACAGATAGGGTAAATTTTAATGCTTGTATGGCCCAATGTTGTATGTTGACCCACAGACGTATTGTGGGGTCAGCATCATCTGTATCCATGGGACGTATAGCTTTTGAGGAATCAGACACTTTTGATGCTCTTGGCATGAAAATTCAATGTGACGTTTTTTTTTTTAAGTATGGAAAGAAGCATTCAAGTGTCTTGGTTTCTTAAAACGGTGCAAGAACTACTTCACTCTGTCTGAACTCAACACTATTTATATCGCCTAAATCCGGCCAAAAATTTAAGACAACTCCCACATCTAGGCAGGTGCTTCAATGTCTATCTTGAAGCTTCTTCTCGTCATTGAAAGTTGGGTATCCAGCTGTTTGACTCATTGAAGCATCGTCATAACCTATTTTCCTAATACCAACACAATGCATTCCATTAGTAGCGGACATCCCCCGAGTGATGTCCCGAAGTAAAAAAAAATGTCCTTATAACAAATTTCAAGGAAATTTAAAAAATCAAAAAATAGCAATAAAAACACAGAAAAAAAACGAAAATTTTGTAATTAATACCGAATTTTCTGACTAAATCAAACAGGCCCCATGATTGATGCAGAAACATTGATTTGAAGTTTGCATGTTTCATTAAACTTTTGCAGAATTTTCGGTAGATGCCACTGAAAGTCAAGCAGGTGTAATAAGAGGGCAATGAAAGCACAAACAAGTATTTCGGTTTTAAATTTATCTTCAAACAGTCGTTCATATAAATATTCCAGAGCACATGTTGTTTTCTTTTGGAACACCAAAAAAAAAAGAAGTTGTTTATACCCTGTATCAAATGTTTTGGAAGGATTTATGTTTATGTGGATGTACAGATATTTTTAACATGTTTGGTTGATGTGTTCAGGTGTTGTGTGGTGGTGGATGATGTGCGGTGGTTGTAGCCCTTTTTTTGGCTCAATGTTGGCGTGGCTTTAATCTTGGTGCGGTCACGCTTTGTTAGTTAAAAGTTTTTTTTTTTATTGTTGCTGGTTGTTTTGTTATAGCGATTTTGTAATTGTCGTTTGGTTTTTGGTATCCATCCAACCACTCACCAAAAACAGCATGAAACAACAAATACAATTGACAAGCTGTAATTTTGAAAACGAAATAAAAACCTTAAATAAATGCACCTGTCAAGTTTAACAAATACGAGGGTTGGGTTGCTTAGAACTTTTATTTTTTGGTTTGTTTTTTTTTTTAAGTGAAACGAAAAGTTGAGATTGGTATTTTTAGTGGAAATAAAATTTATTGCTTTTGACAGGTTTAAAAAAAAACGCAAGGTAAGAAAAAAACTGTAGAAAAAGTCTGGAAAATTTAAGCTAAATTTAAAATCAAAGAAATTTTCCAAATTAAAAGGTCCAAAATATATAAGTTTGTTAAATTGTTATAATTTTCTTTTTTACAAAAAATATTACTGTTTTTTTTAAGATTTTACATAGAAAACTTAACTAGAAACAAAATAGAATCAAGTGGATTACCAACTTTTAAAAAAAGAATTGAAAAAAGCTAAATAAAAATTTTTAATTAAATTTAAGTTTCACTAATGGTATATTTAAAAAAATGGTATTCAATCACATTGACGAGATGAGGAAGAAAATGGAATTTATTGAGACACATATTTCTTTGAGCAACTCTTTCAATAAATGTATTGAAATTAAGTAAAATACATAAAAATACATATAAAAAGAGTTGGCGAATGTTTCTACATAGAGGAACTGGGCGTAAAAGTTTCCTTTCGTCTGCCAGATGGATGTAGTGTCCTTCAGGCGGAAATCTCGGCTATAAGGCGGGCAGCCAACTGGCTAACGTATTATCGCGTATCGGGAGATATACTTATATTTACTGATAGCAAGGCTGCCATTGCTTCTCTTGCGGGTGTCTACACGACATCTAAGTTAACTGTAGAATGCCGGATGTATTTGGATGAGATTGCTCAGCATTTAGGGGTAACGCTTATATGGATACCAGGGCACTCAGACTGCCCGGGAAATCAAATAGCAGATGAGCTAGTCAAGGAAGGTGGTCGCATGGATGACCAATTCATTGGCCCTCCAATGGCTTACTGTAAGTCACTCATTAGGCGCGAGTATTATAGGATTGCGCAAGAGGGATGGACCTGTGAGTCCACCTGCTCCATATCATGGGCACTCTGGCCGTGTTATGATGAACAGAGAACTAATAAGGACCAAATCAGGACTGTGGTGTCGGTTGTGACTGGACACTGGCCTGTTTGAACTCATGCTAGGAGAATGGGTCTGGAATTCAATGACTACTGCAGAAGTTGTCATGATGAGGAGGAAGAGGAGACTGTGCTTCTTTTTCTCTGTCAATGCCCTGGGTTACGGGGCATTACGAAAAATACCTGGGAGAGCCGGTGATTTCCTGCTTAGAGGATCTATCTACAATACAACTTAGGTCACTTCTTCTTTTCATTAGGAAGGCGCACTGGCTCAACTCTGCAGTGACGCCATCTGAGTAACTGCTCTATGGGATGGGCATTGGCGCTGGGTATCACAAAGAGACCGCTGAAGGGCCCAAGTCTCTCTGTAGCTGCCCATGGAACCTTACCTAACCTAAGTAAAATACATAAGAAAGTTGGCTAAAATGCAATATAAAGTAAAATATTCAAAATAAAGAAATTAAATTTTTATACAGTAATTTCAGAAAATTCCCAAAAAAAAAAAAGAAAAAAAAATTTTAAGAGTTGGGTAAATCTTGAGATGTTTTTTAATCAAATTAATCCAACTTAATTTCTTCTTAACAACACGGATGTCGAAAAGGAAGTTCCATCACTACCAATCTTTTACAATTCTCTATCAATCAAAATGATGGCGTTTATATTGATTTTAGCAAAGCCTTTGATAAAGTTAATAATTTTCTTTTTATAAAAAAATACAATTAATTGGTTTTACAAAGCATAGCACAAAATGGATAAACTCATATTTATAAGAAAGATATTAAATGGATTTACATAAGTACCTTGTGGCCTCACCTCATGGTGGATCAAATGCACGTTGGTGCCAAATTATACATTTGCCAACCGCCCCCGTCACACGCAGGTAGCAAATTTAAGTGTATAGTCCGACAAAAATTATAGACCCGTTGCTTTTTTAGGAGCCGGAGCTATCTTATCTGTACTGCTACTACTACTTAAATCCAGTAGCTTCAGTTGAATAGGAACAGTACCTTGGGTGTGCACTCCCTCGAGCCGAACTTTCCCACAGGTCGTGAAAAATCATCCCTCTAGTATGATTTTTAGTACTATCCCCTCCCACCGTTTTGGGTATAAACCCCAGCGACAACGTGATACCGGAAAGTATTGCTACGTAAAAAAGACAAAGCTTCCGCAAAGAAAATCATCCTGAAAAACAGGAGGACTTTCTCGCAGGAACACAGTAAAAATTTTCAGTAGTTTTTTATCAATTAAAAAAATTGTTGAAAAAGTATTTCAATTTAATTATAATGATAATTGAATCTTTTATTTTTTTAGTTGAAAGAAAATTAAAAATGTAATATTGATTTAATTAACATTTTAGTTGTTTTAAAATAAATTTTCAATTAAAATTTTAATTAAATAACAAAAAATCTTAATTGATTTTTTTGTTTAAAATAAAATAATTTAAACTTGTAGAATTGTTGTCAAAACCTGAGCTATATATTTAATTAAATCAATTAACACATTGCTTGCAATGGCAAAGTGTTTTCATCACTTTTTTAATTAAAAATATAATTAATTGAAAAAACTAATATTCACGTTTTTAAATTTTTACAATTTTTAGTAATCAATATAATCATTTTGGTGCAAAATCAACAAATTGTTTGCTTGATTCTATGAATTTGGTAATGAGTTTGGTTAATGTTTGTACATCATTAAACATACAACATTTATTCTATTGTTTTAAAATTTTTATTAAGGTGAGATTCTAATTTTATTTGAACCACATAAACAAATGACGTAATATTTTTATTTATCTAGCGTTTATTTAGCAACATTTTGTTTTTTCACTTATAAAAGCAATTTAATTTTATGTCAAGAAACCAGCCGCCTTATTTGGATGAGTGAAAAATAGATGTTTTTGTTTGTTTTTTAGAGTACGACTAATTAATTAATTTAAATTTTTTTTTAACAATTTGTTTAGAATTTCGGTTTTGTTTTCTTTTTTAATTATACAAAAATTTAAACTTATTTGGCCAGTATTGTTTAAGACGACTTTAAAATGTTTGCCACAAAAAAAACCCCAAAAAAAATACTTTTTTGACCTCGTCATACTTAATACATAATTTTTTTTTTTTTTTTGTTTTTTATAACTTTAGTTTTGTTGATATATTTTATTTTTATTTTTTTATTATTATTATTATTTGTACGTGTTAAGCATGCGTGACTTTTAATTACCATTGAAGTTTTTGTTAATTTTTGCTTTTGTTAAAAAAAACCCTAAGCATTATATTTGTTAATTGTATTCAGGGCTGCCAGATAAAATTGTGAAAAAATCGTCAATTTCCTGAGAAAAAATAAAAAAATTTGTCATTTTCCGTTTTTCCATTTTTAAAAAATCGGACAATTTAAATTTAGATTTTAAACAAAGTTTGTTCGATTTTTATTTAAAAACAAGCAAGCAAAAACCTATTATAAACATACATATATCCCCGTATGTTTATGAAATTGTTTGTTAAATTTAACAAACGTTTGTTAAGGAAAATTTAAAAAAAAAATTTGTTTTGTAAACCTTTAATTACTATATTATAATAATCTAAGGTTTTTTTCAAAGTCTTAAGAATAAAAGATACTTTCAATAGGGTCATTTTCTAATAAATTTCCAATTGGCTTACCTTTCACCACAGAGGGTATATATACAAGTTCGTTTTTATAGAAGTTTGTCATTCCTTTTGTAATAACTACAATATTAATGTTAGGCCCTATAAAGTATATATGTATATTCTGAGTCCTTATGAATAGCAAAGTTGGTTTAACGATGTCAATCTAACCATGTGTCTGCTAAAATGGGATTTCCGAAGACTCTTATATAAACATTGCTATACATTTATATTAGATATAGTACGGAATAGTGTGCTATTATATTTCAGCCAGTTCGGTCTACAAATGCCTAAGATATGAACAAAAAACCACGACTGCCTGTAAAGCTGAAAATCCATGCCATGCATTCTATGCGTTGTTCCTTTTTATGCATATTTCAAAAAGTAGAATCAGTGTAATGTAGGGTTGCCAGTCGGGCTTGTTTTGGCTGGATTGTCCAGCTTTTTAATGGCCTGTCCAGTTTCAAGCTAAAAAGAAATTTGTCCAGCTAAAAAAATTTTCCACAAAATGCTCTTAATATTTATTGCTTTAATATAATTTTTATAAATTTCCTTATTGGAACATAATGCATCTGCAATAGCGCCATCATTTATATTTTTGATTTAATTCGTATGTACAGTACTATTTCCATCACAGTACTATTTCCATACTAAAGAGCTGAATATGCAAGATTTTTACATAAATTTTTTACTTAAGGTAAATATAGGAGAGATAATTAATTCTACATTAAAATAAGAAACTAATTTTTTGAGTTATGACGTTGTTCCAGCAAATGAGAGGTATGTAGATATATAGAACATATTAATGAACTGAATAAATTTAAGTTTAGTTATATTTTGTTATGTTAGTATTGTAGTAAAGTATTATAAAAAAAAACAATGTAATAATATTAATGTCATACTCGTATATATGGGTATTTTTTAATAAAATTTTTTGTACAATAAACAAGTAACTTTTCGTGAAAATTTTATTTCAAAATGTCCAGCTTTTTTTTAATACCCAGCTTTTTTAATTCACATGTCCAGCTTTTTGATAATCTGGATCTGGCAAGCCTAGTGTAATGGTATGTGACAAGTTACACAGCAAAACGCATAGAATGCATATACGTATCAACGCATGAAAGTAGGCAAGGCGAATTCATCTTTCAGGTGGCGTTGAAAGCACAGCTGTGCTACTTTTTTTCTTACTTAGAGAGAAAAATGTCAAAAGTTGCTTGTGTTTTTGACATATCGATCAACAAAAGCAACAAAAAATACATTGTTGTGTATTTGGTGTTGTTACTTGTTGTAGTATCGACACCACCGTATACATGAATTCGCCTTGGAAAGTAGGTTTACTTTCTACTTTTGTATGCGTCGCATGTGTGGTGAAAAAATGTCTGCTGTTTTTGATGGCCATGGATGACAAATCATATTTTGTTTTCAAAGGGCACTGGTACACGTTCAATATATATTGTGATATTTGGATCGCGATCCATATTGATGCATCACATCAAATTAGGCTATTATGCGATATGGATCGTGATCCATCAATATTGCATGCTACATGTTCAATAAATATCGTGATACTAGAAATATCACGATATTTATTGAACGTGTAGCAGTGCCCAAAGTCATCGATAAATATGTTTGTGTGGTGAATCCCTTTATTCTATTTTTTGGGTAAAAAAGGGTTTTAATTAAAGAAAAAGCTTTCCTAATAAATATTGAAATAACTTTAAAGAACAAAATACATTGAAATTAATTTTTAGAACAAATTTTTCATAAGCAAAATTTTCCATTCTAGTTATCGATTACTTTTATGTTCTGAGTGCCATCTTTTTTGTGCTTATTATTTATTTTAGGCAAATGCCTTGAAAGGGAAACTTATTGACATTATGAAAAATTCCGAATTCTTTTGATAATAAAATCCTACTCCTCTATGAATTCATATAAATAAATTCTATTAAAATATCAGTTAAACTATCCATTTTTCCTAAATTGTTTTTATTTAATAAATACATTAGCACAACAGATGATAAAAAAACAATTTGGCGCATAAAACGCAATGTATGTAACTTGAATTTAGGAACGCATGAAATGCACAAAAAGTATCATACGCATCTACGCATAAACGCATGGTGTGGACCTTCAGCTTAATTTATACCCATAAATCTCTAATTTTGACCTGTAAACCTTAACTTCTTTAAATCTTCTTATAATTATTTTTATTTTTTTCTTTTTTACCTCAAATAATCTTTCTTCACGAAATTATAGTTTTGGCACCATGGCACCCATATAAGCTATGAGGATGAAATTTGGCATACAAATTGTTCATATATATGGAGTATTAAATGTTAAAAATGAGCCAAATCAGTCCATAACTTCACCTGCTCCCCACAAGAGTGAAATCTCAATATCAAGGTTTTGGTACGAATTTTTAATTATTTTGACAAAATTTTGCTTTTGCCCATAAAATTTTTTATGGAAAAGAGCACAAATTACTAGTATAATTTTTATTTACAATAGGGATCAATATAAAAATTTTAGATTTCTTGTTTATAAAAATGTTTTTTTTTTCTATACTGCCTAATAACAAACATCAAAAGATTTAAAATTGTCTTATTAAATCAGCAAATTGGCACTTTGCTAATTTCGTAACCAAAAATCGTCAAAATGTCGATAAATCATCAAATCTGGCAGCCCTGATTGTATTTTTTGTTCAATAAACATTAACTGCTCTCTTTCGCTCTCCTATATCTGTAAAAAGAGCTTCTTATTGTCAGCGATGCCAATTTAGCGCGTTTTAATGATGCAAAGAGAGCTTTTTTCGTCTTTTTTTCTTTTGGTAAACGTTTGACGTGTTTTTAGTAAAGTAAATAACAATAACATTTTCTTACTTTTACAACTATTTAAAGCATATTGTGTAGTTTTATTTATGATCAAAGCGAAATTAATACGAAATAATACAGCTGTTCAAAGGTAAATTGGCTATTCAAAATCGAGGTGTCCAAAATGGATTATGTTTTCATGTCGGCTTTCATTAATATTATTGTGCGTCTTTGAAAGTTGTGCTTATATACTTGACTGATTGGCTAAGGTATACCAGGCAAATTGCTGGTTGGTTTTCTTTATTGTTGTAGCGATAAACAGGGTTGCCTTTGGAAATTTTCGAGAAAAAGGGGTCAAAAAAGGGTATTTAAATTTAAAAAGGGTAAGTTTTTTATAGGCAGTTTTTTCCCATTTTAAAGAAAATTATAAGACCAAATTTCTTATAAACAAACAAAAAATATTTATTTCAGGTAAGCAGTGCTCAACAAAATTTTTTTATGGAATGTCCTTACCTGGTTTCAGCACCTGCTTTGGCAAAAATCAAAAACTCCTTCTCTTCTCTCTTCTCATAAAAGAGAATGTGTATCTTATATTTCATATCGAAAAGCCAATGCATTCCATGAGGCATTCTTTAGCAGTTAGATCTGGGGACAAATTATGGCAGTTGTAATCGAATACTTTTTTGATTTAAAAGCAATTTTATTTCTAATCCTTTCAGTTAATACTGAACGAATCGAAATTATTTTTTCAGCGTTGTAAAGCATTAGGTTGAGTTTTCACAACAATGAAAAAATAATTTCGATTCGACTGAAAGAATTCGAAATAAAACTGCTTTCGAATCGCAAAAGTATTCAATCACGACTGCTATTATTTGCACCCAGAATGGTAATTGAATAACAAAGATTCTAAGCAGGCCTTCAATAAGGCCTGAAGTAAAAAGGTCTTCTCAGTTTTCCCGCTGGGTTTCTTCTCATATCAATTTTTTAACAGAATTAACCGAAGCCATTAGAAGTGTTAAAAATTTCAAGAAATTAAAACAGGACAGGAAGATTTGATATGTTTAGAGAAATCCAGGAAAAGGACTGAGAAATTAGATATTCTGTATTATGGGTTCCCTTCGATTTCACCCACATCTACGACAAATGAAAGAATTTTTTTCCAAGTCAAGTTTAATCAATACTAAAGAAAAGAATTGCTTAAATCCTATGTTTTTAAGCCAAATTATTTGCATTAAAGAATATTTTATAAGATCTCCTTAAATTACTGAAATAACTAATAAAATGACCTCACAGTTTATTTTTTAATTATACAATATGTATTAATTAAAAACTTTGTATTACATATTTATGAATTATTTTTTTTTTTTTGGTCATTTTAGTTCAAGAATTGTTATGTTATTGTTTTTTACTAATAAACTCCAAATAATAAATAATTTATGCATTTTTATTTATTGAAATTATTAAATTTATAAAAAAAAACTTTATTAATCGGTTAACCGATCAATAACAAAATGAACCGATTATTAACCGATTAAACCAAAACCTCTGTTAATTAATCGAGCGATTACCCAATTAAAACAAAAGTCCGATTAAATGAATACCCTAATAGGTACCTACATTTCGTCATTGCCACATCCGTGATTTTATCAACAATCAAAGAAAATTTTTGTTTTATAAAAAAAATATTAGATTTGCATTTATCTACTTTGCGATGAGTGTTCTAAATATCTAAAAATAAATATGGTACATTTTCTCACACCGACAAAAATAAAGTACATAGCTTTCCATCCGACCAAATGAAAAACACCCGACTAAATTTGGTCGAAAAAGACCAAGAACGGCCACCCTGTATACAAACAAAACAATGAAAAAAAATCAGACTTTGAGTTTTATTTATTTTCATCGTTTTAGTTATAAAATCATCATTTAAATTACTTCTATTTATTTAAAATTAATACAATATTTTTTAAAATTTGGTTTTGCTCGCACCAATTTGAAATGCGACTTATTTTGACAGTTACTGTGAGAAACTTTTCGCAAAATATTTTTACAGAAACACTTTTTCTCACATCCTTCCAATAATTGCTGGAAAATAATTTAAATCACAGATAATTCTCGAGAAGTAAATTTACAGAAACACTTGTGTGAGAAAAAATATTTTTTGTTTTGTTTTTGTTGCAATTCAATCGTTTCATGCGAAAAGTTTTACGATGTGAGAAATACAGAAACGGGCTACAGAATTGAGATACGTTTTGATCCAGTTCTTTTTCATGTAGCATTTGTTTTGCTTTTATAAATACCGTTTTTAAATTCGTGGCGCTCTTTCAGTTTCTCATTTACATTATTGACACTTTATTTGTTATACCCAGCACCACTGGGGAAAAGGGTATTCATATAAAAGCTTGTCATTCCGTTTGTTATTTATACAATATTCTTCTTAGACACCATAAAGTATTTACATATATACTATGGGTCCATATGAGTATCGAAAAGGATTTAACGATGTCCGTCTGTCTGTATAAATGGGTTTTCCGAAGACCCCAGAAATTATGGGGACTTGATATGTATACATATTTATGTCACAGATGCTTCGTTTAATTTTGATATTTAAGTCCAGCCAGATCGGTCCAGAATTGGCGTAGATAAAAGCCGAAAACCCCGACAGTTGTTATGGATTTTTCGGTTTGTTTATTTAAATGTGTAGACTTTTTTTTGCTTCTTTACACATCACAAATACTTACATACAATACATGCAATGATTTGTCGCTTAACCCGGCGTCATGCAGGTTGGGTCATTATGACCCATATGCTCTTAAATTGCTGTGTAACTTTTTTCAACGTTTTGCGACGTTGCCAAATTTTTCAGTAGCTGGAGTGTATCGTTTTTGCATGTTGATTATTATTTCGTTTCAGTTGATGATTGAACGTGAGCAGAGATAGTTGACCGTTAACTAAGAAAAGGTAAATATGACCCAACCTGCTCTGAACAGATAGCTCCTTATTGCAACGGATGCTCAAACTCCTTACAGAAAAATAAGGAAATTACACTTTTTAAAATATAATTAACACCCATGTGATGAATTTAGCAATTATTTTTTGTTTTTTTAGATTTTAAGTTTATGGCATTAGACTGATTGAAGTTCCTTGTATTTTTAAGTTCGTTTATTGTTTTTTTTTTAAATTAATAAATTAAAAAATTGAAAACAGTTTAAATATGTTTTTGTTTGCATATATCAAATAGCTAAACGAGTCATGTATATATTGCTTACAGATACGTTTATCAAATTTTGAAAATTATGCAAAATACAATGTCAAAAAAACTAGGGTCATATTTACCCACATGACTGTCGGTGTTTTTTTTATCACGTGCCCGACGCCGGGTTAAATAGAGAAATGTCCATTACACATATCTTTTTCGCACGTTTTGTCGTTGCGGGGTAGCCCTTCCGCTCTCGCTTCTTTGGCAGGTACATAAGAATGGCAACTGGATAAAAAAAAAACAAAAATTGCTACTCCTTCTGTTCTCCCTTCTCATAGAAGCGAGTGTGGAATGTGTATCTTATCTTTTATACGAAAGAGCCGAGTTCTTCTATGAGGCATTCTTTAGCAGTTAGAAAAGAATAGTTATTGAAGCAAAAATATTTTTGAGCAGGCATTTAATACGGCCTGAACTTTTTACTTCCTCTGAGTGTTCCCAGCGGCAAACTTTTGGACCCCTTCCTTAAAACCTTCCTAAGAAAGGCCGAACGGAAGGCCTACATACTACTGCCTTCTACATAGGTTGTATACATACATTGTGTGCACATTCTTTGCTTGTAGCAACAAAACTGATAAATCGTTACAAAAATAAATATCACATTTCAAAGACAAAACCAACAAGTACAAAAACATTGAAAAAATATGCAAAAATTTAAAAGAGAAAAAAAGAAGTAATCTGCAGAAGAAACCTCGAATCAGACCTGCTGAAGAAGGGAACGGAGAAGGCCTTGGCTGGCTAGGACATCATGTGTAAAAAATGTATGAGTATGGAATGGGGTAATAAGACCATAAGAGCTTCCAGAAGGCCTGCTTACTACCGCTGCTGGGATGTACTGAATATATTTATTTTTTTAAATTATGTTTGCTAATGTGCGTGAGTGGCTGATTAATCTTAGACGCTGAATTTCGTTAGGTGAAGGGTATTAATGATTCGGCCCAGCTGAATATATCACTCTTACTTGTTTTTCTTTATTGTTTTTAATGGCAAAAGTTGTGCTCTTAATGCTATTTTGACCCCCCAAACAATTGCTCGAAAATAATGATTTTGTTTGTGCGTAAAGTCTAATAAGTTCCCAATGATTTATTTATGTTTTATATTGTTTACTTAGAAGTTTTAGACAAATAACAAATTAACATGAGATAATAGAATGGGAAGAAGGCTAAACAAGTTTAGCAGATATTCTGGAAAAGGAATATCCCCAAACTGATAAGACTTACACTCAACTTAAATTTGTATCCCTATATTTCGCCGACCGGTGATTAAAATTACCAATACTCTTACATTTTTTATCCAATGTTGTTTTTCTATTAGTTACTTCGAACCTTAATTCGTTATTACCTTCAACATCAATTAACAGGAATGCGGCGAAAAATTGGTTAATTATTTCCTTTCTGAATAATAAAAATTGTTTGACCTCATAGTTTCCATTGTTAGTTAAATGTCCCCGTTATTTAACCCCTCAAACTCTATTTGAAACTCTAAATGAAATGTAATCTAATCTTATTTGTAGAGAATTGCAATTTTTTTACATTATTTCTTATTGTTTTCCAAGATTTTAAATAATTTTTAATTTTAGTTGTATTTAGAAATTTTATGTTAAAATATTCTGTCTTGATGGCAAAAGTACCTTCTTTCTTTTTAGCTATTGAGTAGAAGCAGCAATTTGTGTTTCCTTCCTTTCTTCTACAACTTTTAAGTAGTTGTTTACCGTTTTCGTGAATTATATTTTTTCTAGTAATTGGAATGCAAAAGGTTAACTTGAAGTTTGTATTTCATGTCGTATTTAACATCACGATTTTGACTTAATTTTTGTGTAAACACACAACTCAAAAACATGTTTTACAAATGATGATAATGACGATGATTGGTGCTGTTGGGTTAAAAGGGAAGTCTAATAAATTCAAGACAATTCATTTAATTTTGAAAATGGTTTATACATATGAATGTGTTATATTTCTATATAAAATAAAAATATATGTTTAACAGTAAAAATCAAGAAGGATTTGTATTTAGTAAAATGGTAATTTTTCCTAAATAAAGTGACTATTTAGAGAAAAACCATTTTCTAGGAAAAAGTGGATATTTAGTGAAAAAGCAAATATTTTCTGCAAAAGGTGACTTTTTAGTGAAAAATTCAGTTAATTTAAAAACTGTGACTTCTTGTCTGTGGTCACCGGAGGGTGAATGGAAAGTTTTGTTGCCTATATCTGAGATATTTAAAAAGTTATGTAGAAGTATTGTTTATAAATGGAAAGGAAATTGGGTCTTCTATTTCAAATACACAAAATATTGTTTAAGAAAAATGTTTTGTTGATACACTGATAGAAAAGGCTTCATAACGCTGATGTTGTTGCACATCAGTACTATGACAAGTGTTTTCGTTTTGTGACCCCATGACACTTTACATTACTGTGATGTCAGCCTTAACATCCCTTGGCCAAATTGTCATTAGGGTCTAAAATTTAAATTATGTCATCAATGGGATGACACATTGAAATCATAGAAATGACGAATCGGCGTCGGTTTTATGTAAAGCATGTAGTCAGTGCGATGACAAACTGTCATCAATCTAAGTCATTGTAATTGACCTTAAGTCAAATTGAGAAAATATAATTATTTACTTACACATGTTTGATTTACTTTTGTTGTATTCCGCCCTTTTTAGCAGAAGAACTCTCAATTATGGTTTTCTTAATAAAAAAAAAACTTTAAAAGTTTGATGTATTTAAATAAATAATTAAAAAAAATAGCATAAGGGAATTTTTGCTTCTAATTTTACTTGTTAAGCATGCAAATAATGTTAATAATATATTATGACATGATATATTTTGCCATCGCACTGATGACAGTTTGTCATCACACTGATGACATGATATATTATATCATCGCAGTTATGACATGATATAAATATTATGTCATTGCACTGATGACAGTTAATAATCCCCTGTTGACATGATATATTATGTCATTGCACTGATGACAGTTTGTCATCGCACTGATGGCATGATATATTATGTCATCGCACTGATGACAGTTTGTCGCTGCACTGATGACAGTTTGTCATCGCACTGATGATAGTTTGTCATTGCACTGATAACAGTTAGTCATCACACTGATAGCATGGCATATTCTGTCATCCTACTGATGACAGTTTGTCACTACTGATGTCAAAATACATCAGCGTTATGACGCCTTTTCTATCAGAGTACACTAAATGTGGCATCGAATTGATGTTACTGTAGTCATAGCGTAGATGACGCACAAAATATGACAACATTTTATGACAACATTTTCGTCATTGCATTAATGCCAATTTTTGCCATTTGTAATAACATTAATTTCACAATTCTGATGTTAGGGCATCATCAATATGAAGATGCATTTTTCTATGAGTGTAAAGAAAGTTTTTTAAACATTTTCCTAAACTAAAAGCATCTAAATATAGGAAAAGCAAGAAAAAAAATTAAATTTAAATTTTACCTAAAATTTAAATTCACTCCTGCCATCTCATAACTAATAATTTTACTTTTTTTTATTTAATATACATATTTAACTTAAAACCCTCTAATTAAATCTTTAGCCTCCTTTGGTTTTAATTTAACCAAAAAAAATACCCACGAATAATCTCGTTATTCTTTATTGTTGGTTGAAAAAAAAAAATTATTCCTTCAAAATGATAAATTATTCAGATTGTTTGAAAAACATACAAATAAAAACTCTAACGAAAAAAACGAGGGTGGATATTGATTAATTAAGCTCAATTTTACAACCTTTTGTCATTTAAGCACAAGTTATGGTTGTTTACAGTGACTTGAAAATGTTATAAATTTTGTCGGACTTGGCTCGTCTTGGAAGACCCGAACAGTGAATTGGTGCTTTATTACACCCCAACAAACACGGAGGTTTGATTTCAAATTGAAAATGATTTGAAATGAAACCTTTTCGCAAACGACAAACGTTTGATAATGATTTGAAAATTATTTAAATATCATAGCATTCTCAACAAAAAGGGGACATTATTTTCAAAGTGAGAAATGAAAATACATATTTCTTTTAACTTAAATTCAATATTTATTTCAATAAAATGTGAGCTAAATATGCGGTACCATAGCTAAAAGATGAAATAGTGTTCGTTCCGTCCTCAAATTCTTGGAATGACGAAATAATTGGATCCTTTTTGTTTTGAGGATTGCCATGGCGTAGCACCGCAGTCGTACAACAAACTTTATTTTCTTCACTTCTCCGTTTATTTTTATACGCATTCATACTCTTTGTAATTAACAAACAAATAATTTATATTTTTCAACAGAAATTAAGGTTTTCTAAAGGCGAATTCACTCCACGTAAAATGTAATTTTTCTTTAATTTCAAAACAAACTTAAATTTAATTAGCATATTTTATTATTTACAATTATTTTTCGCTACAGTGCTGCCAAGCTTCTTTTTGATTTGAGAATAACATTTGATATCAAATTGATACGACATTGTATGTCAAATGTTTATATTCAAATCATTATCAATTTGAATTCAAATTTTAAAATCAAACAATTGAAAAAGGTTTGAAAATTGTGTTTGATGTCAAATTATAAAGTCATTTTATATCAAATGGAAATGGAAATATAGAAGCTAAATTAACTTAAATGAAACTAAAAGCAATTCAAATTAATTGGCTTATTGGAAGAAATTCTTTTCTTATTTAGTCTCGATTGCAAACTTCTACTTTAAAACTCTATCTTAAAGCCAATTTGGTGCTACGGTATTCAGTTATGGAGCACTGCCTCGGCTTCTAACATCGAAAACATTCAAGGGCGCCAAAATAAACTTCTTCGAATTATCACGGCCGCTCCCTGGTACGTCAAAAACTCAAATATCCACAAGGATCTCAACGTGCCATAAGTAAAAACTATGACAACGAAATAAGTAGTAAAATATTTTAAAATGTTGGAACTGCACCCAAAACCACTATCTCGAAATATTTAAAATTAGGGCGGCCACACTCGCTCAAGGCGAAGAGGCACTGCAGCACTCACCCAATCAGATGAGCGATAAACACTTACATATGAGAACAGAAACCGTGATGACAAAATCTTTTTTGTCTGGCATTGGCAGGACATAAAGCAAATATTAGGATAAGATTTGATTTATTATTGTTAGTTCATATTTAATATATGAAGATTCAATAAATAAATACTGAAAAAAAAATTCATATCAAAGGTTTGACTTCGTGTTTGTTGAGTCTATAAGAATTTGTTAATTTGAATAAATCTAAGATTCATCACCTTCTATACAGGTGGTAAGTCTTGGATATATCCCACGGGGGTTGTATGGATCATCTTAAGAATATGTCATCTTTTGGATTTCCATCTTCCGGTGAAATCAGGTTGGATTCGGCAAAAATCCAAAATTGAGATCAACAGATCTTTCTGATCTCTTGGGATCGCGGCTGAACATAGATCCCATTGGGTACCACGGGAGTCCGTAGCCCCCGGAAAATGCTTTCTGTCTTTCAAAAAGATTTTCTATACGGTAGTTTTAATTTTCTGATAATTAGCACTAACAAAGTGGCACTTTCGACCGATGAAAGCTTGCTTTTACAAATGGGGTGCAACGGATAGTTGCTTATTGGTCGAGGGGATCACGTGGTGGTTGTGGTATAAACCCCAAGTCGCCGGAAGGGCTATCCTGGTGATCCCACTAAAGGGCTGATTTTCACCCCCTGTGCACAGAAAGAAAAACACTTGGGATAAATTAAGCTTTTTATACTTACTTTAAGTACGAGTAATAACACTAAGAGAACAACACTAAAACGTACTCAAAATAATACTAAATGGGATAACTTTCGATAATCAATCCCAGAATTTCTTAAAGTAAGTATAATATTCTTAAACCAAGTACAAAAAAGATTGCACTTTTCGTTGGTAGTGCCACTCTGCGAGTAAAATTACAAAATGAGCGTGTTAATCTCATATAATAAGTGTGGCCATTTTGGCATTTTTGCAGCTAAATTTAGCATTAAAATTTTTTATTTAGCTGCAAAATTTTTATTTAGCACTTGGCATTTTATTTAGCATTTTTGGGAAATGTTTTTAGCTTTTTTAGCATTATTTATTTTTAAATTTGAACGAATAGTTTTATTGATTTTACAAAACAAATTTTATAAATTATAATAAATTTTGACTAAAAATAGTTGTACCCAAAAAGAAATTTCGTATGAAAATGGATAATGCTTATGTTAAGAAACGTCTATTTAAAAAAATTCTATATTCAAGGAATATTAGAAATGCCTTCATCATGTTGTTTGTACATATTATTTGCCTTTTGATATTACGATATAAAAGTACAGGGAAATTTCACTTTATATTTAGATAAAACTTCAATGGTGTAAATGTTTGAAAAAATTGTTTGCTCTAAACTGCTGAAAAAATAATTATTTTGAAATTTCAACTTTTTTTAAACTAAAAATAAAAAATAAAATGATCTAAAAAATGTTGTATATCATGGAAATAAATCGTTTAAATTTTGCTTATATCAGAGGTTTGCCGCCCCCCTAAATTAAAAGTTTATTCTAAACTACCTGTGCTTCATATTTATGTGTATCAGATGCTTTAACAAAATCTAGCCACTTGCTTAAATATAACAATTTATTTCCATTTCATTACAAAATAAGTCAGTGAAATGTATTTAGTTTCGATTAAAATTTCATACTGGTAAAACATTTTTAACAAAAATATTTAAAAAATTTTAGCATTATTTAAACATTTTTTAAAATCATTTTAACATTTTTTGGCCATGTCTAATGCCAGATTTAGCTGTAAAATTTTTTAGACCGCGCCCTAAAGGCGGCGTATCATCCCTCGATACCAGTGTGGCCATTTTGGCATTTTTGCAGCTAAATTTAGCATTAAAAATTTTTATTTAGCTGCAAAATTTTCATTTAGCAATTGGCATTTTATTTAGCATTTTTATCAAATGTTTTTAGCTCTTCTTAGCACTATTTTAAAAATTTTGAGGAACAGTTTTATTGATTTCACTTAATTTTTTTTTTATTAATTATAACAAATTTTGACTAAGAATAGTTATACGCAACATTGAATTTCGTATAAAAATGGATAATTCTTATCTTGAGAATGGGAATATGTATCAGAAATGCCCTCATCATGTTGATTGTAAAAATTATTGAACCTTCGATAATACGATATTAAAGTACAAGAAAGTTTCTCTTTGTATTAAGATAAAAATTCTTTAGTGTTACCCCCATATTCATAAATAATATTTTTGATTAATAAAAGGTTTATTAAACAAATTTTCATAGAAAATTCTTTTCATAAGCCTGCTATAAACCTAAAATATTCTTTATGAATATGGGGGTTAATGTTTGGAAACATTTGTTGCTACAAATAATAATTTTAAAACTTCAACTCTTCTTAAACCATAAGCAATAAAATGATCTCAAAATTTTTACACGTATCAGAGGTTTGCAGGTCCCTTAAATTTAATCTTAACTGCTTGTGCTACATATTTCATTGTATCTGATTTCTTACCAAAGTCTACTCAATTGTTTAATTTTAACCATTTATTTCAATTTCGTTAAAAAACAAGTCGCTAAATTGTATTTAGTTTCGAAAAAAATTTCTTACGTGTAATAAATTTTTAACAAAAATCTATAAAATATTAGTATTATTTTTAGCATTTTTTAAAATAATTTTTAGCATTTTTTGGCCACATCTAATGCCAGATTTAGCTGTAATAATTTTTAAGGTCTGGTCACACTGTTCGATAATGTTGCTACTCAACAGTTCAACAGCTGCTTATATAGATAGATCCAGCTCCTAAACAAGGGGCAAGTGTTTAGATTAGGTACCATAAGCAGCCATCGCGAGGGAGCTCACTTGGGTCCTTCAGTGTTCCCTTTATGATACCCAGCGCCAATGCCCACTCTACAGAGCAGTTACTCAGATGGCGTCACTGCAGAGTGCAACCAATTCGTCTTCCTAATGAAAAGAAGAAGTGACCTTAGTTCTAGATCCTCCTAGCATGCAAACACCGGTTCTCCCAGGTAGTTTACCCAAATGCCACGGATCCCAGGACATTGACAAAAAAGTGAAGCACAGTTTCCTCTTCCCCCTCATCATGACAACTTCTACAGTAGTCATTGAATTCCAGACCCATTCACCTAGCATGAGTCCCCACAGGCCAGTGCCCAGTTACAACTGATACCACTGTTCTAATTTGGTCCCACATCTGTGTAGAAGTAGAAGAAGATGCACAGCGATTGCATTTCTTTACACCAAGCTTGACACACGGACAAAAAACGCAAAATCAGGGGGGAAATTACGACATTCTAAGTCGATTGTTATTGCAATTCAATTTAAATGGAAATTTCGATCGATATCGAATGCAGTGCCCCGGTAGGCTACTTGGTAGTGAGCTAGTCTATCAGCGCCGGGGTTGCGGTCTCGATTCCCGCCAGCGACTCTGGTTTCCTGCAGACAAGCGTAGGGCTTCACGGTATTAGCATAGGAAAAAAAGGAATTTGGCCCCAGCTTTTTTTTTTCAAATATTTTTCGCCATGAAATGTTCATACAATATCTTATTGATGCCTAAGAATATCTTAATCTTGCACATGCCGTCACATTGCATCTTGGTTAATCAGTTGGAGCACAGCATCAATATTTTCTGTCACAACAACTGATTTTGTATGACCACAATTAAATTCGTTATACCAGCATTTCACATTGGCCAAGGATGCGGCTTCATCGCCAAAAGTCGCAGTAAGTTGATATTTTCACTCCTGTCCTGGCACTCCACGCCGAAAGATTTTGCTAAGCGAAAAAAATTCTCAAGTCACGACACAAGTTGTGCTCATAGCACAGAGTACACACAGAGAAGAAAAAAGTGACGTGTGAAAAAGGCCTAATTAAGTTGCGAAGGCAGCTTACGAAAAAAAAGACAGAAAGCGTTTTTGTGGTAGTGAAGCGGCAATGTGTAAAAACAGGCCGCTACAATCAACACAAATTTCGTTATCAAAACAAAAATAACAAAACACAAACCACGGTAAACAAAAGCATTAGATCAACAACATTTTGTTTTTTGCAAAAAAATGTATTTAGTAACATTCTTTTGTTTTTTAATTTAATTTTCTTACTTAGCAATAATTTTCTTATGTTTTGGTAAACTTAAAAGAAAATTCTTACAACAGCACAGAAAAAAGGAAACACCAACTTCAATTAACATATTAGTTAGAAATTTGTATTATTAGTAAAATTCCGTACTGATTTTCCGCCTGCAAACAAATTGATCATATTTGTAAGCTTGAGCTTTTTTTGCTGTTGAGTTTCAGTCAGCAGGTTTAATTGAAATGTGACCACTAGCAAAAGAGGCTGTATAAAACGTAAACACAAATCAAAATATTTGTTTCAATAAACACAGTTAATTGAAACAATTAAATAATTGTCTGAAACATTAATACAACATAAAATGTGTGTATGTTTTCATATTTGCAAATATACACACAAACATTAGGGTTTTTATTTTCAATTAAGGCAAATTAATTGGAACAATTAAAAAATTGTTTGAAACAGCATTACTTGATTTATTTGGTTTGCAAATAAATCTCAGCTAAATAAATTTTTGTTCATTGTATTGCGGAGTAAAAGATGGTGCAAAGTGAATTGGACAAAGGGCAGCTTTCGAAGAAAGAGACATAAAAACGGAATATCTTCCGTCTCGTGTCTGATATGTGTATACTCAGTATTCATAGTTAAACTTACAATTCAAAACGTCAGATAGCACCTATAAACAAACACTCATTATTGTCAAGGCTCGATAAATCAAGAAGAACCCTCGTTTTTATAGTTTTTTGTTTTCATTGCCTGCCACTCACTCTACAGAAAAGCTTAAAATATATTGCCTGCTACGAGATAGTATTAACCCAGTGCCCTGGGTTTTACTTGCTGTATTGACTCGCTTGCTTGCCAGTAGCAGACCTCAGCCATACCCAGTGCCACAGCAACTACTCCTGTATGCCAGCTGTATAATTTTAATATGTTGGCAGTTTCTTGTAGATTTTGGTTTTCCATGTTTTTGAAATGATTTCATTTTAGTTTCTTTCAGTTGTTTTTGCTGTATCTATTTTTCAAGCTGTCTATAAAAACCAAACTAGTTCTTATTTTTTTTTTTAATAATTTTTCTAAAAAGGAAAAAACGTTTTTATAACTATAGAGATAAATTTGAATAATAACTGTAGAAAGGAAAACCCCTGAGGTTTTTTTTCAGTCAACTGAGAAGAGATGAGAAAAAAGCTATTTAATTTTATATTTAGCGTAAAAAATTAGTGGTTTAAAAACAGGCCACGAATAGGATAAGTTTTCTGAAGAAAAAAAAGTAAAAAATATGTTTCTAACGGTATAAATATAAATTACAAATTCGTGGTAACTACATAGTTGGTCGGATAAAGGATATTATTTTCAAGTACACGAATAAGTGAACGGTTGCTGAAAATTAACAAAAACTATAGAATTATAGAACTACTTATATGTATATCAGTAATTTCATTATGCACAATTAAATAACTTAAGTTGGAAGAAAATGCAATTAAAATAAATAAAAACATAGAGCTGAATTAGAAATGAAATGAACTTGAACTGAACTAGAAGTGAACAAGAACTGAAGTGTAACTGAACAGACACTGAACTGGAACTGAACTACAAGTGAACAAGAACTGAAGTGTAACTGAACTAGAACTGTACTAGAACTGAACTAGAACTAAACTAGAACTGAACTAGGACTGTACTAGAACTGAACTAGTACTGAACTAGAATTGAACTAGAACTTAACTAGTACTGAACTAGAACTGAACTAGAACTGAACTAGAGCTGAACTAGAACTGAACTAGAACTGAACTAGAATCGAACTTGAACTGAACTAGGACTGAACTAGAACTGAACTAGAACTGATCTAGAACTGAACTAGAACTGAGCTAGAACTGAACTAGAATTCAACTAGAACTGAACTAGAATTGAACTAGTACTAAAGTAGAACTGAACAACAACTGATGTGAAATAGAACTGGAACTGAGCTTAGCATGAACTGAGTTTAAACGGAACTAGAAGCAAAACTTAACTATAACTGAAGTTGAACTTCACAATAAATAAAAAAGAGCTGAACTAGAATTAAACTATGTCCGAACCAGAAATATACCTTAACTGAACTAGAACTTAACTAAAACCCTAAACTAAACTAAAGACCAAATAATAACTAAAGGGCTGAATGAATAACTTCATTCATGAACATCCTGAAATGTTTATTCAATGAAGTTCGTATTCAAATAAAATTCAGACCACTGAACAAACTGTTGTTTGATTCATGCTACTAGCAAACACATTTCGTTATATGGCAAACACAAAGACTTTGTTCAATGAAACGGCTTTTGTTTTACAGTTTTCACTCTCTTTCATTTTTTTTTTTTAAATAAATACTCAATAGCAATGTTGCCACTTAGTAAATTTATGTAATTTTTTCTTTTTTGCTACCTTTACAATTAAATTCAAATTTTTTTCCTAACAACTTTTTTATGTAAAATCCAAGCAAAACACATTGCTAAAAATGTTTTTGAAAATAAAATAAAATTTTTTTGAAGTTTAAAAATTGAAATTAAAAACAAATAATTGACATTGAAAACAAAGTGAAATTTGTATTATTTTTATTATTTTAATGTTAATGTACATCCTTATCTTGTTGCTTTTACTCTTTATGGTTATTTTTGTTTTTTTTTTTTATTTTTCCTAATATTTTTCATTTCTTTCAACTGACAATACTGACTTGAAAATAAATGTGTTATTGCATGAACTTATTCGACATTTATTCAGTGGTTGTTTTGTTTCAGAGTTGTTTGTATTCATATTCTTTTGCTTAAGTAAACAAAAACACTGCATCTTATTCATCTCTTAAATTTCGTGTGTTTGTTGCTTTCATTTCGTAGTAATTCATTATATTGAATACAAACGAAGCAAATACAAAATTATTATGAAAGTTTCATGAACATCATTATTAAGTTTCATGCAGATGTTTAATACAAACCTAGAACTGAGGTTGAACTACATAAGAAATAACATAGAGATTATCTAAAACTTAACTGAATTAGTCCTGGAATGGAAAATAAGCACGAATTTGTACTACAACTATTTTTAATTATAAAAAATTTTTAATACTTTGTTTTTCTTATTTATTTTTAGGTATGTTATTCTCAAATCCTGAATTAAGCGTAAGTTTGAATTATATAAACTTCTGTGTCATTTGGCCAACATTTTATCATGCAAAATCTATTACCAAAAGTCCATACGATCTATCATGATATTTAATGCTATTGCCATATACATATATTGTTTCGCTTATACGTTTTCGAAACGCCTTGGCCTCGTTCTTTCATTGCAAATTAGAAAAAGGTACACGCTTTTATTTACTTAAACAATCTTTACTGTAACACTTTGTTAACACTGTTCATAAAAGAGATTTAGCCTACGGTTACGATCTTGATTTGAAAATGTCTCAATTAAAGAACATTTTAGAAGCTATATGCACTTTTGTGTGTACACTCACAATAATATTACAGTCACGGACTGTAAGTTATTCAAGAAGTATTCCGTTCAGTCATTTTTAAATAAATAAACAATAACAATTCCAAGCAACTACATTTTTAACTAATTCTTAAAATTTATTCAAAAAACTAAGTGCACATTAATACGGATTTAATGTTGTCAGTTGATAAAGTAAAAGTATTATGTATGTAAAATTAAATGAAAAGGATATTTAAAACAACTGTAAATTTACTTAAAACCCGAACTACTTATTTTGCATTTAATTTTACCGAAAAGTTATTTTAATTTTTACTATCAAAAATTCCACCGCGAATTCCATAAAAAATTAACCACAAATTCCGTAAAAACAAATGAATTTTCAGTTATTTTATATAATGTAATACCAAAAAATAAATTTTCAGTTATCTATTTATAGATCTGTGGCAAAAAGTAAAAGATAAGCGATTTGCTTGGTTTGTGCAGAAAATTCCCATATTCTATTTGTTAAAATTATTTAGTTAAATACATCACACATTTAAAGTAAAATAATTGCGAATACCTTATCGGTCATGCTGCTGTAAGTTCTTCTGTAAACAAAGTGGTCAGTACAACAAAAATAAAAAAACGTGTACATATAACGGGGTAAGTAAATAAAAATAAATATTCTCTCTCTCTCTCTCTCTCATTAGAAAAACAAGCGGACAGGTGTCTGGTATTTTTTAGAAATTCGAATAAAACCTGCATTATATAAAATTACAGAATTACATAAAATAACTAAAATTCATTTGTTTTTACGGAATTTGTCAGATATTTTTTGATAGTTAATTTATATAAAGTAACTGAGAATTCATTTGTTTTTAGTGAATTCATATTGCGATGAACAGAAATTCATATTGCGTTTTAAAATTTTCAACGCCACAAACGTTCGAAATTTAAAAATTCAAAATGAATTTCTTGAGAAAGCAGCAACAAAATTATAAAATATTTTTGGATTTGTTTTTGTTTTCAATGTAATTTTTGTCGTTGTGTTGCGTTTTACACAATTCGGGCCATGATTAATCTTTTAATTATCAGCCAAAGCCTTAAAAGCTTTTAATAGAAAACAATTTTTGTTTGTTTTTTAATTGTCCTAATTGATGACATTTAATTATTATTTCAACTAGTTTTTAATTAAAACCTCCAAATAACTTTACAATTGAATCTTAATTTAAAAAAAAAGAATTAAAACAATTTGATTTATTTTCGCAAAACAGTTTAACAAAATAAAATAAAATCAAAATGGTTTTATTTTCATATATAATTTTTTTTTTTGTGTATAAAATAATTGAAAGTTAATTGTAAAATTTGTATTTATTTTCTGACTCATTGACGCAATAAATTATTCATTTTTTTTATTTATTCGCTGCTGTTAATGTTTAAATGAAAAATTGTCAAAAAAAAACATTCACCAGGAGCAACAGATAAATACAAAGTAATTGTCATGATGTTAAAAATGATAAAGGCAAAAAAAAAAATGTTTTTAAATTGTGTAAAAAAAGTTATAAATAATAAAAAAATTATGGTAAACAAAAATTGTTAAACATAAAAAAAATAGCAAAAAGTATGTGGAAATAAAAAAGCGAAAGGAAATTTTATTTAAAGACAATCGAAGAGAGGGAGGCAAAAAAGTTGACGCGAATAACAAAGTTAAAAGCAATGGACATTTTTAATGACACTTAACATTATTTATTATGACAGAGTACACGATGTGGCCACATAACTGACATTTAAGGTAGCCATACAAAAAGTTTCAAAAATAGCAATAACTTAGCAACAAAAAGCGTTAATAACAAATTGAAAGATTTTTCTTCACTCATAGAAATATGGATCTTCATATTGATGATGCTCTAACATTGTGACATCAATGCTATTACAAATGGCAGTAATGAGACAAAAAGTGACATCAATCCAATGACGAACGTTATACTAAAATTTTGTCATATTTTAGGCGTCCTCTATGCTATGACTACAGTGACATCAATTCGACTCAACATTTTGTGCACACTGATAGAAAAGGCGTCATAACGCTGATGTATTTTGACATCAGTAGTGACAAACTGTCATCAGTAGGATGACAAAATATGCCAAGCTATCAGTGTGATGACTAACTGCTATCAGTGCAATGACAAACTTTCATCAGTGCGATGACAAACTGTCATCAGTGCAGCGACAAACTGTCATCAGTGCGATGACATAATATATCATGTCATCAGTGCAATGACAAACTATCTTCAGTGCGATTACATAATATATTATTTACATTATTCTCATGTTTAAAAATTCTTCCCAAATTTAATTTTTTTAAATTATTTATTTAAATACATCAAATTTTTCAAGCAGAATTAGCTTGAAAACAATATCGGGCATTCTGCTGGTGTGTTATAATTGAGAGTTCTTCTGTTAACAAATGGCGGAATACAACAGAAATGAAACAAACATGTGTAACGGGTAAGTAAATAATAATATTCTCTCAATTTGACTTAAGGTCAATTACAATGACTTAAATTGATGACAGCTTATCATCGCACTGATGACATGCTTTATATAAAACCGACGACGATTCGTCATTTCTGTAATGTCAATGTGTCATCCCATTGATGACATAATTTAAATTTTTGGCAATGATGATAATTTGGCCAAGTGATGTTAAGGCTGACATCACAGTGATGTAAAGTTTCATGGGGTCAAAAACGAAGACACTTGCCATAGTCCTGATGTCAAAATACATCAGCGCTATGACGCCTTTTCTATCAGTGTAAGAAACTTAATTGTGACATCATGTTTTTTATGAAAAATCAGTAAGATTTTCTATAGAAAATGATTGGCAGCAAATGATTCTCTATAGAACACCAAAGGCGACATAAGTTTATTTTTATAGATAATCAATGACAATACATGATTTTTTGTAGGAAATCATTGCCGACAAAAAAACAATGTTTTAATAGAAAAGCAATGGCGACATATGATTATCTATAGAAAGTCATTGGCGACACAACATTTTTAATAGATTATCAATGACATCTACAAGATTTTCTGTAAAAAAAATAATGACGAGAAAAGATTTTTTTTTATTAAAAATCAATGGCGTCGCAAGATTTTCTATAGAAAATTATTGGGAAACACGGGTTTTTTTTTTTTTAAGAAAATCAATGACAATTAGCGACGTCACAAAGTTCAATTCCGTTCGGAAACGGAATTCATTCCGTATTTTGGTGCTTCAGAAAATTACGAAAAAAACTTTGCGGAATGAAACCATTTTTGGGTTCATGAGCGGAATAGGAGTTTTCTGTATCTTAAAGGCCAACCTGACCTTCTCCGAGAAAAGAGACCTAGTGTGTCAAAACACGGGTTTGGACTTAAGAGTGGATTCTGGTACCTAAAAGGGTGTAGAATAAGATGAAATGAGTTAGAGTTCTGATAAAAATTTATCTACCCCATAAAAACGTGCAAAACAAACTTGGAAAAATCAATAAAAATGCGAAAAACATTAAAATTTGAAACTTTAAATGCGTTTTTCTCAAAACTTCATTTTCACACACTAGGTCCCATTTCTCGGAGAAGGTCACATATACTTTCTATTCTATCAATAAACAAATATGATTTCTTCGGTTCCGAACGGAATCATTCCGAATGGAATTGTACTCTGTGACATGGCTTAATACAATATTTTGTCTAATAGATATTGGGAATTATTTCTTTTTCATAAGAAACTTTATTATATTCAACATTTTTTATTTTTCGAATTTATTCTATGAGTTAAATTTCAGTTAGGTATTTTATAAAGCTTTTTGTAATAGTTCTATTCCTTGAATTTTTAGGAATGACTTTATACACTACCAGACTATTATCTTGTATCTTCTTGTTACATTTTTCAAGGAATAGAACTATTACAAAAAGCTTTATAAAATACATAACTGAAATTTAACTCATAGAATAAATTAGAAAAATAAAAAATTTTGAATATTTTGTCTAGAAATGCAATTGAAGCTTTTTCTAGTCATAAGCAACAAAGGAATTTATAATTAAAATCAATAGCGGCACAAAATTTTCTAAAGAAAATCATTGGCAATACAAGATGTTGTATAGAAAATAAATGAAGTCGTCAAATTATCTGTAGAGAATAATTAACGTCATGCTTTTTTCTGTAGAAAATCAAAGACGTTATCAGATTTTCAACAGTAAATTATTTTCTCTAGAAAATCAATAAGAACACATAATTTTATTTATTTTATTGATATAATTTTATAAATTCAATGACTACACAAACAAAAAATAGATCAATGGACCAATCAGTTTTTTTTATAAAATCAATTGTATGTCTGATGTTCGTTAAGAAATCAATGGTGACACCAGATTTTCTATAGAAAATCATGGGCGACACAAGATTTTAATAAGAAAATCATTGGTGGCACAAGTTTTTTTTTTTTATAAAAAATCAATGACGAGGTAATTATTTTTATTGGCGAATTATGCTTTTTTATAGACACTGCCATTAGGTTTCATTTTCTACAGAAAATAAATGGTTGCACAAAACTTACTATAGAAAATCATTGGTGACAGCAATTTTTTCCTTAAATAGCAATGGTGTCACCAAATTTTCTATAACAAATTATAAGTAAAACTCAATTCTTTTTGTAAAATTGTTGCTTGTTATCCTTTGCCAATATCCATTTTATTGTTTTAAATTTAAGGAAAAACTTTTACTACTGAAAGGTATTTTCTTTATTTTCACCTTTAATCAAATTAATGTAATTCCCACTTAATTCCCAAATACAAAACACTTTAGAAATGGTTATGTGTAGTGATTTAAAGGGTTCAAAAAGAACATAAACCTGGCACAAATTTGACTTAAAACAACTCGCAAACAATTCGCTCCACAAATACACACAAAGCAACACTGAAAGATTACTCATCATTAATTACACCCATTTATACACTCCCTTTCAGACACTGAATTAATCCTTGATTAATACACTTGCAGATGTACTCAGGAGTCAGTCAAAGTGTCCAGTGACATTAGAATTTTCTTTTTGAGTAACGAAAGAACACGAAGCGTATGTTCATGTCACGAAATCATACACTAGAGACTTGTCACATTCTGTGTCACTGGCAAAGAGTCTTGCCAAAAAAGAGGATGGGAGGTACTTTGGGAATGCGTGTCGAAATTAAAGCAAAGAAATATTAAAGCCCGTTAATGTGCAGCAGAAAGCTCTAAAGTCATTTATAAAATGTTTGCCATACCGATGTTGGTTTTTGTGTAAAATGTTTTGAAGTTGTGCTTCAGAAAAAAGAATAAAAAAATTTCTGTTTACGAAGCTCCGAAAAAAACTTATTGCAGTTAAATGATTTTCACATCATTTATTTTCGTTTCATTGCTTTGAAGACAAATTAAGCTGCAAAGTAAATTGAGAAAAACAAACTTAAGCCGGTATATTAATTATCTGAAATAAAGGGGAAAAAAGGTAAATAACAAGAATTTTAATAGAAAAAGTTTTTGTCGCCAATGATTTTCTTGAGAAAATGTGGTGTCGCCATTCAATTTATAAAGTCAATCTTGTGTCGCAAATTATTTCGTATAGATAATCTTAGATAGCCAATGATTTTCTTTAGAAATTCTTGTGTCGCCAGTGATTTTTTTAAATCTTGTGTCGCCAAAGATTTTCTTTAAAAAATCTTGTGTCGCCAGTGATTTCCTTTAGAAATTATTGTGTCGTCAATGATTTTCATTAAAAAAATCTGTGTCGCCAGCGATTTTCTTTAAAAAATCTGGTATCGCTATTAATTTTCTGTTGAAAACATTGTGTTGCCAATGTCTGTCTTTAAAAAATCTTGTGTCGCCAATGTTTTTTTCTTTTAAACTTGTGTCGCTAGGGATTTTCTTTATAAAAATCTTGACTTCTTTAGAAAATCTTGTATCGCCAATGAATTTCTTTAAAAAATCTTATGTCGTCAATGATTTTCTTTAAAAAATCTGGTATCGTTATTAATTTTCTGTTAAAAACATTGTGTCGCCAATGTCGGTCTTTAAAAAATTTTGTGTCGCCAATGATTTTTTTTTTTAACTTATATCGCCAGTGATTTTCTTTAAAAAAATCTTGACTTTAGAGAATCTTGTAACGCCAATGAATTTTTTTAAAAAATCTTGTGTTGCAAGGGATTTTCTTTAGAAATTCTTGTGCCGTCAATGATTTTTGTTAAAAAATGTTGGTTGTGTCGCCAATTATTTCCTTTAAAAAATCTAGTCTTCTTTAGAAAATCTTTTATCGCCAATGAATTTATTTAAAAAATCTTGTGTTGCCACTAATTTTATTTAAAAATTCTAATGTCGTCAATGATTTTCTTTAAAAAATTTTGTGTCGCCAATGATTTTCTTTAAAAAATCTGTTATCGTTGATAATTTTCTGTTGAAAATATTGTGTCGCCAATGTCTGTATTTAAAAAATCTTGTGTCGCCAATGATTTTTTTTTTAACTTGTGTCGCCAGTGATTTTCTTTAAAAATTCTTATGCCGCCAATGATTTTCTTTAAAAATCTGGTATTATTATAACTCGTAATTTTCTGTTGAAAACATTGTGTCGCCAATTATTTTCTTTAAAAAATCTTGTCTTCTTTAGAAAATCTTGTATCGCCAATGAATTTCTTTAAAAAATCATGTGTCGCCAGTAATTTTTGTTAGAAATTCTTGTGTCGCCAGTGATTTTCTTTAGAAATTCTTGTTTCGTCAATGATTTTCTTTAAAAAATTTGTGACGCCAGGGATTTTCTTTAGAAAATCTTGTATCGCCAATGAATTTTTTTTTAAAAATCTTGTGTCGTCAATGTTTTTCTTTAAATAATCTTGTGTTGCCAATGCTTTTCTTTAAAAAACCTGGTTTCGTTAATGATTTTCTGTTTAAAATATTGTGTCGCCAAAGTCTTTTTTTAGAAAATCTGGTGTCGCTAATGATTTGCTATAGACATTCTTGTGTCTTCAATGATTTTCTTCAAAAAATCTTGTGTCGCCAGTTATTTTCGTTAAAAAATCTTGTGCCGCCAATGATTTTCTATAGAAAATCTTGTGTAGCTGAGGATTTTCTATTGAAAATCTTGTGTAGCCAATGATTTTCTTTAAAAAATTTTGTGTCGCCGATGATTTTCTATAGAAATTCTTGCGGCGTAAAAGATTTTCTTTAAAAAACCTATTGTCGCCAATTATGTTCTATAGAAAATCATGGTACGCTATCGATTTTCTATAAAAAATCTTCCCTCGCCAATGATTTCCCACAAAAAGTATGGTGTCGTTAATAGTTAGAACATTTTGTCGTCTAGCGTTCAAAATCTGGTTTATTAGATGCCTGGGTATTTTATTTTCTCTCTTGTTATGTAGTTTCTTTCCTTATCCAATAAAATGTGTGTCTCTAAGAACCGCTACATGAAGAAACTGGTAAATGTGCTGAAAAGCGTTTAGTTTTATTGTTATGTATTAAATAACAGCAACAATAACTACAACAACCTAAGCTTTTAATCGTTAAACAACAATTTGCAGCAGTAAACCGAGGAAAACGTTTTAAATGTGTTTGTACAACTTCCACATGTGGACTTGGCCTAAAATAAAAAAGAAAATATGGAAAACTTGTTAAAAGCTAGATTTTGCTTCAATGTTGTTGTTGCTACACACATATTACATGACTGTTGCTCGTACACATGGGATGTTGTTGCTTAAAGTTATTGTTGCTTTTTTTAATGTTGCGCAATCTTTTCAATGCACATCATGGTAGCTTATTTTTGCTATAAACCCAGTTTCTTAAATGGCTATAAAAAAGTATCTTCTTCTTGCTCTATCGGTTTGTGTGTCTGTCTGTCTGTATGGCTATTTGTTGTCCCATTGTCAGTGCGTTTGTTTGTGTTTCTTACCATGTTTGGCATAGTTTTTCTTTAAGTGTTTGACTTGGCTTGTCCTGTTAACTGGTTGCTTCTGGTTTTCTCCAAAGACCATATTCGTTCATAATTTGGCCTTATTAGAGAGCAACACACTCAAACCAGTGCCGCAAGCGATATAAGAACCTACTTACCAACAACAGCGACATAAACAACAGCAATAACAACATTGTCAACGAAACCAGCTGTTGACTGTAAGATTATATTACACAAAAAACATTTCATAAGTTTTAGTTTGATATTTTGTAAATTTCCTTTGAGTCTTAAACTTCTGGTTGCATTAATAATCCTGACAATATTTTTCCAAAGTTTTTTTTTGTTGTTGAACACGTGTCATTTTGGCTGTATTAAATGTCTTTCAGATGTGTTTGCTATGTCTTGCAGAGGTTAAGGAAGTAAAATTTTTTTATTATCATTGGCGGGGCGACATGAAATTTTCTCTGAAAAAATTTTTTGGCGGGACAAGATTTTCTAAGGAAAGTCAATAGAAAAATAAGATTTGTTTAAAGAAAATCAATGGCTATACAAGAGTTTCAATCTGAAATTAATTGCGACACAAGATTTTCTATACATAATCATTGGCGACATACAATAATTGGCGGTTCAAGATTTTCTATAAAAAGCAATTGACAAGATTTTCTATAGAAAATTATTTACGACACAGGATTTTCTTTAAAAATGATTGGCGACACAAGATTTTCTGCAGATTATAATGAGCGATTATAGAATATCTATCGAAATAGTGGCAGAGATGTTTTTCTTGGCGACACGAGATTTTCTATAGCAAATCACTGGTGACATTGTATTTTTTGTAGAAAATAGTTGCAGAAAATTATTAATGATAAAAGATTATCTACAGAAAACCATGTCATTAGCGTTAGAAAATCATTGAGAGTACAAGATTTTCTATGGAAAACTAGAGGCATAAGATGATGCTGTATTGACTTCGCAAGACTTGTTATAGAAAATTGTTAGGAAACAAATTTCCTATAGAAAAAGGTTGATAGTACAAGCTTTTCTTTAAAACATTTCCTTAGAGTTCTTTCTATATAAAAACATTTAATGTATTTTTTAAAATTGCGCTTAAAATTTTAACTTTTAATGTTTTTAATGGTTTTCTATTTTATATTAGGATACCTTCTCTTTTTCCTACAAAAGTAGAACATTGTAAGAATAGAAAAAAAAGTGCAAATAGAAATAAAATTCCAATTGTTTGTGGTTAACTCAAGTTTACTTGTTAAAAACTTTAAAACTGGTTCTCACATTCATTTTACAGTCTCGGTTTGTTTACGTTTTTTGTCGGATTTCTTTCAATTTTGTTTCCTCTTCTTCTGGTTCTTCTTTTTACATCTACCACATTGTCTTGTTTTTTTTTACAAATAGCAAGATAAAGGTAGCAGAAGGTCAACTTTGAATGCATAAAATTAACGAAAATAAACAACAACAAAACAGTTGTGGGAGCTTATTTTTACAAGAAGGCAATAATAAATAGCAATAAAAACAACAACAACCATAACATTTCATTAAAGTCATAAATTTTGAAGAAAAAAAAATACCAACAACAATTACGACCATAACGAAAACTTAAGGACAGTTATTGTTAGTCGTTGTTTATACGATCATGATCTTTCGCGGCGGGTTCTTTTCAAAACAAAACAAACGCCATAAAGATTAACTGATGAGATGTGAGATTTAAAAAATCAATAATAATGTTAGTGATCTATTTTACAGTGTAAAATGTTGTACAGTACTATTCGCTTATAGTCCATTCCGCTTAAAGGCCAAAAACGGACTAGAGCCAAAACTGCCATATTCACTAGCAGATTTTTTCGAATTTAATACAAATTACTTGTTCTAAGGTCCATTGCGTTTGTAGTCCATTTTTTGCTTAAAAGCCACATTTTCTTTGCATGCGTATATATAATTCTTTACGGAAAAAAAAATCGCTTACAGTCCACTTTGTTTTTTATATTTTTTTTTTTTAACAAGCTGGCAATATTTTTTATTTGCCTTTCTGGCAACTTTTAGAAGTGTTAAATTTTAGTTAAATCATAAAAGTAGCAAACATGAGTAAACACTTTATATTGAGTGGTTTTATTAAAGAAACCCATTTTATATAGTCCAAAATGTGGATTATAGCATAAAATGGCGTATAAATAAATCGGTTATAGGTAGTCCAAATTCACCTATAATCCAAAAAAGTTGTGTAACTACAGTATTGGACTATAAGCGAAAAGTACTGTAGTATTTTTTTATATTTTTTTTGTGTAGTTTGTTTTTACTAATGAAGACATCATACCCAATAAAATATGGAGCTTCCAACGAAGCAGGTTTCGCTTACCATATCGCTTACGGAAGACATGAATTTTATATGGCGAGTTCCAACTTTGAAGCAATACATTTTTGACACAGAAAGCGTGTTATTTAGCTCATATAAAAATTAGTGAATGTAACTACCAGCTTTTCACACTGAATTTTTTGTTACCGTTACTCTTTTATAAGCTCCCTTACGAACCTTCTTCGTAGTAAGGGAATTTTCGTGGTTCTTCAAATTTAATTTAATTTATGAAGAATTCGTTTACTTACATTACTGCATCTGTGTATGTCTTATTGGGTAGCGCATAAATGTGTGCTTACTTTTTAAAATGTATCATTAGTGCTTCGCAAAATAGGAAAAAATTTTATTGGGTATTTACTAGGGTATTCATTCGGTTAACCGTTAATCGGTTAACCGCTTAATTACTACCCGATTAACTGATCGGTTAATTTAAAATTGGATTTTTTCGATTAACGATTAAACCGATTAATTTCAGTCGAATAACCGATTAACCGACGTAACAAAAGGTTTAATTTTTTGTAGTATTATAACATATTTTTTTGTGTTTTTAATTATTGGTTTCGTCTCATATGCAAAAGGTATGCGTTTAGAAAATATTTTTTCATACAAACAAAAAATGGATCTTCATTTTAAATATGTCTTTACTGTCAACAGTTATTTGTTTCACGTATTTTTTATATGGGTATTTCCATTGTGACGTGACGTGATATTTGTACGATTCCAATCGTTTCAATCGTTTTCATCAATCCGAAAAATTTTATTTAAGCATCAGTATTTATTGCTGTGTAATGTGGCAACGATTTTACTAAGCAAAACAAAATACAGCTGTTAACAAAATTTTTGTAGAAAAAGATTTACATTGGAGTTTTTATTTCTGTATAAAACAAGGGATCAACTTTAAAATTTGTGAAATTTAAAAAGTAAATATGCTGGGCATATCAATATTTGCTGCAATGGAATTAAAAAGTAGTTAACATAGTGAAGAAAAACTTAGTCGTCGGACTTAAAGGATGCTTCTGGTCTTTTTCCTTGTTTTTTTTTTTTTTTTTTTTTTTTTTTTTTTTTTTTTTTTTGGACGAAAAAAAACCAGGTGGCTAATTCTGGCAGTCGTGATCGAATAATTTTTCGATTCGAAAGCAATTTTATTTCTAATTCTTTCAGTCGATACTGAACGAATGTACCGATTCTCATTTTGGACAAATTCGTTTTACATGACTGGAAATCGCCCTAAAATTTTATGAAGATGGGTCCATAATTTGCCATAGGCCTCATGTAAAGCGTCCTTCCTATAATCATTGAAAAACGCATTTAATTCCAATAAAATTGTATTACTGTATTGAGATTCGGTTTAATTTAAGTTTTTTTTAATATTCATAAAATCTGCTCCTGAAAATCACTTTAATGCTCCTAATAATATTTCTGAAACAAATCAGAATATTTTATTTAGCTTAGACAAGGAATTATAGTACTGTGAGGTCAGGTTTTATGAAGATTGGCTTAAAATTTATAGATCCCATATCAAGACTACTCCTGAATTATTCGAACTCACGGTGAAGGTTATTAAAGATGCCGAACCTAGCACTCTTACTTCTTTTATATTTATTTCGAAAACATATTTTAAACTGGAAGTTAAAGAAATAGTAAGTTTTAACTGAAATTGGTTATGTAATTTTTCAAATTAAATCGTTGTTCTTTTTATTTTTATATGATATTTTCAAGCACCTTTTGAAGCATTTCTTTTGGTATTTTTTCACAAAAATCTAGCATTTTTCCTTAATTAAATTTTGGCAACACTGACCCCAAATAACCTTAAAAGCAACAGTTCTTAATCAACAAAAAAATTGTTCCCTTGTGTAAATAACGGATTATTTAAAAGTTAAGAGAGAAAAAAAGAAATATAGAAACAAACTAGTTTACTTATGGTCATTATACGTATGTTTGTATGTATGTATATTTGTGTATGGCTTTACGTGAGTTTTTATGTTAATAATCTTTTGGTCTCAATTAAAAACATGTCGTTGATTTTTCATGATACTCAATACTGATGTTTTTTTATGTTTTGTTTTCAATATGTCTATGTGTCATTGTGTCATGATAGATTTTTTTTTCTAAATAGTAAACCAGGTGATAATTATGATGTTTTACTCGTTCGTCTTAAACGTTATTTTATGACCAGGAAAATCGGAAAGTGTTTTTGTAAATATGCTCTAAAAATTGTCAAATATACCCCAAAAAAATGGCTTCTTTAAAAACAAAACATTAAGCAATTTAATAATATTTGCATTAAAAATAAAAAAAGTAAGAAGTTATAGACGGTAAAGCCCATACGCCATAGTATCGAAAACAGAATTTTCGAGCGTGTACCATATTTGAAACCGATTGGCAGTCTGGGCTCACCAAAACAAAGATATGTTATGAGGGTAAAATTCATATAAGAGTTATTTGTGCCGAATATTTGGCGTTATTATGAGAGTCGTTTTGGAATCTAAAACCACACGTTTTTAGAAATTGATATTATTATTGTTGTAAACGACATAACCCAGTCAGCATTTGTTGAAATTTTTGATCATATACGAGTCTTTTTTGACTCCTCTGCGCGATTAAAATAATTATTTATGCACTTGTTTTTGAGTCGAAAATTACTGTTCATTCGGGAGAACATGGTACACCACCCGCGACTCTTCTGAAAGTGTTGAATGACCAGTGGGACCAGATCTTAAAAAAAATTTACAGCTAAATCTTGCATTAGAAATGGCCAAAAATGCTAAAAATAATACTAAAATGTTTTAAAGCTTTTTTAATGGTCAATTTTAAATTGACCATAAACGTAATCGTGTGACAAATGCAAAGGATTGCTTGTAGTTGTTTAACCGCAATTCGAATAAGTTTTTGCGGCGTTTTGTAACTGTGGATGAAATATGGATCCATTACAACACTCCGGAGACAAAGCAGCAGTCTAAACAATGGGTTTCTCCGGGTGAACCGGCTCCGAAGAAGGCCAAGGTAAGTTTGTCGGCCAATAAGGTGATGGCAACAGTTTTCTGGGATGCACGCGGGATAATCCACATCGATTACCTTCAAAAGGGAAAAACAACAAGCGGCGAATATTATGCCAACTAATTGGACCGATTTAACGAGGATTTAAAAAAAATGACCCCATATGGCCAAGAAAAAAGTGATTTTTCATCCAGATAATGCACGGGTGCATTCTCAAAGGCAAAATTACATGAATTGGGCTACGAGTTGGTACCTCATCCGCCATATTCTCGGATTTAGCCCCCAGTGACTATTTCCTATTTCCGAACCTAAAGATATGGCTCAGTGGAAAGAGATTTAGCTCCAACGATGAAATTATTGGTCAAACAAATCCTATTTGGAGAAACGTTGGACTAAGTGTATTGAGCTAAAAGAAGATTATGTTGAAAAATAAAATGTTTTGTAAAAAAACTGTGTTTCATTCAAAAAGTCACGGACATATTGATCCGCCCTCGTAAATAAATTTTATTGATTTATTTATTAACGAAATTGAAAACGATTTATTTCAATGATATACAATATTTTAAATTGTTTTATTTTATATAGTTTAACAAAAATTGAAGCTTTAGAGTAATTATTTTTTCATCCGTTAAGAGCAAACAATTTTTTCAAACATTTACACCATTGAATTTTTGCCTAAATAAAAAGTGAAATTTCCTTATACTTTTATATCGTAATAACAAAGGGCAAATAATATTTACAATTGACATGGTAAGGGCGTTTTTAATATTACCTGAATATTGTATTTTTTTTTAACAATACAGGTAAGATGTTTCTTAACATAAGAATTCTCCTTTTTCATACGAAATTTCATTTTGGATACAACTATTTTTAGTCAAAATTTATTATAATTTATGAAAAATTTAAGTAAATCAATAAAACTATTCGTTCAAATTTTTAAAATAAATAAAGCTAAAAACTTTTTCTAAAAATGATAAATAAAAGCCAAATGCTAAATGAAAATATTGCAGCTAAATAAAAATTTTTAATGCTAAACTTGCGCACATTCTGAAAAGGAATCTTATTCGTTTTTTCGTCAAAATATAGGCCCCTATTATGAGTTACATTCGATAAACGATTTTCGCTGGCTATCGAACATCGACTGTCGAATGTTAATTTGGTATTATGAGTTGGCAACACTGTCGAAAATTTCGTTGTGCATCGAATTTTTCAACGAAAACAAATTTGCTTTCGACGGTGTAAATAATTAAAAAAAAATTGTTGAAAATGTAAGTTTTTGTTAATTTATTAGTTTCCACATTCTTAATTATTTTTGGTTATTTTATGCAAGTCTAAAGTCGACAGTAGTAAGCAGCAGTTGGAAATGCTTATTTCCCTTATGGAACAAAATCCTTTCTTTGCAAAAGGAATGCTTACAAAAGTTCAGGCTACAGATACATGCCAGTTCCATTATCTGCATCAGATGAAACATCGTACCATAATTCCGTCTTAGTCATGATTTATATTAGTTTTATTTTTTAATTTTTTAAATTAGTTAACAAAAATTTTTTATTTAAAGTGACAGCTGATAGAAAATGTACTACTGTGAATAAACTTACTCACAATAGTACTTTTTTATCGAATGTGTGCCATAATACCAAATGAAAATTCGTTCGATCAACTAATTCGACTGCTGTCGAAAATCGAATTAAGTTCATAATAGGCACCTATATCTATTCTTCAAAAAGAAGATCTTATAACAGCAGAATGTAATCGTCAAATTTTATCAAATTTTTTCATTGTTCATGTTTTTTTTTTTTAATTCTCTTATAAATATTTGCACTTTTTTTATTTCGATAAGCTGATAATAATTATGACAACAGTGCGTTAACTATTTGACAATAATGGTATTTTTTTTTCTTTGGCTCCAATTCGACAACATTTTGTTAAAAATTTGACAACAGATGTTGTCGAAATATTGACAACCATAGTACACAATTTTCAATTAAGTCAAATTAATTGGAACAATTAAAAAAACTGTTTGAAACAGCATTACTGGATTTAATTGAAAAAATGTTGGTGAAAATTTTTTCTGTTTAACTCATGTTTGGATTAATAAGCTTTTTTTTAAATGTGTTTAAAACTATTTTCACGCCTAAACATAGTTGCATAAAATCGTACAGAATGTGGCCAAACAATTTTTCTAAAATAAAATTTTCTTAATTCGAAAAATTTTCAATTTATTTAATGCTGCCTGAATTTTTAATCTTTTAAAAACAATTTTTGTTTAATTTTTATTCTGCAATATCGGAAAATATTTAAATAATTTAAGATTTTAAATATTTTTTTCATACCACAAAATACTACTCTGCTGGTTTTAATAATATTAACAAAAGAAAAAATTTAAAAAAAATTTATTTAAAATGTTTTAGTTTGTGAAAAATAAAAACATTTTGCAAAAGCAAATAAGCAAAATGTGTTGAAAAAATGATTAATTATGTGTTTGTGTCATAAAATTAAGCAAAAAGTGTTATCATGTGAAAATTTTAAAATATTATAATATAAAATTTTATTTTGTGTTTGTTGTTTTTATGTGTGTTGAATTCCCACAGAACGTATATGTGTGAGGGGTGAACTAACAAATTGAGAACGCTCTCTCCAGTCGGCATACTAGTTGTATACGAGTACTATGTTGACAACACGTTGTTATCATTTTAAAACCATTGGTTGTCAATTTTTTAACTTCTTTTTTCGCTAAAAAAAAAAAAATTAATTAAAAAAACAAGCTGAATGCGAAAAAAAAATTGCTTGTTAATTTGCTTTGTTAATTGAGGTTTTGGTATTTTAAAAGTTGCATTAACAAAGTTATCAATTTTAAGAATTTGGGTGTTGCGGTTAATGAGCAGTGGCATTAATCAAGGATGGCGTTAACCGAGGTTGCACTGTATTTACTATACCTTTTTTTATTGCGCGTGTTTTTGTGGAACAGATATAAAGTTCAAATGATGTGAACTAAAATAATAAGTAAAATCAAAAAATATTTTATTTACAAGATTAATATTTTACAATTTTCCCACGTTTTTATGGGAATTTCAAGAATAATACACATAAATAAATTTGTTTAATAATATCTTCATATCGCTCATTTACTTCAATACCCAGCAAAAACTTCGCCTTCAAAATAATGTGTTGAGTAGGGCTTCCCATTGGGACTGTTTTTCTGAATCCCGGGATTCGGGATTGAAGAACATATTTCGTGATAGCGGGATTTTCGGGATGTTTTGAATCCCGGGATTCACGGATTTTTCGGACTTTTTTTAAATTATTTTTTTTATATATACCCAATATATAAAACTGTTTGAAAAACTACTTAATTTTCCAGTAAAAATACATATTTTATGAACATTGTATTTTATTTATTTATAAAAAAAAAACAATTTAATAAAAACAAATTTAAATTATTAATTGATCGCAATTCATAAAGATCATTTATTAAAAAAAGGTAACAAAAGCAATAAAAATCTTATTTTTATCCATATTTTATTATTTATATAAAAAATTACACCATTTCCAATGGTATTTTAAAATTGTTCAAATAATATTTAAAATTTTCACATACTTCCTGACATGCATATGCCTAAGGTTTTAAATCTAAAATATATTTAAGAAGTTTTGACTATTCCTGATCTATTTATAATAATTTAAATATTATATAAATATGTATGTGCATTATGTTGGTTGTTGAATGAAATTAAATATTTTTCTCTACATAAAACGAATATTCCCACAGTTTTTTTTTTCTTTTGAGGTACATAAAATTAATATCGTCATCTAAAATGCAAAAGGGCATAACAAGAAAGAAAAAATCCAAATAGAGTTTTTCTCCTGTAAAAAAATTAATTAACCGAGGTTTATTCGGTTAATAATCGGTTAATTTTTTTATTGGTCGGTTAACCGATTAATAAAGTTTTTTTTATAAATTAAGTAATTTCAATATATAAAAATGCATAAATATTTTATTATTTGGATAACATAAAAACAACAATTCTTGAACTAAAACGTAATACATAAAAATGTAATACATAATTTTTAAATATAAAAATAAGCTGTGTGATAATTTTATTAGTTTAACAAGATCTTATGAAATAATCTTTTAATTTGGCTTAAATGTTTAGGATTTATGCGATTGTTTTAACTTTATCGTAGATGTTGGAGAAATCAAAAGCAACCCATAATAGAGAACATCTATTTTCTCCTGGATTTATTTTTTTCCTGTTTTAATTTTTTTAAATGTTTATCACTTCTAATTGTTTCGGTTAATTCTGTTAAGATTGATTTGAAAAGATATGTGAAGAAACAAATAACTAAACACATACATATAAAAATTACGTGAAACAAAACGGTGTTGACAGCAACAACTTATTTAAAATGAAGATCGCTGAACACCTTCTTTGTTTGTACGAAATACTAGTTTCTAAACACATACCTTTTGTATATGAGACGAAACAAATAATTAAAAACCCAAAAAAATATATTATAATAGTACAAAAAGTAAAAAAATTTGTTACATCGGTTAATCGACTAAAATTAACCGGCTAAATCGTTAATCGAAAATAGCCAGTTTTATATTTACCAATCAGTTAATCGGATAGTAAATAATCGGTAGACGGTTAACCGAATAGGGTTTTTACAACACAACACAAATAATTGAACGCGTAGTAAAATGTCAATGCAAAATACTCGAAAAATTTTGTGTTTTTCATATAAATTTTACTACACGTTCATTCACTTGTGTTGTGAAAACAGCATATCAGTTTTTGGAATTTTTGCTAACAATCATTCGACTCAGTTGTTTTCAAAATAAAATTAATCATACGCTATGATGTTTTTCATCCTGCCTGTAATAAGAAAACGATAATTTAAAAGATTTTCTCTTAATGATTATTTATGCAAAATGTTGCAAATCATGTGTAGGAATCTTTTAACAGAATTTTGTTATGAATTTGTGATTATTATAAAAAAAAAAAACAAAATGACTTAAAGAACACAAATTGAAGTTTATTGGCCATTAAGCAGAAAATATGAAAACGTTTCTATTTAAATGTTTACAGAATATGTAAGAAATTTTTTTCTATAATTTTAGTTTTGATTTTTTTTGCAATAAATCAAATTTATTGTATTTTCAAAATGTTGTTAAATTTTTTATATTTCATGGAATTATAGTAAAAGTTTAAAGTGTTTTATGCTACAAATATGATAAATGTTCTTTCAGAAAATTTATTTTCTATTTGTTTACTTTAAGTTTATTTTAAGAGCGCTTAAATTAAAAGTTTTCATTTCAAACATGATTGCTGTTATATCAAATTTATTAGACATAATTTTTTTTTTTGTTTTTTTTTTTTTTGCAAATTCACAAAACTTTTCACCGTAAAAGGTTAAACAAGGTGTTAAATTTCATATTGAAAGAAGAAGAAAAACTACAGTTAAAACCTTGAAAACTTTTTTCCATTTCAAAGACTCTATAAATGTTTATTTCAATGTGAAAACTATATTTTGCATCTCTGACAAATAAATAAAAAGTTTTTTCTTTGTTTTACTTAAAAGAAAAAAAAATATATATATATTTTATTTCAGTCCCTTTTGGCTATAAATGTAATATTTATTTCTATTGTAGCATATATTTCTAATGGATGCTAAAGCTGATAGCAGTTGCTGTCACATTTTCTTCCCTTGTTCCTTTGTGTGTTTTTGTCATCTGTTTGAAGACATATTTTTTTCAAAACCTACAAAACAGCAACAAAACACATACGCACTACTTTTTCACTTAAATTTATACAAATATCAATAGCGACAAAAGTTGAAAATAAATATTTTTGCTTTGTAACTTTTGCCTACAACAAAACTAAAACTTAAATAATACAACTAAATGAAACTTGTTTAAGTTTTTTGGAGACATGAATTGTCATATATCTAAAGAAAAGTTGCAACAAAATTGATAATTTTCTGGTTACAGCGATAAAAATGTTCACCACCTAGAAAATGTATTTTTTATCGCTGACGATAAAAATTCTCTATCGCTGGCGATTTGCTTTCAATAAAATTTTCTTTTACAATAACAATGAGAAATTACTTTCTTTAAAACATTTCGATCGCAAGCAATAAAAGTTTTTTTTTTCAATATATTACCGCTAGCTATTAAAGTTGGCTTTATTTGGAATATTATTTGTCGCTAGCAATCAAAATTTGCTTTCATTTTAAACCTTTTTAACGCTTGAATTAAAAACATTCTGCCTATAAAATATTTTCTTACATAAGCAATAAGAAATAGGTTTCTTTAATTTTAGCGATAATAGTTTCCCTGTTTTTCAAAAATATTTTATGGCTAAAAATAAATATTTGCTTTATTTGGAAAATTGTTTACCGCTAGCGATAAAATATATGCTTGTAAAAGAAAATTTTCTGTCGCTAGTGAAAAAAGTTATCTTGCCATAGAAACTTTTTTATGGCTAGCAATAAATACCTGTTTTCTATTATTTAGTTATCTATCGCTAGCGATACCAATTTGCTTTTTTCTAGTGCAAGCGATAAAAGTTGTTTATATTAAAAAAAATATTCATCGCTAGCGATCAAAATTGGCTTTATTTGGTAAACTATACGTAGTTAGACATACAAATTTGCTTTCATTTTAAAGTTTTTTAACGTTAGCTATAATTCCTTTAAATATTTTCTTGCGTTTGCGATAAGAAAAAGCTTTCTTTAAAAAATTTATAATACTAGCGATAATAGTTTCCCTGTTTTTCAAAAATATTTTATGGCTAGCAATACAAAATTGCTTCACTTAGAAAATTGTTTACCGCTAGCGATAAAAAATAAACTTTTTAAAGCAAATTTTCTAGCAGAAGAAAGTAATCTTGCCATAGAAATTTTTTTATGGCTAGCAATAAAGACTTGCATTATATATTAAATTGTCTATCGCTGGCGATAACAATTTCCTTTCAATAGAAAATTATCTATCGCTTTTAAAAAACACTTGCTTTATGTTTAAAATTTTCTAACGCTAACGATAAATTTTTTCAACGTTAGCTATAAAAATTTGCTACCAATCAAAATTGGCTTTATTTGGAAAACTATTTGTAGTTAGCCATAAATATTTGCTTTCATTTTAAAGTTTTCTAAAGTTAGCGATAAAAACTTGCTTTCCTTAAAATATTTTCTTGCGTAAGCGATAAGAAAATGCTTTCTTTAAAATAATTTCTAGTGCAAGTGATTAAAATTTTACTTTTTTCAGAAAATATTTTATGGCTAGTGATAAAAATTAGCTTTTTTTGGAAAATTGTTTATCGCTAACATTAAAAATGTGCTTTATACGGAAAATGTGCTATCTCTAATTAAAAACTTATCTTTGCATAGAAATTTTTGTATAGCTATAGGAATTTATCTATCGCTAGCGATAACAATTTGCTGTCAATAGTGAATTATATATCGCTAGCGATAAAATTTTGCTTTAAATATTAATTTATCTATCGCTAGCGATTTAAATTAGCTTTTTTTTAATTAAATTTTCTGACGCAAGGGATTCAATATTGCTCCTTAATAAAACAAAAAAAATTCCTACTGCCAGCAATAAAATTTTGCTTCCTATAGAAAGTTTTCTATCGCCAGCATTAAACAGTAATTTTCTATAAAACATTTTTTATCGGCCATTAAAAATTAGATTTCTAGAGCAAATTATTTATTGCCAGCGGTTTTAACATATTTTCTAAAAAAAAATTTTCTCGCTACCGATTAACACTAGTTTTCTCTATACGAAAAAAATTGCTACAGCTAACGATAGAAATTAGCTTTGTCTTCAAAATTTTCTATCACTAGCGATTGAAACTTTTTTTCTAACAATAATTTTCTATTGGTAGAAACAAAAATTTTCTCATCATAGGAAAGTTTCTATCCCATGCTATTGAAACGAATTTTTATAGGCAATTTTGGTCAATATCGCTGGCAATTTGTTTTCTATATAAACTAATTTATCGCCATCGACTTAAAATTGTTTTCTTTAAAAAATTTGTTATCGCTAGCGCTTAACACTTGCTTTCTATAAAAAAATTACAATCGCTAACGACAAAACCAAGTTTTATTGTACTCATAATATTCTATCGCTAGCGATTAAAGGCCCAACCATAATATGTATTAGGCCGCTTAAGTCAACTTAAGCAACTGTGCGAATACATATTAAACATATGTGGCTTACTATAATGTACTTAATGAAACTTTTCGTTAAGTTTTGTCAAATGTCATTTGCTTAAGCAAAGTGCCAAACTGAACGCACATTCCGTACGGAATCAGCTGTTTGTGTGTTGTTACAAAAAAATAATATAAATTGAAATGGATAAAGTAAAACAAGAATATAGAAAAAGAGGAATTTTACATATTTTAATTTTGTATCCATTTTTTATAAATAATTATGTACAATAGACCGACTCAATTTGTATGGAGCCGAAAAAAGTGTTTTAGTTACCCCTCTGAAAATAAAGGTTGATATGTTTTATGATGATTCCCAAAATATTTTGGGTTTAGCGTTGACCATCCGTGAGCTGGACCATTTTTAAAACAGGTATTCTTTTCAGTTTTTCGAATCTTTTTGTACTTTGCTCTAAGACGACATAAATAAAATTTGTTATCATCGAAAAGGGGTTTTGAAGCAGCATCCAATGGTATATAAAACTTTACCACTTGCGACCTACTTATTGAGATATTTAACTAAATACATATTTTCGTTACGGGTTTTCAGCCAAATTCTACGTATGTGGAAGTAATGTTCTGCTTTTCAAATTGAATCTGTTTTAAAATAATGTTAATTTATTTATTTTTTTTTGTAATTTTTACATAAACCGCGAAAATCGCGATATATATCATCTTTTTTCATATAAAGGCAATATGGGTATAAAATTTTTTTTTGCATTTGACAGACTTTTCGTTAATTTTTGATAGTACTTTAAGCTAACTTATGCATATTATGGTTGGGTCTTAAAAGTGGCTTCTCTACAAAAAAAAAACTTTTTGCGATTAAAATTAAAATAAAAATGTTATATTGCATGAAAATGTTTTGTCTTTATCGGTTATGCAAAAGATTTTTTTTTTTCTTTTTTTTAAAATTTTCTATCGTTATCAATAAGCATTTACTTCTATAAAAAAATTTCCTTTGCTAGCCATATCATTTCTTTGCTTTAGTAAATTTCGAAATACATATAAAGAAGGTGTTTAACATGGTAGCAGTAAAACTCCTTCTATATATGTTTCTCGCTTTAACTTTTTGTTTGTTTTTTTTTTCATAAAATGTTTATTATTATCAAGTGACAAGTGAGACCAGTTTCAAATATTTGTGTGCACGTCGCCCTCCCCCCTTTAAAGTGTTGGGTTTTACTCGTATTATCAACTGTTAAAAAAAGCAATGAGTGGACTTAAGTTTTAATTGTCTTTGTTTTAAAATAATTGTTTTATTAAATAATAAATAAGGAGGATGGAAAATAAGAGAAAGTAAGTGTGAGACTTAAGATGCTGGCAAATATTAAGTACATAATTTTTGCAATAAGGAAGTACCCAATATGTTGAGGATATGGTCTAAATTATGAACTTAATTTAAAATGCAACTTATTTAGCAGCTGCAAAATGGTTAAAAAGCTTAAAGATCATGCGAGTTTTATTAGTTTTTCTTTCAAGTGTAGTTCTTTGTACTTTGTTTTAAAACTTTATAGTTCTGGAAAATACCTTGTAAAGGCCCTTAATAAATTTTGTTTTAATTGGGGTAATATTTTAGAAGTAAAATTAGTTTATAATTTTTTGTAACAGGTGACGTATGATTAATATAATTAAGTGACTCAGTTTAAAAATTTTACAAAAAATTGGGTTTTTTAACGTTTTGAGAAAAGTTAAGCTTGGTTTTGTTAAAAAACATACTCGAAAATATAAGTAGGGAATCAAATTTACTAATGTTGTAGCAAAGTAGTTGTAATGATTAGCTGATCATTTAAAATCGAAACCACACTGCCATATGAAATGCCTATGGCATCAACAGTCTCACGTACTTTTACTATATAATATTTTTGACATTTTCGGGTGTATTGACTTCAATTGGCCGTCCAGAACATTCAGCGTCATTTGTACTTGTGCAACAACAACGAAAGTCAGCAAACCACTTTTTTACAATTGAAATCGATGGTGCAGAGTCCCCATAGTTTTTCTTGGTTTGACTGACGGTTTTTTTTTTTCAAAAAATTATTTTTAATGAGCACTCGAAATGCACGTTTTTCCATTTTTAAAAAATCTACGAGGTTGGATGTTTTGAACAGCTGTTAAACGCTGTTAAAACTTGACAGTAGTCTATTAGCAGGTGGCACTTGATCGGAGCAGTATTGCATTTCATATGACTACGACTAGGAAGTTCGAAAAGTCACGGACTTATTGATCCGCCCTCGTATGTTAGCGAACAAATTTAAGAAACTTAAAAAAAAAATTTTCAAAATTTAAAAACAAATAGCTTTCAACATGGTTTTAAGTAGTCAACAAACCAACTCTTTTTTTATTTATGTTTCTTTAATACAAAAATATTTTAAATATTACCTGAAACACATGCCTGTGATTAAGTAATTCAAAAATGTCTGCCTAAATCATCCCTGCAAATTCAACAAAAAAAAATTTCATATTTATAGCAATACTTTCAACTCGTTATTAAATAGCTCTTTTTCTCTGTTCTATTGTCTGTATATAAATGTGGTCACGCATCGAGAGTTGCATGTGTAAATATTAAATCAACGCAATTCAATCGATTAAAATTTATCCAACACGTGTCATCGCAAAAACTCCACAAATCCTTTAAACACGTCTACACTTTTATACTGAGTTTTATATTTATTACGTATTCGAATTAAAGCGAAAGAAAGAAACAATGAGAGAAAGAAAAAAAACTTAAAAAATAAATATTTCTTATTATTATATAAAAAATAGAACACTTACCACCAGCCAACCAAACACTCACGCGCTCTATATGAGATTCGCCATATATGAACAGTAGAGGGCAAAAGTTAAAGAATGTATACGCATATACTTTACTTATTAAATACTTACACTTTTGCTTCTACTGTTAATCAATATATTGTAACGAAAAATTTAAAATTTTATTTTTCTTCTTATTTTTAACTAATTGATTATCAGTTTTGCTCCTCAATGTTGCTCGTGATAAAGATTTATTTATCCATAAATATCATGAAAACAAGCACCTGCTCATAAGGTGATTTTTGTAGTACTTAATCTAATAAACTAAAAAATAGTATCAAATAAAAATCAAAATAAAAAACCTTAAAAATAACGGACAAGAAAACATTAATTTAATGAAATCGAATACAAAAAAAAAATTAGACCTTCTCTACCAAGCGACAAAATTTTAGGCTAAAAAAATATTTTTTTTATAAACGATTACATTTTAATACAAACAACAGACATAAAACAAATTTTTGTTAAGCGTGAAAACTTTTAAAGAAGCGACAAAAATTTTTTCCGCTAACGACAACTATTTTTGAAGAACTTCCGAAAAAATTGCTCATCTTCTATAAACAAAAAATTTACGCTAACCGCAAAATATTCGTTTAAAATTTAAAAAAAAAGTAATGAGTGCTACAAAATTTTTGTAGGGCGATAAAATTAAATATAAAGCGACAAGTTTCATAAAGTTAGTAACAGAATTTAAAATAAAACAATAAAATTATAATGCCTATTGTAAAATATTTTTCAAAGTTACGCCACTTTCATCCTAAATACTAATTTTTAACCACAAAATTGTATATGAAGCGACATGACCTTGAGTGCTAGCAATATATCCAGCCATAACTGCAAAAAAGCTCAATCGACAAATCCCACATTTTACAGGAGAAGGTTTTTTTTATTATACTTCATAAAAATTTTGTATGATAATTGGCGCTTACTTCGGAGATGATGCAAGTGCTGACAATAAATTCATTCATTAAAAAAAACGAAAATTGAAAATGTTGTAGCTTAAGCTTTTTTGCGGTTATGGCTCGATATTTAAAAGAACAACAAATACACAATGCTAGCTTAAAAATATTCTAAAAAGCTTTAATACTTTAGCGGTAGAGAAAAAAAACCTTAAAAAAAAGGCGAAAATATTAAGCGTCAAAATTTTGTACACAACTACAAGAGTCTTAACTCTAGCGACATTATTCCCAGCAGAAATTTAACTTTATAACGCTACACACAAAATTTTCTAAAGTAAAATCTTTTATTGTAAAGGCAACGAAGAAAACTAATTCTGAATACGAATTTTTTTTTTAAAAAAACAAGAACAACGGTAAAAAATTAAAGTCAGCGATAAAATTTTTCTTAATTACGTCGGGAATGTTAAAAAGAAAAACACATCAAAAAATATTCCAGGCAGCCACAATATATTTTTATTAAAAGTTAAATTTATAACGATGTAGTCGCTTTTTCATACACAGACACCTTTTCAACGACATAGTCCTTGTTTTCGCAAAATAAGGAATTTTGTGTGAAAAAGTAACTTTTTTGAGAAAATATGGACTATTTCGTTAAAAAAATTACTTTTTTCTAAAGTAGGAACTATTCGTTAAAAGGAGAGTTTAGTCGCTATTTTCGCAAAAAATAAATTTTTTCACAAAACGTCACTTTATTAAAAAAAATCACTTCTTCCCAAAATGTCACTTTTTTGCCGAAATAGTCGAATAGAATTTTTTCATGTAAAGTAGTTTTTTCACAAGAAGTAATTTTTTTCAAAAAGTCAAAATAATGCAATTAACTTGTTAATTTAAATATTATTAAATAAAATTAATAAATTTGTCAAGTTTTTTTTTCATATTTTGAACAATTTTATAACTACACATAACTTGTTTCTTTAAAGGATTTATTCATTCAGTTAAATCTTTTTTAATTTATACAAAAACAAATATTAATTAAAAATTCTTTTTTTTATTATTTTCTTTTTATATATTATTAATATTTTCGTTACATTCATTTTTTTGTAGTTTATATTACAAAACATATTTTTATATATTAAACACGCATCATTTCATTGTATTTTTTTTTTTTTTTTTGTACCCTAAGGTATGCAATACTTTATTACAATACAAATTCTATACATACTAAACTGTAAATATTTACAGTTTTTGTAACATAGTAAGGGAAGGAATTTATTTATGTTTTAGTATTACACTACTGCCAATCAGGGATGGCAAAATTGGTACAATTGTACTTTTTTGGTACTATTTAAACTTAAAAAGTACAATGGTACATCAATGGCTAATTTAGTATAATCAAGGAACTTTCATAGTTTTACAGACACATTTGCGAAGTTTTAAGAACAAAATTCTACAGTAAATCTTTTAAATGGCTTAGTTAATTTTGTCCAAAAAAATGTAATCAATGGAAATACTAATCCCCCTATTCAAAAAAAAAAAGGTCAAGTTCACATTAGTTAAGCAACAGATTAAGCCCAGTAAAAGTGAATCGGAATAATGTGCTGGTTAACTAATGTGAATTTTAACTTTTTTTTGTATAAGACGGTAATAGTAGAGTACAACTATTAAAAAAAAAATGTTACCAAAAGAATACCCACATTACAATACATACATAAATTCGCAATTAAGGGATCTTGCTGACATTGAAATATTAAAGTATAACAAATGATTTCTGGGGAACAGTTTCGGCAAATGATTTAATATTTCCAGAAATCGCTAAAATAGTGAAAAGAATATTATCATTTCCACATTCATCTGTAAATATGAAAAGAATATTTTCTTACCAAAATATTATCAAAACCTAAGAGAAAAACGGACTAAAACCGCAAAGCTTACGCCAAACAAAGGACATATTGGACTTACAAAATTGTAATTGTTATAAAAGTTAAAAATCTTTTATAACTTTATTGGTGCTTTCTACAGAAATTCATATTGCGTTTTAAAATTTTGCAACGCTACAAGATATGCAGCGTTTCAAGTTCAAAAATTCAGTATGAATTTCTGCAGAAAGCAACAACTAAATTATAAAATATTTTTGATATTGTATTTGCTTTCAGTGAAATTTTTGGAGTTGCGTTGCATTTTACACAATTAGGGCCTTAAACTTGTAGAATTGTTGTGCGAAATTGTCAAAACCTGAGCTGTATTTAATTAAATCAATTAACACATACTGGTCACACAATTAAGTTCGATGATGTAAAAATTCTAGATAAAGAAAACAAAGAAAGGAAGAGATACACAATTGAAAGCCTTAGAATACAACAACAAATTAAGAGAACAATGAATTTGAAGGAAGACACGAACAACATAAATGCGAGTTATATTGTTGCCATCACTTGAGCTGTGATATATTTAAAGTTTAAACTAATATGTATTTAAATATTAAAATTTTGTTTTATATTTGTATGCTCCTGGGTATATCTAAAACTTTTTAATGTGATTAAATTTCATATTGTAAGTCTATATTGTTTATGTGTTACCTTATTGTACTTATTTTATTGTTTTATAATTTTTAAATAGACAATCCCTTGAAAAACGTCGGGAACAAAATATTGTAATTAAAAATTGAGTTTTATTTACATTGAAGAAATTTAGGCCCTATTAGCTTGAAAAAAATAACATTCAATTAACACATTGTTTGAAATGGCAAAGTTTTTCGATGATTTTTTTTTATTAAAATTAAAAATTTAATTTGTTGAAAAAATGCACAAATTTTAATTTTTACAATGTTAAGTAATCAATATAATCTTTTGGTAAAATGTGCAGAAATCAACAAATGGTGTGTTTGATTCTATTAACTTGGTGATTAGAATTTTTAAGTTTATTTTATAGATGTAAAAAACTTCATAAATTTTTATTTTATAATCTTTATATCTTGCTCTAATTTTCACATGAACGAACTTACGGGTAAAAGCCAGTAGTTTACATACCAAACTGAATTGTTTTTTTATAGTCTATACAAATAAGATTTATAATACATTTCCGTGGTGTTTGTTATAAGCAGCAATAAAATTCATTTGAACTCAAAAATCTTTTTGTACAATTAAGGTCAAATTAAAGGTTCTTGGTACATTATACAATTCTCATCCCCGCCCCCCCCAGTACTTTTTTTACAGTAGACATGTTTGTTTGTTTCGTGTAGTGTTTTTTATAAACACGAAATAATTTTTTTTGAACTAAAAAAATATGTTAGTACGATTAAGGTAAAAACAGAACAATTTATAAAGAGTGTTGGTACAATTATAAAATTCTCAATGCCATCCCTGCTGCAAGTAGTTTTTTTACAGTAGACATGTTTGTTTGTTTCGTGTGCTAGTAGTAGTAATTCAAGAGTAAAATAAAAATCAACAGTAGCAGAGTAATAGTTTTTATTCAACATATAAAAATAAGAGAACGAGATTTAAAATGTGATAGATATAAGGAAAATAAAACAAAGTGATATATTGTAACTTATTTTAATTTATGCTTTATGAATTAAAGCCTAAGGCAAACTTTGCAAACACTTAAGCATCAACAAATATATACAAATGATTTTGACGTCAATGATTCAACTATTTTTATATGTTAAAGTGTCTTATATTTCATAAAAACTGACTTTTTTATAAACACTGATTTTTTAATTAAAAGAGTTGCCTTTTTCGCCAAATATTTACTTCTTTACAAAATAGTCACTTTTTAGCAAAACTTGTCATCTTTTTACAAAAAATGTTTAATTTTTATATAAAATATATACTTTGCAACAAATTTTACTGGATACTGAAATTTTTTCCTTCAACTTCATTTCAAATTTACGTTATGTTCTAGGTCATTTTGAAACATTTTTTAAGTTTAAAATCTCAGCAGGAAATTAAAAAGAACACACTCGTTCATACTAATGCGTAATATTTAGTTGGCACAAAACGTTCTTGCAAATGAAAATTTTATTTTTATGCAGGCAATTGGACGACACCAAAAAAATCACAAAACATTTCCTGTCTCTGTGATTCAGGGTCTTTCAAAACCTTGAACGGTTTTTTTTACAAAGTTACAAATAATAAAAAAAATCGAAATTTACTTTACACTGTTATGGAAAGGACAAATCGCCAGAGAAATAAAGTAATTTGTAGTGAAAAAAAACCTAAAATGAAAAAAGAATAGAAAACATAAAAATAAACGTTAAAAATCAATGAATTTGTTTCATAGACAGGCAGGCTCCCAGAACCAGTGTTGCCAATTCAGCCTTTTAGTGCCTAGGGGCATGTTCGTTAATGCATCACTGCGCTGCATCAGAAAAGCAAACCTTTTTAATGCCGATAAACAATTAATTATAACTTTTTTTATTGTTTGACTATTAATTTTGTGAAGTATTTGACAATTTCTTGGTCCACATCTACTTCACTGATATATATATATAAATCACTAATGCTGTGCAGTGATGCATTTTCGGACATGCCCTAGGCTTAGCCACTTTTCATCTCTTCCAGCCATGAATTTATCTATTAGAGATTTTTTGCCGGTTTTATTTCTAAAAAAATCTACTTAAAGAGTAACTATCATTAAAATGTAATGCAAAAATTCTCAATATTTTTTTATAATTCGGTTTAAGATTTGAATTTTAAGATGTTTAAAAATTTGGCTTGTGTATACTTATTGTTTGAAAAACACCACAGTGCAACAGTGCAAAAAACAAACGGATCGGACAGATTCGATTTTACATATTATCGACGGGTAGTAAAACCCTATACTCAGTTTGACGATTTTTTTGACCAATTTTTTTATGGGCCTCCAAAAATTCTGAAAACTGGTGGGCCCTCAAAAAAGGTCAAGACCTTATTCAGGAGTCCCTGTAAGTTATTCGAAAAGAAGTGAAAACTAATTTTTTTCCTAATTTTGCAAAAAAAAAAGTGCACGAAAAAGCATTTTTTTGGCAAAAAAAATGTTTATAAAATTTGTTCGGCTGACTGACTCTTAGCTTTATTATCCGTCTTGGCCAACAGAAGGTGTTGGCCAAAAACTAATGACACCTTTTATGCGGGCCTACTGCTTTTTATAACTTTTGAAGGCCAATAAAAAAATAGGTCATCAAAATCGTCAAACAAGGTAAAATCAAATCTGTCCAATCTCTGTGTTTTTCCAAAAGTCTATATTTGTCGTATAGTGCATTAATATAAATTTGGAAAATATCTCTTCGCTATAATTTTATAATTAAAAACTAGTTTCTAAAATTTTAGATGATTATATTTTCATTTTTGCAACAAAATCTTGTTTAGCCACTTTTAAGCCACTATTTTATTGTGGCAAAACTTTAGTTATTTTTGGCGGTTAAGAGAAAGAAACACTAACCAGTACAGCATCAAATCCAAAACAATAGTAACGTAAGTTATTGAAAAGAAAAGGAAACAAATGACTGCAGAACGAAAACCCCAAAAAAAGAAAAGGCAAAAAAGAATATTATTGAATGCAGACAGCCGTGATTAAAAATGAAGTGAAAAAATATCTTTTGTAATGAATTTTCTTACACTTTATTTTTTTTTTTTTTTTTTTTGTAATGAATTTTCTTACTCTTTTTTTTTCTTTTTTTGTTACGCCGATGTATTTTCTGGTTTTTATAATGGTTCATGTTTAATGCATGTAAACAATACATTTGTTCATGTGTTTTACGTATCAAGAAAAAAAGATTTTTTTTAAGCACCCAGTGGGAAAAATTGCAAGCGCTTCACCTTTTCAGGCCTTTAAGAAGGTCCTTCAATTGCATTCTTAATGAAATTTTACACATTCCACTGTACCTACTTTAAAAAGGAGTTTTCAAATGTTTTTAAAAAATTTTTTTACAAATTCAAGTTTTTAATCTCAGATTCAGCATCAAAATCAAATACCAACAATTTATGACAAGCTAGAAAGCGGTGTTGCCAGGTAATTATTTTTCTTCCCAAAAAAAAAAATTTTAAAACCCCCCAAATTTAACGTATTTTGAAAAAAAAATCCCTCAAAATGTAAAAGTTTAGATAATAATTTAATTTCAATTAGTTAAACTTGACTTAGTCTTAATTTTCGTTTTAATTTCCTTACCTTAGTAAAGCAAAAATTCCAAAATGTTAAACATTTTACTGAAATTCAACCAAAAATATTTTTTTAAAGTTTCTTTAATATTTTTATTTAATAATATATCTTAACAAAACAATTAATAAACAGTTAAAAAAAAGACTAACTCATAATTGAGGTAGTAGAGATTTGCTTTTTTTAATATTGGAATAAAGTTTCTTCAAAAATATCGAGTGCTGCCAAATCATTTTCGTTAACTTTGTACATATTATCAGAATTAAAAAGTTTGATCATTTCAGGTGTTTAATTAAAGCTGTGATTTTTTAATGAATACTTTATTTTTGTACGCTTTCTTTTTTAATCTTTTCAAAAACTATTTTTGCTCAACCAAAAAAAAGCTGTAAAATATATCTAGTATTACTCAGTTATTGTGCGTATTCATAAGATTAACCGTTGTTCGAATATTCGATTAATTTTGGGCAAAATTAAATTTAAAATTGCTTATTTTCGATGAACGAATAATTCGAATAATTTATTTCGATTAATCGAAAATTTGTTTTTTCACAATATAAGTTTTATTCTTTTATGTAAAAAACAAACAAAAAAAAACAAGCCGGGACGTTTCAAATAGCCTTTTATTGTTTATTAGCTCAGCAACATTTCCTTCGAGAAATCATTTTTTGGAATATACTTTTGGAATATAAGCTCTCATCCTACTGAACCGATTTTGATGGATTTCAATCCCAAATTGCTAAGGATAACTAGAAGCAATCTTGCACCAACTCTGTTCTTTTCTTTTGAGTTTTTCGAAAGTGAGCAAGTTTTCAACAGACGGACAGACGGACATGGTTAAATCTACTTAGAATTATTCAAGGAGCCAGAATATATATACTCTATGTGGTCTGAGATGAATAATAAAAAAGTTTCACACGGAATGATAAACTTAAGCCCCAGTTAGCTGACGTTGCAAATCAGCTGCTTCATATTGTTGTATGTAAAGCAATTAGAACGATTATAGTTATATGGGGGATTTCATGTCAAGTGACCCAACTTTTAAATATCGATGTCTTCCGATTTGGATGAAATTTGCACCAAAGTTAGTCCAATTGGATAGTAGACCTTGTTGAAAACTTGTGCGTTCCAATAGGCCTCTCCAATAGGACTAACCTTGGTGCAAATTTCATCCAAATCGGAAGAAATCGATTTCAAAAGTTGGGTCACTTGACATGAAATCCCCCATATACATATTTATTTCTTTTTCATTATAATTATATAATATTTTTTTTAAATAAGTGCAATAGCTGTTCAGGATGAATATTTCTATTCGAGATATTTAATAAAATTATAATAAAACGGAGTATTATTTCTTTTTAAGGAATATTAGGTATGTGATGAAAATCGCTGAACTTCAAATTGATAAAAAAAATTATCACTTTAGAGCGTTTTTAAAATCGATCTGAATTATATTATAAAGTCTTACCACTATCAAAAATGTTTTTAATTAATAAAAGGTTTATTAAACAAATTTTCATGGAAAATTCATTTGATAAACCTGCTATAAACCTAAATTTTATTATGAATATGGGGGTAAATTTTTTGTTCAAAACATAGTTTTAATAATATATATTAGAGCGACTCAAAAAAAAAGTGATTTTGTTACCCATCTGAAAATAAAGGTTGATATGTTTTATGATGATCCCCAAAATATTTTGGTTCTAGCGTGGACCATCCGTCAGCTGGAACATTTTTAAAAAAGGTCTTTTTTTCAGTTTTTCGAATTTTTTTGTACTTTGCTCCAAGACGACATAAATAAAATTTGTTATCATCGAAAAGGGTTTTTGTATGAATTTTTTCGGCTGCATACAACTTGAGTCGGTCTAATATATATAATAAACAATTTAAAAAAATATATACAGTAAAACGGGGCAAAATGCATTGAAATTATTTAAAGCGAATTTATTTTATATTTTGTAACAAATACTCGTATAATGTGATACTTATTTCTGTTTAAAATGTTATTGCATTAACCATTTTTAAAAATATTTGAACTTTGACGTTTTTACATTTTTACTGATATTTGTCGTTAATATTTCTTAAAGAAAATATTTGTTAACTTAAAAACGAGAATAACAAATTCGTTAAAGTAACCGAGATTTCTCGCTACTTAACGATATCGGTGGTAAAATTCAAAAAGTTACAGATTTGAGGTACTGGTATTTAAATAATATTATTTAAAACCGAAATTTTTATCAATCTAAAGCTGGGATCACACGATTGTCGCAAATGGACCAATATGACACAATTGCCCTGTTTTATACAAATTTAATTGCCGCTAGTTGGTACAAAGCGAAATGGGTACAATAATTGCAGCAGAACAGTCCCACGATTGTTCTTACTTGTGTCAATTGCGAAAACATTTGTTGTGGTAGTTTTTTTATTTGTTTGGAAGTTCTAGTTGGTTTGTTCATTACAAAAAAATTATCATATATTTAAACAAATTTTTGTTGAATAGTTTTATTTAAAATTTTTTAAGTAATATATATGAAATTCCAAAAATTAAACAAAGTAAAATTCCATTTGAAAATATATAAAGAAATTAAGAATATTTCTATTCAAAGTTTAAGAATGCCAATTAAAAATATTTGTATCGTTTAAGTTTATTGAAATTTAGGTTTTAAACAGTGTTTAAAAAACTTAAGTCAAAAGTCGAAAAGTCGCAAAATTTTAACTTTTCAATGCTTTTACTTTTCTCTGCTTTTTAAAATCAAACATCGATTATGTTAAAACTTATGAAAACAATCGGCAGTCGTGTGCTAAGTTTTCTTCTGCTTTTGATAAGTTAAAAAATCAAAATCGCAAGCAGTGTCTTTGCTTTTGAAAGTTGTCAGAAGTCGCAGTCTTAAAAGCAGGCAGTCTTTTAGTTTTGTACATTTTTAACAGAAAAATATTCTCTTTTCTCTTCTGTTTTTTTTACATTTATACTTAACTCACACACAGGGGTGCCAGATGGTGTTGGTAAAAAATCGGCATATTTTCAAAAAAAAAAATAAATATTTTAAACACAAAAAAACATGTTTTTAATGACAAAATCGAAAAATTCAGCATTACATATAAAAAGTAAACGTTTTACAACGGCTTATGTAAATTTATATATTGTAAAGTTCAGCCCTATTTACATAATTACATTCAATGAAAAATTCAATGAAGCGGATTTTAGCGATACGGAACAAATTTTTTTTTTGGGATTTATAAAAAAATATTTTTAATTCTAAAAATACAAATATTTTTGTCAAAAACTAAAAAATAAATGCTATGGCGATTTTGGCGATTTTTGACATTGAATTTGGCGAAAAATTTCAAAATCAATCTGACAACCCTGATTGGGACTTTTTTCTTCTGCGACTGTTTGCGACTTACAAAAGCAAAGAGATAGATTTTACTTTTACTTGCGAAACTGTTCAAAATAAAAGAAAATCAAAATCACAATTTTTAAAACAACTGCTGGCAAAAGTTTCGTTCAACTGTTTGTTTTTCGTTTTATGATTTTGCTTTGACTGAAACTGTTGTTGATTTCAGAAGCACAAGCAGAAGTCAAATCAAAAGAAATGAAAGTTATTGCAGTTTTTTAAACACTGGTTTTAAATAATATTATTTTAATACCAGTACCTCAAATTTGTAACTTTTTGAATTAAACTACCGATATCGTTAAGTAGCGCGAAATTTCGGTTACTTTAACGAACTTGTTATTTTCGTTTTAAAGTTAACAAATATTTTCTTTAAGAAATATTAACGACAAATATTGGGAAAAAATGTAAAAACGTCAGAGTTTAAATATTTTTAAAAATGGTTAATGTAATAAAAATTTAAAAAGAAATAATATTATCAAATTATATTTGGTTAAAAATATAAAATAAATCCGTTTTAAAGAATTTCAATGCATTTTGATCCGTTCTCCTGTATATATTCTTTTAAATTGTTTATTATTAAAACTATGTTTTGAACAAAAAATTAATGTGCTGTTTTCACAACACAAGTGATCGAACGTGTAGTAAAATTTATATGAAAAACAATAAAAAAAAACTAAGTGCTTTTCATATAAAGTTTTCTACACGTTCAATCACTTGTGTTGTTGAAAACAGCACATAAGACTTTATTATATAATTCAGACATGGAGTTTAAAATTGCTCGAAAGTGATAAATTTGTATCGCTTTTAAATCGAGCGATTTTCATCACATACCTAAATATTCCTTAAAAAGAAATAATACTCCGTTTTATTTTAATTATATTAAATATCTTGAATAGAAATATTCATCCTAAACAGCTTTAGCACTAATTAAAAAAAAACTATACAATTATAATAAAAAATAAATAAATAAATATATAAAATAAAAAAATTTGAATATATTTATTCCTACTAAAAGAAACACACAAAAGTAAATTTATTAAAAAAAAAAATATTGGCGCATTTTGTGTTGTTTAATTGCCGCACAAGAACCCAATAAATACTGGTAAATTTTTGATATTTTTATTGACGTGCGCGCGGCTGCATATCAAGTAGTCACACGATTGCCGCATCAGGGTTGCATTTTATTGCAGTCACACGATTGGGGTATTAAAAAGTGTGAAAATTGGTGCATTGGGGCAATCGTGTGATCCCAGCTTAAGCGATACAAGTATTTTTAATTTGCATTCTTAAAATTTAAATAGAAATATTCTCTATTTCTTTACATATTTTAAATAGAATTTTACTTTGTTTAATTTTTGGAATTTCATATATTTTACTTAAAAAATTTCAAATAAAACTATTCAACAAAAATTTGTTTAAATATATCATAAAATTTTCTTTTTTGTAATAAACAAACCAACAAGATCTTCCAAAAAAAATAAACAAGCTACCACAACAGCTGATTTCGCAGTTGACACAAGTAAGAACAATCGTGTGACTGTGCTGCGGCAATTATTGTACCGATCACAGATTACAAAATCTGTGGTACTAATTTCGCTTTGTACCAACTAGCGGCAATAAAATTTGTATAAAACAGGGCAATCGTGTGATTTCAGAAAATTTTATTGGGGGCAATTTCATTATTGTGCGTGAATAAAGCACAATCAAAATTTTTTCATATTGGTGCATTTGCGGCAATCGATCACACGATCGATAAGAAATAAAAATAAATAAATATTCATATTCGTATTCTGCGAAAATTGACGCAGAAGTTCGTATTCGCAAAAAAATAAAAATTTATTCACGTCACTCACTAATACAGGGTGGCGCAGAATGAGCTATATGTCTGGAATTCTTTTTAATTTTTCTTTGTCTTTCAGCATCTTGTGAAGAAGGATTAGGCTGGGTTTTTGAGATCTCAATTAAACTAGTTTTAGTTAATCTGGAAACAGATTTGTGCCGCCATTACCAAGTTTGTATACGAAAGTTTTGACGAACCAGCTTTGTTTTGCTTAAAATGTTGGCCTTTAATGAAATAATAAAAAACAAAATCCCATTTCGGCAGAATAATCCGAGTTTCAGAGTACGTTAAACTAAGTTCAAACTTAATCCACATCTCAAAAAACTGGCCTTAGCGAATAAACCATGAATAACTATACGATCGAATAAAAAAATAATTACTCCCGATATTTTGCGAAAAGTTATGGAAATTATGTTAAAAAGAGCACGTATGTACGAAGCAGAAAATGGACAGCACTTACAGGGTTTCATTTTTCAAAGCTAATTGAAAAAAATCCCAATAACATACTGTATTTAAAAAGAAAAACGTAATAACAATCGCATAAATAAAAAAGTTATAAACCGTTTAAATAATAAATAAAAAAGTTATAAACCGTTTAAATAATATAGCGACACCCTGTGCATACTTCCACAATGTGGGACCCACATGAGAATGTAAACAAAAAAAACCCAAAAATTATGGGTGTAATTTAAAGATTGTGTTTGTTTTTTTGTGCTCTTTTTATGTGTGCGAAAGTAAATGTAACCAAGTTGGCAAATATTTAAAGGGGAAAATAAGAAATCGCTTTAAGGCAAAAATAAACTATCTACCATTTTTAAGAAATTTAAAAAAAATCAAGTTTTTTTTAAATAGAAGCAATTTTTTTTTTTTAGCTAAAGAAAATATTTTAAGGGCTTATTGTAAAAACATTATAAGCCATCCAAATTTAAAAAATGGGTAAATGTGTTTTTCCTATTTGGCTTGCAAACTTTTTTCTTTGAAATGAAGGCCCAGAACAGACGGTGCAACGCAACTACAACGAAACTTCAACTCCTAGTTATTTTTAAGTTTCATTTGCGTTTATGCTATAGACGTCTTTGAGAGACCGCACATGACGCGACCATTTTGAAACCGGTTTCAAGCGCATTGGAAATCAGTTGCATTGAAACTGGCGTATAGGAAACTCATGTTTGCGTTTGTTCAGCTCTCAATTGTGATTATTGTGATAATTTCATTACATTGTCGTACAATTTGGGTTGTGGAGTGTGTGGAAAACGATTGAAACTGGTTTGAAACGAATATTTACAAAAGAGTTTTGCTGCAGTTGCGTTTTACCGTCTGTTTTGGGCATAAGGAACATTTGGTTCTTAAAGGTTAAGAAAAAAAAGTAGACTGTATCAAAATAAAGTGCAATTTATTTTTCTTTATTGTTATATTGAAAAACTAATTATTTATTGCTTTTTGCAAGTTTGCTAGATCAGTTTTTATTAGATTCAAAAACAATTTGTATTTTTCGTCTCGCCATTGTTGGGCTTAGAGGTCTTAAGTAATAATTGCCAGTCATATCAAATACGTTTACAAATCGCCATTAGCAGAAAACATTTTATCCCGTTTATTTCGCTTTGACTAAAATTTAAAATTTTATATAAATCAAGTCATGCGAAATAAAGTATTTTCGCGTACTTAATTGTTCTCATAAACTTTAGAGTAAAATTACACGAAATAACGTTTAATACTTTTTTAATAAAATACGAGTGGCAGCCCTAATTGTAACCATCCCAACATCCCCTCAAAACATTTAAGCTATTTTCCAATAAGTTTCTGATTTAGAGGACAATTAACTATTTACATTTAAAACATTTTAATATATTTTTTTAACTTTAAAGTTGATTTTCTAAAAATAATCTTTTTGTGGCATATGATGTTTTAACAATAAGCCAGCCCCCGTCCTATATTCTGTGTTAATGATAAATGACGGACTTATTGTTAAAACATCATATGCCAAAGAAAAATTTCGATAAAAAATTTTCGTTTGTTTAAAGTAAAAGTTATTTTTTTTCATTATTCATCTGCAGTCGGTTATTTTTCTTCCGTTTTAGTTTTTGCGATACAGCGTTATGCAAAAAACAAGTAAGAGTTCTATATTCAGCTGTGCCGAATCTTATATTGGTGTATTGATAACAGCAACATGGGATTTATAGTAAAAATTAGTGGTAGTCGTGTTTTTTGCTCATATCTCAGCCATTTATGGACCGATCTGGCTGAATTTCAATAGCAAAATTATAATGAGCGTATCTGACATAAATATATACCAACCAAGTCTCCATCATATCTGGGGTCTTAGGAAAACCCTTTTCAACAGCCTGGCGGGCAGGCGGACAGACGGATTTGAACTTCCCTTCTCATAAGGAGCCAGAATATATACACTTGATAGGGTCTAAGACATTTATGTCCAGCACATACCATAATTATGGAAATTACTTCACTCATATTCTTCACACGCATTCTTACGCTCTTTTATTTAGTCCACGAGAGTACACAATTTAGTCGTCAATTACACTATGCTAGTTGAAAAAACAGACAAGCCGGGCACATGGCGTTTTAACATAATTCGGGTACGCTGAATCCAGTGGTGCCCGCGGTTTTTTCAGATTAGCTCTAGTTTTCGAGATATACCGTTATTTCAAAAATGGAGGAGGTTGCACAACATATGTTCGTGTAACTCAAAAACGCTTTAGCTTATTGAAAAAACTTAAAAAACCGAAATTCCGCAATAAAATTTCCTTTAAGAAAGGTAAAACTTCTTTCTAATATCCGCAGTCGTTTTAGAAACATAACTTTTTTTTTTGGAAAAAAAAAATTATTTTTTTAACAAAATTTCGAAATTTTTGTTTTTTTAAAAATTCATAAAAAATAGGAAAATGCAGCTATGCTTCTAACTTTTGATTTTATTCACAAAAGTCGACAAATTTTAATTAATTTTAATTAATTTTAGGGGGGCTCCCATACAAATATTGCGTTTTATGAAATTCTTAAATTAATTAAAATTTGTCGAATTTTGTGAATAAAATCAAAAGTTGCAAACAGATTTTAATCATTTATGGCTTGTTTTGTTTGGAATTTCGTTTTTTATACGTCTGCAAAAGCATAGCTGCATTTTTTTACCCGTACCTAAATTATGTTAAAACGCCAGGTGCCCAGCTTGTCACGAAAAAAAAGTGTCAATTTCGTGCACAGTGTTATCAATCAAGTTTTATTAACAACCCTGTCGGAAAATGAGTTAGCTCAAAGTCAACTCATGGTTAACCAGAAGTTAGTCAGAGGTGACTCACAAGCTAACTCATTTACATGGTTAAAGCTATTCAGTTTTTACACGCAATGTCCGCAGTACGAGTCAGTACTCACTCACACTGCATAACTTTTTAGATAACCATAAGTTAGCTCATTATGAGTCAGCTTGTGGTGCATACAATACGTTGACTTTAATAAGAGAATAAAAAAAATTACGTATTTTGCTTTATTTATTTTTTAAAGAGAGACAGAGCTCTGTCTCTGTCTGTCTAGACTATTACACATATGTTTTCTTTCACTTTTGTTGTATTTCCCCTTTGTCTACAGAAAAACTCTCAGTTATAAGACACCATCAGCATGCCCGATATGGCAAAAACCGGTTTTCATAATAATTCTACTTTGAAAATAAGATGTATTTAACTAAATGATATTAACAAAGAGAATATGGGAACTTTTGCTTATTATTTAACTTTGAAAAAGTACACAAAACAAGCAAAACGTGTTTTTACCACAGTCCACTGCATCAGCTTTGAGTTAGCCAAAGGCTAGTTCAATACTTATCGAGAAAAAGTCAGTCGCACAAAACACAACTCACTAATCTCTGCATAACTTTTGAGTTAGCCAAAGGCTAGTTCAATACTTATCGAGAAGAAGTCAGTCGCACAAAACACGCCTGATTCAAATCTGCACCAATTATGAGTTAGTCACTAGTCAGTTGTAAATAAGTTAGCTAAAAGTCAACCAAATGTTGAGCTAGCTAATAAAAATCCGACAGGGAATACCCTGTCGGAAAATGAGTTAGCTCAAAGTCAACTCATGGTTAACCAGAAGTTAGTCAGAGGTGACTCACAAGCTAACTCATTTACATGGTTAAAGCTATTCAGTTTTTACACGCAATGTCCGCAGCACGAGTCAGTACTCACTCACACTGCATAACTTTTTAGTTAGCCATAAGTTAGCTCATTATGAGTCAGCTTGTGGTGCATACAATATGTTGACTTTAATAAGAGAATAAAAAAAAATTACGTATTTTGCTTTATTTATTTTTTAAAGAGAGACAGAGCTCTGTCTCTGTCTGTCTAGACTATTACACATATGTTTTCTTTCACTTTTGTTGTATTTCCCCTTTGTCTACAGAAAAACTCTCAGTTATAAGACACCATCAGCATGCCCGATATGGCAAAAACCGGTTTTCATAATAATTCTACTTTGAAAATAAGATGTATTTAACTAAATGATATTAACAAAGAGAATATGGGAACTTTTGCTTATTATTTAACTTTGAAAAAGTTAACAAAAACAAGCAAAACGTGTTTTTACCACAGTCCACTGCATCAGCTTTGAGTTAGCCAAAGGCTAGTTCAATACTTATCGAGAAAAAGTCAGTCGCACAAAACACAACTCACTAATCTCTGCATCAGCTTTGAGTTAGCCAAAGGCTAGTTCAATACTTATCGAGAAGAAGTCAGTCGCACAAAACACAACTCACTAATCTCTGCATCAGCTTTGAGTTAGCCAAAGGCTAGTTCAATACTTATCGAGAAGAAGTCAGTCGCACAAAACACGCCTGACTCAAATCTGCACCAATTATGAGTTAGTCACTAGTCAGTTGTAAATAAGTTAGCTAAAAGTCAACCAAATGTTGAGCTAGCTAAAAAAAATCCGACAGGGTACTTGTCTCTCTATTCACTAATACTAATATGAAGCAATACAACCACAGTTTACATTTCGGACATCACTGGCAGGCCTGCATATTTGCCGATTTTTTGCCTTAAAAGTAAAATACATTTTAGACCCATTATTTAGAGAGTTGAAATTTATAAACATTTAAAAAGATTTAAAAGGAATTGAAGTAAATTTTCAAACTTTTTGGCAAAAAATTTCAGACTTTAAACGTGGGGAGTCCTTCCAAGGAATTCTTTTTTCTAAAGATTAATTAAAATTTAATAATGCAAACTGTTTTGATGTTGATATTAAAATCGATTTAATTAAACTAATAAACTCAAATATGTATCTAATAATATTTGTTAAAATAAAATGTTGAAAAATAATTTCCAACTATAAAAACAATTTTAACCTAACGTACAAATTTTTTTTGAAATTAACTACAATTTATATAAATATTCTTCTTTTTTTTATTAATTTTTATGTTTTTATATGGGTTATACTCGCATGTAAGTTAATGCTGAATTATTATGTTTTGTTATTTTTTTTGTTAATAAAAATATGTTTTATTGTTCTTAAAAGGGATATTTTTAATTTGCCGATTTTTGGCCGATTTTATTTAATTGAAGTGCCGATAATGCGGATTTTTTTTTTTTTTTTTTTGAAAATATGCCGATATTTTATCAAAATTTTTGGCACCCCTGATCACTGGTCTAAAATCACTATTGTAGAAATTACAAACGGAATGACAAAGTTATGTATACCATTTTAGCTTCGGTGAAGGGCATAACGCACCAGCTAATTGTCCAGTAGAGCATTTTACATTGAAATTGATGCACAACTTTTGATTTCATTTACAATTAAGTGAAGTTTTGAAAATAAAAATGTTAAAAAATTTTGTAAAAAAAATATTTGTTTTTTGCTCAAACTTTTACGATATCTCTGAAACTGCTGTGCATATTCAGAAATAACGTTTACACGTCCTAAAGATAATGTTGTTGTCGAATTTCGGATTTTCTTACTGAATAAGAAAACTCTTCTCAAGTTATGCTACTATATATGGCGAAAGTACCTTTATTTTTTTACATAAATCCTGGAACAGAATGCTGAAGCTGGCGAATATTCTGTAGCGCAACAAAGTTCAAAATTTCGAACTTTGCGCTTCAACTTCAACTGCAACGACTACTACAGCGACGTATTCTATTGACTCCACTTTGAAACGGCCATTTTTAACTTTTTACAGCTTGCAGCGCTATTCGTAACGTTGTACTACAGCGACTATTCTGTTCCCCACTTAACGCAACATCGCGAAAACTAGAGCTGATAAAAAAAAACTTTTTATACATTGAAAATCTGTATATCATAAGTAGTCAGCGACGGCTTAAGTTTTTCCGGAACGAAATGTACTGTAACATGAGTAATTTTAAAACCAAAACAGTTTTTAGGAGTATTTTTTTGTATAACAAGTTAATAAATTCTAACATCTTTAAAAAATTTCTCTCTAATCACAAACATTTTCCTATTATGTCGGGGTTTTGACAAAACAAACTTGGTAATGGCGGCACAAGTCTGTTTTCAGATTAACTTAACCTAGTTCAAACTTAGATCTCAAAAACCCAGCCTTAATCCACTTTGTTTCTTTTACATCGTTAGTCTCTTCATTCATTTTGTGATTTCTTCAAAAAAAAATTTTTTTTTTTTTGGTTTTATATTTTATTTTATCAGTAACTTTTTGCAACATTTTGTTATTCAAATACTTTATACGCACATATTCGTACTGATGAATATTTAACATCGAATGATATGAAAAACACTTAATCCTAATTTTATGCGGAGCAAATTTGTTTGGGATTGAAATATAAAGTTTTTATGTGGGTCCTAATCATGTTTTAATAATGTGCAGATTCCAAGTTTTTTTTATTTGTTTTTCCTATATGTATAAATTATGAAGTTATTTTATTTTTCGTTCTCCAACATCAAGTCGTAAGAAAGTAAAGTTAAGAATTTTTAAGTTAGTTTAATCCTGAATACGTACTTGAATTTTCTATGAATATTTTAACCTAAAAAAGACACTTATCCCAGAGAGCCAGAGAAAGAGAGAGAAAGAAAATATACATATTATTATTTACTTACCCGTTACACATTTTTGTTTCACCTTCATCTTTGATTACAGAATAACTCACAATTATGTACAGGCAGCATTTCCGATATGGTTTTCGTTATCATTCTACTTTAAAAATTTGATCTATTTAACTAAATAATTTAAGTAAAAAGATTTTGGTCATTTCTGCTTTTTATTTAACTTTAAAACCCGACTCACTTTTATTATTTTATTTAGTTTTATATAAAAATTTAATACTAATAAATACGTTAAATTGTTGTCGTTTTCTTAATTAAAAATGAGCGTGATTGCGAAAAAAAAATGGTTTCCTTATTGCGAACACCAAGTGAAAATGTTGCTGCCATTGTGAACAAAGCTTTAATTAAGCTTTTTCTGTAATGCCTTTATACTGATTCTTCTTGTAATCCATTCTTATAACCCTTTCAATCTAACCACCGAATCTTTTTATTCTTTCCTTTTTATTTTTCTTCCTTTCGTTTTTTCTTTAATTGTTTTCCTCTAATTCTGTTGTTCATTCCTTTTTTTATACCCTCATCACAATAGTGGAGAGGGTTTTATGCGTTCTGTTGTGTATATTGGTTCTAGACCCACCTTTTAGCATACTGATCGACTCAGACTCACATTCTGAGTTGATTTAACAATGTCCGGCCGGCTGGCTGGTTGTCTGTCCATGTAAACGATGTGCGCAAAGTTCAGGTTGCAATTTTTCGTTTCAATTGTCATAAGGACGAACGAAGCCTATTGAAAGTGGTGATAAATTGTGCATAATTTCACGTGGCCCCCATTCAAACTTCTTACCTCAATAGAGTCCTTGTGATCCTACACTATCTTATTACGTTGGTATTGAGTTTATATACCATTAAATAATAAATTTAAGTTTTTTATTCTTACTTAAAGTACGAGTCGAGCTTGAAAATTTTTCATTTCCTAATAATCACACAAGCAGGTGAAAAACGATTTGCTTGTTTTGTGTAGAAACAACATCAAACTACAAAAAGAAAAACATACATTATCAGCCCTGTTCTTCAAATCTCATGATTTCAAATCACATGTTCTTTTAAAATCAATGACTTGTAATAAATAGTAGACTCTGCTTTGATGCCGCTGTTAGCAAATTTTGGCGAATTTCCGCTAATAAACAATTTTTACCGAATTTTTTCCATTCCTTATAGTTTTTGGGACTTTTTTTGAAAAATTAAAAATTTTCGCGAATTTTCGCTATGTTTGGAATTTTTTTTTTTTTTTTTTTTTCCGACATTTTGTTTTGTCAACCCATTTAACGATTTCAAATAAATATTATTATTATAAGTATTGATTTCAAATAAATTTAAGGGTTTGCTTACATGTTTGCAAAAAAATAAGCGATCGTTAATTCATCAAAAAAAAAAAACAACCCTGAATAACAACAGAAGTCACAAAAGAAAATTTTGTAGTGTCCTTGAATTTTCTTAATTTTTAATGATTTGTTGTAAATAAAACAGCTTATTGCATAAAAAATTATAAACAACACATTGAATACTTTATTAAAATTATTTATTATGACAGTCATCTTACAATAATCGCAAAAATAACAAATTGATTTCAAAAAAATGTTTACGTAGCTGAACTTTTTATATCACAAAATTATATGCCCAGAACACATCTTGAGATATCAAATCACAATGATAAAATCTGATTTTCATACAAAAATTGTTACTGAAGTATAAGTAGCCTCAACATTTAAAAAAAAATTGCTACATTTTTGTTCGAAAAATAAAAGGAAAATATATGAAATATTTTGGGAAGAAATAAGATAAAAGAAAAAATGAAAATGTTGCTGACAGTGTGAACGAAGCTTATATATATAGCTTATTATAGTGAATTGCTAAATAAAAATAAGAAGCAAGAGAATGGAAAAAACAGAAGGAAGGAAGGAAGAAATGTTTAGAAAGAATGGAAATAATAAGGAATAGGATAAATAAAGAATAAAAAGAAGAAAGAAAAAATCGTATTTCAAGAAAAAAAAGTAAGAAAGAATAGTCGGTCAGGCCCGACCATATGACACCCTACACCACAGTATATAAGAACAAATATTTGCAAGTGTACCGATTAGGGACCTAGTTTTGAAATATGCATAGCTAATATAGGCTATATGAATATGGATCTATGTTTTAAATTTTATTTAAAAAAAAAAATTGTTTTGATAGTGTCTGAGAGGCAGAAATCGCCCCCTTCCTCCACTCGTGGCCCTATTTTTTAAAAAATGCACTGCTTATGTGTCCATATAAATATGGATCTATATATGTTTTAAATTTCATTAAAATTTGGTTATTAGTGGGCACAAAGACTCTATTCCTGAAAGCAGCTTGTTTAGGGGCTATATGAAATTATGGACCGATTCACCCCAATTTCTACGTGCTAAATTTCATCAAATTATCTTCAAAATTGCGACCTGCACTTTGCGCACAAGGTAACATGGATAGCTAGCCAGCCAGCCGGACGGACATCGTTAGATCGGGTCAGAAAGTGATTCTGAGTAGATCGGTATACTTTAAGGTCTAGGATCAAAATTTTAAGGTGTTACACGCATCAGTATAAATGCATAATAGTCTCTCCACTATTGTGGTGTGGGTATAACAAATGGATAAAATTATAGGATGAATTTAAAAAAACTAAATAAAAGAATGAAATGGAATGGAAGCAAAAAAAATATTGATAAAAATTAAATTAAAGAAAGTAACAAGAAGAAAGCGAAAAGTTAAGATATTCGTTTCTAAAATTGACCAAAAAAAATAATTTTTGCATTTTCTTAATCTGATGAAAAAAAAAATTACAATGGAATCACTTATGCCCGGAGAGCGAAGAATTAAAATTTGTCTATACAAGGGTGTGGTCCTTTGAAAATAACTCAATGATTTTTTCATAGAATGCTGGCGGGGCCAGGAAAGAGTGTCCTTTCAAAGGGAGTGCCCTCTTAAGAAAGCTCACCTTTAAGGGGATTACATTGTATATAGAAAACCTTTCACCATAAAACTTTTTATAATTCTTTACTTAAGGCATAAAAACGTCATTTATCGATTATAACCTTTTGCCTGTCAGTCTGTATGTCTGTCTTATATATATGTATATATATATATGTTTTTCCTTTATTACCCTTATGATAAGGACATAAAAAAATAAAATATGCACATGTGTCTTGGTTGATGTTCATTTTTTTTTTTTTTTCTTATTATTTGTATTCTTATTTGTTGCTTTTAGAGTTATTTTGTTTTTCTCCTTTCACCCATTTTGTTGTAAATAAAAATTATTAAGCATTTTATTCAAGCACAATTTAGTCTGGAAATATTAATGCACGAGTGAATTTCTGTTATCTTTTTTTTATTTAACATTTATTTGTGACTTGAGCGCAATGTGAATGTAATACGTGTCGAAAACATGTATTTGTATATGTGTGGCTATTAGGGTGGGTCAAATATTTTTGCGTCAAAGGCACATCGCGATTCTTGTTCTATGGATCATTCCAAGAACCTTTGCCAAAAATGAATTTCGAACCCCCGCAATTTTCAAAATAGTAAATTTTTGGCATTTATTTTTATTTTTGAAAGGATCACAAGAAACAATATTAAACACAGCGAAAACAACAACAAGTACCGAAATTTGAAATATATGCCTTTTCACGATGTTGCTGCTTTTGGTATGTCTCCTTATCTAAGTCGTCTTAATCTGCCAACTAAGCACGATATTTTAAGAGGTTATTTTGTTATTTTTTTACGATGGTATTTTTTTATCTCAATATTTGGAATCGAATTTAAGAGAAATTGTAAATATTGCTATCAAAAGTTATTTTCAGGAAAACAAAATTTATTATTAATTTATTTATTAATGATGTGCTAAATTCCCAATTTTTATTTTTAATAAAAAAAAAACACTGAAATTTATTGTTGAGGAAAGGCTGGTTTCTATGCGCATTTCGCTAATTGCTTAGGCCAGCTCGTCAGGAAACTTTTACACTCAGGTCTCACTTGTAACAATATCAAAGTTTCAACAAAGCCACAACAATAAACAATGAATTTATCTATCTTGCATTTCCCTACAATTGGCTGGTTTTTTTCGAATTGTAGTTGTAAGAGGGTAGAAAGAAAATAACAAAATTTAAAAAAACAAATTGCTTAATAAAGCAACTTGCCATTTCAGTTTTTTATTTGCCGGGCACATGCAAATTTTTTATCAAAAGTTATTTTCGGGAATACAAAATTTATTATTAATAAAGATCATAAAACATTTTATTGGCAATGTTGTTCGACGATAAAAGAAAATACGCGACTTAGTTTCAATGGGAGCCGACAAGAGGACGGCTCACTTGGGTCCTTATAGCGGACAAAAGAGAGCCAGCACTCACCAGACTATTTTACATAAGTCACTGCAGCATCGAACCACCCCGACTCCCTGCAGAGCAGAGAGATCGATGTCAGTCCCGTATTAGACATGTCGTCCAGATATGGCAATTCCGGTTTCCCAAAATGCCTGTACCTAATATCCCCGAGACCGGGGCATTGGCAGAGAAAGTGAAACCCCTTCTCCTCCTCCTCCTCATCGTGAAAACTTCTACAGTAGTCATTATAATCAAGTCCCATTCTCCCCACATAAGTCCCTATCACCAAGTGATCCGTAATGACCGATATCACCGTCCTTATCTGGTCATTGCCGAGACCAAGTAGCACGCGCTTAGTAGCCAGGCTATGAAGTCCTGGCCATCGAGCAGGTATTCTCCCCCTGCCATCTCTCCTGAGCCCTTCTGTACGACTCATGTCTCATGAGAGACTTGTAACGAGACATTAAAATGCCGATCAGGCCGTAAAAATACGCGACTTAGCTTTAAAATAAAGATCCGATGCAACTGAGCGTTTATAAGAAACCTATCATAAACTTCAATTATACGCATTTTACGAATATGATTGACATGAATGATAACTCAATCATATTCAAACCACCATTTTCTCTAAACATTTCTTATGAATATCTAGAACAATATCTACAAGACAATGATCCAGAGCTGCATGATCCCAACATTCCGTTACATATGCAAGGAACGGAAAGACACGTTCAATTGCTGCCTGGCGTGTCCAAACGAGCTTAAGAACAGAATCCAAAAGGAGTTATGGCGATGACCTTAGAAAGCCTCGAAAAAATCCCTAGACTTGACTGCAAGAAACACTGTCATAAATAATTCCTTTTCGATTAATTTCCAAGACTCGTCTTTCTGTTTCATTTACATTTTATCTTAAGTTGAATTTCTGAAGAATAAGATATAAAGGAAAAATAAGAAAAATATGCTTTGTTCGTTCTTTGTCTTAAATTGAATGAAATCGATATAGATCATGAATGAGTAACCCCCCAACCCCCACTCCCTAATTTTAAACGCAAAATATGTTGGGATATTTAAAATTCGAGATTGCATTTTGAAAGTCAAATATTTGTAAATTTTTCCAAAAATTTCGTACATTTTCCACAAAACAGGCAATAAAATTCCAAAAATTTACGAAAGCGACCTCACGTTTGGCTAGAGCAAATGGGTGGTTCCATGTCATATCGACCAAGAGTGGGACCCCCCCCCCCCCTTTTCGGTTTGAATGAAATTTAGTGAGAAGGTTCTTTTTATCCTCTAAGGAACATATATCAACGAAAAAAAGATGAAAGGAACCTTCTCACCAAATTTCATTAATTCGAAAGGTGTCGGGTCCCACTCTTGGTCCATATGACATGGAATTACCCAAATACAATATTTTTGGCACTATTTCTATGGTTTTTTTGGCAAAGTTTTTTGGAATGACCCATAGAACAAGAATAGCGATGTGCCTTTGCACATTTTTTCGGTCCCCTGCAATTTGATCTACTCTAATATATATATATTTCAATTAGGGATGAAACCAATACCGATATATCGGCGAAACTTAAGGTTTGACGATACATCGGTATCGGCGATATTTAATGTCGAAACGATGATTTTTTTTGAGTTCTTAAGAAGGAGGTCCACACCACGCGTTCTATGCGTTTGATGCTTGCTTTACCTTTCTTTCATGACGCAAGCAAAATTAGAAAGTCAATCTACTTCATGTGTTCGATACGTATATACATTCTACGCGCTTGCTGTGTAACTTATCAATACAATTTTACACTGGTTCTACTCTTTGAGAAGTGCATTAATGCATCAAACGCGTGGTGTAGTCCTCCAGCTTTAGCCTTTTTGCTTTGCACAGTAGTAGTGAAGTGTTCTGCCATTGCTTAATCTTCTATGTATGTGTACGTTTAAGGATGTTTCTGCATATATTCTTTAATGCTTGTCAGAATAAAAATAGTTTTGCTGAAAATTTTGAGATAATTCGAAGAGGCTACAAAATCCATTAGCCAAGCCACTGATACATTACCTGACGCTATTCCGCTAGTTACCAGTCGTCATTATTAGAAACTATAATAAGCCAATAAGCAAAGATGGAGAACGATTCAGAGTCCCAAACATTTGTGACTAACTTAGGATTAGCTCTTAATGCATGATTTGAGGATTTAGAGAATAATGAAACATTCTGTTTTTCTACAATTCTCGACCCTCGATACAAATTTCGATTATTTGAAACACAATCGACTTCAATCGTATCGAAAAAAAAACTTTATATTAAGCTTCTTAAACCGATTGTGCACTCTGAAAGTGTTGAGGGCACGATAAATTTTCATCTAGTAAAAGTTCTGATAAGTCTACAAGAACTAGCCGTTGGAGCATTTGTGAAAAACGTATAAGAAAATCCGAGGAGGATGAATCTTTGCCCATAATACGCTGTGGTTCAGCCAAAGTAGAATTCGATAGATACCTTAGATCTCGTAATAAGTATGTTTTTCAAATGGTTTCCGTTGCATCTGAGAGACTGTTTTTCACCACAGGTCTGTTTCAAACGGATTTGCGAAATCGTCTATCTCCGCAAAAGTTGAGAATACTTTGTTTTTAAAACATAAATCTTATAAATACTCTTATTAATTTTAATTTTTTTTTTTTTTTTTTTTTTTTTTTATAAAAATATAATTAATGTTTAGCTAATTTTACCATGAATTCAAATTAACTTCGTTGTTTTTAAAATCTTATGTCTTAATTTCAAATAGTTATAATCTCTTACACTGAAATTTTGTACCATAAAAACTTACTCTACTTGAGTTTTTTTAATTTTAACTTGAATTCGAATTCAATATGCGTATCGGTATCGCCGATATTTATTTTTTAATCGTTACATCCCTAATTTAAATATTAAGAAAACAATACGCGACCTTAGATGCTTTTGGGCGAAAAAGGAATTTTAATATTCCTTTTTGAAATAACTTTTTCTTGATACAACAATACAAAAGAAAACGTTAAAAAGTTTAATAAAAGTGACCTAGAAAGAGCAAAACATGTGCTTTTAAACTCTCACTCTCTTTTTCTCTGCCTCATCAAATGAAAAATTATCATACGCCATGCTGCTTGGGAAATTTAAATAATAACAAGTTAGAGTGCTATATTCGGCCGTGCCGAATCTTTGATACCCTCCACCGACAGGAGTGGGCTCTATATGATAAATACATATATCTTATTAACTAAGCTTCACAAAAACGAACGTCAGCATGAATATTGGTTGCGGCTTAGACCTATATTAAATTATTGACCGACAATAATAAAGTTTTATGCGTTAAAATTTTGAACTGGCTTGAGTAAAATATCATGATTCGTAACAGTTTTGAGACCTATGGTAAATTATGAACCAATCAATCCAAAAAGACTGATTTCTGGTCTTACAAAAAATAAATTAGAATAAATTTCAATACAGCAGTGTAATTAGTTTTAGCGTTAACAGTGAGTTTCACAAAATCGCATGATGATTTTTCTGGCCAAATAATTTTAAGTTGGAAACATTTTACCGCAATATCTATATCTGTTATGATTTTTGGCGAATTTAATTATTTTCCCAAAGTGGGCTTTATTTAGTTTTAGGCGCAATAAACTGTTTTCCGGGAGTAGGGTTTATATGGGGCCTAGGGTAAATTATGGACCGATCTTCACGAAATTTGACACTGCGACTCTAGTCTTATAAAACTGTAAAATGCCAAATTTTTAATTACGGTTTTAGGCGTACTAAACTGTTTTCCGGGAGTAGGGTTTATATGGGGCCTAGGGTAAATTATGGACCGATCTTCACGAAATTTGACACTGCGACTCTAGTCTTATAAAACTGTAAAATGCCAAATTTTTAATTACGGTTTTAGGCGTACTAAACTGTTTTCCGGGAGTAGGGTTTATATGGGGCCTAGTGTAAATTATGGACCGATCTTCAAAAAATTTTACAGTGTGAATTCTAGTCCTATAAAACTGTGACGTTCCAAATTTTTGTATGATAGATTTATATATTACGGTTTTAGGCGTATTAAAATGTTTTCCGCGACTAGGACTTATATGGGGTCTAGGGTTAATTATAGACCAATCTTCACGAAATTGAACAGTTTTATTTTCAGTCGTATAAAACGTGCAGCATTTTATATCATTCCGTGCATTATTCCACCATTTATGTAAATTTTTGTATCAAAATTATTAGTTTTTTTAGGGTGGTGGTTCCACATTTTGATTCAAAGTTCTGATCCTACTGAACCGATGTTGCTGGACTTCAATCCCAAACTGCTTAGGATAACAACAAGCAATTTGAGACCAAGTTTGTTCTTTTCCTTTGCGTTTTTCGAAAGTGAGCGTGTTTTTACAGACGGACAGACAGACGGACATGGCTAAATCGACAAAGAATTACTCAAGGAGTCAGAATATATATATATACTTTATAGGGTCTTAGATGTATAATAAAAAAGTTTCACACGGAATGACAAACTTAGTATACTCATATTCACCACTAGTGGTGGTGGAGGGTATAAAAAATGTTTGCGCCCAATTGTTGCAGAACTAAGAATTTTAAATAATTTATATTGAGTGTTTAACATAAAAATGTTTGATTCACAACATAATAATTTTTATTCTTAGCTTGAAAATGTAAAAGTTTGTCCCAAGAGAGTTTTTGCTTAAATACTGTTAAAGCAAATCAATTCCTTAGCGAAGCTTATCAGGAATATGTTTTACCAATTTCAATGAGGAAAAAAGGTCAGGTCATCAAGAAAAGTTTAAAGATCATCAATTTGAGGGGTACTCCTATGCGGTACCAAATACAAAACGTTTGCAGGCAGTGGATGGAATTCATCTAATAATTAGAAAACTGGCTGTTATTTTGCTGAAGGCGATAGAATTTAAAAGACCTTTTTCCATATCCGAAATGCTGCTTACATTCATTGATTACTTACGATGATAAATGGATACATTACGACAACCAGGGCCCTGTTTCTCAAAAATACAAGTACTCTTATAATAGATTTTAAAAAAAAAACCCAAAATTGTAAAATTGTTGCTTTTTATAGTATTTTACTTATAGATTTGGAAATTGTAGTTTTGAGAAACAGGGCCCAGAAGTGCAAAGCATATTATGTGCTACCGACCTACCAGCAAAATCAATGCTAAAGCCGAATATCCATTGTACCAAGGTAGAACCACATAGGTTCCATCTATTAGATGTGGCTGAATTGGTGTCAGGAGATCACATTCGTCCTGTATCGAATACAATTAATTTGTTTTAAGCGAACATTGACCGAAAAACGCCTGGAATATGCCACCAGATATTAACCTTAAATAGTCCAAGATCAGTCAAAAACTGCTTACAGCTTAGTAGTTAGGAATTTTTCCGATTTCTATTTGGTTCTAATGATGCAGAATGCTCTCTCTGGAATAGTCTTCACTTAAGAAAAGTGTACAGTACTTTTCGCTTATAGTCACATCCTTTAGTTTCAGCCAAATCGTGGACTATATCGCTTATGTGACTATAAGCCCAATTAACATATGTGCCACTATGAGTCTTATAACCGAATTATAATTAATATAAAATTTATGTGAGTATAGAAAACAAAAAAATCATTTTTATTACACCTATATCAGAACATTACAAGGTCTACATTACGATTATAATCGTCTCAAAAAACTAAAAAAAAACCATCGGAATTAAAATTCAAAATTGTCGGGATGTTCAGGCAGATGTGTTCCTGTGCTAAATTGATTACAAGAAAGCCTTTGACACCGCCCTATGTGATACGCTTATGGAGACTTTAACGTTCATTAGAATAGATGAATGGAAATTCGATTATATTGAAACTAGTCAGTGTCCTTGTTGAAATAAATAAGGAACTCACGAATAAAACAGACAAGGTTGTATACTATCGCTCTTGTTATTCAATAAACACAGAAAAACTTCTCCAAAATTGTTCACCAATTAAAGCGTTAATCAAAAATAAAATCATAGAATATTTTTTAAGTATTTAGCAGTTTTGATTAATATTCAATGGGGCACATCAAAGCAGATAAGATGGCGTATAGAGATTCCTAGAGACTTATTTTTCAATTGTCACAATGTTTGGACCAGCCATGAAATAAATCTTGCTACAAGGTTACGACACATCCCATTGTAGGAACGACAACCCACATTGCGAAGGTGCTCAAGGGAGTCAAAAGAATTTTATTACCCTATTGTCGCCAATTAGAACCTTCGCCCTCTCCTGCACGCGTTCGATAAGGTCGAAAACAGACTTGGAATCACCGGCATACACATGAGAGAAGTAATCAATTCGCGGTCGGATAGATTAAAACAAATGATGAGAAATAATTGAAAACTTTTAAAATGTGGGTATAACGACGTACATGGGAGATGTCATGGAATTACTGCGTCCTGTGAGTGAAGTATTGAAAAGAATGAATCTGGATTGATAACTATGAAAATATATCTTATTCAGGCATCAGAAGAACCGAAAACATAAAATTTAAGTTTTTTATTTGAAAAATTCAAAACATGCGTACAAAATAAATTTTTTTTTCTATCAGTTAAAAAAAAATAGGAAAAAAGATATTTATTTTTAAAGTTCAATATGTGTTTGTACATGAAAAGAAACAAAAAAAAACAAAAAATTTGAAAAAAAAAAAAACACAAAAACGTTTTTTTTATTTTTTTTTCAACATTTTTTATTTTTCGAATTTATTCTATGAGTAAAATTTTAGTTATGTATTTTATAAAGCTTTTTGTAATAGTTCTATTCCTTAAATTCTTAGGAATGACTTTATACATTACCAGACTATTATCTTGTATTTTCCTGTTACATTTTACTTTAGCTTTCCGTTGGATAGCAATGAAGTATATTGTATGTACAGAAAAATTTACAATTATTAGACAACAGCAGAATGTAATGCATTTTCTGGCCCGCTACGGCCTTCGTCAGCATTCTTTGTGTCACACTGGTTAGTGATACTTTATAAATTGAATGTATTTAACTCAACTATTTTAACAAATAGATATTGGGAATTATTTCTTTTTATAAGCAATTTTATTATATTCAACATTTTTTATTTTTCGAATTTATTCTATGAGTTAAATTTCAGTTATGTATAAAGCTTTATAAAATACATAACTGAAATTTAACTTATAGAATAAATTCGAAAAATAAAAAATGTTGAATATAATAAAATTGCTTATAAAAAGAAATAATTCCCAATGTCAATTTTTTTTTTTTTTTTGAAAAGTACAAAACTGTACAAAAAAAATAAAAATTATTTTGTTTTATTTGTTCTTCAAAGTTCAAAATAATAAAGTTCTTAAAAAAACGTTTTTGAGAAAAATATTTTTTTTTTGTTTTAGAAACTAACAATAAAAACTTAATTTGAAGTTAAAATTGTGAATTTTAATTAAAATTATAATATAAAATTTTGTTTAAAATTGCAATTGCAAAAAATCTTTAGAGATTCTTAATTATCAAAACTAGCTTCTGTTGCATTAGCTGTACCCGCAACACAGGTATCTGTGGAGACAGCCTTCAGTGCTCTGCCAATTATTATGACCAAAAATAGAAGGAATTTAAGTTCTGAGCATGTAGAAAATTTGTTGTTGCTCAAACTCAACATCAAGCTAATTGATAAGATTACTATTTAGTTCTAGGATAATCTTTATCATGTTATAACTACTTATTATTAATTAGCTTTATATTTTTTACTATAATTTTGTACGTATGAGTTTAAATTTTGTCAATTAAAAAAATTCAATTTTAAGTTTTCGGCTCATTTTTTTCTTTTCATGTACAAAATAATATTGTACTGTAAAAATAAATATCTTTTTTTTTGTGTTTGCTTTTATTTTTTTAAACTGATGAAAAAAAAATTATTTTGTACGCATGATTTTTAAATTTTTAAAAAGAAAAAATTAAATTTTCGGTTCGTAATTTTTTGTACAAAAGCACAAAAAAATATTTTTCTAAAAACCCTTGTGTTTTGAGAACTTTATAATTTCGAACTTAAAGAAACAATATCAAACAAAATATTTTTATCTATTTTTGGTTATTGTACAATTTAAAATATTTTTCGAACACCAATGATAAATATTTTTTAAAAAACATAAAAGAAACGTTTTCCGGTCCTTGATTTTATTATACCAATGGAACCTTACCGCATTTGGGACACCTGATGAGAAACGACAAATATAAATTTCTGTAAACAATACTTAAAAGAAAAATTTATGGAATCGCGCTAGAGGTAGATAAAAGAGAAATTTCATGGCTGAAACATATTCAAAGCTAGGCGGGATATCGTGATGAACGAAGTCTTCTAAATGTTAGCAAAAATGGAGAACTGGCATTTTCTAGATTATAAGAAGAATAAAATAAACAACTTTTTTAATTGATAAGCTCGAGGCCACGATGATAATAATATTTGAAAATAAACTTCTTATAATATTTGTGTTACTAGTTCTTGTATTATTGTTTGATCACTAATATCCGAATAACGGAATAACGGCAAATAAAAGAAGAAGAATGTTTCACAGCAAATGCTCAAAATTATTCAAAAATCTCTCTTTTTAAAGTTATACTGCTAACACATTTTTATTTATTTACTTTTATTTTAGCTCTTCTACATAAATAAAAATATCGATAAAATCAGACATCAGACTGTTTTTATCTGTCCCGCAAAAAAATTGTCATTAAAACAACATTAAAAATTCATTAAAAACTTTAACTTTACTTTTTCCCCCTTTAAATTCAACACAATGCAGTTAATTTAAATTTAAAATTATTTCAAAAAAAAAAAACTTAAGTATCAAGGATTAAATAATATAAACACAAATGTATTTAATTACCTAAGTACTTAATAATCATTTTCCAAACTTAAATATTTAAGCTTAATGAAGCAAATTATAATCAAAACAACGACACAGTTTAAACGTTTCAATATCAAATACACAATACAACTGTAATTTAACAGCTGTACTATTACCCTATAAAAACACAAAAAAGATTAAATGTTTAATTGAAATCCTTTCATATCTACTTACAGCTTTTTACCAACAAAACCCGGCATCTCTTTTACCCATATCAAGTATAAATGACTGTTCGCATTAGTACTGCAAAACCTGACAACGGTTTGTAATAGTTACTCTAAAAACAACAAAAAAAACCACTAGCCTGCCTTTTAAATGTATGCAGCTAGAGCGTCACAATTTGCCAAAACCATAACGATGGCGTGTAGTGTACAGAAGCAACCACCTGCTCAACCTTTGCCGAAGGCAACATCCTCATCAGCTGGTCCTACAACACCTAAACCGAAAGGTGCTGGAGCACCTCGTGGTTCGTTGCCAACCGATATGATTGTACATCCGCCTTTGGAATTTCAATGGCCGCCCCCAATACCGGCTTCAACGCATACGAATAATGTTCGCTTGAATATGATGAATCAGGATCCGAAAGATTTGCATACGGCTCGTGCCATGATTGAGGAGTTGAGATCAAAGGTGAGATTTCAGGCGGAACATATAATGAAATGGAGGAAGGCATATGCAATGCAGGTAAGTTGTTATTAAAAAGAATCATGTGGTTTCATGTATTTCTTATTTTCTCCAACCCCACCCCCTTCCAGTATTTAATGTTTTCTTTTAACATTCCTTTTTCTTCCCTCCTGCCTGCGTTCCTTACTCTCGTTATTTTCCCCCAATTATTTCTTGCTTGTATTTCTAGCATTTGTCTTATTTTTATCTTTCTGCGTTCCGTAACTTTTTTCCTCTTATTCCCATTCAACCCTTCCATTTCAAGGAAAGGAACTCCAATTTAATCTTATTTTCTGTAAGCCATAATTTGTTATCTTCTTTTATTTATTTTTTTCTTCCCTTCAACTCCATACTTTGTTTTCTTTCTTGTCTTCCTTTTCTTCCATTCTTTAATATTCCTCCTTCTTTCATCCCCTATAACTAATTCGCTTGATTCTGATTTATTGCCCACAATTGAAAAATATTGTTTACGAATTAATTTATTACATTGATTTCCAGGTCCAGCAACAGTACCGCTATCAAAAGGAGAAAAGCGATCAAATGAATGCTCTCACCTCTCAACTCTTGCTTCTCGAGTCCCGCCTCAAACGTAAACAAAAACAAATTTCCAGTCTTTTACAACATCGTGAGATGACTATACAAAGACAACAAAAAATTATCGATACCCTGTCTTCGCGTTTGGTGGATCACGGCCTTGAGACTATTGATGCCAGCTATGCCACCGAATTGGATTCGCTAAATGATTCCGATTCCGCAGTGGTACTTGAAGACATTGACTCCGATACAAATATGACACTAATAGGTAGTAGAAGAAAAAGTTCCGGTGGTGGCAGTTGTATAACAGGAAGTAGTTCTGGGGGAGATGGTATAACCATAGCTCGTTCTATATCGGATGCCATAGAAACCAGTTTAAACAAGTATGGTGCTGTGCGTAGAAATAATTGTTTTTTGCGTAGGCCCGAAATCCTAGAGACTGTTTACTCCGTCGAAGAGGACCCGGAGCCTACTTCAGATGTGGCGGAGAAAAGAGATAAATTTAAGCAGCGATCAGAAAAGGCTTTAAGTTCAAGTTCCACAGAAGGTCAATTAGATAGTGGTGAAACACCGCCACCTTTAACAAATGGTACACTGCAGTGTACTACGGTTACCATAACAGCTCCTGATGAAACTACCAAAGATGAAGACAGTTATCAACACACATGTCCGATAAAAGACGGTTTCACAGCCTTGAGCATGAGAGTGCCGCAGTTGCAAAGAAATGCAAAATCCATGGAAGACAGACAGAGAACAATGAGCAGAGATGATGAAGAAATGCCCTTAGATGCTAGTGCACAAAAACAGCAAAATCCCGTCACCAATTACAATCGTGTCATGTCCAATCATCGATCGGTAACTAAACCTAAAGATGTTAAATATAAAAGAATAAATAAGGCTAAATCTAAAAGTCTGGAGGAGTTGAGGGGCCGTTTAAAAAATCTGGTGGAAAAGGTCGATCCTGCCTTGGCTAATCCAATGTATACGCCCAATGTTATGCCTCAAACAGCACAATCTTATGCGTGACCTTTGCTTCCCTGTAACGGAGAGGATGAGGACTTTAAAACGGCTTCTCCCTCCCCCGCGGCCACTACCCAAAATACTCCTATCAAAACGAATGAAACTTTCAAATTTGATATTGAGCGTAAACAAACTTCTGAGGTATCATTGGCCTTGGCCGTTATGACCGTTCCCAAACATGCAGGCCCCAAACGATCTTTAACTTTGCCACGTATTTTGGTACCCAAAGTCGCTTTGCACAACAGCGGCAATGGTTCAGCTGGCTCTGGATCGGGAACAGGAAGTCGTAGTAGTTTCTAGCAATTAAAGAAATTCTTCATACGTAATTGTGATAAAAAAGTGAGAGAATAAAAGATTTTTGTATAAATTAATTTAAAAAAAAAGTCGTTTATAAATCTCTGGTTATAAAAATTATTTAAATGCGATAATTGATTTAATTTAAAGTATTTTCTTATGAATGTAATTATTGAATTGCTCTCAGAATAAAAAAATGTACGAGTAAATTAATAAAAGGATTTGTAATATTTTCATTAAAGTTTTTTTTGTTTGTTTTATTTCCGTTTGTTTTCAGTTTTTAAGATTTTAAGGAAGAACTTTTTAACTGTTTCCAAAAACTGTTTTCAATTTCTTTAATTGTATCTAAAACCGTTTAGTTTTTACGGCCAAAGATATTTTTTTATTTAATGTACAAAATTATTTTTAGTTTGAGGTTTTCTTATGATTCGTAGTACCGTTTTACTTTGGTGTCACTTATATCTATTTAAGTCAAACAGATTTACAATTATTGTCAGAGTTGTTAAAACTTGGCTTTAGTTACAACTAGACTTTAAAATATTTAAGTAATATTTCTTAAACATTTTTAAAATGTGGTTCGAATGACCATGGAATAGAATCAGAAACGTTAGGTCAATAAACCTTTGGCTAACTGTAATAAAGCCGTATCTAAGGCTTTCAAAATAAAAACAAATTGTATAATAAATTTAAACTTAATTTTCAGAAATATAATAAAACGTATTTTGAAGTACAACAAAACAGATTTATTTCAATTAACCAAACTAAGAGACATTCTCTTAATTAAATTTACTAAAGGTCAATCAACTAAGAGCAAATCTCGCGTTTAATATAAACTTTTTTATACGAAGGATCATATTTTTTAAACAAAAAATCTGATTTTCTAAAGAATGGAAAATATTCTTATTTAGTCGAATTTGTGATTCCAAGGACCATTTATTAATTAGTTTGCAGTTAATATTTTTGATAAATTAGGATTTAAACACATTTTTCTAGGAAATTTATTGACAAATTTGCAGTACGAAACACCATATTTCTAATTCTTAAGTTGGCATCATATATAAATAGAACTAAAAGACTTTGGATTTTCAGATTCTGGGGTTAAAAATAATTATTTGATTTTCAAACAATTTTATTGTAAAATTTCCAGTAAGAAGGATCTCTTTTAAAAACCTTTTAGGTGGCATCTCAAAAAACAGAATCTTAAGAATGCATCTGACTATCCCTAGACCTTAGTAAATACTTTTTGTAAAAATACGATTTTAACATTTTTAGAACAAAGGACCATATTTTTTATTCTTAAAGGTCTCCGACTTAAAAATTAATTTTTAGGACTTTAAACTATCTAGGGTATTCATCTTAGCTATGAAACGGTCAAACATAAATTGTTTATTTAAGATATAATTTTAAATAAGTTTCCAAGAGAAATTTTAAGTACGAAACTTTTAAGGTGACATCCGAAAAACAGGAAACTTAAAGACTTTCTGCCTTATGCAAAAAAGGTAAGAGTACGCATTAGTTAACCAATAATTTAAGCCTATACACTTTACACAGGTTTAGTGTATTGTAAATTAACGTAAACTTTTACTTTTTTTTTGCATAACTCAGTTAAAATCTATTACTAGATTTAAAATGGGAAAAAGGCTGTTAAGTAAAGGCTTACCCTTTTTATTATAAGATACAGTATTTAAAACTATTCTTGGGGTTTTTTTTTATTACCGGCATGAAGGACCATATTCGTAAATATGAAAGGTGGCATCCCAATACAGAGAGTTTCAAGACTTTGGCTGTTTATTTAGTAAATTAAGATTATTGGAAATACTTTTTGTTTATACAAGTTTCTTTTTATTTTTAATTATTTGCATTGACATTCTTATTATTTTAAATTTAATGGATTTTCTTGCCTGTTACTTTAGTTTTAGCTTATTTTCTGCCTTTTGTAAATCAAAAAAATACTATGGACTGTTATTTAATAAATAATAATATATGATGTAAATAATTCATTAGATTAAATTTTAAAACACTGTATATAAAACACTTAATAACTAAAACAGATGATTTAAGTTAACATAAAATTATATTAAGTAGAATAATTATTGATTAAAATTAGTAAGAAATGTTGTTACTGAACTAAAACTGAATAATGCCCTTTTCCTAAAAAAATTTTGGATTTTTAATAAGAATGAAAATATGTACATAAATATATCGAGCCATAACCGCAAAAAAGCTTAAGCGAAAAAGTCAAAATTTTACAGAAGAAGGTTTTTTTTATTATATTTCATAAAAACTTTGCATGAAAATTGGCGCTCAAACTTAAATTGTTTTTGCTATAAAATCGTAACGGTACCTTCTGTGACCATGAGATTTTACGAGATGATGCAAGTGTTGCCAATAAATTCATTTATTAAAAAAACGAAAGTTATGGCTCGATATTAAAATAATATTTATAAAGGGTGTCTAAAAATTGAGGTATCATTTTAATTTTAATAGAAAAAAAAAAGGTTTTTTTTTTTGAGATATTAAAAATAATTTTATTTCAGTTTATTACTAATAGGTTCCGGTTAAAAATGAAAAATTATGTCGGTCAAGTAACCCTCTACTGACTCGGCAGGCTCCCAATACTTTACCAAAATTCTCAATCAAGTTTGTCAATAAACTGTTGTCAATGGTTAATATCTGCTTAATAATATTGTTTTTAAGCTATTTAAGCTATTAACTATTGTGGGATTATTGCTGTACACTTTCTATTTCAAAAAACCCCACAAAAATTAGTCTTAGTGTGTAAAATAGCACGATCTCTGTAGCGATTTGCATTTACCATTGATACTTCAAATTTGGGCACTCTTTAGAAACATATTAAACATAACTTTTTGATAAAAAGTTGGAATTTTTAAAGAAAACTAACTAAACATTTCATGTAGCGGAAAATTTAGAACTTAATTGGCTCGAAGGACCACATAGATTTTTAATAATTCATTCCTGTAAACACATATTTAAAATATTTTGCATAATTTTAAAGATTCAAAAAGGCAAATTCTTAAATATTAAAATTTAGCTAAATGTTTATAATTTCAACGGTTCGTAGGACCATTTTTAAAAAAGTTTTAAATTTTTAAAGGAAAGGATATAAGTTTTTGTACATTTAGCTTTAATATAAAATGATTAATTTTAAATTTTATTGGTTTTTAGAATATAATTTAAAAAAACAAAATTTTTCTAAAGAAGTATCTAAGCAAATTAAACTAATTTTAAGCTCAGCAATGTGTATATGAAGATAAGGATACGATTAGGGGCGTTCCGTTTTGACAGTAAAAATTTTAGCAAATGCTTGAATTTTAGAATGAACCTGAAGCTGATGAATGCTGAAATTCTTTTGTAATTTCCTTTTAAAATTGGACTTCCTTTATTGAAATTTAAAACTTAGTTTAATTTGGCTTATGAATAACAAAAATGTCAAATGTACCTTAAAATAAAGAATAGTAAAATAATTTAAAAAAAAACTAAAAGTTAAAAAAATGTAAATAAATTAGAAAATAGATTAAAAATATTAAAAAATTTGGTTTATATTAATTCATACTAGAATTTTAACATCTTTTTAAATCAAACACACATAAATTTGTATATAACATGTATCCCTTATTAAGCTAAGAAGCATTTGAAGCTTTTTAAAATGTGATTATTCTTTTTACTATTGTTTTTAAGTTTAAGATCTAGTTTGACTATTTAATCTTATAAAAATAACTTGGCTTAATGGAAGTTTTTAGATATTTTTTCCATTCTTTTATTTTATTATTTTCTAATCTTAAAAGCACAAGACTTTTAAGCTTAATCTCTTATTTAGTAATGATCATTTAAACTTTCTTACCGCTTACTTGGTTTTATTTTCAAATAAGCTTTAGTCAAATGTAAGCGAATTCAAACATTATTTAAATAATATAAACTTTTTTCAACTAAGTCATTTTCTTAAAATAAAATTACTTTCTTTAGCTTAAGCTTATAAGCTGTTTAGCTTTAAGCAAAACTTTCAATTTTCTAATCTTAAAAAGCTCAAAGTTAAAATTTTAAAGGAAAACTTTTGAACTTAATAAACTCAAGTCAATCCTACTTAAAGGTTTTTTTTATTAAAGTTAAAATAAACTTGGCTTAGCTTTTAATTAAGCTTTTGTAATTTTTTGTTAAGTCGTTAATCCTTAGTTAAGGAATCCAGCCTTAATCAAAATTTACAACTTTAAACCTGAGCTAAGGATAGATTAAACCAAGTTTAACTTCTAACTTATCTTATAAGAAGTTTAGGCATTTCTTAAAAATATTTCCGGCTTATTAACTAAACAAATTTTAATAGAAAATCCATTTTATAAATAAATCTTTTATAAGCCTAAACTTTTTTTTAAGAATATGGGGAGAAGCTATCCTCAGTTATTTCAGATTTAAAAGGTATTGCTATTTAGGCCGGGTTTTTGAGATGTGGATTAAGTTTAAAATTTGTTTAACGTACTCTGAAACTCGGATTTCAGAGTACGGCGAAATTAAGTTTTATTTATTACTTCATGAAAGAACAACATTTTAAGCAAAACTAAGCAGTTTCCAGCATTAATGACCTAAACTAAACTCAGTTAACCTTTCAAAAGGGGGTTTAAAAGCTTTAAGAGTTAAGCTTTAGTATAAACAAAAGCATATAACCTAAACTCAATCTAATGGGTCGATTAGTGATAACAACTAAACTGAAGTTGTGTTGCCAGCAGCAAATGTTAAAATGTAAAATTAAAAAATTGTTTTGTCTATTTTAACATAAGCGGTGTTACCTAATTGCGCTGTTGGCAACACAACTTCAGTTCGATTGTCATCCGTAATTGACCCATAAGTTTTAATTTTAAGCTTTAGAAAAAAATTGATTTAATATTGCAATTTGCTTAATAACCTCAGTTTATCTTGGTTAAAGTAATTGCCACTCAGTTTAACATAACTGAGTTTAAATTTAAAGAATGGTTTTACAAGATTTCGGATGTAATCTTTAGTAGTATCAAATAAATTTGTTGAAATTAGTAACCTATTTTTATAAGCTTAACTTTTCAAACTGAAACTGAGCTGAGCTTTTATAGCTTTATTTAGGAGTTTTGAAATAATATAAGTTCAAAAGCTTTTGATTATTAAACTTAGCAATATTAAGCTAAGTTTGTATAGGTTTTACACTCAAGCTTTAATTTAAAAACCCTAACATGATCTAATACAACCTTAGACATTAGTTTTCTAAACTAAGCCTAAGCTTTACTAGTTTAAGATTGTAAGAATATTCTTGTTGACTTATTTTTGAATAACAAACTTTAAATTATTTTTTTTATACATAAAAGCTGTCGTTAATTAAGTTACAAATAGCGCTGCAAGCTGTGAAAAGTTAAAAACAGCAGTTTAAAATTAGTGTCAACAGAATACGTAGTTGTACTAGTCGTTGCAGTTGAAGTTGAAGCTTAAAGTTCGAAATTTTTAAATTTTTTGCGCTACAGAGCATTCGTCAGCCTTAGCTACTACTACAGCTACTTTATTCTGTTCCAGGCTTTAATCTTAACTTAAGCTTTTTATTGCTTCATTAATCAACTTACTTAGACATGTGAAATCTCTCTCTTTTCCCCTAGAAACTAAGGTACCTCATCTTTATATACTTTTATGTTCTTACTCGCAACCCAGGATTTCCAGTTATTGAAAAGAGAGCTTCACTAAAAATTAGTTATTTTTTTAAGAAAAAGCTTTTAAAAGCTGTTTCCAAACGTATGCTGTTAAAAAAGTTGTTTCATACTATACAAAAAAAAAACACATGGTACAAATCCTTAAAAGGGTAAATTCTAATAAAAGTTTATTTAAAATTTAATAGAAATAAAATATTAAATGAAATGAACTTAGTTTATAAGCTAAACATAAAATAAAAAAAAATAATAATATTTTTCTGATTAAAAATGCAAGAGAAACTAAAATTTAAAAAAAATTAATCAATCTGATGATTTAAAAAAAATAGGTTTTAATTTATATAAATAAATATATTCAACTAACAAGTCAAATAATATTTTATTTGAAAAACCTCTAACCATGACACTCAAAAATTATATATTTTTCTAAATAACTATACAACCAACATGTTGCTATAAAAATTTCCTAAAAAAATGAAAAAACTTTTTTCGTTAGACCTTTTAAATATTTAAACAAAATATTAAAACCCAGTAAACAAGAGAATTAAATAAAACGTTATTAATAATTAAATTAATGTACTGTTCTCACAACACAAGTAATTGAACGTGTAGTAAATTCTATATGAAAAACACTCTACAAACTGAGTGCTTTTCATATAAATTTTACTACACGTTTAATCACTTGTGTTGTTAAAACAGCACATAAAATTATAAATTCTTATAATAAAAACATAATTTTATTTCAAAATAAAATATGAGAATCTTCAATTAATTTTGTGGGATTTTCCAAAAAAAAACTATTTTTATTTAAAAAAACATTTGCTGATTTTATGGGTTTTGTACCAGTTAAGAATTTAAAGAACATATTTAAAAAAATTTTCTAAAATATATTAAAAAAAAACATATTTGCTGAAATCAAGACTATCAAATTTATTTTATAATTTTTCTCCAAATAAAAACTGATATACATAATAGTATTTTTTTTATTAAACTGATCCTAGAAGCATGTTTTTCTTTACAAAATAGATATATAAGTGATGCTTCATTTACATTAATAAAGTTTTGCCTAAAAGTGTACTATAGTTTAAAGTTTTTCTAAAAAAAAACTCAGACCGGCAGCACCTTAACAAGCCTTTAACAATTTGTTGAATAATGTACTCACTGTTTGCAAGTACTATCCCCAGAGTATGCAAATTATTTTGTTAATGTTAAGCAAAGATAAACCCCCCCCCCCCCCCCCCCATCCCAAAAGTATGCTCTGAATTTTATGTATCAATTTAAATAACAAAAGGCATCATGAAAAACAATTTAAACGACTTATCGCTTTTAATTTATATTCTACTCTCTGTTGTCTTCTATTTAATTTAATAATATTATCTGCATTTAAATAAAAATCCCCTTATGTATACTACATTAAATGCAATTTGCAAAATTTTATTATTTTTTATACTAAAGCATATACAAGTGAAACTTTTTACATATTAATTAAGAAATATACATATCGATTATTTATCGCAATGTACTCATATCTCAAAAAATAAAAAGTTAAAAGTTACTTAAGCAAAAGTGCTTCTTGATATGTTCTTTATATGTAAAAAATCTGTTTTATATTTCAAGCAGAACAAAATTTATAGCAAAATATATTTTAATAAATCAATATATAAATTAACATTTTGAAAACTTCAATCACATTGCGCCAAGTTTTATTTTTTTTTTTTTTTTTTTTTAAATATGAATGTGTTGCAATAAAGGAGCGATATGTATGTATGTATGTATTCATGTTAATATGTAAGTGTAATGTGTATATAAAAACTAGAGCGTTAAAAGAATTCTAAAAGCAAACAATAAGAGACAAAATTTTTGAAGATAAATAAAAAAAAAAATAAATCAATCTTAAAAATAAAAAAACGCAGTTAATTAAAACAAAATTATGTAAAAGTTAAACTAAAAAAATAAAACATAAATTTTAAACTATATTTGTCACTGAAATTTAAAATATATATAAAAAATTGTTAAAAAGGAAAAGTAATTAAAATTTTATTTTAAAACAAGTAAATAATGTAAACTATATTCATAATGTATAATAATTACAAATTTTAACAAAGCAAAAAAAAATGTAAAAGAGTTTTAAAAAAGTAAAATAGTATAAAAAGTAAAAAAGTATAACATCCAGGCTTATAAAGCCGCCTCCGAGTAGGCTTTACTTATTTTTAAATAAACTTAAAAGGCTTAAAAGTTGCTAAAAAAAAAATGGTAGAATAAGTACATTTAAAATTAAAAATTTTGTTTTCAATTTGAAAATCCATATAACGTCAAACAAAAGAAAATAAGAAAACAAATTAAAACAAGCGTCATAGTTCAAATAAAATAATACGACGTGACATGGGTAAATAATAACAACTCTCGCTAAAGAGAATACCTTGTACTTATACAATGGCTTTTATCAGATAATTGTAAATATTGTAAAATCTGTTATCAATCCTCCTTTCTTTTTTTTATTGTTAATATATTTACTTTATAAAATTATAAAAGCCCTTTAAATTTTTTATTAAATTAAGCTTTTTTTAAATCTAAAAATTAAATACAATAATTAAAAATAAACATATTTTCAGGCGATTAAAAATTGTGAACTGCTTATTTTAATAAATTTCTAATCAATATTCAAAAAGAAATGCATTTTGTTTATACGATATTTTTCAAATTTGAATTAAACTTTAAAACAATACGAAATAAAAAAAAATCAAAAAATTTAATTTCCATAAATCTAAAGGTGTGTTCACACTTTACAAATGTTTGACGAAAGATAGGAAAAAAGCGTGACGATAAAATTGATCTATTTTCAATTTCTTTTTTTTTAATATTTTTTGTTAATTTCCCTAACTCCTTTTCTGGAAAAAAAAATTGGAATATAATGTGTTTAATAAAGTTTTAAATACCGTTTGATCAAGCGAAGAATCATACAAATGTTAAATACAAATTGTGGTTACGTGTGGCGTGTCAAATGTTTGTTAACTGTGACCAGAGCTTAAGCGTTTTATTAGAAATGATAGGAAAGGTAACTAATAAGTAGGTATAACAGTTGAAAATGATGGTGTCCAAAACACTTTTTTAGTAAATTAAAAATTTTTGTTTTAAATTCCGGCTCTAAATCAAGGGCCATGAGAGGCTCTAGTTTTGTTCTAATAAAGCTCTAGCTTAAATTCTAGTTTAGGTTCTGGTTGAGGTGCAGGATCTACTTCAGCTTCGTTAATTTAATTATCAGTTAAGACTCTAAGCTTAACTTATTAATTTTTTTGTTGCTTTTGTTGGTCGATATGTAAAAAACAAAAGCAACTTTTGGCATTAAAAAAGTAGGTCAGCTGTGTTTTCAAAGCCACATAAAAAGTTAATTCGCTTTAAGTCCTATTTAATGAGCTGGTGAAATCGGGCAACATGTTGTAAGACCAGTTGATAACTATTTATAAAAAAGATGTAATATCTTTCGATCGATGCTGAGCAGTGTGACCATATTATTTTTTTCGAGCTAAATTTAGCTTTATTTTTTCATGTTTAGCTTGAAATATTTGATTTAGCTTTTAGCCTTCTTTAAGCTTTTTTCAACAATACATTTAGCTTTTTCTAGCTTTTTACTTTAATTTAAACTTCGTGTAATTAACTTACATATTAAAACAAATACAGTATAAATTTATCAGTATAAATTTATGTGTGGTACCCATATAAAGTACTTCAAAAATAATAGTCTGGCAGCGCAGCAACAATCGTTGTCCTGATTTGATCTACATACATACCAGTGTCGCCAGGGGAAGAAAAAAATAGTAAAGCTTTTATTTTAAAAAAGTACTTATTTCAATTTTGTTTATTTAAATTAACCAAAAATATATTTATATTTTTATTAACATTTAACCCGCTACTTCGGTAGCGTCTCCTTTCTTGCGTTGACATATTTATGTATATGCCAAAGTGTATGTTACTTAGTTTAAACAAAAAAGTAACAACATTTTTCATTTTATATGTTCTTATTTACTCAGGATCTTGCACCTATAATTTTATGTTTCTAAGTTCAGTATAATAGAAAATTCAAAAAATATCACATGTAGAACGGAAAAGTAAAATAATGAAATTTAATTTTCCGTGTTTCTCCTTTCTGATCCTTTTTTCTCCTCATTTAACGATCAAAAATTTGAATATTTTAATGAGAATGAATGGTTAAAACTGTTTTGTAAAAAAGGGTACCAGAAATATGTAAGATTTTCACCCCTTAAACGTTCGATGTTCGGAAAAGTATTAAATTCATATTTATATATTTTAGATAAGTTACGAATGTGATATAATTTTAATTCCTGTTTTTATTGGTTTAAAAGATAGATGGGGTGACAAAAAAAGTTCCAATATACAGGTTTTATCTGTTTACTCCTCAGAAGGGCCGATTTTCAAAAAAGTACCAGACACCTGCCCGCTTATATTTTTAATGACCAACGAATAGTAATAATATTTTTTGTATCTCTTTTAGTTAAGGAGGTAAGCGAATTTATATGTTTTTGCCCTTTTTATCCCGTTAACATTCGAGTTTCCCAAAATCCCGCTTTAGTGGACCGATTTGGCGAGAAAATAACTGCCGGTTCAAATTTCAACTTTTTCGCTTCAGGCGTTTAGGCTGTGCGATAAAGAATAATTCAGTCAGTTAGTCCATAATATTACCATTTTTTATATACATATATGTAGATATACCTACATTAACACTATTTAGTCTATGAAAAATATCGAAATAATTAAAAATTACTATTAAAAATCTAAAAAAAAAAATTGCTTTATTTTTGGCTTTAAATTTTCGTTTTTAAGCTCTATTTCAAACATGATTTAGCTTTATATTATTTAAAAATCTGGTCACACTGATTCAGAGCGCTCTTAATTAAATACGCTTTACTACAGTAGCAGGAAAAGGGTAAAGCTAACGATGGCAAACACTTTGTAAAAAATTTATTTTGTAACAATGTTTCAAAATAAAAGCTTAAATTTTACAAAATGTCCTCTTTTTTTAAGTAGAATTTTTAATAGTTCAGGGGCCAAATTATGGCATTCGATATCGAACGAAATCACAATACAACTTAAATGGGAATTTCGATCGATATTAAATACTATTAAATGCTATTGAGGGGGGTAATTCTGTCAGTCGTGATCGAATACTTTTTCGATACTGAACGAATCGAAATTATTTTTTCAGTGTTGTGAAATCTCGAACAAATACTTTAAAACACTGAAAAACTAATTTTGATTCGATTAGTATCGACTGCAAGAATATGAAATAAAATTGCCTTCGAATCGAAAAAGTATTCGATCACGGCTGCACCCAGGTTCTTGTTAAGGTTTCAAATCAAGTTTAAATTCTAGTTCAGCTTTTAGTTTAGGTTATAATTTAAGTTTAATTCCCAGTATAAGTTTTACTGCCTGTTCAACGATTTCGAACGTTAACGTTCGCATAGAAAATGAAATTTAGAACACAAACAAATTTTGAAATATTGTTGTTGTTTTAAATGTAATTTTCTATGCGAACGTTAACGTTCGAAATCGTTGAACAGGCAGTTAGTTTAAGATATTGGGAATTATTTCTTTTCATAAGCAACTTTATTTTATTCAACATTTTTTATTTTTCGAATTTATTCTATGAGTTAAATTAGTATTTTATAAAGCTTTTTTGTAATAGTTCCATTCCTTAAAATATTTTAGGAATGACTTTTTTACATTACAAAAAAGCTTTATAAAATACATAACTGAAATTTAACTCATAGAATAAATTCGAAAAATAAAAAAATGTTTTAGTTTTAGTCGATACTGCACAAATCGAAATTATTTATTCAGTGTTGTGAAAACTCTAATAAATGCTTTTCAACACTCAAAAAATTTCTTTGATTCCTTCAGTGTCAACTGAAAGAATTAGAAATAAAACTGCTTTCGAATCGTGGAGCTACAGGTCCTAGTTCAGGTACTAACCACTAAAATAGATATTTTCGGCTCAGATATTTTACGGGAATTAAAGAGAGCTTTAATGAATTTTAGACCCGTATTACAGCCAAACCTTAATAAGAGCTGAAGGCGGAACGTTTTCTTCCGCTTTGCTTTTACTATGAAATAATATACCTAAATGAAAGCGTCAACGTTGTGTCACGAACAGTAGTGTTAACTTTCCTGTTTAATAAAACCCACATAATAGAAATAAAAAAAATGGAGAAAAAACCGCAAAATTCAACTAAAAACAGCTGTGAAAAGCGGATTTTCCAATTGCATGCAAAGTGTTCCTGCCGCGTTATTTCGGTATGCTACATACAAATTGTATGGGCATGAGAACTTTTGACAGCTTTTGAGCTTTCAGAAATTAAATATACAATTTACATTTTTTTATTTAACTTAAACTTTACTTGAATAAAGAAAATTATTTTTCTTATTTAATGTTGAAAATTTATAGCATAAAGTTTGGGAAATGCTGCAACTCTAGCCTCATATTGAGTTAAGCCTTTAAAACTTTCAAACCAATCCAATATTGGTTTTTCCTTTTTCAACTCTTCTCGATTTAGAGATGCCTTGAAATGTTCAAATTCCTTTAAGAGTTTAGCTTCCAAAAATCTATTAAATCTCTTTTCATGCTCAATCTCAAAATTCCCATAGCCCTGATCATTGAAGATTTGCGTTAATAAATTTCGTTGTTCCTTAGGAAATTTAACATTATTAAAATATTTCAAAAGAACATTTCGATAAAATATCTGCAACAGATCATATAATTGTTTTATGTCACGATTGCTCTCATATTTTCGGACATAGTCATTAATATCTAAAGTTAATTGTTGTTTTAAAGTGTTATTAAGCTGGGACAATCTCGGATCTGTTAATACGCCCTTAGCAATAAACGTAGCATTATTGGCATAGAAAATTTGTAAACCTTGAAGTTCTTGTTCTATTAGTTTATAAAGTTGCTCTTTGGGTGTTAATAAGGCTTTATAAAATCTATTAAAATTGTAATAGAAACAGCTGTACTCCTGGCACTCCTTTAATTTGTTGGCCGACTTTAAGAGTCTCTCCCATTGTTTGGTTTCGTTGTTCGTATTAGAAGAATTTTTAAGTTCTTCAAAATTGGGTAGCAATTTTTTGAGAACAAATTTTTCAAATCTACTCTCATAATCATCGCAGATCTCATCGTAACCGAGTTTTCTTAATAGTTGTAATATATATTGAGAATCTTTATTCTCAGAGGGTTCCTGGTAATAATAGTCGATAGTCGTATGGAAAAATAATTGTGATAATTGTTCATTTAAACCATAATTCATAAACGTGGAATGAATTTGCAGAAAACTGGTAACATTCGATTTAAATTCTTGCATTAAAGGAGATTCAGCCTTCTGAATCACCTGATCCTTTAACAACTGTTCTGCAAGATTTTTAAACTTAACACAAGTTTCAGTAGCCAATTGATTCAGTTCCTGGTTATATAGTTTTATAAGTGTGTTCTTTAGGGTTAAATTACTAGAGCTGGAAGAGACCAACTAAAAAGAAATATAAAAAAAAATTTATATTAAAACAAAATTTCCTGAATGGCCAAATAAACCACACAAACTAGTTGAATTTGTTTGCATATTAGTTGCTTACTGGGGTTGAGGAAGGCGGCCATATTCACGTATATTCACACTTACCTGTATTAAACCCAGCAATAGAACAAAGTAAAGCAATTTCATATTATATATTTTTTTTTAATCGTAACACTTTACAACTGGACATCTAACGTAAGAATATGTAATAAACTATTTTCTGTAATGCTTTTATATAAATCAGAAATAAGATTAGATGTTACATTTGGATTTTAGCTCGTTTAATTATAAGAAACTCAAGAAATAGTCATTATTTTCATTAGAATTAGAATAAGAAATATGCGTACACAGAAAGAAATAACTCGCACTCAATTTAAGTTTTTTCCACTTACTTTAAGTACGAGTCGATTTGCATTCTATATGCGTTCATACGCGTGTGTTTGCAAAAGTTTGTTGTAGCAGCAACAACACTACACAAAAAGGTAAACAACGATTTGCTGGTTTTTTTTTTGTAGATACAACAACAACACTTAAAGAAGAAAAGCATATATTATTTTCATGACTAAAAAGTAAAATAAAAAGCAAAAATTCCCAAATTCTATTTGCTAAAATGATTTAGCAGAATGATAGTAGAATGATTGCAAAAACCATATCGGGCATGCTGCTGGTGCCTTATAATTGTGAGTTCTTATGTTTAATCAAAAAGGGGGAATACAACAAAGGTGCAGCAAGCATGTGTAACGCGTAAGTAAATAATAGTACATTCTTTTTCTCTGGTTTTCTGGGGGAAGTGCTTAGGTAAGAGTCCAACTCAATTTCGAATTATTTCAAGTACGAATTCGGGATTAACCAACTTAGCAATTCGGGAATGTGTATATCGCTGTTACTTAATTTCAATCCCGTTTTCTGATTTTTTTTTAAGTACGGTACACTTGAATAATCCGAACTTCAATCAAGCATTCTATACTTCATTTAAAGAAATCCGTACTACTGCCAACGATTCGGCTTGATTTAAGTACGGATGCGTTGATTTTTTTCTTTCACTGTAGTGTTTAAAAATCGAAAAATTAAATAACATTTTTAAAATTACAAATGACGCATATGCTATAACCACAAAATTATTTTTAGCATTTTATGGTGTATAATTGGATGAAAGTAAAATTGATTATTTCTACATATCGCACTTGTTTAACAATACTGTATTAACTCAAAATTTAAAAATTTGTAGTAGAAGCAACACATATTTTAATTTTACCTAAAGGCACATGAAAAATGATTTTTAAACCAAGCGTTTCATTACCAATAAGTAGACAAAATAGCACGATATCTTTTCAGAGGTTATATGTGAATATTACGTGTGAAGTTTTTCCAAAATAAAATGTTTGATTAATACACTATTATAGAACAAGTGCGATATGTATTTCAAACAAATATAAAAAAATTAACTATTTTCAAAAGAAAAAAAATATAAAATTTTAAGAAAAAAAACGTTAAATTAACAAGAAGATCACAAATTTGTGGCAAGTAATAGTAAATTTTCGGAAAACAGAAATAACAACGAGCTAGTATCTTCATTAGATTTAAGACTAGACTATAGATCAGATTTCTGACTAGACTTTTGTTGTTGATACGAAGTGATAGTGCGCTATCGTCTAGTGAAACTACTACGATTTAATCACTAACACAATCCCCGAACCATTTTTAACACCCAGGTCTTTGAAAATAATTGAAAATTAATGGTTTGAGACCAAAAAAAAGCAAAATATAATGAGTCGCTTAACCCTGCAGTACTATGATTGAATAACATGAATATTGCATTCCGATTTTCTTGTAATATATACTAAATAGGCTTGCCAGATTCAAATTGCAAAATTTTTGACATTCACTTGAAAAAATCTTGATTTTGAAAATAATTCTTGACAATTAAAAACTTCCTGAAATAATATTTCATAAAAATAACAAAAATGTTAAAACCAGTTAAAAGCAATAAAAAATACAAGCAAATGTTTTTACTATTGGCACCAAAAATGTATGTACGCTTTTGCTTTGAGAAGGGCTGTGAAATCGTCAAAAAAAATTTCTAAAGTGGAAAAGTTAAAGACGCCAGTTTGAAAGTAATATAACATAATACGTAGTTGTAGTAGTAGTTGAAGTTAAAGCGCAAAGTTCGAAATTTTGAACTTTGTTGCGCTACAAAGCATTCGTCAGCTTAAGCTTCTGCCACAACTACTTTATTCTGTTTCAGGCCTTACTGTGACTGCGACTCCAAGCGCTGAAATTTTTTAAGTCCGACTCCAACTACGACTCCTACTCTAACCTTGATGCTAATGTATATAAGACTGGTCCTAATTTGACTTTTAACTCTTTTTTTAATGCAGTACCCTTTAAATGGTTAAATATTTATAGCAAAAAAATAGTTCTGTAAAAATTTCAAATCAATATTTGAATTAATTTTAATTCAATTAAATTTAAATTTCGATATTTTAATTAGGCTTAAGTTCATTGAATTTAATTTTCATTAAATTATTTTTATGAAGAAAGGAATTTTACAACATGAAATTAATTAAAATTCATTGATAATTTTTCATTCTTGACTGAGCTGAGAATTGAACCCAGGTTTTCTACGGACAGGTTGCCGTGACTAGTTTCGATTGTAACCACACAATCTCTTCGGAGGGGTTTGCCGTTTTTTACACTCACCGCCATTGAAGACGGATGACGTCAATAGTCAAACATTAATCTTTAAACCAAATGGTATTTTAACTTGGTAGATTAATAAATTTATTTACATATCGCACTTAAGCCACAAAAGGGTATTACATTTTAAATTTTCAGTAGAAGCAAAACAATTTTTAATTTAACATTAAAAGCATATGAAAAACAATTTTAAAACCAGCCGTTTCATTACCAAAAAGTGGACAAAATAGCACGATGTAAATATTTTTTAAAAAGTGAAAAAAAAATTTTTTGAGCTAATACCCTGTTGTTCATTAACTGCGATATGTAAAGTAGAAAAATTTTGGAGTCGGAGTCGCTAGTTTTCATAGGTACTTCGACTCCGACACCGACTAAGGTACAAAAATCTCAGCTCTGACTCCTTGACTCCGACTACGACTCCACAGCCCTGGTTTTGAGTCAGCTGCTTAAAATGTTTAATTTTTAGAGTTGAGTGTTAATACGGGTTTCTGTTTCAAATCAGCATCTTATTGTTGTCAATGTATTAGTGTTGAATTCAGGAAAGGTAGTTTTGATAGATTTTTTTTACATAATATATCAAAAATACGATGAAATATCTATTTGCTTTTTACACAGCTATGTATAGGGAAAACTGCAAACAAGTTAAAAAAAGATATATTTTTTGGTTGGGCTTAAAAAATCTTGACAAAAGCCTATTTTTTTGGATTCTTGACGAACAGTGAAAATTCTTGTAAATCAAGAAAAATCAAGACCGTTTGGCAAGCCTTGCTTGCTATACATAATATACATAAAAAAATGTAATACAATTTGATAACTAATTTTGTCCTGAGTATAAAAAAATAAAAACATAAAAGTTCACACAAGTTTTACGTATTTTGACGAAAATGAATCTCGGATATAATTATTGTTTGAAAATTTTCAAAAAACAATAACAATTTATCATGGCAGTGTTGTATTTTTTTTTAAATACGTAAGGCTTGTATAATAGTGTAAAGCAGCTTTAATGAATTATTTCTTAAATTTATTTTGTTAAAAGTTCTTTTCTGAGAACACATGCTCAAAATAAAATCGGCGTTAGTCCAAATGCCTAACATTGGTATTGCAGGGCTAAGTACTACCACCTTGTTAAAGTAATAGATTTTGTTTTCATATGGCAGCTTTGATTTTCCGGACAAATTTTTTCGAAATCAATGAATCGTACTGCAGAAGACTGCCAGTAAATCCACCTGAATCCACGTGAATCCATCTTAAGTTTCAAGCTTCAATAAAAAATTAGGCTTTAGATCTCTAACTTCCTATTTCCTGGTTTCTCTTGACTTTTTTTTATTTCTTTATATACATTCATACATATTCCTTAAAAGTTTCGTTTTATTCTAATTCATACAATTTCACATATTCAGCAAAAGCATCCATTTTTTCCTCGTAAGTTTGCAAATCTTTCGCTTCTTCCCACCACTGCATAATTTTATTAGCAACTTTTTCCTGCTCTTCCTTTAACTGATCTTTGACTTCGTAAATTTTTTCCGAAAACTTTTTTACAAAACTATTAAATTTATTTTCAAATTCATCGTCAACCTCTTGAGATTTATATTTTTTCAAAATCTCTAATATGACTTTCGAGTTATCGGATAAAGTTTTCTTCTCCTCCGCTTCATAATAATCCGAAGAAATTGTAGAGTATAAAACTACCAAATTAATTATGTTTTCAAAACTTTGGCATGAAGAATATTTCTCTTGAAAGTCGGAGATTTTCTTTTTGAACTCCTCAACTTCGGGAGTGTGATTTTCCTTAATGGCAGGATCATTTATTAATTTATGACTTATAGTTTTAGCTTTCGTAGAGTAGTTTATGCTTAAGTCTAGCAAATTGAATAAAGTCATTTTTAGAAGCTGCAAGGAAGGAGGAAAAGAGCTGTCCTTGTCGCTGGGCGCCATTTTGATGTAAGTGGATTTTTGTTGGCAAACATCGGGCACTTCAATATCTTTACTGGGTGTGGGTTTAGCTGAAGGGAACTGAGTAAAAAAAATATATATCTAATTAAAATAAATATGTTTGCTTATATTACGTACATAAATATACATATGTAAGTCTATATATATATTTCAAAAATAACTTACATGCACTACAAATATGCACACTAATGTCATAACCAATATAGTTTTAGATGACATCTTTATAAAGCTAACGCTTTAAGCTTGATGGTTGAAATAAAAATAAATGTTTATTTCTTTAAGTTGCAAAATTAGTTTGTTTTTAATTTTCAAAGTAAACAATATTTAGATTCCCAAAGCTTATCGCGGGGTTATCAAAGTGGCACAATTTTTAAACATTTTTGCTATAGTACTCGTATTTGAATAATTATTTGTTTATACAGCTAAAGTAATATTTGAAATTCATATACATACATACATACATATGTACATAAATAGCTATACCATCAATCATGTTAAAAGATCTGTTTAAAGATCTGTTAATAATTTTTACTTTCAAAGTCCCAAGGCAATGGAAATTGTACTAATCCCATAAAAATAAACAATTAAAAAACTATAACAACTTCTTTATAGTTTTTTTTATTAGGTAATAAAAATAAGAAAATATCAATAACATACATATATATATATATCTATGAAAGCTTCATAAATATGTATCTAGCTAAAGGTACTTTTACACGATATGTATTTTGCAGTTTCTTTGTCAGATGTAAAATCAATATGTAATTGCACATGTCTGTAAAATTGACAAATACCAAAGGTTAACAATTTTTGCTTTCACACGTTCGATTTTGTTAGCAAATTGTATACTGGTTTATTTTTCTATTCACTTTTAGTTGTTTTTCAGTTAATTAAAAATTTAGTTTTTTTTAACGATATCGATCGAAATTACAATATAATTTAAATGGAAATTTCGATCGATATCAAATGCCGTAATTTGCCCCCTGTTTTTAAACAAAAATTGTCTTGAGCTTGCCAGATTTAAATTATTAGCCAATAGGAATGGAACAAAGTCTGAAACAGGTATAATTTTAAAATAAATTTAAAAATGTATATAAAATTCTTTTTTATTTAAAGATCTATTGCATTTTTATCATTTCAAATAATTTAAGAAAAATTTGCTTACATTTCAAAGCAAACTAATGAAGAAAAAGCATATTTTTGTAGATCATAACCAAGGCGAATTCAACTACAGGTGGTGTCGAAACGCCATCTGATTTTGACAGTTCGAGCTACTTTGTTTTGATTTGTAAGTGTTTTGTTAGGAATGGTTGACATTTTGGACAGTAAACACTAACAATGCAATGCAAAAAACCATGTGTTGTTTCTGTTGTTTTTGGATTGTTGTAGTATCGACACCACCTGTAGTTGAATTCGCCTTGATCATAACCAGTAGATTCTAACAATAATATTTTCCCCCAAACTTAAGCTTTTCCTTAAAAAGCCGTTACAAAACATTAAACTATTTACAACAGTGCCCATGTTCTGTAACTCTCGCTTCGAAAAACTTTTCGATTGAAATGCGAGAAATGATACAGAAATGCCATAACTTTAAACAAATAACTGTTTTTCTCACTTAACTGCGAGTAATAGCTGTCACGTAAAATTTTAGTGAGAAAGTTCCCGCTTTGAACTGTCAAATAAGCTCACGCATAAGAACGGGGTGAGAAAAAATATTACCACTAAAAAATATGTATATTAAATATGCAAAATGCAATGAATAATAGCATGGAAGAGATAAGTATTTTGTTTTTGACTGATTTTTCATTGTTAAATTATTTTGCTTTTAAAATGTTTAAGCTATTTTTTTAAACAACAAAAATTAAAGTCGCACTCTACATTATTTGCCGCCGTCATTGAAAATTTTTCAATTTTAGTAAATTTTGGCCGCCGTCAACTATATGTATGACTGACTATCTCAACGTCTGCAATTTCAAACCGGCTTCGAGTGGAATATTATGACATTTATAACGTAACGACGTAATCTTTTTTGATAGTTTTCGACATAAGTTACAGACACACTTTTTTCTCACTTTTCGAGAAACAATGAAATATTTTGTTTCACATCTTTTCGATGCGAGAACTTCTCACCAAAATAACCGAACATGTGTACAGGAGGTCATATAATTTGATTTCTTAATTATGACAAATCCGTACGTACCGTTGCCTGTAACTAGCAGTGTTAACTACACGTTTAACAAAAAAAAACGCTTGTTATCAAAAATTATATACATGTTCATACCATAATTTGATACAAATAATAATTGTTTATAAAATAAATTAATAATTAGTATTGTGGTTATTTTGTTGAACTATTCATGGTTTTTAATCCAAATTTTTACTATTTAATTAGGCTTAAGTTCATTAAATTTAATTTTCATTAAATTATTTTTATGAAGAAAGGAATTTTTACAACATGGAAGATTAATTAAAATTGTTATTGATAATTTTCATTCTTGACTGACCTGGGATTCGAAGCCAGGCTGGCTGGCGTGTGATTCGAACCCAGGCGGCTGGTTACCCTGACATGTTTCGACCTCAACCACTAGGTCTTCTCAAAGGGATTTGCCGTCTTACACTCGCAGCCATCGATGACTGCTGACGTCAGTAGTCAAACATCAATCCTTAAACCAAATTGTATTTTAACCTTTGGTATATCGAAATTTGCTTATTGAATGATTATCCATTTTTAATTGATCTCACATGTTTTTCCTTTACTTCTGTTTTTTCCGTACTTTTGTCAAGAATTCTTCTTGAAGTCCAAAGTACATTTTTTTGTTTATCATGTTTTTTTTTTTTTTTTTGTCTTTCTTTTTTCTTGTTGACATTTTTCAGCACAACTTGAAGGACAAATGAACACATAGAGCTTGTGCCTTAGCTTTAACAATAATTAGTATTGTGGTTATTTTGTTGAACTATTCATGGTTTTTAATCCAAATTTTTACTATTTAATTAGGCTTAAGTTCATTAAATTTAATTTTCATTAAATTATTTTTATGAAGAAAGGAATTTTTACAACATGGAAGATTAATTAAAATTGTTATTGATAATTTTCATTCTTGACTGACCTGGGATTCGAAGCCAGGCTGGCTGGCGTGTGATTCGAACCCAGGCGGCTGGTTACCCTGACATGTTTCGACCTCAACCACTAGGTCTTCTCAAAGGGATTTGCCGTCTTACACTCGCAGCCATCGATGACTGCTGTGTGACAAACACTGTGGTTGATTTGGATTAGGCGTTTTTGTTTATAGACACTGGAAAAGTTAAGGTATCCAGCCCTGAGTGTATTCACTAATTTAAATGAAAAAAAATACAACCCTACAACATACTAACAGAATACGACTCTACAATACAAAGATCTTGCATACTTGGCGTGGGGATACACAAAATTTTTCATGCATGTCATTCATAAAGTGGCAGAGCTATTGGAAAGTTTTAATAAGTGAGTTTTTGTTCCTGGTTAAAGTGAGAAAAAAAAAGAGCAGTTGGGATGCAAATAGTTGGACGAGCATAAAATTCAGTGATTGAAGGTGCTACCCACTGGCCTTAAACGCAAAAAGATTAACTTACATGAAAGACAGAACACGCCAACATATATTTGCTGGTACATTATTAGAGGCTAATTCTTTTTGACGTTGGTTGTTCGCGTTTTAACAAGTAAAGAAAGCTTGTCTTTGGGAAGGTGGCGTATCAACAGGTGCGGCTAAATCAGTTCGCCATAACCGCAACTGTACCTCAGTAGCAGACGCACACCGGCCGCACCAAAAAACCCCGCGCCAATGGCCAAACGGTTGTTGGTTCGCCGGCGACCTTTAAAAATTTCTTCCCCAACCATTCTACAAACTATTAGCCAAGAACAACCCCAATTCCCACCTGCGGCTAAACAACAACAACACACATAAATCCGGCACTGCAAAAGATAAAACCAACCCCAACGAACACCCATAGCGAACGTGAACCAGCAACAAACAGGTCATCTGTGTCTGGTGGAAACAACTAGCTTGGACTACCCTCAGATTTTAAACTCCAGGTAACATTTTTATAACCTCCGAGAACATTTCGTTTTGGCCCCTAGAGTTCCGGCCATAATTTTGACGAAAACAAAACTTTTTTTTTTGCCATCATAAATCCAAATTCCAATTGAAGGAAAATAAACATATTAAGCTAATGAATAAAGCCTAAATTTAGGATTAAGGAGTATTATTCTTAACCCTAAATATTCTAAGCTAAATTTTTTATCACCATCATAGTCTTAACCCTAACTTAACCTATTCTTAACATTAACTTATAACTATTTAGTTCTTTTATTTTACCATGATTATTATAACTACGTATGTTAGTACTACGATAATTTTATAAACAGCTTTAATTACTAAAAATAAGATTATCGGTATCAATATAGTAATTATCATAGATAGCAAGAAAAAAAAAAACTTTTAGTCTGTCTAAAACTTATTAGTACCGAATTTATTTTGTTAGGCCTTATTCTATATCTAATATAACTTGAACCTCGACCTTTATTTATTCTAATGATTTTGGTAATAAATATCTTCAACCTAATTTGACTATACCAGTAACTTTAATAATTCTGTAAGGTAAAGAAAAAAAAGAACGGAATAAAACAAACAAAAAAAAAAAAAAAAAAATCTTTAACAAAAGAAATGGAAAAAAAATTTTTTTTTTTGAGGCATAGGAAAAATGGAATATAAACCTAGAATTACTTTATAAGAGTTCACTAAGTAAATCAATATTTGAATAAAAAAATTGGTAACCAATTTTTCTTAAATAACTGCATAAATTTCTAGGGCTAACCTAGCAAAAAAAAAAAACTTAAGTTGACCTAATGAATAACTAGAACTAACCGACTGAATAACTGAATCACTAACTAAATAGGTATAATTAAATGAAAGGCAAAATAAAGACCTAAGCAAATAAACAACTGAAGAGGCACTTGAATACTCATTCGAATAAACATTCGAATAGGTTTTCGAAATACATATTCGAATGAATATTCGAATTATTATTCAAATTATTGTTCGAATACATATTGAATCAAATATATAATACATATCGAATACATATTTACTTAAATATATAAAAAAATAAATAAATATTCGAATAAGTTTTAAAAATACAAATTCGAATGAATATTCAAATTAATATTCGAATACATATTTACTTAAATATATAAAAAAATAAATAAATATTCGAATAAGTTTTAAAAATACAAATTCGAATGAATATTCAAATTAATATTCGAATACATATTTACTTAAATATATAAAAAAAAAATAAATAAATATTCGAATAAGTTTTAAAAATACAAATTCGAATGAATATTCAAAATAATAATCGAGTACATATTTACTTAAATATATAAAAAAAATATAAATAAACATTCGAATAAACATTTAAGATAAAGATGCGAACAAGCTTTTAGAATAAATATTTAAGATAAATTTTCGAATAAATTTCTAGAATAAATATTTCAATAAATATTTAAGATAAATATTCGAACAAATTTTTAGAATAAATATTCGAATAAATCTTAAGATAAATATTCGAATAGGTTTTTGGAATAAGTGTTCGAATAAATTTTTGGAATGAATATTCGGATGAAAATTTAAGATAAATATTCGAATAAATTTTTAGGAATAAATATTCAATTAGTTTTTTTAGAATAAATATTCGAGTAAATATTTAAAATAAATATTCGAATAAATTTTTTAGAATAAATATTTGCGTAAATATTCAAGATAAATATTCGAATAAGTTTTTAGAATTTGAATAAATATTTAAGATAAATATTCGAATAAATTTTTAAGATAAATATTCAAATAAATTTTTTCAAATACTCGCCTGAATATTAAAAATTAAGGAAAAAAAAAAATAATTTAAAACAAAAAGTACATACATATGTATTCGAATAAACAACAAAAGAAAAAACTTAGTAAATTAAATAATGACTAAATATTAAACAAATGAATAACTAAAGAACTACTTAATAAATCAGGTAACAAATAATATAATAATAATTAAAACAATAACTTAACTAACTTAATAAATAACCAAGACCAATTGGGGAAATAACTAAAAATAACTGAGAATAACTAAAATAATAACCAAAACTAACTTAAGAGGTAAATAAATATGTATAACTAAATAAAGTATTAATAACTAAGCGCCCCAAATAAATTTTCAAAGACATTTTTTGGAGTTTTTTTTTAATTCTAATAATTATTCGGAAAATAAGAGACTCGAATAAATATTCAAATTAGTATTAGAAAAAAAAATAAGCATATATGTACATATATTCGAATAAATAGTAAATAAATAAATAACGGAATAAATAACTAAGGAACTTAATAATAAATCAAAAATCAATACATAAAAAAAATAAGTAATTAAGTAAATAACTAAGAAATAACCAAATAATTGACTGAAACGAACTAAATAAATGACTAAAATAAACTGAACTAATTAAGGCCAAATAAATGAATGAGCAAATAAATAAACCAAGAGAAATTAATAATAGAATAAATAAACACTTATTATATATACAACGCTTGATAACAAGATCAGTTATCGATTCGTTATTTGCGTCGATAGGTTGAACCATAACTGAACTAATGGATCTAGGCGGGTTAAGAATAGATTCTTTAGGTACTTGAAATATATTAACATCTAAAAATTGGAAAGATTGTTAAAACTTTTATTTTTTTTTTGTTTATTAAATTTAAAATCGCGGATTCAGTATACATTTGATTATCTTGATATTTTTATTCATTAATATTATTAACACTTAAATTTGTTTATACTCTTTCCTATCATAGTCATTCTCAAACAAGCTAAGTTAAACCGTAAACATAAGTTATATCCCCGATTAATAGTTAAAAATCTAAAAAAAAATGTAATTTTTAGTAATTGGAACCTTTTGTACAGTAACAGTAAATAGGATTTATGTTTATTATTAATTATTTATACATTTCAAAATAGCTATAGAACTTATTATAAATAAACTTTTCACTAATTGAATTCTGTTTATACTTCCAAATGAAAACATGTTTTAATTAAAATAAGAAGGTTGAACAGTAGCTAAAGTGAAATGAAAGCGTGGTAAGTAACGATTAGGGACATTACTTAAATTTTTTTTTCAGGCAAAAGGTAATGTCACGGTTGGCATTAACCTGTCATATGGGGTGGGCAGCCTGACCGGGACCATGTCATCTTGTCCCGAGTATTCGAGTCCTGCCATACGATCGCTGTGTGAAAGTTTCGGTCATCGAAATGTCTGTCCGTTCAATTTTAGGTCTCTACCGTTTATTTTTTTAGGTATCTAGTTCATCGTTATTCATTTTTTTTATTGCTTCATTTTTTTTAATAATAATGTTTTCATCTCGGCACGGAGTTAGGTAATAATTGAGTAAACCTAGATGGACACGAACCCCCCATTCCCGGCGAGCTACAGCCAGATACATCAGCGTGCCAACGTCCATCGCGAAGCAAAGGGTTTTGGAAAAATTTTTAAAATTTTGTTTTTTCCCCCAATCAAACAATTATTACATTACAAAATATTGGCGCAGTCGGTAGGATATGAGACTCTTAATCTCAGGGTCGTGGGTTCGTGCCCCACGTTGGGCGCCATATTTTGTAATGTAATAATTGTTTGATTGGGGGAAAAAACAAAATTTTAAAAATTTTTCCAAAACCCTTTGCTTCGCGATGGACGTTGGCACGCTGATGTATCTGGCTGTAGCTCGCCGGGAATGGGGGGTTCGTGTCCATCTAGGTTTACTCAATTATTACCTAACTCCGTGCCGAGATGAAAACATTATTATTAAAAAAAATGAATAACGATGAACTAGATACCTAAAAAAATAAACGGTAGAGACCTAAAATTGAACGGACAGACATTTCGATGACCGAAACTTTCACACAGCGATCGTATGGCAGGACTCGAATACTCGGGACAAGATGACATGGTCCCGGTCAGGCTGCCCACCCCATATGACAGGTTAATGTCAACCGTGACATTACCTTTTGCCTGAAAAAAAAATTTAAGTAATGTCCCTAATCGTTACTTACCACGCTTTCATTTCACTTTAGCTACTGTTCAACCTTCTTATTTTAATTAAAACATGTTTTCATTTGGAAGTATAAACAGAATTCAATTAGTGAAAAGTTTATTTATAATAAGTTCTATAGCTATTTTGAAATGTATAAATAATTAATAATAAACATAAATCCTATTTACTGTTACTGTACAAAAGGTTCCAATTACTAAAAATTACATTTTTTTTTAGATTTTTAACTATTAATCGGGGATATAACTTATGTTTACGGTTTAACTTAGCTTGTTTGAGAATGACTATGATAGGAAAGAGTATAAACAAATTTAAGTGTTAATAATATTAATGAATAAAAATATCAAGATAATCAAATGTATACTGAATCCGCGATTTTAAATTTAATAAACAAAAAAAAAATAAAAGTTTTAACAATCTTTCCAATTTTTAGATGTTAATATATTTCAAGTACCTAAAGAATCTATTCTTAACCCGCCTAGATCCATTAGTTCAGTTATGGTTCAACCTATCGACGCAAATAACGAATCGATAACTGATCTTGTTATCAAGCGTTGTATATATAATAAGTGTTTATTTATTCTATTATTAATTTCTCTTGGTTTATTTATTTGCTCATTCATTTATTTGGCCTTAATTAGTTCAGTTTATTTTAGTCATTTATTTAGTTCGTTTCAGTCAATTATTTGGTTATTTCTTAGTTATTTACTTAATTACTTATTTTTTTTATGTATTGATTTTTGATTTATTATTAAGTTCCTTAGTTATTTATTCCGTTATTTATTTATTTACTATTTATTCGAATATATGTACATATATGCTTATTTTTTTTTCTAATACTAATTTGAATATTTATTCGAGTCTCTTATTTTCCGAATAATTATTAGAATTAAAAAAAAACTCCAAAAAATGTCTTTGAAAATTTATTTGGGGCGCTTAGTTATTAATACTTTATTTAGTTATACATATTTATTTACCTCTTAAGTTAGTTTTGGTTATTATTTTAGTTATTCTCAGTTATTTTTAGTTATTTCCCCAATTGGTCTTGGTTATTTATTAAGTTAGTTAAGTTATTGTTTTAATTATTATTATATTATTTGTTACCTGATTTATTAAGTAGTTCTTTAGTTATTCATTTGTTTAATATTTAGTCATTATTTAATTTACTAAGTTTTTTCTTTTGTTGTTTATTCGAATACATATGTATGTACTTTTTGTTTTAAATTATTTTTTTTTTTCCTTAATTTTTAATATTCAGGCGAGTATTTGAAAAAATTTATTTGAATATTTATCTTAAAAATTTATTCGAATATTTATCTTAAATATTTATTCAAATTCTAAAAACTTATTCGAATATTTATCTTGAATATTTACGCAAATATTTATTCTAAAAAATTTATTCGAATATTTATTTTAAATATTTACTCGAATATTTATTCTAAAAAAACTAATTGAATATTTATTCCTAAAAATTTATTCGAATATTTATCTTAAATTTTCATCCGAATATTCATTCCAAAAATTTATTCGAACACTTATTCCAAAAACCTATTCGAATATTTATCTTAAGATTTATTCGAATATTTATTCTAAAAATTTGTTCGAATATTTATCTTAAATATTTATTGAAATATTTATTCTAGAAATTTATTCGAAAATTTATCTTAAATATTTATTCTAAAAGCTTGTTCGCATCTTTATCTTAAATGTTTATTCGAATGTTTATTTATATTTTTTTTATATATTTAAGTAAATATGTACTCGATTATTATTTTGAATATTCATTCGAATTTGTATTTTTAAAACTTATTCGAATATTTATTTATTTTTTTTTTTATATATTTAAGTAAATATGTATTCGAATATTAATTTGAATATTCATTCGAATTTGTATTTTTAAAACTTATTCGAATATTTATTTATTTTTTTATATATTTAAGTAAATATGTATTCGAATATTAATTTGAATATTCATTCGAATTTGTATTTTTAAAACTTATTCGAATATTTATTTATTTTTTTATATATTTAAGTAAATATGTATTCGATATGTATTATATATTTGATTCAATATGTATTCGAACAATAATTTGAATAATAATTCGAATATTCATTCGAATATGTATTTCGAAAACCTATTCGAATGTTTATTCGAATGAGTATTCAAGTGCCTCTTCAGTTGTTTATTTGCTTAGGTCTTTATTTTGCCTTTCATTTAATTATACCTATTTAGTTAGTGATTCAGTTATTCAGTCGGTTAGTTCTAGTTATTCATTAGGTCAACTTAAGTTTTTTTTTTTTGCTAGGTTAGCCCTAGAAATTTATGCAGTTATTTAAGAAAAATTGGTTACCAATTTTTTTATTCAAATATTGATTTACTTAGTGAACTCTTATAAAGTAATTCTAGGTTTATATTCCATTTTTCCTATGCCTCAAAAAAAAAAATTTTTTTTCCATTTCTTTTGTTAAAGATTTTTTTTTTTTTTTTTTTGTTTGTTTTATTCCGTTCTTTTTTTTCTTTACCTTACAGAATTATTAAAGTTACTGGTATAGTCAAATTAGGTTGAAGATATTTATTACCAAAATCATTAGAATAAATAAAGGTCGAGGTTCAAGTTATATTAGATATAGAATAAGGCCTAACAAAATAAATTCGGTACTAATAAGTTTTAGACAGACTAAAAGTTTTTTTTTTCTTGCTATCTATGATAATTACTATATTGATACCGATAATCTTATTTTTAGTAATTAAAGCTGTTTATAAAATTATCGTAGTACTAACATACGTAGTTATAATAATCATGGTAAAATAAAAGAACTAAATAGTTATAAGTTAATGTTAAGAATAGGTTAAGTTAGGGTTAAGACTATGATGGTGATAAAAAATTTAGCTTAGAATATTTAGGGTTAAGAATAATACTCCTTAATCCTAAATTTAGGCTTTATTCATTAGCTTAATATGTTTATTTTCCTTCAATTGGAATTTGGATTTATGATGGCAAAAAAAAAAGTTTTGTTTTCGTCAAAATTATGGCCGGAACTCTAGGGGCCAAAACGAAATGTTCTCGGAGGTTATAAAAATGTTACCTGGAGTTTAAAATCTGAGGGTAGTCCAAGCTAGTTGTTTCCACCAGACACAGATGACCTGTTTGTTGCTGGTTCACGTTCGCTATGGGTGTTCGTTGGGGTTGGTTTTATCTTTTGCAGTGCCGGATTTATGTGTGTTGTTGTTGTTTAGCCGCAGGTGGGAATTGGGGTTGTTCTTGGCTAATAGTTTGTAGAATGGTTGGGGAAGAAATTTTTAAAGGTCGCCGGCGAACCAACAACCGTTTGGCCATTGGCGCGGGGTTTTTTGGTGCGGCCGGTGTGCGTCTGCTACTGAGGTACAGTTGCGGTTATGGCGAACTGATTTAGCCGCACCTGTTGATACGCCACCTTCCCAAAGACAAGCTTTCTTTACTTGTTAAAACGCGAACAACCAACGTCAAAAAGAATTAGCCTCTAATAATGTACCAGCAAATATATGTTGGCGTGTTCTGTCTTTCATGTAAGTTAATCTTTTTGCGTTTAAGGCCAGTGGGTAGCACCTTCAATCACTGAATTTTATGCTCGTCCAACTATTTGCATCCCAACTGCTCTTTTTTTTTCTCACTTTAACCAGGAACAAAAACTCACTTATTAAAACTTTCCAATAGCTCTGCCACTTTATGAATGACATGCATGAAAAATTTTGTGTATCCCCACGCCAAGTATGCAAGATCTTTGTATTGTAGAGTCGTATTCTGTTAGTATGTTGTAGGGTTGTATTTTTTTTCATTTAAATTAGTGAATACACTCAGGGCTGGATACCTTAACTTTTCCAGTGTCTATAAACAAAAACGCCTAATCCAAATCAACCACAGTGTTTGTCACAAAGCCAGCTCTTTTCCCATAGCCTGTGGAGTGAAAAGAGTTGGGAAATCGTCGGCTCTGGCAACCCCATTACTGTTTCTCGTCATCCCTCGAACGATATTACCTACCACGCCTTACACCACCTATTGCTTTAAATGTTGAGCGTGTATCACCCCGATAAACTGTCCTCTAAGGTTTTCTACCTCATATTGGCTGTTACCTACTGCTCTTCTGATCCTGCACCTGAGCCAAGGTCTGCAAAGTTTCGCGTTTATTCCCTTAGAAAATTTGCTTTGTATGAAGTTTTTTCTGTAGACCTCTTGTCCGGGCGTATACTTTATTATTCTGCTTTTGAGGTTGTAGGATCTAACATTTCTCAGATATGCGTCATGTAGCCTATTGCTAACTTTTTGGTGGATCAGCTGCATTTGCGATGACTTCGGCAATATTAACAATTCTCCCTCTTCCGCGGAGTTAAGTTTTCTCAAAATTTCATATGCATCCGCATGAGTGACCATATTGTAGCCAGTTAGAGAAAAATAGGGTGTTACGCCTGTGGAAGAATGAACCGTAGACCGTAGCGTGCATTCAATTTTGGACACGTTTTCGTCCCATTTCGTTTGGTCTTGGTCCAGGAAACTTCGTATGGAACTGAGTATGGTTTGGTTTACCCTTTCGCTCGCATTGGATTGCGGTGAATATATAGGGGTTCGAATATGTCTAACGCCAAATAGTTGTAAGAACTCTTTAAAAGCTTCGGATGTAAATTGTTTGCCGTTGTCCGAGTGTAGCATCTCCGGTACTCCGAATTTATAAAACACCTCGTCCCGCAAAAATTTAATCACCGCTTTGGTGGTAGCTTTGGACAACGCTTTCAATAAAACAAATTTCGTTCTGTGGTCTAACACGATAAAAATAAAAGTGTTGCCGGATTTTGTTCTTGTATATGGTCCCAAAAAGTCGATATAGATTTTTTGAAAAGGCCTTTGAGTTATTACCTCTTTTCCCATCGGTGGACGCAAGATTGTTCTGGGGTGTTTTATTTCTTTACATGTTTCACATTGTCCGACAAAGTCTCGGATGTGCTTCACCATGGACGGCCAGTAAAAATACTCTCTTATGTTATACAGCGTTTTGGCTATTCCACCATGTAAGGTATTGTCAACATGCGATTTTTTTATTAAGCTATCTGTCAGGCGTGACGGTACCCATATTCGCCAACATTCATCTTCACTCTCTATGTCATTCCGGTTAAATTTTACCCTTTTGTAAAGAATACCTTCTTCCACTTTCAAATCTGGAAGCCGACTCGCGTTTTGTTCGACGGTATCTATGAGTGTAAGATATTCTTTACTCTTGAACTCTTCGGAGTTAAAATCTACTATAATACTAGGGTTGGCTACTACCTCTTCCATATCCTGACGCGATAGCATATCTGGGACTACGTTCTTGCTACCCTTCCGGTGCTCAATATTAAATTTGAAGCCTTGGAGCTTTAAGCTCCATCGAGCTAGTCTACCATTTAGATCATTCTGCCGCATTAACCACTTTAAACTGGAATGGTCCGTTATAACCGTGAAATCCATCAGTTCAATGTATTGTCGAAACCTTTCTATCGCAAGTACCACCGCGAGACACTCTTTCTCTGTCGTAGAATAATTTTTCTGGGCGCTGTTTAGTTTCCTGGAGAAATACTCGATCGGGTGTTCTTCACCCTCCTCACCCTTTTGAAACAGTACCGCGCCTAAACCAACGTTAGAGGCGTCACACTGGACAAAGAAAGGCTTTTCAAAGTCGGGGCTTGTCAATATGGGACTGGTGACTAAACGATGTTTCAGTTCCTCGAACGATTTCATGGCTTCGGCAGTGAAAATAAATTTAGGGCTTTTCTTCAGGGTATCAGTCAGAGGTGCGGTGAGCGTAGAAAAGTCATGGATAAACCGGCGGTACCACCCTACGGTGCCTAGGAATCTCCTAACATCCTTTTGATTTTTCGGCGGTTTGATTTCTAAAATTGCTCTGACTTTCTCATCATCGGGCCTAAGTTTACCTCCACCTACAACGTAACCTAGATATTTTAGTTCTTTATAGCAGAATTTTGATTTGGACATGTTGATTGTCAGGCCGGCAGCTGTTAATTTCTGACCTACGGTTCGAAGCATTTCCATGTGTTCTTCAAAATTTGGGGATACTACCAACAGGTCGTCGAGGTACACGAACACCCTATCTTTCAGCTCAGACGGCACCACTTTATCCATCAATCGACATAATCTCTGCGCAGCATTACACAGTCCGAAAGGCATAACCTTAAATTGGTATTGAGGCCTACCCGGGACTGTGAATGCTGTTTTCGGCCTACTCTCTTCCTCCAGAGGGATTTGCCAGAACGCATCCTTTAAGTCGATTGCTGAAATAAAATGTGTGTCGCCAAGCCTAGCTAGTAAGCCATCGATGTTAGGGAGAGGATAAGCGTCCTTTTTAGTGACCTTATTCAATTCCCTCGCATCGAGACATAGCCTATTTTTACCGGGTTTCATTACTAACGTTGTCCTATTGTTCCATTCTGCTCCTGTGGTTACTTCTATCACATCTAAATCCAACATTCGGTCCAATTCTGCGAAAATTAATTTTTGTACGGCGGGGCTAACAGGATAATATCGCATTTTTTTAGCGGGTGCATCACCAGTGTCAATTTTGTGAGTTTCCAAATCAGTTTTACCTAAGCCGTATTGAGTATGACACTTGAACGAAAGTTTAACATTTTCAAGAACTCTACGCTGGTGACTAGTCAAGTCGTGAGTTTTTGAGTTTTCTGAACCTTCCTCGGTAATGGCGTGTATTGTTTTGTTATCGAAACTTATATTCAATCCGATTTGCCGCCAAAAGTCATATCCGAGGATTAATTCTTGACGCAAGTTAGGTACTAAGTATAAAACTGATTCGACTGACTGGTTTCCGGATTTTATTATCGCCCGTATTTTTCCTACTATCATGTGTTGTTTTCCGTCCGCCGTTCTCACCGAAGATTTGTAGTCCAGTATTTTTGCATCCATCTTCCTAACGTTTTCCAAACAATTTCTGCCGAGGCAACTTACTGAGGCGCCACTGTCAAGGAGTCCCTGATAATTAAAACCATTTATATTTACCGACATATAAGGTCTTATGTCGTCTTTACTGCATATTATTGTTGATACGATTTTTTTTCTTTCTGCTTTTCTTGCAGCATATCTTTTTCTGGCGTTAATTATCCTTTGGCTTACCTTTGGTTCGTAGTCAGCAAAAATCTCTGCCCTTTTTTGTTCGTATAATTCTAGGCGTTTGTCGTAAGGAAGATGAGAATTGATGGTGGTTGGTAATTTTGTTTTCTGATGTTCGTCGGGACTATGATTCACTTGTGGGCTAATCTTTTCACTCATTTGGCTGCATTCGGACTTACTTATGTCTGTGGTTGGGTCTAAATTTTGATTTTTGGTTGGTTTGTCGCTAGCTAGTATAAAATTTGAAAAATTGTCATTTACTGGGTTGGGTTTTGGAATGAACACGCCGTCCCAGTCCTCTGCGTGTTCACCTTGATGTTTCCCACACATTTAGGGCAAGTCGGGGTAGTGACATCCTCGAACCCACATTTATAACAAAATACCCTCCTTTGGGTTACAGGACATTCAAAAAACAAGTGGCCGGGAGTTTTACAATTCCAGCAGACGAGTTGTCTTGCTGCGAGCTTTTCCTTCTGTAACTCCTCCACTAGCCGTGCTTGGTCGTCGCTTTGCTCACCATCGAAAACCTCAACTTCGTATACCCTACGCGTGTTTCCTACAGGCATACGTTGAGAATACCTTTTAGCAATGTTTCTCTCGGCCCTTTTGCATTCTTCGAGAAGTTGGTCTAAATTATCAATTTTAATGGGAAAAACTAGCTGTGCCAAACCGTCCTTTAAATTATCTTTCACCATTTTTACTAATTCGCTTTCTAATACGTGGATTCTCATTTGATTTTTGAGCTTAATTATTTCCGTTATGAAAGCATCAGCCGATTCATTCGGAGCCTGTCTACGTTCCATTATTTTGCGCTGTATTTCAAAATCGCTTTCAAAGTTGCGGAATTTTGTAATCAGGTGGTGTTTAAATGTATTCCAGTCGCATACTGGATGCTTCATACGAAAAGCCCAAAACCAAGTACTAGCAGCTCCAGTAACCAAATGGTGAAAACCCTTCATAACGATGTCCCATGAACAATTATAATCATGCCTCAAAATTTCTACACGGAAAACGAAATCTTCTACGGTTAATGTTTTGTTGGTACCATCGTACTTTACTCCCCACTTCTCTAACTGGTTAGGACTGATGGTGTTATAACCCTGATTATGCGGTGAGTTTTCAAAGCTAGGAGGTTCAAAATAATTTAGTGGACTATTTCCGAATAATTGTTGTGGTACACGTGACTGAGGTAATCGCTGTTCGAAAGGCCTTTGGTGATTGTTTGGTGGACGAAATTGTGGTTGGCGTCTATCTGGATGGTTAAATGGTGTACGAAAATCGTGATTTGGATTCGCCTGTCTAGTATTTTGCTGATTCGCCAGGTCTAGAGAATAGCTACGCTCGGAACGCAAGGATTCCCTAATTAGCTGCGGTAACATCAACTGCATATTCTGCACCTCCCTCATTATTGAAGCTTGTGCCGCTCCAACCGATGCAGCGACGTAATCCCTAATCGTCAGTCCCTCATCTTCGCCTAAGCCTGGGATAACTTCTTCTGGAATTGGTGGTAAATCTTGATCCTGTTGATCCATGTTGTCAATATCGCGCCTTGCAGTTCTACTTCCTTGTCCGCTTATCTCTCTTGCTGTTATACTGCTATACGTTGGTGTACGGATAGTAATGTCGCTCTCCGGCGAAGAATGTGTCTGTGGTCCAAAACCCGGAGGAAACCTAATTGACATTAACGGCGTAACCGCGTTTGTAGAAATAACCGGTGCACAGTTTTGCGGGGCTGATGTTGTGGCCGAATCACGAGGTTGATTATCGTCGCTGGTAACGGGGTTCCGACTAGAGGACCTCAGATTCCTGGTACTCATTATAAACTACCGTCCAAAATAATTATAATCCCTCAACTAATTCAACACACAAGCAAAAGAAACGATTTGAAATCAATCAGATCTATTAACTATCAACGAGAGAGTACCCGCTTAACTTTCAAGGCAAATACTGAAAACTAAACAACAAATGTCCAAACGAGATAACTGCTCGAGTCGCAATAAAAAAAATCACCAAAAATTCCCGCTATCAAAACTAGTACAAATACCGAAAGTAAAAAAATGACAAGCGTGTCAACCAAAATCCAAAAAAAAAACCAGATTTACCCAAAAAAAAATCCCCAAAACAGTGGACAAATCGATATACCCAATCACGCGATAAGAGACGCAATATTTAAAAATTTAATAAAAAATGTAAAAAAATGTGTTTGAGAAAAAAATAACCTGTATTATTTAAGATTATTTTTTTAATAATTTAACATCCGTATTCATAAGTATGCTTTTAAACTTAACCAAGGTAAAAAAAAACAATTTTTTTTTTTTTTTTTTTGTATCAGTCGTTCGTTTAATAAACGCTAGCCAAGTTCAAGAACCACTTATGAATATAAGGCTTAATATTTTATAATGGTTACGTACGATACAATTAAAAATGTATATGTATATAAATTCAAGAAAAATGTAAAAATTGTGTATGCAAAAAAAATCTATATTATTTTAGATCATATAATTTTTTTTTTAGTTTAAGTATTGTATACCTTCTACGGTTTAATACTACAAAAGTATAATACTACAAATAATTTCTAATATACAAATGATTTAATAATGTAATTAGTAAATACGTTTCATTAAACTACAAAAGATTTGATAAAATTATTAGTATAATAAATTTAATAATTCATTAGACTGCCAAAAGATTTAATAATGTAATTAGTAAGTAAGTTTACGAATCTACAAAAAAAAATTTAGGTTATTGTTCTTTATGTAGCTGTAATTAATAGCTGAATAGGTTGAAATGTGTAGCATAAAGTGAAATAAAAACTTGTGGTAAAAAAACTATATAATTCGAGTCCGCAATTTATCAATCGTCTAATCAGAAGATTGAGTACGATATTCATGATCTAGAACAAATTTGTTTTTATGCATTGTTTCTAATAAAAAAAAAACACGAATTAATCTAAATCTTGCCAAACGAAAGAATTTTTATATTGTGTGAAACGTTGGAATTATTCAGTTTACGGTCATCGAAAAAAAAAACAAAAAGACATCTCATCAATTTGAGTCGCCAAATCCCTTTCTCCTCTTCTCAAATACCTGAATCTAATGAACGCTTAGCTATTTAGCCGCCGGATCATGCTCGTGGTTTTTTCAAAAGATTTGATCAAGATTCTTTAACTCCCCCAGTACTAAGTTCCCTTGTCCGATGCTGACGCAACTCAGGCGTGGCACTAATCACGTACCTTCCAGGACATACAATATCTTAAAAAGTTCCTAATACCGAGATCCCTATACCGAGTTTCCCTATACGATGCAGACGCACTGCAGGCATGGCGTTTACTTAACACCTTCCGCGACATAAGTCATTATATAAAAAAAACAAGTATGAGATTGAAAATTTTAAATTGAAATGTTAAAAAAGTGTGGAGGCCAGCAAAGATGAATTAAAACACCTTAAGGCTAAATTAATTTGACCCAAAGGGTTAAATCACTTTCGGGCCCCACGTTGGGCGCCATATTTTTGTAATGTAATAATTGTTTGATTGGGGGAAAAAACAAAATTTTAAAAATTTTTCCAAAACCCTTTGCTTCGCGATGGACGTTGGCACGCTGATGTATCTGGCTGTAGCTCGCCGGGAATGGGGGGTTCGTGTCCATCTAGGTTTACTCAATTATTACCTAACTCCGTGCCGAGATGAAAACATTATTATTAAAAAAAATGAAGCAATAAAAAAAAATGAATAACGATGAACTAGATACCTAAAAAAATAAACGGTAGAGACCTAAAATTGAACGGACAGACATTTCGATGACCGAAACTTTCACACAGCGATCGTATGGCAGGACTCGAATACTCGGGACAAGATGACATGGTCCCGGTCAGGCTGCCCACCCCATATGACAGGTTAATGTCAACCGTGACATTACCTTTTGCCTGAAAAAAAAATTTAAGTAATGTCCCTAATCGTTACTTACCACGCTTTCATTTCACTTTAGCTACTGTTCAACCTTCTTATTTTAATTAAAACATGTTTTCATTTGGAAGTATAAACAGAATTCAATTAGTGAAAAGTTTATTTATAATAAGTTCTATAGCTATTTTGAAATGTATAAATAATTAATAATAAACATAAATCCTATTTACTGTTACTGTACAAAAGGTTCCAATTACTAAAAATTACATTTTTTTTTAGATTTTTAACTATTAATCGGGGATATAACTTATGTTTACGGTTTAACTTAGCTTGTTTGAGAATGACTATGATAGGAAAGAGTATAAACAAATTTAAGTGTTAATAATATTAATGAATAAAAATATCAAGATAATCAAATGTATACTGAATCCGCGATTTTAAATTTAATAAACAAAAAAAAAATAAAAGTTTTAACAATCTTTCCAATTTTTAGATGTTAATATATTTCAAGTACCTAAAGAATCTATTCTTAACCCGCCTAGATCCATTAGTTCAGTTATGGTTCAACCTATCGACGCAAATAACGAATCGATAACTGATCTTGTTATCAAGCGTTGTATATATAATAAGTGTTTATTTATTCTATTATTAATTTCTCTTGGTTTATTTATTTGCTCATTCATTTATTTGGCCTTAATTAGTTCAGTTTATTTTAGTCATTTATTTAGTTCGTTTCAGTCAATTATTTGGTTATTTCTTAGTTATTTACTTAATTACTTATTTTTTTTATGTATTGATTTTTGATTTATTATTAAGTTCCTTAGTTATTTATTCCGTTATTTATTTATTTACTATTTATTCGAATATATGTACATATATGCTTATTTTTTTTTCTAATACTAATTTGAATATTTATTCGAGTCTCTTATTTTCCGAATAATTATTAGAATTAAAAAAAAACTCCAAAAAATGTCTTTGAAAATTTATTTGGGGCGCTTAGTTATTAATACTTTATTTAGTTATACATATTTATTTACCTCTTAAGTTAGTTTTGGTTATTATTTTAGTTATTCTCAGTTATTTTTAGTTATTTCCCCAATTGGTCTTGGTTATTTATTAAGTTAGTTAAGTTATTGTTTTAATTATTATTATATTATTTGTTACCTGATTTATTAAGTAGTTCTTTAGTTATTCATTTGTTTAATATTTAGTCATTATTTAATTTACTAAGTTTTTTCTTTTGTTGTTTATTCGAATACATATGTATGTACTTTTTGTTTTAAATTATTTTTTTTTTTCCTTAATTTTTAATATTCAGGCGAGTATTTGAAAAAATTTATTTGAATATTTATCTTAAAAATTTATTCGAATATTTATCTTAAATATTTATTCAAATTCTAAAAACTTATTCGAATATTTATCTTGAATATTTACGCAAATATTTATTCTAAAAAATTTATTCGAATATTTATTTTAAATATTTACTCGAATATTTATTCTAAAAAAACTAATTGAATATTTATTCCTAAAAATTTATTCGAATATTTATCTTAAATTTTCATCCGAATATTCATTCCAAAAATTTATTCGAACACTTATTCCAAAAACCTATTCGAATATTTATCTTAAGATTTATTCGAATATTTATTCTAAAAATTTGTTCGAATATTTATCTTAAATATTTATTGAAATATTTATTCTAGAAATTTATTCGAAAATTTATCTTAAATATTTATTCTAAAAGCTTGTTCGCATCTTTATCTTAAATGTTTATTCGAATGTTTATTTATATTTTTTTTATATATTTAAGTAAATATGTACTCGATTATTATTTTGAATATTCATTCGAATTTGTATTTTTAAAACTTATTCGAATATTTATTTATTTTTTTTTTATATATTTAAGTAAATATGTATTCGAATATTAATTTGAATATTCATTCGAATTTGTATTTTTAAAACTTATTCGAATATTTATTTATTTTTTTATATATTTAAGTAAATATGTATTCGAATATTAATTTGAATATTCATTCGAATTTGTATTTTTAAAACTTATTCGAATATTTATTTATTTTTTTATATATTTAAGTAAATATGTATTCGATATGTATTATATATTTGATTCAATATGTATTCGAACAATAATTTGAATAATAATTCGAATATTCATTCGAATATGTATTTCGAAAACCTATTCGAATGTTTATTCGAATGAGTATTCAAGTGCCTCTTCAGTTGTTTATTTGCTTAGGTCTTTATTTTGCCTTTCATTTAATTATACCTATTTAGTTAGTGATTCAGTTATTCAGTCGGTTAGTTCTAGTTATTCATTAGGTCAACTTAAGTTTTTTTTTTTTGCTAGGTTAGCCCTAGAAATTTATGCAGTTATTTAAGAAAAATTGGTAACTTTTGTTAAAGATTTTTTTTTTTTTTTTTTTGTTTGTTTTATTCCGTTCTTTTTTTTCTTTACCTTACAGAATTATTAAAGTTACTGGTATAGTCAAATTAGGTTGAAGATATTTATTACCAAAATCATTAGAATAAATAAAGGTCGAGGTTCAAGTTATATTAGATATAGAATAAGGCCTAACAAAATAAATTCGGTACTAATAAGTTTTAGACAGACTAAAAGTTTTTTTTTTTCTTGCTATCTATGATAATTACTATATTGATACCGATAATCTTATTTTTAGTAATTAAAGCTGTTTATAAAATTATCGTAGTACTAACATACGTAGTTATAATAATCATGGTAAAATAAAAGAACTAAATAGTTATAAGTTAATGTTAAGAATAGGTTAAGTTAGGGTTAAGACTATGATGGTGATAAAAAATTTAGCTTAGAATATTTAGGGTTAAGAATAATACTCCTTAATCCTAAATTTAGGCTTTATTCATTAGCTTAATATGTTTATTTTCCTTCAATTGGAATTTGGATTTATGATGGCAAAAAAAAAAGTTTTGTTTTCGTCAAAATTATGGCCGGAACTCTAGGGGCCAAAACGAAATGTTCTCGGAGGTTATAAAAATGTTACCTGGAGTTTAAAATCTGAGGGTAGTCCAAGCTAGTTGTTTCCACCAGACACAGATGACCTGTTTGTTGCTGGTTCACGTTCGCTATGGGTGTTCGTTGGGGTTGGTTTTATCTTTTGCAGTGCCGGATTTATGTGTGTTGTTGTTGTTTAGCCGCAGGTGGGAATTGGGGTTGTTCTTGGCTAATAGTTTGTAGAATGGTTGGGGAAGAAATTTTTAAAGGTCGCCGGCGAACCAACAACCGTTTGGCCATTGGCGCGGGGTTTTTTGGTGCGGCCGGTGTGCGTCTGCTACTGAGGTACAGTTGCGGTTATGGCGAACTGATTTAGCCGCACCTGTTGATACGCCACCTTCCCAAAGACAAGCTTTCTTTACTTGTTAAAACGCGAACAACCAACGTCAAAAAGAATTAGCCTCTAATAATGTACCAGCAAATATATGTTGGCGTGTTCTGTCTTTCATGTAAGTTAATCTTTTTGCGTTTAAGGCCAGTGGGTAGCACCTTCAATCACTGAATTTTATGCTCGTCCAACTATTTGCATCCCAACTGCTCTTTTTTTTTTCTCACTTTAACCAGGAACAAAAACTCACTTATTAAAACTTTCCAATAGCTCTGCCACTTTATGAATGACATGCATGAAAAATTTTGTGTATCCCCACGCCAAGTATGCAAGATCTTTGTATTGTAGAGTCGTATTCTGTTAGTATGTTGTAGGGTTGTATTTTTTTTCATTTAAATTAGTGAATACACTCAGGGCTGGATACCTTAACTTTTCCAGTGTCTATAAACAAAAACGCCTAATCCAAATCAACCACAGTGTTTGTCACAGCTGACGTCAGTAGTCAAACATCAATCCTTAAACCAAATTGTATTTTAACCTCAGGGTAACCAGCCGCCTGGGTTCGAATCACACGCCAGCCAGCCTGGCTTCGAATCCCAGGTCAGTCAAGAATGAAAATTATCAATAACAATTTTAATTAATCTTCCATGTTGTAAAAATTCCTTTCTTCATAAAAATAATTTAATGAAAATTAAATTTAATGAACTTAAGCCTAATTAAATAGTAAAAATTTGGATTAAAAACCATGAATAGTTCAACAAAATAACCACAATACTAATTATTGTTAAAGCTAAGGCACAAGCTCTATGTGTTCATTTGTCCTTCAAGTTGTGCTGAAAAATGTCAACAAGAAAAAAGAAAGACAAAAAAAAAAAAAAACATGATAAACAAAAAAATGTACTTTGGACTTCAAGAAGAATTCTTGACAAAAGTACGGAAAAAACAGAAGTAAAGGAAAAACATGTGAGATCAATTAAAAATGGATAATCATTCAATAAGCAAATTTCGATCTACCAAAGGTTAAAATACAATTTGGTTTAAGGATTGATGTTTGACTACTGACGTCAGCAGTCATCGATGGCTGCGAGTGTAAGACGGCAAATCCCTTTGAGAAGACCTAGTGGTTGAGGTCGAAACATGTCAGGGTAACCAGCCGCCTGGGTTCGAATCACACGCCAGCCAGCCTGGCTTCGAATCCCAGGTCAGGCAAGAATGAAAATTATCAATAACAATTTTAATTAATCTTCCATGTTGTAAAAATTCCTTTCTTCATAAAAATAATTTAATGAAAATTAAATTTAATGAACTTAAGCCTAATTAAATAGTAAAAATTTGGATTAAAAACCATGAATAGTTCAACAAAATAACCACAATACTAATTATTGTTAAAGCTAAGGCACAAGCTCTATGTGTTCATTTGTCCTTCAAGTTGTGCTGAAAAATGTCAACAAGAAAAAAGAAAGAAAAAAAAAAAAAACATGATAAACAAAAAAATGTACTTTGGACTTCAAGAAGAATTCTTGACAAAAGTACGGAAAAAAAAAAAAAAAAAAAAAAAAAAAAAAACAGAAGTAAAGGAAAAACATGTGAGATCAATTAAAAATGGATAATCATTCAATAAGCAAATTTCGATCTACCAAAGGTTAAAATACAATTTGGTTTAAGGATTGATGTTTGACTACTGACGTCAGCAGTCATCGATGGCTGCGAGTGTAAGACGGCAAATCCCTTTGAGAAGACCTAGTGGTTGAGGTCGAAACATGTCAGGGTAACCAGCCGCCTGGGTTCGAATCACACGCCAGCCAGCCTGGCTTCGAATCCCAGGTCAGTCAAGAATGAAAATTATCAATAACAATTTTAATTAATCTTCCATGTTGTAAAAATTCCTTTCTTCATAAAAATAATTTAATGAAAATTAAATTTAATGAACTTAAGCCTAATTAAATAGTAAAAATTTGGATTAAAAACCATGAATAGTTCAACAAAATAACCACAATACTAATTATTGTTAAAGCTAAGGCACAAGCTCTATGTGTTCATTTGTCCTTCAAGTTGTGCTGAAAAATGTCAACAAGAAAAAAGAAAGACAAAAAAAAAAAAAAAAACATGATAAACAAAAAAATGTACTTTGGACTTCAAGAAGAATTCTTGACAAAAGTACGGAAAAAACAGAAGTAAAGGAAAAACATGTGAGATCAATTAAAAATGGATAATCATTCAATAAGCAAATTTCGATCTACCAAAGGTTAAAATACAATTTGGTTTAAGGATTGATGTTTGACTACTGACGTCAGCAGTCATCGATGGCTGCGAGTGTAAGACGGCAAATCCCTTTGAGAAGACCTAGTGGTTGAGGTCGAAACATGTCAGGGTAACCAGCCGCCTGGGTTCGAATCACACGCCAGCCAGCCTGGCTTCGAATCCCAGGTCAGTCAAGAATGAAAATTATCAATAACAATTTTAATTAATCTTCCATGTTGTAAAAATTCCTTTCTTCATAAAAATAATTTAATGAAAATTAAATTTAATGAACTTAAGCCTAATTAAATAGTAAAAATTTGGATTAAAAATAAATTAATTTTACTATAATTTTACAATTACATCCACAAAAGTCACCTTTAATTGTTGTTGCGTGCTTTTTTTAATAATTTATTTTATTATAAAATCCATTATCAGCAAAAATGAAACGTTTTATTTGTATACAGTGCATATGATTTTGATAACCTTAATTTGAACTATGTAAAATAGAAATTGAATCTAAATAATTTAATGGAAAAAACATGCAAATTGTAAATAATTAAAATTCAGCACTTATTAGGTCTGCAACAATCAACCAACAAAGATGTCAACGTATAAAATTTTGAGTTTATTAATTTTAGCGATTTTAGCGCAGGTAAATTTTCATTATTTACATACATTTTTTTTTACTAAATAGCAAATAAAATAATTAACTTTTATTTAAAAAGATTTCCTGGGCTAAACCTTTGGATAATATAGAACAACTAAAAAGGAAAGATTTATGTCTCCAAAAAACCAAATATGAAGGTATGGAGCCCTCGGAAAAGGACAGCCTATTAAGTCCTTCAAATCAATTACTAAAACTCACACTAAAAGCTTTTCAAGAACTTTCGTTAAAATATGCCAAAAGAGCTAAAGATATTAGTGAGTATTTGCTAAAAGACAATGAAGTTTTGACTACCAAATCCGCTAAAATGATACAATTTAAACACAATTTAACCCAGTTTGAAGAGAAATATAATTTATGCGATGGCATCGATGATCTATTCGATTTAGTTGAGTTATATTCAAACACTACCTCATTTTATTATGAACAAGATGAGTCATCATTGGACCACGATTCTAAATTGATTTTAAGCCTTTTACGAAAATATGGTTCTGAAGATTTGGATAATGAATTTGAGAAATTTTTTAATGTTTTTGTGAAAGATTTCAATAACAAATTTGAAGAACTTAAAGGAGATTTGTCAAAGGAGGAGGGCGCAGTTGGGCAAAAAATATTAGATTGGTTTAAAGAATTTAAGTCCTTAAACGATTACGATGATAAAATTGCGGCTTTCGAAAAATTTTTTGAATTTTATGATGACGAACAAAACTAAAGTTGAATAAAAATTAAACAAAACCAACGAAACTGCAAAACTATTAATAATCCTTCATAACATTAAAAGATTTTCATAACTAATATAATAATTTAAAAAATAAATAATAATAAAAATTGTCCTATCTATATATAAAATGAAAAAGCGTTTGTTTGTTTGTGTGTTTGTTCCCTATAGACTCCTTAAATACTGAACCGATTCTCCTAAAATATTTACATAGCTCCCATCCAAGCTTCTTTCCGGAATAAAGTCTTTGTGCCCATAAAGCATCTTATTGTGATGATATTAAGATTAAATTTGGGCCAAACTTAGTCTATTGCAATCTAAATCATCTTACAAAATTTTATTGGAATGACAAAATATTGTAATGGTATATCCAAAATAACCATAGGTACTATCTATGATTACCCAGGGGTATCAAATAGGGAACAATCTCGAAAATGTATCTTTAAATACTGTGGTGTAGGCTATCATATGGTCGGGCTTGATCGACTATGCTTATCTACTTACTTGTTTTGACTTGAAAGTGGTGAAAGTTTAAGGTGCTTCATTCTACTCGTAAGTAAAAAAAAAAATTAAGAAGAGATTTTAATATGTCACATTAATGTTTAAGAAAATTTTATTATCATTAATTTTTTTATTTTTTAAGTAATACACATATACATAATTAATTACTTTGGCCCCCACTTGTCTGGTATTTTTTTTCTTGCGCTAATAAATTAATGCAAATTTAAAATAAGTAAGTATGTATAACCGGTCAAGCCCGACCCTATAAAACCCTACGCCAAAGTATTTAAAAACTAATTTTCCAGAGTTTACCCTATTTTCGACCCATGGGCAATCATGGGTCCGCCCGAACAACATTATAAAGGGTGGTTAAATTTTAAGGGCCGATGTTGATTTTGAATAAAACAAAAATTATTTAGGAAATTATTGTCATTTCTTTTTATTATGATAATATTGGTATGGTTAAATTATGATTGGAACAAAATATCGGCCAAATGGCCGCCGCTACCTCTGCGGCAAACCGATGGTCCAAATTTTCGATGACGCTGCAGCATAATTGAGGTTCTATGCCGTTAATGAGCTGAATTATCTCGTCCCTTAGGTCTTGAATTGTTGCTGGCTTATCGACGTACACTTTCTCTTTCAAATAACTTCAAAGAAAGAAGTCCATAGGTGTCAAATCACTTGATATTGGCGGCCAATTGACATCGCCAAAACGTGAGATAACATGGCCATTGAATTTATCGCGCAAAAGCGCCATTGTTTCGTCAGATGTGTGGCAAGTGGCATTGTCCTGCGGAAACCACATATCGTCCACATCCATATCTTCCAATTCGGGCTATAAAAAGTTCGCTATCATCTCACGACAGTGAACATCATTCACAGTTACTGCCTGACCGGCCTCATTTTGGAAAGTATACGGCCCGATGATGCCGCCAGCCCATAAACCGCACCAAACAGTCGCTCTTTGTGGGTGCATTGGTTTTTCGACAATCACTCTTGGATTATAATTCGCCTAAATGCGGAAATTATTGACGAATCCACTGAGGTGAAAATGTGCCTCGTCACTGAAGATGATTTTCACGATATGCATTTGGATTTGAACGTCCATTTTCATAATAAGCCTGAATAACTTTAACGCGTTGCTCGATTGTGTATCTTTCCAAGGTTTAAATTGAGTTAGTCTGAGATTGAGAAATGTCAAATGAAATGCAGAAAAAAACGTGACTTTTAGGTGTGATTCACATTTAACATCGGCCCTTAAAATTAACCCACCCGATATAAAAGTTCTTTGCGCCGAATATTATTAAATTATATTCATCTATATGAGATTTATTGGCTTTTAAATGATCTTAGGAAGGGGGCTTATATGGGACCTTTGGTTATTTTGGACATACCATTACAACATCTTGTCATGGCACAGAAGCTATCGTGAAAGTTGTTGTCGCCAATTTGTATGTCAACCCTAACATTTAAGATGACTGAGGTTGTAATTAAATATTTTTGGTCTTATTTAATTTTAATACCAACATCATAAGATTGTTTATGTGCACAAAGACTCTTTTTCCATGTGGCTATTAAAACCTATGGACCAAATTTCCTAAAATGATATCCAATGGTATACTAAGAGGGGGTATGGGTCTAATAAGTATAACAAACAACAGCACAAACGCATAATACCCCCATTACTATGGTGGTGTAGGCATAATAACACAAGGAAACAAGGTTTTTGTTGATTAAGAACTGAATGTTACTTTTAAGGTTATTTGGGACGCTGAATTCAAATCTGCACTCAGTTTTTTCCTATCTGCTGGACTTTTCGAGCTCGTTATTTCCAAAATTAAGACACGTCCACTACACATATTGCAATAACTTGAAAACTGTGCACAATATTCACTTTAAAAAATACCAAAATTCACAAACAATAATATCTTTAAGCCGTGCATACATTGTTTTTAAATTTGCCCAGGACTCATCCAACGAGAAAACCGCTAAACATCTACATATGTGAACAGAAACCGTGAGGAGAAAAATTTTCGTCTAGCATTGGCAGGACAAAAATAAAGTATTAGTATAAGATTTGATTAATTATTGTTAGTTCATATTTAATATATGAAGATTCAAAAAATAAATAATGAAAAAAAAAAAAAAATTTGCCCAGTAGTTTCAGAGATATCGTTATAGTTTAAAAAAAAAAAAAAAAGAAGAAATTTTCAAAAAAAAAATTTGTTTTTATTTAAAAACTCATAAAAACTTAAATTTCGGCAAAAATTACAGTTTTGGTATAAAAACAGTTAGTTGAACACATTTCGGAATGAAATGACCTGTATTTTATTGTAATCGGTACACAACTTTTGATTTTATTCACAATTAAATTGATAGAAATTGCGATATCCATACAAAAATAACATATTTTAAAGTGTGTCTGTTTGCTGCTGTTCTATTTATGGACGTTTTTCCTTTCACTTCAGTTCACGTGATTGTGAATAAAAGTGAAACGCGTTCATTTCATATCTCATTTTATTCACAGGTTATGTGACTTTACGTGAAAGTAATAAGACTTTGACTTTTTATGTTTTGGATTTTTCATGATTTTTAAAAATAAAAAATTGTAATTTTTTGTATGTTTTTTTTACGTTAACAACCATTTATCAGCCATTGTTTTTGCGATTTGCAAAAATTTGATTATTTTTCAAAGGTAAGAATTACATCTTTAAAAAAAAGAAGAGTGAAGTTATGATTGTTTGAACTTTTAATTTTTGGAAAAAAGTCAAAAATTCGATTAGTACCTGTTACTTCAAAACGCGAGCGAAATCAGCGACTTCAAATTAGTAAATAATTGCATCAAACTTCAATCAACACACAAAAAATTCAATTTTCTTCCGCTGTGTTATCAATTAAATTTTAACTATTGAACCGATTTAAATAAAATAAATTAAATTTGGAAGCAGAGGTATTGAACTTTCTGAAAAATGTATTTGTCGCCATGTAGACTTATCATCGGAAATTGTACTGGGCTTTTAATATAATAAGCTATATATAGAAACTATGAGAACCAATTTAAGCGTTTGACGTATTTCTTACAAAAAACAGAAATTGCTGGTAAAATTAAAGGTAAAGGCAATATCTAAAGTTATGGGCTCGCCATTTACTGTTAAATTCCCATTCATTCTTTAAAAATTAGCTGCGTTTCACTTGAGTTTGATGGTGTAAGGGAAAATATAAATAAAACAAGTTATATTGCTATATTCGAAGTGGACTCTATATGATATTAATTAAGCGTCACAAAAATGAACGTTAGCACTAAGATTGGTTGCGCCTTAGACATATATTAAATAATTGACCGACAATAAGAAAGTTTTATGCATTTCTTGTTAGAACTTTGAACTGGCTTGAGTAAAATATCATGATTCGTAACAGTTTTAGCCGAACTAAAATTATTTTTAGGAGGGTAATTTGTATTGGAAATAGGGTAAATTATGGACCAATCATCCCAAAATTCTGAAGACTGATTTCTGGTATAGCAAAAAATAAATAAGAATAAATTTCAATACAGCAGTGTAATTAGTTTCGGTCGGTCAGTAATTTACCAATTTGAGTGCTGACGTTCGTTTTTGTGAAGCTTAGTTAATAGCTTAGTTAGTATCAAAGATTCGCAACAGCCGAATATAGCACTCTAAACCTTCGTTGCATGATTTTTTTTCCTTCAAAATAAAAATTTTTTTTTATGTTTCATAAGTTATATGTACAATTTTCATGGCAAAAATTCAATTTGGTTTGTTTTCGATGGTTCTAGAAGAAGTTAAGAAACATTGCATATATGCATGTTTATGCAGGAAATCCGAAAAAAAGTAACTCGTATTAGTTTTTATATATATATTTTAATAAAATTTTAAAGTTTTTTATATTAAAAAATATTTAAATTGCATTTGTACTTATTGTTTCGAGATTACTAGTAAGTCTATTCAGAGTGAAATTTTTAAAACAATTTCTTGATTTGTTGAAGCATAAGCTTGTATCATATTTTTCACATTTGACGAATGTATAGCCAGTACATCCTGGCAACTTGCGATAAATGAGTCCAGTAAGTCAACACCACCCATAAATTTATTATATTCTGAAACAATGCTGGGGCAGGTAATATTTACTTTTCTCCCTAATTTTTTGTCAAATCTTTCAACTGTTTGTTCAGGGTTTTTCCCACAGTAGTTTGACATTAAGTTGACAATTTTGTTGTCTCTCCAAGAAACAACAGAGATATCAAAATTATCAACCGTTGCAACATATTCATAAGACTCTCCACGGGGTTGTTTTAACATTATTTTTTCCTCGACAAACCTTAAGTTTGGAATTCTATTCCGCCGGACTGTTCCCAGCGAATAAATTCCACGGTTAGCTAATGATAACATTAATGGCAAGGATGTATAAAAATTGTCAAAAAATACTTTAAAATTTTTCTGAGATGGAACACCTCGCAATAGCCTTATATCAATGTTTGCACTGGACCCAAAATCTGCTTCTTCAGGCAGCCTATAGGCGTGATTGTTCTCTTGCCCCGTATATATTTCAAAGTTATAGTTATATCCAGATATCCATGGACTTCGTTAGATCGTCAGAAAAAAAGTACGTGAAATAACTGCACGCTCCATATATCCTCGCTGCTCTTAAAACTAGTATCTAAATTAGCATCAAAATCTTTTTATTTCCATATAACTTTATCGTGTCTGTCTTTAAAAGATCGCACATCATAAATAATTTTTTCTTCGTCTGTATTAACCACCTCTTCCTCACTTTTGCGTCGATTTGCCTCTAAAACGATATCAATGTGCTCATCGCCATCATCAAAAAAATCATCCTCACTTTCTTCCCAATTTTCAATTATTTGTTCAATCTCTTTATTAGATAGTGCCCTAGAAGTAATAGTATATTAGAATGCATAAAAAAGTAGATATGCAACAAAACAACATATATGCAATGCTAGTCCATATTGACGATAGTGCATAAATTTGCACATATGATATAATACATCTCTATGCATTAGTAAATGTAAAATAAATAAAAATTTTACATTTATTTCATTAATAATGTTGTAAACTTTTTAAAATATACTTACATTTTTTTAAACCTTCTCAATATTTCTTAATATTAAAGGAAAATTATTCAATTTTTCTACAGACTAACAACAATTATTTTGTATTGCTTTTTTAAGAAATATGTTTGGTGCTGGTAAGCAAGTTGCACCACGAATTGAAAGTTTAAAAGTAAAAGAATCAATTAAAAAAAAATAACTGTAAAATGTATAACTGAATAGTTGCCAGATCAACAAAAAGTTAACATTGCATATATGCAATGGCATGCAACGAAGGGCTAACTTGTTTAAAAAGAACTTATTGTTTTTCCCTGTGGCCTAAAGAGTCCAAAGAAGAAGTTAACCACTTATCTATACTGCTTTTAATTTGTTTGTACATGTAATTTTTTTTTTTTTAATATGTATTTTTCAAAAATATTCAACATTTTTTAATTTTTGAATTTATTGTATGAGCTAAATTTCAGTTATGTATTTTATAAAGCTTTTTTTGTAACAGTTCTATTCCTTAAATTTTTAGGAATGACTTTATATACTACCAGGCTATTATCTAGTATCTTCTTGTTACATTTTATCTTAGCTATCCTTTGGATAGCAATGAAGTATATTGTATGTACGTCAAATAGTGCTTATTTATAAAAAAATTATTTTATTTACCGTATGTTTTTTAAGCAAATTTTTTATTATTATTGGACCGGAAGGAATATGAACTATTTCATCAATATTATGGCTTAATTAAATCAAATTTTATTCTTTAGTTTCTGAATAAAACTTTAATTTGATCGTGAATAATTTTTATTTTTTGTTTGATATATAAAAATTATTTCTTGATTTCTATATTTTGCATAAAAATAATCTTTTTTATAACTTGCTAAACGTTATTATAAAAAGGCTTGAGATGTGAATCTTCAAATATCGTTTCTACTTAAAATAATCGTTTTTATTAAGCAAAATACAAAAATCAAGCAAAAATTAAACATTTTAGGTGCTCGCTGTGTGCCAAAAACAAAAATTAAACTCAAAAATAAGAATTATTTGCAATAAAAAATATAACTCATATATAATGTTTAATAATTTTTTAGTATATAGTATAAAAACGAAAATTTTTGTACATAAAAGTTGATATGTTAATAATCCCGGGATTTGGGATTTATCAATCCCGAAAAATCCCGGGATTTCGGGATTTCCCGTTTGGCATCCCTAGTGTGAACATATCTTTACAACCTTTTTTTTTGGATTTTTGTTTAATTCTTAAGCAATTTCGGAAATACTTACATTCATATGTATATAAAAAAAACACAGTTTTAAAATTTAATTGTTTATATAAAATGTTATTACTGTACATTTTTGTAAATTCCTTATCATTTGCTTAAGCCAAGTCAATAAAGTTGGAAAATGCATCAATTTTTTCCTCTATATCAGTTATAGCATTATACTTATCATACCATTCCAACATGGGTTTCTCTAAGTACATTTTATTCTCTTCAAACATTTTGATGAAGTTATCCATGAAAACAATAAATTGCTTGGCAAATTCCACCACAACATTTTTGGTGTTATATTTGTTTAAGATGTTAACAATAACTTTAGATTCGGGTGTTACTTTTTCCTCAGGAATTTCCAAATAATAATCCGTAGTGTTGGAGTAAATATCTAAAATATTCCACATTACTGTAGGATTTTTGTTACTTTCATATTTCTCAATAAACATGGTTAAATTCTTTTTAAATTCCATAATTTCAGGTTTATCATTGGCCACCATTGATTCGTCTGTCAAAATTTTACGACTAACATTAACAGCATTGGTGGCATATTGTTTTCCCAATGCTACGAAATTGTCATAAGTGTAGAGCAAAAGTTTTTGGGCAGGAGTTGGATTTTTACGCATTTCTTCCTCGGAAGAATCAAAGGAATTGCTGTTGTCATCGAAGGGTTTAGCCAAGGAGGTCTGTAAAAGTTTTAAGGAATAATTGAAAAAATTTTATGTTTAGATTTTTGTTTTATCTTTAGAAGATTTTGTTCGTTTTACCTGTATTAATACTAAGACCATAAATATGGTGCAAATTTTGTAGGCTGCCATCTTTAGGTTGTTCATGCAAAGTTTCTTTAAGAACTACTAAGATTGTTGATATTATTTTTAATTTTTATAAAAAAATTGTACCTAAACTTTCTTTAAAAAGGTTATCAAATATTGATTAACCTTAATTTAATAGGTATACATATAAATTTAGAATTCTTAAATTATTTATTATAATTTTTTATTAACTTAAACATAATAAAATTTTGTTCATTTGCTAGAGATAATAGAACTTTTTAAAATTAAAACTAACTTCAAAAAATGTAGACATTCTTAAAACGAAGTTAAATTAAGCTGAATAGTCATTGTCCAGACTTGGAATTTTTATTGTAGCAATTGTGAAGGAAAATTTAATTAAAAAAAAATAAAAAAAAAGTAGTGGAGGGTATAAAAAGAGTTCAAAGTCAAATAAGGACCAGTCTCTTGATTATACATTATGCTTTTAAAAAAATTATATATGTATTTGATGATACGACATTTTTGATTTTGTAAACAACTTAAAATTATATAAAAATACATATGTAACGTGAATCCTAATCAACAAAAATTTCAAATTTTGAAATAATATCTACATTGTTTTCATTTAAGCTAACGATATGTGTTTTGTTTGTGAAAAAATTCTTTGATGCCTGTAAAAGGGTTCATTTTTCTTTCGTTAAAAAGACGTACCTAAATGCAGAAATTATTAAGAAAAAAAATAACCACAAGAATTTGTTGGTATTTTGTGCTTGTAAAAATATTTTTGTTTCTGTACCAATTGCGTCGGTAGGTTTTTTTTCTTTGAAAACACTTTTCTTAAGTAAGTAAAAATATTTAAAAAACAAGTTAAAAAAGTCTTGTTTTCCTACAATTTAAGTGTAAACCTATACATATAAAAGCAAATGTGACAGCAGGTAAAATTTTTGGGTAAGAAGATGTGTTTTATTGATGTATTAATGAAACTTTATTGTTTAGCACTATTTTTATTGCTTACTTTTTTTTGCTACAATTATATGACCGAGTCCAAAGAGTTAACCTTACACATTTATTTAACGTAACTTTAACCTATTATAATGACTTTATACATTTTTGCAGGCAAACTCAGGTGCGCATTTGGTATTTTGTAAAAAGTTATGATATACCATTAGCTAGAATTAAAATGTATGCACAGATGTTTGAAGTATGAGTAACCCAACAACGTGAATACCCTTACTATTTTACTTACCACTATGAATACCCCAACTTTTTACTAAAATAACTTTTTCACGTTATAATTCTCATGTAATTTATTTTATTTTTGAATAACTAGACCAGGGAAATCTATTTCTATGCACAATTGTGTATACCACTACTAATACATATTTTTGTTTCAGGTTAACAGAAAAAACTTTATGATGGCACTTAAAAAATATTATGCGGTCATAGGCATAGGCTTGCTTAACCTACTGTCAAAAATTAACAAAAAGTCTCTCAAACGTATTTAAAAAAACAAAAACAAAATAAAAAAACATTTGATTCCGTACGGAATGTGCGATCAGTTTCGCACTTTGCTTAAGCAAATGACAATTTCATAAAACTTAACAAAACGTTTCCTTAAGTTCAATATGGTTTGCCTCATATGATTTACATGTATTCGCACATTTTCTGAAGCCAACTTAAGCACATTATGGTTGGGCCTTTATATGCTATGCAACATTTAAGGAAGGAACGGAATATGTAATTAAACGTGTGATTTGCGTGCAATATTTATTTTTTTTATGAATTTTTAAAACATAAAAATCTTTAATTTTTTTACAATTATTTGATAAGATATTTGAAACTGATTTAGAGTCAAAAAGCTTCCGAATAAAAAAAAAGTGCAGTTTTAAAGTCGGCGACATTGAATTGGTAAAGAATTGCTACAATTTTTTTATCAACACAAAAAAATTTTAATTTTGTACCTTTGTGTTATATAACTTATAAAATATATTACTAACATTTTATTTCGGCTGTAAATGAATGCATTCTCTCAATTTTTTTACTCTCTGGTACTCACTACCAAAAAATTTTTGGAAATCCCTGTTCTATAGGAAGACATACATGGTGAAAACGTTCATCAGATTCCGATGGCAACTAATTTTGAAAAAAGTCCATGTGTGAGTTAAAAAATTGGATTTTGGTTTTCAAAATTGTTTACTTACACGCAGAATTATACCTTCTTCAATATTTGCTTCACTAACTGCCAATTTCACGATGTCGAAAGAACGCTGTAAAACATGTATTTGTGCGAAAGAAAGCGTTCGTTCTCATTTGGTGAAATAGGCAGTAAGTTTCGGAAAAAGTGACTTTAAAAACTCTAAAGCTGGCCCATTTAACACTAAAGTTTTACAAAGTTTTATATGTAGTGGTGGCAGAAGTTTTTGTTCTGTTTGTACCAAGGGTGGCTGAATGATGTTGTGTTCATCAAAACTTTTCGTGAGCTCTGGACTCCCAACCAGGGTTGTCAGATTGATTTTGAACTTTTTCGCCAAATTCAATGTCAAAATTCGCCAAAATCACCAAAGCATTTATTTTTTAGTTTTTGACAAAAATATATTTATTTTTAAAATAATTAAAAATATTTTTTTATAAATCCCAAAAAAAAAATTTGTTCCATATTGCTAAAATCCGCCAAAAATTCAAAAAAGTCGCCATGATATAGTTCATATCGCATTCTACTTCGAAGGCGAATTGTAGTGGAGTTGTAATAACCAGCATATAAAGAACAGCCCATGGAAGTTCCTTAAAATGGTACGTACCCGCCGTATCCTTGTAGCTATAAATTGTTGGACTAAACTGATTTAAATTAAATTGAATATCATCATTAAAATTCTCATTTAACAAACGGTATTTTTTACATTGTGTTTCATTAACATCCAAAGGTACGTTCGGGTTTATAAAAATCTTTAAAATACTCGTATCGTTAACAACAACGAATTTTATCTGTGATAATTTGTCACATTTTATAATGGAAAAATGTTCATAAACTTTATTTATATTAATTTTTTAAAGATTTATACTTATTACTTCTTTCAAAAGCAAAAAAAATTTTCTCGAAGATTTTCATTATCTTCATCAGCCATTTCAACATAATTAAGTTTAAAATGCTGGTCATACATATGAATGCATCAAATTTCATACATTGAAATACTAGAATAAAAAAAATATTATTTCTTCGTATTGAATTTAACAAATTTAAAAACAAATTCATGGCTTATCAAAAATAGCCAACCAAATCGCCAACTATTTAATAAATCGCCAAAAAAATCGCCATGTCGCCAAATCGAACATTAGGTCGCCAAACAAGTTTGAAAATCGCCACGTTTGGCGTTAAATCGCCACATCTGACAGCCCTGCTCCCAACTCATTTTGGCATACTGGTTGCCACGCCATCTCCTATCTCATTTGCATATAAAGCATTATTACTTTATATATCCAGACTGCATTCCAGAGAGAACGGCAATTACTTTTAAATCGCTAAAAGCACGTCAATTATGCTCCTCGCATTTAACTACGTCCAATATATATTTTGTAGAATCATAAGACTCTTTCATGTTGCCACCACAGAAATTGGAATTGGGTTTTTGAGTTGTCGTAAAATGGAAGTACAGCTTTAAGACTTTTCTGTGAAGAGTAAATACGCCAATCGGCTAGGTTGTACTGTATGCTCATTTCATTTATAAAGCCTACAATGTCGATACAATAAACAAATGAGTTTGTCTCGTTTACTGTAAAGCACAGAGTACCAGAGTACAGAGTAATCTGTGCTGTAAAGAATGGATGAAATGTATGCTGGCGTGTTCTGAAACAAGATAATTTCACTCCAAACTCGAGCAAATGCAGGCTTTTCAAGTCGGCTGCTAATATTTCGGCTTTTTTTTTTTTTTTTTTGATAGTTCCAATTTTCACAGCATTTAAATGCTCTTGTGGGTTCCAAAGAAGACTTGGACTTCGAACAGGTAGTGCAGGTAGCGGAAGCACAAGCGAATTTGGCACCAGAACCAAACATTGGTAATTCAATGTCAAATCGACCAAGAGTGGGACCGGCCCATTTCGATTTGAATGAAATTTGGTGATCCTATAAGGAACACCAAAAAAATTTTTTTTCAAAGTTCTTCTATTTTAAAATTTTTTTTCAAAGTTTTTTTTAACCACCCAAAATCAAACAAATCTGATTTATGAAATACGTATTGCTCAAAATTACAATATTAAAATTTTTTTTTTAAGATTACTTTTTTTACAGGTTGCGAAAAAAATAAAGTCATATCTTAAAAAAGAAAAAAAACACATCCTTCAAAGTTTCAGAATATTTAAAGAACAGTTTGGGGTATTATATAAAAAAAATCAGCCAAAATAAAATTAGGTTTTTGATTAGTCCGTTTTTAAAATTTAATATTTTGCAGATATTACAATTTTTATAAAAACTTTTTTATATACTGTTTGTTGCCTCAAGTATTCTCTTTAAAACTATATACAAATCATCTTCGTATGTGAAGTAGTTTTTGAGATATTGAAAAAATAAACCCAACACATTCGGCTAATTCGGCGAAATCATGACATTTTGTATATGACATAACTTTTGAAAAAAAAAAAAAATTTTCGTTCATATCTGTTCCTTATAGGATGAAAGGAACATTCTCACCAAATTTCCTTATAATCGAAAGGGGTCTGGTCCCCCTATTGGTCGATTTCACATGGAATAAACCATATGTAATTCGTTTGGAAATTTTGGAGAGTTATTTCTACTTTTTGGTATATTTGTCGAAAATTTTAAAGTATTTCTCCTTTTTTTTAATTATGACCCACTGTGTGTAGTCTTTGAGTGAAAATTAAAAGATGAAGCTGAATAATTTTTATTACAATAATAAAATTCATTATTAATTATAATTTAAACTAAAAAATAAAAGCGTTTAAATTGAATTTTCTAAAAATATTAAAAAAAAAACTACAAATAAAGCATTACAAATTTCTCAAAAGCCTCAGTCCTTCTATTTAAATCGGTCAATCTTTTAAACTGTTGAAACCAATCCAACATTTTCTTCTCTAAATAAATTTTGACTTTTTCAAATTCTTCACTGAATTCCCTTATAAATTTTTCATATAATATTACAAATTTCTTATCCAAGTCTTCTGAACCATATTTTCTTAAGACATTAACAATCAATTTTGTATCTTCAGTTAACTGTTCCTTTGATATTTCATAATAGTCCGATGTAGTATTGGAGTATAATTCCACCAACTCAAACAAGTCCTCAAATTCCTTATTTACACGATATTTATTCAAAAAATTCGTTAAATTGTTTTGAAATTCTTGAACAACAATATGGTTTGCGGCAGTAAGTAAAGTGGCATCCTTTAAGATATATTCACTTATATTGGCAGCACTGTTAACATAAAATGACGTCAAATTCTCAAATCCTTCTACGGTAAACATAAACAAATGTTGTTTTGGGGTCAGAGGCTGATTTTCTGACTCAGTTTTGTATGAGTCATCATAAGCCAAATTGGAATTATCAGGTCGAGCTTTGATTAAAGTGCACTTATAATAAATTTTATTAAAAATTTTAAAATAATATATTAAAAATTTAATAATTAACTTACTTTTATGGCAAATAAAATACCTAAGCAATATAATAACTTAATTTTGGACATTTTTTATTGATGTCTTCCCAGTGAATGCTAAATTAGTTATAATATTTATTAAGTATGTATTTTTTATAATTGCTCGTTTTTTGTTAGATGTACCAATAAAAAGGTTATTAGGTTAACATATTATTCTGATGAGATAACAAAAAATTATTGTGGTAAATTCAATTATTTTCGATTATTCGAATTTGCTACTAAAAACCAACAGTTCAACAAAAAAAAAATCACAATTGTTATAAATCTCTAATATATTTCTATAGGATGTGCTTTTCCCATCTCGCCCACATTTTGTCGGGTGTTCTGTATTGATAACCAAGATGCTTGGACATTATTTGGAAACTTTGAGTGTTGCCGTTCTCCAGATATGCAGAAAAATAAAAACAACAGGAAGGAATTTATGGGTAAAATTAGAGGCAGTCGTCTTTTTTTAAACACCTAGTATATATGGGGTCTGCTTAATGAAGACCCATTTCAACGGGCACATGGACATCGTTAAGTCAACTTCGCTACTCATTAGGACCAAGAATATATATACTTTATAGGGTCTAAGATCAATATTGTAGAAATAATAAATGAAATGACAAACCTGTACATATGGATAATTCCATGTCAAATCGACCAAGAGTGGGACCCGAAAACCTAAGATATCGATCTTAACTGAAAACCGCAAAAAATCCACATACGACATTTAAATTATCAACCGACGATATGTTCCTTATAGGATGAAAGGAACCTTCTCACTAAATTTCATTCAAATCGAAAGGGGTCGGGTCCCATTCATGGTCGATTTATCATATTCCAGACAATCTTTTTGTCCATGTCCATATAGACATCGTTGTGATGCCACTTGTGTATGGTTACAGATACTGCCTTACACTACGTCGTCAAGCGCTATCGACTTGAACATGACATGAACATAAAGCCGGCAGAGTAACGGTAATAATTAGTTCATGTTCTTGTATGTGGCGAATGCGTGTTGATGTTCATGTTCTGATTTAGCACAATTGTTTTTGTTGCGCGTTTAGTTGCAGACAGAAAATTACATTATAAGGCGACCATTATGGCGAACATGGCTTCTAAGATATATGATTAGCCAACGATGGCAGCACATGAACGAAATATCAACATGAAGAGTCTACACTAGCCGAATTCATGTGTGACATGATGTTCTTACCAAGTTGGTGGATAGTGGAGACGGGTACTTACAATGATCATGTGTACTCAAACTATCGCAACAGCATTTTGGATATAGTGGATATCTCGTTTCGGTTGTGATAAACCTATCACTACTAATCAGGGCACTTACCTTGAGTCCAGTTTGTTCAAATCACTTGTTAATTCTACTGGTTCAAAGCGTTCACTAGCGACTGTCATCCATCCTCAATCCAACGGTATGATTAAAAAAGTGGCACAGATCGTTTAAAGCTGATCTAATGTGTCATCATAATAGCCTTTTCAATATTGTCAACATTTAACATCTACCATCATTTTGCGAAGATGTTGAAATTTTCCCAAAGGAAATATACTCGTATAGAGCTAAAACTCAACATATTTGCAAGATTTTCCTATCTCATTGTATTTCATTCTACATCTTCCGATTATTTTAGTGCAATCACTAGAAAATTTGCAATAAATTCTATTATTTTTGTGGCATCACTAAAAAAATTGAAACCAGGAATATCTGAGTATGATTTAGAAGTTGTTTTTAACCTAGCATTTACACATGCCACTGCCAGTTCGAAAAACTCAATACACTCACGATTTTTTACTAATACACTCACATTTTTCGCAATGGCAGCTCCAGTGGCAGCAAAAATTGCATGCGAGTGAAAATTTGGCACTTGCATGCCACTAAATGTCAAAACGATTAGCAATGTTACCCTGTTCAATATTAAATGCAAATCGACTGGATTGTTGTCGAACTGTAATTAAAGTATTAACTGTTAAATGCATTTTTATGATTAATTTGTGGTAACGGGCGTTAAAATCAGTAAGTTTCCTAATTATAGAGCATTAATTTTGCTAAAATAATGCTAATATAAATAAATGTAAACTATTTCCCCAAAACTAAAACTATGTGATGAAGTCGGCAACTCTTTTTTGTTTTCTGGTACTTTTTTTTTTAATTTGAGATGTAAACAAATTATCTCAAGTTGACGCTTCGACGACATTTTGAAAATGAACTGGCAGTGGCATGTGTAAACAGAAAAGCAAATGGCATGAGATTCGACTATTTCGAACACTTTTTCGTTGATAATATGTATAGAACAGTGGCATGCCACTACTTGCATGTGTAAAGGCAACGTAAATAACATTGTAAAATAAAGTTTATACCATGTTCACACGGACAGCAATATTCGTGTTTCGCTCTCCCATTCCTGTTTCGCGCCCCAAACATGATTGAAACAACATGTTTTGCCATACAAAATTTTGAGAGCGAAACAGGTCGTTTCATTTTGAAACATGTTGCGAAACAGGAAAAATATACTATCATCTCCAATTTTGATAACAATTATCGTTAGTTTATCTGAACTAGCTCTCAAAAAAAATCCAAACAAAGAAAAAAACAAAATAAAAATTCATGTTAAATAAAATAAAGTGAAAATAATTAAATAATAATATTAATAAAAGTTTTAAATAATATATTTTGAATTTTTACTTACATTTTAATCTATTTTAAATAAAATCACACTAACAACACAAAAAAAAATGTCAACATGAAACAAGAATGAATCTAATGAACAGCGTGTTTGGCAATCGAGTTTCAGAGAGCGAAACGAGTGGTTTTTATCGTCGTATGAACATAGCATTAGATATTACTTTTAGAGTTATCGTAAAAAACTGATTTTTTCGCTCTCGTGTAAAATTGTGGGTTTGCAGATAGCACTATTCGGAGATAAAACCTAGATATATAATATTAAATTAAGAACCACTTAGAATTCATATGATGTATGAGCTTCAAGGCTCACAAATTAAAATATTCTTGGCCAAAATGTATCAATAAATTTATAATAGAAAACTTTGTAAGCACTATGAAAATTGTTAACTACACCTATTGTAAATTTCAGCCGTATTTAAATACTTTCAATGAAACTTCCTTAGATAGATGAACTTTTTTACGGATTTATTTATAAAAAATGAAAATGGACTTAAAATGTATTTTAAGAACTCAGTTTTTATATAAAAAATTAAATGTAATTGTAATTACTTGTTTGAAATAAAGGAAAATTTGATAATTTTTCTCTTCAAAATACAACTTTTTCGCCATATAATGATTTTCTTCCCAAAGCTGCTGGCAACGCTGCTTGTGTTTACTACTCAGCGCCAGATGTCGCATCGTCGATTAGTGTCTATTGTCATTTCTGACAGTTGTTATTCTTTGACCCATTTCCGTTTCTTTCTACTGACAACAACTCAAGATGAAGTACGTATTTTTAATGAAAAATGTTATAAATACTGAAATTTATTGGAGACATCCTAAAGTGTTCAAAATAAATAACAACATTAATTAAATTAAAGTAGTGCAAAACAACTGTTAAAATGAAAATTTATATGAGATAGCAAGTAAAATCTGATCGATTAACAATTTTTATTTTGTTTTGCAGAATCGGTTTGTGTTCATTCAGTGGGTACAAAATCTACCCAGGCCATGGCAAAACTATGGTCAAAGTTGATGGCAAGGTAAGTTTAAAGAATTTTATTAAATGAAAAACTAACTTTTGTTTGTTTTTAGACATTTACTTTCTTGGACAAGAAATGCGAACGTTCGTACTTGATGAAGCGCAATCCCCGTAAAGTAACTTGGACCGTCTTGTACCGTCGCAAACACCGTAAGGGTATTGAGGAAGAAGCCACCAAGAAGCGTACACGCAGAACACAAAAATTCCAACGCGCTATTGTTGGTGCTTCATTGGCCGAAATTATGGCTAAGCGTAACATGAAACCCGAAGTTCGTCGTGCCCAACGTGAACAAGCCATCAAGGCTGCCAAGGAACAAAAACGTGCCACCAAGGCTGCCAAGAAGGCCACTCAGCCCGCCCAACCTAAAGCTAAGGCTGCCCCTAAACAAAAGGCCGCCAAGGTTCAACAAAAGGCTGCTCCCCGTGTTGGTGGCAAGCGGTAAACAGCTGTTTTAAAGTTGTTGGTCATACGGTGACTTAACATGACGCATCTTAAGGGAGAGGCAAGTGAAGAGTTTTTTAAAGTTAAGTGTGTGTTTTTTAACAAAAACAAACTAAAACCAAAATTGAAGTGAAGTGAAAAAATTTTAAAATAAATTTTAAAAAAAGAATCTTACGGATACTAATTTTCGTATGGAGTAAAAAAGCAAATAGTTGTTTTCATTTTATGAAATAAGTGTGTGGTATAAAGAAGTAATAAAGCAGATAACAATGTACAGTAAGGTGCAACTATTAGACGTGATCGTTTTCATAATAATTGGTTCTCCGCTCCGGACCGACCCGGGTCTAACTGCCACGAATCGTCAACTAACAAAGCGTTTACATATGACATTGCAGGCAAGACAGTAAGAAAATACATATTAGTTGCAAAAACCACCGTCTTCGTAACGCAGGCGTCGAGACTGTAATTAAGACAGTTCACTTTAAAAAAAATGGCAAACGTTAATTTTGTAGAGTAAGTTCCAGTTAAACATGTTTTATATCAACTAAACATATTAAAAAATAGCATATTATAACTATATTGTGTGAACATAGATAACACCTAAACATAAAAAATCAAATCAGAAAATATGTATTTTTTTTTACTTTTTGATTTGTTCTTTTCCGAACAAAACTTCAAATTACTGTCAGTAAATGTCAAATCACTACAATTTTATTGTCTGCGAAATTTGCAAGACTGTAAACAAGACCCAACAAACCAAAACGGTTTAGAAAGAACTTGTAGCAAGCTTACTAACATAAGCCTTAAGTTTAGAAAACTGTTGTGATTACTTTTATAAAAGGCTTATTAAAAATTGTTTAATAATGAAAACTGATCCCTTGCGATAATATTACTTGTCTATAATATAATATAATATAAGCTAAGAAGTTAATTATAGAATAAGCTTACAGAAAAATACTTTTCTTATCTACAATAAGATTACATTCTTAACGAACACTGTTGAAATTTATAATGTGTTTTACTTATATAATATTAAATTTTGTTTTTTTAAATAGTGCACTGTTTAACAATTGTTAAACAATGGTCACACTTGTCAAATATTTGACGAAAAAACGGGACCACAAGCAAACAAATATAATTTACCTTTATTCCAATATATAGTGCTGGTTCACACTGTTAAAGTTAACCATGGTTCAACTACACAGTTGTAGTGGTACAATGGTCTTAGCCGTCAAGTCTTGAGTTTTTAGGAGAGAATGGAAGAGAGAATGCCATTTCGTTTCCTCTCACTCCTAAAAACTCAAGACTTGACGGCTAAAACTTGAACAGCCATAAGCACCACGACCCGGAAGATCTTTTGTGCACCCTGTGTGTCTCACCATAGGTTCAGGCTACGTATGAAGTCCATTCTGCTGCTCGGTGAAAGATCAAAATTTCAGTTGGTCTCATCATTCGCCCCCCGAGAAATTTCTGCCTAGAAGTCTCAAAGAAGGGACAACAGCAGGTCAGATGCTCTGACGTTTTCCATGAAATGGAAAACAATAATCAAATTGCTCTTGATGTTCGGTCTTTTGGGGAAACAAAAGCCAGCACTGAAGTAGGTACATGGACATGTTTTTGGGACAAACTAAGCAGAAGTTTTGGCACAATAGACAGCTCCAAAATACTAACAAGCGACAACTAAAAAATGTAGCTAATACCAATTAAAAAGTTAGTTGCATTGCTTTATAACAACGCAACTGAAGTTGTGTTTCCATCCGTAATCAACCAAACAGATATGAACAAAAACACAACGGTCTAATTTTTTTTCTTTTTTGCTATAAAAGATCCATTGTCAAGCTTTTATTAATAACACTTGTGTTTACGAACAGAGCCAAACTGGTATAAAATTGGCTCAGAAATGCATATGAAAGCCCTGTGTAAAAATAAAGCTATATTATATTTTTATATTTATTAGGTCTGAACATACCTAGGTAGTACATATACAATTCACAAAAAAATCTTTAAAGCTCAATCCGTAATTTTATTATTTTTGTACATACTTGTACCCATTCGATTCTCAAACCCTCAATTAAAGTACATATACATAATAAATTAAAGACAGGATCCTGGGATTTTTTTTTTTTTTTTTTCAAAATAATTTTTTATTCAAAATATCAATATAAAAATTATTTTTAATATATGTGTGTATGTAGGAATGTTCTTTTTTAAATGAAGTAGTTTTGCAGAAAAAACTACTTTTTAACATTTAATTACTTACAAAAAAACACTTCTATTTGAGCTTGAGATTCTTTTTTAAAGATTAAAAATATGTATGTATGTCGGGGATGTTGTAGAATCGAAATGAAGTGGAATTGAAATCGAACGAGATTTTGATCCCAATTATTAACAAAATGACTGTAGTTTTTCCTGTTTTGAACAGTGATTCTTGTAAAGATAATTGGTTCCCAAAATGTGAAGTATTTAAAATGAAATATTGTTATGAAATTTCTTTACATGCCGTTTTCAAAATTTGTAAGATTTTAAATACACTTCATTTCGATTTGTAGAACATGCCCCGTGGATATAATAAAAAATACATGTTACCAAAAAAGAATGTTACAAAAAATTTGACTTAGTAAAATATTAATACAATTATATAAAAATATAGAAATTCACAGTTTTTTTTTTGTTGTTTTTTAAAGTTAAGGTAGGTGGGCTAGCAGAAAAATATTTTTAAAAACTTCTACAACAATCACAATTCTTCACGCTGTTCAATTTTAGAAATTTCACTAGCTTTTTTTAAGTAGTCAATAAAGTCTTCACGTTTGCGCCCACCATTATAGTCTAATTTAGTTTTTAAATAGGAAAAGTATTTAATGGTGGGATAACCTCTTATTTCTTGCTGGGTACAGGTATTCGAGTCGCGGGTACAATCAACTGCTGCTAAAATCATGCGGTAATCATCTCTTAATGCTTTGGCAGCAGCATTAAATTCAGGTTTTGTACTTTTACAGTGTCCGCACCCTAGTATTAAAAATTGTTGAAAAATGTTTTGCAAATAAAATAAAAAAATAAAAATTGTTTACGTGTTAAAATTCAATTCAGCAATTTTTTGTAAGTTATTAAGACGACTTACATGGAGCATAAAACATAACTAAAGCATGCTTTTTCCTTTTCAAAGTGCTCGAAAAAGTTTGGTCATTGAGGAATAAAATTTCCGTGTCTTCTTCCTCTTCCCAGGATTTCTCAGGTGGTGGGGGCGGTGGTGGCTCTTTGGGATCTTTCATAAAATCCAAAATTTTTACTGCATCTCTTACATTAACATCAAATTTAAACTGGCCATTAACAAAATATTTGAGAGTGGGATAACCAGTAACTTTAAATTGTTCTGCTATAGAATTTTCTTTGGTGGCATCTAAAGCTGCCAAAATGCCTGGTATATGATTTTGTTTCATTTCCACAGCAGCCTTTTCATACTCAGGTTTAATGCGTTTGCAATGACCACACCACGGGGCATAGAACATGACTAAAACAGATTTTTCTTCGTTTAGGATGGGTTCAAAAGTGTGTCTGGTTAAGTGAACAATTTCGGAATTTGTGTCGACAGACCAATCAGATTCTTTTGGTTTTTTCAAGGGTAAAGAAGAAGGATCTTTCATAAAGGCAATAATGGCATCCTTATTATTGTCACCCTCATAAATTTGTTTCATTTTGCCATTTTCAAAATAGATAATTGTAGGAAACCCTTTTGAGCAAAATAAAAAAAAAATGTTTTATTAAAAAAAAATGTCAAATGTCTGCTTTGTTTACCCGTTATATTGTATGTTCTCCTAGCCAAACCATTTGCCTGTTTTTCCACATCCATGGCAGCCAAAATATAGCCATCACTTTTCAATTCTGAGGCTACCTTCGAAAAGTCTGGTTTTAAACGTTTGCAAAAACCACACCATGGTACATAAAACATAATTAACATGGGCCTTAAGTCCTTTTTTAAATGCTTGGCAAAACTCATGAAATCTGTAAAATGTACGACATCCTTTCCTATAGGATCTTCTTCCCAAGGTAAATCTCCAGACGGATCACGCATAAAATTCACCATTGAACTGACTGCCATTTGACGATCATAATCTTTATGAAAATCACCATCTTTATAATGTTTCAAAATAAAAGGTGTAGGATTAACCTTTAACTTTTTACACAACTTTTTTTTATCTGCCATCGAGCAATCCATTAGCACCATTGTGCCCGTGCCCTTAACAGTTTCGGCAGTCTCTTTAAAAACACGTACTTGTTCGGCCGTTTGCTTGATATTGCTAATATACAAAACCAAAACATTCGTTTTGGTGCGCAACAGTTTTTTGAAATCTTTATATTCACTAACATCATCGATGATGACATTTGTTTTGTCATTTAATTTTCCGGAAGCCGGTTTTAGCATGGCCACCATAAAAAACTAGAGATAGATTATTTATTTAATAGTTGGTTTTATATTGAATATTATACTTACTACTATTAATATTTCTTTATAATGCATTTTGGGTACAGTTTTCCCATTCAAATTTTCTTTTAAAATTTAAATTTGTTAAAATTTCGAATATTTTACAAAAAGAAATCAGAAAATTGCCACAGAGTAAAATTTACAGCTGGTGCCAGTGATACCAACTCCGCTATTACGGGACAGATTTATCCCTTTTTAAAGTAGCTGAAAGTGAGTGCTGGTTCACACTCTTCAAGAGAAAGGAAAAGAAAATACAATTTCTTTTCTCCTAACACTGCAGCCACACGATCAAGTTGTTCTTGATAGTCTTTTACATATACAGTTTGTCAAAATTTCCAAAAACTGGAAGCTGTGACGTAGGCTGCACGCAATTTTGAAGCAATTTACTTTCAAGATGTCATCAAGAGAACAATTTATAAAGACAAACGAAAAATTTTCTCACCAAACTTGTAATCAGCTGTTTTCTTGAACGTAAATTGATACACTCACTTGTAAGAGAATTTTAAAGGCAAGTTCGCTTCAATTTTTAAAAGTAAGAGTGTATTGGTAAAAAAGTGAGAGTGTATTAAAACTTGATAGACAAAACTTGATCGTGTAACCCTCAAGTAATGCTATGTTCATCAGGGTTGTCAGATTGATTTTGATCTTTTTCGCCAAATTCTATGTCAAAAATCGCCAAAGCATTTATTTTTTTCGATTTCGACAATAATATATGTATTTTTAGAATAATTAAAAATATTTTTTCATAAATCCCAAAAAAAATTTGTTCCGTATCCCTAAAATCCGCCAAAAATTCAAAAAAAGTCGCCATATATTTTGTTTAATTTTTATTTAACAAAAAAGGTGCAATGTTAAAAATATTTTATAGTAGTCTACTTAAAGTAACAAAAAAAGGATTTTGCGGTAAGTATTAAACAAATATTGGATGTACAATATATTTGTATGTAGTTGCAGTTCTATTATATAACTAAAACGCTATATAGTTCACCAAGAAGACTAACTTGTTGTCTTCTTTTTTGAAATACATTGCGAAGGTAGAAAAGAAATGCAACATGTGCTATTTATATTCGTAAAAACGTGTCGAAAACTTCATATCGCATTCTACTTCAAAGCAGATATTTAGTGAATTTCAATATTTCAATACAGGTACCTGCCGTATCCTTGTAGCTATAAATTGTTGGCCTAAACTGATCTTAATTAGATTGAATATCATCATTACAATTTTCTTTTAACAAACTGTATTTTTTCTATTGTATTTCATTAACATCCAAGGGTAAGTTAGGATTCATAAATAATCTTTTAACAAATTTCAAAACAAATAGATGGCTCATCAAAAATAGCCAACAAAATCGCCAACTATTTTATAAATCGCCAAAAAATCGCCATGTCGCCAAATCGAAAATTAGGTCGCCAAAAGATTTTGAAAATCGCCACGTTTGGCGAGAAATCGCCACATCTGACAGCCCTGATGTTCATACGACGATAAAAACCACTCGTTTCGCTCTCTGAAACTCGATTGCCAAACACGCTGTTCATACGATTCATTCTTGTTTCATGTTGACATTTTTTTTGTGTTGTTAATGTGATTTTATTTAAAATAGATTAAAATGTAAGTAAAAATTCAAAATATATTATTTAAAACTTGTATTAATATTATTATTTAATTATTTTCACTTTATTTTATTTAACATGAATTTTTATTTTGTTTTTTTCTTTGTTTTGATTTTTTTGAGAGCTAGTTCAGATAAACTAACGATAATTGTTATCAAAATTGGAGATGATAGTATATTTTTCCTGTTTCGCAACATGTTTCAAAATGAAACGACCTGTTGCGCTCTCAAAATTTTGTATGGCAAAACATGTTGTTTCAATCATGTTTGGGGCGCGAAACAGGAATGGGAGAGCGAAACACGAATATTGCTGTCCGTGTGAACATGGTATAAAAACTCAAGACTTGGCTACTAAGACTTAAAGAGTGTGAACCAGCACTGAAAAACAAATGTATCTGCCTTGCATTAAGAATTGTGAAAACTGTCTTCAAAGTTTAAGAACGTGCGAATGAAATAAAATTGAAAGTAAGGGCAAAGCTCCAGTTAGCTGACAGTAACCGTAACGTTGCAAATCAGTTGGTTCGTTTTGTTGTATGTAAGTCATCGTCCATACTTCCAATATTTGTTGCAGCAATTCTTGAGTTTATTGGTGAAAGGTGAAAAGATTGGGGAGTTTTATGAACTCTGCGCAAAACTACAATAATGCAATTAAAAAAAAACAACACGCATTTTAATTGAGTAAAATATGTTAAAGATGTCAAAAACAAATGCATATGTTTGTGTAAAAAATTGTAAAGATATCAAAAACAATTGCACAAAAAAACACAACTCTGGAAAAAATCCGCAGGCGTCTCGTGCAGACCTTCTAACTGTGCCATGTACTCTGCAATTCTGTTTTGTTTTGTTTTGTTTTTCTCACAGTTTTTACTTGAAGTTGACTGCAGGTGTATTTGCATTTGTCATAGTGTCCATGTGAGGGGGATTTCCCCGATTTAGGGGGTTTTATTTAATTTAGAGGCAAACTTAAGGTGTACAAATTCTTAGGGGGAACTTTGGGGGACATACATTTTTATTTAGGGGGTTTTTAGGGGGGGGGGTTTCTATTTCACTATTTGCTTTTCTGTACACAACATAATTACTAGTTATATTTTACAGCTTGTTTTTGGTTGAGCTAAAATCATTGTTGAAAAGATAAAAAAGAAAGCGTTTTAAGGGTGAAGAATTCATGGAAATATACGTGTCACAACTTTAATCTAACACCTGAAATGTTCAAACTTTTTAATTCCGATATGTACAAATCTACCGAAAAGGATTTGGCAACACTCGATATTTTGAAGAAACTTTATTCTAATATTTAAAAAAGCAGATTTCTTTTTCGTCCAAATTAAGATATATTTAATTAGGCTTAAGTTCATTGAATTAAATTTTCATTAAATTATTTTTATGAAAACAGGAATTTTTACAACATGAAATTAATTAAAATTTTTATTGATAATTTTTTATTCTTGACTGCGCTGATATTTGAACCCAGGCGTTCACGGACAGGTTGCTCAGACTAGTTTCGATTGTAACCATACAATCTTTTCAGTGGGGTTTGCCGTTTTACTCACTCGGCTATTGAAGCCGGATGACGTCAATAGTCAAACATCAATCTTTAAACCAAATGGTATTTCACCTTGGTAGATCGAAATTTGCTTTTTGAATGAATGATTATCTATTTTAATTGATTTACATATTCTTCCTAACTTCTGTTTTTTCGTACTTTTTGTCAAGAATTCTTCTTAAAATCCAAAGTACATTTTTGTTTTTCATGTTTTTGTCTTTCTTTTTTTTTTTTTTTTTTGACCTTTTTCAGCACAACTTGAAGGACAAATGTTAACACAGCTCGTGCCTTAGCTGTTAACAATAATTATTAATGTGGTTATTTTATTGAACTGGTAATGATTTTTAATCCAAATTTAGATATTTTTAATTAGGCTTAAGTTCATTGAATTTAATTTTCATTAAATTATTTTTATGAAGACAGGAATTTTACAACATGAAATTAATTAAAATTTTATTGATAATTTTTCATTCTTGACTGCGCTGAGATTTCTGCTAACTCTATTTTGATTTAATGATGTTACAGTATTTTTTAAACTGTTTATAAATATTCAAGAAACTAATAGCCTATTTCCGATGTGCGAAAGAATTCTTTCTTTCGTATAACTACATTGAAAACAAAAACAAATTTTTAGACTTTGTTTTTGTTTTCAATGTAGTTATGCGAACGAAAGAATTCTTTCGCACATTGGAAATAGGCTATTAGTTTCTTGAATATTTTTATAAAAAAAATATTATTGGGGAAATTTTAGTAAAATTTTAAGCATTTTGCGATTTTTGCTTTATTTAGGTATTAATATTAAAACGTAAATTAAAACAGTGTAAAGTCAACTACTTGATATAAAATTATTATCTAAACTTTTAACTTTAGGCTGATTTTTTCCAAATATGTTAAATTTGAGGGTTTTTACAATTTTGTGGAGAAGAAAAATAATTACCTGGCAACATTGGTATTTATATACAAAATATAAAAACGAGAAGAGGAAAGACAGTATAAAAATACAAAAATTGCAAAACTATAATATCATAATGTGGACACTAATGCAATTTCAAAGCAGAATTTTTAAAAATTTTAGCAACAAAAATTGCAAGTATGGACGATGACAAAAGCTATTAGAACGATTAATTTTATGTGATCCATGATCCTGATCGTGGATAACATGATAAATATTGAACGTTTAGCATACTTTGTGATATAAATTTGTAATATGTTAGTATTAAGGGAAAATTCAAAATAAATAATATATTAAAATATTTTTGTAAAGTTTGTGATTTAACGAAAAAGTTTGTGAAACAGGCCATATTTGCATTCAAATTTAAGGCCTTATTGTGAGTAATATTATTATATGTAAGATGTACTTATATGAAAAATTCTAATTCACACGACGTTTTAGAAGTTTTAAAAGATACATTTATTGAAATTTTGTATTGATCTTCTTAAACAAGCAAAATCAAGACTTTTCTTTAAACGTAAATATGTACATTAAAATATTACAGATATCGACTCCTTTAAAAGTGTTTGTTGAAGTTACAGTTTTATTTCTGTTATTTATTACATTTCGCACTTGTTCACCAATACTGTATTAACTCAAAATTTTTAGTAGAAGCAAAACAATTTTTAATTTTACATTAAAGGCATATCAACTACGGTTTCATTACCGAAAAGTAGACAAAATAGCCACTTCATATATTTTTACAGCGAGTAGATATTAAGATTGCATGTTGATTTTTTCCAAATAGTGAAAAAATGTAAATTTTGAGTTAATACACGATTGTTGAACAGGCACGACATATTTATTTTTAAATATTTATAAGATAATAAAATCGTTCGGTTCCGAAGGATTTTGGTAAAAAAGTTTGGTCGAATAGAAAATTTCAATGGCAACGCTGATCTGCAACAAATAAAACAAAAATATTATGAAAAATAATACTAAAAAATTCATAATTAAAATTTTAATGTTACATGAATTAAAACCAATTATTTTTCCACTTTTTCTTCCCTGCAAGTCCTTGGGAGGTTTAAAGAAACAGGCGTACAAGTGCATATCAAACATTAACAGATTTTTAAAACGTACGCACAACGTGTTCACAGACAAAATTATTTTTGTTTTTATTTATTATATAAAAGAAAATACATTAGCACAACTAAAGACGCACATATAAAACCCAATTACGATTTATTTTTTGCAATTATTTTAGCTTTTAAACACAATTTTCATTTAAAAACCGCACAAAAATGATTATTTTTTTAAAGCACAATAATTTTTCTCAAGAAAGTAAACATAAACAAAGCAAAATGACTGACTGTGGTTCTCACCACAGTTCAAGCAAAAAATAGCCAATTATAAAAGCCATTTTGGCGTTTTTGCAGCTAAATTTAGCATTAAAAATTTATATTTAGCTGCAAAATTTTTATTTAGCACTTGGCATTTTATTAAGCTTTTTTGGAACATGTTTTTAGCTTTTATTAGCATTATTTATTTTAAAAATTTGGACGAATAGTTTTATTAATTTTACTAACAAAATTTTATAAATTATAAAACATTTTGACTAGAAATTGTTGTACCCAATATTAAATTTCGTATGAAAATGGATAATTTTTATGTTAAGAAACCTGCCTTGTTAAAAAAAAAATATAATATTCAGGGAATATTATAAATGCCCTAATCATGTCGATTGTAAACATTATTCGCCCTTTGATATTATGATATAAAAGTACAAGGAAATTTCACTTTGTATTTAGATAAAAATTCAATGGTGTAAATGCTTAAAAAAGTAGTTTACTCTAAACTGCTGAAAAAATATATATTTTAAAGTTTCAACTTTTCTTAAACTATAAAAAATTAAATAATATAAAAAATTTTGTATATCATAGAAATAAATCGTTTAAAATATGCTTATATCAGAGGTTTTATGGCCACCTAAATTTAAAATTTAATCTCCAGGTCTAAAAAACATGTGCTACATATTTATAGGTATGCTTTACCAAAGATCTATCCACTTACCCAAAATCTAGCCACTTGCTTAAATATATCAATTTATTTAAATTTCGTTACAAAATTAATCACTGAAATGTATTTAGCTTCGAATGAAATTTTATACTGGTAATAAATGTTTAACAAAAATTTTAGCATTATTTTAGCACTTTTTTAAAATAATTTTTAGCATTTTTTGGCCCTGTCTAATGCCCGATTTAGCTGTAACAATTTTTTTAGACCTGGCCACATAAAAGCTGCTTGTTATTCGTTGTTATTTTAATTCATACGACGAAATTACTCAGCGAATTTTTACTGTAAAATTCGTCGTCTTGGGTGAAATTCAATGTTCGTCCCAGTAGTGTTCCTAGCATAAATCCGTGGAAAATTGATTTTTCTTACTTTTTTACTGTACGGGTACATTACTGTTACAGTCAGCTAGCTGGGGCTTAGGTTTTGATCAAGGTGTATAGTTACGAGTCATGTAAAAGTTTGCAATCCATTGCTTGTAGCGTTTAAAATTTTAAAACGGTACATGAATTTCTGTAGAAAGCATCAACAAAATTACAAAATATTTATGACATTGTTTGTGCTTTCAATGTTATTCTTTGGCGTTGCGTTGGGTTTTACATGATTAGGGCCTAAACACAACTGAAGTCCGTAATCGCCCCATAATTTAAATTTTGTATAAGAACATAGATTTTAAGTAAATTGACTAATTTTTTTTAATAAACTATGCATTTTTTTTAAACAATTCTCTATAACGTTTTCAGATTCTATTTTTCAGTTTATATAATAAAATTAACTTCTGTTTTCATTTCAATATAACATTTCATTTATAATCATAATTTTTAAAAAGTTATAAAGCATGTATATAATTATACAGGTTTTTAAATATTAAAATATGTATATGTATGCATGCAGCACTAATCTATCAACCAAAATTATATGGGATATCGAAGAAGACCTCCATGGTAGTGACCACAATCCTATAATCTTACATTTTGAGAGAAGCAATACTGCAATACCGTGTAATCCTACTTTCAAACCCCAATATGCTAATTGGGCTCTATATTGCAATACATTAGAACATGAGCTGAGTAGAAGAAAACAATCTGACAACAACAACAAAGAAAACGCCTTACTCACCAAGTCCATACTATCAGCAGCAAATGTAAGTATTCCTCAAAATAAACCTAGAAAATCAAGCCACAACACATATTGGTGGAACAAAGAACTAAACACTCTTAGAGATAACAAAATGAAACTATTGCACCAACTAAACAAAACCCCAACTCTTACCTTGAGTATCGAGTACAAAAAAGCGAACGCTATTTTTAGGAAAAATGTTAAAACGGCCAAACAAAAAGCATATAAAGACTTCACGTCTAAAATTAACCCTAAAATGAAAATTACCGACATGTGGAGAACAATTAAATGTTTCTCAGACAAAACTCCAACAATTCAAAATATAAAAGCATTAAAAAGGCCTGAATTACTCAATCGAATTTTTAAGAGAAAAAAACATATATTTATCTGGAAATTACTCGCCTTTGAACATCAGTAAAAATGCTAAACAAATTGAAGAACAAATCACAAAATATGAACTACACCTAGCTCTGAAGACCACCAAAGATAACAGTCCCGGCCCTGATAGAGTAACGTACTCTATGATTAAAAATGCTCCTGAAGCGTTTAAACAAAGACTCCTAGATTTATTTAATAACATTCTCAAAACTGGTACCATTCCACATGTATGGAAAAGATCAAATATAATTTGTATAACTAAACCCACAAAAAACAAACTAGAACCAGAGTCTTATCGGCAATTTTTTTACCCCCAAAGGAACCCAGAAATCCCGCTCGACCTAAATTTTATTAATTTCGTATTTTTTACACAATTACCTTTAATTTGAGTACCCACACATACCACTAAGTGGGCGGGCCGCTTTTTTTGATCCATGTGGTCCCAGGGGCCTCAGCCCCCTTAAATTTTAATATTGGTTTTTTTCTTTTTTTATTCCAGAGGGGGTCCAATTTTTTTTTTTTTTTCGTACGCCCCGTAAAGTGCACTTTTGCCCAGAATAATCATATATACTTTATAGGGTCTAATATCAATATTGTCAAATTGCAAGCGGCATCATAAATTTGTAAGCATACTTATATCCTTTTCACCTTAAATGAAAATTAAAAAATCACGTTTAAATTCAAATTTAAATTAACGTAGTGGCAGCACTTCAAAGCAACCCTGTGTACTAATGCCATCACATTGAGAACTACCATAAAATACAACTATGCCAAGCAACGGCGTTGTTTTTTTGCTATTTGAAAACAACTGAATTTCTATACAGCACAACTACAAGCGCATTTTTTGATAGAAAAATAAATCAAAGCAAGAAAAAAAAACGCAATAAATGATAGTCACAAAAAGTTAAATAAATAATTGTGTAAAAAAACAAAAATTATTGTGAAAAGTTATTTTCGGTGAAATTTTTAAAAAGTTACAATTGCGTTACAACACAAAATAAAAATAAAGGTCAGTGAATAAACGAAAAGCGAAAATGGTGTAAGAAGTAATAAAAATAAAGAAATGACGCGGGTAGAAGAGGGAAATTCAAAGATGAATATTGGAAGTGAATAAATAATAAAATGAATTGTTTGTTTAATAATTGTGTTTTCGTGTCCATTTTTAGGAGAATATGACTCCAGCGCATACAGATTCTCCTTTAAGACGTTCTGAGGTGGGAATTTTTCGAGAGGGACAACAAAATGCCACCATAAACGATGATGAGGAAGAGCGACGGCAGGCCAGACGTCGGACACTGCTCGCAGGCAGTAATGCGGGAGAATCTTCAAATTTTGAAGAGAATGAAACTCTTAAGAAATGTCTGGAAATCTACAATGGCAATAAATTGAGCAAGGAAAATGCCTGGTCTCTTTCGCTTATTGACACATTGTCCACTTTGTTGGACAGACATCATAAATCTTTAAATAATTTTAAGGTGAGTAAAATCAATATCTTTTATTAAAAAATTTCACAAAAATTATATTTTTTTTTGTTATTATTTAGGTTGCTGGTTCATCTTTAGAGGCTTCTTCCAAGGTTTACAGTTTAAGAGTAGACTCTATACATTCAGATGTTTTGCGTATGTCGGCTGGCTTAAATGCCCAGAAATACAAAGAAAAACGCACCAATGATGATGAGGATGATGAGGTAGAGAATGAAGTGGCCACTGGTGGTGATGGCAGTAATGATCCCAATGCCAGTGCTGCTGGTTTGGAGGGCGCTGAAAAACAACCACCTAAACCTAAAGCAAAAAAGCAACGTAAAAATATTTCCACTGTCACGAAAAACAAAGATACTTTGAATGCACGTTTGGATACAGTACCCTTGCAAGATCCTGTCTTTGGAAAATTAAATTCTATAGTCGGTTCCATTAACTCTTCAAATCGCTTAATGAACAATATTTTACTCACCACCGATTCAGAATTGCGTTTAAGAACTACTTTTCTTATTTGGGACAATAAACAATTGCCCAGTTGTGATTTTACGCAAGAGATTGATTTGCATACGGAAAATGAGGCAGAATTGGCACCCTGCGATCGTTTGTTTAAAATGCAACGTCCCGAGGATATAAAATTGCGTTCATTACATGGTGGTTATGTTATATCTGATACACCGGAAGAGAAAGATGACGACGAGGACAAACGTACAAGAATGAACAGTATAAATTCAGATTTCGAAGATGGTCCGGCGGGGTGTGATGATATGGGGGGTGGTGATTTAGGTGATTTGGCTCCTTTTGCCAATTCCAATGAGGTAGGCATGGCTTTCGACATTAATGCCGATTGTGAACCCATGCCATTGCTGAGTCAACAAGTGCCAATAATGGATGTTAACTATGATGAATTAGATGATTTAACAACAGGTAAGAAAACTGAATAAATCGGGTGGTCATTTAAAATTATTATTATGCAAATCCAAATGACAACGCGTATTGTATATTTTTCTCTATTGAGATAAAGTTTTAAAAGATCAAAGATAATTTTGGATTCCATGAAGTAAATCGATTTCTTAAGCCACGGTTACACTTGTCAAATATTTAATGAGATAAGGGAACCGGCAAACTAAAATATAAATTCTTTTAATTCTAGTTTATAATACCACATCTTACATAAAACACTTTTTTGCTATGTCTATCAATATAATTAGTTCTATTTTGTAATATTAAGACCCTGTTAAATCTCAGGAACTATATACAAAAGTAGGAGTTATACTAATTTGGTCAAATATTTAATAAGTGTGACCGTAACTTCAGATTTGTCTCGATTATTTTATAGTAATTATTTCATAGGACCAAAAATCACCAAAAAAAATGAATAGAAATGGTTCTTCAATCTGATATTAAAAACAAATTAGAAAAAAAAAAATTCATTAAGGCTAGTTTACTAGCCTTACGTATTCCATAATACTTTGTGAGTCGTATGGGATGTCAAATTTTTCTTCGTAATACCTGTCCTTTTCATAACATTGTATTCACACTATCACATTTTTACATATTACTTGAGTTTTTGACATGTATTAATACAAAGTATAATAGTGCAAACTAGCCTTTAATCGATAAATTAAAAATGAAACAAATCGCTTAAAAATGAAAAAAAAAAAAACAAAATTGCATGTTTATATATTTATAATCAAAAACCTAAGCCCAGGTCTAGATCAAAGTTAAATATCTGAGTAATTTGGCAATAACGTCGACAGAACAACAGCAATATATCTAATTGCTCAGATAATGTTAAAGTCATGGAAAAACCTATTTATGTTAACTCATAATTTGAAAAAAAAAATTTTATTTGAATTTATTTTTATTAAAAATTATTTAAGAACTTATTTTTAATTATTTAATTCTTTTATTTCAATTATAATTTGCTACTATTTCACAATCACTCCTATTATGTAAGTCGTTGTCGACGTCGACATTAATTTGTATATGTTGTAACATCAAGTCGTCGACTACATCAGTTCGACTTTAATTTGGTATTTTATAAGAAAGTTGTGTCGACGTCGATTAGTTATCGAAAATCTGACAAAAAAAATTCCATCTCCAATTATGTGTCTATTATTTTTGTTCTTCATCATTAAGCTAATTTTTTTACCGCTATTTATGCTATGCGATTTTAAATGAATTTTAGAGTTTGTTTCCGATTTTGAATTTTTCGCGAATTTTTTCCATGTTCGCGATAAGAGCTTTTTTTTTACTGTAAGTTTTCTGATAGCTTTAACGATTATTAATTAATATAAGATTGCTATTATGCCGCTGTTAGCAAATTTTGGCGAATTTCCGCAAAGTTTGCAATTTTTACCGAATTTTCCATTCGTTATAGTTTTAGGGACTTTTAATTAATTTTATTACTTGTTTGAAATATATAAAGTTTTCGCGAATTTTCGCTTTTTTTTCCAAACCTTTCCAAATTTTCGCAATTTCGCGTAGTTTTGTTGCTCTTTACGGCAATCGCTTTAAATTAAAATTGTTCGCTATTTTAGCAAACTTTTCCGAATTTTCGCTTATAATTTAGTAATAAAATTTGTGCCCATAACTTCTTTTAAATTTTCATTTTTTATTTTAACGTATTTAATAAAAAGTTTACATTCTACTTAAAATGTCTTTTACTTTCATTTAAGTCGTCGCAAAATTTTCTGTCTACTAAAACAGAGACAATTCTACTCGACGACGACTTAAAAGCGCCTTAAAAAATATTAAGGGACTGACAATAGTAATCGATTATTGTCAATAACGACTCTCAAAATACAATTACTGTTCCAATGCTGTCGACTTTCATAATAGGGGGTGAATATTAATTTCTTTCCCACACAATTGCTTCTATTTTATTTTTGCTTCTTTTTTCAAATTTTGACGTTTTATGGTAGCAATAATTGTCAACGAAAATTGACTAACAATTATTGCAATTAATTATGACATTTACTGCAATATACATATGGGCATTTCCTGGGGTCACGAACGTACGTTCGTACGCTTTTGATGTACAAATAATATGGAAAACAAAACTTTTTCCTAGCATTTTTTTTTCAATTCGATAGCATTTTGGTAGCTCTATGTTTAGTGCAAAAGATGAATTTCATCGAGTTTAAGTTTTCATAATGATAGTAATAAACATGTGGTCACGAACGTACGCGAAATAGAAGTCAACTTTGGCTGACAGTAGTGAAATGTACAAATCTGCGAAATGGAACGGAATATTCAAACGTGATTAATCTATCCAGTATTTACACAATAAAATATGTTTTAACCGTTAATCGAACTTTTTATCTTCTCCTTACATTTTTCTCTTCTTAATTTTTTTTTGCATGTAAAATAATTAAATACAAAAATGTCTAGAAGTAGCTTAAACCGAAAATATTAAATTTTCCAGTTTCCAGCCGAATTTCCTCAAGTAAAACAGCTAAGATATCGTATATAGATAGCATTCTATTATAAAAACATAGACGTTTTTTATAATTATAAACAATAAAACACGATGATTATCAACATTTTATTTTTCCATCCTGGTTGACCATTCGGAGGAAATGCCCATATGTCGCAATATGTTTGAAACCACGTTCCCACAACAATCGGTTCTACGCACCGGAAAACGACTCGGAGTTCAACGAACACCGACCAAGGATTGTCAGCTCAGCAGCACCTGTTCTTCAGGTCTCGCTGCTACAATAACAACAACTGTTTGAACCAACCTTATGTGCAACACTGTACATTAGAGTGGGTCAATTTGTATGTATTAAAAAATTCACCAAGCGGTTGTCAAAATCGTAATCTACGACGAATTCTAAGAGGTTCGCCCAAGAAACCATGGGTATAAAATCAAAATCGAGCTTCCCATTTTTAAAGAGAAACTTTTCTTCTCGTATTTTAAATTTTTTTTTTTAATATGGGGCATTATTTGTGAAGCGGACAAGCCAATAAACATATTTTGTTAGAATACCTTTATATTTGGCATAACTATAGTTCTAGTAGATTTGAATAAGTGTGCGAAATAAAGCGGTAAAGTGGGATTAAATGGGGTTGGCCATACATTTGACCCATCTAGAAGCATCCTACGCGATGCAGGGGCCTAATTTAAGAATTTTAACCATACAAATATGGCCCCTGCAGCGCGTAGGCCACTCCTAGATGGGTCAAATATATGGCCAACCCCACTTAACTTTTCATATCCATCTTTTATTTCCAACAAACCTATCCGCTATCTCCAGTCCTTAAGGGAGCTCCTGTACAAAATTTTTAATACAGACTAGAAATATACTGAAGAAAAAGTCCCATAACCGCACAGCAGTCTCCCTTAGTTTTTAGTTCTTAACTTTTTTTGAAAACATACTTGCGCTTTATCTCCACTTCTTACGGGGGTTCCCATACAAATATTGTGTTTTAAGAAATTCTTAAATTGAATCAAGGCGAATTGATTCCAGGTAATCTCGGTAGTACAACAAGTACAACTAGTACAAAAACCACAAGCAATTTGTTTTTGTAAAATCATTGTACAATGTCAAAAACCGAAACAAAGATAATAAACAAAATTTTGACATCCAACAATTATAAAGCTAAAGAAAAAAAGTTACCAGCAGGGCTTTTAGGATCACCTGTAATGAATTCGCCTTGAATTGAATTAAAATTTTTCGGGTTTTGTATTTAATATCAAAAGTTTTAAACACATTTTAATTATTTATGGTTTGAAAAAATAAATAAAAGAAAATTGTAAAAATCTTAATATAAAACCTTTCTTCATAAGCAAATAAATTTTTTTTAAATATATGTAGTTAGAAAATTTTCAATTTAACCTAGTCATTTCCGGTTTTCCGTGGTTCAACAATGCAATAACGTAAAGAAATTTTTATAACTTAAATTATAAGATGTCCCATAATAAAACTTTTATAATATAAACAAAAAAAAAATAAATAAAAAATAAAAATTAAGTTAGAACCAAGGCGAATTCATTCCAGGTAATCTCGGTAGTACAACAATTACAACTCGTACAAAAACCACAAGCAATTTGTTTTTGTAAAATCATTGTACAATGTCAAAAACCGAAACAAATCAAAACAGAAACAAAGATAATAAACAAAATTTTGACATCCAACAATTATAAAGCTAAAGAAAAAAAGTTATCAGCAGGGCTTTTAGGATCACCTGTAATGAATTCGCCTTGGTTAGAACAATTTTGCTCATTTCCGGTTTTGCAGATGAAAAAAATTTTTTTTTTCAAATTAATTTGTTTTTATTCAATCACTTAAAATTTTTTTTGGGTTTGATTAGTTTTTAGTTCGAAAAAATAATAACACTTTACCACCCCGTAACTCGACACATAAACATCATAGAAAAAAATTATTTCGCACACTTATTCATATTTACTAGAACTATAGTTATGTCAAATATTAAGGCATTCCAGCAAAATATTTTTATTGGGTTGTCCGCTTCACAAATAATGCCCCATATAAAAAAAAATTAAAATTCGAGAAGATCGATTTTGATTTTAGACCCCATGGTTTCTTGGGCAAACCTTCTTAGAATTCGTCGTAAATTACGATTTTGACAACCGCTTGGTCGAGAATAAAATTGACCCAATCTACTGTACATATTTGATTATAGGTACGGTGACCATAAAAAAAAACATTTGATGTTGTGCCAATAGATCATATCGAGATATATTGGCTAAGCCGTGATGCGCCAAGTAACGATATGAAATTAGATTAGATAAGTTTCAAAAAATATACAAAATGTTCAATGGAAATAATTACGAAATTATTTTTTGGAAACTAAAAATCTTATTATTTTGTTAATTTGTTTTATTTCGTTAGTGTCAAAAAGAGTATTTTTAAGTAACGTGTTCCTTAGAATAAATTAAGCAGAAAGTAATATTTTTTTTACTTTTTAAAGTTATTAGTCCTTACAACTTTTTCAACAGGAAAGACAAATTGTGCGAGTGTCCAGTGAAGAGAAAAGTCAGATAAATTGGGAATGTATCCCTTTTAGTTATTTTACTTAATACAGTACAAATACAGAATGTTTAATTAAATACAGAACAATAAAAGGTTTTTTTACTAAAACATAATTCAAACAGAACAAAGCTTTAATGTACAGAACTGTTCACTATATGTAATACAATAGTTAAAAATGTGTATACAGAATACAATTATCATTTTTTTGGTAGATTTTTTCAAGGATACTGAATATACATATGTAGATATGTACTTTATGGAGTCTTGTGAATATTTAAAAAGTTTTAAACGGAATTCTAAACTTTGCATGTCGTTTAAAAACCTTACATTTAAAAAATCTGCTAAATTGTTCAAAATTATCAATAGAACTTCACAGAAAGAACATGTGTATTAATTTCTTATTAGTGTATCTGTTCCTGTCACTACTATTTGTTTTTTTAACAACAAATTTGTAATTCTCCTTATATTATTTTCTTTCAGAGGAACGTACAGCTATTAATAATTGTCGTGGTCTACGTAAAGCTCCCGTTCTTATTGAGGATTTGCGACCCGTTGATGCGAGTTCAAAACTAGAATATTCTTATCGACCTTTCGATAAGATCTCACAATTTTGGGCAGGTCCCTCTCATTGGAAATTCAAACGGGCACGTACAATACGTTCCAGTTTGGCTGTACAACAGCAACAACAAAATGAAGCTGTTCGTGCGTCCAATCAAAGAACGAAAAGGGCTAAAAGAGCTTTGGATAGAACCAAATCGAAACAGTTGAAATTTGGGGAATTTCATGATGAGCTATTTATTAAATTTGACGATAAGTTTAGAAGTCGTAAAGCGAATATACAGAAGAAATGGGATCAGAGAAAGCTGAAGTTGCCGATAGATATGCAAGTGGATATAGATAGATTTTTTTTTTATAGTTTGGCGCCTGGCTTGCCTGTGCATATACAAGGCGTTGAGTTTCAGGGTGCTACATTGTGTGCTGGTTCCGAGGAGACTTTGCAAAGTAATATGGAGAATTTGGCAACAGATGATCATCATTTTGGTGGAGATGATGATGATCATCATGGTATGCAGCTCGATGAAATGCCTGTGAGTGAAGAAAACCACACCAGAAATATATCTCATCAAGTTGATGGCGAAAAGGATGATAATTTTGAGCGAAATGAGAATAATGGCAATGATACTATTTTGGAAATAGCCACAGATTTTGAGGGTGCACCCAGCCAGGTTACCAAGATTATAGTTCCTTTTGCCAAAAGAGCCAAAGTAATTGATATGAAAAATCTTAAACGTTGTTGTACAGTTTTGCTTACAAAACAACTTCAAAGACCGATTGTGGAAGAAGAAGCCCTACCGCAACATCCCATACCCAAAGATGAGGTTTACCAAGATGGTATGGCCAGTTTCAATGACGTCTATGTACACCTGCCTGAGCTTTTAACGCAAAATATGACTGAGGCTTTGTCCACCTCCATAGCATTCTATTCTGTCTTACATTTAGCAAATGAACACAATCTCCGTTTAATACCCCAAAAAGATCTGAAAGATTTTAAAATACGCAAAGTATCGGGATAATTTCAAATATTTTGGTTTTTATTTTTTTTTACAATAACCTACAATATTATTTGTTTTGAATTTTTAAAATGCAAATACATACATAAATATTAAAAGAAAAAGAAAAAACTTAACTAGATTTGAAGTTGATAGTAGGTATTTTAAATTTTGTTTTAAGCTGTATAAGTTAATTATGATTAGAGCTAGAAACAAAATTTTTAGGTAGTTTAAGATTCTAAATTTTGACAAAAAGTTTACAAAATGCATGAAATAAAAAAGAAATGTATTAAAAATAAAAAACTAGTAATTTCTTTTAATAAAGTCTTTTAAAATAATTAAATTTTCTAGTTTTCTTGAGTTTGTTTATAATTTTTTTTTATTAAAAACTTTAAATCAAATATTTTTTTCAACTAAACTGTATTAACCTTAATTTTAACTATATTTTTGAGATTAAGCTTGTACAGAATTTGTCTTATTATATTTTTCTTAGAAGTACATATTTTAAAAAATTGGTGTAGTTTTTTTTTTAATAAAAAAATTAGAAGATTGAGAAAATTGTGTATTTTGATTCAAAGAAAATGTAAACACACCTTTAAAGATTTTGATTTCGAAATTAACTGCCAGGCCCACAATGTCGACAAGAACATTTCTTTCGTATAAATATATTGAAAACAAAAACAAATTTTAGTTTTTTATTATTGTTTTCAATATAAAAATGCGAAAGAAATGTTCTTGTCGATATTGTGGGCCTGGCAGTAAATACAGTGCGAGCTCGAAAAAAATATGGGGGGGGCTACTCTCTCTCTATTGCGATCCGATGGAAATAAAAATTAAAGATGGCGCAAATTAACAGTAATAAAATGTCAAGATTTGTAACAAATTTCAAATAAATTTGAAAATTTAAATAAAATAAATAGTGATGTTCTGCGAAAAAAAAATAAAAAGATGTGAAAGACAAATGCTCAAACGCATGAAAGTTTGCAATGATCAACCATTGTTTATTATACTTGATGACACCCCATTTAAAAAAAAAAAAAAAAAAAAAAAAAACTATATAGGTACATATTGTTTATATTTACATAAGCAAATTGATCCCAAAAATATCTTACAAAGTAAAATAAAACAAAAAAACTTATTGTAAAAAACAGTCATCATGATGAAACATTCTTAAAAAATAATGAAATAATCCAATTGTTTAACCCATGTAAGCTTCTGAGTAAAGAACACACATAAGGTGTAAAAAGAAACATTTTTGAATATTTTAAATATTTGACCAAATAAACAACCACTACTTTTGTTAATATTCAGATTTAAAATAAAACTTATTGTACTGCTTAACATAGCAATACTTGTTATAAGTAGCATTTAAACGTTTTTGCGACAGCACTAATGGGTGAGAAATGTTGTTGCAATGGGATTCTCTGCTAAGGGCCATTATTACATCTTGGCGTTAGTCAAAGGTAGCGTTATATCCAACGTATAAAACGTTTTTCACTATCACAACTTTGCTTTAACCTAAAGTGAGCGATATGTTAAAGCCAAGCTCACCCTACCGGGTAGTAAAAAGTTAATGGGTCGATATCGGACGGCCCAAACAATCGTGAAATTTTTAAAACTAAAAGTGTATACTTATTCGAGATATTGAAGTTCAAGATTTTGAAATATGTACTGTATTTTAAAACATGAGATTTTGAAATGTGGGATTTAAAATTTGGGATTTTAAGTTTCGGGACCCAAATTTGTAATATAACTTTATTTGTGTGTTTTTTAATAGTATTTTTCCGTCTCTTCAGAACTACTTAGAACGGAGTCAATTTTTATTTGTAGCACATTTATGTCAAGCTTGTCGACTAATTAAAGGTGATTAATAAGTCGTGGCGTGAAAGAACCTTTGCAACTTATAATTTAAGGGCACTTTAAGCACCTTACTTTGTCTTTTTAGTCCCGTTCGAAATATCTCCAGAGATGACATCTGTATAAAAATATATTTAACATGTATTAAGAATACTCTCACAAATTACTATTTACCTTTTTAACTGAACAGTTTTTTTTTTAATATTTTGAATTGTTTTTAGTTTTTTTTTACAAGAACACACGCTTTTTAAGCGATTTGTATTTTTATCATTCATTATGGTTTTTGACTTTTGTTACATTTGGTTTTAACAGTCTTCATAACAAGTTCAAGTTTGCTCAATATTACAAATTAGAATAATACCTAAATTATGGGTATATGTATGTATTTACAACAAAAGGAAAACGTATATAAATTACATATTATTACAATAACCGTTTTGTTATACCAAAATAACCGGCTTAATTGGTATTCGAAAAATGGACATTTAGAAATAACCGGCTTGATCAAAACTAAAAAAATACGGATTAATACCGATTGATCGCCCTAATACTAGGTATATTTATTTAGAAACTTTTAAATACATATCTTAAAAAATGTCTATAACATTTTTTAGGGTCATGTTTAATTTCTTAAAATTAGCAATTGTATAATTAAATGAAAAATAGCCCCAAAGTATGTTTGATTGGAAAAGTTACAGGCCTTTAAAGCCATACGATTCTAAATATTAGTTCCCCTGCCTGAGTATGAACAAAAACGCATTTTATTTGTTAAAAAAAAGTACAGTTTCACTTGAAAACACGTATTGCTGAAGATCAACCACCATTTGAAGTTACATTTTTATACTCATCTTTTAATTCAGTAGATACTTTTTGGATATTTAATTGCTTAAACAAGTATTTACATCTGCGCTTTGTGTGTAAAACAATTTTATTTGTTTTTTCTTTCTACAAATTTCCTATTTGATTTTTAAATTAAGATTTTTAAACAAGATTTTTATCGTTTACTTCCTGATTATCTAAATTTTGTCCAATTAGAATCTTTTTAGTCAATTAGAAACTACAATGGCATCACTATTCAATATTTCAGTTTTGTGTTGCTTTGGTTTAGCAAAGACAAACACCAAATTTTTAATACAAAAATTTGTGTACAACCACTTCTTTTTGTTCTGTGCTACTCTTGCTTTAAGTTTGCTAGATAATAACCCAAATAAACTACAGAAGCAGCAAGATGTTTGTGTGAATATTGAAAAGTTTTACTGGCAAATTCACGATATCGAAAAAAAGGTTTTCATTCGCATATATACATTTCAAACAAAAACAAAATTTAGAACCGCTTTCTTTCGCACAAATTCATTTCAAGCAAAAACAAAGTTTTTAGAATTGATTTTTGTTTTAAATATAGTTGTGCGAAAGAAAGAGCTCTTTCGCATTTTATAAAATAGGCAGTTAATATTTACACAAACATGCTTCAATGCATTTTTAATATGTTTGTCTAACTGTTTGTGTGGTTTATTTGGCCCTCTTGCAATCTATTTAAGGTAATGGATTATTAATTTAAAGTAATTTATTCATTTGTTAATTCAAATTTCGAAATATCGACAAAAAATAATGAAAACAAAATTAAAATTACATATTTGCAAAAAGATTCAATAAAAATAATCTTACAAAAAATAAAATTATTGAATTTTTGGACTAACGGTTTTAGCATTTAAAACGCTAAATTTACTTGGCATCACTGTATAGATCAATGAAACTAATTTCTGTTTTAGCATAATACCTACCTATGAAAAATACTTTGGACCAAAAGAGACTTAAATTTGTATCGACATCTTGACCAAATCGGTCTTGCCTTTGCACAAATGGCAATTATACAGAGATATTCTGGGAATCGAAAACGCACAACGCAAGAATATAAAAGTCGTTGTTTTAATAAGATTTTTGTAGTTAAAGTTATACAAATATTCAATACAAATATTTCTCTATTATACAGAACTCTATAAGAAAATTGTAACAAATTGGATTAAGAATGTATTAAAAAGAACTTCAAAATTCTTGCGTTATGCGTTTTCGATTTCCAGAAGCTCTGGAACAGAACACCCCTAGGAATTTTCACCAAATTTTTATCCTCAATGACAAAAAAAATTCCCTTATTTGGTGACATATCCCCAAAACGGAGAACGCTATTAACCCCTGCTGAATTATCTCTTCCACCCTCGCTCATTACACAGGGTCAACATCTGAGATAAAATATAAGATTTTTATATCAGCAAACGTCAATTTCAATCGCAAAGAGTATTATCTTACGTGTGGACTCTCAAATAGTGTTAGTATTAATATTATAATAAATTCAATAAGTAAACGAATAATTAAGCTCAAGGCCTTAGTTTTTTTAATAAATTTTATTTATTTATTTAAATATTCAATATTTCGTAACCCTACGGGAAACATCTTCAGGATCTTAAATAAATATAAAGAAAATACAAAAAATTAACACAAAATTTTTTCACTACATAAAACACTGTAACAAACAAAAATTGTTAACATAAAAAGAATATAGCAACAAACATAAACTCACAAAAATATATAAATTTTTATTAAAAACGAGTAACAATAGACGTACATTAAACGACTGCCCGTTAATCCGATCTTTATTGTACTAATTAGTCGTTTTGTTTATGATGTGTTGAAAGCTGCTTGCACAATTGTTTTCCACATCTTTTTTAAAATTCATCCTATGCTCTTTTTTTGTTTTTATAATGTATAGCATTTCCAATGTAAGTCTTCTCCTATATTTGTCTTCTGTGTGTAGGATATCAATATCAGTTAAATTTGGCAAGTGTTCTCTCTCCGCACAATGGGCCAGCAGTGCAGTTTTTTGTGTAGACAAATTATTTTTACATTTTAAATCTGATTTGTGTCCAGCTATTCGGGTTTTTAATTTGTTCTTGGTTGTTCCGACGTATACTTTTTCGCATTTTTCATTTTCGTTGCCGTTGCATTTTATTTTATATATTACATTGGATTTTTCCATTTTGTCAATTTTTGTTTTTGTGTTAGAGTAAAGTTGTTTAAGTGTATTCCTGGTCGTTGATGCTATTTTATACTTTTCTTTATTATATATTCCGGATTTCTGAATTCTTTCTGATATTTTGGGAACACTTGCCAAATTTAACTGATATTGATATCCTACACACAGAAGACAAATATAGGAGAAGACTTACATTGGAAATGCTATACATTATAAAAACAAAAAAAGAGCATAGGATGAATTTTAAAAAAGATGTGGAAAACAATTGTGCAAGCAGCTTTCAACACATCATAAACAAAACGACTAATTAGTACAATAAAGATCGGATTAACGGGCAGTCGTTTAATGTACGTCTATTGTTACTCGTTTTTAATAAAAATTTATATATTTTTGTGAGTTTATGTTTGTTGCTATATTCTTTTTATGTTAACAATTTTTGTTTGTTACAGTGTTTTATGTAGTGAAAAAATTTTGTGTTAATTTTTTGTATTTTCTTTATATTTATTTAAGATCCTGAAGATGTTTCCCGTAGGGTTACGAAATATTGAATATTTAAATAAATAAATAAAATTTATTAAAAAAACTAAGGCCTTGAGCTTAATTATTCGTTTACTTATTGAAGTTAAAACAAAAAGGTCGAAAAAACATACATAATAATTATAATAAATGTTATGAAACAGTTGTTATAGGAAATCTTATAACAACTATCTTATAAGAAGAGCTGTCAAAAATACACATACATACACACATATAAAACAATAATAAGCCACCATTATTAAAATGTGTAATTTTTTAATGCAAATAGTGCTAATTTTGTGAAAAATTTTTAAAAAAACAATACTTTGAATTAAAAAACCAAAAAAAAAAAAAGAATGAAAATGAATAAAAAAAACGATACAAGTTTACTGTACGAGAATCAGTCGATTATAAAATCTTATAAGATACGTGTTCCCCTTGTTTAATATTAAAATTCACATAAAGAAATGTGTTCCCTCATGCTGTCGACGTTCTCTCAGATATTATCTTAGGTGGAGACCCTGTGATAAGTAACTGCCTGTTTTAAAAAACACGAGCGCCAAAGTTGTTCGTTTAACTTACATTTAAAACAAAAACAAAAGTGTACTTAGTAGTGATGTTACGAATACGAATATATGGGGCAATATTCGTCGAATACGAATGTCCAATTTAAAATTTAATGCTACACGATATTTAAAATTTGACTAAAAAAATCCCCCATTTGTCGTCCATAACAATAAACAAGAAAAAACTGGCACACTACTAAATGAAATTACAATGTTCGCACCTGAATGCCACTACTGAACATTTTTAAATTTGTATACCAAAGGTTCTAATGTGGAGCCCAAGTGCTTACTGAAGTATATTAGGCTACAAATAAAGCAAATTATTCTACACGATGAGAGATTGTATACTTCACCTAGGGTCTAATCACCGCATACGATATCGAGCAAAATCGATTGACATTTTTTTATTTTGGTATCATGACAATCGATATCGAATGAAATGTATCGTAATTTGAGATGATATCATTCGATATCGAGTAACCAAAGACATAACATCTCTCGAGTTTTCATTTGATACGTCAGTGTCTATCGTATGCAGAAAAATACGATAGTTTACTCGATATCGAATGCGGTGATTAGACCCCTGAAGTCATTAAGATAACTCCAAGGAACTGTTTGCATACTTATCAGTGTGACCAGATTTTACAATTGTTTACTGCTAAATCTTGCACTAGACAAGGCCAGAAAATGCTAAAAATGATTTTAGTAAATGCTGAAATTCTTTCAAGATTTTTGCTAAAAATTTATTTAGAGTATTAAATTTTATTTAAAACTACATAAATTTTACGAACTCTTTTTTAACAAAAATTAAAAAATTGGAAATATTTGTACAAATGTAGTGCAGGCCGCCCTGATGTAAGCAATATACAAGCGATTTTATTTCTATGCTTTGCTGTGATTTGAAAGATTGTATAAAAAAATTTCAGACCAGTTTATTTCTTAAAGTTTAAGGAAAGCTAAAACTTCAAAATTATTATTTTTTTCAGCAGTTTACAGAACAAATTTGTTTTAGATATTTCGTTGGATTCACATGAAATGCCCAAACATTTACATTATGGAATTTTATCTTGGGATCGTTTAATTAAATTTTTACAAAATTTTTATAATCAACATGATTAGAGCATTTCTAAGATTCTACAAGTTTCCCAACAAAAACTTTCATTGCAAAGTAATGAGTTAAAAAGCTAATATAACTACTCTTCATCACTTATCCTTTGGCATTTTGACTCATTATTTTAACACGGTGATGTCATTGGAGGCAAGTACTTACCACCCACGCTTACAAATAGGGAGTTAAATAAGTCATTACCATATTCGGTTACAAATTGGGAGTTAAATAAGGCATTACAACATTCGCTTACAAATAGGGAGTTAAATAAGCCATTACCACGTTTGCTTACAAATATGCACTTTACATTGTTATCAACAAAACTGAATTTGTCAAACAAATTATGTCTTTAATTTAATTGGCTTTCTAATGCAAAAGTATACTACCCTGCATCAAGGACATATTCATACCCAATAAACCAGAGAACGATTGCAAAAACGATATGATATTTTCATGGAAAAACGATATTGTAAATGTACAATTTAAATACTATCGTTAATGATACAAGATCGATATCATATATTATAATTTATATTACCTAGACGATGTCGTTATAATATCGCTTGGTTGATTGGTTAGTGTTGTTGTTATTCAAAATTTTAATTTTAAAATACATATCAACATCAATTAAGTACTTACATTTTTCATTCAAATTCATATTCATTTATAACAATTAAAAAAAAAAGAAATTGTAAGAACAAATACATATGTATTTAAAATCAATTTGTATTAAATTTGAATAAATAAAACCTTAAATGTATTTTATTATGAATTATTTATAAATTTTTCTTTAATCAACTCATAAACAAGTGCTTATTTATCAGATTATATGTCAGTCAGAACTTAACTACTTCTATGTAATGCAGATGGTATGAAGTAGTCATTGAAACGTAAGTTGTTCAGTAATTTCAAGTCATTACCTAGTTTTTGCTGGGTTATTGAACAAACTCAAATTCCGCAATAAAACTTCCTTTAAGAAAAGTTAATTCTTTTTCTCATATGGGCAATCGCTTTAGAAACAAAATTTTGTTTCTGGCAAAAAAAAAAAAACAATTTTTTTTCAACATTTTGAAATTTATGTTTTTTTAAAAATTCATCAAAAATGGGAAAGTTCATTTCCCCTTATAAAAGTTGCAAATAAAACAAGCCATAAATGATTAAAATCTGTTAACAACTATTGATATTATTCACAAAAGACATTTGAACTAACATTTTAATTAATTTAGACATTTCCTAAAACGCTATATTTGTATGGGTGCCCCCCTAAGAAGTGGTGATAAAGGGCAAGGAAAATGTTTAGGACAAAAAACTAATTGAGGTCGGTATTACATTATATTCCACTAGGGGCGACTCCTGGGCATTTATGGCACTTTGTTTTCAATATATTTCTAGTCTGTATTGAACATTATGTTTGGGAGCCTCCTTAAGGAATGGAGATAGCGGGTTATAAATAAATAAATAAATGACGGCGATGAAAAATCAAGTGGGACTGGTCATACGTTTGACCCATCTAGGGGCATCCTAGGCACGCAGGGGCCAAATTTAAGAATTTCAACCATACAAATGACGCCCTTTCCCATTTTTGAGGAATTTTTAAAAAACAAAAATTTGTTTCTAGCACGACTGCGCATATGAGAAAAACCGTTTTTGAGTTACGCGAACATATGTTGTGCAACCTCATCCATTTTGGATATAACGGTATATCTCGAAAACAAGAGCTAACATAAAAAAAAAACGGTAATCAACACTGGATTCAGTGTGCCCGAATTAGGTTAAAGCTCAGGGCCGCGGCTTGTCTGTTTTTTCAACTAGCACAGTGTAATTAATTTTGTTTGTTTGTTCACATAAAAAAGTTTTTTATCAATTAAAAAATGGCTTAAAAAGTATTTAAATTTAATTAATGTGATAATTGAATTAATTATTTTTTTTAATTGAAAGAAAATTAAAAATTTAATTTTGATTTAATTAACATTTCAGTTGTTTTGAAATAAATTTTTAATTAAATATCAAAAAATATTAATTGACTTTTCGTTTAAAATAAAATAATTTAAACTTGTAGAATTGTTGTTGGGAATTGTCAATATTTAATTAAATAAATTAACACATTGTTAGAAATGTCAAAGTTTTTTGATAATTTTTTTAATTAAAATTAAAAATATAATTTATTGAAAAAAAATATTCACAATTTTACAATTTTTAGTAATCAATATATTCATTTTGGTGCAAAATCAACAAATTGTTTGCTTGATATTATGAATTTGGTATAAATAGGGAAAATAATCTCCAAAAATGTCTAACCAATTTCGATTAAATTTGAATCATAGATAGATCAGTAAATAAAACACACAGGGTTTATAATTTCTTTAAAGCTGGGAATATGAAGGGGCAGATGGGCGATTTCTGACTATGCGAAACTATCTTACCCATATTGATGATATATAAAACATATGTAGATCGATCTCGGACCAATGAATAAAATAAGTTTATCTGTCATCCTTCAAATAAAAATAATTAGATACTGATTTTTAATATTGCTTTTATGGTTAGTCAAAAATTAACTCTTGTTACATTTGCAAACTAGGGATTTTATTTCATAATGAAAAAATACTCTAATATTACGGATTTATGTAACTAATTTTTGTTTACGGGGCTTAGTTCATTAATGTACAGACTCCTTAATGAACTAAGCGGTCAAGCGTTTCTCATCAAGCGTCATGGTAGTATTAGTGGAAATGTGTTTGGATGTGTGACACCGACGATGCTGGATGGAAAATCAAAAAATTTTGATATGACGGCGAATATTACGTCCAGCACATGAACACGAGTGAATTCGCCGGCATGATAAGCAATTTGATCATGTACAGACCCCTTTTGAGACATAGTTCGTAGCGTCTGCACCGTAATCTGGCAAATGTGACGTGCTATGAATCATGTCAATAATGTTTTCCGCTACTTTTACGCCAATAACCACAAATAATAATAGTTTGAGAAAAAAACTTGCAAAAAAAAATAATTTCGCAGACCTGGGTCTGGGTAATTTCTAATGAAAATTGCAGGGTACCCTAAACAGGTACTCACATCGGCCTAGCTGATTTTTTTATTATTTATAAACTTAATTATTCTAAATGTCACAACTCCAAACAATGTAAAACTGACCGCCAGCATAATTCTCTTTGATGAATATACATTTTGAATGGGCCATGGCTGGTTATAATATTTTTCGTTAAGGTGCATGTACACGACAAGTTTTTTGTACATCTGACTTGTCCATTTTTCAAGTCACATGTAATTGTGCATGTCTGTCAAAATGGCTGTTTTAAGTAAGTTTTATAATATTTGGTTACAAAAGTACATGTAATACGCTTTTGACATTGATTTGGTTTTTTATCGCATAGTTATTGCAGAAACCAAAGTAGTTCTCGGCTTGAAAATAGCGTGCTGCCGCCACAAAATTTTTATTTGCGCCGTAAAAGAGTTTAGCCATCTTAAGTTCAGCAATGTTCCACAGCATAGGAATAAATAGAAAAAATTACACATAGAAAAGAATTAAGTATAAAAATTATACCTCTATGCAATCTCGGTCCTGCTAATAAAAATTCTAAGCTACAGGGGTTCCACTCAGTTGTGATCTGCTAGCGATTTGCTAATTTTAAGCTCCAAACATATAAACTTGTATGGCTTCTCAAGGTGTTTTCCACATATTTTTAAGAACTTCTTATGCGCATATTACATTTATTATATGTATATAAAAAAAAAAATTGGCTTAAATAGAAAAAAGTCACCCTCAAATTTAGTTCAAAATAATAGGCATTATTCGTTAAGCGGACAGACAATCCAAAAAAAGAATAGAAAAATATTTTACCGAAATTCCTTTATATTTGGCTTTATATTTGGTATATAATAATAGAGAGTGTACAAATTTACCAAACCAGCCCACATAAACAAGCGCCTGAAATCATACTCAGTGCGATAATGCATACGTGAATTAGGGCTTCCAATCGGGACTGGTTTTTCAGAATCCCGGGATTCGGGATTGAAGAAAATATTTCGGGATCTCGGGATTTTCGGGATATTTTGAATCCCGGAATTCACGGGATTTTTTTAATTATTTTTTTATTTATACCCAATATATATATTAGAAACAACTTAATTTTCCAGTAAAAGTACATACTTCAAAAAAAAATATAATAGCGGAATTCACCCTTGATAGTAAAGTCCCTTGTAGACCTTGTTAATCTTATAATTTTAGTAAAAATACTAACATTTACAACACTGCAACAACAAAATGCGTTAGACTAAAATATACTACGCTGTGGTTGAAAAATCTCACAAAAAGCAGTAGTAAACAAAGTGTGTGAATTTACCAGAATAAAACAGTTGAAGAAACTTTATCTGTCTCTTTCTCTCACTCAGCAAATTCATTAATTTACAATGCATAGGAAAAAGACACTCGCGCTTTGAAGTATAAAATCGTATTAAATATAACAGAGTTGTACAATTAATACAAAGGGTGAATACCGCTAAAAAAAAACAAACTTAAATTATTAATTGATCACAATTCATAAAGATCATGTATTAAAAAAACGTAACAAAAAAATCTTATTTTTATCCTTATTTGATTATTGGTATAACAAATTACACCATTTCCAAATCTATTTTAAAATTTCTGAAAGTATTTTCAAAATGAATTTAAAAATTGTTCAAATATATTTTTAAGTTTTCTAAATGTATTTTGAAATTGTCCAAATAAAAATTTAAAATTTTCCATATTTATTTTTAAGTTGTCCATATGTATTTCAAAATTATATAAATGTGTTTCAAAATTTTGCAAATGTAGCTTAAAATTTTCTAAATGTACTTTAAAAATACAAGTGGGCAATTTCAACAAAAAAAATTGAAAAATTTTAAAATTCAATTGGGCATTTGGATAATTTTAAAATACATATGAAACATTTTTAAAATACCTTTGACAAATTTTTAAAATACATTTGTAAAGTGTTTAAAAACATTTGGAAACTTTTAAAACTCAATTGAAAATTATGTATTTCAAAGTTCAAGTAGTTTCTTAAGAATATTAAAGCATCCAATGTTGCATCTGCTAAACACGAACAAATTTTGTTGTCAAGATATGATTCAGTTGAAAAACATCTTTCCCACTCAACACTCGTTAATATAATTGTTTGTAAATACTTAAAATCTAAATTTAAATACGCGTACAAAAGAATATTTATACAAATTATTGAAAAACTGTAAAAATAATAAAAAATATAAAAAAAACGGGATCCGAAAATCCCGGGATTAAAAGTCAGAAATCCCGGGAATCGGGATTCACACCCACCATTTTTTACTAATGCACTTACATTTTTCGCAATGGCAGCTCCAGTGGCAGCAAAATTTGTGTGCGAGTGAAAATTTGGCACTTGCATGCCACTAAATATCAAAACGATAAACAATGTATTATTATAATTAATTTTTTGAAACGCGCATTAAAAAAAGACAGTTTGTTAATTGTAGTGCCATAATATTGTTAAAATACTGCTAATATAAATAAATGAAAACCATTTCACCAAATATGTGCCTATAGGATGAATTCTATTTTATTTTCTGGTACTCTTTTTTAAATTTAAAAGTAAACAAATTTTCTTAAGTTGACGTTTCGACGACATTTTGAAAATAAACTCGCAGTGGCATGTGTAAACAGAAAAGCAAATGGCATAGGATTCGAATATTTCGAACAACTTTTTGTGGAAAATATGAAACAACAGTGGCATGCCGCTTCTTGCATGTGTAAAGGCCCCGTAAATTTGCTTAATTTTTAAACTTGTGGATATCCCCCATCATAAAGCTTTCACAATATAATTAGGACACCGTAGGCTTATTTCGTAAAAAAATATTGGGACTAAGTTGTGATTGGGACTTCCCTTTGTGCAGTGCGAGAACCATGTATAGTTATTTACTTTTCTTTTAAACTAATGTTTATCTCACTTTAAAACATTTGCAATATTATGAGCATACACTAGTATTATTTCGGAGTTAAAAAATGGGGAAGTTAAAAAAGTCGGAATTCAAAAAAATCACTTCCGGCTTTGAAGTGCGTTAAGAGTGTAAAGAAATTTGCATAACTTTAGAACATATAGAGGTATCGTTTTCAAGCATTTACAGTATAAGAAGGACACTCTAGGATTATTTTGGTAGTAAAATAAATCGGCCGAAGTTAGAAAAAAAACTAAAATTAAATTGATCATTTCCGGCTTTGCAGATGAATTTTATTTTTTTTAATTTGTTTAAAATCAAACGATTTCCTATAATACTCACTTATCTTAATTTGTTTGTTTTTATTTGTTTCTAGTTCGATACAATAATACAAAAAAAATTTTTTCAAAAACAGAAACACGAAATAGATATTCTATTCGAGGAATTCCGTCAAAATATTTTTCTTTGTGTTGTCCGCTTTTCGAACAATGCGTCATAAGTTAAATAACTCTATATATTCTACACATTTTAGCGGTTTAAAAAAAAATTAAATCCATTTAAAAATTATTGAGTGAAAATTCATGTAAAAAATTTTATGGTACTTGCATAACATTACGTAACATAATGATGTAGGATAAAATTCTCTGGATTCTTTGGGTATACGGTTCCCAAATCAGTGTTCGCGGACCTTGGGTGTCCGCGATAGAGAAAACGAAAGTAGGAGATTTTAAATTTCAAAAATTTTTATGATGTTGAAATTTTAAAAAATAAAAAATTTTTATTGTTAATTAAAACATTTAAAAACAAGAACACATTTTCTGAAAGTACTTTATGCATTTACTTTGACTAACATTTTATTTACTTTTTATTTATTTAATCGAGCCCATATGCCTATATGTTATGATCAGTAAAATGATATATTATGATCAACTTATTTTAATTTGTAGATAAAGATTTAAATTTTTTAAGAATAACTGCCTATTTTATTCGTACAACTACATTTAAACCAAAAACAAAGTTTTCATGTACAACCTATGAAGTTAAAGGAATTTGATGACATCGGATCACAAATTTTAATACGATAAATATATCGCAATATACGATTATATATTATCCGCAAATAATTATATTAATGGTTCGAGTAGTGGTTTACTGTTTTGAAGTGTCATACACTTGGAAACAGTAAAGGTGTCATAAGTAAAGCATGGGTTATGTAGCAGTCCAAATTATAAAGTATACGTAGAGATTAACCAACTTTAGTAGCAATAGCAGATATATGTTTCCTAAAAATTAGGTCCCCATCTAGTATTACCCTTAAAACATATACAGTATCAAGAAATTGCACACGAGTATTGTCAAAAACTACACACATATTGTGATCTGAGTTTTCAATAGAGCCAAAGACTATGGCTTTCGTCATATTCGAAATAAATTTGAGCTTATTTTGTACTGCCCAGCCGGAAGCTCTTAAAAGAACATAATTTGTGGTATCAATATGCAAATTTAGAAACTCCTTGTATCCTGTGAATAGCAAATTTATATCGTCAGCAAAGAAACAATTTATTCATATCGTTTGTAACCAAATTATGTTTGGGTGTCCGCAAAAAAAATTGTTTTGTATGCCTCGTTTCTTTCTTAAGGAGCGCACAACAGGCCCGGTAGTGGCCTAGGTGTATATCGTGCGGATATACACTAAGGTTGCATCTTTGATGCTTCGTCCTCCTTTCGACCTAACCTAATATTTATAGAAGTATTTATTATTTTTTTGATTTTTCTTAAAACTTAAAAGTTTTTGGCTGACTATTTAAGTCATATTGCCAGGGTATCACACGCATTTTTGGAGCCTCAACCACAAGTCCTCGTTCGACCTAAACCTTCGTATATCCACTCCAGAATATTTTTGGTCTCCACCAGCAAACGTGTTGGGTTTTTTATGGCTCTCCACCAGTCACGTTGAGTTATTATTGGTTCTCCACCAGGCAAACACGTTAAAACATTGAGGTTACGAACGATTGCAAAAAGTCAATGCTGGCAACCGCAAAAACTGTAACTCGGTACATTTATACGACGCCACGCCATTAACCAATGCGAGGTGACAACGCAAAACGCGCAAAAAGTAGACAAACAAGAACGATATGATTGTCCTCAAGAAATAATGACAACGAGCGCGAGCTGCTTCTCCACTCAGAGCAGTTTTACCAGTGATGCCAAGAGAAATTTCAAAAAAATCCCTACGTGTCTAAATAAAATTCCCTCTTTTTCCCTACAAACAAAAAAATTATCCCTATACTATTCCCTACGTTAAAAATGTATTGGTTTTAGCTTCAGGCAAACAAATACATACTCTGTTAACATTTCGTAAATATTATAAATAAGAGATTTATTAACATTTATTAAAAAAAAGCATTTATTAACATCAAGAAAAAACCAAAATAAACATTCTCACACATGTAAAAATTCAATTAAAAAAAAAATACTGTGTGACAAATTTAATTTAATTTAATAATTTAATTTGGCAGAAACGCCACTGTATATCCTTCAATCTAGAGTCAAAACTAAGTCAAACTGCGTGTTTGATTTTCATCTCCTCATCTTTTGTCCTTTTTAAAGGACTTAACCTTTTTCAAGAATACTTTTTTTCTTAATATAAGTATCTAATATTTTTTACCAAACTCGGTACCAAATAAAAGGGAAGGCTTTGTTGAATATAAAAAAAAATCTTTATTTCAAAATTTTAAAAAAAATTCCTTTTAAATATATATCCTTCCACATGCTTAAAAGTTTTTATTAAAATTTTTTAAAAATTTCAAATTGTATGACTTTATTTCTCTTTGTTTCATTCATTAAACATTCTCCTTTAATATTCGCATTTATTTTTAGCGAATGTGAGAGCAAATGCAAATAACAAAAATAAGCGATTAGTTCGCAAATGTGAACCCAAATATTCGGCTCCCCCAATATATACATACATGATTGTGGCAATTGTTGAAGAATGCTATGGTATATGAAAAATTTTAATTTTTAAATGATAATACGAATATTTACGTATTTTAACACAATATATTGAATATGAGACAATATTTTGAAAATTCCCTACATTTGCCTTAAAATAAAATATCTGTCTTTTTTTCCCTACGCCGTAAATTTTCCGAAAAGGGAAAATTCCCTACTATTGGCATCACTGAGTTTTACGAGTGTGATATTTATTATTTATTATTTGACACCAAAATTATGACATGTATCAATTAGGGAAGTAACGAATACCGATACCGATATATCGGCGACATTTCACGTTTGCAGATACATCGGTATCGGCGATATTTTGCTGTCGATACGCCGATACTTCTTTTATAGTTTTTTTGAACAAGCAATTTAATTTTCAATGCTTATTTTTTGCATAGCAACAAAGAGCAAAAAATCAAACAGAATAAATTGTTTCTTTTAATTCTTAAGCCACGTGGTTTATGCGTATGTTTCTTTTTTGACTTTTTTCAAGACACATGCTAAAGCACAATCGCATTGAACGCTTGGTTTGGACCTGCAGCAGAATTTTCTGTTATTTTTTTAAATGATTTTTGTGAAAAAAACAACTTTTGGGTTACTTCGAAGAGTCCACAAAATCTACAATCAAAGTCACTGCTTCATTTTCAGACGCTATTTCGCTAGTTAACAGTCTTCGAACATTTTTAGAAAATTCGATAAATGAATAAACTGAGATGCAGAATAGTTAAGATTCCCAAAAATTGGCGATTTACGTAGCATTAGCTCTGAATGAAAGTTTTGATTATTTAGGGAATAATGAAATCTATTGTTTATCTAAAATTCTTTATCTTCGATACAAAGCTAGATAACAAAAAAATATTGGTAAGTCTACACGAACTGACTTTTGGAGCGTGTGTGCAAATCTTAAAAGAACATTTCCAGATGGATCCTACGCTGTGGATCCGCTAAAAAAGAAGTCTATATATACCTTAGATTTTCTAATTTTTGTAGAGCCCCAGATCCGCTTGCTTATTGGCGCAATTAAATGTTATACTCAAACTTTAAGACCATGGCGCAGAAATACTCGTACTTAAGTTGTCAAATGAGTTCAGTCACATCTGAGAGACAATTTTTTACTGCAGGTCTGCCTCAAACCGATTTGCAAAGTTATCTCCGCAATAGTTGAGAAAAATTAGTTTTTTAAACAAAAATCTTATTAATATTACTTTTGAATACTTATAATTTCTACACTGTTTTTTATGTTCAAAAAAATTTAATTAATTTTACCTTGAATTTAAATTCATTTCTTTGTATAAAATCTTATTAAAATAAATTTTAAATATTAATAATCCGTTACACTGTAATTTTGTATAATAAAGATATTAATCTACTTGAGTTTTTTTAATTTCACCTTGAAATTAAATTTTATATTCTTATTGGTATTGGTATCGGCGATATTTCTTCTTGAGTATCGGTATCGCATCGGCAAAAAGGCGTATCGTTATATCCCTAGTATCAATATTATCTATCTCGCGGTTTTGTAAAACAACGTTTTTATAAGTTACAAGTACGGGTTTTGAATTTTTTGTTCGGGGTTGTTTGTAATAAAAATGCCAAATTAACATATTTTAATCTTTAGTCAATTTAAAACGAAGGATTACCACGCCATTGTATTTTTGTCAAAACGCGAAATAGCACGACCTGTATTTGGCCCGTATTTAATTAAATCGACTAAAGACTAAAATATGTTAATTTGGCATTTTTATTACAAACAACCCCGAACAAAAAATTCAAAAACCGTTCGTTTTTACAGAATATCTTTAAAAAAAGGACATGAATGATCGTCCTTGGACAAATTGTATACACATTTGGACGCGCCTTAAAAAACCTTTCTTATGATACCCATATTGTATATGTTGGTAAGGAAACAGATTCTCAAATTAACAAAACATGCAAAAATAGACCCTTTTTCAAAATGGTCCAGCTCACGAGAGGTCAAAGCTGGAGCCGAAATATTTTAAATGTCATCTTAAAAAAGTCCAAGGTTCATTTTGAGGGGGTACACTTTGCACGAATTTCGCTTCCATACAACTTGAGTCGCTCTAATGTACTACATATTTCACAGAATTTTTTTTATATTGAGTTAAAATTTCGCACGAACAACTGAACAGAGTACCACGTTTTAAGGCGTCCGCGAAGCAAAAAAACGGTGGGAACCACTGATTTAGAGGATAATATTTAAAACTGTGTGAAATACTACAGAATATAACCACATATTATTTACATTTACAACTGGTATGTTGTTGTTAAAAGAAAAACATTCCTTTTATGACAAAACAAGCAAAAAAAAAAAAATCTCCTAACTCAAGAATTCAGTTTAAATATGCCACATAAAAACAAGTACAACTCTAACCAATTCAACTTTATTGCAATAGGAAAGCAAACAAAACGTATGTTGCAAGTAAAATGAATTTAAACTCCATGTAACAGGTACAACAAAAAATGTTAACAATATCTAAAAAAAACATACAATTTGTACATGTGGTAGATTTTAACGAGGCTATTATAAAGTTAATTATAAGTGACAACAAATGCTTTTATAAACTCACACATACAGATGTACATATACACACTATACCATTAACTAAGTAAGCGAATTATACCTTTATATATGTATATATTACACACATGTAATCCCAACGAACACGAAAGTTTGATTTTAAATTGAAAATTATTTTAAATCAAACTTGCTCTCAAACAACAAGTGTTTGAAAATGATTTAAAAAAATCAGCATTCTCAACAAAAATGGGAAATAATTTTCAAATTGAGAATATCAATTATTTTTTAATTAGGGGGCATTTATACACACAGAAAAAAGTGTTTTATCAATTAAAAAACTGGTTTAAAAAGTATTTAAATTTAGTTAATGTGATAATTGAATCAATTATTTTTTTTGTTAAAAGAAAATTAAAAATTAAATCTTGATTTAATTAACATTTTAGTTGTTTTGAAATAAATTTTCAATTAAAATTTTAATCAAATAACAAAAAATCTTCATTGACTTTTTTCGTTTAAAATTAAATAATTAAAACATGTAGAATTGTTGTTGGGAATTGTCACTTTTTATTTAAATAAATTAACACATTGTTTGAAATGGCAAAGTTTTTTAATCACTTTTTTAATTAAAATTAAAAATTTCATTTATTGAAAATATTTTTTCAAAATTTTAAAATTTTAAGTAATTAATATAATCATTTTGGTAATAGGTGCAAAGTCAACAAATAGTTTGCTTGATATTATGAATTTGGAATAAATTTGGTGAATGGAGAAATTTAATAATTTTTTCTGTTCTCTTCAGACATGTCTGTTTTATTCATTCACGTTTGAACATGCTTCCAAAAACCCATTGCCTTTTCACGATGTCTTTCCAAACATGTTTGTTTTCATGTCTAATTTTCTAATATCCAAATACATACAAATTAAAAAACATGAAAATTCAGAAGAAGAGACACTGCAGCACTCACCCAATCAGATGAGCAATAAACACCTACATATCGTCGGTTGATAATTTAATTGTCGTATGTGGATTCCGATAGTTTCGAGTAAATTGAGTTTGAACACATTTAATTTGAAAATTGCTTCAGCAAATACCACATACGACAAACTTAACACTCCATATCTCGAAAACCGTATGAGGTATCGAAAAACTGATTACGCCAAATGAAAGATCGGGTCGGAAAACCTAAGGAATCGATCTTAACTCAATACCGCAAAAAATCCACATACGACATTTGAATAATCAACCGACGATATGTGAACAGAAACCGTGATGACGAAATCTTTTTTGCCTGGCACTGGCAGGATATAAAGCAAATATTAGGATAAGATTTGATTAATTATTGTTAGTTCATATTTAATATATGAAGATTCAATAAATAAATACTAAAAAAAAAAATGAGAATTCATAAAAACAAACATGAAAACTTGTGTCGTATCCTCTTTCTGCTCTAACCCGATCGCCTACAAACAAAACAAAGGCGTTTGTAAGACATGTCCGAAAATACACCGTGTATACTCCCTCTATTTTTCAAATGCGGATTGTACTACAATGTGGAACATAAATGAAAAGTTATGTTTGTTTTGTACATTGTAACTTTATGAATTATCCCCCGTATTCATAACAAAAAATGTTGATTAATAAAATTTTCTATGAAAATTCGTTTAATAAACCTGCCATAAACCTAAAATATTTTTTATCAATATGGGGGTTAGATTTTATACAAATGTAATATAAAAAGAAAGAGTGCTGTATTCGGCTATGCCGCATCTTATATGCTCTACACCATGGTGCGATAAGAGAAGACAATTTGACATAAGAAAAACTATTTTGTGCCACGGCCACTTCTCCAATCCCGCCCACATTTTGTGGAATGTTGTGTATTGATAACCATGACGCATGTACCTAATTTGGAAACTTTGGCTCTGGCCGTTCTCCAGATATACAGAATAAAAAAAATAAATTTTTTTGGGTAAAATTAGAGGCAGTCGTGGGTTTTCCTCATATCTCAGTCATTCAATAGCAAAATTTAAATGAGCATATCTGTGGTCTTCGGAAACCCATTTCAACAGACGGGCGGGCAGACTGTAACCGGTTTTGAACTTTACTTTCCATAAGGATCCAGAATATATTTATCATAATGTCTTGGATCAATTTTGTTGAAGTTACAAATGGAATGACAAACTTATATCGAAATACCCTTATATCTTCGGTTGATTTAATTTTTTGAAATCCCGAATCATGGGATTCGCGAAAACCGGTCCTGATTGGTATCTCTATTATCAATACACAACATCTCTAAAAGTATGGGCGAGATTTGAGCTATAGGAGTGGCACCTCCGGTAAAATGACATTACAGATTTCTGTATATCTAGAGAACGTCAGGAGCCAAAGTTTCCAAATTAGGTAAATTCATCTTGGTTATCAATAAAAAACATCCGACACAATGTGGGCAGGATTGGAGAATTGGGCGTGACCGAAAATACATTTACTTATATCTAAAGAACGGTCTTTATATAACTTTCTGTTCTTATCGCACGATAAAGGGTGTATAAGATTCGGCATAGCCAAATTTAGCTTTCTTACTTCAACTGAAAAACGTTTGAGGATTGTACACGATGTCAAAGGATAAAGTCATTTTATATTAGGTGTGTTGCACAAGATCTCGGGCAAGTTCGGACTAATGAGAGTAAAATGAAAATTACTCTCAAAATTTGCCAAAACTACCCAAAATTGCTGGAACGCAAAAAACCATTTTTGCACTTCTTTAAATACTAATGCTACTTACTTTTCAAGTTAAGATTTAGTTACGTGATTTAAGACGCTTAAAAGTCATACTATTATAAAACCAAAACATTTGCATCATTGTCATTTTGTATATTTTGTTGTATTAAGGGAAATATGTATGCAATAATGTATTGACCACTTTAATTTTTTCATTAAAATTTTTTATTTTGCTTTTTAATATACATATTTTTTTATTAAAATTAAACTTTTTCTTTTGCTTGTAAATTTCCTGATTCATTTTTCAGTTTCATATGTAAACAAAAACAGCTGTTTTGTTCATTTTTGTCCGAACCAAGGCGAATTCATGTTTCAGGTGGCGTTGAAAGCACAGCTGTGCTACTTTTTTTTTCTTACTTAGAGAGAGAAATGTCAGAAGTTGCTTGTGTTTTTGACATATCGATAAACGAATTCATGTATACGGTAGTGTCGATACTACAACAGGTAACAATACCAAAAACACAACAATGTATTTTGTTGTTGCTTTCGTTGATCGATATGTCAAAAACACAAGCAACTTTTGACATTTCTCTTTCTATGTAAGAAAAAAAAAGGAGCACAGCTGTGCTTTCAACGCCACCTGGTTATGAGTTCGCCTTGGGTCCGACCTTACCCAAAGAAAAAGTTCTTGCAAATTTGTACAGGAAATGAAAAAAATTACTCTCTCAATTACTCTCTTAATTGCACAAATATTGTTATGTGGAACGCTTTTAGGTAACTTTGTGCAAGTTCGGACTGTTTCGCTATGCATGTGGAACAGAGCTATTAATAGTTTGAGTTCGTGTTTGTTGGGATACTAAAAAAAAATTTATATATGTAAACAGTTTTAACAAAAATATATATCGCACTTGATCATAAAGAGGGTATTAACTCAAAATTCTTATTTTTTTCACTTTTTGGAAAAAATCGACAAGCAATATTCATATCTATCCGCTGTAAAAATATCGTGCTGCTTCGTCTACTTTTTAGTTATAAAACTGTTGGTTTAAAAATCCTTTTTCATACGCCTTTCATATAAAATTCAAAATGTTTTGCTCCAACTGAAAATTTTAAAATTTTGGGTTAATATCCTCTTTATGATCAATTGCGAAATGTACATTAGGGTAATAACTTTTTTTTTACAAAAACTTTTTTTGTTTAATATATAAATTTTTTGAATTTGCGCCAAATCGTACCATAAATAAAATAAACTTTCATATAACGACAACAGAAACCCAGCTAACGACTAAGATAATTTTTCGTTCAAGTTTGGTGTCAATCGGTCCAGCTGTTTTTGAGTTTTAGGACCACATACACGGCACAAACGTTTTTATATGTATAGAAGATATGCTATATATTTTATATAAATAAAAAAATTTATATCACAATGATAAATAAGAATTTATCATTAAAATGTTTGTAAAGACATTTTGGGAAGTATTTTTGCAAACAGACATTTTTAAGACATTGTGCAGAAAAAAAAATAAATAAATGGATGTCTTGAGGTAAAAAGACATTATTCAGATTATAGAAGATCATAAGATAGAAAATTAATGTGTGCTTGTATCTCAATAACACTTTAATAATGATTTAACCATCAAAAATTTAGCGACATTTTTTTTATAGCCTTTTTGTCTATAGTCTCGACTGTAGGTTGGTCCAAATTCCCGACTACAGAATTGCTTTTAGTCCCAACTATAAAATAATATACATACTATATACTATCGTCTTTAAATTACTCTTTAGTCTCGTCAATTACTCTATACCTGAGTATAAAAAATTTAATTCACTAGTTGGTAATATTTTTTATGTAAATTCTAAAATTTACATAAACGTACGTTTCCAGACAAATTGTTTGTTTTCTCTTTTTTGTTTGCGTTAAAAAAACGAAGTTCTTGTACTAAGAAAAATCAACAAAAAAAAAAAATAGAAAATGATTTCGAAAATTCCAAAGAGAAATGAACTAAAGAAATTTATCAACTCTGTGTCTTAATCGCACCTGTTTTAAATAAACTTTAAATATCAAACTTATTAAGTCACATCTTCAAATCCTGTCATACAGTCAGTTGTAAAAGTTCCGCTGTGAACAAATAATTTAATGAGTTTTTAAACAAACTTTTATAAAGTAATAAGATGTTTTACTTTATTTAAACTTTAACTTTATAACTTTCATATTTGTTCAGTAGTGTTATATAAACTTTAGAAACTTATTTTTTTTTGTTATTTTTAAACTATTAAAATGCACAATTAGTGCAGCCAATAATTGCATTAGCATAATTGTTTCAATATATCGTCGCCCGGGGGTTTGAGTGCTCTATGTGCCAAAAATGCATTTTGAGAAAATCGATGTTAAATTTTAACATATTTTTTTTAAAAAACTACTCGATAGAATTTTGTGATTTTCAAACCATATATTTGTTTGAAAAAGATGATTCTGAGGAAACATTTTTGTCTACCGATCGCATCTATAACGGGATATTTTCTAACGGTAATAAAAATCATATTTGCTCTATACGCCACCTTAAGCATATTTCCTTGCAAATACATACACGTAGGGCAAAGTATCATTAAGAAAGCAGTAAAACACACCAAAAAGTTATAGTAAAAAATTTATTTATTTATTAACGAAAAACAAAAATTAAAACTATTTACAAAGTTATTATAAATTCACAAACGATAATACAAAATCAGTATCTTATTTTCTTGGGTTATATAATAATTTTGTCTGCTTCAGAAATAAAAAAGTTGAATAAAAATTTTAAATCAGAAAGTTTATTATTTTGAATTTTTGCATTTTTTTTAACAAGACTTATCTCTGTTTCAAAAATATTTAACGGAGTTGGTAATTTATTACGGCAACCTTTTTTTATTATATTTGCTGTTTGGAAATGAGGCTGCAAAATTGAGTTTTTAAATTTTATTGTGCATAAGTTAGTTTGAATATACTGAAGAACTTTAATTTTAGTAAACGGAAGAATCGAAAAATTTAGTTGGGTAGATATCTTAGAAAAATTCTTAAGATCTGAGAATTGCATTTCTACAACCTTAAGTTTTATTTTATTTGTTTTGAAATTTTTTAAGTAGTTAACGAGTGACAAAATACTATGAATTTCTAAATGTTTGAGATATCTGTCTAAAGCACTGTGAACGCAATCTATATCTTGGATTTGTGCATGCCCAGGCTCAGAAAACTTTTGAATAATACTTTTGACCTCTAAATGGTCTGGCAAAAGTTTAAAAATTGCTGTGGACATCATTTAATTTTTATTTTGGGCAACACACGAATCGCTCCACATAACTTTATTTTGAATAGTTGGATGTTCTGTCACCAGAGTATTGAGTATGTTGTATATACAACTACTTAATTCGTTACCCCCACGACTGTTAAAAAAGATATTTTTTTTTAAAATTCTGTTAAATTCTTCTTTAGCAGAATTTGTCAGTCGATTTCTGACAAATTGGGAAAATGCAGACTATGGAGTAACACCTAAACCTAAATTAGCACGTCAAGCGTTGCATTGACTGCAGCGGTCGGTTTCTCACTATCTACAAAAAATACAAACGCCTTTACAGTAAGAAATAAGTTACTTAATAGCCTAATGCAACGCGTCAAGCATTTATTTAGAGCTACTATAGTACTATTTTACTATAGTATGCTTTATAAAAGAGAGCACTTTTAATAATTCTTTATAACGGAAAAATATATTTAAGATATTTGCATTCAACAATTTCAACTGCACGTAGAGCAAAATGTCCAGCAGAAATCAATTTTAAGATTTTGTACTAAAATTTAATGACGTATAGGTCACCAAAAATGAGATATAGAATAAAATGGACACGATTTATCTCAGTAATGAGGCGAGATATCCGAAAACGGATTGCAGATTTAAAAAACTTGGGGTCGAAAACTTAAGTTGGCGTTCTTAACTTAAAATTGTCAAAATGGCGTATGGAGCACATAAACCCCCGGGCGACGATATATGAACAACATTATTTATAAATATCAAAAAAGGTCTCATGACTGCCTAGGAGTCGCCCCTCGAGGGATAAAATGTATGAACGACTTGCATTAGTTTTTTATACTTAACATTTGCCATAACATACTTACTCCTTAGCACCATCCATTAGGGGGGCTTCCATACAAATATGTCGGTTTAATAAAATTCTTAAATTTGGCCCATGCAGCGCTTAGGAAACCCCTGGACAGGTCAAATTTATGGCCAACTCTTCTTTATTGTACATCCCCATTATTTGTTTCTAACATACCTACCCGCTATCTCTATTCCTTAAGGGGCTCCCATATAAAATTTTGAATACAGAAAAAGAAAAAGTCCCATAACTGCCTAGGATTCGCCCCTAGGGCGATAAAATGTAAGAACGACCTCCATTTCTCAAACATAGTTGCCCTTTATTTGGTCTAAACTCCTTGTATACTGACGCCTTAAAGCTACATTTTTCTTACGTCAATAGAGTTCTATGACTGCCTGAACATAGATTACCACGAATGTTAGCTGAAAAAATTATATCAATGAAAACCTTTTGGGCTGAGCAGTGGCTAAATATATGTGACAAAATTCAATATATTCCTGAAAATGCAAATAAAACCCTGTGTGAATACTGGAAACCAATACTTGAACGTTTAACAACAACGGAAAGAGAAGATCTTATATCTAATGCAAAAGGCTCTCAATTTCATGATTTATATCCGCAATTAACTTATAGCGCATATCCTATTTTTACTTCAGAATTTTCATCTCGTGCAGCAAGTCTAATAATCAGAGTACGTGGAGGCCTTTTAGATTTAAATAGCAGAGCATTGGTTTATGTACCCTTTGTAATCTGGATGAAACCGAAAATAAGTTTCACTTCTTAGGTGCTTGTGCTATTTTTAATGAGTTCCGGGTTAAATATTTTAGTGAAACCTTTTTGGATATTAATGAAGTAATAAATATACTAAATGGCAATGATAACGACTACTATAGTTTATATAAATATTTAGAAATTTGTTTGCATTTTTGCAAATATCATATACTTCATCGCATAGCCCTATAGATCATAAAAAAATATTAAGAAATTATATATTACTTTTTCGCGATCGTTAAAAAAGTTCCCGCACCAAGCGCGATGAAGTTTTACATTTGAGTTTGCCTTTAAAGGGTGTGTGTGAAACGGTGGCAAAGTTCTATGGTGAAATAAAATTTGTCTGTGCTAGAAAAATTTCATGTTTGTGCTGTGTGAAATCATAACATTTTTGACAACGTAAAATTTTGACATAAAGAAAAGAACAATTGTTTGCTGACATTTCTTAAGAGAAGTCTTAGTCTTAGTGCGGCGGCGGTTCAGCAAAAAGTAGCCGGTAGTGGATCACCTGACAAAAGAATTAGTTGTTCAAAATGAAAAAATTTATCCATTACAATTTGTTATTATTTTAAATATAAATATTTGTTATTATTATAAATATATCTTAAGCCGACTTCAAAAAAGAAGGAGGGTTTTAATTCGGTTGTATTTTGCTTTTTGTAATGTTTGTTACCGCATAACTCCCTCATTTGTGAACCGATTTTTTTTGCTTTTTATTAGGGCGTATCAACGGATTGTACTAATTTGGAAGAAACTAATCACAATAACATGGAAATATATTCGCACAGAAAAAAATAATTTTCATATTTGAATATGAAAATTGCATATTTGATTAAAAAAATTTTTAAATTTTCTAAGATGACGATTTTTGGGGTATTGATAAAGTATTTAGCAGTTTTTTTAATCTCCCTAATAAAAACAAGAAATAGCAGAAGAATAGCGATATTATGACGCTATTTTACGGACAAATTTTATTAAATTAGAATTATTTGGATGTTATGTAAAAATAAAATATGTACTTAAAAAATGTTGCTTTTCATTAAAGATCCATTTTATGGCGTTTGGATTTTTACTTTATGAAATTTTAAGCAGAGCAGCAATAACTGCGCGGAGCGCTCTAAGAAAGTTGGACAAAATGATGTTATTTATATGTAGTTATTATCGTTTATACATTTTATCCCCCGAGGGCCGACTTATAGGCAGTTATGGAACCTTTTTTTTAAATATATATTAGTAATGTAGTTCATATATATTGAAACAATTGTGTTGATGCAATTATTGGCTGCACTAATTGTTTATATAACACTTATGAAGAAACATGAAAATTATAAAGTTAAAACAAGGTAAATCATTTTATTACTTTATAAAAGTTTGTTTAAAAACTCATTAAATTATTTGTTCACAGCAGTACTTTTACAACTGACTGTATGACAGGATATGAAGATGTGACTTAATTAGTTTGATATTTAAAGTTTATTTAAAACAGGAGCGATTAAGACACAGAGTTGATAAATTTCTTTAGTTCATTATATTTGGAATTTTCGAAATCATTTTCTTTTTTTGTTGATTTTTCTTGGTACCTACAAGAAAACAGAGAAAACAAACAATTTGTCTGGAAACGTACGTTTATGTTTATTTAAGGATTTAGACAAGAAACGTTACAAAGTATTGAACTAAATTTTCTTTGCCCAGGTAGAGACTAATTGACGAGAGTAAAGGCTAATTTAAAGACGATAGTATATATTATATCAATCTATAGTTGGCACTAAAAACAAACCTATAGTCGAAAATTTGGACCTACCTGCAGTCGAGACTATAGACTACTCTATACACGCAGAGAAAAAATATGTTTAAAAATGGTCATCTCCAACAAAACTATTTTTAAAGAAAATTTTAACCATATTATTTTCACCGACAACCATATTATTGTTATATTGGTCATCCATCAAGAAGCCACAACCATATTATGGTTGCCTCTAAAACATGTTATAGTTAAATATGACAATAATTTGTTTTTAAATTAACAATAGTATTTTCCTCTTTTCCAAGAGCAACATTCTATGGTTGAATATCAACCATGCTATTTTAAATGTTAATCATATTTTAGTTCTTATTAACCAAAACATGTTTGGAGGCAACCATAATATGGTTGTGTCTTCTTGATGGAGGACAAATTTAACCATAATATGGTTGTCGGTGACAATTATATGGTTACAATAACCAAAGTGTGTTTACAATTTTATTTAAAAATAGTTTTGTTGGAGGCGACCATATTTAAACATATTTTTTCTCTGGGTGTACTCATGACTATATTTAAAAGAAATTTCGCTAAACTTCTACAGCCGTATTCATAACGAAAATTTGGCATGAAGTTAGCACAAAGTTTATTCATAATACACTTACCAAACTCTGGCTAACGATTTGCTAAACTCTTGTCAACAACCTGCCAAACGTTTGCCAACTTGTGATAAACAGCCGTTTTATGTTGAATAATTTTGTTTGTTTTTTTTTAATACACTGTTTTTTTTTTAGTTTAGAGTCCTTTTTTAAATATATTTTAATTAAAAACATTTCAAATTTTTAATAAAGAGGGAAAATAAAAAGAAATTAAATGACAAAACCAGCGATGATTAATGCAAAACGTGTTGCATTTTTGAGTATTATAATGTGGCATCATTAATATTCAGAGTTGATTTATTAAAAGTTAGCAGACGGATAAAATTTGTTATTAATAAACTCTGTGCTAATAAGCTGCTAAGCTTAATCGGCATTCTAGTTAGCAGCTCGTTGTACGTAGTGTACAAACTGTGGCTAACTTTTTGTTATGAAATACAAGCACTTATAAATTTTCTATCTTATGGTGTTTTCTAATCTGAATAATGTCTTTTAACCTCAAGACTTACATTTATTTTTTTTTTGTTTCTGCATATTGTCTTCGAAATGTCTGTTTGCAAAAATATTTCCAAAAATTTCTTAAGCATTTTAAAATTCTTGCATGCATCATTTAATCATGTAAATCAGTATAAAATAAGTCATGCCTTCTAATGGCATAAACAACTGAAAAGAACAGTTTTAATTTTTTTTTAAATAACTTGTTACAAAAAGTATTGCATATTAAATGGCGTAAAATAAATCTGTTAACTTTTAAACTTGGTAAACAAGTACAGGCTTACTACGTACAACACGTTTAGAAGAAGAAAGATGCGTTAAAATGTTTTGGAATTTTTGTGTCTTTAAAATAATTTGTTTTGGGGGTAAAAAACGAAAGTTTCCTGCACTTAAATGTTGACAAATTTAGCAAACGATTATTTCAACAGCGAAGAAAGTTAAATGGGGTGTTGGACAAAAACAAGGATGTCAAAAGTTTGTGTTTATACCCTTCACCACAGCTGGAAAGATTGTCATATTTGTCTGGGACTCTATAAAGTATATATTAGGGTGTATTCATTTAATCGGGCTTTTGCTTTAATCGGTTAATCGCTCGATTAATTAACCGAGGTTTTGGGTTAATCGGTTAATTTTGTAATTGATCGGTTAACCGATTAATAAAGTTTGTTTAATAAATTTAGTAATTTCGATACATGAAAATGCAAAAATAATTTATTATTTGCAATTTTTTATTAAAAAAAAAAACCAATAACATAACAAACATAATAATTTTTTTTTTTTAATTATTCCTACACTAAATCCCGCGAAGCTTTTTGCTTGTCTGCAGGAGACCAGAGTCTCTGGCGGGAATCGAACACGCAACCCCAGTACTGATAGACTAGCTCACTACCAGCGAGCCTACCGGGGCACCCTTTTTTTCTTGAACTAACACGAGCAAACAAAAAAATAATTCATAAATATGTAATACATATTTTAAGGGTAAATGCTAGTTCTTCAATACCAACTCTTTTAAAGGATGGCCAAACATTCACGAACCTGGTTGATAAGGCTAATTGTTTTGCCGAATTATTTGCAAATAATTCTAACTTACCAGATAGCAATCAACCACTACCCGAACTCGGAAAAGTATCCGTAACTATGCCAAAAATATTTTTTCGGGCTCGAGCTGTTAAAAAGGTTCTTGCGGATCTCAACATAAACAAGTCTCCTGGCCCGGATGGTATACATGCACTGGTCTTGAAGCAGTGCTCTTCGACGCTAGCTCGTCCCTTAGCAAATCTTTTCAGCACTTTATACCATGCTGGTGAATTTCCCGTCTGCTGGAAAGTTGCTAATGTAACGCCAATTCCTAAAAAAGGAGTGGCTAATAACCCTGAAAATTACCGCCCAATTGCAATTTGTTCGGCACTTTCCAAAGTTATGGAGAGTATGGTAAATCACCATCTTGTAAAATTTTTAGAGTCAAATTACCTACTAAGCGACCGCCAGTATGGCTTTCGTAGAGGTCGTTCTACTGGAGACCTACTGGCCCTGTTATCAGAAAAATGGTGTCGTTCCATTCATCATTTTGGCGAAAGTAAGGTAATTGCTTTAGATATTTCCAAGGCGTTTGACAGAGTCTGGCATGGTGCACTCTTGTCTAAACTTGTTGCATTTGGTGTCGGTGATAATTTCTCTCGATTTATATCGAGCTTTCTCAGAGATCGCACTATACGGGTTGTTATAGATGGGGTTTCATCAAACGAGTTCAAGATTCATTCAGGGGTACCGCAAGGCTCCGTTCTTTCTCCTACTCTATTTCTTATTTTTCTAAATGACCTCTTATGTCAAACTTCCAACCCTATCTATTCTTTTGCAGATGACAGCAACCTTTGTCATTCGTATTCATTTGGTTACAGACCAGGCGTGTCCGATGTTTGTGCTATGAGACAGAACATGAATGATACGCTTGGCCGTGACCTAGACATAATCTCAGAATGGGGTCGTGCGAATAGGGTCGAATTTAATGCCCGAAAGACCCAATGTTGCGTACTGACGCATAAACGCGCGACGGATCAAGGTGCCTCATCTGTATGTATGGGTGGTATAAATATTGAGGAAACAGAATCTCTTGATGTTCTGGGCATGAGGATACAATGTGATGTCCGATGGACTGAACATATATTTAAGGTGTCGAAAGAAGCATTCAAGTGCCTCGGTTTTTTGAAACGGTGTAAGATATACTTCACTCCATCTGATCTCCTTACTATTTATACCACCTATATCCGACCGCGAATGGAATACAACTCTCATGTGTGGGCCGGTGCTTCAAAGTCTATTTTGGAGCTTCTCGACCGCGTGCAGGAGAGGGCGAAGGTTCTCATCGGCGACAGTAGGGTATCCAATTCTATTGACTCCCTTGAGCACCGTCGCAATGTGGGTTGTACTTGCCTATTTTATCGTTACTACAACGGGATGTGTTCTGATGAAATTAGGGATTTGGTTCCCGAAACCCATAGCTTTGTTCGTAATACACGTTTTTCCTCAAGAGCCCTTCCTTTTGTGGTCGATTGGCCGGTGAATCGTACAACGCATTACAGAGAAAATTCGTTTTTTGGCCGGACTGTTCGTATGTGGAATAACCTTCCTGCTGAAGTCTTCCCTCTCACTTACAACATGAATAAGTTCAAGTCGAATGTTCACAAGCACTACTCCCTCTTTCCTCCTTCCCATAACCTATTTTCCTAGTTCCAACACAATGCAATGCATTAGTAGGGGTCATCCCCTGAGTGCTGGTCCTAACCAAAAAAAAAAAAAAAAAAAATTAATACATAAATATAATGTAGTAATTAAAATTAAATGTTAATAATTTTATTAGTTATTTCAATAGTTTAAGGAGACCTTCAAAAAAAATATTTTAGAAAAATATTTAGGATTTAAGCGATTCTTTTCTTTAGTCTTGACTTGGAAAAATTTCTTTTACTTATCGTAGATGTAGAAGCAACCCATAATACAGAATATATTATAATGTTTTATGTATCCGTGGTGATACCAAATAAAACACTTCTTCTTGCTGTGTCAGTTTCATAATTGAATTTTATTTTTTCCTTTTCACTTCTTATAACTAAAATTTTATAATTACAGAGATTGAGTGACTTTTGAATCCACTCAATAATTTATTTTCTATCTTTACTTATTCTACTTACTAGTTGACAATTTATAATTACTACTTATATATCTACGTCACATTTTTCCTCATGCAGTCTTATGCAGTATGTAAAAAGGAGGGGCTTAATTATATACATGCTCCTTAGTTATTATTGTAATACAAAACAGTTGACCCAATTATATTATTCATTACGTTAGCAAAAAATGCAAGGCAATGACTAAAAATCAAACTTCTATTATTGTGGGATCACTTACACAAGAATGCATGCATGGGTGGTCACTATTAGAGGTTCTTGTGTACACTACAATATAATTTCTCTGTCGTTTTCTTGGATTTCTCTAAACGTATGAAGTAGGGAGATCGAACGGTTATTATTCGACCGGTTTTAACCGGTTATTTTAGCTTTGCCCAAGTCGGTTATTTTAAAATGCCCATTTTTCGAATATCGAATAAACCGGTTATTTTGGTATAATAAACCGGTTATTTTAGTAATGTAATTTAAATACATTTTCCTTACTCTTGTTGTAGATGCACCCGTAATTTAAGTATTTTCTAATTGAATATTGGCCAAACTCAAACTTGTTATGAAGAATGTCAAAACAACACGTAACAAAGGTCAAAAAACATTAGGAACACTGTAAATACAAATCGCTTATAAAAGCGTTGGTTCTTCACGAAAAAAAAACAAAAACTATTCAAAATACTACAAAAACGTGTGCAGTTAAAAATAGATAGTAATTTTTGCAAGAGTATTCTAAATATTAAATATATTTTTATATAAAGGTTATCTCTAGATATTTTTCGAACGCGATTAAAAAGACAAAGTAATTTGCTTGAAGTGCCCTAAAATGATAAGTTACAAAGGTTCTTCCATGTCACGACTTATTAATCATCTTTAATTAGTATACATGCTTGATATTAATGTGATCCAAATGAAACTTAACTCCGTTCGAAGTGGTTCTAAGGAGACGACAAATAATACTTTAATAAAATACGCTGCAAAAAATTAATCATTGGGTGAAATATTAGCCCGTTGTGTTGCCGAGGAAGAAATGCCCGTTAAGGCACTAAAAACTCTTAATTAGTTCGAGCATCTCTTCATCCTGAAAACTAGAACATTACGGCGGAATCAACGATATGGGAAAAATTTCTACCAGTTTTATTTATTAAACACCAAGAACTAAAAAACAAAATTGAAGAAATCAAACAATGTCATACAATGTTTTAAATTGTAGTCGACGAATTGACAAATATATTCCACAAAAAGAATGTTCAGTTCACTATTCGTTTCTATAATGCTGAAACAAAATAATTTGAAACAGATAATCCTGGCGTTTGCAACTTTTAAAAAATATGGTTGATTTATATACTCGTAGATAGCTTAACCACCAACAAATTAAAATCCATTCAAAATAAATTTGAGAGAATATTTCAAATAATAACTTTATAAAATTCCTATAAATTTATTTGCTTTTGCAAAACGTATGTCTAGATCAAATATCCTTCAACAGTTTCTAAGTTACATTATACAAATATCTTCTTATAAATAAAGTTTAGTAAATCAATACAAAATTGTTGAAAATTTAGCTAAAGTTTGATAAATTTACTGGTCCCACTTTTCTTGGATTTTATTGTAAAAAATTTGTTAGGTTTGATCTAAGTCATATATATGTATTTTGTTGGTTCCTTACCTTTGCAAATTGTTTTGTTTTTATTCAAATTAACGTTTTCTTTTAAAAACTTATTTGATTTTTGTGTTTGTAAGTATTCGAATTAAAACCGGTTATTTAAAAATTGCTTAACCGAAACCCGGGTTTTTTAAAATAGCAACTATTCGTAATATTCGAAAACCGGTTATTGAAAAAAGTCGAATAATCGATCTCCCTAGTATGAAGTCTTCCATTATGTCATTAGAGTCCTGTTTTAAATTTTTAACTCTTCTAATTGTTTCGGTTGATTCTGTTAAAAGATTGATATGAGAAAAAATAAAAAGAAACAAATAACTTAACACATACATACGAGTACATACATATGGGAAGTTTCAGCGAAAAGTCTCCTTTTTGTAATGTAACGCCAGAAGTAATTTAAATCGTTTCTCAAAAATGTTATATGTATAATTTACTTTTTTATATGTCGTGTAAAGCGCAACTAACTCTACACTAAGTTACAAAAGGGATAACTTTTGCACAACATGGTCCTAAAATACAAGCTTATTTCCTTTCTGGCGTTACATTACAAAAAATAGACTTTTCGCTAGAAATTCCCATATGTACCTTAAACGAGCAAAGATTTTTAAATTTGATAACTTGGAAAATAAATCTTTATAAGTCCAAAGCTTAATAAAAAAGGTTTTATATACAAAGTCTTGGTCAATTCGCAGACTTATGCAGTTTTGTAATGCAAGTCAAAATCCACTTCTGTTTTTTGTAACGTCTTCAAATCCTTAGGGTTGATTGTTGTAAATTTTTTTCTGAATATAGTGCTGCTTCATTACTTTGTAAATATAGAAAAACCTTTTATGCAAATGTGACTTCTTGATTTAATTTTTTTACATTTTGTCGTACAAATATCACGTCACGTCACAATGGAAATGCCCATATAAATAAGTACGTGAAACTAAAAGCTGTTGACAGCAAACAATTATTTAAAATGAAGATCACTGAACACCTTCTTTGTTTGTATGAAAAAATATTTTCTTAAAGCATACCTTTGCATATGAGACAAAACAAATAATTAAAAACACAAAAAAATATGTTATAATACTAAAAAAAAATTGAAAATTTTGTTACATCGGTTAATCGACTGAAATTAATCGGTTTAATCGTTAATCGAAATTAGCCAATTTCAAATTAACCGATCAGTTAATCGGGTAGTAATTAATCGGTTAACTGATTAAAGGTTAACCGAATGAATACCCCAATATATATATTCTGGGTCCTTATAAATAACGAAGTGGATTTAACGATGTCCTTCTGTCCGTGTGCCGCTTGAAAAGGGGTTTTTATACTAATGTCACATATAATCCGTTAACGCTTGCTATTGGAATTCAGCCGGATACGTCCATAAATGACAGAGATATGAGCAAAACCCACGACTGACTCTTATATTATCCACAAATTCCTTGTTGTTGTTGTTTTTTTTGTATATCTGGAGAACGACAATAAAAACATAGAAAATTAGAAAAAAAAAAATCTAAAACCTAGAAAATTTTACCAAGTTACTAAAAATATTATTTATTAATTATTTCTCAAAAATATTTAATTTTTCTGAAACATAGAAAATTATCAAAAACTTTATATAAACCTAGCTTAACCCGGTGCGCTTTGCTACCCCAATCCAAATAAAATTGGTAAAATTTTTTTAAAAAGCTAAGTATCTTGTACTAAATTTAAATGATTTTACAGTAACCGTTCAACAGATATACAGAAATGTCAAGTGTCTTCGTATGGGAGGTGCCATGCCTACTGTTCCCATTGAACCTACCTTTTGAAATATGTTGTGGGTTATTATCTTATCTATTTGTAAAAAATGTAAATACTTTCACTATTACAGTACTCCAAATACGTAGAAATCTTTATTGGCATTGTATGGGAGGTACCACGCCCGCTTGTCTAATCCAGCCGATGTCGTGTATTGATAACGAAGTTATTTGCTTCATATTGGAAAACTCTTACTGTAACCGTCCTCCAGATAAAAGGTTATTCATATTTTTATTGTATGGTTGGTGCCACACCTACTTCAAAATTAAAATATATAATTAAACTATGTTAGGCGCCGGGTAATCAAGAAATTACTGTGAAACTTTCAGGAAAATCGGCTCAATAGCTTAGGAGTCTGTAGAGAACAAACAAACATACGCTTTTTCATTTATACATATATTATATTTTTATTTTGAAAGGTGTAGTTTACCATAAAAGTGGGTCCTAGAAGACTTTTATCTTGAGATATGAAGTATTTAATATCTTCATCCTATGGAGGGTATTGCTCCTCCTTCGTCTACCCCGCCCATTTTTATTTTGGAATTTATAGTTTGCCATAATAGTGGCTTTAACCACATTTGAAGACTCTCGCTGTAATAGTTCTTCAGTTACGCGATATTAAATATATGCTTCCTATGGCGGTATTACTCCCTATGCGTCTACCCCCTTTGTTTCTATCTTAAAGTTGGAGTTTGCTATCTACTTCAATTTCGGTGCTCAGAAGATCCTACTAGAAAAAATTCAAGAAAATGGGTGCAGCGGCTCTTAAGATATCCGATACTTAATATTGGTATCCTATGGGGGTACCACTTCCCTAGCGCCTATCGAAAAAAGTAGCCTATTTTATTTTCGGGGCACATGTGATGCTACTGTAAAAATTTCAGGAAAATCGGTTCAGTCGTTTAGGAGTCTATAAGCCAACAAACAGATAAACACATTTAATTTTTATATATAAAGAGATTTATTGTTTATCATAATAGTAGCTTTAAATACTCTCCCTTTAATAGTTCTTCAGTTGCGCGATATAAAATATATGCATGTTATGGGAGGTATTCCCCTCCCCCACTGCGCCTACCCGCTTTATTTTTTTTTTCAAAAGTGTAGTATACCATATTAAAATAAAAAATTAAATAAAAATAAGTTATTAAATAAATAATTCAGAAGTATTTGTAATCACTGAAAGTTATTAAAAAAAAACCAACAGTTCAATTAAAATCACAATTGTTATAAAATAGGTATGGCACAAGCCCTATATGTTTACATTTCTTCTTCAAGTTGTACAAAGAAAGGTTAACTAGAAAAAGACAAAAAGAAAAAAAAACACAAAAAAAAAAACAAATTTTATTAAGTTTTGAAGACAAAGTATGACAAAAAGTACGAAAAAACAAGAAGTAAGGAAAAAACATGTAAATCTAAATTGAAAACTGATAATCGATTACAGCAAATTTCGATCTGCCAATACCATTGGTTAAATATTGATGTTTGAGTAAAGAGTGGAAGGCGCCGCCGCAGTGGCGCAAACGGTAGAACGCAAAGAATTCTGATGATGGGAATGTGGTTATTCTCGAAACATGTAAATTCAACCCGAGTTCAAACCCGTGTTCAGTCAAGGATTATCAAAAAAAAAAAAAAAAACTTTAATTCATTTCATGTTATAAATTCCTTCCTTCAATAAAAATAATTTAATGAAAATGAAAAAACTTCAATCCAAAAAATAAACCAACAGTACAATTAAAATCACAATTGTTATTATCAAAAGTTATTTTCGGGAATGAAAAATTTATTATTAATTAATTCATTTATTAATGACGTGCTAAACTCTTGTTATTATTAAAAACTTTAAAAATTATGAGAAACAATAATTAGTATTGTGGTTATTTTATTGAACTGTTAATGGTTTTTAATCCAAATTTAGATATTTGAAATTAGGCTTAAGTTCATTGAATTTGATTTTCATTAAATTATTTTTATGAAGGCAGGAATTTTACAACATGAAATTAATTAAAATTTTATTGATAATTTTTCATTCTTGACTGCGCTGAGATTTAAACCCGCAAACCCCACTGAAGAGATTGTGTGGTTACAATCGAAACTAGTCTGGGCAACCTGTCCGTAAAAGCCTGGGTTCAAATCTCAGCGCAGTTAAGAATGAAAAATTACCAATAAACTTTTAATTAATTTCATGTTGTAAAATTCCTTTCTTACATACTTATATGTACATCTTTTACCCTTACCCATTCGGGTGGTACTGCTCCTCTATAAATATGCTTGTAGCCGATGAGCAATTTTTTTTTTAAAAAATTTAACAATATGTCAGTGAGTAACAATTTCCTTTTAAGTTAACACACACTTAAGTAAGTTATTAAATAAATAAAACCGAAATTATCACCTGTGTTCATATGTATGTATATTCCGAATTAAAACACTTGAATTTTTTTATTTAAGTTAGTTTTTATTTGAGTTTTTCAAAATTAAATTTTTAAATTCTCCATAATAATCAATTCAATATAGTGTTTTTGTTTTTTATACATATACGATTTAATAATTTTGTTTTTAATATTTTGCTATTTACATTTATAATAAATATATAGTTGGAATTTTTTTTTTTTGTTATAAATAAAAGAGTTAAATATTTATTTGTTTTATTAATACATATTTTCTTTTATAATATGTGTATAATTTTATGAAAATTTTTCATTATATATTTTTAGAGAATATAACATAAATTTTTATAAATTTTCTTTGGTTTTTTTTTTTGATTTTTGTTTATATTTAACAGACATTTGAACATACAAATATTTAAATGTTTTTTTCTTTTATTCTTTAATGATGGTGTAAATTAAAAAAAAAATAAAAAATAATAATGATTAAATACCACTTAGTAGGTTTTCATAATAATTGTTTTATTAAATATATAATACTACAACATGTTTTTGATTATTTAATACTTATTAGACAAAGAGAGAGTTTTAAGGCCTTATTCATAAAAAATATTTCATGTTAATAACAGGTTTGTAAGACGAATTTTATATGAAAATTTGTTTAGTTAACCTTTTATAAAACTGAAATATTTTTTATGCATAAAGGCGTTACAATTTTATTTAATATAATTTTTAAAAAAAAGTTTTACTTTAGCATAATAATGAGCAGCTTAAAAATTATAAGTTTGAATAAAAACTAAAAGTTTAAAGTTAAAATTTAATTTTAAAATTTTTAAGGGGCCAATTTTTTTTTTTTTTTCGATTTATACTAAATTATATGGTTTTTATGCTTTTATATACAATTTTCTTGTTTGTTATAAAATTACGGTCTCATTTACAAAAAATAAAACAGGTTTATTAAATCGTTATGAAACCAACTTTCTATGAAAATTTTATTAATAAGCCCTTTATAAACCTGTTTTATTTTTTTTTATAAGCCAGGTGGTTAAATTTTAAAACTTATTTTAGAAATTTTAAACAAAAACAAAATAAAAAAAAAGATAATTTCAAAAATTTTCTAATCAAAAATATTATTATATTTCGTTTTTTAATTGTTAAAGTTTATGGACTTTATTTTTGATTTAATATTTTAGTTATAGTTTTGTTAATATTTTTTTTTTTTATAAATTTGAATAATTTTCCAAAAAGTTGTCTATTTTTTGCCACATTGTTTTTATGCACTTAAGATATTTCTGCCATCATTCATTAAAAAAAAAAAAAACATTTCAAAATCCATAACTTGAGTTTAGAGTTTAATCTTTGTTTTGGTGATTAACGGATTTGTCTACATCATTGGAGATATCGGTAACTTTGTTCTAGAAAAAGAGTAAAATTAAAGTAAAATTAGAGTAAAAAATAAAATTATAATTACTAAACCTAGAAACTGAAAAGAGCCTCAACCTCAAAATATGACACTTGAAGTTGAACCTGGCTTATGAACTAGAAACTTAAACAAACCTAAATTTATAACCTGAACTAAAACTGAAACATAAACCAGAACGCAAACCAACCTGAAGTGGAACTTTATCAACTATAATCTGAACTTCCCTTTTTTTATTATTGATAAAAATACTGAAATTTATTGTTGGAGGATATTTTTATCAATTATAAAAAAGGGAATTAAATAAAATAAATAAAATCTTTTAATGAAAAAAAAAATTATGTATTCCCAAAAAACAACTTTTTTGATAATAAATTTTTGCAAGTGCACGTGCATAAAAAACTGAACTGGCAAATTGTTTTTATTTTGATATCTTGCGACAACAATAAAAGCAATTTGTTTTTGTTTTTAATTTGTTTTTTCTTTACCCACTTACTACGACAATTAATGTTGGGAGAATTCCAACTAATTGTAGGGGGAATGTAAAAAAAGATAAACATACTGTTTTATTGTTGGTATTCTGTTTAGGCAAAAAAGACTTTTTGAGTGTACGTAGGTAATTCTCATTCCCTCTGTAGTCTTGTTTGCTGATAGCTTTGGCTTTTCTAAAATTATTTAGGAGAACGTTTCCTGATGATCTGGCCTAAGCAACCAGTGAAATGCGCATAGGAACAGCTTATCCTCCAACAATAAATTTCAGTATTTTTTTTTATCAATTAATAAAAAAAGGGAATTAAGCACAATAAATAAACTCTTTTAATGATAAAATGTATGTATTCCCAAAAACAACTTTTTTGATAATATAATCTGAACTTTAAAACAAAGTCGAAAACCTCAACTAGAACCAAACTAGAATCTCAACGTAAATAAGAACTTGAACTATAACCTAAGGTAGAGCCCGAACTTAAAACTAAACTGGAACTAAAACTTCAATCTGAACTAGAACCTCAACAGGAACCTGATCTAGAATCAGAACTATAAATTCAAATATAACATGGACTCCAACTAAAGTTTAAATTTGAGCCCGAATTATGAACTAATGCCTGAACTAGATTTTAAAATGCAATCTAAGCTGTAACCTTAGCTCTGTTTCCTTACTTTTTGGATAAAGTTCGTGAAAATGAGAGGAAGAATATATTTCTCTCATAAAAAGGTAACACAAAAAAACAAATTGTTACTGCAAAGTAGAAGGTCAAAATGTTTTGGTTTAGGCCAGATTTACATGATGTCTTTTCAGACATGTCTAACAAACACATTTGTTTTGTTTGTAGGTTATCGGGTTAGAGAAGAGAGAGAGGGGCTGCCAAACAGATACGAATTGAGTTTTCATCTTTGTTAATATGAGTTTTCATGTTTTTTAATATGTTTATAAAGAAGATTAGGCAATTAGACATGAAAACAGACCTGTTTGGAAAAACATAGTTTAAATGTAAAAGGTTTTTGGTAACATGTTCAAAAGAGAATAAATAACACAGACATGTCTAAAAGGACATCGTATAAATGCCCCCTAATTTTATTAAATCGATAGCTGAATTCCAAAACATGCTAAGTCGACTTATGGCTAATAAATCAGTGAGTTTTTAAACGCTGGTTTAGTTGAACTAAGCTTAAACTTATATGTAGTTTAAACTCAACAGTTGTAATTCAGTGCCCCATTTATTATATGTAATTTAAAAAGTAACATGTGGCCACACTAGAGATATGCATTTGTGCGATTAAACGACACATGAATTCACATACCAGACTGGCCAGTAGTGTGTTGTGTGTGATTTTAGAATCATACACAACTTATTGTGTGTAAGAAATAACCTATGTGTGCAAAGCGTTCAATTATTTATGTGAGTGTTGTGAGAGAAATATTTGATACAGGTATAAATAACAAATATGCTCTTTTACACGAGTAAATACACTTGTGTGGCGATGTACATATGTATTGTGTTTTATCAACACAAAATGTGTTTTGTGTTTTTGAAATTTTTTTATCGTATCGAAAACAAAATATTAGTAAAAATATATTGCATTAAAAGTGATACCAACTTTTTAGAAGCAAAAAGGAGTTTTAAATATATTTTTAAACAAATGAAATTTTTGTTAATTTTTTTTTAAATCAAGAGAACTTATAACTTATTTTTAAACGTTAATAGATTATTTTTATTTTATAACGAGCTTTCTTTTTTAGGGCAATATTGATGGATCGGGATCCATATCGCATAATAGCCTAATTTGATGTGATCCATCAATATGGATCGCGATCCAAATATCACAATATATATTGAACGTGTACCAGTGCCCTTAGCTTTGATAATTTTTTTAAGTTTTAAGTTGAACAATTTTATATTTTTTTGACATTATTTAATTTTTTATCGATAATTTTATTTTTTTATAATATTAATTTTTTTATTTATAATTTTATTACTGTTATTGTTTTTGCATATAAAAAATATATTTTTTACAACCATTTTATTTTCTTACTTTTTTTGTAACGATAGGTAAAATTATCAAATAGGGAAAAAACCAATTTTTACAAAACAAGAAAGACAACAAACACACGAATGATTAGTGTGATTTTTAACTTAACTCAGGTTTTTTTATTGTAAGATGTATGAATTTGAGTTTATCAAACAATAAACAATAATAGGGACACACACACAATTAGTGTTAGTGTATGTGGCTGTGTTGATCTCTCATTTAAAATGATTGAGCCTGAATGACTAGCTCTCATTTTTTTACACATTTGATTTGAATATCAAATACACACACAACAATCATTTGGCTAGCAAATACATTTGTGCAGACCTCTAGGCCACACTACAATAAATGTTGTCAAATTCATATGATCTGCATTGGTAGTTCAAACGCCCAATTTTATGCGTTTTAAGATGTTTTATATGTTTACTGATTTAAAGATGTGTTGGTTTAAACACATTTTAAACCAAAAACAGAGTTCAACTTGTTTTGATTTCTTAGGCCTTAGCATGTTTTTAATTTTTTACATTTTTGAATTAAGTATTGTTCAACTTAAATTCTTTAAAATTTTGCGCGTTGATCGGCTAATTCAATCCAAAGTTTTGCACACAAAAGTTCTTAGCATACAACTGAATGTTGTTTACCCCATAACATTTCAGAGCGTCTCCAGCAAAACTCACTTTTTCGCCTTAGCATGTTTTGGAATTGAGCTATCGAAATATACTATTTTTCTACAGCAGTTTTTTTTATTTTGCTTTTTTATTTTGTTTATAGCGGGTTTTCCAATAGGTACTTGACAACTTTGAATTTAATTTGTGAACGCACTATTTCACTGATCATCTAAATGTTACTTTCCTTTTTTTCAGTAAACTCAACATTTTCATCATGGAAAAGTACACGAACGAACAACGTATGAAATTATAAAAATGTACTACCGAAATTCGGAGTCGGTGACCGCAACTTTAATAGTGTTTACTCCAATTTTCGGTCGTTATTCTTGCCCTAGTAGACAAGCAATAACAAGTTTAGTGCAAAAGTTTGAGTCTACATATTCATTGTGTGATGTTGCCGTGCCAGTGGGACAACGGGTTGGTCGAAGTGACGAAAATATCGCTGCCGTTCAGGCGTTCGTAGCAAACGCTCCAAATCAGTCGATTCCGATCTTGGTTTTCACCCATACAAGAGCAAGCTGCCTCAAGAATTGAACTCGATGGACCATTTGACGCGACGTACGTTCTCCGATTGGTGAGATGATGAATTTCATCGCAAAATCATCTTTAGTGACGAAGCTCATTTTTGGCTCAACGGGTTTGTCAACAAGCAAAATATGCGTTATTGGTTTGGTGAAAATCCACATGTGCTTCATGAATCAACACTTCATCCACAAAAAATAACTGTTTGGTGCGGTTTGCATGCCAGCGGCGTCATTGGGCCAAATTTTTTCGTCGATAATAACGATCGTCACAAAACCGTAAATGGCATCCTTATCCCGCCATGATTATCGATTATTTTTGGCCCGAATTGGAAAACATGGACTTGGACGACATGTGGTTTCAACAGGACGGTGCCACAAGCCACACAACACACGTTACAATCGATTTATTGAAGAGTAAGTTTGGTGAGCGTGTAATCTCAAGAAATTGATCAGTCAATTGGCCGCCTCGTTCGTACAATTTAACGCCTCTAGACTTTTTTCTTTCTTTGGGGCTACGTCAAATCATTGGTCTATGCCAACAATCCGACGACGTTGAAAGAACTCAGAGCCAACATTGAACGCGAAATAGTGGCCGAAATGTGTAACCGAGTTATCGAAAATTTGGTCCTACGAATCGACCGCTGCTGACGTGCCCGCGGTGGCCATATGAACGAAGTCGAGTTCCACTCACAAATGTTTTGATTGTATTTCAAGTCGATCGTAAAGTTTTGGAAATATCTCAAATGGTTTGCGTTTAATTATAAAAAAAGTTGTCAAGTCTTAATTGGAAAACCCTTTACTTAAACAGCTGCTTGATAATTGTCACAACTTTCACGTAGAAAAAGTCTAGGCAGTTTCGTGCAAGAAGATTACGAATTTTATTCTCTCACAACCGCTCTCATTTGAACAAATTGGGATCCCAAGCGAACCCAAGATAATTTAAAAAACAGATCTCTTTATAAGATTTTCGATAATAATTTTAACTAAAACTTAAAGTTAATCTTACGCCTTATTTTACCAAGTTCAGTTATACATAATTAACTTTCACTTTAACTATCAAAAAACATATTATTAACTGGCAGTTGTAGTAATAGTTAATTAGTAAGCTGAACTTGGCGAAATTTGCCGTTAAACTAGATAATGAACTGGAATTTGAATTATAAACAAAACCAGAATATGAATCAAAACCTAATTTAGATCCTGAATAGAATCTGAAATAAAGCTGATAATAAAACCTAAAGGCAATGAAAGAGCGAAATTTTTAAGTACTTCGAAGCTGACAAGAGATGATACAATCCTGACACCTGTAAGATAACAAAGCAAACGTGGACCTCCTATTAGGTGAAACGTAAAAAGCAACTTAGAGGACTGGTCTTAAAGACATCTCCAAGTTGGCTGATTTAGATTCATACGCATAGACTGCGATTACCATATAATGCACATTATCGAAGTTGCATCGACCCTCAGAAAGAGGAAACGGTATTTCATTTTCTCTATGAAAGCCCAGTGCTAATGTTCAGGAGTACTCACAAGTCTCTAAGAGATATCGGAGATAAGGGTATTTGTCCTACTAGGATATCTGGAAGCAACGGAAAAGGTCTAGTATTTCGCAATGACATAAGATCGTGCTTCTCACAAGTTGTGTGGTCCTTTTAAAACGGAGTCACCCCCAAACTTATACTTGTTTTCCTTACAATCTGTGAGATACCACTTTATCCAACCAACCAGCCCAAACTGGAACCTGAACTAGAGCTAAAATTAAAATCTAAATTATAACCTGTACAAGAATACTTGAACATTTATATCCGAAACTAAAACCTTATCAACAACCTGATCTATAATCTAAGCTATGTTGAACTTAAAGTACAAATCCAAACTAAAATCATGACTGCAATGAAAACTAGAATCTAAACTGGGAATTTGAAAATTACCCAATAAAAATATATGCTTGCTTGGCCAATGACATTTAATTCTCTTACCTTCTGTTCTAAATCATTCTTAACCTTATCGCCATTAGCCGCCACAGAACTACGTCCACCAGTGCTGCGACCCCAACGTAGACGCAAGGGACCAGGCTTACGTATAGATCTTTTAAATTCATCCATATCTTCTTCCAAAGATGAAGAAACCGCCGTCCCTGTTGCCTCATTATCTTGATTAGCACCATATTTATTCAAAGACATCAAAAGATTTCTCAACTTCTGCGAGTGCATCAAAGAATTGAGGAAATCTTCGTCATTATTCGAAAAAGCTAGATCATCAATGTCATCACCACTGTCTATTACATCCTGATCCAATTGATTTTCGCTAACTGAATTCATAGACTGAAATGGTAGACTACGCCCGAACCTTAAACGTTGGGGTTTCCTTACAACACGATTGAAATAGTTGTCATAAATTTCATTGTAATCTTCATTAATTTCCGGTAACTGTTGGCCATTTACTAACATGTCGAGAGGACTGTGCATGGGCATAGATGGGTCACTACGCCTACCGAAACGCAATCGTAGAGAGGGAGACCTTATAGGCTTTTGGTTAACCTCACCAAACCAACGTTTTTCGGGAGTTTGAGGTAATAGATCGGGATCACTGCGTCGACCAAAACGTAACCGAAGAGAGGGCGATCTTTGGGCTTTACGTTCGACTTGATGATTGGGGAACACTACCGGCCCAGCATATTCACGTTGTAGGAGATTGTTGTACAGATTGTTGATGGAGGCTGGAAATAATAATAAAAAATAATACTAATTAAGTTAGAAAATGTTTTAAAATTAAAAAAAAAGTATTTAAAATTTTTTGCTAAATTTTAAGATATTGTGTTAGTTGAAACTTTTTTTAGAAAATTGTGTGGCATTTAAAATATTTTAAATAAGATTGTGTTATTAATAATTTGATATAATATTGGCACCAAGGCGAATTCATTACAGGTGGTCTTAAAAGCGCTGCTGATTCATTTTTCGTTTTGCTTGTTAATTGTTTGATGTCAAAATTTTGTTTATTTTCTTTGTCAAAATTTTGTTTATTTTCTTTATTTCTGTTTTATTTTGCTACTGTTTTCGATATTTTACAATGATTTTACAAAAACAAATTGCTTGTGATTTTTGTACGAGTTGTATCTGTTGTAGTACCGAGGATACCTGTAATTAATTCGCCTGGAATAGTTCAATAGAAAATCTGTTATTTCCAACTGTTTTATTGCTCTCACCTTCATTTCTTAACATGTCTGCCGTTGTCTGAGCCCACAACACAAGAAAAGTGCCCAAAGTAAGTTTACAAATTAATTGACTTTTGAAATACATGATTTTCGAAATTTTTGCAATAAATGGATCTGAAACGAAAGAGAACATTTTTAAAAATCAATAAATTTTAACAAAAAATTTAAAACGGAATATAAAACGTTTCAGTTATACAACATTTTTAAGTGTATAATTTTAAAATGGGAAATTTGTTTTGCAAGTTTTAACCGTTTTTTGGTGAAATACTGGTACAATATAAATTTATTCAAAGTATTAGCATCTGTTAATTATGACCCTTTACGATCTACCTGGCAACTTATGGACTCCGCGCCAAAAGAACTACTTATTTGTTGAGGCCAAAATCGATTCTAGCCCATTTTCAATTCCCAGTTAAGTTTTAAATACGTATTTGAAATAAAAATCCGTATTTTGTATTTGTATTTTAAATACATTCCCAAAATGAATTTTATATTTTAAATCGCTGTCGCTCAAGTATTTTGTATTTCAAATACGTTTGGTCTCAAAATACATTTTGGCAAAATACTAAAGCGAGGTTCCCTACTTTTTTTTAAAGAATAAAACAACGAAAATTCAAATTTAATGGGGAATGTTTATTATCATTTGAAAGAAAATTCTTTGGCATTTATTTTTTGAAGATTATGTCTATCAAATGTTGGCCGTTGCTACGTCGCAGATGGTTCATCCGTTGAGTCCAATTTTCGATGACTCGTTCGAGCATTTCGACTGGGACTGGCAAATGACACTCGTAATGTTTTCCTCCAAGGCCTGAATCGATGCGCGTTTGTCCGCATAAACTGTAGACTTTACGTATCCCCACAGGAAAAAGTCTAACGGTGTGATATCACACGAACTTGGTGGCCAATTGATTGATGCGATGTGTGGGAAGTGGCGCCGCGCCGTCTTGCTGAAACCCAATGTCGCCGAGATCACGAGATTCAATTTCAGGCATCAAAAAGTCGGTTATCATGGCACGATAATGGTCACCATTGACGGTTACGTTTGCACCGACATCATTGTTAAAGAAATATGGACCGATGATTCCACGGGTCCACAAACCACACCAAACCGTTGTTTTTTCTGGATGAAGTGGCAGTTCTTGAACCTCTTCAGGTTGCCCTTCGTCCCAAATGCGGCAATTTTGTTTGTTTACATACCCATTGAGCCAGAAATGATCTGTCAAAAAACGGCTATTGAAAAAAGTATCTCTACTTGAATCACCCATTATTAATAAATAAATAATTATTTGTCTCAGACATTCACCCCTATCGTGAATAATTATTCCCTTGTTCTGATTTTCCCTTTTCACGAATTTGCGATTATGAAAAACTCCCACGAATAAATTAATTCAAAGGAGTATAATAACGTGAATGTTCGCGGCAAAAAGTTCCCCTTATCGTGAAAAAGTTCTTCCCTCGTAATTTTTTCACTGTTCCCTTTGAATTTCTCACTTAATTTTTGCTGGAAATAGAACATTTATGTTAGTAGTTCTTCTCATAGTTCGAATATTACAGTTAACAAAATTAACTTTAAGGTCAAGATCCGTTTAAAAGGGACAAACTTATACATATATTGCACAACAAAATGCAATTTGTACAGCTTTCGAAAAACGTGTAAGTTTTTGGTCAAAAATTTCTTTGATTTTTAATTTTTTTTTAATATTTCTTCTTTTTTTTACATTCACTGAGAACTGATATCGTGAAAAAATTTCATGGGATCAAAAATTCCACTTGCTATTCTCGATGGGGGTGATTATGTTCTTCGGCCACTACGGACATGAATAATTTCATAAAAACTTCTCGTATTAGAAAGATTCTTTATTTAGCATTTGGGCGCGTCCCGAGTTGGTGCAATACCGGCAAAAGACCTTCTTGGGTTTCTCTGGGAGGCAGAGGATCTTTTGACCAACTAAAGGGGGGTGGGTACAATAGACCTAGTTTGGTCGCGGTACCATCTCCGTTGGGAGAAATCTCCCCGCTCTCTCTTTAAAAAAAAAAAGCATTTGCTAAGTGTATAACACCAGTTTGTGCTTATCAGGCAAAGATAGAATTTTTTTAGTAGGTTTCATTTATTCTTCGGGAAAACGCTGCTTGTCTGATTCTAAAGGACGAATGTTTAACTTTCCTAATTTTTGAAGAAATAAGGTCCAATGAACTCACCAGTGTGCTAACCACACCAACCGGTGCATTTTTCTGGATATAATCAAGGTTGCCAACTCGACAGTTCAAAAAAAAAAAAAAAAAAAAAAAGGCTAGAAATAGAGATAATCCAGTCACATGACTAGTTTTGTGCTAATAACCTTTCCTCTGGACCAACTACATTCTAAATACATTATCACCAGTTAAGTGATAGGTTTTGCTTTCACCTATCACAATTCGTTCCTTTTAATTATAAAATTTTGTTCACTGGTCACGGGGATAAGTGCTTTAAGAGCAATTGGCCATTTTTTTTATGGCTAGATGAAAAAAAAAAAATCGCCAGATCTAGCCGGAAAATGGCTAACTTGGCAACCTTGGATATAATAGACTCTGTAGGTTCTGTTGTGGATTGGTCACACTCCATATTTGGCAATTGAGCTTATTAACAAACATGAGCGCAAATCGATGACTGATTTTCAAAGAAAAAATTTTATAATTTGGTAACGTTTTTCAAGCTTGAATCTATTCATGATGATTTTTCAGAGTATATTTATATGTAATTAAATAAATTAACACATTGTTTGAAATGACAAAGTTTTTTGATCACTATTTTAATTAAAGTTAAAAATATCATTTATTGAAAAATTTTTTTCAACATTCTAAAATTTTTAATAATCAATATAATAATTTTGTAATAGGTGTAAAATCAACAACTTTTTTGCTTGATATTATGAATTTGAAATAAATTTAATGATTAGAGAAAATTTTTAATATTTTCTGTGATGGATTATAAAACTTTTGTTTGTAAACTTCTTTTAAAGACGTTGTTTTTAATAAATATCTATAAAAAGCATTTATCTTTTGACTTTAAAAAATCCCGTATCCCGGGAATTGCGAAAACCGATTGGCATCTCTAATTTTGTCCAACCCTAAATCTGAATTTTTCAGTGGAAGCAAAACAATTTTTAATTTTATATTAAAAGCATATGAAAAATAATTTGCAAACCAACTGTTTTATTACAAAAAAGGTGACAATATTTTACGATATTTTTATAGCGGGTGGATAATTTTTGCCAAAAAACGGGTTTACCGCCCGTTTTTAAGTTCTCTTCATAACTTTGTCCAAAACCAAAAGTTTCTTCCTTTTTAAGGTAAATGTCCAATCTTAATTTTTGTGTGCAAAATCTATAAGATTTGGCAATGACTTTGATCATTTAGGTACCCTACATTACAAGTTTTCGTAATTTTTTCATAAATTTTGGAAATAAAGAAAAATACTAGCGACCCAGTTTGAAAGGCCAATTAATTCAAAACAATTTAGAACCAGTAAAACTTTCAGTATCGAGTAAAATTTTACTGTTTTTTAAAAATTTTTATATTAATTCGAATGTGTATTCTAAGTCAAATAATACTTTAATAGTCTTATTCCTTCAATATTTTCCAGGAATGTTGAAGGCATAAGACTTTAAAAGTATAAAAGCTTTTAAAATTGTTATTTGACATAGAATTCACATTCGAATGAATATAAAAATTTTAAATAAAAATTAAACTCAACATGAGAATCAAAATTCAGGGATTCTAAACTGAAAGCATTTTTGTAAACAATAAAAATTTACTAGTTACTGCTATACGTAATGCAGTATTAATATAATGCAGTACGCCCATGTATTTTAGAAACAAAAGGTGTATTTTTTATGTATGATATTTAAGATTTCAAGGTTATGTTAAGAAAAATTAAGGAAAACGACTTAAGCTTTAAGAAACTAGATTTTAAATCCAAGTGGTCTAACTATAAAAAGCTGCAGGTTGATAAATTTGGTTACTCCGTCTATAATAAAGATTGAATTCTAGTTTATTTTTTATACCCAGACCACAATAGCGGAGAGGGTATTATGCGTTTGTGCTGATGTTTGTAACTCAATAAAATATATTCCCTAGATCCACTTTTAAGTATACGGATCAATTTGAAATTAATTTTTGAATTGATCTAACGATATTCATCCATCTGTCCGTCCTGCGTCAGACTGGTTGGCTGTCAATGTAAACCTTGTATGCAAAGTAAAGGTCGCAATTTTGGAGATAATTTTATGAAATTTTGGTCGAAGGTTTTAATTGTCCCAAGGACGAAGCAAATTAAAAATGGTGAGAATTGGTCCGTAATTTTACATAGCCCCCATATAAGCTTTTATCCTTAATAGAGTCTTAGTGCCCATTAACCATCTTATAAACCACTTTATTCTAACTTTAACGATAGCTACTAGTCATGACAAAATGTTGTGCTGTCAGCTCCGAAATTAACCTAGGGTCCATATAAACTCCCTTTCTAAGATCAGGGTGCCCCGGTAGGCTAGTTGGTAGTGAGCTAGTCTATCAGAGCCGGGGTTGCGGTTTCGATTCCCGCCAGAGACTCTGGTTTCCTTCCTACAAACAAGCGTAGAGCTTCGCGGGATTAGCATAAGATGAAAAAAATATATAAAAAAAAAGATAAAGCAAAAAAAATCTCATAAGGATACAGTTATCTTAAAAATATTCATAGCATTATTTTGTTCTGGCGTGTTCATGAATGCTCATAGGTCCCAAAAAGGATAGACTCTTCAAAATTTATTATCAAAGTTTTTTTTGGGAATACTATTATTTATTAAAAGATTTTGTTTGTTGTGCTTAATTCCCTTTTTAAATAATTGATAAAAAATACTGAAATTTATTGTTGGAGGATAAGCTGTTCCTATGCGCATTTCACTGGTTGCTTAGGCCAGATCATCAGGAAACGTTCTCCGAAATAATTTTAGAAAAGCCAAAGCTATCAGGAAACAAGACTACAAAGGAATGATAATTACCTACGTACACTCAAAAAGTCTTTTTTGCATTTTTTGTTTATCTTTTTTAACATTCCCCACTACAATTAGTTGGAATTCTCCCAACATTAATTGTCGCAGTAAGTGGATAAAGGAAAAAACAAAATAAAAACAAAAACAAATTGCTTTTATTGTTTTCGCAAGAAATCAAAATAAAAACAATTTGCCAGTTCAGTTTTTTATGCACGTGCACTTCCTAAAATTTATTATCAAATTTATTATCTTTAAAATTAGTGTAAAGTACTGTGGTGTAGGGTGTCATAAGGTCGAGCATGACCGACTTTCTTCCTTGTTTTTAAGTATTTTGATTTTTTCCTAAATTTTTGCAACTAAAATTTCCTGTATTTAGTTTAATTGTATTATGTTTACTTTAAGCTATATTCAATTTTATTTTAGAAAAATAATCAAAGAACTTTTGCTAAATGCCACTTATTTAATCAAGCAACCATTAGAATCCTACATTTACATATATTTATTTTTCCTCAAATAAATTGTATTTCTTTTGCTGTATTTATGCAAATTTTGAAATTAAAAAAAAAACAACAACAACACTTCCGGTTGCAAAAAACTTTATGCTTAAGAACTTTAACATGTTTTATCTTGACTTGTTAAGTTTTGATCTCACTTTGCTCTCTCCCCTATACACTTAAACACATGTACCAATATAATCAAAGAATAAAACTTCGTTGTTTTTTTGTTTAGCACTACCAAACAACTTAAACAAATTTTGAGTCATAAAAATAAAAACAAGTTTCATGCATGTACTTTCTGGCATTTCAAAAATGGGATTTTTTATAACCAACAATTGAAATAAAAGTCAAGACACAGAAGCAGCAGCCGCAACCAGAACAATTGTAATACACTTATGTATTGATGGAAATGATGATTGCTTTCCCAATGATATTTGAAAGTAGCAATCTTATAGGAAAACACATTGAAAAAATCATTAAAGAATTTTAACCGTGTTTAAGAGCAAATATTACCCAAAAGTATCATACAATACCTGTTATTTCTAGCACTTGTATATTTTTCATAGATTCCTCATACAAATGAAGTTTTTCCTGTCCTCATTATTGAAAGTGCTCTTATATGATTTTTGTCTAAATATAAAATTTATACTCAATTTTTTCTCTTTTCTTAAAAACAATAGCATTTTTCAAAGGTTTTCATTTATTCATAACTTACAAGGGCCTTATCAAGTATGTAAAAAGAAAGATAGGACTCGCATGCATGTACATGATTGCAAGCCCTGAGTGTATGTAACTGATGCCGTTTTTTTGTTCCCTTTTTTAAGACTTTGTGTAACACTTAACTCGTTATCTTATGTATTTGCATACTTTTATAGCAATATACGCCAAAAAATTAAAAAAAAAAAAAAAAAAAGAAAAAAAAAACAGGAGCGTGAAATGTAGGCTTTATTAAGGCCAGAGTTTCTAAGAAAATACAAGAAATTTGCTTTCTAAGCCCTTGACAAAAACTTAATCCCTAAAGTATGCCTTACATCTTTCTTAGTTAACTTTGCAGTGCAAAAGTATAAAGTGGCTGTAAAAATTAACTTTTTAATTAAATTAAATAATTAAATTAATAAGAGGTAGGCTTAAGATTTAAAAAGAATTTCAGTTATGGAATACTTGTAAACTTTATATTCTTAACGAACTTTTGGGTTGCGGTATACTGGCATGACTTTAAGCAATCGCATGCCTTTCTACACCTTTCGCCGAACTTCCTCAAATTCACAGTTTTGCAAGCAAAAAGTCAGCATAAGAGTCTTTCCTAAAAGTGTTCGAATCTTTAAAATTTCAAGTATCCTAGGAAAAACTTTTTGACTTTTGGTAATAGGTAGTAGTTATTTTATATGTTACCTAGTAAGTAGTTGTCATTACGATTGTTATTATTCTTAAAACCTCAATAAGTACTTACTAGTAATGACCTCAGTAAGTACTTTTCACTTCTATTATTTTCACTTCTAAATATTTGCTTACTAAAAATCAGCTCAATAACTACTAATTAGTTGTGTTGTTTCCAGTACTGAACATTTACTTACTGGTAAATAGCTCCATAACTAGATAATAACTAAATGTTTTTTGACTTCTAGTAAGTGTATAGTAAGTACTGAATTCTGTGGACAACTCGAACAAAAATAAGTAGTTATTCAGCCGAAAAAAAAGGAGTGCTTATATTTCTCCAATATTACTTGCTATCTTACCAGGTAAGTAAAGTTTTTGCTGGGATACTATTTATAAGACAAATATTTTTATATACAAAAAATTTCCCCAAATGTTTATACGCCCCTGTATCAATTTGTCATGTATGTTGATTTTTAGAAGAAAAATGTCTTCAAGTGTTAGAAAATTTTAAGTGTATTTGTCTAAGAAAGCAAATTTACCCAGCAAAGATAAAACATTTTTTTGTGTTTTTCGAGAAAAAGCTATTTGAATTAAGGAACATTTTATGAACTACAAAATTTTGTAAATAGGACCACTTTTTTAAGAAAATTTTATTAGGAAAATATCTTTACTATTTTGATTATTTGACAATTTTTTATTCAAAAATGTTCAGTATAAGGAGGCATTTATACGATGTCTTTTCAGACATGTCGGTTTTATTCATTCTCTTTTGAACATATTACCAAAAACCTTTTGCATTTACACATTGTCTTTCCAAACACGTCTATTTTCATGTATAATTGTCTAATCTTCTTTCTATACATTTTGAAAAACAGTAAAAATCATATTAACAAACATAATAGCTCATTTCGTGTCTGTTTGGCAACCCCTCATTCTTCTCTAATCCGATTGAATACAAACAAAACAAACGTGTTTGTTAGACATGTCTGAAAAGATATCGTGTAAATGCCCCCACAGTCAATTTTTATTGAAAATCTTGAGTATAATAAATTAAAAAAAAAAAACAAATTTTAAGCGTTCTAACACAATCTATATATCGTCAGCTCATTATTGTTTTGGCTCATATGCCAAAATGGCGAAGTGGAGAAAAATGACCATAAAGGTTTACATGAAGTTTTCTGAAAATATACCCGATAGAATTTTCTTTGCATTTTCATAACTGCTTCTGGCATATGTTTTGAAGAAAAATGCAAATTTTTGTGAATTTTCATGAATGAAGTTGGAAGTTAATAGTATTATATTGAAAGTGAAAATTGTTGTTTTGAGCCGCAAACGCCACTTTTTTAAATTTATTTTTAAAAAGTAGCTTTTTGTGCTTCATACGTATACTTACTGCTGTGCATAGAGTTGTTGATATGTTATTTTGCTTTTGCTGTAACTACTTTTTTCTTTTACGGCAATAGGGTATTTAATTAATCGATGTTTTGTATTAATCGATTAGTCGCGCGAATAATTATTCGAGGTAAAAATTTAATTGAATAATAAATGAACAATTTAAAAATCGGTTAAACGAATAATTTTAATTTTGTCTAGCGTAGAAGTTATATTTTTTAACATAAAAGTTTTAATCCAAATTTTGATATTTTAATCAGGCTATTTTTATGAAGAAAGGAATTTTACAACACGAAATGAATTAAAATTTATTGATAATTTTTTATTCTTGACTGCGGTGAGATTTGAACCCAGGCTTTCACGGACAGGTTGCCCAAACTAGTTTCGATTGTAACCACACAAGCCGTTGACGACGGATGACGTCATTAGTCAAACATCAATCTTTAAACCAAATGGTATGTTACCCTGGTATATCGAAATTTGCTTTTGAATGAATGATTACCTATTTTAATTGATCTACATGTTCTTCCTTACTTCTAGTTTTTTCGTACCTTTTGTCGAGAATTCTTCTTGAAATCCGAAGTACATTTATTGTTTTTCATGTTTTTGTCTTTCTTTTTTCTTGTTGACATTTTTCAGCACAACAATAATTAGTGTTGTGGTTATTTTATTGAACTGTTAATGGCTTTTAATCCAAATATTGATATTTTAATCAGGCTTAAGTTCATTGAATTTAATTTTCAAAAAATTTTATTAAAAAAGTAACAACGATTTATCAAAAGGTACTTATAACTATAAGAGAGGAAAACTTTTTCAATAAAAAATAGCACCAAAGTTTTAGCTAATCTTCTCAAATAATCTTTCCAAGAGAGTATACAGTTTAAATGTTTATGTATTTAAATGTTTATGTTTTGATGAAACTTGATTTATAAGATTCTTTCACTTATTGTTGACGTTGCAGAGATTGAAAGTATAGCGTTATAAACAGTGATGCCAATAGTAGGGAATTTTCCTTTTTGTAGGGATTTTTTCGGAAAATTTACGGCGTAGGGAAAAAAAGACAGATATTTTATTTTAAGGCAAATGTAGGGAATTTTCAAAATATTGTCTCATTTTCAATATATTGTGTTAAAATACGTAAATATTCGTATTATTTTCATTTAAAAATTAAAGTGTTTCATATACTATAGCATTTAGGTACAAATGTAGTATTTTACTAAGAGCCCTAATAGCCTGGCAATCTTCAACAAGTGCCACAATCATGGACGTATATATTAGGGAAGCCGAATATTTGGGTTCACATTTGCGAACTAATCGCTTATTTTTGTTATTTGCATTTGCTCTCACATTCGCTAAAAATACATGCGAATATTAAAGGAGAATGTTTAATGAATGAAACAAAGAGAAATAAAGTCATACAATTTGGAATCTTTAAAAAATTTTAATGAAAACTTTTAAGAATGTGGAAGGATATATATTTAAAAGGAATTTTTTTAAAATTTTGAAATAAAGATTTTTTTTATATTCAACAAAGCCTTCCCTTTTATTTGGTACCGAGTTTGGTAAAAAATATTAGATACTTATATTAATAAAAAAAGTATTCTTGCAAAGGATAAGTCCTTTAAAAAGGCCCAAAGATGAGGAGATGAAAATCAAACACGCAGTTTGACTTAGTTTTGACTCTAGATTGAAGGATATACAGTGGCGTTTCTGCCAAATTAAATTAAATTTGTCACACAGTATTTTATTTTTAATTGAATTTTTACATGTGTGAGAATGTTTATTTTGGTTTTGTCTTGATGTTAATAAATGCTTTTTTTTTAATAAATGTTAATAAATCCCTTATTTATAATATTTACGAAATGTTAACAGAGTATGTATTTGTTTGCCTGAAGCTAAAACCAATACATTTTTAACGTAGGGAAAAAGAGGGAATTTTATTTAGACACGTAGGGATTTTTTGAAATTTCTCTTGGCATCACTGGTTATAAAGCATATCCAGTTTATCTGTTCTTTTTCTTGTCTTTTCTAAAAATTGGTTGTCTTCCTTTTTATAACTTGAATCTCTTTTTAATACTTTTACTAGTCTTCTTAAGCTCTGGTAGAAAGTTATTTTAATTCGTCTAAAAAAATCATCTTCTTCATCTGAATCATTGTGGTAAGTCTGTACTAAACATTCTTAAAAATAAATTATTCCCAAACTCTTTGGTTTCAGTCTTTGTAGTATATTTTAAAAAATTATTACTCCAAGGAAATGTGTCTGAGTTAAGAAACAGACACAAAAGGGTATTCAAAACGTACCGGCTTGTTTTTTTTACATAAAAGAATAAAACTAATACTTTGAAAAAACAAATTTTCGATTAATCGACATACATTATTCGAATTATTCGTTAATCGAAAATAAGCAATTTTAAATTATTCGAATAGTTAATCGCCCAAAATTAATCGATTATTCGAACAACGGTTAATCGTATGAATACCCTATATGGCTATAAAGGAAAGCAAGAGCGAAATTTATTTTGTACGTTTGATATAGTTGATATGGAGCAAAATTAATGCTTAATATCTCGGTAACCATAAAACTTTCGGGACAGATGTTTTGGATTCAGAAAGGGGCTATTCAAAATATACATATATACTAGGGTATTCATTCGGTTAACCGATTAATAACTACCCGATTAACTGATCGGTTAATTTGAAATCGGCTGTTTTCGATTAACGATTAAACCGGTTATCAAAAATTATTTTTGGGAATGAAATATTTTATTAATTAGTTCATTTATTAATGATGTGCTAATAATCCCAATTTTTTAAATGAAAACACTGAAATTTATTGTTGTGGGAAAGCTAGTTCCTATGCGCATTTCGCTGGTTGCTTAGGCCAGCTCGTCAGGAAACTTTTTCCAAATACTTTAGGAAAGCTAAAAATATTATACAAGTAAGACCATAAAGTGAATAAGAATTTTAAAACACTCTGGTCTTAAATGTAACAATATCAAAGCTTCAACAAAGTCACAACAATAAACCGTCAATTTTTTCTTTCTTACATTCCCCTACAATTGGCTGGGTTTTTTCCAACACAAATTGTAGTTGTAAGAGGATAGAAAGAAAAAACAAAAATTAAAAAAACAAGTTACTTAAATAAAGCAGCTTGCCATTTCAGTTTTTTATTTGCCGGGCACATGCAAATTTATTATCAAAAATTATTTTTGGGAATGAAATATTTTATTAATTAGTTCATTTATTAATGATGTGCTAATAATCCCAATTTTTTAAATGAAAACACTGAAATTTATTGTTGTGGGAAAGCTAGTTCCTATGCGCATAATTTCAGTCGATTAACCGTTGTTACAATATTTTTAATTTTTTGTACCATTATAACATATTTTTTTGTGTTTTTAATTATTTGTTTCGTCTCATAAACGAAAGGTGTGCGTTTAGAAAATATTTTTTCATACAAACAAAGAAGGTGTTCAGTGATCTACATTTTAAATAAGTGTTTGCTGTCAACAGCTTTTTGTTTCACGTACTTTTTATGTATGTGCGTTTAGTTATTTGTGTCTTCTCATATCAATCTATTAACAGAATTAACCGAAACAATTAGAAGTGTTAAAATTTTATAAAATTGAAACAGGGCTCTAATGGCATAATGAAATTTATTATATGTTTATAGAAACCCAGGAAAAGGACTGAGAAATTAGATATTCTGTATTATGGGTTGCTTTCGATTTCTTGAACATCTACGATAAGTGAAAGAATTTTTTCCAAATCAAGTTTAATCAAAACTACAGAAAAAAAGCGTAAATTTTAAACATTTAAGCCAAATTATTTTTCTAAAAGATTATTTTATAAGATCTCCTTTCTTTTTTAATTCATACATATGGGGTATTCACAAGGTGTGCTATCATGGTTTATTGTCATAATGTTCCAACATTTTACAATGGTTTAAAAATATTGTTGTTGGTTTGTAAACAAAAAGTGTCTTAAATAAATAGAACGTTGCTTGCTATGATTATTGTGCTGTCGTAATTAATCAGAAAAGTCCAGCGCTAAGTGGCTGAGCCGTGCCGCGTTATTTTTTGTAGCCGTTGCCGTTGAAGGTATAGTTTTATCCGGGTAACATCTGTATTTAACCTGCGGCTAGCAATTTTTGCGACAAATTACTTGCGGCGTCCAATTAAATCGGCTTAGTACTCTGCTGTTTGGTAACAAACAAAATAAAATTTATTTGTAATTTGCAACAAAACCGAAAAATGGAAAATACTTGAGTTTGCCATCACAACATCTAAAATGTATTTTTCACACAAACTGGCTATTATTTCAGTTTTTTCACTTATTTTTGGCATTGTGGAAAATTTTTATGTTTTTTTTTTAATCAGCTGATTTAAATTCAAAAAAGCACATTAAATTATGAGGGGTTGCTCACAACAGTCGTATTTTTTCATGTTATTATTTTAAGACATATGACTTTATGACACCTTGTGAATCCCCCAATAATATTTATGTATTAATTAAAAAATATGTTATTTATGAATTATTTCATTGTTTGCTCGCTTTAGTTCAAGAATTGTTATGTTTGTAATGTTATTGTTTTTTATTTTACTAATAAACACCAAATAATAAATAATTTATTTTTTTTATTCATTGAAATTTAACCGATCAATAACCAAATTAGCCGATTATTAACCGATTAAATCAAAACCTCGGTTAATTAATCGAGCGATTAGCCGATTAAAGCAAAAGGCCGATTAAATGAATACCCTAATATATACCCCATACCTAGCTCAATTTTTTTTAAATGGGCGGTAGAACAAACCAATAATGAATAGACTATATATATGTATGTACATATATCGGTATCAATACCGGTGTTAAACTTTTTAACAGTATTAAAGCAGTATCGGTAGAAACAGCGGTGTCAGTTGCCAAACATTTTAACATTTTAAAAATAAAACAATTTTTAAAAGAAAATTTTGTTAATTATTCACGTATTTGCAGAAAATTCTCAGTATAAATCAACTATAGATAGAAAATGTCCAGTATAAAACACTTTTTTATAGAAAATGTTCAGTATAAGAAAATTTTCTCTACAAAGATTTTGCTAACTCTATAAAGAACTTTTAGAATACATTTTATACCAAAAGTTTATACCATAAAATAATTTTTCAGATAAGATTTTGAAAATAAAACATTGAAGCCTCGTACACAATAGGCAGCAACATTTTCACAATTTTAAGAATTTATTATTATTTTTTAAAACATTTTGTTGAAATTTTCATTCAACGTCATAAACATTTTAATACAAATTGTTGCTGAAGTAGGAGTAGACTCAACTTTTAAAAAAAAATTTAGTTACATTTTTGTTCGAAAAATTATAGAAAAATATATGAAATACTTTGGGAAGAAATAAGATAGAAGAAAACACGAAATTGTTGCTAGCATTGTGTACGAGGCTTTAAGTTAAAAGGCTGAGACAACGCCGGCATTAGATACAATGAGTCATTGTAGAGCTCTGAAATTTTGCACAGGTTATTTTTGAGACAATTCCAGTTTAAAAAAAAAATTAAGAAAATTCGCCCACTTTTACGCCCACCTCCCATACAATCGAAATTTGTAAAATGCCGTATTGTCCGTAATACTTTAGGTATAACTTTCAATTTTGGTATACTTGAATGTTATATTGTTACAAACATTATCGGAAAAAAATTTTGAACTTTGGCCCACTTTTACCCCCACCACCCATACAACCTCAACATAAAAAGTGCCATATTTTCTAAAATATTTTAGGTACAACCTTCAAATTTGATATTACTGTAATTTATATAATTTAAAATGTTTCATGCATAAATTACAATAACACGCTCACTATTACGCCCACCTCCCATTGAAATGCAATAAAAAAGAAAAATTTTTTTTTTCATTCTATCAATAATTTTTTTACATTATCATGGTATTCTAATTTTTTCAATTTCATTCTCATTCTAAATGAATTAATATAAGGATCTGATGATATTTGCAAATAGTGCATTACATCTTCATTCGCAGAAATACGTGAATTTTTACGAGAATGGAATAGCCTACAGTTTATTAAAAAATTAAAAATTATGCAACAATCTAACCCAAAGTCAATGACCTTCAAAAAAATTATCAATCAAATGATTAATGTAAATAAAATAATAATAAACAATAAGTGAATAGTTGTAAACAATTCAAAAAAATAAAAGTAAAAAGTTGTAAACATGCTATTGCATGCTAACAATGTCATACGTATAGCGGCAGAATGTGCGCGTTGCGTATTTTTTGTATGTTTAAAGTACTTTTGCAATCTTTTGCTATTATCCTTTACTTCAAATGAAAGCTGAGACTTCAATCTTTCATTTGATATAAGTCTGCAGGGCGAGAAGCTGCTCTATATTTCCTAGTCCATTGAAAATGCAAAATGTTCAATTTTTACACCACAATTCTGTTGTTAAGAAATTTTTTTTTGTGTTTCTTTTTTTTAAATTTATTTTTTCATCTACTCATTCTACAACAACTAAATAAATTAAAAAAATTAAATAAAAATATTATGTATTTTTTTATTTTTTTGAATATTACATATTGAACTAACATATTTCAAGTATACCTCAACTTTGCCTTGCTCTAGACCAAAAATTTCAGGGAATTGTTACTCATATATCCGTTAATATACTGTGAAAATTTCATCGAAATTGGACGACACGCCAAAAACCATTTTTTGCCGCGGTTACTATAGGACTGTCTCACTGTGCGGTGGCAGTAACTTCAAATTCTCTCTCATTTTTTTTGTTACTTTTTTGTATTTTCTTTTGTTTTTCATTTTCTGTTTACAAAATGTATGAAATTTAATAAAAGTATGGTAGCATCGTTCGTAGAATAAGTGTCTATATGTGACATCATTAGAAAAAACACTATCAAAATAAAATAGATTTAAATGATGAAACAGAATTGAGTCGTCAACTTCAGGCAAAAATTCTTAAGCCCATAATTAAAACGTCGACCGTAACTGCAATTTTCTCTCATTTCTTTCGTTTTCTTTTGTTCTTTTTTTTCTTTGTTTACAAAATGTATGAAATTGAACGAAGGTATGGTAGCATTGTTGGGAGAATAATTGTCTCTATGTGAGAGCATGAGAAAAACGTGAGTTAACGTTGTTTAGAACAAGTGCTATATAGTATACATATATACAGTTTTTATAGAAAATTTTGATTATAATTTTTTATAGAAACTTGTGTATTTTTGAAGAACAATTTAAGTATAAGACGTTTTTAACATTTTTATGTTACTTTCTCAATTAAAAATTGTTTTAACTAATATTTTATAGATATATTTGTGTAAAAGACAATTTTCTAGAAAAAATGTTTTGTGTAAAACTATTTTCTAAAGAAAATTTCATGTATAAGACCATTTTTAAAAAGAAAAATTTATGCATTAGCCTCTTTTGTATGAAAAATTTAGTAAATTAAACTCTTTTTTGACAAAAACTTTGTGTATAAGACATTTACTGTAGACAGTTTTGTGTATTAAGAATTTTCTACTACATATTTTCTATACAAAAAATTCTGTATGGTACTATACTCTTTACAAAAATTCGTGTTTAATACTATTTTTTATAAAAAATTTCATGTGTAAGACTGTTTTCTAAAGAAAGTTCTGCGTATAAAACTATTTTTTATGGAAAATTTTATTTATTCGACAATTTTGTATCAAAAATTTTGTAAATAAAACTGTTTTTTTTATTTAAATAATGTTTGGTATAAGAGTTCTTTCTGTAGAAAACTTAATGTATATGGTTGTTTCTACAAAAAAAATTTTAAAAGGACTACTTTCTATACAGAAAATTGTCGTTTAGAGCTATTCTCTTCAGGAAATTTTTTGAAGAAGACTATTTTTAATGAACAATTTTATGTATAAGACTATTGTCAATAAAAATGTTTGGGTATAACACATTTTTTTTAAATAGTTTGTGTATAACTCATTTTTTATAAGTTCTTATAAAAAATTTCAAAATTTGTTTAGATTTTTCTGAAAATTGTCCATGAGGGTTTTCCTGAGAAAATTGTAACCCTTACATTTTTTTTATTTCCTCATTTAAAAGAGGTTGAGTTTACCAGCTAAAAATAAAATATTGAAAGAAAAGAAAGAGAATTTTATTACCATTAAAAACAAGCAATTACATGACCCAATTATCTGTTAAAAAAACTTTTCCATACAAACCAAAATTTCTGTAAAATTATAAAATTTAAACAAAAAAAAAAAAAAAAGAAAATTTTCTTTTCTATCCTTTAGAATACACTTACAAACGTATAAGTATTACGAATGAATTTAATACCACATGTTAAGTTTTGTGTATGAAACTAAATTGATCTTAAATTTTTCGTTATTTCGTTATTAAGTTTCTTTACTAAAAAGTAATTAATGGTTAGGCATTGCTTTGGTTATATACATCGTATTTGTTTTTAATCTTTTTGCCATTTTTTTTTTATTTATCATTTAAGCCAGAAACAACCCATCAGTCATCTTTCTGTATAAGTGGTTTTCATTAGTTTAAAATGAAAGAGACAAAAGGCCAGAAATAAATTCCAGAAAAAAACAGGCAGATATCTAAAACGAATGAAAGTTTTTCTATGGCGCTAAATGTGATGATAAATCATTTTATGTCACTTATATGCAAGACATTTCAAATACGTTATTGACTTGAGAATTCATAAACGCCTTTTCGCATTCAATTGTTTGAACAGTAACTGTAGATAAACCCACTCCCATATGTCTTGTTTAAATACAGATATTATTAAGGCAATTTCCTGCGAAATGGTATTAGAAAGTTTCAAATTGGTTTGTATAATTGTATAAGAAAATATGGTATTAAAAGATATTTGTATTAGACAGAGTATTATACAAAAGCTTGTGTATAAGACAAAGCTTAGAAGAAGGGTTTGTATAGAGAACCAAACCGTTTAAGAAAAGTTTGGGTTTAAAACAATTTTACATTTCAGACAATTTTGTTAAGAAGATTTCGTGTTTAAAACAATTTGCTATAGAAAATTTGGTGATTTAGAATTCTTTTTAGTGGAAAAAATTGATTTAGCACAATTTTCAATAGAAATGTATAATATTAATTTCTATAGAAAATTTGTTACATAAAAACATTTTCAATGGGAAATTTTGCTTACTATTTTTCTCCTTAAATATTTTTATATATAATTGTGGTTCTTAAGTTTTGAAGACAAAGTCTTGACAAAAAGTACGAAAAAAACAAGAAGTAAGGAAATACAATTGAAAATTGATAATCAATTACAGCAAATTTCGAACTACCAATACCATTGGTTAACGATTGATGTTTGACTAAAGACTGGCAGGCGCCGCAGTGGCGCAAACGGTAGAACGACAAAGAATTCTGATGACGTGAATGCGGTTACGGTTACTCTCGAAACATGTAAAGTCGATCCGAGTTCAATCCGGTGTTCAGTCAAGAATAAAATTATCAAAAAATTTTAAATCACTTGATGTTGTAAATTCCTTCCTTCAATAAAAATAATTTAATGAAAATTAAATTTGATGACCTTAAGCCTAATTAAAATATCAAAAACTTCAACTATAAACCAACAGTTTAATAAAAAATCACAATTGTTTTAATTGTTTTCTGTTAAAAATTTTGTTTATAAGACTATTTTCTATGGAAAATTATTTATGTAAGACTATATTTTATTGAAAAATAAGTGTAAAAGGCATTTTTTACAAAGATTTTTTGCTCCAAGTTTTTAAGCAAACTAATTGACAAAAATATAAATGCTGAAAGAAATAGGAAATGGAACCAACTACTTTCAAATCTTAAGCCGGGAGATAAATCTTTTTGGAAAATAAGCAGAAGCCTTCGAGCCAAAGGGCAAAATAAAATCCCTCATTTAAATATCGGCAATACAAAAATAATTACGGACAGCGGGAAGGCAGAAGTACTTGCCAATACATTTGTCAAGGCTAATAATCTTACAACACAGTTCAAGCATTCTTTCGACCAATGTGTAAACACAAGGGTAAACAATTTCAAGAATGAGCATTATTCAGTTGAAAGAGTTAAACTTACATCACTAAGCGAAATTACAAATCTGATATATTTTCTTAAGTCTCCCAAATCCCCTGGCTTTGATGATATACCCAACCTACTGCTGAAAAAAACTTACTAATAAAGCTATTGAGCTGCTAGTTATAATCTTTAATAGTTGCATCAAACTAAATTATTTTCCGAGTGCATTCAAAAATGCCAAAGTCATTGCGATACAAAAACCAAATAAGCCTAGAAACAATCCAGATAGCTACAGGCCAATCAGTTTATTAAGCAATGTTGGAAAGATCCTCGAAAAAATTATTCATGCACGTCTTAGTGAATTTGCCACGGAAAATTCCGTTGTTTCTGGTGAGCAATTTGGGTTCAAAAAAGAACATAGTACTACTCATCAAATAAACAGAATCAAAAACAAAATATTTAAAAACAAACGTAACAAACGATCTACAGGTATGATACTGTTAGACATTGAAAAAGCATTCGATACTGTTTGGCATAATGGCCTCTTATTTAAACTATTAGAAGCTAACTTTCCCAAATACTTATGTAAACTAATTGCTGATTTTCTAAGTAACAGAAATTTTATGGTATCCGTTAAAAATGTATGCTCAGCTCCAAAAAACATCACAACTGGGCTACCCCAAGGCTCAGTACTTTCTCCGTTACTATACTATATTTACACTTCTGATTTCGCAGTCCCAACTTATATGGAAGCAGAATATTACGCAGATGACACAGCTTTAATCACTTCAGGAAAACTAACCAGTGCACTTCTAAAAAAATGGAAAAAGGACTCTTGGCATGCAACAAATATTTCTATAAATGGAAAATCAAGATCAACCAAAACAAGACACAAGCCATAATATTCCCGTTTAATAAATCTTCTAAAAGACTTGCACAACGCCAACTTTTCTTTGGGAGTGATAATATCGATATTAAGGATGATGTAAAATATCTCGGCGTTATCTTAGACAAAAAGTTACTCTTCAGAAAACACAGTGATGAAACGTGTCAAAAAGCAATAAAATTGATGAAAGCCCTTTGGCCCCTCTTAAATAGACGCTCTTACTTGAACTTTAAAAATAAAAATCTCATCTATAAAAGTATTATTAGACCGACATTAACTTATGCGTGCCCTATCTGGTATACAGCTGCTAATTGCCACCGAAAAAAGTTGCAAATTATACAGAACAAATGCTTAAAAATAATAAACAACAAACATTGGAGATATATAAAAAATATCTGAATTTATAACAAGACTTAATAACAAGTATTTCGATAAAATTGAAAATTCCTTGTATCCATTAATAAGAGAATGCATAGAAACTACGTAAAACAACCTGAAAATTATCAAAATATATGCAATTTTCTAATATTTGACATTTTCTATATTTCTATACATATTCATATAAAGGGGTTTCCCCCTGTTTTTACCTTTAAAATAGTTTAAACAAATTTATACCTGTTAATTTCTTTTGATCCCATTATATTATTTGCTGTAATATCTAGATGATAAAATCTAAATATGTACATATCATGTAAATAAACTTGTAAATAAAGGATGTATATAAAAATAAAAAAATAAAAATATTTTTTTTATAAGTCAAATTACCGAAGAAATTTTTCTGCATAATAATAATGGTTTAAAATGGTTATATTAGACTTATAGCATTTTAACTGTAAATATCGACTAACAAAATCCTCCTAGCAGCATTTTTTACAGTCTTTTTTATCAAACATTTTTTTTAAGTTACTAATAGCTACATTATTGATTTTATTTTTAAATTAACCACATTTCAACAATTCCATAAAAACCTTAATTACATTAATTTGTAAAAAAACCACTAGTTGTTCTAAAATCAACTTATTAATTTAATTCCTATTTTTCAGCGCATTGATTATCGTTTTAATGTAATTACTTTTATGTATTTTGTTATTTTAAATAAAAAAAAATTAAAGTTTTTAATTAGCTTAATAGTTAAGTAATAAAATATGTAATAATAAAACAATAATATTTAAATAATTTTAGATTAAAAAAACTCCCATAGGAGTTTTAACACCCAATTAATTTTTAATAACAGTTTAAGTTGTTAAACATACACATTAATTAAAAATGCTATTTCAATATTTAACACCAGAAAGTATGCTTTAGATTTATTAATGCCTTTTAACTTTAAAATATGCTAAAGTAATTTTAGTAGAATATAAAGCACCTTTAATATTTATTGTAGTTTGAAAAAGTTTAAATATAAATTGAAGAAAGAAAAAAAAAACGTAAAGAAATGTTGAACATTTTCAAAACAAAAGTAGCAGTTTTATTGAACTTTTAATTATTGTAATTTAAATTACAAAAGAATTTGTTTAAAGATTTTTTTTATTAAGCCTTAAATGTGCCCATTTTATGTAGTCATTAATTTCAGTTGTTATTTTCAGTAACTGACCAAAAAAAAAAAAAAAAAAAAAAAAAAAAAAAAAAACAAGTTAGAGTGCTATATTCGGCTATGCCGAATTTTTGATACCCTCCACCGACAGGAGTTAGCTCTATATGATAAATACATATATCTTATTAACAAATCTTCACAAAAACGAATTCAGCATTAAAATATATTGCGGTTTAGACCTATATTAAATTATTGACCGACAATAAGAAAGTTTTATACATTTCTTGTTAGAGCTTTGAACCGACTTGAGTAAAATATCAAGATTCGTAACAGTTTTAGCCGAACTAAAATGATTTTTAGGAGGATAATTTGTATTGGACCTATGGTAAATTATGGACCAATTATCCCAAAATTCTGAAGACTGATTTCTGGTATTACAAAAAATAAATTAGAATAAATTTCAATGCAGCAGTGTAATTAGTTTTAGTGTTAACAGTGAATTTCGCAAAATTGCATGATATTTTTTCTGGCTATATGGATCTAAGTTGGAAGAAATTTAACCGCAATATCTATATATGTTATGGTTTTAGGCGAATTTAATTATTTTCCCAAAGCGTGCTTTATTACGGTTTAAGGCATACTGAGTAGGGTTTATATGGGGCCTAGTGTTAATTATGGACTGATCTTCAAAATATTTTACAGTGTGATTTCTGGTCCTATAAAACTGTGACGTACCAAATTTTAGTATGATAGCGTTATTTGTTACGGTTTGGGCGTACTAAAATTATTTCCGGGAGTAGGGTTTATATGGGGTCTAGGGTTAATTATGAACCGATCTTCACGAAATTTAGCAGTGTGATTTCTAGTCCTACAAAACTGTACCGTAACGAATTTAATTATGATAGCATTATTTATTACGGTTTAAGGCGTTCTAAACTGTTTTCCGGGAGTAGGGTTTATATGGGACCTGGTGTAAATTATGGACCGATCTTCAAAACATTTGACAGTGTGATTTCAGGTCCTATAAAGCTTTGACTTACCAAATTTTAGTATGATAGCGTTATCTATTACGGTTTTAAGCGTACTAAACTGTTTTCCGCGAGTAGCGTTTATATGGGGCCTAGGGTAAGTTATGAACCGATCTTCACGAAATTTAGCAGTATGATTTGCAGTCGTGCATAATTTTATATCATTCCGTGCATTATTCCACCAATTATGTTAGTTTTTGTATCAAAATTATCAATTTTTTTAGGGTGGTGGTTCCACATTTTGATTCATAGTTCTAATCCTACTGAACCGATATTGCTGGATTTCAATCCCAAACCGCTTAGGATAACAGCAAGCAATTTGAGACCAAGTTTGTTCGTTTTCGTTTCTCGAAAGTGAGCGTGTTTTTAACACACGGACAGATGGACAGACAAACGGACATGACTAAATCGACTTAGAATTGCTCAAGGAGTTAGAATATATATACTTTATGGGGTCTTAGATGTATAATAAAAAAGTTTCACACGTAATGACAAACTTAGAATACCCTCATTCACCACTAGTGGTGGTGGAGAGTATAAAAACGCAACCTGTTGTAGGCTTTAAATACCTTTGTGGCAATTAGAGGAAATTTTTTAATGTCGACTATAAATAACAACGATAAAAATAAAAATCGAATTGATAATGCATTTAAAATGTATTAAATTTTTATAAAAATCTGGTTATAAGCTTTTTTGTATATAAAGTTTTCGAATAAAAATTTGTGTAAGTTAAAAAAGTCTTATTTATTTAGGGATTTTTGTAATCCTATAAAATTTTGTATAGAAAATTTTTGAGTGTTACACAGTTTTCTGTGGAAAGTTTTTGAGTATAAGATAATTTCTTTAAAAAATTTGGTTTGGCAAGGCAACTATCTATAAAAAATTTTGTTTAAGAGACAATTTCCTATTAAAAATTTTGTGTTAAATTATTTATAGAAAAGTTTAAGTGCTTATTGAATTAACACATATGCAAAAAAAAAAATATTTTCAGATAATCAATTTTAAAGTAAAAAAAATATAGAGCAATTCCATATGAAAGCGATCACCTTTTGGACGACCCCTCTCCGATTTTAAAATAAATAGTCTCAATCGATTGCCCAGCAAAAAATAATGTACCTACATATTTTTTTTTTTTTTATAGTGACTGGTTTAGTGGTGGTGTACACCACTGTCATGTGACAAAATTGAAGAATTCTTCATAAGGGACCTCATTGACTAAAGCGATCGCAACGAGTGATAGCTCGTTGGAAAGGTATTGAATCAGGCTTTAATTGAAAAGTAAAATTTTCCTAATTTTTCTTAGAAATTTACCTTTAAATTTTCCCAAGAAAATTAAATTTTCCGATTTTCCACAGAAGCTCCTAAATTTTCCGGCTAATTTTTTTTTTTTTGGATTCCTCATAATTTTTGCTTTAAGAATCAGCAATAAAAAAATGGGCCCCGACTCCTTGTTTGGACAGGAGAAGAGCATTTAAGAGACCACCTTGTTAAAAATACATTTTAAAAATTATTTTACAGTTAAAAATACATTTATGAAGAAAAAATCTTTCTTATTTTGCTGCTTATACTTAATTACAATATTTATTAAAAATTTCAATTGTCTTGGCATCATTATAAAATTAAAGTAACTTTAAATTTAGCACGTCGGCAGACGAAGAGTACCGCTTTACATTAATTGACATATCAGAAATATTTGGTATGAAGCAATGAAACTTTTGCGTTCCAGTTATAGTTTTGACATTATTATATCTGTTTTGAATTCGTCGCTCCATGGCATCGTGTTCTTTTTGAATGCATAAAACTGTGTTAATGGCAATTTCCTTGCTTTGAATCCACGAAAACAAATGTTGTACATTAAAGATCTGGTCACTATATGGCCTTTGCAAACTTGCCTTAGTCGCCATGCGTTTTAGGGTTCCCCCTAACGCATCGCATGGGCCCTTACCGTGGGACGTCGCGAAAAAGTGCCACTCGACCTTGCAGTTTTGTTCTTCTTCAATTATGCAAAGATTGTAAAAATTTTTTTTATTCTTGTACTGAGAAGCCGCGCCGATTGCATCGAATTTTGATCTTAAGAATTCAAACAGTTTCATTTGAAATAAATAAACGGACACATAATTATGAGCTAAACTCTCCGCGACAACAACAAGGCTTACGGTCTGTAGTTCGTTATCTTCGTTTTTGAAATAAATGCAAAAAGGATGCACCGTGCACTGGTCGTTTGCCCAGTGATAAGCCTGAATTTCATCCTGAACGAGAAAAGTGTAATTCTCGGCAAAGTCGCTTATCACAATGAATTCATTTTGGGCTAATTTCTCCTTACTTTCCTTTAGAAATTTCGATTGCATCTCGGATATGAAATGGTGCACCTTCAGTTCATTCAACTTGAATCCGAATTCCTCGATGAATTCCGGAATCTGCTTTACCACGGTCTCAAGGGAACATCTGCCGCTGCTAATTATCCACTGTTTGAAATGCACCTCCTGAATTAACAGCTGTTCAAACTTTTCCGCCAAATATTGCTCTAGCTCGTCAATCTTCGGACAATTGTCGCATTTGGACAGATGACAATTTTCCGTGGGGTATGCGCACAACGACTTCGACAGGAGGTCCCTATATGTTTCAATTTCACCGTGAAATACTTTCAATTTCTTGCATGGAAAGAAAATTAATTTGATGTTTTGATGAAACATGCAAACGCAGACTGAATGCGTTCCGTGCCTGTCTAATGCCAGCACGCATTCTTTTGGTCGTAGGATGGCAAACTTAGAAAATCCCACTTTTTCTGCTGGGTATTTCTCATTGAACTGATGGTATGCTTCGGATAGATTACATAATAATAATCTGCGCTGCTTGTGTACTTTTTCTCCATCTTCACGTGTGATAACATAGTCACGTGTACCTGGGCAGGCGCGGCTGTTGTCATCATTGCAGTAAAAATCTTGAATCAATTTCACCGTTGCTTCGCTGAGGGTCCTTGAGCCAAATTTCTTGGTGGGAGTCGCCAATATGCCCTTCTGTCGAACTAATTCTTTGCTTCTTCTCGCGATGTAAAAAGATGTTTGAAACTGTTCAGAAATCTTGCGTATAGACCATGATTGAGGCAGCACAGATAAAATGAGATATTTCTCCGGAAAAGTGGTCGCTAAATTGAATTTTCTTTTCAACTGCTCAATCATTTGTTTGCCGTCATCAACGTCATCTGCTTGACTGCATTCGTTATCAGAGCCTTCATCAAATATTGTCGCGATTGCACTCATAACCTTGCCTTTTTTCTCTTTCCTGTATGTTTCACTTCGCAACTTTCTTTTTCTAATAGGCGTTTCACCTAAAGTGGTAATAGCCTCATTCAAAGGACTCAAAGACATATTTACCATCGGAATGTCTACCTCACTATCAGATGAAACATTTTGTTCACTTGTCATTTCACTCTCGGATTGTGGCTGCATTTGTTTCAATGCATTTGCTTGTTGAGACAAATCGATTTTACACTTGGGGCAAATGAATTCTGCTTCTTCACCGTATTGTATATTTAATTCATTCATGTATCGCTTCGAAACACCAGTTAATTTTAATACTTTTATCTTTTTCGAACGATGTCCACTCTTGTTAAACGGATTGCAGCAAAATTTATTCATTTTACTTTAAATTGTCTTTACAGCTTCACTCTTTACTTTACAAAAAAAAAACCCTTAAACACTTTCACGTTTAGTATTCAACTGAAATTTGACTCAGAGTGTGTGAAGTATTTATATTTATTTTTTGGTAAAAAATAGGTAAAAAAAAATAAGCGATATTTGCTTTTCTACTGGTCATAAAATGTTTTTTAAAAGGGACTTAATTGGTTACTGCCAATAAGCCGACCACAGGTCATAAAATGTTTTGCAAATTTTTTAAATTACCAGGTAATAAATATTTCGCCATATTTATGGAAAATCCGTGTTTTATGACTTGTTTCTGCACGTGTCATTTTAGGCGAAATATTTATTACCTGGTAATTTAAAAAATTTACAAAACATTTTATGACCTGTAGCCTCAGTCGGGTTTGCTGTGCCATTACATGCCACTGCTGCTATTATCCATGGATTTATGGCCGATCTTGTGAAGGCAGGCAGACCATATTCACTACACACTCAACTTGGGGCTCTTAAAAAAAAATTGATTTTTTCTTCATAAATGTATTTTTAACTGTAAAATAATTTTTAAAATGTATTTTTAACAAGGTGGTCTCTTAAATGCTCTTCTCCTGTCCAAACAAGGAGTCGGGGCCCATTTTTTTATTGCTGATTCTTAAAGCAAAAATTATGAGGAATCCAAAAAAAAAAAAATTAGCCGGAAAATTTAGGAGCTTCTGTGCAAAATCGGAAAATTTAATTTTCTTGGGAAAATTTAAAGGTAAATTTCTAAGAAAAATTAGGAAAATTTTACTTTTTAATTAAAGCCTGATTCAATACCTTTCCATCGAGCTATCACTCGTTGCGATCGCTTTAGTAGTTTTTTTTTAAACAACTTTCAATGAGGTCCCTTATGAAGAATTCTTCAATTTTGTCCAGAGTTCTCATTTGCGCACACATTGCGCACTCTTGCACATGAGCCAAAAAGACACTCACATAAAAACTAGCGCATGCACATGCGTAAGAGCGATATTTTATATATGTTTCTTACGCACTCATGTGTATGTGCATTTTGTTGTTGCACATTTCGTGAGTGGCACATGGAATGAGCAACGCATCAATGCCCATGTGCATGCACACAGGCATACAATTTATTGATGTTATTATCAGCGTTGCCAAATAAAATTTTTGATGTGGCAAAAATTCCTAAACGATGTTTTAAAATTGTTACTTGTTAGGATTTTTTTTTTATATTCTTAAAAACAGTGCTGCCATAACTTTTTGATGAAAATATGCCAAAACTTAAAAAAAAATTTGCTAAATCGTTAAATGAAGAAAATATGCTTAAAATCTGCTAAGATTAAAAAATAAAACTTTAAATATTTTAAATTTGATAAAAATATGCTAAATTTTTACAAAAAATATGCTAAAAATCTTCTGAATTTTTATAAAAAAAAATTTGCTAAGCAGCTGCTAAATAACAAATAATTTTTATATAAATTTTTTGCATAAAAAGTTTTATATAAAAAATATATAAGATAAATTATGCGACAAATATATGAAATTTTTTAAAAATATGTATAGTAAGTCGTTAAGAAAAAATGCTTTCCTAAAAAGCAAAAATATGCTAAAAAATATCTGCTTTTGGGCAAGGAAATATGCCAAAAAGCAGTTAGAATATTTTTTAAAAAAATATGCAAATCTCCAACTCAATATGCTAAATATGCTTAAATAGTAACAGGGTTCGTTCGTAAATGCATCACTGCGCTGCATCAGAAAAGCAAACTTTTTTAAATGCCGATAAAAAAGAAATTATAATTTTTTTTATTGTGTGACTATTATTTTTGTAGAGTATTTGACAATTTTTTGGTCCATATCTGCTTCATTGAAGTATATATAAACATTCGAAATCACTGATGCAGCGCAGTGATGCATTTACGAACGTACCCACACTTCTCAAAAAGGAAAAATAAATAAATACAGGGAAATGCGCTTGTGTTGTGTCAAACTGAACGTTTGCTTAGGTTTGACTTCATATTATAATAGCAAGCGCCCTTGTTGTTGTACCCATAGCTATATCTATATCTATCTATTTTATTAACATCACTATTATTATGATATGTTTATTCTATTTTTTTTAAAATATTTTTGAACAATAATTTGTTGTTTTAAACAAACAAACAACTAGTTGCAATTATTTAAAAAATAATTAATGTGAATATCTGCATTTGCCCCTGAACAGAATCTTTTTAATCATTAAAAAATTGTTTAAATAATTAGCAATATAACTTAAAATTGGTTGTCTAAAATAAAAAAAATTTAGTATAATGTATTAAACATGTCCATATTAATAAATAAAACATTTGTTTCATTATTTTTCAACATATGTATTTCACAAAAATAATATCATAAAATGTAAACACTTATCAAAATGTCATTTTTTTTTTGGTTTAAAGAAGGGCAAATCCAGCAATAAATTTTCTTACTTTATGAATGGTTTATTAAAGGTTTAATAGACTATTTTTCGTTTATGAATACAACTTTAACGATTTTTGCTTAAAAACGGATAATTAATCATAAATAAGTTTTTATGAATACGGCTGATAATATATAAACTAAAGGTTCAATTATCAATTATTTAAAAAGGGAATTAAGCACAACAAACAAAATCTTTTACTAAAGGTTACCAGCAAAAAAATATATGTACATGTACATACACACATACTATGAGCGAATAAATGTATGTAGTTACTGGTAGTTGATTACAAGTGTATATTTTGTTTGTAACGAACATTTTTGTTAATGCAGTAGAAAATCGAAAATAAATAACTGTACTGTGATATTGTTCTTTATTTTAGCTATTTTGTAAAATTTTTTTACTGATCATAAAAAATTATTTGAAGGTTAAGTTTTTTTTTGTAATTTCCTTCAAATAAAGAATTGTAACAACAAAATTCATGTATATTTTTGTTTTTGTATGTAAAAATTGTCATGAATTTTTAGACAAAATACAAAATAGTCTACCTGTTTTGAATGTTCTAGTAAAAAAAACCATAAAACCACAAAATTCCGTTACATTGTGTTTTTTTTATAAGAATAGTTGGAAATTTCCATAACCCTTTGACCAATGCACAGACATAATCTGATGCAACAACAAAATTATGTATTCCAAAATTTTTACTGATCATAAAAAATTATTTAAAGGTTAAGTTTTTTTGTAATTTCCTTCAAATAAAGAATGGCAACAACAAAATTCATGTATATTTTTGTTTTTGTATGTAAAAATTGTCATGTATTTTTAGACAAAATAGTCTATCTGTTTTAAGTGTTCTAATAAAATGTTTACAAAATCATAAACCCAAAAAATTCCATTACCTTTTTACACAGTTATTGCATGTGTTTTTTACAAGAATGGTTAAAAAATTTCCGTATAAGCAACAACCGATTATACAAGTTACATATCAATTCCAGTTTTTTCATGCCTACTATTGAAAATATTTATTATTCAAATTGGTATGTATATTACTTTCATATTTTGTGCGTCATAAATTAAAATTTCATAAATAGATAACAAATGTAACATAAAATTATTTATTTTAATTAATTTTATTTTAATAAATTTATGTAGGAATTACCAATATAACCAAATACCTTAATTTTTGACCAACAACTATTTCATAATAATGTTTTACACGATGAACTGCATTTCTGGCAACATTGTTTGAAATGAAGATAAAAAACCAACATGGCTTCTAATGAGTGTGCATGCGTGCGCTAGTATTTTATGCTCATGTGCATATGCACATGAGTTCCATCGATCAATGCTCATGCGCTTGAGCATGTGCATTGATATAAGAAAATGTTGCACATGCGCATGCGCATGAGCACAAATTTAAGCGCATGTGCTGCACACTCATGAGCAAATACGAACTCTGATTTTGTCACATGACAGTGGTGTACACCACCACTAAACCAGTCACTATAAAAAAAAAAAAAATATGTAGGTACATTATTTTTTGCTGGGCAATCGATTGAGACTATTTATTTTAAAATCGGAGAGGGGTCGTCCAAAAATTTGCCAATTTTGATCGTTTTCATATGGAATTGCTCTATATATATATTAAAACTAGCTCTGCACTGAACACTAGTATATGTATAATAAGGTTTCTACGCCAAATTTACCCAAAAAGCCATTAAAATCACCAAAAAGCCATTAAAATTACCCAAAAGCCATTAAAATTTTTCCAAAGCCATTAAAAAGCCATTAAAATTATCCAAAAGCCATTAAAATGAACACGTGTTAAAGTATGTCAAATGAACACGTGTTAAAAAAGGTCAAATTTTTAAAAAAAAAAAAATTTTCAAAAACAAAGCAATAAAAATGTCATAAAATTTTAAAAAAGGCAAAATTAGGGGGGAAATTCCTGAACACGTGTTAAAGTATGTCAAATGAACACGTGTTAAATTTTATAGGAAAGCAATGCACAAGTGGTGGGTGCATTGTTGAAGCCTTTCTTTTGTTGTGATCGATAGACAGACATAGAGATATGTAGATAGATACACAGACAGACCTTGAGGAAGAAATTGGAAAAATATTTTTTGTGTGTGTTTTGTGGAAGACAGACATACTGTACTTGTCAATGCACTTGTTGAAGCCTTTCTTTTGTTGTGATCGATAGACGGACCTTGATTTTGAAAAAAATTTTTGTGGACAATTTTTTCAAAGCGCTGATATTAAAATTAATAATTTATGGGGTGTGAGATGATAAGGGTATTGTATTGTATTGAGGTGTGTCTTGAATATAGATAGATAGATACACAGACAGACCTTGAGGAAGAAATTGGAAAAATATTTTTTTTTTTTATTTTTTGTGTGTTTTGTGGATTGTTGAAGCCTTTCTTTTGTTGTGTGTGTGTGTGTGTGTGTGTGTGTGTGTGTGTGTGTGTGTGTGTGTGTGTGTGTGTGTGTGTGTGTGTGTTTATGGGTAACCAGATGGAGGGTTGTTGTTATTTTGTTTGTTTGGGTGATCGACGAAAATATTATTGGATGGATAGACAGACATACAGACAGACTGGCTTCGTAACAGCAAATGGTTTTTCAATTTTATTTGGGGTTGAAGAATAAATTCAAAGTATTTATTTATGATTTTTAAAAGAAAAGAGAAGATAAAAAGGGGGAAAAGGAAAGTTAGTCAGACAGACAGATATACAGAGACAGTCTGGTATTTTATTTGTTGATAAGTAAATTTACGATTGTATAGATATTTGAAAGTATATAAAAGGTTTTAAATATATTCTATTCATTAGTTTCTAAAGTAGACTTGCTTAAGAAAGTTTGTGCTTTTTTTTTTGTGAAAATAAAAAAAGAAATTAATATTTTAAAATAATAATAATGGCTAGTGTACTAATTTGTGAAATTTGCCAAAACCAATATAAAAAGAAACAAAAATTACAAAAACATATTCAAATTCATGTGCCATGTGATGTGTGCAATCATATATCCCTGACATCAATGGAGAGGAAAAAACATATGGAAATCCATCTAGATTTCCTTCAACAGCAACAACAGCAACAAAAACAGCAGCAACAACAACAACAACAACAAGTAGAAGAAATGGATGAACATCCTTCAACATCGGATGCATCTAGGAAGCGTCTATCGATGTTACAATCAAATATACCATTTAAACAACAAAAGCCTGAGTCATGTTCAGAATCTTTTATTATGTGTGAGGATTGTAATGTTAAAATTCAACCACAACAGTGGTTTATTCATTGCTCCCAACCCGAACACAAGAAAAATGTACAGGAGAGAATTGGAAACCGGATTCAATTGATAAAAAATTCATTTAAATCTCGACTTTTGACGTACCGTTTCCCGAAAGGAGATTTGAATTTGAATGCAAATGAATATTTGAAAGAGGGTCAAATGTATGTTCAGAAATTATTAAATAATTGTCTGGCTGAGCACATAATTGTGAAATTTAATTTGGAATTGACAGCTCGATATAAGCTACCAGCACATCCTCTTAAACCAGAAACTGATATGTACCACAATACGGAAATGATACGCTTATCAAGGGCAGACAATATTGGCTCAGCTCTCACACTTCAATTTGAAAAGATTAAGGCGAAGATGTCTGAGTTTCAAGAAAGAGATTCTGGTTGGACGCTTATCCAAATTAAATGGCTGGAAATAAACATAAATAAAGCATCACCATTATCAGGATCCCAATATATACCTACACCCGTAGAGCTGGCGAGGAAGAAAGCTTGTGTCAACATTCAAAACAATGATGTATTTTGCTTTAAATGGAGTGTAATAGCAGCATTTTATAATGGTGATGACAGTCATGTATACAGACAGACAATTTACAATATACCAAATATTGCTGACAATAATATTAAGCTTGATTGCGGTAGAACACTTAATTTCACATCAATGCAATTTCCTACTGATGTGAAAGATATTAAAGTATTTGAAAGAAATAATACTGATATAAGTGTAAATGTGTTCGGGTTTGATAGGAAATCCAAGGCTGTTATTGGACCATACTACATTACCAAAAAGGAAAAAAATATGCATATAAACCTTATGCTGCTGGAAGACGAATGTGGTGATAAAATGCACTACATTCTAATAAACAATATTTCAAGGTAGTTATCAAAATATTTAAATATATCGTGCAAAACATCTTATTAACAAAAATTCTTTTTTCTCTTAGACTACTAAGGTCCCAAATTTCAAAATATAAAGGTGCTTTAATTTTTTGCAATAGTTGTCTCTACCATACAAATATACCAGAGAGAATGGTAATTCATAAGGAGAGAGAGTGTGGAGAATGCATTCCCAAGATGCCGGAGGGAGAAAAATCAGTCATAAAGTTTTCCCATCATGAGCGACAAATGAATCTCCCGTTCACTGTGTATGCGGATTTTGAATGCGTTCTCGAGGAAGTAGATGTAAGTAGTATTAATGAAAATAGTAGATTTACAAAAAAACATATTCCATGTGCATATGGTTTTAATATTAAGTGTAATTTTAATGAAAATTTAGATAAGTTTAAAATGTTTAGTAGTAGTAGTAGTAGTGTTAATGTAGGGCAACATTTTGTAAATAATTTAATAAATGAATGTAGACAAATGTATAAGAAGTATTATGAAAAAATTGTCCCCATGCATTCATTAACCCCCTTAGAAGAAGAACAATTTTTAAACTCTATTAACTGTCATATTTGCGGTTTAGCACTAGGCGATGAACTAGCTGTGAGAGATCACTGCCACTTATCAGGAAAATATAGAGGGGCTGCACATAATTCGTGTAATTTAAATTTTAAAATTCCAAATTTTATTCCTATATTTTTCCATAATTTTTCGAAATATGACTGTCACTTATTTATTAAAGAATTACTTAGTATTAAAGGGGAGACAAATGTAATTCCAATAAATAAAGAATTATACATTTCTTTGTCGCATACTGTTCGGGTATATACTGATGAAGAAATTGATGATTATATAAATGAGTTGTATATAAGAAAAGTGAAGCAAAATATTCCTCAGCATATTATTTCAAAACAACTTGAAAAGGTGCGAGTTTATAAAACTGGAAAAAAAATTGAGCTTAGATTTTTAGACTCTTTAAGATTTATGGCATCTGGTTTGGAATCATTAGCTAGTAACCTCAATGATCAAGATTTAAATGCAGTTAGAAAATATTTTCCAGATGCTGAGAAGTTTTCTCTTATGAAGCGAAAGGGTGTTTTTCCTTATGAATATTTAAATTCATTTGAAAAATTAAATGAAAAGAAACTCCCACCAATTGAAGCATTTTATAGTAGGTTAAATGATAAAAAATGTTCAGAAGAAGATTATTTACTAGCACAAAATATATGGACAAAATTTGATTGCGAGACTATTAAGGATTACATGGAGCTGTATTTAAAAACTGACGTGTTGTTACTTACAGATATATTTGAAAACTTCAGAAAGCTCTGTAAGAAGATTTATAACCTAGATCCTCCACATTATTATACCATCCCAGGGCTTTCTTGGGATGCAATGTTAAAATATACAAGAATTGAGCTAGAATTATTAACAGATCTAGAAATGTATAATTTTATTAAACGAGGAATTCGTGGTGGTCTTTCACAATGTAGTAAGAGGTATAGTAAGGCGAATCATAAATATCTTAATGATTATGATCCTACAAAACCCTCCGAATACATTTTATATTTAGACGCAAATAATCTTTATGGTTGGGCAATGTCAGAGTCACTACCATATGGAGGCTTCAGTTGGACAAATGACTTCATTCACCCCAAAAATATTCCACATAACTCAGATGTTGGTTATATTTATGAAGTCGATTTATCATACCCGTCTAGCTGTCATGATTATCATAATGACCTGCCATTCTGTGTGGAAAACAAAATAATTGGTGGGAGTAAATATGAAAAATTAATTGCTGATCTATCTGACAAAAAGAAATATGTCATACATTATAAAACATTAGAGCAATGTTTAAATAATGGATTGGTTTTGGAAAAAGTTCACCGAATTCTGAAATTTAATCAAAAGCCGTGGTTAAAGACATACATAGATTTAAATACGACACATAGAACAGAAGCTAAGAATCAATTTGAAAAAGATTTCTATAAATTGCTCAATAATGCTGTGTATGGTAAAACCATGGAAAATGTCGATAAGAGAAAAGACGTTCGGTTGGTTAGTGAATGGGGTCGTACTAATCGCAATAAATTGGGTGTAGGTGAACTTATAGCAAAACCAAATTTTCACAGTATTTCACAGTTTACTGATAAATTATGGGCTGTACAAATGAACAAAACTTTGACATATTACAATAAACCCATTTATTTAGGCTTTTGTGTACTTGATCTATCAAAATGGAAAATGTATGATTTCCATTATGAGTATATGAAACCTAAATTCGGAGATAATATAAATCTCAATTATATGGACACTGACTCTTTTATTTACTCAATTAAAACTGATGATTTCTATGATGATATAAGAGGAGATTTAAAAACACTCTTTGACACATCAGCATATTCACAAAATAATCCATTTAACTTTCCTCAATTAAATAAAAAAGTACTTGGAATGATGAAAGATGAAACTGAAGGTAAATTCATCACTGAATATGTAGGCTTAGGACCCAAAGTTTATTCTTTCACAGTTGAAGATGATAAAGATGTTAAAAAAGCTAAGGGGGTTAAAAAATGCGTGGTAGACAATTATACTATAGATCATTATAAACATGTCTTATTTAATAAGAAATCAGTAGGGGCATGTATGTACACATTCACATCTAAGTTACACACAATACTAACAAATAGAGTTAATAAAATAGCTTTAAATTTTATTGATAGTAAACGTAAAATATGAAATGATGAGATTAATACACTTGCATGGCACCATTATCAGTTAGATACTGATAATGGTGATTTAGAATTAAGTAGGTTAATTAGTGATATTGAGTCACTAAATAATTAGTATAGAATATGTAAATGTAAATATATGTAAATATATACACCTATATACACATAAAATAAAAAAAAAAAAACCAAAATTTATTTAAAAAAAAACCAACAGTTTTATTCTTTATTTAATAGAAATTAAATGAAAAAAAAAAAGTAAGTATTAGAATGTATTTTAAAATAGATTATATAACTTTTCGAACAATTCCAGTTAAAGGTGTGTACTCCATCATACGATCGTGTAGGATTAAACAATAAGCATTTGTATTTTTTGATACTGGACTACTTGTCTCGAACTCAATTTTCACATCGATAGGCCCATTTTTAACAATTTCATTTTGATAACTAACATCAACTACTGCAATTGGAATATTTTTAAATTTCTCACATGAAAGAAGAGGTTGTGCTTCTCTCATATAGTAATTTTGTTGAAACTTAGCATACATATCATACAAAATAGCGTATCGATTCTCCTCAAATTTTAAATTTAAATCATCATATGGATACGATTCTGAATTTAAATGTACTTTAACATTTTTCAAATCTGAATGTATATATTTATTATCGTTTTCTAATACGAATAAAAGAAATCTTGGCCTTTCTCTATTCACTGATAGTTTAATATTCCAGTTGTGATTTCTGCCTCCGGAAAATGTTGGATTAAAATAACAGTCCCAACTGCGAAATGCTATGGGTAATGAAACACCCTCCTTTATAATCTTCATTATTTGTATTTTTCGTGCATCTGATAGGTGAATATGTGGTATTCTCCATGTTATGTTTTTAATCGATAAACTTAATTTTTCATTAGCATCTGTTGAGTAATACGCCTTATCATCATTTGAACTTCGTAGAAGAATTAGTTCATGTTTGCTATTTAAAATTATTTTATTAAAATCCTCAGCAAATCCCAACAGTAGTTTTAGGGGAATATAAAAATTAAATTTTCGCATTGATAGGTCTTCAGAAATATTCCACCCTGCATTTCTCATCATATTACTTTCAAATTCATTTAGTGAGACATAATTCTTAATTGTACTAGATATTCCCAAGTATCGAGTGCGATCAATTTCCACACCATTAATCTCATACCGTATTTCATCAAATAAGTATGCAACACAATTATTCCTCAATCTAGTATTTTCTGACGCTTCTTCACCTTTAGTGTTTTTTATGTTTCCTTCTATATATAAGTAGCTTTCAGACGGAAGAACATATAAGTCTTGATTTTGTAGTGTAATTCGAATTTCATCATTGTTTTTAAATGATTGAATATAGGGCACATAGCTATGATAATCTTTTTTTATTATATTTTCATCAGAATATGGTTTTTCAATGACATTGAGTATATCAGACATTTTTCTTTATTTTTAACTTAAGCAATTTTAAAAAGGTGGTGTTTTCTTTCGATAATGATGGTCTTATAGCTTTAATATGATTAGTAGGAATGACCCTATTAACTTTAATGTGCTTAGTTTTATTGTAAATTATCATTTTTTCCGTGGTCTTAGGTGTAATCTTAGTGTTATTTCTTCACCTCTGAAATTAACTGCACGATTTTCTTGGTCAACAATCCAAATTTTGAGATATGTTATTTCTTTGACGTTTACTGGTAAATAAATTAGGTTATTAGCAATAACATCTAATTTATAGCCTGGTGGTACGTCTAATGCGAACTCGTGTAGTATATGTGCGGGAGAATTATTCATATATGCTCCTGTTATGATGTTACACTGAATTTGTATAGCATTAACTCTTAATATATTTACAGGTTGATTTGATACATGTTTCATACCAGCCTTTAAAATTTCTTCACTAAAACCTAACAGCGTACCAATGGATCGTTTTCGATTAAATAAAATTGCATCGTGGGATGAAGTTATTTCAATTTGTAAAGTATTATTATTAGCTTTAATGAGAATAGATTTATTATAATTTTCTGCTTTATACTGCCCAACTATATAATCAACAATATCTTGTAACTCGTATGATCCAATAGGAATTTCAATTATTTTATCTCCTATATGAAATAAATTATTATCATAATCTACATTAGGAATAGAGTTATATGAATGAAAATCAACTAGAGAACATTCATAGTCATCTTTTAGATCTATTGGTGGGAAATAATTTGCCGTTAGGATTGATGAATTTCCACTTAAAGCTAAAGTAATTGACATCCTGAATGGTAAATTGTAAATGAAATGAAAATGCTTGAGTTTTTTTGTTTTATTAAATTTATACATTTATTAGAAAAACTATTTTTTGTATTTGTTTTCTTATAATATTTCATTTTTACTTATCCAAGAATTATGTTGGTTTGGAAAACCTAACCATTTAACATACGCTTTATCACCTTTTTCTTTTAAAATTTTTTCCACCAGAAATGTATTAGGATAACGTGTACGACGTATTTCTTCCTTGTAAAATGCGCCTTTTATAGGATTTCCTTGATAGTCTTCAAGTAAAAATGTTATTGGGTAGGTGTTCTGTATCGATTTTATTTTAAATATTTCTGTAGTCCAATTTGGTGTATAACCTTTTTCAAATATATGTTTATATTTACTTATGCGAACATAGTCCCCAACCTTAAACCTTGATGATTTAAACATTTTTAAACTGCTAAATGCAGTTTTCAGTAGATGTTGTTCATGTTCACGTTTTACATCAATAGGCGCCATTTTAATTTTACTATGAGTTTTTCTGTTATATTGATCAACTAGTTTTTTATAAATATCAATCCAGTGAAATGTTCCATTATAACTAAATTCTCTCCACATCATACCTTTTAGTGTTCGATTAAAGCGTTCAACAATTGAAGCTTTCATTACACTATAAGTAGAGTAATGATTAATTGAATATTTACGCATTAGTAAACCAAACTCCTTATTAAAAAATTCTCTTCCGTCATCTGTTTGTAAATTTTTAGGTATTCGCCCCTTACTTAGTATTTCCTGGAAAGCTTTGGAAACTTCATTTGCGGTTTTTGCTTTAATTGCTGCAGCCCAAGCATATTTTGAAAATGTATCAATAACTGTTAGCATATATTTGTATCCGTTGTTTATAATGGAATAGTTACCCATTTCTACTAAATCTGCTTGCCAAAGATCATCAATTCCCTTTGTTATTACTTTCCGTCTTAAGAAATTTTTGCGTGCTCTAGAATGTAGTTCATTTATTATCGTTCTTTTTTCCATTATGTTATTGTTGTTGTTGTTGTTGTTGTTGTTGTTGTTGTTGTTGTGATGAAAGTTTGTTGTGATGAATCATTGCACTATATATATCAGAAATTTTCTTATTTAAATCCTTTATTTCATTTCTTACAATTAAAACTTCTTTGTTTATACCCCTTTTTAAATGTTCTTGCATATGGGTCATTTGTATATTCACATAATTTTTGTTAACAGCATCTGTCCCATTCATTGGAGGTGACAAATTTAAAATTCTTTTATTCTCTATGTCAATATTATTTACGTTGAGTTTGATACCGAATTTTTTTGAAATGTTGTTTCTTGTTATATCTCCTATATATTTTTGATTATAGTAATGACCAAATTTGTCAACAGTCATAATTTTTTATTTATTTATTTATTTATTTAAAAGTTATTCAATTATATTTGCTTCCCTTAGTTCTTCGATTATAGATATTATTTCATTAGAATGATTATTGTTACCAGCATGTTGTGATGCTATTAACAGCCTCAATCGGTCTACAATTTCATTAGGATTATCCCAGTATATATAGTTCGGTTTATTAAGATTTACCTCCATTAAACCCTTACCAACGTGAGTAGTTGTAGTAAACAATTTATTTATTATTTTTTTATATTTATAACCTCTGTTTCCATTGATTTGATTATTAGGATCATAGTTTCTTCGATGTGCATTTGTATCAAGTAAAATATTTTTATATATTGCTAGCTCTGACGAATCAAATTGTTTTGGATTTTTATGAAAAAGTAATGAGTATAACCCTGGGGTTAGTGCCCAAGATTTTTGACCTATTATTATTTTATCATCGGTTAGCTTTAAAATAGAATTTCCAAATTTCCAGTCTCCATTTTCCATTTTATGAGGTCCAAATATAGTGTCAAGCTTTTTATTTCCATTTAGGGTTGATAAATCAAACTCCCAATCGGATGATTGAGAATAAAATTGTTCATTTTTCGATTTATCATTTACTTCATCTTCACTATTACTATTATAGTCTTCTTCTTCTTCTTCTTCTTCTTCTTCTTCTTCTTCTTCTTTATCTATTTTAATTCTATTAGGTGCTGAATTAATGTTTTTCTCTTTCATTAAGGTTTTCTTAGGGGTGCTGGTGAATATAGTTTTATTTTCCGTTTTTATTTTAGTATTATGCTTACATTTATATTTTTCTTCTGTGGGTATTGTTAAATTTGACGAATCTGACAATTTGACTAGTTTCTTTAGAGGTTCTGTTAAAGGTTTAAATGTTCTTTCTAAATTATTGAATTTTTCCAATTCTCCAAGTCGTATGCTTTCAAATTTCTTCTTTAAAATTTTTTTGGATTTCACCAACTCTTTTAAAATATTTTCTTCCATGATTATAACTTTGATGAAAAAAAAAAAAAGCTAAACAGCTTCTTTAAACAGCTAAACAGCTTTTGAAAACAGCTAAACAGCTTTTGAAAACAGCTAAACAGCTTTTGAAAACAGCTAAACAGCTTTTGAAAACAGCTAAACAGCTTCTTAAAACAGATAAACAGCTTTTGAAACCAGTTAAACAGCTTTTGAAAACAGCTAAACAGCTTCTTAAAACAGATAAACAGCTTTTGAAACCAGTTAAACAGCTTTTGAAAACAGCTAAACAGCTTCTTAAAACAGATAAACAGCTTTTGAAAACAGCTAAACAGCTTTTGAAAACAGCTAAACAGCTTCGTGGAATAATTTTAACAGTTTCCAAGTGGAAAAAAAACGTATTTAATATTAATAGGTATACGTCTGATGTAGTTAGTAGTATTTATATGACTAAATCTGAATGAATAGATCAAAGCCTTTTCTATAACGCCCTTGCTTCATTTCATCATCTTTACTTATTATAAGAAATCCATATTTATCCTTCCAACATTCTCCGCAAATGTAACGAAACATATTTAAACTCATGTCACTGCCAACATGATCATTGTAGATGTGCTTTAAATTTAATTCATCTTGCTTGAATAAAATAATCATATTTGCATTATCACGTACTAAATGTTTTGGAATATGTGTATAAGTCTGACATAAATAAAAAGAATCAATATCCTTATGTCTCCCCATACAGAAATATGATCTTATATTATTTTGTTTTTCACAAGCGACATCGTCAAATATCATAATAGAATTTACTTTAGCTTTTTCGGGTGGTATGACATGTTCATTGTCTGAAAATGTATAAAGTCCCATACCCTTTACTGATGAAATTAATCTTGACAGATATTTATATTTCGGTTGATTTAATGATTTTGAGTATATATAAATATTTTTAAATTTTAAACCATTCGGACTTTCAATTAAACTTAGCATTATATTTGTTTTGCCACAGTTTGAGGGACCAACTATTAGTGCTCTGATAGAATTAGGTAAAAGACAGCTATGTTTAAAACCATTTCTGTTTTCCATTAAATCCAAGTTTCTCACTGAAATATTCGAATGTTGTTTTACCAAACGCATCTTAATAACTGAAAGCATACGTTTGTTTAATGTAACGTTTTATTTACTTTCGAATTTTTATTTATTTTTTTATTTTCAGAAAAGCAATTTTTATATATATATAAATGATTGTGTATAAAAATAAAGAATTTAGTAGAAAACAATTCGTCCTTGGAAAAGGACTTGTAAATAGCTTAATTAATTCAATACCACTTGAACTTCATTTACCGGGTTATCAGTTTTGTGGACCAGGAACTAAATTGGAAAAACGATTACAAAGGGGTGATAAAGGTATCAATCCGTTGGATGCAGCTTGTAAAATTCATGATATTGCTTATGCCCAGAACACTGATATTCATAAACGACATTACGCAGATAAAGAACTAGCAGAAAAAGCTTGGAGTAGAGTTAAAGCTAAAGATAGTACATTTGGAGAAAAACTCAACGCATACCTTGTCACTAACACAATGAAGTCAAAAGTTAAATTGGGCTTGGGAGTAAAAACTGGCAACCAAAAGAAAAAGTGTAGACGAAATATTTTTAAGAATGCCGTTAAATCAGCAACCGATATTTTAAAAAAGGAAAAACCAAATGACATCAAAACCGCTATTAAAACTGCACGAAAGCTATCCAACATTCATTTCTTGGAAAAAAATCTATAGTAAAAATTCCTAGAATTATCAACATACCTAAACTTGGCGGTTTTCTTCCACTTGTCCCTATTCTAACAGCACTTGGAGCATTGGGAGCAATAGCTTCTGGTGGGTCAGCAATCGCTAAAACTATTACTTTAGCTAAAAATGGTAGACAACAGCTCGAAGAAAGTAAGCGTCATAACAAAACATTAGAGGCAATAGCTATGGGTAAAGGTCTATATCTTAAACCCTATAAAAAAGGCTATGGAATATTTTATACCTCATCAAAAAACTATTAAAGCAGCTACCTAATAGACCGCTAACAGATGTGGACTTGAGAACATTTGGGGAGAAGTATATTCCTTATTTTAGAGGAGTATATATGAGGGATAAACTTCCTAAAACTCCACACCGAATAGAGAATGGAATTATAAACTTGGATTCAAATAGAGGATATGGAACGCATTGGGTAGCATTTTATAAAAATAATGACAATGTAGAATACTTTGATAGTTTTGGTAATCTCCAACCACCTATAGAAGTTTTAAGATACTTGGGTAAAAACATTAAATATAACTATTTAAGATATCAAAAATTTAATACTTTTATTTGTGGTCATTTATGTTTAAAATTTTTAATAAATTTCAAAATAAAGAATTAATAAAAACTCAAATATTTTGTTTTTTTTTTTTTTTTATTATTTTTTTTGTTTGTTTGTTTTTTATTTATTATCCATTCTTAATAATAATCTATAGATTTTAACATCTGTTTTAATTTTATTTTGCATTTTTTTTCCAAACTCATAACAAAGTCTGGTTAAATCAATTTCTATATCTCTTTCATTTATATTTTTAATTTCATAATATTGTACATTTGTTTTATTTAAAATAGAGCAATTAGGAATATAATGTTCATAATAAAAATATAAGATTTGCTTGCGAAGAATTGTATTCCAGCTTAAAAATGTCGTCAAGAATATTCCAATTTGAGTCAGAGATTTCCAAGTTTCAGGATCAATTTTTATTTTATGGTTTCCCTGTTGTAGGATGAGATAGCAAATATTATTCCTATACTGAAATGTATATTGAACATCCTTCTTTTCATCCTTATTAATTAGATTCATACAATCTTGGAATTCATACTGATTAAGTGTTGCTTTAATATATTCCTTATAGCTCATAAGGTTTATCCATTCATCCCGGTCCAATCCAATGAAGTTCCTATCCTTATAATGCAACCAGACAATAGGCTTAAAACCAAGAGCTGTGGAAAATCCGCAAGATATCTTTAATTTTAAATTTATAAAATATTCCAACTCAAATACACAGTCGTATATTTTCGGGCTTCTTACAAGATTGAACATTCTCGATGAATTTTAAATGTAAACTAATAATATTTTTGCTTTGAAACTCTCTATTTAAAGAAAAAATGCTTTTATCTTTTTTTTTTTTTTTTTATTTTTATTTAATTATTTTTGTTTTCTTGTACATAAATTTAGACTTCTAAAATATTTTAATATCTTTTTATAATTTTCTATAATTCTTATAACCTCCTTTTTCCTCTTATAGAAAAAGTAGCATCCACACAAACCCACGACATCTCCACTTGTACTTTCGTGAGAGCAAGGCATATTATATACATTAAAATTTGTATATTCTCTTTTGAATGTACATAATAATTCCAAATGTTCTTCAAAGATTACACTTCCAAATTCTTGTAGAAAAGCTTCAATAACCTCCATCTTTCCACATTAAGATTTCAGTTACAACTTATTAAAAATATTAATAATTCTACATTATATATATTTATCTGTTTACTAATAAAAGAAAACAACACAAGAATTTATAATAATTTATTTTTATTGTTTAATCATTTTTATTGAAAAAAATTATTTTATTTAAATGTATTAAAATGAGTATAAGGATAATATCCTTTCGTAGGAGGAGCCGTCTTAATTTCCAGCTTATAATTAATGCTATCCTTTTCGTCATCTAAAGGAATCTTTGAAATGATATATGAGCCAGTTGATAGGCTCCCAACATCGTTTTCAGTTAAGGCATTAAATCTTTTAGGAAGATAAAGCATAGCTCCATCCAATTCTAAGACTATAACATCTCCATATTTTGTAGTTACTCGTTCAGCTCCTGTAATAGGATAGTCCTTTCCATCTACCATATTTTTTACACTTAAAATATGTTTCATATTTAATTTATTGAATGAAGCAATTAATTCCGCGTTAATATTCATCGTTTGATAATTTATAATGAAATGTAATAAATAACTCAATAAATTCACAATTTATAGAAAAAAAAAATTTTTTGGTTACACATAGTCTAAACATATGTTATTTGCTATAATTCATTAAAGTTATCGATAATGTTTTTTTTTTCAATTTTTTACCCACCACACCCATTGTAAAACAAATTCTAATTTCAATTTTATTAGTTTTTATTATTTATATTTTTTATTAATTTCTTAAAATATATTTTGAATTAAAAAAAAAAATCACTACTACATCTATAAACATATTCTTCAACCCCAAATAAAATTGAAAAACCATTTGCTGTTACGAAGCCAGTCTGTCTGTATGTCTGTCTATCCATCCAATAATATTTTCGTCGATCACCCAAACAAACAAAATAACAACAACCCTCCATCTGGTTACCCATAAACACACACACACACACACACACACACACACACACACACACACACACACACACACACACACACACAACAAAAGAAAGGCTTCAACAATCCACAAAACACACAAAAAATAAAAAAAATATTTTTCCAATTTCTTCCTCAAGGTCTGTCTGTGTATCTATCTATCTATCTATATTCAAGACACACCTCAATACAATACAATACCCTTATCATCTCACACCCCATAAATTATTAATTTTAATATCAGCGCTTTGAAAAAATTGTCCACAAAAATTTTTTTTCAAAATCAAGGTCCGTCTATCGATCACAACAAAAGAAAGGCTTCAACAAGTGCATTGACAAGTACAGTATGTCTGTCTTCCACAAAACACACACAAAAAATATTTTTCCAATTTCTTCCTCAAGGTCTGTCTGTGTATCTATCTATCTATATTCAAGACACACCTCAATACAATACAATACCCTTATCATCTCACACCCCATAAATTATTAATTTTAATATCAGCGCTTTGAAAAAATTGTCCACAAAAATTTTTTTCAAAATCAAGGTCCGTCTATCGATCACAACAAAAGAAAGGCTTCAACAAGTGCATTGACAAGTACAGTATGTCTGTCTTCCACAAAACACACACAAAAAATATTTTTCCAATTTCTTCCTCAAGGTCTGTCTGTGTATCTATCTACATATCTCTATGTCTGTCTATCGATCACAACAAAAGAAAGGCTTCAACAATGCACCCACCACTTGTGCATTGCTTTCCTATAAAATTTAACACGTGTTCATTTGACATACTTTAACACGTGTTCAGGAATTTCCCCCCTAATTTTGCCTTTTTTAAAATTTTATGACATTTTTATTGCTTTGTTTTTGGAAATTTTTTTTTTTTTAAAAATTTGACCTTTTTTAACACGTGTTCATTTGACATACTTTAACACGTGTTCATTTTAATGGCTTTTGGATAATTTTAATGGCTTTTTAATGGCTTTGGAAAAATTTTAATGGCTTTTGGGTAATTTTAATGGCTTTTTGGTGATTTTAATGGCTTTTTGGGTAAATTTGGCGTAGAAACCTTATTATACATATACTAACACTCATTTAAGAACACCTTTAAAACGACTTCTATCACATACCTATCGTCGGACAACAGCAACATAGCGAAAATCGTCGTTTCCAAAAATTAATGTGTATTATGATGTTACTGCACACAATGGTGTAAATTTTTTTTAATATTTTCTGATGGTTCGAGTACTGCAGAATACAATTTATTTCAAGCCTTTTTTGCAGCAAAAACATCATAAGCCATATGAATTAAACGACTAGTTCTTTGTTGTGCAACAACGTCATACGCCTTCAATTAAAAAAAAAAAATCATATTTTGCGGGTTTTTGGGATTTATTCCTTGTTCTTTCACAAAACGTCTTTGTATACCTACACATTCATGCGTGATTAAAAAAAATCATGACTTTCATACATAACTTCAAAATTTAATTTTAAGCCGTAAAAATGACTGTGGCTTATGATGTTATTACGAAAAAATAAAAATTTAACTAAATCAGAAACTAATTGGAAATAACTTCTTCAGGGGAAGTTGGGATGGCTATAATCAATAGGAACGAAACACACAAGCCCAGTTTTTCAATTCGGGTTTCTTTTGATGTTTTTACAAATGCTCTTAAATTTTGTGTATAAGAACATTTTTGCATAAAAACTTTAAACCTTTTAAAAATAATTTTTAAGTATAGGATAATTACTTGTTGCTAACTTTGGAGAATAAAACCATAAAATTGTTTATATAAGACAATTTTCTATAGAAAATTTTGTTTAAAAAACAATTTTCTATAAACATTTTTATGTGTAAAACTCTTGTTAATAGAAATCTTTGTGTATAAGAAAATTTTCTACCAAAAATTTTGTGTATTAGATAATTTCATATAGAAAATTTTGTATATAAGATTATTTTCTATAGAAAATTTAAGATTATTTTTTATAGAAAATATTTTTTTATTCACATTTTCGTTAAAAAAAAATTCCTGTATAAAACAATTTTCAATAGAAAATTTTTACTTTTTATAAATTTGGGTGCCCCGGTAGGCTAGCTGGTAGTGAGTCTATCAATACCGGGGTTGCGGGTTCGATTCGCGCCAGAGACTCTGGTCTCCTGCAGACAAGCAAAAAGCTTCGCGGGATTTAGTGTAGGAATAATAAAAAAAAAAAAAAAAAAAATAACTTTTGTGTATGAGATAGTTTATTGCTGATAATTGTGAAGTATAAGACAATTATCCAATAATTTTTTTCGTATAATTTTCAACAGAAAGTTTTGTGTATAAGGCACTGTTCTATTGAAAGTTTTGTGTATAAACAATTTTCTACAAAAATGTATAAGACAATTTTCTATAGAAAATTTTGTATACAAGTTTATATTCAATAGCAAATTTTTGCTTTTTATAAATAATTTTTGAGTATGAGATAATTACTTTTTGATAATTTTGAAGTATATAATACAATTATCCATAAATTTTTTTCTATACGACAATTTTCTATAGAAAATTTCTTGTATAAAAAATTTTGTCTATAAAACAGGTTTTGTGTATAAGAAAATATGCCATTAAAATTTTGTGTATAAGACAATTTTCTATAGAAAATTTTGTGTATAAGGAACTTTTCTTTAGAAAGTTTTGTGTATAAAAAATTTTGTTTATAAAACAACTTTTGTGTTTAAGAAAAAATTCTATTAAAATTTTTTGTATAAGATAGAAAATTGTGTATATTAATTTATATTATATAGCATATAAAGAATTTGGAGTATAAGACAATTTTTTTTTTTAAGAATTTGGTGTATAAGACAATGTTTTATAAATAAGTTTGGGTAGAAGACAAATTGTTTATAACATGTTTTGTGTATACGACAATTTTCAAAAAGAAATCTTTTCTATAAAACAATTTTTTAGTAAAAACTTTGTGTAAACGACAATCTTTTACAGACAATTTGGTGTATACGTTTATTTTTTATAGACAAGCTGCCATAGAAATTTTCTGTAGAAAATTTTAACTTTTTATAAATAATTTTTGATATAGGATAATTTCTAGTTGATAATTTTAAAGTATAAGACAATTATAATTATCGATTAAATTTTTTTGTATACGACAATTTTCTATCAAAACTTTTCTACAGAAAGTTTTGTCTATAAAATAATATTTTCTATAGAATATTTTGTTTTTAAAACAATTTTCTATAGAAATTTTTGTGCATAAGAGAATTTCGTACAAAAAATTGTATATATAAGAAAATTTTTTATAGAAAATGTTGTGCAAAACCCATTTTTCATTGCCAGTTTTTGTAAATATAAATTTTCTATAGACAAGTTTCGAAAAAAATGTTTTTATATAAGACAAATTTCTTGTATAAGACAACTTTCCGTACAAAATTTTGTGTTTTAAACCATTTTTTTTTTGGACAATTTGTCGAAAAAGAAAATTTTTGTGGAAGATGTCGTGTTTTATACAATTAGATTAAGAACATTTTAATTAAAAAAAATTAATTCTGTATAAAATTTTATTCAGAAATTTTCATGTATAAAACAATTATTTAAAAAATTGTGTAAACGGTCATTTTCTAAAAAAAATTTCTGTATAATTTAATTTGATATCGAAAATTGTGTATGAATGAATTTTCTATAGAATTTTCTGCGTATAAAAAATTTTGCATAAAATTTAACATAATTATTTGTAAAAATTTTGTGTTTAGTACAGGTCGCTTTTAATCATTTTTTTTTTGTAAAAGAATTTTGGGTTTAAATTATTTTTTTGTATTACATTTTTTGTGCATTAAGGAATTTGTTAAAAGAAAACTCTTGTGTTTAGACTTTCAACATGATTTTTCTATAGTTAACTTTTTTTTAGTTATTTATTTTATTAATTGTTGAACATGCGATTATTTTCGTTAAAAATGTTTAAAAGTTCAATGTGAGTGTGTGTGTGTGTGTAGATTTAAATATTTCCTAAAGAGTATTGGGTGTTGCACAAACGTGCAGAATGTAATTACGGAAATGTTTTACTACTATGCTTCTCCGCTGTTATTATTGTTGTTGCTGTTGCATGAGCACGTAGTATGTGGAAAGAGTGTTTAGCATGCATATATGCATGTATGGCATAAAACATCGAACATTCACCTTTTAATCAGTAGAACTGTGTGACAGGGCTGTCAGATGTGGCATATTTTTCGCCAAACGTGGCGATTTATAAACCTATTTGGTGACGAAATTTTGTGTTTGGCGACATGGCTATTTTTTGGAGAAATTTAAAAAATTTGGCGATTTATAAAACGCATTTTACATTTTTTCCTTAATTATATAAAAAAAATTTGAATACGTCTATAGTTTTTTCTTTAAATTTCTAACAAATTTTAAAATCTCAATACGAACGCGATTGCTTTAGATGAAAAATTGATAATATTGCCAGATTATTACATTGAACACATTCAAAAATTGTTGCTTTAAAAACTTCATTTTCAGACATTTTCACTAAAAGTTATCAAACATCGCATTACCACCAAAACACAAGTAAATTTTTAATTTGTTTTGGAAAATAAATTCTAAAAACTGAATCGCAGTTGATTGCATATTAAATGGAATTTATAAAATTTCTTAAAATTAATATTTTTGCAAAATTCAATTAACTGATATGTCAAGTCCTAGAGGTTTTAAGACTTTCAGCCTTGTTATGATAATCACCAAAATGCCAGATTTATTTTTCAGTGTTCTAAAACTCGTTGCGATCTGCCATAATTTCTTACAAATATTCTAGTTTCCTTCAGTATACTTTTGTAATTTGAGTTCGCCAAACTTCTTGCCATTGTGATTTACAGAACACATATTATACGATTTCATGTCATAATTGCAAATGTAAAGCGTTTTACAATTGTCAGAGCATGCCCGATTTATTTTAAAACGTCCAAAATACTATAATATAAACACACTACTGGAATAATGCTGAATATTGAAAATTTTATTAAAGGTAAATTACCCTTGTACTCCTCTTTGGCGATTTATGGCGAATTTTTTTTTTTACCAAAAATCCAAAAAAATTATTTTTTTTGACGATTTTCGATATACTATTTGGCGATGAAGTTGAAAAAAAATCTGACAGCCCTGCTGTTTGATTGAAATTAAAAAAAGTGAAAAAAGAACGAGTACACTATGGTTACTCATGAGTGTAACTTGTTTTTTTTTTTTGTTGTTACCAACACAAACATAATCACTTAACTCGTCTAAACCATACACAGTCAAACATGTGACTTTGGGTATTTTCTCTGTTAAACTGTTTAACAAACTTACTTTTTTTATATTTTTTATTTTTAAAATTGTTTTAAGGGTTTAAATCCAGAGTAATTTTACATATCAAGTTACGAAAAAAAACTTTAAAATAATCAATACTTTAGAAACAAACAAAAACATCAATTTAACGTGTTTTGCATTTTTTTCTTTATTCAAATATTTAAATTTGACAAATTTATTGTAGTTTGGGGAGTTGTTGTACTCGCATTTTGTATATGTATTTTGACGTTTGAAAAATAAACGGTACAACTTTTATGTTGTAATTAGTGTTGTTATACTTGTTCTTTGTTTCAAACTATATTCTGCTTAAAAAACACATAATTTATTAAAAGCAATTACTAACCTCTACTAAATAATTAAAAGGTTTTGGTTAAATTTATGTTCTTAGCGGGAGAATAAAAAATATTAAATTTCGTTTAAAACAAATAAAAATACCACTCTTTTTGAATTAAGGTTGAACCGCAACTCTTTTTTAAAAAAAGTGCATTTTTTTTTAAACAAAAGAAAATATATATCAAAAAAAAAAAAAAAAAAAAAAACTGCAACTTTTTGTAAAAAAAAAAGATTTTAATGTCCAAAAAGTAATTTTTTTAAAAAAGTTTTTTTTTTGTGAAAAATTTGACTTCGTAATAGGATAAGACTTATTTTTATTAAAAAACGTAGTTTTGAGTTCAAAAAAGTGACTTTTTGTGTAAAAATGAATTTTTGTGTGTAAAAAGTGACTTTTTGTGTACAAAGTGATTTTTTCCGTAAAAAGAGACTTTTTGTGTAAAAATGTTAAAAAAGCTACTTTTTGTGTTAAAAGTAACTTTTTGAGTAAAAAGTGATGTAAGTGTAAAAAGTGACTTTATGTGTAAGAAGTGACTTTATGTGTAAGAAGTGACTTTATGTGTAAGAAGTGACTTTTTGTGTAAAAAGTGACTTTGTGTAAAAAGTTAATTATTGTGTTAAATGTGACTTTTTGTGTAAAAAGTGACTTTTTGTGTTGAAAGTGACTTTTTGTGTCAAAAGTGACATTTTGTGTAAAGGGTCTTAATGTGTAATATGTGACTTTTTGTGTAAAAATTGACTTTATGTGTAAAAAGTTGCTTTTTGTGTAAAAATTGACTTTGTGTAAAAAGTGACTTTATGTGTAAATATAAACTTTTTGTGTTAAAAGTAACTTTATGTGTCAAAAGTGACTTTTTGTGTAAAAAATTGACTTTATGTGTAATAAGTAACTTTTTGTGTAAAAAGTGACTTTATGTGTAAAAAGACCCTTTTTGTGTAAAAAATATAACTTTGTGTAGAAAGTGACTTTATGTGTTAATAGTAACTTATTGTGTAAAAAGTGACTTTATGTGTAAAAAGTGAATTTTTGTGTTAAAAAGTGACTTTTTGAGGATAAGGGACTTTTTGTGGATAAAAAACTTTTTGTGAAATAGGTAAATTTTCTGAAAAAATTACTTTTGCAAAAAGTGATTGTAACTTTTTGTAAAAACGACACTTTTTTTTATATCGTAACGTAAATCGCAAAAGGCCCTAACTAGCCAAAAATAACGAATTTTTCATTGGTTCTGATGTATTGCATCCACACAAATGTTCTTTCTTTCTTTAACAAAAACAAACGACCCTATTTACAAAAGATTTTATGATAAACGCTAAAAGATCTAACTAACACTTTGCATAATGAATATGCAACATTGTCAATTGCCAAAAGAACAGGTTGGTTTTATAAGAAAAATAGAAGAAAAGTTATTTATTAACAGTTTAGAGCAATTTATCATTTTAAATAGTTTTTTGCTTCTCCTGTAAAATTTTCAAAATGTTAGATAGGACGTTTTGCGTTTTTGGCCACGATATATGACTTTTTGTAAGAAATGCGGTTTTTGGTGTAAAAATAACTTTTGTAATAATAGGTGCGTTTGAGTACTTTAACAGTAAAATGCAGTAAATGAGTAAACTGAAAAATTTGCTCTCACAAAAAGCTGCTGTCCAAAAAAGTACGCGAACGCAAAAGTTGTAAAAATTCGTAAAATAAAGGCAACAGCTGATGGCAAATAATTGAAGTGTTGAAAAATGTTTACACTTTTGACTACTTAACTCGTTTTTTTTTATCGGTACTCGATTAAATACTTTTTATAACACGAATATTTTTGGAAAATACAAACAAATTATTTTATGTAATTTTTCATATTTGTTTGTTTTTTATTTTATTTGATTTTGCTAATTTGTGTCCGACTAAATTTGATCAATAGGTCACGAATACTTTTTTTATTATTGATAACTTTAAAAACAAGGGCTGTTCTAAGTACCCGAATACTTGACACTTTTACAACTCCAAAAAATTAAAATAACAAAGCAAAGTTTCAAAAGTTGGTATTTAGCCATATAAATTCTTCACAAACAAGTTTAATTAATTAATATTAATTATTTTTTTGTTTTTATTTTAGTTTTATTTCAAGTTTTCTTTTTTAAACAATTTTTTTACAATTTGTATGCCTTTTGTTTACCTTTTGAAACATATGTTTTTTTGTTTTACTAAATTTTACTGCAAAAATTTCTGCAGTAAAAATTTGTAAGTACTTAGTCAAGAACTGTTGTGTTCTCATTTACTGTATTTTGTGTACGCGAACGCAATTTAGTAAAATGCAGTAAAGTTCAGAAAAAAATAGTAAAAACTTTTGTGTTCTCGAACGCAGCTAATTTATGAATTTTTAAAAAAAAAAACTTAAACTCTTGAAACATACTTGTTTAAAATTTTCCTTTTTTTCTTATTTTTTTTTTAATTTTTCCCTTTTAATCATAATCCGTTTATTAAAAATGTTCATTAAAATAATAACTTAAATTTGCGACATATGTTAATAATTAAATAATTTAATTGCCCTTAAAAGAAGTCATATTTTGAGGAGTTTAATTTAGTAAATTAATTTACATAAAATCCCAACATTGTCAAATGTAAAATAAAAGAGTCTGCATTTATATTTAAAACTTTGAAATGGAAAAAAATATTTAACAACTGTTTAAGTCAGCAAAAATTAACTTTAAAGCAACAATTGTACGTGTATATTGAATATTTAAAGAATTGTTGGCGAAAAGAATGTTAGTGGTTTTGTCGCCGGATATTTTCATTATACTACACAGCCTTGCGGCTTAAACAGAATTCGAAATAAGGAAAAAAACCTGTATAACTGTTGCGTTTGTTACAAAGTTTTTTTTTCATAGCATGCTTCTAGGCCGTTGGGGGTGAAAAAGAAAAAAAAGTCGTTTGTTTTTATGGAATAATTTTGTAGCTATAATAGTTTCAAATAGTTGTTCCAACTACTTTTGGTTTTTTATTTATATTTTTGTTTTAAATTCTTGTTTTATACTGCCAACATTTAGGCGATTTAATTTTTCCTAAAATAAGATTTTGTCAGTTACATTTCATTGTTATAGTCTAAACCATTCATTTTTGTTTTCGCTTTTGTTAATATTAACGTTTTTTCAATTTATTTATTTTTCAGCAGTTTGGAATGTTGAAAATTGCTAAGCATTTTGTTTCTTGTCTCTAAAAAGTTTAACATTTATTTTTCATGGTTTGATTCTGATCTCAAAAGTTTTAGTTATTTTAGCAGAATAAAACTGGGATAAAGAAAAGGTTTATACGCTTTCATAATAACTTTTGAAAAAGTTTAAAAAGATTAATTTAAAAAAAACTTTTCTGATTGAAGCCTATAAAAAAAGAAGAGTTTCAAATAAAAGAATAAGTGTCTTGAAAAGATTAAAAACAAGTATTCAGAACTACTTACGGGATTACTAAAATTGTTTAACAATAAAAATTAGTTTAATTAAATATAAACACTTATTATTCTAATTAAGAGTCTGCAAGCATACACTGAGGAATGATTTATGTTGTTCGAAGTAAAGCATACCTTAAGGTGTTAAATAAAATAGATATTTAAAAATTTTGATTTTCCTCAAGACTAATAAAGGTAAAAAAATGCGCACCTAAAAACTTAGTCAAAGTTTTTGTAAAAGGTCACTTTTTTTAAAATGAAACCTTGTATACAAATTACAACATTTTGATTTCTGTGAAAAATTTTACTTTTTTAAAAAAAATGGAATACAGTAGATACCGGATATAAGCACATCTTATAAAAGAAAAAATCACTTTGAAGAAACTGGACCAAAAACACCACGTATTTTTTTGTGCTTTCTCTAGAAAAAAATGTTCTATAAAAGAAAATCGTATATAAGAAAAAATCAGATATAAGAAACTTTTTTAAACACCAAAGATGATATATGATTTGAAAAAAGATTTTTTGTTTTGTTTATAATTTGTTTATAATAAATAAATAATAATTGCTTATAAGGAAAAACCGCATATAAGAAACAATTTTGTGGGATTTTTTTTTCAAGTTTTTTTATATCCGATATCAACTGTATTAACATTTGGAATCTTATGCTCGAAACGGTATAATGATTTTTCAAAAATATTTTAAACAAATTATGTTAAATGAATTCAAAATCCTTTGTTTTTAATGAAATTACTTTTATTCCATTAACTTAATATTCTTTCCTGCTTGAATGAGTTTTAATTCCACAAATATTGAAAGCCCTCCCCAACAAAAGTATGTTAAACAAATAAATATAAGCAAATAAATTAGCGAAAGTATGGATAACTTTCTTCGTTTTGTAAACAAAAAGCTGTACATAATGGCCTACAAAAAGGCATTAAATTACAGATAAACAAAATATTCTAAAAGCGAAAAAATAGGCAAACATACACTCATACTTAACTTATATATTTTACACAAAATTCTTATACACCAAAAAAATAAGAAATTTTAACTTAAATACATATTTATACATATCAAGCAAACACAAAAATTTTTTGAATTTCATTTTAAATAACTTTCAATAACTAATTCAATTACCCAGTCTCTCCGTGGAAACTCTCTGTCTCTGTTCCCTTTATACCAGTTCCCTTTTATTTAAATCCTCTTTTAATTATACACTTAACTGAGCATACTTATAGGCGTTAATAACTTTACAACTTGTCGTACAATACAACCATACTATTCCACTACAACTACTCAACAACACATTAATTGACAACATTACAACCATCAATATTTTTGTTGTAAAGGAGACAAGGAGCCAACAGCAGAAGCTGCGGCAGCATTATCGTGGCTCCTAAAAGCACCCACCATATTAAAGTACGTATAGCCAGCAAATAAATATGCACGCTTAAATGTTCGCTGTTCTATTACTTGTTAACAACATGATGTTGTAATGTAATACATACCAGCAATGACAACAACATCATGAGAAATATGATAATTTCTTAACAAATTCTTGATGAAAATGCTTAATATATTTGGAATTTTTATGTCTGCCACAACATTGTTGACAATTGAAAAGCACAATTTAAGCTTTGTTTTCCATTATTTTTAAAGAACCAGCAGATTTATTTTTAAAGGAAACAGATAGTTACTCAAAACTTTTTTTGTGAAAAAAATCGAAATTTTTACAGTTCAAACTTTTTGTGAAAAATTCCAACTTTTCGTATAAAAAGTGCATTGTTTGTAAAAAGAATCAAATTTTTGTTAAAAAATTGTAAACCTTTTGTGAAGATATTAATGAGAAGCGTTCAACAATTCAAGGAAAATTAATGTTGCACTAGTTTGCATTTTTTCAAAATATTGAAACTTTTTTGTAAAAACATGCAACATTATTGTTAAACTAATGGCGATTTCTTTTCTGAGAAAAATGTTGCATAAATGGTACATGCTCTACACAAAAGAGATAGAGCATGTACCATTTATGCAACATATTTCTCAGAAAAGAAATCGCCATAAGGCAAATTTTTGGGAAAATAGCGAAAACTTATTCTAAAAAAGCTAAATAGTGCAACAATTTTGTTAAAATAGTAAAACTTAGGAAAGCAGTGCAACATTTTTCTACAAAAAAAGTGCAATTTTTTGTGAAAATAGTTCAACAGTTTTGTGAAAATAGTTCAACATTTTAGGAAACAATGCAACTTTTTATAAAATAAGTAAAAAATGTTTAAAAAAAAGTTAAAATTTTTATAAAAAAGTACAATTTATAATAAAATGTTTAACTTTTTTAAGGAAAATTGCACATATTTTGTTCAAGAATACATAAAACAAATCCCGCACACAAAAAAATAAATTTTACTTCAGGAAAAAAATGTTTGGTTGTATGTTCTGCTTCGCTTTAAAACCAATAAGATAACAAAAAAAAAAAAAAATTTTTACGAAAAAGTGCACACAAAATAAAATTTATTAAGCATGTACATATGTTCTATACATATGTCCCCTTAGGGCTTTAAAGAATGCTAAAAAGGACGAAACAAGTGGTCAATATTCAAGAAAGTGTGAATGGGGAAAATACCATCAGTTTAATATATGGGCCACATAGAGCTGTTGGTACTTGTGCCAACAGGGTTTACAGAAAATTTATGTTTGGGGGAAAAAATGATACAAAGGCGTCTAGTCGTAAACAAGTTAATAGTAAATATTTAATAGAAAACAAAAACTGAAAAGAAAATTTGTAACATGTGGGTTAGAAAGGATAACAAACGTTTTAAATTTTTATTTTTTTTTAATGAAGTTTGGAAAAGAAAACAAATAGTATTTAAATAGATTTAAATTCTTTAAAGTCAATAGAATTAAGTTTGCCTCAAACTACTATTTGTGTTTGTATTTATTTTATTTAGTTATCCCTTAAAGTAGGCTCTTAATATTGTTTAGATAAAAAAACGCCTAACCTTTAAAAAGTTTAGAATTTTCGATTGAAATATTTTATTTAAAACAGTGTTTTTTATGAATAAAAGGGCAGATATGTTTTTATTATAAAATAAATTTATGGCCTTAAAGGTCGCTAGCGGCAAAACAAAATGGTAAATTCCTATAAAAACCAATTAATAAATGTTTGGAAAATTATTATTTTTTTAAATATTTTTAAAAGAAATTATTATTTGCCTAAAGGTTTTTGTATTTTTATACAATTGACATTCTAAAATCGCAATGACCTTAAATATTTAAGCGTAAGTCCGGTCGTAGGTCGTACAATAGTCTTAAATTGTCTTCAATTATTGCACCAATAAAATATTTTATATAGCCTTAAATTCCCCCTGGAGATATAGGGATAATCTAAAGGATATTTCACCATTTGGTGTTGTACCTTCTGGGAAAATCAGGTACAGTCATATTTGGAACATGGCCAAGATTTAAAAGTATTCGTGATTTCTTATGACCGAAGGCTAACCAGCGATCCTATCGTGTACCACGGGAGTCAGTGACACCGGTTTGACTACCAGCTGAGGCACCCGGAGACATACTCTCTTAGGGAGGGGTGTCTTTGTGCTTGAGGCATGTTTTGTGGAAGGCACGTTTTGTCAAAATGTGGTAATGCTGGTTGTGGTGAATATCTGGTGGTCTTGTTGGTAAAGTGTTGGGTCAAAATACTGACAGTGACAAGTGAAGACTTGAAATTGAAAGCGGATGAGAGATTGATGATGCGTGTGCGCTAGTCAAGGTTGGATTGCATTGGTTTTGACTCTCATAAACTTTGTTTTTGCAGGATGATGCAGGGAGTGCTTTCCCTTTAGGGGTGTGACTATGGTTTGTTTAAAAAATCGCGGGAAGGGAGAATCCCACATAGAAGGCTGAGTTTTTACTCTTATGGGGAAGTTTGGCTTGTACTGGTTGCTACTCATCAGATGCTACTGGCATTTTTTATTTAGATAGCTGCAGCTCTATAATTTTGCCGGACTATACACTAAAATTGCTACCACGGTATGATGGTGCCGGAGTTTGTCACCTAGTGGTCAAGATTCTCCATGAGATTAGGCCAAATGGCAGGTGCACATGTTTGTTTCCACAAAGCCTTAAAATAATGTCAACCGGCTTCCATCATACGTCTTCATATAGTCTTTAACTGGCTTCAATCAAAGGGGTTTTAAAGCCTTAAATCGTATTTCTTCATATAGTCTTAATTTTGTTTTTTCTTTCGATCAGTTGCAGGATTTATAAACTCCTAAATTGGCTGCAATTTTAGCTTCAGTCAATAGGGTTTATATAGCCCTAAATAAATTTCAATTGTAGGTATTCATACACGCAGAGAAAAACATGATTACTGAATGGTCACTACGACTATTTTTATTCATATTTGCCTAATATGTTTACCCTAATAAATTTATTCTGGACCTAATCTAACTTAAAAAATTGTTTTTTGTCCTTAACAATTTTAAATTCACTACAATAATATTATATGGTGCTTTACACCTAAAAAGTTACTCTGATCTAGCTAAGGTTATTAAACTATTTTATATGTTTGCTACTATAATATATATATTTTCAACTTTAAAATTAAAATCATAATATAAGCTGCACACAAAAGGTATGTTTAATACCAAAACTTTTGTTTACTTTAAAACACATTCCCTTAATGAACACACATTTATTGTCAAAACAAACAGTGTGTGCTTCTAAAGAAAATAAAATTTTCTGCGTCCGCAAGCGTCAGTTAATCAGTAAATAATTAAAACATTTTTCGGAGAGCAAAAGTTCATGCTGCCTTACTAAACTAACGAAACAATTTATTATACGTCTTTTGAAACTGGTAAGTTATTTATATATAATCATAAAAAAAATTTAATATGCAATTACTTTGTCTCTCTTTTAGCAAAAAAAAAAAACCTACAACATTGAAACCGGCATAGAAATTTTTACACAAAATGTTGTCATTCGCCCCGAATTTTTCTCCATATCTGTTCAACAGTTTTCTGATATTGTGTCTTAATAAAGTTGATTTCATAAAAGAAATAAAAGGTTAGTTTGTGTGTGCCTTTATTTTTGCAAGTCTTAAGTGCACACGGATAAAAATATTGAAAAGGCTACATAGAATTCTTATTTTTTTTTTATATATTTGTACGACAAAACATAATATAAAATTTATAAGTTAAAACACACACACAGGTATATAAATGTATGTATTTAATTGAATTTTTTAATATATGCCTGTATTTTTGTAATAAAACATAAATTTTTTGAAATTAATTTTTTTGTTGTTATTATTGTGAGAACCATATAACTTGTTGAAAAAGACATTTTGCATGGTGTCGGGAAAAATAGAAACATGGTTTGCGTTTTTCTTCTGAACATAATAATATGTTTGAGACAATAATTAGATAAAAACATTATGACCGAACATATATTGTTGCTTAAGACGTGTTTGACACAATCATAACCACAAACATTAATGATAGTTTGCGATTGTGATTGTGTCAGCCATGTTTTTTCTTTGCGTGTAGACACATTTACTGTCTTAAATCATTTAATTATATAATCTTTAACTGCTTTTACACAAAGGTTTTTATACAGCCCAAATTGAGCTTACATCGTATGCCTTTATATAGTACTAGCAGTTTTGTCCCGGCGCTGCCCGGGTTTTTCAAAATAATATTTAAATTCTGGAGAATTTTGTTAATAGCTGGACACCAGCGCTATCTACCGTATCAAACTGTCTGCAATAAATAAATAACATAAATTAAGAAATTTGAATGTCACGACAACAGCGCCGCCTTTCGGGATTAACCTTTAGAGAACCCTGTTCCAGACTAAACGAATTTATTTTCCAAGTTAATGTTGAATCGGATGTGGAGTTTTAGTAATACGTGACTAGATCAAACGTTTTTATATATTATAGCACTCCCCAGACCGTTACTAATATACTGTAAGAGTTTCATAAGAGTAAGAGTTTCATAAAGATGGGTTCAGAGGTTACGGACATTAGATATGTCTTTGTATGAGAGGTACCATGCCCACTTTTCTAATCCTGCCCAGATTTTTTCAGATGTTCTGTATTACTAACCAAGATATTCATACTAAATTTGGAAACTTTAGATCTTGGGCCTATTTCACTAAGCTACAATTCTACAAGTTTACAAGTTACAATCACAAGTCTAATTCTTACAAGTGCTGATGAGTTGTGTTTCATTAAAATTTTCACAACACTTGTAGCTTTTTGCACTTGTTAACTACAATTTCTACAATTACAAGTTCTTGTATATATTGTGATATTAATTTTACAATTCTTTTTTATTATTACACAAAATGCTAAAAATATCCTGTAAAAACGCAATATAACCCATTTTAATATTTCTTATTTTTTAGATCCAATCTATCGGAAAATGTGCGCGCGACAATACAAAAAAATAGTTTTGCAATAACGGGTAATGTTTATCGATAAGTTGTTTTGATTGTTAGCCCACCACTAATCAATCATAACATATGAGGGACTAAAAGCACAAGGGGTTTAAGTGCTTTTTTTTAAAAAATTGAGATTACAAATGGAATTAGTAGGCTAAGTACAGAGAAGTTCAGAACACAAAAGGTGAATGTGGAATTCGCGTCAGGTAGCGAGATGTGACGACCAATTCTAGCAGTTGTCATTAAAATACCTTTTTCGCTTGGAGCACACGCGGTATTTGAGCACTTCATCTCAATGCTGTTTGTGTTTAAAGTTGTTTGTTTTAAAAAAAGTTGAATATTATTGTTTTGTAATGGCAAATCAACATAATAAAATTAGTGTGGTGCGGGATATCTCATGCAAGCGACAAACTTACCGAAGAGATAAAAATGAAAGCGTGGGAGTACGTGCGTATGAAGTGCCTTGACTTGGACCGATGACAAGTGCAAAAGACGCGAAATACGCGTGTGATGTTTCTTTTGGATATAGATCAAAAGGGCGACACCGGTAAGTTGGTTTTTTAAAGTGATAACATTATTTGTTTATAACATATGATAAGTGGTGTTGCCGCTTATCGATAATTCCTAATAAGCAAACAATGTGATATAGTTTGTTTTATTACATATAATCACATATTTAAAAAAAATAAATAAATTCTAATTAATATTAAAATTTTTGGATTTTGTGCTTATCTGAACTAATTTTTATTAAAAAATAGGTAAAAACCTAATTTTAATTCAATTTATCATTCTCTTGTAACTTGTAAATTTTTTTCTGAGGTCTCCGTCGACCCTTAGCTTTTTTTTCTACAATTCTACAAGTGTTCAAATGTAAATTAAGGCCCCTAAATTTACATTGCCTACCGAACATCGACTATCGAATGTTAATTTGGTCTTATGAGTCGGCAACACTGTCGAAAATTTCGTTGTGCATCGAATTTTTCAACGAAAACAAATTTGCTTTCGACGGTGTAAAAATTTTAAAAAAAAATTGTTGAAAATGTAAGTTCTTGTTAATTTATTAGTTTTTGGTGTGCAAATTCAACATTCTTGATTATTTTTGGTTATTTTATGCAGGTCTTAAGTCGACAGTAGCAAACAGCAGTTGGAAAAGCTTGTTTCCATTGTGGAACAAAATCCTTTGTTGGCAACAGGAATTTTCACAAAAGTTCAGGCCAGTTCCAGTAAGCGTTCATCTTTATCAGATGAATCATCGCACCATAATTCCGTCGTAGTCATGATTTAAATTAGTTTTATTTTTTAAATTTGTTAACAAAAATTTTTTATTTAATGTGACAGCTGATAGAAAATGTACTACTGTGAATAAACTAAATCACAATAGTACTTTTTTTATCGAATGTGTGCCATAATACCAAATGAAAATTCTTTCGATCAACTAATTCGACTGCTGTCGAAAATCGAATTAAGTTCATAATAGGCACCTTAGTTTTGTGAAACAAAACCACTTGTATAAGTTTGACTTGTAGACTTGTAACTTGTAAAATGCAATTGTAGCCACAAACTTGTAATTGTATTTTTATGAAACACCATTATTAACAAGTTCACAATTTTACAGGCTAAAACGCTTGTAATTGTGAACTTTTAGTTTAGTGAAATAGGCCCCTTGTCGTTGTACAGAGCTACATAAATCTATAATGTCTTTGTATGGGGGGTGTCACGCCCACTTAAAATTTTATAAAATTTATAGCCTATAACACCTCTCAGACCATTAGAAGTATGCTGGAAAAGTTTCATAAATATCGGTTCAGCGGTTACGGAGATTACCTCCTAAAAACAAACAAGCATTAACTCTTTATAATATTAGTGTAGATTAATATGGTTTTTATATCGAAGGACTAGTCAAAGATCTTGATATAGTCTTAAATTTGCTACTATTCTAGCTTCAATCAAGAGTCTTTAAATTGGCTCTCTCATAAATTAGCTTCAACTGCAGGTATTTGAAATGCCTTAAATTGTAGGTTGTTATATAGTCTGTATCTGGTTTTAATCACAAGTCTTTTTTTGGCCTTAACTTGCAAAAAAAAGCAAGTCCAATTAGAGGAATTTGTATAGCCTAATGGTTATATAGAAGCCTTAATCTTTATATGATCTTAGGTTTTCATATCGTCTTACATTATCTTTTTACCCATTTTTTCACACAAGTTTCTTTTCACATTCTCTTTGTTTTCCACAGGGTACGTTTAATAGGAATTTAATAAAGCTTAAAGGCTGATGATGATCCCAATATAAAAGTGATTGGTCATCAATCAAAGTTAAATAAAAAAAATAAAAAAAAATGTAAAATTTGAATTCCATTCAAAAAGTGTAGTATTTCCCTTAAAAAATAATATTGTTTTAACATATAAAATAAAAGGGACTACTGCTATACATTAGACTACGTTCCCTTTTTCCATATGAAACAAATGCTAATAATAAGCTTTAAAATAGATTTTAATTATTATATTATATAAATTATCATGTAAGTAAAAATCTTTTTAAAATTGACTTTAGCACAAGTTTTTAAAAATGTTTCTTAAGAATTTGCTTCTAAAACCACAAAGCATTTGAAAAGAAAAATAATAATCAGGAGCCTAAAAATAGCCCATACAAATTTCTCTGCAATTGTTTAAAGTCTACCCACATAATTTTTATGTAATAAGATTTTGTTATGCCAAACATTTAAAATTCTCATAAGATTAAAAGCCACAAAACATGGCCATGACTTTTCTTTGTTAACTTTAAAAAGACTTTCCTTTTATTTTGTGACACCATAACATAGAAGTATTTTTATTTTTACCTTTCTTTCAGTATTTGCTTGGTACATTTTTATCTTTTTCGAAACAATTAATATCAAAATGTAGCAATGGTTTTTTAGTATAAACGTTTTTATGATAACACATTTTACTTATAATCTAAACTATGACAAGTGATTTACATTTATTAATCTTATCTAAACATTTATATAATAGAATACACGCATACATTTATTTAATGTAATGCTAAAAAAGGTCAAATATAAAATTTTCAACATTTGACTGAAAGTAGGCAATAGTTTTTGTGAAATAATATTACAATAATGCTTGTCGAAATTATAAATCGGTATTAAGCTCTTTATATTGGATTTAGAATTGATTTAAGTATTGTTCAAATGAAAAAAACGTAAAATTCAAGTTTTTTTAATTATCTTTTATTGTTAGGGCCTATTTCACCACTTCAATCAAAATATCAATTCATATTTAAATACAGTTTTCCATATAATTTTATTGTTATTTGACACGAAAAACTAATTTTAAACATAAATTTATATTTAAATGGAATTGGTGAAATAGGCCCTTAAACAATTATAAATTGTTGTCATTTTGTGAAATGTGGAAATGCAATTTTGTTTGGTTGTATGGGGAATTTTTTTTTTAACTTTAAGTTTAAAAAAAAAATTTTTGAAATAAAAATTTCCCTTAAGAGGCAACTTTTTTATTGCAGAAAAATTTTTGTAATATACCCGAATGTGTTTTTGGAAAAAAGTTTTTACGGAAATTAAGTAAATTAAAAATTGTAAAAATGGTCTCTAATCACCAAATTCCTAGAATCAAGCAAACAATTTGTTGATTTTGCACCAACTACCAAAATGATTATACTAAAAATTGTAAAAATGGAAAATTGTGAATTTTTTATTCAATAAATGATATTTTTAATTTAAATTAAAAAAATGTTAAACAAAACTTTGCCGTTTCAAACAATGTGTTAATCGATTAAATTAAATACATATTGATCAGTTTTTGACAATTCCCAACAACAATTCTACAAGCTTTAATTATTTTATTTTAAACGAAAAAGTCAATTAAGATTTTTTGTTAAAATGTTAATTAACTTCAACATTTTATATTTTTCGAATGTATTCTATGAGCTAAATTTCAGTTATATATTTTATAAAGCTTTTTGAATGCTGATGAAGGCCGTGGCGGGACAGAAAATGCATTACATTCTGCTGGTGTCTTATAATTGTAAATTTTTCTGTACATAAAATAAACTTCATTGCTATCCAAAGGATAGCTAAGGTAAAATGTAACAAGAATATACAAGATAATAGTCTGGTAGTGTATAAAGTCACTCCTAAAAAATTTAAGAAATAGAACTATTGCAAAAAACTTTATAAAATACATAACTGAAATTTAGCTCATAGAATAAATTCGAAAAATAAAAAATGTTGATTATAATAAAGTTACTTATGAAAAAGAAATCATTTCCAGATTCTAAATGTTAATTAAATCAAAATTATATTTTTAATTTTCTTCAAACTAAAAAAATAACTGATTCAATTATAATTTTTTAATTGATAAAAAAAAACTACCGATAATTTTTTCTCTGAAGCTAAGAAAGATATTTTCAAAATATGTTGGAAATGTTTTTTAAGTTTACCAGATATTCCTTAAAATTATTTTTCTATTCAGAAAATAAAATAAAATTTCCCCAAAAAGGAAATATTTTAGATTAAAGATATTACAAATTGTTTTATTTTTCACTATTCTGAATGCAAATAAATAAATTTATAGTTCAAATATATTTAAAACTAAACTTTCCTCTTAAGGGAAATTTTTAAGAAGTGCGGAAATTTTTTGGTAGTTTTTATTAATTTGTTTTAAAAAAATCTTTATTAGTAAGAATAATAAAAAATTTTGTTTTTAATAAAATGTCACTTTTGCGATTAGAAAAATTCAAAAAATTGTATATATAAAAGTTAGGAAAATTTTAAAAAATTTTATTTTGTCAACTCTGTCTATTTTTTTAATGGTTTATTAGATACAAGGTTAACCAAAAACAAAAATAATAGTTAAAAACAAGTAAGAGTGCTATAGTTGGCTGTGCCGAATCTTTAATATCCTTCACATAAAGTAATGCAGCGTCTTCAACCACTTACACAAATTTTCAACCGCAAGAAAAAAATTATAAAATATATTGAAAACATTTTTAAATTTAGAACACATTTCTTTACACTGGGCCAACACCTGAGATAAAATATAAGATTTTTATATCAGCAAACGTCAAATTCAATCGCAGAGAGTATTATCTTACGTGTGGACTCTTAAATAGTGTTAGTATTAATATTATAATAAATGTTATGATACAGTTGTTATGAGAAATCTTATAACAATTATCTTATAAGATGAGCTGTCAAAAATACACATGCATACACACATATAAAACATTAATAAGCCACCATTTTTAAAATCTGTAATTTATTATTGCAAATAGTGCCAATCTTGTAAAAAGTGCTTAAAAAATCAACATTTTAAACTAAAAAATCAAATAACAACATAAAAAGAATAAAAAATAATAAAAACGATACAAGTTTACTGTACGAGAATCAGTCGATTATGAAATCTTATAAGATACGTGTTCCCCTTGTTTAACATTAAGATTAACATGAAGAAATGTGCTCTCTCATTCTGCCGACGTTTTCTCACATATTATTATCAGATATTATCTCAGGTGGAGACCCTGTGTTACTTAAGTTATGTTAAATCAAAAGAAAAAAGTCTTTTCAGAGGGCAGATGGACATCGCTAAAACAACTTCGCTACTCTTAACGACCCAGAATTTAATGGGTGGCCCAAACAAAATGCACGATCTTAATTATAAATAAAACAATAAGCTTTAAGAGAATTATGTTAATAATTTTTATTATGATAGAAGGATCGATGACAGTTATTTGCGAAACAAAATATCGTGTACACCTCTATCCGATGGTCCATATTTTCAATGACTCTGAGACATAACTGAGGTTCAATGTCGCTAATGTACCGAATTATCTCATTCTTTAGCTCTTGAAGTGTTCTTGGCTTATTGACGTACTCTTTTTCCTTTATCCCCAAAGAAAGAAGTCCAACGGTGTCAAATCACATGATCGTGGCGGCCAATTAACTTCGCCACGACGTGAGATAACACGACCATTGAATTTCTCGCGCAAAGGAGCCATTGTTTTTTTGGCTGTGTGGCAAGTGCCATCACGATATTGAAACCACATATCGTCCAGGCCCATGTCCTCAACTTCTGTCCACAATAAGTCCGTTATCATCTAGCGATATCGAACACCATTCACGATAATTGCTTAGCCGACCTGATTTTCGAAGAAGAAGTACGGCCCGATGACGCCCCCAACCGCACTAAGCCGTCACTGTTTGTGGATGCATCGGTTTTTCAAAAATCACTCGTGGATTCTCATTTGCCCAAATGCGGCAGTTCTGTTGGTTAACGAATCTACTCAGGTCGATTCTGCTGAAATGCATTTTGATTTGAACGCCCATTTGCGTAAAAGGCTTTAACAATCGTAACACGCTGCTCAATCGTGTATCTCTCCATGGTTGAATTTTTCAAACACTGAAATGAAGAAATGTCAAATTAAGTTGGGTAACAAGCTTGACGTTAAGCTGTGACTCACAATTAACAACGTGTATTATGGTTGGACTACTCTTTATGAAAAAAAAAATTAAAGGAATTTTGCTAAAATATTTTTAGTCAAAAGAAATGTCTTACCACCGTATTCATAAATGATTATTAAATTTAACAAACGTTTATTTAATAAGATTTTCATAGTAAATTTGTTTTGTAAGCCTTTATTAAATGAAAAATTATATTCTGAAAAATGTTTCTGCCAGTAAATGTCTAATTTGAAATTCTGTTAATTTTCTTTTTTTTTTATAGTTTTCTCCTAAAAGTATGCAGTGAACATTGAAAACTAATTATCTAGGTGGGAAGGTAGACAGGCTGGTGTTTAGTCTTCTTCACACCTTCACCCAGAGACCAATATGGTCCATTGTGACGCCTTATTTAGATACAGATAGATGAGAAGTAGGTGAAATAAAAAGCAAAAACATAAGAAAATATAAAAATAATAGATAAGAACAGAAGATATCGGACCAAGCACGAGAGAAACCCTACTCAACATAAATTCGCCCTACGAGCGGCTACCACCCAGTCTCCTGCCACGCAGCCAGGCCATCCCCATTACGAATCCTATCAGAATCTCGAGTCCACAGCCCAAGACATCCCCTAATTTGCCTAGGAATCTGCTGCCCAGCCACCTCAGAATGCTACCCTGTAGCCTGGAAAAGTGGCACAGAATGTGCTCAACAGTCTCTAACTCCTCCGAGTGCAATTGGCCGCCGACAAGTCGGATCCATGCTCATCGCCATCCTGCCTATCATGCAGTGGCTCGTGATAATTCCTATCATGGTTCTAACGCAGACCCTACTCCTGCCCAGCAGCGACTCCGAATCGGACTTCCTAAGCACCGGCCACAGCGATAATTAAATTCCACCTTAATTTTTCTTAAATTTATTGTTTAAACAAAAAATTATCATTTAAAAAATTTCAAAGTTTAAAAAATTTAAAAAGTGGTTTTTTTTTGAGTTTCTTTTAAACTATGGCGGCATTTATACGATGATTTTTAAACATGTTTTTTTTTTAATTTTGTTTTAAAGCTGCTACCAAAATATTTTAAATTTACATGATGACTTTTGAGACACGACTTTTTTTTTTATTGTTTTTTTAAAAAATTTAAAAAAACGAATGAAAATAAAACATATTTAATAGCAAAATTTGAAATGACAGTTAAAGAAAATTAGAAAAAACAACACGACAAACAGATATCATGTATTTTTTTCTACCCCTCTTTCTTTCTTACCGAACTCGTCTACAAGTAAAAAAAAACATGTAATAAAGGCATCTCTTAAAAATAATTATTGCGAATTATTATTATTCAAACTATTCTATTGACTATAACGCTGAATATATCATAAACTTAAGCAGATTTATTACTAACTTATAGTTTTGGACTGCGACTATGAATGTTGAAGTTCTGCCCCTAATATAGGCAACCATTTCAATGCCTAGACAATAGGCAACTAATTTTGTTAAGCCATTTTGCTTTGAAGTAAACGGGAAAGAAGTGGACTTCATAAAGAATTGAATTGTTTTAATTTATGCAATTAATGCTTATAAACTTTGTTATAAGTTATTGTTTAACTTGCTTTTCTTCAATTGAATTGATATTATTAAATTGATCACGTTTCCATTTTGTTATGAATTTTAAGTATTAGACTAGAAAAAAGAAAAATTTTTATGATAAATTTCAAGTTCATAGTTTTCTTAAGAAGACAATACTTAGAAGAAATGTGTTAAATAAACAGAAATAAAACCAGAATTGATTTGAAAAACTTATTGACAATGAAAAAATAGTTTATTGTTTTCCATGTTGTTAAAAAAAAATGAAATTGTTTAATTGTTTTATCCGGGAAATTGAAAAATTTAATAATTTTATTGCCACTCTAAAAGTATGATTGAAATGTTATTAATGTGAATAGCAGGTTATTTATAATTAAATAATTTATCGTTTTTTATTCAGTTGTATATAAATTAAATAAAAACAAGAGAGTATAGCCTGTTTATCCCGACCATTTGGTACCCTACACCAGGGTATATAAACACAAGTTTTCGAGAGTATACCATATCTGAGAACCATGGTCAATCATGAATCCGAAAATACAAAAGTATTTTTTGAGGTTAAGATTCATATAAAAGTGTTTTGTGCCGAATACTTTCTAAATATCAAAATTTATACGAGATTTGTTTTGTCTTAAGCCAATTTTGTAGAGGGGTTTATATGGGACCTTTGGCTAACTCTGGACCTACCAGTAGCTGTTGTAAACGTTATCGTCGCCAAATTGGAGGCCAATACCAGCATTTGTAAGGAAGTTACGGCATATAAAGCTATTTTCAGGAGTGGACAGATTCTCAACAAATTTGGTAAGACGTTTAAGGTTCTAATACAATATTTTAGTCAAATGTAATCTTAAAACCAACGTAATAAATGTATGAGCACAAAGACTATTCCGAAAAGAAGTTTGTATAGGGGCCACGTGAAATTACGGACCGCTTCTTACAATTTTCAATATAATTATTAAGACGTATGTATGTATGCACTAAATTTCATCAAATTATCTTTAAACTTTGCGCACAGGGTTACATGGACTGCTAATCAGCCAGCCAGCAGGACGGACGGACATCTTAAGATCGCCTTAGAAAGTGATTATTAGTCGATCGTATACTAAAAGCTGAATCTAGGACAAATATTTTTAAGTGTTACACACATCAACCAAAACGCATATTACCCACTATTGTGGTGTAGGTATACAATTATCTAGCAATTTTTTTTTTGGAGCAGCCATAAGATAGACAATACATTTCTTAATCTTAAAAACTACTCGGAGAAAAAGAGTTAGGTTCAAAAATATTCTACTTTGGGTGTGTGTAAAACGGTAGCAAAGTACTCTTGGAAGTTGAAAGAAAAATTTTGACACTGTTGAGGTGGATAACATTTCACTAGTTCTGGGGGCTAGTGGTGCTTTTGAAATTAGCGTATACATTTTGGACAATTTTAACTCCCCATAGAACTTTGCTACCGTAATACACACACTCTTACAGCCTGTTTTTGTAAAACACAAGTGTTCTCACTTGAAGTTTTCGTATTAAAACGAAAACGTTTTAAAATTGGTTTTTAAAAAACATTTAAAAGCTTTCGTCTATTCATGTTTGACATAAATAGAGCTTTTTTCTATCGTTGAACAACATTATTGCCAATGCGTTTATTTTCGTACCTTTTCATGCTTCTTGCATATAAAGATTTTGTGTTCAAGGTTAACCCTGGCTTTTGTTTACAAAAATAAATTATAAATTTAAAAAACAAAAATACTATTAAAAATGGTAGTAAATTGTTAAAAACTAAAAATGTTGAATTAAAATGCTTACAAAAATTGCAATAAATAAACGCAATATATGAAGACGATTTTTTGCTACACATCAACATAAAGAAATGGTGAAGGTATTTGCGTGAAAGCACTAATTTTTTAAAACATACGGAAGAACTTACATACACACATACATACTTACTTATGTACATACTTGTTTCTAGAATTTTTTGAACCTGTGAATACATATTTATGTAATTAGTAGTATTTAACCCGCTACTTCATTAACGTCTCATTTTCTTTCGTAAGCATATTTTTATGCATTTAACCCGCTACTTTGTCCGGTCCTTTTTTATGATCATATTTGTGTACCAAATATTTGTGATAATCACTCAGGACCTTGCAGCTTAATTTTGAGTCTCTTCAATATTATAACAAATTCAAAAAGTACCATACGCAGAACACAAGAGTAAGAGAAAGACATTTAATTTCTCGTATATATCCTTTTTGATACTTTTTTCTCCCCGTTGAACTATTAACAATTTCAATATTGTATTGGGAATGGAGAGAAATGTTTTTTTAAAAAAAGTACAAAAAAAGAAATTACGATTTTCGCCCCTTAAACGTTTGAATTTTAAAAAAGTACCAAATCTGATTTTGCATTTTTTAGATAAGTTTCGAATGTGATATAACTTTTATTTCTATGTTTATTGGCTTAAAAGATAGGGGGATGACAAAAAAAGTACCAAAATAATCCCTGAAAGAGGAGAATTTCAAAAAAGTACCAGACACTCGTCCACTTATTTTTTCTAAAGAGATACATTTCATTGTATCTCTCTAAGTTTTGGAAATTAAAGGTTACCGAATTTACCCTTGTTACCCCCTAAACATTCGACTTTCCAAAAATACCGTTTTAGTGGATCTATTTGGGAAGAGTCCAGCCACCGGTACAAATTTTAAGTTATTAGCTTCAGGCGTTTAGGCTGTGCGATCATAAAGCAATCAGTCAATAATGTAACAATTCTATATAAATATACATATATATAGATACACAAACCTTTAATAATATTGTAAATAATTAAGAGTTCTTTCAGTAAAATATCCTTTTTATTTTCTATTTATTTTTTTAAACGAATGCCTTTTACTTATCGTCTTGTTTTGGCATATGTGCTCATTTATTACGAAGATGTTCAGTTTATAAGAACCAAACGTGTGTGGAAAAAATGAAAGCTTTTTCAGTCACTCACTTAAAATGTGTTTTAATTTTATGAAAACCTAAATCAGTTTTCGTTCGTTTTTTTTACGAACGAACAAATATTTTCATTTTCTAAAAACAGGCTGTTAATATATATAAATTTTTGTGTTTATTAAACCCTTCCCCTCAAAAATATGCTCTAGAATCTACCTGACATTATTATTCCCTAGTACGGAAGGTACTTATTCAAGCCAATTGCTATTTGCATTTCTATGCTGCTACAAGTGTACACAGTATAATTACTAATCAAAACTAAATTGCCTACTTTTAGAGGGCTTATAAAATTTTCATTTTCAGTTGTTGTCAAAAATTTATTGATATTTATGAAAATTATCCACTGACGAAACATTGACTCCACTTAGTCTGCATAGAAATTAACATTAAAGTAAATTGGATGAAGAAAACTCTTTATTATTATTATCACATGTGTGATTAGGTCTGACTTATCACACATTGCCCTGTATAATGCAATACAAATAACAACCAAACGCAATTGTAATGTTGTTTAAAAAAATATTCAAGTGCTTCTTTCCTACCAACCGCTACATTGTGAAAATTAATTATAAGCAATTGACACCATAATCGTTAGATAGAACATGAACAAGCACTTAGGAAATAATTTCAAATACAACGAGAGTTCAAAACAAAAACAGTAAAGAGAATTTAAGTAAAGTTAGAAAAATTTAATAGTGCTCCACAAAATATTTGTCACGTTAAGCAAGAGAGCAAAGAGTTAAGTAAGATCAGAATACCAAAAAAAAAAACTTTGACAGAAAATTTCTTGGCAAGTGGAAACGTATTTTCTACTAAAACTTTAAGTCTTTGGCAAGAGAGCACAACATTTTCTACAGAAAATTGATCACTCTTGGCAAAACGACAAAAATGTTCTATAGAAAACTGTTTGCTCTGGGTTTAAGCGATAAAATGTTTAATAGAAAATTATTTTCGAAAGTTTTCTATAGAAAATTCGTTGTGCTTAGGTTGAAAGAAAAAAATTGTCTACAAAAAATTGTTTGGTCTCACATTGAGAGCAATAATGTTTTATAGCGAATTGTAAGCTCTAGGGTTAAGAGCAAATATTTTCTAAGAAAATTGTAAACTCTGCGATTGAAGGCAAAAAGGCTGTTAAAAATATGATAAAACTGGTTTTTTAGAGAAAATGTTGTGCTCTGGTGTTTCTATAGAAAATTGTTTGCTCTAGGAAATTTTTAATAGAAAATTATTTCATGCGCTCTGACCGTTTAAAATTATCCTGTACTGTTTATGCACCACAACTGTTTGGCCGAATAAAAATGAAAAAAAAAAAAAAAAAAAAAAAAAAAATATTTTTTAAACCAAAATCTCTGCAAATTGGGGGCTGTACAAAAACACTATAAAATTTTTGTAGGCCAAAGATTTCACTATTAATAATGTGTTGTTTTTGTCAAAGGACGCCAGCAATTAAGCCATACAAGTGAACCAGTCAACCATCCAACAACATGAAACTACTCCTCGTTGTCGTCAGTTATTGTACTCTGGAGTGTTATTAATGACGTTGTTATGACTCAAATACAGTGATAACAAAACACACAACAAATTAGTGTAGTTGTAGTCGCAGTTGATGTAGTATAAACAAAGGCGTAACAAATAATAGCATAATAAAAGCATAATTTTAGGTGTTAAACAAATAAACAGATTTCCATTTTTTTTGTTTTTTTTGTGTTGCTTATAAAAATGCAAATAAAAATTTTTTGTTTTGTGTTTATCTGGTTTTTGTAAATGTAATTGTTTTTTTTTTTTTAAGAAAAATTGAAATAAAAATATTATGTAAATTTTCATAAACACTATAAACATGTCAAGGAATTTAATTAATTATGTAAAAATGGAACCGACTAATAAGGAGATGATTATGGTTTACTTTTTGCGCGCTTCTTTTAAAATGAGATAAACAAATTTTTAAAGAAAATTGTTTTGTTTTCAATTCAAGAGCCAACAAGTTTCTTTATAACATTTTTGCTCTCGGTTGAAAATTAATGGCCGGTGTGACCAGATTTTAAAATTTTTACAGCTAAATCTTGCAATAAACAAGGCGAGAAAGTGCTAAAAAAATTATTAACAGTATTAAAAACTAAATAAATTTTAGTAATTAATTTTTAGCAAAATGGAAGTATTTGAACAAATTTAGGCAGCCCGCAAGACCTCTGATGTCAGCAAAATACAAACGATTTTATTTCTATGTTTTGCTCTGATTTAAAATTCTATAAAAATATAGTTTAGACCAGTTTATTTCTTATACTTAGTTTAACATATATTGGAATTTAAAAAAATCTTTTTTTTTAACAGTTTCCAGCAAAAAATTGTTTCCGATATTTTCTTGGAAAAACACGAAATGGCCAAGCATTTACCCCCATAAAATATTTGAAGTTTATAGCAGGTTTATGAGACAAATTTTCTATGAAAATTAGTTTAATAAACCTTTTATTAATCAAAAATATTTTTTATGAATATGGGGGTTAGAATATAGAATTCTCATTTTGGGATCAATATACTAAATTTTTACAATACAATGCAAACTTCCTTATACTTTTATACCTAACTTTTACTCGTGACTTCGTTCATGCGAAAATTATAGCGGGATTTAAAGAAAAAGGGTTATCCTATAAAAAAGTTACATAGATTTTATGTAGTTTTCTACATCTATACTTATTTTATGTTAAGATATTTCAATAAACAACATTATAGGAATTATAATTTTTGCCAGCACATAATTATAGGTTAGGAGCACTCGGTGCTCTTAAGCAACCGACATTAAACAGGCCATATGAAAAGCAAAGGGGGTCTAAATATGCATATTTCGGCCACTAGACCATATGTAATCTGTATACCAAATTTAGCAAAAAGAGTGAAAGTGCCTAAAGTACCATTATTTTCCGTTTTTACATCATACCCTATATTTTACTCTGGGGCATATCCTATCTCTATACCAGCGATAAGAAAATTTAGGGCGCCGCACCTTTTGTTTTCTCTTTTTTTACGAACGTGTGCACTAGGAATGCCAATCGGGATTAATTTTGAAAATCCCGGGATTCGGGATTTTGGAAATCCTGGTTTCGCGATTTTTCGGGATTCGGGATCAATGTGTTTTTAAGATGCTACTTTTTTTTAATAAACAACACTTTTTGAATATTCAAAAGGTTTTTTATACGGAACATAAATTTTTAAAAATGAAAACAACAAAACAATTTATTTTATACACATGTTTATAACACTGGCCTCACCCATGATCAAACTGATCAGATTCTGAAAAAAGCTTAAAAAAATATATGTATCTCTTAGTTTTTCTAGATCAATTCATTTCGGTTTTTTGACAGCGATTACATTTTTAATATGAATTAAGTAATGACGACACTAATACAGTGCTAATACTATCGATCTCGATAGCTGAGTTAAAAACTGTAAAACTGTTTAAGTACGTTTGAAAATTATTTTAAAACAAAATGTTTATACAAATGCTTTTTAAAACAGATTTCAAGTTGAAATAATTTATTTATGAATACGTCAAATAGTGTTTATATCTATATAAAAAAAATTATTTTATTTACCGTATGTTTTTTAAGCAAATTTTTTTATTATTATTGGACCGGAAGGAATATGAGCTATTTCATCAATATTACGACTTAAATGTTATAATTATATCAACTTTTATTCTTTAGTTTCTGAATAAAACTTTAATTGGATCGTGAATAATTTTTATTTTCTATATTTTGCATAAAAATATTCATTTTTATTTTGGTATTATGTCTTAAGCCAAAGCTGAATTTGCTAAACGTAATTGTAAAAAAGGCTTGAGATGTGAATCGTCAAATATCGTTTCTACTTAAAATAATGGTTTTTATAAAGCAAAATACAAAAATCCAGAAATAGTCGTCATATATCAAGCAAAAATTAAACATTTTAAATACTCGATGTGTGCCAAAAACAAAAATTAAACTCAAAAATAAGAATAATTGCAATAAAAAATATAACTCAAATATAATTTTTAATAATTTTTTTGTATATAGTATAAAAATTCAATAAAAACAAACAGTTTTATACATAAAAGTTGATATGTAAAAATCCCGGGACTCATAAAATAAATGCCGGGATTCGGGATTTATCAATCCCGAAATATCCCGGGATTTCCCGTTTGGCATCCCTAGTGTGCACGCACATCGCAGATAATTTAACAACACCAAAAACATACATATGTAGAATTTATACAAAATGTAATAGTATAGGTTGTCTATCGCTACTCTTTACCAAATTTTTCGAAATGAGAAAAGGTAACAAAGGTTGCAGTGTAACTACTTTAGAGATAATGATATTTATTCGATCGAATAACTTTTGAATCAAGGCGAATTCATGTAAACAGTGGTGTCGATACTACAACAAGTAACATCACAAAAAACACAACAATGTATTTTTTTGTTTCTTTCGTTGATCGATCTGTCAAAAACACAAGCAACTTTTGACATTTCCCTCTCTAAGTAAGAAAAAAAAAGTAGCACAGTTGAGCTTTCCTGAAAAATGAATTCCCCTTGTTTTGAATTTTTAATATTGTTAAAAAAAAACATTTTTTTATGCTGAATTAAAATATAAGAAACTTTTTTTTTAATAAAATAGTAAAAAAATTGTTAAGGAAATATTTTAATAAATAAGTATTTTATTTATAAATTCCGCTATAAAGGTGAAAGAGTATCAAGAGTACCAGCGTTATCTCTTTTTAGGTCCCCAGAAAGTAGACTGTATGTTAATGTAGGCTATAATCATATGCATAAAAAATTTCTCAGATAGAGAAAAAGGACAGATTTTATCCCGTTTTTATCCCTTAAAAAGTATCAATTGTATCCCTTAAAAGTACCCTATATTTTTAACTGGCCCATATGCAATCTGCATAAAAATGGAAAATAATTTATTCAATCAGCATGATTGGGACATTTCTAAGATTCCCTACATGTAATTTTTTTTCACAAACAGGTAAGATACAAATTTACATTTTCATACGAAATTTTTTTTTTAGTGCAACTATTTATTGTCCAAATTATTAGTCGCAATTCCTTCAAACTTTTAAAATAAAGCTTAAAAAATCGGGGACCATCTAAAACCGTTATTTTTCAACGTAAAAATAAAAGGTCGAAACAAACTCTTGAAAAAAAGAGTTTTACTTCACCATCATAAACTCTTTTGAGGACTTTTAATTCGTTGTCATAAAATGAAACTCGTTTAACCCTAGGATTACCGTCTTGGTCTGGCCAGACCAAATTTGTATTTTGCTTGCAATATTTTTCGAATATACCAACAAATCAAAAAAAAAAAATAAACAGGGACGTGAATTCAATTAATGAGATGTTCTGAATCGAATGAAAATAGTTTGGGTTCGTTTGCAGCAAATAAGTGCGGTGAAATTCCATTTTTATGTAAAAGTCTAAGACTAAGTCTTTCAAATAGGACAGAATATAAAAAAAAAAAAAAAAAAAAATGAAACGTGAATTCTATAAATGATATGTTTTAAATCGAAAAAATCAAGTTTGAGTCAAATCAAAAAAAATGACTGCCCATTATGCGCTAATTTCAATTGAACTACAAAAATCAAACGGAAAATTCGTTTCAGCTCTGGTTGATGCGAAAAAACAGTATGCGAAATTAAAGACTACATTTTTCTTGAACAACGTGTAGAATAAAAATTTTTTATTCAATTGGGGCTTTAGCTATTACAATTGTGGACTGGCCAGACCAAGAGGAGAACTTAGTGTTAAAAAGATACCGACAATCCTAGGGTTAAGGAGTTTTATTTCGCCGTCATAAAATAAAACTCATTTCAGTTTTCTCGCCAGAATCAAATTTGCATATTCAAACAATTTATTTTGCATTTAACTTATTGAAAAAAAATATTTTTTTTCAATAAATTAAATTTGTATTTGATATTTGAAAATATTTTCAATTATCATCCACCAGCAGAATGGTCCGATATGTTTTTCGTCAGCATTTATTATAAAAGTTTGATGAACTTAACTCAACAATTCTGTTGTCACAAGCGATAGCCGCCGTCGAAACAATTGAGTTTATATTTGTTTTGATTCAATATATCTGAAATATACAACTTTCGTTATAAATTTTTTATTGTGGGGATAAGAATCTTTGATTCTGAATTACTTTTTTTCTAGTGCAATTATTTTTTTTCAGAAACGCAAGCATAAACTATTTCGACTTAGGCGTTTATTGCTTCTAACCACAAAATTTTAGCAAATAGAATTTAGAGTTTTATGACGGCAAAATAAGTTTAATTTAAGACGGAAAAAATAAAACTCCTTAAATAAGTTTTATTTAAGACGGAAAAATTAAACTCCTTTAATGAGTTTTATTTAAGAAGGAAAAAATAAAACCCCTAAAACAATAAATTTTAGTGTTTTCATTCAAAAATTAGGATTATTAGCACATCATTAATAAATGAATTAATTAATACTAAAAAGACTTTTAGTTTAGACTGAAAAAAATAAAACTGTCTTTTTAAGAGTTTTATTCGATCTTTTATTTTTACGTTTAAAAAGAAATCTTAACTGTGGAGTTAAGATCGTTTTTTTAAGATCACCATAGATACTGAAAGAGCTCGTCAATACGAATCTGTTTAACACGAAGAATTTTTAAGTTTAAATTTTCTGGATAACTGTTATTTACGGTCCCTGAAAAAGAGCTGAAAGCATTTTACAAAAATGCTTAATAAAATTCCATATGTTCAATGAAAATTTTGCACCACAACCAAAACTTTTAATGCTTAATTAAGCTGCAAAAAAGGCTAAAATGGTCACTCTGTTTATGACCTTTAATAAAGAGCCAACAATTTGCTATAGAAAGAATTTGCCCTAAATCAAGTAGCCAACAATTTGGTAAATAAATTTTTCGCTTTAATTAAGTTTCGAAGAATTTTCAGTAGAAAATTTTTGACCCTTTAAAAGATTGAAACAATTTTTGTTTTTCTTTTAATTTTGTTCTCTTATTTTTTCTTTTGTCTAAAAATCTGCATTGTTTTCTTTCAAATATTTTCATTATATTAATTTTCGTTTATCGTTAACACATAATGATCCTTTAATGTACTGTTTAATTTTTTTTAATGTGTTTAGTGTTTAACATAATATTTTTATTAAAATGTTTTCAATAACACTTGTACTCGTATAAAAGCAGTAAAATACATAAAAAATATATTCATTAATAATTTTAAAAGTCTCTGGCACGCATTTAAATACATACATTAACGCACTCATTCAACAGCAGTGATAAACATTCATGCATTAAACATGCAAAGAACCAATCTGTAATCAATTTTTATAGTCCTTTATAAGCTGTTGTGGTTACTGTGCATCACAATGTGTCCCCCAATTGTCCCCTAGAACAAAAATCGGCTTCCCCAGATTCAATGTTTTACAACCGTTTATGTTTTTATTTTGACACTACAGAAATGTTTATTGGTGTCAATAGCGTTTTAAAAATACTTAACATCGCTAACATTGACAACAACAGAAAAAATAATAAATTACAGTAAAACAACAACCAGAGCTGGACATAAAACATACAAGCATTGATGTATCGGGTGATTCATCTTGAGGTTTGATATATAATGTAAAATAAAACACATAAATTTGCAAGTGAACTTACAATTTTTATTATCGTTTAAAAGAACAATTTATGGCATTTACTGATTGAAAATGATATCATGTAAATGTTGGCCATGAGTACGTCTGAGATGGTATATTTGGAAGGTTCAATTTCGGGTGACGCGTTCGAGCGTAGCGACTGTAATCTCAAGGATAACGAGTAATGTTGGCTTCCAAAGCGTCAATCGTAGCTGGCGTATTCGTGAAGACCTCAGACTTAACATATCCCCAGATAATATAGTCCAAAGGTGTAATATTGCACGGTCTAGATGGCCAATTTACCGTAGAAAAACGTGATATTAAGTGCTCACCAAATGGATTTTTCAAGAAGGTCATTGTTTCACGTGCTGTATGGCTCGTAGCGCCGTCAAATTGAAACCAGATCTCACCGAGACCATACTCTTGAATTTCAGGAGGCACATAGCCCGTTAACATGGTGCGATAACGGTTACCATTGACGGTAACATTCTGATTGTTCTCATTTTAGAACCACTGGATTCAGCGCCAGGTCCCACCGGACTCAACTAGCACAATGTTATTTTTAGTTCATATTTCAATATACATATGAAGGTTAAATAAATAAATTACGTAAAAAAGACTTCGTCCGATTTGAGCCTTCTGAGCATATTCCCAAAAAAAAGTACACTAAGTAGTTAATCTTTTCAGACAAGATTTTTCTTATAATATGTACTATTCACGTCCTTAGTGGTTAAAGAACTTAATCTGCGAGACAAATCTTCCTACAGGAGATTAAGAGTTAATTGTCAAAATGCCACCAGTACAATTACTAAAAAAAGAAGTACTAGTGCAAACTGGGTTAGAGTTTTTTGTTATAAAAATACTGGTGCTTATGCGTACCAGTACTTGATGTAGTACAATGGCACCACTTGTATACTGATAGAATTGTTTGTAACAAAACTAAAATTCGAGTACACATTTATAAAAAAAGCATAATGCTAATTTTGTCTATAGACAAAAACTAGTAACAATCTGGTTCTATATCAATGTGGTCCTAGTGTACTAGTACACGTCTACAAGTATAGTATAGGAATAATAAAAAAAAAAAAAAAAAAAAAAAAAAAATTAGAGCATTAAGATGGTATAGAAAAGTTTACAGTTGAGAACTAGTACTGGATATTTTTATACTAGTTTGTTACTAGTTAGGTACTAGTTCAATCTCCGGCAGGGCTATTTTTCATTTATTATTGTAAATGAATTTTGAGACCATAAGTATTTTAAATACAAAGGAATTTAAAATAGCAAAATACATTTAGGGAATGTATTTAAAATACAAATACAAAATACAGAGTTTTATTTCAAATATAAAAGTATTTGAAATACTGCCCAGCCCTGACTACAACAAAATCTAATATTATTGCACACGAACTCTACACTCTGTCAAACATATGTATGCTCGTACTCATTCCTTATTTGCTTTATTACTCTGTGAGTAAATCCTTGTACTCACGTGCACATGTGTGCGTGTGTGTTTGAGTGTAAATAATAAAGTCATAAATATTATTACACGCTTTATTGTATGACGAGAGTGCTGCTGTGTTGTTATTGTATTTATTACTGCAATTTTTATTTTATTCTTTTATTTTACTCTTTTAATGCGTTTGCATGCGTTAAATATTCAAAATCGCATTAATATTGGTAAGTGTAAAAGCATGTGAATATTAAGTGTTAAATAATAAAATCTACAGAGTTACAAAAAGTATATTTTATTGCTTAAAGCTGTTTTTTTTCAAAAGCATTTAAAAACACTTGTGTTTTAATCAGAAATAATAAATACAAGTATATTAATGTGGGTTGATTAAATTAAAGAATGAATGAATGAAACTAGTAAGAAACTATTTATTTAAATAATATACATATTTTACTCAAATAAATATTTTTTTTATCTTAAACAAACAGCAAATAATTTTTTATAGGTAATATTAACATGCAAATAAAGAAAAAACTGTATATGAGAGTTAACATTTTTCCAGTAATAATTTTTCTCTCAAATAAAGACCGATCAATTTCTATGGAAAATGTTTACTGTGAAACAAATAGCGTTACTCGTTACCAAAGAGGGGGCATGTGTTAACCCGGCGTCGGGCACGTGATAAAAGAAACACCGACAGTCAGGTGGGTAAATATGACCCTAGTTTTTTTGACATTGTATTTTGCATAATTTTCAAAATTTGATAAACGTATCTGTAAGCAATATATACATGACTCGTTTAGCTATTTGTTATATGCAAAAAAAACATATTTAAACTGTTTTAAATTTTTTAATTTATTAATTTAAAAAAACAATAAACGAACTTAAAAATATAAGGAACTTCAATCAGTATAATGCCATAAACTTAAAATCTAAAAAAACAAAAAATAATTGCTAAATTCATCACATGGGTGTTAATTATTGTTTATATTAAAAAATTTAATTTTCTTTATCTTTCTGCAAGGAGTTTGAGCATTCGTTGCAATAAGGAGCTATATGTTCAGAGCAGGCTGGGTTTACGGTCAACTATCTCTGCTCACGTTCAATCATCAACTGAAACGAAATAATAAACACCATGCAAAAACGATACACTCCATCTACTAAGAAATTTGGCAGCGTTGCAAAACGTTGAAAAAAGTTACACAGCAATTTAATAGCATATGGGTCATAATGACCCAACCTGCATGACGCCGGGTTAAACATTAAAAAGTCTTACGTAGAGCAAATCTAATAGAATCAACAATAGTTTTACAAAACCACAAATATTGAAACTGAATAAAACCATAAGGTTAACAAAAAAGGACCAAGAGAAAAAAAAAATGCAAATAAAAACAATTTTTTTAATAAATCGAGATGAACTAGCCAGTTAATAAAACCCAGCAAACATTTCCATAGCAAAAATTATTAAGAAAATGCTTTAGTTCATTTTCAATACAATCGCAAACATTTTGTTGGGTCAAAAATTACATGTATCCCCAGTCTGAGCTTCTGGTCAAGGTGGATTTAACAAGGCTGTAGAACACATCTATAACAAAAACAATTGCATGTACACTTTTTATTTTATTTTCATGGCTGCGCAAGCAAAATTTAAAAGCTTATAGGATCAAATATATTTCAGATTTTTCGGAAGAGGCTTAGAGGTCACACAAGTCGAATTTTCGCCAACTTTGTCAAAAACCATACACAAATGTGCACACATATTTTGTTATTGTTAAAGTGAGCTTATTGTATATAAACTGACAAAAAATTCAAACAAAAGCAAAGAAGTTTTTTTTATTTAAAGAATTTTTTATATTTTCATAACAATTATGTGTTTTTATTTAATTAAAATTATATATTATAATTTTGTTAACTATGTGGATAGACTTTTCAGAAAAGTTTTCGAATTCTGACAATAGATTCCGCGCCATTGGAACTTATTTTTTTTTTAACGCAAAAAGCAATCAAGACAATTTTAATAAATTCCCTTAAGGTATAGTGTATTCCAGACACTTAGATCATAAAATTTGCTTAAAATAACATCCTGCATTTCTCACTCCACATTTGCTTTCTTTGTTCACCTTTAGAAAAACGTTCAAAAACGGTCGGTCCCTGTTTCTAAAAACTTTTCTATTAGCATTTAAAACAAGATGGCATATTTAAATATATTGAATTTAAATTTTTTAAATTATGTCTATTACATATGCAAGCAATTAATTTTATTTGCTTATAATTCTCTTAATCACAATATTTAATTTTCTAGAAGTTTTAATGTAATCAAAAGAATAAAAACAAAAAAAAAAAAAAAAGTGTTATCAGATTTTAAGAACTAAACAAAGGCGAAGAAGAGCTTGACAAATTAGCGTCCAACAAGAATAAAAAATAAAAACAAGTAAGAGTGCTTTATTCGGCCTTGCCGAATCTTTGATACCCTCCACCTACAGTTAGAATATTTTCGGAGTGGGCTTAATATGGTAAATTATGCGCCGATTTTTACGAAAATTGAGAAAGTGATTTATTGTCTTCTGAAACTGTAAAAGACCGAATTTAAATATAACATCATTATTCGTTACGGTTTTACGGGTACTTAATGAGTTTCCGAGAGCAGGGTTTATATGGGGCATATGGTAAGTTCACGAAATTTGACAGTGTGATTTCTAGTCATGTGAAACTGTTTTAGACCGAAATTTATTAGAATAGCACTATTCGTTACGATTTTACGCGTACTAAAATTTTTTCCGAGAGTGGGCTTTATATGGGGCCTGTGGTTAATTATGAATTGATCTTTACGAAACTTAACAATATGAGTTTTAGTCATATAGAACATATGCTAGTTTTTTTTCTTAAATTATAATTTTTTTAGGGTTATTGTTTCACATTTTGATTCATAATCCTACTTAACCTATTTTGCTGGACTTCAATCCCAAACTGCTTAGGAGGACTGGAAACAATTTGATACCAATATTGTTCTTTTCTTTTGAGTCAACAGACAGACGGACATAGCTAAATCGAGATAGAATTACTTAAGTATATATGAATATATGGATATATGAATACACTTTATGGGGTCTTAAATGAATATTAAAAAATTTCACATGGAATGACAAACTTTGTATACCCTCAACAAAATCAGTTGTGGTGGAGAGTATAATAAAAAAATCAGCTGGGCTTTAAACACGTCCTTGTGAAAGGTTTTCTGTGTTTTTACAAACTTTTTTTTGGGGGGGAGGGAATAGTTAATGAACACCATATTTCTTTTGCGTGGAAAAGTTCGTATTAGGTCTGGATGGCTGGCTCGACAGGTTAGAATTTTTTTCATATGTCGCTCAGTGGCTAAAACATAGGTAAAGTGAGGATTACTTCAGGAAAAAACATTGATAGAAAATATTTTTTATTTAAAAAAGAAGAGAAAAATTATATGTGCTTATATAATGGATGCTTCAAGTAGAGATACTTTTTTCAATAGCCTTTTTTTGACAGATCACGTGTGAGTCGTGTCATGCTGTCATATTATTTTTGTTTAGTATTGTTTGGCATTTCATAATGGAAAGACTTACGCCTGAACAACGTTTACAAATCGTTCAACTTTATTACGAAAATTCACGTTCTGTGAGGAATGTGTTTCGTGCACTTCGCATAACTTATGGTCAACATTATCGGCCTACTGAGCGTACTATTCGCAACACCATCACCTAATTTAAGACCCGGCATTCATTATTGAATAACATTAGACCGAATAGACGACGTCCAGCATGCTGTGAAGAAAATACAGCGGCCGTAGCTGAAAGTGTACACGAAGACCGTGGATAGTTGATTCGGCGCCGTTCGCAGCAACTCGGTCTGACGTATGGAACGACGAGATCTTAAATTGAAAGCGTACAAAATACAGCTTTTGCACCAACTGAAGCCGCTCGACCTTCCCAAGCGACATCGCTTCGCTCTATGGGCTCTTGAAAAGTTCCAAGAAGATCCGACGTTTTCGAGGCAAATTTTGTTCAGCGATGAGGCCCATTTCTGGCTCAATGGGTATGTAAACAAATAAAATTGCCGCATTTGGGACGAAGAGCAACCTGAAGAGATTCAAGAACTGCCACTTCATCCAGAAAAAAACAACGGTTTGGTATGGTTTGTTGGCCGGTGGAATCAGCGGCCCATATTTTTTAAAAATTATGCTGGTACGAACGTAACCGTCAATGGCGACCGTTATCGTGCCATGATAACCGACTATTTGATGCCTGAAATTGAAGCTCGTGATCTCGGCGACCTTTGGTTTCAGCAAGACGGCGCCACTTCCCACACATCGCATCAATCAATGGATTTATATGATAGAACACTTCGGTGAACACATAATTTCACGTTTTGAGCCGGTCGATTGGCCACCAAGATCGTGTGATATTACACCGTTAGACTTTTTCCTATGCGGATATGTAAAGTCTAAAGTTTATGCCCGCTTCGATTCAGGCCTTGGAGGAAAACATCACGCGTGTCATTCGCCAGTTACCAGTCGAAATGCTCGAACGAGTCATCGAAAATTGGACTCAACGGATGGACCAACTGCGACGTAGCAACGGCCAACATTTGATAGACATAATTTTCAAAAAATAAATGCCAAAGAATGTTCTTTCAAATGATAATAAACATTCCCCATTAAATTTGAATTTTCTGTGTTTTTTTCTTTAAAAAAGTAGGGAACCATAAAAAAGAAAAAAAAACCTCAAGCTCAATAAATTACACAATAATTATAAAACAAAACAATATTGCTAAATAAATTTTTTTGCACAAAACAAAACTTTTGTTGAACTTTTTTTATTGTAGCGGTCTGGTTTGCCACTTCACTACCAAAAATGCTTTTTGTCTTTTTACATATCAGTTTCGTAATCTGTGATTTTTATAATAGTTTAAAACTAGTTGCTTTATTTGCAGTACGGGGACTAATAGAATAAGTCTAAATTTGACGATTCCCCTCAATATTTTTTTCATACTTAATTATTGTTTTAAAGCACTTACCACTGGAACCAGAAGGCAGTGTTGGCAATTTAGCCATTTAGTGGCTAGATTTAGCCATTTTTCACCTTGTTTTGCCATTAAAAATGAGTTTTGCCATTAGCCATTTTCCAACTTGTTTACCAATAAAAATTTGTTTGCGTTTTCTCTTTGAAGATAATAATTTTCATTTTCTTATAAAAATTTCTAAAATTGCTAAAAGTTAAATAAACATTATTAACAATTAAAACGCATTTAATTACAATGTTTCAATATAGAGATGAGGGTGGCAGCAAGAAATTTCGGAATTTACTATAAAGTGGCTCCCCCTTCCACGGTCTAATGCTAAAGTAGAGAGGGTATTTAGCCAACTAAACATCGTTAACAGTAAATTGAGAAATATTTAAGGTTTAGATTTTATCAATTAGGTAAATATTTTTACCATAACAATAAAATATGTTTTATCTTTTCTTATTTTTCTTAGATTTGGACTCAGAAGGTTGGGTAAATGTTGTCAAGATAATGATTAACCTTCAAAATAATTATTATTGTGGTAACTTCATTGAACTGTTTATGGTTTTAATTCCAAGTTTTTATATTTAAGTCCGGCTTAAGTTCATCAAATTTAATTTTCATTAAATTATTTTTAATGAAGAAATGAATTTACAACATGAAATGAATTAAAATTTATTGATAATTTTTCATTCTTGACTGAAGCTGGGATGGAACCCACGAACAGGTTGATTTGACATGTTTCGATAGTAACCACACTATAACTTCTGAAATCTTTGCCGTTTCACATAATGAAAAATTATCAATAAATTTTAATTCATTTCATGTTGTAAATTCCTTCACTTTTAAAATATTTATTATGAGATGAACAATAACGACTTTGAATTTATCGACGATTTAATTTTTTAAATGCTAAAAGAATATTTAATTTTCGTTTTTTTTAAGTTACAAATTGATCTCAATTTACAATTTTATTGTAAAACACTTTCAATGAATTCTTTTGTTTTGTATTGAATTTTAATGTGTGTTTATTTAAAACTTTTTTTTTAGCTATTTTTGAGCCATGTTTTAGCCAATGTTTTCCGTAAATTAAGCCATTTTTGCTCACCAAGTTTTAACAACACTGCCAGCAGGAGAGGGAGTATATTGTATTATTTATTTTCCGTTACACCATGTTAACATTTTGTTGAACTCCCCTTTGTTAACCTTTAACTGTGGAGGCGAAATTTTGAGACGTGGTGGTTAATTTTAGCCCTCTAAATTTTACTAAAAATAATTTAGTAAAAAATATGTTTTTATAATTATTTGTTTTTGAAAAGTAAGATACTACATTTTTAATCACAAAAAATAAAGAAACCAAAAATTATTTTTATTTGTTTAACGAAACAGGTACTTTACTCCACAAAAAGTTAAAAGGCATTTTTTCACAGCCAAACTTATACACTTAAAGATATAAAAGAGATCATGAAAAAAATATTTTAGAGGTTTTTTACTTATCCCATTCACATTGGCTTACTACATTGCAGATAAATCCGTAAGAGCTAAAACTTCCAACTTTGGTCGAAATATCTTGGTTATCTGACAAAATCTGGGCGGGAGAAGTGGGCGTTGCACCTCTCATACAAAGACCTTATTTTCTGTATATCTGAAGAATGGCAAGAGTCAAAGTTTTGCAATTAGGTACAGGCAAACACAATATCCGGCAAAATGTGGCTGGGATTAGAGAATTGGGCGTGGCACAAAAAAAATTTTTTTTTGTATCTAATGGACGGTAAGAGAAAAATATCCATATTTGGTACACACAGCTGGGTTATCAATAAACAGCCCCTCTACGAAAATGGGCGGGACTGGAGAAGTGGGTGTGGCACCTACCGTACAAAGAGATTATAGATTTCAGTATAACTGGAGAATGGTAACAGTAAATGTATTCAAACTTCGTACAAACAGCTTCCTAAACAATGCACGAGACCTGTTTTTAAAAAAATTTACTTATTTTATTTCAATGAGGGTAGCAAAGCGCACTGAGTTAAGCTTGTATCACATTAAATATTTTTTTAAAACAAGAAAACGGACTAGTGGTAAAAACAATTCCATGACTATATTATGTTAATTTTGATGTGGGGTAAATTTTTTTTCTACTGAATAAAAATTACGTAAATGATGACGAGTGGTAATTTTTACACCAGCTTGTCCGTAGCTCCGCTCAAGCTAAGTCGAGCTCAGCCAAAACACAAGTGAATAACAACGATCACGATATGAATATGAATAAAATTGATAGAGCGCCATGGAAGAGAGTATTTAAAAAAATTAAGGAGAGGATAACATTTACCACCACCTCCACAGTTAAAGGTTAACAGAATCATAAGCAACTAGCAGAATGCCCCGATATGGTTTTCGTAATCATTCTACATTGAAGAATTTTATGTATTTAATTAAATCATTTTAACAAAAAGAATGCGGGAATTTTTCTTCTCTCTATTTATTTTTTAAGCATGTAAATAACTTGTCAACTCTAAAACCAACCAAAAATATACGGGTTTTTTTAGTGTTGTTGTTGTTTCTTCAACAACCGGCGCCACGTATGAAGATGCGCAGCCAAAATTTCATCATCTCTCTCATTTTTTTGACATCTAACAACTAGTAATAAGCTGGTCCAAAACCTTACTAGTAACGATTTTAGCCGCAGAGTTAGTGTGCGATATGTATACATATGTATGTATGTATGTATGTCCATATGTATGGAATCATCTTTATTTGCGTTTACATTTAATTAATTACCCAAAAATCATTCCTAAACAGACAGCTAAAAGTTCTATCTGGCAAGAGTTCAATGAGTTTTTTTTTTTGGTCCAGTAACAGCTGAACTCTCAAGACGCATTAATTTTGGTATAAAACTGTTCATATATTTTGTGGGTGTGTGTGTGTGTAAATGATTTCACTTGTTTTTTTAGCAAAACATAGCAATAATATTTTACTTACCTTGACAGTTTATTTGCCTTGTCACACAAAAGTGTTGTCAATTGAGCGTAAAATCATTCCAAGTAAAATACTAAATTAATTTCTCTATTTAGGTTTTTTTTTAACACATATACACACATACATACATATTTAATTCAAAACAAATGGTTACTATCTAACGAATAGTGTTAAATATCTAAAGAAGTGAACACTATAAACAATATTGTTTTAACTTATGGCTAAGTTAACCTCCCAAATGTCCAATTTTCGACATTGACATTGTCCTGTAAATGTGTTCAGGCGACTGGCTAAAGAGACATACCATTAAATATGAAAAACCTTAGTTATTAACAGAGACACATGCTTTTTTTTTTGTGGTGAGAGTGTGTGATGGATTGTGTGTAAAGAAGTGATAAACTCCCCCTAAGACTCGTTTCCGCCTCTCCCCTTAATTCCAACAAATTGTTAAAGACAAACAAACAGACAAACATTGATACATATTACTTTATTTTAATATGTATAAAATCTCTCCTATAAGGCTTCCATCATTAAAGAACGACTAGAAAGGCAAGACAGAGAAAAACTCAAACTCAATGATTGTGATGGCAAGAAATGTCCCTAAAGGAAATGTCGGTAGTGAAGATGTACTGAATCACTTTAGGCTTTGTCGTCAGTACTACTGACCAATTAAACTCCATACCTTCAAGGCTTTGTGCTGTAGACATTTAGCATGTCCTTGTCATTATGAATCCCCGTGTAACATTAAAACAATTGACTAGATAGTGGTTATGTAGTTCTTTTGGGACCATATGGAGACATTCGAAAAAGAAATTTAGTAGTACATTTCTATAATTTAGCCTACACTTTTGCAACTTTATACTAGATTTTTGCACTTATAATATAAGTGGATAAGGCAACTAATAACATTTCAATATAGGTGCAAATGTTTTGTTTTATTAATAACAAGAAATTTTATTTATACTATGAAAAAAACCGAACTTTCACTAAAAAATGTTGCATTTTTTTTACTAATTTTTAATTTTTTAGTTGTAGTTTATATCTTTTTCCCATAGTGATTAATTTGATTTATTATATATACTTATCTGGGGAATGGGGTATAGGGGTCAATGTTGAAAGCCCAAAAACCGAGATATTCTGCCGTCTTCCGGATCACAACACAAGCTTGCAGGCGGAAGTTCGAGCTATTACGGAATGTGTGAGATGGATTGAATCGAATATGGGGCGGGTGGACCCTAACATATGTATTTACCGACAGCCAAGGGGCAATAAGGGCGTTATCAGTTAATAGGGTTAGGTCCAGATCCTTATTACTTTGATATAAATATCATCATATATATACTAAGAATATTTCTTCCACAAAAAAAATCAAATTTATTAGAATGTAGGAAGTTCATTATTGAATTCTCCTCGGGCTGAGGGATCCGTATCATATGTGTGCCGGGACACTCGGGGATTATCGAAAACGAAAGGGCCAATATACTCGGTTACGGGGAAGAGAACTCGAAGCAGTTAACCTGGCGAATGCGCAGCCGTTTGGAGCAACGAAGGCAGATTTGAAGACATGGGCTAGGGAGAACCACACGGCCAGTTGGAACAGTGAGACTGTGGGTAGGACCACTTAGATTTTATGTTGTAACCCAGACGAGGGGAGGGCAAAAAGTCTCCTCAACGGGAGAAAATCCGAAGTTAGTATGATGGTGCGTATCCTGACTGGTCATGCAGGACAAGTGTAGAGTGTGTGCCGAGGAGAGCGAGACGCTAGAACACTTCCTCTGCTACTGTCAGGCCTTCATCGAATTACGATCCAAACACCTCGGGAGCGATGTCATGTTGGGTTTGGGATCTATGAGGAACGTTGACTGGAAAATCTTTAGGAATTACGTCCGGGATATTGAGTTCATTAACGCTGGATGTTAACCCCTCCCTATAGGTGGTGGCAGCACTATCCACCTAAATCCCTTATGTTTCTTCTTAAGGAGCGCACAACAGGCCCGGTAGTGGCTTATGTGTATATCGTACAGATATGAGGCTGCATCTTGATGCTTCGTCCTCCTTTCGACCTAACCTAACCTAACCTAACTAAATATACTTATTTATATACATATATAAAAACGTTTGTGCCGGGTACGAGTTCCTAAAACTCAAGAACCGCTGGACTGATTGACTCCAAACTTGGACAATAAATTTTTTTAATCTGGAAGCAGATTTCTCTTAAGCTTAATCCCGATAGGTGGCGTTGTTGTCGTGATATTTAAATTTTCAAAATTTACAAAATATATTTATTAAACAAATATAAGTTTCCTGATAAGATTTGACCCGGTTGATAGCGCTGGGGTCAAGTTATTAACAAAATTAGGCATTTAAGTCTATTTTGCCTGCACTTCAGAAAGTATTTTTTTTTTTTTTTTGTATGTATAAATGGACCCGGTATGAGTATTAATATTCTCGGGGTGCCCCGGTAGGATAGCTGGTAGTGAGCTAGTCTTTCAGTTCCGGGGTTACGGGCTCGATTCCCGCCAGAGACTCTGGTCTCCAGCAGACAAGCGAAAAGCTTCGTGGGATTTAGTGTAGGAATATTAAAAAAAAAAAACTTAAACTCAAAAATGTATGTATTGTTCCTCATGACAATTTGTTTTATGGACGTTCGAAGAAAATAAATTGTCAATATATTAAATATACGGCCCTATTCATAAAAAAATGAAACAGGTTTATAAAAGGTTTATGAAACGAATTTTCTAGAAAAAATTTGCTTAATAAACCTTTTATAAACCTGTTTTATTTTTAATTAATAAGGGTTAAAATTTTTCTTACAACAAATTGTGAAAGAATTTACGTTTTCATGAGAAAATTTAATTTGAAATTCCGGAAAGTTTAATTTCATTTAAAATAATGAAAGCACAATTTAGAGAAGGAAACATTGGTCAGAAGATGATGGTGAGTGTATCGGCGTACTAAAAGCACAATTCTTCTCTACTATTATGGTGTGGGTATAAAAAAACATTTGAGGGTAAGAAAACGTTTGCCGGACTCAGCTAGTAAATATATATATGCACATATAATTATTAAACTTTTAAATTTTTTATATTTCCCATGCAGCCACAATTACATATCTTTATATGGGCATTTCCAGCAAAAAGTCTACTATTTGTAACGTACCGCCAGCAACAAAATAAGCTGGTATTATAGGTCCATGTTGTTCAAGTGTTATCCCTTTTGTTACTAAATGTAGAGCTATTTGCGCTTTATACCAAAACATAAAAAGGTAAATTATGCATATACAATTTTTTTGAGAAACAACAAGTAGACTTTTCGCTGGAAAAGCCCATATATTAAATTGTTACGTAACTGACTGACTGATTTATCATCGCACAGCCTAAACACCTGAAGTTAAAAACTTGAAATTTAGATTTGGTCTGGACTCAAATCGATCTACTAAGACGGGATTTTTGAAAATTCGAATGTTTAGGGGGTAAAAATGGGTAAAAGCGAAAAAAGAGATACAAAATATATGTAAGACTTATCGTTGTTCTTAGGAAAAAAAGCGAACTGGTGTTACTTTTTGAAATTCGGCCCTCTTAAGGAGTTAACGGGTAAAACTTTTATTTTGATACTTTTATGTCACCCCATATGTCTTTAAAGCCAATAAATATAGAAATATAGTGTTACGAAAGTAACTTTAGTTAAGAATAAGTTCAATTTATTAGTTATCTTGTATATATTAGTTATTTTGTATTTGCTAGTAATTTTATTAGTTTAAATTGTTATTGTATTAGTTATGCATTTTTCTAATGTAAAAATCACTGTACTGAATTTTCTAGTACAAATGTAATGTTATAACTGTTATACATAATTGTATAACATAATAGTGTTAAGATTATTGTTAAGCTATAAAATATGCTTTAGTTTATTGATGTACAATAGCTCATTTTAAATTCAGCCATAGTGTTAATGCATAATGATATTAGCTGTTAAGATAATAAAAGCTCGAATGGTCCAGAAATTTCGAAAATGTTACAGACATTATCAAAGTTGTTTGTGGGAATACTATTATTTACTAAAAGATTTAGTTTGTTGTGCTTAATTCCCTTTTAAAATAATTGATAAAAAATACTGAAATTTATTGTTGGAGGATAAGCTGTTCCTATGCGCATTTCACTGGTTGCTTAGGCCAGATCATCAGGAAACGTTCTCCTAAATAATTTTAGAAAAGCCAAAGCTATTTTTGCTGATTTGCAGTGAAATGCGCATAGGAACAGCTTATCCTCCAACAATAAATTTCAGTATTTTTTATCAATTATTTTAAAAGGGAATTAAGTACAACAAACAAAATCTTTTAGTTACAGACATTTCGAAAACGTCGAATGTTCTAGAGCCACCTAGATGTCAGCGCTCGAACAGAGTATAAATACTCGTGAAGGTGGGCATCGATAGTCAGAATTAGTACGAACATTTAAGTGTGTGGATCGCAAGTGTAAGTGGTATAATTGCCTAAGTTCTAAATAAAGTGGTGTGAATAGTTTATAGTACAGCTATAAATAAAGTGTTTTATTTATTTTATTAAAATTGCAATAAAAGAACTCAAGAGGTTTATTTTAAAGGAAATAAACAAAAAAGTTAGTGAAAAGGCAGTAACGTAACACTAGATTATATCACATACGTAACTTATCTTAAAAATACAAATAAATATTTGGTACTTTTTCGAAATTCGAACGTTCAAGGGGTGAACATCGTATCTATTTTGGGTACTTTCTTTTAAAAAACATTTTTCTCCATTCATTGAAATAAACATTTTAAATATTGAAATTTTTGATACTTCAATGGGGCACAAAAATGTATCAAAAAGGGGACATACGGGAATTTATATTTCTTTTTTTATTTATAAGTTCTGCATGTAGTAATTTTTGAATTTTCGTTAATATTGGACCTAGAAACATAAAATTAAACGTGCAAGGTCCTGAGTGGATAAGAATCAATAAGAGGGAACTTTTTGGTAATTTTTTGTACTTAAGCTAGTACTGTTTGATGACAATTGCAGATTGTGTGTGGTACCAGGGGAAAAGGAGACAGTGGAGCATATACTGTGCTACTGTCCGACACTCGTGCGCTCCAGGGCGAACTGTCTGGGAGATCATTACTTCCAAAATCTCGGGGAAATCTCTGGAATTGGGTTAATGAGACTCCTGGCGTTCGTCAAGAGAGTGTGGGGTACTCTGAGTACCATCACATCGGAATGACGTTTCTTATTTCTAACTTTCTTCTGCAGGTTATCGTACAACGTGGTAACGCTAGGGACCTATTTGGTCTATGCGGGGTCCTTGTGACCGGCCATTCTAACCTAACCTAACCTAGTACTGTTTGAAAAGTCAGACAAAAGTGTGGACCCTTCGTTGACAATGTCACCATGACAATGGCAATAGTGGTGCTTTGGATACACTAGATGCCAGGGTTCCTACAGGGATATTTGCCATTCGCTCCAGTATGCGAGTGTGTGTATGTATGTTTTCTCAACCACAAACATTAAAGTTGTGGTTGTTTGTGTTTGTAAAGTAAAATTGAAAACAATGTCAGTTAAAGGCCAACATCAAAACACAAGACCATGAAATTAAATCTTTAAGCATTTTTCTCGTATTTATTTATTTACTTTTTTTTTTTTTTTTGTTCTGCAATTTAATCTTGTTTATAGACCCAAAATATTGTTGTCATTTGTTGACACGTTCTCTCTCGGTGTGTGGAGAGATTTATAAACTCACATGTTATGTGTAGTGTCTAAGGACTTAAGTCTCAAAAGCTTTATAGTATTTAGTAAAAACATAGTATTTGAAATAAATCAAAAAGTTTTGGTTTGCTTTTAAGTCAAATTACATCGTCATTAATAATAATCATGTGACATAAACAAAAATTGAAAACAAAAACTTTTAGTAAAACCAAAATGTCCTTTTGAAACATTATTTAGGGATCTATTTGATAAAAGTAAGTTTTTTTTAAAAGGGTACATTAAAAATATACTTATTAAAAACTAAGTTCTAGTCTTAGTTAAAGTTTTAGCTTAAGTTCTAGCTCAGGTTTTATAACAGGATCTTAAATTCTTTATCAGTTTAATAAAATTTCCTATAAAAAGTAAATTTTAATAAAGTTTCCTATATAAAAAGTAAATTTTTATAAAATTTCCTATATAAAAAGTAAATTTTAATAAAATTTCCTATATAAAAAGTAAATTTTTATAAAATTTCCTGTATAAAAAGCAAATTGTAGCAAAATTTCCTATAAAAAGTGATTTTTAACAAAATTTCTTTTAAGAAGTGAATTTAAGCACAATTTCCTATAAAAAGTGATTTTTAACAAAATTTCCAAAAAAAAAAATACTCAATTTCAGCAAAATTTCCTTTAAAAAGAAGATATTAATAAAATTTCCTATAAAAAGTAAATTTTAATAAAATTACCTATAAAAAGTAAATTTTTATAAAATTACCTATAAAAAGTAAATTTTTATAAAATTTTCTGTATAAAAAGCAAATTTTAGCAAAATTTCACATAAAAAGTAATAACCTTTCCTATAAAAAGTAAATTTTTATAAAATTTCCTGTACAAAAAGCAAGTTGTAGCATAATTTCCTATAAAAAATGATTTTTAACAAAATATCCTATAAAAAGTGAATTTTAGCACAATTTCCTATAAAAAGTAAATTTTAATAAAATTACCTATAAAAAGTAAATTTTTATAAAATTTCCCATAAAAAGTAAATTTTAATAACCTTTCCTATAAAAAGTAAATTTTTATAAATTTTCCTGTAAAAAAAGCAAATTGTAGCATAATTTCCTATAAAAAGTGAATTTTAACAAAAGTTTCTATAAAATGTAAATTTAAGCAATTTTTCATATAAATGGCAAATTTGAATAAATAGTAAATTTTGTCAAAATCTGCTATAAATAGTTTTCAGGTTGATGTATATCGTATATCGGCGCTGATTGTTCACTTAGATCGGTGCACAAGTGGCCGATAAAAATCGGCGCATTTGTAACATTTTGATGGCTTAACATTGTGCAAAAGAGTGTTCAAATTATCGGTACATCAGGGTTGTTTTTAATTGTCTAAAGTTAGAAAGATTTCGGCGCTGATAGCCGTTTTTTAAAAAATTACTTGCGTTCAAATTAGCGGCATATGAAATGCAACGAAAATTGGTACATTTTGGCAAAAGTGGGAAGCTTTAAAATTTGCTATTTTTTTATTTGCAAATTTTAAAAAATCTATTGAAATAATGTATAACAATAAGTTGGATTTTTCTTTAAAAAAAAATATTAAGGCCGGGTTTTTGAGATGTGGATTAAGCTTAAATTAAGTTTAACGTACTCTGAAATTCGAATTTTCAAGGGAAATAAATTTTTTTCATTAATGATCAACATTTAAAGCAAATCTAAGCAGGTCCGTCAAAATGTTGTATACAAACTTGGCAATGGCGGCCCAAATCTGTTTTCAGATAAGCTAAACCTAGTTTAAGTGAGATCTCAAAAACCCAGCCTTAGTTGTCATTAATCCAATAAACCATTTTTACGAAATAATGAAACTCAATTTGGTAAATATTATACATTTTTTCCTGTTACTTTTGCAAAGAAGAATTTCGTAGTGTTAATGAAATTTGTTATTAAATTTGTAAAGTTTCATTCTCGTCATGAAATTTTTCATTAGATTAAAGAAAAAAAAAGTAATGAATTTATTAATGATGTGCTAATAATCCCAATTTTTGAATGAAACCACTGAAATTTATTGTTGTGGGAAAGCGCATTTCGCTGGTTGCTTAGGCCAGCTCGTCGGGAAACTTTTTCCAAAGACTTTAGAAAAGCTAAAAATTTTATACAAGTAAGACCATAAAGTGAATAAGAATTTTAAAACACTCAGGTCTTACATGCAACAATATCAAAGCTTCAACAAAGACAACAATAAACCGTCAATTTTTCTTTCTTTGTAGTTTTTTATCAATTAAAAAAATTGTTTCATTAATTTGATAATTGAATCAATTATTTTTCTTTAGTTGACTAAATTAAAAATGTAACTTTGATTCATAAACATTTTAATTGTTTTGAAATAAATTTTTATTTAAAATATTTATTAAATAACAAAACATTTTAATTGATTTTTTGTTTATAAAAAAATAATTTAAACTTGTAGAATTGTTGTTGGGAATTGTCAAAACCTGATCAATATTTAATTAAAGCAATTAACACATTGTTTGAAACGGCAAAGTTTTTTGATCATTTTTTTTTAATTAAAAAATATCATTTATTGAAAAAAAATATTCACAATTTTAAATTTTTTACAATCTAAAGTAATCAATATAATCAATTTGGTGCAAAATCAACAACTTGTTTGCTTGATTCTATGAATTAAGTGATTAGAAACAATTTTTCATTTTTTCTGTGTTTAAGCTCAAGCCCAGTTTTAAGTTCGAATTCTTGTTCAGTTTCAAGTTATGTTTCTAGTTCATGTGTTAATTCAGGTTTTTAGTTAGGCTCTAGTTAACATTCTATTTCAGATTCTATTTACAATTTTTGTTCAGCTCGACCTTTGTTCCAAGTTAATATCAATTCCGGTTCTAACTTTAATGTTATTTTAACTTCCTTTGCGTTTAAAAGAATTTTTAAGAAAATTACATTTCGTAGCAAAAATATATAAATACATACATATAAGATTACTTCAGTAATTGGTAAAATTAGTAATAAATAATATACATGGTTAACCTGTAAATCCTTGAAGTAATTGCAAAATTGTCCTTTATCTCCTCTTACTTTTTGGTTAAATGCCATTTTTTAGTTTGTGTAAAATTGAAGAAAATCTTTCCCCCATATTTGTCAATACAAATACAGACAATAATCAGCAATTGATAATTATGTTTGATAGGCCAAGGTGTTGGGCGCAGACACCCAAGAAGGTCAAGTGCTTGTGGCCGCAAACCAACAGGCATTTACAGATACTTTTGTATTATCCCAGTTACTGGGAATGAACTGAAATCAAGCCACAAATTGAAGATGTCTACAAGGACAAGAGTTCAATTAAATGTCGGCAATAGGCGAACAAATGGAAAAAAGCAATCAAAAGGAAGTTCTTGTAGTTAAGGAACAAAAATATTTCCTCATTAATCGAAAATGCCAGCGAGATAATTGGAAATGTAAAGGTGAAAGAAATCAAAAATGTTGCCATAAAGTAGACAATAGTTTTGGTTATTAAATATTAAAGAGTCTTTAGAAGAGGAGAAATTCGTAAAGAGATAAAAAAAAGGTTATTTTGTACGAGTTTGCATTTTAAAAACATTTTTTATGATTTTGTTATGATACAAATTAAATTTTTGAAACTATTACTTTAATTTACTTTAACTTGGTTATTTTAACAAGTTTGTTTCTTAACCACATATAAAATAAATAAAAAATTTAATATGTATGACTTTCAATTACTCGTTTCCTGTTCGTTTTTTATACTTCCTTTTCCCAGCTCTCTTAATCCCCTTGCTATCAGTATCCCTCTACAATCCAGTGTTTGTCCCTGAAACTTAGAAATCTGCTTTATAGCAGCAGCTGTGAACATGTAAACACAATTGTTAAAACGTGCATAAATTAACAAGTGGTTTTAAAAAGCTACCAGTATCGTTTTGAAAGTAAAGTGGTAAAATAATGGCTTTCCATGTGAATGTGTGTGTGTGTGTGTGTTTGATTGCATAAATAATGTGCGGAATTAAAATTTTATAGAAAATATAAAAAAAGGGTTTTGTATAAATAAAATCATATTAAAGATTAAACTAACATGCAAAGAGAAATGACAAAAGAAGAGAGAAATGCTACAAAAGTACTGAAAATACAATTTGATTCCGTTTAAGTTAAAATAATTTGACTTCATGAAATAATATTACTTACCAGTAATGACACTGGAAGAACTAATGAAGAACTTTAGCTTGAATAAGAACCCGAATTAGAACATCAACTTAACTAAAGGCCCAACCATAATGTGCTTAAGTTGGCTTCAGCAAAAGTGCGAATATATGTAAATCATATGAGCAAACCATATTGAACTTAAGGAAACGTTTTGTTAAGTTTTATGAAATTGTCATTTGCTTAAGCAAAGTGCGAAACAGATCGCACATTCCGTACGGAATCAAATGTTTTTTTATTTTGTTTTTTTAAATACATATGAGAGACTTTTTGTAAATTTTTGACAGTAGGTTAAGGAAGACTATGCATATTATGGTTGGGCCTTAAGTTCTCGCCGCACCAAGTAAACTGACACTATAATAACGAAATAAGATTTTAAGTAGCTGACAGAAAAAAACATTGCAACAAAAATAAAAAAAAAAAAAAACAGTATGAGATCTGGTGATTATAATCACCGGTCGGCGAAAAATGGGTTAAAGCTTAATTAAAACTAAAGCCAGAACTAAATCGAATCTAAACTAAACTAGAACTGAACTATAAAGAAACTAGAAATGAGTTACAACCAAAAGTTTAACTTAAATAATAACCTAAACAGAAAGCTAAACTGGAATCTGAACTAGAACTTGAACTAAAACCTGAACAAGAAGCTTAACATTAATCAGAATTAGAACCACAACTAAACCTATCGAGAACATTAACTAGAAACGGCACAAAAAATATGAAACTAAACTAGAACTAACGCTGGGCTAAACTAGAAATTAAACCTATACCTGTAAGAGAAGCTGTACTATTCTTAGCTATTATAAAGGGTGTTTTTTTGAAACGTATAAAACTTCCGGTAGAGGAAACTATAAAACTAGCTGTCATGCTAATTGGGTAAACTTGACTATAGTGTACTTTGGCAAATCACCACGCAAAGACTAACACCAGAACAACCCCAGCAAAAACTTGGTAATGACTTGAAATTACTGAACAACTTACTTTTCAATAACACCTTCTTACCATCTGCATTACATAGAAGTAGTTTAGTAATGACTAGGGATGAGATTTTCATGCACTAAAAAATTGAAAATATGCGCTAAAAATATGCACTAAAAAATCCAAAAAATGCATTAAAAAAAATATGCACTAAAAACTAAGAAAATTTCCATAAAAAATCGTTTTTTAATTTTACTAAAAACAAAAATATAAAAAATTCAGTATATTGTTATTTAAATCTTTAAAAAACTAAAATAACTAATTTTTGTTTGCTTAAATTAATAAGTACTGTTTTATAAAAGGAAAAACTTTGTCTTGTACTTGAAGAATGCCAATGCATTTTGAAGAAATTTATTTGCAGATTCTATCTGGAATCAAGATCAGATCAAAATATTTGAAATAATTTTTTTTTTTATTTTTTTAAATCCTTAATTTTTTTTTTTTTTTTTTTTGCAAAAAGTTTTGGATTTTTTTTTAATTTGTCGGGCTGTTCTTCCTTCCACATTGTAAATTTTACATTCTGCAATATCAATTAATTTGACATGAGCATAAAGTGAACTAAATCCCTCCTAATTACTTAGTTGTTGTTTCACCAATATATCCATTATTGGAAAATACAAATGCTAATTGACTTCTGCTGGCCACCATTTTGATACTACTGGCTGCGGTGGAAGGAGAATCAAGGGATAGATTTCCTTAAAAATTGCAATATTATCGAAATGGCTTCTAAATTTTCTGCAACGCGGTATAACCCATGTGCTAAGCAAGTATTTTGTAAAAGTTTTGGATAAAATGTTTTAAACTTATTGGAGCCTTAACCATGTAAATTACTGCATCGGTTTAAAATAAAAAATATTGTATTTTATACAAAGCTCCAAAAGAATTTATTTATTATTTAAAAATTGTTTGGGAAAGTGTTTTTGTGTGCTTCAAAGAACTTTTTTATAATATGGAAATTAAAAAAAATCATTTAAAACTGTAAAAATATGCAAAAGTATGCGTTTAAAACCTAAATATGCAAAATTATGCATTTTCACTAATATATTCAACAATATGCAAAAACAAATCGATGCTATTTTATCGCAAATTTAATGATTTGGAAAGATAATTGGTCGACATCGTTCTTAGACTATAGATAAAAAACTTGCATTTGCATAGAAATCGCATCCCTAGTAATGACTGACATATAATCTGATACATAAGCACTTGTTTATTAGCTGATTAACGGAATTTATAATTAAGTCGTAACAAAATACATTTAAGGTTTTATTTATTCAAATCTAATACAAATTTATCTATAAATATTTGTTCTTACAAATAGTTTTTTTGAATATGAATATGAATTTGAATATGAAAAATTTAAATACTTAATTGGTTTTGGTATGTATTTTAAAATTAAAATTTTGAATAAAAACTACACTAATCAATCAACCAAATGATATTATAATGATATCGTCTAGGTGATATAAATTATAATATATGATATCGATCTTGTATCATAAACGATAGTATTGAAATTGTACCTGTCCTTATAATATCGTTTTTCCATGAAAAAATCATATCGTTCTCTGGATTATTGAGTATGAATATTTCCTTGATGCAGGGTAGTACAATTTTGCATTAGAAAGCAAATTATAATAAAGACGCAATTTGTTTGACAAATTCAGTTTTGTTGATAACAATGTGAAGTGCCTATTTGTAAGCAGATGTAATGTCTTATTTAACTCCCTATTTGTTAGCGTGGGTGGTAAGTACTTGCCTCCAATGACATCAACGTCTTAAAATAATGAATTAAAATGCCAATGTATAAGTAGTGAAGAGTAGTTATATTAGCTTTTTAACTCATTACTTTGCAATGTAAGTTTTTGCTGGGAAGTTTACCAAAGGCAATTTAATTTAAAATTTTTTCAGTCGATACTGAACGAACCGAAATTATTTTTTTAGTGTTATAAAGCATTTTTTGAGTTGTTTGAAACGGCAAAGTTTTTTGATAATTTTTTTAATTAATATAAAAAATATCATATAAAAAAATAATTTAATGAAAATTAAATTCAATGAACTTAAGCCTAATTAAGAATATATAAATTTGGATTAAAAACCATTAACAGTTCAATAAAATAACCACAATACTAATTAATATCATTTATTGAAAAAAAAAATATTCACCATTTTAAATTTTTAGTAATCTATACAATCATTTTGGTATTAGGTGCAAAATCAACTAATTGTTTGCTTGATACTATGAATTTGTTAATTAGGGACAGTTTTTTATTTTTCTGTGTTTGTTTAAACTAAAAAATAAATTAAAAGCAAAGAACATTTAAATTTTTCGCCATTCTTTAAAAAGCTTCTGTTAAACATACTCAAAACCTTTCTTTAACTCCTTTCATTTTGCTTTTATTTGTTTTTACACCACCCAAAACAGTCTGCCTGCCCCTTAAGTTATGCTTTAAAAAATAAAACTCTAAAAAAGTTTGCTTTTTTATGTGCACTGGAAACAATGACGTAGAAGAAGAGGTTAAGCCGGAAGTTAAAAATTTTTGCTTTTTTCCGCACTTTTTGTGTATGTTTGTGTGTGTTTTTTTTCTTATAAAGGCTGTTGGAGAAGTTGTTTTTTTTTTATATTTCTATTGTTTTCCTTTGCTTTTATTTTTTGTGTTGTAATTCAAAAGAACTACTTGATGTTTTATCAAGTATCACGACAAGACAGAAATCTGTATAGACTTTTTTTTATTTTTTTTTTTAAGGAAAGCGTGAAGCAGTAGGAAATTTTTTTGTAAAGTAAAAACAGTTTTGAGCAATTTGAAAAGCTAGCAACAACTTAAAGAGGAGCTACAAATGGAATCAGTAAAGTTTTATGTTAATTTGTGTAATAAATAAAGTTTGCTGTTGCATATAAAAATTTATATTAATAAAGTTTAATAGTTTTATACTTTTTAAGAGATGATATTTAATTTCACTAAATAGTATAAATAAAATTTGCAATTTTTCATGGAAAATTATTTTTATTTTAAAATTAAAGACTTTAAAAGAATTTAAAGTTTTTTTTTCGAAAATATAAAACTAGCATTTTACCCGCTACTTCGTTAGCGTCTTCCTATCTTTCGTGGACATATTTTTAAGACAAAGTGTATGTTTCTAGGTTTTAAAAAAAAAGTACCAACATTTTTTCTCATATAGGCTCTCATTTGCCCAGGAACCTGCACCTTTAATTTTGTATTTCTAAGTTTAATATTATCGAAAATTAAAAAGTACCACATGTAAAACGGAAAATCAAAAGTAAGAAATTTAATTTCAAGTATTTCCCCTTTAAAGTATTTTTTTTCCCCGCCATTGAAGTATCATAAATTTCAATATTGTAGTGGGAGCCCACAATTTAATTCGTATATATCAATGAATGGAGAGAATGTTTTTTAAAAATAGTACCAAAATAGGTACGATTTTCACACTTAAAGCGTTCGAATTTCGAAAAAGTACCTAATTTATATTTGTATTTTTTCTAGATAAGTTAGGAAAATGATAGAATTTTTATTTCTATGTTTATTTGTTTAAGAGATATATGGGGTGAAAAGAAAGTTCCAAAATTTAGGTTTTACCCGTTTACTCCACAAAAGGCCCGAAATTAAAAAAAAAAAAGTACCAGACATCTGTCCAATTATTTTTTTTAATGAACAACGGTAAAAATTGTTTATTGTTTAGTGTCTCTTTAAGTTAAGCAGATATGAGGTAAGCGAATTTAGACTTTTTAATTCTTTTTCACGTCCTAGTGGAACGATATGGAGAGACCAACCTCCGGTCCAAATTTCAACTTTCTAAACTCAGGTGTTTAGGCGATGATGAATCAGTCAGCCAGTCAGTATATAAAGTTACAATTTCATATAAACCTAAAACGTTACATAAAACGCTAACGGCCCTATCCAATATTTTGAAAATAGTACAGGAGAAGCAAAAAAATATTTAATAAATAATAAATTGCTTAAAAACTGTTTAAATATATTTGTCTTCAATGAATAAATTGCTAGACTGTAAAACCTACAAGTTGTTTTGACAATCGACAATGTTGCATATTAAGCAAATGGTTAGTTGGTCTTTAAGCGGTTGTCATATAATCACTTTTGTAGATATCCAACAAACACGGAGGGGAGGTTCGATATCAAATTGAAAATTATTTGAAATCAATTCTTTTCTCAAACGACAAACGTTTGATAATGATTTGAAAATCACTTGAAAATCAGAGCATCTCTATAAAAAGGGGAAATTATTTTCAAATTGAGAAATGCATTTATTTTCAACTTGCTTTCAAACGTTATTCTCAAATGTTTTTCAAATGTGCATTTATATACAATGTGGAACATAAATGAAAAATATTTTTTTTTATTTAAATTAATTATTTATTTACATTCTGCACCAAAGCTAAAAGATGAATTAGTGTTCTTTCCTTCCCCTTATTCTTGCAAGGACGAAATACTTGGCTCCTTTTTGCTTTGAGGATTGTCATGGCGTAGCACAGCGAGCATATAATAAATTTATAATTTCTTCACTTTCCAGTTTTATTTTTATTTACAATCTTACACTTTGTGATTTATTTTTTACTTACAAATATATTTAATATTTTTTTAGCAACAAATTAAGGTTTTTTAAAGGCGAATTCACTTCACGTAATATGTAACTATTCTTTAATTGTGTAACACATTTAACTTTAATCGCCATTTTTTAATGTTGTCAAGTTTTTTTTTTTTTTTTTTTTTTTTTTTTTTTTTTTTTTTTTGGTTTGAGAATAACATTTAATAACAATTTGATATCAAATTGATAAAACATTGTATGTCAAATGTTTATATTCAAATCAATATCAATTTAAATTCAAATGTTAAAATCAAACAGTTGAAAAAATATTGAAAATTGTGTTTTATGTCAAATGATAAAGTTATTTTATATCAAAGGTTTGATTTCGTGTTTTTTTTTTTTTTTTTTTTGTTTATTAATAAAATCCCAAATTTTGTTTGACAGATTCCAAAATTTGTTGTTTATATAGTACATCACATTAAAAGAAAAGATTTTTTTATTTTTTTGGTTAGTTAGGGTCGTTTGCGTTTTAGGTACCGATATATAGATATTGAAAGAAGAGTTTATTTGTTTAATAACTTAAGGGTAAAATAAACCACACAATTTGCCAGGCAAATATGTAAAAGTTTTATGTTTGTACAAACGTTTTGAGATGTTTGCTGTTGAAACAAACATTCAAAGCGTGTTTGTAGAAATATTAAAGCTTTTTAATATTTGGCAGACATGTTGGATATCTGTCAAACGTTTTATGGTGCTTAGGGAAGGTTGAAAGAAGGAAGAAATATCAATGTGATGCATCTCATATCAATACGATATATTCTTAGGCCTCTACCGGGCCAGTTGTGCGCTCCTTAAAACCATGAAGGATTATGATGTTTAAATGTAATATTTCAATGAAAACTTTGCAGAGTGAAGAATTAAAAGAAGAAGCAGCAGTGCCTGCCCCAAAACAGCTCGTTGTTTAAGCCACTCTTTATTCGAAATTCTTTTCCTTTTTTTATATCTCTCCTCCGTTTTAAACAAATTTCGAGCAAAATTGCCTCAGCTCAACCGTCCTCTGCATTCATTGAAAACAAATGAAGAATGAGAAATTGATGTTTGTACAAAAGATGATTGGGTTGTTTATTTGCAAACTGAATCAGAAACAAAGTGAGTGTTTACCAAGCCATTTATGTGGTTTATTTTGCCCTTCATAGTTATTTCTAAAAGATGTAGTAAAAAAGAGAATACCATTGCCTACTTAAGGGCTTAAAAATGTCTCTCTAGCTGTAAAACAAGAGCTGGGTATAATAAAAACAAATTTCCATTTTATTTATATTTTTTTTAAGAAATATTTAAATAAAATTACATCCTTTTCCTTTAACAGGACAACAATTTATTTAAATAAATATCTTCTTTCGCACATTATTTATAAACATGTTTAAATCATTTTCTTACTCTTGGCAAATTAACAAATTTAAAATATTAAATTTTAAAAAATGTTTGTCACTAAAGAAATTTGAATAAATTAAAAAAATTTAAAGCAGTTTAAAGAAAAATTAAAAAGAAATAAAAAAAGTTTTATCATTGTAGAATCTATGTTTTTCTTTTTTTAATTTGCATATGCAAATGAAATTTTTTTCAATATTAAATTGGAATTTTATTGATTTTTACTCTTTATGTTGCAGTGTTGAATTGTTGGAAGGCAGAAGGGCTTTGTAGTCTATTGTTTTTCCGCCTTTTCTTTAACGTTTAGCTATTGATTTAAAGGACTTTTTTTCTATACTTGCTGTTATTGCAACAATGACGCCGGCACATAAAGTTATACAAACACTTGTGTGGAAATAAAGACTTCTCCATTAAATTATTTAAATGCAAAAACAATAATAGTTATTTCAGACATTATAAAAACACTGAAAGAAAATAATATAGAAACATTGATAAATTAAAAAAAAAACAAGTAAGAGTGCTATACTCGGCTTTACCGAATATTATATACACTTCACCATGATGCAATAATAACAGAAATTTATTACAAATCTATTTTATGCCACTCCTCCAATACCACCACTTTTTATCGGATTTTGTTTAATTTCGAAACTTTGGCTCTTTTTCCACGGGAGGCGCTACGCCTACTTCTCCGATCTCACCCATTTTAGAGAGATGTGTATTGATAGCCGATCTATGCCCACCAAATTTGGCCAATTTTCTCTTGCCGTTCTCTAGATATAAACAAATCTTTTTTGTCGCATGTTGTGTATTGTTAACCCAGACGCTTGTCCCTTATTTGAAAAGTCTGGCTCTTGCCGTACTCCAGATATAAAGGATTTATGGTTAAAATTAGAGGCAGTCAGAGTTTTGTGCTCATATCTTAGTTATTTGTGAACCGATAAGGCTGAATTTCAATAACAAACAATTCCGGACTATATGTGATATAATTATATACCAATCTAGCCCCAATAATATCTGGGGCCTTCGAAAACCCCATTTCAACGGACACACGGACAGACGGACATCGTTTAATCAACTTCGCTACTCATAAGGTCCCAAATTATATACTTAATAGGGTCAATAGATCAATATTGTAGAAATTACAAAAGGAATGACATACTTATTTATTGATTAATCCTCCTTCCTTCGGCAAAGGGTAAACCAATTGTATACTAGAGTTTCCAATCGGGAAATCCCGAACCCGGAATCGGTATACGCCAAATCCCGAAAATCCCGGGATTTCTGATTTTTAATCCTGGGATTTTCGGGATCCCGATTTTTTTATATTTTTTATTAGTTTTACATTTTTTCAATAATTTGTTTAAATATTTTTTTGTACGCGTTTTTAAATTTAAATTTTAAATATTTACAAATTGTTGAGTGCAAAAGATGTTTTTAAAGTATCATATCTAACAACAAAATTCGTTCGTGTTTAGCAGATACAACATTGGATGCTTTAATATTCTTAAGAAACTATTTTAACTTAGTATTAAGTAAACTCCTTTTAAAAGTTTAAAATACATAATTTCCAATTGTGTTTTAAAAGTTTCCAAGGAATGTTTTGAAAAATTTTTCAAATGTATTTAAAAATATTTTCAATTATATTTTAAAATCGTTCATATATATTTTACAATTATCCAAATGTATTTTAAAATTTGCCCAATTGAATTTTAAAATTTTTTTATTTTTAAAATACATTTTGAACTACATTTGTAAAATTTTTATATAATTTTGAAAGACAATTATATTTTATTGTTTAAGCTTGGTCTTTTTATTTATAAAATATTATATTTTTTCTTATTTTTAGCATCGTCAGGAAATTAAATTTACAAAATTTTATATAAATAACAAAAAAACAATTAAAAAATTATGAAAAAATTTTTGTCATAAATTAAATTCAAAAACCATAATATTTTCTATTATATATTCATATATTTCCCGAAATATTTTCTTCAATTTCGAATCCCGGGATTCACAAAAAACCAGTCCCGCTCAGAAGACCTAAAAAATGTGTGCTTTAACTGAAAACAAAACGTCCAAGTATTAATAATCAAGTATATATTTCCAATTTCTATTACTTATACCTTTTTTAGGATTTCTTAATAAAACTTACTCATTTTCTTATGGGGTTTTAATTTCTGCAAAAAATATGACATTTTATTTAAAAAAAGTGCAATTTGGTGTTCGTTTTTTAAAAATGTTTCGCCCTCTAAAAGGGTGGCTTGTTTTATTTTAAAAAATGCACCCTTACTAATGGCATAAGGCATTGCACTTTACGCCCCGTATAAATCGACAGTGTTGATAATGCCCTGTAAAAAGATGGCTTCTGTTTATATATAGAGTTACCAGACGAAGTTTGGGAAAGAATCGCCTCTAATCAGGACAGTAAAAATTTAAAATGTTAATAGTTATTTTTTCTATTATTTAATAGTAAAAACATAAGAAAGCACTACATTGTTAATGATAGGTTGTCAGTGATATTACATTTAAGTGGATTCGGTGTTATAAAATTGTTTTTGAAAAAAAAAAACGTCAAATCAAGAAATCTGAAAAACTTGGTGTTAATAAATCAGCAATCTGGCAATGGTATTTTCTTGTAAAAAACAAACTAAAGAAATTGGAATTTCGTCATTCATTTTGTTCATTTATTTATTTATTTAATATCAATCTTTTAACAAATTTTGGTTTATGTATATTTTTTTTTATATTTTGAAGAACAAACCTTTTGTTAGCTAATAAAAAATTGCATTATTACAGGGTCGGCAAGACATTTTATACATGTACCCTTTAACAAGGTGCTATTTTTTTGTAGAAAAGAAAACACCATTAGAGTCATTCGTCGTTATTGCAAACGTTTTAAGATTTCTGTTTCAGTGGCTTCTAATGATTTTGCAAATGTGTCTTGAATTTGATTTTATTTTTCATCGAGTTATGCCTCCAATTTATCATCTAAAGCTTTTTGTGTTAACTTGGTTGGCGTTTGCGTTCGGTGTCAAAATCAGCACTTGTGCACGTTGAAATTTATGGACCTTATGCAGAAAAAGCTTCGGTGGGGAATCGATGTGCTTCATCTGTCCTTTTTATACAAACACCAAAATACTTGTGCTGATGTGTGCTACACCTTAAAATATTGGTCCTTGACCACGCTTTGAAACCGCAGAACGTCAGATTTATTTTATGGTTTTATAAAACTCGTCGGGTTAGCTTGCGATCTGCTACAGTTTCTTAAAAATATTCTAGTTCACTTGAACATACTTTTATGAGTTTATTGCCCGATAACTAACTATTAAATGTCGCTATTGACATTAAACTATGCCTTGTCAAAATATTGTGTTGGTAGGTACATAATTAAACATAAGTCCTTTACAAACCCCCTCTCTAAAATCACCTAAAAAGATACAAAAAATCCCATAGAGATGAAGATATCTAAATAATATTTGACATGGAAGAGATAAGTATTTGGTTTTTTACTGATTTTTTTCATTGTTTAATTATTTTGCTTTCAACGTTTTTGAAAAATATACGAATGTTTTCAAAGCTATTTTTTAAACAACAAAAATTAAAGTCGCACTCTACATTATTTGCTATAGCCGACGGTTGTATTTTCGCCGCCGTCATTGATAATTTTTCAATTTTAGTAAATTTTGGCTGACGTTCTCAACGTCTGCAATTTTACATCGGCTTCGAGTGGAATATTATGACATTTATAACTTAACGACGTAATCTCTTTTGATAGTTTTCGACATGAGTTACAGACACACTTTTTTCTCACTTTTCGAAAAACGATGGAATATTTTGTTTCACATCTTTTCGATGCGAGAAGTTCTCACTAAAGTTACAGAACATGGTACCAGATTTATGTTCTGATTTTGGGCCAACTCTAGTTGAGTTTAGTTTTATTTCAGGTTCTTATTCTAGTTCAGGTTCTTAATCAATTTCTAGTTAAGATTCTAGTTCAGGTTTTTGGTTAGTTGTACTTATGATATTACTTAAAATTCCAATTGATATTGTAGGTCTAGGTCACGATCTCGTTCAGATTCAAAATCAGGCTTTAGCTAAGGTTCTGGTTAAGCCTTAAAATCTAGTTCTTTTTAAGCTTGTAGATTAGTTTTAAGTTAATAATCTATTTAAGGATGGGATTATGTATCTTAAAGTCCACCATATACGACATGTTTTTTACATCTGACTTATAAAATTTCCCACTGCAAAATACATACATGTCGTGTGTTGTCTTTAAGCAATCGATACTGTAAAAGTTAAAATACAAAGTCGTCTCACCAAAATTTCAAATCGAGCGTGTTATTTTTTTTTTCTTACAAACCATCTGACATCAGCTGTTTTTATCATGAAAAAATATGTTGTCAAAAATCTATTTTGCACAAGGAACATTAGGTTACTAAGATGGATCTAACGATATCTCAAATGTCAAAATCCAGCCAATTAGAAGATACAATTTGTCACACACGCACTCAATTCTAAAAATGGACTTAATATATTAAAAAGAATGTGTAAGGAAAACAAATACCGAAGGAATCAAAATGTAATTTTAGGAATTTAATCAGTTAGAAATCTCACAAAAAAATTTTTTTACATTGAAAAAGTAGAATTTCGAAGAAATAAATTTTAATCGATTAACTGACATAAATTGTTCGATTTATTTGTTGTTCGAAATTGGCTATTTTCGATCGAATAATGGCGGAAAAATTTCTCGATTAATTATTGTTCGATACTCTACTATTGAGGGCAGAATTTGCCGGCTGAAGTTGATATTTTAAAATACCTGAATATAGATTGCTTGATATAATAGAGGCTAAGCTCGATTTTTTTTAAATAGCTTTTTTAGTATATTTGGTAATACAAAGGCCACATGCATTTTGATTTAAGTTTTTAGGGGTCTATAGTATAAAATTCGTTGCGTATTTTTATTAAAAATTACATTAACATTTTTTTTGTTTCTAAAATTATCGGATTTTATCGTGTCCTTTAAGCAGACAAAAATTCGAGTAGGCCTTTTTTATATTGAGTCATCGATATGTATGTTTTTTTTTTAACAATTTAATAGCAATTATATCTTTGAATTTAACGAAAAAATCCTAAAAATGGCTGAACTCTTTTACGGCACAAGCAAACAGTTTTCTGGTGGCAGCACGCCATTTTCAAACCGAAAACGACTCTGGTGTCTGCAAAAACTATGCGAAAAAAACAAATGGTGTTTTCTTTTCTACAAAAAAAATACTACCTTGTTAAAGGGTACATGTATAAAATGTCTTGCCGATCCTGTAATAATGGAATTTTTTATTTGACGAGAACAGAAGACAAAATTGGACCGCCCTGATTTTATTAGCTGAGAAAAAGTTTGTTCTTCAAAATATAAAAAAATATACATTAACCAAAATTTGTTAATAGATTGATATTAAATGAACAAAATGAATGACGAAATTCCAATTTCGATTTAATATCACTTTGATTTACTACCACCGACAACCTATCATTAACAATGTAGTGCCTTCTTATGTTTTTAATATTAAATAATAGAAAAAATAACTATTAAAATTTCACATTTTTACTGTCCTGATTAGAGGCGATTTTTTCCCAACTTCGTCGGGGTAATCTATATATAAACAGAAGCCATCTTTTTACAGGGCATTATCATCACTGTCGATTTATACGGGGCGTAAAGTGCAATGCCTTATGCCATTTTTAAGGGTGCATTTTTTTAAAATAAAACAAGCCACCCTTTTAGAGGGCGAAGCATTTTTATGAAACGAACAACAAATTGCATTTTTTTTTTAAAGAAAATCTCACATTTTTTGTAGAAAAGAAAACACCATAAGTCAAAAGTTATTAACTTGTTCGTTTCTGACCGAATATTATAAACCTTTTGTAAAACAACAATTTTGACAGACATGGAGAATTAAATGTGAGTTAGAGATGAGCGATATTTCTGTACCTGTGATTAAATCACTGTTACTGAAAAATCACGAATCACAGTTGTGACCAAATTTGTCAAGTAACAGGTACTTTCTAAGTCGTTCTTTTTGTATTTTGTTACATAAACAAATTTATGATATTTCACTGTTTGTGTGGGTAATAGCGTTTTTAGAATGAAATGTCGAATGATATTGCTGTTCCTCTCATTCTCTCTTCTATCTTGTTAGAATTTTTTTATGCCAAAATTTATTTGTTCAAGTATGTATGTATATGAAAGTAAACAGATTTGAAAGCTCTTACAATTTGTTGTTGTTTCTTTGTAAAGTGCTAACAAAAGCTCTTATAAAAGCTCGCGCATTGTACATATTGTACATATTTCTATAAAAGAACAGAAAACTGATACACCGGGATCACAATCACAGTTTAAAGGAGCAGTGATTTTTAAATCACATTCACTAATCACGATTATCTTTAAAAATCACGGGACCGCTCATCTCTAATGTGAGTTGAAAAGTTGAAAAGTCAGATGTAAAAAACATGTCGTGTATGGTGGGCTTAACCAAGTTTTTCTTCATCATATCAATTAGGTTCTAACTAACTGCCTGTTTTTAGAATATGAGTGTAAAGCACGTTCGATTTAGTTACATTTAATACTACATTTTTTTTTGAAATTTAGTTTTTATTTTAAATGTATGGCGAATGAACGAGTTTTGCGCCCGTGTTCTAAAAACAGGCCGTAAGGCCGTTGTTGAGGTTTTGGTTCAGTTTCTAGATCAGGGTGTTATTCAAGTATTCGTTAAGTTAGAAATTATATTTTATATTAATTTTTGTTTTTAAATTGTTTATTGTTTATGTTGTTTATATTAATACTTGTGAAAAGTTATACCCATTTGCTTAAATTGAATTACATTTAAAAGTCTCAATATAAAGAATAGATTAGTCTGCAATAATTTCTCTTTTTTATTGCGTTTATTTAGGTCATCAATAGTAAATAACGGCACTAAAACAACTACGATATATTCCGCAACTATGGCTTACTAAAAAAACCGTTTAATGTTCACAGTCAGAACAGCAGAGAGAGAGAAAGCCAGTCAATCAAAATCCAAGACAATTGGGTAACACGTGTAAACTTAACTTTAGAGTAAAAATAACTGTTTTATTTTTATTTAAAGCTGCTTATTTCTTTGTATTGGTTCTAAGTGTGTCTGCTAATAATAATAATAATGATCAAGATGATGATGACAAATACATTTATGTTTTAATAATAAAATTTGTTAACATGCCCATCACACTTCTCTAAACTACATAAACAAGTCTAAAGAGTATAAAAATGTGTTGTATATAATCAGGATGAGAAAAAATAATAATAGACGGCTACGTATTACAAGACACGTACCCAAACTTAAACAAAAGATATAAAGAGAAAAACACACGTATGTATGTGAGGGAAAGGAAAAGAGTATGAAGAAAAAAAAATAGTAGGAATATAAAACATAAGTTATAATATTAATATCATTTTCATCAGAATCAACATCGCCTTCATTTGTTACATTGATTCTGTTGATATTATAATAGAAATATGTTATTGTATGTTTACATATTATGATGACAATATAAGATAATAAAATAGACAACGATACTTAAGGTCTTTGAAAAAAAAAACATACAAATACATGAAATAAAGGTTAACCTGAAAGTTCGTTAAAATTTAAATTTAAAAAAAAAAAAAATAGCCAACATATTATAATTCTACTTAAGAAAATTATATGCAATTATATGTCTTTAAAATCTATATTCCTAAATTTGGTAGTCATTTCCAGTTTACCCTCGTTTATCCCAAAAATATTATAAATTTATGTTTACTCAAACGGAAACAACCTACTTTTTCTTTTCTTCTTTACAAACCCATACACACATGGTCATAATACAAAAAAGGACATTTTTATACAACTATAATCCTTTTCCTTTTCTCTTTATTCTCTGAAATGTTCATGTATATATATTAAATGTTGTGGTGAAAAATCATTTATTTTTCTTAAAAGATTTTTATTTTTTTTTTTTTTTTGGCTGTTGGAATTTCATCACTCAAAAAAGGCTTTTTTGCTTGAAAATTTTACCTTTTTTTTAAATGTTTTCCTACATGTGGTTTTATATTTAATTTTTATTTATATTTTATTTAGAAACAAGACATTTATACTAAGATACAAAGAGTTATTGTTTGAAAAGCATCATCAACCACCTGTTTGTAACAGAAAAGATTAAATAATATATTTTATCACCTTAAAACGCTTAAAATCCGACATTTACAGTGTTTAAAGGTTTTTTTTTAAGAATTTTATTAAAAAACAAGTTAAAGTGCTTTATTCTTCTATGCCGAATCTTTGATAACCTCCAACCAGGTTAAGAAAATTTCAGGACTGGTGTTTATTTCTAAAATTATAAACAAATGCATATTAATAAAAACCCACAGTATTAAAGTATATTTCAGTATGCTTTATGTCGAGCCCTTCGCGCAAAAAGCTTCAGCGACAAAAACACAATTTTACAGGAAAAGGTTTTTTTTATTATATTTCATACAGATTTTGTATGAAGGTTGGCGCTTAAGCTAAAATAGTTTTTGCTATAAAATCTTAACGGTACCTTATGTGACCATGACATCTTAGGAGATGATGAAATTTTTGCTTTATGTCGAGCCCTTCGCGCAAAAAAGCTTCAGCGACAAAAACACAATTTTACAGGAAAAGGTTTTTTTTTTTATTATATTTCATACAAATTTTGTATGAAGGTTGGCGCTTAAGCTAAAATAGTTTTTGCTATAAAATCGTAACGGTACCTTATATGACCATGACATCTAAGGAGATGATGAAATTGTTGCCAACAAATTCATTTATAAAAAAAACGAAAATTGAAAATGACGTCGCTTAAGCTATTTCGATATGGGGCCTATGGTAAATTGTAACCAAATCCTTTCGAAGTTGGCCGAAGTGATTTCTAATCTTATGAAACTATGACAGACTAAATTTTACTACAAAAGCGTTATTCTTTACGGTTTTAGGCGTAGTAATGTGTTTTCCGAAAGAGAGCTTTATTTAAGGGCCTACACAGAAAGAAAAACACTCGGGAAAAATTTAGATTTTTATACATACTTAAAGTACGAGCAGCGTTACCGTTGGTGCTACTAAAGTAGCAATTTGCCACTTTTTCCACTGCTTGGATACTTTTTTTGCTACTTTTACAAAATGCAACCAAATGTGATACTTTTTGTAATTCTTGCCACTTTTTTGATACTTTTTATAAAATGAAGAAATACTACTAATATGTTTAATTAAAACTCTCAGCTTTTATGAAAGTTATAATGTTTTAATATATATATAAGCAAGCTCATATGAAATTGTTCTTGTCATGCGTGGAAAGTTTATGTATATCTTTCGATAAATGTATGTACCATGACGAAATACCATGGCGTATACTTATGTATGCATAAATCATGGTTGTCCGATTTTTTTCACCTTCGTCGCCATTTTATTTTCTTATGATTTTTGTTAAGAAAAATTCACCAAAAGTCGCAAAATTTGATTTTTATATAACACCGCATTTACACATAAAAGTACTTTCACAAAATTTCTGAATATGTATTATAAATAAAAATTTTAAGGAATTCGAAATAAATTCAACATTTTCAAGGTTTATGGCTTAGTTTATTCCTAGCTTTCCGAAAAATTACAATAGTGTAAAATGTTTGGTTTATAATTTTATTTATGAACGCTTGAAAACAATATCTCCGAAACTGTTGAAAATTTAAAAAAATATTGTTGAGATGGCTTAAAGGAAATTTAATTCAAAATCATTTGCAGGTAATTCTTTCCAAATCTGACAAATCGTTCTCGAGCTATGATGAAATATATTCCTTCGAGTATATTCAACTTATTTCGGGCGAAATATTAGGCATGCCCACAATAGTGAATAAAACAAAAAAATTAACATCGAACTAATTTTGCAAAAAAATGTATTGCCACTAATTTCTGAATAATCCCGAAACAGTTCAATATATTAAAAAAAAATTATTTGGATGACTTAAAGGAATTTTTTTTAATCATCTCTAAGTGTTTTGACAAAATCGGAAAAATTGATCTCAAGTTATGATGAAATGTATTAGCATAACCGTCTTATTGTGGGCGAAATATTGGTCTAGCCCATAAATCTGTAAATAGATTTGGATACAGCTCGCTAAAGTCAATTAAAAACACACCCCGACGCTTTTTGTGTTTTGCTGACCAGTGTTACATAATATTTTTTTTTACCATTTATAAAATGTTATTTGCAATTTAAAATAAGTTGAACAAAATACGTGGAAAAAACATAATTTGGTTTACTTATTTTGATTTTAAAAGAGGCGTCGCCTTTTTTCTTAAATCCCCATTTTGGTGCCACTTTTTTGTAAATATCCCCTTTTTTTTGGTACTTTTTGAAAATACCCAACGGTAATGCTGAGTACGAGTCGTACTTAAAGATTTAACTACGAATAATACTCAAACGTACTTTAAACAATCCTTAATGGGATTACTTTCTAAAACCAATACCGGAATTGTTTAAAATAAGTTTAAAATAAAGTATTAACTTTTCGTTGGTCGTGCCACTCTGAGAGTTATATTACAAATACGTGTGTGCTTGTCAAAGTTTGTTGTATCATCAACTACAACAACAACACACAAATAGGTAAAAAAAACGATTTGCTAGTTTTGTGTACAAACAACACCAACAGCAATAGAACAAGAAGAAAACCTTACATTATTTTCATGTTTTAACAGAAAACTTAAAAGCAAAAGTTCCCATTTAGTTTATGTTTAGTTAAATACATCAATTTTTTAAAGTATAAACCATGTCGGGCATGATGCTGGTGTTTTATAATTAAGATTTTTTAAGGTGTAAAACGGATAATTCAATCAATCATAATAATATTCTCCTTCTGTCTCTGGGGTAGGTGATTTATAGGTTAGAATCAATCTTTTTTCACTTTCAGATTATTTCAAGAACTAATTCAGGATTAAACCAACTTTATAATACTTGAAACAAGTGCATTTTGAGATTGATTCAATCTTAGTTTAAGTTAAATCAATCTCATTTTCGGATTATTTCAAGTACGAATTTGGGATTAAATATGGATAAGAAAGTTAAGTATTTCGCACTTGAATCAATATTTCTGTATTTGGTTCAAGAAAATCCGTACTTACCGTACTATTGATACAGCTTCAGAAATTTAAGTACGGATGGATTGATTTTTTTTTTTTCTTTGGGTATTAACTAATGGACCGATCTTCACAAAATTCAATAGTATGATTGGCAGTCATATTAAATGAATTTGAACCAAATTCAATGAGATTCGGTTTATTCTGTCACTAACAAGGCGAAATAATTTTTCAGGTCGTTGAATGCACAGCTGTGCTACTTTTTTTTCTTACTTAGAGAGAGAAATGTCAAGAGTTGCTTGTGGTTTTGACATATCGATCAACGAAAGCAACAAAAATACATTGCGTTGCGTTTTACATGATTAGGTCTTTAGTATACCCTCATTTACCACTAGTGGTGGAGGGTATAAAAATATTAATAATAAAACAAAATATCAGAAAACATTCTTATTTTCAGAATTTCAAAAGTTATCGAAAAATTTCAATTAAAAAAACTCAATTGAAAATGCCAAGAATTGCTTTCTTTTTAACAATTGAAAATAATTTATTTTGAAACGTTGCAAAACCCACTGTGCATATTATTTTATTGCTTTTTCAAATAGCTGTACTAAAAGTCTAAGTCTTACCCCCGTTTTTACAACTTACTGATAGCTAAAGATATGTAGCTATCGGTTAGTTGTAAAATGGGCCTAAGGCCTGTTCCTTGAAAATCAGAGAATAATAATAAAAGTTTTTAAATCTTCTCTATAAATACAATTTTAAGATTCTGTAGTTTTAAAGGCGATTTTACCCACTGGGCTTATATATTTATTTTTTTATTTAAAATTGAAGTGTGCTTGGCATCTTTTCCATTTGCTTAAAAATTTATTTTGGAACTCAAAATATAATTAAAAAATCTGAAGTCTAAAAATTAAAAAAAAGAATATTTTTTTAAGGGAACTTACAGCTACAATAAAGTGGAATTTTTAATTTATCAATTTTATTATTTTTATATATTTTCAAAGTTATTACACTTTTTGTTTTTCTAAATGTTTTTGTTTAATTTTTACAATAATTTATGTAACATTTTTGTATTTTTATATAGAACTTCTGCAAATGGTCAATGTTGACCGAAATATTGGGAAATAAAATAATAAATTTAAAACAAAATATTTATATTTTTATTTAAATTTGTTTAAAACGTATGACCTACTGCCGAACTAAAAATCAACAAATGGAACTTGAAATTGTAAAAAATGACACAAAAAATTTAGTTTTTTATAAAAAGTATTTTTTTCGAAAGATCAATACATGGTTATCCTTTTAAAAATGATTTCGGTAATATGGGCTGTTATTGACGAAGCGCACTCTGTACGTCCAGTTTTTTTTTAATTTTTTTAAAAATAAGGTCTCATGATGTCCAAAAATGCTGGCAGCACTGTTAAAAATTCGTCGACTTATATTCAGCCGGTTGGAGCTGCCTAAAATCGAGGCTGCTCGAGTTTAAAAAATAATGTGGTGTCTCGCCGCCGATTTTCAGCCGAACGGCTTTGTTCTCTTGTTGTCAAGTATGATGAATTTTTCAACTCACGGTGTTAAAAAATTTTAATTCTTTTAATACTCTTTTTAAGAGCAACCCCTGTTTTTTTCGTATTTATAGATAAAAAAAAATCGTCAAGTTCAAATAATGTGTTAAATGTCTCAGCTAATTGTATGTCCCACTGTGCTAAAACTTTTCATCTCTTTGAAACTTACAGCCTGGCCCACGATGTTGAACGCGTTCGTTCCCTCACATTTTCAATGACAAACAGCTGACTTGCGGCCCACTAAACATTTTAAGCATGACAAGTCGATCAATAATTCAAGCGATCGTTAACGTAACAGTTTCCATACAAATTTCCGGCCCACTAACAAATATTATGCGGCCACACATGTCAAACTCAGTCACTTGTAAAATGGTTTTCATACAATTATATTCTAAATTTTTTGTTTTCTGGTTTGATTGTTTTTCGTTTACTCCTTTCTCTTGTATTCTGCTTTGTTTGTAGCACAGAGTGGTATTTAAATGGCTGAATTAGCATGTTTAGTCGATTTGTATTTCCAAACTCGTGTTTTATTTGTGAAATTGCTGATGTGGCAATGCAGTCATTTGACAATAAATAAATGAATTGCGTTAGAAACGTAAAACCTGTCGACCGACAAGTCGATAGTTAGTCATCGTCCAGACTTTAAACTTTTTTTGCTGCAATTTTTAAAAATTCTGCATTGAAATTGCATTAGTGTCCAGATAATGAAATTATAGTTTTGCAGTTTTTGTATTTTTATCTTGTATTCCTCGTCTTTATATTTTATATATAAATACAAATACACCTGCAGCCAACTTCAAGTTAAAAACTGTGAGAATAAACAACAAAACAGAATTGCAGAGTACATGAAACTGAGTACCCCTCCACAATTTTCTCACCTCTCTCACCAATTAACTCAAGAATTGCTGTAACAAAAATTGCAAGTCTGGACGATGACTTCGACACGTCTTTTCTAAATCAAAGTAACGAAATGTTTATAAAACTTAATGGTTATTTTTAAATCTAAAACTTTTTTAAAAAACTTATATTAATTGTCTGCCATTCCGTATTAAACTAATCAGTTTTTAACTTTGCAAAAGTTTTATTAGCCACAATAAGAGGAAACACTAAAAACATATTTAATTTCCGGTGATAAAATTAATGTTTGTTTAGACTTCTTTAAGTGACTGTATTAGTGTATCATATTTATCATCATTTTAATGCCTTAAGGTTAAAAATGAATGTAAAATGTTGGGCTTTAGTTTTTTCCTCTTGCTTGGTTAAATACACTTGCCTCAATCATGCCTTATAATTTATTTCAGATAAACATGTGGGGTGAAACTCAACAGTTTTTGTTTATAGGTATATAAAGGGTGTTTTTTTTAGCCCGAGAGATTTTACGAAAAAGTTAATTGCCAAACGAACTTTCATATTGTACTCACTATTTGAAATGTTTCATCAGAATACTCTGGCAAATCATCGTGAATAGATTGAACAACGTGTCGGTGTTTTATCGCAAAATTGTCTTCACACATGATGGAAAAACATGTGGCATTACAACGCCAGATGACGATTTGTATACCCACACCACAAGAGAGAAGAGGCTTTTATGCATTCGTGCTGATACCTTAAAATATTGGTCCTACACCCACCTTTAAGTATACCGATCGGCTCAGAATCACTTTCTGAGTCGAATTAACAATGTCCGTCCGGAAGGCTGGCAGTCCATGTATAACTTGTGCGCAAAGTACAGTTCGGAGATAATTTGAAATTTTGTACATAGGTTCTAATTGGCACAAGGGCAAAGTCTTTTGAAAGAGGGTTGAATCGGTCCATAATATCACATAGCCCCCATACAAGCTGCTTTCCGGAATAGGGTCTTTGTGCCCATAAACCATCTTATTATGTTGGTATTAAGATTAAATTTGGTCCAAACTTATTTTATAGCAATCAAGATCCTCTTTTCAAATATTATCGGAATCGATGCTCCCATACAAATACTACTCCCGAAAAAAACTTTAAATGTCATAACTTTATTATAAATGTTGGTATTGGTAACATAAAAATTGCCGATAATATATAGCTACTATGTCATGACAAAGTTTTGTCCTGGTACGTCCAAAATTCACCACATGTCTTTTATAAAGCCCCATCCATAGATGAAGATATTTAAATAATATTCGGCACAAAGCACTTTTACATGAATTGCAAACTTAAAACATAATTATGCTTAGGCGGGTCCATGATTCTCCATGGGTCCCAAATAGGGAACAATATCACGTGGGCGGGCTTGACCGACTATACTTTCCTACTTGATTGCGCTAGTATCGTTTGTCTGGTCGTCTGTCAGAGTTTGGTTATGTTTGCACAAAAATCAACGTCTTGTGCAGTGATTCCAACTTAGTGCTTTTGGCACTATTTATGGCGTTTTTGATGCCTCGAAACGCCAAAATTGTATCTTTAGTGGCAAACTAAGAAAAAGCACTATGCTGGTGCTTTTTTAAATTTAAGTAAGTGCCTAGGGATGGGCAATAAATATCGATATATCAAAATATCGATATTTAAAAAAATTATAACCGATATATATCGCCGATATTAAAAATACCCATATATCGATACATCGGTATTTATCTACGACTATCGAATTCGATATTTTTAAGATCCCTTTATAATAAAATTCAACATTTTTACCGTTGCTCAACTGCTTACAATACTGTTGTTTTTTAAAAATTGCATCATATGTTTTTTAACTAATATTAAGAATATAACGGCGTTTTTCATTGTACATTTTCATAGATTACACAGTTCAGTTTTGTCTTGGGTTTTTAAGGGAAGACAACAAAAAAATAAGCGCGGAAAAAATATTCTGGAAAGGGTTCCTAGAATTATGCAAAGAATGGACTTAATTATGGCGTATTAGCAGCAATAGACTCATAAAACTTGGAATGTTAATAATAAAAAAAATATTTTTTTTCTTTATTAAAAATAAAATATTGCACAGTTTACTTGTATAGTATGTGTCGCAAGTTTCGTTTACCTGCAATATATAATCCAGCTTTATATAATCCCAATAAATTTTTTTTTAGATTTCATATGGCGAATAAATAAAAATTTTTTTGTATTCTTTACTTTTTTTATATAGTAGAATTAACTGCCGGTTCATCGATTTCAAAAGAAAACTTCGTTCGCATAACTTACCTTAAAAACTAAATTTTAAAATGGTTTTTTGTTTTAAATAAAAGTTAAGCGAATGGAAGATTCGTTCGAAATCGAGGGACAGACAGTAAATTTGAAATTAAAAGAAGCAATAAAAAGGTAGAATGGAATTACATGTAATATGTTTGTACATATGTTTGTAAATATGTATTGACCTTAATACGTTCGATACATCGATAAATCGATATTTTTAATTAATAAATATCGATACTCTTAAAAAATATCGAAACGATATATATCGATATTTTTTTTTTTAATTTGCCCATCCATATTAGTGCCTTTAGTGCTTTTTACAATTGTTAGTTTTTTTCAACAATTTTTTTATTAGTTTTGCAGTAACAAATTTGGCCAGACTTGCAGTTTTTTTTTTTTGCAGAAATTCTTGAGTTTATTCGTGAATGTGGTGAGAAGATTGGGGAGGAGTACTCAGTTTCATGTACTCTGCAATCCTGCTTCGTTTTGTTAATATCACATCGGTTTTTATTCGCAGTAAAAACGATGTAATTGTTTTCGTTACACATTTTATTAAAGAAAATTGCTTGGAGAATATTATGAATTGTAAATGGAAAAATCAACAACGAACAGATCTTTTTGGATAGAAGTCAACGATTTTACAGATTCAATAGAACAAAATCCATTTTTAGGTTTGTCCAATTTTGTATTAAGAATTTTAAGCTTATCACACTATAACGCGGAAGTTGAAATAACATTTAGTTCAATGATCTACAGTAAATCAAAAATTAGAAACGGATTATCCTTGAACTCTATAAACTCAATTCCTCACATTAAATATGAACTTCGTCGACATAATTCATGCTGTTATGATTACACTCTACCCCCTTGTATCTGCAGTAATATCTTTTCCAATGAAACATACAAAAAACCCAAATATTACTTAAAAACTGTTTTATAACCCAATTCAAACTTAACTTATAATAATCTAAATTAAAGTTATGTACGAAAATGGTCCTCCAACAACGATTAAATTGAAAAAAATTGCTTAGTGCTTTTTTACATTATAAAGTGCTTTTTAATCAAAAAAAGTTGGCATCACTGGTCGCTGGGCTTGTGTTGTGATTAGTGTATTTTATTAAAAAGGGGTGTGTGTGCTGGAAATCGAAAACGTAAAACGCAAGAATTTGGAAGTTGTTTTTAATACACTTTAAATCTAAGTAATTTTTATAATTTTTGTTAAAAAATTTTGTTTAATAGAGAAATATTTGTATAAGATTTGTCATGAAAATTTTTTTATAACAGAAATCTTATTGGAAAACGACTTTTAAAATTCTTGCGTTTTACGTTTGTGATTTCCCACACACCCCTGAAAGTTATTTTTATTTTTTTAATTAAAACAAAAGAAGATATTGATCATATTGAAATTAAAATTGTTTAATATTTTATTTATTTCATCACGTTCAGCGCCACAATTTGAAGACTACTTTCCATTTTTGTTGTAATGTTGTATTTGTTGCTCTAGTGCTGTCTGTATTATTTCACCGCGGTGGTCACGGCTCATTTTGTCCTAAGGGGTTTATTAATAAACAAAATAGGCGGAGCGTGAGACCAATCAACAACACTACCAACAGACTGCAATTCATCCAGAAAATGCACCGCTTGGTTGCATCATCGTATTTTATTTCATCAAAAGAAGCCGGAGCTCGCGTTACGGTCAATACACTTAGATACACGCATGTTGTTATATGGTCACCTCCAACAAAACTATGTTTAATGAAAATTTTAAACATATTATGTTTAATTTGACCATATTATTGTCTACCATAACTATATTTTGGTTAAATTTGTCTTCCATCAAGAAGTCTCAACCATATTATGGTTGCCTCTAAGCATGTTATTGTTAAATATGACAATAATTTGCTTTTCAATTAACAATTGTATTTCCTTCTTTTCCAAGAGAAACATGTTATAGTTGAAAAACACCCATGCTGCTATAAGTGTTTCAAATATTTAAGTTATTATTAGGCATAACATGTTCGGAGGCAACCATAATATGGTTGTGACTTCTTGATGAAGGACTTATTTAACCATAGTATGTTTGTGGGTGACAATAATATGGTTAAATTTAACATATGTTAAAAATGTCCTTTAAAAATAGTTTTGATAGTTGGAGGTGACTATATTTATACATATTTTTTCTCTGGGTGTAGAGATCATTTTGTGTTTTATAATATGGATGACATTGAACCGGGCGAAACGTTGTTTAACCGTAATGGGGCCAAGTGCCTTGCGGCGACAGAAACCACCGACTTAAGAGTATTTAAATTCAAATTTGGCGATAAGTTTTTTTTGAGAAATGGCCCTGCCATTGGGCCTCCAAAGTCGTATACCTTTCGATTATTTCCATTGGAGTTACGTGAAGTCACTGGTTTACGCCGATAAACCTGCAGCAATTGACGCCTGGATTGCAGCATTGTTCGTGTTATTCGTGACAATGCACGCATAAAAACATTTTTTATTAAATGTAAATTTTTTGTCTTATTTTTTTAAATTTCTAGTGCAATAAAAAAACACCCTTTAATAAATACGTTTAAAAATGTATGGAAAAAATGTTAGTGTTTATAGCAGTGATAGAATGTTCATGAACATTTAAGAAAGTTTTTTTTTTTTACTTTAGAAAATACTATTTAAGAAAAAACATTTTGGTTATCAAAAAAGTTTATTAATAGCAAACAAAATGTTCGCTTGGTTTGACAAATTTGTCCTCTTGCTATACTAAGCATTCACTTCTATATTGTTCTATATACGAATGTATTACAAATATTAAACTATCGACAATCAGTGTGTCATAGTGTTTTGGTAAGAAATTGCATTTGAAAGTTTAATTGCTCGTATCTCGGGCCGCTGGAATTGTGCACGCGTCTAACTTAAATGCATTAATCGGCTGCAGATATAATAAAGGATGTCGAAATATTGAAAAATACAATGAATTTAAAGAATAAAAACAGACCTCGAGCTTGAACAATTTTTTTATAAAAAAAATGTTTTTTTAAGTTTTCTCTTTAAACGTTTTATTTTCGCTTATATTTTTAATGTTTTTACACACGAAAAAGCGAGTTTTTTTTATATTTTTTTTGGGTGATTTCAAAAGGAAACATTGAATTTAGCTCATCCGTTTTTTTTAACACACGTTTTGAATGCAGAAATTTATGGAAATTCTTGAGCGATGATTTAAATTTAAAAAGCAGTGATAATAAATAAAAGTTAAAGAAGTTTAAAAAAAGTAAATGCAAAATATCATGCAAAAATTCGAACAAATATTTTAGTAAATGAACGGTTTTTCTTTTTATGGAAACAACAAATAACACAGGCCAGCAAAATTTCTACTCAGAATTTCTCCATCACATTCGATTTTCACGATCCGACGAATATTCGCGGCCAAAAATTCGTCGTTCGTCCTAGTTGTGTTCCTAGCATTACTGTTGTATAAGAGCTCTCTTATTGAATCGCTCCATTATGCGTTTTTTTATTCTCTTAAGTGCTTCAGGAAACACAATATTTTTTTACTGGTTATATTAAATAAAATTTCTATATTAACAACTCTTTACTCACAAATCTGCTCATCGTAGGACTTCCTCTAGTTGCACTGACCAGAACTAATAAAATTTCATTTCTGTTTCCTTCAGGTATTTTTTTTTTAAATTCTTTTTCGTAATAAACCTTATCTACACCCTTATATTTGTCTGGATGATGGTAAATCAAATATATTTTTCTCCAAAAATATAGTTGGATTTTTCATACATTTATTACATTTAAAATATGCACACAGATATAAAATATTTGCCGAAGGTCAAAAAGAAGAGAAAATATGTCGATTGTAAAAACATGGTTATTCATTTTAATAAAATTGCTGAAAATCTATTAAGGGTATTAAACTCCCTCAATATGCTGCTTTCAATTATGAGTAAAATCAATTTAAATAAGAAATCAATGTTTAAGTAAGGAAAAAAACATTGTACATTTTGAGTTGCAAGAGAGTCGTCCTTATTGTGTACCTAAGGCGTTTTCGTTAACGAGAAAATCGTTTTTTTTTGTAATAGATTAAAGTAGCACATAAAGGCTGACTTCCAAAACCTACTAATACAAAGTTAGTATACAGTTTCACTACCGTATTTTAACCATGTACATGTACAAAGTACCGGAACAATGCAACTATGTATTTAGTTTATTTAAACGTTTTGAAATGTAAGTGATGCAATTCATAATATTAATAATAAGCATGTATTGTTGGCAAAATAAATGTTAAATGTCACAAAGGATCAATTTTAAACCGATGGCCTGATTGCTTTTTTGCTGTGTTACTAATACTTTACAGTGATGTTTCGAAAGGGTTTGCGTTGTTTATATTTTGTACTGCGCCGTTATGAATCATTATACTCTGTTCTAATGCAAAGCAATTGACGTTTCGGAATTCAGCCAAACTGTCTTCTTTATTTTGTTTTAAAGAGTATAAAGCACAAATAAATAATATTATGAAATTCTTTACATTTGAACTTAGAACTACGTCGTGGTTTTGTCTTGTCTATTCTTAATTCTTATAAGTTAACATTTTTAAGTTTGTGTAATATTTATGTATTTTCATAAGACTTATTATTATAATCTATATCTACGCACAGTGATTCGGCTAGAACATGCTAGCGGGACAAAACTCATGACGTAATTTCCAGGAGCCACTGATAACGACTTGTAAGCAATACCCACCAGGTAACGAATTCCAAGAATTAATTTGTTTACCACCTCATAAAGATATCTTATCAAGGGGTCAAAGTAACCCTTATAAGGGAGGTCACTTTCATTTGCGAATCAGTTGTATTTTATTCCCACCTGTGATAACATATTTTAAAATTGGTATCAAAGTGAAACAACCCAGCAAAAACTAGGTAATGACTTTAAATTACTGAACAACTTACTTTTCAATGACTACTTCATACCATCTGCATTACATAGAATTAGTTAAGTAATGGTTCACATATAATCTGATACATAAGCACTTGTTTATGAGTTGATTAACGAAATTTATAATTTATTCATAATAAAATACATTTAAGGTTTTATTTAATCAAATTGATTTTAAATACATATTTGTTCTTACAATTTGTGTTTTTTTATTTGTTACTAGCTTAACCCGGTGCGCTTCGCTACCCCTCACCTACCCCATTTATTTTTGTTTTAAAATTTGTCCTGTAAAGGTTGATAGCTCTTGTGTTCAGATATATGGTATTTAATATGTCTTCTATGAGGGGTACTGCTCCTACTCTGTCTACCCCGCACATTTTTATATTGAAATTTATAGTTTACTATAATAGTAGCTTTAACCACGTTTGAAGACTCTCCCTTTAATAGTTCTTCAGTTGAGCGATATTTAATGTATGCATCCTATGGGAGGTATTTCCCCCCCCCCCCCTGCGCCTACCCGCTTTATTTTAGAAAGTTTGAACATTCTCACTATTACAGTTCTTAAGATATGCGATGTTAAACATTGGCGTCCTATGGGGTATTCCTATACCCCCGCTGCTATTTTATTTCAATTCCGGGGCTCAGAAGATCCTACTACAAAAAGTTCAGCAAAATGCGTGCAGCGGCTCTTAAGATATGCGATAATTAATATTGGCATCCTATGGGGGGTACCAATTCCCCTGCCCCTATCGAAAAAATAAGTAGCCTTTTTTATTTTTAGGGCTCACGTGATGTTACTGTAAAAATTTCAGGAAAATCGGTTCAGTATAATATTGGCATCCTATGGGGGGTACCAATTCCCCTGCCCCTATCGAAAAAATAAGTAGCCTATTTTATTTTTAGGGCTCACGTGATGTTACTGTAAAAATTTCAGAAAATCGGTTCAGTATAATATTGGCATCCTATGGGGGGTACCAATTCCCCTGCCCCTATCGAAAAAATAAGTAGCCTATTTTATTTTTAGGGCTCACGTGATGTTACTGTAAAAATTTCAGGAAAATTGGTTCAGTAGTTTCGGAGTCTATAAAGCGACAAACATACAAACATACAAACACACATAATTCATTTTTATATATATAGAATAGATAGATAGATAGATAGATAGATAGATAGATAAATGAATAAGAATTTGAATATGAAAATTTTAAATACTTAATTAATTTTGATATGTATTTTAAAATTAAAATTTTTAATAATAACGATATCGTCTAGTTGATATAAATTATAATATATGACATCGATCTTGTATCATAAACGATAGTATTTAAATTGCTCCTTTCCTAATAATAATGTTTTTCCATGAAAATATCATATCGTTTCTACAATCATATCGTTCTCTGGTTTATTGGGTATGAATATGTCCTTGATCCAGGGTAGTAGAATTTTGCATTAGAGAGCAAATTAAATTAAAGACACAATTTGTTTGAAAAATTCAGTTTTGTTGATAACAATGTGAAGTGTCAATTTTTAAGCGAATGTGTTAATGTCTTATTTAACTCCCTATTTGTAAGCGAGGGTGGTAAGTACTTGCCTCCAATGACATCAACGTATTAAAATAATGAGTTAAAATGCCAATGTATAAGTAGTGAAGAGTAGTTATATTAGCTTTTTAACTCATTACTTTGCAACGTAAGTTTTTGCTGGGAAGGTTTTTGTTATAGAATATTCTGTTGAAGGTATGAACTCTATTATCACTTATATTTTTTATAAAAAATATGAATACTTTTGGTGTAACATCAATTTGGAAATGTATAGATAAATCCAGCAAATTTTACATTAATTGTAAACTTTAAAGAGTAGCAACTTTTTTTATCCACATATATCCGGCTAGATTTTTCTATATGTAATACCTTTAAGCACAGATTCACATATATATAGACCCCGAAAAGGCGCGAAAGTAACATTATTTTATTTTATTTACGGAATTCGCAGTTGAATTTTTGACAGTAAAACTTAAATGAACTTTTCGTTAAAAATAAAAGAAAAATAAGTAGACCGGTTTTTAACTGAGTGTTCATTTATTTTATATTACAATTTCAGTTAATTTTACGTACAGAATATTGTGAGTTAAAAAACACATACAGTCTATTTTTGAAAGCATTAAAAAGTACAACAATAAGATAATAAAATAGTGTGGCGGAGTTTGTTATTAAAGCAACAACAAAAGTATATTAAAAACGATTCAATGTTTGTGTCGACACAACAACAACACTATAACAAAAACCGAATTTTTGGGTTGGCTTCAAACAGAATGAAAAAACCCCGTATTCTATTTTCTTAAATTTTTTAGTTAAATACATCAAGTTTTGAAAGTAGAATGATGATACAAACCATATCGGTTCGTAATGCTGCTGTTTTTAATTGAGATTTCTTCTTCTGTAGCCAAGGAAAGGATATGGCAACAGTTAGTGAGAAAGAAACATTGTGTAAAACCAGACGAATGGTGTTCTGAAATTATTTTAAAAAAATGTCCCAAAACCAAGCCTTCTCTTGCCTCCTCCCTACTCTTCGTCATCTCTTCACTGCTTGCGGGGTGCGCGTCATTGCTCGTGCAAAATAATTATGTTATGTTTTGTTTACTACATTTTTGTTTGATTCAGCAAAATTAATTGTTTGAAATTTTTATTTATTTCAGTAAACTTTTTTGTTTGAAAATATCAAACACAAATTTAACCAATAATAACAACTATCTGTTTCAAAAATTCCTTGTTTTTTTTCAATAAACGAAATGCAAAATAAATTGTTTAAATATGCAAATTTGTATTTAGGACCTGTTTCAAACAAAAAAGTTTTTCTTTCTACAATTTTTTGCTTGAATTGGAAAAAACATTTTTTCTGTGTAAGTATAAGAAAATATGTTACTTTTTTTATAGAATTGTGATTTATTCAAGAAACCAAATAAAGCCATAATATATGCTATTATTAGCGAAAAAAAAAATAATTTTTTTTAAGTTTTAATTGTCTGCATGTGTTGGCAAATGACTGTGGTTGTTTTGCTTTCCGTTTAGGGGAAGGAAATTAATTTTTTTTTCTGTGGCCACAAATCCTTAAATAAGAGAAAAGAAAATCTGTTGAAAAAGAAGATTTTACACAAATGTAGTAAAGGGTATAAAAACTTACAAATAAAAGATAAAAAGTATAAGGAAAAGGAAAAACTACAAAAAAATACTGGTAGTTAACTCATAAATCAATCAATATAGTTACTGCTGATTGAGATACTGATGATGATGATGATGATGTTGATAATGGTCGATTGCTTTGTTGGCTTTTAAATTTTGTATCATATTTTTTGCAAACCTGCCAGCATATATTTCTTGCTAGAAGAAGTCTGTATAACAGAGAAGAAAAAAAAAACAAAATTTAAATATTACGAAAATAATAATCAACGTTTGAATACCATCTCTTAAGTCAACATCGAAACCATGAAAAGTCATACAGAGAAGATGGTGTAAGTGTAAATGGGTAAGTCTTTACGATTAAAAATTAATAGACAAATTTTTTTTATAAGTTTGTGGATTGAATTTTTTGAGAGTTTTTAACTCTTATTTTTGTATATTTGGTACCGAATTTTTGCAGTGCCTTTTTCTGCATTTCAGTCTTTACTTTATTAGTTAACATTTCCATATACCGTCGGCTGATTATTTAATTGTCGTATATGGATTCCGATATTTTCGAGTAAGTTGAATTTGAACACATTTAATTTGAAAATTGCTTCAGCAAATACCACATATGACAAACTCAACACTCCATATCTCGAAAACCGTATGAGGTATCGAAAAACTGATTACGCAAAATAAAAGATCAGGTCGATAAACCTAAGGAATCGATCTTAACTCAAAACCGCAAAAAATCCACATACGACATTTAAATTATCAACCGACGATATGTCCTCCGTAAGAACAAAAAAAAATCTGTTCTACAAACTACATTGAAAAAAAGTTAAGAAAAATTGATTTATAGCTAACTGAAAATTGCAACAAAAATGTATGAATGATACTCGTATATGCTAGAAAAGTAAATGAACACACCCAATATTAGATACTCAAAAAATTTTTCTAATTGTCGTTCTTATGAACAAAAAGAACAGTTTATAAAAATTAGGAGATATTTTTTATAATTAAACTTTTCTTGAGATTTGATATTAATGTTTTTCATACGGGATTTCCCGAGACAAAAATCCCGGGAATTAAAACCTGGGAATTCCAGCAAAAATTTTTATTTAATAATGGGAACTTTACTGCTAATATAATGGTAAAAAGATCTAATCCCGTTTAGCAAAAAGGTCTTATGTCAAAAAAAAAAAAAAATATCCTTGCCATAACTCTCCTTGACGATACTAACGAAGTTAGACGGTTAAAAAGAGTACATATATTAGATCTTCCTTTCCTACCCTAATCAAAGTTTGTAAAGTCATATATGCAATATTGATCTATTATCATTATATTTCTGGTTATTATTAATTGCAAACTTATTCTAATCATTGAAATAGAACAACTTAAGTAGCTAGACACGTAATATTAAATACTGGTTAAGTTCAATGGAACTTAACACTTCTGTAATTTTTAAATTTTTATAAAATTTGCCCATTATTTAATTGTTTTTAAATAGATTGCAAATAAATAAATAAAAAAAAAAAATTTGTTAACAAACATTTTTTATTTAAAGTGACAGCTGATAGAAAATGTACTACTGTGAATAAACTAAATCACAATAGTACTTTTTTTTATCGAATGTGTGCCATAATACCAAATGAAAATTCGTTCGATCAACTAATTCGACTGCTGTCAAAAATCGAATTAAGTTCATAATAGGCACCTAAAAGTGACTTTTGAAAATGTACTTCGATTATAATATAACCTTCACCTCTTAGCGATTATAGTTTTTTTAAGTTTTTATTCCTAAATAATCCTAATGTCACAGATCGGAAGTTTTTATTCCAAATGAAAAAAGTTAGCCAAAACGTCATTTTGCTATAACTTCCTCAAATTGAAATTTTGCTCATGTGTACTTTTGAACGTGAAGATCTTAGGGTACCATTAAGCACAGTTTCCTTTTTGACACAGAAATATAAAAAGTTTGATGCATTTATAAACTAATTAAATATATATCAGGAATTGTTATTTGTTTTTGGTTTAAATAAATTAAATTACATAATATATTGCATCGATTTTTGAGCGAGAATTTCCGTAGTTTCCCGGAAAATTGAAAAATAAATCCCACTTTCCCGGGAAATTTAAAAGTCCGCTAAAAGAAAAACTCTATTTGATATACTTTTTTGATATTAAATGAAAAACCTATAAAAAATTTATTTAAGCTTAGTTTACACTACCACACAAGTCTCACGTATTCTATAATACTTTGATAGAAATCTAATGAGTTTTGTTGCGACTGTCAAAAAATGTAATTTAACATAACAGTTTGTGTAAGAGGTGTTCTCCAGTCCACTTAATTTTACATTATTCATTTTGCAATAATATTTTTCTTCTTTTTATATTATTTTGAAATGCTCATATTTTCTGACGTTTTCATCTTAGAAATCATTATTAGGATTTAAAAAAAAAACCTACTTTATAACGAATGAAAAACAGCAGCTTTACAGCAAATGAAAAATCAAAATAATATTTGACGTAAAACTCCAAAAAAGCGTAACCATTAAATTGTACAAATTTAACCTTTATTTTAAACAATTTTAATTAAATTACTAAACTTTATTTGTAAGAAGATATTTGTATAATGTAATTTAGAAACTGTTAAATGATGTTTGATCTAGCCAAGCGTTTTGCAAAACCAAACAATTTGTATACAAAACTAGTGGTTACGTGTATGACGTCAAATATTTGATGAGTGTGAATATAGCGTAATACTTTAATACACATGTAAAAATTTTACATTCATATAGAAACATTAACACGTCTGCATTTGTTTTAAAGGCATTGCTTTCCTATTTAAATTTGTTTGTCCTTTGCTTTAAGCTCTTCCTCTAACAGATGCATATAACAGAAAACATATGGCTACCAAAATATCCATTTTACACTAAGCATTTCATATTCATGGTTTTATAAATAAGCCAACAAATAAAGGTTTTCGCCTTCATAACTATGGCATTATTATCATTATTATTTACTTTTTCATAACGCGTGCTGATCTTTTCAAGCACAACAACACAAATAAACATACTTTTGTACATTCTTACACTATTCTTAATTTTTTTTCCACCCACTCATACTCTGACTCTCTTGTGCTAACTGTAATTTAGCGTAGCAAAACAATATTTTTTTATGAAAAAAAAAAAAAAAAAAACAAAACCAAACTAGAGGTTGTTGTATGGCAAGAACAGGGTTGTCAGATTTTTTTCACCTTCATCGCCAAATAGTATACCGAAAATTGTTGTAAGCCAAGAACAGGGTTGTCAGATTTTTTTCACCTTCATTGCCAAATAGTATACCAAACAACGCCAAAAATCGTCAAATATTTATTTTTCTAGATTTTTGGTAAAAAAAAAAGAAATAGATATTGGGAATTATTTCTTTTCATAAGCAACTTTATTATATTCAACATTTTTCATTTTTCAAATTTATTCTATGACTTAAATTTCAGTTATGTATTTTATAAAGCTTTTTGTAATATCTCTGTTCCTTAAATTTTTTAGGAATGACTTTATACACTACCAGACTATTAACTTGTATCTTCTTGTTACATTTTACCTTAGCTTTCCGTTGGATACCAATGAAGTATATTGTATGACAAAAATGGCCAAACAGGAGTGCAAGTGTATTTTACCTTTATTAAAATTTTCAATATTTAGCATTATTCTAGTAGTGTGTTTATATTTTAATATTTTGAACGTTTTAAAATAAGTCGAGCATGTTTTGATAATCGCCAAACGCTTAACATTTGCGATTCTAACTTGAAATCGCATAATAGGTGTTCTTAAAGGGTATTCATTTAATCGGGCTTTTGCTTTAATCGGTTAATCACTCGATTAATTAACCGAGGTTTTGCTTTAATAGGTTAATAATCGGTTAATTTTGTTATTGATTGGTTAACCGATTTATAAAGTTTTTTTTTATAAATTAAGTAATTTCAATTAATAAAAATGCATAAATTATTTATTATTTGAAGTTTTATAGTAAAAAAAAAAAACAATAACATAAACAACATAACAATTCTTGAATCAAAATGAGCAAACAAAAAAATAATTCATAAATATGTAATACATATTTTTTAATTAATACATAAATATTATGTAGTAATTAAAATTAAAATGTTAGATAATTTTATTAGTTATTTCAATAGTTTAAGGAGACCTTAAAAAAATCTTTTAGAAAAATGTTTAGGATTCAAGCGATAGTTTTCTTTAATGAATCTTGACTTGGAAAAATTCTTTTACTTATCGTAGATGTTTCAGAAATCGAAAGCAACCCATATTACAGAATATCTAATTTCCCAGCCCTTTTCCTGGATATCAATAAACATATACGAAACGCACATACATAAAAAGTACGTGAAACAAAAAACCGTTGACAGCAAACACTTATGTAAAATGAAGATTACTGAACACCTTCTTTGTTTGTATGAAAAAATATTTTCTAAACACACACCTTTCATGTATGATACAAAAGAAATAATTAAAAACACAAAAAAATATGTCATAATACTACAAAAAATTAAAAATTTTGCTACATCGGTTAATCGACTGAAATTAATCGGTTTAATCGCTAATCGAAAAAAGGCAATTTTAAATTAAACGATCAGTTAATTGGGTAGTAATTAATCGGTTAACCGAATGAATACCCTATATTCTGTATATCGTAATCACAAAAAGTTTGGCGACTTCAACTTGCAAAATAATGCTGAAGGAAACTAGAATATTTGTAAGAAACTATCGCAGATCGCAAGCAAAGCGCACGAGTTTCAGAACACCGTTAAATAAATCTGGTGTTTTGCGATACTAAATCGTGCCATTGTCAAAACCAGGCTGATTTTCTGAAAAACAAGAACTTGTGAGATCAGTTAATTAAATTTTCCAATAATATTAATTTTATGAAGTATGCAAAATAAATAGACTTTTATGCAAAGAAAAATTAGTATATTTAAGCGTGATTTTCTATGTGAAAATAAGTCAGAGTATGGTAAAATTTTGTATTCGACTTTCATTGAAACATAGGGTACGTTGGTAAATGCATAAAAACTGTGCATCACTGCTGAAGTGATGCAAAATTTTGTTGCTGATGCGTGATCACCAGTTGCAGTTGTGATGCTGATGCTTTTTTACTGCACAACAACTGTGAAATGTTTGAATTTTTGAGCACAAGCTAAATTTCCTAAACGAACATAAAATAATAATAAAAATGTTATCAACAATAGTGATGACAAATTTTACTGAATATGTTAAAACAAAATGGGACAGTTTTCTTATAAATAACAAGAAAAAGCATCAAAAAAGAAATATAAAACGATTTCTTTTATATCAAAATTTTTTAAAAATAATTGCAAAAACTTGCTGCAGTGCTGCGGCATCACTGCATAAAAAACTTTTGACCTATGAATGTGATGCCAGGTTTCTAACATGTGATGCTTTTACGAACATTAAACTTTACTGATGCGCAACAACTGCGTTTACGAACGTACCCATAATGTTACTTTGACAAGAAATGAAGCAAAGGATAAACGTTTTAAAATTTGTATTCAAATTTAAAATAAGGAATTGGTTTGGAATACAAAACCGTCAGTTTTTGGAATTTATTTTTAAATAAATGGAAAATTTACTTGTTTTTCGGTGGAGATATGATGATTGATAATTTTTGGTAAGGAAAATGGTATTAAAATCTAATACAGCTTAAGCTTTGTTCTTAATTTCTATAGCAACAATTTTTAAACGTTTTCAATGTTATTATCTGGATATATTATAAATTTATCAACTAAAACAATCGCATTCGTTTTGAGATTTTCAAATTTGTTTAAAATTCAAAGAAAAAAATATACCCGTACTCATAAATTTTTTGACATAAGTAAGAAAAAAAAGGAAAAATGCGTTTTAGAAATCGCCTACTTTTTTAAATTTCGCCATGAAATCACCATGTCGCCAAACACAAAATGCCGTCGCCAAATACTTTTATAAATCGCCACGTTTGGCGAAAAATCGCCACATCTGACAGCCCTGGCCAAGAGTATTGAAATGGTGATCAGGGCTGTCAAATGAGGCGATCTCTCGCCAAACGTGGCGTTTTTCAAACTTGTTTGGCGACCTAATTTTCGATTGGCGACAAGATTTGGTTGGCTATTTTTGATGAGCCATGAATTTGTTTTAAAATTTGTTATATTCAATACGAAGAAATAACATTTTTTTTTATTCTAGTATTTCAATGTATGAAATTTGATGCTTTCATACGTATGACCAGTATTTAAAACTAAATTATGTTGAAATGGCTGATGAAGATAATGAAAATCTTCGAGAAATTTTCTTTTCGCATTTAAATGTTCTTAAAAGAATTAATAAGTATAATTCTTAAAAAAAATGAATATAATTATAGTTTATGAACATTTTTCCAATATAAAATGTGACAAATGATCACTGATTTTTATGAATCCTTACGTTCCATTGGATGTTAATGAAACACAATGGAAAAAATACCGTTTGTTAAAAGAGAATTTTAATGATGATATTCAATCTAATTTAAATCAGTTTAGGGCAACAATTTATAGCTACAAGGATACGGCGGGTACGTACCATTTTAAGGAACTTGCATTGGCTTTTCTTTACATGCTGGTTATTACAACTAGTAATGCCTGTGTTGAAATAATGAACTCCTCTAAAACTCGCCTTCGAAGTAGAATCCGATATGAAGTTTTCGACACGTTTTTACGAGTAAAATGTTATATGAATGTAAATAGAACATGTTGCATTTCTTTTGTACCTTCACAATGTATTCCAAAAAAGAAGACACAAAGGGAGTCTTTTCGGTGAAGTGTATAGCTTTTTAGATATACATATAATAGAACTGCACTTACCGCAAAAATTCTTTTTTTGTTGCTTTAAGTAGACTACTATAAAACGTCCCCTTAATTAAACAATAGTGTATACGCACGTACTGATTCTAAATGTGGTCAAAATTTGGTGAAATTCTACTTCCACAAAGTGGGTCAAAAGATTAATTGAAGTATTATTGTATAATTGCGTGTTTGAAATTTTTCATTAATAATTGTGTAAGTGCAGGTATGGTGTTTTAATTAGTTGTTACTCTGAATATCATTTCAAAGAAAAATAGGGTATAAAAAGCATACACTATTTTTATTATTCACTATTTTTATTATTTTATAAGAAAATAAAATCGAAAAATTACGTATATTGATACACACAATTTTTTAATAACACATTTGGTGTAAAATATTCAAATAAAATAGTGTATACCATACAAAATAAAATAGTGTTTTATGATTTTCATACATATTATAAAACAAATAAAATAGCCTAAGTGACATCATGGTACTTTAAATTCCATTTATTTGCAATTGAAGCACTTGTAAATTAATGAAATATCATCTACTAGTAGCATGATTATTCCATCACATATTTAAATGACCACAACTCAAAAACATCGATTATTTTCTGAGATATTGTGTATTCCCATTTGTCTAATAACTCAAAAATTTTAAACTCTATTATCTCGAAATGGCAAAAAAATTATACACTGTTATTTTATTAAGGGCACGAAAATACTTTAAACATTGCAGCTTTTTTGTATTCACTAATCATTTTTACTTCGTTCTAAATAAAAATTAAACAAAATATATCACGGCGACTTTTATTTGAATTTTTGGCGGATTTTATCGATACGGAAAAATTTTTTTTTTTTTTTTTGGGATTTATAAAAAAATATTTTTCATTATTCTGAAAATACAAATATTATTGTCAAAAACTGAAAAATAAATGCTTTGGCGATTTTTGACATTGAATTTGGAGAAAAAGTTCGAAATCAATCTGACAACCCTGATGGTGATGAGAATAAGAGTGCATATGAAAAAGAGTGAGTGCATTTTTTAAATTATATTCGTGAATGTGTGTGTATAACAGGTACTTTTGTTTAATGTGGGTTGAGTAGTTAAAGAACTGCAACAGTTGTTGTTGCGTCATAATTATTATCATGAAAAACAACAACTACTACTACAGTTATGTTCATCATTATTTCGCTTCTTAAGACAAGAGTTTTAAAACACTTTTGCTACGTTTTTATTATATTTTTAAGCTTGAAGAAAATAAGCGTGAACTTGTTTTTGCATTTAATTCTTGTCTTCTATTTTATTAACAAAAAAAAAATGTTTTTGTTATAAATTTACTTAAAATATCAACAGTTTTGTAATATGTGTATTAGGCATACATATGTATGTATATGTAACTAAATTTTACGAACAAGTGGACATACATATTGTACAAGTAATGAAAATCACTTTTTAAGGTGATTTGGTTTTAAAAATGTTCCACACCAAACTTGAATTCTAAAAAAAAGACAGATTTGTTTTCTATATTTTTATTTGGAAACATAAATGGTCTCGATTGTTAAGGTATGTTCAGACCCTAGCCATTATTTGACAAAAAAAAAAAATCCAAAAAAAAGCGTGACCAGTAAATTGATCAAACTTTAGCTTTATTTTTAACAGTTTCTATTGATTTACTTAACTTAATCAGGCCTATCACAGAAATCAATTCCGATCGTGTCTTGCTTTCCCAAAAATGAAATCACTTTCGATCGGAATTGATTTCTGTGACAGGTTAGAAACTGTTAAACGATGTTTGATCTAGCCAAACTAATTCCAAAAGCAAATATTTTTTTTAAAAAAACTAGTAGTTACGTCCTACACGTCAAATATTTAATAGGTGTAAATATAGCTTTATATGAAATAATAAGCCCCAGTTAGCTGACAGTAACAGTATCGTTGCAAATCATCTGCTTCATTTTATGTATGTAAAGGAATTAGAACGATTATAGTTAGCAGGAAGATGTAACGCATAAATCTGAAGAGAATTGTTTTTTCTTATTTTTTTAATTGTACGGTTACACATTACTGTTACTCTCAGCTTATTGGGGCTTTACACAATAACAAAATGTCTTGCACAATTTTAAGTGCACGTTCTACGCAGAGGTTGCTTCGCTGAACTTTCCGAATAGCTGATAATTTTTTGAGCCAATGTCTGAGAAAACATTCATTGGCTTTTGTAAAGCAGGACAATGATTTTTGTAGTGTAGCGAAATTATTTTTGTTGAACGTATGATCAGAAAATCAGACTTCGCTCCAAGCATCAGATTAAAATTAACAAATAGAAAATAATTGCAAACGAATTTCCCGAATAAGTATAAAAGACAAAAGTGCCAGAATAGCTCTACAATTCCAACGAGAATTACTGAGTCTGGCACTACTCTCAATTTATCAGGGACCGTAACAGTTATTCCTTTTTTCAAAAACGCCAGATGATAACAGTTATTTTTTGATTTTTATTTTTTTTAACAAAAATAACAGTTATTTTTAGATTTTTATTTTTTCGTTCAAAAATAACAGTTATTTTATGATTTTAATTTTTTCGAGCAAAAATAAAAGTTATTATTTAAAGAAATGTACGTGTTATTTAGTTGACTTTAAATATTTATTTTAATGTGCATAAGATATCCCAATGATGATCACACATTTATATAAAAATTAAACGAAAACTCAATAATTATAACACGTACATTTCTTTAAAGAATAACTTTTATTTTTGCTCGGAAAATTAAAAATCAAAAAATAATTGTTATTTTTGTTCAAAAAAATAAAAATCATAAAATAACTGTTATTATTGATCGAAAAAAATAAAAATCTAAAAATAACTGTTATTTTGGTTCAAAAAAAAAATAAAAATAAAAAAAAACTGTAACTTTTGATCGAAAAAATAAAAAACAAAACTTTAAAAATCATAATATTTTATCATAGAAAAGTTCATAAGGATCAATATGGTATACTTGAATCAATTTGCCAGCATTTACTTCTATATGCTTTTTTTGTTTTAAAATTTTAAAAAAACTGTTATTTTCGGTCCCTCAAATTTATTACACTCATTGAAAAATGCGTATTCATATTGATGATGCTCTAACATCAGAATTGTGACATCAATGCATCAATGCGGCAAAAAAAGACATCAATCCTAAAATTTTGTCATATTTTATGCGTCATCTATGCTATGACTACAGTGACATCAATTCGACTCCACGTTTTGTGTACACTGATAGAAAAGGCGTCATAACGATGATGTATTTTGACATCAGTACAATGAAAAACTCTCATCAGTGCGATGACAAAATATACCATGTCATAAGTGCGAAGACATAATATACCATGACATCAGTGTGATAACAAACTGTCAACAGAGCAATGAAAAACTGGCATGAGTGCAATGACAAAATGTCATCAGTGCGATGGCATAATATATCATGTGAATATATTATTAACATTATTTTCATGTTTAAAAAGCAAAATTAGAAGCAAAAATTCCCATATACTATTTTTGTTTAAGTATTTATTTAAATACATCAAACTTTTAAAGTAGTCTTATTACGAAAATCATATCGGGCATGCTGCTGGTGTTTTATAATTGAGAGTTTTTCGGTCAACAAAAGGATGGAATACAACAAAAGTGAAACAAACATGTAAGGGGTAAGTAAATAATGATATTCTCTCGATTTGACTTAGGGTCAATTACAATGACTCAATTTGATCACAGTGTGTCATCGCACTGATGACATGCTTTATAAAACCGACTCCGATTCGTTATTTCTGTGATGACAACGTATCATCCAATTGATGATATAATTTAAATTTTTGACGCTGATGACAATTTGGTCGATGTAAAGGCTGAAATCACAGTGATGTAAAGTATCGTGGGGACAAAAACGAAGATTCTTGTCATAGTACTGATGTCAAAATACATTAGCGTTAAGACGCCTTTTCAATCTGTGAATAGGGAAAATATTTTTTTTTAAGTATTTAAAAGCTTCGACATATATGAAATATGCAAGTATGTCAAAGTTCATATAAGCATTTCATACTTACTTTATCACTTTTTTAAATATTTTTACGCAAATAATATTTATTAAAATTTTTAAGTTTAATGATAAAGTATGATCTTATAAAAAAAAGTAATTCCGTTTGGTGCGGAAACTTTTATGCGATTTCGAAAAAAAAAAAATTAAATGGGTATTCATAGTTTTTTATGCTCTATTGGACTATGCTATGCAAGTTTTCCTATTTGCTAAAATTGTAAAAAGTTATACGCCTAATGTGTATGCTTTCATATACTTCATCAAATAATTTTGTTTATGTAAAAAGAAATATAAAGATATATATGTATTTATGTATGTTAGAGCAAGCAAAAGAATATTAATGTAAGCAAAAGCAGTATAAAGATTATTCTTTAGAATTTGAATAAAACAAATTTTCTCCTACAGATTTCATTTCTTTTTAAGGTTGTTAATGATTTGTCAACGTTGTTATTGTTGCATGATGTAGATGAACAAATAAAAAATTACATTTTGTCCTGCATTTTATATTTCACTGTCATTTTGGTGAACAACTGTTTTTTGTAGTAAAAACAAGAGTATAAAATTAATATGCTGGAAAAGTTAAATGCATGAAATTTACTATCTCAAACAATTGCAACGTAAAGGACAAACAAAACCAGCTTAAATGCAGATAAAAACGAGAACACCTAAATTTAAAAGGAAAGATTTTAACTAAATTTTGTTAATTTTATTTTTAAAAAATGTTTAATTTCTATAAAGCTTTTTAGAATTAATTAGTTTTGAGTGTTAAAGGGTAAAGATTTCTGAAGAGAAAATGTGGTTACTATCGCAACATGTCAAATCAACCTGTTAGTGGGGGGTTCAATCCCAGCTTCAGTCAAGAATGAAAAATTATAAATAAATTATAATTCATTTCATGTTGTAAATTCCTTTCTTCATTAAAAATATTTTAATGAAAATTAAATTTGATGAACCAAAAAAAGCCTGATTAAAATTTAGAAATTCTGTTTTTTAGAATTATTATAATTTTAAATTCCTTTTCATTTATCTGCAGGAAATTGCAAAATATTACACATTTTTTTTCTTAGCCTTAAATATTTTTTTCCAAAGTTTTTTTTTTTTTATTTCATAGCAATTTAAAGGTTCGTTGTCAATAATTTTAATATTAATCTTGTTTAAGTTTTGGAATATTTTTAATTTCTTTAATTTTTCATTTAAAAATTTAGAATTTTGATTAGAGTTAATTTTCAGTGTTACACAAAAATGCATTTTGTTTTCCTTAGAAAAATATTTCATTTTTATACATTCTTCCAAAGTCTTAGATTTACAATTGTAGCAGGTTCTGTTCTTTAAGTGTTTAAAAAAAATTAATTTCGTTCCTCTGTATAAAATAATAAATTTTGTCAAAACTTTTCTTATCCTTTGGTGTGAATATCATCGGTTTCCATTATTTAGTAAGATTTAACTGTTGTTTCTGCTATTTCATTAAATTCCATTTCGTTTCACTACTAAAAATATGAGATGTGTACCGTTTCTTATACATTTTCTAATATTTTTTTTTCTATTTGCATTAAACTTATTTATTTGGACATATGTGATTATGTTTTTAAAGTGTTTCACAGAATTCCATTTCGTTCCTTTGCATTGACTATAAACATTTTGCTCTTCTTATCAATTTTTCTTATTATTTTTAAGAGATTTAAACTCATTGTATTAGCTTGTGTAGATCTTATTATATTTTGGCAGGATTCAACTAAAATTCCAAATCGTTCCTTTGCAATAAATTTTGCTTATTGGACTAACATCATATTATATTATTTATCAGAGGTGTTATGGAAATCGAAAACGCAAGAATTTAAAAGTCGTATTTTTAATAAGATTTTTGTAGTGAAAGAAATACAAATAAAATACAATACAAATATTTCTCTATTAAACAGAACTCTATAAGAAAATTATAAAAAATTGGATTAAGGCCTAAAAAATCAGAGTAAGTTAAACTCTGTTTTTTGTTTAAATGTGTTTAAACCAACATATCTGTAAATAAGTAAACATATAAACCATCTTTAAACGCATAAACTTGGACGTTTAAACTACCAATGCAGACCATATGAATTTGACAATATTTATTATAATGCTGCCACATGTTCTTTCTAAATTACATATAATACATGGGACACTGATTTACAACTGTCGAGTTTAAACTGCATACAAATTTAAGTTTAGTTCAACTTAACCAGCGTTTAAACACTCATTGATTTATTAGCCATAAGAGTGTATTAAAAAGAACTTCGATTTCCAGAACACCCCTGTAAAATATTACAAGATTTAAGTAATTTTAGAAATTTTTGTTAAGTGTTTTATGAAATTCTAAGTCCTTTCTTAATTAAATTTTCAAATGCTTCAAGAAATTTTATATTTTGACTTGAATTAAGCCTTTATAAATAAACTTTAAACTGAACTAAAACATGAACTTTAATCTGGATTAGAACCTGAACTAAAAACCTTAAGTTTCTGATACATTAGTGTTTTATTTACATAATTTCATAATTTTCTTTGTAAAAGTTTTCCTAAATTTTTTTATATTTTAAGTTTTCATTTTCCTTTTTTTTCTTTGTCCTTTTTAGATCAATTAATATAAATTTCTTTTAAATTAAAAAAACTTTTCTCTCTGTTCATCCATCCCATTGAATTCATCAGAAAAATTAAAAACTGTCCATGTTGTTATTAAAAACAATCAAATTAAAATAATTTTCAATATCCTTTAACGTTCCTGCCTGCCCGCACAATATGCAAACAATTTACGTCAAGAAATTAAAAAAATGGAACGACATTATTTCCGCATAATTTCATTTTTTTTCTCTTAAATTATTTAACATAAAAATTCACTTTTTAATTAACTAGAAGTCACGAGTTGTCAGTTTAAAAAAAAAATAGTAAAAATATTTAACAAGGTAGAAAAATATACTTTTGGAGTACTCAACAAGAAAAAGTAAATATGTAAGTGCCCTGTAGGAAATGTCAATAGTGAAACTGTATTAAATCACTGTTGACTTTGTCACCAGCACTACTGACAAACTATAGACCAGCCAATGCTTTCTGCTATAGACATTTAACTTCTCTTCGTCATTGAAAATTCTGTACTGATCTGAAAACTATTGACTAGGTAGTAATTGTGGGTCCATGTGGAGACATTGGAACCAGTATTACAGCTGTCAAAAAATGTTTTTTTTTCTCAAAGGCAGTGTCACTAAAATGTCACTAAAGAGTCACAAAAATAATCGACAAAATTGGAGATTTGGAGAATCTTGATCCCAGGTTTCCTGCAGGGTGAATATGAGTGCGTAGGTAAATGTATGTGTGTGAAAGTTTAAGTGAAAATGAATTTATGATGAAAGCCGTATGTGTAGAACACAACAGTGTAGTAAGTAAGTGTATATATGAACTTGTTTTTGTATGACAGTTTTAAAGGTGTATGAAACACATGCTTAAATGCTTCTATAAGTGTTTGTATAAAATTTATATGTTTATCTTGTATAAATGTGTTTGTGTGTGTTTTAATTTAAACACATTTAATGTGAATCAAAAATTGGAGGCGTTTTGAAGCAACAGAGCTGTGGTAAATGTTAAAATAATTAGAAGGAAAATATTTTTATACCGGAGAATATTTTCACATGTTTTATATTATAAAAGAAAAAAAAAATAATGGCGAAATAATATTTTATGAAATTATAGATAATGTCCTTTGGCTATAAGAGTGAAAAAGTAATTAAACCTATTGATATATTTTTTTTTAAAATGTCATTAAAATTTTAGGTTTTTCAATTCCCCATTCAACTTTCTCGTTATATTTTTCTTTAAATATTACTTTTTTATCTTCTTTAAATATTACTTTTTTATTCTAGATATATTAAAAACACTTTTTTAATAGTGTTTCATAAAATTCCATTTCGTTCCATTCACACAAATTCGGATTTTTTTTAAATTCTCAAAGGTTTCCTAAGTTTTCTTTCACATGTTGGAAAAATATCTACTTTCTAATAGTGTTTCACTACATGTCATTTCGAAAATTCTGGAATGCTTTAACAAGTCTTTAACAGATTTATAAATATTATAGAAATTAAATCAGTTTTGATTTGCTGACTCCAGTACTAGTGTACTAAATTCCATTTCGTTTCCATTTAAAAAAATTAAGATGTGTTTCATATGTATGTATATTATGAGTAATTTCATGTATTTTCTTTACAATTTACATAAGTAAAAAAGTGTTGTTTTAGAATATTTGACAATTCTATGGCAGTATTTTATAAATATTTATTTATTTATTATTTTCCTTTCATTAAATTTGAGACTTTAAAAACAACTTTTCTCTATATTTAATAGAAATTTACATTATTTTATAGTAATTAAGAAAAAGTTCTTCTTATTGATATTGTTTTACTACAATCCATTTCGTTCCTTTGCAAAAATTCAGGAAGCTTTTATTAAATGGTTAACAGTTTTATGCATTGTGCGTTAGTTTCACATAAATTTAATAAATTTAAATTGAAAAATTATATTTTATCTTTTCTAGTACTGTTTCACTAAATTCTGTTATGTTCCCAATTACATTTAATAATATTGTAAAGCCAAACATAATATTTTCATTAATTTATTAATTTTCCTTAAAAGCTTAATGTTTCAAACAATTTTCTTTTGTTTCGCCAAGTTTCATTTTGTTCCTTGTATACAAACTATTGCAATCCATTATGTCTTGTATGATATAAATATTTTTTTTTTATCAAAGTAACAGATTTCTTAGAAATTTTAAGTTTTTCCCAAATTCCATTTCGTTCCTTACAATATTTTATTTCTACAAAAGCATATTATTTTCAAAAATGTCAGTGTTCCATTTCATTATATTTCAGTTCCTATAACATTTTTAATATATGTACTTTGTTAATATTTTAATTGTTATTATAAGAAAAGTTTTACAAAAAATTAATTTTGTTAAAATATTTTAGTGTTTTACAATATTCAATTTCATTCCTCATGTAATATTAACGAAAATTGAATATATTTTATGAAAATTTCGTTGTGGTCCTAAATATTTTCCTATAAAAATCCGAATTCTCTATCCGAATTTAGTGTTTCACAAAATTCCATATCGTTCCTTATGTATAAGTTACTATACTTAACTAATCTTTTAATTTCTATGCAATGTTTTCTAAAAAGAAAACCTGTTTTCCCATTTAAAAATATTATTATTAGTTCTTAGAAAAATAATTCAAGAAATGCCATTTTGTTTCCAGGTCCGTAGTGTTTTTTTTTTTTTAAATTAAAGTTTTCTTTGAAAACTAAATGTTTGTTTTATCCGAAATTCTACTTGATTTTATTTTGTTTCTTGATTTGAATATTTTTTATTCAAGGTGTTTCATTTAATCCTATTTCGTTCCTAGCAATGATATAGTTATTGCTTATTATAATTTGTTATATTTTTCTTTTGTAGTTCACACGATTCCTTTAAGTTCCTTGATTGGAATATTTCTAATTTTAGATGTTTCAACCAATTCCATTTCGTTTCTTTCTATATTTTGTTCCCTTCGGTGCTTTTTTCATTATAATTTGTAAAATTTCTATTTAAATACTTAAAAAAAAATTTTGTTGTCTAACGTTTCAGAAAGTTCCATTTCGTTCCTCTGTTAAAAATATAACTTTTATTAAGATATTTTATTTACTTCTCTGAAATTTTTTCAATTTTTTTTATTGATTTAAAGAATTTTCTTAAAAATTTTTAAAACATTTCTCCATTGATTTTCAATTTAAAACGTTTTGTTACTTTCCAATACCCTATGGTTTAAGAATTTCTAGGAACTCCTGGTTTATTGTAAAATCTAACTACAACATTTACTTAGCCATCATAATAAAGTCATAATATCCATTTATGATTAATTTGTTAGATGTTTACTTGAGGAAGTAAATTGTTACTTAAATCACGTAAGACACATGTCATTATGTGTGTGACAGGATAATCGTTAAATGAATGAAAAGTCTATACAAAAGAAAATAAAATCTGCTCAGGGTTTTTTATTATTTAATTCCAAAACAAATATTTAATTGCCGTTTTTTTGCAAATTTCAAATCGTGAGAATTTCTTATTAATTTTTTTTTTAATCTGTTCACCTCCTTTAAAAGCACCCTTTCAAACTTAAAACACATCGATACAACCTGCAGTGATTTTATGTCATTCCCTAACAGATTGTAAATTTTCCTCTTAACAGCTATTGTTATCCTAGTGCTTCTGCTCCTGCTGTTAGAATTAGCAAAATACTTATATTATTACTACGATATGATTGCTATTGTTATTCTTATTGCATTGTTATTTGTTAAGTAAATAATGTTATAGTAAATAATACTATAGTTGGCTATATGACTACCAACGATAATAGAGTTAGTTAGTAATATTATTATTAAGCTAATTTAAGTTGACAAATCTTGACGGTTGTGTTGCAATCTGCAAGAAAAAAGGGCGCCTTATGTAAGTCAATTATAAATTCTAATATTTTATGGTTTAAGCGTTAAATCATTATGAGTTTAAAAGACAAAGAAGCAATTTAAGATATAAAAGATTTGAGAGAAAAAACGCAGGCGTATGATTGATATTTTATAAAAAGGAAATAAATATAAAGCATACACTTAGGGGAAAAGTGAATGGATTTGGAAATTATTTTAAATTATCAATACATAACTGCAAACTGAAAAATAGTGATATTTTCGATAATTTTTAAATAATTAGATTTTGAAAACTTTTTATTACCAATGAAGCTGTTCGATACTAATTTCCCTGAAAGATTAACAGTAACAAGCAAATTTTCCTAAATATTAGAAAAACTTTTAGAATATCACAATGTAAGTTTGGCCTCTCCATAAAATTAAAACATAAATAAAAAAACTTGTCAAGTTTCAAGCCGACTTGGAAGCGCATGCTTCCAAGTCTACCACACGCTCCATTGGGAAGGTTAACGAGACAATATTCTTTTTGCATAAAACGCATTTAACAAAAAATAAACTTAAAAATACTAAAAAAAAATATTTTTTTAATGTTTCACCAAGTTCCGTTATGTTCCACCTCTGTTGTGGTTTAAGTTAAACATATTGTAGGAAAGTTTTTTTTAAAATATTTTTTCTAATTTTTTAAATACTTATAAAAAGAAATGTATTTAATGTAAATTTTGCAGTGTTTTAACAAATTCCATTTCGTTTCATCTTTATTTTAAATAAATTGCAGCTGGTTTAAAATTTTTTTATATATATATATATAATTGATTTTCTTAAGTTTTATTAATAGAAATATATTTAATATAAATTTTAAGTGTTCAAATAAATTTCATTTCGTTCCTTCTTTGTTTTCTTTAATATTTTATTAAATTTTCTAAAAATCGATAGCATTAAACAAGAAATTAATTTTGATTTTCCAAATAAAAATTAAACCATTTTAATTTGCTTTTTTCACAACACAAGTGATTGAGTGAAACATCAAATTGATATGAAAAGCACTCAAGTTTTTGAGTGTTTTTCATATAAATTTTACTACACGTTCTATCACTTGTGTTGTGGAAACAGCACATAAGCTTAAATTTAAGATGTTTCACTCAATTCCATACGTTCCTCTTTTATTATGAATAATTTTTAGAATACTTATTAAAATCGAATGTATTAATTTTATTAATTTAACTTCATTTTGCTTATTTTCAATCACCAAAAAGGGTCCCGTTAAAATTTGAAAATTCCTTTTAGTTTTTCTTTTTATTTTCATAAATTACCGAAAATTTTTCTGTAAATCTAACACAATAATCCAAATTTGTTAACAAAAAATTATATTCAATCGAAATCTTATAGTTGATAGATGAATGTTGTAAAATGTCTCTCATTTAAAATCAATCAAGACTATTGAAGCTTTATAAATTGTAATTTCCCTTAGAATACACATTCGAATTTCTTAGAAAATTTAAAATAAAAATTATACTCAACATGAGAACCAAAATTCCCAGATTTTATTTGTTAAACAAATTTAGTTAAAATTTTTAAGTGTTTCAAAAAATTCAGTTTTGTCTCTTTATCCATTTTTAATGAGTTTTTGTATATTTCCAGTAATTTTCTAAATTTATAAAAAAGACTATAAATTAAATAAACTATTAAAATGTTTAAATAAATTCCATTTTGTTCCTATGAATAATGTTAAAGAATCTTGTATCGTAATATTTAGTCAAAATTAATTTTTTCGATAGGGTGTCTCAGTAACGGTGCACTTTGTAAAATACGTGTCAGTTTTTTGTGCAAATGGCAACTCTGAAATTTGCAGCTGTCATATATGTTTATTTTGATTATTAAAAATGGAGTACTTTACGAAAGAACAACGCGTTGTTGTTGTGAAAACTTATTACAATGGAGCAAAGTGAAGCCAATGCCAATGAAGTGCATTCCATCTGAATGGCTTCGTGAATACACAAAATTTTCAAATTTTGGGCTCAGAAAATTCGCATGCTATCCATTAGCAATAAATGCACCAACAACGAGCAGTTGTCTGGTGCGGATTTTGGTCAGGAGGAGCTATTGGGCCTTACTTTTTTGAATATCAGGCCTTACTTTTTTGAATATTGCTGTGATATACGGAGTTATTGTAGCAGTAGCCGGACAACATGGATCTGGAAGACGAGTGGTTTCAGCGGTGCCATGGCGCCACCTGCCACACCCCGCATGAAACTATAGATTTACTGCAGCACCGATTTACAGAATAAATTATCTCTTAATTTAACGCCGTGCGATTTTATTCTTTGGGGTTTTGTAAAATCTGGGGTTAATGTGAAAAATCCTGAGCCCAAGTCCGAGATCTAACGCGTCATCGGTGAGATACAGCCACATCTGTGAAAAAGTTATAGAAAATTTCATGAAAAGAGTAATGGCCTGTCGTCAGAGCTGTGGGGCCATTACAAGCTCTTATTTACATTTAATATATTGTTAAACCCATGAAGCATATTTAATGATAGTTTTGATGTTTCGCCTGATTTAATTTTATTCCTTATTAATTTTTTCTTTAGAGTTTTTTGTCCTATTTTTTTGTGTTTTTAAAGCCAAAAATTATTTTAAAGAATATCAATAGTGTTTCATTAAATTCCATTGCGTTCCTTAATAAAAAATATATTTTTTAGTTGGATTGATTTTATTATCATTACGTTTGTAACTTTATAAACTTTATCGAAAAACTCTGAAAAATAAAAGTTTTTTTTTTCCACTGGTTGTCATTTCGTCCCCAAAGCAACGAATTTTATATTTTTCTCTAAACGTTGATCAAGGTTTTCAAAAATATCTTGAGTTCAAGCAAAAGCATATTTAATAATATCTAAAAAAGTAATTTCAAACCATTTTAAATTGTTCCATTTAATTCTACAACGTTTCATTTAAAAAAAAAAAAATGGTTACTTTCGTTAGCGTTCCTTTAAAAATATATTTTCAATTATAATTTGTTAGTGTTTCATAAATTTTCATTTGTTTTTAAACTTCAAACTTTTTGTAATCTTGTATTAGGTGTTTTAATTAATTCCATTTTGTTCCCTTTAAGAAATTTTGTCATTTTTTCTATAACATTTAAACATATTTTGTTTTAATGTGCTTAAATAAAAAAAATGTTTAGTGTTTCACAAGATTCCACTTTGGTTCCTCTAACAATTTTGCATTTTTTTATGTATTTAGAAATTGAAATTTTTAAGGTTTTTACTTAAAACTTTAACAGCCAGGCTCCCGATTTCGATCGGCAACTTAAGCGAGCGACAACAAGTTACTCATTATCGTTCTTTTATGCGGCCCACTTACTATCGACATGTTGGTCGACAGGTTTTATGTGTCTAACGTAATTAGTTTATTTATTGTCAAATGACTGTATTGCCACGTCATCAATTCCATAAAACGCTAGTTTGGAATTAAAAATCGACAAAACATTTAAATTAAGCCAAAAAATAGAATTCTTGTTACAAACAAATCAGAACAGAAAAAAAGGAGTAAACAACCTATATAAAAAATAAATAATATTTATTGTTTGTGTGTAAAGAAAATTTTGTTAAATCTTTTAACAAAATGTCTATGTCAACAACTACAACACAAGTGACTGATTAGGACATTTGTGGTCGCAAAATATTTCTAAGTGGGCCGCAAATTTGTATGAAAACTGTTACGTTATCGGTCGCTTGCATTGTCCATCCACTTGTCGTGCTGAAAATTGTTAGTGGGCCGCAAATCAGCTGTTTGTCGTTGAAAATGCAAGCGAACGATAGCGGTCGACATCGGGGGCCAGGCTGTAAATTTGAATCCCTTTTAAATTGTGTTGCGATTTTTTTAAGTGTTTTATTTAATTCCATTTTGTTCCCTTAAAGAAATCATGAAATGTTTTAGAAAAAAAAAAATAAAATAAAAACTCTTAACTTAAGTTGCATATGTCTTGTGTTTCACTAGACTTCACTTTGTTCCCTTTAAAAATTTTGCCTTTTTTTCTCTCTAAGAAATTTATTTGCATTGTTTTAAGTTTTTAATTTAAACTTTAAATTTGAATTCTTTTGAAATTTTGTTGCAATTTTTAAGTGTTTCATTATTTCCATTTTGTTTCCTCTAGGAAATTTTGTAACCTTGTCCTTAAAATTTTTTAAAAGCATCTTTGTTTTAATGTTTTTTATGAAATAAATACTTTTTTTACTTTTGCAGGAATTTTCTCATGTTTCACAAAATTCCACTTTGTTCCCTTCAACAACTTTGTAAAATTTTTTTACAAATTAGATTTTTAAAGTTTTTGAACCAAAATTATTGAAATTGTAACTTTGCTATGGTTATAAAATTTGTTTAGTGTTTCACAAGATTCCATTTCGTTCCTTTAAAGAAATTTTTTATTTTTTTTTTTTAGAAATTCAAATGGATATGAGAATTTTAAATATGTTTTTAAGAAAGAATGTAGTGTTTTACTAGCTCAGCTGCTGCTGTGCTTTTTTAGTTTTTAAATGATTCACTAAATTCCATTTGGGTTCTTTGAAGAATTTTTTAAATTTTAACAGAAATAAATTTTTGCAGGGGTTTTATAAATAATCTGAGTAAAATCCAAAATTTGTTTATATTTTATAATTTTTCCTTATCTTTTTTCCTTTTTTTAGTATATTTCAAGATCAATATTGTAAAATATTATTTTGCAATATTTTATATTTTTTTTTAATTTGCATAAGCTTAACCAACCGTATCAATAACTTCTTTAGTTTGTTTTATTTTAAAAAAAAAACTTGATCGATGTTGTTATCCTTTATTTTTTTATCCGATTGAACTTTTCCATGTTTAAGAGAAGAAAATTCCCCATAAACTTTTAACAGAAGGAAACGGAAGGCAAACAAATAAAAAAAAGAATACTCTTAGTAACTTTTAAAATTTGCGACATTTTTTTAAGAAGGTTATAAAACTTTTCATTCCTCTACCGCTTTAATTTAAACGCTCTAGAATTTTGTTGATTCGTTTTTTTCCTGCCATCTTTCAAGACCTGATGCTTTTTTATTTTAGTCATTTTACATATTTTGCAATTTTTATGATTGAATTTTGTAGCTAAAACTACAAGCCCAACCTCCTGCCATATCGTTTTAATTCTATAAGTATGTCACACCAGTCAGTCATAATGTTAAGCAACAACAAGTTGTCAATTTGCGTGAGTGCTCGCTCGTTGGCTTGTTAAGTCATAAATATGAAATATTTTTTGTGCAACAGTTTTTTCCTCTTTTTTCAAATTTTAAAGAATAAAAGTGCGAGTGTATTAAGGAGTAAAAGTGTAATGTTTCAAGTAAATGTCCTTGAAGATTATCTTTGATATTATTTACAGCAATAAATTGCTCAGGGAGTCAAAAGTAGTCATACTTCTTTTAAAAAAAAACAGTTAAGTTTTCTAGCATTTGCCTTTTTAGCTCATTTCACTGGATTGCTGTTAAATAAATTTAAATTTCTTTGGCTCATCACACATAAACTAGTAAAAAAAACTATGTTTCTACTTACCTTTTCTGGAAATGTGTTTGAGAGTTTGTAGCTAAAAGAGTTAAAAAAAAAAAAATTTTATTAGAACATTGTGAAATACGTATAAGTATTTTTTTTTTATAAAATAATATGAATCATACGTCGCGGGGTTTTTATTTAAATTTTTATAAAATCGACCTTAAAAAAATCATTGGTTGTAAATGCTCTATTTTGCCTAAACTGTATTTAAGCTGTAAATAGAAATACGGAGAAGATAAATTTTTCTTTAAATTTATCGTAAAAACTTCAAAATCATACCTGTTTTCCCAAAGAATAAAAAAGGAAATATTATATAGTCCTTAACAATTCTCAAACTTTAAAATATTCTAAGTTAAAATTTTCCAAATTGTTTAACAGTGCGTATGATTGTTATTAACTTTTATATACCCCTCAATAAATTGTCTTTAATTCTTTGACCCATAAGAAAAATTTTTAAAACTATTTAAAAAAAATTTTATGTTTTAAGCTTTTTAAAATTAAAGCAAACTTTTGTTTACAATTTCTTTTTTTCCTAAAAATGTTATTAAAGTTGGAAATAGTTTATTAAAATCGGTAATCGTTTATCAGTGCGTATGATTGTTATGAATTTCGTTTACTTTTCAATTAATTGTCTTTTATTATTTTACTTATAAAATTAAATTTAAAACAATTTTTTTAAAAAATTTATTAATTTTTACTGCCTGTTCAACGATTTCGAACGTTAACATTCGCATAGAAAATTGCATTAACTGCCTGTTTTTAGAAAATGATAACTAAATTTCGTGTGAGACATTCCCCCATATTCATAAAAATATTTTAGGTTTATAGCAAGTTTATGAAACGAATTTTCTATGTAAATTTGTTTAATAAACCTTTTATTAATCAAAAATATTTTTTAGGAATATGGGGGATTATATTTAAAACAACAATAAAATACGAAAATTGGTTTTTATTTTCAATATAATTTCTCTTACGAAATTTTGTTTTAATTTTCTAAAAACATGCAGTTAAAAAAACAAAATTTCAAAATTTCTTTTTGTTTTAAATGTTATTTTCTATGCGAACGTTAACGTTCACAATCATTGAACAGGCAGTTTATTTCCTTTATTGAAGGCAAACTTCTGTTTAATTTCTGCTCCATTTAAAATTTTATTTTAAACGGAAATTTTCAAAATTGTTTAATCGTGCGTATGGTTGCTATCGTATATATCTCAATTAATTGTCTTCTATTTTTTTACTTATAAAATTAAATTAAAAACTATTTAAAAAATTTATAAGTTTTTTAACTTTCTTAAATGAAAACAAACTTTTGTTTAACTTTTTCTCCCTAAAAATTTTTTTAAACGGAAATTTTAAAAATTGTCCAATGGAGCGTATGATTATTATTCATTTGTAGCTGACCCAGCAAACGTTTTTTTTTTTTTTGCCATACAAATTATTTCTATTGAATATTTTGGTTGTTAAATTTAAAAAAAAAAACGAATGTCTTATAAGGGTGTGGGGATGGGATCTATGACAGCCAGAGGAGTGTACACTAAAGACGATGACCGCCGATAAAATAAAAAAAAACAAAAATCAGCAATCAGCAATAACAACAATAATTCAAATAATTTAATTTCCGAAAACTTAAAATTTAAGTTTTTTCATTTAAAAAATTCAAAAGTCATGCGTACAAAATAAATTTTTTTTTCTATCAGTTAAAAAAAATAGGAAACACAAAAAAGATATTTATTTTTAAAGTACAATATGTGTTTTGTACATGAAAAGACACAAAAATTTGAAAAATACACAAAAACTTTTTTTTATTATTATTTTTTTTTTTTTTTTTGAAAAATCTTTATCATCTGTGTTTTAAAAAAATGTTTTCAACTGTACAAAAAAAAAATAAAAATTATTTTGTTTTATTTGTTCTTTAAAGTTCAAAATAATAAAGTTCTTAAAAAAAACGTTTTTGAGAAAAATATTTTTTTGTTGTTTTTAGAAACTAACAATAAAAACTCAATTTGAAGTTAAAATTGTGAATTTTAATTAAAATTATAATATAAAATTGTGTTTAAAATTGCAATTGCAAAAAATCTTTAGAGATTCTTAATTATCAAAACTAGCTGCTGTTGCATTAGCTGTACCCGCAACACAGGTATCTGTGGAGACAGCCTTCAGTGCTCTGCCAATTATTATGACCAAAAATAGAAGGAATTTAAGTTCTGAGCATGTAGAAAATTTGTTGTTGCTCAAACTCAACATCAAGCTAATTGATAAGATTACTATTTAGTTCTAGGATAATCTTTATCATGTTATAACTACTTATTATTAATTAGCTTTATAATATTTACTATAATTTTGTACGTATGGGTTTAAATTTTGTCAATTAAAAAAATTCAATTTTAAGTTTTCGGTTCATTTTTTTCTTTTCATGTACAAAATAATATTGTACTGAAAAAATAAATATCTTTTTTTTGTGTTTGCTTTTATTTTTTTTAACTGATAAAAAAAAAATTATTATGTACGCATAATTTTTAAAAAGAAAAAATTAAATTTTCGGTTCGTAGTTTTTTGTACAAAAGTACAAAATAAAAATATTTTTCTAAAAACCTTTTATTTGAGAACTTTATTATTTTGAACTTAAAGAAATTTAACTATAGTTAAATTATGTTTCACCATAATTTGTTGTAATTTTGGAATGCATCATAATATTTTTGTAATTTATATTATAAAATATAATAATGTTTTACAAAATTCTATTCGTCCCGTAGTTATAGTTATTAGTTTTCGAAATTTTTTTCATTATTTCATTTATTTTAATTTCTTTTTAAAAAACCAAAGGAAATTTAACAATAATTTTATTATGTTTAACAAAATTCCATGTTTGTTTCCCTCCAAAAAAAAAAAAAAAATAGAATTTTCGACATATTTTTTATGATCTTCTAAGACAAAACGGATTTTATAACAATTTTACAACGTTTCACAGAATACCATTTTGTTCCCTAGTTCTATTTGCAGTTATTTAACATTTAAAACATTATTTCATTATTTGAGCTTTTTTTAGAAAAAACCTGTTTAACAAAAACCTTAATGTAATGTTTCACTTAATACCATTTCGTTCCTCAAACCAAAAAATGTTTTACTAAATTCCATTCATAAGTTCAGTATTTTTCAAAATTTACTGTATTATTTTATTAATTTAATTATTATGTTGAAGTAAAAACAAGTTTAACGAAAAGTTAGTAGAGTTTCACTAAATTCCATTTTGTTTCCCAGTAATAAATTCCTATTTTTCAAAATATTTTTAAAGCTTATGTTATTAATTTTTGAGTTTTGGTAATGTTCCATTACATTTCCATTTCCATAATGGGAAGTTCCATTTCCATTTTGTTCCTTAGCTAATACCTGTTATTTTTCAGTCCTTCTTTACGCTTTTTGCTTATTTAGCTGGTATTTTTTTTAAAAAAAGCAACTAATTACAATTTAAATTTTGCCATGTTTAACTGTACATTTTGTTCGTATTATTAAAAATTTTAAGAAAAATTAAAGCTTAACTTCTTGAAATATTAAAAATGATACTTCTGTTTAGATGTATGAATTAACTTTTTTTTAAGAAATTTCAAATATTTTAAGGACTTCAATTGATTGATTTTGCCCTATTCCTATGTATTGCTGTTTTATTTGTAATTTTTTATTGGATATTAACTTGTTCTCATTTTGGCTCAAAATTTTAGCCTTAATCATTTATTTTTATATAGCCAGAAATAGTTCAGGAAATATTTTCATTTATAACCTGAAACTGTTTAATTATTGATAGAAGCCGTTATTATTGCCATTTTTTTTTTTTTTTTTTTTTTTTTTTTTGTTATATGCAACACCACATACAATAACAAAGTTTTTTCAGATATTTTTCATGTTTCCTCTCTATTTTCTTCTTATACATCTGCTAAACATCTAAATTTTCAAAATTCCATAAAAAATTTTTACATACAAATCCAATTTGTTTGTCCTCCCAAATGACTAAAGTCTTTGTCGTTATCATAATCAACATCATCATCGTCATCAGCATTCCAACAAATTAAGGCAGTCAAGTATAAATTTTCCATAATCCTTGTATATGTAAATATTTGTAAATGAGTAAACACTCATGCACTCATAAAATACATACATATAAAAACCCTTAAGCTGAAAATTGCTTTAAAACAACATCAACAAAATAAAACTAAATATAGTGTCATATATTTAGTACATAATAACAAAGATTTCATATAATTTCTTGCTATTGCTGTTTTCATCATTTTTGACAACATTTGTTTAATGAAATTATACCTGACTTATCTAAAACACAATTCACTTTGCTCTTTATTTCATACTTTTTTTCCAGAATTTTTTTTAAACATTTAGGATGTATTGATTTTTAAGTGAATAGAGAATTCTTACGAGAGTGTGTTACACCTGTTGCTGAGCTTAAGGTTGATACTCGTAGTTATTTATATTTCATTTACACTTAATTAAGTTATTGATTATTCTAGAAATGTTTCTGTTTTCAAGCAAAAATTTTACATTTTAAGTTTAAAAAATTTAAAAAAAAGTCATTAACTTCTTAATCAAAAACAATTTTGAAACTTTTCTATTGGGGGCGTATAATTAACATTAATTATTATGTTATTTTACCTAATCCATTATAACTCTTTTATTTAAAAAGTTTAATTAAAAAATAATTTTCCTGAGAATTCTTAATACTTGAAGGTATTATTGCAAAAACAAAATGTCTTTCTAACCAAAGCGCCACCAATAAAATTTCTCAACGAAAATTTAAATTTAAATTGAATTTTTTCTTCTTTACGTTTCTAGTTTTATTTTTACTAGTATTTTCTTCATTTTCCTAAAAAAAATATATATTTTGCATTTTTGTACATATCCTTTCTTTAACCATAAACTCAGTTCTAAAGATATTTAAAGTGTTTCACTAAATTTCATTTCGTTCCTCGTCTTGTTTTTCTATATTTTATTTTAATCGTATATATGAATCTGTTACAATAACGATCGAAAATAAAAGATATGTACTTTTATAAAACTTTTAGATTTTCTGTTGTGTTTCACTGAATTCCATTTCATTTCTTAGACATAAGTGCCCAATTAACGATTACAATTTTTTTACTTTTATAAATATTTTCAAAGTTCATAAGAAAATTACTGACTAAGGTCCTAATCATGTACAACGCAGCGCAACGCCACAGAACTAACGCAACGCCAAAGAATAACATTGAAAGCACAAACAATGTCATAAATATTTTGTAATTTTGTTGTTGCTTTCTACAGAAATTCACATTGCGTCTTAAAATTTCAAACGCTCCATTGCTTGTGTCGTTGAAAATTTTAAAACGGTAAATGAATTTCTGTTGAAAGCAACAACAAAATTACAAAATATTTATGACATTGTTTGTGCTTTCAATGTTATTGCTTGGCGTTGCGCTGCGTTGTACATGATTAGGGCCTAAGTAAATATTTCTTAGTGTTTAACGTAGTTCTATTTCGCTTCCTGAGTAGAAAAACAATATTTTTATGTTTTTTACAATTTATAAGTAAATTTTTTAAAGGCTCTTTTTTTAATTTTATTTCGTTCGTTTTAAAATAACAATAAATTTTACTTAATTGTTTACTTAAATTATAATTTTGGCAACATTAGGGTCAGGTTAACTATCAATGGCAGTCAGTACAAATCTTACACACTAAGACCTAATGATCCATTGTGATACCATGGAGTTCTACAAAAATAGAACTCCCACTATAGAACCAACCCGAACTTCAAACGAAGTTTAAAATGCGCTACAGTTCAACGCCAAAGATATCATACAGTCCGTCAAACGTGGCGGATGCCATTTCACATGACAGTGAGAGAGAAGGTTTTACGTCCTTCTTCTCATTAGTGTCCGGCTTCCAGACGCTGTGCATGCCTCCCGTGACAACAGATACCAAATGTGATACGTCCCTTTGGTCATCGATAGTAGAAAAATGGTTCGCCTGTCAACAATGCGGGGCCACAATTGCCTGGCAATCCTTCATCCAGTATAAGCGGCCCATCTGTCATAAGCAAATTTAGATAGTCGATCGCCGAAGTTCGAGTTTGCAGTAGAGCAGAAGCACCCCAATGCCTTCCAAATTCAGTGGAACCGTTAAGGCCATGCCAAGTCTAGCAAGCTCATCCGCCCTAATGTTCCTCAGTATTACAAAATTTAACCAATATCTTATAATAAAACAATTTTACAGTGTTTCACTAATTTCCATCTTGTTTCTATGTGCTATTTACGTATTTTCCATGGTAATTATCTATATTTTTTATCTCCTATTTCATAGTGATACTACAATGGATCATTCTTTATCCAAAATTTTTATATTTTTCCAATATTTGTTTAAAGTTTCGTTAATTTCAATTTAAATTCCATTTTCCAAATTTTATAAAAAACTTAATAAATTAAATTTGTGTTGTAAATAAAGTTATTTTGTTTCTTTGGTATCTTGTATAAGAAATTGTTTTTTTAATATTATATTTTATAATAACCAGCACTAAAACATATTTAATAAAACATATTTTATTAAGTCAATTAATTTAGTGTTTCAATAAATTCCATTTTGTTCCCCATGTAATTTTCCACATTTTGAACATGAAATTAATATTTAATGCACTACTACTAAATTATTAAAATAATTAATTAAAATAAAATAAAATTTTAGAAAATTTTAAGAATTAATAGTATTTTTCATTTTGTTTCATTTCGTTTCCCATGAATTTTTTTCAATACCTTTATAGTGACAGACAACTAAGTTTTCTTTGTACATCCTTAAAGAATCTAAAAATAGAACACATTAAGTTATAATTTCAAATTTATAAAGTGTTTCACAAAATTCCATTTCGTTCCTTATATATTTTTACTAGAGTTTAAATGTAAGTTAAAAATTGTTGAACTATTTCCTTGATTATTTAATAAAAAAAAAAAAAACAAATTACATAAATTATGTAAACAATGCAATATGTAAATGCAACATTAAATGTTAAAGTTTTAATTGTTCGATTATTGTTGCTCATTGTTTTATTTCCCGATGGCAGGCGAAATATTGAATAAAATAAATAAATACGAGTAAAATAAAATATTTTAATATTTGAGTAATTACATAATTTATTTAAAGGTTAAAAGGTCGAAAGAAAAACATATTTATGAAAACAAATTACATGATAATTTCTTATAGTTTTTTTAAGTAACGTGTTTGATTTAATTCCATTTCGTTTCCCAGTTATTTTTTTTTTTTTTTTTTTTGGTTACTTAAGTAGTAATTTCATCATTATAGTTATTAAAACTTGTGATGCCAAGAAAAAATAGTTTCAAATGTAAAATAGTTTCACTTAATTCCATAACGTTGCCATTGTAATTTTTTAAATAAAATATTAAATTTATTAAAAATTTTAATAAATCATTTTACTTGCCAACCATCAACATGATTATTACGATAATCTAGCTGAAAAATCTTAATAGAAATTTAAAAAAAAAAATTTAAGTATTACTTTCGTTTTATTTTAATATTAATTTTTTAAATGTTTCACTTAAAGTGTTCTAACTTTTTTATTATTTCAGATAAATTTAAAATTGCTACTATTTTCATTTTAGAACATTGTAAGCGCATATTGGCTTTTCAAACCATCAATAAAAATGTCATAGTCATCCTGGTTAAAATGTTTTGAAATTAAAATAGTTTTGCAAGTATATTGAATTTTTTTCATTTTAATCGTATCTATTGTATATTGGAAAATAATAACCATTTAATTATTTAATGGCTTTGACCTATTGATTATCCTACAAGAATTTATTTACTCTTTTACTCCTTCTATTTTTACTTCTCTTAGAATTCTGTCCTCTTTACTCTTATTTATTAAAGGGACAATTGGCAAATGTTTCACATTCATTAAGCTACGAAAACACGTTTAACGTTGCGTTTTTTGCTGCTTATAACTGATACAGACATACTTTTTATATGTATTATGGCAAAGTAAGTAAGCAAATGTTGAGGTAAATTAATTTTATATTAAATACCAATATGTCAATATATTACAAATTTATGCGGTTAATATTAGGTGTGTTCATTTACTTTACTAGCAGAAACTTGAAAGCGAGAGAGTAAATTTAAAATTTACAAAATTTTTTTCCCAATAATCAAATAAATAAAAAAGTAAATGAACACTTTACCAGCAAAAACTAGCAAGTTAGGCATATTAACACTATTTAGCTGTAAGATACGATATCATTCACGATACTGAAGAGCAGATTCGATGCTGCGGTAACAATGCTTTTATACCGCTTGTCGATGGAAGACTCGGAATTGAACTCTGGCGATTTCTTTCCAAAGCCAAAAAATAAACTATCAGCGAAATCAACAGCTGAACTTAGTAACGCTAAGAACGGATTGGCAAAAAAAAAGCAGAAAAAAGGCGATAAATAGGGGGTTCGAAAGACTTTGTATTTGTAAAACCTAAACACTGCATCACCTACAATAAATTAAGTGTAAAAATAGTTATGATATAAAAGGATCTAATGTGATTAATTTTAAATTTTATTAAATTGTTTATCTTTTAATTTTTATTATTATTATTAGATATTATATGATATTGTATTCAGTCGATCAATTTTTGTTCGATTAATCGAACAATTTTAGACGATTAATTGTTCGATTAATTTAAAATTTCTGATTTCGATTAAAGGATTAATTCAAATAAAAAAGCCAAATGTATGTGTCCGTTGGAATTAAAAAAAACACAGTCATGTTTAGTGAGTAATTCCCACATACATGGGCGTACTGGTTACTGAAAAAAATTTCAGTAACCATTAAATTTTTACTGATTACTAAAATAATGCAGTAATCCGTTAATTTTTACTTATTATTGAAAAAAAGGCAAACAAAAAATTTTTAGCCACACGTTCTATAAATCACTTTCAAGTTGTTCACAAAAACTGCTTGTCAAAACTTGTTTGAATTGACAGCTGTGTCACAGGCTGCACTCAATTTGATAATCAATTTCATTTTAAAAATGTCCCCAATGAAGAAATAACTCAAAATAGTAGCATAACTAAAAGTAAATTATGTTACAAATTATGTAAATAATCAAAGTATTTTGTAAAAAAGCACAAGAATTTTTTAGAACACATTTTTTTTTAATAGAGCACATTTATTTTTTTAAAAAAGCATAGTTTTTTATAAAGAAAGCGCTAAAATCAATTTTGTTAAATTGAACGTAAAATTGGCAAACAAATGGAAAGGTGAAATAGAGAGCAATCTCGTGATCAATTTAAAAAGTGTGAGTGTGTTAGTAAAAAAAAAGTGAGAGAGTATGGAAAATTAAAAAGAAAGACAAAACTTGATCGTGTGGCTTACAAAAAAAAGCAAAACATTTAAACAACATTTTATTTTGAAAAGATCTGTTTAATTGTTTGTACATATAAAATTATATAATCTCAACACATGTTGTATTTTTTTTATCACTTTTATCAATTTGTATGAATTGTTACATTTGTTTTGTTTTTTTTTTTTTTTTTGTTAATAAAATATTTAAATACTGGTGATTTATAATGTTTATTTACTCAAGTAGCAATTTTTTCTAAAATTATCGAAAAAAAAATATCTTTATTTATAAAATTTCTGGATTTTGAATTATTCGATTAATCGATTAACTTAAAATAATTTTTCGTTTAATCGAATAAGTAAAAATGCCAAATATCGATTAATCGTTTAAACGAAGAAGAAAAAAAGCCAATTAATTGAACACCCTAGTAAATGAACAAACCTATTAAGTTTATATTTTAGCTAACATTAATTTTATGTCAGGCTACCAGGTAACCTAACCTTATCTAAATTTATTTCAATATCTATTTAATACAATATTTCTACAAAGTTATTAAATATATATTCTAGTGTTGAAGTTAAAATTTTTTGGGCGAAAAAACCACTTATTGTAAAGAAACATAGGGGGCTATTTTGTAAATCCCTTCACCTTGTGTTGAAAAATTTTTCACATTAATTTTTTTTGAATTTTCAATAATTTGTATGAAAATATTTCTCTACTGAGGTGAAGCGTTTTACAAAATAACACCCTTAATAATTTCCCTTAAAATAAAAAGTTGAATAGAAATCATTTCTTCATAAAAATTAATTTAATGAAAATTAAATTCAATGAACTTAAGCTTGATTAAAATACCAAAATTTGGATTAAGAAACCATTAACAGTTCAATAAAATAACCACAATACTAATTATTGTTAACAGCTAAGGCACGAGCTATGTTTACATTTGTCCTTCAAGTTGTGCTGAAAAATGTCAACAAGAAAAAAGAAAGACAACAACATGAAAAACAAATAATGTACTTTGGATTTCAAGAAGAATTCTTGACAAAAACACGAAACACAAGAAGTAAGGAAGAACATGTAGATCAATTAAACCGGTAATCATTCAAAAGCAAATTTCGATCTACCAAGGTAAAATACAATTTGGTTTAAAAATTGATGTTTGACTAATGACGTCATCCGTCGTCAATGGCGTTGAGAGCTAATCGACAAACCCCACTGAAGAGATTGTGTGGTCACAATCAAAACTAGTCTGGGCAACCTGTCCGTGAAAACCTGGGTTCAATTCCCAGCTCAGTCAAGAATGAAAAATTATCAATATTTTATAACTCATTTCATGTTGTAAAATTCCTTTCTTCATAAAAATAATTTAATGAAAATTAAATTCAATAAACTTAAGCCTGATTAAAATATCAAAATTTGGGTTAAAAAAGAATTGGATTTTTTTTTATGTTTTCATAAAGTTGTCTAATTTGTTTCCTTATCAGCCATTAATTTCTTTAATTAAGCTTCTATATTCTATTTCTTCATATAAATCAGGTGTTTAAATTAAAATGCTTATTGTTTTTGAGTATTTAGATTAAGTATTATTTAAGGCAATTCAAATGATTTAAAATCCTCTACACATTCTTGTATTAAATAGCTTTTTTTTAATTCAGCTAGAAATATGTCTTAAGGAATGTTCAGACCTAACAAATATTTGACGAAAAAATTCAAAAAAATGGTTGCTGGTCAATAAAATAAAACTTAAGTTTTATTTTTAACAATTTTTATTGACTTCCTTATATTTATTTAGCTAGAAATATACTGGTTTACTTAAAACTAGTTGCCCTTTTGATTTTTTTGGAATATATCAAAACTCTAGTATTTAACGTTCGGCTGTCATTGGAGCCCAAATAGGAAACTTTTCTGCATTTTTAAAATAGTTTAAAACTATTTGCTTTATGTACAGTATAAGGACTAATAAAAGCAAAAGCCAATTCCCCGATATGGTTTTCGTCATAATTCTACATTGAAGAATTTTATGTATTTAGCTAAATAATTTTAACAAAAAGAATACGGGAATTTTCTTATTTTACTACAAAATTTGAAGCATTTTTTTAAATTTATTTTGGTATATTCAGGTGTGTTCTAGGTTTGACTCGCAAAATTTTTTGAATCCGCATAATTTATAAATTGAAGTTTTTAAATTCGTATGTTTTTGTTTATTAGAAGTTCTTGTTCGAAAATAAATCTAAATAATAATTGTGACTGTTGGTTTTTAATTGAAGTATTTGATATTTTAATAAGGCTTAAGTTCATTAAATTTGATTTTCATTAAATTATTTTTATTGAGGGAAGGAATTTCGATCTACCAATAACATTGGTTAAAGATGGATGTTGGACTATAGGCTGGCAGGAGCAGCAGTGGCGCAAACGGTAGAACGCAAAGAATTCTGATGATGGGAATGTGGTTATTCTCGGAAGATGTAAATTCGACCCGAGTTCAATCCCGTGTTCAGTCAAGAATTATCAAAAAAAAATTTATTCATTTCATGTTGCAAATTCCTTCTTTCAATATCCTTGAATTAATATTTGTGTGAAAAAATATATATATATTTTTTTTTGATATCTTATATTTTTTCGAATTTATTCTATGAGTTAAGTTTCAGTTATTTATTTAATTTAAGGAATAGAACTATTACAAAAAGCTTTATAAAATACATAACTGAAATTTAACTCATAGAATAAATTCGAAAAAATAAAAAATGTTCAATATAATGTTGAATATAATAAAGTTAAAAAAGAAATATATATATATGTGTTCCTCTAACTCCCATTAGAGCATAGGGCGCCTATTAGCGATTCGTTAGCAATTTGTGATTCGGGAATGTGGGCTGCTAACCCTCGTCCCCTAGATTGGTGATAGGGCTGCTATCTACGTGTCCAATCCCGCGATGCAACCATGTTTCAGCGGTTATCGCCTACTTTCCTGAGACGTCCTTTCGACCATTCAGGATACATGGTTGTGGCGCCTTCTAACTCTGGCTAGCCTTAAAACGGATGCTACAAAGCCATTGCCCGGGGGGTACTTGGTCTAAGACCGGAAGTAGTTAGCTGCTTGGATAGTTCAACAAAGGAATCGTCCTGGCCACTCCCAAGTGAGTGGCAAATCAGAACTTTCCACCTCTGCGAAAAATCCCACCCCCCAGAAAAGAAATAATTCCCAATATCTATTTTTTTTGGTTAAATTGAATAAAGAAGATTTCATTTAAAAACCAAAATTTTGTTTTTATTAAAAGTGTTATGATTTATAAGCAGGGCTGTGGAGTTGGAGTCGGAGTCGGAGTTGAGGTTTTTGTACCGGAGTCGGAGTCGAGGTACACACAAAAACTCGCGACTTCAAAATTTTTCGGCATAAGAAATTTAAGAAATTTTTGTAATAATTTTCCAAAATAAAAATTCTTCGAAATAGGCGTGCTATATTTAACCATTTTAAAGGTACTGCATTAAAAACAAGATAGAGTGCTATATTCGTCTGTGGCGAATCTTTGATACCCTCCACCGACAGTTAGAATATATAAAAGCTATAAATTATTAATTAATCTTTATAAAAACGAACGTCAGTATAAAAATTGGTTCCGGTTTAAAACAATTGGACGACAATCACACAGTATTATACTTTTATTTCTAGCAATTTGAACTAACTTGAATAAAATAGCACGATTCGTAACAGTTTATGCCGAACTAAAATAATTTTCCGGAAGGGAATTTATATAAGACCCATGATAAATTATGGACTAAGCATCACAAAATCCTGTTAAGTGATATCTGTTATTAAAAATCTAAATGGAAGAAATTTCAATACAGAAGTGAAATTTATTTTAGCGATTAAAGTGCTTTTCAGAAGGTTGCTTAATATGGGATCTAAGGTAAATATGGACCTATAATAAGAAAATTGCATGATATTATTTCTGGCCATATGAACCAAAATTGCACCAAATTTAACCACAATATTTATATCTGCAACGGATTTAGGCGTATTCAAATAATTTCCCAGAGTAAGCATGATATTGGACATTATACGGTAAATTATGGACCGAGCTTCAGGAAATTTTATAGTGTGATTTTTAGTCCTATAAATCTTTGACGTACCAAATTGTATTACAATAGCATTATTTATTACTTTTTTTTAACATACTAACCTGTTTTTCTAGAGAAGGTTTTTTATGTGGCCGAGGATAAATTATGGACCGATCTTCACGAAATCTTCTAGCCTTATAAAACTGTGACGTACCAAATATTATTATGATAGTATTATTTGTTACGGTTTTGGCGTATTAAACTATTATCCAGGAGTAGGATTCATATGGGGCCTATGGTAAATTGTGGACCGATCTTTACGAAATTTAACAGTGTGATTTCTAGGCCTAAAAAACTATGACGTCGTAACACATTTTTATATGATAGCAATATTTACTACGGGTTTTAATCGTAGGGTATGATTTCTAGTCATATAGAACGAGTTTGTGCAAAATGTTATATCATGCCGTGCATTTTTGTTTTCGTACCACAATTGTCAAAATTTTAGGGTGGTGGTTCTATATTTTGATTCATAACTCTGATCCTAATGATCGGATTTTGCTGGACTTCAATCCCATACTGCTTAGGATAACGCGAAGCAATTTGACTTCAACATTGCTCTTATCTTTTGAGTTTTTGAAAGTGAGCGTGTTTTCAACAGACGGACAGACATACGGACAAGGCTAAATCGACTTAGAATTACTTAAGAAACCAGAATATATTTACTTTATGGGGTCTTAGATGCATAATAAAAAAGTTACACACGCAATGAAAAAATTAGTATACCCTCATTCACCACTAGTTTTTTTTTTATTATTCCTACACTAAATCCCGCGAAGCTTTTTGCTTGTCTGCAGGATACCAGAGTCTCTGGCGGGAATCGAACCCGCAACACCGGTAGTGATAGACTAGCTCACTACCAGCTAGCCTAACGGGACACTCAAGTGGTGGATGGTATAAAAAGAGTTTAAAGTTAAATAAGGATCAGTCTCATATTCATTTAGCTTCAAGGTTAGAGTAGGTGTTGGAGTCGGAGTCGGAGTCGCACTTAAAAAAGCTCAGCGTTTGGAGTCGGAGTCTGAGTTAGTACTTTTTTCTGACGACTCCACAGCTCTGAGTACAAGAATAAAAGGCGATTCTCTTTACTTTGACCAACCCCTTACTACTCTTATTGAAAACATGTGGATGTGAATTGCAGAACACCCAAAATTCTGAAGTTATCCACTTTCAACTGAATTCGGATTCTGGTACACACGCTTATCAGCTTTAAATTTAAAAGCTTAAGCATCATTAGAAAATTTAGCTAATAATTTTCTAATATATTTAACTGGCCTCATATAATTAATAGAAAAAATAATGCATATTTTAGTAGTATTAAAATGTAAAAGCAGTACATTAGGCCTGAAATGTATACATATTGAAAATGATTATGAATAATAATACAACAACGCTAACTCCTCTTACAGCAATAAACATCCCACTTATAATAATATATTTATATGTGAAAGTATTTAGCCTTCTCTTCTCTCCTATCTTTTGTTTCCACTCTCTCCTGTTTGCGTTTCTTTCTTTTTTTTTTCTTTCGTTACCCAATTAAATACATGCTACCATAAATCTTTCTATAATCCTTATTATCATATTATTTTATTAACATCACAACAATTAATGTCTAACAGGAATATTTTACATTTTCCCGGCCCCCTGTCTTCACTTTTGTTTTGCTCTCTCTCTCCCTTGAAAATGTAAATACCCACTTAAATGTTAATAAAAACACTTAAGTATTCTTGCAAATCAAGAAACAAAACACTGCTTATTCGTTTAACGCTCTAATTAAGTAAATTCTTATTGAGGAACTCAAGGCTTTTGAGGGAAAAAGGTTGTGAATTACAAAAGACGTTTAAGTGTATTTTGTGGCGCTTTATGTGTGTGTATTTTTAAAACTTACATTTAAATGGCTAAAGGAAAAAAGCACATAATTGCTTTAGTTGCTTATTCATATTTCATGTTAATAGTGCTGGTAAAAATCTGTTTGCATAAATGTTTATTAAGAGGATTTTGATCTCTTTGTTTTTTTTTTTTTTTTTTGAATTATAATAAATAGTAGCCAAGCATTAATACCAACAATATGCGGGTGCTAAATAAGCAACAAACGGGAAATAATTTATCAAATGGAGAAAATCAAAAAGAAGGTGCTTAAGATGGAAATAAAGTAATTTAAGGCTAATGAAACTAATATTGCACAATGGGGTTGCTTTGAAAAAATTTCTATTTTGAAGATGTGGTCCGTTTGAGTGAAATTACCGTTATAGAAATATTATAACAATTTGAGCATATTTTGCTTAAATTTACCTTGAACAATTTCAAGGTTAAATTATGTTTCACGAATTTGTCACAAAATGTTCTCCTTCGAAACATTTTGTTCACATTTCCCCAAATTGTTGTCTATGGAAAAATTGTTGGTTAAATTAGGTCATATACATATTTCTTATTTAATTTGTTCGTTTATAGTAAATTTCGGGAAACAAAATTTGTGACAAATTTGTTTTATTATAGAAAAACAATTTTTTTTTTTAGAAAAGGTTGTGAAAACTTTTGAAAAAATATTGCTGACAATATCGTTTCTTTTTAAAAAAAATTATGTAAAATTTGTTTATTTTTGAAGACAAATTTGTGACAACATTTTTTTTTTAAACCCAAATTGTGAAAAAATATTGCTGACAATTTCTTTTCTTTTTAAAAAAAATATGTAAAATTTGTTTATTTTTGTCTTCAAATGTTTGACAAACTTATAACTTTTCTATTAAAAAAAAATTGTAAAAAATTTGTTTTTATAATATATATATTTTTTTTCGGAAAAGTTTGTTTCTTAAAAGAAATATTGGTGACAGTTTCGTTTTTTTTTTTTTTTTTGAGAAAAAAAATATGTAAAATGTGTGACAAACTTATAACTCTTCTACGTAAAAAAAATTTGTGACAAGTTTGTTTTTTTTACATAAAAAATTTATTATTCTATAAAAATGTATGTGAAAATTTTTTTTAAATTTATTAGAACTTTTTTTTCTTGCAAAAAAAACGATTGTTTTTTTTTTTGGAAAATTTTTGACCGTTTTGTAGATTTATAAAAAAATGTGTGACAAACTCATTCTTCTATCAAAAAAAAGTTGTGACAAATTTGTTTTTCTACATAAAAAAAATTGTCAAGAATTGGTTTTACTATAAAAATTTATGTAAAAACATTTTTTATAAAATTTGTAAGAATATTTTTTTTGCAGAAAAATTTCTGCCAATTTGTAGAAAATTTATAAAATTGTTTTTTATCTTTTAAAGAACTGCACAAAATATACTCTGGGTCGTGGTGCGTATGGCCTCCTTCACATACATACATCTTTTAAAGAAAAATTTTGTAACAATTTCTTCTTTTATATAAAAATTTGTTTCTAAGTAAAAATTTTGTGACAAGTATTTTTCCTTTATAGCAAAAATTGTAAATAATTTGTTTTTCTGAAGATAAATTTGTGACAAATGGGGTTTTCTTAAAAAAATATTTATGAAATATTTGGTTTTCTATACAAAAAATTGGGGCATATGAATGTTCTACTAAAGAAAAATGTGAGACTATTTTTTCGTTTATAGTTACATTTGTGATAATTTCTTTCTCTTTTAGATATTTTGTGAAAAGTTTTTTTTGTAATAATTAGTATTGTGGTTATTTTTTTGAACTGTTAATGGTTTTTTAATCCAAATTTAGACATTTTAATTAGGCTTAAGTTCATTGAATTTAATTTGCATTAAATTATTTTTATGAAGAAAGGAAATAAATTTGTAACGTTACACATGTTTATTTTTTAAAAAAAAATGTTGGAAATTATTTTTGAAATTATTGATTTAATAGAAAAATTTGCTTTTCTATCGATCAACTTGTGACGAACTCATTTTTTGATAGAAACTCGTTTTTCTAAAGGAAAATTGGTGAGAAATTTGTTCTTCTTAAAAAAACTGTTGGACAATTTTATTTGTTGAAATTTTTTTCTTGTTAGAAAATTTGTCAAAAATTTTTTCTTTTTCAAAAAATTTGCGAGAAATTTTTACTTTTTGTGAGATATTTTTTCTTTTTCAGAAAATTTGTGAGACAGAAAAATGTATAGAAAAGATTTTTGAGACAGCTGTTTTTTTTTTTATAGGAAAATGGGTTAATAGAAATTTTTGTTGGTAATTTGTTCTTCTACAGAAAAATTTGTGAAATGTTTTTTTCTATAGATAAATTTCTGACTCTTTTGCGAAATTTGTAAAAAATCTTTTCTTTTCTAAAAATGTCTCATAGAAGTTTTTTGCTAAAGGCAGAATTAGGAAAATTGTTTTTTCTTTTTCAAAAAAGTGGTAAATTTTTTTTTTCAAAAATTTGTGAGATATTTTTTCTTTTTCAGAAAAGTTGAGAGACAGATAGAAATATTTATAGAAAAGATTTTTGAGACAGTTTGTTCTTTTATAGGAAAATTGGTTCTTCTACGAAAATCTTGCGAAGAACTTGCTGTTTTATTGAAATTTTTGTTGCTTATTTGTTCTTCTACAGAAAAATTTGTGAAATGTTTTTTTCTATAGATAAATTTGTGACTCTTTTGCCAAATTTGTAAAAAACTGTTTCTTTTCTCAAAATGTCTCATAGATTTTTTTGACTAAAGGCAGAATTAGTTTGTACGTTCTGGTCTGTTATGAATCAGCTGTTTTGTTTCTGTTCAATTGAAAGTCTGTGTGTGTGTGGTTGGTTTTTCCTTTTTCGTTCTGATCTGTTGCGGACAAATCTGTTGAAAATAGAATTCATCGTTAAGTTACGGCCAAGGTGTGTATGTTTTAGTTCGTTGTGGTATGAAAAAAAAATTTATTTGTTTTAAGCTAGGAAAATTTGTTTTAATTAATGATTTTTTTTAAAAGTGACGTATTTTTGACACAAATTATTCATTATTTATTTTTTTCGAAAAGTTTTTTTTAAAAATTTAAGAAATTTTCAAGATATTACAAAATATTTGTTACAGAAAGGAACGAAACGAAAAGGCAACAGAATAAAAAAACTAAAATGACCAATTTGTTGTATATTTCTTCTTAAGATTTTACAAAAGTTATTAAGTTGGTAGTGAGCTAGTCTATCAGCGCCGGGGTTGCGGGTTCGATTCCCGCCAGAGACTTTGGTCTCCTGCAGAGAAGCGTAACGCTTCGCGGGATTAGCATAGGGAAAACTTTAATTTAAAAAAAAAAAAAAAAAAATTATCAAATATATTTATTAAAATTTTAAAAATAAATCCTGAGTATCTGTCATAAAACCCAACAAACTATTTTTATAAATAAAAATCTCACACTTAAGTTTACAACCACTTCTATCCACTTTTTCAATATTACCCAATAAAACATGTACTCACTTAAAGGACTTAATAAAAATTTCATATTTTTATAGCAAATAAATATTTATTTTATCAAATTGTATTTTGAGTAGGGGAAGGAGGAAGTTAGTAAAATATAAGCTGTCATTTATGTCTTTATTGGCATTTTCTTCTCCCTTTTATATTTTGAAAATATAAGAAAATACTTGTTAATATATCATATTTATTGCTAGTAAAAGAATCAAATATTTTCAATTTAATTTAGATATAAAATATATTTTTAATAATACTAAAATATCAAATGAATAAAATTTTGTTTTCACATGTTGTTTTCGCTTGAATTTTGAATATTGCAGAAATGTGGCAAAAGAATTGGAAATTTTTAATTTAATTTAAAGAAAGTATGATTGATGATGTTTAACCCATTTTTCGCCGAACGGTGATTATAATCACCAGCAAGCAGCCATACTCTTTTTTTTTCTTTTTTTTTTTTTGTTGCAATGTTTTTTTTCTGTCAGTTACTTCAAATTTTATTTCGTTATTATATTCTCAGTTATATCTTTTGGTGCGGCTAAAAACGAGTTAAGTAATTGACGAGACCTTAAACTTAAATTTTTTTATTTGTTACAAATTTGTTCCATAAAAGAACAAGTTTCTCATAAATTTTGCACATAAAACACAAATTTGTCATTATTTTTTCTTTATAAAAGAAATAATTTGTTACAATTTATTTTATAAAAGAGCAAATTTTTTATTGAATTGGAATTTTGTATTGAATTTAAATTTTCTATTGATTGTCACAGAAATTTTCCTCAAATATTTTATTTTTCTAATATTTTTTTTTTTTTTTTGTGTATTGAGTAAAAAAAAAAGAATGTTCTGTTCCTTTAAAAAAATAGGGAAAAAACTTATAAAAAAAAGAGGTTAGTAATTTGTAATCATCAATCTTTTATTTTTGTTGGATGCTGAGCAGCGTTGCCGCTTTGGTTACTTTTATCCAAAATTTGTTACTTTTTTTCTCAATGTGTACTTGTGTACTTCTCTTCCTTTTTGGTTAATTTTTTTTACTAAAAAATAGCCAATTTTTTGTTTTACTTGAGGGTAAGTTTTGCATTTTTTTTTTTTGCACATATTTTTTTACAATTCTCTCATAGTTTTTAAAATCGAATAGAATTTTATTTCAGTTTCTCTCTCAAGATGAGTTTTTCAGTTTACGTTCAAGAAAATGGCTATTTACAATAACATAATTAAAATTTTATTGAGCATCTTTTTCGATTGTCTTTATAAGTTTTTTTTCTTGATGACATCTTGAAAATTAATTGCTTTAAAATTACGTGCACCCTACGTCACAGCTTCGATTTTTTGTAAATTTTGACAGGCAGTATGTTCACGAATCTTGCAAGAAACACTTGATCGTTTGGCTACAGGGTTAGTACTACCATTATCCGCTTCGCTTTTCTGGACATATATATTTGTGTATGGTATGGATACATTCAACATTTCGTCGTATAATTAAAAAAAAAGCCCCAAGTTTAAAAAAAACTTGAGATAGACTTGTTGATCGATTATGATGCACTATATTAAAATATGTACATATTTCTTGAAAATTGTACACTCCTACTATTAAAAATTGCGTTGTTACCAACAAAATTCTAAAAGGCCTTAGTGCAAAAACGCCTTTCGATCAATAATAAACAACAAACACAAAAAAAAGGAAATTTTGTATTTTTATTTTTGTTTATCAATAGTAAGTTCTCCGTTTTTCTGTTTTTATATTATCTATTTTCAGATATTATCCATTTTGTTGTTTTCTCAAATTTTTTTTTTTTTTTTTTGAAAAATTTAGGTTATATTTTTATGTACTCGTATGTATATTTTTTCTTCTCCTGGAAAAATTTTTCAATCTAGCTTAGGGCTTTTTTTTAATCATATACACATATGACGATTCATACTATCGGTTTTTTATGTAACCGATTACCAATTAAGCCATATGAGCTATATACAATTGAACCTCGATTTTCCGGCTCGCACTGGACCGGACTATGCACGGATAATCGAAAAACACGGTTAATAGATATAGTATGGAAACACAAAAAATTAAATTTTTTTTAACTTGAAAGGTTCGTCTACATTGTACTAAGTTATTTTAAGTTAATACTTTCTATGTATTTGTATGTAATATAAACATGAATGGGAATCACCGAATTTGACTTATACTTATCCTGATTGAAAGAGCACGGATAATAGAGGTAAAGCACGTTTAATAGAGGTATAAAAACGAAGTACAGATAATAGGGGTAAAATCACGGACAATAGAGGTTATAAAAGAAAGCGAGCAGCATGCCGGTTAATAGATGTACACGGTTAATAGAGGCCCGGATAACCGAAGTTCAACTGTATACTGTAAATAATAAACACTATCTATGATATGTTTTTCTTTACTTCTATCGAATAAATATGCAACTTGGTAATGCACATTGATTTATAGTCTGTTGATTGTTAAAAGTTTTGAAAGCTCTTGCTCATACAGTTTTGCAAATCGACGAAAATAAGTGTAAACTTTGTTTGGCAGGTGCCGATTCCGCTAAAAAAAAACTTCGAAAAATTATAAAGTCAAAATTTTATATATATAAAATATTTTTTAACTGAAGTGCAAATAAAATAGTGTTTTTAATACATATATATTTTAGTTACTTTTTATTGCATTTGGTTACGTTATTTTTACAATTTGGTTACACATTTTTTTTTTGGTCGTGGCAACACTGATGCTGAGTACTTTCAGGCGGGAGAGAATTATGTCTGGCATGAATTTTGAATATTGTTAACATATGGCAATGGAATTGAACGTTTTTAATAAACATAATTTAAAAAAGGTATGATTGACGATGTTTTAATAATTGATAATATTATTTATTTTTTTTTTTTTTTATTTTAATAAATTGTTGACTGATTACATTTGTAAAACAAAAAAAAAGTTTTAAATTTATCCACAAAATTTTATGGAAATGGATCGAATTTACATAATTTATACCAGTGATGCCCACTCTTCAATACCAAAAATAAATTTTTAGTAAAAAATCGTAAACTAAAATCGTAAAAACTGAAATGGCACATCAGAGAATAATCACGCCTATCGTGGAAAACAAGTTGAATTTTTGTTCCCATTAAATTTTTATTCCCCTCGAAGGGCAAAATGCTATCGGGAAACTCCCGTGAACAATTTGTCGCGCTATCAGTTCTCAGTGAATGTAAAAAAGACGAAATAATCAAAAACATTTAGAAACATTTTTCAAAAATAGTGGAAATTTGTTTTTTTTTATAAATCCTATATTTTTTTCTAAAACTTTAATTTTTTTTTAATTTGCTGGGCAATTCTTCCCTTCACATTGTTTATTTTACTTTCTGCAATATCAATTAATTTGAGCTGACTATTATGTGAACTTAATCCCTCCAATTTAGTTATTTTTTTACCAAAATTTCCGTAGTTGGGAAATACAAAGGCTTATTGATTTTTGATGTTATTTAAATTTAATATTTCTTTCAAATTTTTTATTGCATAAAGCCTGATACTCTATTCAACATTTCACGTGAAATGCTGTCAAAACTCATATGAAAAATACTTGTGCGGAAGTTCTGTGAAATAATGTTAGAGTTGTACTCTGTTCAATTTATGAAAAAGTTGCGAAATGTTTCTGGCAACAACTGCGAAATAATATAAGCTACATATTTTAAGCAAATAAAAAAAAAGGGTAAACTTTTTTTTTTTTTTGGCTTTCCTTAAAAACTAATTTTTTGGCTGACTATTAAAGTCATATTGCCAGGGTATCCCACGAATGTTTGGAGCTTCAACCACAAGACCTCGTTCGACCTAAACCATCGTATAGGAAGGCGAGAGCTCCCAGAATCCACTCCAGAGTATTATTGGTCTCCACCAGTGAACGTCTGAGTTTTTTATGGTTCTCCACCAGTAACTTTGAGTTATTATTGGTTCTCCACCAGAAAACAAGTTAAAAATTTGAGGTTACAAACGATTGCACAAAGTTAATGCCGACAACCGCAAAAACTGTAACTCGGTACAGTTATACGACGCCACGCCATTAAACAATGCGAGGTGACACCGCAAAACGCACGAAAAGCAGACAAACAAGAACGACCTGATTGCCCTTAAGAAATAATGACAACGAGCGCGAGCTGCTTCTCCACTCAGAGCAGTTTTACGAGTGTTGAAGGGTAAACTTAATATTAAATAAGAACGAAAAAAAATAACACAGCCGGTAACTGCTTTTCGTCCATTTTTACTTTCATTTTAATTAATTTTTCTTTTTTTTAAATACTTTTTAGTAAATTACATGTATGAGTTTGTTTACATACGCAAAACAATGTCGCTTACTTTGAAAGATTAAAAACGTCAAATTGTGAAAACTCTCCAGATAGGTAACATTGATGCATGTCAAATTTTTCGTATGAAATAATAGATGATGCTAAGCATTTTTCACAAATTGGAACAGAGTACTAGGTTTTAGCATCGGTATTAACAAGTTCTTCAATAACATTCTTAAATTGCTCAACGTTTATGGAATAGTATTCTAAAGCATCTAGCCAGGTTCAACATCTTGTGAATACTGACTATGGCGGTAAGTCTTACCCTAACAAATTTATTGAGTCGTGGAAAGAGCGAGATATCCTAGCCTGTAGCCCGTTTCTGTATTTCTCGCATCGTAAAATTTCCCGCATGAAACAAGTGAATTATGACAAAAACAGTCCAATATGAAACAAAAAATGGTTTTTCTCACATAAGTGTTTCTGTATCTTTACTTTGGGGGAATTATCTATCATTTAAATAATTTTCCAGCAATTATTGGAAGGATGTGAGAAAAAGTGTTTCTGTATCATTAATTTGCTAAAAGTTTCTCACAAGAACTGTCAAAATAAGTCACATTTTAAATTGATGCGAGAACAATAGAATTTCAAAAAATGGAGCACAAATTATTTATGTACACAAGAATGTGTATTATTTTGTTTTTTATTTCAAGAGAAAGAGTTTAAATGATGAACATAAATAAAACACAATTGTTATATTTTGTTATATTAATTTTTTTTTAAGCCCTTCATTGTTTTCGATTTATGCAGGGCTGCCAGATAAATTTGTGAAAAAATGGTTAATTTCCTAAGAAAAAATAAAAAACCGTCTATTTTGTTTTAAAAAATCGGACAATTTAAAATTAATTTTGACAAATTTTGTTCGATTTTTACTAAAACATAATCAAAAAAAAATACAAAAAAAAATAGTTAAAGTTCATGGGTAAAATACATATTTTATACATACATATGTACATACTTAAGCTTGAGGTCTATTTAAATAAAATTAATTATTTTATTTTTTTCTTAAATCCGATAAAAATTTCAGATTGTTTTTTTTTCCTGAAAAAATCACTTAATGGCGTGACAAAATATCATATTGAACTAAAACTAACACTTTTGGCCAAAAAAAAGAGGCAAAAATTTCCTATAGTGTATTGACCGAAAAATGGGGTAATAGTTTAATGTTTTGATCACATAAACAAATGTATTAAATAATCCAAGGATATAAAAATTAAACAGTTTTCCTTTGAAATTCTGATTTTGCCGATAAATTTTTTAAGCTGCCTTGTTTTTGGAGAAATTGTTTTCTGTGGTGCCGAATATACAAACGTATTAAACTATTTAAAATTATTTTATTTCGAAGAAGGAATAATATCGTCACTAGAAAAAATCAGCAAGTCGGCAATTTGCCAATTTTGGAACAAAAAATCGTCAAATCTGGCAGCGCTATTTTTGTTATATCTATTTCTTTCGTTGACGTTTCGCTTGCATTTGACACTTAATTACTGGAAGAATTCCAGTTAAAACAGAATCTGTTTTGTCTGTTCTCGCATTCAAATACAGGAACACTTTTTTCTTACAAAATGAGAAACGATGGAATTTTTTGTTTCACACTTAATGTGAGAAATTTTGCGATGCGAGAAATACAGAAACGAGCTACTGGTTGGCCTTTTCCAATTTCACAATGTTAAGCAAGAATTTATTTTTGCAAACTTTTTCAACTTTATCCAAAACTCCGACAATAACATTTGCAACGTAACGCCCTTCTATATCCGTTGTTTCGTCCATGGACACCCATGAATATTATCTTGTCAAAAAAGAACAGATTTTTTTCTAGTTCGGAGTTATATATTTTGTTCACATAATATAATATAATTTTTTCTAAGAGTAGACTGGCAAGGGATGCTCTCATCCATGTAAGTTTTAAAGAAATTTCTTAAATTCTCGTTACTTAATTTGTGTAAGGGCATGTGAGCGGAAATAAATGCTTCACATAAGTCCACACAAACTTATTTGTTGTCTCTGTATTTTTAAGCAATGACTGGGACTACTTTTCTTTAACACGCTCGAGAAGCTCTTTCGGAAATGTCAAATTATGCAAAAAAAAAAAAAAATATGCAAAGTTATGCATTTCAACAATATATGCAAAAATATGCAAAAACAAATCGATGCCATTTAAGAGCAAATTTATTGATTCGGAAAGATAATTGATCGACATCGTTCTTCGACTATTGGCAAAAAAACATGCATTTGCATGGAAATCTCATCCCTAGTTATAATCAATAGGAAAAACATATAACCCGATTTTTTTTCAATTCAGGTGGCTTATGATGTTTAAACAATAAACCCTTAATTTGTAAATCTTAACAACGGTACCTAAACAAGAGCGGAAAGCGTTTTTTAGCTGTCAAATATTCTCATGCTCATACGATTTGTATGAAGCATCCCTAAACAGCGCTGCGCCAACGCTTTGCAATTGGAAAACCCGATTTTGACAGCGCGTTTAAAAGTGAAGTTGGCCGCTATTGTTAATAAATAGTGGCACTTTCGCTATTTTGTTGTCAATCTAGCGTTTTTACCCTCCTTTTTTATTTCTATTATGTGGGTTTTAATAAACAAAAAAAATAACACTACTGTTCTTGACACAACGATGACGCTCTTGTTTAGGTATGGCATATCAGCGTTAAAGCTAAGCGGAAGAAAACGTTGCACCTTCCGTTCTTGTTTAGTTAGGTACGGCTGTAATTTCAAACTTTAAACAAGATTTAAAAAAAGTCAAAAATTTAAATATTTGTTTTAATATTTGAAGCAAAGCAAAAAGGTCTTAAGCCTAAAAAAAATTTACTGCCAGGCCCACAATGTCGACAAGAACATTTCTTTCGCATTTTTATATTGAAAACAATAATAACAAATTTAAATTTGTTTTTGTTTTCAATATAAGTATAAGAAAGAAATGTTCTTGTCGACATAGTGGGCCAGGCCCTTAGTTTTTCGTAATATTAAATTCAAATATATTAAATTGATTTATTTTCTAAATAGCAAATGATAACAATAAAAAGAAGTTATGCTGGATTTAAGCTTTTGCTACCAAACGAAAGTATAAAAAAATCGAGTTATTACCTTATTTTTGACTAAACACATTTTTATCTAACGTCATAGAAATATTTTAATTGTTATTTTAAATGTAACAAATACTTGTTAATTTTTCCATTTAAAATAAAGTTCTGCCTGCCACTCTGAGTGGCAGTTATTGTATTTAAAGTTTCAATATTCGATGTTAATTGATGACGTTTTACTTTGTTTTATTTTTTATTTTTTATTTTTTTTTTATTTTTATTCCTACACTTAATCCCGCGAAGCTTTAATTCCTAAAGGACTTTTTATCACTCAGTAATTGAAAACATGAACAGGATACTTTACGGCCAATTTCACCAGGTTCAGTTATAATTAACTATTACTATTAGAGATGAGAGATCCCGTGATTTTTAAAGATCATCGTGATTAGTGAATGTGATTTAAAAATCACTGCTCCTTTAAACTGTGATTGTGATCACGGTTTATCAGTTTTCTGTTCTTTTAAAGCAATTGCGGCCAAGGTATATGTACAACGCACGAGCTTTTGTAAGCACTTTACAAAGAAACAACAACAAATTGTAAGAGCTTTCAAATCTGTTTTACTTTCATATACATACATACTTGAACAAATAAATTTTGGCATAAAAAAATTCTAATAAGATAGAAGAGAGAATGAAAGGAACAGCAATACCGTTCGACATTTCATTCAAAAAACGCTATTACCCACACAAACAGTGAAATATCATATATTTGTATATGTAACGAAATACAAAAAGAACGACTTAGAAAGAACCTGTTACTTGACAAATTTGGTCACAACTGTGATTTGTGATTTTTCAGTAACAGTGATTAAATCACAGGTACAGAAATATCGCTCATCTCTAATTACTATAACTGTCAGTTAACAACATGTTAAGTGATGCGTGATAGTGCCACTGTAGGCTAGTTGGTAGTGAGCTAGACTATCAGCACCGGTGTTGTGGGTTCGATTCCCGCCAGACACTCTGGTTTCTTTCCTGCAGACAAGCGTAGAGCTTTGCGGAATTAGCAGAGAAAAAAAAGTTATCAGTTATAACTTTTGGTGAAATTGGCCGTTAATAAAATAAAATTGTAAATACACATACATATTTAATAATTATTATTTATAATGGTTAAATGCCATAAAGCTTAAATTGATGTAATTAACATTATTATGAACAATTTTTAAATAATTACTTAATTAAATAATTGATTAATGAAAAAAGAAAGATAAATTGTTAAAGTTGGATGAAAAAGATTTGCTAGTGATTAAAAATTGAATATGCTTAATAACATTTTTTAAACAAAAACCGAAGAAATCATTTAAATTTTATGAACTTTAAATAAATTTGAATAAAATAAATTTGTTTACAATATAACAACCCAAAATATTTATTTTTTTTTTTTCTTTTTTACGCAAATCTTATAATTACACATTTCATTGTATTAACAAACACATTTTATTTTGTTAGGTCCTGTAATGTATCATTATACATTTAACAAGGATCTTAACAACACAATTCTCATCCATTCATTGCATCCTTTACCCACATTCTTTTTTACAAATATTTATTTTTTTTTTATCTATTCTGTTGTTTTTCACCAGGTAAGTGGAAAAAGACCTTCATTAAGCTTTTTTCACACTTCTTTTTCACACATTATTCACAGAGCATTAAAAATTCCTCTAAATACTCCTTTTTCAACTCATATATAGTCTTTTCCCTACCACACACAAACACACACACACACAAACAAGAGAAAATAAAGAGCATTCAAAAACACTGTTTGTATGTGTTTCTACTAATTTAATTAAACAAAATTAAAAAGAAGAGTCCCAAAACAAAAAAAAAAACAATAACAAAACCAAAAGGGTTTTTTTCGAAACTAGAATGTTAAATAAACGAGAACAATGTTACACTTGGGATTTTTCAGAAGGAACAAACAAACAAAAACAAAAAGCAGTGAATTTATATGTATTAAGGCTAGAAACACAACTGAGACAAACGACGAATTATTCAAAACGAATATTCGTCGTTAGAATTAAAATACATTGAGGTATATGAAAACACACACAATCATTGCGTAGACCGAAATTCTTCGTACGTAACGAGCACTGCGATAGGTTTATTTTTATTTCTTTCGCAGACTAACGACGAATAAATTGGGACAGGCTGACCGCTTTTTATGAAAATTGCTTTATTGTTTTTTTTTTCTACGCTTGTCTGCAGGAAAGAAACCAGAGTATCCGGCGGGAATCGAACCCGCAACCCCCGCACTGATAGACTAGCACACTACCAACTAGCCTACCTGTTTTTATGTTTTTATTTTATACTAGCCGAGCCCTAGAGTAAATGGGCCTGTTCGGAAATGCATCACTGCGCTGCATCTGATGCGCATCAATGATTAGTTTGCGATGCTCATGCAAATCAGCTTGGCATCAGCTTGTTTGCCGCCCGTATTGGTTATATTATTTAACACAATATGCATCAGCAATTTTTGTGATGCTAGTTGTAGATTTGTTTGCGCATCGTCTGCATTTGTTATGTATTTTCGAACAGCTGACATTTGCAGTGATGCTTAACCGAACGCGCTGCGCATCAGAGCAGCGCAGTGATGCATTTCCGAACAGGCCCAATGTTTGACTAACTATAAAAGAAAATTTTAATTGGTTGGATAGAGCCGGAGAGGCAGAAATTGCTTTTCTATCTCCTATTGCTCCAAGGCTTGAAAAATAAAAAGTAAAAACAAGTAAGAAATTACAGTCGGTCAAGCCCGACCATACGATACCCTACACCACAGTATATAAGAAGAAATTTTTGCAAGTGTACCTAATTGGGATCTAGTTTGAAAAATGCAAAATGAAAATAGGGTTCTATTTTTATTTTAAATTTCATTAAAATTGGTTCGATAGTTTTTGAGAGGCAGACATTGCCCCCTATCCCCCTCGGGGTCTTATTAAAAAAAATGCTTAGCTTATGTGTCCATATAAATATGGATCTTTCTATGTTTTAAATTTCATTAAAATCGGTTTGACAGTTTCTGAGAGGCAGAAATTGCCCCCTATCCCCTCCGGGGCCTTATTAAAACAAATGCTTAGCTTATGTGTCCATATAAATATGGATCTTTCTATGTTTTAAGTTTCATTAAAATTGGTTGTATAGTGGGCACACCCTATTCTGGAAAGCAGTTTGTATGGAGGCTACATGAAATTATGGACCGATTCCGCCCATTTTATAGGCTTGGTCCTCGTGCCAATTAGAACGTATGTACCAAATTTCATAAAATTTTCTTCAAAATTGAGACCTGTACTTTGCGCACAAGGTTAAATGGACAGCCAGCCGGACGGACATCGTTCTATCGACTCAGAGAGTGATTATGGTATGATAGTTTCGCATATGCGGAAAATTCCCATCTATCCCTTTATATTCCAAGCAGGTGTTTTATTAACGCTGATCTATCTTCAATTAAAATTTTATCAAAATTGGTTAGATTTTCGGAGAGGCAGTAATACTCAATATGTCCCCCTCTTGGTCCTTGTTTAAAAAAAAAATAAAAGGCCTGTATTTCCAATTTCATTAAAATCGGCTATTTAACCGATAAAGCGTAGCAAACACAAGCCACTTTCGTATTCGGTCAGGGGACGGTCGAGCGGATAGATAAACTGGATGAGGAATGGAGGGTTAATAACGTACTCACATTAAAATGCCTTTGTTTATCTTTTGAGTACCGTAATTGTTGCTGTAATAGATCTCTTCTAAAAAGGTAATTAATATTCTCTGAGTGAAGGAGGCTTAGCGCCCCTGGACACAATCCTAAGCACTTTAGTGGAACCTTATATAGCCTATGTGCGTTAGAAGGTTCCATTCTTAATTTAGTTGACAAAATTTTTAAAATCGGACTGGCAGTGCCGGAGATAACCTCTTAATGCTAGTTTACACGGTAATACAATGTATTACGACATGCCAAAAAATGATGTAGAATGAGAAAAATCTTACCATGTAAAAGCAAAATGTATTGAGTAAGAGAGAATACGCACACAATATTAGACAAACGCTCGGTAAATGTTTATTTCTAAACATGAAAAATACTTACAACAGATTTTTATTTTTTATTTTAAACACGGAGAGAATTTCATAATATTTTAATTCTACAAAGTCGTTATACATTGTATTACCGTGTAAACTAGCCTTTATAAACATATAAACAAATAAACGGCGAAATATACAAACTTTTCAGATTTATAATAGGCATGTTCAGAAATCACGGTGAATTCAAATCACGAAGAAAAATTAAATCACGGGATGAATATTTGGTGTTCTGAAAATAACGAGATTTTTATTTTTTAGTGATGATTTTCATTATTAATCACGAGCAAACAACTGTGCGATTTTTTTTTTTTTTTTTTTTTTTTTTTGAATTAAAATTTAACCAATTAAACGTCACAATTATTGTTTAATTTATTTTGTTTTATTTTTAACAAATTTTACACGACTTTAAAACTTTGTTACTCTGGCAACCGGAGTAGTCTTTTTGATGAAAAATATCAGCTGACTATTCGCTATTTTTGCAATTTTCGCATAGCTTTGTTCCTCTTTTCGGCAATCGTCGCCGTTATAAAGATACAGACCGGGAACTATTATATTAACACTGTCGATTTATACGGGGCGAAAAGTGCAATGCCTTGTGCCATTAGTAAGGGTAAATTTTTCACAATAAATCAAGCTACCCTTTTTGAGAGCACAACATTTTTAAGAAACGAACATCAAATTGCATTTTTTTTTTTATTGAAAACTCAAAACAAAAAAAGCCTACTGTCTAAATTATTAGAGATGTGCTTTATAAAATAATAAGCAAATCGACATCGTTACATTGCTGTTATAGAATATAAGTTTTGTATCGAATTGATGACGACGTCGATAAAAATTTATGTTGATATTAAATTGTGACGATGACGTCGACGCTAAATGGAACAAGGGTGAATAATACAAAATCTACAGGCATTTGTTTTTGTTGCATGTGTATCATCAACGTCAAAAAAGCTGATACAAAGTAAACAAATATTGAAAAACTAATTAAAAATTTTAAAATAGTAGGAAAAAATGCTGCTGAAATGCAATTTACGGGGCACACGAAAAAAAAGAAATGCCACCCGATTCAGAATTAAAAAATAATAACCTAAATTAAAATTTAAGGGGGATGAGGCGCATGCGGCCCCCTGGACAATTAAATAGCACTTTGAGAAGTTAATAACAAATAGAGCTGGCAAACTATCGAGAGTAACAACAATTGATATTTTCGATAGTTTCTTAACAAACTATCGATAGTATCGAACGCTTTGTAGAACTGTTAAATTTAATTTTTTAAGTAATTGCCCTACGTCCCACAGTAGGAGCTTTTGGAAATAATTCTATATTTTGTAAACGGTTAGTCGGATTGGAAAAAAATTTCAGGTGGCAAGTAAGGACTTGTGTTCAAATTAAAGGTTTCTATTTGGGGTATATAGGCATATGAGGAAGGCCGCCATAGGTTTCCAAAGTAGGGCACATAGGGTATTACAAGAATTTAACTAAACTTGGTCAAATTGGCCAGTAGTGATGTTTTTGATGTCTTTTTAATAAAAGAAAAATTTATAATTTTTAAGTAAATGCGTTAATTTTAGAACTGAAAAGCCCAGAAAATATGTTTAATTAAAAAAATTCGGGTATTTATAAATTAATAATCCTTAAATATATTTTGACCCCATTATTTATAAAAAAATATTTTAGGTTTATAGCAGGTTTATGAAACGAATTTTCTATGAAAATTTGTTTAATACACCTTTTATTAATCAAAAATATTTTTTATGAATATGGGGGTAAATGTTTTTCTTTATTTCGCTGTTAATGGGTTAATAGAGTTGTCAAGTTTGAAAGGTAATTTCTTAAACTGCTCCAGGATACTAATTTTTTCCCGATTAGACAAGTAATATTGGAGATATATAAAACGAAAAATATATCCGAAATTTGGGGGCCCAACACTTGAGCAATATTGGTCGACATTTACGGCAAAAAACATTATCAATGGTAAAATTTTGAAGTCAATATTGCAAGTTTGGGCAAACTAGTTTTCAGCCATATACAATATTACCATAAAATGCTCAGAAAAAAGCAAATATTAAAGGATGTGTTACAATTACATGTGACAACAACTGAAAACTCAGAAAATTTGAACTTTTTGGGCTTTAAGACATTTTTAACAAAGAAGTAGAAAAATATAAATTTTGTAAGATTTTCTATGATTTCAACGAAACTTTTTTAAAAACGATTCGAGCCGATTAAAAGTCAATGAATCCGGCTCCGCTGAACAAAAACAGTTGACAGTTGAATAAGGCATAAAAGTTCAACGATAGTATCGCTATCGAAAAGAAACTATCGATAGTCCAATGGGAACAGAACTATCGATAGTACCGATTTTCCAAATATTTACATATTTGGTTTGTTTTTGTTTGAGAAAAAATAATTAAGTCCAGGGCTGGTGTAGTTGCCCAAATAATAAGCAAAGGAAATGCAGGTCAGGATTAGAAATGAAAAATTATATGAAAGTGTCACGGTGAAAAATGTATGAAAATATGTTCATGCAAACAAATGTCATAAAGAGGAGAGCTGTTTCTTATATATTTTCATCTACTGATGAGGATGGCGTCATTAGTTTTTCCCTTACAGCTCTAGTTATAAGGATATCAACACGTTTCTTCTTAAAGAACGTAAGCGCTAAAAAATAATTTTTCAGAAAACGAAAAAGCTTGATCACCCCTAAAATCCCACAAAATTCGACGGCACCGGATCAGTAATTCAAACATTTCTACGCCAATGCCAAAATGTAGTATACTAGTCCCATGGGCAAGGCGAATTCATTTTGCAGGTGGCGTTGAACGCACAGCTGCGCTACTTTTTTTTCTTTCTTAGAGAGAGAAATGTCAAAAGTCGCTTGTGTTTTTGACATATCGATCAACGAAAGCAACAAAAAAATTCATTGTTGTGTTTTTGGTGTTGTTACTTGTTGTAGTATTGACACCACCGTATACATGAATTCGCCTTGCCCATGGGCTAGTAAAATTTTATTCACCTCAACAGTGTCAAAATTTTAAAATAAATTAAAAAAACACAACTTTCAAATACATTTTTATAAAAAAAGACGATTTTGTTAAAATTTTCCTACAAAAAAAAAACAAATTTTGCTATAAGCACTACCTTGCATTTACTTGTTATTGGTTTTGGTTGGTTAGGGTTTTAAAAAAATGTCTTTAATTTGCTTCGAAAACAAAACTTATCATACATACATACATACATATGTATGTATATTACTCTTATACAAATATTTTGGTAGGTTACACTAACAATATTTGTCATGAATACATAAATAGCCCATGACATTAGCAGTTACATTGTAAACACAATTTGAGTCGCTTGACCAACCATGTGCCACATTTAAACGATAACACCTGATACTTCAGAAAATTAAAAACATAATTAAAAAATTTTATTCTAGTTGGTGTTGGAGGTTTAAAAGTGAAAAAGTTTACTCAAAATGCAAATAATACCCCAGCAAACACTTTACTTTCATTTTACTAACAACTATCTATGAAGATATGTACAAATGTATAAAATTACTTTCTAAACGCATTACATTGTTTACCTTATCGCCACTGTCAGCTTTACATTACACCAATATATTAAGTACTTCCTCTTTATCAAAGCCGCATAAGAGCGACATAAGAGTTGCCAGAAGTGCAGACTTCTCTGCATTTTAGTGATTTTTCGTTGCAAAACTGACGAAGTGAGATTTGCAGATTTTTTCTGTCAAATTGCAGATTTCTTAAAAATTGAAGAAATTGTAAAACATTTACTTTTATATTACACTTTGCGACCAGCTTTTTAAAAGATTTGATTTTGGAGATCAATTTAAATTAGGGAAGCAACGATACGCCTTTTTGCCGAAACGATTCCGATACTCAAAGAGAAATATCGCCGGTACCGATAGCGATACGAATATTAAATTTTAATTCAAAGTTAAAAAACCAAAACTCAAGTAGAGTAAAATCTGTATTATACAAAATTACAGTGTATGAGATTATTAATATTTAAAATTGATTTTAATAAGATTTTAAGAACAACGAAATTAATTTAAATTCGTAGCAAAATTAATTCAGTTTTTAAACAAAACAACAGTGTAAGAGATTATTAATATTCAAAATTATTATTAACTAGCGGGCCCGTTGCCTGCTTCGCACGGCAAAACAAAATAAGAAAAGAAACACACTTGTTTTTAATAAAGTTGGTTTTCTGCACTCGAAAAGCACCAAAAAGTGACGAAAAGACACGAAAATCTGCTGAAAATGTGAGAAAATTCAATTAAAAATTGGCCAAAAAATCCAAGTAATTTTTAGCTCACTGATCGGACATTAAACAAAAAAAATTCACTCAATTTTTTAATTTTTTTCACAAAATATCAAATTTGAGATTATGTTACAAAATCATATGATGCACTTATAACAATCAGAACACTTGTTTAGCAAAACAATCGATTTTTATCTCATTAATCATTGTTTTTTTTTAATTTTTTTTAACAAAATATTCAAATTAAAACGATGATTAGAACGAAAATTGATTTATTTTTATCAAAATACTCACCAAAAAATGCGAAGAAATTAATATTTTCAAAAATCGATTATGATAAGATCAATCACCAATGACGTCGAAAGAGAAAAGAGAAATGATAACAAATTGCTATTTGCATCACTCCGTGCAATGCTCTCCAATACACAAACGACCAAAATGTATTCAATACTAATGAATGCTGTATGCGGTACAAAAAATGCCTGCGGCAAAAACACACTCACTTCACATACCACCGCACACACATGCGTTATCGGATTTCAACCGAACTTCATATAAACCATATATGGGCCATTGCCTACGTAGTGTATAAGTTTGGTTGAAATCGCACGACGCGTTTATGATTAGTTCGGCGACGTACATATACGGACTTATTTTTATATATATAGATAAGGTTTTTGCTTTAAAAAAAAAAGTATTCTCAACTTTTGCGGAGATAGTTTCGTAACTCCGTTTGAAGCAGACCTGGAGAAAAGAATCGTCTCTCAGATGTGACTGAACTCATTTCACAACTTAAGTATTTCTGTGCCATGGTCTCAAATTTTGAGTATAGTAGGGTAATTCCATGTCAAATCGACCATGGAATTACATATTAAAAAACTGTTACATTAATATAGCAACAAATGTGATAAATAAATATTTTCTTTTCACAAAAATAGTTAAAAATAGTTGATCTAATCAAATCTAATCAAGAAATCTAATCAATTATTTTTTGGATTAGTTTTGATTAGATGTGATTAGAAATGCTAATCGTCTCTAATTGTGATTAGATTTTTAATTTTTTCTAATCAAATCAATTAGTAATCTGAAATTTTTATCAAAATTCAATTCTAATGATTAGATTATTTTATTTCTCTAATCGTAATGATTTCTAATTCTAATCGAAATTCCCCAGCTACGCTATGTATGCACAATGTATTTGGATATAAAATTTTTTTTATGTAAAAATTATACATTATAAAGTCATGTGTCTTAAAATAATTAGAAGAAATGTATATAACTGATGTGGGCAACCGCTTATAATTTAGATTTCTACTGTTCAGTTATCACGAATCAATGAACACAGCATTAACTTTTTTTATGGTTTAAAACGCAATAATATTTTTTTTAACAATTGTAAAATATTATTTAGGACATTATGAAGATATGACTTTTTTTCTCGTTTGTATATATCAACTTTTGAATTAAATGTACCAAAAAATGTTAAATATCACCACCAAACTAAAACGTTGTTGTATGAATTCGAAAATAAAAACAAAATCAATCCCAAAATAAAGTATTTTAATTTTTCAGATTTTTTTTTGCAGATTTTAAAGTTTTTTTTCCAGATTTTTTAGAACAATTTTGCATATTTATTAGAAAAATTTCTGGCAACAGTGAGCGTGGCACAGTTGGCAAGAGCACAAAACTACAAAAAAAAAAAAAAAAAAAAAAAAAAAAAAAAAAAAAGGCGCAAATTAAAATCTCACCTTTGGTTGTAAATTTGTTTGTTAATATTCCATTGAATAATACGGACGTAAAGAAACAGGTTAGATTTAGTCAAGTCTAGATGTTGTCTGATTGGCCTGCGTTCGAACCCCGGCTGAGCCAAATTATTTTTTTTTTACGTGAATATATCCAATTACAAAGTAGGTTCTTTGTAGTACAATAAAAATTTTCGCAAATTATGCAGTTGAAAAGTAAAAGTTTTAACGAAATTTCTCATTACAATATACATAATACGATACTTGGTAAAAGAAGTTTTTGCTGGGACTTCAGCAAATATACTCAACAAAGTTAGCAGACATTTTCATTTAAATTGTTATTTCTACATATTTGATTAATGCACCACAGTGAATAACCCGCCGCCAGCCACCAACCAGCAATAATCATGATCATTACGTTACAAAATTCAATAAAATTGAGGCAAATGGAAAGCCGAAATGACGAAAATGTAATTAGTTGAATATGAAAATGATTTGCTTGTAAATTACAAGGTTGGCAACCGATACCGATGCCGATACCAATACCGTTTAAATTGAATACCGGTATTGATACCGATACCGAAATTAGTTTTTCCCATTAAATACCGGTATACGTTTACCGTTTCCCTTAATACCGGTATTATACCGGTATAATCGTTTCGGTATTAAAAAAAATTGTATATTTTTTCAAATAGAAAAAAAATAGAAGTTTCAACTCTAAAACTAATAAAAATTATGTTTGTTATCTTGACCTTCTACGTTTGCAACAATGTTATTGTTTTGCTAGTGTACGTTTACATTTTACGATTTTTGTCGTTTCTTCTTTTAAGGCGGTTTCATATTTACATTGTACGATTTTTGTCGCAGCAACTTAAATAAATTTTTCGTTAAATAAGAGAACGAATTAGCGAAAAAAACGAATTCGTCTCTCCCCTCTCGCCCATAAGGTAAGAATCTAAACGGAAAAAATCGTACAATGATAAATTCATAAGGCCCAACTATAATAAGCATAACCTTGCCTTACCTATTCTCAAAATTTAACAAAATGCCTCTCAAATTCATATAAAAACAAAAAACTAAATAAAAACTATTTGATTCCGTACGGAATGTGCGATTAGTTTCGCAATTTGTTTAAGCAAATGAAAGTTTTATTAAAATTAACGAAAGGTTTCCTTAAGCTCAATATGGTTTGACTCATATGATTTACATGTATTCGCACAGTTGCTTAAGCCTACTTAAGCATATTATGGTTGGGTCTATAGAATGGAACATAAGTTCTACAACAACATTGTATAGGAAATTTTTAGGTGTGGTGTCTTACAGTTTGAAATACAAAAGATCAAGTATAAAAACAGTCGGTCAGCTTTCTGAGGGGCCAAATACACTTAACAAAATCCTCATTAAGCATTGCGGTAGTATTAGTGGAAATGTGTTTCTATGTGTGACACCGATGATGTTGAATGGAAAATCCACTAATTTAGAAATGACCGCGTATTACATCCAGCACACGTACACGGGTGAATTTGCCAGCATTGCAAGCACTTGGCAAGTGGATTTTGCGGTTAACTGATTTAAGTTGTTGTTGTGATTATAATATTTTTAGTTGCAATCAGTAAATAAAATATAATACATATATACATGATTCTATATATATAATTTCCAATTTTTTTTGGTTAGGACCAGCACTCAGGGGATGGCCCCAACAAATGCAAAGCATTGTGGTGGAACTAGGGAAAATGGTTATGGGAAGGAGGATAGAGGGAGTAGAGTTTGTGAACATTCGACTTGAACTTATTCATATTGAAAGTGAGGGGAAAGTGAGTGAGAGGGGTTGTTCCACATACGAACAGTCCGGCCAAAAAACGAATTTTCTCTGTAATGCGTTGTACGATTTACCGGCCAATCGACCACAAAAGGATGGGCTCTTGAGGAAAAACGTGTATTACGAACAAACACCCGGGTTTCTGGAACCAGATCCCTAATTTCATCAGAACACATCCCATTGTAGTAACGATTAAACAGGCAAATACAACCTACATTGCGACGGTGCTCAAGGGAGTCAATAGAATTGGATGCCCTACTGTCACCAATGAGAACCTTCGCCCTCTCCTGCACACGGTCGAGAACATCCAAAATAGAATTTGAATACATGAGAGTTGTATTCCATTCGCGGTCGGATATAGGTGGTTTAAATAGTAAGAAGATCAGATGGAATGAAGTATGTCTAACACCGTTTCAAAAAGCCGAGGCACTTGAATGCTTCTTTCGACACCTTAAATATATGTTCTGTCCATCGGACATCACATTGTATCCTCATGCGCAGAACATCAAGAGATTCTGATTCATCAATGATTATACCACCCATATATGCAGCTGAGGCCCTTGATCCGTCGCGCGTTTATGCGTCAGCACGCAACATTGGGTTTTTGGGCATTAAAATCGACCCTATTCGCGCGACCCCTTTCCGAGACTTTATCAAGGTCTCGGCCAAGCGTATCATTCATGTTCTGTCTTAAAGTACCAACATCGGACACGCTTTGTCTATAATCAATTGAATACGAATGGCAAAGGTTGCTGTCATCAGCAAAAGAGTAGATAGGGTTGGAAGTTTGACTTAGTAGGTCATTTAGAAAAATAAGAAATAGAGAAGGAGAAAGAACGGAGCCTTGCGGCACCCCTGAACGAATCTTGAACTCGTTTGACGAAACCCCTTCTACAACAACTCGTATATTGCGATGTCTGAGAAAGCTCGATATAAATCGATAGAAATTATCACCGACACCAAATGCAACAAGTTTTGACAAGAGTGCACCATGCCAAACTCTGTCAAACGCCTTGGAAATATCTTTCCTTACTTTCGCCAAAATGGTGAATGGTAATTTCCTTATTTGTGTGTTCCTCTTTTTTTTTGTCTATCCAGAGCTTTTTGAATCCCACTGATGGACCAGAAAGCGAAAATTTAGCATGCATACAGTTAAACAAATAAGTCAAATCCTAACGTAGCCAGATTTTTTCATTTTGTCCTGTGGGTGGAGAATTAAGAGGAAACATTTTTGAACATTTTTTTTATAATAATAATCTTCCTAATGACATAGGAAGATGAAAATAGCGAAGCATATAGTCCTAACAATGGAGCATAGCCTGAAGTAGTCGGATCAAACATTTTTGGACTACGAGCGGAGAATTGAGAGGAAAAGGGGTATGGAAAAATTTTGTTATTTTACATTTCATTTCATTTTAAATCTCCCTAAAGACCAATGAAGCTAAGAATTGCCAAGCATATGGTACTGACGTTGGGGCTTACCTTAAAGTAGTTAGACTTTGGACTTTGGACGGTGAATTAAGAGGAAAAAGTGGCGTGGTAAAAAAAATGTTTTATATCAACCAATTTGGAAGAGCTTTTATAACCTAGGAAGACGAAAATTGGCATGGAGAAGATGAACATTGATCTGGACTTTTGATAACTGTGTTAGGGCGGAGAGGCGAAAGGAAAAACGGACGTGGTAAGCTAAGTTAATATGAAATGAATGCTATGGCATTAAACATATTTTCTTAACTTTAAATGAGAACAGTGATTTTGGTCACGGCGGGTCAATGGGTGAAAGGAAAATGTGTATGCGTTATAATGACTACTGTAGAAGTTTTCATGAAGTATTTACACAAAATATTATGTGTAAAGAAATTTTTAAAGGTTTTTTGTTTCGTTAATTGTTTGTTGAATTCATTAGTATTGCATTAAAAGAAAAAAATATATTATAGAAAATTTGAGCTAATAAATTTTTGTACTATTTCGTCAATTTATTATTAAATTCATTTGTATTGTACTTTTCATTGGGTTATAAAATTCGCCTATTTGGAAAAAAAGAAATTCTTGATTTTGTAAATAGATTTTTTGCTTTTTTCCCTGCCAAGGAGATTTTCTTTTTATTCCTGCCTGGAAGAGATAACAGCTAGTATATGAATAATAAAATTCATACACATGTGTTGTATATATGTATAAAAATATTTTTCTTTTTTTAAACTTTTTTTTGGTTTGGTTCATTTAACTGTAATACCGATATATACCGTTATAAAAGTTGCTATACCGATATAATTAAAATACCGATACCGATACCTTTGCCAAAATAAAAATTGTTTAATACCGATACCGATACCGAAATTCGTTTCGGTATCCAACCTTGGTAAATTAACGCAGACACAAACACACACAGAACCACACATGTGTCAATAGCCACCCATACACGCTTATACACACATATCCGTTAATAGATTGAAAGTGTTTAATAGATATTAGAAAAATAATTAAAAATAGTTTAAGTACTTGTTTACATAAATTTAGAAATTAAGTGCAGCAAATGGCGAATATATTAAAAATAATTTAATAACATAAAATTCCTAGTATACTTTTAGGAAGTTTCAATTGTTGGAAATTGAAATTTTCCAATGTAAACCTAATTATAAGTAAAAGTAAGGCAAAATTATATGAATTTTAACTAAAGTCGTAATAAAATTTCCTTTAACTACTTGCACTTATAATACTCTTATCGCCCAGACCTCTAACTACATTATTTTATAATTATATTTATTTCAAGTTTTATTCATTTACTTAAAGAAGAAAAAACTATTTTCCAAACATTAATTGACTTTTAAAGCCTTTTGGCAAACACAATATTGCTCTTCAGTATGTGTTACTTAGGTAAACCAAGCAAATTAATTGAAATTTTATGGCGTCTCTCCTTGAAGAAACCAAAAAACACATTTTGCTTAAACTATTTCGAAAAAGTTGATTTAACCAGCATTTTAATGTATCTTAACCCTTTACGGCGTCATGTTGTATTTCTGCAACATTCCCTTAAAGTAAGTGTAAAAATATTATATGTGGCAGCATAGCAATTAAAGTTGATGTTGCAGTTTGGCAACATAGCATTCTAACGGTTTAAAAACTATAAGCTTTCTAGGCAGCAACAAGTTTGTATTTATTTCATTCAATTGACAAGTGTGTAGAAATCTGTTGTGCGGTCTTTGAATTCATTTTCAAAAAATTATTTTTTTAAGTAAAAGTGTTATTAAACTATTAAAATTTGTTTGAGTGAAAGGTTAGAGGATATATTTCAATAATCAATTACATTTTTTTTCCCAAAACCAATTTCGTTTACGTTTTATACTGATTTTGGTTTGTTGTATATATGCAACATTGCCTATTTATACTGATTTTGGTTTGTTGTATATATGCAACATTGCCTATTGAGGTGTATTATTTTACTATTTTTTCATGACTTCTGTATAGAAAAATACAAGCTGGGAAGGGTAGTACTCTCAACTCTGCTGACTTTCGATTAAATATTGCTGAAACATTATGCAAATACAAAACTGTGAATCGTACAAAGCGTGGAAGTGATGTTGAATGTCTTATTCAAAATAAAAAGAAGAAAGGGCCGGCTCAACACGTTCCACCGAAAGATGTCAGGTTGGACCAATATGGGCACTGGCCAGTTTGGGTCGATAAACGCATGAGATGCAAATTTCCTGAATGCAAAGGCTATACGCAGACATCTTGCGAAAAATGCGGGGTTAGTCTGTGCTACAATAAGCAAAAAAACTTCTTTAAAAATTTTCATATTCTTTAATTTCAATTTAAATTTTTAGAGCTACAGCTGCAATGTTGCATTTCTGCAACATATAATTTTTTCCCATAAATAATATCTTAAATATAAAAAAAAAAATTTTTATTAATTTTTCCATTAATAGTAGCCTATTTACCACCTTTTAACAAAAAACTAAAGAAATTGGCGTTCTTGCGCCGTAAAGGGTTAAATTTAAATTAATTAAGTCAAATACCATAAAATTTATAGGATTTTAAAAAACAAACCTTAAATTAGTTTAAAACTAAGAGATTTTTTAAAGTATACACTTAGGAGGAAAATATATTTTTATTTTTAATTGTATAGGAGGAGAAATAACCCTGCAGACAAAGTTACTTGGATTTATCTAGAAATATACTGGTTGGTATTTATTTTAAACTATTTGCACTTTTGATTTTTTTCATATATCAAACTATCGTATTTAACATTAAAAGTTATTTTTGATAATACAAAATTTATGATTAATAAGATTTATCTATAACGTGCTAAATTCCCAATTTTTATTTTTGATAAAAATACTGAAATTTATTGTTGAGTGAAAGCTAGTTTCTATGCGCATTTCGCTGGTTGATTAGTCCAGCGAATCTGTTTTAAAATAACGTTAATTTATTTGTTTTTTGTAATTATTCAAATAAAACGCGAAAATCGCGATATATTTTAACTTCTTTTCATATAAAGGCAACATGGGTATCAAATTTTTTGATTTTTCAATCGCAAGTGGTCAAGTTTTATATACCATTGGATGCTGGTTCAAAAACTCTTTTCAATGATACCAAATTTTATTTATATCTCCTTGAAGCAAAGTACAAAAAAGTTCGGAAAACTGAAAAATACCTTTTTTAAAAAAATTGTCCAGCTTACGGATGGTCAATTCTAGAACCAAAATATTTTGGGAACCATCACAAAACATATCATCCTTTATTTTCAGAGAGGTAACAAAATCAGTTTTGTTTTGAGTCGCTCTATTATATATATATATATATATATATATATATATATATATATATATATATATATATATATATATTTTGTGTAAAACATTTTATGAAATTTTTTTTAACATATTTTATATGTTCTACATATTAAAAAAATAAGTAAAAAACACGCAGGTCCCCTTTTTGGGACCTAGTTTTAAAAAATTCATAGCTTATCTGGTTATGTATATGAATAGGGCTCTATATATGTTTAAAGTTTGAATAAAATCGGTTTGATAGTGTCTGAGAGGCAGAAATTTCCTCATATCTCCTCGCGTGGTCGTATTTTTTAAAATATGTATAGCTTATGTGTCCACATAAATATGGATCTATCTATGTTTTTAATTTCATTAAAAGACCCTATTCCGGATAGCAGCTTGTATGGGGGCTATATGAAATTATGGACCGATTCGCCCCATTTTGAGCCGATTAGCCCCAATGGGCTCGGTTCTTGTGCCAATTGGAACCTATTTACCAAATTTCACCAATCTATCTTCAAAATTGTCGCATCATCATCAGCACAAATGCATAATACTAGGGAGATCGAACGGTTATTATTCGACCGGTTTTAGCCGGTTATTTTATTTTTGCAAAAGCCGGTGATTTTAAAATGTCTATTTTTCGAATATCAAATAAACCGGTTATATTGCTATAATAAACCGGTTATTTTAATAATGTGTAATTTATATACATTTTCCTTACTCTTGTTGTAGATGTACCCGTAATTTAAGTATTTTCTAATTGACTATTGGTCAAACTTAAACTTTTTATGAAGAATGTCAAAACAAAATGTAACAAAGGTTAAAAAAATTATAAACAATGTAAATACAAGTCGCTTATTAACGCGTGTGTTCTTGTAAAAAACCTAGAGCAATTCAAAATCCTACAATAAAAAGTGTTCAGTTAATAAGTAAATAGTTATTTGTGCGAGAGTATTCCCAATATTAAATATATTTTTATACAGATGTCATCTCTGGAGATAATTCGAACACGATTAAAAAGACAAAGTTTGGTGCCCATAAAATAATAAGTTGCAAAGGCTCTTCTACGTCACGACGAATTAATCACCTTTAATTAGTCCACTTGCTGGACATTAATGTTGTCCAATTAAAACTTAACTCCGTTCGAAGTAGTTCCAAAGAGACGACAAATAAAACTTTACTAAAATACGCAGCCAAAAATGAATCATTGGGTGAAATATTAGCCCGTTGTGTTGCCGATAACGGAATGCCCGTTAAGGTTCAAAACTACAACGTTCTGCCGGAATCAACAACATGGAAAAAATTCATCAGTTTTATTTACTTAAACACCAAGAACTAAAAAACAAAATTAAAGAAATCAAACAAAGTCATAGAAGGTTTTCAATTGCGGTCGATGAATGGACAGATATATCATACCAAAAATTTGTTCATATTCGGACCTGATCCGAAAATCACGTGATTTCAAATCAAGTGCTTTTAAAATCACTCGTGTGATTTTGTGGGGTATTGAAAATCATTCGGTTTTTATATTTCTCGGTGTGCTTTTAGCAATTGAAAATCAGACCGAAAAAATTCAGACAAAAACGGAACGCCAAAATATCGCACGTGTGATATTAAAAGGCCCATGTGATTTGAAATCACGTGATTTGAATAAAAGAGATTTTCAGAGATTTTTTGCTCTATGCTAATCCTGCGAATCTATACGCTTGTCTGCTGGAAACCAGAGTCCACGCGGGAATCGAACCCTTAACCCCGGCACTGATAGACTAGCTCACTACCAGCGTCATTTTAATAACGCTGAAACAAAATAATTCATATATATTTAGGATTTTCTGTTTTATATTTTACCCAATTAGAGTTAATAAAAACGCTTGTCCTTTTAATTTCTAAAAACTATATTTATTTAAACTTATATTAATTAAGGAACAATTCTCTGCTTTAGTAAATGCGTCTTTAATGCATCGAGGTTGACAGGAAAAAGACTGACTTCCTTTTTCTTTTCTTTATACTCACATGTGCACATTTCTTTTGTTGTAAAACCGGTTATCAATGTAATTAGTAACTGGTGGTGACAGGGTGCCACATATATAATATTGGATAAGAGGTTTTGTTTGCAACTTTTCAAAAATATGGTTGAAGTCTACTGATTCATATAGACTCATTTAAAATGAATTTGGGAGAATATCTCAAATAATAAATTTATTAAATTCCAATAATTTTTTATTTGCTTTACCAAAGCGTTTGTCTAGATCACACATCATTTGACAGTTTCTAAATTACATTATACAATTATCTAGTTACAAAAAAAGTTCATTAAATAAATAGAAATTGTAAAAAATTAAGCTAAAGTTTGATTTACTGGTCACATATTTCTTGGATTTTATGGTCAAATATTTGTTGGGTCTGAACGTACCTCAAGTCATATTTATGTATTTTGTTGGTTTTTATTCAAATTAACATTTTGTTGCAAGAACTTATTTGATTTTTGTGTTTTTTATGTATTCGACTAAAAACCGGTTAACCGATTATTTTAAAAATGCTTAACAGAAACAGGTTTTTTTAAATAACAACTACATATTCGGAAAATTCGAAAATCGGTTTTTAAAAAAGTCGAATTATCCATCTCCCTGCATAATACCCTCTCCACAATAGTGTGGTGTGGGTATAATTATACCAATTTTTCCTTTTCTTATTTCCATGTTTGTCACAATTTCCATATTTTTCTTCTTGTTCTTTTTAAATGTTTGCAAAAATTCCAACATTTTCTATTACAAGTTTTTAAGTTTGTTTGTTGTTCTAGTTTCTAACATGTTTGTGCATGCATTAAGAAGTGAAATTGCTACTTTTAAGCATTTTGTGTTTTCATTCTTTCTATCTCTCTGGCTGTTATACATATAAAGACTATAAAACAATTGTTTACCTGTTTAAAATTTATTCAAATAAAAATTAGAAAAATAAACAAAACTTTATTTTAAAGTAAAATACAAAAGGAATTTTCAAAGACAATTAAACTATTCTTGGAGAAAAAAAATTTAAAAATTAGTTTTTCACATAAAAGATTAAAATATTTTTTAGGTAATTTAATAATTTTAAATAAATTTTTTTTTTTTTAAAACTACATTTAAACTGAAAAACCTCTTAAGTAAAAAAGAACCTTATAATAAATTAGACCCACAGTGCAAGAAAATATCAAACTTTTAATGTTCAATGTAAAAATTTTTTTATCGTAGTTCAGTTTCATTATTTCCATACAGTGGGACATATTTGACCAGCTCCAGTATGAAATAATATTTCTTTACTGTGAAATAAAACTAATAAAATATACAAGATTTTGCTCTTTTTCAATTAAAAATTATATTTCTTCCTTCCGATTTTCTTCCGTTCATAAAAAAAATGTCAGGTCTAACCATCCCACATCATGAATTAAAACAAAATTGTAAATAATGCCACTTATACGGGTATTTTACTGCCTTATTTACAACGCCTACTAAAACATTCAAGTTTAAGTATTTATTTTGTTTATGTTCCTGTTTCTTTTCATAATATTTAAAAAAAAAATAAAATAAAGAAAAGATATCTTAAACAAGAACTTGTAATTAAATTAACGCCTTCCTTTAGCCGCCATTATGAGAAAGGACATAAATAAATACAAAACCATGAATTTTTTTATTAACTTTTATTGTGTTAAAAAATTGTGTTTTTAAGAAAATTATTTAATTAAGGACTTCGACAGACATTATGCAAATGGCTTCAAAAAAAAAAAAGAAAAAAGTAAAAGAGAGAAGAGCAAAGTGCTAATAGAAAACTTCAATTACAAAAATATTTTTCCTACAGAATTTTTCTTAATTTTGAGCCAATTTCTAGAAATTGTTTTGCATATTTACTATTATTAAGGAAAATCTTGACAAATTTAGAACTTTATAGAAAAATGTGTACAGCTTGTTTTTTTTGTTGTAAGGAAAATTGTGCAACTATGTATTTTATATTTTATGCGTTTTTTTAATTTTATAAAAAAAACTGTGCAAATTTGTATATTTTATAAGAAAAAATTGTGCGTTTTTTAATTTTATAAATAAAAAAAATTGTGCAAATTTGTACAAACTTTTATATTTTATAAAAAAAAATTGTGCGTTTTTTAATATTATAAATAAAAAAAAGAAGTAATCAGGCCTGTTCTGAAAATCTCTTTAATTCAAATCACGTGATTTAAAATCACATGGGCCTTTTAATATCACACGTGTGATATTTTGGTGTTCCGTTTTTGTCTGATTTTTTTTCGGTCTGATTTCCAATTGCTGAAAGCACACCGAGAAACATAAAAACCGAATGATTTTCAATACCCCACAAAATCACACGAGTGATTTTAAAGCACGTGATTTTAAAATCACGTGATTTTCAGAACAGGTCCGAATATGAACAAATTTTTGGTATGATATTTCTGTCCATTCATTGACCGCAATTAAAAACCTTCCATGACTTTGTTTGATTTCTTTAATTTTGTTTTTAGTTCTTGATGTTTTAATAAATAAAACTGATGAATTTTTTCCATGTCGTTGATTTCGCCGGAACGTTGTAGTTTTGAACCATAACGGGCATTCCGTTATCGGCAACACAACGGGCTAATATTTCACCCAATGATTCAATTTTTTTTAGTAAAGTATTATTTGTCGTCTCTTTAGAACTACTTCGAACGGAGTTAAGTTTTATTTGGAGTACATTAATGTCCAGCATGTGGACTAATTAATGGTGATAAATAAGTCGTGACGTAGAAGAGCCTTTGCAACTTATTATTTTATAGCACCTTAGGCACCAAACTTTGTCTTTTTAGTCCCGTTCGAACTATCTCCAGAGATGACATCTGTATAAAAATATATTTAATATTGTGAATACTCTCGCACAAATAACTATTTACTTATTAACTGAACACTTTTTTTTGTAGGATTTTGAATTGTTCGTGGTTTTTTTTTTTTACAAGAACACACGCGTTAATAAGCAATTTGTATTTACATTGTTTATAATTTTTTTGCAAAAATATTTTTCCTACAGAATTTTTTTTTAATTTTGAGCCAATTTCTAAAAATTTTTTTTGCATATTTACTATTATTAAGGAAAATCTTGACAAATTTAGAACTTTATAGAAAAATGTGTACAGCTTGTTTTTTTGTTGTAAGAAAAATTGTGCATCTATGTATTTTATATTTTATGCGTTTTTTAATTTTATAAAATAAACTGTGCAAATTTTTATATTTTATAAGAAAAAATTGTGCGTTTTTTAATTTTATAAATAAAAAAAAATTGTGCAAATTTGTACAAATTTTTATATTTTATAAAAAACAAATTGTGCGTTTTTTAATTTTATAAATAAAAAATAAAATTGTGCAAATTTGTACAAATTTTTATATTTTATAAAAAAATAGATTTTTTTTTTATTAGATAAACAAATTTTTTTATTTTCTATTCTTTTTCTATTTTTAAGGAAAATCTTGAGAAATTTAGAACTTTATAGAAAAATCTGTACAGCTTGTTTTTTTGTTGTAAGGGAAATTGTGCAACTATGTATTTGATAAAAAGAATTGTGCAAATTTTTACAAATTTTTATATTTAATAAAAAAAATTGTTTTTTTTTAATTAATAAGTAAATTTTTTTTCAACATTTTTTATTTTTCGAATTTATTCTATGAGCTAAATTTCAGTTATGTATTTTATAAAGCTTTTTGTAATAGTTCTATTCCTTTAATTTTTAGGAATGACTTATGAAAAGGAATAACTCCCAGATTATATTTGTTAAATTTTTTTTTTATTTTATAAAAAGAATTGTGCAAATTTGTATATTTAAAAAAATTAACAAATTTTTATACGTTATAAAAAAGTTCTGCAAATATTTATATTTTTTTTCTAAATTTTTTCAAATTTTTACACTTTTATTAATAATTTGTGCAAAGTTTTATATTTTATAGAAAATCTTGTACAAAATTATTTTCTTTGAAAAAAAACTTGTGCAAAATTTTTAAATTTGTATTCTTTTTTTATAAAGTTTGTGCAAATCTTTCTACTTTTTTGAAAAATTCGCGCAGATTTGTATACTTTTTGGAAAACACGTACAAATATTTATATTTACTTTATAGTAAATTTGTGTAAATTTTAATAAGAAATGTGCGCAAAGTTTTATGCTTTATAGATAATTTGTGCAAATTTTTATATTTTACAGAAAGATTATGAAAATTTTTACACTTCCAAGAATACTACGATTTTGCCCGGTACTTCGTAAGCATCTCCCCTTCTTTTGTGGTCACATTTATATGCCAAAGTTTATGTTTCTAGGCTTTAACACAAAATTACCAACATGTTTCATTTTATAGATTCTCATTCACTCAGGACCTTGCACTAATAATTGTATGTTTCCAAATTCAATATTATAGAAAATTCAAAATGTACCACAATTAGAACGGAAAAGTAAAAAAAAAATAAATTTAATTTCTCTTATTTCCCCTTTTTGATACTTTTTTCTCCCCGTTGAAGTATCAAAAATTTCAATAATTTAGTGGAAGTCCATAGTTCAATACGTATGTATATGTCAATGAATGGAGAAAAATGTTTTGTAAAAAAAGTACCAAAAATAGGTACGATTTTTACCCCTTAAACATTCTAAATTCGAAAAAAAACCAAACTTATATTTGTATTTTTAAGATATGTTACGGATGTAATATAATTTCTATTTCTATGTTTATTGGTTCAAAAGGTAGATGAGGTGACAAAGAAGTTCCAAAATACAGGTTTTATGAACCAAAAGGGCCGAATTTCAAAAAAGTACCAGAACCTGTCCGCTTATATTTTTAATGAACAAGGCTAAGTATTAATATTGTTTTTAATCTCTTTTTGTAGATTTTAGGTTAGCTAATTAACACGTTTCTTACCCCCGCCCACACCTCCAAAACATTCGAATTTCCAAAAATCGCGACTTAGTGGATCGATTTGCACAGAGACCAAACTCGGGTCTAAATTTCACTTTTTAACTTCAGACGAAAAGAAGTGTAAGCACATACTGTGCTTAAATTTTTTTTATGTGGATTTTTCTTTTATAACGGTAATTTTTCAGAACGTTATGTGTCAATTCGTTTTTCTGTTCAAGTTAATAGCCGAGTTTAAAATGCAAAAAATTATTCTCGAAATTGTATTTTTGGCGAAAATAGCAAAAGGAGTAATCGGTCAGAAATTTCCATAGACGTCCACAAAATTATTATAAATCTACACGCGCGAGGATAATCATATCGCGAAATTAGTGTCATTGTACGGAGGGAATATACTTGTGTCAGAAACATTGTAAAATATCTAAGCAGATGTAATGGTAATGGACCGATCTCTTTTGAAAGTCATGTTGTGCCTAAATTTTATTGATTGGCTGTATATGTAAGTTTATATATTAACATATGTACATATCTATGTATGTATGTATTTACATTAGGATAAGCCTTATTTTTCATATTTGCGAAATTGTACCAAAATTGAAAACTGAAAAAAATTTATTTTCCCCCCTTGCAAATGCACCTTCAAACTTGAGAGACAATGCGCCATGACTTCCCGATATGTGATCAGCCTAATTTTTGCGACACATAGTTTTTTAAGGGAATACCATTTCTAGATCCCAATTTACAATGTTGAAAATGAAAGGCAGACAATTTTCTTATTCTCTTTTGAACATGTCTAAACCTTTCACAATCGCGAAATTAATAGACAGACAGAAAATATTCGATTCTTTTTTTCGTTCTTTTTCGTTGTTGACTCATTACATCTTATTCTACAGCCTTTTAGGTACCAGAATCCACTCTTAAGTCTTAACCCGTTTTTTGACACACTAGGACCCTTTTCTCGGAGAAGGTCACATATGTATATGTTTTGTTTAAATTGTATTTTTGAATGTTGTTTTAAAAATTGTATTTAGCAACCTTTGGAGTACTGTACCTATATAGTCAGATACGTGTGCGAATTATATGCGAATATGCTAATGACTTATTTAACTCCCTATTTGTAAGCGTGGGTGGTAAATACTTGCCTCCAATGACATCACCGTGTTAAAATAATGAGTTAAAATGCCAATGTATAAGTGGTGAAGAGTAGTTATAATAGCTTTTTAACTCATTACCTTTCAATGTAAGATTTTGCTGGGTATAAATTATTTAATTTTTCTTAAACATGTGTATGTATGTACATTGTACATATCGTCGTGAATTTAGAGTTTTTGATTGATTTTTGGTCGTTTTATTAAACTACATGTTCACAAAAATTTTTGATCCCTGCGATCAAAAAATGGCGACTTTATTCAAAAAATTCAAAGGCCAAGTACGCCTTGTTGTTATGGATTTTGTAAAGTTTTTGGCTTCTCCTGTAAAAAAATAAAAAGTGTTCTTACGCCCTTTTGCATTTTAGGTGGCGATATACATATATGTATATACATACAAATATTTGTAAGAATTATTTTCTTTATGATTAGTTTCTTGACTTGTGTTCTGCATCTTCTTCCTTAATTAAAAATTATGCAAGTCAAGAAATTTCCTCAGGCATTTTACTTAAATTAGTGTTAGAATTATTGAATTATAACTGATAAACAAGCTGTTATACTACGAACAGTAAGAAGAAGAAGCACAATATATCTATATAAGTAAATATATTTGTGTAACATAAGAGAATGTTATATAATTTGAATTAAAAAAACCAAGTCAGTTGACTTCCAACTAGGGATGCCAACCCCGAAATCTCGATCCATATAAATCCCGGGATGTTAATTTTATAATCCCGGGATTTAGTCAATCTCGAAATCATTAACTTAACTTTTTTTTTTTACTTTTTTTATAAGAAGAAATTCATCATGATATTCTCCCTTGAGAGGATAGGGAACACAATATTGATATTTTATATTTATTTGTTTAAGGGTCATTATTACAACTTGTCAATAGTTAAGGGTAGGATTTTGTCCCACGTATAAAAAGTATTTCACTATTACAATTTTGATTTAAACCAAAGGCAAGTTCTGCCTGCGGTTTAGGTAGGTAGGTAGGTAGGCAGAAAAGCTGGTGTGAAGTCTGCTTCACACCTTCACCCATAGACCAATATGGTCCATTGAGATGCCCTGTTTAGAAATAGATAGCAGGAAAGTAGGTGAAATAAACAGCGAAAGCATTGGAAAAGATAAAGAAGATAGATAAGAAAAGAAGATCTAACCAAACCCGAGAGAAAATCTCACTCAACACAACACAAATCCGCCCGGCTAGCTCCCAGTGTCCTGCTGCGCAGCCAGGCCATCCCCATTACGAATCATATCAGACTCTCGAGTCCACAGCCCCGGACATCCCCTAATTCGCCAAGGAATCTGCTGCCCAGCCACCTCCTGCGGTTTAGGTAACAGTTAAGTTGAAATAATAAAAAACTTGTTATATGTCCGACAAAATCCTACCTTTAACTAACCGCAAGTTGTAATAGTGGCCCTAACTCTGTTAATACTGTCATTGAAAGCGAGAGAAAGAAGTTAAACATTTTTATTGTTTTTAAGCGTGTTCAACAATTATTAAGAAATTTTTATGTAAGAAGTGCTCGAACAATTATAGAAAATTAAAGAAGGAAATGTCTTTTAAAATGCACAAAACAAAAAAGAGAAACCAAAAGTTCCGTGATTCCCCTGGTGCACCAAAATATAAAATTCAAACTTTACTCCTTAAAGGTTCAGGCTTACTAAACAGTTTTCCGAGAGTGGGCATGGCACCTACGGCAATTTATGGAGCGATTTCACGAAATGTAGAAGTGTAATGTATACACTACATAATTCGTACCACTAGTGGCGGCGGATAAAAAAATGTGTTTTTGTTAAAATAAGATTATTTTGGATAATTTTGTTAATTAATTTCGAGTTCAAATTTCAATTATTTATCTTAATTCATTTAATTAAAATTTAATAGAATTAATTACCATATTAATTTTTTTTTTTATTTAGTTTGAATCAACTGAGGTAATTGAATAAAATATAGATTTTATGTTAACCTTTTTTTAATTAAAACAATTAACAAATTGTTGGAAATCGTACGTTGTTTTTTTGTCATATTTTTAAAAAAATTAATCATTCATTAAGAAAAAAATCACAATTTTAAATTTTTACAAATTTTAGTAATCAATTTAATCATTATATTTAACTTTGTTATATTAAATGAATTATAAAACGTTTGTTTGTAAACCTCCTTTACAGAAGCATTTGTCATTTGACCTTCAAAACCCCCAAATCCCGAAAAATCCCGAGATTTGATTTTTTGAATTCCCTAATACCGGGACTTGCAAAAACCATTCCGGTTTGGCAACTCTATTTGCAACAGGTGCAGGAAAATATGTGGCAACGTGTACTTAATATTAATTACTTATAATCCAATTAAATATTGTTCATACGCCACAAGGCATTCAGAGAAATTTCTATTATAAAAAAAAGAGTTTTATTTTACACTCTCTTTTACTTACATTTATTAATACTATTTCGGTTTTTTATGTAAAAAAAAATAAACGAAAAACCATTTGATAATTAAAAAAACTTTGTTAAACACGTGGTTTTGATTTCATTTTTGATTGAAGTTCAATAATAATAAAAGAAAAAGATATTATCCTTTGTATTCCATTATAACGCCATTCATCGGGTGTTATTTACATGCTGTTTTCCAATAATATACAAAACTGTTGTTTTCTAGGCCAAAATTATATTTTAATGATATTAATTTTGAATTTGTTATAACGCTTCAGTAAATTGGTTTGTTTTTTGTGTTAGAAGTATTATTTGGTGGAATTTTTTACACTTCACATGTTTAAATATAGAAATTAATTTATGCAAATGAATTGGAAATAAGTAGAGATCTTTTATCTGATCCCAGTAACAAAGCAGGCACATGGCAAGAAAATTTTGTGGTTTGTCAACCCATTGTTGAAGTTATTTTAATTTTTGACCCTGATGACAATTTGGACAAGTGATGATTTTAATTAAAATTTTCCCTATGCTAATCCCACGAAGCTTTACGCTTGTCTGCAGGAGACCAGAGTCTCTGGCGGGAATCGAACCCACAGCCCCGGCGCTGATAGACTAGCTAACTACCAACTAGTCTACCGGGGCACCCATGTAAAGTTTAGTGGGGTCAAAAACGAAGACACTTGGTCATAGTACTGATGTCAAAATACATCAGCGTTATGACGCTTTTTCTATCAGTGTATATGAGGAGCCACAGAACAAACCGTACTTTTTCACATATTTAAAATGTTTGGGAAATTGAGGATTATTTATTTCGACCCCTTAAAAAACTGCATGAACCTGGAAATGGAAACAAGTGTTTTGCTAACCAAAAGATGAATCAAACTGCCGTAAGTCAACACATTAAATGTCAAGGATGTTTAATATCAAACCAATTTTATATCGAAAAAAGTACGTTTTGTTAAAAAAAATGCAAAAAGTACGTTTTGTTCAAAAATATAGAAAAAGGAACGTGTTGGTGTGCGTTTTTTTAGACAATAATATTTTGACTGAATGTTTTTAAACCTGAACCATTAAAGTAAAAAATAAATAAAAAATAAGTAAAATGAAAACTTTATTATTTTATTTCAAATTAAACAGAAAACTAAACAATTCTTTTTTATAATTTAATACAGATTTTAAAGTTATTAAGTATAATACTTTTTAAATAGTTAAACTTTTTTCCCAACTTCGTTTTCAAAATGTTGAAATAAAACTCGCAATATTTACTTTTTTTTTAGCATTTTTGCTTTTTACGTATTCCCATATTTAAATTTTCTACAGATTCTTGTAATTCTTCCATGTTTTAATTATACTATTGTATTAATTATTTTTTTCATAACACTCATTCACCAAACAATAGTTAAATTATTGCAATTATTGGTAGATATTCTTAAAAACGCGTCGCAGAAATACAAATTTACATTAAAACAAAAGCAAAGTTTAAAAAATAGTTTTTGTTTTGTCAAACATTTCTTAATTAAATATACTACATGAGAATTTTGACGCGTTTCTATCTCTTTAAAAAACGGTAAATTGTATGATAAACACAAAAAAATATCTTAAACTTTGTTTTTGTTTTAATGAAAATTTTCACTTTTTGACGCGTTTTCAAGAATTTATTATTTAACAGTTAATTTTAACGAAAATTAAATGACATAAATAAACGTCAAACAAATTAAGAATATTAAGAAAGGTTATGTTATTAAAACAACTACTCAAAGAAATGGCAAAAACAATGAAAAAAGCACGTTTTGAAAAATAAAAATGAAAAATGTACGTTTTGTTATGCATTAATTTTTTTAGAACCCAGTTTCTTGGTAAAAAAAAAAAATAAAATATGCTAACTAGATTTTTTCTTAAAGATTTCAGCCCAAATATTATAAAAATATCAAAAACCCAATTTGTCAAAAAATGCGAAAAAGTACGTTTTGTTCTGCAGCTCCTCATATATAAGTTTGTCATACCGTTTGTTATTTCTACAATATTGGTCTAAGATCTTATGAAGTATAATAAACAATCAGCCATATTACGGTTGTCGTTGTCGTATACGACTGTGTCGTTTTTTGTAATAGATTTAAGTAAAACACAACCTGTGTTCTTTAATCTACTACAAAAAACGACACAGTCGTATACGACAACGACAACCGGAATAAGGCTGATTTGATTATATATTATATATTCTGGGTCCTTATGAGTAGCGAAGTTGATTTACCGATGTCCGTCTGTCTGTTGAAATAAGTTTCTCTAGATATGATGGGGACTTTGTTGGCATATATACATATATACATATATGTCAAATATGCTATTTAAATTCAGCCTGATCGGTCCACAAATGGCTGAGTTATGGGCAAAAAACCTCGACTGTCTCTAATTTTACCCATAGATTTCTTATTGTTGTTTTTTGTTTGTTTTCTATATATCTAAAGAACGGCCAAATTAGGTACAAGCGTCTTGGTAATCAATAAACAGCATCCGACAACATGTGGACGGGATTGAAAAAGTAGGCGTGGCACAAAATAGATTTGTGTATTTCTAAATAACATTATTTATATTTACTTTCTGTTCTTACCCCACCATGGTGAAGGGTATATAAGATTCGTCTTACTCGTTATAGTTGCTTAAGTTAGTACATACGTATGAGTATTATTTAATTCCAATTTATTAACGTGCATACGCCATGTGGTACAACTAATAAATCAAACTTATAAAAAAGCAATAAGGGAAAAAATAAGACTTTTTGTAAAATCTTTCTGAAAAACGTCATGTAAAATAAGGCTTTTTCTCAAATTCTTGGCTTTTTGTAGAACAGAGTGCCTTTTTGTAAAAAAAAAATTGATTTTTATAATTACTCTAACTTTCTTGAAAAAATGTGGTGAACGTTTACGGACATTTGAAAAAAGTTTCTTTTTTTTTAGGAAACAGTCACTTTTAGTGAAAAAAATAAACTTTTAGTGAATTTTTAAATTGACCCGCCCTAATATACATACTTATATATAGAATATTAAATAACATAGTATTTTTAATAAATAAATATTTTGGTTAATTTATTTTTACATTTTTGTGAAATTTATTTTTGTCGTGACAACACTGCATACAATCAAAGCTGCCAGATTTAACGATTTATCGTCATTTTGACGATTTTTAGGTACAAAAATGTTTATTGATGATAGGACGATTTATACCCTAAATTTCACGATTTTTCATATGAAAAAATTTTGTAAAAATTTCCAAATGTTTTTAATATAATTTCACATTTTATTTTAGCTTCTTAGATAATTTGATTTATTTGATTGGCAGCAATTTTCATGTCTTAGCTGTTTTTCATACCAAATACGATTTTGTTTAGCACGATGCATATTTTTAAGCGTTCTATTCTATAGATCAGTTAGTACTGCTTTATTCCACAGGCATTCCAGAACCACTCTCTTCAGTCTGGGTTCACATTATGAAACTTTTCTCGCAGAAATTCTGATTTTATTGGTGTTTACCAGACTTTAGTTCTTAAGCAGGATTTTCGACGTGAAAAAGAGGTGTTTGATAATTCTTGGCTATAGTTTATTTTCTTATGAATGCCAATACTTTTAAAAAGTTTTTGGTTGTGTTACTTCAATAATAAGTTTCTAAATAAATATATAAAGAATATATTAAAATTTTATTCGCAACGGAAACTAAAAATAACAGTGAAATTTCAAAACTTATTAAAAGTTAGTGGTTTTTTACAATGACGATTTTTGTGACAATTTAGCTTAGTCAATTTGACGATTTTGACGATTTATTCTCCAAAATTTGAAAATTGTCGCCCAATTTCATCTGGCAGCTGTGCATACAAGTTCAGTTTTAAGCAAGGCGAATTCATACAGGCGACATTTTCGAGTCATCTGTTTATTGTTTATTTATTTGTGTGTATAAAGCAATGCTAATAGTTTAAAAACATTTTTATTAAATTTTTTTAATTTTAATTTTTTAATTTTTTTTTTTATCTTTATTTTTAATTTTTTTTTATATATCAATATTGTTGTATTTATTTGTATCAAGTTTATTTTGTAAGGCAATACGTTCCTGTACTATAATTATAAGACCCAATCTTGTTGTACAGGAAATGGAATAAATAAATATATAAATAAATAAAAAATAAATATGAATGTCAAGCTTTATTTACATTTTGTGAAAAAATTTGTTAAAATTTAAAATTTAATAAAAATCCAAACAAAAAAGTGAAAATAAAATATAAAGTCAGTGAATTAAAAGTGCCGTAAGGAATAAATGAGCTGCAATAAATTTGCAATACAGGAAAAAAGTTTTATGTTCTAAAGTAATTGTGTATATATTATAAACAAAAAAATTCCCTTGTTTATATTTTCAACAAAAAATAAAAGTTACAGTGAATGTCAAATAATTTTGACATTCACTGTAACTTTTTACAAAAACAAAATACATAGTATTTTTTTTTAAAAAAAGATAGCTAACATAACTCTATCTCACATGTATGAATTCGTGTTGGTTTTAACTGTTTTACTATAATTGTTTCTATTCATTAATTGTTTACAAAATTAGCTTGTTTTCAAACAATCTTTTTCAATTCTCTCTCTCTCTCTCTCTCTCTCACTCTGTCTCTCTCTCACTCTGTCTCTCTCTCTCTTTCTCTTTTAAATATTTTTTTTTTAGTTTGCCTTACCGTTTAATTAGATTTATTCACTTGTTTGTGGTGAAACAAGACAAATTAAAAAAAACGAGTTTTTTTTGAAGAAAAGAAAGTTTTGTAAAATATAAAGTTTTCTACATGTTTATAGGAATTTTCTTAACAGTAATGCCACTTGTTTATAATATTTTTTCTATAAACATTTTCTATTTTTTTTTTATTTCACAGAACAATGAAACAGTAAATTGGCTTATTATGTGGTTGTTTGTTTAAGCACAATTGTATGACAAAATTAACCAGTTGGCAAGATATTCTTTCAACTGAGACAGACTGCTGGGAAAAAAAAAAGAAAAAAGGATACAAATGACTGCTGCACGTGGGTAGTTTCGTTAGCAGTTGGTGGTCACTTTTTCTTTCTTTTGTATATATATTTTGTTGTTATCTTAAAGTTTTATGGTTTGATTTTTTATTTTGTATAAATATGTGAAAAATGCTTGTTTAAGGTATGAGTTTTCTCCTTAAGTGTTTGTGTGGGGTATTTTTCCACTATCCTCCTCTAGTTTCATAACTTTTGAGAATATTTTAGTTTTTTGCTCAGAGATATTTTTTGCTTTAATATAATTTACGTTTTTATTTAATGTTATGGCCATTTTCTCAATGTATCGAAAAACTGCCTGTTACTTAATGTAGGCATAAATTTATTATTTATTAGGTCTTGGTTTTCTCAATATACCGACAGAAAAACATTATTTTCAGTTGGCCCGTTGTCCGATAGTCTCTCAGCGCGGGGGTTGCGGGTTCGATTCCCGGCAGACAGGTTGGTCTCCTGCAGACAAGCGTAGAGCTTCGCGGGATTAGCATAGGAAAACTGAATTTATCAGTACGGAAAATAAGCCCTTAATAAATAATTGGCAATTGAGTGCCGGTTAGTTTTACGACAGAATAGAAGCAAATGCGACATTGAGAAAACCAAATTACTTCAATGTGCAGTTTTTTGTTGGGAAAGAAGAGAATCATCTAATGAGAAAACGGCCATTAGTCCTTAATGATCATTTTGTTTTGTGTTTTATGGAAAGAATAAAAGACATTTTGAAAAATTGTTTAACAAAGAGGATTTGTAAGTAAATATTATAATGGGTGATTCAAGTAGAGATACTTTTTTCAATAGCCTTTTTTGACAGATCACGTGTGAGTCGTGTCACGCTGTCATGTTATTTTTGTTTAGTATTGTTTGGCATTTCATAATGGAAAGACTTACGCCTGAACAACATTTACAAATCGTTCAACTTTATTATAAAAATTCGCGTTCTGTGAGGAATGTGTTTCGTGCACTACGCTGAACCTACTGAGCGTACTATTCGCAACACCATCTCCCATTTTGAGACCCAGCATTCATTATTGGATAATATTCGACCGAATAGACCACGTCCAGCACGCTGTGACGCTGTGTGTGCCGGTGGAATCATCGGTCCATATTTCTTTAAAAATTATGCCGGTGCGAACGTAACTGCCAATGGCGACCGTCATCGTGCCATGATAACCGACTATTTGATGCCTGAAATTGAAGCTCGTGATCTCGGCGACATTTGGTTACTGCAGGATGGCGCCACTTCCCACACATCGCATCAATCAATTGATTTATTGAGAGAACATTTCGGTGAGCACATAATTTCACGTTTTGGGCCGGTCGATTGGCCACCAAGATCGTGTGATATCACACCGTTAGACTTTTTCCTGTGGGGATATGTTAAGTCTAGAGTTTATGCGGACAAGCCCGCTTTGATTCAGGCCTTGGAGGAAAACATCAGACGCGTCATTCGCCAGTTACCAGTCGAAATGCTCGAACGAGTCTTCGAAAATTGGACTCAACGGATGGACCATCTGCGACGTAGCAACGGCCAACATTTGATAAACATAATCTTCAAAAAATAAATGTTCTTTCAAATGATAATAAGAAGTAGGGAACCTCGAAATGGATCACGCTTTATTATAAACACGTTTCATAACTTTTCTAATAATCAACGTAAGTCCTTATTATCTCAAATACTTCACCCCACTATGAAAATATTGTCATATACATTTTTTAAAGCCCAGGAATTCTGAGAACAATTTTAACGCAAATTTAGCACCAAGTTTCCTAAAGGTTAGAGTAAAAGAGAAATTGGGTAGAAGATGTATCTAGTAAAAATTTAGGGACTTATCACGCTTAGGATTTACTTAACTAAATGTCCATTTTCCAAATAATTCTGCTGCTTCCTTCAAACCCTTCTGTATTTTAATTTACATACAAAGTTTTAAAAATGTTAATTAAACTATTTTAGAAATAGGGTTTTGCAAAATGGTACAAAATTCATTTTATTTTTTTTTGGTTTTGGTAGACCATTAAATTTAATATTAAATAAAAATTTTAATTATACGAATGTATATTTTTTATAGGAATTAAATTGTGTTTTCTTTTCTACAAAATAAGGTGACATGTTATTTAAAAAATTCAATTTGGTGTTTAATTCTTAAAAATGTTTTGCTTTCTTAAAAGGCGGCATGTTTTTTTTTTTCTAAAAAAAAATTAACCTTAATAATGGCTTACGCCATTGCACTTTACGCCCGTCGACAGTGGTAATAATGGCGACATGAAAAAACCCCCCAAAATAAAGTTCATCCCCGCTTCCAAAATAAAGTTCACAATTTGGAAATAAATCCCCTCTAATTTGGAATTATGAATAAGCCTCGCTATCTCTCGCTATTCTTATAAATGTGCCTGATATAAATTAATTGTTTTTTTTATTGTGACTAAAATCATTGCTTTTGTTTTAACTGTTATCTAGTTCCAAATAATTAAAATTTAATCTGAATAGCAATTAAAAAATAAACCTGTAACAGTTAAACACAGTTTATACTATAAACAATTACTAAAGCCTTAGAAAACTTTTCAATTTCTATAAAATTTTAACTCAAACAGGATATTTAATCTGTTAAGGAAATAGAAAATACTAGGACATTTAAATCGCTTCCGGTTAAAGTTGTTGTACAAAATTCATTAACATCAGTATGACTTTTAAAGGTACAAATTGTAGTAAATTAAAAACAATAAATAATAATTTATAATTATTTTACACTAAAAAAAAAAATTTATTTAAAAACTATGCCGAATTTTATATACCCTTCACCATGATGCGATAAGAACAGAAAGTTATATAAATATCGATCTTTAGATATAAAGAGATCTTTTTTGTGCCACACCCACCTCTCCAATCCCGCCTATATTTTGTCGGATGTTATGTATTGATAATTAAGATGATTGTACCTTTTTTGGAAACTTTGTTCTGGTCGTTATCCAGATATACAGAAATATATAATGTCTTTGTACGGGAAGTGCCACGCCCATTTCTCCAATTTTATAGAGGTTGTCAATTAGTAGCCAAGCTATGTGTACCCAACTTGGACAATTTTTCACTTACCATTATTTAGATCATCATATATATTAATAGGCAAGTCGATTTGTTTTGCTCCCTTTTACGCCAACACTATACATTTTAACACGTGATACATCATTCCAAAGATATTTTTTGGCAGAAGTGCAAAAGGTAAATTTTATTGAAATCGGTTCAGTATATTAAGAGTTATAGTCGTTATAAAGTGTTACTAATACATAGAAAAAACTCGTATACGTGTGAGCAAAAAAAATGTAAACACATAACAGAATCAGTATGCTTTGTTTTTGTAAACTTTACATAGTAAAAAAACAACAACATGCAGAGTTATCTGCTACAGGGATGTTAAATGGGGTTTTAAATTTTGTACCAACTTTTTGGACCTTCACGGTACCATTTTTTTTTTTAATTTATTAAAACAACAAAAAAGTACATAAAAATTCAATTGTGCACAAAAAAAAAACAAAACTTAACATTAACATACATTATATGTATGAATAAAATAACCCAATAAAAATTTTTCCTATTTTGCGAAGCACTAATGGTACATTTAAAAAAGTAAGCACACATCTATGTAAACGAATTCAGTAAACGAATTTTTAATAAACTGTAAAAAATATATATAAAATTTGAAGCCGCGACATTCCCTTACAGCGAAGCAGGTTTGTAAGGGAGAATATAGGAGAATACCGGTAACAAAAAATTCAGTATGCAAAGTTGATCGTTACATTCACCAATTTTAATACGCGCTGAAAAAAGCGCTTTTTATGCCAAAAATGTATTGCTTCAAAGTGGGAACACGCCATATAAAATCCATGTCTTCCGTAAGCGATATGATAAGCGGAACTTTTAGGTTTCTCCCTTACAAACCTGCTTCGTTGGAAGCTATAGTTTATTTAATAAACAATTTGAAATTTTTAAATCAAAGCAGCATGAATTTGTCGATCTTAACCAACCTTTAACCTTTGTTTGTATGAGACTTGAAAATGTTGGCACATGTGGTCTGTTTCTTTCCCTAGTATTCATTTCTTTTTTTTTTTTTTTTTTTTGAAAAGAAAAAATCTTTCCACATTTGCAGACGAATGGATAAAATTCCAGCAACGACTCTAGAAATGTCCGGAAACAATGGGCATTCAGCTCTTTTTGTAAATTAGCTATTACCGATCAAAAACTACAATGTTTTCATTTTTTACCGACTTCAGTTGCTCGACATCAGCTAATGCTCTAAATTGCTAATTGATTGAATCAAAATTTGCAATTTCATTCGGAAACATTTTTACTAGAAGAGGTACAATACAACTTGTTTTGCCTGAATTAAAATTTCCAGAAGTAAATTAATTGAACCACATTAAAACTTCGTTATTAAAGTTGACTTTGGTTCTCAAAACTTCGGAAAATCTTAAATAAAATTGTTTTGCATTTCCTCTCATCAAAATATTGATATTATTTTTTACGCAATAAATCTCTTCAAAGGGAATGTGTGTTGTTTAAAGGTCTACGATAGATATATCACATTCATCCAAAACATTTTTATTCATGAAATTACGTGCTATTTGGCGGAACAAAAAAGGGGCCTTTGTAAAAATACATGCATTCGAGCATCTTCTGATTGCATTTCTAAATTAACCATGTTAAGAATTTTAAGTGCATATTGCAGAAATAAAAAATGCAATTTAAAAGAAGAATTTTTTAAATCCCGATGAAAGAAATAATAATTAATAAAATAAATGTAATGAAAAGAACTCAATAATTTGTTTGCTATACTCAAAATTCAAAAAGGGGGAACTATGACAAATTTTTAAGAAACAAAAAAGAGAAACACAATTTTTAATATTTTGTTTTCTTTTTGGTAGAGTTGTTGTTTTTAAGTGTTACCGTTGATTTCTTAAATTTTTCTGCTTATGAATAACTTTAATGTTATTAATATTAGTATTGTGGTTATTTTATTGAACTGTTAATGGTTTTTAATCCAAATTTAGATATTTTTTAATTAGGCTTAAGTTCATTGAATTTAATTTCCATTAAATTATTTTTATGAAGACAGGAATTTTACAACATGAAATTAATTAAAATTTTACTGATAATTTTTCATTCTTGACTGCGCTGAGATTTGAACCCAGGCTTTCACGGACAGGTTGCCCAGACTAGTTTCGATTGTAACCACACAATCTCTTGCCGTCTTTACTCACTCGGCAATTCAAGGCGGATGACGTCAATAGACAAACATCAATCTTTAAACCAAATGGTATTTCACCTTGGTAGATCGAAATTTGCTTTTGAATGAATGATTATCTATTTATTATCTATCAGCCTAATTATGAATTAAAATTCCCCGGGAGTTTTCTCCCTTCTCACATTTTTCCTATGTAAATTCTATTGTGAAAATGGGAAAAGAGAAAAAACTCCCGGGGAATTTTTATTTATAATTGGGCTGTATATGTTATTGTTACATTATCAATATGGTTTTTTAAAGAATGTGTTTATTGCATTTTTTTTTTAAATTTTTTTTTAAATAAAGTACGATTTTTTGATGGGCTGCGATTTTATATAACAGACACTACCGATCAGGGTCATTAACTATATGAAAATCATGTATTTACAAAATATATAGTCTATAGAGAGGTAATAAAAACATAATTCATTCATCAACATAATAAATATAAATGGAAAATATATAAAAGGCTTTGTTAAAAACATTGAGATTAGGGAACTTATGTTATATATACATATGCATTTTTCTCTTTTGGAAATCCTAATCAACTATTTTAAAATATATACATATCGCTCATTTACTTCAACAACGCCATAACTCAAAAATATCCATTTCAAGATAAACGCGTTTAAAGTTTTTAATTTGCTTTAACCACATAGAAAAAATAAAGATACATTCTCTTCAAACGGGAAAAGTATAAAATATATAAAAATGAATTTTAAACGCAATATAAAGAAAAACCCAAACAAATTTTTTTTTTTCTTTTTTAGAAAAATTGTCAAAATAAAAATTTGTTCTGCTCTACTGAGAATATTTTAAATTTTGAGTTAATACCCTCTTTATGATCAAGTGCGATATGTTTTTTAACACTAAATAAATACATATCTACATATATGTATATTTAATAAAGTTTTAACCCAGACGTTTAAATGGTAAATATTAGAAATAACGGTACAAATAAGTTATTTATAGATTGCAGGCGATTGTGTCGACTGCTGGCCCATACTAGTATAAATAAATCTATATTGTGCCACGCCCACTTCTCCACTCCCGCCCACATTTTATTTATTGTTGTATATTGATAACCAAGATGCTTGTATCTAATTTGGAAACTTTCGCTCTTGAAGATCTCCAAATATACACAAAAAGAACAATTAGAGGTAGTCGTGGTTTTTTGCTAATATAATGGGTGATTTTTTAAGAGCTATAGGAAAGTTTAAAAAAAAAACACATAAAATTCAGAAAAATGCATGAAATCTTTATTTGAATCGATAGTACGGTCCATATAATTTAATGTTTGAAGATTATTTCATGCAAATGTTGACCGTGACTGCGCCTCAAATGGTCCATCCGCTTAGTCCAATGTTGGCATACTCTTTCCAACATTTCGGCCGGTATCTCATGAATAAATGCTTCAATGTTGTCTTCCAATGCGTCAATTGAAGCGGGCATGTGTGTATAGACATGAGCTTTAACATAGTCCCACAAAAAAAAATCTAAGGGCGTTAAATCGCACGATCTAGGCGGCCGATTGACCGGTCCCGAACGTGAAATAAAATGTTCACCGAACTCGCCTCTCAATAAGTCCATTGTTAAGCGTGCTGTGTGGCATGTGGCACCGTCTTGTGGAAACCACATGTCATGCAAGTCAAGCTCTTGCATTTTGGGCAAACAAAAAGTTGGATATCATCTCACGGTAGCGCTCACCATTCACAGTTACGTTACGATTCGCATCATCTTTGAAGAAGTACGGTCCAATGATGCCACCAGCCCATAAACCGCACCAAACTGTGACTTTTTCTGGATGCATTGGTAGCTCTTGCAATGCTTCTGGCTGATCTTCACTCCAAAATCGACAATTCCGCTTATTAACGTACCCATTGAGCCAAAAATGTGGGTCGATTAAACTGACCATAAAATGGAAGAAGCGCGCGATGAACTTTCTTAACAGAGCACGCATTTTGATAATAAAATTCAATAATTTGCAAGCGTTGTTCGTTTGTAAGACGATTCATGGTTAAATTATAGTCCAAACTGAAGATGTTTGACAGTGAAACAAAACACGAAACGTGCGTCAGCTGTTTAAACCAGTGTTGCCAAATAAATAATAGCTAAAAAATCACACGTTATATCAGACTTCTGTGGACCGATCAGGCTGAAATTCAATAGCACGCAATTTCGAACTATATGTGACATAAATGTATAACTACCTGATCCACATCATATCTGGGGTCTTCGGAAAACCCATTTCAACGGGCAGACGGACATCGTTAATTTAGCTTGACTACTCACAAGGACCCAGAATATATAGGCAATATACACTCATAGAAAAATGCATCTTCCTATTACTTAAATTATTATTATTATTAAAAGTTATTACAAATGGCATCAATGAGGCAAAAAGTGACATCAATCTAATGACGGATGTCATCCTAAAATATTTTATGCGTCATCTACGCTATGACTACAGTGACGTCAATTCGACGGCACATTTTGTGTACTCTGATAGAAAAGGCGTAATAACGCTGATGTTTTTTGACATCAGTACATACAAACTGTTATCAGTGCGATGGCAAACTGTCATCAGTGCGATGTGATAATATATCATTTCATCAGTGTGATGACAAACTGTCATCAGTGCATTGACAAACTGTCATCGATGCGATGACAAACTCTCATCAGTGCGCTGACATAATATATAATGTCATAATATATTATTAACATTATTTTTATGATTAAAAAGTAAAATAAGAATCAAAAATTGCCATATTCTATTTTTAAAATTTTTTTTTTAAATACATCAAATTTTCAAAGTAGAATTATTACGAAAACCATATCGGGCATGCTGCTGATGTTTTATAGTTGAAAGTTCTTCTGTTAACAAAGGGCGGAATAGAACCAAAGTGAAACTAACATGTGTAACGGGTAAGTAAATAATGATATTCTCTTAATTTGACTTAAGGCCAATTACAATGACTCAATTTGATGACAGTTTGTCATCGCACTGATGACATGCTTTATAAAACCGACCCCGATTCGTCATTTCTGTGATGCCAATGTGTCATCCCATTGATGACATAATTTAATTTTTTGACCCTGATGACAATTTGGCCAAGTGATGTTAAGGCTAACAGCAAGGTGATGTAAAGTGTCATGGGGTCAAAAACGAAGACACTTGTTATAGTACTGATGTCAAAATACATCAGCGTTATTAAGCCTTTTCTATCAGTGTAGGTTCTCAGATAAATACTGTAGGTATTACAAACGGAATGACAAACTTATATGTACATACAAATAAACAGTTTATTGCAAATTTTTCAGCATTTGAATTGAGCGCAGATTTTACGCATTCAATCTGTTTTTAGTGATATTTAAAAAAATTACAATACAACTTTACAGTGCCACATAATTTTTTTGTGCTAGTGAAAATAATGCCAGTCATCACTAATGCTGGCAAATAATAATTCAAACTAAATTTTTTGCTAGTTTTATTTATCGAGAGCGCAATGCTCGTTGAAACCAAAATTAAGTGCAATACCCCCAACTTTGATAATTATAAATTCAACACAAAATAAGGTGAATGACTTTTCAATTGTTTAATAAATGAGAAATTATAAACGGAATAGTTAACATTAGGGTTTTCACGAAAGGCGTATTATCAGGTTATATGGTTATGTAGCAACAGCAACAGCAACAAAATATATTTAAAAAAATGTAAATAAAAATGTTGTGAAAGTAACCAAATAACCATATAACCGAATAACCAGCCTTTCGTGAACAACCCAAATATTTAGCAAAATATGATTAAAAATTAAAATTTTTTATAACTATTAAGGGTTTTGTAATGAAAATATAATAATTTATTTTTTTAATTTGTATAGAAATTATAATTTATAACTAGGGGCTGGAGTTTTATGAAAATGCATGTTTTTTCTCGAAGGGGTACATATTAACTGTCTTATGCAAACAATTTTATTTAAGTTTGCTGGGCTTAACGTATTGGTTAACTAATGTGTACTTTAACTTTTTTTTGCTGTTTTCTTAAACGTAAATTGAAACACTTAACTTGAAAAAGAATTTTAAAGGCGAGTTCGTTTCAATTTTTAAAAGTATGAGTGTTTTGGTAAAAACGTTTGTGTGTATCAAAACTTGATCGTGTAACCCTCAAGTAACATACAAAAAAAAAACCTTTATTTTCCCCTGTTTTATACTCAAAATACTAAACATATTATTTTTACTACTTTTTAAATACTTTATTTTTCGTTGTCTAATCTAAGTATTATCTAAAACAATAATAATAGTATCAGCTAAAAAAAAAAGAGCGAATTATTAAACGTTTTTATAATAAAGGCCAAAAAATGTAAAGTTACATTAAATATTCTAGGAAAATTATCATTAAAAAGTTTAATGCATACACCCAAAAGTATGCTTTTAACTTTAGTTTACAATCATACCCGTAAGGAACGCTTTTGATTTTTGTGGTTAAACAAACTAGAAGAGAAGTGGTTTATTCTGTTTAATTTTCATAAATGAATAACTGATAGTAAAAAAAAATATCTATTAGTTATAAGCAATTTAAGATCAGTGTTATTCTCCAAATTAATTAGAAATTAAAATAAAACCAAACATAAGTATAATGTGATTTTCTAAAGGATTAAGGGTTATTTGCATAATATGAAATATATAAGAAAGATTTTGTATAAACAGATTTTCTAAAGGAAATATAGAAAATATTGTGATAATCGCAAGAAATTTTCTGTAGAAAATATTGTGATAATCGCAAGAAATTTTCTGTAGAAAATTTTGTGATAACGCAAGAAATTTGTGATAAAAAAGTTTTGTGATAATTGCAAGAAATTTTCTGAAGAAAATTTTGTGATACAAAATTTTGTGATAACCGTAAGAAATTTTCTATACAAAATTTTGTGATAACGCAAGAAATTTGTGATAGAAAGTTTTGTGATAATTGCAAGAAATTTTCTGTAGGAAATTTTGTGATAATCGCAACAAATTTGTGATAGAAAATATTGTGATAATTGCAAGATATTTTCTATAGAAAATTTTGTGATAATCGCTAGAAATTTTCTATACAAAATTTTGTGATATTCGCAAGAAATTTTCTATAGAAAATTTTGTGATAATCGCAACAAATTTGTGTTAGAAAATATTGTGATAATTGCAAGATATTTTCTATAGAACATGTTGTGATAATCGCAAGAAATTTCTGAAGAAAATTTTGTGATAATCGCTAGAAATTTTCTCATACAAAATTTTGTGATATTCGCAAGAAATTTTCTATAGAAAATTTTGTGATAATCGCAACAAATTTGTGATAGAAAATATTGTGATAATTGCAAGATATTTACTATAGAAAATTTTGTGATAATCGCTACAAATTTTCTATACAAAATTTTGTGATATTCGCAAGAAATTTTCTATAGAAAATTTTGTGATAATCGCTACAAATTTGTGATAGAAAATATTGTGATAATTGCAAGATATTTACTATAGAAAATTTTGTGATAATCGCAACAAATTTGTGATAGAAAATATTGTGATAATTGCAAGATATTTACTATAGAAAATTTTGTGATAATCGCTACAAATTTTCTATACAAAATTTTGTGATATTCGCAAGAAATTTTCTATAGAAAATTTTGTGATAATCGCAACAAATTTGTGATAGAAAATATTGTGATAATTGCAAGATATTTTCTATAGAAAATTTTGTGATAATCGCTACAAATTTTCTATACAAAATTTTGTGATAACCGCAAGAAATTTTCTATACAAAATTTTGTGATAACGCAAGAAATTTCTATAGACAATTATGTGATAATCGCAAGAAATTTTTTATACAAGATTTTGTGATAATCGTAAGAAATTTTCTATAGAAAATTTTGTGATAATCGCAACAAATTTGTGATAGAAAATATTGTGATAATTGCAAGATATTTACTATAGAAAATTTTGTGATAATCGCTACAAATTTTCTATACAAAATTTTGTGATATTCGCAAGAAATTTTCTATAGAAAATTTTGTGATAATCGCAACAAATTTGTGATAGAAAATATTGTGATAATTGCAAGATATTTTCTATAGAAAATTTTGTGATAATCGCTACAAATTTTCTATACAAAATTTTGTGATAACCGCAAGAAATTTTCTATACAAAATTTTGTGATAACGCAAGAAATTTCTATAGACAATTATGTGATAATCGCAAGAAATTTTTTATACAAGATTTTGTGATAATCGTAAGAAATTTTCTATAGAAAATTTTGTGATAATCGCAACAAATTTGTGATAGAAAATATTGTGATAATTGCAAGATATTTACTATAGAAAATTTTGTGATAATCGCTACAAATTTTCTATACAAAATTTTGTGATATTCGCAAGAAATTTTCTATAGAAAATTTTGTGATAATCTCAACAAATTTGTGATAGAAAATATTGTGATAATTGCAAGATATTTTCTATAGAAAATTTTGTGATAATCGCTACAAATTTTCTATACAAAATTTTGTGATAACCGCAAGAAATTTTCTATACAAAATTTTGTGATAACGCAAGAAATTTCTATAGACAATTATGTGATAATCGCAAGAAATTTTTTATACAAGATTTTGTGATAATCGTAAGAAATTTTCTATACAAAATTTTGTGATATTCGCAAGAAATTTTCTATAGAAAATTTTGTGATAATCGCAACAAATTTGTGATAGAAAATATTGTGATAATTGCAAGATATTTTCTATAGAAACTGTTGTGATAATTGCAAGAAATTTTCTGAAGAAAATTTTGTGATAATCGCTAGAAATTTTCGATACAAAATTTTGTGATAACGCAAGAAATTTGTGATAGAAAGTTTTGTGATAATTGCAAGAAATTTTCTGTAGAAAATTTTGTGATAAGCGCTAGAAATTTTCTGAAGAAAATTTTGTGATAATCGCTAGAAATTTTCTATACAAAATTTTGTGATATTCGCAAGAAATTTCTATAGACAATTATGTGATAATCGTAAGAAATTTTTTATACAAGACTTTGTGATAATCGTAAGAAATTTGTTATAAAAAAATTTTGTGATAAAGCAAGAAATTTTCTATAGAAAATTTTATCGCAAAACATTCGGTAGAAAATTTCATGCGGTTATAGAAAAATATTTCGAATTATCTTCAACATTTTTGTTTTTTCGAATTAATTCTATGAGCTTAAAAAAAAATTTAAGGAATAGAACTATTACAAAAAAATAACTAAAATTTAGCTCATAGAATAAATTCGAAAAAATAAAAATGTTGAATATAATAAAGGTACTTATGAAAAGAAATAATTCCCAGATTCTATTTCTAATTATCTATAAAAATTTTTGCGATAATGTATGTATTTGTTTGTTTTCCAGACTAGCCGGCGCCAATATGGTGTAGGTATTTGTAAATTGCAAGCGCTCGGTGCCACGCCCATTCAAAGATAATAAAGATTTGGTGACTCACATACAAAGACACTATAGATTTATAAATATCTGGAGAGCGGTTACAGTACAAGTTTCCAAATTTGTTACAAATATTTGTGGGATGGGTTGGATAAGTAGGCGTAGCGCATCCGATACACAGATAATATAAATGTCTCTACCATTAATTTATATGGAGATAGACACCCATGTGCTAAAAAAAACGTGCGATTGTGAAATCACTTGTGAGCTAAAAATTGCCAACTTAATTTTTGCATGTGCTAAGGCTCGCGTGTTATGTTTATTTGTTTACATTTCATGAAAAAAAAGCAAAAGTATGCAAAAGTAACACAGTAATTAAATAAAAGAAGTAAATTTTTTAGTTTTGTATTGGGGAGAGGGTTTTCTGCATTTCTGCTGAGGTGTGTATCAATATTGATCTTAGACCCACCTTAGAGTATACCGATCGATTCAGAGTCGATCTAACGATATCCGTTCGGCTGGCTGGCTGGCAGCCCATGTAACCAGGGCTGTGGAGTCGGAGTTGAGGATTTTGTGCCGGAGCCGGAGTCGAAGTACCACACAAAAACTTGGACTCCGACTGCAAAATTTTTCGGCATAACAAATTTTAAAAAATTTTCTATTTTATTTAAAATATCTATTCGAAATTTGTATCGAATAATTTTCTTGCTATATTTAACCATTTAAAAGATACTGCATTAAAAAAAAAGTTTGAACTTTAAAGTCAAATAAGGACCAGTCTCATATACATTTAGATACTAAATTTTAGAATCAAAGTAAGAATACGAGTCGGAGTTGGAATCGGAGTCGGACTTAAAAAATTTTAGTGGTTGGATTCGGAGTCGGAGTTTAAACTCTTTTTTGATGACTTCACAGCCCTGCATGTGTCCTTGTGAGGAAAGGACAACTCGCAATTTCGGGGATAATTTGATGAAATTTGGTACACAGGTTATAATTGGCACAAGAACCACTCCTATTGAAAACGGTGAAAAGGTCCTTAATTTCATATAGCCCCACCCCCTCCTCCCCCCTCATACAAGTTGCTTTCTGGAATACGGTCCTTGTGCCCAGTATCGAAACAATTTTAATGAAATTTTAAGCAAAAATAGATCCATTTTTATATGGACGCATATGCTTTGCATTTTTTAAAAAATAGGACTACGAAGGGAGATAGGGGGCAATTTCTGCCTCTCAGAAACTATCAAACCAATTTTAATAAAATTAAAAACATAGATCCCTATTCATATTGAAACATTAGCTATGTATTTTTCGAAACTAGGCCCGTCCCAAATAGGTACACTTGCCTTAATTTATTCTTATAAACTGTGATGTAGGGTATCATATGGTCGAGCTTGACCGACTATACTTTCCTACTTGTTTCAATTTTAATACCGTCCAAGTTTTTAAAAGTATTAGACCTGGACGAGGTAAAGCCGATAACAAAGTAACGGATATTCGATTCTCTGAAGATTGGAAAATGTAACCTCAAAAAATAAGTAAAAACATAGACGATATGGAATTTTCGAATTTGGAACAACCTTATCTTAGAAAGAAGAAAAATAGCAGGTTAAAAAATACGAAGATTTCTATTTTTTAAATCAAGTTTACCCAAAGACCACCATAAATTTGAGATGATCACCCTACCAATGATTGTTTTTTAATTATAAAATTTGTTTAATTTCAAAGTACAAACATGTATAAATAAAGTAATATTTGTAAACTTCATGGCTGTGTTCATGATTGTATTCACTTTAATATTATTCATTTTATTTTTGTCAACAGCAATGGAGTAAGTCTGATGTATTTTTTATAAAAAAAAAAAAAAAACAAAAAAGAATCAATAAAATTGAAAGAAAATCTGAAATAAAAAAAATTGTAAAAAGTAAATGTGCTAAGTCCAAAAATAGTCCATAAGATGAAATAAAAAAGAAAACTATGTTTATAGATTTTTAATAATCTTTTTATTTAAGCTTGAGGTCTTTTTCTTTTTTTTTTATAAAAAATATTAAATTTATTAAATCCAATATTTCGGCACTCCGTTGTGTGCCTTCCTTAGAAATTGTTTTCTTAAATATTTGACAAAATTAACAATTTTTAATAAATTTCACAAAATTAACAAATTTAACAAAATGTCATATTTTCAATTAAATACAAAAAGGTTTTCCAATTCAAACCTTATCTATTACAGTTTAAATAAATTTTTTTTCTATTCTTAGAGGGAGTTTACACGGTGTGTATTCAGACATGTCTGACAAACACGTCTGTTTTGTTTGTAGGCGATCGGGGTAGAGAAGAAAGAGGGGTTGCCAAACAAACACGAAATGAGTTTTCATGTTTGTTTTTATGAATTTTCATGTATTTTGACTTGTATGTATATTAGACAATTAGACATGAAAACAGACATGTTTGGATAGACATCGTGAAAAGACAAAAGGTTTTTGGTAGCATGTTGAAAAGAAAATGTCAAAAAAAGACATGTCTGAAAAGACTCCGTGTAAACTATGGCTTACACGCGGTCCAGACGGTGATTTTTTCCATGTTTTTTAAGACATGATTTTTGGTGTTTGTTGGCGAACGGTGTAGAGAACCAAGCGGGGTAGAGAAAAAAACACGTTCTCTGTTCTGTGTGTCTTTTTTTATATTTTTCTTTGCACACATTCGTATTATTGTGATGTTGCTTCATTTTATTTTTTATTTCAATGTGGCAACATCTCTTTACAATACAAAATATTGAGCGCATTTAAATTGTTTGTTTTTATAAATAAGCAAGTAAAGAAGAATTACCGATAATGGGGAAAAAATCAACTCTAAAATCATGGGGAAAAAATCTTCGTTTGAATCTGTTGTGTAAATTAAATGTATACACATAAAAAATTATTAATTTTCTCCAATCACTAGATACTATGTATTTTTTTTTTTTTTTTTTTTTTTTTTTTTAAAAATAAATTAATTTTACCATAAATTGAAATTCATTTCGTTGTTTTCGAAATCTTATTAAAATAAATTTTTTAAATTTTTAATATTAATAATCTCTTACACTGTCATTTTGTATAATAAAGAAATTACTCTAGTTGAGTTTTGTTCATTTTACTTGGAAATTCAATTTAATATTCGTATCGGTATCGGTATCAGCGATATTTCTTTTTGAGTATCAGTAGCGGTATTGTATCGGTAAAACGGCGTATCGTTTCATCCCTAGTTTTTGTCCCTCCTGAAAAATTAAAAAAAAAACGAACTTAGCTTATTTGCCGACTAAGCCAACTATATGGGCAAATCTCAGAAACTGTCCAGCAACCAAAAAAATTTTCATATTAATCTAATTTAAATTTTTTTATGTAATATTGGACTTGATGTATAATTTAAGAAATATAAAGAAAATGTATTTCGATGATCATAAATACAAAAATTATAACCAAATCTTACACTACGTCAGATCTCTTGATGTTATACTAGAAATTAAAAATTGTTTAGGTGTTCATAAAAATACTTTACTGTTAATACAGATGTCCGATTGTAATCTATATTTTTATTCACTCAATTCTCTTAAATTTTGGTGTAAAATTATTTTGTTTACTATTTTGGAAATATTGCTATTAGGTATGAAATGTCAGGTCCAAGGATTGTAGCGTACGTCACGAAAAATAGGCTGACTTTATAAGTGCAGTTTGCATTGCAACTTTGTAAAGAAAATTGTTTACAAGGCAAAGTAATGTTTACAAAGAATCACAAATAAAAACCATGCAAGAAATTGACAAATAATGCGCACTGAAAAGCATTCTCATGCAATAATGAACATAAGGCATTGCCAAAACAAATTTTATGAACACAATGCATTGTAAGGTTACATTGCAAACTGCATTTATGAAGTCAGCCATAAGGTTTTTTTTTATATTGTGAGTAGAATGAATTTTTTTCTTAAGTCGTATATTTGTTTTATTTTAATTTCAAAACCTCCTTTTAAGCAAATAAAAAATTTAAATTCTTGAATAAGAAATTAAAAGAATTTTGCTCATTAAATTCTGAAGCGTACGTCACGATTTGAGTTCTTCCAAAAATTGTATTAAAAACCGATTCAATAGTTATTTTATTTTCTTAAATCTTCGCTTCTTAATACTTTCCTTCAGAATAAGAGCTATTGTGAAGCGAAATATTTGGCAGGTTTTGGGAAAATTGTATATAAGTGCGTTTATGTTTTAAATGGAAGCATATAGATATATAAAAGCCAGTAAGAAAGTATAGTCGGTCAAGCCAGACCATATGACACCCTACCCATGGGCAATCATTGACCCGCTAAACAAAATTATGTTTTTAGATTAAGATTCATATAAGAGTCCGTTGTATTATATTATTTAGATAAATAAATGTATCAGTATGAATTTTTTTCGACTTTTATGGCTAATAAATCAGTGAATGTTTATACACACCTAAACTCAACAGCTGTAAGCGGTGCCCCATATATAATTTGTAGTTTAAAAAATAATAATGCGGAAGCACAACGATAATTGTTGTCAAATTTATATGGTCTGTATTAGGAGTTTAAACCCCAGATTCATCCGTATAGAAATGGTTTATATGTTTACTGATTTAAAGATTTGCTTGTACTGATGTATAAGCCCTAAACGATTTTAGGGAAAGGGGTTTATCTGACATCTTTGGTAAATTCTAGACCCACCAGCACAATATATTGCCATATTTTTATTACCAACAGTAATAAGGAAATTAGGGTATTAAAATATTTTTTTCGGGAGTGTTATTTGTATGTGAACTACGGTTAAATATATACCGATTCCAATGAACTTTGGTAGGATGATTTAAAATATTTTTGGACCAAATTTAATATAAATACCAACGTAATAAGATGGTTTATGGGTACAAAGTACTCTCTTCCGAAAAGCAGCTTGTAAGGAGGCTATGTGAAATTATCGAGTGATTGTCACCATTTTCAATAGGAGTGGTTCTTATGAGAATGTAAACGCACATACAAACTTTCATTTAGTTATATCCAGCATTGCAACTTTGCGCACAAGGTTTACATGGACATCCAGCCATCAAAATATAAAATTCTTTAATAAACGAATTTACATTCATTGATAAATGCATTTATAAACAAAAAATTTGTATTAAAAAATGTTAATAAAAGCAAATATAAATTTTTATTTGTTAAACTAAATACAATTGTTTTTCTTTATATGTTACTGGAAAAACTGTAACGTGCTTTGCGTTGCGTGCGTCACTGTGTGTTCACGGCATTTGATAAAAAACGGCAACATTTTTTACTGCAAATAAGTTATTTTTTAATTCTCTTATGTTCATTATTCTTTTAGGGATAACATTTTGTGTATTTTATTATGCGAAATTCGCTAAAAAAAAAAAATACGCAAATACAGTTTAACGTTTATAGCGTGCGTCACAAAACTTTATGATCAAATATTTCGCAACAATTATAATTATATATTAATCAGAAAACACGTACGAATGTAACGTTCGTCACGAAGGATTCGCCCATAAGTATTTAATTTTTAATATTTTGTACTTTTTCTTGTACATCTTCAATAGCCGATAAGTTTTCAAGTAAAGCCCGCAAAACAAAACGGAACAGTGAACTCTTAAAACCCCTCGGTTATTCTTCACCCACCATAAGAGCGTTGAGGCGTTTTTTAGTTTCTTTTTAAATTACTTGGCAGGCACAGGATCAAGTTTTGCCTTTCAAATCTTTTCAATTTGCAATACACTCTCACTTTTGTTACTAACACACTCACACTTTTTCAATTGACCACGAGATTGTTTTCAAATTTACATTTCCATTTGTTTGGCAATTTGAAGTTAAATTTAACAGCTCATTACAAGTTTAGTGAGCACATATTTCGTTTGTCTTTATAAGCTGTTTCCTCGATGACATCTTGAAAGTAAATTGCTTAAAAATTGCATGCCGCCTACGTCACAGATTTCAATTTAGGTAAATTTTGACAAACAGTATATCAAGAAAAACTTGATCGTGTGGTTGTAGGGTTAATCACTATTAAAAACTAAACCTTCAAAGTTGTGCGGTGAAGGTACTTTTACACGACATGCATTTTGCAGTGTACTTGTCAACTTTCCCACCGCGAAATGCAGACATGTTGTGTAAAAGCAAACAAAAAGTTTGCGCCTGTTAAGGTCAGCTCGAATTGGCAGTGCAAAATTTTGCAATTCGAGCGTGTCTTTTGACAAACCTGACAAACCATCTGGCATTAGCTGTTTACCAATTTATTTGTTTGTTTCGGAAATTATAGAATTTAGAAAGACTTAACCAGATGTAATTCTCTTTAAGTTTTTGTTAACAATTTTGATATTAGAAAATGCATATGAAGGAAATTGCAACAGATTGACTCAAAAGCAATTCTCTTGTTGAAAACACCTGTCAACCTGCGTAATATGCAAATTTATGCAAAATATGTGCATCAAAAATATTTTTTTAGGCAAAACTTAAGAAAAATGCAAAAGTAATGCAAATGTGTAGCGTGAAAAACTGGCTCTAATTTTTTTTTTAATAATTTAATAATATTAATTTTCTAACAATTTTTATAAGAAATTGATTAATTTACATAAACTTTTATAATTTGTGTATTTTTCCATTATATTTTTTCGTGTTTTTGAATCTGTTTAGTCTAAAAAATTTTAAATATTTTCCTTTTTTTGTTAAAATTTTAAAATTAATTTTTCCTTTAACTAATTTTTTAATGTCATATAAAAATTTGAAGTTGAGATTTTTTTACAAAGAATTTCTTAATTTTTAAACCAACTTACCTTTTTTTAATTTTTTTATTCGAATGGAATTTATTGTTTTTAACAAATTTATTTTTTACACTTAGAATAATATTAAAATTTTTTATTTGTTTATTTTTTTTTAATTTTTCTTTAAGATTTTTTTATTAACTTACTTTTATACAATTTCAAAATAACGTTTGATTTCTTCTAACTTTTTATTTATAATTTATATACTTTTTTTTATTGTATTTACTTTAATTAATCTTTTTTTGTTATTTTTTTTTAATACTTTTATTTAAACACAAAATTTGTTACCAAACGTTAGACGCCACCAACAAGTAACGAGTGTTTCAAATGATAACAGTGTCTGCAATATTTATACAAATTTAAAACAAATTCACGATATTCAATCGTTTAACATCGTGTTTGCAGTTGTAAGAAAATTGTTGTTGTGTTGTTGATTTTCAAATCGTTTGAAAAATCCTGTTGCTTTTTCGTTTTTGTCCAAAAGACACGAAGTTGAAAAGCTTTTTTTTTATAAAAAAGGTGGAAAACTGAACTATGGAAAATGTAAATAAAAGAAACATAAACATGGAGGTAGTCTAGGCTAAGTAAAGAAAACTGTAACAATATTCGTAACAGTTACATAAAACGGCAAGAATGTAAAGTATTATAAAGCCTACTCAGTTTTTTTTTTTTTTTTTTTTTTTTGTTAAACGACAATTAAAATTTTCTATGAGCTGAAAATAGTTGAGGGTTCGTTTGTGTGTAATAAAACCTACTCAATTTGTGGCAGTTTTGTTGTCGTTAAAACAGGTTGTTTTGTAATATGACGTCATTTGTACCTCCGTGTTATACTCTTGTTTTAACATTTTTAGATATTGTTGACGTTTGAGTATATTTGGTGTTATTTGCTTGGTGTTAAAGTAACAATAACGTTAGACTTTCTTACATGTACTCCACTGTTTGTGTGTATGTATATACACATACATATACATGGTGTTTCCCGATAAGTATTGATGCTGTAGTTGTTTTTGTTTTCGTTTAAAAAAACACCTACGCAAAGCTTAAAAAAGTTAGGATAGGACCTGTTGTTGTTATTTACTCATACACACAAACAAACAATAAACGTATACGTTGGAGTAAATGTATAGCATATTGGTAGGCGGCGCTTATTAATAACAAATACATACATTTGTATTGAAGAAATATGTGCACAGAACTCTAGCAAATCTACTTTTTACATATTTTGTACCATTTTTATCTTGTTACACATACTCGTATCATAAGTAAAACACCCATCCACTTATGAAATGTTTCTTAAGACTTGTTAAACTAGTATGTTAAATTATTGTTATCGCTTATCTAAATACTATTTAACTTAGGGTCAGTAGTTCTTCTTTTCTATATGTTCTAGGAAACAAAAAAAAATAGAACTATCTTCTAAATGTTCTTCTAAAATAAATAAATAGTTAAAACATTTATTGTTTGGAACAGTTAAAAAGCAACATACATCTTTTTAAAATTGTAGACTCATAAAATTATTACGGTTACTGATTGTAGATTATTAAATTCGTTTTTCGTACTGTTAAAATTGAATAAAAAAATATAGTTATTTTACGAATAGCTTTGTTTTTTAAAAATTTATGTTTGTTATTCAAAAAACTATTTGTTGTGGTTTCAGTAATCATCGGTGTTTAGGATTGAGTGACTGATTAGGCCTCCCATCCGATCCTAGTGTTGGGGCTGCCAACAACCTCTAGGCAGGTTAAGAACAGTTGAGTTTCAGTGGATAACACCTAATTACCTGAGACGCATCGGTTTTGGAATGCCATTCAGGTTACTCAACTGTGTGCCTTCTCACTCTAGCTGCCGACAGACGGGTGTCTGAAAGGCATTACCAGGGGATACTTGGTATAAGACCGGAAGTAGTGAGCTGCTTGAGAATTTCAAAAAATGAGGCCCTTTGTTCCTTATAGGAACCACAGGACATAATATATATATATATATATTCAAAAAACAAACTAACAAAAAATAATGTTTTTCCGTTCTTATATTGTTATGTAGTTTTGTTTTTTGTCAGTTAAATTATATTTTTTTTAAAGCAAAAACTGTTAAATTTTTTAATAAAAAAAATTCAAAAATTTAAGTTAAATTAATTTATATAAATTGACTCTTATTCGATCTTTAAAAATGTTTAATTAATCCTCTTATTTAAGCTTTAGGTCTTTTTCTTTTTTTATAAAAAATTTTAAATTTATTTAATCCAATATTTCGGCACTCCGTTGTGTGCCTTCTTCAGGGATTTTTTTCTTGAATATTTGACAAAAAATTAACAATTTTTAATAAATTTAACAAAATTAACAAATTTAACAAAATGTCATATTTTCAATTAAATACAAAAATGTTTTCCAATTTAAACTTAATCTATTACAGTTTAAATAAATTTTTAATTTCCGTTTCTATTTTTATAAATTACATGTCTATAGTTTTGGGCTAAATTTTCAGTATCTGAAGTAAAATTAATTCTGGATATTGTTGGAATCTTTATAATTTGCAACATTTCTAACATTAATCTACGCTTTTACATAATTATTTTCCGTGTTTAAAACTGATATATTTTCAAAATCAGGATAAGGGTTTCAACTTGCACAATGGGTTGATAAAGATGTTTTTTGTGAAGTAATATTCCTATATTTTTGATCTGACTTATGTCCTGCTATCCTAGTTTTAAGTTTATTTTTTTGTTGCACCAACATACACTTTACTGCACTGTCCATTAACATTTCCCTTACAAGGTATTTCATAAACTACATTTGACATTTCCAACTTATTTATTTTATCCTTCATATTAGTGAATAATCTACCTAATGTGTTATAAGATTTATGTGCAATTTTATATATTTTCGTATCATAAATATAAATATTGTAAATGATATGTTTTTTAAATAAATTTTTAGTTGTTTAAAATGAATTGTCTGTGGAATTTACATACAGAATATTTTGAGTGTAGATGTCTTCCACTTTGCTATTGAATAAATTGACTCTATCTTCAGGTGTTATATGTTTGCCGCAGACGTTACAAAACAGGTCGTATTTTTCGGAACAATTAGACATTTTCTAAATCCTTACAAATTTTCTATGATTATTTTCGCAACATATTTATTTATTAAATCACTCAATTTATTTTAAAAGTAGACTGCGTTTTTAAAGCGTCAAAACTTGTGTACTGTATAGCGGTAGAGTTTAGAGCAGAATATTTCTTACTTTTTTTTCATTTGCTTTTCTTAGTTTCGTTTTTGTTGTAACATAATTTTTCTGCGATATTTTATCGCCATGTTGGCATAAGTATATAATTAACCCTTAAACAACCTTTGAAGTTTCTGCTTATTTCTGGTATTAAAGTTGAATTTTCGACTTAAGTTTGTTGGGAGACCTATAGTAGATTTAATGATAAATATTTTAGCTGAATATTCCAACTACATACATCACCGTTTTAGGCGCCCTATGCTCCAGTGGGAGTTAGAGGAACATATATATATACATCCCCGTTTTAAGGGTGATTTTTGCTTTTTTTTTTTAAAAAATTGCAAAAACACCCATTTCCAGAGGAGTTGGAAGGTTAATGTAAACCAACAAAATTTTGCTTGTAATGTTCTGAATAAATCTTCTGAAAAACCTAAGTATCGCACGATTTTCTACGTTTTTTTACTTTACAAGGGTGCAACTTTAAATAGGCCATAAAATGAGTTTCAGATGTAAGCTTAAAAAACGCCGATATACATTTATCTTTTTTTAGTCCCCTCTTCAAGAATTAGTTGGCAGAACATTGTTATATCTTTGTGTGGTGGACATTGTTATTGAATATTTTGTTTCATATTTTTAACAAATTTTTGGGCATATTTTCAAGTTTTTACTGCATATTTAATGCGCATAAAAGGCATTTTTCGAGCTTATTTCCGGTTTCCCTGGTTATTATATATCTATTTTTTTAAAGGTACATAAAATTTATCAATAAGTTCATTAGTTCAAAATGGCTTTCAGTCTATTTGACAATTTTTTTTTTTCTTAATAATTCTAATTTAGAAAAAAAATTCGCTTAGCAGATGCACAACGATGTGGTAAAGTAAAAACATACGGACATATAAAAGCTGACAGGCATATCTGCGTTCTTTAATTGCCAATATAATAAAATTTAGTTCAAAAAGGATTTAAAAAAAGGGGCAAATAAAGTGGCAAGGCAGTCAAAAAAGGGGCAAATGTGAATTTAGTCGCATAACGGTAACGCTGATAATGTATTTCCAACTTCATTCCCTTTCATAGCCTTAAATCATTTGTTTTTTTTTTCATTTTGTATAAAATAAATTAATAGTTTCTACATTAAAATTCACTTAAATAGTTATTTGATCTGGATGTTGTGGTGTTTACTTTTTTTTTTTTTGCACCACAAACTCTCAAATAGCCTTAATTACTTTTAAGGATGTGTGATTTTCAATGGTTAGCAAATAATGGTTTAGTTTACTTAAGTATTATGATGATGATGACAATTATCATAAAAATAAATATTTTAGCAAATTATTTACTTTTTAATAAAAACACCAATAACACTGCGGAACAAAATTGAACTTTTTTTGTGCGGCCGGGAACTTTGTGTAATTTTTTTACTAATTTGAGGTCGCTGATTCCAAATCTAACCTTCATTTTTCTCTTTCAGCTCCAGTTTTAGAGATATACCGTTATGTCCAAAATTAAGGTACTTTCAGCACATATATTGAAATAACATGAAAATGGTGCATCATATTCCCTTAAGAAAAAAAACCGAAATTCGCTAACAATATTATCTTTAAGACGTACTAACATTGTTTTAAATTTGGCCAGTAATTTCAGAGATATTGTTGAAGTTTTTAAAATAAACAAATAAAAATTTAAGAAAAAAAAATTTTTTTGTTCTTTAAAAATTCATAATATATAAATGTGCAACAAAAATCAAAGTTTGGGTCTAAAAGCATTTAGTTCAACATATTTCGAATGAAATGAGCTTTATTTCATTGCAATCGATGCACAACTTTTGATTGTATTCACAATGTTAGTACGTCTTAAAGATAATATTGTTAGCGAATTTCGGTTTTTTTTCTTAAGGGAATATGATGCGCCATTTTCATGTTAGTTCAATATATGTGCTGAAAGTGCCTTTATTTTGGACATAACGGTATATTTCTAAAACTGGAGCTGATAGAGAAAAATGAAGGTTAGATTTGGAATCAGCGACCTCAAATTAGTAAAAAAATTACACAAAGTTCCAGGCCGCAAAATGGCTGTTCCGCAGTGTAATCGTTCTTAGCACTAAAATAGAGAATATATTTATATAAATGGAATTTTTATATAAAACAAAACTTTTAATTTTATAAGGAATTTTAATAAAAATTATTAGTTTTATATCTCGATATTCAATCATACAAAAATTTCTGCCCTTAATAAAGCGTGGTTAAATTTTAAGGGCCGATGTTGATTTTGAATAAAACACAAATTATTTAGGAAATTATTGTCATTTCTTTTTATTATGATAATATTGGTATGGTTCCATTATGTATGGAAAAAATATCGGCCAATTGGCCGCCGCGACCTCCGCACCACACCTCCATCCGTTGGTCCAAATTTTCGATGACTCTGAGGTTCTTTGCCGTTAATGTGCCGAATATCTCATCCTTTAGCTCTTGAATTGTTGATGGCTTATCGACGTACACCTTTTCTTTCAAATAACCCCAAAGAAAGAAGTCGAACGGTATCAAATCACATGATCTTGGCGGCCAATTAACATCGTACACGACGGGAAACAACACGGCCATTGAATTTGACGCGCAAAAGAGCCAATTTTTCGTTAGCTGTGTGGCAAGTGGCACCGTCCTGTTGAAACCACATATCGTCCACATCCATATCTTCCAGTTCGGGCTATAAAAAGTTCGCTATCATCTCACGACAGCGAACATCATATACAGTAACTGCCTGACCGGCCTCATTTTGGAAAATATACGGCCCGATGATGCCGCCAGCCCATAAACCGCACCAAACAATCGCTCTTTGTGGGTGCATTGGTTTTTCGACAATCACTCTTGGATTATCATTCGCCCAAATGCGGCAATTCTTGACGAATCCACTGAGGTGAAAATGTTCCTCATCACTGAAGATGATTTTCACGATATGCATTTTGATTTGAACGCCTATTTTCATAATAAGCCTGAATAACTTTAACGCGTTGCTCGATTGTGTATCTTTCCATGGTTCAAATTGAGTTAGTCTGAAATTGAGCAATGCCAAATGAAATGCAGAAAAAAACTTGACGTTTAGGTGTGGTTCACATTCAACACCGGCCCTTAAAATTTAACCACCCGACATTTCAAGTCGCCAAAGGCCGTCGTAAAACGTTTTCCAGTTCTACGATACCCAGCAAAAACTTTACTTACAATCCTAATTGTAATGACTTCCTGAATTTATTACTGTGTAGGTTTATTTTCACTTTTTGCATTATTAGTTATATACATATTAAATAAAAAACTTCATTATTTTATCTTAAATAAGGCGCATAATTATAAATTACAAAAAAATACTTTAATATAATGATTTAAATAAGTAATTATTATATGATTTTAATTAACTATTTAAATCTATTTAAAATATATTCCATTAATATTTGTAAGATATCCGATAATACTATAAAATTTTAAGAATAATTTCGATGTGAAAGTCATGGAAAATCCAAAAATAAATAACATCTATGTTAATATATACATGTGTTCCAAAATTACCCCCACAATATATTTTTGTTATAAGATCACTAGTAGTGATATCGATTTAATGTTTTACAAATACAAATTTATGATAATTCACTGTTTGTGTGGGTAATAGCGTTTTTAGAATGAAATGTCGAATGATATTGCTGTTCCTTTCATTCTCTCTTCTATCTTATTAGAATTTTTTTATGCCAAAATTTATTTGTTCAAGTATGTATGTATATGAAAGTAAACAGATTTGAAAGCTCTTACAATTTGTTGTTGTTTCTTTGTAAAGTGCTTACAAAAGCTCGCGCATTGTACATATATTGCTTTAAAAGAACAGAAAACTGATAAACCGTGGTCACAATCATAGTTTAATGGAGCAGTGATTTTTAAATCACATTCACTAATCACGATGATCTTTAAAAATCACGGGATCTCTCATCTCTAGTTAGAACTATAAATGATTGTGTGCAGCCAAAACACTCTTTATTAAATATTTTCGAACATTTCGAAAAATGTATTATTGTGTACACGTTTCCAACAAACTAAAGAAAAGAATCTCTTAAATCCTAAATATTTCAACCAAATTATTTTTCTAAAAGATTATTTTATAAGATCTCCTTAAACTATGGAAATAACTAATAAAATTATCCCTTTTTTTTAATTTTTAATTAATACATATGGGCATTTCCATGAGAATGTCAACCACGACTCAAAAAATAAATAGCCTTGAAACTATTTTTCGAATATGGTAGAAAGTAAAAAAACACTCAAACTTTACTATGCAAAGGGGTTTACAGCTTATTACAATTTTTAAAGAGCAAAAAATAAAAGTTAAAACTGACTATCTCTTTGATTCATTTTTAGTAACTGCAATCAACAATTTTCACTTTTCTGCCGATTAAATACAGATACTGGTAACATTGGAATTATACCTTAAAATTAATGTTACAACAACAATGAACAAAATTCACGAGGAGAGACCAAATATATAGTTTGATTAGCGGTATATTTTTTTGTTTGCTTTGGGTGCTATTTAAATGTCACGTACGTGGTGCGAAAACATCATTTGTCTATGTCATTGGTATTTGATCAGTCGAACGTGTTTCAAAATAAAGGTTCAAAGCAAGATATTTGTTGCAAAAAAATATTGACCGGATTTTTTTTTAAATAGGTATAATAAAAATTTTATAAGCTGTTAAACGTCGTCACGTACGATATTGTATTACTATAAATTCAACTAAATGTATCATCTTTTTATGTTGGTATTAGGTTGAAATTTGATCAAAAATTATTTTTTTGCAGGCTTAAGGCCCAACCATAATATGCATAAATTAGCTTAAAGTACTGTCAACAATTAACGAAAAGTCTGTCAAATGCATACGAAAATTAAAAGAGACTTAAAGCTGGCCATAATGTACTTACATCAACTTAAGATCCATGTTGCATATTTGTGCAATATTTTGCTTTCTTGCGAGTACTTCAAATAAAGAAGTACCAAAAATTACAGCCCTGTATTTGCTTATTTTATGTTTAATTAAATTTGCCAGCAACGTTATAAAAAGAAAAAAAATTGGTAATTGTTGTACTTATTAATAAAAAATGGATAAAAAATTAAAATATGTAAAATTCTTCTTGTTCTATATTCTTGTTTTTCTTTATCCATTTCAATTTATTTTATTTTTTGTAACAACGCACAAGCAGCTGATTCCGTACGGAATGAGCGTTCAGTTTGGCACTTTGCTTAAGCAAATGACATTTGACGAAACTTAACGAAAAGTTTCATTAAGTACTTTATAGTTGGCCATATATGTTTTATATGTATTCGCACAGTTGCTTAAGTTGACTTAAGCGGCCTAATGCATATTATGGTTGGGCCTTTAATGATCTAAACAAATATAATTGGTATCGGTCCATATTTGACCATAGCACTCATTCAAATACTACTCCAGAAAATAACTTTTAATGTTGTAACTTTCTAATAAATGCTCGTATTGACATACAAATTGGCGACAATAACTTTTACGACAAGTACTATGTCGTGATAAAATGTTGTTCTGGTAGGTCCAAAATTAACTATAGGTCCCATATAAACCCCCTTCCTAAAATCGCTGAAATGCAAGAAAATCTCATATAGATGAAGATATCTGAATTATATTCGGCACAAATAACTTTTATGTAACTCTTAACGTCATAGCATAATTCTGTTCCGGCGACCATGATTGGCGATGGGTCAAAAATAGGGGCACTCAAAAATTTGTTTTTAAAATATTATGGTGTAGGGTATTATATGGTCGGGCTTAGCCGACTATACTTTCTGACTTGTTTGTTTTAAATTTTTGTATGCATATATTTCCCAAAAATATATTTCATATCTTGTAAATACTATAAGAGAAAAGTCTGTCACGTACGATATTACATTTGGTTCATTATAAAACCATCCAGAAAAATGTTTTTCTTTCCAATTACGGATTATAACGGAAAAATATATGGTTTAATGCAAAAAATTTAAAAAAGGAAAAATACATCCCACAATTCGCAGATTTTCGGATTTTTTTACATTCACCCCAAAATCACTTCCGTTTTATGTCACGTACGATATACACCTATTTTGCTAGGTATTTTGGACAACAATGTTTCGAATGTAATAATTTTTTTTTTCATATATAGTACCCTCTAAAAGAAACATAATTGGGGGATTCACAAGGTGTCATAAAGTCATATGTCTTAAAATAATAACAGGAAAAAATACGACTGTTGTGAGCAACCCCTCATAATTTAATGTGCTATTAATTACGACAGCACAATAAACATAGCAACCAACGTTCTATTTATTTAAGACACTTTTTGTTTACAAACCAACAACAATATTTTTAAACCATTGTAAAATGTTAGAACATTATGACAATAAACCATGATAGCACACCTTGTGAATACCCCAAATGATTAATAAGTTTTCCAGTTACTACTATTTGCGCAAAAATTCCATCGCTCCGAAGGCGTACAAATGTCACGTACGATGACATGGAAATTCCCATATGGGGGATTCACAAGGTGTGCTATCAAGTCATATCGTCATAATGTCCTAAGTAATATTTTACAATTGTTTAAAAAAAAAATATTTTTTATGTTGTTTGAAACACAACAATATTTTTTTTTAAACAATTGTAAAATATTACTTAGGACATTATGACGATATGACTTGATAGCACACCTTGTGAATCCCCCCATAGTATTTATGCACAGAAAAATTAAAAATTGACGCTAATCACTAAATTCATAGAATCAAGCAAACAATTTATTAATATTGCACCTACATATTACCAAAATGATTATATATATTGATTACTTAATATTGTAAAAAATTTAAAATTAGGAATTTTTTTTCTATAAATTATATTTTTAATTTTAATTACAAAAACTATCAAAAATCTTTGTCATTTCGAGCAATATGTAAATTGATTTAATTAAATATTGCTCAGATTTTCACAGTTCCCAACAACAATTCTAGAAGCTTAAAGTATTTTATTTTAAGCGAAAAAATCAATTAAGATTTTTTGTTTTTTAATTGATATTTTAATTAAAAATTTTTTTCAAAAAACTAAATGTTAATTAAATCAAAATTATATTATTAATTTTTGTTCATTTCAAAAAATAATTGATTCAATTATCACATTAATTAGATTGAAATACTTTCAAACAATTTTTTTAATTGATCAAAAACTACAGAAAATATTTTCTCTTGTGTATTAATTAAAAACTAGTATTTGCCCACTGGTCGATATTCGATCTTTTCTTAAAATAGTGGACTAAAAACCTCCCCCTCTTGGAATAAAACAATACCATAATTCTCAATTGCAATAATTAGCATTTTCATACTAAATTCTCAAAAACATTAAAAGTTCAAATTTGGCCTTAAATTTCTCAACAACTACTAAACTGATTTCAACAAAATTTAACCTTTAAAAAAGTTCAAGAAAGTTCTCCAGCAAAAAAAAAATTTGAAAATTATCTCTTTTGGTTCAGAATTTACAGATTTTTGACCCATGAAAAATGATTTTCAGTCACTATGCGACGATAATTTTTATATAAATTTATTTTTGTTTTTTTTTGTGCATTTTTTTGAACCAACAATTAAATTTTCTATGCTTATTTTTTGCATAGCAACTAAGAGAAATAACACATTAAAAAGAAGAGCATAAAAACAAAACAGAATAATGAAATTATTTCATATAATAACTGAATCAATGGAGAAGGAGAATAGTCCCAAAATTTTGCGGCTGACTAAGTATTTGCTATAAATAAAAGATTTGAGGCTTTAGAAAATAATGAAATCTATTGTTTATCTACAATTCTTGACCCTCGATACAATGCTCGAATATTTCAAAGACAATTGACTTCAATGGTATCGGAAAAACGTCTTATTGAGCTACTTAACATGTCTCTGCGTTCCGAAAGTGTTAAAAACACGGTCAGTCCAACAGGTGGTACAAGTTCTGAAGTCTAAAATAAATGGCCTTTGGAGCGTTTGTGAAAAATGTACAAGAGAATCCGAGGAGGATCGGCCTCTTTCCATCCTTTGCTGTGATTCTGCTTAAGAAGTCGAAAGACACTTAAGATCTTCTAATATTTCTAGAGGCCAGATCCGCTGGTTTACGTCCGCGAAAAATGGCGCAGAGATTCTGGTTTTCAAATTAGTTTTGTCGCATCTGAGTGGCTATTTTCCACTGCAGTTCTGGTTCAAGCGGACTTGCGGAATCGCCTATCTCCACAAAAGTCAAGAATACTTTATTTTTTTTAACAAAAATCTTATTGATGTCAATTTTAAATATTAATAAAGTACGACCTAGGGAGATCGAACGGTTATTATTCGACCGGTTTTAACCGGTTATTTTATCTTTGCTCAAGTCGGTTATTTTAAAATGTCCATTTTTCGAATATCGAATAAACCGGTTATTTTGGTATAATAAACCGGTTATTTTAATAATGTGTAATTTATATACATTTTCCTTACTCTTGTTGTAGATGTACCCGTAATTTAAGTATTTTTCTAATTCTATATAAGGCAAATTTAAACTTTTTATGAACAATGTCAAAACAAAATGTAACTAAAGTAAAAAAAAAATATTTGAACCCTGTAAATAAATACCACTTATGAATGCGTGTGTTCTTGTAAAAAGCCAAAAACTATTCAAAATACTACAAAAACGTGTGCAGTTAATTTAATTTGTGCGACCGTTTTCTAAATATTAAAAATATTTTTATATAGATGTTATTTCTAGAGATATTTCGAACGGGATTAAACAGACAAAGTTAGGCTCTTGAAGTGTCCTAAAGTGATAAGTGGCGAAGGGTTTTCCACGTCACGATTTATTAATCACCTTTAATTAGTCCATATGGTTGACATTAATGTGCTCCAAATAAAACTTAGCCCCGTTCGAAGTAGGTCCAAAGAGTCGACAAATAATACTTTACTAAAATACGCTGCCAAAAATGAATCATTAGGTGAAATATAAGCCCGTTGGTACTAAAAACTCTTAAATAGTTCCAGCATTTATTTATGCTTAAAATTACAATATTCCGGCGGAATCAACGATATGGAAATAATTCATCAGTTTTATTTATTAAAACACCAAGAACTAAAATACAAAATTGAGAGATCACACAATGTCATGGAAGGTTTCAAATTGTGGTCGACGAATTGACAACTATTTCATACAAAAAGCATTTTCATCTTACTAGTCGTTTATATAATGCTGAAACAAAATCGTTTGATATATATAATCCAGGCTAAGAGGTTTTGTTTGCAACTTTTCAAAAATATGGTTGAAGTCTACTGATTCATATAAAATAAATTTAGGAGAATATCTCAAATAATAAATTTATTAAATTCCTATAATATTTTATTTGCTTTTGCAAATCGTTTGGCTAGATCAAACATCATTTAATAGTTTTTAAATTACAATTATCGTCTTACAAAAACAGATAAGTTAATAAATAGAAATTGTTAATAATGCGGTTAAAGTTTGATCATTTTACTGGTCTCGTTTTTTTGGATTTTATCGTCAAACATTTGTTAGGTCTGACCATACCTTAAGTCATATCTATGTATTTTGTAGGTGTTTTTATGTATCCGAATTAAAACCGGTTAACCGGTTAGTTTAAAAATGTTTAACCGAAAACCGGTTTTTTTAAATTAGCAACTATTCGTAATATTCGAAAACCGGTTATTGAAAAAAGTCGAATAATCGATCTCCCTAGTACGACCTGAGTGTTTAAAATTCTTATTCTTATTTTTATAATATTTTTAGCTTTTCTACAGTCTTTGGAAAAAGTTTCCGGACGAGCTGGCCTAAGCAACCAGCGAAATGCGCATAGAAACCAGCTTTCCCACAACAATAAATTTCAGTGTTTTTATCAAAAATAAAAATTGGGAATTCAGCACGTCATTAATAAATAAATTAATTATAAATTTTGTATTCCCGAAAATAACTTTTAAAATTATTTTTTTTTTTTTTTTTTTTTTGGAAAAAATGTTTATTTTTTGTCAATTTTATTCTTTGTTTTATAAATATTGTTAAATTTTATATATTAATAATCTCTTACACTGTAATTTTGTATAATAAAAAAATTACTTAACTTGAGTTTTGTTAATTTTAACTTGAATTCAAATTAAATGTGCGAATCGGTATCGATATCGGCGATATTTTATTTTGAGTATCGGTATCGTATCGGCAAAAAGAAATATCGTTATACCCTAATACCAACCATGCCAACTGCACCGATTGTCATAAATGTGTTGGTTATGTATTGTAATTAGGTAAGGAAAATTTTGTCAGTTGCCATTTTGACAAATCGGCAACCGAAAAAATGTAAAATATATAGGCAAACAAATGAAAATAAAAACATTTAATAAGCAATGAAATATTGTTAGTTTCGTACATATCTTTTTACGATGAGCAAGAAGCAGTGAACGCGGCATTTGTTGGCCGACACTTAAGGCCATGTCAGATAAAACTTTTGCTTCGCGTTGCGTTACCGATTCGCTTTGACATCTAAGATAAAATATACGTACTTATACGAAACATGTCACATAAAGTACTTTCAAAGCGGAGCGAAGCAAAAAGTTAGCCAACTCTCATCTTTTTGCGCGCTTTGACAATTGGCTAGTATAATTTTCTTTTTTTTTAATTTGTTTTGCCAAATTCATTTCCAAAAATCCGTCCAATTAAATTTTTAAATTTTATTTTTGTAACAAATAATTAAATGTACAAATTACCAACCGCTTTTATAAGTAAACAAACAATGCGTGAGTGTTGTCAAAGTTTTCATTGTGGCATACACCTTTTGCTTTGCGTTTTTCTGCCGAAGGTAGAAACGTCACGCAAAGCGACAAAGTTGTATCTGACACGGCCTTTAAGAGGCAATTTTAAGCCGCTAGAATAACCGTCTGTACTTATAAACAAATTTTCTTGCTTAAGGGCATATTTTTATCGTCTCATAGAAACTGTGACTGAGGTATCATTTACATGATGATTTTTAAGTCATGTTTTTTTTTATTTGTAGACGAATTCGGTAAAGAAGAAAGTGGGGTAAAAAAAAAAGAAAAAAAAATTCTGTTCTTCGTTTTTGTTTACCCTAATTTTCTTTTACTGTCATTTCAAATTTTTCTGTTAACCTTTATTTACATTCCTTTTTTATACAACAATAACAAAAAGACGTGTCTCAGATTTAAATAGGTGTGTTCATTTACAGAAAATTATTGCTTACTTTCAATCAACGTTACTGAAAGTGTTCACGTACTCGAAAAACTTGCAACGAGAGAGTGAAAAAAGAGCATAAAAATTTTGGAGACAAAAAATTTGTTGAAAATTTCTGATAGTAAAATTTTCACTAGCAGGAATTATTCAACAACCTGTTTCATGTTTTTGTTTACAAAACAATAATAATTTTCATAATTTTTATATTAAAAGTTTTTCACTTAAATAAAATATTAATTTTCTAAAATTAAAGACAAATATTCTGGCGCAAATAGTACAAATCAATTGAATTTATTGAAAAATAAGCTGGTATCTTTCAGCTGAATAGTGTCTATATGCCTAAATTGCTAGTTTTTGCTGGTAAAGCGTTCATTTACTTTTTTTATTTTTTTGAGTAATTGGGAGAACAATTTTGTAAATTTAAAATTTACTCTCTCACACTGCAAGTTTCTGCTAGTAAAATAAATGAACACACCTAATGAAAAAAGATTTTGGTAGCAGCTTTGAAAAAAAAATTAATAAAGACATGTTTTAAAAATCATTGTATAAATGACACCTTATTTGGTAGAGTCTATAAGGCGGATCTTAAAAGGGCAAAACGGCTCTCATGGAGGTAGTTCTGTGAATCCATCGATAATGTCAACGAGTTGTCTAGATTACGACGGATTTTATCCAAGGATCCTAGGACCCTGGGGTATGTCCAAAGGAATGACGGCTCATGAACTGAGTCTAGCTCTGAGAACCTAACCTTACTCATGGAGGCGCACTTTCCTGGGTGCATGGAAATCGGAGGTATGCATCCGCGTGCGTCGAGGAAATAGTCACAAGGAAGAAGCTTGAGTAGGCGGTCAATACCTTTGACCCATATAAGTCACCGGGTCCGGACGGTATTTTTCCGGCCATGCTCTGCAATATCCCGGATGACGCATTATTTCTGCTGGTGAATATATTTAGGAAATGCCTCAGTAGGAGGTATCTGCCAAGGGGGTGGAGAGGTCAGGGTAATTTTTATACCCAAGGCTGGCAGGGCAGGCCACCCGAAGCCGGGAAACTTCGGGCCTATTAGCTTGTCTTCATTCTTATTGAAGACAATTAGAGGCTGATAGCTCTCTGTCTCAGGAGTAATATTGATACCCACCTCATTAGCAACGCTCAACATGCTTACCTTAAGGGTAAATATGCTGAGAGTGCGCTGCATGAGGTAGTGGGTTATACTGAGCACGGCCTGAGGCATAAGGAATATACTCTCGCCGCGTTTCTGGACATAGAAGAGGTCTTTAATAACATTAGGATTGAGGCGATTAGGGATTCGTTGGTGGAGCTAGGAGTTAAAGACTTTCTGGTAGAGTGGATAGTCTGCATGCTTAGTAGCAGGATTATCAACTCGGGCCTGGTTGGTCAAAGGAAAAGGAGGAGGATTACCGGGGGGACACCACAAGGGGGGGTCGCCTCTACTGTGGTTGCTTGCGGTCAACGGGATTCTCAGGTCCTTTAATTTCATGGGCAGGAAAGTTGTTGCCTATGTGGATAAAATTTTTCGGATTTTATGGATACAATGGTTTTTGAATAAGAGTATAAAATTTGTATATATTTTGTATATACATATATAGACTGTTTTTTAATTCATATAATTGTTAAAGCTTTCGATATTAGCAATCCAATTTCTAGTTTTGCAAAAATCTTGGATTTCAAGCAAATAGACAACTATATGATGTTAAACAAGTATTAAATGTAGATCTTGAATGTTAACGATCTTTAAGTGAGATGATTGAAAATTTCACAAAATTTTATATGAAAAAGTTTTTCATACAAATTTTACTACTAGTTCAATCACTTGTGTTGTGAAAACGGCACATAAAACTCAACATTTCGAAATTATGCCTATAACTTTCTTGAAAATTGGAAAACTTACTGCCTGTTTTTCAAAATAAAATGAAAATTTTCGCTTGGGAGTTTTTATTGAAACAAAAATAAAAAAAAACTCAAATTTGTTTTTGTTTTCAATATTAATTTTACTCAAATTTTTAAGATAACTGCCTGTTCAACAATTTCGAACGTAAGCGTTTGTATAGAATTTTATATGGAACATATTTTTTAAACAGAGTGTTCTTCTGTCAATTAGCCTTGCAATAAGACCTTTTACACATTTTAAAATTATTATTTCTGAAAATTTTAGAAAAAAAAATTACAAATCAAAGGACCTAATCATGTAAAACGCAACGCAACGCCAAAGAATTACATTGAAAGCACAAACAATATCATAAATATTTTGTAATTTTGTTGTTACTTCCTACAGAAATTCACATTGCGTTTTAAAATTTCAAACGCTGCATATCTTGGGGCGTTGAAACTTTTAAAACGGTACATTATTTTCTGTTGAAAGCAACAACAAAATTACAAAATATGTATTTATGACATTGTTTTTGCTTTCAATATTATTCTTTAGCGTTGCGCTGCGTTTTATATGATTAGGGCCTAAAAGTTTCCAGTAATGAGACAATTCAGATAAATTGGGAATGTTTGTTTTTATTTGTTTTAGCTATTTTATAAAATAAAAATAATTCCTTCTGAATAAATCTCTTAAACACAGTACAGTTATGAATAATACAGAACGGATGGTCACCGTATCTAAATATAATAAATATGTATTTTATTTGTTCATTTACACTAGAACAAATAGAGTTGTTTATTATAAGATTATAATCTTAAAATTAAAATAGTACCCTTGTTTGACCCTTTACCATCATAACACTTTTCCCGCCTACAGATATGCATTGATTTTCTATTGCAAACAGCTTTTAGAGGCGCCATTTAGGTTTATTTTCTTGCTGAATACACACACCAGCCACATACATTTTGCATTTTTATATTCATAGTTTATGTTAATTTTAAAAAGTGCATTTATATGAAAATAAAAAATTTATTGAATTTATTACAGAGTAATTGCTTATTTGAAATTGAAAGAAATAACGTTTAAAAATATGATCTCATATTGCATACCGCTCATTTACTTCAATATGTAGTGTCATAACCAGTGAAAGCGTAAATATTAGGGTATTCATTCGGTTAACTGATCGGTTAATCTAAAATTGGCTATTTTCGATAAACGATTAAACCGGTTAATTTCAGTCGATTAACCGATTACCCGATATAACAAAATTTTTAATTTTTTGTAGTATTATAACATATTTTTTGTGTTTTTTATTTATTGTTTCGTCTCATATATTATATATTATTTCATACAAACAAAGAAGGTGTTCAGTGATCTTTATTTTAAATACATAAGGGTTTGATGTCAAAAGCTTTCCCAACAGACCAAAACAGAACAAAATGTAAATGAGTTGTAGAATAAGCTTATCATAAGAGATTTCCTACAACATGACAACATTAATAATTGCTTAAATGACTTATTCTCGTTATAGTTTTGTAAGTGTTTTTGAGAATGATGTCCCTTTATTTGACTCGAGCCTAAATTTTGTATTATTTTTAAATGTTTTCAGTCTTTGTGTTTTGTTCGAAGAGTGAAGTGTTTTAAAGTGTTTTAAGCAGTGCACAATTTAAAAAAAGTTATAAAACACAAGTAAAAACCTTTTTGTAAATATGCCATATAAATTTAAACAGAGTATTCGTAAAGAATATAATATTATTATAGATTAGAAAAGTATTTTTCTGAAACTTTTTCTATGATTAGACTTCTTAGCTTACATTATATTATAGACAAGTATTATTATCGCAAGGGATCAGTTTTCATTATTAAACAATTTTTAATAAGCCTTTTATAATAGTAATCACAACAATTTTCTAAGCTTAAGGCTTATGTTAGTTAGTTTACTACAAGTTCTTTCGAATTCGATTTGGTTTGTTGGGGTTTGTTTCACGTACTTTTTAAATGTATTTGTTTTGTACATTTAAACCAAATTATTTTTCTTAGATTATTTTATAAGATCTTAAACTATTGAAATAACTTATAAAATTGTCTTCCATTTTATTGCATTTTTATTTATTGAAATTACTTAGTTTATAATAAAACTTCATTAATCGGTTACCCGATCAATTACATAATTAACCGATTATTAACCGATTAAACCAAGCCCCCGGTTAATTAATCGAGCGGTTAACCGATTAAAGCAAAAGCCCGATTAAATGAATACCCTAGTAAATATGCAATTGCATGATTCTCCTTGTGCGACCAATGAATGCAGAAATAATAGCGGAATTCGCGCTTTGTAGTAAACTAGCATTGTAAACCTAGCAGATCTTGTGAATATTTATTGACTTTTATTACTTCATTTACATAACCTGCCCTTATGGCCTTTATAGTTAATAAAAGCTATTGTACATACAAGACCACAACAACAAAATGAATCAATTTGTAATTTACCATTTATTTACAAACTTTTGATTTTGCCGCCTCTTTTTTTCTGTTTTGTGAGAAAAAATTTAATAAACACATATAAAAACAAGTAAGACAGCTATATTCTATAGCTTTTAAGTAGGTGCTCTAAAAACGTATTTTATGCTCATTAAATATGCAGTAAAAACTCGAAAATATGCCCTGAAAATTGTTAAAAATTAGTCCCAAAAAAATAAAAAATTGCTCATTTGAAAACAAAATATTCAACAATTGAAAAACATTTGCATTTAAAAACAAGTTAGAGTGCTATAATCGGTTGTGCCGAATCTTTGATACCCTCCACCGACAGAAGTGGGCTCTATATGATAAATACATACATATATCTTATTAACTAATCTTCACAAAAACGAACGTCAGCATTAAAATTAGTTGCGGTTTAGGCCTGAATTAAATTATTGACCGACAATAAGAAGGTTTTATGCGTTTCTTGTTAGAACTTTGAACTGGCTTGAGTAAAAAAAATATCATGATTCGTAACAGTTTTAGACGAACTAATTTGTATTGGACCTATGGTAAATTATGGACCAATCAACCCAAAATTCTGAAGACTGCTGATTTCTGGTATTACAAAAAATAAATTAGAATAAATTTCAATGCAGCAGTGTATTTAGTTTTAGCGTTTACGGTGAATTTCACAAAATTGCATGATGTTTTTTCTGGCCATATGAATCTTAGTTGGAAGAAATTTTACCGCAATATCTATATCTGTTATGGTTTTAGGCGAATTTAATTATTTTCACAAAGTACGCTTAATTTGGTTTTAGGCGCAATAAACTGTTTTCCGAGAGTAGGGTTTATATGGGGCCTAGGGTAAATTATGGACCGATATTCACGAAATTTGGCAGTGTGGTTTCAGGTCCTATAAAACTGTGACGGAGCAAATTTTAGTATGATAGCGTAATTGATTACTGTTTTAGGCGTACTTAACTATTTTCCGGGAGTAGGGTTTATATGGGATCTAGGGTTAATAATGGACCGATTTTCACGAAATTTAGCAGTGTGATTTCTAGTCCTACAAAACTGTACCGTACAGAATTTAATTGTGATAGCATAATTTATTACGGTTTTAGGCGTACTAAACTGTTTTCCGGGAGTAGGGTTTATACTGGACCTAGTGTTAATTATGGACCGATCTTGAAATAGTTTTACAGGGTGCTTTCTGGTTCTATAAAACTGACGTACCAAATTTTAGTATGATAGCATTATTTATTACTGTTATAGGCGTACTAAACTGTTTTCCGCGAATAGGGTTTATATGGGGCCTATGGTTAATTGTGGACCAATCTTCACGAAATTTAACAGTATGATTTGCAGTCGTATAAAGCGAATTCATGCAAATGTTATATCATTTCGTACATTAATCCACCATTTATGTATGTTAGTTTTTGTATCAAAATTATCAATGTTTTTAGGGTGGTGGTTCCACATTTTGATTCATAGTTCTGATCCTACTGAACCCATGTTGCTGGATTTCAATCCCAAGCTGCTTATGATAGCTACAAATAATTTGAGACAAAGTTTGTTCTTTTTTTTTGCGTTTTTCGAAAGTGAGCATGTTTTCAACAGACGGATAGACGGGCAGACAGACGGACATGGCTAAATCGACTTAGAATTACTCAAGGAGCCAGAATATACATATATACTTTATGGGATCTTAGATGTAAATTAAAAAAGTTTCACACGGACTGACAAACTTAGTATACCCTCATTCACCACTAGTGGTTGTGGAGGGTATAAAAACAATCCTAAAATTATAATCGGTAAAGCCCAGACACCATAGTATTTACAGACGAATTTTCGAGATTTTACCCTATTTGGGCTCACAAAAACATAATTTTATTATGAGGTTAATAAAATTCATATACATATTATCTAGATATTAACATCCATATGAGATTTTTTGTCTTAAAGGGGTTTCAGGTACGGTCGCTAAATTCTTTATTAATATTAACATTTAAGAAAAACAGAAAGACAAAAACATGAAAAACAAAAAATGTACTCTGGATTTCAAGAAGAATTCTTGACAAAAAGTACGAAAAACAAGAAGTAAGAAAGAACATGTAGATAAATTAAAATAGGTAATTATTCATTCAAAACAAATTTCGATCTATCATAGTAAAATACCATTTGGTTTAAGATTGATGTTTGAATACCGACGTCATCCTGCTTCAATGTCGCTGTGAGTAAAACGGCAAACCCCACTGAACAGATTGTGTGGTTACAATCGAAACTAGTCTGGGCAACCTGTCCGTGAAAACCTGGGTTCAATTCCCAGCTCAGTCAAGAATGAAAAATTATCAATAAATTTTAATTCGTTTCATGTTGTAAAATTCCTTTCTTCATAAAAGTAATTTAATGAAAATTAAATTCAATGAACCTAACCCGGCGTTTACACATGCAAGTGCAAGTTCGAAAAACTCAATACACTCACACATTTTTACTAACACCATCACATTTTTCGTACTTGCAGCCGAATTTGCAAGAGAATTTGCAAGTGAAATTATAGACCGCTTCTCACCATTAACATAGATTTCGCCCTTAGTAAAAAATTAAATGTATTTACCAAAATTGAAAAATTTATCTAAAAAATTGCAACTTGTACTTTGCGCACAAAGTTAACATGGACAGACAACCAGCCAGACGGACGGATGGACAACGTTAAATCACTTTAAACAGTGTTTCTGGGACGGTCGGTATACTAAAAGATTGGTCCAGATTTCTATGTGTAAAACGCATATAATAAATTTTTTCTTTATTTTTGTTTTGAAAGTTTCAAATAACATTTATCTTTAATGACAACCTGCTTTGGCTGACAACTTAGAGTACAAATTAAATGTAGATGGCGAAACTAAAGCAACACGTTGGGTATGCAGTAGAGTATTCATTCGGTTAACCGATTAATTACTACCCGATTAACTGATCGGTTAATTTAAAATTGGCTTTTTTCGATTAACGATTAAGCCGGTTAATTTCAGTCGATTAACCGATTAACCGCCGTTACAAAATTTTTAATTTTTGTAGTATTATAAAAAATTTTTTTGTGTTTTTAATTATTTGTTCGTCTCATATACAAAAGATATGTGTTTAGGAAATATTTTTTCATACAAACAAAGAAGGTGTTCAGTGATCTTCATTTTAAATGGGTCTTTGCTGTCAACAGCTTTTTGTTTGAAGTACTTTTTTTATTATTTGTTCCTTCTTCTATTTTCTCATATTAATCTTTTGACAGAATTAACCGATACAATTTGAAGATTTAAGAATAAAAAAAAAATTAAAACAGGACTCTAATGGCATAATGGGAGCTTTTATATGTTTAGGGAAATCCAAGAGAAGGACTGAGAAATAAGATATTCTGTATTATGTAATGCAATGTGAAGGAGACTTCACACCTTCACGTATCTACCTTCCTACCTACGTTGGTACTATACGTTACAATTTTTTTAAAGTTCTACAAAAAAAATTACATATACAGCCGTATTCATAACAAAAAGTTAGCCACAGTTTGTACTCTACGTACAACGAGCTGCTCACTAGAATGCCGATTAAGCTTAGCAGCTTGTTAGCATAGAGTTTGTTAATAACAAATTTTATCCATCGGCTAACTTATAATAAATCAACTCTGAATATTAATGATGCCACATTATAATACTCAAAAATGCAACACGTTTTGTATTAATCATCGCTGGTTTTGTCATTTCATTTCATTTTTTTTATTTTCCTTCCCTCTTTATATAAAAATTTTAAATGTTTTTAAATTAAAATATATTTAAAAAAGGACTCTAAACTAAAAAAAAAAACAGTGTATTAAAAAAAACAAACAAAATTATTCAACATAAAACGGCTGTTTATCACAAATTGGCAAACGTTTGGCAGCTTGTTGACAAGAGATTAGCAAATCGTTAGCCAGAGTTTGGTAAGTGTATTATGAATAAACTTTCTGCTAACTTCATGCCAAATTTTCGTTATGAATACGGCTGATAGTGTTTTAGAATCCGAATTTACTCGAAAGTGGATTAGTTCAGCATTTTTGATGTTCTGCAATTCACATCCACAATTTTATCAAAAAAGATATACATATGTATATTTTCACACAAATATTATTACAAAAAAAAAAAAAAACAAAAGCTCCTGGCATTTTTATGTAAAAATTTTATATTTTAGGAATAATTTTTCATACTATCAAGAAAACAGCTGATAAAAAATTGTTTATTAAGTTTTTGATATTTAGATTTTTTTAAACAATAAATTTGAATACCCAAAAACATGCGGATTTGAGAACACCAATTTACGAATTATGCGGATTCAAAAAATTTTGCGTTTTCAATACGAGTCGAAATCTAGAACACACCGGATATGTTCATATGTTTTTCATAGGCGATTTCCTAAAATATACATTTGATAATTAGTATTTTGCAATAAATATTACCATTACTGAGATTTGTACGATAATCCGGTTTTCTTGACATTTGATCCCGCGTAACTTTTTTAGCGGCGCATAAATCGAGGGTTTTTGATGCGTTATTTAGAATCACAAAAGGAAGCCTCGTGCAAAAATTCAGATTTCCCTTAATTTTTCCTAATTGTGTAAAACGCAACGCGACGCCAAAAATCATATGGAAAGCAAAAACAAAGTCACAAATATTTCATAATTTTGTTGTTGCTTTCTACAAGAATGCAGCGTTTAAAATTTAAAAATTCAATATGAATTTCTGTAGAAAGCAACAACAAAATTATGAAATATTTTTGACTTTGTTTTTGCTTTCAATGTAATTTTGGCGTTGCGTTGCGTTTTACACAATTAGGGCCTAAATGTATTTATTACGCGCCGTATTACCCTCAGTCCACCACAAAGATAAATAATTCAGTAATTTGGCAATAATGTCTACAAAATTTCTTCTTGTTCAGCTTATATTACATGCCGTCTTCATTGGTCTTGCTATGTTAAAACAGCAAAGAAGTTCTTGTGCGTACATGAAATTGGATAGTGAAGACTGCTTTGTCGATGTTTTATTCTTGTTTAAACAGCGTTGTAAATAAAAAAGATCAATAATATTGTGTTTCCTATCCTCTCAAGGGAAAATGCCATGATGAAGTTATTTTTATAAAAAAGGTAAAACTTAAAATTAAGTTAACGATTTCGGGATTGACGAAATCCCGAAAATCCCGGGATTTGGGGATTGGCATCCCTAGTTCGCCACCAGTTACGTTGAGTTACTTTTTATTCTCCACCAGACAAACACTTAAAACATTGATATTAAAGACGATTGCATTTACTTATTGGTAGATTACGGATTAAAACTGAACTGAAATTGAGTTGCCAGCAGCGAAATCATTCAACGCCGCCCATGTTAAAATATAAAATTAAAAACAAGTTAATGTTGGACAATCGCAAAACAGTTATTCGATGCCAAGGCATTAGCCAACAGTGTTGCCAGGTAATTTTTTATTTAATTTAAAAACACATCAAATTTAACGTATTTTGAAAAAAAAAATCCCCACATATGTATGTAAAAGTTTATATAATAACTTCAGTTCAATTAATTAAACTTGACTCAGTTTTAAGTTACGTTCTAATATCAATACTGAAATAAAGAAAAATCGCTAAATGTTTAATATTTAACTGAAATTCTCCCAAAAATATTTTTTGAATTTTCTTGAATATTTTCCACATGGTAACTTTGTACCTTGTGTACCTTGTACATTTGATTTTTGTGTACATTTGATTTTGCCTCTCTGTCTAACTCATTATGTCTCTCTCTCTCTCTCTCTCTCTCTCTCTCTCTCTCTCTAACTTATTAATTCAATGTAAAATTGTTGCAAGGTGTTAGAAAAAAAAAATTTTTTTTAATTTTGTTTATTCATTTCTTGTAGGGGGCTGAATCCATAGTATAATAAATACCAGGTATTTTCATTGGGGAGAGTTGTCATTATTTACCCATGTAATGGCAAATTAATTTATTTGATTTTTGACGCTTGCTTTCATTTTTTTCCTTGTTTTCTTTGGTTTGACGTTATATGGGATTTAAAATTGAGAACAACATCTCTAATGACTATACATTGTACTTATTCTACAATGGGCAATCGTTCTGCAGAACACTCAGTAAAAAAATTTTCTCCGGACAAAAATATTGTTCGGAACGCATGGATAAATCCGCCTTAAGGGTGACTAAGTCAAAATTCTCAAATTTTGCATTATGACGTTGTTGCAGAAAATAAGGGATATAAACATACATATGTATGTACATATATTAAATAATAAAGTGATATTGTATTGCAACATCATTGACAAAGATTTGTACAAGGAAAATTTATATTTTTTAGAGGGGTGGGGATGCCAATCGGGACTGATTTTTGAAAATCCCGGGATTCGGGATTTTGGAAATCCCGATCGGGAATTTTCGGGATCCCGGGATTTCGGGATTCGGGATCAATGTGTTTCTTTAAGATGCTACTTTTTTTTAATAAACAACACTTTTTAAATATTCAAAAGGTTTTAAATACGTAACATAAATTTTTAAAAATGAAAACAACAAAACAATTTATTTTATACATATGTTTATAACACTGGGCTCACACATGATCAAACAGATCAAATTCTGAAAAAAGCTTAAAATAATATACGTATCTCTTAGTTGTTCTAGATCAATTCATTTCGGGTTTTTGAAAGCAATTCATTTTTTAATGTGAATTAAGTTGTGACGACATTAATGCACTGCAAAGTATAGTCCCTCATCGATCTCGATAGCTGAATTAAAAGCTGTAAATCTATGTCGACTGCAGTGCAGTACACCTCCAGGGTGAGGGCGAGATTCATAATCAATAATTTAAGTACGTTTGAAATTTATTTTAAAACAAAATGCTTATACAAATCTTTCTTAAAACAGATTTCAAGTTTAAATAATTTTTTTATGAAAACGTCAAATAGTGTTTATTTATAAAAAAAATTGTTTTATTTACGGTATGTTTTAATTGGAACGTGAATAATTTTTTTTTTTTTTTTTTTTTTGCTTAATGTATAACAATTATTTCTTGATTTCTATATTTTATTTATTTATTTATTTATTTATTTTCAACCAGTAATATAACAAGCCTAATTAGGCCAATAAATTTACATTACAATGCAGAAAAAAACCTGAATAATATGAAAAATAAAACTTATACAAACACTACTATATTCAAAAAGATAAGTATAATAAGTTTAGTAATTTTAGTAATTTTAGTAATTGGCTCCCCAGCCCAAGGAATGAAAGTAACAAAACAAAACAAAATTAGTCAATGTTATAATAGCATCGCAAAAGGCCAAAAATGAAAGAACATATCTGAAAATTGCCGGAAAGTTAAATATAATAAGAAACCAAGAAAATATCCACATATATATATATATATATAGAAATATATATATATATATATATATATAACATATGTATATATATATAAAGAAAACTTCACCATACCAACTATATACAAAAAAAAATCCAAAAGAATTAATGAACAGAGGAAAAGTGAATTAGCAGTTTCAAACGAAATGCATTGTTAGAATGTGAAAAAATACGAAGCTCGACAGGCAAAAAGTTCCAGCTTCTTGCCACCCTAACAATAAACGATCTCTCAAACCAACTACATCTTATTCTAGGAATAATAATTTGAGGATTCCTGGTTGAACGTGAAAAAGAAAATTCAGAGCAAAGACGGCGCGGAACACCCAACCTAATCGTTCTATGGAAAAGCAATAAACAACGAAACTTTATGAATTCCCTGAAACTACAGCCAATAAATGTCCTAACGTACTCCGATATGTGCACTCGCCGATGGACACTATAAACATAACGCACTATAATATTTACCAAGCGATTCAATTTAGCAGAAATATAAACTAACGTACCAGAGACAACTTCAAGTCCATAAAAAATAAACGGCATCAACAACGCATAGGCCAGTCTATATCTAACCCTACAAGGCAAATGCACATTATTAGAGTAAATCCTCCGTAGTATCCCTAAAACTCTACTATAAGAATAGTTAACATGACTCTCAAACGTAAGGCTTCTATCAAGAAATATGCCTAAGCATTTAAGGCTATTCACAAATTCAACCCTTCGATTATCAATTAAAATATTCAACTCAGAGTCCGTATTTCCGAAGATTATTGCCTTAGTTTTAGAATAATTAAGAAAAAATGAATTTCTAGATGACCATCGAGAAAAGAGCGACAAGCTGTCATTTACGTTCGATTCCAAAACGTCAGTATTATCTCTATGAGAGCTAAATAATAAGAAAACGTCATCCGCAAAAAGGAAACTCCTACACACCCCTGAGTCAATACTAAAAGGAAGATCATTAACATACATTATGAAGAGCAAGGGTCCCAAAACCGAACCTTGTGGTACACCCGATAACAAAGGAAGCATATCAGAAAATGTTCCATCACAGTCCACAAACTGATATCTCCCACACAGATAAGAGTAAATTAACATACAAGCAGTCTTAGAAAAATTAAAACTATGTCTCAACTTCCTAATCATAGTGTTGAAATTTATAGAATTGAACGCTTTGGTCATTTTTATTTTGATGTTATGTCTTAAGCCATAGCTGAACTTGCTAAACGCAATTGTAAAAAAGGCTTGAGAAGTGAAACTTCAAATATCGTTTCTACTTAAAATAATGGTTTTTATTAAGCAAAATACAAAAATAAATAGTCGTCATATATCAAGCAAAAATTAAAAATTTTAAATACTCGCTGTGTGCCAAAAACAAAAATTAGATTGAAAAATAAGAATTATTTGCAATAAAAAATATAACTCAAATATAATTTTTAATAATTTTTTTGTATATAGTATAAAAATTTTATAAAAACGAACCGTTTTGTACATAAAAGTTGATATGTTAAAAATCCCGGGACTCATAAAAATAAATCCCGGAATTCGGGATTTATCAATCCCGAAAAATACTGGGATTTCGGAATTCGGGATTTCCCGTTTGGCATCCTAGTAGGATGTAATTCCAAATCAACAAAATAAATGAATATTAACATTATCTTCAAATAAGCCTTTTGTTACAACTTACCCTTAACCACTCGTACTGATACCAATGTCCTTGAGTTATCATTTCATTTGAAGTGGTGTGGTTTCAATGAATGGAACTTTGTAAAGTCTTGACGTTGTAGAACTTCTTAATATCAGGCAAGACTCCAGAAGAAATTGAATGTTTGCGTTGAATACGGTCTTGTCCAAAATTCTAAATTAAATCTTTCTATTTACTATCGTTACAGAACACCATTGCATTTTCTTAACATCAGGGAAGACTCCAGAATAAATTGAATGTTCGCGTTGAATATGATCTTGTCCCAAATTCTAAATTAAATCTTTCTATTTACTATCGTTACAGAACAACACCTGTGTATCAGAAATATCAAATTTCTGGGTTTCGAATAAGAGAATAATGCTATCAAAACGTTCTGCAAACCATTCTTAAACTCTTATAGTCATACTTGGTGTGTCCACAATGCATATGGCTGGAAGTACAGGAGTTGATCGAGGACCTTTGAACACGATTCATAAAAACATTGCAGTATTTACTTAACGGGCAGAACAGTCTTTTAGGATGAACTACCAAAGCATTACCGGGAATAAGACCTTCCTTATTGTCTCGCATAATAGCAATACAACGATCAGCAGTTGGCTCAGGGCAAATACGGATACCAGGAAAATCACGCTCCGAAATATAACGAATAAGTTGTTTTACCCGTGGAGTATTTAAAGACAAGCAAAATCATTGGTTTTGCATCGAAATCGGGATATTTAAATTTAGGGGAGTGAAATTCATGAAATTTTTAGTGTTCTTCTAAAGGCAACAGTTTGTTTTTGTAAATTTTCTTCAACTCTCCAATAACATTTTAAACCACTTGGCGATACTTTTCACGCTACAATATATATATATATATATATTCATCCTTTATTTACAATTTTAATAACTAACTATACATTTTCAAATGAGATCTTATCTTTACAAATAGATATTACAACAAATAATACAAATTATCAAACGATATTAACATGGTATTTATTAATTTGATATTTTTAAAGGCAAAAATGGGAAAAAGCCCTTTCTAAGGTATATAAAAAAGATTTCAAATACATTTAGAAAATGTATATGTTTATAGTAGAACTATTAATGATAATAGTACTCCATAGACATATAATTCTCAGTTTGATGAATTTTCATTTAGCTATTTGTTATTTCTTTACATTCTCTTATCAGTGGATAAGGAGAATTTTCAATTTTTTCAGAATACTTAGTATTAATTCTTGTTATAAAATCGATTATTTTCTCATAACCGGTTTCCTCATGAATAAGGTAAGTTGGGTATCTCCAGTGTTTTTTGTTTATAATTTTCAGGCATTTATTTTGAATAATTTGTAATCTCTTAAGGTGGCAGTTAGCAGCAGTACTCCAAATCGGGCATGCGTACGTTAATATTGGTCTAATAACACTTTTGAAGAGGAGATTTTTGTTTTTTGCGTTCAGATGTGAACGTCTATTTAGTAATGGCCATAAAGATCTAAGGGACTTTGTTGCTTTTTGACATATTTCGCTAATATGTTGTTTAAACGTTAGTTTTTTGTCTAAAACAACACCAAGATATTTAACTTCGTTAAGTATATTTATGGAACAATTTCCAATTAATAGTTGGCGCCTTGGAAGTCTTTTGGGAGATTTGTTGAAGGGAAAAATAATTGCTTGTGTTTTGATTGGATTAATTTTTATTTTCCACTTATGAAAATATTTATTGCAATTAACAAGTCCGATTTCCATCTTTTTAAGGAGCGCACTAGTAAGTTTGCTGGAGGAGATTAATGCAGTATCATCTGCGTAATACGCTATTTTCATATATTTTGGGACTTTAAAGTCTGAAGTATATATCGAGTAGAGCAATGGGGATAAAACTGATCCTTGAGGTAACCCAGTTGCAATAGTTTTTGGAGATGATGTGTCATTATTAATCGCAACCTTAAATGTTCTGTCTTCAATGAAATCTGCAATAAGATTGCATAGATATTTTGGAGTATTTGCGGCTAATAGCTTATATAACAGGCCATTATGCCAGACAGTGTCAAAGGCTTTTTCTATATCTAGCAAAATAAGGCCTGTTGATCGTTTATTGTTTTTATTTTTGGTAATATGATTTTTTATTCTGTTAATTTGGTGAGTGGTGCTATGCTCTTTTTTGAATCCAAACTGCTCATTAGCAACAACAGAATTATTAGAAACGAATTCATTTAGACGATGATGTAATAATTTTTCGAAAATTTTACCTATATTGCTTAACAGACTGATGGGTCTGTAGCTGCTAGGGTTATTTTTTGGTTTGTTAGGTTTGCATATAGCTATAACCTTGGCGTTTTTAAAATGTTTTGGAAAGTAGTTAAGTTTAATGCAGCTATTAAATAATGTCACCATTAGTTTTAAGGCTTTGATTGGAAGTTTCTTTAAAAGAAGGTTGGGAACATTGTCGAAACCAGGGGATTTAGAAGCTTTTAATGATGAGACAATATTCGATACTTCTTCTAGCGTTGTAAAAATAGCAGATTCAAAACATGGGTTCTCCTTTTTGAAGTTATTTATCTTAGTATTTACTGTTTTATCATGTGAGTGTTTGTATGTAGAAGTGAGATTATTAGCTTGTACAAACGTGTTTGCCAGTATTTCTGCTTTCTCTTTATTGTCAGTTATTTTATCATTTCCAAATTTAAAATGCGGTATTTGGTTTTTACCTTTACCTCGCAAACTTCTGCTTATTTTCCAAAATGATTTGTCACCTGGTTTTAATTTGGATAATAATTGGCACCATTTTTTATTACGCTCTGATGCAATGCTTTTATCAATAAAGTTACTTAAAAACTTAATATACTGATTGTATAAATTTTTCTCAACTTCGTTACGAGATCTTTGAAATTTTCTTTTGTAGCTTCTTCTTAATTTAATATAATTTACTATAATTGCTGGCAATACATAATTATTTTGTTGAGTTACTTTTGGAGTTGAAACTTGCCTTGCTTCTAAAATCATATGAATTAGTTTTTCGACTTCTTTATCAATTGCTATCTTTGAATTGTATACGGCTGTATTAGATGTAATTTTATTGTTAATATAATTCATAAAAGTGTCCCAGTTGGTGAGCCTATAATCGTAATAGCTAAGGTCTGCCGATAATGCTTTCGCTCTTTTTAGCGTACACATAATTGGGCGATGATCAGATGGTATTTCGTAATCCAGTGTTTTGATATCAATGTTCAGAGCGGTATTACTAATAACAATGTCGACCGTGGACGCTTCTCGATTACGTTGGTGCGGGTAAAGTGTTGGACTGTTAGGGTGATGTATAAAAAAGTCACATGACTGTTGTAAATTATTGAGTATGTTACCCGCGGTATTATTTGTAGGGCAGTTCCAAGAAGAATGTTTGGCATTCAAGTCACCAAAAATAATGTATTCATTAGTGGAGGGTGTGAGATTAACGATATCGGCGGAAAAATGTTGCGTATAATGAGGCGAATAAGCTGAAGACACTATGATATGCCTGTTGTTTATTGTAACTTCAATAGAAATGTTTTCAATTGATTTGGTTTTTGAAATAAAAATGTTTTTATGTTCAATTGATTTGTGTATTACCAGAGCGACTCCTCCTCCACTTGCGTCGGACCTGTCATTTCTGTATATAAAGTAATTTTTAAAAAATGGTTTATGATTTTCTGTAAAAAATGTTTCGTTAAGAGAAGCAATTTTTATGCGTTCTCTTTCGAGTAATAGTTCAAATTGTTTAAGTTTGGAAAAGTTTGAAATACCGTTGGCATTCAAGTGAAGCATTTTGAAATCGTTTACATTAGTATAATCCATGTGCGTATTTTACCATTGACATAACAACTTTGATTTGCTGCACTTTTGATGTGCATCTTTGTAAATCATCCATAGCTGTTGTGAAAATTTCAAAAAGCTCGTCAGTGCTAAAAAGGTCATTACCAGTTTTCAGCTGATTCGCATATGATGTATTGTTGTAAATTCTTCTATTATTGGTGTTATTTGAGTTTTCGATGTTGTTGTGGTTAGTGTAGTTGTTTCTTAAATTAGGGAATTCTCCCCCGTTAAGTTGGAATGAATTCTGTCGTTGTTGCTGTTGTTGTCTGTTACTCTGAGGTTTCGATGTTACTTTTCACGCTACAAAAAAAATTTAACATTTTGCAGAAATCTGATTATTTCTAGTTTTGTTTAATCATTTAACTTTGGCAATAGTTCTGTTTTACAGACTTTTTATACTTACAAATATAAAAATAGTTTAATAAAATTATTATATATAAACATGTATTAAAAGTACAGATTTTACTATAAACAAGATAACTCGATTTACGATTGTATTACCTGGGGTTTACATATGCAAGAGCAACAGTGGGCTAAATTTTAAACCAATTTATTTTTACATGCATCATCCTGTTAATTCGATTTACAACACTATTGTCCATATGGTGTCGCCACTGTATATAATTGCGACATACCTTCAGTTCATTTGACATTTGGCGCCAAAACAAGCGTTCTGCTGTCATTCTTTGTGCAAATTTCATAAAAGCAATTTTTACACACAACAACACATACTAAACCACATTTAATTATAAAAAGCCAACAGCAGCACAACGAAAACTTTATTAAATTGAAAAAGTTGTGTAAATAAGTAAATAAAAACCGTAAAAATGTTTGAAGCCCGTTTAATCAGTGCCACAATTCTCAAAAAGATCTTGGATGCCATCAAAGATTTGCTGAACGAAGGTACCTTTGATTGCAGTGATTCTGGTATACAGGTAACGAAAAATTAATGTTTTATATTGTAAACTTTTATTTTTAACATTGTCTAACATTTTAGTTACAAGCCATGGACAATTCCCATGTTTCTTTAGTTTCATTGACTTTGCGCTCCGATGGATTTGATAAATTCCGCTGCGATCGTAACATTTCCATGGGCATGAATTTGGGCAGCATGGCCAAGATTTTAAAATGTGCCAACAATGATGACACCGTAACCGTTAAGGCCCAAGATAATGCTGATACAGTAACCTTTATGTTTGAGTCTCCTAATCACGAAAAAGTTTCCGACTATGAAATGAAACTTATGAACCTCGATCAAGAACATTTAGGTATACCTGAAACCGATTATTCCTGTGTAGTACGTATGCCTTCTATGGAATTTGCTCGGATTTGTCGTGATTTGGCTCAATTCAGTGAATCCATGTTGATTTGCTGCACCAAAGAGGGCGTAAAGTTCTCTGCTTCCGGTGATGTGGGTTCAGCCAATGTTAAATTGGCTCAAACTTCAAGTGTGGATAAGGAAGAAGAAGCTGTCATAATTGAAATGCAAGAGCCCGTCACTCTAACATTCGCCTGTCGTTATCTAAATGCCTTCACCAAGGCCACCCCTTTGTCCGGCCAAGTACAGTTGTCAATGTCCGCAGATGTGCCATTGGTGGTTGAATATCGTATACAAGAATTGGGCTATATACGGTACTATTTGGCGCCAAAAATTGAAGATGATGAAAGCTAAACTACTGGTAGTTTATGGTACATACATATATCTGTTAAGATTAAAAATTTAGTTGTGGATGTCTTCACTTCAATATTTATACATATGATTTTGTTACTTTAGGTATTACAATTGTAAGTCATTTTTAAATACAAGAACTCTTCTGCATTAAAATTTTTTTGAAACATTTACTAATTTTAAGGTAAACACGAATTAATTTACTGCATTTGCATAATTAAAACTTAACTTGTTTGTAAAATTGTATCTGGCAAAGGGAAGACATTTTTTTATATACTATAAAATAAACTTACATGTATCGAAATTGATTGAAAAGTAATGATTTTTTTTTTTTATTTAAAGCATTTTTATTGAAATACATTTTTGTTTTTCATTGTTTTTTTAAAACAAAGTAATTTTTTTTTACAAAAAATTAATTCACAAAAATCTAAAATTGTACTAGTAATTAGGGAAGTAACGAATACCGATATATCGGCGATACTTCAGGTTTGCCTTTTTTAAAAAAACAATTTAATTTTTAATGCTTATTTTTTTATTGCAACTAAATAAAATTACACATTTAAAGACAGAACATAAAATCAAAACGGGGGCTACTCTATTGCTATGCGAATACAATTTCGATGCGAAAGCTAAATGCCAACTTGGTTCTCTATATCGCTTTGCAAAATTGTTTGAAATTTAAGCAATACTGGTAATAAAAATCAAAGGTAGCGCAGATTTTCAGTAATGAATTGGCAAAATATGTAAAAAAAAATTGAATTGGAAAATTTAAATAAAAGAAATAGTGATGATTTGCGAAAATAAGATGCGAAAGACAAATGCGCAAACGCATTAAAGAGTACCAATCACTATATTTGCTACAATTTCCTTTCGCATCGCAATAGAGAGTAGCCCCCCTGAGAACTAATTTGTTTTTATTTATTCTTTAGCTAGTGGTGTGGGTCTAACAACGCTTTCTTTCGTTTGATACTTTATTGATCTTTTTCCAAGAAGCATACAAATGTGGAAAATAATTCCACTTAATGCGTAGTGAACGAATTCTTAACAAATTTAAAAAACATAACATTTAGAGGCACGACTTTTCCTTACTACGAAGCAGGGTTGTAAGGGAGTATATTAAGGAGTAAAGACAACAACAATAAATTCAGTGTGTAAAGCTGGTCGTTACATACACCAATTTTTGTATAGATTTAGAAAGACGTACAAATAAGAAGTTTCAGTAGATCAATTATGGGTTTTTTCAGTTGCCATATTGCTAACATATTGGCAACCAAAAATTTGTAGTTGCTGCTAATATTTTTTAAAGTAAAGAAGGCGGAAAAACTAATAAGTAAGAATATTTTTTATAAAATGTTTGTGTTTTTAGTTTATTTTTATAGGTATTTCTTTAATTTTAGATATCAAAATGGTAAAAATAACCACTCGAAACACGTTTGAACTTTAAACCCATGAAATGGAAAATAATAGTCAAATTGCTCGTGGTGTTCGGTCTGTTGGGAAAACAAAAGCCAGCACTTAAGCTTAATGGAAGCGTATCGAAGAAAAATTTAGAGTTTTTGCAACGAGTGAGGGTACATTTAAAGGTAAAATTAAAGAAAAAAAAATTTCGCACAATAAAAAATTTCGCCGCAGATAGAACTGGCAGTAAATCTTAAGACATGTCTTTTGGACAAGCTAGCTGAAGCTTTAGAACAAGAGACTGAGCTCCAAAATCCTAACGTTGCTTTTTGACAACGCAACTGAAGTTGTGTCGCCATCCGGAATCGATCCATTAGTTAATTGTTATACATTATGAATGGATGAATAAAATATTATAATGAAATGAAGAAGGTAGTTAATTTTATTTAAAGTATGTAACTAAAAAAAGTAGTTTTTTTAAATGCTTACTTTATCAAAAAAAAGTATGTTTTGTACAAAATTTAACTTAAGGTATGTTCAGACCTAACAAATATTCTACGAAAAAATTCAAAAAATGCGTAACCTATTTACTTTAGCTTTTTTTTTTAACAATTTCTATTGATTTACTAAACTTAATTTGTAACAAGATAATTGTATCTCAATTAAGAAACTGTTAAATGATGTTTGATCGGTCCAACCAACGTTTTGAAAAAGCAAAACATTGTTTAATAAAACTAGTGGTTACGTTTAGGACGTTTAATATTTAAAAGGTGTGAATATAGCTTTAGATAATTTTCCAAAAAATATCAAATAACTGCTGTCATTGGTAAATTTTCAAAGTTTTTAAGTAATTTTAATAATATACCTAAGATACTGCCATGCTACCCTTGTGCATAGTTAATTTTATACCATATTTATAGGTAGTTTTACCTATGAATTTTTTTAACATTCCCAATTAGTAATATTAACAAAAATTTTATGCAATACTTATTGTATAAATAACCAATAATTTTAACCAATTAAAGTTGTTTTTTTTGTTTTTATATAAAAATTACCTATGTACGCCTTGGTAAAATTATCTACATTTTTTTTGTGTGTGTAACTGCCATAAACATCTTATAAATATTAGTAAAAAATCTTTTCTACAACTATCCTTTAATTTAGTCAAAATCCCATTATAAAACTCTAACCTTTGATACACAAAGAATCTTCACTCCCACATAGGGACTGAGGTTGTAAATCCTACTGCCATAAAAATTGTGATAACATAAATCTTTAAATCTGCCAAATTCTCTGCACAGGTCCATAATTAGCCATAGGCCCTGTAAAGTTCCAAAGTCAATCTTGTACAATTTACACAAAAATACTTTAAAATCTGTTTTTTTAATAAATTTTTCTTTTTAGGGGGTTTATTAAAAAAAATTGCAAATAATTTTTGCTTAACATTCTAAGTATATGGTTAAAAGGAAAACTATAAATTCTGTCCCACCAATTTTTTTGGGGATCAACTTAAAACCTAGTGTCAATAATGGAGATATCAAGATAATATGAAATTAAACAAAACTTTCCCATTAAAAGGGAAATAAATTAAACAAATTAACAAGTGGAATTGAAACGATAAAATTTGAACCATATAATTGGGCGCTTAAATATTTTTACATATGTATATCTACTCTATAATATAGTTTGGATGTACCACCAACAACGGATCATCTTGCTCTTCTTCGTCCTCTGTACGTTTGGGACTTTTGCCAGGTTGCTTCAACTCGGTGGTCTTTAAAGGTATAATAACTTGATCATGGTAAATCAAACGGTCAATGACTTTTTCAATTAGATTTTTGCGTGAAATCAATTCATCTTCAGATTCTATTTGATCGGCCACTTGTTCCAGATACCAGGTGACAACATCACTACGTTTCATGCCCGAATCTGATGCTTCGGCTTCACATCGAGCCTCTTCATTGCGCATGTGCAAAACCAACATGGTTGAGAGATTTTTGTAGTCCTCAAATGATAAAGTCAACTTTTTCTTTTGCAAACCAGTGTGTCCAGCGGATGTATTTAATTCTGATTCGCCGTTTTCATCTGTATCCATAACAGCTTCATTGTTAGTACCATTTTTATCCATATCTACATCTCCAGTAAAAGCCTCATCTACGTCATCATCATCTAAATGAATATCTGGTTGCTCAACTCTTATAATAGATTTGTTAAGCAAACGGAAAGCTTCTTTGACATGGCGCTCTTGAACCTCATTCATACACTCCAATTTAGCCATGGCCTCACTCAAACGTATCATGGACTCTAGCTGTCTTACGGTAATGCGCCAAGTACTGCGTCCCGAAGTACCAGTATCTCTTTGTCTTAAATGACCATAATTCTCCACCAATAGTTTAGCGGCCTCTTGGCTAATAACCGGTTTAAATTGTCGTGCAAAAGTGATATAACGCAATACTTCCTCACGAGTATAAGCTCTTTCAATATTATCCTCTATGTTAGAATGCAGATCAACAATTTTCCTTGCTATAGCATAATCCACTACCTCATTACACTCGTCCACCAATATAAAAAACAAATCAAAACGGGACATAATAGGGGCCGATAACTGTATATTCTGTTGAAGACTTTTAGATCGATCATAACGCCCATTAATAGGATTTGCTGCTGCCAGTATAGAAGTACGAGCATTTAATGTAGCTCTTACGCCAGCTTTAGCCAAAGATATAGTTTGCTGTTCCATTGCTTCGTGAATGGCTACCTGATCACGAGGATCCATTTTATCGAACTCATCAATACAACAAATGCCATTATCGGCTAACATAAGAGCGCCAGCTTCAATGACAAAATCAAAACTTTCCTCATCTCTTACTACGGCAGCAGTAAGACCAGCTGCGGATGAAGCTTTACCGGATGTATAGACGGCTCGAGGAGAAAAGTCAGCGACTTGTTTGAGGAATTGGGATTTGGCCGTACTGGGATCACCAACAATGCAAACATTGATGTCACCACGTAAAGTTGTTTCTGAAAGCAGTGAGGAAAGGAAAAGATTACTATATACATTGCAAATACTAAAGCCATTTTTTCGCTTAAAGTTAATTTAAATATTCACTTTTCTCTACAAAATTATTTTTGTGCTGTTTTCACAACCCAAGTGTTTGAACGTGTATTAAAATGTATATGAAACCCAAGTGATTGAACGTGTGTTAAAATGTATATGAAAAACACTCAAAAAACCAAGTTCTTTTCACAAAGTGAAAAATTAATAAAAATTATGAGTTAGTACCCTCTTTTTGATCAAGATCAATTTCTCCAATATGGATTTAAGATATTAATGCCACATATGCTCCATTAAATTTTTCTATTGATATTAATCGAACCACAAATAACTGGATATGAGCAAAAAAAAAACACGAGTGCCTCCAATTTTACCCGTAAATTCCTCGTTTTTTTATGTATATCTTGAGAACGGTAACAGCTAAAGTTTCCGAACTCTTACTTGTTTTTTACTAATAATGCACTCTTATACAACAATACAAATTTTTTTCATTGTCACTTTTTCACTAAAGATCTTAATTAACATTAAACGATTTTCGCAAAATAGGTCACTTTTGTATCAAAAATTATTTTTAATATATTTCTTTTTTATTGCTCTTTTATGCCAATCTTTTGATGTTTTTGTTAACCTAATAAAACGTTGTTGTTAACCATAATAAAAAAACTGCGAAATTTCAACTGAACTAGAGTTGAGTTGTAAACCGTAATAGGGGCATTAAATACTTACTCTCATGTGTGGTCTTTCCTACACCACTAAACAGCTGCAACAATATACCGCGTTTCACCTCATCATTGCCATAGATGGAGGGAAATAAACATGTAATCAAATTATTATATAAAATACGATCCTTTGACATTTCATAAACTTTATTCCACTCAGCATCTGTCATTTGTTTTTTCATATCCTCAGCCGTTACCTCAGACATGGGCAAATCTGTTCCACCAAAACGTGCATTAGTAGCCTGGACACTACAAGCCAAAAAGGCCATCCGATAATTCAGTTCACGCATACCTAAAGCCTTAAGACCGGTCAAACCTTCAGGACCATCGCCAGGTTTATGACGAGAGCCCATATCAGCTTTAGCACCCGGCATGCTTAGTACACCCACATCAGGCACCACTATCAAAGTACCAGTAAAATCATAGCGATCACCAGCCTGCACAGTTTCTACTAATTCAGAGCGTAAAATAATTTCTACTGAACGTGGTATACAACCTCTAGGCAATTCTGATTGAGTTTCTTGTATACGAATTTTTTGGAAGTCTACGAAAAGAGACTTTTCTACGTCTAACATAAAACGACGACGATTAGCACATACAGGATTACGGCAAATAGTGGGATTGGTAAATTTAAATTGTTGCTCTACATTGCGTATTTCCGTTTGACAATCCAAACACATGAATACTCCAAAAACCAGTTCGGGATGTACAGGATGGGTACGCACCACTTGACCGGAAATGCGAATCAAAGTGCCAATCTTAGAAGTAGTTAAATCACGCACTTTATGGCGTGTCGGCACTTCAGTAAAGGAAACATAACACTCTTTTTCAGTTTTTAAGCCAATGCGGTCTTTGACAAAATTAGAAACGGATTGGCAGAGATAAGGAAAGATTCTATTATTAAAAAAATGCTGATTATTTTTTTTTTTTTTTTGTATTATTTTTGTTGTGAAATTTACCTATAATATTCCTCGATAATAGTGGTGGCCAAATTTTGATTGTATTTCTCTACATCATCAAAACTAACCTCGAGAGTACAGCGGTCTGGTGATTCCAAATCTGCGGCCGGTTTGACATACTTTATCTCACCATCTTCTTTGAATCTATATAATTATTTTAAAAACTTTGGTTTTTTTCTATTAATTTTGTTTTTGTACATACTCTTCCAAAAAATCTTGAAATAATTTTTGACACCTTATGCCCACTTCATCTTTTACACGCAATTGACCAATATTTGCATCAGCTACATCCATGTTATAATACTTTTAAAAAGTGATATAATAAACAATCTCTAAGGATATTTAAAAAATAAAGAAACAACTAAAATTAAATTGTTTGAGCACAAACACACGCCAAATGTTTTAAATGACAGCTGCATGTATACAGGAGTTTTGCGCGCCAAAACTACTGCACACATTTGCTTAACTGAAACAGCTGATAATTATAATGCTACATAACGCTAGGGGGAGATAAAAGTTAATGTTAAAACATTTTATTTAAGTTACGAAAAAAGTATAACGTTAATAATATTAATAATTTTAAATATGGGTTGTACGCATGGTGTAGTTGTACCATGGTTTTACGTTTACAAAAATACGTTTAAAGTAGGTTTAAAACGAGCAGTAAATAAATTTAAAAAATATACTGACACCCATTAATGACATTCTCTGTTTAATACAGACTGTTTCAAATTGATATTATTTTAATCGAAAGATACAACCCTGTCGGTTTATTGTTGTTTTATGGCCAATCAGCTGTTAGTTTTTATTTGAATGGTGAAAAAGTTTTACAAGAATTTTCGCAATAAAAACCGAATTACTTTTTTGCACATAACAAATCACATTAGAAAAAAGCCTATTTGCAAGTTTAAATGTGAAAAAAATGTGAATCTATAAAATGTCTTCAGAATATTTTAGCTCCATATCGGGCTCTACAAATTCGGCGTCGTCCACCGTCAATAATAATAGTAATAATGCCTGTACCTCGACTAGATGGCTAACGGAGGAGGTGTTTGCCTTAATTGATTTAGTGCAACGTAATGAAGCAATTTATAATCCACGCCACAAGTATTACTTTTGTCGTCCCTATGTTGAGAATTTTTGGCGTGAAGTTGATTTGAAATTGGAGAAAAACCGTAAGTGTTATTAAGCATTAATACAGAATTAAAGCGGCAGGCAATCTATACTAAAGGAAATTAAAAATTTAAGTTGCTTAAAGGATTTACAGAAGTAAAACTTTTTTGTATAACTCTAGGAAATATGGCTCCAAAAAGGATATGTGGAATGTTCCAAAACAACATAAAATACGCAATTTTGGGGCATTTTATTTGTTTTTGGGTATTTCTGAATTTTTTTCTTTGTGGTGTTTTGCATTTTAAGTCTAATGAAAAATGACGGCAAGAGCAAGAAATCGCAAAAAATAATAAATAAACAAATAATAATAATTTAAAGAAATAAAAAATGACTCCAAAATTTCAATGTAAAAATAATAATATGTAACATTGATCGAAATTCACGATCAATATCTATACTTAGATGTAACTGCAGGAGGCAATGAAAGAGAAGGTTTAGGTGTAACTTTACCTACCAGAATATAACCTGAACCAACTCTTGTACCAATTTTCACTATACCACTATCATCCAAGTGATATAGATTTTCTTCATTAACACCAGGTATAGCACGAGTTATTTTTTAACTGTACCTAGTAATATCAATAACGAACGATAATAATAAAGTAACTACTTTTTGAAAAAAAGACAGATTTGTTAAAAATTTTGTTTAACACTACACGTCACCCAAGGCGAATTCATTTTTCAGGTGGCGTTGAAAGCACAGCGGTGCTCTTTTTTTTATTTAGAGAGATAAATGTCAAAAGTTGCTTGTGTTTTTGACATATCGATCAAGGAAAGCAACAAAAAAATACATTGTTGTGTTTTTGGTGTTGTTAGTTGTTGTAGTATCGAAACCACCAAGGCGAATTTACTTCAGGTGGCGGCGAGACTACAACAAGTCAACAACACAAAAAACAACATGGTATTTTGTTTTTGTTTTTCGGTCATGAAATGTCAAAAACAGGGCGAATTAATGTATAAATGAATTCGCCTTTCATAAAACAGGGCTACCAGAATTGGGGTTCTAATCTCAAATTAGATTAAAAAAAATTGGTTTCGGGCTTATTTTGAGGATGTAAAAAATATTTTTTTTTTTGGGTAAATTATTTAAAGTTTTGTTTATTTTACAAGATAACCTAAATAAAAAGGCTAATATTTTTTATGTTAAAAACTCCTTTAATACAATTTATATTAAACAAATTATAACGCAAAATCAATATATGTCGGCTGAAAAATCTGATTTTGCTGATCGCCACATCAGTTTTTTATTCAAAATGTTTCTGCAGCAAAATTTTTTTTATCTTAAAAAAAATGGTCGAATGACTACGTCGCGCAAAACTTCAACAATGCATCGATAGGGAAAACAACACTAATTTTGTTTGTGTAAAACATGATAAGGAATTCAAAAACCATTGTACAGAAAAACACAACCTACTAATTGGACCATATAAAAAACGTTTATGTACCCCTTCTGTTTAGGTCAACCTGTAAACATTCTAAGAAGTAAAATTACTTTTAAACGTATATATGACCACAAATATTGATATTTCACGCGTAAAATGAATATGCTTGTCGGGTCATTATAATAATGCAAATTCTATACATTTGAAATGTTCACAGCTTCAAAAGTTCATAAACGATATAAAATCATTCAACATGGATTTTCAGGCTGAAACCATTCATTCTAAAAGTATGTTTGGCAATATGCACATGTTCCTTTAGGCCCTAATCATGTAAAACGCACTAAGTTCACTGAATTGGGTGATATAGCGGGCCACATTAGCTACAAATTAATATACATTTCATTTTGGGCGCTACTTTTTTGTTGAACAAAGTTTTAAAAAAACTATTTCTAGCCAATTCATGACATTGTTTGTGCTTTCAATGGTTTTCTTTGGCGTTGCGCTGCGTTTTACATGATTAGGGCCTTAATTATATTTAAGCCGGCAGTCATACAGGAAATTTAAAATACATATATGTATAATATTTTGGATTAACTGAATGATCCCTTTTCCTAAATACAGTATATTTTTGGTCAGAATTTGAAAGATAAGTACCAAATTGTGAAATTTCTTAAAATACACTATTGCTTTAGTGTGATTATGCTAATATGAGTTTAAAATACAAATTTATAAGATAAAAATAATGCCCACTGATAAATAATATTAAAACATTATTTTATTTAGTAATAATTTATTTATTGGCTTCTTATTTTTAGATATTTTAAGAAATTTTGATTTTAAATTTGGGAATGAAGAAAGAATGTATGTGGCAGCCCTAGCCTAAAATGAACAAAAACATTTGAGTCAAAAAATATAAAATAAAATAAATTATTTTTAGAATCAAGAAAATAACAGTTTTTATAACATAAACTTGTGCAATTTTTGTGAGCACTTAATTGCAAATTCGTTGGAAGTGAACGTGGCATTGAAATTAATTTAAACCGTTTCTTTTCTGTATTCATTTTATGCATTTGAACATTAAAACAGCACATGAACATAAAAACACCTTTAAGATTTAGTGATAATGGTAAAAATTGGTTTTTGTGAACAAAAAACGATCTGTACCTTATTCTTACACATAGTTTAATTAATCGTCCCTTTATTTTTTAACTATTTCATTAATAATTTGCAAAATAAAATTTAATTTAAAAACACAATTTTAAAAAGCACATGTAAACAAAACTTTTGACAATTCTGGCATGACTAAAAAAAATAACAGGCTGTCTCTTCGCCGCCACCTGAAGTAAATTCGCCTTGGAAACCACTGTATACATGAATTCGCCTTGACGTCACCTTAAAAATATTTTAATTCGGAATTTTACACCAATTCAAATATTTTATATAAAATTTGTTTAACACTACACCTAACCCAAGGCGAATTCATTTTTCATGTGGCGTTTAAAGCACAGCGGTGCTCCTTTTTTTTATTTAGAGAGATAAATGTCAAAAGTTGATTGTGTTTTTGACATATCGATCAACGAAAGCAACAAAAAAATACATTGTTGTGTTTTTGGTATTGCTACTTGTTGTAGTATTGAAACCACCGTATACATGAATTCGCCTTGACGTCACCTTAAAAATATTTTAATTCGCAATTTTACACCAATTCAAATATTTTATATAAAATTTTCTAAGGATAGCATTTAAAAACCCGAATTCTTATATCAAGCAGGTGAGATATTTAAGTTAGCAAAGCCAGTGTTTGTTATGTTGAAGTAATTAACTTCTTATTCTCTAAATTATAAGATTAAAATAGCCATCTATTAAAACAATGAAAAATCAGAAGTAAAGAAAAAATAAATGTATACCATAGTACCAAGGCGAATTCATTACAGGTGATCCTAAAAGCCAAATTTGGTTTATTATCTTCGTTTCTGTTTTATTTCGGTTTTTGACATTGTACAATGATTTTGCAACAATAAATTGCTTGTGGTTTTTGTACGAGTTGTACTTGTTGTAGTACCGAGATTACCTGTAATAAATTCGCCTTGCATAGTACTTATTCTACCGTGATTTATAAACAAAAAATCGAAGACAATTGGGACATTTACGAAAGGCGGATTATCAGGTTATATGGTAGTTATATAAACAGCAGCAAAATATATTTACAAAGATTTAAATAAATGTATTTTGTTGTACAATAACCAGCCTTCCGTGAACAACCCAAATGTGTTCAAATTATTAAGTATAAAAATAAGTATAAATATTTGAAGCAGTGTTTAAAAAACTTAAGTCAAAAGTCGAAAAGTCGCAAAATTTTAACTATTCAATGCTTTTACTTTTCTCTGCTTTTTAAAATCAAACATTGATTCTGTTAAAACTTATGAAAACAATCGGCAGTCGTGTGCTAAGTTTTCTTCTGCTTTTGATAAGTTATAAAGTCAAAATCACAAGCAGTGTCTTTGCTTTTGAAAGTTGTCAGAAGTCGCAGTCCTAAAGCAGGCAATCTTTTAGTTTTGTACATTTTTAAGAGAAAAATATTCTCTTGTTTTTTTTACATTTATACTTACTCACACACAGGGGTGCCAGATGGTGTTGGTAAAAAATCGGCACTTTTCAAAAAAAAAAAAAAATCGGCAAATTAAAAATGTCTATTTTAAACACAAAAAAACATGTTTTTATCTAATAAAAGTTAATGTTAAAACATTTTATTTAAGTTACGAAAAAAGTATAACGTTAATAATATTAATAATTTTAAATATGGGTTGTACGCATGGTGTAGTTGTACCATGGTTTTACGTTTACAAAAATACGTTTAAAGTAGGTTTAAAACGAGCAGTAAATAAATTTAAAAAATATACTGACACCCATTAATGACATTCTCTGTTTAATACAGACTGTTTCAAATTGATATTATTTTAATCGAAAGATACAACCCTGTCGGTTTATTGTTGTTTTATGGCCAATCAGCTGTTAGTTTTTATTTGAATGGTGAAAAAGTTTTACAAGAATTTTCGCAATAAAAACCGAATTACTTTTTTGCACATAACAAATCACATTAGAAAAAAGCCTATTTGCAAGTTTAAATGTGAAAAAAATGTGAATCTATAAAATGTCTTCAGAATATTTTAGCTCCATATCGGGCTCTACAAATTCGGCGTCGTCCACCGTCAATAATAATAGTAATAATGCCTGTACCTCGACTAGATGGCTAACGGAGGAGGTGTTTGCCTTAATTGATTTAGTGCAACGTAATGAAGCAATTTATAATCCACGCCACAAGTATTACTTTTGTCGTCCCTATGTTGAGAATTTTTGGCGTGAAGTTGATTTGAAATTGGAGAAAAACCGTAAGTGTTATTAAGCATTAATACAGAATTAAAGCGGCAGGCAATCTATACTAAAGGAAATTAAAAATTTAAGTTGCTTAAAGGATTTACAGAAGTAAAACTTTTTTGTATAACTCTAGGAAATATGGCTCCAAAAAGGATATGTGGAATGTTCCAAAACAACATAAAATACGCAATTTTGGGGCATTTTATTTGTTTTTGGGTATTTCTGAATTTTTTTCTTTGTGGTGTTTTGCATTTTAAGTCTAATGAAAAATGACGGCAAGAGCAAGAAATCGCAAAAAATAATAAATAAACAAATAATAATAATTTAAAGAAATAAAAAATGACTCCAAAATTTCAATGTAAAAATAATAATATGTAACATTGATCGAAATTCACGATCAATATCTATACTTAGATGTAACTGCAGGAGGCAATGAAAGAGAAGGTTTAGGTGTAACTTTACCTACCAGAATATAACCTGAACCAACTCTTGTACCAATTTTCACTATACCACTATCATCCAAGTGATATAGATTTTCTTCATTAACACCAGGTATAGCACGAGTTATTTTTTAACTGTACCTAGTAATATCAATAACGAACGATAATAATAAAGTAACTACTTTTTGAAAAAAAGACAGATTTGTTAAAAATTTTGTTTAACACTACACGTCACCCAAGGCGAATTCATTTTTCAGGTGGCGTTGAAAGCACAGCGGTGCTCTTTTTTTTATTTAGAGAGATAAATGTCAAAAGTTGCTTGTGTTTTTGACATATCGATCAAGGAAAGCAACAAAAAAATACATTGTTGTGTTTTTGGTGTTGTTAGTTGTTGTAGTATCGAAACCACTGTATACATGAATTCGCCTTGACGTCACCTTAAAAATATTTTAATTCGGAATTTTACACCAATTCAAATATTTTATATAAAATTTGTTTAACACTACACCTAACCCAAGGCGAATTCATTTTTCATGTGGCGTTTAAAGCACAGCGGTGCTCCTTTTTTTATTTAGAGAGATAAATGTCAAAAGTTGATTGTGTTTTTGACATATCGATCAACGAAAGCAACAAAAAAATACATTGTTGTGTTTTTGGTATTGCTACTTGTTGTAGTATTGAAACCACCGTATACATGAATTCGCCTTGACGTCACCTTAAAAATATTTTAATTCGCAATTTTACACCAATTCAAATATTTTATATAAAATTTTCTAAGGATAGCATTTAAAAACCCGAATTCTTATATCAAGCAGGTGAGATATTTAAGTTAGCAAAGCCAGTGTTTGTTATGTTGAAGTAATTAACTTCTTATTCTCTAAATTATAAGATTAAAATAGCCATCTATTAAAACAATGAAAAATCAGAAGTAAAGAAAAAATAAATGTATACCATAGTACCAAGGCGAATTCATTACAGGTGATCCTAAAAGCCAAATTTGGTTTATTATCTTCGTTTCTGTTTTATTTCGGTTTTTGACATTGTACAATGATTTTGCAACAATAAATTGCTTGTGGTTTTTGTACGAGTTGTACTTGTTGTAGTACCGAGATTACCTGTAATAAATTCGCCTTGGATAGTACTTATTCTACCGTGATTTATAAACAAAAAATCGAAGACAATTGGGACATTTACGAAAGGCGGATTATCAGGTTATATGGTAGTTATATAAACAGCAGCAAAATATATTTACAAAGATTTAAATAAATGTATTTTGTTGTACAATAACCAGCCTTCCGTGAACAACCCAAATGTGTTCAAATTATTAAGTATAAAAATAAGTATAAATATTTGAAGCAGTGTTTAAAAAACTTAAGTCAAAAGTCGAAAAGTCGCAAAATTTTAACTATTCAATGCTTTTACTTTTCTCTGCTTTTTAAAATCAAACATTGATTCTGTTAAAACTTATGAAAACAATCGGCAGTCGTGTGCTAAGTTTTCTTCTGCTTTTGATAAGTTATAAAGTCAAAATCACAAGCAGTGTCTTTGCTTTTGAAAGTTGTCAGAAGTCGCAGTCCTAAAGCAGGCAATCTTTTAGTTTTGTACATTTTTAAGAGAAAAATATTCTCTTGTTTTTTTTACATTTATACTTACTCACACACAGGGGTGCCAGATGGTGTTGGTAAAAAATCGGCACTTTTCAAAAAAAAAAAAAAATCGGCAAATTAAAAATGTCTATTTTAAACACAAAAAAACATGTTTTTATCTAATAACAAAATCGAAAAATTCAGCATTACATATAAAAAGTAAACGTTTTACAACGGCTTATGTAAATTTATATATTGTAAAGTTCAGCCCTATTTAATTACATTCAAAGAAAAATTCAATGAAGCGGATTTTAGCGATACGGAACAAATTTTTTTTTTGTGGATTTATAAAAAAATATTTTTAATTATTCTAAACATACAAATATTTTTCTCAAAAACTAAAAAATAAATGCTATGGCGATTTTGTCGATTTTTGACATTGAATTTGGCGAAAAAGTTCAAAATCAATCTGACAACCCTGATTGGGACTTATAATTTGCAAATACAAAAACTTTTTGCTTCTGCGACTGTTTGCGACTTACAAAAGCAAAGAGATTAATTTTATTTTTACTTGCGAAACTGTTCAAAAGAAAAGAAAATCAAAATCACAATTTTTAAAACAACTGCTGGCAAAAGTTTCGTTCAACTGTTTGTTTTTCGTTTTGTGATTTTGCTTTGACTGAAACTGTTGTTGATTTCAGAAGCACAAGCAGAAGTCAAATCAAAAGAAATGAAAGTTATTGCAGTTTTTTAAACACTGATTTGAAGTACACATCGTTTCTTTTTTACACGTTATACCATAGAGAAGAAAATGTTTTCGTCCGGTTTAAACTGCATAATTATTATTAGAGAATTTTGAAACTTGGGATTATGAATCTGGTATTCTAAGTTTCGGGATTATGAACTCAACAAAATTTTTTAAATAACTTTCTTTGCTTTTTTTTTGATATTAACTTTTTTTGGGGTAAAAATTCATTAAAAAATGTATGGTGATTTTTCATAATGAAGAATTAGCCCAAATTTAGGGTCATGTTTCATTTTATTTTATTCTCTAGAGGTTTATAAACAAATTATATAAATTTTAACAATTTATTCGTTGTTGTGCTCCAGCGAGAACTACTACATAGTAACAATAACATTTGATATACATACAAACAAGTATGTATTTAATTAAGAAGGAAAACATATACAAATTACTTTCAATAATTAACATACATCTATATATGTGACGCGCAAAATAGAAAGGGACCTAAGGGTAAAAACCATTTTAAAGATTTAAATACGTGTATCTTTGGTGTACCATCACTGAGCGTGTTGGTATTGGCAGGGTGAGTAATACCCCCATAGGAAGCATATATTTAATATCGCGTAACTGAAAAACTATTACAGCGAGATTCTTTAAATGTGGTTAAATCCACTATTATGGTAAGCTTTAAATTCCAAAATAAAAATAGTTGGGGGTAGACGAAGGAGGAGCAATACCCTTCATAGGATGAAAATATTAAATACTTCATATCTGAAGACAAAAGTCTTCAAGCTTTGTAGGACCCACTCTAACGGTAAACTACACCTTTAAAAATAAAAATATAAGATATAAATGAAAATCGTATGTTTGTTTATGCTCTACAGACTCCTAAGCTACTGAGCCGATTTTCCTGAAAGTTTCACAGTAATTTCCTGATTACTCGGCGCTTAACATAGGCTATTAATATATTTTAATCAAGTAGGCGTGGCAACAACCATACAATAAAAATATGAATAACCTTATATCTGGAGGACGGTTACAATAAGTGTTTTCCAATATGAAACAAATAACTTCGTTATCAATAAACGACATCTGCCAAAAAGTCGGCTGGATTAGACAAGCGGGCGTGGCACCTCCCAAACAATTGCAATAAAGGTTTCTACGTATTTTAAGTACTGTAATAGTGACAGTATTCAAATTTTGTACAAATAGCTTAGATAATAATCCACAACATATTTCAAAAGGTAGTTTTAATGGGAAAAGTAGGCATGGCACCTCCCATAGGAAGACACTTTAAATTTCTGTATATCATCTGTTGAACGGTTACTGTAAAATCATTCAAATTAAGTCCAAGATGCTTTACTTTTTAAAAAAATCTTACCAATTTTTTTCGATGGGGGTAGCAAAGCGCACTGGGTTAAGCTAGTATATATATACAAACATACATTCACTTTTATATATGTATTTAGATTTAATAATTTTTAAATTTTAATTAAATTTTTTTTTTTTTTTTTTTTTTTTTTTTTATTCCTACACTATACTACTATTGCTATCTTTTTTAATCCATTAATTTAGCTGGTGCTAGTTTGGCTAAATGGACTAACTTGCGTATATCATTTCGCCGAGAGTATACGAATTATCTGGAAGAGAAAGTTCCTCCCTGTTGGACGTATTTCGATCGCATGTTTTTCTTACATCCATATTTAAGGAAGTGAGTGTTGCTTTTTCTTCAGGAACATTAAAACTAAAAATATTTGCACTTTTCTTTGTAAACACAGAAAACATCAACAGTCTAAGTCTTTAGACTCTCAAGTACAAGATGCTTTAGTACAGATAAGTTCCTTATCCAATCGTCTTCAAAGAGAAAGAGCTGTAGCAGCCGCAGCAGCTGCTAACTCTATCAACACACAATCCAATGAACCTTCTCCATCGCAGCCCCAATTGGATCATTATTTGGAGTATTTTGATGAAGCTGAACCAAATGCCTCCGAGCTGGATGATATGATAGACGATGAACCTTCAAATCCCCAACATTTTGCCCATTCTACGTTGGCAAGTGATATAAAATCCGAATGTGAAGATAATGTTGATGAGTATGATAACGTGGAGAGATCTTTAGATGAGGATGATCATGAGGTGGATGATGCCGATATGAGAAGTTTTGTCTTAAATTCTTTGGAAAAAAGACAACACCAACAACAGCAGCATCAGCAACGTTTACAACATTTACAACGTTTGCAGTCGCGTGGCTTATATGAGGATTTTCGCAATAAACGTGCTAGATCTCATGAAAATATAACATCCTCTCAATCTTCTGGAACTTCCTTGCTGGCTTCTTCTTCAAGTGTTCATTCAAACAATGTGTCTTTCGTAAGACCCACCTTTGCTAAACCTATTGAAGTGGTTAGCACTACTACACAAAGTCATAGCAATAACAACAATAATAGTAGCAATAATAGTAGTAACTCTAATAGTTCTTCTACATCTTCTTCTGTCCTTAACAATGATAACGAACCGGTTTCTAATTCTACGCCACGCTTAAACTCCTCAACGCACAATCCACATAACAGTTCATCTAGTTCCCACTATTCTTCAACATTAAGTCATTCCCATAGCCATCATCATCAACAACGCTTTGAAATATCTGCTATTAATTCGGCTACTACTAATTCTTCTTTAAATTCCTTAAACCCTCTATTAAATTCGGGCTCCAACACAGCTTCCTCTCTAGTAGCACCTGCGCCTTCAGCTACTCCGGAATTATGTGATTGTAAAACAGATCCAGATGCCATGTTTTTAATGAGCCTATTGCCCGATATACAAAAGTTAAATGGTCGTGATCGCGGTAAAATTAAAATAGCCTTTCAAAATATTTTGCAAGACTATTTGTATCCCGATTAAATAGGCGTAGGATCACAAAAACAGCCAACTGAGATTCCTTAAAGTAAAAGTTTAAATAAAGATACATTATAAATGTATACTCAATGCTAATAGCAATTAGAAATAGTAATTTAAATAAAATTGTATGTAATAAAAATAAAAATGTTTTCCCTCTTGTTTCCTCCCAGTAAAATAATAAAAAGAAATGCTTTAAATGTGCTTAAAAATATATTTACGACTTAAAAAAAAATACTGTAATAAAAAATTAATAATTTAAAAATTGATAAATGAAAACAGATTGGTTGAAATTTTTTCTTAAATTCAAACAAAAAAGTCTTCATAACAGTTTTAAAAAAACAGTTTTACTAATGTTAGTTATTGTTAATATGCATGAATCCAAAAAAAAAACAAAAAAACAGGATTGCGCAGTAGAAACAAATGGAGGGTTTTCAAATGGTGATGCGTTTTGGAATTTTGAGAAAATGTGTAATATTATTTATTTCATTCCACATTTAAACGCTTTTACTAAACAAATCTTTAGTTTAATGTTTTCAAAGTGTAGAAAAGAGAGAATCGGGTTTAATATAAAACCCATAAAGTTAGTTCCTGATAAAGACAAACTTTGGTTATAGATAGTTGTAATGAGTGTGTTTATATATTGTATTGAAAACATATTAATGTCCGAACATATGTTAATATACTATTTATAAAAATATTTAGTATAAGATGGTCTGAAAACTGATTGTGCCTTTTGCAATACATAATTACAATTATAAATAATAATTAGTTGTAAATCACTTTTGAATAATTTTTTAAATTATTTTGAATATAAACTATATATATAAAAATAAGTCCGTATATGTACGTCGCCGAACTAATCATAAACGCGTCGTGCGATTTCAACCAAACTTATACACTACGTAGGCAGTGGCCCATGTATGGTTTATATGAAGTTTGGTTGAAATTTTCGGTCTGGGGGCGGAGGGGCGTGGCAAAATCCATAACTTGAGAACGGCTTGACCGATTTGAACGATTTTTTCTTTAAAATGATCGCCATGGTCCAACTTAGGTTTTTACGGAAAGAAAATTTTGCCCCGCCTACTTTTACGCCCACTTTTTTCGATTTACCTAAAATCAGAAAACGGCTCCATCGAGTTGACTAATTTTTCTTTCAAATGTTCGTATTAATCAACTTTAAGTTTTCATCGAAAGAAAAATTTACCACGCCTACTTTTACGCCCACTTTTTCTATTAAGCGCATAACTGGAGAACGGCATGACCGATTCCAACGATTTACCATTTGAATTCAAGCGGCTCCAATTCCCTTTGCGTCTTGCCTTTGCTATTACCATCAACAAAGCACAAGGCCAATCATTGCTGGCTTAAAAGGTCATGAACAATTTGATCGAAGCAACAATTTTAAAGGGGAAGTTTAAAGGTGAAGATGTATTGATTCCACGAATTCCAATGATTCCATCAGATTTACCTTTTGAATTCAAAAGACTACAGTTTCCAATACGTCTTGCATTTGCTATTACAATAAATAAAGCGCAAGGGCAATCGTTGGAATTGTGCGGAATTGATTTAGAATATCCTTGCTTTTCACACGGCCAGTTATATGTTTCGTGCTCACGTTTTGACAAGCCTTCAGTTCTCTTTATCTACACAACAACTCATGGCAAAACCAAAAATGTTGTTTACGAAAGAGCTCTAAGATAGTTTAAGTGATACATAGTCTAAGATTGTAAGAAACTAGAATTAAAAGTTGAATAATAGGGAACAAAACCAACTTTATTAAAAACAAGTGTGTTTCTTTTCTTATTTTGTTTTGCCGTGCGAAGCAGGCAACGGGCCCGCTAGTACATAATAAGTTTCGTTATTTAAAGTGTTTAATTTGTTTTTTTTTAACATTGTTGTGGTTATATACATATGTAGCTTGCTGCTGGAAGGCCCAATGCAAAATATTCATTTTTGATAAAATTTAGACTATAGTTTTTTTTAAAGAAGAGTACTAAGTGAAATTGGCTAGCAAAATCCCTGAAGCTGTTCTCGGTTAAATTAGACATTGGCTGTTTCCGAAAATAATAGAGATAAAAAATAGACAACTAATGCAACGATTAACTCAAATTCGCCTTGTTAAAGTTTGTACGAAATATGCTTGTGGTATTTAATTGCGAACACAAAACGGAAACATAGTTGGTATTCATCAAGCAATTTGTGTAGCTTAATTTGCCCTTTAACTGTACACTATTGTGAATATCTACAAATCATTTCTTCTGTAATATACTTATATCTGGCATCACTTTGTTATCATTTCATAGTAAATGCTTTTGCTAAAAGAAGCACATTTGCAGCATTTGGAATTTGTTTTTGCTTCTTGCAAGAAATAAAAAAAGGAAACGGCGTGCATTTCGTAAATTTGAGGAAAATTCACATAAATATTAGGGTTTAAAAATTATAGGAAAATATAAATAAAACTTTTTTTACTGTGCTAGTACTAAGAAAATTTAAATAGCTCGAAAATATGCCTGCTGTTGTCAGAGTAAAAAGACGCATTGATGAAGAGCCTTTATCGGCCTTTGTATTAAATGGCAAACGTAGACGTCTGGAAGAGGAAAATCCATCAAGTTTAACAAATAAAGAAGAATTATCAACTTTGTTGAAATTTGCTGGTACCATAAAGGAGCAAGTGAGATTAAAGTTGAGTTTATTTGGAGAACTGTAATAAAGTAATTTTTTTTTACAGGATGACACAGCCACTACCCAATTTGCACGCCTTTCAAAAGAACAAGCTAAAGAGTTGGTTTTGCAAAAAACACAAAAACCTTTAAATATCACCGAAAAAGCACGTCAGGAAATGCGCCAGCATCAACATGAACAACGTTTTCGTGTTGTAAATTGTCTACGCACCACCTTGGATGAAGACAACAGTGCCAGTGCTCCAACGAAGTCTAAAGAAATCACTATAGTAGACATTGAAAAACATAATGCAAACGATAAGACTGTTGAAATTCCAAAATCTTTGACTAATACAACAATTTCTAACACACACTTAGCAGAAGCTTCAACATCATCAGCAGCAGCAGCTGCTGCGGCCTCAGCCTCTTTAGCAGCTGATTTAAACATGTCCACAGATTCCGATATGGGTTACGTTTATGATCTTTATATACCCGATAATGAGCAACATGCTGATTATGTCGATCTTATGGATGACAATTATTTAAGGTTGGTGTTACATGTCGATATGTTTATGTTTACAAATCGTTTTATTTAAGAAATAAAAAGAAATAGAAGAAAAGCGAAAGAAGAAAACACAAATAATTAAATCTAGTATTCATGCATTATTTTCGTTATTCTCGTTAAGCTATTGCTCATTATTATAAATTTTTTTATGTTTTTGTGTAGAAATTTTTTGTATTGTTTAAATTGAAATAAAAAATATTAGGCTTAGGACTTAGAAAAAATCCTAGTAATTTCATTTTATTTTGATTTGTTGGCATATGGTGGATGCTGCAAAGAAAAAGTTAAAAGGATGAAAATAAAAAATACATGTCTAAAGAAGGATAGGATTTAATTCAGAATTTCCATTTACATTTGTAATATATAATTTTTGACCTTATAGGCTTTTTATATTACTTGAATTGAAATAAATAAATTTAAGAAACATCCCTATTGCCAAATTTTTTTTTAAGTTATGTTGCTAAATAATTTTAAAAAATATTTACAAAAACTTGCGAAACATGTTTATGTTAATAATTGATACATAAAAGTAATAGATAAACCAAAACATGTTGCTAATTAATATTTAAAAATATTTGCAAATGTTAAAACAAGTTCTTTGACGAATTTAATTAAGATTTGGAATTAAAACTACATAAGATATGAATTTAACTGAGCTACCGAAATAAGAGCGTCAAGCGTATCTCACCCGTTCTATTGCCAATACCTATATTTTTAATAAAACAAAAGGACTAACGATCTGTCAACTAAGATTTACCAACCGGGTGGTGCTGAGTTCGCTATCTAAGGGTTTGTTTCTTATATTCTTTATATATATAAAAATAAGTCCGTATATGTACGTCGCCGAACTAATCATAAACGCGTCTTGCGATTTCAACCAAACTTATACACTACGTAGGCAGTGGTCCATATATGGTTTATATGAAGTTTGGTTGAAATCCGATAACGCATGTGTGTGCGGTGCTATGTGAAGTGAGTGTATTTTTGCCGCAGGCATTTTTTGTACCGCATACAGCATTCATTAGTATTGAATACATTTTGGTCGTTTTTTGCCGTGCGAAGCAGGCAACGGGCCCGCTAGTTCTGTATAAAAATGAAAAGTTTTTTCGTGAACAAAAGCTTGACGCTCTTATTTATGTAGCTCAGTTCGGTAAAATTTTGAATTGACTATCATTTATTGCTAAAATAGTTGGGGTTTGTGCATTAAATATTAATTTAAATCAGAAGTGCACTATCACTAAATAAAACTGCAAAAAAATTAGTGTGCACTCTTTTTACCAGCTGATTGTTGCTATTTTTTTAACTACCACTAAAAAAAATTTGTGATATTGCAAAGTTTTACACTATCACTAAACGTAGATTGAATGCAAAAATCTGCACTCAATTCAAATAGTGTAAAATTTGTACTTGCAATCAAAAAAGCTGCATTTAAACAGACCCTCACTAAAATTTTAAAAATTTTATTTTGTATGAGCATAATTTTTGATTCTTGTTATGATATGCATAAGAGAGGAAATTAAGGCCCTAATCATGTAAAACACAACGCAGCGCCAAAGAATAACATTGAAAGCACAAACAATGTCATAAATATTTTGTAATTTTTTTGTTGCTTCCTACAGAAATTCACATTGCGTTTTTGTATTTTAAACGCTCCATTGCTTGTGGCGTTGAAAATTTTAAAACGGTACATGAATTTCTGTAGAAAGCAACAGCAAAATTACAAAATATTTTTGACATTGTTTGTGCTTTCAATGTTATTCTTTGGCGTTGCATTGCGTTTTACATGACATGTATTTGTCAAAAACGGAATATCTTATGACTTTAATCATGAAAAAACAAGTTTTTTGTTTGTAAATTTAGTGTAAATTAAGTTGCACCCAAATGAGTGAAGAGCAAAAAAGTTGAAATAAACTGATGATTGCTTTTTCTTAAATCAACCTATTCTTTTTTAAGTTCAAAATTTTTTAGCATCAGTATCACTCATGTTTAGTGAGGCTGCTAATTTTCAATTCATCACTCAATATCAACAAAATGATTGCAATAATTTTGCACTATCACTAACTGTGAGTTGAAACTGCAAAATAAGTGCACTACCCCCATCTATGAATACTAGTATACAGTATCACACAGGTCTTACGTATTCCATAATACCTTGTGAGGTAGAAAGCTAATGAGTTTTGTTGCGACTGTTAAAAATAATAATGTAATATTACAGTTTGTAGCCACACTATCACACATGAACATGCTTTTGTTAAAATGCAACCCAAGGATGCTACTCTCTAGTGATTGGTACTTCTTTTATTTAAACTTTCCAATTTCAATTTTTTTACATATTTTGCCATTTTATTACTGGAAATCTGCGCTATCTTCCATTTGTATTACCAGTATTGTTTAATTTTTAAACAATTTTGCGAAAGTGACACAGAGTACCAAGTTGGAATTTAGCTTTCGAATCAAAATTGTATTTGCATCGCAATAGAGAGTAGCCCGCCGATCAAATGAAAAGTATTATTGTTTAGAAGAAATTCAAAAAACGACGCAGTTGTATGGGATGTCATTTTTTTTTTTTTGTAAAATTTGTCATTTTCATAACACATCGCATTTACACTATCACACTTTTACATATTACTTGAGTTTTTGACATGCATTAATACAAAGTATAAGAGTGTGAATGAGCCTCTAGAAATGCTTAGCAACAAAAATAATAGACGTTGCTAATTATGTGTGTTATTCAAAAATATAACGTTATTGTAGAAAGTACAAGTTCTACACGAGATTCATTTCGATTGAGAGTAAAAAATTTGAACTTTTGGTTAAATTTTGTATAGAAACTTTGCATTTTCTTTAAAAAATTTTCACCATTTAGTCACATTAATTTTTTCCCATAAAATCTAATAATTTTCCAAATATTTTTTTTATTTTAATTTTACTTCTTCTTTTTTTTTAATCTATCATTCTCGATTTGAAAAAAGGCTACAATATCCATTTAATTATTACAACGAGCTACATCTACAATACTATTATTGGTAGTTTCTTAGTTCTCAGACTTAGTTAACCTATAAGAAAATGTCAACCTCCTTTTTGCAGAATTTAAAAAAAAAAACAAAAACTAAACGACAAAATCACCACAAGTCAATATTATAAAATCTTGTATAGCCTTTAACATTTTTATAAATTAACCACCACAAATTGAAACAATTTAAATATCTTATACAATATTTTTAAACGTTTTAATAAAAGTTGTGAAATTAATGTGCTGTTTCCACAACACAAGTGATAGAACGCGTAGTAAAATTAATATGAAAAAGACTCATATAAATTTTACAACACGTTCAATCACTTGAGTTGTGAAAACAGCACATGTTTTTTTAAATGCTTATATTAAATATTTGTTGGTTTTTTATTAATTTCTGTTATTTTTTAGTTTTTTTTTTTTTTTTATTAAGCAGAAAAGAAATTTGCATATTTATCGTTTTTTATTGTTTTCATTTTATAACAACAAAAAAGTGTTTTATATGTTGCTTTTTTTTTATTAATTTTAATTTGATTTTTGGTGGTGCTTTTGTTACTTTCGTATAATTTTTGCTCCCTCAAAATTTTCAATAATCCAACCATATCGAAAAAGATTTCCTTTTAGTAATTATTAAACAAATTTAATTATAAAATTTTCTTGCTTTTATTCCGTTATTATTACAATTTCCCTAATTTTCCCGATAAAAAACATGCCTAATATTTTGTGATTAATTATATAAGCTAGTTTATTTTAAAACTTTTTATTAATTCTAAGTTAATGTTAGTTTTTTTTTATAAAAAATATATAAATGTACTATGGATGTATCTGGAATAATAAATAATATGCTTGGTTTAAAAACCAATTATAAAAAAATACTTTAAACAAATTTAAATAAAATCCTATAAAATTTACAAAAAAAAAGTTATATTTAAAAGTAAGTTAATTTTAAAGAAAATTCATACTTGAAATACAAATGTATAAAATCAAAAATATGATGACAAAACTTATCTTTGAAATAAACAAATATTGCATAAATTAAAAAAAAAAACAAAAACTGTAGTTTTATTATTGTGTTTATAATTTGATTTTTAAACCAAGTTTTTATTTAATTTTTTTTTTATAAATTCAAAAAAAGGTTTGGTTATTAACAAGGCGAATTCATTACAGGTGATCCTAAAAGCCCTGCTGGTAACTTTTTTCTTTAGCTTTATAATTGTTGGGTGTCAAAATTTTGTTTATTATCTTTGTTTCTGTTTTGATTTGTTTCGGTTTTTGACATTGTACAATGATTTTACAAAAACAAATTGCTTGTGGTTTTTGTACGGGTTGTACTTGTTGTACTACCGAGATTACCTGGAATGAATTCGCCTTGGTTATTAATAAAAATATTTTCATACAAATTTTTGAAAATTAAAAAAATTTTATATGAAAAATTTATTAACACAAGGTGAAGGGATTTTCGGAATAACCACCTTAATCTTGTCATAATCAAAAAAAGATTCAAAGTTTTTAAATTAAAATAAAATTATACAAAATCAAAATTTTACAAAAAAAAATCGTACAAAATAATTAAAAATATTTATTTTGGTTTTCAAAGTTGTTCTTGGGAATACAAAATTTTTCATTAATACGATTTTGTTTTTTGTGTTCCAAATTTTTATTCTTGATAATTACACTGAAATATATTGTTGGAGGATAAGTTGGAGCTTTGGCTTTTCTAAAAATTTTTGGGAAAATGTTTTTGATCTGGCCTAAGCAACCAGTGAAATGCGCATAGAAACTAGTATATCCTCCAACAACATATTTCAGTGTTTATCCAGAATACAAAACCAAATCTTATTAGTGGAATATGTATTGTTATAAATCAAAATCGAAAATTTTAATTAGAAAAAACTTTTCAATAGAAAGTCACTTTTTCAATAAAAGATCACTTTTTTTTTTAATAAAATAGGACTTTTTCACAAAAAGCACCTTTAAACTAAAAACTTGTTCTTCGAAAAGCATCAAGTTTTTTTTAATCAAAAAGACAAATTTGCATTAAAAATTTTGATTTTTTGCAAAAATAGGATGTAATTTGTTTTTTCCGATTAATTATTACCTTTCAGTATCCGTGCATATGACAATTTAATATATGAAGACCGCTATAACAATGAAGATGATGAATATGATTCGGAGGATTCTAACCAAGAAAATTATTTTGGAAATGAATACCCTGATGAGGATGATGATGCTGCCATAAATAGTGACCGAGGCGATACGGACGAGGATGAATACGAAGATGAGAGTACGAAAAATCTAAGAAAAGGATTGGAGAAGTTTATGTTCTGTAAGCTTTTTGAACTGAATAAAAACCATAATATTGTATTAAAATATATTTTTCGATTTCCAAAACAGGCGACGATGATGATGAAAATGATGTTGATGGTCTTAATGACTCTTCTTCAGATGATGGTGGTTACTATAACGCCTATCGTGATCCATATGTTCATTCTATTGATCCAGAAGAAGAAGGTTTTTGCAACGATGTTGATAGTTGTGATGTAGATCGTTATGGTTTGGCTTATGCTCGTTATAAGGCCCGTATTTTAAAGAAATCAAAGCCCAAAATGGCTTTAAATGATGAGGACGAGGATAGTGATGAAGACAATGAAAAGTTTTATAAATCTGGCACCGATGAAGAGGACGATAATTATCACAGTGCTAATGAAACTGACGAGTAATTTTGAAATTGTAGCTTATTATGCTTTTAAAAATTTTATCTCAGTTTATATTTGTATTAAAAATTTTTAAATAAAAAGTGTCTCTCTTTAAAGTAAATAAAGATTTAAAAAAATTTACTAAATTTTTTATTAAAAACTTTTACTATAAAAATAATATTTTTCACTAAGAACCTAGTTAAAACATTAAGGGCCAAATATACCTCATAAACGATTACACAAACATATGAAAAAGGTTTGGGGGCTGTTTGTGTGGATATTTAAAAAATGACATAGGTATTTCACAAAGAGATTAGTAAAAACATTAAGCGCCAAATATACCACAAAAACGTTCACACAAACATATTAAAAAGGTTTGACCATGTTCTTGTGAATATTAAAGACTTTTAATATTCACACAAACATCTTGTTATTGTCAAACTGCTTGTCTCGTTTATTTGACCCTTTTTTATTTTCTTAAATATCTGAAGATTTTCTTAAAAAAATCTATTCGAATTTTTTTTAATTTGCAAAAATAATTTAAAGCTCGGCATAATCTGCATAATATATTTAATCCTTCATGCTTAAGGTTATTTTCTATATGTTAGGACTAATGTTAGTCGATTCTACTAACATGACCGAAATACATATGAACTCTGTGGAACGGGTAGTGCTCCTAATCCATAAAAGTTACGGGAAAAGAAAAAACACTATACCTTATCGTATATAAAAACAAAAAATCAGAGAAAAAGTAAAAATTTTAGTCGCAACGACCACATAACAGTTAGTTGAGTGTTTATATGATACAAAGAGGCAGTGATGTTAACTTTTATTTTTTTCATTACTGTACGGTCCTCTAAAAATTACCGTTTTTAAGAAGAAATTACCGTACGCAAAGGTTATTCATCAAAACAGTATTCATAAACTTTTTTTAAATCTTAAATCTGTTACTGACTGTCTGATTCATCATCGCACAGACTAAACGACTGAAGCTAAAGTTGGACCACACGTTGGTCTCTTGCCAAATCGATATACCTACTATTGAGGGAAATTCAAATATGGCACTTAATAATAAAGAGGTAAAAAATTCTATTGTATAAATGTTTGAAAAATGTTAAACTGCTGAAAATAACAATTTTAAAACTTCAGCTTTTCTTAAAATGTAAAAAATAAATTGATCTAAAAAATTGTGTATAGCATAGAAATAAATTCGATTAAATTTTGCACGTATCAGAGGTTTGCGGGCCCCTTCAATTTATAATTTAATCTCAACCATCTGTGCTACATATTTCTATGTATCTGATGTTATACCATAATCTACCCCCTTGTTTAAATATAACCGTTTATTTCAATTTAGTTAAAAAATAAGTAACTAAAATTTATTTAGTTTCAAATAAAATTTCATGCTGGTAATAAACAAGTTTAACAAGACCCTTAAAAAATTTTAGCATTGTTTTTTTTAGCTATTTTTAAAATCATTTTTAGCATTTTTGTCAATGTTTAATGGCAGATTTAGCTGTAAACGGTTTTAAGATCTGGTCACACTACCAGAAACCCAAATTTCTTTAAATTACCGTACTTTAAATGAAATTACCTTGATACCAAGGCGAAGTCATTTATCAGGTGGCGTTGAAAGCACAGCTGTGCTACTTTTTTTCTTACTTAGAGAGAGAAATGTCAAAAGTGGTTTGTGTTTTTGACATATCGATCAACGAAAGCAACAAAAAAATACATTGATTTGTTTTTGGTGTTGTTACTTGTTGTAGTATCGACACCACCGTATACATGAATTCGCCTTGCTTGATACCTTTTGGGGCTCAATATTACCGTTAAAAAGGGTAATTCCCGTACGGTTAACATCACTGCAAACAGGGTACCCAATTTATCAATTTCGTATTATAAATTTCCCTTCAAAAAAGAACAGAGATATCATGATTTAAGTTGCCATACTTAAAATGAAAAATAACACAAAATGAAAAACTGTTTTCTACATTTTAATACAAAATTTGAAAAATTTGATTGAAATTAACATGAAATTTAATAACCAATAATAAATTTTATTTAAATAATTAAAATAATGTGTAAAAATGAAAAATTTTCAGCGACTTATATTTTTTCAATGAAGAGTGGCATCTCTATTTTTGCTCTCTTCTTTTGTATTTTGTATGTAAGGCTGCCAGATCTGACGATTTTTCTTCATTTTGACGATTTTTTGTTCCGAAATTAATTAGCAAAGTCTGCATTCATACGGCTCATGTCTTATTGACATGATTCTTCCTTTTTCTTCTTTGGACATGAATTGGTGTTCAAATGATTCATTTCATGTTGACATGTTTTTTTTTGTGTAGCTTTTAAATACGAATAAGAAGAAAAGCTAATGAGAGAGCAAAGCGTACTGACAGTACATGCATGTGTGTACTCGTTTCTTTTCCCCTCGTCTCACTCACCTATAAAGTAACAATCATAAACGCAGACAAAGTGTTGGTTTGCTGATTTTCTTTAAAAAGTGACGATCTTATTGTCTCAAAAAAAAAAACTTAAAATTTTAAAAATAATTTTGTTAAAAAAAACTATGGGGAAAAGCCAAATTTCAAAGGAAAAACTGTTTCAATATAATTCAAGATAGGCCTGATTATGCATTTCTTAATATGATCAAAACATTAAACCGTTACCGCAGTTTTCTACAAATGTAGAGGGAATTTTGAGTCAAGTCAACTTAAATAAAACAACAAGGTAAAATGCAGTATACGGCTGTGTATAATTTTATATGCCCGTCACCATTTTATTAAAAATCGTACAAAAACCTTAAATTCGTGTATGGGGACCAAGTGAAATAATGGCCCGAACTAGCTCTTTTTATCATACGCATAATACTCGTTATATACATATATAAAAAAAATCTGGGACAAAATCGATCAGCCTAGAATTTATTAAAAGAATTATATGTCTATCCGGTTTCTGCTAATGTTCACTATCAGTATTCTACTAAAATTAGTTCAGGAAAAAAACAAAAAAAAGTTCATAGATTATAAGAAGACGTCAAAAAGTTAAGGTTTATCAGTATTAGCAATTTATGGGTAAAATTAAAAGCAATTGTTGTCATTTGCTATTAAGTCAGCCACTTGTACAGCGATCTAATTGAGTTTTAATAGCAATATATTCCGGACTATATGATATACAAATATAGGAGCCTAAATAGTTACCATTATAACTGGAATCTTCGGAAAAGCCATTTCGAACAAAACCTTATAGGATGTATGATTAATATTATATTAGTTACAAATGGAATGATAAAGTTATATAAAAACGAACTTATATTATTTGATTTTGAGCTCGGTATTCGTATGTAAGCTAAAGAATTACATACCCAGCTAAAATAGGCTGTTTGTTAGACGACTATACAACCCCTAAAATAATATTCTGATGATGAAGTAATTATGATTTTTCTTTATTATTTTTTTTTTTTTTATAAAAATTGACACCGTAAAAATCGAACAAAAAGGGTTAAAAATCAAAATTTCAAGATGTCCGATTTTTTCGACGATTTTTTAAAACGAGAAAGATGATTTTTTTTTCAGGAATTTTACGACTTTTTCATAAATTTGTCTGGCAGCCCTGTTTGTGTGATAAAAAACAAACAAAAAACATTTTCCAAGCAGTGTTGCAAAAGACGTCGGTAAATTGAGCTGTTTGGTCTCGCGTACGGGTTTTATTTACGTACAATTATATTTGCAAACAATTTATCGCCCTCAGAGAAAAAACCGAAAATATATAATTTTCTGTATAAAAATATGCAAAATAAACTTCATATTTAACAAGAATATATTAAAAAAAAAAGAAATTATAAAATTTGTGCGTTTTAATGGAATTGTTTTAACAAATTTGTTGTGTTTGTGTATCAAAAAAATTGTAAAAGTTAAATACATACTCAAACATTTTTTTATGTCGGAAAATGATTTTCAAAGTGAAATAAAAAGTGTGAAATTTCTCAAATATTTTATTTTCAATACATTTTCTTGTTTAATTATTTAATGTACATCATTTTTTTTTTATAGTATTTATGATTTGAAGTTGCAAGAAAAATCTTGGATTAGTTTTTTTTGTGGTAAGGTTTCATTTTTTTTTGCTAAAAACGTACAAAAAGAAGAAAAACCTTCAACGCCCCTTTCTGGTGGATTGAAAAAAAAACAACAAAATATACTATGATAACCTAAAGTGTGAAAGTGTATGTATTAGGAATTTTTCTAAAATAAATTTTTAAAAACACTTGTACAAATTTAATTAAAATAAATTAAAAGCAACACATCTTTTTTAACCAGGAATTATTCTAAATTTCTGCAAAAAAGGTAAGTAATTGTTAATAATAACTCTTCGAGATTTGTTTATGCCTATAAGAAAAAGTGTTGCCAAATTGTTGCAGTTTAAAAAAAGCCCTAACCATGGTAGAATAAATACAAGGTACCTATAGTCATTAGAAATATTGTTCTCTATTTTAAAACCCATAAAACGTCAAACAAAAGAAAATGAGGAAAAAATTAAAACAAGCTTCAAAAATCAAATAAATAAATTTAATATTTTGAAAAATTTCTTAATAAAAATAATTTAATGACAATTAAATTCAATGAACTTACCTTATGAAAATATCTAAATTTGGATTGAAAACCATTAACAGTTCCATAAAAATAACCACAATACTAACAATTTCTTAATATAAAAATTTTGTGATAACAAGTTATAACCAAAAATCAATTTCAAATAAACAAAATATTGAATAAAATATAGTTTTATAGGTATAAAAAAGTAAGTTTGCAATATCCAAAAAGTGCAAATTATGTTGAAATTCAAATATTTGCAAATGAGTAATATTTCGTTGCTTGACATTACATGGATAAATAATAACAACTCTCCCTAATGAACATACCTGGTGGTACTTATTATACTATGGCCCTAACAAAATTTCTTTTTTTACACATAGTGCGTGTTTTTTTAAATAAAATCTTATTTTTATGTCTGCCATATGTTTGCTATTGGAAATAAAATTTTTTATAGGTATTGGGTGATTCATCTTGAGGTTTGATTTATAATGTAAAATAAAACAAATAAATTCAAACCTGAACTTAAAATTTGTAGGTATTATCGGTTAAAAGAACAATATATCGTCGGTTACAGGTTGACAACTCTTAACATGTTTTTTTGTACTTTCCAGGAGACAAAAAAAAAAAACGTTATTACTCCGTTACTAAACCGTGTTGGAAGTAAATAAAAAAAAACCAAAATTAGTAGGAGATATTTATTGTAAGATGGCGTAAAAAAAACAAAGGTATTGAAATAATTTCAGATTAAAATAAATACATAATACGAGTTGACAATTTCAAAAAATTTAAAAGTGAGTTAAGAGTTGTCAACCTGTGACCGACGAAATGACATTTACTGTTTGAAAATGATATCAAAAAATGTTGACCAGATGGTCCATCCTCAGACGTAGTCGGAAGGTCAAATTTTGGACGATCGTTCAAGCATAGCGACTGGTATCTCGCGAATAACAGTAATATTTTCTTTCAAGGCGTCAACCCTGGCTGGCTTATTCCAGAAGACCTCAGTCTTCACATGTCCCCAGAGAAACTAGTCCAAAGGAGTGATACCGCACGATCTAGGTGGCCAATTTACCGCAGGAAAACGTGAAATTAAGTACTCACTAAAATGATTTCTCAACAAGGTCTTTGTTTCACGCGCTGTATGGCTCGTAGCGCCGTCTTGTAACCAAAGCTCACCGAGACCATGCGCTTGAATTTCATAAAGAACATAGTCCGTCATGGTGTGACAACGGTTACCATTGACGCAACATTCTGATTTTGCACATTTTTTAAGAAATATGGAACAATGATTCGACCAGCCCATAAAACACTCCATACCGTTGCTTTTATTGGATGCAATGGTAGCTTTTGGTGCTCTTCTGGTTGCTCATTCGCCCAAAAATTGGATGTAATGGTAGCTCTTCATACTCTTCTGGTTGCTCATTCGCTCAAAAACGGAAAATTTGCGAATGGTGTATGCACTAGTGGTGTCAGTAGGTCGATTATGTGCACCGTAAGTTCCTCGAATCGTACTAAAAACATATCTCATTGAACGCTGATATTCGTAATACAGCTGAACAATTTGGAAACGCTGTTATGGTGTGAGCCTTTCCATTATGACTTGCCAAACGATACTGAACAAATACCTATTACAAAGCAGTGTGATATGAGTCGCTTGTGGTTAGGGATGCAACATCGTTCCGAAAACGATAAGTATCGATGTTAAAAAACATCGGTACAAACACGATTCATCGATGTTTTAATTTTTTTTTCTTATTATTATTGAAAGATTTAATGTGTACCCAACAAAGAAGTCAGTTAAGTGAACTTTTGAGGAATGTTCTTGACAAAATGACATGAAATGCAAAGTATTTTAAAATAAATATTATATAATTTCAGTAAAAAAGAAAACATTTTAATTAAAAACTTCATGGAACTTAGCGGGTGTACTTTTTAACAATAGCAAAAAACTAAAAATAAATGCAATTATTAATATCTTTCCATGCCCTACACGATTTTACCTTGGGAGACATATATTTGCAAAAAATTAAAAAACTTATAACCCTATTACACAGTCTCCAAAATTGTTTTAACATTTCTTTAGTTTACAATATGGGAACCACATATGTATATGTAATTATGCAATGCATATTATGCAGGTATGTACATACATATGTGCGTACTTTGTACACGCCGAGAAAAAACATGTTTAAATATGGTCACCTCCAAAAAAACTGTTTTTAAAGAAAATTTTCAACATATTATGTTTAATTTTACCATATTATTGGTTCCGACAACCATATTAATGTTAAATTAGTCCTCCATCAAGAAGCCACAACCATATTATGGTTGTGCTTCGTTGTGTATTGGTTGTCGATGACAGTAATTTGGTTGAATAAACCATAATATGTTTACAATTTTATTTAAAAATAGTTTTGTTGAAGGTGACCATATTTAAACGTGTTTTTTCTCTAAGTGTAGGGCTATACTTTGAAATACACATTTATATATATTTAAATGAAAGGTTTAATTGAAAAAATAAATATTTAAAATGATTAAAATATTATGAAAAAAATTTAAATAAATGAAAATATTAAATAGACGATGTCGATGTTTTTTAGTTTTGACGGCGATGTATCGCCGATGTATCGTCCATCAAAACATCGATGTTAACATCGGTGCTTATGACCAATAGATCGATGTTTTCTAAACATCGATGTATCGTTTGCATCCCTACTTGTGGTCTGTAAAAAAGAATATTGAAAAACAACCTCACGATGAATCACCCTATATTATTAATAAATCCAAAAACTTGGGGCGTGGGATTAATCAAAGTACTAAGATAGTCAGAATTATGATTTATAAGTTATTCGCTCAATATGAAGTTGAATGGATGAAAATCTCGATTAAGTGATTGATTAATCAACACCAAGGCACAATCAACACCAAGTATTATTGGTTAATCAAGGATTTGTTTGTGCAACTTAACTATTGATTATTTTAATCATTTTAACATTGCCTTTTTTGTTTTATATTCCGCATTAAGTTTACATGGTTATCAAATTGTGTATTATAATATAATCGGTTAACCATTTAATAAATTTTTTTTTATAAATTAAGTAATTTCATTATATAAAAATGCATAAATTATTTGTTATATGAAGCTTATTACTAAAAAAAACTAAAAATAACCATAACAAATATAACAATTCTTAAACTAAAACAAGCAAACAAAAGAATAATTACATATGTAATACATATTTTTAATTAATACGTTTTATGTATTAATTAAACAATAAACTGTTAGATCATTTTAATAGTTATTTCAATAGTTTAAGAAAATCTTATCAAGTAATACAAATAATTTGGCTTAAATGTTTACGATTTCAGCGTTTATTTTCTTTAGTTTTGATTAAACTTGACTTTGAAAACATTCTTTTATTTATCGTAGATGTTCGAGAAACCAAAAGCAACTTATAATACAGAATATCTTATTTCTCAGTCCTCTTCCTGGATTGTCCTGTATTAATTTTTCCTGTTTTAATTTTTTTAAATGTTTCACACTTCGCATTATTTCGGTTAATGCTGTTAAAAGATTGATATGAGAAGATATGAAAGAAACAAATAACTAAACGCATACCTACATAAAAAAGTACGTGAAACAAAAGGCTGATGACAGCAAACACTTTTGTATTTAAAATGAAGTTCACTGAACACCTTCTTTATTTGTATGAAAAAATATTTTCTGAACACGTACCTCTTGTATATGAGACAAAACAATTAATCAAAAACACAAAAAACAGTAATAATAGGTACTACAAAAAGGTTAACAATTTTGTTACATCGGTTAATCGACTGAAATTAATCGGTTTAATCGTTAATCGAAAATAGGCAATTTTAAATTAACCGATCAGTTAATCGGGTAGTAATTAATCAGTTAACCGATTAACGGTTAACTAATATTCACACAAACATGCTCCATACTTTTTTCTTATGTTTGTTTAAGCGTTTGTGAGGTTTGTAGGTATAAAGTCATATAAATTACTAAAATTTTGTTGATTACAATTTAAATTGTGATTAAACAGAATTGTACATTATTCGATTAATACAATTTCTAATTATTAAACATTTAAGATTAAGCCTACCCCTCTACCAAATAGTAATATTTATTTAATTTATTTTTATTTATATTTAACGCACTTATATACTTAAAACATAAACACATATACTCATTTATAGGTATACCAGTGATGCAAAATGTGGCACAATTCTGCCATTTGTTGCACATTTGATTGTTTAATGGCACCGTGGAAAACTATTTTGGCCCTTTCAGGTCAAAATTTAACTAACTACTTTAATCGTTTAATACATTTTTCAATGTTATTTTTTCACTGCTTTTATTTATGAAATTGTGTTGATTGTTCAGGGCCAAATAAACCACATAAGCGGTTTGATCTATGATATAATAAAACATTTAAAGCATGTTTATATGAAATCGACTTTTCTTGCAGATATCTTGAAGACGTCGGACTATTTTGCGGGCTGGGTTAAAATGAAACAAAAATGGACAAAAATACTCTGAAACAAGTAAGAGTGCTATATTCGGCTGTGCCAATTCTTTGATGCCCTCCAACGGCAGTTAGAATACTTAAGGAGTGCGCTTTATATGGGGCCTATAGTAAATTATCCTAATTAACCGATCTTTACGAAAGTAAACAGTGTAATTTCTAGTCCTATAAAACTATGACTGACCAAATTCTATTACAATAGCATTCATTATTCGTTACGGGTTTACGCGTACTTTAACCGTCTTCCGAGAGTAGGGTTTATATGGGGCCTATGTGTTTTACTTTGGCTGGATTTCAATCCCAAACTGCTTAGCAGAACTGCAAACAATTTGGAGCGTGATTATAACAGACGAACAGACGGACGAACATGGGTAAATCGACTTAGAATTTCTCAAGGAGACAAAATATATATTTTTTCTGGGGTCAAAAAGTTTCACACGAAATGACAAACGTAGTAATCCCCTTTTCAAAACTAGTTGTGATGGAGGGTATAACAATGTGAATTTTCGGTTTTGTTCTTAATTAAATAAAACACATATATTATCAGCGGTGTTCTGGAAATCGAAAACGCAAAACGCAATAATTTTGAAGTTCTTTTCAATACCCTCTTAATAAATTTTTTTTATAATTTTCTCATAGAATTCTTTTTAATAGAAAAATATTTGTATTGTGTTGTATTTGTATTTCTTTTACTACAAAAATCTTATTAAACAAACGACGTTTAAATTCTTGCGTTTTGCGTTTTCGATTTCCAGAACACACCTGTATATTACTAGGATTTGCTATTGTTCTTATTTAAATACCCAGCCAGAAAAATAGTCCGACGTCTTCCAGATATCTGAGAGTATTTTGCTGGTTGGGTACAAACATAAACATCAAATATATTAAACATTTTTTTTTGCCCTTTTAAATCGTCAATTTGGCCCCAAACAAAAAAACCCAAACTGCATCACTGAGGTAAACCATTAAAATTGGTCTTTGTTAAATTAAACTTGCAGTTAAGTCATCATTGTCTTCATATCCATAAAGCACTATCTATGTAATAATATAAATTCTTAAGCATAAATCGTCAGGTATTTTTTTTTAGCTCGAACTAAAATTATTATCTAGTTTGAGAATGTATTTATATTACATTTAATGAAATAAATAAATAAATAAATAAATAAAATAAGTTAAGCCCTTCCATGTATTCAACGACATCTTATTTTTTTTTTTTTTAAACGAATTCACTTAAACACATCCAACTTCAGCATTTGAGTACGAATATTTTAATATGTAGTGCTTGAGTTGACTTTGAGTAAATGACACCTTTGAGACCTTAATGTTCAAAACATCTCATGGGAGACGGCTCAGATTTTCTTAACGATTTTTCAGGAAGTTATAGCTATAAAAACCGAAGTTTACTTTCGTTGTCGACATACGGAATAAAAACTTAAAAATCAAAACCGAAGAGAACTGATGATAATTGGAATATATTTCAAAAATTGCAAAACTAGAAACTTTAATAAATAAATTTTTACTAGTTGCATTTTTATAATGAACCTAGAACTAAAACTTATCTGTTCTCTCAATGTTTTTCTATTCGCATGGATTTAAATTTTTAGGACAGTTTTTACAACCCGATATTGTCAGAAAAATAAAAAATTTAACCATTCCGAACCAAAGGTAAAAACAAGCTAAAAGAGCTAAATAGTAATCACAAAAACGGCTGAATTTGAGTCTTTTATTTAGTTTTGGGCTAATTTATTTTTGTTTTTTAGAAACTTAAAAATTGGGCTAAATGTAGCCAAGAAATTGCTGAGATCGCATCATTTCATGCGAACACACTCGTGCCAAGTCTTTTTATGTGTCGTTGATACCAGCACTCAGGGGATGACCCCTACTAATGCATTGCATTGTGTTGGAACTAGGAAATTAGTTTATGGGAAGAAGAATAGAAGGAGTAGTACTTGTGTGCTTTCGATTTAAACTTATTAATGTTAAAGGTAATAGGGAAGACTTCTGCAGGAAGTCATTCAACATACGGACAGTTCGGCTTTAGATCAAGTTTTCCTTGTAATGCGTTGTACGATGCATCGGCTATTCGACCACAAAATGGTGGGCTCTTGCGGAAAAATGAGTTTTACGAACAATTGTACGAATTTTAGGGTGTCAATAGAATTGGTTACCTAACTGTCACCAATGAGAACCTTCACCCTCTCCTGCACGCGGTCGAGATGCTCCAAAATAGACTTTGAAGCACCGGTCCGCACATGAAAGTTGTGTTCCATTCTCGGTCGGATATAGATGGTATAAATAGAAAGGAAATTAGATGGAGTGAAGTATCTCATGCACCGTTTTCGAGACCTTGAATATATTTTTCGTCCATTGGACATCACAGAACATCATATATTTAGATTCCTCAATTTGAATAGTAAACGCAAAGCGAAAAAATGCCATTTTTTTAGTTTTTATCAAAGTTTTTAAATGTCGTAAAAGTTTTATTCTAGAGGAAGCAATTTACTAATGAAAAGTGTTTTTATAGTTCATCAAGTTTCTCCTAAAAAATTTTCATAGTTAGAAAATTGAGAAGTAAAATTAAGGCAATGTATTAAAAACTTAAATTTTCCGAGTTCGAATCGAATAAAAAAAAAAACAGTCAAAACGCCAGCCGTTTTCATGTGATTCGATTTCATACATGGACCATATAATTTTTATATACATATATACATATGTAAATTATAAATTAATCGAAATGTAAATACAATTATGTTTTCAAGAAGGTATAAAAACCCAAAATTGTTTAAGAACTAGCCCAGTAATAAATAATGCCTCAAAACACTAATGTGCCAATTATTACTTGAACGAGAAATTCGAGCTCACTCTTAAGGGGTCTGTACACGGTGAAAATGCTTATCATGCTGGCGAATTCAATCGTGTCCTGATCCGCCTCTACTTTTCTTAGTCCAATAGGCACCAAACTTCATGTATAAATATTTTTATATTGGGTACAAAAGAGAAAAATCTGCTATAAAATACATACATAATATTACAAAAGAATATTATCTATTTTCATGCAAAACTTAACAAGTGTATTTTTAACAAAACAAAATTATTGAATTATTGAAAAGAATACTTCGATCCTGCCAGGACTCAAACCTAGAATCTTCTGGTCCGCAGTCAGACGCGCTATCCATTGTGCCACAAGACAATACGGTATATAAAATTTAAAAACCTACAAAAATTTTGCAAATCAGGCAACACCGTATTTGAAATATAATCTGAGTTTAAAACAATTCTAAGGCCCTAATCATGTACAACGCAGCGCCACGCCAAACAATAACATTGAAAGCACAAACAATGTCATAAATATTTTGTAATTTTGTTGTTGCTTTCAATAGAAATTCATGTACCGTTTTAAAATTTTCAACGACACAAGCAATGGAGCGTTTGAAATTTTAAAGCGCAATGTGAATTTCTGTAGAAAGCAACAACAAAATTACAAAATATTTATGACATTGTTTGTGCTTTCAATGTTATTCTTTGGCGTTGCGTTAGTTCTGTGGCGTTGCGCTGCGTTGTACATGATTAGGGCCTAATTAAATTTAGGCCCTAATCATGTAAAACGTAGAGCAACGCCAAAGAATAACATTGAAAGCACAAACAATGACATAAATATTTTGTAATTTTGTTGTTGCTTTCAACAGAAATTCATATAACATTTTAAAATTTTCAAAGCCACAAGCTATGCAGCGTTTGAAATTTTAAAACGCAATGTGAATTTCTGTAGAAAGCAACAACAAAATTACAAAATATTTGTGACATCGCTTGTACTTTCAATGTAATGCTATGGCGTTGCGTTGCGTTTTACATGATTAGGGCCTGATAACCCATTTTTCCTTTAAGTCAAAATCTGTTACTAGAAAAAAGAAATAGAACAGTTGTCCGCGATCCTGCCAGGAGGCGAACCTGGAATCTTCTGATCCATAGTCAGACGCGTTATCCATTGCGCCACAGGACCGGATGCAGATTTAATGCCACATAAATTATAAATTCATGTAAGTGAGAAAAGTATTTCGCATTTATTTGTGTGTAATTTGGCAGCATGTCATTTCGCATTTGGTTTTAAATAAAGTTTTTCTTAAGCCTCTAGTACACGGAATGTAAAAAGCCACATGCGCATGTGGTTCTGACGTAATTTTGACGTCAATGCAAAGCCACAATAAGCATTGCGTGTTGTGTGATGACGTCAAAATTACGTCAGAACCACATGCGCATGTGGCTTTTTACATGCCGTGTACTAGGGGCTTTAGGCGTTTTACTAAATTTATTATAGGTATGTATATATTTTTTGTTAAGAATAAAAAAGTGATATGATCCGGCCAGCAGTCGAACCTGTAATATTCTGATCCATAGTTATATGCGCTATCCATTGCTCCGCAGGACCATATTAGACACCACAGCAGTTTTTATTTAAAAAAATATTTGTAAGATTTTTGAAGGGCAACGATTATTAAAGTTGTAATATACAATTTTTAAAGTCTGTATTTACTGTGTGACTGCCCGGCGATGGCATTGGCCAGAAGGAGACACTTGGGGCACGCCGCGATAGGCGCGTCCCGAGTCGGTGCAACACCGGCAAAAGACCTTCTTGGATTCCTCTGGGAGGCAGAGGGTCTTTTGGCCAACTAAGGGGGGGTGGGTACAAAGACCTGGCTTGGTCTCCGTTGGGAGAAATATCCCCGCTCTCTCTCTAAAATAAAAAAAGTCTGCTACAAATTTTAATTAACAATACATATTTCGCAAAAGAACCTCTTCGATCCTGCCAGGAGTCGAACGTGTAATCTGTTGATCCGTAGTCAGATACGTTAACCATTGTATAAAAAACCTAATTATATTTTGGTATTTTAAAAATATTACAAATAGACATTTATTACCTAATATCCCTTTAAATAAAAACCTGTAACTAAAAAAAATAAATATAAAAAATTCTGTCTGCGATCCTGCCAGGAGTCGAACCTGGAATCTTCTGATCCGTAGTCAGACGCGTTATCCATTGCGCCACAGGACCCGATACATACTAATTGTCACACGATCATTTAGTTTTTTTGCCTTTTTTGTATTTTTTGAAAATGTTCGCTTAGGCATTTACTAAATGGTATTTAGGAAGTTTTAAATGTTTTATTCTTTACAAAATTAGAAAAAAAAAAAAAATAAAATACATTGACCCTTCCCCACAGGTTTGTAATTTCTATAATATGATGTTAAAAAAGTATTAATGTATGTTCCCAAGTTCAAGTATAAATCAAGTGTAATTCCAGTCCTGTTTTTCATTTTCAAGCTTAGAATTATACTTGAATTACACTGTAATTCAATAGCATACTCCAGCAAAATGGATACTGGAAATCCAGTCGAACGTAACAATGTCAATACAGTGTAACTCAAGCGTTGAATTACAGTAAAATTTCAGCCCTAAACACATAATAATTAAACTTGAATTCAAGTATTGAATCAAGCCTACAATTGCAATGGAAATTAAATTAAAAAAATTGAATATTGAATAAAGGAAAAAAATGGTGTATGCAATTATTGATCATCTTAAAGAGTTTGGTGGTTTATTCAAATTTTACTATAAAGCACCTGCATACAAATGTGATATCATTGGAAAAGAATTTCCGTAATACCACATAAGTATGTACATTAGGGATTCCTTAATTTTTTTTTTTGATTTTAATAGGTACCCCAGCATTTTTTGAGAGCTTATAGGGTAAAGTATTTTTGTGATTTTTTTCAGATTTTTCGGAAGAGGTTTAGAGGTCGCTAAAATCGAATTTAACCCGAAAATCGGGTTTTCTCGACTTTTTTAAATTTTGCTGATTACTCGGCCCATTAGCACGATTTTCTTTGTTACTAAGTCAATTTTTTTAAAGAAAACTTCCCAAACTTTACTTCTCTGTGCAGATATTAAAAGTTTCGTTATTTTTTTGCTCATTTGGATCCCCTTAATCACATTTTTTTTTGTAAATTTTGCATCAATTTGGAAAATAATGCTCTGTAACTTTTAAAAATTATATTGAAGGTAAAAAAACTAATGATTCAGTTTAAAAGGTGGATCAATTCTGAGTCATTGCAAAAAAAAAAAATAATTGAATGTGCTCGTAATGTTCCAAAGTTATACCCTTTTTAAGTTTTGTACCCATTTTGTGAAATTAAAAATATTGTAATGTGTTTGCCAGTTATGCTTCGGATTTGTTTTAATGTTAGATATTTAGATATTAGGTATTCTAAGGGCAAAAAAAAAATTTGTTTTGGGACACACTAATGTACATACATATTTGTATATGTATGAAGCTTAATATGTAGCTTAAGCAATACAAAAGTTAAGAAAAAAATAGTTTCAAACATTTTTGTATGAACTGGAATTTTACTTAAAAATTGGGCATACATTAAAGCTGAATTCCAGCAATATTTAAAGCACTTGAATTTCTAAAACTTGAGCTGAATATTGGTTTTCCTTCATATGTGCGAACGCCCATCATACCGGAATATACTGCATATAATCTTTTCAGCAAATATGTCCTCTCTCGAAAATGAGATATATCTGCACTCTTCTGCGAAGTAAATACGCTTTCCAATACTTTGTTAATGAAGGGCTTTTTTCTGCTACTCGGCCATTGAAGAAACTATGGTTTCTTAAAACATATGACCGTTTCAGAATTAGAATTTTTGTAATTTGCCCTCGGCAACTAGTTTGTGCCGCTTAAATGCGGCTTTATTTAGTTTGCCGTACCAGCCATCGGCCACCCATGTCTGACAAATTATTTCGTTTTCTTGGTCTCGGAACATGTTCATAATTGCTTGCAACTGTGTACACTAAACAAAATGAAATACCGCAGATTTAGTTTTTTCTACTACTTCTGCAATATTTCGGACAGTTTTTTCCTGTTTTAAAATAATCCATTATTAGTTCCCTCATTTTTGGAGATATCAAATCTTTAAATAGCCTCAAGCAAAATTTTTTTAATAAACTATTTTTTTTTTTGCAAATATTCCGTTTTATTATCTACTCTAAGAAAACAAAGTTCCATACTGTCCCATTTTCATTTTGACGTGAAGTTAATGAGTTATTTGAGTTTTTTTTGCTATTAGTTTCTTTATGTAATAATTGTTGAATTTTTTGTTTCTGTTTTTAACAAAGTTATTTTATTACTTAATATAAATATATTATAGTAAAAGTTTTGTTTTAAGTCCAATGGATTTGACAAAATATTCGACAAACTACTGACTGTCCCAGTATAACTTTGAGACACTGTAGATTTCTGTATATCTGGAGAATCTTAACAGTACCAAATTTAGTACAAATAGCTTAAATGTCAATAGATATCTGTGTGAAAATGGGGGGATTGGAGAAGTAGGCGTGGCTTAAAATACATTTCTTTTTATGTGGAGAAGGGTAGGAGAAAATTTTTTTAGATTTGGTACACACAGCTGTGTTGTCAATATACAAAATCCGTCAAAATGTGGGTGCTATTGCAGAAGTGGGCGTGGCACCTCCCATACAAATACAAAATAGATCAGTAACATTAAAAGTTACGTAATTTAGTATAAATGGCTTCGATATCACTACAAGACATATGAGAAAAAGTAGGCGGGTTTTGGAAAATCTGGAGATTAGTCGCCGGGTAGCGAATCGCACCGGTTAAAACTAGTACATACACTCATAAAATTATTACAGTAACTGATTGTAGGCTATTAAATTCGTTTTCCCTACTTTTAAAATTTAATGAAAATATAGTTATTTTAAGAATAACTTTATTTTTTAATATTTATGTTTGTTATTCAAAAAACAAACTACCAAAAAATACAGTTTTTCCGTACTATTATTGTTATGTAGTTTGATTGTTTGTCAGTTAAATTATACATTTTTTAAAGCCATAACTGTTAAATTTTACGGAATATACTGTTAAATAAAAAAAATTCAAAAATTTATGTAAAATGCATTTATATTAAATGAAATGTAAATGATCCGTTTTTTAAAAAAATTTTAGGTGTTAAATTTTCTGTGGAATTTACCTACATAATATTTTAAATTTAGGTATGTATATACATTTATTTATCAAAAATAATTCTTAAATATAAAAATTTTTTAATATACATGAAAATTCAATAAAAAAAATCTACCTATTAAATTTTATATTGACCTATACAGAAAAAGATTTTGGTAAAGATTGTAAAAGAATCGGCATTGCCGAATATAGCACTCTTACTTGTGAAGATTAATATTTTTTAAAGTGTGTACAGTAGGCATGAAAAATGTGTTACGCTCTTGCCAGGAGTAGGTCATGGAATCTTCTGATCCGTAGTCAGACGCGTTATTATTGCGCCGAAGGACCACTCGATGTAACAAAATAAAAAGCTACTAAAATATTGCAAAGGTGAAATCAGACAACATAGTATTTGTAACACACTCACAATATTATTACAGTAACGGACTGTAGGTTATTCAAGAAGTATTCCGTTCAGTCATTTTTAAATAAATAAACATTTAAAATTCCAAGCAAATTGATTTTTAACTGATTCTAACATTTATTAAAAAAACTAAGAGCACATTAATACGGATTTTCGGTTGCATTTAATATTGTCAGTTGATTAAGGAAAAGTATTCTGTATGTAAAATTAAATGAAAATGAAATTTAAAACAACTCTAATTTTACTTAAAAACCGATCTACTTATTTTGCATTTTATTTTAACGAAAAGTTAATTTAATTTTTACTGTCAAAAGTTCAACCGCGAATTCCATAAAAAATTAACCACAAATTCCGTAAAAATAAATGAATTTTCAGTTATTTTATATAATTTAACTATCAAAAAAATAACCTACAAATTCCGTAAAAACAAATGAATTTTCAGTTATTTTATATAATTTAACTACCAAAAAATAAATCTATTTATAAATCTGTGGCAAAAAGTAAAAAAACGATTTGCTTGTTTTGTGTAGAAAATTCCCATATTCTATTTTTTAAAATTATTTAGTTAAATACATGAAATTTTTATGGTAAAATAATTGCGAATGCCATATCGGGCATGCTGCTGGTGTCTTATAATTGAAAGTTCTTCTGTAAACAAAGTGGTCAGTATAGCAAAACTAAAACAAACATGTTTAACGGGGTAAGTAAATAAAAATAAATATTCTCTCTCTCTCATTAGAACAACAAGCGGGACAGGAGTCTGGTATTTTTTAGAAATTCGAGTAAAACCTGTATTATATAAAATTACTGAATTACATAAAATAACTGAAAATTCATTTGTTTTTACGGAATTTGTCAGTTATTTTTTGATAGTTAATTTTAATAAAATAACTGAAAATTCATTTGTTTTTACGGAATTTGTCGGTTATTTTTTTAATAGTTAATTTTAATAAAATAACTGAAAATTCATTTGATTTTACGGAATTCGCAGTTGAATTTTTGACAGTAAAAATTAAATGAACTTTTCGTTAAAAATAAATGAAAAATAAGTAGACCGGTTTTTAACTGGATATTCATTTATTTTATATTACAATTTCAGTTAATTTTACGTACAGAATATTGTGAGTGCATAATCTGGCTTTAAAAAATGTAAATTAAAGGTTGGTAATTCAACAACACTACAAATGAACTTTTATAATCTGTTTTCCCATTAAATATAAAAATGTAAATAAAAAAAAATAATGATTTCGTTTGCGATCCTGCCAGGAGTCGAACCTGGAATCTTCTGATCCGTAGTCAGACGCGTTATCCATTGCGCCACAGGACCCGATGCGGACCGGTTGTCAAATGATCATTTAATACACTTTATTACCCAATTTCACCAATTCTAGTTAAATATCAATTTATATTTAAAATTTTCTTTTCATGTCAAATAAAAATAAAATTATATGCAAAACTATATGTAAATTGAATTGGTGAACTTCAATTGGTGAAATTGATAAGCTAAAAATTCATTTTAATTTTGCAACATGTCATTTTGCTTATGGCTTTTTTTTAGACGTTTTATTAAATGTTATTTTAATAGTTTGTGGCGGTTTATTCTTTACAAACTTTTAAAATTTATTTTAAATTTCTAAGTCTTTAAAAACATTCCAACATTTTTTTGGTATCTGTCCTATACTAAAAGAATTTAGATATGCCATATTTCGGAAATATTACCTAGAGGAAGAAGATATGATACATACCCTGCAAGAAGACTACCGGTCATTTTACTAGCTATTAGCTTATTAAGAGTAAAATGAAAAAACTAACCGAAACTCTTGTGTACATGTGATTTTGCCTCTCTTTCTAACTAATTAATTCCACTCGACTACGGAACATATATCTGTACTGCTTACTACTATGCTATATATTAGTTAGTAATCGCGGAAATAATGGTTAACACTAACTAGTTAGTCATAACGTAAATAGAGGTTAGCACTAACTAGTTATTAATAGCGTAAAAATTGGTTAGTACTAACCTTTATAAAATAATGTTTTTTTTTTATTTTAGTTTTAAAAGTTTTTATTAAAAAAATGTAATCAGCAGGCTTCATTAAAGTTTATAATAGTTGTGGGTGTGGGACCACGTAACGTCACTTCTGTGGCTGCTCTATAACGTTCCTTTCTTCCATGGGTCTGTAAAGAAATATTATTTTGTTAACAATTTGTGACTAAAAAGCCGAATACATACATGCATACATACTTGAAAAGTCATCAGGATTTTAAATATTTGGTATAATTTGGTCCTTTATTATCACCACCAAATCTTTAACGAGTATCCCGGCCAAAGCAACCACCCGAATGACCGCTACCTGAGAACGTTTAGGTGTGCTTATGATGTCATCGTCTTTAAATATGCGTTTTTCCACAGCACTTGATAATTGACTGCTTCTTTTGCGAGTGCCTTCATACGCTTTTTTTTAATTATAAATACCCATTATATTGTAAATTAATAACTCCTTTTTGCTTACCCAGTTTTGTGGTTGCTGACTTTAATATACTTTTTCTTCGATTCAAAGGGGTACCTTCGGATGATTCTTTCAGTTTTTTTTTGTTGGAGTTTGATAAACTGATGGGCTATGAACTATGTTTTTGTGTGAAATATTTTGTTCTTGCTGCTGTATCGCTAGAGGATCTTCATCCAGTGAAGCTGACCGACGCCCTATAATTAAGGATATTAAGCAATCATATTAAGCAATATGTACCTATAAAATCAAATGTTTCTTTTCTTATTGTTACCTTTCGGATTATCTAAGTTTAATTTTCATATCAATCCGGCGTTCCTTTAACAATTAAATAATTGAGACAATCTAAATCCGTGTAATTATCAGCTTCACTGTTGTCCAAGCTCAAATTAAGGTTTCTTTTAGCTACTGACACTCGTGATCGGGGTGTTGCTTTAATATTTTGTTCACCCAAAGGTGATGCTGGCTCGTTGAATTTGATTTTTTCTTCGCCGACAAACGTACCACTACGTCCTCCTATAATTTTAATAGGTGACACCTTATTTTCAGCATTAAAGTAATTGAAATCAACATTACCAATAAATTTCTCGTAGATCATATAAAGAAATATTATTTTGTTAACAATTTGTGACTAAAAAGCCGAATAAATACATGCATACATACTTGAAAAGTCAACAGGATTTTAAATAATTGGTATAATTTGGTCCTTAATTATCACCACCAAATCTTTAACCGCTACCTGTTTGAAGACCACTTCTTTTAACACGACTGTTTCGTACATGACCTGTTGTTTCCAGAAAATTTACCACCACGTTTTCTGGAGCCGCCATCAGTATGCCCTCCTTTACTTTAATAAGCAACGTTGTTGCAAAGAAGATAAGCAAATTTATTTTTAAACTTGGCAAATAACTTTTGTAATATTTAATTTAAACCACAGAACTAACATTTAAGCAATTACATTTTTTTACAAGAGTCGACAGGCCACGCGTGTGAAAAAATTATATTTAAAAATTGGCATTATTTAGGTTGTGTTATTTGTTCCACTCTAACATATGTGTTAGAGTGGAGCAACGAATGTAAAATTGTTGCAAGTGTATTAGTAAATTGTTTTTTTTTTTTGGTTTTGGTTATGCATTTCTTGTAGGGTATATTAAATGGCCAAAACGAAGAAGACTGGGTGAATTTAGTAAAATATTTAAAATGTGCGTTAACTTATAGAAATTATTTAATAACAGAATTTAACTAAATTTTGTTGTAGTTTTAATAACCAAATTTTATTTTTGCATTGAATGCTGATATTTGTTTGTGATCGTTCGACAGACGTTTTTATGAAAAACATTTAATATTTTTCTTTTTATATATATTTGATCTATACTAATAAGATGTTAATTAATACTTAAGTTACTTTTATAAATAAAGAAAATTCTTATTCAAAAAAAAAAAAAAAAAAAAAAGTCTTTAAAAAAATATGTTTTTATTATTAAAAGTAAAGTGTGTGCAATATGCGCGCAATCAGCAACAATCCTGCCAGGAGTCGAACCTGGAATCTTCTGATCCGTAGTCGGTAGCGTTATCCATTGCACAACAGGACCTTTTGAACTGAAATAAAAAAGTATTAACGTCGATTAACTTTAATTTTTTAAGTTATCTGTCTGAATCTTTATGAAAGCTTCACAACAAATCTAATAATTTAAGAATCAGAATGTTATGAACACCGCTACCGTTGTGATTCTAAAGTATCAATTTCCCCCTTTTTTCGGAGCTCCTAAAACCTTTTATAATTTTTTTTAAATTACCCTTTTGTATAATTGTTAACTATTTCGTGCCTCTTTTTAAGCCTTTTTAGAAATACCACTTTTGTTTTTTGCTGTACCAGCTTTTGTAATTACTAAAAAGGTTTACGCCGCAAGCAGCTTTTATATGCACAGCGTTGCCGTTGTAATACTAAAGAGGCAAATTTCACACTTTTTATAGACCTTTACCACTTTTGTGTCCCTTTTTATCATTTTAAATCAATTCCCCTTTTGACCATTTTTGAAATTATGTCACAAAATTGTATCAAGAATAAATGAAGTCCTGAATTAAGCTATGTCGAATCTTATATACCTTTCACCATTGGATTAAAAATAATGACAAAACCTTAAATTCGAGAGTAAATTTGTATATTAACTACTTAATTTATTTTAGATGAAAATGAAGAAATAAGTTTTATAGATTATTAAAATACTTAAAAAAGTAAAGGCTTATGAGCTAAAATTTGAGGCAGTCGTGGTTTTTTTTCATATTTCAGTCATTTGTGGACCGATTTGGCTGAATTTCAATAGCAAACTATTCTGGACTATATGAGATATAAATATATAAGAACATAGTCCCCATAATATTTGGGTTCTACGAAAAACCCATTTCAACATACACACAAACACCCCCACGGACGGAAAGACGGACATCGTTTAATTACCTCCTTTAATTATAACGATCCAGAATATATATACTTTATAGCGTAGAAGATATTTATTGAAAAATTCCAAAAGAATGACAAACTTATATAAAAAAGAATTTATATTGCCCCTTGTTTCCACCTCTGAGGGTGGCTAACATAAAAATATGGCGGTTTAATGAAATTCTTAATTTGACACCTGCTGCGCCTAATATGCCCTAGACGGTTTACATGTATGACCCACCCCGCTTTATTTTTAATGCCGACCCGATATAAATATTCTTTAAGTAGGCTCCCATAAAAAATTTTAACTACAGACTAGAAAACAAATGTGTCTAAATTTCAGGTATCGTTTTGGGTTTGAAGCCATTTTATTTAACATCTTAAAAAAAAACTCTTCTTCTTATTAAAATTAAAATGATATGTCTATTTTGGACACCCTTTATAATCAAGAAAACGTTTCATAACTGCATAGGAGTCTCTCCTAGAGAGGTAAAATGTATGAACAACCTCCATTACATATCTACTCCTTATTTTCACCCCTAAGGGGGTCTTCAAATTATGGAGATCGCATTCTTTAACTTTTACAGTATAATAAGAACACTCTATTCTAATTTTAGTAAACAAAGAAGAAAAAACTCGGTTATTTACGTATCTTTTAAACTACTGTACTATATCAAAACCTTTACAGTATGTACTATGGCCGCATTTATGATTTTTAAAACATGTCTTTTTTTAATCAAGATAAATTTAAGAGTTATTTTTACTTACATTTTATTTTGAATCATAAGTCAATTTTATACAATCGATGAAAAAAGTTTTTTCGATCCTGCCAGGAGTCGAACCTGGAATCTTCTGATCCGTAGTCAGACGCGTTATCCATTGCGCCACAGGACCTTGTAAAATACGGAACCCAATGTGAGATTTAAAGTACTGAATTTAAAATTTTTATTCATAGATATTTACAAAACGACGATTTAAAGCCGGACTTATAGAATATGTTCTATACATATTCTATAAAGAAATTTATTTAAGACAAACTGTCATTAAATTGAGTCATTGGAATTGACTTAAGTCAAATTGAGAGCATATAATTATTTACTTACCCGCCCTTTGTTTACAAAAGAACTCTCATTTATAAGACACCATCAGCATAAAAAATTTAAAAAAATAGAATATGGAAATTTTTGCTTCTTATTTGACTTTTTAAACATGGCAATAATGTTAATTATACACACGATGTGAAAGTAATACATACAGTTAAAACTAACTTTAACTCAACTTGATGAAATTGGCCGCAAGACTTTAATAAAATGAAAATTTTTTACTTTTATAGTGATCACATGAAATAAAAATAGTTAAATTTTCTATGCATACAGATTTTTGGGAATATTTGATATTTATGGAAGAAATTGGTACACATACTTCTGTTTTTAGCAGCGGAAGAACATTTTAATTTTTTATAAAAATGTTGAATTCGATCCTGTCAGGAGCCGAGCCGGTAATCGTTTGATCCGTAGTCAGACGCGTTATCCATCCAAGTGTTTTACATGTAGGATTTTGATTGAATCTTAAGGTGTATTTGGTTTTTCATGTGAAAATTGCGTTCCAAACTGTATGTTTCTATGCGTAATACTTTTTTTCGAGCTTAAACATTTTAAGATAGAATTCGTATAATTGCTTGAAAGAATTCGTATCATTGCTTGAAATATTAAGTAAAAAAGACTTGAATATACGATCCTGCCAGGAGTCGAACCTGGAATCTTCTGATCCGTAGTCAGACGCGTTATCCATTGCGCCACAGGACCTTTTGAAAATATGAAACCAAATGTTTTCGAAGTAGGATTTTCATTGAATCTTAAAGTGGTATTAATTTTATTGTACACAGAAAAAAGTGTTTTATCAATTAAAAAATGGTTTAAAAAGTATTTTAATTTAATTAATGTGATAATTGAATCAATAATTTTTTTAGCTGAAAAAATTTAATTTTGAATGAATTAACATTTTAGCTGTTTTGAAATAAAATTTCAATTAAAATATCATTTATTGAAAATATTTTTTCAAAATTTTAAAATTTTTAGTAATCAATATAATCATTTTGGTAATAGGTGCAATATCAACAACTTGTTTGCTTGATATTATGAATTTAGAACAAATTTGGTGATAGGAGAAATTTAATAATTTTTTCTGTGTAATATAAAATAAATGAATGAATAAATTCAGTTAAAATCCGGTCTACATATTTTTCATTTATTTTTTACAAAAAGTACATTTACTTTTTACTGTCAAAAATACAGGTTTTACTCGAATTTCTAAAAAATACCAGACACCTCCGCTTGTTTTTCTAATGAGATAGAGAGAGAGAGAATATTTATTTTTATTTACTTACCCCGTTATACATGTTTGTTTTTATTTTAATTGTACTGACCACTTTTTGTTTACAGAAGAACTCTCAATTATAAGACACTAGCAGGATGGCTGATATGATATTCGCAATCATTTTACTTTACAAATTTGATGTATTTAACTAAATAATTTTAACAAATAGAATATGGGAACTTTCTACACAAAACAAGCAAATTGTTTTTTTACTTTTTGTCACAGATAGATAACTAAAAATGAAAGCGTTTATTTTCTAAATCACTTCACCTTGCGTTGAGAAATTTTTTATATAAAATTTTTTGGAATTTTTAAAAATTTATGTGAAAATATTTTTCAGGTGAGGTGAAGTGTTTTAGAAAATAACCGACTAAGTTTTTGGTAGTTAAATTATATAAAATAACTGAAAATTTATTTATTCTGACGGAATTTGTCGGTTATTTTTTTGATAGTTTAATTATATAAAATAACGTAAAATTCGTTTGTTTTTACGGAATTTGTGGTTAACAATTTACGGAATTCGCTGTTGAATTTTTGACAGTAAAAATTATGTAAATGAACTTTTCGTTAAAATTAAATGCAAAATAAGTAGATCAGTTTCTAAGTAAATTTACAGTTTTAAATTTCATTTTCATTTAATTTTACATACGTGATACTTTTACTTAATCAACAGACAATATTAAATGCAACCGAATATCCGTATTAATGTGCACCTTAGTTTTTTGATTAAATGTTAGAATTAGTTAAAAATAAATTTGTTTGGATTTTTAAAAGTTTATTTATTTAAAAATTTCTGAACGAAATACTTTAATAACCTACAGTCCGTTGCTGTAATAATATTGTGAGTGCATGTAAAAATTGGGTTCCAAACTGAATGTTTGTACTCGTAATACATTTTTTTTTCGAATTTACCCATTTTTTAAGATAGAATTCGTTTAATTGCTTGAAAGAATTCGTATAATTGGTTGAAATATTATGTAAAAAAGAATTGATTTTGCGATCCTGCCAGGAGTCGAACCTGGAATCTTCTGATCCGTAGTCAGACGCGTTATCCATTGCGCCACAGGACCGTATAATTTATAAAAAAATATATAGAAATTTATTGATAAAATAAAGTCTGAATTAAAAAGTTTAGAAATAGAAAAATATTTAAAAAACTTTTCTGCGATCCTGCCAGGAGTCGAACCTGGAATCTTCTGATCCGTAGTCAGACGCGTTATCCATTGCGCCACAGGACCGTATAATTTATAAAAATTTATAGAAATTAATTGATAAAATAAAGTCTGAATTAAAAAGTTGTAGAAATAAAAAAATATTTAAAAAAACTTTCTGCGATCCTGCCAGGAGTCGAACCTGGAATCTTCTGATCCGTAGTCAGACGCGTTATCCATTGCGCCACAGGACCGTATGCCTTATGAAAAATTTAAAGAAGTTTAACGATAAAATAAAGTCTAAAGCAAAAAGTTGTGAAATTAAAAAAATATTTAAAAAAACTTTCCTGCGATCCTGCCAGGAGTCGAACCTGGAATATTCTGATCCGTAGTCAGTAGGGATGCCAAACGGGAACTCCCGAATCCCGAAATCCCTGGATTTTTCGGGATTGATAAATCCCGAATCCCGGGATTTATTTTTATGAGTCCCGGGATTTTTAACATATCAACTTTTATGTACAAAAATTGTCGTTTTTTTTGAATTTTTATACTCTTTCCAAAAAGTTTTTTAAATATTTAAGTTTATTTTTATTGCAAATAATTCTTATTTTTGGAACACAGCGAGCATTTAAAATTTTAATTTTTTACTTGATATATGACGACTATTTCTGGATTTTTGTATTTTGCTTAATAAAAACCATTATTTTAAGTAGAAATGATATTTGAAGATTCACATCTCAAGCCTTTTAAACAATTACGTTTAGCAACTTCAGCTTTGGCTTAAGACATAATACCAAAATAAAAATGATTATTTTATGCAAAATATAGAAATCATGAAATAATTGTTATATATCAAGCAAAAAATAAAAATTATTCACGTTCCAATTAAAATAAAAATGATTATTTTTATGCAAAATATAGAAATCAATAAATAATTGTTATATACGAGTTTCAAGCAAAAAATAAAAGTTATTTACGATCCAATTAAAGTATATTCGGAAACTAAAGAATAAAAGTTGATATTATTATAACAATTAATATGAGGTTTATGAAATAGCTCATATTCCTTCCGGTTTCGGCAATAAAAAAAATCATTTTTTTATAAATAAACACTATCTGACGTATTCATAAAAAAAATTATTTAAACTTGAAATCTGTTTTAAGAAATATTTGCTTAAACATTTTGTTTTAAAATAAATTTTAAACGTACTCAAATTATTGATTATGAATCTCGCCCTCACCCTGGAGATGTACTGCACTGCAGTCGACATAGTGTTACAGTTTTTAACTCAGCTATCGAGATCGATTTGGGACTACACTCTGCAGTGTATTAATGTCGTACAACCTAATTCACATTAAAAATTGAATTGCTGTCAAAAAACCGGAATGAATTGATCTAGAAAAACAAAGAGATACGTATATTTTTTTAAGCTTTTTTCAGAATCTGATCAGTTTGATCATGGGTGAGGCCAGTGTTACCAACATATGTATAAAATAAATTGTTTTGTTGTTTTCATTTTTAAAAATTTATGTTACGTATATAAAACCTTTTGAATATTCAAAAAGTGTTGTTTATTAAAAAAAAAGTAGCATCTTAAAGAAACACATTGATCCCGAAAAATCCCGGGATTTTCAAAAATCAGTCCCGATTGGCATCCCTAGAAGTCAGACGTGTTATCCATTGCGCCACAGGAACGAACGATTAATGATAAAAGTTTATTGATAAAATAAAACTGAAAATTGTGAAATACTTTTTCTTAATCACAAAGCAAAAAAATTTTATAAAAATCTTTTCTGCGATCCTGCCAGGAGTCGAACCTGGAATCTTCTGATCCGTAGTCAGACGCGTTATCCATTGCGCCACAGGACCGTATACAAAATTGGTAAAATAATCATTCCATATGCGTAAAATATTCACGTTCTTTGATGATTAACAAAAGAACAGACAATAGGTGTGTTCATTTATAGAAAATTATTGCTTATTTTCAATAATTGTTACTAGTAAGTGGTCTCGTAGTTAGTGAAAAAAGAGCATAACAATTTGAAGGATACAAATTTGTTGAAAATTTCTGATAGTAAAAATATTTTACTAGCATGAATTATTTAACCACCTGCTTCATGATAATTTTCATAATTCTTTAATTAAAAGTTTTTTAATAATATGTATAAAATATTTATTTTTCTAAAATGTAAGAACAATATTCTTGCGCAATTAGTTCTAAACAATTGAATTCAGAAAGAAATAATCTCGTATCTGACAGCTAAATAGTGTCCATAGACCTACCGTGCTAGTTTTCGCTGGTAAAGCGTTTATATATTTTTTTTTGTGTAATGCAATTTTTTATTTGACGAGAACAAAACACAAAATTGGACCGCCCTGTTTTTAACAGCTGACAAAAAGTTTGTTCTTCAAAAAATAAAAAAAATACATAAAATACATAAACCAAAATTTGTAAATAGATTGTTATTAAATAAATAAAATGAATGACGAAATTCCAATTTCTTTAGTTTGTTTTTTTTTAAATATGTAAACAAGAAAATACCTTTGCCAGATTGCTGATTTATTAACACCAAGTTTTTTAGATTTCTGATTTGACGTTTTTTTTTTAAAACTATTTTATAACACCGAATCCACTTAAATGACAACTGACAACCTATCATTAATAATGTAATGCTTTGTTATGTTTTTACTATTAAATAATAGAAAAAATAACTATTAAAATTTTAAATTTTTACTGTCCTGATTAGACGCGATTTTTTCCCAACTTTGTCTGGTAACCCTTTATATAAACAGAAGCCATCTTTTTACAAGGCATTATCAACACTGTCGATTTATACGGGGCGTAAGGTGCAATGCCTTATGTCACTAGTACGGGTGCATTTTTAAGAATAAAACAAGCCACCCTTTTAGAGAGCGAAGCATTTTTAAGAAACAAACAGCAAATTGCATTTTTTTAAATAAATTGTCACATTTTTTGTAGAAAAGAAAACACCATTAGTCTCTCGTTGCAAGATTCTGCTAGTGAAGTAAATGAACACACCTAATAACATTATAACATAATACATGCTTTTCGTTTGTCTACACATTTATTTGTGCGTACGAAAACATAGTCACGTTTTTTTTTTAAATAAATAAACTGCCCATTAATAAAATTTGTGAAATATTTATTTTTAAACTTTTGGTTGTATTAATCTAATAATCAAAGTTGCTCGCATTGCCAACATAAGTTTGTGCCTATAATCTAAATTGTCAGAATTCTTAATCATCTTCAACATGCAAACGAGATTTTATTAAGTGGATTTTTATTTTCAATATTGATTCAAATTAATTTTTTATAAGCCATTTTATAGGAAATAAAATATCAATTTAAAAAAGTAAATCAGTGCGTGTATTTTAGCAGTAAGATTAAATAAAATAAAAAGAAAAATTATAATGGAATAGACAGAAAAAGAAAATAACGTAAATGGTATATAATTTAAGGAAAACTAAAATAGGCAAACAGTAATTCCTGCTTAAATGCGCCCGTTTTAAAGATTTCCCCGTTTTAATGTACAAAAATTGCTCCCAATAAAAATTAGGGAAGTAACGAATACCGATACCGATATATCGGCGATGTTTCACTTATGCCGATAAATCGGAATCGGCGATTTGACGGCGACACCTCCAACAAAACTATTTTTAAAGAGAATTTAAAACATATTATGTTTAAATTTAACTATTGTCACCGACAAACATATTATTGTTAAATTAGTCCTCCATCAAGAAGGCACAACCATTTTATGGTTGCCTTCGAACATCTTTTGGTTAGAAATAACTAAAATATGTTTAACATTTATAATAGCATGGTTGATTTTCAACCAAAGCATGTTGCTCCTAGAAAAGAGGAAAATACTATTGTTAATTTAAAAACAAATTATTGTCATATTTAACCATAACATGTTTAGAGGCAACCATAATATGGTTGTGGCTTCTTGATGGAGGACTAATTTAACAATTATATGTTTGTCGGTGACAATAATATGGTTAAATTTAAACATAATAAGTTTTAAATTTTGTCTAAAAATAGTTTTGTTGGAGGTGACCATATCTAAACATATTTTTTCTCTGCGTGAATAAGATCAAACTGAATAATAAATGGTTTCTTCTAATTCATAAGCTGAAGGTCGGTCCAAACCACGTATTTTTCCTTTTTTCGAGACGCATGCTAAAGTAGAAGGTAATCGTACTTCATGCTTTCGATACGTAAATGCATTTTACGCGTTTGCTGTGTAACTTGTAATTACAATTTTACACTACGACTTTTTTGACATAAACGCTTTGAACGCTTGGTGTGGACCAGAGATCAGCAATGAATCGCTTTTTCGCTACTCATACTGACTCATGAAATTTTAAGTATAAGTGAGTAGAAATCATTTAAACTCAACTACTCTGATTCACTCACACTCACAAATATGAGTGTGACGTCGACTCATACTCACACATTTAAAAATGACCTCAATTTGACTTGTAATTTCAGGAAAATACTTATAATACTCACATTGATTCAGCTCATTTAACTCATCCAAGTATATTTACAAGTTTAGTCATTTAACAGTTTCTAACTAGTATAAAATGTATAAAAATATAAAAAAGCATAAAATTGTAAGTTTATACAGAAACATTTTGGGGAAATTACATTTTTTTTATTATTATTGATATTTATGAGCAGGTTGTAAAAAATGGATAGAAATAGTGAGATAAAGGAAAAAATAAATAGCGGAGTTTTCCAATTAGTGAAAAAACGTAAGGGTAGAAGCCCATTGTGGACTCACATTTTGCTTCGCTTATATGTACACATTGAGTTCTGTTGAATCTAAATCAACCACTACATAAATGTTCTAAGTATGAGTACGATGAGTAAAATCAAACTTCTGAGTGAATATGAGTTTCGATCGAATTACAATAAGTATGAGTGCGTAAAAGTTCAAGAAATTATGAGTCATGATTCGGCTCTACTCACTTTTTCACTACTTATTGCTGATCTCTGGTGTGGACTTGCAGCATAATGGTAATGATTTGCTCCATAATGGTAAAACGTTCTCTTATTGATAAATATTGTATGTAATTGTACGTTTTAAGAATTTTCTGCTTATTTTTAATGATTTTTGTGAGAATAAAAATCATTTCACTACACATTTTGGGTAACTTCAAAGAGACCACAAAATTCATACGCAAAGCCACTGCAACATTTCATGACGATATTTCGCTAGTTAACAGTCTTTATAAGAAAATGCGATAAATGAATAAACTGAGATGCAGAATAGTTCAGACTACCAAAGAATTGGCGATTTTCGTAGCATTAGCTCTAAATGAAAGATTTGAGTGTTTAGAGAATAATGAATAATCTATTGTTTATCTACAATTCTCTACCTTCGATACAAAGCTACATAATTTCAAAGACAATAGATCGAAAAAACGTCTTATTTACTCAACATGACTCTACATTTCGAATATGTTGAAGACATGGTCACACCTACTCCTAGTGAAAGTTTTACTAAGTCTACAAGAGCTGACATTGTTTGTGAAAATCTTAAAAAAAATTGGAGAAGAATGATTATCTGTCCATCCTACGCTGTGGTTCAGTTAAAGAAAAAGTCTAAATTCTAAATATACCTTAGATCTTCTAATTTGCTTAAATATTATGCTCAAAATTTAAGACCATGGCACAGAAATACTTAAGTTGTCAAATGAGTTCAGTCACATCTGAAAGACGGTTTTTTACTGCAGGTTTGCTTCAAACGGTGTTGCGAAATTATCTCCGCAAAAGTTGAGAATACTTTGTTTTTTAAACAAAAATTTATTAATATTCATTTTGAATATTAATAATCTCTTACACTGATTTTATTTGTTTAAAATATTTTCACATTTCCCTTTATTCGTTAAATTAAGGAATAAAACATTTTTTTAAAATTACAATGTGTATTATTTTAAAGGCTACAAAAGGTAAAATAAAGTTTAAATAAAAAAATAAAAAAAAAAAAATAAATTGAAATAACAATAAAAAAATATAAATTTCTGAACGAAAATTGATATTTTATTTTCAAAAACAGACAGTACATTTTATTTCCATAAAATGTTTTCATGTATATGCGTATGTTTGCAAGCAAATTTAAACGCTTTTTAAACACTTTAATCCTAAAATTTTATATTGTGTACATCTATACAGAAATATGTACGTTTAAAACGATATATGTTTGATAAAAATCGGTGGACGATAAGATACTTTAATATCAACTACAAAAAAAATGTTCACGTATTTATATATAACATTTCGTTGACTATACAATCTTATTAAAATCAATTTTAAATATTAATAATCCTGTACACTGTAATTTTGTATAATAAAGAACTTACTCAACTTCAGTTTTGTTAATTTTACCTTGAGCTTAAATGTAGTATTCGTATCGGTATCGGCATCGGCTATATTTCTTTTTGAGTATCGGTATCGGTATCGGTATCGTATCGGCAAAAAGGCGTATTGCTACATCCCTAATAAAAGTATCCCTTTATACAGGGTGGCCCCAAATAACGGAAGGGACTTGAGTTAATAATAATTTTTTTATTTAAGACATAATTATTAATTTATTTTTCTTTAATACAATATATTAATGCAGCATATTTTTAATTTCATTATGAAAAACTATGTCTCGCAATTGGTGGCAATTATCTGCTACGCACATAAGTGCTCTTTTTAACATATTTTCCATAACTTTTCGCAAAATTTCGAGTGTTATTTTTGGTCGATTGTAAGCTATTTCTACTTAATTCCCCTAATCTTGTTCACAAAATGCTAATAAAAACAAAGAACAAATATAAGTTAAAAAATTATAAGAAATTCAAACCCCTTCGTTCATTTTGGGGAACCCTGTATTATATTATTTTTATTTAAAAAAGCCTTTCCCGCTTCAATGCGTTATTTGATATATACACTGATAGAAAAAGCGTCATAACGCTAATATATTTTGACATCAGTACTATGACAAGTGTCTTCGTTTTTGACCCCATGGCACTTTACATCACTGTGATGTCAGTCTTAACATCACTTGGCCAAATTGTCATCAGGGTCAAAAATTTAAACTATGTCATCAATGGGACGACACATTGGCATCACAGAACTAACGAATCGGAGTTGGTTTTATAAAGTATGTCATCAGTGCGATGACACACTGTCATCAAATTGAGTCATTGTAATTGACTTTTTAGTCAAATTGAGAGAATATCATTATTTACTTACCCGTTACACATGTTAGTTTCACTTTTGTTGTATTCCGCCCTTTGTTAACAGAAGATCTCTCAATTATAAGACACCAGCAGCATTTCTCGATATGGTTTTCGTAATAATTCTACTTGAAAAATTTGATGTATTTAAATAAATAATTAAAAAAAATTGAATATGGGAATTTTTGTTCTAATTTTACTTTTTAAACATGAAAATAATGTTAATAATATACTACGACATGATATAATATGTCATCACATTGATGAGAGTTTGTCATCGCACTGATAACAGTTTTTCATTGCACTGATGACAGTTTGTTATTGCACTGATGACAGTATGTCATCACACTGATGACATGATATATTATGTCATCGCATTGATGACAGTTTGTCATCACACTGATTACATGATATATTATGTCATCGCATTGATAACAGTTTGTCATCGCACTGGAGGCAGTTTTTCATTGCACTGATGACAGTATGTCATAGCATTGATGACAGTTTTCCATCACACTGATGGCATGGTATATTATGTCATCGCACTAGTGACAGTTTGTAATTGCACTGATGACAGTTTGTCTGTACTGATGTCAAAATAGATCAGCGTTATGACGCCTTTTCGATCAGTGTAAACAAAATGTGGAGTCGAATTGATGTCACTGTAGTCATAGCGTAGATGACGCATAAAATATGACAAAATTTTATGATGACGTTCTTCATTGGATTTATGTCACTTTTTGTCACAATTCTGATGTTAGAGCATCCTCATTATGATGACGCATTTTTCTATGAGTGTATCTGAGAAAATCATTTGTTTAAAAATAAAACTTTTTGTTTTATAAAATAAAATGATGTGGCAAGGCGTTGTTAAAACTAAAAGAAGTCAGCAATAATATCCTGATCTTCTGATTTTTATATGAGCTTGTCATACCAATAAGTCCTCTTTCTTGGTTCCTACTCAATGAAACAATGAATCATGTTTAGAATATTGAGAAAAAAGAGTTTCTTAAAACTGTAAGTTCTCCAAGAGAATATTATTAATTGTAAATAAAAAGAATCTTCAGTATAACTTAATTTTTTTTATTGATATTTCCCTAGAGGAAAGCGAACTGACACCAAAGTAGTCCCGTGATAAGTCTTTGGTGGTAGAGACCGGTTCTAGTTCTAACACTTTATATGAATGGGACCTATCACTTTTACATAGGGTTGTCATTGGAGGGTGTCAGTTGAAACCTAACAGCCACCATTTGACAAGTCACTCATCTATGCTCAATGAACGTGTTTAGTGTTAGTTACTACAATGGAGTATTATTTCAATAAAACAAGTCCCAGAACTTAATTTAAGAACCAAATCTTAGAAAGTCCCAAAAAAAGTGTCACACCACCGGTGAATACTGTACTGTAATTTATTACTGTTTCTACATTTTGGCTCTTCATACACCAGTTAAATTATTGGTTCTCCTCTCACTGGTCATGAGTTCTTTCTTTTTGAACTTGTTCTAGTTTCACAAATCCCAGGACGAGTCTGTTGGAACAATTTACACAAATTTCCCGCAGGGTTGGTTAAGAAATTTCGCATTTATTCGAGATTTTTAAAATGCACAATTTGCACATTTATCTAAGGTTTTGCTTAAATGCGGCAATTGCGCATTTATCCGAGGTTTTGCTTTAATAATTCCTCTCTTTGATGCATAAAAAAATTGCGCAATTTGACATGCGCACTTAAGCGGGGAAGACTGTATTTGAAATTTAAATATGAACATTTAATTTGCTTGTAAATATGTATATAAAGTTGTCTAAATGCTTAAACTATTTTCTCTTGAATAGTCTGCAAAACAACATAAACTTCAATCATTTAAAATTTACCAATAGATCTATCCATCCTTTTGATTCTTCTTACCATCTGTATTTCTATAACTTTTTTCCAATATATTTTTCTTTTGGTTTTTTTTTACTGTTTCACTAACTGAGTAACATAATGACTTTTTTTTTTAAAACAAGATGGTAAAAAGTATAAAGCTTTGTAATAACAAAATAAAAAAAAAAAAATTAAGGAAATGCAATAAAATGAACAAAGAAACAAAAAATTTTTGCTGAAATCTCTGATGTAACAGTTTTTATTTATGTAAACAATATTTCTATGCTTAAGTTGTACTATTTATGTTGTCAGATGAAAAGATTTATATTAAATCTTATATCTTTATTATATTGTTATAACAAGAGTTCCAATTGTAAATTATTTTTTTAGAATAGCCTCTAAAGTAAGAACAGGAAAAACAAGAAAGAGGTTGGTTTTAAAACAAATTAATTGGCAAATCAGAATTTGTCAAGTCAAGTAGCTTCTTTTTATGTTGTAGCCATATACTTCTGTATACAGAGATGGTAAATTGTTATTGATTTCTTTTGTATTTTGGCTCTTTATAAATTAGAATAACGATTTTTAATTTCATTTAAACAAGCGGAAACATAAATTTAGCGCTGTATTTAGAGAGAGAGAGAGAGATGGAAATATTAACTGTGCACAGAGATGGAAAATGCTGTATTATACGGCAAATAAAAAAATTTTAGTATAAAAAATACTTTTTTACAAAAATTCACATTTAAGAAATATTTTTATAACAAAAAATTTTAAATTTTAATAAAATAAGAATCTTTTACTAGAAAAGTGTTCTCTTTGAGACGACTACTTTTGCTAAGTTAAATTTTCATTTATATTTTTAAATACCCCAGCAAAAAGTTTATTTACCTGGTAAGTTAGCAAGTAATGTTGGAGAAATATAAACACTACTTATTTTTCGGCTGAAAAACTACTAATTTTTGTACACTTACTAGAAGGTACAAAATATCTAGTTATTATTATTACTAACAGTAAGTTAAATTGGAAGCACTTATAATATACTTACTTACTAGCAGCCAAAAAATAACTCGTTTTTATTTAATTGGCGCTAGTTAATATACCTAATAAGTAGTTATAGAACTAGTTACTAGTAATTAAATATTCAATACTGAAAACAACACAACTAATTAGTAGTTATTGAGCTGATTGTTAGTAAGCAAATATTCACAAGTGAAAATAATAGAAGTCAAAAGTACTTATTTAGGTCATTACTAGAAAGTACTTATTGAGGCTTTCAGAATAATAACAACTGTAATGACAACTACTTACCAGGTAACATATGAAACAACTACCACCTATTACCAAAATTCAAAAAGTTTTTCCTGGGGAGTTTTAATTCTCCGTTCAAATTTATCGTGCGTACCTACCATTACTACCTCATCCTACTACGCTCATAACACTTAAGTGAAAATACTGTGTTTATACACGTCCCGTGTGCTACGGTTATAAGTGATATCAAAAAAAAGTTAATTTATAACCGTTTTTTGTGAATGAAAACAGTTATTTTTCAACGTTAAAATAAAAGATCGAAGCAAAGGCTGAGTTAAAAAACGTGATTGACATAGTTGATACTGCAAAAAATCTTGGAATAGTAATCAATAATAAACTTACCTGGTCAAGTCAAGTAAACTTAATTTGTGGAAAAACATATTCCGTGCTAAGAAACGCAATATTTCAGTCCATTTCATATACGTATGCTTTTTGCCAAGACATTATTACAGCCGACCCTTCTTTACGGCTGTGAAATTGTTTCTAGCTGCAAATCACTATGCTCAATGTGATATTTAATAATGTTGCAAGCTATATTTATGGTAGAACTAGATACAGTAGAATCTCACAGTTTTCTTACCAAATTTTAAATGTACCTTTTGCAAACTTACTAAAATGCCGCACTCTGCTATTTTTACACAAAATTATCTATGGGTGATTCCCTGTCAAATCGACCAAGAGTGGGACCCGAGCCCTTTCGATTTGAATGAAATTTGGCGAGAAGGTTCCTTTCATCCTCTAAGGAACATCCCAGGAACATATGTAAGAGTTTTGTAAATAAGAGGTGTCTCAGATGGTCTAAAACATTTTTTGTTGTTTTGACAGTCACGGATAAGATTATTTGTAAGTTTGCTTGGTTATGCTATTAGCAAGGGTGCATTTTATAGAAAAAAACAAGACACCCTTTTAGAGAGCGAAGCATTTTTAAGAAACGAAAACCAAATTGCATTTTTTTAAATAAAATGTCACATTTTTTGTAGAAAAGAAAACACCATAAGTTTTTTACATGAAATAAGCAATAAACATGAATTATATTATCTTAATAAAAAACCGGGTTTTTTAAAGTCCCCTTCTACAGAAAAATTTTAAGTTTACAAATCTGGCAACTTCTTTCAATAACAATCTGGTCTTTATTCGTCTGTTAGACCTTTACATCGTTATTTTTAAAATGTCTCGTACTTTATGCAGATTTTGTTATTCCAATAAATACTTTTATTAAACAACTTTAAAAATGTCTATATTTATTTTCTCTTTTTGTGTTGTAATAGTTTTTTCCTGCCTGAAAAACTAAGCCCCTTGTCAATCAATTTATAAACTAATTAAAAACAGTTGTTTCTAATTTAGTGACTCTACCGCCACCAGCATCACCTCTCAAAACATGTTAAGTGGCATGTTCTTATTTAATCTTCAATTTATTTATTATATTTTTATATTTCTTGACATAAAATTTCTTTTCATAAACATTTTTAACATTTCTTGTAAAATTAACAAAAAAAAAAAAAAAAAAATTGACATTGAACTTTTTTTGATGACGACTGATTTTAAAATAAATTTTTTTGTCTTTTTTTTTAATATTATAATTTATTGAATTTTAATGCTTGACGTTATGTAAAGTGCGCAGCTTTAACATGTTGCCATCATCAACTCCGCCGTCAACATCACCACCAACATCGTGTAGTAACCGCTTGAATACCCACCCGCCCCTTGCCAGCCGCCTTATTGTTTTCGATTTTTTTTTTTGAAATAATAAAAATTTGTGTAAAATCATGTTCTTCATAAATCTTTCATTTAACTTTTAAATTTGCTTTAGCTGGCGGATGCGGCTTTAGGAAAAATATTTTCTTTGTTTTCCAGGTTAATTTTTTTCTTGTGTCTGACTGAATATAATTTTGAAATGTACCAGCAGCATTTATATTTCGAAAATTGGTTTCAATTTATTATTTTATTTTGGTTGGTTTCCTTCTTTCACTTTTAAAGAGTGCAAAGCCGGTTGGCTTTTAAAGTCGGCTGACGGCCTTTACTTTTTAGGTGCGGAAACTGCCGCCGAACTCTTTACGGCTGAAATTTTTACTTGAATGTTTTATCTAGTATGTAATTGAATTTATTTATTATAAATTTTGAAAAAAAAAAAAAAAAAAAATCACCACATTTGCCTAACATGTATATACAAGTCTATTTTAAAGATTTTTATGCAGTCGCTATCTCTAAAACTAATATATTGGGTGATTAATCGTGAGGTTTGATTTATAATGTAAAATAAAAAACATAAATTTGAAAGTGAACTTAAATTTTTTATATATGGCATTTACTGTTTGAAAATGATATCATGTAAATGTTGGCCATGACTACTAGAGATGAGCGATAATTCTGTACCTGTGATTTAATCACTGTTACTGAAAAATCACGAATCACAGTTGTAACCAAATTTGTCAAGTAACAGGTACTTTCTAAGTCGTTCTTTTTGTATTTTGTTACATATAAAAAATTTATGATATTTCACTGTTTGTGTGGGTAATAGCGTTTTTTGAATGAAATGTCGAATAATATTGCTGTTCCTCTCATTCTCTCTTCTATCTTATTAGTATTTTTTTAAGCCAAAGTTTATTTGTTCAAGTATGTATGTATATGAAAGTAAACAGATTTGAAAGCTCTTACAAATTGTTGTTGTTTCTTTGCAAAGTGCTTACAAAAGCTTTTGCGAAAGCTCGCGCATTGTACATATTGCTTGGCCGCAATTGCTTTAAAAGAACAGAAAACTGATAAACCGTGATCACAATCACAGTTTAAAGGAGCAGTGATTTTTAAATAACATTCACTAATCACGATGATCTTTAAAAATCACGGGATCGCTCATCTCTAATGACTACATCTGATGTGGTCCATTCTGAAGCTCCAATTTTAGGCGACTCGTTTGTGCGTAGTAGGGATGCCAAAATTGATAAATCCCGAATCCCGGGATTTATTTTTATGAGTCCCGGGATTTTTAACATATCAACTTTTATGTACAAAACTGTTCGTTTTTATTGAATTTTTTTAGTATTTACAAAAAAATTATTAAAAATTATATTTGGGTTATATTTTCTATTGCAAATAATTCTTATTTTTGAGTTTAATTTTTGTTTTTGGAATACAGCGAGTATTTAAAATTTGCAATTTTTGCTTGATATATGACGACTATTTCTGGATTTTTGTATTTTGCTTAATAAAAACCATTATTTTAAGTAGAAACGAAATTTGCAGATTTACATCTCAAGCCTTTATTACAATTACGTTTAGCAAGTTCAGCTTTGGCTTAAGACATAATTCCAAATTAAAAATGATTATTTTTATGCAAAATATAGAAATCAATAAATAGTTGTTATATATCAAGCAAAAAATAAAAATTATTCACGATCCAATTTAAGTTTTATTCAGAAACTAAAGAATACAAGTTGATATAATTATAACAATTAAGTCGTAATATTGATGAAATAGCTCATATTCCTTCCGCTCCAATAGTAATAACAAATTTGCTTAAAAAACATACGGTATTCATAAATAAATAATTTAAACTTGAAATCTGTTTTAAGAAACATTTTATAAACATTTTGTTTTAAAATAAATTTCAAACGTACTTAAATTATTGATAATGAATTTCGCCCTCACCCTGGAGGTGTACTGCACTGCAGTCGACATAATTTTGCAGTTTTTAACTCAGCTATCGAGATCGATGAGGGACTACACTTTGCCGTGTATTCATGTCGTCACAACTTAATTCACATTAAAAATTTTATTGCTGTCAAAAAACCGAAATGAATTGGTCTAGAAAAACTAAGAGATACGTATGTTTTTTTAAGCTTTTTTCAGAATCTGATCAGTTTGATCATGGGTGAGGCCAGTGTTACCAACATATGTATAAAATAAATTTTTTTGTTGTTTTCATTTTTAAAAATTTCTGTTACGTTTATAAAACCTTTTGAATATTTAAAAAGTGTTGTTTATTAAAAAAAAATTCCGAAAAATCCCGAAATCCCGGGATCCACAAAATCCCGAAATTTCGGGATCGGGATTTAAAAATCCCGAATCCAGGGATTTTCAAAAATCAGTCCCGATTGGCATCCCTAGTGCGTAGCGACTGGTATCTCGCGAATAATATGATTAATGTTGGCTTTCAAAGCGTCAATCGTAGCTAGCTTATTCCTGAAGACCTCAGACTTTACATATCCCCAGAGAAAATAGTCCAAAGGAGTGATACCGCACGATTTTGGTGGCCAATTTACCGCAGGAAAACGTAAAATTAAGTGCTCTCCAAAATGATTTCTCAACAAGGTCATTGTTTCATGCGCTGTATAGCCCATAGCGCCGTCTTGTTGTAACCAGAGCTCACCGATAAGGCAAGCTGCTGAGAACGACGACGAATCGGCTCGTCATGATCTTCGTTTACACTCGCAGCTACAGCTGCTATATTCACTTCACTACTTTCTGAATGTGGTCTAACCGGTCGAGTATCATCCACTAATGTAAACTGGGACTCAAATTTGCGAATGTTGTTGGCAATAGTGGTTTCAGTAGGACATGAAAAACATTTCTTTCAGAACGCTGGTTTTTGTAATACAGCTGAACAATTTGGAGACGCTGTTTTGGTTTTAGTCTTTCCATGATGACTTGCAAAACGATACTAAACAAAAATTACAAAGCAGTTTGATATGAGTCACGCGTGATCTGTAAAAATGCATATTGAAAATCAAAGCGCTCGATAAATCACCCTTTATATATGTGTCCTTTATTCATCCAAATAAAATACAAAATATTATATATAACATTAAGATTAATTGTTCACGAAAAACATACGGCGTTAACAAACTTTCTCCATCTAATTCTGTCTCTGGCAAGTGGTTTTCTTTCACTCCACGTTGTTCGAGTTGCTTCAAGTTCTGTTCTTAAGTAACGAATCCATGTATTACCTGGTTGGCGTTGGCCTTGAGGATTCCAGTCCAGTGCACATCTGGCTATCTCATTTTGTGGTCATCTGAGAGTATGACCAATCCATGTCCATTTTCGTCTAGGAATAACGATTTCGATGGGACGGTAATCTGTCCGCTGCCAAAGGAATTCGTTTGACATCCACTTGGGCCAGTGAATACGTAATACTCGTATTATTTTCAAACACCGATTAATAAATGTACACAGAAAAAATTTTCTCTAATCACCAAATTTATACCAAATTCATAATATCAAGCAAACAAGTTGTTGATTTTGCACCTATTGCCAAAATGATTATATTGATTGCTAAACATTTTGAAAAATTTTTTCAATAAATGATATTTTTAATTTTAATTAAAAAAATTATCAAAAAACCTTGCCATTTCAAACATTGTGCTAATTTATTTAATTAAATATTGACAATATCCAAAATTAACGAAGGGGTTTGAATTCGTTATAACTTTTTATTTAAGAAATAATTATTAATTTTTTTTTTTAATACAGTAAATAAATGGGGATTATTTTTAGCTTAGTTATGAAAAATAATATCTCGCAAGTGGTGGCCATTTTCTGCTTCGCAATTTCGTGCTCTTTTGCTCTTTCCAACACATTTTCCATAACCTTTCGCAAAACTTCAGGTGTTATGTTGTTTATTTCCTCGCGTATATTGCTTTTTAATTGCTGGATGGTTGTAGGCTTATTAATGTAGACTCTTCCTTTCAAAAAACTCCAAAGAAAACCGTCTGGGGCGGTTAAATCCGGTGAACGCGGAAAACGCACATTAAAATAACGACGATATGCACGCTGAGTCAAAACAATGTATCGTTGATTCGAAAAATAAAGCTCAACAATCCGGGCACGTTGTTCAATTGAGTACTGCTCCATTTTAAAATCCCCAAGTCTTCGTTACAAAATACTGAGAAGAAAAGAAAAAATTATAATAAGAAAGTTATAAACAATTCAAATCCCTTCGGTAATTTTGGGCCACCCTGTACATGTTAAAATTATTTTATTTTAAACGAAAAAAATCAATTAATATTTTAATTGAAAATTTATTTCAAAACAACTAAAATGTTAATTAAATCAAAATTATATTTTTAATTTTCTTTCAACTAAAAAAATAATTGATTCAATTATCACATTAATTAAATTTTCTGTGTTTGAATTTTACTTATGGTAAGTTTCGGTAGCCTCCATGTAGAGCATTTGTATACAGTAGCACAGACTTTACAATGCAATTGCAGATGCGTAATTAATGGTCGTTTAGTCATTAGCCGATTTTATTTTTTCCCAACGAAAAACTGCACATTAAAGAAATTTGATTTTCTCAATGTCTCATTTGCTTCTATTCTGTCGCAAAGCTAACCGACACTCATCTGCCAATTATTTATTTGCCTTACAGATAAATTCAATCAGCTGTTGCAAAGTTTTACATGGATTTTGAAAGGTGTTGCCAACTGAAAACCAAAATCGTTTACGATCAGTTTATCGGTTTAATAAATTTATGTCGACATTAATTAACAGGCAGTTTGTCCAATGGCCATTAGTCCTGATGTTGTTGGCGCGCCAAAGAATGTTTAAGAATGTTAGTCATGGTTCAGAAGGAATTTGGAAGGGATACCACTCTCACCAGTAAAATCAAGAATTGCCGTAACAAAAATTGCAAGTCTGAATCATGAAATTGCTTTGCCATAAACTATTTTTATACCATCAACGATAAGGTGTTGTAATATTGTTACCAATTCACATCAGCATTGTCTTCATAAAGTTGATTTTGTATCTACTCTTTTGGCGTTTACGGAGAGTTTGTTTATCTTATCTTAAATATCCACAAAGCCGTTGGCCATTGGCCAAATGTCGTACGCTTCACACCATCCAAAAGTAAAAGGAATAAAATAGGGGACAGAAAGCACTAAGGCCTTACATCTGTAGCAGTGGTAAAATGTTGGCTTTCCTTACCATTACCTTACATTGCGCATTTTCTTACATTTCTCGTATTAGGGTAACGATTTTTTCCAAGTATATCTTTGGCGATTAGTAAAGATCACATAGAGTTTTGTGATATTATATCGAAAGCTCGCTTAAAATCTACGAAAATCAGATACAGATGCCTGTTGTTCTCCGCCGATTGTTCATTAATTATTCGTAGAGTTTTGATATGATCAATACACGATCGTCCAGGCCTAAGGTCAGCTTGCTCCTTCCGTAAAGTTAGTTCTACCACTGTCGAGATGCGGTCCATAATCAATACCGCAATTATTTTCCGTATTGCATATAAACTAAAACTAATAACCGCCTGAATTTGACTTTTAAAAACCGCCGTCTTAAGTTCTTTACCAACTCTGTTCTCTGCCCCGTTGTCATTTTATCTCATTGTTGTTGTATTATTATGATTTTTGTTCGTTATTGTTGTAATTTAATGTGTTGTCATTTTATTTTTAGCAACCCACACTTATTTTTTTTCTTATTTTTCTTTTCTTGTAGGAGTCAACAGTATAGCAAAATTACTTTTTATTTTCTTTTATGACATTTGTGCTATTTTTGCCTTGTGAAGAATGTTTTCTATTGTTAAAGTTTCTTTTCTTTTTGTTATTTATTGAGAAGAGATTATTACATTTCCGATTTATGTTGGTGTCTTGTAGTTTATTATGATTTTTATTGAAAGTTTATTGGTACATTTTTTAAAAGAAACATTTCGTTAAAGCGAATTATGTACGTTTCTTATTAGGTCAGGTTAATAGAAAAATGGAAATTGTATGAGAATATTAAAGAATATATCGTCACCCTAAATGAAAACGAAATCGAGTTTTTTTTATTGATTTTGGTTTGTTTTATCAAACTACATACATGTTCATGCAAATTTTAAGACCCCTGCGACCAAAAGGGGCGACTTTATTTAAACAAAATTGCAATGCCACGAATACTATATTATTATAGATTTGTTGCTTCTCATGTAAAAAAATAATTAAATGTGTAGTTACGCCATTTTGCATTTAAGTTGACCATGTGATATAACGGATACCTTTAAATAGAATAAGAAAAATATGTTTTTAAGAAATAAATTAATTTTGAAAATCTAAAAACAGACTTAAAAGAAAAACCAATGTCAATAGTACACGCACAGAAAAAATTATTAAATTTCTCCAATCACCAAATTTATTCCAAATTCATAATATCAAGCAAACAATTTGTTGATTTTGCACCTCTTAACAAAATGATTATATTGATTACTAAAAATTTTAAAATTTTGAAAAAATATTTTCAATAAATGATATTTTTAATTTCAATTAAAATAGTGATCAAAAAACTTTGCCATTTCAAACAATGTGTTGATTAATTTAAATAAATATTGACAATTCCCAACAACAATTCTACATGTTTAAATTATTTTATTTTAAACGAAAAAAGTCAATTAAGATTTTTTGTTATTTAATTAAAATTTTAATTGAAAATGTATTTCAAAACAACTAAAATGTTAATTAAATCAAAATTAATTATTACGAATGATTTAAGTGCTAAATACTAAACTTTAGCCATATTTAATGGGATTAACTTAAGTAAAAGTGAGGTAAAATTAATCTCAAACTGCGCTTGATTTAAAAATTTCTAAGTTGGTTGAATTCCGTTTACGTACTTGTAATAATCCGAAAGTGAGATTGGTTCTAAACACTTCCCCTTAAGCGAATTCAACTACAGGTGGTGGCAATACTACAACAATCCATAAACTTCAGAGTTGAAGTTAGTCATCGTCCAGACTTGCAATTTTTGCTGCAGCAATTCTTGAGTATATCGGTGAGGGGTGAATAGATTGGGGAGGGTGGTCAGTTTCATGTACTCTGAAATTCAGTTTTGTTTTGTTATTGTTACAGTTTTTAACTTCTTGCTGGCTGTAGGTGTAATTGTATTTATATACAAAATATAAAAAGGAGAAAAGGAAAGACAAGCTAAAAATAAAAAAAACTCCACACCTATAATTTCATAATCTGGACGTTAATGCAATTTCAAAGCAGCATTCTTAAAAATTGCAGCAAAGCAAATTGCAAGTCTGGAAGATGAATTACCTTACGTTGGCACAAATTTATGATGCTCTCCACTGCAGTACTCATTATCAGTTGCTCATCACCAACACTATGGGTTTCAATATCGTTTTCCATTATCTTAACCTGTAAAGTTCTCACTGAGCCACCAATATTTTCTGATAATTTAATTTAACATCTCCACTCGTGCGCTCCAACAAATGAAAATCTAGCTGCTTATTGAGAAATTCCTTCAATAAATAAATATTCTTTCAAAAAATAAATTTCGGCATTAAATTTACCCTTAATGGAGGGATCCTGTTTACAAAATTCAAAATAGCAATAGTGTTTAATGCGTTTATTCCTTATGGCAAAACAGGTATTTAGTATTGCATTGTTAGTGTTGACGGTTTAAAATGTCAACCGTATTCAACAAAACCAAAATAAATTGGTTCGAACTGTCAAAATAAGATGGTTTATTGCCACCACCACCTGTAGCTGAATTCGGCTTAAATTAAGCCCAGAAAAACAAGAAAGAGAGAGAGAATGTTAATATTTAGTTTCACGTTAAACATGTTTTGTTGTATTCGGTGTTATCATTTTTTTTACATAAACTGACAATTTCCAAAAAAAAATTGTTTTATTAAAAAAAAGTAATAGTGCTATATTCGGCTATGCCGAATCTTATATACCCTTCACCATGGTGTAATAAGAATAGAAAGTTATATAACTACCGTTTTTAAGATATAAAGAAATCTATTTTCTGCCACGCCCATTCCTTATAATAAAATTCAACTAAGTGGTAAATATGTTTAATTCGACATAATTTAACATTACGCAAGTCTATTTTTACTGCCGTATTCATAAAAATATTTTTACAACTACCAGTTCAGTCAAGAATGAAAAATTATCAAAAAATTTTTAATTTATTTCATGTTGTAAAATTCCTGTCTTCATAAAAAATAATTTATTGAAAATTAAATTCAATGAAAATTTTGATTAAAAACCATTAACAGTTCAATAAAATAACGACAATATTAATTATTGTTAACAGCTAAGGCACGAGCTACATGTTTGCATTTGTCCTTCAGGTTGTGCTGAAAAATGTCAACAAGAACAAAGAAAGACAAAAACATGAAAAACAAAAAATTTACTTTGGATTTCAAGAAGAATTCTTGACAAATTCTTTACGAATTCTTTACGAAAAAAACAGAAGTTAGGAAGAACATGTAAATCAATTAAAATAGATAATTATTCATTCAAAAAGCAAATTTCGATCTACCAAATGTGAAATACCATTTGGTTTAAAGATTGATGTTTGACTATTGACGTCATCCGGCTTCAATAGCCGAGTGAGTAAAGGCAGCAAACCCCACTGAAGAGATTCTGTGGTTACAATCGAAACTAGTCTGGGCAACCTGGGTTCAACACCCAACTCAGTCAAGAATGAAAAATTATTAATAAATTTTAATTAATTTCATGTTGTAAAATTCCTTTCTTCATAAAAATAATTTAATGAAAATTAAATTTAATGAACTTAAGCCTAATTAAAATATCAAAATTTGGATTAAAAACCGTAAACAGTTCAATAAAATAACCACAATATTAATTATTTAATAAATGTTTACAAAACAAATTTTCTATGCAAATTTTACTTTATAAAGGAGTGTTAAATTTAATAAATTTAATTAAAATTTTCATAGAAAATTCGTTTCATAAACCTGCTATAAACCTAAAATATCATTTATGAATATGGGTTGGTTAAAAAACTTCAAAGAATTTCCACTTTTGTTGGCATTTTATATTAAAGTCTTTAATCCAAAAAGGCTGGGTATTTAAAAGATCTGTGCTTAGTAACCCCGGGTCTCCATGTAGCAATATTTATTGCGGCAAACGTCAAATTTAATTGCTACATAAAATTTGCGACTTGTGGTCCGCATATTGCCTCCGCATATTGCTCTTCTGATTGAGCAATTATTGCTAAGCAATCTTCTGTTAAATCAGTTGTCTGTTCGTTTGTTTATGGCAAAGCACTTTCACGTGATCTCCGCCAAAATTTTTGCTTGTGCTTAGCAAAAAAAAGCTTAAGAAGTTTTGCTAGTTTATTTTTTTTAATTACTGAGAAGTTGTATATGTAATTAAGTTAAATCTCTCGTGTTAGTTTCCCCTTTTTTGAAATATCTATAATTATTAAATAATCCAAAAAAATTTTCAAGTTTTTTCAAAAATATTTTTCCTGAACTTGTTTTCTTTTAATATCTTTCATATTTTTTTTTTAAAAGATAAAAGGCAATCTTTCTTCTAAGTTATGCCTTACAAATTTTTTTTTTATAAAAAAACAAATTATTTGGAGCATAAAACATGCAACTGAATTATTGTTAAAAAAAAAAAAAAAAAAAAAAAAAAAATATCATGTTACAGTTGTTTATATGGATTGTTTAAAACAAAGCTTTATAAGATCTTATTATGTAAGATAGTCAGTCTAACATACTGCTCTTAAGTTTAAAAAAATACATTTGTTAGATTTCTTTTGGGAAATGATACTGCTCTAAGATGGGCTTTAAAAAGATTAAAATCTTTATAATAAGAAGTGAAGAAAAAAAAGAACGAAATATTGAACAATCTATAAAGGGCATCTGAGTACTAAAACTTTAAAAGCTTAAGTAGGGAGCAAAATCAACAAAAAAAAAGGTCAGGAATTTTAGGTAAAATTATTTTTTTAATGAGAAGAAAATGTAATTGTTCTGCCACATTATTTGGCTTTAAAGTTGTTATTGGGGTTACTTAAAAAACATTAAGGGTGTGAAGTTAAATACGCCAGTTAAATACGTCCCACATTTATTTTAAATACGTTCCACATGCTGTTAAACGAATTGGTAAAGCAAACAAATTTTCTTTTGTTAAACAAAAAACCATATAATTATTAAAATTAAAAACAAAAACATTTTTTCAATAAAAAACAAACTGAAATTTTTATTAAAAAAATATTTTTTTCATTAAAAAAGTAATTTTCATAGAAATTCACATTATAAAAGGGACAAATATAGGTTGATCCAATCGGTATTTCGAGAAGACATGAATCGGGGTAGCGGAAGACTGGAAGTAGGCTAGGGCTAGTAGATTCCAGGACTATAAGTTCTACGTCCAGATTCAGCCCGATATCGGAGATATATAATTTTGAAAATTTGTGTTTTTCATTGACTTAGTATGAAAAATATGGTCATTTTCAAGTCCAAAAAATAGATATTTCGAGAAGACATGAATCGGGGTAGCGGAAGACTGGAAGTAGCCTAGGGCTAGTAGATTCCAGGACTATAAGTTCTACGTCCAGATTCAGCCCGATATCGGAGATATATAATTTTGAAAATTTGTGTTTTTCATTGACTTAGTATGAAAAATATGGTCATTTTCAAGTCCAAAAAATAGGTATTTCGAGAAGACATGAATCGGGGTAGCGGAAGACTGGAAGTAGCCTAGGGCTAGTAGATTCCAGGACTATAAGTTCTACGTCCAGATTCAGCCCGATATCGGAGATATATAATTTTGAAAATTTGTGTTTTTCATTGACTTAGTATGAAAAATATGGTCATTTTCAAGTCCAAAAAATAGATATTTCGAGAAGACATGAATCGGGGTAGCGGAAGACTGGAAGTAGCCTAGGGCTAGTAGATTCCAGGACTATAAGTTCTACGTCCAGATTCAGCCCGATATCGGAGATATATAATTTTGAAAATTTGTGTTTTTCATTGACTTAGTATGAAAAATATGGTCATTTTCAAGTCCAAAAAATAGGTATTTCGAGAAGACATGAATCGGGGTAGCGGAAGACTGGAAGTAGCCTAGGGCTAGTAGATTCCAGGACTATAAGTTCTACGTCCAGATTCAGCCCGATATCGGAGATATATAATTTTGAAAATTTGTGTTTTTCATTGACTTAGTATGAAAAATATGGTCATTTTCAAGTCCAAAAAATAGGTATTTCGAGAAGACATGAATCGGGGTAGCGGAAGACTGGAAGTAGCCTAGGGCTAGTAGATTCCAGGACTATAAGTTCTACGTCCAGATTCAGCCCGATATCGGAGATATATAATTTTGAAAATTTGTGTTTTTCATTGACTTAGTATGAAAAATATGGTCATTTTCAAGTCCAAAAAATAGGTATTTCGAGAAGACATGAATCGGGGTAGCGGAAGACTGGAAGTAGCCTAGGGCTAGTAGATTCCAGGACTATAAGTTCTACGTCCAGATTCAGCCCGATATCGGAGATATATAATTTTGAAAATTTGTGTTTTTCATTGACTTAGTATGAAAAATATGGTCATTTTCAAGTCCAAAAAATAGGTATTTCGAGAAGACATGAATCGGGGTAGCGGAAGACTGGAAGTAGCCTAGGGCTAGTAGATTCCAGGACTATAAGTTCTACGTCCAGATTCAGCCCGATATCGGAGATATATAATTTTGAAAATTTGTGTTTTTCATTGACTTAGTATGAAAAATATGGTCATTTTCAAGTCCAAAAAATAGGTATTTCGAGAAGACATGAATCGGGGTAGCGGAAGACTGGAAGTAGCCTAGGGCTAGTAGATTCCAGGACTATAAGTTCTACGTCCAGATTCAGCCCGATATCGGAGATATATAATTTTGAAAATTTGTGTTTTTCATTGACTTAGTATGAAAAATATGGTCATTTTCAAGTCCAAAAAATAGATATTTCGAGAAGACATGAATCGGGGTAGCGGAAGACTGGAAGTAGCCTAGGGCTAGTAGATTCCAGGACTATAAGTTCTACGTCCAGATTCAGCCCGATATCGGAGATATATAATTTTGAAAATTTGTGTTTTTCATTGACTTAGTATGAAAAATATGGTCATTTTCAAGTCCAAAAAATAGGTATTTCGAGAAGACATGAATCGGGGTAGCGGAAGACTGGAAGTAGCCTAGGGCTAGTAGATTCCAGGACTATAAGTTCTACGTCCAGATTCAGCCCGATATCGGAGATATATAATTTTGAAAATTTGTGTTTTTCATTGACTTAGTATGAAAAATATGGTCATTTTCAAGTCCAAAAAATAGGTATTTCGAGAAGACATGAATCGGGGTAGCGGAAGACTGGAAGTAGCCTAGGGCTAGTAGATTCCAGGACTATAAGTTCTACGTCCAGATTCAGCCCGATATCGGAGATATATAATTTTGAAAATTTGTGTTTTTCATTGACTTAGTATGAAAAATATGGTCATTTTCAAGTCCAAAAAATAGGTATTTCGAGAAGACATGAATCGGGGTAGCGGAAGACTGGAAGTAGCCTAGGGCTAGTAGATTCCAGGACTATAAGTTCTACGTCCAGATTCAGCCCGATATCGGAGATATATAATTTTGAAAATTTGTGTTTTTCATTGACTTAGTATGAAAAATATGGTCATTTTCAAGTCCAAAAAATAGGTATTTCGAGAAGACATGAATCGGGGTAGCGGAAGACTGGAAGTAGCCTAGGGCTAGTAGATTCCAGGACTATAAGTTCTACGTCCAGATTCAGCCCGATATCGGAGATATATAATTTTTAAAATTTGTGTTTTTCATTGACTTAGTATGAAAAATATGGTCATTTTCAAGTCCAAAAAATAGGTATTTCGAGAAGACATGAATCGGGGTAGCGGAAGACTGGAAGTAGCCTAGGGCTAGTAGATTCCAGGACTATAAGTTCTACGTCCAGATTCAGCCCGATATCGGAGATATATAATTTTGAAAATTTGTGTTTTTCATTGACTTAGTATGAAAAATATGGTCATTTTCAAGTCCAAAAAATAGATATTTCGAGAAGACATGAATCGGGGTAGCGGAAGACTGGAAGTAGCCTAGGGCTAGTAGATTCCAGGACTATAAGTTCTACGTCCAGATTCAGCCCGATATCGGAGATATATAATTTTGAAAATTTGTGTTTTTCATTGACTTAGTATGAAAAATATGGTCATTTTCAAGTCCAAAAAATAGGTATTTCGAGAAGACATGAATCGGGGTAGCGGAAGACTGGAAGTAGCCTAGGGCTAGTAGATTCCAGGACTATAAGTTCTACGTCCAGATTCAGCCCGATATCGGAGATATATAATTTTGAAAATTTGTGTTTTTCATTGACTTAGTATGAAAAATATGGTCATTTTCAAGTCCAAAAAATAGGTATTTCGAGAAGACATGAATCGGGGTAGCGGAAGACTGGAAGTAGCCTAGGGCTAGTAGATTCCAGGACTATAAGTTCTACGTCCAGATTCAGCCCGATATCGGAGATATATAATTTTGAAAATTTGTGTTTTTCATTGACTTAGTATGAAAAATATGGTCATTTTCAAGTCCAAAAAATAGATATTTCGAGAAGACATGAATCGGGGTAGCGGAAGACTGGAAGTAGCCTAGGGCTAGTAGATTCCAGGACTATAAGTTCTACGTCCAGATTCAGCCCGATATCGGAGATATATAATTTTGAAAATTTGTGTTTTTCATTGACTTAGTATGAAAAATATGGTCATTTTCAAGTCCAAAAAATAGGTATTTCGAGAAGACATGAATCGGGGTAGCGGAAGACTGGAAGTAGCCTAGGGCTAGTAGATTCCAGGACTATAAGTTCTACGTCCAGATTCAGCCCGATATCGGAGATATATAATTTTGAAAATTTGTGTTTTTCATTGACTTAGTATGAAAAATATGGTCATTTTCAAGTCCAAAAAATAGGTATTTCGAGAAGACATGAATCGGGGTAGCGGAAGACTGGAAGTAGCCTAGGGCTAGTAGATTCCAGGACTATAAGTTCTACGTCCAGATTCAGCCCGATATCGGAGATATATAATTTTGAAAATTTGTGTTTTTCATTGACTTAGTATGAAAAATATGGTCATTTTCAAGTCCAAAAAATAGGTATTTCGAGAAGACATGAATCGGGGTAGCGGAAGACTGGAAGTAGCCTAGGGCTAGTAGATTCCAGGACTATAAGTTCTACGTCCAGATTCAGCCCGATATCGGAGATATATAATTTTGAAAATTTGTGTTTTTCATTGACTTAGTATGAAAAATATGGTCATTTTCAAGTCCAAAAAATAGGTATTTCGAGAAGACATGAATCGGGGTAGCGGAAGACTGGAAGTAACCTAGGGCTAGTAAATTATATTTAATTATAGTAAATTATTTTAATAACTGAAGTTTGTAATGGATTTTCATGCAAATGCATATTGGCAGTCGGTAATCCAAAATAAATTTAGATCAGTTATTTTTCCATACCAAAGGATTTGCAGGAAAATGGCATCGAATTGTTTTTGCATTTTTTGTTATAAGTGCATATATTTGCATATTTTGTTTTTAAGTGCATATATTTTTAATTTTTTGTTATGCATTTTTAATATTTTTAAAAGAAATTTAAATCAAATAATTAATATTTAATACTTTATATATTGCAAAAAAAAAAAAAAATTTCATGAAATAATTAAAAAAAAATTTAAGATTATTTGGTTTTAATAATGAAAATAAAATTGAAAATTAATATTTCCCATGAAATTGGCATCATCAGAGTTATGTTTTTGGAACTTTGAAAAAACTTTTATTTGTTGATACTAATAGAAATTTAAATTAAATCTAATTACGTATTTTAAAAAGAATTAACAAGTGATTGAAGTTGGTTTTTAGTTTATTTTATCTTACTTTTGTGTATATATTTTAATATGTATATATGTATATATGTGGCCCTTTGTTCCTTATAGGAACCACAGGACATAATATATATGTATGTTTACGTAGTCACCTGAATTATTATTTTTATTATTAATAAATATAATATAAACAAATAACTTGATATGTTTTTCATATATTTTTTAGTGCATATTTTTTTGTTATTTTAAATGCATATTTTCCATTTTATAACGCATGTTATAAGCACATATTTTTGATTTTTAGTGCATGTAAATCCAAGCCCTGGTAATAACCATAAATGATGGTTCCAAGGTCTTGGTTATGTTATTGAAGAAAATCAAATAAATAGTTTCATAATTGAGGAGGTTCTATTCAAAACTTGACTATTCCACTTTTTGAGTTTTTGCACAATTTGAGAAAATAGTTTTTTAGAAATGCAACTATGTATTTAAACCGAACTTTTGTTAAATTATTATAGACGACAAGATAAGTCATTGCTTTGTACAGTATTCATAAATTTAGCAATAATACATTTTGCATAAATCCAATATTTGAAATAATCTAGTTTTGACGCTGCTAATTGGAATAATCAAGTTTTGTTATGTGCTCTAGAGCAATAATCATGTTTTTTAATCCAATGTGGATTAATCTTGTCTTGCTAAAACTAATAAGTACCAGAAATCTGATTTTGAATTAAAATAACATGAGGTTAACCTTTAAATAATCGGGATTAATCATATTTTGTTACAAAACTGTATATCTGTAATTGGTAATGTGATTTTGAAGTGGAATAATCTACTTTTGACGAAATCATGCCTTTTATTACTTTTTTCGGGTGTAATATTAGAATTTTTTTCCCAATTTTATTTCCGCAGAATATTAATTTCAAAACAAAAAAATTAAAAACCATTTCTGTCGAATGTGGAATAATCAACCTCTTCAATTTATTATAGATCCCATATAAAGCCTTCATATTTTAACTTTTGCTGGAGGGCAACAAAGGTTCGACGCAGCCGAACATGTTTTACCTACAACATTACTACAAATAAAAATTGGAATTCGGCGAAAGTACATGTTTAGTAATAAAAGGAAGAAACTTTTCTCTCCACACTGAAACAAAAGTATGATATTTGTGGTTTTAAGTGGAAATTTACTTTGTTGGTTACAAAAAGTAAAAAAAAAACCCTTTTTTATTGATGGTTTCTTTTAAATAAGTGTACACTTGTTATTATGCATCGCAATTTTTTATGACCTACAATAGGTCAAATAAAAAAGTACATTACAAACCTTTTTTAAATAATGGTGATAATGGGCAGGTAATTTTAATGTAAAATGGAAATATTCATATGTGGTGCAAACAGAATGTAATCGTTTGTTAAAAAACAGTTTACGTATTTTGACTTATACCTAGGAATATAATAAATCAATTCACAGAGTGCTCTATTGCATCGTATTGTTGCATTTGCTTTAATTTTATGAGTGTCACCTTCATAGAATTTTAGCAAATACAACTTATACGACACAATATAGCACTTAGGGAATTCACAATGTGTTCTATTGTGTCATATTGGTTGTATTGGCTATATTTTTATGGATGTCACATTCATAAAATTATAGCATATGCAGCCAATATGGCACAATAAAACACTTTGTGCATTACCTAAGTATTTTAATATGAAAAATAAAACAAAATGTTTGTAACAACCAATATGGCACAAAAGAATGTGTTTTCATAAAAAGTGGAAAACTGACTCGTTTAACTTACATTTTGTGATAAATGTAAGTTAAACGAGTGAGTTTTGTTCTCGTCAACAAAAAACAGACAGTAACTTAAATAAATAACTACAAATGTACCTACATATATTCGTACACAGTTTTTAATTAAAAGATACTAAATAAACCTTAGTTAGTAAAAAATTCAAACAAATTTAAGAGTAATTTAAAAGTAATCTTTATTTACACATAGGGTTTTAAATGCTGTGAATATTAAACTCTTTTAAAACATAAATGGCATGTAAAGTCCTCGTTTGATATATTAATAATATCGTAGTATTTTTGTAAGCACGCTGCATCCACAGTTCGGTTACATTTATAACATTTTGCTGTAGAGAAGTCTTTATGTAAATCACCTTCACAATGTAAGCAAGTATCTGACATATCCTTTGTATATGAAAGCAATTTTTCTTTCATGACTTCGCGATATGTATCGGAGTTTTGTATCTCTGTTAGGGATCGATTTTTTAAAAGTGCTTCTATGAATTGGCAGCAATACACGCCACAATTATACGTGTCATTTTGAAATGAATGTTGTATTTCCTTACTATTCCAATCGTTAATAGATATATCGAACTTTTGTAGCATGTTAAAAAACTTTGTAATTATGTCTTTTCTCGAACATTTACCTCTTCGCATTGGATCTAAATAGTCCACATGTTTTTGAATGCAATTTGCATATACAAATGTAAAATGATTTCGGTGTAAGATCGGTATTATAATTACCGATTTATTTATATCGAATATGTGTTGGAAATTATCACATAGATCTTTAAAAAATATAGCTTCTCCTTCTTCACAGGTACAAACTTCCACATTTTTTATATTTAGCTCGTACAACAAAACGTGTATATATATGTCGACAACATTATTAAAGAGCTGTTTTCCAGGATTGAGCGATGCAAATTCGCGTAAAAAAATTGATGTTACTTGAAACGGCCGGGGTGAAGTATATATAGATTCGAAAATGTGTTTGTAGTCTCCAACTACAATTTTTATATCACGAATTTTTCGCGATAAGCCCTCCGTGCTATAATAATATTTGTCGTATGAGTGTTTTTGTATTATTTTTTCTCCATGTATCATTGTTGTATTTAACTTAGAAGTTTCTATTTTGGGCACTTTTTTCCATTGTTCTTCGATAAGCACTGTTGTATTTTTTTTTTTAACTTTGAAATCAGAGGTTGAGGCATACTTAAGTTGTACTTCTTTAATTTTTGCATGAATATACTGTTTTGATATTCGAATATATTCAGAAGCTCTGACATTTCGCTCACCTTTTAAAAGTATGTTTTTAACAATGGAGAAATATCCTTCAACAGGACTATTGGAAATTCTTGTGTTAGAGCTGTCAACAAATGTTCCCATGATATTCGTCCATAAGGGAACATATGGCATATACCGCGTAAGTACCAATTCCATTAATTTTTTGTTTTTGAAGTTGTTTGTAAAGCCATTTTTATCATTGCCTCCAACTTGTTTTTTAACTCTCAAACAAATTTGAAGTGCCTTCTGGTAAAATGGGCTTTTGGCGTAATTTGGTGCATATTCTTTTTTTGAAGTAAACGTTTTATTTTTATCAAGATCAAAATCGATGAAATTATTATTATTTAGTTTACGCATCCTTTGAACAGCTTCTTGATAGACATTATTTTCTTTCGAACTAAGTAAAATTATGGCAAATGATTCGAACCATATCCAAATTTGATTGATGTCCGAAATGTTAATAGCTTTAATCAGAAGAAATTTATAAAAATTACGTTGTTCTTCAGAGGTGGAGCTATAGTCTACGTCTTTTATAACAATTTTAATAAAGTGGCAGCAGCATATCTGTAATATAACAAAATTTAATTTTTTTAGTTTTTTACTTAAAAATGTGTAACACTTAGCTAGGTATGATGTTGTAGAGTCAATGTCGTTGTTGAAACTTTTAATACATGCATTTATGAGTGCCCAGCTCCAGTCAACTACGACTCTTTTGGACAGTGGCCATGATACGTTGTTTACTATGCAAAATATTTTCAATTCTAGAAGAAATCGTCTGATGTCATCTTCATAGTGCCTGCATATTAAAGCTTCTGCGACAGGAATCAGAGTTCCTTTTTTTTTTGAGTCTTTCACATGCAAAATGATACTGTATAGGAAGACTCTTTTTGAAGAGTTATCAAATTTTTTTACGATTCCACCTGTAGCATCGATAAAAAGCGTATTTCGGCTATGTTTTAAGAATAATTTTCTTTTCAATTGCGTCATCATAAGCTGCTCACTCGAGAACAAATATATTTCTTGGGGACTTGCAATTTTTTGAATAAATGATCCCCAATTTTTATCCTTTTGCATTAAAATAATATCAATTAGTGGGTCACTGTCGCGATCGAATCTTCTTAGTGACTCCGACTTAATTTTTCTGGAAACATCATCTGTGATAACATCGCCCATGTTTCCAACCCTTTGCAGAGGCTTTGACATTTGAATAATTTTTTTGTTCCGAAATGTTGAAGCACAGTCATGTTTTATATATTTTTTAGCTATTTGCCTTCGAACTGCACGAACTTGTTGTAATTTGCTGCAATTTTTTGGGTGTTTGATAGTATCTTTGTTTGCAAATACAGCAACTGTTATCGGCGAATCTTTAAGTTGTATTACAAATTTATATTTTCGGCACATTTGATCAGCATAAATACATTTTCCGTAAAGCCGGAGCGATGATCCGTTTTTCGTAAAACCATGACTTGTGAAGTTAATGGGACAAATGTTGTTGATTTTTTTATAATTTTCTCTTACCAGGTCTTCTACGAATTTGGTAAATTGCTTTTTTATTTCCAAATCTGTTATGTTTGAGAAATATTCATCCAAAAATATTTTTTCTTGAATTTTTAGATGAAAAGCGCCAGCGCTATATGTGTAGGAGTTCGTCCTGCGTTCTTCCTTAGGAGATTTTATATACTTCTTATTTGACAGAATAAGATTTTTCGTTGGCTTTTTTGGAATTTTTATTTTGTTTCTAATTACGGAATATTCATCTATTTTAGTGCTGTCTTCTGTTACTTCAATCTCAGATAATTTCGTTGAAGAAAACATGGTGTTGTTATTTTGAAATAAAAAATTTGATATTTCTTCTACATCAAGGCTGCTGTCGAAAGTTGATTTGATTATATCAGAAAGTTCAAAAGATTTTTTAGGAATATCCTCGCCACAGTTTTGTTGATTTTTTTCTGGAGCACCCTCAATCTTGTTGCCAACATTATCAGATAATCCGGAATTAAGGTTAATAATATCATGTTGATTTATTTCCAAAAATGGCAAGCTACATTCTTGAAATATAATATCTCCAGCAACATCCAAGTCGATAACATCTAATTCTATGGATCGCAACATCGTATCTTGCAGTATTATATTTTCAGCAGCATTAAAATTTATAATATTTTGGTGGTTAACTTCTAAAAGGGGTAAACTGCAGTCTTGAAGAGGTTCGTTGCTTGAAGGAATTTGCAAATTAGAAATTGTATCTGAAAGATGATATTCAGCATCATTTGGAATTGGTTGGAATGGTTCTGGAGGTTCAAAGTTTGAATATTTTTTAATAAGATTTAAGATATCATTGTATATTGCTGAATGTCCTTGAATTCCACACCATTCCTCAAATGAGCTCAATACTTCTTCCAAATTAATATTTTTAGTTTCCTATTTATTTTATTATTAAAATTTATTAGATATCACTATGCCACACGTATACCTTATTCATTTCTTTCAAGTATTGCATATTGTCGTAATATAAATATAACTTACCACTGTTTTTATAATTTGACATATCCTTTTTTTATTTTTGATGTTAGTTGTAATACTTCTTAAAAGATTAGAATTGTTTGATTTTTTTAATTGATCAACAAAAATAAAAAATTTTTCAAATAATCCACTTTTTTTGTTTAAAATTTTAAAGACATTTTCATAAACTACGGATTTGTTTTTTTCATGTAAATAGAAAATTTTCACTAAGAATACAAATATTTTGTTTGTCATTTTTTTAAATTCGCGAACTTCACTTAAAGAAATGTGTTTTTCAACTGAGTTTGCGAAATAATAATATTTCATAGTAGTTATGAATAGAAAAACAGAAGGTTTTGGGTATTTCCGCTGGTATATTTCCACTTTACATTAAAATTACCTGCCCATTATCACCATTATTTAAAAAAGGTTTGTAATGTACTTTTTTATTTGACCTATTGTAGGTCATAAAAAATTGCGATGCATAATAACAAGTGCACACTTATTTAAAAGAAACCATCAATAAAAAAGGGTTTTTTTTTACTTTTTGTAACCAACAAAGTAAATTTCCACTTAAAACCACAAATATCATACTTTTGTTTCAGTGTGGAGAGAAAAGTTTCTTCCTTTTATTACTAAACATGTACTTTCGCCGAATTCCAATTTTTATTTGTAGTAATGTTGTAGGTAAAACAAGTTCGGCTGCGTCGAACCTTTGTTGCCCTCCAGCAAAAGTTAAAATATGAAGGCTTTATATGGGATCTATAATAAATTGAAGAGGTTGATTATTCCACATTCGACAGAAATGGTTTTTAATTTTTTTGTTTTGAAATTAATATTCTGCGGAAATAAAATTGGGAAAAAAATTCTAATATTACACCCGAAAAAAGTAATAAAAGGCATGATTTCGTCAAAAGTAGATTATTCCACTTCAAAATCACATTACCAATTACAGATATACAGTTTTGTAACAAAATATGATTAATCCCGATTATTTAAAGGTTAACCTCATGTTATTTTAATTCAAAATCAGATTTCTGGTACTTATTAGTTTTAGCAAGACAAGATTAATCCACATTGGATTAAAAAACATGATTATTGCTCTAGAGCACATAACAAAACTTGATTATTCCAATTAGCAGCGTCAAAACTAGATTATTTCAAATATTGGATTTATGCAAAATGTATTATTGCTAAATTTATGAATACTGTACAAAGCAATGACTTATCTTGTCGTCTATAATAATTTAACAAAAGTTCGGTTTAAATACATAGTTGCATTTCTAAAAAACTATTTTCTCAAATTGTGCAAAAACTCAAAAAGTGGAATAGTCAAGTTTTGAATAGAACCTCCTCAATTATGAAACTATTTATTTGATTTTCTTCAATAACATAACCAAGACCTTGGAACCATCATTTATGGTTATTACCAGGGCTTGGATTTACATGCACTAAAAATCAAAAATATGTGCTTATAACATGCGTTATAAAATGGAAAATATGCATTTAAAATAACAAAAAAATATGCACTAAAAAATATATGAAAAACATATCAAGTTATTTGTTTATATTATATTTATTAATAATAAAAATAATAATTCAGGTGACTACGTAAACATACATATATATTATGTCCTGTGGTTCCTATAAGGAACAAAGGGCCACATATATACATATATACATATTAAAATATATACACAAAAGTAAGATAAAATAAACTAAAAACCAACTTCAATCACTTGTTAATTCTTTTTAAAATACGTAATTAGATTTAATTTAAATTTCTATTAGTATCAACAAATAAAAGTTTTTTCAAAGTTCCAAAAACATAACTCTGATGATGCCAATTTCATGGGAAATATTAATTTTCAATTTTATTTTCATTATTAAAACCAAATAATCTTAAATTTTTTTTTAATTATTTCATGAAATTTTTTTTTTTTTTTGCAATATATAAAGTATTAAATATTAATTATTTGATTTAAATTTCTTTTAAAAATATTAAAAATGCATAACAAAAAATTAAAAATATATGCACTTAAAAACAAAATATGCAAATATATGCACTTATAACAAAAAATGCAAAAACAATTCGATGCCATTTTCCTGCAAATCCTTTGGTATGGAAAAATAACTGATCTAAATTTATTTTGGATTACCGACTGCCAATATGCATTTGCATGAAAATCCATTACAAACTTCAGTTATTAAAATAATTTACTATAATTAAATATAATTTACTAGCCCTAGGTTACTTCCAGTCTTCCGCTACCCCGATTCATGTCTTCTCGAAATATCTATTTTTTGGACTTGAAAATGACCATATTTTTCATACTAAGTCAATGAAAAACACAAATTTTCAAAATTATATATCTCCGATATCGGGCTGAATCTGGACGTAGAACTTATAGTCCTGGAATCTACTAGCCCTAGGCTACTTCCAGTCTTCCGCTTCCCCGATTCATGTCTTCTCGAAATACCTATTTTTTGGACTTGAAAATGACCATATTTTTCATACTAAGTCAATGAAAAACACAAATTTTCAAAATTATATATCTCCGATATCGGGCTGAATCTGGACGTAGAACTTATAGTCCTGGAATCTACTAGCCCTAGGCTACTTCCAGACTTCCGCTACCCCGATTCATGTCTTCTCGAAATACCTATTTTTTGGACTTGAAAATGACCATATTTTTCATACTAAGTCAATGAAAAACACAAATTTTCAAAATTATATATCTCCGATATCGGGCTGAATCTGGACGTAGAACTTATAGTCCTGGAATCTACTAGCCCTAGGCTACTTCCAGTCTTCCGCTACCCCGATTCATGTCTTCTCGAAATACCTATTTTTTGGACTTGAAAATGACCATATTTTTCATACTAAGTCAATGAAAAACACAAATTTTCAAAATTATATATCTCCGATATCGGGCTGAATCTGGACGTAGAACTTATAGTCCTGGAATCTACTAGCCCTAGGCTACTTCCAGTCTTCCGCTACCCCGATTCATGTCTTCTCGAAATACCTATTTTTTGGACTTGAAAATGACCATATTTTTCATACTAAGTCAATGAAAAACACAAATTTTCAAAATTATATATCTCCGATATCGGGCTGAATCTGGACGTAGAACTTATAGTCCTGGAATCTACTAGCCCTAGGCTACTTCCAGTCTTCCGCTACCCCGATTCATGTCTTCTCGAAATACCTATTTTTTGGACTTGAAAATGACCATATTTTTCATACTAAGTCAATGAAAAACACAAATTTTCAAAATTATATATCTCCGATATCGGGCTGAATCTGGACGTAGAACTTATAGTCCTGGAATCTACTAGCCCTAGGCTACTTCCAGTCTTCCGCTACCCCGATTCATGTCTTCTCGAAATATCTATTTTTTGGACTTGAAAATGACCATATTTTTCATACTAAGTCAATGAAAAACACAAATTTTCAAAATTATATATCTCCGATATCGGGCTGAATCTGGACGTAGAACTTATAGTCCTGGAATCTACTAGCCCTAGGCTACTTCCAGTCTTCCGCTACCCCGATTCATGTCTTCTCGAAATACCTATTTTTTGGACTTGAAAATGACCATATTTTTCATACTAAGTCAATGAAAAACACAAATTTTAAAAATTATATATCTCCGATATCGGGCTGAATCTGGACGTAGAACTTATAGTCCTGGAATCTACTAGCCCTAGGCTACTTCCAGTCTTCCGCTACCCCGATTCATGTCTTCTCGAAATATCTATTTTTTGGACTTGAAAATTACCATATTTTTCATACTAAGTCAATGAAAAACACAAATTTTCAAAATTATATATCTCCGATATCGGGCTGAATCTGGACGTAGAACTTATAGTCCTGGAATCTACTAGCCCTAGGCTACTTCCAGTCTTCCGCTACCCCGATTCATGTCTTCTCGAAATACCTATTTTTTGGACTTGAAAATGACCATATTTTTCATACTAAGTCAATGAAAAACACAAATTTTCAAAATTATATATCTCCGATATCGGGCTGAATCTGGACGTAGAACTTATAGTCCTGGAATCTACTAGCCCTAGGCTACTTCCAGTCTTCCGCTACCCCGATTCATGTCTTCTCGAAATATCTATTTTTTGGACTTGAAAATGACCATATTTTTCATACTAAGTCAATGAAAAACACAAATTTTCAAAATTATATATCTCCGATATCGGGCTGAATCTGGACGTAGAACTTATAGTCCTGGAATCTACTAGCCCTAGGCTACTTCCAGTCTTCCGCTACCCCGATTCATGTCTTCTCGAAATACCTATTTTTTGGACTTGAAAATGACCATATTTTTCATACTAAGTCAATGAAAAACACAAATTTTCAAAATTATATATCTCCGATATCGGGCTGAATCTGGACGTAGAACTTATAGTCCTGGAATCTACTAGCCCTAGGCTACTTCCAGTCTTCCGCTACCCCGATTCATGTCTTCTCGAAATATCTATTTTTTGGACTTGAAAATGACCATATTTTTCATACTAAGTCAATGAAAAACACAAATTTTCAAAATTATATATCTCCGATATCGGGCTGAATCTGGACGTAGAACTTATAGTCCTGGAATCTACTAGCCCTAGGCTACTTCCAGTCTTCCGCTACCCCGATTCATGTCTTCTCGAAATACCTATTTTTTGGACTTGAAAATGACCATATTTTTCATACTAAGTCAATGAAAAACACAAATTTTAAAAATTATATATCTCCGATATCGGGCTGAATCTGGACGTAGAACTTATAGTCCTGGAATCTACTAGCCCTAGGCTACTTCCAGTCTTCCGCTACCCCGATTCATGTCTTCTCGAAATATCTATTTTTTGGACTTGAAAATTACCATATTTTTCATACTAAGTCAATGAAAAACACAAATTTTCAAAATTATATATCTCCGATATCGGGCTGAATCTGGACGTAGAACTTATAGTCCTGGAATCTACTAGCCCTAGCCTACTTCCAGTCTTCCGCTACCCCGATTCATGTCTTCTCGAAATACCGATTGGATCAACCTATATTTGTCCCTTTTATAATGTGAATTTCTATGAAAATTACTTTTTTAATGAAAAAAATATTTTTTTAATAAAAATTTCAGTTTGTTTTTTATTGAAAAAATGTTTTTGTTTTTAATTTTAATAATTATATGGTTTTTTGTTTAACAAAAGAAAATTTGTTTGCTTTACCAATTCGTTTAACAGCATGTGGAACGTATTTAAAATAAATGTGGGACGTATTTAACTGGCGTATTTAACTTCACACCCTTAAAAACATTTATATTACAAGAATTGAATAAAGTGCTGCGAAATCATAATTATTTGAAAACTTTTGTCGTTTTCAATAATGTAAGAAAAGGGGCAACTCTTAAGAATAATCTTTTTTTGGATTTTTCTTAAACTAAAAGTTTTTGACTAACTAATAAAGTTATAATGCCAGGGTATCACATGAATTTTTGCAGCCTCAAACACAAGTCCTCGTTCGACCTTAAGCTTCGTATGGAAAGGCGAGAGCTTTCAGAATCTGCTCCAGACTATTTTGTTCTACACTGACAACGCAAAACGCATGAAGAGCAGACAAACAAGAACGAAAAATAAGGACTACGAGCAGGGGTGCCAGATAATTTTGATAGATTATCGGCATATTTTCCAAAAAAAATCGGCATTATCGGCACTTCAATTTAAAAAAATCGGCTTATTTAAATACAAAAAAACATTTTCTTAGAAACAAAAAATAACAACACAGAACAATTCATCATTAACTAATGTTTATGACATATAACATAACAGAAAAATTAATCAGAATAAAAGATAAAACAAAAAAATTGTAGTCAATTAAAAAAGTTTTTTGCTTTTTAGGGCATATTCTTTAGATACATATTTGAGTTTGACATTTTCATTAAATCCTTTTTAATATCAGCATCAAAATATTTAAAATTTTTAAGCTTCAAATAATCTTTAAAAAAAGAATTGCAAAGATTAATTTTACAGGGAACATAGGAATTTTGTTATATAAAAATTTTTTTTTACATTTGCAGAAGACTGCGAAAAGTCCAGAAATGGTAGGAAATGCAGCCATAAAATTCTCACTTTTTAAATCTGAAATTTTTTGCCAAAAAGTCTGCAAATTTACTTAACTTCATGACATTTGATTAACTATCTGAAGTACTTATATCTTCCTCAATTGCGTTATAATATAAAAAGAATAATTTTTTATTTAAATTATTTTCATTTATAAATTTAGCTTACTTTTGCTCTTTTGTAAGTTCCTATCCATTTCCAAAGTATTTTATAGATAACTAGCATTTACCCCGCTACTTCGTTAGCATCTCCTTTTCTTTCGTGGACATATTTTAACGCCAACGTTTATGTTTCTAGGTTTTAACCCGCTACTTTGTAATAGGTACGATTTTCACCTCTTAAACGTTCGAATTTCGAAAATGTACCAAATTTTTATTTGTATTTTTTAGATACGTTATGAATGTGATATATTTTTTATTTTAATGTTTATTGGTTTAAAAGATAGATGGCATAGCAAAAAAGTTTAAAAAAAAAGGTTTTACCCGTTTACTGCCCAAAAAGGCCGAATTTCAAAAAAGTACCAGGCACCTGTCCGCTTAATTTTTTTATTGAACAACAATAAGTACTAAATTTTTGAATAAAAAAAAAAAATGTTTTGTAAAAAAGTACCAAAAATAGTTACCGTAACAAATTCGTATTTGGATTTTTTAGATAAGTTTCAAATGTGATATAACCCTTATTTCTATGTTTATGGGTTTAAAAGATAGATGGGGTGGCAAAAAAGTACCAAAATACAGATTTTACCCGTTTACTCCCTATTTCCCCTTTTTGGTACTTTTTTCTCCCCATTGCAGCATAAACAATTTCAATATTGTAGTGGGAGCCCATAATTTAATACGTATATGTCAATAAATAATAAAAAATGTTTTGTAAAAAAGTACCAAAAATAGTTACGATTTTTACCCCTTAAATGTCCGAATTTCGAAAAAGTACCAAATTCGTATTTGGATTTTCTAGATAAGTTTCAAATGTGATATAACCCTTATTTCTATGTTAATGGGTTTCAAAGATAGATGGGGTGACAAAAAAATACCAAAATACAGGTTTTACCCGTTTGCCCCGTTAAAGGGCTGAATTTCCAAAAAGTACCAGACACCTGTCCGCTTATTTTTGTAAAGAACAACGATAAGTATTAAATTTTTTTTGTATCTCTTTTAGTTTTAGAGATATAAGTTTACCGAATTTACCCGTTTTTACCCCTTTTTATCCCCTAAACATAAGAATATCCAAAAATCCCGTCTTAGTGGATCGATTTGGGGAGAGACCAAGCCCTGGTCCAAATTTCAAGTTTTTACCTTCAGGCGTTTAGGCTGTGCGATGATGAATCAGTGAGTGAGTCAGTCAGTAACGTTACAATTTTATATATATAGAAGACATTTTGATTGAATTGTTTAAGGTTTAAAAATTATTTCTCTTTTAGCTTTGGTCTTTAATTCTTCATAGTGGAAAATTTTTCAAAACAAATGTATTGACCAAAAACACACATTCAATTTGTAATATTGAATAAACCTTACTTATTTTTTAGTGCAAGCGCTGGCTTAATAGCAGTGGTCCCTTTTCAATGTAATAAGTATTTCAGTGTCGCCCAAAGCTTAAAAGTTATACTAAAGCAAACAAAAAGTAAGGGTTTGAGTGCTTATCGAAAAATCTGCATTTTTGGAGAAAAAATCGGCAAATCGGCACTTTGATAATTTAGAGACAAAAAAATCGGCAAAATACCGATAAATTGGCAAATCTGGCAGTCCTGACAACGAGTACGAGCTGCTTCTCCACTCAGAGCAGTTTTACGAGAATAAAGCTTCGTATAGACGTTGGTCAGGTCTTACACTCAAAAGAAAAATCAATCCATCCGTACTCAAATCAATCCGAAGCGGTATCAATAGTACGGTCAGTACCGATTTTCTTGAATCGAGTAAAGAAAGATTGATTCAAGTACGGATTATTCAATCGCTCAACTTATCCATATTCAATCCCGAATTCGCACTTTTAATAATCCAAAAATGAAATTGACTTAAGTAAAACTGAGATTGAATCAATCTCAAAATGCGCTTGATTCAAGAATTATAAAGTTGATTTAATCCCCAATTCGTACTTGAAATAAACCAAAGGTGAAATTAGAAGAAGAATATTATTATGATTGATTTACTTAAGGTGTGAAACGCACCTTACAGAGTTCCAATTATAAATCACCAGCATCCTGCCTGATATGATTTCTAATTTAAAAACTTAATGTACATATTTAACTAAAAATATAAACTAAATGAGAACTCTTGCTTTTAAACTTTAAAAAGTAAAATTGATTAAAATTTAAACATGAAAATAATGTGTTTTCTTCTTGTTCTGTTGTTTTTGTTGTTTCTACACACAACATACAAATCGTTTTTTTTTAGCTACTTGTGTGGTGTTGTTGTAGTGGCTACAATAAATTTGAATAAGTTATATGAGATTAAAACGCTCAATTTTTAATTTTACTCTCAGAGTGGCAGTACCAACGAAAAGCTCAATCTTTTTTGTACTTGGGTTAAGAATTTTGTAAATTGTCAGTTCAGACGATTGTAAGAAAACCATACAATTTCATTGGCAGACAACTGTCTGACAAAAAAATTCATCTGCCATCAAAAATCGTCAGTTCACACGGTTGTGAGATAATTGTATGGCAAGAACTGCCAGATCTGTTTTTAGAGATTGTCAGAAAATGGAAACTGCGTGTATTTTTATAATTTGGAAAAGTGGAAATATTGTTATTGAAGGGGAATTTAATGTTTTTTATGTTGTTTTAAAATGGTTTTATTAAAATTAATTTAAATTTTGCAAAATAAATCCTGTTGGTTTTTCTTTTCACTAATGCTTATCAGTGATGGAAATTATAGTGCAGCTCTACGTTTTTTGATATGTTCTTCACAGAAAAAACTCTCCAAAGGTTTTTTTTTATCAATTAAAGCATTAATCAAAAAAAAAATCAGTTTTAATTAAAAATGTAATCAAGTGAACTTAACGTTTTATCAAGTCAATTAAACGCTTAATCGGAGTACGGTTTCACTTTCAAATCGGAAATTGCTCGTTCTATCCGCACCGAATTCGGATAATTACACACGAAGTGGCAACACTACATAAATAAACATCTCTTATTTTTATTAAAACAAAAAATCTTCTTCATAAAATTCTCTTAAACTTTTCCCATGATTTTACTTAAACGTTCATTGATCTTTCTGCTTAATTTTAATCCTCCATTAGCAAAATTTAAAAAATAAATAAATATTAAAATGAGTCAAAAATAACAAGTGTTAAGTGTAAAAAAAATCTTCAAAAAATTGACACAGACTATAAGAAAAAAAAAAAAACCAAAAAAGATTTTAAATAAATATGCATCTTAACAAAAATAATATTAATGGTCGTATTAAACTAATCAGAAACTAAAAAAAGATAAATTTTTAAATATAAATGTTTAACACACAGAAGGAAATTGCATTAACTAGTACCATGTGGCTCTTTCCATTGTATTGGTGATGATGGTGGCTTTTCTGGCACACAATAGTGAAATGTTTATTTACTCTCTGGATAGAATACAACTGCCTTAAGGAAAGAGCATTCAAATAATTATGATGCACACAGCATGAGATTGTCATTTATAAATTTGTGTAACTAAATCTTAAGTGAGTGTTCGGTTTTTATTTCATAGACCCCACTGACGATTAATTTTTTTTTTTTTTTAATATTCGAATATCCAATTTTCAAACAAACCAAGATTTTAATGACTGTTTTAAATATTTAAATTTGTATTTTTATCTCTTTTTTTAACACTCCTAAATTATTTGAATTTCACGTTTATTTTGCAATTTTAAATCAATATTACCCCTTAAAAATTTAACGACATGTTAAATAAATGTAAATAATTTATTTGCTTAAATCCAGCAAACTGAAAGTAAAATTTATTAAAAATTTGTATTATTTGGTTTTATTAGCAAACATTTATATTATTTACCAGCAAAATTAAATGTTTGCTTTAAAAAAAATCATATCCAAATTTTAAAAAAATCAGGCAAAAATTAAGTGGTAATACTTAATAAAGTAAATATATTTCTAAAAAAATTTAAGGAATAGAGCTATTACAAAAAGCTTTATAAAATACATAACTGAAATTTAACTCATAGAATAAATTCGAAAAATTAAAAATGTTGAATACTGTGAAAATATTTTAAAATTATAAAATTTTTAACAACAATTATAAAATGGAAAAAAGTGAATTTCGAGTGCTCATTAAAAATAATTTTTTGCGAAAAAAACTGTCAATCAAACCAAGGAAAAGCTTGATAAATAGTATGGGGGCTCTGCACCATCGATTTCGATGATAAAAAAGTGGTTTACTGACTTTCGTTGTGGTCGCACAAGTACAAATGACGCTGACCGTTCTGGACGGCCAATTGGAGTCACTACACCCGAAAATGTCGAAAAAATTCACGATATGGTGTTGGCCGATCGAAGAGAAAAAGTGCGTGAGATTGTTGATGCCATAGGCATTTCATATGGCAGTGTGGTTTCGATTTTAAATGATCAGCTGGGTTTAAAAAAGCTGTCTGCAAGATGGGTGCCACGTTTGCTCTCAATTGACCATAAACGTAATCGTGTGACAACTTCAGAGGATTGTTTGGAGTTGTTTAACCGCAATTTGAATGAGTTTTTGCGGCGTATTGTAACTGTGGATGAAACATGGATCCATTACAACACTCCGGAGACCAAGCAGCAGTCTAAACAATGGGTTTCTCCGGGTGAACCGTCTCCGAAGAAGGCCAAGGTAACTTTGTCGGCCAATAAGGGGATGACAACAGTTTTTTGGGATGCACGCGGGATAATCTACATCGATTACCTTCAAAAGGGAAAAACAATAAACTGCAAATATTATGCCAACTTATTGGGCCGATTTAACGAGGATTAAAAAAAACGACCCCATATGGCCAAGAAATCAAATATTTTCCTGGGCATCTGCTAACGGTTTGAGAATCAACGCGAGTAAATCAAAATGTTTAATTATATCCAAAAAAAGTATTAGAGTTGAGATAGATGTGAATGTTGTTATTGGTGGCTCAAGAATTGAGATTGTGAACACAGCTAGGAATCTGGGAGTGACGTTTAATAGCACCTTAACTTGGAGCGATCATATAAATCAGGCTTGTGGTAGAATATACGGCATGCTGCGTGCTTTATGGCCAACACACCACTTAACATAAGAGTTCGTCTGGCTAAGGCATATCTACTACCAGCACTATTATATGCTTCGGAAGTTGTTGGTGCTTGTAATTCCCTCGATGTAAGAAAACTTAACACAACTTACAATAACATTGTCCGGTATACTTATAGCCTAAGGAGGTTCATATTCTCGCCGGTTCTCTAGTATTTCCTTTATCAATATTTTAAAGATGAGAAGTTTAATTTTTCTTCACAAAATCATTACAACGAAAGAACCAAAGTATCTGTATGATACAAGATCGAGAAGGGGGAGATATATTATACAATTACGATACCGCACTCATTTTTGGGAATGTAATTCTTTATTTCGAGCATACGTCTCTGGAATCAACTCCCTAATTATATGCAGAGCACCGACAACGCAATGAGATTTAGGAGATTACTTAGAGAGTACCTCATAAAATTGTATTATTATATTATTATTGTATTATTATATTATATAAAAAAAAAAAAAAAAAAAAAAAAAAAAAAAAAAATATATTATTATTATTATTTTTTTCCCCTTTTAAAATATATATTTTTATATCTTTTATTAAAGAATTTGTCATCTTTTATATATGTAACTTGTCTAATTCTAATACTGTAATTTAAAAGATATGTTTGTCTTGTTGTATTAGAAAATCTAGCAAATAAATAAATAAATAAAAATATCAAAAAAAAAGTTCTTTTTTATCAAGATAATGTATGGGTGCACACATGTGCAGTCTCAATGGCAAAATTATATGAATTGGGCTACGAATTGGTACCTCATCCGCCATATTCTCCGGATTTAGCCCCCAGTGACTATTTCCGAACCTAAGAAATGGCTCGGTGGAAAGAGATTTAGCTCCAACGATGAAACTATTGGTCAAACAAATGCCTATTTTATGGACCTCGAAAAATCCTATTTTTTGCACGGGATACACAAATTGGAAAAACGTTGAACTAAGTGTATTGAGCTAAAAGGACATTATGTTGAAAAATAATTTTTTTTTTGTAAAAAAACCGTGTTTCATTCAAAAAGTCACGGACTTATTGATCCGCCCTCGTAGATATTAACATCCATATGAGATTTTTTGTCTTAAAGCGATTTCAGGGACGGTCGCTAAATTGCTTATTAATGTTAACATTTAAAAGTTAAAGCTTTTTATAGAAGGGAGCTTTGGGCAAATGCGAGTCGATTCGAAGAGAACTTAATTTGAACTGAAATATTTTTACGGCGAATTTAATCTAAACTAGTTTCGTCCGGTGCACAGTGTCTCGACTAGTACAAGCTAGCGGGACAAAATTATTTCTTCACTTATTTCAATTGTTTATGTATATTCCAGTCATCTTAAGCTATTTTAAGAAAAAAAAAAAGTTGAAAAATGTGTACTGTAATACAATAATCGTTTCAACCCATTTTTCAATAAATTATGTTTTTTGTATTTTTCACATAAATAATCCGATTCTGCCTATTTTGGCATAAATATGTAGCTTACAAATATCAATTTACGTACCAAATTTTATTATGATCGGACAATTTTTGTAGGTTTTATAGCGTTTTTAAGAAAAAGGATATATGGCAGGTCCTTGAGACCTTAGTCCGATTTAAATGAAAATTTAAACACACGTTGCTCATTGTATGTATACCAAATTTTATTATGATCGGACAATTTTGTAGGTTTACAAGACACTATCAGTGGTTAATGGAAATCACGTCATGAATATTGTCCCGCTAGCATGCTCTAGCCGAATCACTGTGCGGTGGCCGAAATTCGACCACTTGACATTTACTTTCGAGAGAACCAGTGCGTTATACAACAAAAACGTACACATTTTAAGAAAGCAACAAAATGCACTCTTTTTCATCCATTTGTGTGAGTGCGTACTTGCAAGTACAAAAAAATGAAAACATTTTTAAACAACAACAAAACGCATTGGACTTTTCAACCACCGTTAATACATGTGTGCATAGATTACATAGATATGAAACTCGCTTGTCAAAAACCTAAATCTGTTGTCAAAAAAAACTTAAGTGATTAGAATGTGTTAGTAAAGATGCTATCATTGTGTTGGTATGAAATAAATATTCCCCACATTCCCAGCAAACACAAATAAAAGGTCTGAAAAATAATATCGAAATTCACAAAAAGTTCTCTTTTTTTTGAAAATGCTATTAGTTTTGAATGATATTTAACCATTTTGTAGCAATATATATTTCAAAATGGTTTATTTAAATATCATTAATAATTTTACATCAAGCTTTACTGTTTGCTGGGATTATTTAACCACTTTAATTATAGTGAGAAAGCCCGACACCAAACACAAATTTTCGAGAGTGTACCCTATTTGGGAATAATGTGCAATCACGGACGTGTAAAAACCAAATTATTTTATTAGTTTAAGATTCATGTACTTATACGAGTTTTTTGTGCACAAATTTTCGATAGTGGTCCCTATTTGGGACGTATTTGCAATCATGGACGTGTAAAAACAAAATTATTTTATTAGTTTTAGATTCATGTGCTTTTACGAGTTCTTTGTGCCGATTTCTATGTAGATATCTACATCTGAATAAGATTTTTTGGAAAGCGTTTGTTATGGGACCTATGGACAATTATGGACCTAATAATATGGTTTATATGAAAGAAGACTCTATTCTGGAAAGAAGTTTATATGGGGACTTTATGAAGGTATGGGCCGATTCCTGCTGTTCGGCCTTATGAAAATTAATTAATTTGTACCAATTTTCATCAAATTGTCTCTAAAATTGTGAACCGAAATTTGCGTACAAAGGGTATACAGCAGAGGTAATCACAAAGAGAGGCGGTTGAAATGTGTTTGTAGTGGTGAGTGTATTTTGGGTGCACTGAAAGAAATTTCTAGATAAACATGTCGAAAACAAATTTTTTGTGTATAACTGCATGTATGCACTTATTTCTAATTTGTATGCAGCTTTATTCAAAATATTAGATGAAAATTAAAACTTTTTCCCCACTCTATTTTCCACATTTTAATAAACACATCCAATAGTAGAAAAATATTCAAAGTGTACTGAAAATATTGGAAATTCTGCAAAAGAGAGATAAATAAAAGTACTCAGTTGAGATATTTACTATGTGTTTTGTTTTTGTTTTTAAATAACATTTACATTACAACTATTTCGTTATATTTCCTAGGCACAATCTTATGTAACTGTAATTGGAAGAAACCAATCACAATAACATGGAAATATATTCGATTGATAAATATTGGATAAATAATGTTTGTTAGATCATTAATCCCATAATCAGAAAAATGGTGTCGTTCCATTCACCATTTTGGCGAAAGTAAAGTAATTGCTTTAGATATTTCCAAGGCGTTTGACAAAGTCTGGCATGGTGCACTCTTGTCTAAACTTGTTCTTTCTCCTACTCTATTTCTTATTTTTCTAAATGACCTCTTATGTCAAACTTCCAACCCTATCTATTCTTTTGCAGATGACAGCAACCTTTGCCATTCGTATTCATTTGGTTACAGACCAGGCGTGTCCGATGTTTGTGCTATGAGACAGAACATGAATGATACGCTTGGCCGTGACCTAGACATAATCTCAGAATGGGGTCGTGCGAATAGGGTCGAATTTAATGCCCGAAACACCCAATGTTGCGTACTGACGCATAAACGCGCGACGGATCAAGGTGCCTCATCTGTATGTATGGGTGGTATAAATATTGAGGAAACAGAATCTCTTGATGTTCTGGGCATGAGGATACAATGTGATGTCCGATGGACTGAACATATATTTAAGGTGTCGAAAGAAGCATTCAAGTGCCTCGGTTTTTTGAAACGGTGTAAGATATACTTCACTCCATCTGATCTCCTTACTATTTATACCACCTATATCCGACCGCGAATGGAATACAACTCTCATGTGTGGGCCGGTGCTTCAAAGTCTATTTTGGAGCTTTTCGACCGCGTGCAGGAGAGGGCGAAGGTTCTCATCGGCGACAGTAGGGTATCCAATTCTATTGACTCCCTTGAGCACCGTCGCAATGTGGGTTGTACTTGCCTATTTTATCGTTACTACAACGGGATGTGTTCTGATGAAATTAGGGATTTGGTTCCCGAAACCCATAGCTTTGTTCGTAATACACGTTTTTCCTCAAGAGCCCATCCTTTTGTGGTCGATTGGCCGGTGAATCGTACAACGCATTACAGGGAAAATTCGTTTTTTGGCCGGACTGTTCGTATGTGGAATAACCTCCCTGCTGAAGTCTTCCCTCTCACTTACAACATGAATAAGTTCAAGTCGAATGTTCACAAGCACTACTCCCTCTTTCCTCCTTCCCATAACCTATTTTCCTAGTTCCAACACAATGCAATGCATTAGTAGGGGTCATCCCCTGAGTGCTGGTCCTAACAAAAAAAAAAAAAAAAAAAAAAAAAAAAAAAAAAAAAAAAAATCAGCTTATTACAATTTGGGTTACCTAAAACGCGCAATTCACGAAGGCTTAAAAAATTTAATAAAAATGAGAAATGTCCTAAAAGTTTATATTTAAGTTTTTATCGACCTTTTCCTTATTTTATTATTTATTTGTTTAGAAAATTCTAAATCGGGCTTATTAAGGTCATGTATTCTATGCAAATAAAAGATTATTTCATAATTTTTTCCGACATAATTTTTTCCCAACATCATCAGGGATATTTTATTAGATCTGGCAACATCAAAATAAATAAACAATTGAAAAATAATAGTTTAATAACAACAACGATAACTTAGTTCTACAGGAATAATATTAAGTTTATTTAAGCATAACATATATGTATGTTTATGGGTTCCAACCAGTAGAGAATTAAAAAATCGTTGAAAAACGTCAAAAATTAAAAAAATCCAAAAATTTGGAAAATGCCAAATTTGCAACCTCCAAAAATTCCTCAAAGTTTGTTCACATTTGCAACCTGCTAGCAAATCATATTAAAAGTAAGCGCGAATTCTGAAAATTGGTTTATAAATTATGAAGCAACTCAAAAATAAAATTTCCAGACAGACAAATTGTCCGTCTGATTTTCAAAATTTTTTGTAATTACAATCTGTTGACACGACCTATAAAAATGCAAAAAAATCGGCTCACAAATGACGGAGTTATGCGGTTACAAACGTTAAAAAAGTAATATACAACCGAATTAAAATCCTCCTTCTATTTTGAAGTCGGGTTAAAATATATTTATATGAATAACAAATACATCTATTTCAAATAATAACAAATTGTAATAGATAATTTTTTCATTTTGAATAACAAATTTTTTTGTCAGGTGATCCACTGCCGGCTACTTTTTGCTAAACCGCCGCCGCCAAAAAATTTGCCGACTTAGACTTCTGTTAAGAAATGTCAGAAAGAAATTGTTCTTTTCTTTACGTCAAAATTTTACGTTGGACAAACATGCAATTTTTCTACCACAGACAAATTTTATTTCACCATAGAACTTTGCTACCGTTTCACACACGCCCTCAGATTCTAAAAATTTAGAAAAGAAATTTATATTGAATCTCAAAGAAATAAATACTCAAGCTCGAGGTCAAATTTATATTGTTCATATCTACACACAAATGCCTCTAAAACGATAAATATTTAAAATCGGAGGATAAGATACTTAAAAATCAACTACAAAAAAATTGTTCCCATATTTATATTTACTAGTGTTTGCCAAGTGGTCGAAATTTGACCATAATTATTTATGCAAATATGAAGAATACAAACGCATTTGTTTATTTTCGCCTTAGTGGATCGATTTGTCGAGGGGTCTCAGGTTCGCAAATGTTTAATTTTGTTTTGTAAGTTCAATAATATAAAAAAAATCAAAAAGTACCAATTGAAAATCAAGAAAGTACTAAAAAGTCTCCTTATATAGTTTTTCAATCTCTCTAGACTCTGCATGTTGAATTTGATGTTTCTAGGTTCAGTATTAATACAAATTCCAAGAGCACCATTTAAAGACCGAAAAAGTACTAAAAAGATCCCTCTAACAGATTTTCTTTTACTTAAGACCTTGAATGTTTAGTTTTATGTTTAAAGGTCTAAATACTAACGAAAATTCAAAAAATACCAGTTGAAGAACAAAATGCTCCACACGATTTCATATTTAATTTTATGTTCCTAGACCCATTATTAACGAAAATCAAATAAAAGTACCAGTTGTAGAAGAAAAACGTACTAAAATCTCCCCCTTTCAGATTCGTATTAACTCAGAACCATGCATGTTTAATTTTATGTTTCAGTCCCAATATTAACGAAAATTCAAAAACCCTGCATTTATAATTTTATGTTATAAGTTCAATATTATAGCGATATATGTATATTGTGCACTTACGTAAGTAAATACCTATCAAATGGTGTGTTTTTTGTTCAAATCGGTTGACATACAGAAAAGGAAAGTGTTCTTAACTGTTTTGCCCTTGCCGATTTATATATATTTATATGTATAAGATACTAACATAATTAGATGGCTTACGGACACAAAAAGTCCAATTTGGAAAGAAGTTTTTATGGTTAATATGTGAAATTATAGACCGATTCTCAGCATTTACATACTTCGTCCGTAATACAAATTAAAAGTATTTAGCAAATTTGATAAAGTTATACATATATAAAATTGCAACTTGTACTTTGCGCACAAAGTCAACCAGGCGGACAGACAACCAGCCAGGCGGACGGATAGACAGAGAGCATTTTAAACAATGATTCTGAGCCAGTCGGTATTATTTGCTTATATAAATAAAAAATTTGAAAGTTTAAAATTTATTTTTAATGACAACCTGCTTGAAATTTTTGATTAAAAATTAACCCCCATATTCATAAAAAATATTTTTGACTAATAAAAGGTTTATTAAACCTTTATTAAAATTTTCTATGAAAATTTGCTTAATAAACCTGCTATAAATCTAAAATATTTTTTTTATGAATATAGGGGTTAATGTACATGGCGAAATTGAAGCAACACGTTGAGTATACATACAGAAAGATATTTAAAACAGAAAAACAAGAATTTAAAAAAAAAAAATTTTTTTTTTATTTACTGCGGAATCTCTTGTAAGCATCTAAAAAAACTTAACATGTACAACCCTCAAAAAGGCATAATATGCGATATAAACTTAAAAAATGCTGCTTTAACTAAATGATGCAAAAAATGCTGTAAAAGGTGCGATATGCAAAAATATGCACAAACAAACCAATACCAAAATTCATAAAAAGCTCTAAAACAGATAAATATATTGATTCTGTCTTCATTGGCAGCACATGGAAAAACATACAATTGGATATTTATGGTTTCCCTGCTGATTACTTACTGTGGCAACACTGTCAGGGTCAGTTTTTGACTTTGTATTTAAATCGTTCTCATCGTTGTACTATATAGTAGTATAATAGTAGTTAACTAGTCTCAAACCTTACTAGTAACGAATTTAGCTGCAGTGTCTTTCAGATCCAAAATTCCTAATAATTTATATATTCTTTAATCATTAATTTCCCAGAATTTCAAAATAAAGTGCCCAATTTAACCCTTAAAGTCACATTAAAAAGTTAAAGAACCCACAATTTTGTTAATGACCCTAATTTTCTACTTCCCGTCTTTGCTACAAAAAAAAAAAAAAAAAAAAAAAAAAGGCTCGTTTTAACACATGTAACATAAAAAGATATTAAAAACAATAAAAAAATAAAGTTGAATTATTGAGGAAAACTGAGAAAAAAAAGTTGCCGTGATATACTCCTCACTTTGGCCTCAAATGAAAAAAAGAAACGTTACGTTTATAAGTTTTGTAAACTTGACTCATTTGACCATTGAATTCTTATAGTTTTTTTTTCTAACGATTGGTAAACAAAAATCTAGGTAAAAAAAACTAGACATCATGTTTTGCTGTTGTTGTTGGTTTTTAAAGGCTTCATCAACTTTTTCTTTTTTTTTAGAATGCGCGCACAGTTGGAACACATGGTATGACCCACTTAACTATAAAAACTTTAAACTCGTAATCATGTAAACAGAGTTTGCGCACATTTTTTAATATGCAATTTAGAAAAAAAAAAACTACAATTACTATAAAGTATAAAGAGAATAGAAGAAAATTCTGCTAAATGTTTTAACAAATATTTATTTTCAAAAGCTTTTCCTTAAAAAGAAAAAAAAAAAATAAAACCAAGTGTTGTTTTTATTATAAGTGAATTTGTGTTTATTAAAGCGTAGTAATGCTCATAATTATCATGATGGTGTAAATTAAATTAAAAATTGTTAAGTACAATTTAAAAAAAAAATCTTAAAAAGAATAAATATTTTTTTGCTTAAAGAATAAGCGTTTAAATATTAAAAAAAAATGTAGGCCAATTATTTTATGGTTCATTAATTAAAAAAAATTTTTTTAAATGGTTTTTAAAAACTATAAAAAATACTTTAAACTGTCTTACATTTACTTTAAAAAACTTCTTACCGTTTAAAAATGTAATAAAACAATTTTTGGGTAAATAGCAAAAGTAAAAAATACATAAAATCTAATAATCTGTTAAAGTCAGGCCTGCCATATTTGCCGGCATTTTGCCGATTTTTTGCCTTAAAATTAGCAAAGTGTCGATTTTTTTATAAACACTTAAACCACGGTAACTTTGCTTGTTAACCTGTAATTTATTAATTTCGGGTAACTTTGGAGAACTTGTCGTAACCTATACAACCAAATCACAAGTCTTTTTTAAGCTGTATTAACTAATTTTACAAAAAACGCTTAACAAATTAAATTTACCTAACGGAATTTATGAACACAAAGATTTTTTGAACTTTGATGAGGGGTATTTGGGCTTGTTGGCTAATGAGTTACTATCAAAATCAAAACTTAGCGAAAGCGAAATTAACAAAATTGTTAATAACTGTATTAATTTTTTATAGAACTTTCAAATCAAATATTAAAACGTTTTGATTTTGAACAAAAATCTTATAAATCTTTAAATATGACAACACAATATAAAAAAAGGAAAATATTTCTTTTATGGAAATTCTGAAAGAGTTTCCCAGCTTTATTTCTGAAAAAGAAAAAAAAATTTTAGACCCTGAATTTAGAGAATTAAAATTTTTTAAACTTTTAAGAGGATTTAAAAGGAATTGAAGTAAATTTGCAAACTTTTTGGCAAAAAATTTCAGACTTTAAACGTGGGGAGTCTACGGACGCATTTCCTGTGCTGTCAAAGTTTGTACAACTTCTACAGTCTTCCGCAAATGTGGAAAGAATTTTTAGCCAAGTCAACCTTAATAAAACCAAATATCGATGTTCCCTGAAAAATTAATTCTTTCAAGGAATTCTTTTTTCTAAAAATTACTAAAAATTTAATAATACAAACTATTTTGATATTGATATTTAAATGGATTTAATTAAACTATTAAACTCATATCGTCGCTGTTTTTACTTACTGACCTAACTGAAATTTTTTTGAAAATTGATTTAAATACAAACAAAAAAAAATATTTGTCTTTTTCTTTATTTAACACATAACCAAAGATGTTATACTACATAACAAATAATGCATAAACCCAATTTCATTCGTATTTTGTGCTCTTCTGTAAAATTTGTTAAATGTTAGTTAGGTCGGTAAGTTAAATCAGCGACGATAAAGGTATCTATAAAATATTTGTTAAAATAAAATGTTGAACAAAAAACGTTCAACTATAAAAATAATTTTAACCTAATGAACAAAATTTTTTTTAAATTAACTACAATTTATTTCTAAATATATTCTTTTTTTTTTATTAATTTTTAAGTTTTTATATGGGTTATATCGTCCCCTTAATAAAACAATAGTGTATAATTTTTTTTCCATTTCGAGATAATAGAGTTTAAAATTTTTGAGTTATTAGACAAATGGGAAAGCACTAATATCTCAGAAAATAATCGATATTTTTTAGTTGTGGTCATTTAAATATGTGATGGAATAATCAGGCTACTAGTAGATGATATTTCATTAATTTACAAGTGCTTTAATTGCAAATAAATGGGATTCAAAGTACCATGATGTCACTTAGGCTATTTTATTTGTTTTATAATATGTATGAAAATCATAATACACTATTTTATTTTGTATTGTATACACTATTTTATTTGAATATTTTACACCAAATATATTATAACAAAATTGTGTATGAAAATATACGTCATTTTTCCATTTTATTTTGTTATGAAATAATAAATATAGTGAATAATAAAAATAGTGTATGCTTTTTATACCCTATTTTTCTTTGAAATGATACTCAGAGTAACAACTAATTAAAACACCATACCTGCACTTACACAATTATTAATGAAAAATTTCAAACACGCAATTATACAATAATATTTCAATTAATATTTTGACCCACTTTGTGGAAGTAGAATTTCACCAAATTTTTACCACATTTAGAATCAGTTATGTAGATTCTTATTATGCAATAAAAAAATAATGGTGTACATGCATATACACTATTGTTTTATTAAGGGGACGATATGTAAGTTAATTCTGAATTGTGTTAATAAAAATATGTTCTATTGTTCCTAAAAGGGATATTTTTTATTTGCCGATTTTTTGCCGATTTGCTTTAATTAAAGTGCCGATAATGCTGATAATTTTTTGAAAATATGCCGATTTTGTATCAAAATTATCTGGCACCCCTGGTTAGAGTAGAGTGAATGAGAGTGCAATATCTCGTGGATTGCCATTGAATGGACTACTGAATTGTGTTCAGTTCACAGAAAAAATTCACCAAAGTTGTTCACCAATTAAAGCATTATTCTTCTTCTTTCGTCCGCTTCACTCCCTGTGGAGCATAGGGCCTCTACAAAATTTCTCCAAGCTTCTTTTCCATGTAGTCTTGGGCCGACCTCTTCTTCTACTGCTTTACTCAAAAGTAAAATCAGTTTTAATTAAAAATTTTATCAAGTGAATTAAACGTTTAATCAAGTCAATTAAACGTTTAATCAAGTTAGTAAAACGTTTAATCAAGTGAATTCAACGTTTAGTTGATACAATTAATTTGTTTACTGGTGCAAATTAAATTAATTTTTTAACTAATACCACAATTTTTTTAATTTAAATCAATTTTTATTTTTTTCTGCGCTCAAAAGCGGAATATCCTCTCAAAAGAACTGAAAGGTTTTTTTATGGAACGCTGCCGAGACCAGGCAATATTCTCCGTCGAAGGTGGTTTGCTGGTGTCCGTTAAGGGAAATTACACTGTGTTAACAGTAATACAGTTTAATTTCAGTAATAAATATGAAAAAAAAAAAATTTAAAAACTAAAATAAAATTAGTAGAGGAACTCAGTTCATCGATTAATCAACAATTCTGATTAATAAAAATGCTGATTAATTGAATAATATTAATTTCGATTAATCAAGTTTGAATAATTTTATTGAAAAATTTTTATTAAAAAAAAAATATAATAATAAAACAAAACAAAACTACATTATTGTAATGAATAAGATAAAGAAATACCATATCCAGTGTATACAAATTTGTGTAATCTTATGTAAGATCCTGTAATATTGCACGCTATGAGAGGCATGTAAACTATTTAATGAAATTTATAAAATAAAGAAAAATAATTTTCAAATTATTCAATTATTTGAAAATTAAATTATTTAAATTTCTGATTAATCAATTAATCATAATTTTATACTATTAAATACAAAAAAAAAAAAAAAATATGTTCCCATTAGTGAAGTTCGATTAATCGACTAATCAAAGATATCCATTAATCAATATTATGATTAATAAATTAATCAATTATTTGCTATTTTGATTCAATATAAAATATTTTTAAAATTCCAGATTATGATACTGATGATGATGAGTATCTAAATATCGGCAAGAAATAAAAATAAAATTTATTTTCATTAATAACCTCGAGCTCGTATTAATAGCACTTTTATTTACAAAAAAAAAAACAATTATTAAATATTTACACGCAGGCGTGACTTTTGGTCCACCCTGTACAAATTTTTTTCATTGTCTTTCAAGTAGGCCAAATTATTTGTGCAAGCCAATACCATATACCAGATACCACTTAGTGCATCGTCAGGTAGTTACTTGTTTGGCGTAGCAAAACGACGAATGAAGCAAAACAATGTTTAGAGAACTATAAATTTGTGGATATGAGGCAATGTAAGGGCTCGATATCTCTTAATATATTCGAGGTATAGAGTTTATTTATAATTATTACGTTTATTTCAAATTGAATATTTTTTAAATTAAATGTTTTACTTAACATCGTAACATTTATTCTTAAAAAAGTTGATATGGCAACTTTGAATAACTGTTTACTTAAGCTCGCTTCAACCATGCGTTCCATACCAGAGATCAGCAATGAGTAGTGAAAAAGTGAGTAGAGCCGAATCATGACTCATAATTTCTTGTACTTATACGCACTCATACTTATTGTAATTCGATCGAAACTCATATTCACTCAGAAGTTTGATTTTACTCATCGTACTCATACTTAGAACATTTATGTAGTGGTTGATTTAGATTCAACAGAACTCAATGTGTACATATAAGCGAAGCAAAATGTGAGTCCACAATGGGCTTCTACCCTTACGTTTTTTCACTAATTGGAAAACTCCGCTATTTATTTTTTCCTTTATCTCACTATTTCTATCCATTTTTTACAACCTGCTCATAAATATCAATAATAATAAAAAAAATGTAATTTCCCCAAAATGTTTCTGTATAAACTTACAATTTTATGCTTTTTTATATTTTTATACATTTTATACTAGTTAGAAACTGTTAAATGACTAAACTTGTAAATATACTTGGATGAGTTAAATGAGCTGAATCAATGTGAGTATTATAAGTATTTTCCTGAAATTACAAGTCAAATTGAGGTCATTTTTAAATGTGTGAGTATGAGTCGACGTCACACTCATATTTGTGAGTGTGAGTGAATCAGAGTAGTTGAGTTTAAATGATTTCTACTCACTTATACTTAAAATTTAATGAGTCAGTATGAGTAGCGAAAAAGCGATTCATTGCTGATCTCTGTTCCATACAATATTTTTGTCAGGACAAAAATTGTTTTTATATTGAGTTTGAGGCAGGGGTGCCAGATAATTTTGATAAGAAATCGGCATATTTAAAAAAAAAATCGGCATTATCGGCACTTCAATTAAAAGAAATCGGCAAAATATCGGCAAATTAATAATATCCATTTTAAGAACAATAAAACATATTTTTATTAACACAAAAAACAACAAAACAGAATAATTTAAAAACGTAAAAATTAATGAAAACGAATATTTTTTAAAATAAATCGTAGATAATTTAAAAAAATTTTTTACATTAGGTTGAAATTATTGTTATAGTTGAAACATTTGTTTCAACATTTTATTTTAACAAATATTTTATAGATACATACATATTTGAGTTTAATAGTTTTATTAAATCAATTTTAATATTAACATCAAAAAAGTTTGCATTATCAAATTTTAAGTAATCTTTAGAAAAAAGAATTCCTTGAAAGGATTAATTTTCCAGGGAACATCGAATTTTGGTTTTATTAAGGTTGGCTTGGCTACAAATTCTTTTCACATTTGCGGAAGAATGTGGAAGGATAATAATTTATTGTACAAACTTTGATAGCACTGGAAATGCATCCGTAGAATCCCCACGTTTTAAGTCTGAAATTTTTTGCCAAAAAGTTCCTTCTAAATCTTCTTAAAAATTTTAACTTTCTAAATCAGAGTCTAAAATTGGTTTTTCTTTTTCCAAAATAAAGCTGGAGAACTCTTTCAGAATTTCAATAAAAGAAATATTTTCCTTTTTCATAGTTTTGTTAGGGTTATCATACTCGTATTTAAAGATTTTTGTTCAAAATCAAAACGTTTTCATATTTGATTTGCAAGTTCTATATAAAAATGAATACAGTTATTAACAATTTTGTTAATTTCGCTTTTGTAAGTTTTTATTTTGATAGGACCTCATTAGCTAATAAGCCTAAAAACTAATCATAAAAGTTCAGAAAATTCTTTGTGTTCATAAATTTCGTCTAGATTTAATGTTTTAATCATTGTTGTAAAATTAGTTAATACAGTTTAAAAAAGTCTTAAATTTTTTTTTTTTTTTTATTATTCCTACACTAAATTCCGCGAAGCTTTTTGCTTGTCTGCAGGAGACCAGAGTCTCTGGCGGGAATCGAACCCGCAACCCCGGTGCTGATAGACTAGCTCACTACCAGCTAGCCTACCGGGGCAGATTTGATTGTATAGGTTATGACAAGTGCTCAAAAATGCCCAAAATTAATAAATTACACGTTAACAAGCTAAGTTATAGTGGTTTGAGTGTTTATAAAAAAATCGGCAGTTTTGGAGCAAAAATCGGCAAATGGCACTTTGCTAATTTTAAGGCAAAAAATCGGCAAAATGCCGATAAATCGGCAAATATGGCAGGCCTGGTTTGAAGTCTTTCTTTTGAGAGAGATGGAAACTATTTTGTTCGGAAAGTTTTTTCTTGAATTGGTTAAATTTTAATTCTTGTTCGGAACAAAATGAACTGAGATGTCACTTTTTTCAATTTGTACATTAAAGTTGAGTTGAGCTGCCACATCATATAGTGTTTTTGCATTTATATTATAACAATTGTTTTTTTTTCTGAATAAATAAGTAACAAATAAATACCTACGAGTATAATTAAAAATACCGATATCACCTTCCATTTTTATCCTTTTTCTTTAACACACTTTTAGAAAACAATGCAATATAAATATTTTGCTAGTTGTTCTTTTATTTTACAATGGTTTATATCTGTAAACAACATGGTAGCTTTGTTTTTCCGGACAAATTTTCCGAAATGGGTGAATCATTCTGCAGAACACTCTCAGTAAAAAAATTATTTTCTGGACAAAAATATTGGTCGGAACGCATGGATGAATCCACCTTTAAAGGCAGAAGTTTTTTATATTACAGATTTTACTCACAAGCAACGTTACCCCTAGGAAATTTTGAAAAGTCGCACAAAAGGTCGTTGCATAAAAATAAAGTCACATTTCTTGTTAATAAAGAGTATAACAAAACCAAAAAAAAAAAAATATTTAAACAGAACTGTCAGTTGCATTTTTTCATTTCCAGAAGCCTATTCTACATTAAGGGTTTTCATGATATCACAAATTTCACTTTTTAGACACAAATTTTAACTTTTTAATATATCCTTTTTTCTTTTTTAATTTATTTTTTTATTGTCGTTTTTTAAAAATTTACACAAAACTTTAAAAGACACTTCATGAAACGAGTCTCGCACACGTAGAAAAAAAATATGTTTTAATATGGTCACCTCCAACAAAACTATTTTTGCATAAAATTTTAAACATATTATGTTTAAATTTAACCATATTATTATCACCGACAACCATATTATGTTTAAATTTAACCATATTATTATCACCGACAACCATATTATGGTTAAATGTGTCCTTCATCATGAAGCCTCTAAACATGTTATGGTTAAATATGACAATAATTTGTTTTTAAATTAACAATAGTATTTTCCTCTTCTCCAAGAGCAACATGCTATGGTTGAAAACTAACCATGCTATTATAAATGCTAAACATATTTTAGTTATTATTAACCAAAACATGTTCGGAGACAACCATAATTTGGTTGTGCCCTCTTGATGGAGGACACATTTAACCATAATATGGTTGTCGGTGATAATGATATGGTTAAATTTAACCATAATATGTTTACAATTTTCTTTAAAAATAGTTTTGTTGGAGGTGACCATATTTAAACATAGTTTTTTTTGGGTGCATGTTTGCCCATTTGCACAAATAACAATTTTAAGCGATTTCAAGAAAACCCTTATTACTGTGTTTTTTTGTTTTTCCATGTTGCTGCAGATGATTGTTTTGGTTCACTTAAAGCTGTTTACAAACACTGCAAAAATGCGGCTTTGACTCCATGTCTTGCTTAAGCCATTTATACTTCAGTTCGCAGACTCTCGAATAGTATCGCGAAATATTACGTTTCTTGGAAGGACCTGCAGCGAAGTTTCTTGTTAGAAAATTTGAAAAAAAAGCCTAAAAAATCGCAACAAAATTAAAGAAGTTGCAAAAGTCGGTGGTAATAAAAAAATCAAAAAAAAAGTTGCAGCCCGCTAAAAAAGGGTAAAATTGCGACTTAAGTCGGGCAAACGGTAACCCCGCTCACAAGTTTAAACAGAGATGCCACTAAATTTTTCTGTGAAATCAATAATTTTAACACGAAAACCAACAATCACCCTATCGTATATTTGTTCGCTCGAAATATTTCCCTTTTCCATAAAGTTGCAATCGTGAATTATTTCCATGTGAAATAACTCGCATGTTCAAAAAAAAAAAAAAAAATTTGGCATCGCCGATTTTTATTCCCGTGGGTTTTTTTTCCCAAAAAAGAGGTGATTTTTTTCAGAACCATTTTGATTGGGAATGAAAAAAGAAAGCACAATGTTAATAGTTTTCTTGTTATTTTTAATTCTTTAATTTGATTTTTAAAAGGAGTGGGAATGCAAACAAGCTACAGCTGGCTACATGGCTGAAAAATTTTCAAACAATTCTCTGGAAACAGCTTTTTTCTTCTATATTCGGTCAAACAAGCCACCTCGGACACAATTTGTGGTAAAAAAATCCGTAAAACTTCTGCCAACACCTCACTACACCTTTCTGATAACTTTCTTTTGCAAAAAAGCATAGACATGATGCAAGCTTCATAAAAGGCGGTATCGCCGTCGACTTTCTATCTGGTAATAAGTTCTGGGCCAGTATATTTAAAAGTTATTTTAAAGCTGCTTTGTCAACTCTGAAAAGTTGTTGGAACGTGCAAATAGTTTATTTATATAGATACTGCCAAAAAATTTCATGTTTTCACTTACATTCATTACTTCCGATAAACAGAGTGAAGTTTATGATGCATCTCTCAAATTTCGTCTTTTTATTTTCTCTAATAGTTGTATTCCTTCTTATAAAATTAATCGGAGCGAAATACTATACTTTTTACTGAATAATGACAATTAATTAAGAAAATTAAAAACCTACGCGTAAAAAATCAAATAACATAAATTCACAATAGAATGTTAGACTTGCCAACGATGTTTATTTTATTCCCTAACAATTGGCTATACCAAGTTATATTGTTCATGGGAATAAAAAAATTATTCCCTAGAATTTGTTCCCTTAAGATTCGCGATAAAGGTGATTGTAAAATAAGCATAAAATCATAATATTTCATAAAATCTCTGAAGTGTTTAAATTTGTACTAATACTATACTATAGTCTAGTCTTTAGACTAATCTAGTACACAGAAAAAATTATTAAATTTCTCCAATCACTAAATTTATTCCAAATTCATAATATCAAGCAAACAAGCTGTTGACTTTGCACCTCTTAACAAAATGATTATATTGATTTCTAAAAATTTTAAAATTTAAAAAAAATATTTTCAATAAATGATAATTTTAATTTTAATTAAAAAAGTGATCAAAAAAACTTCGCCATTTCAAACAATGTGTTAATTTATTTAAATAAATATTGACAATTACCAACAACAATTCTACATGTTTAAATTATTTTATTTTAAACGAAAAAAGTCGATTAGGTTTTTTTGTTATTTAATGAAAATTTTAATTATTTTATTTTAAACGAAAAAAGTCAATTAATATTTTTTGTTATTAAATTAAAATTTTAATTGAAAATTTACTTCAAAACAACTAAAATGTTAATTAAATCAATATTAAATTTTTAATTTTCTTTCAACTAAAAAAATAATTGATTCAATTATCACATTAATTAAATTTAAATACTTTTTAAAACATTTTTTTAATTGATAAACACCTTTTTCTGTGTAGAAAAACGTATTCAATGAAAAAAACAGCATTTTTTTTTTTATTGAAATGCAATAAATGCTTAAACAAAAATAAAAACTATTAAATTTCCCTTTAATAGTTTTTGTTTACATATCAGGGTGGCTCATAAGGAACGTTATGATTTATTTAATGAATAACTTTTTTCTTTCTAATTTTTTTTTAACATTTGTTCACATAATGTTTTCAAGATAATATATTTCAAATGGCGCCCATTTGTTGTTTCGACCTGACACGCATTGCCCATAACTTTTCTTAGAATTCAAGGTCCCAGCGTCTTTATTTTGCGGATATTCGCCATGAATGGTTCTAGCGTTATTGGCATACACCTTACCCTTTAGGCTACCCTAGAGGAAAAAATCAGGAACTTTTCAATCGAGCGACGCTGTAGCCAGTTAAAATCAGGAAATCGCGATATTACATCTCCAAAAAATAGTTCGATGAGCTGTGGCTCAATCTTGTTCAAACCACAACTCCGGACTGGTCTCTACTTTGGCCCTCAAAAAACGTTTAATCATTTCCCGGTATTGAATGCCATTAGCATTTACCGAAACTTTTTCTTCGTTTTCGAAAAAAATATAGTCCTTTGATCTTTTCTGATGTTATTCCACACCAATACTGTTCATAAAAGTTGGTTCATTAAATGCTCAACAATTATTTTTCGATTTTTGGGTGCCCCGTATTTTGAAATTTTGTTTATTCACATGATCATCGAAGTGAAAATGGGCCTCATTTTACGATATGATCTTTGTGTCTGAATTATTGAATGGTTCTTTAGTTCTTTGTTCTGTGCTGAGTCTTTCCATCTTAAATTTCCCTCCCAAGTTTTTCAAAGGCAATTCTGAACAAAATACCGAAAAAAATCAAAACGACACCCTGTTTAATAAAATCAGAAAGGTAGAAAAAAAACCTTATAACTACCTTTTGTCAAAAATGTCATGCATTCAATGTATAAAACTACTCAACCCTCTTTCTTTAGCAAAAATGTACAATAATAATGAAGAAAAAACAGATAACCAACAATAGCACTAGCAATTTTATGACAATAGTGCATGCAAAGAAATACATGTAAAACACGTGGATGTTTTCTTTCTTTGCACTTTGGCTTTGTATGGATACCACAAGTACATACAACACTACTACTCCATTTTATTACATGGTGTCTTATTACTCTCTTCGTTGTTGTTGTTTTAAACAGGAGGGCTGTTTTTATTATTTATTTAACATATGCATAATCTCATTTGTTTTTCACACTGTTGTTATACCCTCCACCACCACTAGTGGTGAATGAGGGTATTCTAAGTTTATCATTCCGTGTGAAATATTTTTATTATACATCTAAGACCCCATAAAGTATATATTCCGGATCCTTGAGTAATTCTATGTCGATTTAGCCATGTCCGTCCGTCTGTTGAAAACACGCTTACTTTCGAAAAACGCAAAAGAAAAGAACAAAGTTCGTCTCAAATTGCTTGTAGCTATGCTAACCAGTTTGGCATTGAAATACATCAACATCGGTTCAGTAGGATCAGAACTGAGTAATTCCGTGTCAAATCGACCAAGAGTGGGACCCGAACCCTTTCAATTTGAATGAAATTTGGTGTGAAGGTTCCTTTCATCCTATAAGGAACATATATTAACGAAAAAAAATTTTTAAAGTTCCGTCATATTCAACATGTCATAATTTCGGTGAATTAGCCGAATGTGTTGAGATGATTTTTTTTTAACTCAAAAACTACCCTGCAGATAATATTGGACTACGTGGTCCATTGTGGCTTAAATGAACTACTTACAACATGGTCCAATGTACTGTAGTATGGACCATATTAGACAAATTAACATCCAGTGCTGCAGTATTACACAGTGGTAGCCCTGCTGTTGTCCATTATTAATTGTTTATTTAAAAGTGAAACAGGAAAGTTTTTTAAGATTTGTGAAAAAAAAAATTAAAAATACCAAGTTAATATATATATATAATAATAGCAATAATGGATTACAGTGAAAAAGTAGTAACATGGAGTACTTTTGAAACTAACCCACTTGAGTACTCCATGGAGTAGTTTATGGACTACTTCGGTGGGTTATATGGTCCACTCCTAGGACATCGTAATGTTAAATAGACCACCTTTTTACCATATAATTGGAGTGGTTTTAGAGTACTCCTACTCCTTTATGGATTACTCTTTACACGCATGTATTGACTAGTCTCGATATCTGCAGTATACTGCACATACGAAGATGATTTGTATGTCATTTTAAAGAGAATACTTGGGGCTACAAACAATATATTAAAAAAGTTTTTGTTTTTTTAAAAAATGTAATATCTACAAATATTAAATTTTGAAAATGGACAAAGTCAAAAACCTAATTTTTTTTGACTGATTTTTTTTATGTAATTCCTCAAACTGTTCTTTAAAAATCCTGAAACTTTGAAGGAGGTGTTTTTTTATTTTTTAAGATATGATTTTTTTTCTTTTGCAACCTGTAAAAAATAATCCTAAAATAAAATTTTAATATTTTTATTTTGAGCAATAAGTATTTATTTAATCTGATTTTTTTGATTTAAGGCGCTAAAGAAAGTAATGACATTGATAAAGTTTTTTATGTTTATTTGTTGCATTTTTTAGCTCAATGTGGGGTCGAGTCCCACTCTTGGTCGATTTGACATGGAATTACCCAACTATGAATCAAAATGTGGAACCACCACCCAATAATGCACGGAAGGATATAAAATTTGCACGAATTCGCTGTATACGACTGCAAATCAAATTGTTAAATTTCGTGAAGATCGGTCCATAATTGACCAAGGCCCCATATAAACCCTACTCGCGGAAAACAGTTTAGTACGCCTAAAACCGTAATCAATAACACTATCGTACTAAAATTTGGTACGTCACAATTTTAAAGGGCCAGAAATCACACTGTAAATTTTTTTTGAAAATCGGTCCATAATTTACACTTCGTCCCTTATAAACCCTACTCCCGGAAAACCGTTTAGTACGCCTAAAACCGTAATGAATAATGCTATCATAATTAAATTCGGTACGTCACTGTTTTGTAGGACTAGAAATTACACTGCCAAATTTCGTGGAGATCGGTCCATAATTTACTCTAGGCCTCATATAAACCAAATAAAGCCCACTTTGGGAAAATAATTAAATTCGCCTAAGACCGTAACAGATATAGATATTGCGGTAACATTTTTTTCAATTTAGATTCATATGGCCAGAAAAAATATCATGCAATTTTGTGATATACAGTCTATAATTTACCTTAGCAGGCTTCTGAAATTCACCCTTAACGCTAAAACTACTTACACTTCTGTATTGAAATTTATTTTTTGTAATACCAGAAATCAGTCTTCATAGTTTTGGGCTCCTAAAAATCATTTTAGTTCAGTTAAAACTGTTACGAATCATAATATTTTACTCAAGCCAGTTCAAAGTTCTAACAAGAAACGCATAATACTTTCTTATTGTCGGTCAATAATTTAATTCAGGTCTAAACCCCAACTAATTTTAATGGTGGCATTCGTTTTTGTGAAGCTTAGTTAATAATACATATGTAGATATCATAAAGAGCACTCTCCTGTCGGTGGAGGGTATCAAAGATTCGGCACAGCCGAATATAGCACTCTTACTTGTTCTTTTTCTTTTGTTTTGCATATGACACATTATTCAGAGTTGCCAGAAATCCTTTAGGATTTGTATCCTTACGAAACAAAACAAAAGAAAGCAAAAGAGAAAAAGTAATGACTGGCAAAAAGGAAAAAACTAAACTAAAGCAAACAATAACATTTTTTTATTGTTCTAAAGACACAATTTTTTATTAACTTCTAATACATAATGCTGAAGGAGGAGGAAGAGGATTATATGGAGACACCGCCTTATTTAGAACAGTCAGTCATATAATTTTTTTTTTAGTTTTAGGTTTCTATGAAAAGACAAATGTATAAACACTCATCATCACGTTGACCAACATTTTTACACACTTCAATTTACAATAATTGCTGTTGTATTTCTTTATGGATTTTTGTTTTGCCAAAGAAACTGAAACTTGATGCTTATAGTAATTTTATTGTTTAGTTTTATGGCAAAAAGAAAAAAAATTATGTGTAAATATTTAAACTATTCATTTGTATGTATGCCTGTGTCCTAAAAATAAGTTAGCAATCAGTGAGAGAAGAGTTTTTTTTTCTGAATTAAGATAAAAATTAGAAGTTTTTAAATAATTTGTTTTCTTTATTTTTCAGCTGGTTACAGCTTTTTTTTTTTTTTTTTTTTTTTTTTTTTTTTTTTTTTTTGCAAAAAGTCAGAATTGACAAATTTTCGGGAAAAAGTATAAAAAATATATAATTAAAAATTTTATTTTTTTCCTTGTAAAATTATACTTTCCTAATATTTCTTAAATTTGTTTTAATTTCTTAAATTTTTTTTATTATTATTTTGACTATTATTTCAAAAAATTCATTAATTTTATTATTGTTTTCTTATCTTTTTCTAAAAAAAACATGTCCCTACGAGAAAGGGAACTAACACTTAACTTGTCACGTGACAAGTCACTTTAACATGGCGATGTCCTACGAAGGGGTTAATTGGCACGTTATTGACACTTTATAACAGGTCACTGAAATAACCTTCCAATTTCGGTTAAAATAATGCCTGTCGCAGATATTGTCCCATATGATCCATGTCAATATGATAGATCCCCTTCATATAAAGTAATAGAACTAGAGAGAATCAGCCACTACCCGCACAAAATCCAGTCACATGAATAGTTTTGTGCCAATTACCTTCCCTCTGGACCAACTACACTCTAAATACATTATCACCAGTAAAGCGATAGGTCTTGTTTTCACCTTTCACAATTCGTTCCTTTTAAATATAAAATTTTGTTCACTGGTCACGGGATAAGTGCTTTAAGATCAATTGACACAAATTTCCCGCAGGGGTGTTATCTCTTTAGCATTGCCATTTACTATATTTGTTTTCATAAAATATTATGCTAGGAAAAACATTGATTCGCACGTCGTAAGAACGTGTCATACGTAACGGCCGTCGCTTCGCATCAGAACGACATAAGTCTCACTCGGCCCAAGAACTTTCGGCGACAGCAAATCTGTTACAATCACAACAAGCTTAGGTTAGAATAGGTAGAAAGGCTGGTGCGACGTCAACTTCACACCCTCACCCAGATACTAAAATGGTCCATTGTGACGCCTGAGTTAGTGATAGAACTCTATTAAGAGAAGAATGGGAGAAATAAAGAGAAAAAGCACAAGAATGGAGAAAGTAGAGGAAGACAAAAATCGCACAACACAAACAAACAACCCTACTACACAGAAAACCGGCCTAAATATACCCAGTCCCCATTACGAATCCCGTCAGATTATTGGGCCCGCAGCACGAGACATCTCCCAATTCGCGCAGGAATCTACTACCTAGCCACTACATATCAGCCTGCTGTTCTGTAGCCTGGGACAGTGGCACAGAAAGTGCTCAACTATGTCCAACTCCTCCCGGTCCTCACACAACTTACATATATCCGACAAGTCAAATCCCATTCTCACCGCCATCCTGCCTCTCATACAGTGGCCCGTGATAATACCTATCAGAATCCTGACGCAGACCCTACTCTTGCCCAGCAGCGAATCCGAATCGGACTTCCTAAGCAGCGGCAACAGCGCACGCGATACCCTGCAGTCCGTGCTGTTCCCCTCATGCCCGATTAGTCCCGCTCAGGACCCTTTCCCTGGTTCTCCCAAAGTAAAAGCCAATTGGAGGCCTGACCGCCTACATAGTCAGGATCCTCCATTTCCTAGCCCCGTCTCGCCAGTTCATCAGCTGTCTCGTTGCCGGCGATGTTGCAGTTACCCGGTACCCAGCACAGCCTCACCTCATAATCCTCTAAGATTACCCTTAGAGCCCTCATGCATCCATCCTCAAGCCTGGAGTTCACATAAAGGCCCATCAAGGCCCTAAGAGCCGCCTGGCTGTCCACATATATATAGTGACCTTCGAGCCCCTGGTAATGTTGATCCTTATCAATTCCACGGCCCTAAAAATCTCCCGAACCTCCGCCCGAAATTCACTGCAGTCTTCGAGAAGTCTATATGACCTGATGTCCAGATCCTCAATGTAGCCCCCGCACCCGTGCCACAACAACGTAACGCCGTAAATTTCATAAAACTCACTCCACTAGCCCACAATTCCGTTGTAAACGTACTCGTATTTTGTTTTCTTTTAAAAATAATATTAGAAATTGTTATTTTTTTTTTTTTAATGTTAAATTTTAAAACATAAAAACAATTTCATGTTATAGTTTTAATATTTCTTTTTTATGAAAATACTGTCGCAACCGGCTAATGAAATGTAATTAGATATATGTCGACCAACAACGTAAATAAAATATAAAACGTTTTAATTTGATAAGGCATTTACGTCGCACAGTGGGGTCAACCGCAAAGAAAGTAGTAATACGGGCATGTTCTGAAAATCACGTGATTTAAAATCACGCGTGTGATTTTGTGGTGTTTTGAAATACATTTCGTTTATGTTTCTCGGTATGCTTTCGGCAATTTAAAATCACACCGAAACACACAAAAACGGAACACAAAAATATCCAGCGTGTGATTTCAAAAGGCACATGTGATTTGAAATCACGTGATTTGAATAAAAGTGATTTTCAGAAAAGGCCTGATAAATCTGCATCTCCTGAACTACTGTTCGGATTGCAAAATAATGTATAAACGAGTCGTGGAGGAGGACATAGGCTTTGAGAAAATGAAGTTTGGGATCTATTCTACCAAGGTTGACTACCTCGGGCTATGTTAACTTCGTAAAGCTTGTAACTTGTGCAAATTTTGACAGATTTCAATCAATTAAACTTTGTAATAAGCTATGAGAAAGATAAACAAATTCCAGTTTATTTCACGAAGTTATCATTTATCATACATCATTTTGCAATCCGACTACTAGCTCAGAAGATTCTCATTTATTACCACTGTTTTTGCAATTGACCCCGATGTGTGTCGTACGCTACTAAGTTTATACGGTGCAATTTTGTTCCTACTGGTAAACTGAAGTTGGCTGCAAATCATTGTCTTCATAACGGGATTGCAAATAAGATATTTTTTACATACTTCTAAGAAAAATTTGCTTAATTTTTAAAATCTTGTCCTTATTTCCTTTACATTTGTATATATTTTTATAAAATCAAAAAAAAAAAAAAAAAAAAAAATCCAAACATTTCTCCACAATAAATTTTTGTTCAAAACTTCATTTCAAAAACTCATCCATCAATCTCGCCATATCAAACTTTCAATAAAGATTTAATACCATTTCAATAGTGAGTCAGTGACCAGCTGAGCAAAAGGTCACCAAGGGCCAGATACATAAACAAAAATTTTACAAGAAACATGTTGGTTTTTTTATTTTTATTTATTTTTTTTTTTTTTTTTTGGTAAACATTGTGAAGGAAAAGAAAAAGTTTTTTCATGATTAATTGTAAAGACAGTGAGACAATTCTTGTGAAAATAGTTTTTCAATTTATATAACAGAAAAAAATGTTGTGTATTTCCAGGAACTTGAAAGTTTTTTTTTTTAAACTACAAAGTTGTTTAACATTTTTCTGTTTTTTCTAAAGAATTGCAGTTGGCCAAGTTTTCACTTAAATATAAAAAATTGTTGTTTTGTAGACTTTTTATTTATAATTGAAGATTTTTTAATGCCTTGGCAGTTCAGAGTGAGAGTTTATTCATTAATAGTTTTCTTGTAACAAGTAGTGCCAATTAAAATTAAATTTTTTGTTTAATTTGTAAAGAAACCGATAGAAAGGAAAAAACTTATTTAGAAATTGTTTAGTCAGCAATTTATTGTAAAACATTTGTAACAATTTATTTTATAATTTCTAAATGTATAGTGTTTAACATAAACGATTCATGACAGGCATAGAAAAAGAGTACCCGTTTAAGATTGTGATCTAACAATTTCGATTAGAAATTCTTAGTCATCGTCCATTTTTGCAATTTTTGTTGCTGCAATTTTTAAAAAATTCTGCTTTGAAATTGCATTTGTGTAAAGATTATAAAATTATAAGCGGATTTCACCCTTTGTATTAAGTGCACAACTCTGTTATATTTAATACGATTTTATTCTTCAAAGCGTGAGTGTCTTTTTCGTATGCTTTGTAAATTAATGAATTTGCTGAGTGAGAGAAAGAGACAGATAAAGTTTCTTCAACTGTTTTATTCTGGTAAATTCACACACTTTGTTTACTACTGCTTTTTGTGGGATTTTTCAACCACAGCGTAGTACATTTTAGTCTAATACATTTTGTTTTTGCAGTGTTGTAAATGTTAGTATTTTTACTAAAATTATAAGATTAACAAGGTCTACAAGCGACTTTACTATCAAGGGTGAATTCCGCTATAGTTTTGCAGTTTTTGTATTTTTATCTTGTCTTTCCTCTTCTCTTTTTTATATTTTGTATATAAATTAGGGTGTTCAGTCGATTAATTCTTGTTCGTTTAATCGAAAAATTTTAGACGAATAACTGTTCGATTAATTTAAAATTGCTGATTTCGATTAAAAGATTAATTGAAGAATTTATGTCGATTAATCGAATAATAATATATTTATGGTTATTCTGTCAAATGTATAATTTTTTAAAGTTTTAAGTCAAATAAACAAACCAAATGTATGTGTCCTTTGGAGTTCAAAAAACCGTCATGTTTAGTGAGTAATTCACATACATGGGCGTACTGCTTACTGAAAAAATTTCCAGTAACCAGTAAATTTTTTCTTATAATGCAGTAATCCGTGAATTTTTACTTATAATTGAAGCAAATTCAAAAAAAAAATATTTTTAATCCTGGGGCCACACGTTCAATAAATCACTTTCAAGTTGTTCACAAAAACTGCTTGTGAAATCATGTTTGAATTGACTGCTGTGTCACAGGCTACACTCAATTTGATAATGAATTTTATTTTAAAAATGCCCCGACGAAGAAACAACTCAAAATAGTAGCATGACTCAAAGTATTTTGTAAGAAAGAACAAGAATTTTTTAGAACATAATTTTTTGCAAACAGTAACAAATTTTACGAACACAATGGGTAATATGATGCAGGAAATTCTTAGAATGCAATCGATGTTATTGCAATCTGTACTTAACAAGCCATGAACTGTTTAAAAATCTGTTTTTGGAACGCGAACGGCATCCGCCAACATAAAAATGAATTAGAATACTTTCTTAAAAATAAACAAATTGATGTCATGATGGTTTCTGAAACTCATTTGACCTCAAGAAATACGTTTAACATCAATGGTTATATACTATATGATACCAAGGACCCTCGAGATAGAGCTTGTGGTGGTTCTGCCATTTTGATAAAAAATCGAGTCAAACACTACCTAATGTGTGATCATCGTGAGGATTATCTCCAAGCAACGAACATTTGTGTTGAAGAGCTGAATCGTAGCATTGTAATCTCATCTTTATACTCTCCACCTAGATTTTCAATATCAGAAAGCCAATATTGTGAATATTATAAATCACTAGGACCCTGTTTCCTGGCCGCTGGCGATTATAACGCTAAACATACCTTCTGGGGGTCACGACTAATAACACCAAAGGGTCGTGTTTTGTTTAATACAATCTCTAAAATGAATTTAAATGTTGTCGCGAGCGGCCAACCAACATATTGGCCTGCTGACCCGCAAAAAATTCCAGATGTCATCGATTTTGGCGTGGTTAAAAACATCCCCACAGAAACGATTCACGTTGAAGCTTCCCTAGAATTATCTTCCGACCACACACCTACAATTGTTACTATAATGAACCCCAATAGAATTGTATCTCCGGCTGGTTACCTAGCGACGTCAGCCACACAAATAAATTGGTTAAAATATAAAAAATATCTCAGTGCCAATTGCACAGAAAATATTCCGCTCAGTACACCGGAGTATGTAGATCGCTCTATTGATAATTTTGACAGTTTTCTGAAACTAGCTGTTCAACATTCCAATATTGCCCCCAAAAAAACAAAAACTATTAAAATATATTCCACAGATGTCGAGCGTCTCTTGTCTGAAAAAAGGAGGGCACGAAGAGAGTGGCAATTGCACAGATCTCCTCAACTTAAGAACTTGCTAAAAGAGTGTACAAAAAGATTAAGAAAGTTATTGCAGACTCAGAAAACGGCTTCTCTGGAAAAATATCTTAAGGAACTTGATGCAACTCCACAATCGGACTACTCATTATGGCGTGCAGCTAGAAACCTCAAAAGGCCAGTTGTCTCTAAACCACCATTAAGAAACTTGAATGGAAGTTGGGCAAGAAATGATGTTGAAAAAAGAAATCTGTTTGTAAGCCACTTGAAAAACGTATTTACACCTAATATATCTCACAATATTGCGGTCGATTTACCACCTGTTGCTGCTAGAGCAGCTATTCCCCTAAGATTTGAGATGAGAGAAATCGAAAAGGTTATATGTGACTTAAACACTAAGAAGGCACCTGGCATTGATAAGATCAGCAATAAAATGCTATTAGAGCTACCTCGCGTAGCAAAGAAAATTATTCTTTTTATTTTTAATGCTATTTTACGCCTTGAATACTTTCCTCAAAAATGGAAGGTTTCCTTAGTTACCATGATACCAAAGCCAGGTAAAGATCATACGAAAGTTGAGTCTTATAGGCCTATTAGCTTATTATCAAATATGTCAAAGCTATTTGAGAAATTATTAGTTTCAAAGTTAACACCGATTTTAAGTGAAAATAGATGTATTCCAAACCATCAATTCGGATTTAGAAGAAAACACAGCACAATTGAACAAACTCATCGAATAGTAAATGTCATAAGAAAAACATTTGAAGAAAAAAAATATTGCTCAGCACTCTTCATCGATGTTTCGCAAGCTTTTGACAAAGTCTGGCATGAAGGCTTATTACACAAATTGAAGCTAAATTTACCAGCAAACACACACAAACTGTTAGAAAGCTACTTAGTCGGTCGTCAATTTATTATTAAAGAAGGAAATTCCTTAAGTTCACCTCAGCCGATTGGCGCTGGAGTCCCACAGGGCAGCATCCTGGGCCCTCTATTATACTTAATTTATACTTCGGACATGCCAACAAACAACTACACCCAAACTTCAACATTTGCAGACGACACAGCCTTTCTAAGCGTCCACGAAAACCGTTATGAAGCATCTCGTTACCTACAGCATCATATATTTCAACTAGAAATATGGCTAAGACAATGGAGGATAATGGTCAATGAGCAAAAATGCGTACATATAACATTCACCCTGCGCCGGGAATCTTGCCCCCCTATTACAATCAATAATCAAATTATTCCTCAACATTCGCATGTAAAATATCTCGGTATACATCTGGATCGGCGATTAACGTGGAAATGCCATATAGAGGCAAAATTAACTCAAATGAAACTAAAAGCCATCCAAATTCATTGGCTTATTGGAAGAAATTCTGTTCTTAGACTCGATTGCAAGCTTCTACTTTACAACTCTATCTTAAAGCCTATCTGGTGCTACGGTATTCAACTATGGGGCACTGCCTCGGCCTCTAATATCGAAAAAATTCAAAGGCGCCAAAATAAACTTCTTCGTATAATCACAGCCGCCCCCTGGTATGTTAAAAACTCAAACATTCATAAGGATCTCAACGTGCCATTAGTAAAAACTATGATTACAAAATATGCAGTAAAATATTTAAAAAGACTTGAACAACACCCAAATCCTTTAGCTCGAAATATTTTAAATCATGGCGGCCACACTCGCTTAAGGAGAAGAGACACTGCAGCACTTACCCAACTAGATGTGAGATAAACACCTATATAAGTGAACAGAACCCGTGATGAAGAAAATTTTTGTCTGGCACTGGCAGGACATAAATAAAGTATTAGGTTAAGATTTGATAAATTATTGTTAGTTCATATTAAATATATGAAGATTCAATAAATAAATAACGAAAAAAAAAAAAAAAAAAAAAAATTATTTTTTTTAATAAAGCTCATTTATTTTTTAAGAAATATATTTTTTACAAAGAAAGCGCCAAAGTTAATTTGTGGTCAGTTTGTAAATTAAACGTTAAATTGGCAAACAAATGAAAAGGTAAAACTAAGAGCAATCTCGTGGTCAATTTAAAAAGTGTGAGTGCGTTAGTAAAAAAAGTGAGAGAGTACTGCAAATTAAAAATAAACACAAAACTTGATCGTGTGGATTCCAAGTAAAGCAAAACATTTAAACAACATTTTATTTTTAAAAGACTATTTTAAAAGATCTGTTTAATTGTTTGTACATACATATAAAATAATTATATGATCTCAATACCTGTTTTATTTTTTTTCGTTGTAAAGGTTTTATCAATTAGTATAAATTGTTACGTTTGTTTTGTTTTTTTGTTAATAAAATATTAAATTACTTGTAATTAATAATGTTTATTTACTCAAGTACCAATTTTTTTCTAAAATTATCGAAAAAAATCTCTTAACTTATAAAATTTCGGGATTTTGAATTATTCGATTATTTGGCCAATTTTAAAATATTATTCGTTTAATCGAGTAATTTAAAAATGCCATATATCGATTAATCGTTTAATCGAACTAAAAAAAGACGATTAATTGAACACCCTAATATAAATACATATTCACATACAGTCAACTTCAAGTTAAAAACTGTGAGATTAACAAAACAAAACAGAATTGCAGAGAACCCCTCTCCAATCTTTTCACCTCTCTCATCCATAAACTCAATAATTGCTGTAAAATTGCAAGTCTGGACGATGACTAACGAAAAATAATAATTTTCTTTTCCTTATAAAAAAGTTATGTGGTAGCACTGCAAGAGGTAATATAAGTCTTCATTCACACGTTTCAACTTTTGAGGTTCAACTCTTGTGTTCTTAGGAGAGAGAAGAACGAAGAAAGAGGGTTGGTACAGAGATGTCTGGACTCGGTCAGCACGCTTTTTGTTTTCATTCGTTGGTATGCACAACGATGGCTGCATGTAAATTTAAAATTGTTGTTGTTTTGAAGCAAAAAAGTTGAAACCGATTGCTACGTGTGATCATATTAGCATCTTCAAAAGGGAACTGAAAAGAAGTTGAGCATCAGAAGATGAAACGTGTGAAGGTAGACTAAAGAATATTTATTTATTTTTTTGGGTTGCCCAGTAGGTATTTCATTGCAATTAACAGTAAATTTGTTAACTGAAGTTGGCTGCAAATGATTGAACAATTTATTATAATTTTAATCACTTTAGTAAAATTTTAGTAAAAATTCCAAAATCACTTTAAAAAGCAGTGTCTTAATAAATTTAGAAAATAGTTTTTTTTATGATATTTGTTAATTCATTCTGTTTCCTAAGTAACCGTTCATTTGTAACGATTATTGTAGTACAATTTGTTAAATTTTGCATCACTTTTGTATATTCTTCTACGATTTATTTTGCTGCCTTCCATGATTTGTATTACTAGGAAAGAGGTGTGTAATCGTTTATTGTTTTGTGCAGATGATCATAATGGCCATTGAAACGTAAAGCAAAAGTGGTTGGCACCCTACTACCCTAGATTTTTTTAATAAAAAAAGCTTTTTAAGGTGCAAACAAAAGTAACAGAAATTTAATTTAAAATTTATTCAAAACAATTAAAGCATGAAAGCAATCCAGTAATAATAAAGTTAAATAAATTAACAAAGGATAAATACAATTAAATGAAAGATAAATATTTATAAAAAAAAAATTTTAATGAATGAAAAATTTGGTTTCGAAAGTTAAAAATATCTATTTTAAAATTACTGAATTTAATTCGTTAAATAAGCCTGAAAAATTTTCGTAATTCCCGTCTTTATAACTTAAGCCAATAATTTTTTGTTTGGCAACACTTTTTTTTTAGCAATTAATGAAAGGTAAATATGTAACTTCCGTTTTACATGGACGATTTAAAAAAATTTATAAAAAATATTTACAGTAAAATTTCTAAACTATGGCAACATCCAAGGAGAACACTTAATTGTTCAGTACACTGATAGTGTTGCCAGATTTTTTTCTATACATTTTAGGAAAATTTTTTATTTTGTACTTTGTTTTAGTAAAAGATGGTGAAATTGATTCGTTATCGGAAAAAATTGTAAAATCGATTTTTTTTCGGAAAACCCCTTTTTTAATAAGTTTTATTTATAAAAAACATAACAAAAAAAAAAAAACAAGTTGTGGTTTTGACATTTCCGATTCAATTAATATATATATATATTGGTGATTTCATGTCAAGTGACCCAACTTTTGAAATCAATGTCTTCCGATTTGGATGAAATTTGCACCAAGGTTAGTCTTATTGGATAGTAGTTTAGACACAAATTTTCAACAAGATCGGTCAAAAAGTTTCTGAGTTAGAGGGGGTCAAAATTTGACATTTTGGCCAAACCGGTGTTCTTTCTCATCCATGTAACTTATAATCTATATCCTTTCCAAAAATAAAAAATAAGTTTTTAATTGAAAAAATTTAAAAATTTAAAAAAAAAACAAAAAAAATTTTTTTTCGAAAGCTTGAAGAAATAGCTATCTAATTTGTTTGGGACAAATTTTGCTAACACCAATAGATAATAAGTTACATGGATGAGAAAGAACACCGGTTTGGCCAAAATGTCAAATTTTGACCCCCTCTAACCTTGCGGCCACACGATCAACTTTTTGTTGATAGTCTTTTACATGTACTCTTTGTCAAAATTTACATAAATTGAAAGCTGTGACGTAGGCTGCACGCAATTTTTAAGCAATTTACTTTCAATATGTCATCATGAAAAGAATTTATACTGACAAACGAAAAATTTTCTCACTAAACTTCTAATCAGCTGTTAAATTGAACGTAAAATTGGCAAACAAATGGATAGTTAAAATTGAGAGCAATCTCGTGATCAATTTAAAAAGTGTGAGTGTGTTAGTAAAAAAAATGAGAGTGAGAGCAAATTGAAAGGAATTGAAAGACAAAAATTGATCGTGTGGCCTCCAAGTAACTCAGAAACTTTTTGACCGATCTTGTTGAAAATTTGTGTCTAAACTACTAATCAATAGGACTAACAACCTTGGTGCAAGCTTCATCCAATTCGGAAGACAGCGATTTCAATAGTTGGGCCACTTGTAGAGTTTTTTTATTCCCGCACTTTTTGGATTCCCGGGAAAGCGGGAAATAAAAATCGAATTCCCGGGATCCCGGGATTCCCGCCCAAATTTTTTTGTTTATTTATTTACTTATTTCTCTAATGAAACTAATATTACTTACTGGCTATAACGCTTAAAATAATTAAATCTAGTACCTTTTATGTACCAAAAACGTAAATAATTCAAGATTAAAGTAATTTTAGGACACTTAAGGGGTAATTTTAATGCCAATAGCATTTGCATAATTGGAATGAAAGTTTTGAAGTCTTAGGGGAATACAGTTTTCGGGAGGGCGATTAGGAACTGAAACCACAACATTACGAAGTAGGAATTCTGAAATAATTTTACGGTTTAACAAATTCAGCAGAAAGGAGAAATTTTATTTACTACATATATTTAATAACATATTTTTTTACAATTTTATAACCCTTAATCAGCAGTGGTGTATGATGAAGGTATACTAAGTTTGTCATTCGATGTGAATATTTTTTTAATATTCATCTAAGGTCCGATAAAGGATTTGTATTGTGAGTTCTTCATTCGTTCTTAGCCGATTTCGCCATATGGGTGTCAAATTGTATCTAGATCTTCTAGGCTGTTTGGGATTGAATTCGTGCAGAATCGCTTCAGTAGGAAAAAAGTTATGCACCCAAATGTGGAACTACCTCCCAAAATATCAACAAAAACTAAAATAAATTTGTGGCGAATGCACCTTTTGTCATTAAATTTCAACAAGTTCGTTTTATAAGGCACCAAATTTCGTAAATATCGGTCCATAATTTACCTACGGCTCCATGTTTAGATTAATCTCGTTAATCATGTTAGTATGGCTTTAAGCGTAACGAATAATGCTTTTGTGGTGCAATTTAGCATAATCTACTTTCATTAGACTCAAAATTACTTGAAATGCCGCATATAAAGCACAATCTTGGAAAACACTTTACTACGCCCTTAACCGCAAAAACTTATAATATTATTGAAAAATTTACACTTCAGTTTGATAAGACAAGAAATAAAATTTCGTGAAAATAGGTCTATAATTTATCATTGGCCCTATATAAAGCCAATTCTCAAACGATTAATAAGCCTTTAACTGAAGCAAATGTAAATATTGTGGTGATATTAAGTTGGATTAATCTACTAAAGACAGTAGTCCGATATAGATTTACTAATGTTTAAGAAAAAGATTATCATCAAAATTTCCCGGGAATCCCGCAATTAATTCCCGGGAAAGCGGGAATTCCCGGGAACAAACTCTAGCCACTTGACATGAAATCCCCCATATATATATATATATATATATTTCACTCGATCCTATAAGGAGAATAGGGCCTCAACAAACTTCTTGTATTCAGATCTGTTCATCGCAAATTTTTTTATTTACTCCAGCCTTTATGCATTTTTCTAGCCTCGCTATCAATTTGCCTGTGCTGGTCGGCCTCTTCTGTGGCTCTTCTGCGGGTTCCATTCTATAGCATTCCTTGCAAGATCGGCCGGTGGCTTACGGAGAAGGTTTTTTTTTTACTATTCCTACACAAAATCCCGCGAAGCTTTTCACTTGTCTGCAGGAGACCAGAGTCTCCGGCAGGAATCGAACCCGCAACCCCGGTACTGACGGACTAGCTCACTACCAGCTAGCCTACCGGGGCACCCAATCCGATTCCACTTTATTCTCTGTATTGTTACACACAACGGTATTTGATGTGTTTCAGCTCACGGATTGCTGTTTGAGATGGTTCGTGGCCAGAAGATTCGTAGAATTCTTCGGATACATTTATTTATGAAAACTTGCAAAGTGTTAATGTCTCGGGAGGCAGCGTTCCAAGTTTCACAAGCATATGCAGAGTTGATTTTACATCAGTGTTGAAAATGTTGATTTTTAAACGGCGTGATATTGAGGACGATTTCTATAATTTACTCAGCTGGCCAAAAGGATGTGTGGCCTTTTTTATTCGGCTTCCAATATCTTCACTAGATCTACCAGTTTGGTTTATAAAAGCTTCGAGGTAGCAGAGGGTACATTCGTAAATGCAGTTGTTGCGCATCAGTTGCGAATTAGTAAAGTTTAATGTTCGTAAAAGCATCACTTGTAAGAAACTTGGTATCACTTTCATAGGTCAAAAGTTTTTTTTTTCAGTGATGCCGCAACTCTGCAGAAAATTTTAGCAATTATTGCTTCAGTTAATTTTCTTATGCAATAACTTTTGACATAAAAGAAGTCGTTTTATTTTTCAATTTTTAAATCTTTTTCTTGTAATTTATAAGAAAACTGTAATTTTTTGGTTCAATATTTTTAATAAAATTTTGCATCGCTATTGTTGATAACATTTTTATTATCATTTAATGTTCGCCTATGAAAATTTATTAAATAAGTCTCGTGTTCAAAAATTTAAATTTTGCACAGCTGTTGTGTAATAAAAAAGCATCAGCATCACAACTGCAACTGGAAGTCACGCATCAGCAACAAAATTTTGCATTTACGAACGTGCCCAGAGTAATTGAACTTCTTCTAATATTTCATTATTTATTAGAAAGGGATTCAAGTTTCCAGAATTTATTCTCATAATTTTAGTCTTTTTTATATTGATTTTCAACCCGGCTTTCTTTGATATGTAGCTGAGACGTCCTGGTTGTGCGGCCATGTCAGTATACCTATAAGAGAGAAAGAATATATCGTCCGCATATTTAAGATCATCCAGCCTTTCGTTCATCTCCCATCATTGCCTGGTTCATTACACTATCCGACACTATATAAAACAGCAGTGAATAGATCACACACCCCTGACGAACGATTACTCTCAATGAGTTTATTTGGTCCACGCACGCTTTGTTAGATTAAAGCAGAAGTGGGCATAACTAAAACTGTGCTTGTATTGATGCTTATTAGTATAAGTGAGATGGCAGAAGTACCCACCAAAAAATAATATAAAAAATATAAGAAAATATGTAAGCATCCGCTTCATGTGCCTTTGACGCTGTCTCGTCGAAAACTAAATTAAAGAGGCTAAGAATACGTGTGAAATCTCTCAGCTCAATTGTGCAATGGACAGCCCACCATTGGGTTAAAGTATAAGTTGCTTAAGTTTTTAATGCTTTTCAATCACGATTCTAGATAAAAATTCCTTGGAATAGATGTGTGAGGTCGGGTATACTTCCCATGGTCCATGAAGAAGTTATTTAAGTTTGAAAATGAAAAAGGTCCCCAGTGACCTTCTCAGCCATCAGAGGGTTAAGAAATGTTAAACGAAAAAAAAATCCTTTTCAAAACTGAGCAAAATTTTAATTAATTTAATAAATTTTATTGATTTTTTGTAAAATTAAATATTAAAAGAAAGCAAAAACAAGTTTTAATGAAAAAAATGTGCAATTCTCTTTATCAATCTTTTTATTTAGAACGCTAGACGATTTTTCTTAAAATTAAAAAAATTTTAAAAAGTCTAAGAAAGTTTTTTTTTTTGTTTTCTCTACTCGAGAATTTAAACATTTTTGTATTTTTTTTTAGATTGTTGTGACATTAAGCGTTGCATGGAATAAATTTAAATGCAAAAATGTTGTTGTTATTTGCTGCTGCAGCAACCAGCTACTGATTGACTAGTTGTTGCTCATATCAAGTTAGAAATATTTTTTTTTTAAAAAAAGGTCTATAAATTGGAATCCACAATGTTGTTCCCTGTTTGTAGAAAGAAAAAAAAACCAAGTACGTAATTTTACTTTATGTATACACAAACAAAATAATTCATGCATAATGCATTCGTGCCTACATACTTTTTTTTCTTTGGTCTGGCTTGGCCTCAGTAAAAGACTAGTTGGATGCCTGACTGACTGTGCTTGCTGCCTTTTTTTTTTTGCAGCTCACGGCCCATACCATCATCAACTATTATTTGACAGCTATAAAAATAGCCTCATTGTGTCATCCATTTTCACTTAGCATTCTACTACAATAACTACTCGCATACATTTGATAATATCCATACCATTTCATAGCTTTTAAATTATTTTTAAAGCTCTATCATAGGAATATTGTCCGCCTTATACACTCCACATACTACTTGTCGTCTGCAACGAAAAAAAAATGTCAATGTGACTGCCAGTCTAACAGATTTTATGTGCGAGAATGAGTGATTCGTGTGGCTGGCTGACGTTTTGTCTTGTATTTCAACTTTTATTTTGTTCATTTTCAATGAAGTCTCAACATTTTTTTTTTACTCGTGATGTCCTCCGTGTTTTTTTTTATTTTCTTTTTAAAGTTTAATTTTCTATTTAAAACGTATTATAAAAAAGAATGAAATTTAAAATTAAATGCGTACTTTTCTTGTTTATTTTATTAGTTTTGTTTAAAAATACAAAATCATTTATTTTTTTTTCTTTCAGTTGTAGTACCAATATAACTTCTAGTAAGCATTTACACACACTTTTTTGTCAAGTGTAAAAAAATATAAGGAAAACAAAAAACAAGCAAGAACCTTTTATTTTAGGTCAGGCACTTTTCTGCTGACAAAAAACGGCAAACAACGAGAAATGTAAACAAAGCTTTTTTTTTACTACAATATATGGCAATACGTTTTTGAGACATTTTGCTGTAAAACTGTGATTTTTACTAAAGGGGCAAATAAACCACACAAACGGTAACACAAACATATGGAAAAATTATGCAGTAATTACCTATTTCACTAAATGCGAACGAACGCTTTCTTTCGCACAACTACATGTAAAAGTTTATTATGTTTTCAAGGAAAGGCTCAATAAAATAATCCAAAACGTAACTAAAATTCAAAGATCACGTTTGTGATGTGTTCAAACAATAAAACAAGTGCATTTATCAATGATTTCTTGAAATTTCATTACAAGGTCCCCGCGGACCTTTTCACACTTTCCCGTACTAAACATTTTTAGATCTCAATAAAAATTAGACTATTGGTCGGATCGCCTTGAACTTTTTTTTAAACGATTCTAGATAAAAATTCTTTGGAATAGATGTGTGAGGTCGGGTAAACTTCCCATGGTCCATGAAGAAGTTATTTAAGCTTGAAAATGAAAAAGGTCCCCAGGGACCTTCTCAGCCATCAGAGGGTTAAGGAATGTTAAACGATAAAAAATCCTTCTCAAAACTGAGCAAAATTTTAATTAATTTAATAAATTTTATTGATTTCTTGTAATTTTAAATATTAAAAGAAAGCAAAAACAAGTTTTAATGAAAAAAAAAATATGTAATTTTCTTTATCAATCTTTTTATCTAAAACGCTAGACGGTTTTTCTTATAATTAAAAAAATTTTAAAAAGTCGAAGAAAGTTCTCAAAAATTTGTTTGTATTTCATTGCAAGCAGTTTGAAAGAAAAATGTTTACTCAAAATATTTTCTCAGAATTTTTATGATATCGGTAACTACGGCAATACTGGATTCTTATATTTTAAAAATTAGCATAATTTTTTCATCAAGATGGACCAAAAATAAAAAAAAGAAGACATTTTTAAATTAATTTCGTGATATCATTAACATGGTTATGCTTTTTAAACCCGAAAAAAAATATTTTTTCATAAGATGTTTTCGCTTCGAGAACATTTAAAAAAAAAAACTTACAACTGACTCAAGCTACTTGCAAGACTTTCGGCTATTTCTTCGGCGTTTTCGTTGATAATACATATGCACTACTTGCAAGTAATAACTTGCATGTGTAAAGGCAGGGTTAGAGGCCGGGACATTGCCCTCTTACTGAGTACCGTAGCACCAGATTGGAAAATATAAGGGCAAACAAATATCGTAAATCAAACTGAGGATTTGGAACTGCTTGGTCCATGATGAAATAAACAGGTGGCATTACTACGCCAGATGACGATTTTTTGCTCTTGTATTATTTGTCTAGTCTTATGTCAAAGTTTTGTTTATGTTTATAAAAACTCCACGTTTTGTTCTGTGATTATTGTATTGTATTAAAGTTTTTGATTATTTAAATTAAAATTAAATAAGATAGTAACCATAGTGAAATAAAAATTTGCTAAAAATTAATTTATTTCATTGCGTTCGGCGGCAAAATTTGATTTTAGTTTAATTTAATTTTTGACGTATACGGAGACTTATTTTTCATTTATGTTGTAATGTTGTATTTGTTGCCGTAGTGCGTTTTTACAACGCTGGCATGTAAATTTTTCATCCGATTATACGTTGTCGATGCGGACTTTATTTGTCAAACTTCTCAAATCTATGCAAATTGCAATTATTTTAAGAAATTTTTCCAAATCATCATCCTATTTTTTTTTATTAATCTTTTAATATACTAATGTTTTATGTTTTGTTTTTTTACAGGTAAGTGAGGCTTTTTAAATATTTTGGTTGATAAGCTAATAGCCAAAAACAAAAAAAAAAAACATGTCTGGAATTGGTAAATATTTTAATTTTTGACTTTCTAATTCCTTTTCGTTACAAAAATTCTATAAAAAAAATTAATAAAATAGCTTTATAATTTTTATAATGTTCTTTATTTGAAATATATAACCATTCGGCTAATAACCCTGCTCAGTGAAATTTTGATAAAATAAAACTTCACTACATTTTCTAAAAAATAAAATTTTTAACATTTTTTCGAAACAAAAAAAATTTAACATGCTTTTCGAAAAATTGGGGTTTTTTTTACAAAATTTTTTCGTATAATATTAAATTTAACTAAATTTAATTTTTTTTTTCGTAATTTTTCACTATATTTTCTAAAAAATCGAATTTTTAAAATTTTTTCGAAACAAAAAAATTTAACATGCTTTTCGAAAAATTGGTGGTTTTTTTTTTTACAAATTTTTTTCGTATAATATTAAATTTAACTAATTTTAATTTTTTTTTTTGTAATTTTTCCGAAAAAAATTTATGAAATGATATTTTACCAATTAATTTTGGGAAAATCTATTTTACCAATTTGTTTAGAAAAATATGATTTTTTCCAATTTTTCCGTAATATTTTGTAAAGTTTAAAAAGAATAGATTTTAACAATTAAAAAAAAAATATTCATTCGGCTGTGCCGAATCTTTGATACCCTCCACCGACATCTAGGAAATTTCATTTTAAACATTTTAAATAAATAAAAGGTTAACAAAATGTTTTTAAACATATGGCAACTTGCATTTTGTCCTTATGGTACTTAATGTGAATTCACTAGGAGGTGAGGTAAACTCTACAACAACAATACTTTTGTGGTCCGATTTTCAAAAATATTGCTAGTTATTAGTAGTTTGTAATCAAACTTAGACAACTCGACCTCACCTTCTAGTGAATGCGCCTTACGGTTATTTAAATGTTGCTAAAACAGTGATGCCATATAAATACTGTAAAATTTCGTTAGAAAATAATAAAAACGATCTAAAATTCTTTAAACTCAAAAACTAAACTGATAGAAAAGGCGTCATAACGCTGATGTATTTTGGCATCAGTACTATGGCAAGTTTTTGACCCTATGCCACTTAACATCACTGTGATGTCAGCCTTAACATCACTTCGCTAAATTGCCATCAGGCTCAAAAATTTAAATTATGTCATCAGTGGAATGACAGATTGGCATCACAAAAATGACGAATCGGAGTCAGTTTTATAAAGCATGTCATCAGAGCGATGACAACCTGTCATCAAATTGAGTCATTGTAATTGGCCTTCAGTCAAGTTAAGAGAATATCATTATTTACTTACCCGTTACACATGTTAGTTTCAATTTTGTTGTATTTCGCCCTTTTGTTAACAGAAGAACTCTCAACTATAAGACATCAGCAGCATGCCCGATATGGTTTTCGTAATAATTCTACTTTAAAAATTTAATGTATTTAAATAAAAATTTAAAAAAATAGAATTTACTTTTTAATCATAAAAATAATGTTAATATATTATGACATGATATACTATGTCATCGCACTGATGACAGTTTGTCATTGCACTGAGGGCAGTTTGTCATTGCACTGATGACAGTTTGTCATCACACTGATGACATGATATATTATGTAATCGCAGTGATAACAGATTGTCATTGTTCTGATCACAGTTTGTCATTGGCACTGATGACAGTGTGTCATCCATCACACTGATGAAATAATATATTTATGTCTTTGCACTGATGACAGTTTGTCTGTTCTGTTGTCAAAATACATTAGCGTTATGACGCCTTTTCTATCAGTGTGCACAAAATGTGTTGTCGAATTAATGTCACTGTAATCATAGCATAGATGGCGCATAAAATATGACAAAATTTTAGGATGACGTTCGTGATTGGCTTGATGTCACTTTTTGCCTCATTGATGCCATTTATAATAACATTGATTTCACAATTCTGATGTTAGGGTATCATCAATATGAATATGCTTTTTTCTCTGAGTGTAAGAAGGTTTTTTTTCAAAATGTTAAAAATGTTTACAAAATTCGGAGGAGGACGTTGCCGTCCCAGAATGAATTTTTGACTAACCATAAAGAAATATAAACACTGTGTGTTTTATTGTGTGCAGATCGATCTATATAAGTTTTAAATTTCATCAAAATCGAAATTGCCCACCTTTCCCTTCATATTCCTAATTTTGAAAATTCGATGTTTCTAGATCCAATATTAATGGAATTCAAAAAGTACTAGTTAAAGAACAAAACAGTACCAAAAATCCCCTCTTAATGGTTGGTTTTAACTCAGGACGTTGCATGTTTAATTAAATGCTTCTAGGTCCAATATTAACGGAAATTCAAAAGGTACCAGTTAAAAAACAAAAAAGTACCAATAAGCCCCTCTTACAGAATCTTATTCACTCAGGACATTGCTTGTTTAACTTTATGTTTCGAGGTCCAATACTAATAAAAATTACGAAAAAGTACCAGTTAAAGAACAAATAACTACCAACAAGGCCTGTTGCAGATTCGCATCCACTCAGGATCTTGCATGATTAAGTTTATGTTCATTGGTCCAATATTAACAAAAAAAAAAAAATAATTAAAACATACCAGTTAAAGAACCAAGGAGTACCAAATATATCCCTTTAACGACTTGCATTCACTCAGGAACTTGAACGTTTAATTTTATGCTTTAAGTCCGATACTAACGGAAATTCAAAAAGTACCAATTAAAGACCAAAAAAGTTTCCCCAGTCTTATCACTCAGGATTTCGGATGTTGAATTTTATGTTTCTAGGTCCAATATTAACGGTAATTAAAAAACGCACCAGCTTTACAACCAAAAAGCCAAAGAAAAAAATTTAATTTTTAGCTTTATAATATTATTATACATTTCTAAAGATTTTTTATTTATATTGACCCTCCAAGCAATTGGCAGAGTGTTTTTCGATTATCTACGAATTTTAACTACATCGTCACATTTGGTAGTTAAACAGTAGATTTTTCGGAATTTAGCAACAACAAAAGTATGAGTTCTTAAATTATACTTTTTCGTCACTTAAATGAATTGTTCAGATAAATTTAACAGTTATACAACTGCAACAATGGCACAATTGAACATTTCACATATTATATAGACTTCTTCGCAACGATTTGCTATTTAATAGTGAATATTACAAAAGCAAAATGCGTAAAAGAGCACAGTTTGTATATAAGTTGCCATGTGATCAGTGCTACGTGCGTGTAAAATAATATAAATTTATAAAATTATGTAAAATAAAGTGAAATTTGTAATATTGGAAAAATGAAATGGTTATAGTATTGTACTTAAAATTAGGACTCCGCGGAATCAAAATATTACCGAAAAGTGTTCTTGTTTACGAAAGTTGTATAAATGAGTGCATAAAACAGCCCAAACTTAATCTTCGGTTAGATTGGTTAAATGTTTAATACTTTCTCATGCATAGTTTTTTAAAGCTAATGAAAATTAAATTAAAAATAATAATTTGATAATAATCTTTTTTTAAAGGATATTAGTGATTTGTTTAAACTGTTTGTTTATTTAATGACTTTAAAAATTTTTGTGTTAAAATTTGTGTGTTTGTTAAAATTTTCTAATGAAGATCAACGTTAATAGTGAAGAAAATTTGTTAAATAAGTTTTGTAAAGCAATAAAAAGAAATGCTACACAGAAAAAAATTAAAATGGATTTCAATTAAAAAATTTGTGATATTAATTAAAAAGTTAATTAAATTTGCCCCAGTAAACAAATTAATAGTATCAATTAAACGTTTAGTTCACTTAATTAAACGTTTAATTCACTTGATTAAACATTTAATTGACTTGATTAAATTTTTAATTAAAACTGATTTTATTTTTGATTAATGCTTTAATTGGTGGAAAATTTGCGAGAATTTTTTTCTGTGTAGTTATAATATGATGAAAGTTTACAAAGTTTGTGTTTCAACAAATTTGTGATTTTGTGTAATTTCCTTTAACAAAATTTGTCCACATTAGGTTATTAACTTTAAAACATTAATAGCTATTTTGATTAAATGTACTGTAGATTTTTTAATATTTGTTTACTTAGATTTCCCTTACAAAATCAAACAAAGATAAACAGTAAAATGGCCCATTTTTTAATTATAAAGAACAATAAGAAAAAATTTAACTTCAAAAGAGTGCTTTTTGGAGCCAAAAGCGATACTACTAAATTTAATTGATATTAAACTTCCAAAACACTCTAATTCGTCATAAAATATAGTCACTAAGTGGATTCTTAAAGTAAATATTACCATAGTGGGACACTTCTTCCCGAACGATGTAACTACATCAATAAGAATTGAATAGCAAAAGCGATAGATTTTTGCTAAATGGGGAAACTATTTAGATTATTTTTCGATCGAAATTGTTTGCAGGGGAATGTTTAATTTCAAAATTGTAGTTTTTAATTTGTAATTCTTTTTTGCTTTTTGTTTTTTACTTTAAATTAAGTAACTAACAAAAAACTTTCCCTTTTTTGTTTGCTAACAAAAGTAACTGCCAAAAAAAAAAAAAACAAAAAAACTAAACAAATAACCAATAATAACACAAATTATTTTCACTGTCAAATTACAGACAATTGTTGAATAATGTGCAGCAACTTGGAATGAAAAAAAAAATCAAAGGTTATTTGCCTCTTACTGTAAAAATAAAGTGTTTTAAAAATGTTTTTATTTGTTTTTCTCCTTATTTTTTTTTGTCATTTTATATTTTGTTTAAAAATAATAACGAACTGTAAAATTGTTTAAAATAAAAAATAACAATTATTTCGAAAGATTTACAAGTAATAGAGATTTGTAAAGCTGTAATTAAAAATAAATTTTATTACGTTTTAATATTTTTGCCCATGGGGAATAATATCTGACTTTCAATGATTAAACCCAGCAAAGTTTTGTTAATTTTAAGTCTGGCTATTTAGTTGCCTTTTGTCTTTTAACATATCGTCAGTTGATAATTTAAATGTCGTATGTGGATTTTTTGCGGTTATGAGTTAAGATCGATTCCTTAGGTTTTCCGATCTTTCATTTGGCGTAATCAGTTTTTCGATACCTCATACGGTTTTCGAGATATGGAGTGTTGAGTTTGTCGTTTGTGGTATTTGCTGAAGCAATTTTCAAATTAAATGTGTTCAAACTCAATTTACCCGAAACTATCGCAATCCACATACGACAATTAAATTATCAGCCGACGATACCACAACAGTTGGCATCACAGCCAATGCATGTACAATATGTTTGCATATGTCGCCAAATAAATGAATGGCTAATAAAATAAATGGCTATAATGTCGGCTAAAAAAGATACATATTTTTAAAATCTACATTTTTTTGTACGCATGTCAACATAATTTTTTTTCTAACCACTGACGCTGTCGCTTAATATATTCAAACTTACTGCCTGCTCTTAGAACGCGAGCGCTAAAGTGACTCGTTTAACTAACATTTAAGCCCTTAACATGCAAAACGCAACGCAACGCCAAAGAATAACATTGAAAGCACAAATAATGTTATAAATATTTTGTAATTTTGTTGTTGATTTCCTGAAATTTTAAAGGAGGTGTTTTTTTTTTCTTTTTTATATGATTTTTTTTCTTTTGCAACCTGTAAAAAATAATACTAAAATAAAATTTTAATATTGTAATTTTGAGAAATAAGTATTTATTAAATCTGATTTGTGTGATTTTAAGTGTTAAAAAAAAGTAACGACATTGATAAAGTTTTTTATGTTTATTTGTTGCATTTTTTGTTGGAGCTCAAAGTAGGCACTTTCAAAGAAAAGTACACTTTACGTCTCCAAGAAATTAAATGAGTTTTACCCAGTATTTTACTGATGGGATTTGTGGCACAATCGAAACTTATTGGTACACTGGTACAATTTATCCATTTTTGAAAACGTTTGAAAAAAAAAATACCCACGAAAATTAATCGTTTCTTTGAAGTGGATTAACTTATTTTTCTTTTCAATAACAAAATTTTTAATTAAACATATCCAGCCCTACCAAAAATTCCATTATTTCTTATTTATGTTCATGATCTAACATATTAACCCTAGGATTACCGTCTTGATCTGGACAGACCAAGTTTGTGTTTTGCATGCAATAGTTTGAGAATATAACAAAAAATCAAAAAAAAAAACAGGGACGTGAATTCTATAAATGATATGAGCTGAATCAAATGAAACTAATTTGGATTCGATTGAAGGAAATTAGTGGGGTTAAATATCATTTTTATGTAAAAATAATGTATAAAACTCATTTAATTTCTTGGTGACGTAACGTGACATAAAGTGTACTTTTCTTTGAAAGTGCCCACATTGAGCTGCAAGAAAAAAATGCAACAAATAAACAAAAGAATCTTTATCAATTTCGGTACTTTTTTTAAAACACCTTAAATCAAAAATATCAGACTTAATAAATACTTATTACTCAAAATTAAAATATGAAAATTTTATTTTAAGATGATTTTTTACAGGTTGCGAAAGAAAAAAATCATATCTTAAAAAAGAAAAAAAAAAAAACACCTCCTTCAAAGTTTGAGGATTTTTAAAGAACAGTTTGTGATAGTATCAGTGATGGAAAATTGAAAATTTAAGACGGTACTGACCACTAAGCAAAGGAGTACTTTATTAACCATTTTGGTACTTTTTATATAACCAATTTTTTTTTTTTTTTTTTTTTTTTTTTTTTTTTTTTTTTTTGAAAAATGTGTACCCTGTATGTTATTGGCAGGTAGGAAATGTTTAAAAAAAAATATCAAAGCTCGATTTTTTTAACAAAGAAGCATAACAAGAAAAGAATACTAAAACTGACGTGGGGGTACTGTGGTATTTATGAAAAGAAAAAGTACTGAAAATAGTACCATAGTACTGAATCTTCCATCACTGGGTAGTATATAAAAAAAAATCAGCCAAATAAAAAATTAGGTTTTTGACTTAGTCCATTTTGAAAATTTAATATTTTGCAGATATTACATTTTTCAAAAAAAAAAACGTTTATTATTAATATGTATGTATATTGTTTGTAGCCCCAAGTGTTCTCTTTAAAATGACATACAAATCATCTTCGTATGTGCAGTAGTTTTTGAGATATTGAAAAAATAAACTCAACACCAAGGCGAATTCACTAGAAGGTGAGGTCAACTCTACAACAACACTGTTTCTGTGGTCCATCTGTCGAAAATATAGCTAGTAAAAAAAATGTTTGTTTACATAAAAAAACTAGTTCGTATACAAACTTTGACAAATCGACCACCGAAAAAAATAACCATATGCTGACTTGACCCCACCTTCTAGTCAATTCGCCTTGCCCAACACATTCGGCTAATTCGGCGAAATTATGACATTTTGAATATGACGTAACTTTAGCAAAAATTTTTTTTCGTTAATATATGTTCCTGATAGGGTGAAAGGAACCTTCACACCAAATTTCATTCAAATCGAAAGGGGTCGGGTCCCGCTCATGGTCGATTCGACATGAAATTACCCATTTTACAAAATAATAAAAATTTTCGTTTGATTTCAAAGCGAAATATATATTTTTACCAAACCAACTAGCAATTGGTTTATAGATACGGAAAAAATCGGTTATATACACATGTTAGTCGTTTCGACTAATAATCGCTAGTGTTTACGTTCTAGGGTTAACAACGCTATTGAAGCACATACCCCTTATTTATAAAAAATAAAACAGGTTAATAAAAGGTTTATTAAACAAATTTTCATGAACCTTTTATTAACCTGTTTTATTATTTATGAATAAGGCCGTTAGTAATTATGTTATCACATTGAAAGCTCGTGAAGGCGGGGGTGTTATCACTTCATATATTTTAAATCAACATGATTAATTATTTAAAACAATTTTTTTTACAGAACATTCCGCTTGCTTTAACATGAATTTAATAGCATGACATTTCATTGTGTTAATGTTAAAGACGTGTGAGTGTGAGATAACCATTAACTTTAATTCATATTTTTTCACAAACTCTCAAAAGTCTCAACAAATAAAAGAAATGAACACAATTATTTAAGAAAAACCATAATTTTTCATAGTTAAATGCTAAAAAATATTGTAAAATATAAAAAAATAATCTATTAAACATGATTTGTACGCCACCTACCGTTGCAATAAATTTTTAACGGTTTAACCATGATAGTTCGTTCATATATGATTGTCTGTCTGTCTATCTATCTGTTTGTAAAACATTGACAGAATTCGTAAACTTGTTGCCTTTTCGTTGGGGCTTAAATTTTGTATGTTTATATAACGGGTTATCCAATTAGTGTTTTCAAATACGCCGGTCTGGTAAGGCTGCTAAAAATCTGTCTGTCATCTAAAGAGTCAGTTAAAATGTGAAAGGATTGCCATTTACGAATATGAATCGTTTAACAACCGAAGAACGCGTAAAGATAGTCAAAACTTACTATAAAAAAGAGGTGGTTTAAACGTGGCCACTTTTTGCGCATTCAGAGCGCTATGGCCGTATGATAACCGATCCACTAAGACGGGATTTTTGGAAATTCTAATGTTTAGGGAGTAAAAAGGGTAAAAATGGGTAAATTCGGTAACCTTATATCTCCAAAACTAAAAGAGATACGACTTTATTTTTTTTGGCCTGCAATTGAAGATTGTTAACTGGATAATACGTAGTTTCAACAAGACGCTGCCACGAGCGCCACAACACGACCAATTTTGGCTTCATTGCATGGCATATTTTCAGAAGGCGTAACTTCACGTTTTGGCGACGTCGACTGGCCACCAATATCATGCGATTTGACGCCGTGTGGTGCCACGCGCAGATAATTCCCTAACGTTTGAGCATTTGAAAACCAACATTCGTCAAGTTATTGCCGGTAACGTGCGAAAAAGTGTTCGAAAACTACCTCAAAAAGGATCCACTGCTGCAACCAATCTATTGGCTGGCATTTAAATTACATTGCCCAAACATTCTAATGAAATAAAAGTTTAATGTGTGTTTTATTTAACTTTACTTTTGAAACCGAAAAATGGATAACCCTTTATTGAATATCGAGTAAGTAACAAAAACAAATTTTGAATATTTGACTTGTATGTCTAAAAATAAAGACTTTGCACAAAATATTAAAGAGTGAAAGTGAAAGTTTTTGAGTTTTTTTTTGTAATCAAATTGTTTGTTTTGCCAAAAAAAAAAAATTACTAAGTAACATGAAAATTGTTAACTGTCATATAGAAAATAAATAGACATTAATTGGTTTTTATAAAAAAAAAAAAAAAAAAAAAAAACACTTTAATGTGATTATATTTTGTCAGTTTTTTTTTTTTTCAAATAAAAATCGAAACAAAACTAGAGCAATACATTTTTTTTGAAATTATTTTATTTAAATGTAATACCAACAATTATTTAATTTAACAGTGAGCGGGAAAAATCAAGAAAAAAGGAAATTGCAGTCTTTTATTAATTTTTTAATCAGATTTAATCGGCTATTTTTTTTTTTGCTATAACAAATTATTATTAAATTAGTTTAACAATTATTTGTATAACTTTTTGACTTAAAAGTACTAAAAGCAACAATTAATCCAGATTGCATTTGACAACACTGTTAAGTGCTTGATCTCACATGGCAATTTTAGCTCCAATTTACACTATGGACATTTCTTGCCGGACAGACGAAGTTTGAGGGCGAGGGGTCGAAAAGGTAGAGTGTGTAGTACATGACTATCTGTACTGGACATTTTTCGTTTCTCTTTCTTACTTTTCGAAGTTATAATTTTGTTTCTTTATATCATTTTTCTCAAGCCGTCGTCATTTTGGCTTGTAACTACAAGAAAGAAACAGGAAGAAAATCTCTGTCCGACTTCTAATTTTACATATGTAAAAGCTTCAAAGATTAAAAGATAATTAAGAAAATGTCCTGTAAGAAATACGGCTCAAATCTCCTAATTCCTACATGTTGAAAAACACTGCTACCCATATCACCGGCCAGACGCGGGAAATTTTTTATGATACAAAACAAGTAAAAAATTTGTTTTTAAAAGTTTATTAAAAACGATATGTTTATATTATATTAAAAAAAAAAAAAAAACTCAACAATAAGGTAAAATAAAATATAAGATCAGTTCAATATAAATTAAAATAAATTAATCTTCTTATTTTTTATTTTTAATGTTTTTTTTTATTTGAAACAATTTATTTGACTACATCATACTAAATTGTTTGACCAATTTTTCGACAAAAAAAAAAAACTTATGCAATTGTTAACAAAATTTTGGAAGAAGGAATATGCTTCACTAATTTTAAAATTAAGTTATGAATTTTAGTCGAACTGTTTGGGTTTTAATCTAAAGATACATATATAATTATTCTGGTTTAAGTTGATTACAGCTAATCTTTTTATTTAAATTATTGTTATTTAGAAAGGAATTTTAAAGCTTATAACAATGGAAAGACACAAATAATTTTGGCTGCACATGCATACATATTGTACATATGTACCTTCAGTCGTAAATGCGCTAATGCCACAATTTTTGAAACTTAAGTTTTTGATGCAGTTCAATAGAGTAAACAAAAATACATCGTTTGCGGAAAAAATACAAATATTTTTTTCTAGTTCTTGTTTTGCAACGATATGTAAAAGTCCTAAGTCCAAAAATGCTAAAGAAAAAGCGCTAGGGCCCTTTAAAATGTGAAAATTTAAAAAAAAAAATTTTTAATAGTCAACATTGAAATAAATAAAATAATTTTATAGTATATTTTATTTTTGCAAATTGACATACTAAAATGTACATTAAAAATATAAAATACATAATAATAAAGGTGTTAAGTCACAAAAAGCTATGTAAAACATAAATGTATTATTTTTAGTTGGTTTGCAAGCCAATAAAGAGTCGGCAATGAAGCAAAACTGGATTTACAGACTTAAAATATATTCAGAACTAAAGACCTTAGAAAGTTTTTCTCTCTCCTATAAAATTTATACATTGGACTACATCCTTTACGACTGAAGGTAATGATATATACTTATATATAGGTACATTATATTAAAAAAAAATTACGGACTCACAATTGTTTTACTAATTTTTATGTATTTTTGTGGCTTAGACCTGAATTAAATTATGACCGACAATAAGAAAGTTTTAAGCGTTTCTTGTTAGAATTTTGAACTGGCTTGAGTAAAATATCATGATTCGTAACAGTTTTAGACGAACTAATTTGTGTTGGACCTATGGTAAATTATGGACCAATCAACCCAAAATTCTGAAGACTGCTGCTTTCTGGTATTACAAAAAATAAATTAGAATAAATTTCAATGCAGCAGTGTAATTAATTTTAGCGTTAACAGTAAATTTCACAAATTTGCATGATGTTTTTTCTGGCCATATGAATATAGGAGAAGAGACACTGCAGCACTCACCCAATCAGATGAGCGATAAACACCTACATATGTGAACAGAAACCGTGATGACCTAAATCTTTTTGTCTGGCACTGGCAGGACATTAAGTAAATATTAGGATAAGATTTGATTAATTATTGTTAGTTCATATTTAATATATAAAGATTCAATAAATAAATACTGCAAAAAAAAAAAAAAAAAAAAAAAAATATGAATATAAGTTGGAAGAAATTGTACCGCAATATCTATATCTGTTATGGTTCTAGGCGAATATAATTATTTTTCCAAAGTGGGCTTTATTTGGTTTTAGGCGCAATAAATTCCGCAAGTAGGGCTTATATGGGGCCTATGGTAAATTATGCACCGATCTTCAAAAGATTTTACAGTGGGATTTCAGATCCTAAAAAACTGTAAGGTTTTAGTATGATAGCGGTATTGATTACAGTTTTAGGCGTACTAAACTGTTTTCCGGGGGTATGGTTTATATGTGGCCTAGTGTAAACTATGGACCGATCTTAACCGATATAAACTGTGACGAACCAAATTTCAGTATGATAGCGTTATTTATTACAGTTTTAGGCGTACTAAAATGTTTCCGGAGAGTAGGGTTTATATGGGGTCTAGGGTTAATTATGAAGCGATCTTCAAGAAATTTAGTAGTCTGATTTCTAGTCCTACAACGAATTTAATTATGATAGCATTGTTTATTACGGTTAAAGTGATACTAAACTGTTTAGCGGGAGTAGGGTTTATATGGGGCCTAGTATAAATTATGGACCGATCTTAAAAAAATTTTACACTTTGATTTTTGGTGATATAAAACTGTGACGTACAAAATTTAGTATGATAGCGTTATTTATTACGGCTTAGGTGTACTAAGCTGTTTTCCACGAGTAGGGTTTATATGGGGCCTATAGTCAATTATGGACCGATCTTCACAAAATTAACAGTATGATTTTCAGTTATATAAAGCAAATTCGTGCAAAATTTTTTATCATTCCGTGCATTATTTCACCTTTCATGTTAGTTTTTGCATCGACATTTTCATTTTTTAGGGTGGTGGTTCCACATTTTGATTTATAGTTCTGATCTTACTGAACCGATGTTGCTGGATTTCAATCCCAAGCTGCTTAGGATAACTACAAGCAATTTGAGACCAAGTTTGTTCTTTTCTTTTGCGTTTTTCGAAAGTGTGCGTGTTTTCAACAGACGGACAGATGGACAGACAGACGGACATGGCTAATTCGACTTAGAACTACTCAAGAGGCCAGAATATATATACTTTATGGGGTCTTAGATGTACATATAATAAAAAAGTTTCACACGAAATGACAAACTTAGTATACCCTCATTCACCACTAGTGGTGGTGGAGGGTATAACAAATACTATCAAGGTGAAGTTTAGATAAGAGAGTTAAATGATGGTATATTCGTACACCCTACCATGCTATCTTGTAATGGTTTTAGATATCACAATTTTAACCTATTTATAAATATCTTAATTTTCATGGAGTTGAAGCAAAATTTAAAAAGTCCATTATATGATGTTATATTTATTCAAGTAGAAAATTCGATAAAATGTGCAATTATAATCATTTATTAAAAATAATCTCGGTATGCGCTAATTATAAGTTAATAAAAAAATTATTATTTATTGTCTAAATTTTTCTTACTGTTAATTATTTAATAACGTTGAAAAAATATTAATTATGACAAACTGGAATAAGACATTTTACACAACAATCAAATAATAAATTGAATATGGTTAAAATAAATTAATTTATCAATATTTATTTATTAATATATTTTATTTAAGTGTACAAAATTAAAGTATATATTGTATGTATTTGTAAATATGAAGTGTGTGTGAATATTTTTGGATATAAATAAAAGTATTTTTAAAATTTATCTTTGACTCACCAGTTACAATCCATCGATGACACAAAGCCTGATGTCTTCAGGGGGGCTACTCTCTATTGCGATGCGAATACAATTTCGTTGCGAAATGTTAATGCTATCTTGGTACAGCTGTCCAGACATCATCTAAGAAACCTAATTGCGGTTATAACTGGCCACTGGCCCATTGGGAGGCACGCCCAGAGGCTGGGGCTCCCTTATAATGACTTGTGTAGAAGTTGTGGTGATGAGGAGGAGGAAGAGTCAACGGAACATCTTCTCTGTAATTGTCCGGCATTCGGAGACTTAAGACTCGAAATGTTTGGTCGAAGAGCCCTTGGGGACTAAACTTGTCTCTCCGAGGTTGATGTAAACAGGATCCACTCCTTTATTGAATCGACCGGTTGGCTGCATGGGAATACTAGCAGCCAGATTTCATAGGACCCATTAGAGGCGGCGTGATATGGTAACACCACGGGAACTAATTTAATGGACCCACGTGAGCTGTGCTTGATCACGGCTGCCAATGGAACCTAACCTAACCTTGGTACTCTCTATTTCTTTCGCGAAATTTTTTGAAAATAAGACAATACTGGCAATAAAAATTAAAGATGGAGCAGATTGATAGTAATGAAATATCAAAATATCTAAAAAAAAAAAATTAAATTGAAAAATTTAAATAAAATTAATGATTTGCCAAAAGAAAAAAATAAAAAAAATGCAAGGGAGACATGCGCAAACGCTTTAAAGAGTACCAATCACTTGATTTGCTACCATTTTATTTCGCATCGCAATAGAGAGTAGCCCCCCTGCAATTTTGTAGAATTTGAATTTAAGTGAATTTATATTCTAAATTTTCACTTAGTATCTGGGCAAGTGTTTTGTTATGTTGCTGAATGACGTTAAAATTTATAGCATGTTCGCAAGGTGCTTTGGATTACTTCGGTCTCTGTGTTTATTACTTATTTGGATTACCGTGTTCGCACGGCACTTTCGTAATCGGTTTTGACAGTTCTTCTTCTTATTTTTGTTTATTGCTATATTTAATTGTTTGTTTGATCATACATGTGTTAAGAATGGAAAGTCGGTAAAATAGCCATATACTACTTTCAGCTCTTTCAAAAGCTGCAAATATGTTTCCTGAACATTCAATAGGTTGTCTATAATCATACTCATGTCCTCTGCCATTTTTGCAAATAACCTTCTTATCAATATTTTTTTGATTATATTCCTTTTTTTGATTCTACTAAAATTTTAAATTTAAATTTACTTCCTTTACTTTTTTGCTTGCTTACTTTTCTTTGTTTTTATTCTTTAGTGCTTTGACAGCTGGTGGTGGTAAAAAAACGATAACAATTAGAGCTCACATTGATTTTGAAGTAATTCACAGGGTAATATAAATAGAATTACTTACAAATGAGATAATCCGCTCTCAAAATTTTGTATGACGAATTATGTAATTTGGACCATAATTGGGATGTGAATTACGAATAAGAGAGCGAATTACGAAAATACGCTGCCGTGAGAACATGCTTTTAGACAATTAATATATATAATTTGGAAATATTCATTAATAAAAATTTTAGATAATTCAGGTAAAATATAAAAAAATTTTTACTTGAATTTACTTAAAATTCTCAGTGTAGCTAAATTTTACCAAAATATCTTCCCATATAGTTTAACTGCCCGTTCGCCGATATCGAACGTTAACGTTCGCATAGAAAATTACATTTAAAACAATTTTTAAAATTTTGTCTTAAATGTTATTTACTATGCGAACGTTAACTTTCGATATCGGCGAACGGGCAGTAAATGTGTCAAAATTTCTTCTTTAAAATTTTAAATATCATATATTTAATATTTTCGCCAGCAAATAGTTTGAGATGTTGATTTATTTTGTATGCAAATTTCTAAATTGTTCACGCCCTATCTTCCTCTTATCGAATTAAATAAAAATTAAACAAATTAGTCTTCATAATCTACGTTTGGATGAGAGGTTATCGAATTTTTTTCCTCTTGCTTTGTAGTTATTTTAATATTTATCATGTATCCCAATATTATTCACAATTATATGACCCGATGAAATGGATATCAATGTCAAAAATTAGTCCTTTATTTAAACTACTCTAAAACTTTGTGTCCTTTCTCTTTGCAAGCAGATGTAAAATTACTTGCATAAGTATAAACTTCCGGAAAATCTGAAAAACATGTTTTTTTTTTTGTTTGGATGCATAGCGGAACTCTACAGGTCATGTACTACCATACAATACGCACTGGAGATGAGTTTTGTTAACAAAGCAAAAAACCTATGGCTTGTTTTAACTTGGGGAAATCTCGGCTTAAAATACAAAGTGCAAACATTTTCAAAAATATATTATAATATGTATGTATTAGGGTATTCATTTAATGGGGCTTTTGCTTTAATCGGTTTATCGCTTGATTAATTAATCGAGTTTTTGCTTTAAGCGGTTAATAATCGGTTAATATAGATATTGATCGGTTAACCGATTAATAAAGTTTTTTTAAATTAAGCAATTTCAATATATAAAAATGCATAAATTATTTATTATTTGGAGTTTATTAGTAAAAACAATACCCAATGACATAACAAACATAACAATTCTTGAACTAAAACGAGCAAACAAAAGAATAATTCATAAAAATGTAAGATCATTTTATTAGTTATTTCATTAGTTTAAGATCTTATAAAATAATCTTTCATACAAATAATTTGATTTAAATGTTTACGATTTAAGCGTTTATTTTCTTTAGTTTTGATAAAACTTGACTTTGATGTTGACGTAGATGTTGGGGAAATCAAAAGCAGCCCATAAAACAGAGTATCTCATTTCTCAGTCCTCTTCCTGGATTTTTTCTAAACATATTAAATTTTCCATTATGTCATTAGAGTCCTGTGTTAATTTTTTAAAATTTTTAACACTTCTAATTGTTTCGGTTAATGCTGTTAATAGATTGATATGAACAGATATGAGAAGAAACAAATAAACAAACAAACATTTATAAAAAATACGTGAAAATAGGGTTTCTAGAAAAAAGTAATACCTAAAGAAAAATGTGTTTCAGTTTGGGTTCAGTTCATTGAATACCCTAGTATGTATATAAAAATATATAAAATTTCGCATAAATCTATCATCGATGATCTTTAAAAATTCAACTGTTAATCTCTTGCAAAGGTGGTTAAACTAACCACGCAAACTGAAACACATTTTTCTTTTGGTATTACGTTTTTCTAGAAACCCTATTTTATGTTAAAGAATGTTATTAGAACCCTTTATGCTTTTATCATTCACAATTGTAAAACGATTTTCCCTTTTTTCTAAAGAATCTATAAGTTTTCAAATATTTCATTAAATTTTGTTCTTGTGATTTCATCATCTCTTGTTTGTACTCTTTTGATAAGAAATTGTCTTAAGGTATTTATGATAATTCTACAAACACTTGTCTTTTATTGAAATAAATTTCTACAGTCAGTTTGTCATTTTTATAATTTTTACCCCTTTTCTGGATTAAATTCTAGCAGTGCTGCTTCCGTTCTGTACTTTTTTTTTTATTATTGTTTGCGTTTTTTTTTTAAATGAGATTTTTGCACAAACCAAGTTTTTACACATTTCTTTTGTTTTACTTACTGGTTCTTGTTGGTTTTTTTTTTTTTTTTTATTTATTTTGACTTCTTTTCATTTTATTTTGTTGGTGAAAAAGGAAGTTCATGTTGTTTGTTAGAGAAAAAAACCAAAACAAAAACAATGCATTACAAATAAGAACAACAAATACTTTAGATTAATTATGAGAAACTTTGTGGGAAAAATGTGTTCTTGTGACTTTAAAATGAAGTCGACGAGAAAAAGAAAAATAACGTGTAAAAGAATAAAAAAAAATCAAGTTGTAAAGGTCAATGGTATAAGATTGATCAATATGGCGTTCAAATTTATTATTAAAAAAGTTTGAAAATGTGTTATTTTATTATTATATTATTACTTTTAGTTACTTTTCAAGTAATTGGTAAGGCTTGTTTACTGCCGACCACACAAGCAATTTGTGATATCTAAACAGAAGCAATACCGCCGGCAGAATAATTGCGTCAAATTGCCAATGATAATTCATGAGGTGTCGTCAAACGCTTACATATCTTCGAAGATAATCATATACATATTAAACATATTACATATCCCTAGAGGGAAGCAAACTGACACCAAAGTAGTCCCGTGATAGGTCTTTGGTGGAAGAGACCGGTTCTAGTTCTAACACTTTATAAGAATAGGATCTATCACTTTTACATGGGGTTGTCATTAAAGGGGGTCAATTGACACTTAACAGACAGCATTTGACAAGTCATGCATCTATTCTCAATGAACGTGTTTAGAGTTAGTTACTACAATGGAGTATTATTTTAATACAATGTTGTATAATTTCAATAAAACAAGTCCCAGAACTTAATTTAAGAACCAAATCTTAGAAAGCCAAAAAATGTGTCATACCACCTGTGAATACTGTACTGTAATTCATTACTTTTTCTACCTTTTAGTCCTTCATATACCTACCAGTTTAATGATTGGTTCTCCTTTTACTGGTCATGAGTTCTTTCTTTTTGTTCTTCTTATATTTTCACAAATCCCAGGCCCAGTCTGTTAAAGCAATTGGCAAAAATTTACTGCAGGGATATTAAAAAAACAATAAAACACATGCTAAAGGGAGATTGTGTGGTATTTTAATTGGGAAGAAAAAATCGTCAAATTTAAGGTATAAATCGTCAAATGGGCTATTAATGGACCCCAAAATCGTTAAAATGACGATAAATCGTCAATTCTGGCAGCCATGATTATATCAGATATTATCTCAGGTAAATATCGACCCCATGTAAGGAATCATTGAGAAAAAAGTGCCACCAAGTTTTTTTCTTTTTATTGTTTACATGTTATTTAAAATAAAAGTTGCTAAAATTTTTATTAAAAAACCACTGTAATTTCACTATTTTTTATCACACTCGTGACAACTAACAAAATTTTTTTTTAAAAAACCATTAAAATTTAATAATTAAATATGAAAAATTTTTATTCAGCCCTATCGTAAATAAAAAGTGAAATTTTTGTTCCAATAAAATGTTTATTCCTCTCGATGGGAAAAATGCAATCGTGAATCTCCCATGAAAAGTTTTTCTCGATATCAGTTCTCAGTGAACGTGAAAAAAGACAGGACCAAAAAATAAAAAAAAATTTTGTTTAAAAATATACACGTACAATTTATTTAAAATAAAAGTAAAAAAAAAAAAAAAACATATATTTTGTATGGGAGTGATGGTTTGATTGCAACGTTAGTTTATTGCACTTTTTAATTGTAATGTAAAATATTTTCCATTCTGCCACCACGTCTTTCGTAAGCTTAACAAATCCGCAGGCAATAGACCTGTTGTTTTGCATTTTGTTGAGGAATATATCAGTAGTGTCTTTTTACCGGATCTTGACCTTAATATTCGAATTATAAGAAGAACTATTTACATACATGTTCTGTTCCCAAGCAAAAATAAAGTGAAGAAATCAAAGGGAAAAGTGAAAAAATTACGAGGGAAACAACTATTCACGATAAGGGGCATTTTTTGCCGTGAACAGTTTTTACGTAATTATTCTCCTGTGACTTACCTCCAAAAAATTTTTTTCATGGGAGTTTTTCATGATCGCAAATACGTGAAAAGGGGAAAAATGACTAGGGAAAAATTATTCACGATAGGGGTGATTATGTTTACCATAAAATGTATTTGCTCTTTTGTATATTTATGAATGTTATTTCTGTCTTTTACACTTGACTAAATATTTATAAAGATAAGCCACTTTCACACAAATTATCAATGATTATGGCAGTCAGACAACAGACTTATAATTTTAAAACCATTAAATAATAAAAGTATTTTAATTTTTTTTCTGCTGCAAAAAATTATGAGATAATATTTTTTTATGTGAAAAAGTTCACTGTTTCTTTAGAATTTTATAAATAAAATAACAACACGAAAACTTTAATTACTATATTTTAATTAATTCATGATTGTAAAGAAAGTACACAAATAGAAAGTAACATTTTAAAAACGTGGCAAGAAACTTAAAGGATTTTGAAAAAAAAAAAATAATGCTAAAGGTACTTTTGCACGACTTGTATTTTGCAGTGGCTTTGTCAGATGTATAATCCGCAGAAATTTCCCATCTCTGTCAAAATTAACAAATACAATAGGCTTATAGTTTTTCTTTCACACGTTCGTTTTCGGTTCCATCTCACATAACCTAAAAACAAACAACAGCAAATAATATACTGATTTATATTTCTATTAACTTCATCAGAAACAGCCGTCCTATTTCCCTGACAAACCTCAGTATATCGACTGAATTACATCCAGCGATACAGCCCAGATCGTCGTTAATTCTATCTCCCAGCCACTTCTGTCTGAGACTCTGCATCCTAGGACAGTGGCACAGTACACGCTCAATCGTCTCTAGCTCCTTAGAATCGTCGCATAACCTGCAGACGTCCGGTATGGTACTTGTATTGTCCCATTTGCTCGTAAAAGCCTTAACAGAACAATGACCCGTCAAGAACCCTATAAGTGTCCTAAGACCACTCCTATCCAATCCCAGTAGAACCCTGGTTGCCACTGCACCCAATCCGGTCTATAATGCCATAATATATATATGACATCCTGCAATCCGTTCTATCCCTCCAGAACCGGTTAACGGCATCACGGAATTTTTCCCGTATTACCCCATAGAAATGACAGAAGTGACATAAGTGTCACTTCTATGGGGTGTTCCCCTACACTACATTAATAAGTCCTAAAATTAGTTTAAGAAATAGAAAGTGACATTTTAAAAACGTGTCAAGGAACTTAAAGGATTTTGAAAAAAAAAATGCTAAAGGTACTTTGAAACGACATGTATTTTGCACTGGCTTTGTCAGATGTAAAATCCGCAGAAATGGCCCATCTCTGTCAAAATTAACAAATACAAGAGGCTTATAGTTTTTCTTTCACACGTTCGTTTTCGGTTTCATCTCACATAACCTAAAAACAAACAACAGCAAATTATATACTCATCACCCCATAGAAGCGACATAAGTGTGGTTTAACCCCCCCGTCCCTTACTACTAAGTTCAGACCTGAACCCTCTCGCGAGCTCTTCAGCCACCGTATTACGATCCACCTTGCAGTGTCCGGGTACCTAACAAAGCCTTACTGTGAATACCTCCATGAGCTCCCTCAAAGCATTCCTACACCGAGCGACCAGGTACGATCGTGTAATTGCTCTGAAAGAATGATTACACAGAAAAAAGTGTTTTGTCAATAAAAAAAATGCTTTAAAAAGTATTTAAATTTAATTAATGTGATAATTGAATCAATTATTTTTTTAGTTGAAAGAAAATTAAAAATTTAATATTGATTTAATTAACATTTTAGTTGTTTTGAAATAAATTTTCAATTAAAATTTTAATTAAATAACAAAAAATCTTAATTGACTTTTTTCGTTTAAAATAAAATAATTTAAACATGTAGAATTGTTGTTGGTAATTGTCAATATTTATTTAAATAAATGAACACATTGTTTGAAATGGCAAAGTTTCTTGATCACTTTTTTAATTAAAATTAAAAATATAATTTATTGAAAATATTTTTTCAAAATTTTAAAAGTTTTAGTAATCAATATAATCATTTTGGTAATAGGTGCAAAATCAACAACTTGTTTGCTTGATAATATGAATTTGAAATAAATTTGGTGATTGGAGAAATTAAATAAATTTTTCTGTGCATATAGATTACTAAAAATTGTAAAAATGGAAAATTGTGATTTTTTTTTTACTAAATGATATTTTTAAGTTTAATTAAAAAAATGATCAAAATACTTTGCCTTTTCAAACAATAAACACATTGTATTGATTTAATTAAATATAGCTCAGGTTTTGACAATTCCCAACAACAATTCAACAAGTTTAAATTATTTTATTTTAAACTAAAAAATCATTTAAGATTTTTTGTTATTTAATTAATATTATATTAAAAAATTTTTTCTAATTTTTCTACTAAAAAAATAATTGATTCAATTATCACATTTATTGAAATGAAATACTTTTTAAACCATTTTTTTTTTTAAGTTATTACTGATAGTTTTACCTGTGTTTATACTTTACTAGCATTTAACCCGTAATAGGTACGATTTTCACCCCTAAACGTTCGACTTTCGAAAATGTACCAAATTTTTATTTGTATTTTTTAGATACGTTACGAATGTGATATTTTTTTATTCCAAAGTTTATTGGTTTAATAGATAGATTGAGTTGCAAAAAAGTTTTAAAATACAGGTTTTACCCGTTTACTCCCCAAAAGGGTCGAATTTCAAAAAAGTACCAGACACCTATCCGCTTATTTTTTTGATGAACATGAGGTTAGGGAATTTACCCGTTTTTAGCTTTTTTAACCTCTAACGATAAACATTTTCAAAACTCCCATCCTAGGGAATCGATTTAGGGAGAGGCCAACCTCCCGGTCAAATTTCAACATTTCAGCTTCAGGCGTTTAGGACATGCGTAACGTTACAATTTTATATATATTGATAGGTAGATGAAGAAAAATGTTTTGAAACAAAAATAACAGAATTAGGTATAGATGGCATAGCAAAAAAGTTTAAAAATACAGGTTTTACCCGTTTACTCCCCAAAAAGCCCGAATTTCAAAAAAGTACCAGGCACCTGTCCGCTTATTTTTTTATTGAGCAACAATAAAAACTAAATTTTTGAATAAAAAAAAAAAAAATGTTTTGTAAAAAAGTACCAAAAATAGTTACGGTTTTTACCCCTTAAATGTCCGATTTTCGAAAAAGTACCAAATTCGTATTTGGCTTTTTTAGATAACTTTCAAATGTGATATAACCCTTATTTCTATGTTTATGGGTTTAAAAGATAGATGGGGTGACAAAAAAGTACCAAAATGCAGGTTTTACCCGTTTACTCCGTTAAAGGTCTGAATTTCCAAAAAGTACCAGACACCTGTCCGCTTATTTTTCTAAAGAACAACGATTAGTATTACATTAATTTTGCATCTCTATTAGTTTTGGAGATATAAGGTTACCGAATTTTCCCGTTTTTACCTTTTTTACCCCCTAAACATTCGAATTTCGATTTGGAGAGTGACCAATCGCTAGTTCAAATTTCAAGTTTCTAGGGTCAGCGGCTTGGGCTGGGTGATGATGAATGAGTCAGTCAGTCAGTCACTCACGCAACTCTTTTATATATATATAGATATACATAAAAAGTAAATAATTAAAAAATAAATAAACTTTTAAGAATGTTAAGTGTTTCTAATTCTTTCTATACCAATTAAAAATCGCTTAAATATATTACTTCATATTTCAAATCTCCTGATACTGCAAGTCCGAAGTCTTTTTTTTATTTTTAAACAAGGAAATTTTTTCAACGCCGTAAAATAATATAAATGCCGTTTTATTGTATTTATAAATTTAAATAAAAAACTCTTTATTTGCGCGATGTTTAAATTATTAAAGTACAATTTATTACAAAAACAATTGACTGATTTTAAAAATGATTCATTCATATAACAGCTGAAAAAAGTTTGCAGACAATGTTCCTTTCTTCTTTTTTTTTTATAAAAGTAATTTTGTATGTCAGTAACATGATATAAATAAAAATAAAATAAATACAAAATAACGTTTTAAAGAAGAAAGAAAAAGATACATGTCAGTTTTTTTTATCCATTTTCGTTGTGGTTTTTTTTTTGTTTTTTGTTTAATTGATTTCAATTGAATTTAATTACATTAAGTGGGCTATAAAATTTCAAGCTAAATTTGGGAAGAGGAAAAGGAAACAAAAAAAAAAAGCATTTAATCTGTTAACAATTGATAAAAAAAAGAAATTGGGAAAGAGATTAGCATAAACCAAAATTTGGCAGATTTGCTTGAATAAAAAATATACATACATTAAGGCCGGGTTTTTGAGATGTGGATTAAGTTTAAACTTTGTTTAACTCGGATTTTTCCGGCGAAATGTGATTTTTTTTTTATTATTTTATTAAAGACCAACATCGTAAGCAAAACTCAGCTGTTCGGTCAAAATCTGTTTTCAGGTTAACTAAACCTAGTTTAACTGAGATCTCAAAAACCCAGCCTAAGAAAACTGTAACAGCTGGAATGGCTTAAAAAAAAAATTAGCGCATTTTCAGGAAAAGGTAAATTTGTTAGAACTTTTCTTTTTCTTTAAATGAAATTTGTTTGCCAGGATATTTTTTAAAAAAGAAGTCAAAATATAAAAAGATTATCAGTCAGTTGTTGTCAAATTGTGATTTTCTGTTATTTTGCGTTTCAAGCACTAACAAAAGTGCTAAGGTGGCTTCACAGCGATAATTGTTTATTTTTTAATGTTACCATCAGGCCTACCATATTTTGCATTTTGCCGATTTTTTGCCCTAAAATTAGCAAAGAGCCGATTTGCCGATTTTCGCTCCAAAAATGCCGATTTTTTGATAAACACTTAAATCCGGTATCTATGCTTGTTAACGTGTAATTTATTAATTTTGGGCAACTTTAGATCACTTGCCATAACCTATACAACAAAATGGAAAGTGTTTTTAAAACTGTATTAACTAATTTTACAAAAATTAAATTTACTAAACGGAATTTATGAACACAAAGAATTTTTTGAACTTTAATGATTAGTATTTGGGCTTATTGGCTCAACAAAATCGATATTATCAAAATTGTTAATAACTGTATTAATTTTTTTATAGAACTTTCAAATCAAATATTAAAATGTTTTGATTTTGAACAAAAATCTTATAAATCTTTAAATATGATAACCCTAAAAAAATTATGAAAAAGGAAAATATTTATTTTTAATGGAAATTCTGAATATAGAGAGTTAAACTTTTTAAATTTTTAATTCCTTATAATTGAAGTAAATTTGCAAATTTTCGGCCAAAAATTCAGATTTAAAACGTGGGGATTCTAATGATGCATTTCTAGTGATGTTAACGTTTGTACAACAAATTATAGTCCTTCCATATTCTTCCGCAAATGTGGAAAGAATTTGTGGCTAAGTGAATCTTAATAAAACCAAATTTCGAAGTTCCCTGGAAAATGATCCTTGCAAGGAATGCTTTTTTCTAAAGATTACGTAAAATTTAATAATGCAAACTGTTTTGATGTTGGTATTAAAATGGATTTAATTAAACTTTTAAACTCAATGGGGGGATTCACAAGGTGTGCTATCAAGTCATATCGTCATAGTGTCCTAAATAATATTTTGTGTTTCAAACAACATAAAAAAATATTTTTTTTTTAAACAATTGTAAAATATTATTTAGGACATTATGACGATATGACTTGATAGCACACCTTGTGAATCCCCCCAATATGTATCTTTAAAATATTTGTTAAAATAAAATCTTGAAAAAAATTTTTCTACCAATAAAAACAATATTAACCTAATGTACAAAATTGTTTTAAATAAACTACAATTTATTTATAAAAATATTCTTTTTCATTAATTTTTATGTTTTTATATGGTTTACATTTAAGTTAATGCTGAATTATTCTGTTTTGCTATTTTTTGTGTTAATAAAAATATGTTTTATTGTTCTTAAAATTGATAATATTAAGTTGCCGATTTTTTTAATTGAAGTGCCGATAATGCCGATTTTTTTTCGAAAAAATGCCGATTTTTTATCAAAATTATCTGGCACCCCTGGTTACCATATTGGCTGTTATCTCTCTCGGAAAACACACACAGAAAAAAAATAAAAATTGATTTCAATTAAAAAATTTGTGATATTAATTAAAAAATTAATTAAATTTGCATCAGTAAATAATAAACATCTGCATGAAACTTAATAATGATGTTCATGAAACTTTTATTATAATTTTGTATTTGCTTCGTTTGTATTCAATAAAATGAATAACTACGAAATGAAAGCAACAAACACACGAAATTTAAGAGACGAAAAAGATGCAGTGTTTTTGTTTACTTAAAAAAGAGAATATGAATACTAACAACTCTGAAACAAAACAACCACTGAATAAATGTCGAATAAGTTCATGGAAAAATACATTTATTTTAAAGTAATGCCAGTTGAAAGAAATGAAAAACATTAGGAAAAATAAAAAAAAAAAACAAAAATAACCATGAAGAGTAAAAGCAACAAGATAAGGAAGTACATTAATATTAAAATAATAAAAATAATACAAATTTGACTTTGTTTTCAATGTAAATTAATTGTTTTTAATGTAAATTTTGAAACTTCAAAAAAATTTCATTTTATTTTCATAAACATTTTTAGCAATGTGTTTTGATATAAATATCATCATATATATACTAACTGCCGTATTCATAAAAAATAAAATAGATTTCAAACGTATTTTAAAACAAAATTTCCATACAAATTTTTCTTAAAACAGATTTCATATCCATTTTAGTTTTTTATGAGTACGGCAGTAAGAATATTTCTTCCACAAAAAATCAAACAAAACAAACAAACAAAAAAAAAAACAATGTGTTTTGCTTGGTAGTACATAAAAAAGTTGTTAGGAAAAAAATTTAAATTTAATATTAATTGACTCTTATTCGACCTTTAACAATTTTTAATTAATCCTCTTATTTAAGCTTAACAAATTTGTTAAATTTGTTAAATTTATTAAAAATTGTTAATTTTTTGTCAAACATTATAAAAAAATCCCTGAAGAAGGCACACAACGGAGTGCCGAAATATTGGATTAAATAAATTTAATATTTTTTATAAAAAAAAGAAATAAGACCTTAAGCTTAAATAAGAGGATTAATTAAAAATTTAAATTTAATTTAAAAAATGCTTTACACATTTCAAATATTATTATTAAGGTAACAAAAAAGAAGAAATTACATAAATTTACTACGTGGCAACATTGCTATTGAGCATTTATATAAAAAAATGAGAGAGAGCGAAAACTGTAAAACAAAAGTTGTTTTATTGCAGTGGTGTCAATTATGATTGTGTTGGTGCGATTACTCTTGTCTCTTACATTCCCAGCGGGAGAAATCTGCGGTTGCGAGGCCTATTACGAGTCCTAATTAACATAAATATTTTGCTATGAAGACTTTAGAGCAATTAATAATAATACAATTATCAAAAAATGTTGAGATATGGACAGACACAATCAGTTATTATTTAAATAAATTTAATTTGGAACCTGCATTTCGCAGAAACTTTGCTTAGTTTTTTGGAAAAATTGAGCACTTGACAATATTTGAAGTCTTTTTACAACCTTATACAATTCTTTCCAATATTTTTAATTTTTTTAAAATCATTGTACAATGTTAAAAACACAAATAAAACATAACAGAAACAAAGATAATAAATAATAAATATATTATTTCTGTTTAGAGGCCTCAAAACAGGCCGTGCGATATTTCCCGCTGAATGAGAGTGTTTTGCAGTAAACAATTATATTTTACGCTCGCAAAATAAAAGAGCGAAAGCGTACATGTGAGTTTTGCTTACACTGCAGCCACACGATCAAGTTGTTCTTGATAGTCTTTTACATATACAGTTTGTCAAAATTTCCAAAAACTGGAAGCTGTGACGTAGGCTGCACGCAATTTTGAAGCAATTTACTTTCAAGATGTCATCAAGAGAACAATTTATAAAGACAAACGAAAAAATTTCTCACCAAACTTGTAATCAGCTGTTTTCTTGAACGTAAATTGATACACTCACTTGTAAGAGAATTTTAAAGGCAAGTTCGCTTCAATTTTTAAAAGTATGAGTGTATTGGTAAAAAAGTGAGAGTGTATTAAAACTTGATAGACAAAACTTGATCGTGTAACCCTCAAGTTACACAATTGTGTATGACGCTGACATTCCTGTTTTATTGTGTTTGCCATATGAAACGAAATGTGTTTGCTAGTAGCATGAATAAAACAACAGTTTGTTCAGTGGTCTGAAGTTTGTTTGAATGCGAACTTCATTGAATAAACATTTCAGTATGTTCATGAATGAAGTTATTCATTCAGCCCTTTAGTAAATAACTTAATAGTATCAATTAAATATTGTTTGATATAAAAACCTTTTTCTGCAGTAATGTTGTTTTAATAAGTAAACGTAGAATTCACTTGATTACATTTTTAATTAAAACAGATCTTACATATTATTGAAAAAAAAAAATTTTAAAAAAATATTGGCGAAAAATTTTTCTGTTCAGTATTTTCAGGTCATTATGACACTAAAATATTTCAAAACTTTAAGATTTCTTTATAAACTTTTGGGGGATTCACAAGGTAGTTATTTGTTCTAAAAAAAAACAAGAAAAAATATGGGTTCTTGGTGCAACCCCTCATAGTTTAAATTTCTACTTTGTAGTTTTGATAAAACAATTAAAACCGCATAAAATATCTTATTATTTTTGGACTTCTGTTGTTTGAACAATTGAACAATAATTTTTTTAAACTATTGTAAAATTATAGGATATTATGACAATATGACTTGATAGCTCACAATGTGAATCCCCCAATTATTCTTTAAACAAAAAAAATTTTCAGATACATACATTTTTTTTTCAAAATTCTAAATTTACTTTCGCTTTCGTATTATCTATCGTTTCAACGGTTTAAAGTAATATAGAAAAAAAGTAAGTGTGTTATACTATTTTCAATTTGACTTGTATTGAAAACAAAACTCTTACTTTTTTACTGTTTTATTGACGGTTTGTTTGAGTAGGAGTACATAAATTTTTTTATACTCCAAACCCTATTTTAAAGAAAAATATTGTGTAACATTTTCGTTATTTCATCTATTTGTTTTTCTTCTGCTTTTTTTTTATTAGAAAATTTCTTTCTTAGCTGTTTGTAATTTATTTTAGTTAAATGGCTGTCATTATTGTTAAAAAAAAAACTTTGTTAACAAAATTATTCCTCTTATTTTATGTGTTTGTCTGATTTTTTTTCTATGGAAATGTTTTAAATTATGTTTTTAGATTGTTTTTATGATATAAATTTCTTTATTAAAACGTTTGTAACTTGATTTCAAGTCAAATTTCTACGGAATTATAAATATTGACATTCAATATTATTGTCAAAATGTATTTTCTTTGAATTTTTTATTATTAAATACAAATAATGGTTTTTTGTCTTTTTTATTAAATTTTTTTTTTTTTTAATTGAAATGAGTTTAATGAACTTTTTCTATAGAAAAATGGTAAAGGTGAGTCATAATTTATTTTGGAAAATGTTTAAAATGAGCTCAAAAATATATAAGGAGGGCCCAATTGGCACTCAGTTATTTTAATGCAAAATTAACTTAAATAATTTCAGAAATGTTAATTAAAATTTATTTAATTGCCACTAAAATTAAATTTTATTTTTATGTATTGAGAGCAGTGTTGTCATATTTTTCAAAATATGACGAATAAAAATAATTTAATGAAAATTAAATTCAATGAACTTAAGACTGATTAAAATTTCAAAATTTGATAATTAGCATTGTGGTAATTTTATTGCACTGTTAATGGTATTTAATCCAAATCTAGATATTTTAATTAGGCTTAAGCTCATTGAATTTAATTTTCATTAAATTATTTTTATGAAGATAGGAATTTTACAACATGAAATTAATTAAAATTTTTTTTGACTGCGCTGAGATTCGAACCCAGGCTTTCACGGACAGGTTGCCCAGGCTACTTTCCATTGTAACCACACAATCTCTTCAGTGGGGTTTGTCCCACTGGATTTGGATTAAAAACCGTTAACAGTTCAATAAAATAACCACAATACTAATTATTTTTTAAAAATCTTTTATTTTCCGAAAGAAAAAACTTTTTTCAATAAAAAAAACTTTTTTTTTACAAATCGTTAAAAAGAATCACTTACACTGCATGTGTTTTATACTTTTTAGTAATAAACATAATTTATAAACTTAAAAATATATAAATAAAAATTTAATTCATCCATTTGTTTTATATCACGTATTAAATTTTTATATTTTGACATGAACTAAGCTGAGTGAAAAGTGAATTTTTAAAATGTCAATTAAATTTATGTTAACTGCTTAAATTTCAGTAAAACTTTTTTTTTTTTTGAGAAAAAAATTTTTCATTCTCAAAAAACTTGGAAAAAGATAAATCTTACTAATTTCGAGACTACTTTTTACTTAAAGAATTTTTGTTAAAACAGCTTATCCTCCAACAATAAATTTCAGTATTTTTTATCAATTATTAAAAAAAGGGAATTAAGCACAGCAAACAAAATCTTTTAATAAATAGTATTCCCAAAAACAACTTTGATAATAAACAAATATTTTTAACAAATAAAACGTTTTTTTTTGTTAACGTTTAGGAGGATTTTTTGACTGAAAAGCACTTTTGCTAGATGATTTGTAATCAAGCAATTGTCGTTAGTTGTGCCATCTCTCTTTGCCAATGGTGGAGGTAGAACTTCTGTTAAAGCCCAGTCTTCACGATAAATAAATCGTGATAAAAATAAATGGTTTTTTTATTTGCATGGAAGGTGCCACTCCCACTTCCTTGATATTATTAACAAAAGCCGAAAAATTTTAATTAAATTTATGAATTTCATAGAACGCAATATTTGTATGGGAGCCGCCCTAAGAAGTGGTAATAAAGTGCAATAAAGTTATTTGCGAAAATGTTAAGAACGAAAAACTAATGGATGTCGGTCATGCATTTTATTCCCCTAGGGGCGACTCCTTGGCAGTTATGGGGCTTTTTCTTCAACATATTTCTAGTCTGTATTGAAGATTTGTATGGGAGCCCCCTTAAGGAATAGAGATAGCGGGTAGGTATGTTAGAAGAAAATAATGGGGATGAAAAATAATGTGGGGTCGGTCATAGATTTGAGCCGTCTAGGGGCATCGTAGGCGAATTTCAACCGTACAAATATGGCGGTTTAATGAAATTCCTAAATTTGGCACCTAGAGCGGCTACGATGCCCCTAGACGGGTCAAATGTATGACCGACACCACTTTATTTTTTATGCCCATCATTTTCTTTAATTATGTTAAAACACCAGGTGCCCGACTTGTTTCAAGAAAAAAGTGTCAACATCCAACACACAGTGTTATTGTACATTTTTGTCTACACATTACAAAATATTAATTTTTTCACAATTATGTAAAAATCAAAGGGTTTTTGATTGTATCCAATATATTGTGCCATTATTTAATATTATATATATACACCGGCAATTTTATTGCACAATATCAATTATTGAACAATCATATTGAAAATGTATGGGTACCTTTAGGGTAATGCTCGTTTAATTTCTTAATGTCAGTGGTGTCAGACATCTTCATAACTTATTTTGTATTTTTTTTTTGTTAATTCACATTAAAAAAAAATCGCTAAAAAGGTAAATTTTGAAAAATTTGGATGATCTAAATCAAGCAAAATTTTTAACAACATTTGATATATTTAAATTTTTTACAAATCTTTATAAATATGTAAAAATAATACGAATGTATACCAGTGATGGAAAATTGAGTACTATGGTACTATTTTTAGTACTCTTTCCTTTTAAAAATACCATGGTACCCCCACGTCCGTTTGAGTACTCTTTTTCTTGTTATGCTTCTTTGTTTAGAAATTTAGCTTTGATATTTTTTTTAACATTGACAACTAGGGCTGAAATTCCAACTCCGACTCCTAATCTCACTGTTAAACTTCTCACTGCTAATTTTCCACTTAGCTTCTCTTCTTTATGAGCTGACACAATATCTGCAATTAAGAACTCTGCTAAATGCTTATGAGATTGGCCCTTATTTGACTTTAAACTCTTTTTTATGCAGTACCTTTTAAATGGTTAAATATAGAAAGAAAATGATTCTGTAAAAATTTAGAATCAATATTTTATATATTGCATCGCCAATATCGAAGTATTTTTATTTGGGAATATATTAGAACATTTTTCTTAATATTTTATGCCGAAAAGGTTGTTTGTGGGTACTTCGACTCCGGTACAAAATCTCAACTCCGACTGTACAACTCCGATTCCACAGCCCTGTTGACAACATTGCCTACACAAAATGTATTGTTCTTTTTTCGTTCATGTTTTTATACCCTTCACCGAAGGTACAATGGTATATATAAAGTTGTCTTTCCGTTTGTAATGTCTATAATATTGATCGTTTACCCTATAAAGTATATATATATATATATATCGTCCCCTTAATAAAACAATAGTGTATAATTTTTTTTCCATTTCGAGATAATAGAGTTTAAAATTTTTGAGTTATTAGACAAATGGGAAAGCACTAATATCTCAGAAAATAATCGATATTTTTTAGTCATTTAAATATGTGATGGAATAATCAGGCTACTAGTAGATGATATTTCATTAATTTACAAGTGCTTTAATTGCAAATAAATGGGATTCAAAGTACCGTGATGTCACTTAGGCTATTTATTTGTTTTATAATATGTATGAAAATCATAATACACTATTTTATTTTGTATTGTATACACTATTTTATTTGAATATTTTACACCAAATATATTATTACAAAATTGTGTATAAAAATATACGTCATTTTTCCATTTTATTTTGTTATGAAATAATAAATATAGTGAATAATAAAAATAGTGTATGCTTTTTATACCCTATTTTTCTTTGAAATGATACTCAGAGTAACAACTAATTAAAACACCATACCTGCACTTACACAATTATTAATGAAAAATTTCAAACACGCAATTATACAATAATATTTCAATTAATATTTTGACCCACTTTGTGGAAGTAGAATTTCACCAAATTTTTACCACATTTAGAATCAGTTATGTAGATTCTTATTATGCAATAAAAAAATAATGGTGTACATGCATATACACTATTGTTTTATTAAGGGGACGATATATATATATAATGGATCCTTATGAGAACAGAAGTTCAAATCCGGTTCACCGTTTGCCCGTATGTCTGGTGAAATGGGGTTTTCGAAGACCCCAGATATTACGGGGACTTGGTTGCAGTGTTCCCATTTTAGCATATTTTCTGCTAGATTTAGCAGAATTGAGTTGAGGAATTGCATATTTTGTTTTTTTTTAATAATATGCTAATAAAAAAAAATTTTAAAAAAATTATGTATTTAGTTTTTTATTTTTAAGTTTATTTTCCACAAAAAATATGTTTGAAAAAGTACCAAAATGTTGAAAAAGTACTCTTTTGCTTGGTGGTCAGTACCATCTAAATTTTTGAATTTTCCATCACTGATGTATACACAAAAATGTTTTTTTTTATGAAATTCAATCTTCCGTGTTATAAAAGTGTAAAAACAAACTTTCAATTTAAAAAAAAAAAAATGAAAAATTTATTAAAAAAAATAAAACAACCTGCTCCTATTGACTTTCATTTAAAACTGTAGTAACCGCAAAACAAATACATAATAATTTTTTTTTTTTAATTCAAATACATATAAAATTTTTTAATTGATATTGATTTACAATTAAAATGGGGGTAAACAAATTACAAAAAGATATAAAATAAAAACGCAGTTAATTATTTACATAAAAAAGAATAGCAACGGATGCAATATTTTATTTATGTAAGCATATAAAAAGACAACCTAGACGACTTTGACTATGCGGATAATGTGTGTGTGCTTCTATCCCATCAATTTTCAGATATGCAAATTAAGATAAAACTGTTTTTGAACGCGCGGCTAAAGCTCGCTTACAAGCCAATACTGGCAAAGCCAAGTCTATGCGCATCAACTGTTCAGTCATTGAAAATGTTGCATATCCTGAACAGTGTTACCACCAGTCAAAATTCAAAACTACACTTGAGATGACGCAAAATTACCCCCATTTAAATTAAATTACACCTGAGATCAATTTCCGTTTTATCATAAAAAAAAAACTTTTACAAAAAAGAACAAATTAGAAAGTACATACATAGTCGGTCAATTCCGAGCATTTGACACCCTACACCACAGTATTTACAGAACAATTTTTAAGAGTGTGTTTCCTTCTTAGGTCCCATATGCAATTGCGCACCTGTTACAATAAAATTGTTATATGTATGAGGATAAAACTAATAATATAAGAGTTCTTAACGCCGAATATTATCGAGGTAACTACATAAATCTTTCTGAGATTTTTTCGTCTTAAAGTGATTTAAGGGAGGGGTTTATATATGACATACGTTTAATGATTTACCTACCAGCACAAAATTTTGCTATGGCATAGTATCTATTTATTTATTTTTTTTTTTATCAATACGTAACAATATTTATAATGCAGTTATGATTCAACAAACTATTTTCGTGAGTGGTATTTTCATCGGAGCCAGGGTCATATATGGACTGATTGCATAATTGATTTCGTAAGATAACTTAGGTTGAAATAAAATATATTTGGGCCAAATTTTGTCCAAATATAAGACTCTATTGGGCAAAAAGTTCATATGTAAAATTATGGACCGGAAATTATTTTAAAAATTGCAACCTGTACTTTGAGCAGAAGATTTACATTGGGCACGTTCATAAGGCGTAACTGTTGTGTAACCGTTTAGTGTTGTTTGTCTTAGAAACGCATAGTTGAGCACTTCCGCTCAACACAACAGTTGGGTATTTGAGGCCATTTATTCCATCATAAAATTTTTTTAGCTACCTAAAGTCAACATGTTGTGCTCAACCTCAACCTTTATTTTTTTTCAATTGTTTATGTTTATCAGCTGTTAATTTTGCATTATACTCATAATGCCGTTTCTAAGACGAAAATGTTCGGCTCAACAGTTGTCAACAGTTTTCTAGCAGTTGAGCTCAACAGCTACGTCTTATGAACGTACCCATTGTTTTACCAGCAAGCAGGACGGACGACTCGGATATTGATTCTAAATCGATCGATATACTGCAACATATATTTGTATGCGTTATTATATAAGAAAAACTTATAATACCCAATTCACTTAAATACAATCAATATAAGTCATACTATTAAGATTCATATATTGAGATTCATATTCAAATAAATTAAAAAAAAAATTTAAAATAACAACTTATACATCCAATATCTAGGGAAGGTTCAAAATATTCATTGACGTTCCGTTGTTTGCTTTATTGAGTAAATATAATTTTTCAGTTGACAGTCTGTTTCTCAAATCAGTTAAATAAATGTTAAGGGCGCTAAACATTTATCAACTAAAGCATTTTAAATGTTAAAGCAAACACAAAATTCATTACTGTTTGTAATATTGGAAACATATTTTCCTCCTTTTTTAGTATAACCCTACAAAAAATGAATGGAGTACATGGTCCAAAGGAGTACTTTTTGGACTACTCCTACGTAATGCAGCCATGGACCATTTCATTTTAACAAGAATTTTCTAACGACGGTTGGCAACACTTAAAATGCTTGGTGTTAAATTACAGCTCTGGTAGCCCTTATGTCATTTGTTTAGGTTAGAAATGAATATGCGGGTAAAAAAATTATTTAAATTAAAGCACAAAATAAAAGTAAAATATAATATAAAAAGTAAAAAAAAACTTACATAATTGGTAAGATAATTTATACTATTTAATTACAGTGGTATAATTATAGTGAAATAGAGTAGCTGCGAAACTAACCCCTATGAGTACTCCATGGGGTAGTGAAATAGAGCACTTTCGAAACTACCTCCTAAGAGTACTCCATAGGGTAGTAAAATAGAGTACTTTCAAAACTAGTATTTGTGGGTGCTCTATGGTGTAGCGACATTGAGTAGTTTTGGGGGTACCCCAATGTAATGCATAGCTGGGTTACGTGGTCCAGCCCTAGGACATCGCAATGTAAATTGGAGTATGTTTTTACATACATTTAGGTTAGGTATTGGAGTAGTCCTGCTCCCTTATGGAGTAGTCCATACACGCATGTGTAGAGTAGTCTGGTTTTTTGTAGGGAAATACCTTCCTTCTTTTTCCCATAAACTTCCGGCTCTTAATAATTATAAAGCTCATATTTATCGAAATCTAATTTTCCATGTGGCACCAATCACTATTAATCTTTTGTTTCACAAACTATGGAAATCTTTATTTTTTTTTTTTAAATAAACAGTGTCTTTGGTTGAACTAAATTTGTGAACTGTAAATTTTTTAGATCAACAATATCTTATATTAAAATTAAATCTTTATATTTTTTGTTTTAAAATGAAAGAATTTAAAATTACACCTGATCTACACCTCAAAGAAATTACCCACGCTCTACCCACAAGAGTAAAACTTATACCAAATTCGGGTAATTACCCACAAAGTGGCAACACTGATCCTGAATCAATCCAGTGTTCAAAAATAAACCGAATATTATTTAGCGTACGGACACAAAGAAACGATATTTTTCTTTAAAACCATTCATAACTATTTTCACAAAAATAACGAATATTATGCAGTGTTCTGTTTTTTCGTTAAAAAAAAAACAGAACGATTGTGGTGATTCTGAAGACGTTCATTATGATATAATGTTCTTTAGTGTTTTTTTACATTGATGAAGCAATGAGCAATAAAACAATGTAAGCAAATCTTCTTACTATTATTGTTGTTGTTGCTTGGCAATTTGCACGACAACAGCACGTAAAAAAAATTTTTTTTTTGTGTTTACCAGCCAAAAGGTGGTTGAGCACAACTGAAACAAACGTACACTAATATGCTGAACCGAACACAACAAAGTTTGTGTTTATTTTTACAAAAAAACGAACGCAAAGAAATGTTCTCATCTTTATGTTAAGTTGGATAAGATCACAAACATAGAAACTTTTTTTTTTTTACTTTTAGCGTTTGCGTTTTCCATGTTTCTACCGAACCGTACACTAAAGACCAGTATCATCAAAGATATCGAAACTTTTCGCTATTTAGGGTGTTTGATATCTAAAAGCGGTGACAGTTAAGGGGATGTCCAGAATAGACGGTGCAAAGTTTTCGGTATGCGAAAATCAATGTATTTCACACTGATAAATTTAAAAATTTTGTTTTTGTTTTAAATGTAATTTTCTTTGCGAGCGTTAACGTTCGAAATCGATGAACATGCAGTTAGTACTAAATGCAGTAAGAGGTACAAAAGTGTGAATTATTCCAGTTTTTTTTTTTGTTTCTTTAGTGGAAAACCCACACTTTTAACATACATATTTAAATACTTCCGATGCCATCTATCGGGTAAGGGGATCTCATATATGAAATCTATAAAATTTAATTTATTTATTTTATTTATTTAAAAGTAAAACAAGTCCATTTTGGACTTAATATAAGGCTATTTTTACACGATTGAAATTTTCTTCAAAATGCTTCAAACTCGTGTAAACAGCAAAATTTCTTAAAAATTTATTGATCAATATTATTGAAATAAATTTTGATCAATAAATTTTGAAGAAATTTTGCTGTTTACACGAGTTTGAAGCATTTTGAAGAGCAATTTTGAAGAAAATTTCAATCGTGTAAATCTAGCTTAACACTCTAGTTTGAAGTAATTTAAATGTTGTTTGTTACTCTGTAATGCATAATGGAATGATTTTTTTATTAAATCTTGCATTATGAACGTTTTTAGCTTGTGTTTTAATCTTTAAATAAAGCTTTTAAAGTATTAAGAAATGAATTAAACAAACAACATATGTTTACTGTAATTTATTAGTATTTTTTTAAAATCTTTAATACTGTTATAATTTACAAGTTTATTTACAAAATTTATTGCAAACTAATAATTAATAATATTGAAACAAGTAAAAAAAACGTGTATTTCCATTAATTTCGTTTTTTTTTTTGGCTAAATAGATTGTCATTGCTTGGCTAGCCGGTGACATATCAATTTCCATTTTTTTCAATGCATATTACGAGGGCGGATCAATAAGTTCGTGACTTTTTGAATGAAACACAATTTGTTTTAAAAAAAAAATTTTTTTTTTCAACATAATCTTTTTTTAGCTCAGCACACTTAGTCCAACGGGTCTCCAATTTGTGTATCCCTTCCAAAAAATAGGATTTTTCGAGGTCCATAAAATAGGCATTTGTTTGCCCAATAATTTCATCGTTGGAGCTAAATCTCTTTCCGCTGGGGGCTAAATACGGATAATATGGCAGTGTTGTATTTCATATAACTACGAAAAGTCAAGGACTTATTGATCCGCCCTCGTATGTATATAAAAGCCACTTTTTTACAGGGACAACTTGTTTAATTTATTTTAATTTAAAAAAAGTCATAAATGTTTATGAAAACTGCTGAAAAAAATATTTTATCTGAAAATTGTGTGTAATTTGTAAAAACAAAAAACTTAACATTTGGTCTTATTTCTGTAGTAAAAAAAAAAACTGCTTGTTTATCGATTTCGAACGCTAGCGTTCGCATAGAAAATTACATTTAAACCAAAAACAAAATTTGAATTTTGGCTTTTGTTTTATATGAAATTTTTTATGCGAACACTAACGTTCGAAATCGTTGAACAGGCAGTTAGTTAAAACACCTGGATTTAAAACCAAAAAGTAGCCAATTAAACTTATTAAAAGTTTAAAGTTTTAAAACAAGCTGGCTTCTATTTAATTTAAAATAAAACTGATTAAATGTATAACTATATTACTAATTAGTATACTTTTTTTTAAATAAATGGTTTCCTTACTTTTACTTTAAAGTTTAAACCTCACAAAAAACAGACCTTCATACATATTTTTTTATATATTTATTTTATATATTTATGTTTATAAAAAAATCTGCTTAATTTTCTGTTAACCACTTACTACTATCACAAACTCTTGCTTAATGTTCAAACTTTTTTTTTTGCAAATACAGTGCACTCGCGATAATATGAACTAATAAAAACCACTCCAGTTCGCTTTTGCAAGATTGTTCATATTTACGAATGGCAACTAATTTCCCCTCAAAAATATTTTCCGTGTCCGCTAACTGCGATCTTTTTGTCTCTCATATTCAAAAACCATACGGAGAACTCATTTTCAATTTTTGGGTATTCGGAAGGCCGCACGTTTTTCTTTTTCCAGGTCAAATAAACGCATTGTTAGCATTTTTATTTTTTGTCCACATATTGTAGAATATTTCACCATAAATTTATAAGCGAAATTAGTAACACTGACACCTTTTCCTTAATGTTCTAAATCTTCTTAAATTTCAGACTTTTTAAAGTTAAAAACTTATGCTTTTTGTATGCATATTTAAGAACTATTCACGTTCAAATTATGTTTAAAGATGAATATGGAATTCTAGTTGAATGTGAGCACTAACTTAATCGTGTATGCAAGACATTTTGATTAACATTTGAAGACAATTTTATAGCAAGAAGCTAGAAAAACTCCCCAATTATTATACCTACAGTTGAATCAATATTTATTCACCACCGATTTTATTTAGACTTAAACACTTTATACCTAGATAAAATACGTTAAAAATATAATCATAAGTTGTTCATATTTTAAAGCTTTCGCACAAGTTAATATTTTAGAGTTGTCAATGGAAGAATATAAATGTTCATATTTTGGGGTGTTCATATTATCGCGAGTTCACTGTAAACATCATTTTTCATTTAAACTTATTTAAACATATCATAGCACCTTAACATTTTTATATTTTTCTGCAAAATTTTACGCTTAAATTGTGTTTTATAATATATTAAACAAGGCTCTAAATTTAAGTTTAACTGACTCTTTACTGTTTGCTGCAGTATTGTGGTTGTTGCCTGAATTGTAATTGCTAAGCAGAGAGTGCAAAACCAGCAGCAACAACATTAACCATTCACCATTTAAAATTATAATTATGAACTGACCGTTATTTATTTTTTGTTGTGCTCATGTTATTTATATTTGTTTGTCTATTTGGTTTTCTGGTTGTTGTTTTTGTTAGTATGGTTTTCATTAGTAACATTAGCCATTATAACAATACAAGTATATACAGCAAGAGTAATGATGTAATAAAAATTTATAGACTAAAATAAAAACAAAACAATAAAAAACCAGCAAAACAAATCACACACTTTTACACAAACACATGTATGTGCAAGGTAGCCATTTAAAATTAACAAAAATATTAAAAAACAAAGGAGCCATTGAAATAAGTGTGCCATTTTTTGAATGAGAAGAAGAGAGAGATATATCCTGCAAAATGGCTTAACAAAGGTAAAGAAAACGTTGTTTTTTGTGGAAAATAAATGGACAAACCAAGACGAATTCGGTACAATGTGGAGGCAGATTTTGACAGCTCAAACAAATTTGTTTTGATTTGTTAGGAATGGCTGACATTTCAAACTGTTAACACTTACAATGCAATGCAAAAATCCTATGTTGTTTCGGTTGTTTTTGGATTTTTGTAGTATCGTCACCGCCTCTAGTTGAATTCGCCTTGGGCTTAACCATAATTAGCTTAAGCTTCTGTCAAAAACAACGAAAAATCCCTCTAATGCATTTAAAAGAATAAAATCAACATCTGATTCCGTACGGAGTGTGCGATCAGTTTTGCGCAGGTATTTGTTATACCATAGAGAATAAAACCCTATTGCCCGGCGGAAGGCCGGTTGTTCAGAGAAACTTTTGTTAGCGAAGCCGGTACTTGTTATATCATAGAGGAGAAAGGCCTTACGCCCCGCCGAAGGCCGGCTGTTCAGAGAAACTTTTGTAAGCGAAGCTGGCATTTGTTATATAATAGAGTGTGTAAATAAGTTGTGAACATTATGACACTCTGCAAAGTGTCATAAGTCCGCGCAGATTACGACACTGCTCTGATGGACATTATTACACTTTTTTTTTTAGCGTCATAACGTCCATGGACACTGTGTCACTGGACGTTATGACCTGCCACCTTATGTAGGAGATGCCACGCCAACTATTGCAAGCCGGCCCATTTTTTACCCAAATGTTCGGTTGGATGTCAAAGTTGACTGTACCTAATTTGAAGAGTCTAGTTGTATACACAGAAAAAATTATTAAATTTCTCCAATCACCAAATTTATTCCAAATTCATAATATCGAGCAAGCAATTTGTTGATGTTGCCCCTATGATTATATTGATTACTAAAAATTTTGAAAAAATATTTTCAATAAATGATATTTTTAATTTTAATTAAAATAGTGATCAAAAAGCTTTGCCATTTCAAACAATGTGTTCATTTATTTAAATAAATATTGACAATTACCATCAACAATTCTACATGTTTAAATTGTTTTATTTTAAACGAAAAAAGTCAATGAAGATTTTTTGTTATTTAATTCAAATTTTAATTGAAAATTTATTTCAAAACAACTAAAATGTTAATTAAATCAAAATTAAATTTATCACATTAATTAAATTTAAATACTTTTTAAACCATTTTTTAAATTGATAAAACACTTTTTTTCTGTGTAAGCTTTCGAGATAAACAGATTTTAATACTTATTTTTTAATTGGGCATGGCACCTCGCCCACTTGCAATTTTAAAACAAAATATAGCCTATGTTTTCTTCCAGACATGCAGAAAGACGCTGTGAAAATTTCGTTCGAAAAAGCGGCTAGAAAATCGGTCTAGCCGCTAAGCTTTCTATAGACTTCAAACAGACTGACATACAGACAAGCAAACAAACACACATTCATTTTATATATATGTAGATCAACAATAAATAACAAAGTATATAAAAATGCCCACCGGTTTTTGGTGAAGAGAGAATAGGCTGTAAGAGACCCTTCAAAATAATATTAATTATGCCAATTGCTTGTTTTTGTTTATAACACCAAAACAAATTGATAAAAAGGCGCTTGATTTGTGGCTAAATCACAAGATATTTTAAAAGCTCCTAAATTAAAATTAATATAAAAACAATTATTTTCTTAAATTTTTAGTTGAAGACAACAGTTTTTTCTCTATAAAATTTAACTCTTGGCTGATATTAAAACAAAACATATTTGAACTTCTACACAAACATACATATTTTTCTAACTATTTCGTAAAATATATTTTTTCAAACAATAATGCTTGGAATCTCAATTCAAAAGTAAAAAAAAAAATTACGAAAAAAAAAATGCTCCAATACATCCATAACACTACATGTTCACATGACGTTAATAATGACGTTGTTGACCTTATTCCCTTTTTCACATTTTCAATTTTGCAGTTTAACTTGAACAGAAAAATGTTTCTTTTTTGTTTCATATAGAAAACATTTTGCTTATTCATGGCGGGTTTTAATTTTGTTTATTAAAAAATGTAAATTTATAAATATTTTCTCTTATTTGTGTTATATTCTGTGCATATAAAGTTAATTCTATGATTTTTTTTATCGCAAGTACCTTTTATTCATATAAAAGTTTACATTTATAAAGGGTGTTTTTTTTTTGACCGATAGAAATTACGAGAAATGGTTAGCTGTCAAACGCAGTGCCATGTAGCGTATCCTTTTTGAGATTAACGATGAGATAGTCTGGAAAATAATCATAAATAGATTCACGCTTGAACAACGCTATCAAGTTAACTTTGAAAATCTTTCACCGATTCGCGCAACTTTAGGCGAATTCGTAATTTGTATGGCGCACATATTTTTTGGCTTAACGGATTTGTTAATAAACAAAATTGCCGCATATGGAGTGAAGCTATAGTTAGCGAAGCCGGTGTTTGTTTTGAGGAGAAATTCCTTGCGTGCGGCCGAAGCCCCTGTACCACTTATTGTGGATATTAAAATTTTGGATTTTGAAATACTTGACTTTTAAACTTGGGATTTTAAAATTCGGGTTTTTAAATTTGGCATTTTAAGTTTCAGATATATAAACTCAACCCACATTTTTAATAAAACTTTCTTTGTGTTTTTTTTTTAATTTTAATTTATTTATTTTGGGTAAAAATCAGGGACTGTAACAGTTATTCCTTTTTTTCATAAAAGTCAGATGATAACAGTTATTTTTTTAATTTTTATTTTTTTGAACAAAAATAACAGTTATTTTTTGATTTTTATTTTTTTGAACAAAAATAACAGTTATTTTTTGATTTTTATTTTTGCGATCAAAAATAACAGTTATTTTATGATTTTTATTTTTTTGAACAAAAATAATAGTTATTTTTTGATTTTTATTTTATCGATCAAAAGTAACAGTTTTTTATGTTTTTTATTTTTTCGAGCAAAAATAAAACTTATTCTTTAAAGAAATGTACGTGTTATAATTATTAAGTTAACTTTAAATATTTATGTTAATGCGCATAAGATATCCCAATGATGATCACACATTTAGATAAATATTTAAAGACAACTCAATAATTATAACACTTAAATTTTTTAAAAGAATAACTTTTATTTTTGCTCGAAAAAATAAAAATCAAAAAATAATTGTTATTTTTGTTCAAAAAAATACAAATCAAAAAATAACTGTTACTTTTGTCCAAAAAAATATAAATCAAAAAATAACTGTAATTTTTGATCGCAAAAATAAAAATCAAAACTTTAAAAATCATAATATTTTATCATAGAAAAGTCCATGAGGATCAATATGGTATACTTGAATCAGTGTGCCAGTATTTACTTCTATATGCTATTTTTGTTCTAAAATATCGAAATAACTGTTATTTTCGTTCCCTGGTAAAAATTCATCAAAAAATTTAAGGTGGTTTTTCATAATGAGGAATTACCCCAAACTTAGGTTCATATTTATTTTATTTTTGGGGCTATTTTTAATATATTTTTTTTGGTGACATTTCATTAAAAAAAAATCGGATCATATTGCATTATGAAAAATAGCCCTAAATTTGGGGTTAATTTTAATTTTCTTTTTGGGGTCATATTTCACAGCGCCACGTTTTCCACCTGTGATAAAGAAAGGTAAACTTAAAAAAAAAAAAAAAAAAAACAGAAATATTTTTTTTAAATACCATAATTAACAATTTTAGATAAAAGTATTTTCTTAAAAAAGGTATTTTTTTAGAAAAAGTACTATCTTAGAAAAAGTACTTTCTTAGAAAAAGTACTTTTATAAAAATGTACGATTTTAGAAAAATTACCTCTATGATCTCTTATATTTTATATTAGAAAATGTACTTTTTTTTTAAAGAAAAAAATGTATTAAAAAATTACCTTTTAGAAAAATTACGTTTTTTAGGGAACCAATGCACACAGAATGGTACCTTAATTGAAAAAGTATCTTTTTTTTAAAAAATGACTTAAAAAAATTACCTCTTTAGAAAAATTACGTTTTTTTAGAGAACCAATGCACATAGACCTTACAGACTTCATTACGGCTCCTATTACGGTTCACAACTCAACTCAGTTGAGTTGCAATTAAAACAACTGGTTTGATGCGTTGTAATTTTTTGATGTTTTTGTTCACCGCAATATAACAAAGTTGTAAACCATAATACAAAAATCAAAAAATTATAACTCAACTGAGTTGAGTTGTGAACAGTAATAGGAGCCGTAATGAAGTCTATGGTCTGTGTGCATTGGTTCTTTAAAAAAACGTAATTTATCTAAAGAGATTTTTAAGTCACTTTTAAGATACTTTTTCAATTAAGGTACCATTTCGTTCGGTTACCCACAGGTGGCATAATCGGTCATAATTTCTTTAAAAATGGCCCAAAATTGGACGTCTAGAATGCTCTTCGGCTAGAACAGTCTTGGTACCATTACGCCCGAAATCTTTTTAATGCCTTGTATTATTCTTTCGAGTAAAAAAAATAATTGATAAAATTTAATTTTTTGTGTTATTTTTTACAATTTCAAGTTCTATCGGGCTTAAAACATCATCCATTACAATGAACAACATTGATGAACAACTTGATGTACACCATATTTTTTTTTTATTTATTTTTTAATGTACTTTGAATACTTATAAAAAAGGTGTCTTATAATGGAAGGTAAACCAAGAAAAAAAAACTTTAAAATATTATAAAAGTTAAAAAAAAAATCTTAAACAATAAAAGCCAAAAAATCTTATAGAAGTTTTCAGTTTCAGTTTATTTTCAAATAAAAAAGTTTTATATCCGAACTATTTAACAAATTTGTTACTAAATTCGGAATCTTATTAATAGAGACACTTTAAGTTACTTAAAGAAAGTCTTTTTTAGTTTCTATAGCTATTCTTCCCTTCTTTGCAACAATGTTTTACTGCACTTACAATATTCATATAGTGCCTTAAAATACTATTCATTTTACGTGGTTACTTTGAGTTTCTTCGGAACTTTTTGCGTGCCAAGAATGAATAAAAACAAAAAAAAAAATTCAAATGCCAAGTTGATTATAAATAATTCACATTCAATTGTCTTCGAAAAATTTTAAAAATATGTACATTATTGCAACTAGTATGTTAATATATTTTAATAAATTTCATTCAATTAATAAACTTAATTAAAATTTTTAGTTCGTTAAAACAGCAAGAAAATGGCGGCAGAACAATTATTTATAGATTTTCATTTCATTTGGGCTTAATGATTTTTCAACTTTTAAGGGCAAAATAAACCAAACAAACTGCTTGGCAAACACGTCGAAATTTCACGATTAAACAAATATTCTGGTTGGTTTTATAACGAGTCAGAGAGCGGGGCAACTAACTAGCGAAAATATGTAGATTCTGTGGGGTACCAGGGGAGAAAGAGACGGTGGAGCACATACTCTGCTGCTCCAGAGCGAACAGTCTGGTAGATCACACAGAAAAAATGTAACCCCAATCAAAGCATTAACAAAAATAAATTCAGTTTTAATTAAAAATTTTATCCAGTGAATTAAACGTTTAATCAAGTAAATTAAACGCGTAATCAAGTTAATTAAAAGTTTAATTGATACTAATAACTTGCAGCAGTAAACAAATTAATAGTAACAATTAAAAGTTTAATTCACTTGATTAAACGTTTAATTCACTTGATTTAACGTTTACTTCACTTGATTAAACGTTTAATTCACTTGATTCAACGTTAAATTCACTTGATTTAATTTTTAATTAAAACTGATTTTATTTTTGATTAATGCTTTGATGGGGGCAAAATTTTTTTCTGTTCATTACTTCCAAGATCTAGGGCAAATCTCTGAAATTGAACTATTGAGCCTCATAGCTTTCGCCAAGAGGGTGTGGAGTAATCTGGGTATCATCACTTCGAACTAACTTTTTCAGTTAAGCGTTATCGTACATCGTGGCAGCGCTACACAGAAAAAAGTGTTTTATCAAATAAAAAAATGGTTTAAAATGTATTTAAATTTAATTAATGTGATAATTGAATCAATTATTTTTTTAGTTGAAAGAAAATAAAAAATTTAATTTTAATTTAATTAACATTTTAGTTGTTTTGAAATAAATTTTCAATTAAAATTTTAATTAAAGAACAAAAAATCTTAATTGACTTTTTTCGTTTAAAATAAAATAATTTAAACATGTAGAATTGTTGTTGGGAATTGGCAATATTTATTTAAATAAATGCACACATTGTTTGAAATGGCAAAGTTTTTTGATCACTTTTTTGATTAAAATTAAAAATATCATTTATTGAAAATATTTTTTCAAAATTTTAAAATTTTTAGTAATCAATATAATCATTTTGGTAATAGGTGCAAAATCAACAACTTGTTTGCTTGATAATATGAATTTGAAATAAATTTAGTGATTGGAGAAATTTAATTATTTTTTCTGTGTAGGGATCAACACGGTCTATGCGGGGTCTCTATGACCGACCACCTTACACAACCTAATCTGGGCCCTTTGCTGTTTGGACAAACATTTGAAGCATGTTTGTAGAAATATTAAAAAAAATTTAATATTTGTTAGACATGTTGGTTATTTATCAAACTTTTTGTGGTGTCAAGTGCTAAATGTAACACTTTAAGTAAAAACTTGAAGAAGAAGCGCTAAAATCATTTTCAGCCGTAAATTCTAATTCTTAAAGCAGCGTTGTTTGCCCCAAAACAGCTCTTTGTTTAAACCACTTTTTACTGCAAATTCTTTTCCTTTCTTTTGTGCAACTTTAAACATAAAGCGAGCGAAATTGCGGCGCACTACGTCGTCTGCATTCATTACAAAGAAAACAAAAGTCGACGTCGAGTAGAATTTCCTTTGCTTAAGTCGACAGGAAATTTTGCGACGACTCAAATTAAAGTTAAATAAATTTTAAGTAGAATGTAAACATATTTATTAAATACATACGTTAAAAATAAAAAAAAAAGCAAATTTAAAAGAAGTTGTGGGCGCAAATCTTATTAGTAAATTAAACGCGAAAATTGCTAGAATCCGAAAAAGTTTGCTAAAATAGCGAACATTTTTAATTTGCAACGATAACCTCAAAGAGCAACAAAGCTACGCGAAAATTGCAAAATAGAGAAAATTCTCGAAAATTTTTAATATTTCAAACAAGCCATAAAATTTATTAAAAGTCCCTTAATCTTTAAAAGACTGGCAAAAATTCGGTAAAAATTATTAAATTATCGGTAATTCGCAAAAATTAATAATCGCTTAAGCTATAAAGAATCAGAAAACTTACAGTAAAAAAAAACTCTTATCGCGAACATGGCAAAAATTTGCGAAAAAGTTTAAAATAAAAAACAAACTCTAAAAAACAAAATGTCGGAAAATAGCATAAATAGCGTTAAAAAATTAGGTATAATAAAGAATAAATAAACTTAGAGATGTGTTTTATTTTTTTCAGATTTTCGATAACTAGTCGACTTCAACACATCATTCTCATAAAATACCAAATTAACGTCGAAGTGATGTAGTCGTCGACTTGGTGTGACAACAATTTAAAACTATTTAATATCGACAACGACTTGCAAAAAAGGGGTGCATTTTTGTCTTCAACGTTCCTGCTTGCCGATTAAGTGATTTTTAGGCTTAGGCATATAATTATTTGATATTGGCAATACTGTTTTGTCTTTCTACATTTGAGTTAAATGATAAAGAGCTTTTGATCTTCGAGCGCATCATGTGATGTTTTTTGTAAAACATTTCCAATTTCTGCTTAACGGTTTAATGGCACTCGTTAAAATTTTTTTTAACAATTACTCTTCCATTTTTGGGAGAAAAGTTTCAGGGTTTTCGGGAAATATATGCTGCTTAATATATATATATTTTGGTATATAAAACGTGTTCATATGTCATACTAGAGCCTTAAAATTAAAAATTTTGAGTATTTTCAATAATGTCTTTGTATGGGAGGTACCACGCCCACTTTTCCAATAGCGCCCATATTTTGTGGGGTACAGTGTATTGATAACCGATATGTTTGTACCTAATTTGGGAACTTTAGCTCGTTTCGTTCTCCAGATATACAGAAATGTATAACGTCTTTGTATGGACAGTGCCACACCCACTTCTCCAATCCCGCCGCAACATGTTTGTACTAAATTTGAAAGCCGTAGCTCTTGCCGCTGTCGAGATATGCAGAAAAAAAGAATTTAAAAAACAACAACATGGGATTTATGGAAAAAATTAGAGGTAGTCGTGGTTTTTTGCTCATATCTCAGCCATTTATGGACCGATCTTCCTGAATTTCAATAGCAAACAATTCCGGACTATATGTGACATAAATGTATAACAACCTAGCCTTCATCATATCTGGGGTCTTCGGAAAACTCATTTCAACAGACGGACAGACGGACAACCGGATTTTAACTTCCCTTCTCATAAAAAGCCAGAATATACTATATACTTTATATGGTCTTAGATCAATATTGTAGAAACTACAAACGGAATGCCAGTTATATACAACCCTTTTACCTTCGGTGAAGGGTATAAAAAGGAATCATTTATAGAAAGACTCTTAGATATTGGCAGCAATTCTTTGGCAATCCAGCTTAGAATAAACTGTAGATAATGACGACAAGAAAACATTTAATCGGGTTTTAATAATAATATGTGTTTTACAAGATTTCTGCAGAGTTTTTGGCTTCTGATATTTCTGCCCAGTGGTTTTGTATTATAAATCGGTGGCAATGAGACATTTCAGTGATTTTTTAGGCTCTTGCTTATAATTTGTTCTGGTTGGCAACATTTTCTTTAATTTCGTTTTGCATATCTGTCTGCTTAACGGTTTAAAAAGTGATGCTAATATCTTGAAGGCAATATTTAAAAGTTTTTTTTCCTCTTTAGCAAATTTGTTCATACAGTTTGATTTTCAGAAGTTCATCTAAACGGCCGCAAGAAAAAAAAAATAAAGTATTTGAAAATGTTTTGTTTTCAAATTTGTTATGCTTCTGCTTTTCAACAGCTCAATTGTTTCTTTTAAGCTAAATGTCTAGATTGTCTGACAGCGCTTTGCACACCAGTATTTTCTAAAAAAACAAAAAAATTTTATAAAATAATCAGAGCACTTCATATAATGTTTTTAAGGCTTAGGGCTTTGAATTCAAACCATGTTTGTTCATAAATTCTTTTGTAAATGGCTGATGATTTTTATGTTCGTGGAAAAAAACTGTTAGATATTTAAAAGATTTTCACAAAATCTATTAAAATTTCATAAACTATTCTTGAAAAGAAAAAAATTCAGGTAATTTTGCAAATTTTTTTGTTCATTTTATCAAGATAAAGAATCTAATTGATGAAAGCAAAAATTAGCATTAAAAAAGTCTATTAACGGTTAATTTAAATATGGAAAAAATAGTGCAAAATGAAGTTGTATAAACAATTTTATACTTAGATCTTAATAAAAACGTTACTTTTTGCTTAATATCTCCAAAATGAAATTTGTGTGTGGCTTGTAAAATTCTAGAAATGTCAAAGAGACCTTCAACGTATTCATTTATTTAATAATAATCATAACAACAATTTAATGCTTAAGTTCAGGAACTTAAAATGAAAATATGGCGCTAAGAAAAGCTGGAATTGATGTTTTTTTTTTGTTTTGCTCTTAAACGGAGAATTGAATAATGTGCGATTCGTAAAATATTTCAGAAATTTAAATAAAGGCTTCGTTACTCTTACAAAAACGAATACGTTGCGATTCAGTTGTTACCGTTTTCTTATCAAACTTACGTATAAATAGCTACTCTTACGTAAACGTAACGTTACGTTGCAGATGAACCTGCAAACGATTTATATGTTTGTCCGTTTTAACTTAACAGCTGTTAAATCTAATCCTTTATATTCTTATGCAGATGCCAGCAGCATTTGTCATTCATTTACCTTTAATAAAGACCAGGCCTTACTGAGGTTAAAGCTATAAGGCAGAATATGAACGACACACTCAATCATTGCCTTAAGACATTTTCCAAGTGGGGTCTTGCGAATATGGTCGATTTTAATGCTCGTAAGACCCAATGTTGTATGTTGACCCACATATGTACGTCTTGTGGAGTCAGCGTCATCTGTATCCATGGGAGGTATAGCTATTGAGGAATCATACGCTCTTAATATTCTAGGCATCAATTGTGATGTTCGTTGGAACCAGGGCTGTGGAGTCAGAGTCGGAGTTGAGGTTTTTGTACCGTAATCGGAGTCGGAGTCGCAGTACCCAAAAAACGCGCGACTCCGACTCCAAAATTTTTCGGCATAAAAAATGTAAAAAACTTTCTAATATTTTTCAATATAAAAATTCTTCGAAATTGGCGATGCAATATTTTGCAAATCAATATGAATAAGTAGATTTTAATTTATTTTATGAGAAATAGTTGATTCAAGTACTTTACTATTTAAGTATATTTAGGTATATTTTTTATACGTGCGGGAAAAAGTCTAAATTACATTAGCAAAACTTATACTCAGTTATTGATCTAGTTGAAAAAAGATGTGTGATTTTTTAAATAATTTACTCATGCTAAAAAATGTTAATGACAGGAATTGCCAATAATTTTAATATCAAAATTTTTTAACCATCAACGCTGAAATATTTTCAACATTGTACAGAATAAGTGTTGCTATAGCGCATAAATACTAGTATGTATTAGAAAAATTGAGACGTAAAATTATTTATCTTTTGTGTAGAAACATCTTTATCGGCCTGCCTTTAATTCCAACCATAACACTCATGTTTTTCATATGCACATTACGCGGAGATTCCCATAATTCGTTTAATAAAGATGCTTCTACACAAAAGAGAAATAATTTTACGTCTCATTCATTTCGCATCACGGTTAGAGTAGGAGTCGGAGTCGTGAGTCGGAGTCGGAGTCGCAATTAAAAAAATTTCAGCATTTGGAGTCGGAGTCGGAGTTAGTACTTTTTTCGGACGACTCCACAGCCCTGGTTGGAACCACCATATTTTTCAAGTGTCGAAAGTACCATTCAAGTGTCTTGGTTTCTTAAAATAGTACAAGAACTACTTCACTTCGTCTGATCACCTCACTATTTATACCGCCTATATACGACCGAAAATGGAATACAACTCCCATATCTGGACAGGTGCTTCAAGGTCTATCTTGAATTTTCTAGATCGGGTGCAAAGTTGTGCGTTGAAGCTCACCAATGACAGTAGAATATCCAGCTCTATTGACTAATTGGATTGGAGCATCGCCGGAATTTGGGTTGTGCGTTATTGTTCTATCGATATTACTACGGTAAGTGTTCAGCTGAGAAGGGCGAACTAATCCCTAAGACGCGGGTGCATGCCCGTAGTACTCGCCTTTCCAGCTGATCACATCTGTCCAATGTATAACAGATGAAAATTCGTTTCTTGGTCGAAATAGCCGTATGTGGAATAGACTCCCGGCAGAAGTCTTCCCAGTCGGTTACAATTTGGAAAAATTCAAATAAAATGTCACCAACCACTACTTCATCTTTGCTTCTCCATATAACTTATTTTCCTAATACCAACATTGCATTAGTAAGGGGCATCCCCTGAGTGTGGCCTCAAAGTAAAAAAAAAAACAAAAATAAAAATTAATATTTGTTTATGTTTATTGATAAAGCGAACATTCTTTCGACGTAGACGAAATTTTTGATAGGCAATTTTTTTATATTTTTCTACAAAACGCACAAAAAACAGATGTTAAAATTAATTAATAATATATATTTTGATAAATTGTTTGTTTTCAATGATTAGTATTGTGGTTATTTTATTGAACTGTTAATGGTTTTTCAAAGCAAATTTCGATATTTTAATCAGGCTTATTAAGTTCATTGAATTTAATTTTCAATCAATTATTTCTATGAAGAAAGGAATTTTACATAATTTTACATCATTAATTAAAATTTATTGATAATTTTTCATTCTTGACTGAGCTGGGAATCGAACCTAGGTTTCCAAGTGAAAAACAAAAAATGTACTTTGGATTTCAAGAAGAATTCTTGACAAAAAGTACGAAAAACAGAAGTTAGGAAGAACATGTAAATCAATTAAAATAGGTAATCATTCATTCAAAGCAAAATTTTGATCTACCAGGGTAAAATACCATTTGCTTTAAAGATTGATGTTTGACTATTGACGTCAGCCGTCGTCAATGGCGGTGAGTGTTAAACGGCAAACACCTCTGAAGAGCTTGTGTGGTTTCAATCGAAACTAGTCAGGGCAACCTGTCCGTGGAAACCTGTGTTCGATTCCCAGCTCAGTGAAGAATGAAAAATTATCAATAAATTTTAATTAACTTCATTTTGTAAAATTGCTTTTTTCATAGAAAAAATTTTATGAAAATTAAATCCAATGAACTTAAGACTGATAAAAATATCGAAAATTGTTTGTTTTCTTTTCAACACATTTCAACACGTTTACGTATTTTTAGTAACTTCTAACCGTTGAAGTCGACCGCAACGTTAACGTCACCGCAACATCTACGTATGAGTGATGAGGCCTTAAGACTTTTTTATTCAAAATTTTGGAAATAAAGAGCAAAAATGCGCTTAGATTTAAAAAATGTTAGTGCCATATGTGAACCAAAAAAAAAAAAAAAAAAAAAAAATAAAACTTTCCCATAAAAAAACAGTACCAAAATCGTATTTTTAAGAAAGACCAATCCATCCGTACTTACTTCAAGTCAAAACGGTGTCAATAGTACGGTGAATATAGATTTCATTAAATTAAGTACAGATTATTTGAGGGCCAAATACTTAACTTTCGCCATATTTAATCCCTGATCCGTATTTAAAATAGTCCAAAACCCGGATTGACTTAAGTAAAAGTGAGATCAAATTTATCTCAAACTGTGCTTGATTCAAGAATTTCTAAAAGTTGGTTTAATTCCGAATCCGAACTTGAAATAATCTGAAAGTGAGTTTGATCTAAACACTTACCCCAGGGAACCAGAGGGAGAAAGAATATTATTTTATTATTTTCACGTTAAAGATGTTTAATTTTTATTTTAATCCCCTTTGTTTACAGAAGAACTCATAATTATAACACACCAGCAAAATGCCGCCAAATGGTTTTCGTCGTCAAAATTTGATATATTTCACTAAATATTTTTAACAAAAGAAATCGGGAATTTGTCATTCTTTTTATAAATTATTTTATTTTTGAAATTAATGAAAATAATGTATATTTTTCTTCTTGTAGTGTTGTTGTTGTTGTTTCTTTAACGAACGCCATTACGTTAACCCGTTTTTGGATTGTTTTAGGTACTTTCTAGTCTTATCCGTACTTAAATTTTTAAGAACAACTCGTACTAAAAGTAAGTGGAAATAACTTTTATTTAGTACGAGTTTTTTCCTTCTGTGTACATTTTTTACACTATGCGACATGTTGCACATAAATGTTTCTAGGATGGAGCCGAAAGGTGAAGATCACGTTTCGTATAAATTTTTAAAATTTAATATTTAAAATTGATTTTAAAAGTTAAACGTCAATTTGTAGCTTGTGGCTTGCAACAAATAACGTAACGTTTTGACGTGTACACGTTTTCAAACTCCAAAAGAAAATACGAATATTGTTAAAGGGTTATTTATGCCTTATAGTCTGATACCTGTATAGTTCACTACCAAATAACCCACCGGGGCACCGTCTTAAGTTTAAAAGAGCCTGTTGAAAAAGTTCTTGAAAACGTTCTCTCTTTTTTTTAAACAAAGTACCGAAAAAGGTACTAATTTTTTTTTATGTACAAAATTACAAAACCAATAAGAAATTTTCTTCATAACAGGGGCCTGATTCTGGCAGTCGTGATCGAGTACTTTCTCGATTTGAAAGAATTTTAATATAATTATCTCAGTCAATACTGAAAGAATCGGAATTATTTTTTCAGTGTTGTAAAGCATTAACTTGAGTTTCACAACACTGAAAAAATAATTTGGATTCGTTCAGTATCGACTGAAAGAATTAGAAATAAAATTGCTTTCGAATCGAGAAAGTACTCGATCACGACTGCCAGAATTAGGCCCCAGGTAAATTACCTCAGTGTGGTGCTCTAAGCGTTCTTTGAACTTCAATGAGGTACCATTTATTAAAATTTATTTTGTTACAAGTAAAAAGCACAAATAGCTCCTGAGCTATAAACTTTAAAGGGTGCAAATGTAAACTTTAACTCTGAACTTTGACCTTATTTTTTTTTGAAGTACTTTAAAATGTTATTAAAATAGATCTTTTACCAAATAATTTGTTTTATTTTTTTTTTGGCTGCTTGTTTACCACATCAAAGCCTTTATATCGATTCTATGCATTTTTCATTGACTTTGTTTATTTTACTAATTGTTTAATGTCAATAACACCTTTCTTTGTATAAATAAATTTGCTTATTTTTCAAATTCAATGATTCTTTTTTAATTTTTTTTAAATGCATGTTTGTTCATTGTTTTATATTTCCTCTTTGTTTATAATTCCTTAGATACTTTTTCTATTTTCTTTCAAATATCTTCCATTATGGACTTTAAAACCTCTAAAATTTTACAAGTTCAAGAGCAGTCTAAATAAGATTTTAAAGAAAATATATTTGCCATTAGAAGCGCGTTTTAAGACAAACAAAGGCTGCCTTGTTGTCTTTTGAGTGATTTTTTTGTCACAAAAAAAAAAAAGAAAAAAAATACAATAAAACTGTTTATGGTTGTCTTGCCTGCTAAATATTTGAATGTCTAGATAATAAACAATTTATCTATTTGTATATTAAAATGGCTTTAAATGCTTTTTTTATTATTTAATTATTTATGACAAAAATACGCATGAATGAAAGAAATGATATATAAGTTTTTTTATTCATTTATCTTTTGGAAATTCCCTTTTGTGTTATAGATTTTTCCTAGAATTTTTTTTTTCGCCATGATTTCATTGAATTTAGCTTTTTATTAATTTTACCAGCCCAAAAGTATGATTCATTGGAAAAATGCCTGAAATGTATACTAAAAAAGCAACAGCTTGTGCTTGCTTTGTTAAGCCCTAAAGTATGCTTTAGAATATATATATATACGTAGTTTCTCGTCTTACTCATTATTTTGCTAAATGTAATTTTTATAATAACTTTTCAAATTCTTTTTTCTTTTTAGATTTTTAAAGCTAAAAATATTGGTTGAAAATAATTACATCACTTTCTATTCAGAAATAAAGGTAAGTCTATTTTTTTTTTACTTGAAATAGAATTTAGTACTTTACATACATTTATTTTATTAGGACATATTCATAATTAAATACCACTCCTTTTTATAAACGGTGGCAATTTAATACCTTATTTAAGGACAAATTTAAAAATATTTTTAGCAATTTTATTATTAATTTTTTTACCCATTTTAATTCAAAATAAATCTTTAAATTTATTAAAATATTAAAAAAAACTTTTATAAAATAAAAATTAAGTCCTCAGAACACTGTTTAAAATTTGAATTTCTAGCCCATAAGATACAGTAAAACCTCGCTTTATACAAACATTTTCAAAAGCAATTTTCTTTTCAAAAAACATAAAAAATGGTGTTACTTTTATGCTTCTTCCACTGTCATTCTTAATTTTTTTTTTACTATCTTTCAAGAAACCCCATATTTTTTTACAAAAAAAAAAAAAAAAAGCTTTCGTGTCTGTGTGACAGCTGCCTGTCATTTGATTAATTATCATCTGTCAATTGTTAAAATTGTCTTAAGAAACAATTTTTTTTTCATGTCTAGTGTTTTGTTATAACACGAATGACATAGTTTTAGTTGAATAAAAAAAAACGTTTTTGTACACGTTTTTTTTACTTATTAGTTTTCAACTAATTACTCTACAATCACGATCTGGTTTTTAATTTCAAATAGTTAAATTTAACAGATAAAAAAAAATTGTAAAAAATTTAAATTCTCTAGAAGAACGTGTATTAAGGAAGTTATTTACATGAATTAATTTTTTTTTAATAAATATAAATTTAAATTAAATGAATAAATTTTTAGATTGAATCAATAACTCTTATACAAAGTTGAGAAAACTTTTATTTACCCAATGGTAACCAATTAATTGGACGGTGTAATAATGTAAATTCACTATTTGTCCGAAAAATACTATCAAAATACATTATTTACCCGCTTTAAATAATGGAAATACATTGTTTACATGAATGAAATAATAAAAACATTGTTTATATATGAATAAAATAATAAAGAAAAATATTGTTTACCTGCTTGTAATAATAAAAATTCATTGCTTACACGATGTAAATAATAAAAAATTATTCTAATTACATGAATAAAATAAAAAAAAATTGTTTACATTAATAAAATAATAAAAAAAAACATTGTTTACCTGCTTGTAATAATAAAAATTCATTGCTTACACGATGTAAATAATAAAAAGTATTCTAATTACATGAATAAAATAAAAAAAAAAATTGTTAACATTAATAAAATAATAAAAAAAAACATTGTTTACCTGCTTGTAATAATAAAAATTCATTGCTTACACGATGTAAATAATAAAAAATTATTCTGATTACATGAATAAAATAATAAAAAAATTGTTTACATTAATAAAATAATAAAAAAAAACATTGTTTACCTGCTTGTAATAATAAAAATTCATTGCTTACACGATGTAAATCATAAAAAAGTATTGTTATTACCATGTAAATAATAAAAATTAATAATTTTCAGGATGTCAGTAGCTAAATAAATTGTTTACCCAATGTAAATTAAATTTAAAAAAAATTGTTTACTCGATATAAATAAGAAAAATATATGGTTTATCCGACATAATCTACATCAGTGTTTAAAAAACTTAAGTCAAAAGTCGAAAAGTCGCAAAATTTTAACTTTTCAATGCTTTTACTTTTCTCTGCTTTTTAAAATCAGACATCGATTATGTTAAAACTTATGAAAACAATCGGCAGTCGTGTGCTAAGTTTTCTTCTGCTTTTGATAAGTTAAAAAAATCAAAATCGCAAGCAGTGTCTTTGCTTTTGAAAGTTGTCAGAAGTCGCAGTCTTAAAAGCAGGCAGTCTTTTAGTTTTGTACATTTTTAACAGAAAAATATTCTCTTTTTTCTTCTGTTTTTTTTTACATTTATACTTACTCACACACAGGGGTGCCAGATGGTGTTGGTAAAAAATCGGCATATTTTCAAAAAAAAAAAAATAAATATTTTAAACACAAAAAAACATGTTTTTAATGACAAAATCGAAAAATTCAGCATTACATATAAAAAGTAAACGTTTTACAACGGCTTATGTAAATTTATATATTGTAAAGTTCAGCCCTATTTACATAATTACATTCAATGAAAAATTCAATGAAGCGGATTTTAGCGATACGGAACAAATTTTTTTTTTTGGGATTTATAAAAAAATATTTTTAATTCTAAAAATACAAATATTTTTGTCAAAAACTAAAAAATAAATGCTATGGCGATTTTGGCGATTTTTGACATTGAATTTGGCGAAAAATTTCAAAATCAATCTGACAACCCTGATTGGGACTTTTTTCTTCTGCGACTGTTTGCGACTTACAAAAGCAAAGAGATTGATTTTACTTTTACTTGCGAAACTGTTCAAAATAAAAGAAAATCAAAATCACAATTTTTAAAACAACTGCTTGCAAAAGTTTCGTTCAACTGTTTGTTTTTCGTTTTGTGATTTTGCTTTGACTGAAACTGTTGTTGATTTCAGAAGCACAAGCAGAAGTCAAATCAAAAGAAATGAAAGTTATTGCAGTTTTTTAAACACTGATCTACATTGTTAACATGATGTAAATAATCATATTATGTAATTTTTCCAGCGTAAATATAAAAAATACATGGATGGTTTAACTAATGTATATAATACAAATACATTTTTTACTTGGCGTAAATGATAAAAATTTATTGATTGCCCAATTTAAATACATTAAATATAATATAAGTGCATTCGTTACCCGATGTAAATAGTGTATACACATTATTTACCTGATGAATATAATGTAATAAAATTATTGACCCGATGTTTATAATAAAACTACATAATATAATTTTATATAAACACATTGTTTATGCGCGGATACTTTTAAAAATAAATGGAATGAAAGTAACGTGAACTCATTATGTACAAAATTGCTTACATAATACAAATATTTTATTTACCTAATGAAAATAATAAAAATACACTATTTCCTTAAAGTTAATAATAAAAATTCATTGTTAACACCATGTTTATTATGAAAACATTGTTTACTATATACAAATCATAAATGTTTTCGTGGTGTAAGTACATAATAGTTATACAAAATGTTTTGTTTACATGATTTAAATAATGTATATATTTGATGTAAATTTATTAGTTACATGATCTAAATAAGGCAATTGCATTTATTTACATGAAGTTAATTCTGTAAATTAATTTTTTACATAATGTAAAGAAATAAGTTTCATTATTTACACATCGAAGATAGTGTAAACGTTATATTTGCACGATCAAAATAATAAAATGAATTAACAATGAAAAGTAAAAAGTATTTAAAATACAAAAACATCAAATAATACATTTGCACTATTTACATCGTGTAAATAATGCTTTAAAATATTAACATTTAGAAAGTAGGGCAGTTAATTCATTTTAATTATTTACTTTGTGTAAATAATTCATTGGCATTATTTACATCCTGTAAAAAATGTATTTATATTTTGAAAGTAGTGTAGTTTTGCCATTTTCATTACCCAAACATCAAATAATACATTTGCACTATTTACATCGTGTAAATAATGCTTTAAAATATTAACATTTAGAAAGTAGGGCAGTTAATTCGTTTTAATTATTTACTTTGTGTAAATAATTCATTGGCATTATTTACATCCTGTAAAAAAATGTATTTATATTTTGAAACTAGTATAGTTTTGCCATTTTCATTACCCAAACATCAAATAATACATTTGCACTATTTACATCGTGTAAATAATGCTTTAACATTATTAAGATTGTGTAAATATTACATTTACATTATTTATATCGTGTAAAGCACGTATTTATATTGCTAGTATTGCGTTAAAAATATAATTACGTTGTTTTTAATATGTAACTAATAAAAGTTTTTCGTTTACATTTGTAAATTTTAAAAATCAATCACTATTCTTTGTAACTCTAAATTTCCTTTACCATTCATTTCAAAAATGTGATTTTTATAAATATGGGGGATTTCATGTCAAGTGACCCAACTTTGGAAATCGATGTCTCCTGATTTGGATGAAATTTGCACCAAGGTTAGTCTTATTGGATAGTACAGTAGACACAAATTTTCAACAAGATCGGCCAAAAAGTTTTTGAGTTAGAGGGGGTCAAAATTTGACATTTTGGCCAAACCGGTGTTCTTTCTCATCCATGTAACTTATTATCTATTGGTGTTAGCAAAATGTGTCCCAAACAAATTAGATAGCTATTTCTTCAAGTTATCGAAAAATTTTTTTTTGTTTTTTTTTAATTTTTTTTTTTAAATGTAAAACTTAATATTTTTTTTTCTGTGGTATGTTGTTTTTTGACATGATTTAATTGTGTCAAAAGAATAAATTTGCATTTGATAGAGGCAGTTTTTCGCTATTTAACAACTTTAAAATGAGCAATGAAAAACTCCCTGAGATATTAAAAAAAAAAAAAACAAAATCTTGTTTTCAATCACACCATGAAACATAAACATTCACAAATCCAGCCAAAATATTAAACAAACATTAACCGACTGCCACCTTTTTTTTTTTTAATAAATGCAAGCACCTGGAGAAATAAATTTAAGAAAAAAACTCAAGCCAAACAAACAATAAACATTAAAATGCATGTTGCAATAATAAAAATCAAATAATAATAATTTATTAAAACTTAAATCACCAAAAAAAAAAAAAAAAAAAAAAAAAAAAAAAAAAAAAAACATTAAATAAAAACTTATAAAGAAATACAAACAAATAAATTTCTTATCTGGTATCAGACAGAAGAAACATAAAACAGCCTTCAAATACTCGTTAAATGGGTCAAATCTTTTGTAAGAAATCTGGTTTGAATCTGACCAAATTAGAGGAAAAAAGCAATGAAATAAAAAGTTATCGCTGGATATGTCGCTTTTGTGACAATTCTTTAGACCCATTTTAGATTTCTGTTTCAATCTTTTTTTTTTATCTGTGAAGTTGTAAAGTGTGTGTCGCTGGACAAAATATATTTAAGTGGAGTAGTGCACTCAGTCGTCTACCAGCATTTTTGTATTCTACGTGTCACACATAGATGCTATTTTGTGTGTGTGTGTGTGTGTCTGTAATTTTGCAAAATTAAAGCCATCTTCCTTTGGAGAACAAAAATCTATTTTACTTCTATACATATTCTTATTATTTCTGTCATTTTTATTGTGCCACACGTCTTGAAATTCTGTTGATGATGACTGTTAGTGCTTGTGCTGCTGTGTATGGAACCATTTTTTTTACTCGCTGAAATGACAAATATGTGCTCTAATTTCCAGTTCGTTAAATATTAAAAATACTTTTAACTTATTTAATGTAATATTTATTTAAAAATTGCAAAACAAAAGTCCACACAAAAATATTTACATGATGTAAATAATGGCTAAACATTAAAGTTAGACTAGACTTAAGAAAAAACTGTAGACTAGACTGCCCAATAAAAAATGGAGCTTCCAACGAAGCAGGTTTGTAAGGGAGAAATGGAAAAGTTTCGCTTCCGGAAGACGTGCATTTTATATGGCGAGTTCCCACTTTGAAGCAACACATTCTTGACACAGAAAGCGCTTTATTCAGCGCATATAAAAATAAGCGAATATAACGATCGGCCTTGCAACCTGAATTTGTTGTTACCGTTACTCTTTTATATGTTCCCTTACAAACCTGTTTCGTAGTAAGGAAATGTAGTGGCTCTTAAATTTTTCTTTTAAATTTATTAAGTATTCGTTCACTTGTCTTACTGTATCTGTGTATGTCTTATTGCGTAGCGCATAAATGTGTGCTCACTTTTTAATATGTACCATTAGTGCTTCGCAAAATAGAAAAATTTCTTATTGGGATGTCGAATATTTTGTCAAATCCATCAGACTTAAAACAAAACTTTTACTATAATATATTTATATTTAGTAATAAAATAATTTTTTTAAAAATAGAAACAAAAAATTCAACAACTATTACATAAAGAAAATAATAGCAAAAAAACTCAAATAACTTAAAAAATTCACGTCAAAATGAAAATGGGACAGTATGGTACTTTGTTTTCTTATGGCCGTTTTCTCATTAGGCGATTATCGTTTTTCCCAACGAAAAGCTGCACATTAAAGAAATTTGGTTTTCTCAATGTCTCATTTGCTTCTATTCTGCCGCAAAGCTAACCGGGTCTCATCTGCCAATTATTTATTTGCCGTTTATTTGTCATACAGACCAATTCAATCAGCTGACAGCCAACTTTTACATGCATTTTGTGTGGTGTTGCCAACTGAAAACCATTGTTTTTGTTGGTATATTGAGAAAACCAAAATCGTTAACAGACAGTTTATCGGTCTAATAAATTTATGTCTACATTAAGTAACGGGCTGTTTGTCGATACATTAAGAAAATGGCCATTAGAGTAATAAAACGGAATATTTAGAAAAAAAATTATTAATTAAAATGTTGCTATTGAAAGATTTTTAACCGCTTTAAAATTTATTTATTGAATATGGCGCCTGGTGTTTCCATGATATCTCCAGAAATAAGGCAACTAATAACGGAATATTTCAAAACAGCGATATTTTGCTATTTCTGCTCCAAATGACTCTATACGTGCTCTATCGGATAAAATTCAGTTAACAGCTGTATCGTTTCAAGAACGTGTGAGCAACTGTAAAGCTACCATCTCCGAACATTATTAGCCGCTTGGTTAGGGTAATTGGCTAAGTAAAATTAATAAGCATTTTCTAGACCCGGTTTTCTGCTGTTTCAATAATTTGAAGTTTATCTGGACCAGCAGCTGATATCGCACCCATACGATAACTGATCCTAAAGTAGGTTTTACTGTCGCTCTTAAATTTTGTTCTTAGAGCTCAATATTGGGTTTCCTTCATATGTACGAACGCTTATCATACCGGAATATACTGTATTTACTCCCGTCAGCAAATATTACCTGTCTCGAAAATGAGATATATCTGCACTCTTCTGCGAAGAAAATAAACTTTCCAATACTTTTTTAATGAAGGGATTTTCTCTGCGACTCGGCCATTGAAGAAACTATGCTTTCTTAAAACATATGACCGCTTCAGAATAAGGACTTTTGTAATTTGCCCTCGGCAACAAGTTTGTGCCGCTTTAATTTTTATTGGGTATACCCTAATGTGTGGGCTACAATATGGTGTTAGTGATGAAATTGTAGAGCCACTAGGTAACTAACAGAATGTGGAGTTGACAATGGAGGTGGTTTTAGTCGGTGTAAAATCGACAATTCTAAAGACCTATGAAAGGGTTCCACCTTCAAAATACAAAAAAAAAGACTAGACTTTTTTCCATTACACTGATAGAAAAAGTGTCAGGCCGCTGATGTATTTTGACATCAATACTATGACAAGTGTCTTCGTTTTTGACTCCATGCCACTTTTCATCATTGTAATGTCAGCCTTTACATCAATTCAGTTTCTACTGAACGAATTGGAAATAAAATTGCTTTCGAATCGAAAAAGTATTCGATCATGACTGCTAGAATTAGCCCCTGCACTTTTCATCCAATTTTGGATAGTCCAGACCAACTCGTTTGCTGAGTCATCGGCAAATCCTATAATGTTTGCTTCTGCGGGGTATTAAGCTCGAGTACATCATTAAACATTCTATTCTACAGGTGTGGAACAAGCACCGATCCTTGCGGAATTACTTTTTGACTTTTTGTGTTACGACGCCTTCGTTGGTGTTGTAGCACAGTTTTCTGTTTGTGAAAAAGCTTTCTATTATCTTTGCTAGATATATCGGTACGCCAATTCTATTGAGCTTTTTTGGGTGCACCGGTAGGCTAGCTGGTAGTGAGCTAGTCTATCAGCACCGGGGTTGCGGGTGCGATTCCCTCCAGAGACTCTGGTCTTCTGCAGACAAGCGAAGAGCTTCGCAGGATTAGCGTAGGAATAAAAAAAAATAAAAAATTATAAGTACCCAGTTTCCAATGTAAAAAGCTTTTTTTAACATCTAGCTTTATTATTGTGCAGTATCTCAGTCTGATCCCTTTCCTTCTATCGCAGTTCGATCTAAATTTCCGCAATCCCTACTGTTGGTTCGAAAGAGCCCCCCTTTGCTTCTACTATCTATTATTAAGGGTATTTTCTATAGAGGTATACAACTTCAAAATGGAATAAGATGAATTTTTTAAATTGACATGAAATTTACTTTATTCGAAAGATTATCTTCTGGCATTTAAATAAGGCTTCTGGCATATGCTGGCTGGATCGGACGTAGATTTTCGACTTTACATATACCCACAGAAAATAGTCTAGCGGCGTTAAATCACACGTTCTTGAAGGCGAATTCACGGATCCAAAACGTGAAACTATGCGGATACCAAACGGTTCCTTCAATAAATCAATTGTGCCACGATGTATGACATGTTGCGAAGTCTTGTTGAAACCACAGCTCCTGCTTGATGAACGAACAAGTCAGTGACTGTAACGTTCTGACCAGCATCGATTTCAAAGAAGTACGGCCCAATGATTCCACCAGCCTATAAAGCACACCCAACAGTCAGTTTTTCTGGATGTAACGGTGTCTCAACATACACTTGAGGATTATCATCACTCCATATTCGGCAGTTTTGTTTATTGACGTATCCATTCGAACAAGAGTGAGTTCATCGCTAAACAAAGTTCGTATTTCGGAGAGAACCATGATTTTCAAAATAAATTTGCAGAATTTGGAAGGCATCAGTCTATTCATGTTGAAATGCCAAACCAAAGTAAACCTAAATCACTTGAAAGCTTCAAAGAAAAAAGTGTTGTTAACTTAAAGTTTTATAACGATCTATAACAAAAACACCCTTTGATTTCCTCAAAAATTTTCCGGTGTGTGTTGAATAAACATATTGGGCTATGCGATTAGGGAACACCTTGCGGCTTATTGGGTTTCGGACTATAGAACAGACTACAGCATATACTACAGACTAGACTCCACACTAGACTACAGACTAGACTATAAACCATTGATGTCCAGCCCATACCACAGTTGTGGAAATTAATTCAAACACTTTCCTATGCTCTTTTTATCTCATTTAGTCCACGAGAGCACACAATTCAGTTGTCAATTCTCAAGCAACGAGTGTATATGCGGCAGATGCTTATATATTTTTTATTAAGAATACTTGTCTTTCGACTGATAGGAAAGGCGTCATAAGGCTGATGTATTTTGACATCAGTACTATGACAAGTGTCGTCGTTTTTGACCCCATGACACTTTACATCACTGTGATGTGAGCCCTAACATCACTTGGCCAAATTGTCATCAGGGTCAAAAATTTAAATTATGTCATCAATGGGATGACACTTTGGCATCACAGGAATGACGAATCGGAGTCGGTTTTATAAAGCATGTCATCAGTGCGATGGCAAACTGTCATCAAATTGAGTCATTGTCATTAGCCTTAAGTCAAATTAAGAGAATATCATTATTTACTTACCCGTTACACATGTTTGTCTCACTTTTGTTGTATTCCGCCCTTTGTTAACAGAAGAATTCTCAATAATAAGACACCAGCAGCCTGCCCGTTATGGTCTTCGTAATAATTCTACTTTAAAAATTTTATGTATTTAAATAAATAATTAAAAAAAAAATAGAATATGGGAATTGTTACTTCTAATTTTACTTTTTAAAAATGAAATTAATGTTAATGTTAATGTTAAAACTGATGACAGTTTGCCATCGCATTGATGACAGGTTATCATTGCACTGATGACAGTTTGTTATCACACTGATGCCAGTTTGTCATCACACTGATGACATGATATATTATGTCATCGCACTGATGACAGTTTGCCATCGCATGACAGATTGTCACTGGACTGATGACAGTTTGTCATCACACTGATGCCAGTTTGTCATCACACTGATGACATTATATATTATGTCATCGCACTGATGACAGTTAGTCATTGCACTGATAACAATTTGTCATTGCACTGATGACAGTTTTTCATTGCACTGATGACAGTACTGACGTCAAAATAAATCAGCGTAATGATGCCTTTTCTATCAGTGTACACAAAATGTGGCGTCGAGTTGATGTCACTGAGGTCAAATCGTAGATGACGTATAAAATATGACAAAATTTTACGATGACGTTAGTCATGGGATTGATGCCACTTTTTGCCTCATTGATGCCATTTGTAATAACATCGATGTCACAATTCTGATGTTACGGTATCTTCACAAATACTAATATGAAGAAATACAACCACAGTTTACATTTTAGACATCACTGTTATAAACTTAACATAAAAATAAACAACAAATAAAACTGTAGGATAAATTATAGATTGAACTATAAGCTAAGCTTTCAGCCGTGTTCTGACAATCGCTCGATTTGAAATCGCAAAACCCTAAATCTATTTTATAGGGTTTTAAAACTATGTAGTGCGTTTTGGTTGCGATCTGCCATAATTTCTAAACAATATTCTAGTTCCCTTGAGCGAGAGTACTTTTGCAATTTGAAGTCTCCGAACTTCTTACGATTTCTAATTACAGAGCACCTATTATGCGATTTCCAGTCAGAATCGCAAATATTAAGTGTTTTGCGATTGTCAGAACATGCCCGTATAGTCTAAACTTTTGATTGAACTGAACTTAAGATTAAACCATAGACTTCAAGATAAACTATACATTTAACTGTATATAAAATATTAAACTAAACCACAAACTAAACTACAAACAACTATAGAGGAGTATTATCCGCCATTCATTTTAATATTCGCAAAAAAAAAACATAAATCAGTTTAATGACTTTTTTTAAATCTAATTTACAAATTTGTAAATGACACAGTTAATTTTTTTCCCAGTTTTGAATGCTTTTGAACTGTTCAAGTAGCAGACATTAAAAAGTAACCGTAATTTATGTTATTTAATACTGAGTCTAAACTAATTACCAAGTTAGATTTAAAAAAAAAGAAGTCATCAAATGTAAGTAGAACAACAAAACCAAAAAGATTGCAACAACTAGTTGTTGTAGATTTTTAATTTATATACATAATATTTATTGGGTCATATTTATCAAATCATTCAAGCACAACCAAAACGAACGTCAATTCAAATTATACAATGCCCCAAGTCGAGCTTGGAAAGAAATAAAGAAACAGCAAATGGATTTTAAGAAAATACTAAATGCGTAACCAAAATGAAAACAGATACAAGCTGACTGACAGACAGACCGACCGAACACTAGCACTCCAAATACCAACTACAGCACATGATCTTAATAAGAAAACTTAACAACTGAAACTACAACTCCTCGTAAAAAAAAATTAGTAAAATGCTTTACAAATTCCATTGAAATGCATGTCGAAAGATATTTAATAGAAAAAAAGAACATTCGAAGACAGACGCAACAAACAGTCCGCAATAAAATGCGTTTGTTTGAAAACAAATGTGACACCTCTTTTTTTAATTCGAATGCAACACGTATCAGAGCAATTGAACGGGAACATTTAATCGCGTTCTGTAGCCAAAAATGGTAAATGATGTTCTTATTATGCCACTAACTTAAACTTATTCCATATTAAATTTTTAAATGCAGACATGAAGACGTTTAAATTAAAAAAAAAAAAATTAAAAAATAGGCCACTTAATCAGTTCAGTGTTACAAAAAGTGAATGGATATTTAAAATAAACAGAGATGTTTTTTTAAATAAAAGACAGAAAGACACGATAGCAAGTTTGGATTGGGGATTTTCCTATATTCCTGCTTAAAGCAGGGCTGTGGGGTCGTCGACAAATAGTTCAAACTCCGACTCCAACCGCTGAAATTTTTTTAAGTGCGACTCCGACTCCGATCTCATCTCTAACTCCGACTCTTACTTTAATGCTAAATATATATAAGACTGGTCCTTATTTGACTTTAAACTCTTTTTTTAATGCAAGCAAGAAAATGATTCTGTAAACTATTGCATCGCCAATTACGAAGAATTTTTATTGTGGAAAATATTGGAATTTGTTTTTAAAATTTTTCATGCAGAAAAATTTTGGAGTCGGAGTCGCGATTTTTTGGGGGTACTTCGACTTCGGTACAAAAACCTTAACTACGACTTCACAACTTCGACTCCGACTCCACAGCCCTGGTTTAAAGTCTTGAATAAAATATTAAAAGGATGTTTACACTTGCTCACATTTTACATCTTTTATCTTATCGCAAAGATGTTAACATCTTCTCGTAAGAATTGTACAGGGGTAAAAATCAAAATATTTCTTTATATACAAAAGATGTTCCTATTTCATGTTGTTTCATTCAACATCTATCAATTATTTTAGTGTCATCACCAGAAAAAAATAGTTTTTTTAACACGACCGATTATAATCACCAGATACTCTTTTTTTGTCGCAATGTTTTTTTTTTCTGTCAGTTACTTTAAATCTAAGTAAGTTTACTTGGTGCGGCGAAACATGGGTTAAAAGGTGTATGTATACCATCACTAGGGAAAAAATACAAAAGAGCAGGACATCAATGTCATGTATTTATCATGTATTTGTTCATACACATGAAAATTAATATTTTTATGATGAAAGATGTTGCAAATTTAAACAAGTTTTTTTTTTTAATTTTTAACCACGCCTTTCTCTAAGATGTGAGCAAGTGTAAAAGACTATAGCTGTAGTTCGCTATTCTCTAGTCTATAGTCTTGTCTACGTTCGAATCAGTAGTCTAGTCTTAAGTCGAGTCTATTTAATCGTCTATAAAACGGCCTATTACTTACTTACTTACTGACTTATTATAGGCTATTACATAACGTTGGTACCTGCCGCCGAATAGATTTCCAAGCGCTTCGATCTTCTGCGCTTCTTCTCCAATTTGTGGCACCATGTTTCGAGAAGTCTTTCTCCACCTGATCTTTCCACCGGAGTTTTGGTCTTCCCGTTCGTTTTCAAATGACCTTTTAGCTGGAGCATTTTCGCTCATTCTCACAACATGACTAGCCAAAGTAATCGCTGCAATTCATTACGCTAAACTACGTCGATGACGGCATATAGCTCGTGCAGCTCTTGGTTCATACGACACGGATATTCTCTGTCAACTCAGATTGGTCCATAGATTTTACGAGGAATTTCTTTCTCGAATACTCCTAGTACTGCCTCGTCTGCTTTCGCAAGTACACATGCTTCAGAACCATTTAACAGTGATTTTACTTTGCTTGTCTATCCCGTAGTCAGGGAAGGCAGGGGTCTAATCACCGCATTCGATATCCAGTAAACTATCGTATCGATTAAACTATCGTATTTTTCTGCATCATCATCACACTATTAAGTATGATCAACAAAGTTTTAGCCCACGTTATAACTAAGAGGTTATCGGACTCTTTAATGCCAGATTTAAGAAGACAACAGGCTGGTTTTTGCCCCAACAGGTCATGCGTTGACCACATTAACTCACTAAGAGTAATAGTGGAGCAGTCAGTTTAATGGCGATCTATTCTTTACCTTATATTTATCGATTTTGAAAAGGATTTGGAATGCTCTTGAGTGTAAAGGCGTCCCACGTAAACTTATACAACTTATAAAATGCCTATACACAGGAGCAAGTTGGCGAATTCTATACGATGTCATGCTTAGCCGTAAGATTGAGGTTGGCACAGGTGTTCGTCAAGGGTGTGTAATGTCACCACTGCTCTTTAATATCGTGTTAGATATTGTGATGCAGCACGCAATGGTGGGCAACCGAGGAATCGTATGGGGTTTAAACGAGCGATTGGAGGACCTCAAATACGCAGATGACATATGCCTCCTTTCTCACAGCCACACTGATATGTCCACAAAATTGAAACGACTTATAAACATATCAGAGAAGGCGGGGCTCAAGATAAATATAAAAAAGACAAAAGTCATGCGTATTAACTCAGAAAACGTAAATTCCTTCCTGGTAAATAATGTAACATTAGAAGAAGTCGATACATTCTGCTATCTCGGAGCCATTATCAATCGAACTGGAGGATCTTGCGAAGATATTGCTAGTCGAATAAAAAAGGGCACACTATCCTTTGGTCAGCTCAATAAAGTGTGGAAATCGTCCACAATATCACGTCGTATTAAAATTAATATATTTAACTTTAACGTAAAATCAACGTTGTTATATGGATGCGAAAGTTGGAACTCTGCCTCCCGAGACATTAAATCCTTGCAAGTTTTCGTTAACAAATGTCTTCGAAGAATTCTACGAATCTTCTGGCCACGAACTATTTCGAACATCAACCTGTGGCGTGAAACAATGCAAACACAGCTGTGCGTAGAAATACAGAGAAGAAAGTGGAATTGGATCGGACATACACTCCGTAAACAACCGTACGATATTGCCCGAAATGCTATTGAATGGAACCCTCAGGGAAGTCGCAGAACGGGGCGACCAGCTCATACGTGGCGAAGACAAATCGACTGCGAGATAAGAAAAATGCGTAAAAGCTGGAGCGAAGTAAAAAACATAGCTATTGATAGATCTGAGTGGAGGAAGTTTGTTGAGGCCCTATGCTCCTTATAGGATCGAAGGGAATATATATATATATTTGTTTCTGCATACGATAGAGACTGACGTATGGAATGAAAATTTGAGAGATGTAATGTCTTTGGTTACTCGATATCGAATGCTATCTTTTCATATTACGATATATTTCATTCGATATCGGTTGTCATGATACCAAAATCAAAAATTTCGATAAATTTTGCTCGATATCGTATGCGGTAATTAGACCCCTGGATTGTGTTTGGTTTTATCTCAAAACTGAAGTTGCTTGTTTTGTTTATGGTAGTGCCGAGGTAGATAAAATCATTGACTATCTCAAAGGTGTGGATTTTCAACTTCCACTGTTCGCCAGAGTCTGATAGAAATCTTGGTGGTAGATATCATCAACTTGGTTTTATCTCCGTTAACTGTCAGACCCACTTTGAAAGATACCTTTTCGACTTTCTTAATGGTACTAAATGTCTCGGAGAGGTTCTTTTCTAATTTAACTGAGAATCTCGTATCAGTTAAGGTCATCCTGCAAATCCATATAAGTTTTGCTGGAATACCAAACTCAGACATGGCTTGAAACATCTTTGAACGTATGGGGCTGTCGAAAGCTGCCTTCTGTGTCGATCTGTTGTTCTTGGGTCTTTTCCAGGATTTGGCGTAGTGTGCATATCTGGTCTATGGTGGATTTGCCAGGTCTAAAGTCACATTGATGTGGCCAAATTATCTCGTTTAATTCGCTGGATTAAACGTTTAATTCGCTTGATTAAATGATAAATTCATTTGATGAAATTTTTAATTAAAACTGATGTTATTTTTAATTACTGCTGTAATTGGCGAAAAACTTTGGAGAATTTTTTCTGTGTAGTTTTAATCAAAATTTTCATTTAAGGAATAGTCTATTTGGTCTTTCAAAAACAACAAAATGCCAACCTTGACTTTTAGTATTGTAAGCTAAAAAAAGCATTTAACACAACACAATTCCAAAAAAAAAAAAACAAAAATTCTTAAATGCTAAAAGTGTATCTTCTTAAAAATTTATTTTAACAATTCATTGACGATAAAATTATAAAAACAAACTCGTAAGTTGCAACGTGCCAAATAGCACTCCCTTTTTTAGAATTTTTTTTGTTGTTTGTTCTCCATATTCGCTATCAGTTTTTTAAAATCTATGCAAAAAAATAGAGAAAAAAAACGAAAAACACAATTCCTTGTACAAGAAATGGAAACATTTTAGAAATAAATCTTTGGTTTCGATTTTTTATTTAATTTTTTTTTTATTTTTTTTATATTTTTTTTTTCTTTTATTTTCCAAAAGCCAATTAAAACACGTGTCTATGCCTTTTTATCGTCGTTTAAGTGGAGACAATGTTCACAATTTTTTTTTTTAATTTTATTTTTTATTTTCCATTTTAAAAGCAGTTTATAGACATTTTATGTCAATACATTGTTCTTTTTTTATATAGACCCAGTACACATCAATATATTCTTTATTTATTTAATTGTCTATTGATAGTTTCACACAATTTATATTCAATTAATTGTATCATCTTTTTGTTCGTTATAAAAAAAAAATGTAGAACACTATCGATTTAATTGATCTAATAGAAGAGATTTATTAGCAATTTTATATAGAAAAGGGAGAAAGTATAATGTTTTCATAAATCAAATGAAAAGGTACTTTTTATACAAAGAGTATAGGGTGTTTTTTTTAGAGGCATTTAAGAGGATTTTTTTTTAATAAAATAACAAATTCAATGGAATGACTTAAACTTGGCTTTATAAGCTAACAGTTTTCTTGGCGTTTAATGTTTTTAAATAACTTCTGGCACATGTCCTCCGCAACTGGGCCTTATGAATGCCATTCTCTCGGTCCAATTTTTCACCTTTTTTCATGCCCGGCTTACTTCGTCAATAGTGCGTCGAATTTTTACTTCTAAATGATTAATCGTTTGTAGTTTATCTGTTTGGAGGAGCAGATATTTGACGTACGCCACAAAAAATAGTTCAAAGGTGTCAGATCATACGAACGAGCTGGCCAACTCACGGGTCTATTTCTTGAGTTTATTCGGTCACGAAGCGTTTGGCTTAACAAAGTGATGGTTTTACATGCTGTATAGCATGTTGCGCCGTCTTGTTGGAATAATTTCACCTCCAAATGATTTGCAATGACATGAGGAATAAAGGAAATTAAGAAGTATTTGCCTGTAGTGTCGCCACACAGAAAAAAAATTGTTTCCAATTCCTTTTTTGTTAAAAACAGGACCTACAAACGAATTTGCATATTCCAACAATTTATTTTGCATTTCGTTTATTGAAAAAAAAAACTCGGATTTTTTTAAACAAATATTTGTTACGAGTTTTATTGATTAAATTTGCGTTTGATATTAAAAAATGTTTCAAACAAATAATTTAGCTGAATCAAACAAAAAAGTTCACTGAAATGAATAAAAATTTCAAAACAAATAATTTTGGTGAATAATCAGTAAAGAGCGGCTGGCCTTGGGACACTTTTTTTTTAATAATAATTTCCGAACACCATTCGTCTTGTAGGTACACAATGTTTCATTTCCCCTTGTTGTCGCTTTATCCTTTCCTTGGCTACAGAAGAAAAAATCTCAATTACAAATAGCAGTATTACGACCCGATATGGTCTTCATCAGTGTGGCCATTTTGGCATTTTTGCAGCTAAATTTAGCATTAACAATTTCTATTTAGCTGCAAAATTTTCATTTTATGCACTTGGCATTTTATTTAGCATTTTTGAAAAATGTTTTTAGCTTTTTTAGCATTATTTTTTTTAAAAATTTGGACGAATAGTTTTATTAATTGTACTAGAAATTTTTTATTAATCCTTTTATTAAAGCTTGAGGTCTTTTTCTTTCTTTTTTATAAAAAATATTAAATTTATTAAATCCAATATTTCTGCACTCCGTTGTGTGCCTTTTTTAGAAATTTTTTCTTAAATATTTGACAATTATTATTATTTATTATTAATTATTATTAATAATTTTTAATAAATTCAACTAATTTAACAAATTAACCAAAATGTCATATTTTCAATTTAATCCAAAAAGGTTTTTCAATTCAAACCTAATCTATTACAGTTTAAATAAATTTTTAATTTCAGTTTCTATTTTTATAAATTAAAGGTCTATAATTTTGGGCTGCATTTTAACCGCCATATTCATAAAAAATATTTCTGATTAATAAAAGGTTTATTTAACAAATTTCCATACAAAATTCGTTTCATAAACCTGCAATAAACCTAAAATATTTTTTTGAATATGGGGGTAAGTACATATCTGACTTTAAATTAATTCCGGATATTGTACCTTTATAATTTGCAACATTTCTAACATAAATCTACGTTTATAATTATTTTCCCTGTTTTTTTTTTTATAAATTATAATAAATTTAGACTAGAAATAGTTGTACCCAAAATGAAATTCCGTATGAAAATGGATAATTCTTATGTTAAGAGACCTGGGGCCTGATTCTGGCAGTCGTGATCGAGTACTTGCTCGATTAGAAAGCAATTTAATATCTAATTATTTCAGTCAAAACTGAACGAATCGGAATTATTTTTTCAGTGTTGTAAAGCATTAATTTGAGTTTCACAATACTGAAAAAATAATTTCGATTCGTTCAGTATCGACTGAAAGAATTAGAAATAAAATTGCTTTCGAATCGAGAAAGTACTCGATCACGACTGCCAGAATTAGGCCCCTGTATTGTTAAAAAAAAAATAGAATATTCAGGGAGTATTAGAAATGCCCTCCCTTATCATGTCGATTGTAAATATTATTTGCCCTTTGATTTTACGATAGGAAATTTCACTTTGTATTTAGCTAAAAATTCTGTGGTGTAAATGTTTGAACAAATTGTTTGCTCTAAACTGCTGAAAAAAATAATTATTTTATAGATTAAATTTTTCTTAAAATAAAAAATAATATAATCTAAAAAATTTTGTATATCATATAAAGAAATCTTTTAAATTTTGCATATAGGTATCAGAGGTTTCCAGTCCACCTAAATTAAAAATTTAATATCAACTACCTGTGCTACATATTTATATAACAATTTATTTCAATTTCATTACAAAACTAGTCACTGAAATGCATTAAGTTTCGAATAAAATTTTATACTGGTAATAAATTTTTAACAAAATCTTTAAAAAATTTTAGCATTATTTTAGCATTTTTTAAAAATAATTTTTAGCATTTTTTGGCCATTTCTTATGCCAGATTTAGCTGTACAAATTTTTTAGACCTGGCTACACTGGTCTTTATCATCATCTTACTTTAAATTTGATGTATTTAACTAAAAATTAAAAAAAATAGAATACGAGATTTTTTTCATTCTTGTTTTCAACTTTGAAACCAACAAAAAAATTATGTTTTTTTAGTGTTGTTATTGTGGCGTCACAAACATTGAATCGTTTTTACCTACGTATGTTATTGCTTTTATAATAACTTCGCCACGCTATTTTATCATCTTTCTTATTGTTGTACTTTTTTAATGCGTTCAAAAATAGACTGTTTGTGTTTTTTGTTGCTGTTCATTTTTTTCACTTAAAGTAGTGTTGCTTACGATCAAAAAAAAAATAAAAAAAAAATTAATTAAAAAAACGACCACTTTAAAGAGCGTTAAATATTTCATACAAAATTATTAAAAAAAAACTTTAAACCAATAGCGCGTATAACATATAGTTGTCAACATTTTTGTTGCTTAAATAAAAATCAAACAAAAATATTAATAGAAAAAGCAAAAAATTTTTTTTTGAAATTTAAAAAATTTTCAAACAAGCGTTTGCTTGAAAATATTTTAGCAATAATTTTTTCTGTGCACACAAAAAGAATGGATTTAAATTAAAAAATTTGCGATATTAATTAAAAATTTAATTAAATTAGCACCAGTCAACAAATTAATAGTATCAACTAAATATTTTATTTTCGGGATTTCATAATCGTGATTACGATTAAAAAAAGGCTTTAATCTCGTTTATCGATTAATCGCATATTTAATATATTTATTTTTAACATAAATAAAATTTAAATACACCATTGCCTGGAGGAAAAATATTATTGCGGTAATAATCGACTTCGTATTGAGGAAGATACTTCCTTCGGTAAGAAATGTGTCTGGGTGGCAATACAATACGAAAGCGGATCTGCTGGATGATAAAAAAGCAATATCGCCAGCTAGTCACTTATAAGGAAATAGGCAGATATCGCCAAAATTTCATTACGATGATAAAAAAAAAAGAATTTGCATTTTGAACAAAATATTCATTGACTTCTTGAGTAAAACATTACACAATTTAGACCACACTTGCTTACGTCTTTTGGTACTGGGCCTATATGAAAAGCAGCCAAAGTTCAGTTGCTTTGAAATCAGGCAACGCCACTGACGTTAAAATTAACGTTATGCATGGTAACTTAACTTATTTCTTAAAAACAATTAGATCAGTGGAAATATGTTTTAATGTGGGCTAACATGTTTGTGTTCGAAATGGTTTTTAATAATAAATTGTTCATCCCAGCTTTAGGGAGTATTTCCGACTTCCAAAAGATGCAGCTGTGTATTTAGTGTAAGCATAAAACAATTGCTTCAAAAACCTCCTCAAGGTTTGTGCAGCTTTTAAGTTTTTTTTATTGCAAAAAGAAGTTTTGAAAAGTCCCATGATAATGACTTCAACCTTGGCATGGTTTAAAATATATCCTAATTCTTTGCGATTCATCAGAAGTTCGTGTTGGCGGGCCATAGCTATTTGGATTTTCTGTTATGCCTTTTCATACTTCAGCCACTACAGAGGCCTTAATTTCACCAATCGGATTCACACCATCAGCCACATTTTGATTAGCTTCCATTTGCTCAATCAATTTTACAAATTGTTGTTTTGGAAAATAGGGGCGCTTGCCGCCCATTTATAGGCCCTGAGCCTTTCTTCGGCGTGCCAGCTGGTCACATTTGGGGGTCGATCGGCACATTGTCAGAACGTGAATTCCTTCACACATGGACGTCCATTACTGTGTTAAGACATTCCAAAAAATGACCCTGTCCAGTGCCAGGGCGGGTTAGGTTGCTTCTGCTTGAGAAGGGGGAACTTAGGCTACAGGTTGGCCTATTTACGAGGCCCTGTGGTCTAAGATACCATCAGTTTATAATGGGCAATGTTAGTACCAAGGTATGCAGTTTTGTGGGGCTGATGTCGAAACATCAGAATATCTGCTCTGCTGTTGTCCCGCCTTGGAGACTTCTAGGCAGAAATTTCTCGGGTTGCGAATGTTAAGCCGAACTGAAGTTCATAATCTTTCACCGGGCAGAATAATGGGCTTTATACGTAGCCTGAACCTGACATGGTGAGATACACAGTTTGCACAAAAGCTACTCTGGGTCGTGGTGCTAATGGCATTCTATATATACAATACACTCACAAAATTCTGTCCGCTAAATTAACTGAAATTGTAATATAAAATAAATTAATATTCAGTTTAAAACCGGTCTACTTATTTTTCATTTATTTTTAACGAAAAGTTCATTTAATTTTTACTGTCAAAAATTCAACGGCGAATTCCGTAAAAACAAATGAATTTTCATTTATTTTATATAATACAGGTTTTACGCTCTTTTATTTTGCGAGCGTAAAATATAATTGTTTACTGCAAAACAATCTCATTCAGCGGGAAATATCGCACGGCCTGTTTTGAGGCCTCTAAACAGAAATAATATATTTATTATTTATTATCTTTGTTTCTGTTTTGTTTTATTTCTGTTTTTAACATTGTACAATGATTTTAAAAAAACAAATTGTTTGTGGTTTTTGTACGAGGTGTACTTTTTGTAGTATCAAGAATAACTGTGATGAATTCGCCTTGATGTTGTGTTTATTTAGACGGGGCGCTATATCCTGTATTAAAAAAAAATTCCTTCAAATGTTTGTCGCTTTTTTCCTCAATATATCTTTGCGAACAAATATTTTCCGATTTGAAATACATTTGCTCAAAACAACGTAATAAATTAACGTCCGCAAACCTAAAAAATGTTTTGTTGTTTCGAAACTGCAATTTAAATTTAGAAGATATTATTGGTAAATAAAAGTATATTTTTATAGGCTAGTAAAATCTTCTCTTTTTATAATGGTGGTTAATAATTATAGAATATTTTTAAACTTAATGGAGTTATTATTTGCATTAGCATGTGCAAATGAATTTTCATTGTTGGCATTTGCAAAGGTATGTTGAGCACAAAATTAAAAATATTGGAAAGAATTGTATAAGGTTGTAAAAAGACTTCAAATATTGTCAAGTGTTCAATTTTTCCAAAAAATAAGCAAAGTTTCTGTGAAATGCAGGTTCCAAATTAAATTTATTTAAATAATAACTGATTGTGTCTGTCCATATCTCAACATTTTTTGATAATTGTATTATTATTAATTGCTCTAAAGTCTTCATAGCAAAATATGTATGTTAATTAGGCCACGTAATAGGCCTCGCAACCGCAGATTTCTCCCGCTGGGAATGTAAGAGACAAGAGTAATTGCACCAACACAATCATAATTGACACCACTGTTTTACTCGAACTTCTAAAAAATACCAGAAACATGACCGCTTGTTTTTCTAATGAGAGAGAGAGAGAGAATGTTTATTTTTATTTCCGTACCCCGTTATACATGTTTATTTTACTTTTGTTATACTGACCACTTTGTTTACAGAAGAACTTTCAATTATAAGACACCAGCAGCATGACCGAATTGGTACTCACAATCATTTTACTTTAAAAATTTGATGTATTTAACTAAATAATTTTAACAAATAGAATATGGGAATTTTCTACACAAAACAAGCAAATCGTTTTTTACTTTTACTTTTTGCCACAGATCTATAAATAGATAAATAAAAATTAATTTTTTGGTAGTTAAATTATATAAAATAACGGAAAATTCATTTGTATTTACGGAATTAATGGTTAATTTTTTACGGAAGTCGCGGTTGAATTTTTGAAAATAAAAATTAAATGAACTTTTCGTTAAAATTAAATGCAAAATAAGTAGATCGGGTTTAAACTGAATATTCATTTATTTTATATTACAATTTCAGTTAATTTTACATACAGAATACTTTTACTTAATCAACGGACAATATTAAATGCAACCAAAAATCGGTATTAATGTGCACTTAGTTTCCCAAAAAAAAAATGGAGCTTCAAACGAGGCAGGTTTGTAAGGGAGAAACGTAAAAGTTTCGCTTACCATATCTCTTACAGAAGACATGAATTTTATATGGCGAGTTCCCACTTTGAAGCAACACATTTTTGACACAGAAAGCGCTTTATTCAGGGCATATAAAAATAAGCGACTGTAACGATCAGCTTTGCAAACTGAATTTTTTGTTACCGTTATTCTTGTATATGTTCCCTTACAAACCTGTTTCGTAGTAAGGCAATGTCGTGGCTCTTCAAATATTTTTTAATTTATTAAGAACTCGTTCACTTATCTTAGACCCCTTTCAGACAAGCAAAGTTTACTTTGCAAAGTCTTGAGTTTATAGAAGAGAAGGGAGAAGAGCATAGCGGGGGAGTACATACTTTGCTGTACTCACAAATTCGTTTTGTTTTTCGTTCGCAGATTATACCTGAAGTTGGCTGCAACCTTATTTTTATATACAGCGTTACCAGAATCTTTGGAATGAAAATTGTCATATGGCGAAAGAAATCATATTTTGAATAGGAAAATCTTAAATTTTTTTTAATTTAAATTTTTTAAAACAAGGGCAAAATAGAAAGAATTATTAATTTTTTATAAAAACATACTTCTTATTATTTAAATTGAAATACATAAAAACATAATTCGTCAGTATATGAAACTTCATAAAAATACATTTTTTCTTTTCACAAATATTTTTTTTATCAATATTCTAACTGTCTATTTTCGATATGCGAAATAATTATTTACTTGTACAAATAAATTTAAAACAAAAACAAAATTTTTAGAATTTATTTTTGTTTTAAATGTAGTTGTTCGAAAGAAGTTATTCTTTCGCACATTGGAAATAGGTTATAATATGCCTTTTTTAATATTTTTTATGTCCAGAAATAATGATGCAATTTTGTGTATTCTAGATATTGGGTACACAAGTGTGCAGCACCAATGCGCATCAAGCTGATGCAAAACTTCATTGTTTTAAAAAGTGACCGTTTAAATAATCGTGTATTTTGTATAAGCAAAATTAAAGTAAAAATCAGTATTTCTAAAAATAAAAAATCATCATTTGAGAACAAAATCTTTAATCATATTTTTGTTTAAAGAAATAATCCAAAATATGATAAAATCATCATTATGGCAACGCTGTTTATATATTATATTCAAACAAGAGAAAACAAAAATTTGTCAAATTAAACTTTGTGTGTCTGAGCACCAAACAAAGTTTAAAAGAGAATTCAACAGACTTTGTCAAAGTAAACTTTGCCTGTCTAAAAGTGGACTTACTGCATCTCTGTATGTCTTACTGCGTAGCGCTTAAATGTGTGCTTACTTTTTAAAATGTACCATTAGTGCTTCGCAAAATAGGAAAATGTTTTATTGGGCTATTGAATAAATGTTAGAATCAGTTAAAAATAAATTTGCTTGGAATTTTAAATGTTTATTTATTGAAAAATGACTGAACGGAATATTTCTTAAATAACCTACAGTCCGTTACTGTAATAATATTGTGAGTGTACAAATACAATACAATACCTTAATTTTAATCTTATATTTAGTCTGTATAGTAGAAGATCGTCTAATCTATCATCTAGTTTTTCTTTTGTTCTAACATCCTATCTATAGTCTAGTTTCTAATCTAGTCTTTCTCTAAGTCTATAGTCTCAAATTTAGTCTCAAGTATATAATCAAATGTATATAATCTAGTCAATAGTTAGCTCTACTGACTGGTCTACTATAATCCTGTTTATAGTTTACTTAACACTCAAATTGTCTAATTTAAAACTAGTCTATAGTCCCGTCTGACCCGGTTTTTAAAATAAATATTTTCACTTTCTTTTTTTTTTCTACGTGACAATTTGCTTGTCAATTACTTTCGACACATTAATTCATTCATTAACTTTTTTATTAATCATTATTTAATTCACTACATCTTTCATTCATTATTACTAAATTACCAGCACTTAATCAATTTAAGAAATAAAAAAAAAACGCAATTTATGAGATCTTAGTTAGACGTTTATCTCTCCAGCTACTGGCTGGTCAAATTAAAATTTTATCACTTTTTTTACGTGCGTTAAAACTTCCTACATAGTAAAAATTATTGAAAAAAAAACAGGATTTTCTTTATAATTTTTTTTTAATTTTATCACTTAACATTAATCTTGCAATAATTAAAAAAATTGAGAGAAATGATTTGTTTTTTCTTGCAACATTTTGAAGATAAAATAATGCTGGACTGAAAAGTTTTTGATAAAAATTTCTGCTGTTTCTTTTTGTTTTAAATAATATTATTTAAAGTAAAAATATGAGTCTACGCTTAAATATTATGATCGTGAAACTTGCACACAATTTTTTTAATATTTTTTTTTTTTTTTTTTTTACTACTTGATGGACTTTTAGAAAACTTGTTTTTTAAGTTTTAGACATAAATTTAAGTCCAGTCGTGTAAAAGATTTCAATTATGTATTTAACCCCACTGCTTTTGTTTTTGGTGGTTGCCTAAATGGAAAGCTTGAAAGGATTTTAGGTTAAAGACTTTTGAACAAAATAATGATTTTTTTAAACTAAACTTATTTTTTGCTTTCTATTAAATTTAATTTCTATTAAATTTAAAAATTTAATTTTTTTCTTGCACAAAGAAGTATTTTTAAGTACTACAGTACAACCTCGGTAAGCGCAACCTATGAAATTTAAGGCTGTTGTGTTAACTGAGGTTGCTGCATTACCCGGGTTATACTACAGTACAACCTCGGTAAGCGCAACCTATAGAATTTAAGGCTGTTGTGTTAACTGAGGTTGCTGCATTACCCGGCTTAAACATTTCTCTGCCTATTTTACGATTAAAGAGCTAATGTCAAACCAAGCAAAAGTTGTATTTAAAAAAAAACACATGCTAGCTTTTAAAATAAATGCATTTATTTTTATTAAATTTATAACGACGAAAGTGCTGATTCTCACATTCATGTGCTGCGCATGCGAAAAGGTCTCCGTGATCACTCAAATCCCTTGAAACTTCCAAGCACCAAAAAAGTAATGATTTAATTGATAGTTGAATGGCTGTTTTAATACTTTTTCAGATTCAAAAATTTCGTTAAAATAAGGAAGCATTTTACTTTCTGGTAAATGACAGGTTTCTTGCTGACGGCAGCTATAAAAAAGCAGTGGAAATGAATTTAATGTGGGGCTGGCAAAACCAACAATATCTAAAGTAAAAAAAAGTTTTAAATATCATGGAGGAGCATATTTGTGTCAAATGGATTAAAACTTAAATAAAATATGCCTTAAAGTGTATTCAAACCTAAAAGAGAAATATATTCTTATAGCACTTTCATTGTAAAGGGTGGTTAAATTTTAAGGGCCGATGTTGATTTTGAATAAAACACAAATTATTTAGGAAATTATTGTCATTTCTTTATATTATGATAATATTGGTATGGTTCAATTATGTATGGAACAAAATATAGGCCAAATGGCCGCCGCGATCTCGACGGCACACCTCCATCCGATGGTCCAAATTTTCGATGACGCTGAGGCATAATTGAGGTTCTATGCCGTTAATGTGCCGAATTATGTCATCTTTTAGCTCTTCAATTGTTGCTGGCATATCGACGTACAACTTTTCTTTCAAATAACCCCAAAGAAAGAAGACCAACGGTGTCAAATCACATGATCTTGGCGGCCAATTGACTTCGCCACCACGTGAGATAACACGGCCATTGAATTTGTCGCGAAAGAGAGCCATTGTTTCGTTAGCTGTGTGGCAAGTGGCACCGTCCTGTTGAAACCACATATCGTCCACATCCATATCTTTCAATTCGGGCCATATCATCTCACGATAGCGAACACCATCATTCACAGTAACTGCATGACCGGCCGCATTTTGGAAAAAAATACGGCCCGATGATGCCGTCAGCCCATAAACCGCACCAAACAGTCACTCTTTGTGGGTGCATTGGTTTTCCAAATGCGGCAATTCTGCTTGTTAACGAATCCACTGAGGTCGATTATGCTGATTAAAAAAAATCAAAATCAAATTTATACAATAATTTAATTTTATTTATTAATTGTTTACTAAAATTTACTTACCCGCTTTCCATTTTTTTTTGTAGAAAATTATCAAAACAACTGCAAGTGATCAGTTGTAAATTTTTGATATTTTTGTCAACCGAACTAACACAGGGTTGTAAACGGTAATACAACAAAAAAAGTTGTAACACGATATAAATTCAACTTTAAATTTTTTGACGTTGAGTTGAAGGTTGAGTTGTCATCGATAATACCAAATAGCAAAATTTCAACTGAACTAGAGTTGAGTTGTAAACCGTAATAGGGGCAATAATCAGCCCATTTAAGAATAAAAATTCCCTGGAAGATTTTTCCTTTTTCCCATTTTTTACAATTGAATTTTATTAGGAAAAATGGAAGACGAGAAAATACTCCCAGGAAATTTTTATTTATAATTGGGCTGAATAATCCAAAGAGCTGCTATTCTTATCTGCCCATTAAAGACAAACGTTAAATGTTTCGATAGCATTATGACATAGAATTTTTTAAAGTATTGAACCTAAAACAACATTTAACTGCATGTAAAAATAAATCAAAACACAAACTGTCTGTTGTTTTTGTATTGTATGTGTATGTGGTAATAGCGAAGCCACCTGGGCAAGTAAATATATCATGTGCACGTACGTTTGAAGTTACGAATTCGTTCATAGAAAAACAAACCGAAAGATAAAAAAAAAAAAACTTTGTTCGTAAAGTTGGGTTAATTGGGTTGCGTGAACAAAGTCACCAGTGTCTGGGTTCACACTATGAAAGTTTTCTTTCAGAAAGTCTCAGTTTATTGGAAAGAGAGGGGAGAAGAATTTCATTTTCTCTTCCCCTCTCACCAATTAACTCAGACTTTCTGAAAGAAAACTTTCATAGTGTGAACCAAGACAATCGGGTCTGTTCTGATCACTTGATTTCAAATCACGTGCTTTTAAAATCACATGTGTGATTTTGTGGTGTTCTGAATGTCCGTTTTCGTGTTTCTCGGTTTCATTTTCAGTTGACGAAAGCACACCGAGAAACACGAAAACGTACTTTCACCAAACAACACACAAAAACGGAACACCAAAATATCAGACTTGTGATTTTTAAAGGCACAAGCGATTTGAAATCACGTGATTTGAGTAAAAGTGATTTTCAGAACAGGTCTGAATGTTAAGAATTTTTTTAGGTGTTGCGATTATCGAGGAGTTGCCTTTATCGAGGGTTGCGTTAACCGTGGTAACACTGTATATGGAAAACCATAGTTGCATCATTAAGTTTGTACTACTAGATTTTGAGTATATTTCGTTAAAATTTAGCCACGAACAAGATTTTGTTTTATTTGGGAAATCTAGTCAGAAACAACCGTGTAAACGGGATATAAGACTTGATTAAACTTTGAACAAAATTTTTTGGTAGTATTTTCGTTCTAAAATTAGTTTGGCTTAAAAATGACACAATTTTATTTTGTTACCTGATAGTCTACATTTTGAACTATCAAATATAATCAAAATTAATCAACTGGCTCATTATGTATTTTCTAAATCTAGCCACAAACTTTTAATATCTTGCCTTCATAGTTAACATTTAACTGTTAGGCATTTAACAGAGTAGAGTTTTACAAAATTTTTACTTAGAATAAGTTTAGTCTCATTCACTTGACTCTTCTTTTTCGTTAAAAAAAAATTACCCTGAAAAGTGTTTTTTCTTGCAATAAAATTTAAACAAACTAGATTTTTCTTCCTTTTCTCAACTTCTTTGAATTTTCTTTATAAACCCAAACTGCTATAGCAAAAATGTTTGTAGCCTTGTTTAGCCTTAAATAGCAAGCCGCAAATGCAATGAGGAGCTTATTGTTTATGGCCAGTCAATGCGTAGGCTGGTTTTTCTTATTAAAGAGTTTAAGACAGAAAGCCAAACCAGGCAAAAGCTGCTTTTTCATGTTCAAAACTAAAATTTTTTTCCTTTTTCTTTTTTAAAGCATGAAAGCAAAATTTATGACTTTTCATTTTCTATGTAGGAATTATTTAAAATCAGGCTAGATATGTTTTTTTTTTATAAATGAACTAAATCCATTTTCCTTTGCAGCAGTAATAAAAATTATTATGATGACAAATTTTTCTAGCAATATAAAAATATGAAAAATTACTTTTAAGTTATAAATATTTATGGTGAAAAAAATTATTATTCTAGTTTTTATTATTTAGATATATTTTCTTTTATCTTAAATAAAAAAAACTATATTTATATATATAAAACTACATAAAAAAGCCTTTGTCTGGTATAATTTTTTACTATTTAGAGCCACCACCACCACTACCAAACTAGACTGACATTGATTTATTGCTAAAGAAAATTTTATTTTTAAAACTTGAAGTTTGATGCTGGAACTAAACAGGAATAAACAAGTTTTATTGTAAAGAGGTCTAAAAAAAGGGTGTTTAATTTATGGGATTTTAAAAGAAATAAAAAATGTTGAGTAAACTAGAATTGTTTTAGAAAATTTAAGAAATAATAACCTTTATAAATTGATATTGAAAATTGAAATTTGTTTAAGTTATAAGCTTTCATTTGGCATGCTAACTTTTACTTTAGATATTCTAAAAATATTTTTACGATTTACGATAAACTTGTTTATTTTTTTCAATGTGGATTTTTAAGTGTTCTAGAAATAATTATACCATTTACGATAAAGTTGTAAAAATTTAAAATTTTTATTAAAAAAAAAAAATTAATTATGTTATAATCTTTTAAAAAACATGTTTTTTTGTTGAAGGTGTAATGTAAATATTTTAAAAATTTACGATAATATATTTAATTTTGTAAAAAAGTATTATTTTTTAATTTATAATAAAAACTGAAACAAGTTTGTTAAGAAAGCTTTCATATGAATCGCAAATTTTTCTCTTAGGTATTCAAAAAATACTTCAACTATTTACGATACAGTAGTAAAAATATTAACTAAAAAAGGTGTATTAATAAAATTGTAAATTTAGACTTCTTTTGGCTTAGGTTGTTCTAGAAATACTTCTACGTTACATTAAGTCAAGGGTGAAATAATTTTATATATGTAAATCGCTAATTCGGCCAATCTTAACATATGGTTGCCAAATATGGTTCAACATTTCACCATCATATATGGAAAAAATTCGAATTTTTGAGGGAAAATGTTTGAGAGCATGCACCTCACTCTATAAATCATCGGAAAGTGGATACACAAACTATATCGCCAACAAAAGGTTATTCAACGAAGCTAAAATAAGCAGGATAGACAGCTTCATTATCAATCTTATAAGAAATCATGTTATTAAAAGTTTACAGTGCAGGTAAAACAATTTAATTCTGGCTCCATACTATGCCAATGAAGAATATATACGCCAAACACTGCAAAGTGGATATGTACCACCTGAGGCTTTTCTATACCTCGACAGCAAAGGATTTATTCAAAACGAAAACGGCATTCCTATATTTTACCATATATATAGAAGGGCCACTAACAAAACAATACAGTGTAACGAACTTTCGAACGACAACAGTAGATTTGATAAATACATATGTATATTCAGGGGATGAAAATATAATCACAAACATAGATAATAAAAAATACTGGTTGCTTAACTAATACCATTTTGCATCTTTTTTAATCTTTTGACCTTTATAACACTTTTAGACTTAGTTTTATATAAAAGTAAGGGTTTTTTGTCAAAAATTTTTCTGTACATAAATTATATAAAAATATTTTTCATATCAAAAATAATACCCAATTAGAAAATATATTATTAATTCATATACACCTAATTCTCTTTTTACACGAATTATTTTTACACGAATTTTCATTTAACACGAGTTAAAAAGTTAACATTTTTCTCTTTTTACACGAATTGTTTTGTTTTAACACGATTTTTTTAATTTTTTATTGTTGTTTATTGTACTTTTACGTTATTTTTTAGGTATCTTTTTTTACACGAATTTTTTTACACGAATTTATTGGGAACGTATCTATCGTGTAAAAAGAGAATTGGTGTATACATTGTACTCGAGTGCCCGAATATGGGACTATGTATAATAATAAACATCATTTAGACTATTTTGCTTATTTATGGTTTATAAGCATAAATAATTGGATTAAATAAACTTACATAAAAAAAAAATAAAAAAAAAAATACTTCTACGTTTTACGATAAATTTGTAAAGTTTACTTTTAAATTTTTGAGTAAAAACTGAAATTAGATCATTTAATAAGTATTTAGAAAACATGCTAATTTTTGCTTTAAGTGCTCTAGAAATAATTATACCATTTACGATAAAGTTATAAAAATTGAAAATTTTAACTTACAAAAATTTAAATATGTTATTATATGTTAACAAAACATGGTTTTTGTTTGATTCAAATAGGCAAATATTGTACGGGTGCCCCGGTATGCTAGCTGGTAGTGAGCTAGTCTATAAGTGCCGGGGTTGCGGGTTCGATTCCCGCCTGAGACTCTTTTTTCCTGCAGGCAAGCGTAGAGCTTCGCAGGATTAGCATAGGGCGCAAAAAAAAAAAAAAAAAAAATTACGATACAATTTTTAATTTTGTAAAAAATTAAATTTTATTAAATTTACAATAAAAACTAAAACAAGTTTGTTCATAAACATCTAATGTATGCCTTAGGCATTCAAAACAAAACCTTAACTATTTACGATACAGTAGTAAAAATATTAACTCAATAAATATAATAAATTGAATAAATTTGCGCTTCTTTTGGATAAGGTTGTTCTAGAAATACTTTTACGGTTTTACGATAAAGTTGCAGAAATAATATACATATATCTTTTTTAACTTTTAACTATTTCTTTAAAATTTAAATCAATTGACTTAATAGGCAATTAAATCATATCTTAATTTTGCTTTAGCTAACTAGTAACTATTTTTATAATGTACGATAAACTTAAGAAAACTAAAATTTTAGTTAATAATACATTTTCAAACTTTTGTATCAAATACTAAAATTAGATTATTGTCTTAACTTTCATAGAATTTGCTTACTTTGCCTAGGTGTATTCTAGAAATATTTTTATAACTTACGATAAAGTTGTAAAATAATAGTTTTTTTCATAATTCATTTTGAAACAAAAGTGATATTATTTTAACAGGTATAAAATCGCATGACATGATAAACTTTTTTAAGCTAGTTCACAAATATCGTAAAGATTAACGATAAAGTTGTGAAAATTTAAATTTTTTTTAAGCTTTCAAATGTTTATATAAAATCGAAATAAGGAATTATATCCAAGATGTGCTAATTTTTTGCTTTAGGTGGCTTATTATAGCTTTTGAAATTTACGATACAACATTTGAAATTAATTATTTTTAAGTACATATTAAATTTTCGGCAAAAGCGCACTTTACGGGGCGTACGGAAAAAAAAATTGGACCACCTCTGGAATAAAAAAAGAAAAAAACCAAAATTAAAATTTAAGGGGGCTGAGGTCCCTGGGACCCCATGGATCAAAAAAAGCGGCCTGCCCACTTAGTGGTATGTGTGGGTACTCAAATTAAAGATAATTTGTAAAAAATACGAAATTAATAAAATTTAGGTCGAGCGGGACTTCTGGGTCCCTCTGGGGGTAAAAAAATTGTCCCTCCCACCCTTATAACTATGTGTGGGTACTCGAATGAAAGGTATTTTGCTTACGATTGTAAATATTTTGTTTTTATTTTGCGTTTTTAATGTTATACCTATGTGCTAAAATTTTTAAATGAGTTTTATTATATTTTAAGACCCATTGGGTCAAATCACAAGATTGTTTCAAATCACAAATGTTTTATATTATGTAACTAAAGCTTTTTTGTATAGCCGGCGCAAGGGTTTTCTCCTCTATGGTATAACAAAGACCGGCTTCGCTAACTAAAGCTTTTCTGTATAGACGGCCTTCGGCCGGGCGCAAGGATCTTCTCCTCTATGGTATAACAAAGACCGGCTTCGCTTACTAAAGCTTCTCTGCATAGCCGGCCTTCGGCCGGGCAAATAGATTTTCTCCTCTATGGTATAACAAAGACCGGCTTCGCTAACTAAAACTTCTCTGCATACCTATAAAAGATACATAAATTAACCTAGAGAGGAAAATATTAAACGAATACAAAAACAAAATACATAATTGCAATCGTGAGAAAATTACCTTTAATTTGAGTACCCACACATACCATACCAGTGGGCGGGGCGGTTTTTTGGACCCAGGGGTCCCCACGGGCCTCAGCCCCCTTAAATATTAATTTTGGTATTTTTTTTTAATTCTGGATCGGGTGGCAAATTTTTTATATTTTTTTTTCGTACGCCCCGTAAAGTGCACTTCAGCCAAATTTTCTAAAATGTGGGTTAAAAATGAAATTATTTTATTTTGGACTCTTTTTTTATGGCGTATTAGATTTCTTATTAGAAGGATTATATATCGTTAAAAAATTTACGATAACATTTTAAAAAAAATGGAAACTATTGCAAATATGAAACTAATTAATTTTCTAGTGAAAACTAAAGTTTGTAAATATTCTTTGTCAAGTGGATTTTTTTTGTGATTTCTAAAATATTTTCGATAATAACGATAAATTTTAAAAATTTTTTGAATATATCTTTTGAAATTTTTTGTAAAAATTAAAATTAGCTTATTTTACACGGGTGTGAATTACATGATAAAACTTGCTTAAAATGAATTGTGAACACTTTCAACATTGACGGTAACATTTTTAAAATGGTTTAGTTTTTTTTTTTTTAATTTCAGTAAAAATTTAAATTAGATAATTTAATCAGCAATCATAATATTTGCTTTCAGTGATTTGTTAATAGTTTTCAAATTTACGATAAACTTTTGATTTTTTAAGAAATTAGATTTTTAAATTTTAAATGAAAACTGAAATAAGTTTATTATAAAGCGTGATCCATTTCGAGGTTTCCTACTTTTTTAAAGAAAAAAAAAACACAAAAAATTTAAATTTAATGGGGAATGTTAATTATCATTTGAAAGAACATTCTTTGGCGTTTATTTTTTGAAGATTATGTCTATCAAATGTTGGCCGTTGCTACGTCGCAGATGGTCCATCCGTTGGGTCCAATTTTCGATGACTCGTTCGAGCATTTCGACTGGTAACTGGCGAATGACACGCGTGATGTTTTCCTCCAAATCCTGAATCGAAGCGGGTTTGTCCGCGTAAACTTAAGACTTTACATATCCCCACAGGAAAAAGTTTAGCGGTGTGATATCACACGATCTTGGTGGCCAATCGACCGGCCCAAAACGTGAAATTATGTGCACACCGAAGTGTTCTCTCAATAAATCCATTGATTGATGCGATGTGTGGGAAGTGGCGCCGTCTTGCTGAAACCAAATTTTGCCGAGATCACGAGCTTCAATTTTAGGCATCAAAAAGACGGTTATCATGGCACGACAACGGTCACCATTGACGGTTACGTTCGCACCGACATCATTTTTAAAGAAATATGGACCGATGATTCCACCGGCCCATAAACCACACCAAACCGTCCCAAATGCGGCAATTTTGTTTGTTTACATACCCGTTGAGCCAGAAATGGGCCTCATCGCTGAACAAAATTTGCCTCGATCTTCTCGGATCTTCTTGGATTTTTTCAAGAGCCCATAGAGCGAAGCGACGTCGCTTGGGAAGGTCGATCGGCTTAAGTTGTTGCACAAGCTGTATTTTGTATGCTTTCAATTTAAGATCTCGACGTAAAATGCGCCAAGTCGTTTCATACGTCAGTCCGAGTTGCTGCGAACGGCGCCGAATCGACTCTCCACGGTCTTCGTGTACACTTTCAGCTACGGCCGCTATATTTTCTTCACAGCGTGCTGGACGTGGTCTATTCGGTCGAATATTATCCAATAATGAATGCTGGGTCTCAAAATGGGTGATGGTTTTGCGAATAGTACGCTCTGTAGGCCGATTATGTTGACCATAAGTTTAGCGAAGTGCACGAAACACATTCCTCACAGAACGTGAATTTTCGTAATAAAGTTGAACGATTTGTAAACGTTGCTCAGGCGTAAGTATTTCCATTATGAAATGCCAAACAATACTAAACAAAAATAACATAACAGCATGACACGACTCACACGTGATCTGTCAAAAAAGGCTATTGAAAAAAGTATCTCTTCTTGAATCACCCATTATAAACTTTCATAGGACATGCTGTACTTTGTACTTAATTTGAAATAATTTAAAAATTTAAAAACTTAAAAATTTAAATTTCTGCAATAACAAAAAATATTATTAGTTCATTGCCCTTTTCTTGCAAAACACTTAATTTTTTTTATTAAATAATGTTTGCCATTACTTTACACTTGTCATTGTGAACATTTTTTTTTATGCAATTCATTATTTTTTATTAAAATTTTATTATTTTTGTTGCTAAGAAATCTTAGACCAAAAAATTGTATGTCAAATATTTTTATGACTTTAAAAATTTTTTTTATTTTTTTTGCTTTGGCTCTTGCAAATTTTTTTTTTTATTATTATTACATGCCAAAATCAACAAATACAACAACTTTAAAACAAATTTTTTAAAACAACTACAACAAAAAGGTGTAGTTCTATATACAAATTTATTTGAAATACGATTTGAAATTGCAATTGCTTTGCCAAACTTGGCACCTACGACGACTAAAAAAAACCTCATATTACATTGAAAGTGTTTGCGAGACTTTTGTGGCAGTAGCACCTGTTACCTTAAATTATACTTTAATGACAATTAAAAAAGTAAAAAAAAACTGCTTTAAAAATATGACATAATAAATTGAGTTTGAAAAAAAAGAGTTTTAAAATTTTTAAAGTTTTTTTTAAGAGTTTCCTGAAAAATAAATGTGTGGATTGGAAAATTTTAATGCAGCAAAAAATTTTAAGGTGGTTTTAAATATATAAAATTAAAGAAACCATAATTTTGAATAGGGTTGGGTAAAAGATAAACCAAAAAAAAAAAAAAAAACAAATATCTAACAAATAACTTTAATTACAAAAATAATTAAGAAGTAAATATTTTTGAAATTAATCATAAAATATTCAAAAATTTTTTATTTTTTCGAATTTATTCTATGAGTTAAATTTCAGTTATGTATTTTATAAAGCTTTTTTGTAAAACTTTAAATGAGCTTATTTAAAAAGGTTTAAAATGGCAATTAAAATTTAGCTTAAACTGACTTGTGAATATTTCTAAGATTTACGATAATATATTTTAAATTTTAAAATTCAGTTAAAATTTAAATTATATAATTTTATCACCAGTCATAAGAAATTATAATATTTGCTCTCTATGGTTTTAAATTTTTTTTTAAACTTACGATAAACTTTTGAAATTTGTAGAAATATTAATTTTTAAATTAATAAAAATTTATATATGTATGTATTTGTGGCCGTAAAAATGTCAAATTTCAGTGAATATTGAAATTAAATGATTTTATCAGCAATCACAAGACATGATTATATTTGACCTTTGTAGCTTGAAAATAGTTTTAAAATTTACGATAAACTTTTGAAATTTGTAAAAATTTGAATTTTTAAATTAATATATACATATGTATTAACTGCAAAATTGCCAAAGTTTTTTTTTTCAAATGGGCAAAAAGAATCAAAAAACAGAAGAGATATTTAAATCTTTGTATTATAAATCTTAAATCTATGTATATATAATTGTATTAACCAACGAGAAAGTTAAGCAATTTTAGGTTATGTCTTATTTTAAGTTAATTTTGATAATTTCTTAAAAAAAAAAAAAAAGTTTGTATAAAGCAAAGTTTTTATTTTTAATTATCAGCTGCCATTTTATATGACAAATTCCGTATAAAATCCCATGACAGGCCATTGAAAACACATGTGTTTTTTATTAAGTATATTTAAATTAGAATTTTAATAAAAAAAAAAAAAAATAAAAAATAGTACATAAAAAAAAACTAGTACACAAAAGCAACAAATTGGAAAAAATGTAAATAGAGGAAAAAAAAAATAAAACTAAATTGTTCATGTAAACAACACTAGACTACAGAAATTAATAACATGTAAATGACCTAGAAATTGTTTGAAATTGTACAAATAAATTTATTTGTTGTGTAAAGCAAAAAAAAAAAAAAAAATATTTCTTTAATTATAAATAGCAAAAAAAAAAACTGTAGTATTTATAAACTTGAAAAAATAAATATAACAAAGTAATTAAGTAATCAACAAAATTATTAATTTAAAAACACTTTAAGAACTACAAATATAAACAAAAACAAGTAAGAAAGTATAGTCCGTCAAGCCCGATCATATGATCCCCTACACCACAGTATTTACAGACAAATTTTCTAAAGTTTACCGTTTTCTGGACCCATGGGCAATCATTGATCCGCCAAAACAGAATTATGTTATAAGCCTAAGATTCATATACAACTTCCATCTGTCAAATATTAACTTTTGTCTTTAGTGATCGTAGGGAGATATGGGACCTATGCCCAATCCTGGATCTATCAGCTTAACATTTTTCGATGACATAGTAGATATCGTATTTTATTTTATTCATTAAGAGTTATAATACAATTCTAAATTACAATCAAGAACTTAATTAACCAGGCAAAAGAAACTTGACCCTCAGCCCCTTATAGTGAAACAGACCAGAGTCTCTGGCGGGAACTGAACCCACAACCCTCGCACATATATATTAGCCCACTACCAACTAGCCGGCCGGGGTACCCTTAGTAGCTATCGTAAAAGCTATTGTGGCTTATTTTTATGTCAAAACCAACCATAAGGAAGCCATTAAAGCTTTTTTTTTTTAATTGGTATTTGTATGGGAGATAAGGTCAAATATGATCCGATACCAATATAATTTGGTCAGCTCTTAAACTACGATCGGTACTTTGAGCTCAAGCTTTACATGTACAATCAGCCAGCCGGAAGGATATCGTAAGATCGATTCTAAAAGTGATTTTGAGTCGAATGGTATACCTAAAGTCGGACCTAGAAACAATATATTTCTAGGTGTTCCACACATCAGCACAAACGCATAATACGCTATTCACCCATTAAACAAATTTGTGTTTAAGCAAAGTTCTGCGCGCTTCGCCCATTAATAGTCCTACCCAGATAACTGTGCGTAGTCTGATGATTAAATTTGAGTCCACTTTATCAGTAAACAATTTAAACAACATCCAAACCTCGCAGAAACGCAGGATTTGAGAACGACGGTGGTACGACCATTACCGTCAACAGCAAGCGCTATAGGTCGATGATTAGCAACTTATTTTTAAATTTAGATAATATAGAAGACAGCACAGATATGTGGTTTTAACAGGACGGCGCTACATTCCACACAGCTTGTGCCGCATTGGACATTCTGCACGAGCTATTCTAGGGCATGGTCATCTCACGTTGGAGGTGCTACGAACTGGCAACCCCGTCAGACTTTTAAGGTTGGGTTTTCTCTTCGTGCACTGGCATCCGAATAAGCCACACACCACAGTCACCCTTAACCACAACAAAATCCATCCCATCGGTAAAATTCGGCCTGATTTATGCGCCAGAGTCATGGAAATTTGGACATTTTGGATGTGCACATGTTAAATAATTTTTGGGTTCAAGCGAACCCAATTGAGAATATTTTATTGGAAATTGAAATCAGGACTGTACTACGCTAGTGAAACGTGAAATAGCACAACACTGTTTGATGAAAAAATGGCAAACTTTCTTAATTTAATTGAATTATGAGCGATTCATATTATTGGCATATGGCGTTCCAGTTGTATAAGCACCAGCACCAATAGAAACAAGAGAGCGGAAATAGGAATATATAGCGCATATACTTTGAGGACCTAGGCAAAATAAATAGCACGACATGCATTCAGGTGGAATACATCAGGTGGTCGGCGACTTGGTGCTCCCGCTAAGTCCTGATGGAGAAACATTGTTGATCAGCAAATTAAAATTGGAGTGACATAGGCCGAGAAGCCAATAACAGGGTTAGATTTAGAATAATATAAGAGCAAACGCTAAAAACTAATATATTAAGCAATTTTATTACTTTAACTAATTCTTAATGGATCATCGTCTAAGCTATTTACCTTAGCAAATTTATTATGTCATTTTTATACCCTTCACCACAGGAGGAAAGAGAATATTAGAGGGTAAGCTAGTTCCTATGAGCGCACTTCACTGGTTGCTTAGGCCAGCTCATCAGGAACCTTTTTCCAAGACCTTTTGTTTATCTGGAGATTAGTAGCGGGGTAGCAAAGCGCACCGGTTCAAACCAGTACATATGGGCTTATTTATATAACTTTCTGTTGTTATCGTTCCATGGTTAAGGAAGGGTATAAAAGATTCGGCAAAGAAAAATAAAAAAAAATTCCATTTTGTTACTGGTGCAAATTTTAAAATTTGTTCAATCCAACTACTTTTTTCTCGATGTGTATGTTTTTTTTATTTATTTGTTTTTTTTTTTTAACACATAATTTGCCAGCATCTCATCAATATTTTTGATTAAATCACCCTAAAATGGCTTTTTTTGAAATGTATATCATCTTAAATGTTTATCTAACTCATCGTTTAAACTTTTTCGCTAACACAATTCAACTTCAAATCAATTTATCTTAATTAACAATGGGAGAGTGTTTGTAATATTAGTTTATTTATTTATTTTTTCTCAAAATGAATTTATATTTTATTGCGCGTTTATTTTTCATTTTTCTAATAAAAATAAAAATATTTTTTTAATCATGTCACATACGCTACAAATGTCTCATCTCGTGTCATAAAACAGACCAAAAATATGAAACGAAACTAAAATTTTATGCAAAGCAAATTGTTGAATGGCGGCTGCTTCAATTGATACTGCCTTCAAATGTTATTCACATTTTGAAATTGTTGAATTAGAAAAATGTGTGAATGGGTTAGAAAATTAAAGATAAATGACAATTGTTTGGAAAGGAGGTTAAAACAAAAATTATCAATATTTTTCGCAAATTTAAATTAGGGAATACCCGATACTCAAAAAGAAATATCGCCGATACCGATACCGATACGAATATTAAATTTAAATTCAAGGTAAAATTAACAAAATTACAGTGTAAGAGATTCTTTATATTTAAAATTGATTTTAACAAGATTTAAAAACAATGAAATGTATTTAAATTCATGGTAAAATTAATTTATTTTTTAAACAAAAATTACACTGTTTTTTTTAATACTCAAAATGATGGAGGAGTAATTTAACCATAATATGGTTGTCGATGACAATAATTTCGTTACACTAACCATTACTATTATTTAAAAATAGTTTTGTTAGAGGTGACCATATTTAAACATGTTTTTTCTCTGGGTGCTCAGCTATTTTTTGATATTTATTTTTTTGCACAAAAGTAACATTTATTTTTTGATTTTTTTGAACAAAAATAACAGTTATTTTTTGATTTTGATTTTTTTGGACAAAAATAACAGTTTTTTTTTTATTTTTTTGAACAAAAAAACAGTTATTTTTTGATTTTTATTTTTTTGCACAAAAGTAACAGTTATTTTTCGATTTTTATTTTTTTGAACAAAAAAACAGTTATTATTTGATTTTTGTTTTTTTGAACAAAAATAACAGATTTTTTTTGATTTTTATATTATTGAACAAAAATAACAGTTATATTTTAATTTTTATTTTTTTTTGAAAAAAAATAACAGTTATTTTTTAATTTTTATTTTTTTGAGTAAAAATAAAAGTTATTTTTTAAAGAAATGTACGTGTTATAATTAATTAGTTGACTTTATTTTAATGCGCACATTTATATAACTATTTAAAGACAACTCAATGATTATAACACGTACATTTCATTAAAGAATAACTTCTATTTTTGCTAGAAAAAATAAAAATCAAAAAATAATTGTTATTTTTTTTTCAAAAAAATAAAAATTAAAAAATAATTGTTATTTTTGTTCAAAAAAATAAAAATCAAAAAATAACTGTTATTTTTGTTCAAAAAAATAAAAATCAAAAAATAACTGTTATTTTTGTGCAAAAAAATATAAATCAAAAAATCACTTTATCACTTTTCAATCAAAAATAAAAATCAAAAAATAACTGTTATTTTTGTGCAAAAAAATATAAATCAAAAAATCACTTTATCACTTTTCAATCAAAAATAAAAGTCAAAACTTTAAAAATCATAATATTTTATCATAGAAAAGTTCATTAGGATCAATATGGTATACTTGAATCATTTTGCCAGCATTTACTTCTATATGCTTTTTTTGTTTTAAAATTTCAAAATAACTGTTATTTGCGGTCCCTGATTTTTATGTGTTTATATGGTTTATATGTAAGTTAATGCTGAATTATTCTGTTTTGTTATTTTTTGTGTTAATAAAAATATGTTTTATTGTTCTTAAAATGGATATTTTTAAATTAAAGTGCCGATAATGCCGAATTATTATGTGAAAATATGCTAATCTATTATCAAAATTATCTGGCATCCCTGGTTGCCAATAAATTAATTTATTAAAAAAAAGCAAAAATTTAAAATGATGTCGCTTAAGCTTTTTTTGCGGTTATGCCTTGATATATGGAAAAAAAAACAAAAAGCCAGCGAAAAATTTTACACAAACAAAACATGTGCATAATACACACACAAGCTATTCGTGCTGTGGTCGTTGCCGTTTGTTTACTCATTTCTTTATCAATTGTTCTGTTATATAACGAAGAACAGAATACTATATAATGTTCGTTACTTTCTTCGAAATAGTTACGAAAGGTTTAAGGGGTTGTGTTCGTCTACACAAACACTAAAAAAATTTATTTCGTTTCTGGGTGTGTAAGCCGTACGCTAAATAATGTTCTATTTGTTTTCGAACACGGGTTGATATTAAGTATTTTTTTAAAATTGGAGAAGTAATTCCCATACATTCCCATACAACAACTTTAAGAAAAATTTTGGAAGGCCTTATCTGAGAATGAAAACTTGAATTTGTAAAATATTTTATAAAATACATTTTAAAAGACCTTTTGAAAGAAGGCAGCGTGGAATGAGTAAAAGTTGATTAACGATGCAATTGCAGACCTTCTTAAAGGCCTGAAAAGTGGAAGTACTCTCAATTTTTCCCGCTGGGTACCAATCATTGAATTCGGCCGCAAAGATTACGTATCCGCAAGATTTACGTATGATTAATGAGGCCTGTGCACATAGACGTTTTTGAAACAATAAGGCCCGATGACGATTAAACACCACACCATACAATAACTTTGAGCGGTTGTAAAAGCTTTAAACAATTATTTACCTTGAGGATTATAACGCTCCATTTCTTATTGACCTGTATTTTGTATCTTTCTGCTTACTTCCCAAATGTCAAAGCAGAACTGATATTTACCGCCATTTGCAAAAATTATAGCAACTTTCGATAGGCTGATGACTTTTGCGCCACCTTGTATATCTCTGTTAGTTGATCCTTAACTTTAAACGATTTTCGGACTAAGCAATGAAGCTTGCATTTTATACCCATGTGAGTAAGATTTTTCCTCTCTTTCACTTAATGTAAAGCTATAGCATTAGAGTAAGCAGTTCAGAAATATGTTCTATATACGATAAAATTCATAAGTTAGAGAAGGATGCAAAATCACACGTACACAAAAGTTTAGGTCATTTTTTTCATATTGGCCTTAAGAAAATGATAGAAACTTTGTTTTACGCGATGACCCTTATTCTATCATTAATGACAGTCAAATGAGTAGTAAAATGACCGTCACTGTTCTTATAGGGTAGTTGCGCGAACATACAAAAAAGTAAGTGATATATAAATTATTCTTTGAGAAACAAATAAAAATGTCACAAAGTAGACTTTTCTGTGGAAATGCCCATATACATAAGAGTAGCAGAGATGCAAAACTCGTTTGTCACAAATTTAAGAAAACGAGATGACAATTGATTCTCACAGTTCTTTTGGCGCTTTATGAGCAGAAATATACTGATTGTTTTAACGCATGTCCTTCTCCATATTTTTCCAAGGATATGAATTGATACAATCAGTATATTTCTTTTCATACATTTTTAGGGTTTTACATTTTTCTTAAAAAAATTTGCAAATATTTTTTTAAATTGTAGTAGATCACTACATAAAATATCGAAATCATAAAAATCGAATCAGATTTTTTTTATGTATATCTAACTGCAAATACAGTGAACTCGCGATAATAAGAACTAATAAAAACTTAGCTAGTTCACATTATCGAAATTGTTCACATTTTCGATTGTAAAAAATTGTAACGCCATCCTGTGTTTTTTTGCTTAAAAAAGTCTAGAGAGCAGTGTGAAAAAGCTTAAAAATTTTAACATATAAATCTGCCATTAGACATGGCCAAAAATGCTATAAATGAGTTTAAAAATGTTATAAATAATGCTAACATTTTTTTTTTTAAGATTTTTGCTAACAATTAATTACCAGTATGAAATTTTATTAGAAACAAACTACATTTTAGTGGCTTATTTTTTAACGAAATTGAAGTAAGTGGGTAGATTTTGGTAAAACATCAGATACATATAAATATGTACCACAGGTAGTTGAGATTAAATTTGAAATTTACATGATGAGGGCATTTCTAATATTACCTGAATATTCTATTTTTTTACAAGACGTTCTTTAAGATAAGAATTAATAATTTTCAGGTGTTAATCAATTTTATTAACCTGTTTTATTTTTTATAACGTAGGCGGTTAAAATCACTGTTTTTGAGTTATTTTCATATAAATTTTACTGCACAAGCCTGTAACCTGGAAACAGCACATAAGTTCAAGTGATTTCTATGTGTAACGAAAGACAACTCACCTTCATTAACAAAACTCAAAGTATGTATGCATGTTTTGTTTTCGTTTTTTCAATTCACGGATTCTCAAAATTAGAAAATAAACAAAAATCGCCAACATTTTTGTTCGCTATTTATAGCCATTAAACTTTATAAACTAAAATAGGTGTTCACATTACTGGATAGTTCACTATATTGGAAATACACATTACCGAGAGTTCACTGTATTAAGAAAAGTTAACTTTTTTTCTTTTACAATTAACAAATTTTATTTTATTATTTTAAAAATAGTTACGGAAGAGTTTTAAATATTTTTTTTAATATTTGAAATATCTTATTTTCATTTCGATCGATTTTGTTTTACCTTCTTCAGACTTTGATCGATTATCGTAATTTCGATGAATTTTGTTATTTTTAAGTGAAATGTGGCAATATTGTGCAAACCAAAACAAAAACTTTTTTCGATCGAAAAATTTTAAGTGATTTCTTTCCGAGAAAATTTATCGGTTTTCGTTTTCTGAAGAAGCTTTCTCGGAATTAAAAAACTTTCGATTAAAATTGATTATTTATGAAAAATAACTTGCGATTTTTCAAAATGTTTTATTTTAAAAAATTTTTAAATGCTCATATTTTTCTTCTTCTTAAAACTAAAAGTTTCGTGGAAATAGTCTGCAATTCGAATACATATGTAGTTTTCTGAAATTTAACATATTTTATTTTGTTAGCTTTTGAATAAAACGAAATTCCTAAATTAAAAAAAAAAAAAAAATTACACTCAAATGACATGTAGAGAAAACTGCCTACATAAAAAATACTTTTTACTTATTCATTTAAAATTTTGCATTTGAAAATTTTTTTGGTTTCTTTCTTTTTATATATTTTTCTTTACATTTACTTTTTCGTCATAGATACTTACGCATTCACAAAATTTTTTTGTCTTTTCTGTTTTAATTTATTTTTAAACTGGCCACACGCCAACAATTTGTTGCATTTCAATAAAAAATAAAAAAATAAACAATTTCTTAAACATTTTTTAATACGAGTAGCAAGTAATTTTAAACAAAATTAAAAAGCCATAAAAATTCTATATTTCTGAAATAAGATTTTTTTTTATAAATTTTTATATAAATTCGAATGCGTATTCTCATGTTTTCTTATATTATTTTTTTTAAAGAAACTTTGAAAAACTTTATAAATTTTATCCATGTTTCTTTTTTTTTTTGCAGTCAGAGTTGATTTTTTTGAATTTCCTCAAATCATTGTTCGTATAAAAATATTTAAAATTTCTTTATTCCATATAATTTTGATATGTTTTGAATTTATAAATTAAATTTTTTTATTTTTCTATACTTTAATAAGCTCTTGTCACTTTAAAATAAAACATATATTAAAAAACAAAAATAAGTGCAAAGAGGAATGTGGAATGTCAAACAAAGTGAGTAAAGACGGCAAACCCCACTGAAGAGATTGTGTGGTTACAATCGAAACTAGTCTGGGCAACCTGTCCGTGAAAGCCTGGCTTCAAATCTCAGCTCAGTCAAGAATGAAAAGTTATCAATACAATTTTAATTAATTTCATGTTTTTTATTTTAATGTATAAAACCTTACGATTTATCAAATTTAATATTTTGATGTAAAAATTTCCATGAAAAGTCTCTTAAATTTTTTATTAAAATTATAAATAATTAAGTTAAAGGATTGACAACCGTAAAGGTCATTAAAAAGGTCTTATAATCTACTTTCAAATCCATGGCTGTGATAACTACTGGCAAATAATAAAGAACCCATCTTCATCCAAAAGTGAAGAAAATATTTATTTGGGGCGATAAATGAGTGTCTGCAATTTAAACGTTTTTATTTTAGTTTTTCAATTTAATTTTCTAAATATCTGCTATCCCAAAATCATTTTTCTGTTTTAAGCCCTAAAATTGCTCAAATTCTTTTTAACCCAATTTTCGCCGACGGGTGGTTGTAATCACCAATACTCTGTTTTTTATTGCAATGTTTTTTTTTTCTTTCTCTCAGTTACTTAAAATCTTATTTCGTTATTATATTGTCATCTTACTTGGTGCGGCGAAAAATGGGTTAACATATTAACAATTTATCAGGTATGTCACAGCATTGAAATGAATGTGAAAATTTACACATTTTTCAATTGGTACCGTTTTTGTTTTGCTCTTTTGAATTAAAATCAAAACATTTTTGGGTTTTTTGTTTTCTAGAGAAGTTAAAAACGGTGTCATTTTCACTTTCGTATGCCTTTTTATTAAATAATTTTATTAGTTTTAAGCAAATTTAAAATCTTTTGCTCTTTTCTACACAGAAAAAATTATTAAATTTCTCCAAATACCAAATTTGTTCTAAATTCATAATATCAAGCAAACGAGTTGTTGATTTTGCACCTCTTAACAAAATGATTATATTGATTACCAAAAATTTTAAAATTTTGAAAAAATATTTTCAATAAATGATTTTAGATCAAAAAACTTTGCCTTTTCAAACAATGTGTTAATTTATTTAAATAAATATTTACAATTCCCAACAACAATTCTACATGTTTAAATTATTTTATTTTAAACGAAAAAAGTCAATTAAGATTTTTTGTTATTTAATTAAAATTTTAATTGAAAATTTATTTCAAAACAACGAAAATGTTAATTAAATCAAAATAAAATTTTTAATTTTCTTTCAACTAAAAAATAATTGATTCAATTATCCCATTAATTAAATTTAAATACTTTTTAAACCATTTTTTTAATTGATAAAACACTTTTTCCTGTGTACTTGAAACAAAAAACAATTTTTTTATGAATTTTCAATTATATCAAAATTGTAAGCTACTAAAAAAAATTTAAATTAAAAAAATTTTGGTGCCAATATTGTTTGAAATATTTGGGTATCTCAAAGTCATATTGTCATAATATCCTAATATTTTACACACACACAGAAAAAAAATCCATGTAAAATCGTCGAAAACCAGGTTGGGTTAACATTTTTCGGCAGTGATTTTGCTTCATAGTTGATTCATGTTAATTTAACACGATTTAACAATTTACTTGTGAACAAAATGTTTTTCCTTTAAAATAACTATATTTCATGTTAATTTAACACTCCAGTAAAGTTAGAGCAAAACAAGCCGAATATATCACTCTAACCCTCCACCCTCCATCGACAGGAGTGGGCCCTATATGATAAATACATATATATTATTAACTAAGCTTCACAGAAACGAACGTCAGCAATAAAATTGGTTGAGGTTTAGACCTAATTTAAATTATTGACCGACAATAAGAAGGTTTTATGCGTTTCTTGTTAGAACTTTGAACTGGCTTGATTAAAATATCATGATTCGTAACAGTTTTAGCCGAACTAAAATAATTTTTAGGAGCGTTATTTGTATTGGACCTCTGGTAAATTATGAACCAATCATCCCAAAATTCTGAAGATTGATTTCTGGTATTACAAAAAAATTAATTAGAATAAATTTCAATGCAGCAGTGTAATTAGTTTAAGCGTTAACAGTGAATTTCACAAAAATGCATATATTTTTTCTGGCCATATGAATCTTAGTTAGAAGAAATTTTACCGCAATATCTACATCTGTGATGGTTTTAGGCGGATTTAATTATTTTCCCCAAGTGAGCTTTATTTGTTTTCAGGCGCAATAAATAATAGGGTTTATATGGGGCCAAATTATGGGGGCAAATTATGGACCGATCTTCACGAAATTTGACACTGCGATTTCTAGTCTTATGAAACTGTGATATACCAAATTTTATTATGACAGTGTTATTAATTACGGTTTTAGGGATACTAAGCTGTTTTCCGGGAGTCGGGTTTATATGCGACGTAGTGTAAACTATGGACCGATCGTAAAAAAATTTTACATTGTGATTTCTGGTGCTATAAAACTGTGACGTACCAAATTTAAGTAGGCTGTCGTTATTTATTGCGGTTTTAGGCGTACTAAGCTGTTTTCCGCGAGAAGGGTTTATATGGGGCCTATGGTCAATTATGGCCCGATCTTCAATTATGGACCAATTTAACAGTATGATTTGCAGTTGTACAAAGCGAATTCGTGCAAAATTTAATATCATTCCGTGCATTATTACACCATTTATGTTAGTTTTCGTATCAAAACTATAAATTTTTTTAGGGTGGTGGTTCCACATTTTGATTCATAGTTCCGGTTCTACTGAACCGATGTTGCTGGATTTCAAGCCCAAACTGCTTAGGATAACTACAAGCAATTTGAGACCAAGTTTGTTCTTTTCTTTTCCGTTTTTCGAAAGTGAGCGTGTTTTTTAAGAGACGGACAGATAGACGGACATGGCTAAATCCACTTAGAATTACTCAAGGAGCCAGAATATATATACTTTATGGGGGTCTTAGATGTCTTAGATACCACTAGTGGTGGTGGAGGGTATCTAAAAAAAACCAAATTTTTAAATTTTGTTTGTATTTTAAATGTAATTTTCCATGCGAACGTTAACGTTCGAAATCGTTGAGCAGGCGTAAAGACTTATTATTAGGGTATTCATTTAATCGGGCTGTTGCTTTAATCGGTTAATCGCTCGATTAATTAACCGAGGCTTTGGTTTAATCGGTTAATAATCGGTCAATTTTGTAATTGATCGGTTAACCGATTAATAAAATTTTTTTTATAAATTAATTAATTTCAATACATAAAAATGCATAAATTATTTATTATTTTTATTTAAATTATTTATATTGTTTAAAAAAAGCAATAACATAACAGTTCTTGAACTAACACGAGCAAACAAAATATATAAATTCATAAATATGTAATACATATTTTTTATTTTAAAACATAAATATTATGTAGTTATTAAAAAATAAACTGTTTGATAATTTTATTAGTTATTTCAATAGTTTCAGGAGACCTTAAAAATAATCTTATAGAAAAATGTTTAGGATTTAAGCGATTCTTTTCTTTAGTTTTGATAAATCTTGACTTGGAAAAAATTCTTTTACTTATCGTTGATGTTGGAGAAATCGAACGTAATCCATAATACAGAATATCTAATTTCTAAGTCCTTTTCCTGGATTTCTCTAAACGTATAATATCTTCCATTATGTCATTAGAGTCCTGTTTTAATTTTTTTATATTTTCAACTCTTCTAATTGCTTCGGTTAATTCTGTTAAAAGATTGATATGAGAAAATATGGGAAGAAACTAATAACCAAACACATACATACATATGGGAAGTTCCAGTAAAAAATCTCCTTTTTGTAAAGTAACGCCAGAAGCAATTTAAATCGTTTATCAAAAATTATATATGTATAATTCACTTTTTTATATGTTGTGTAAAGCGCAATTAGCTCTACATTAAGTTACAAAAAGAATAACTTTTTAACAACATGGTCCTAAAATACAAGCTTATTTGCTTTCTGGCGTTGCATTACAAAAAGTAGACTTTTCGTTGGAAAATCCCATAGGTGCCTAAAACGAGAAAATATATTTAAATCTGATAACTTGGAAAGTAAATCTTGTTAAAACAGGTTTTATACAAAAAGTATTGCAAGTCAAAATCCACTTCTGTTTTTTGAAACGTCACGCCGGCGCATATTTTTGCTTATATCTTTAAATCCTTACGATTGATTGTTGTAAATTTTTTTCTGAATATAGAGCTGCTTTATTACTGTGTAATATTTTTACAAATTTAACTTCTTCATTTAATTTTTTTACATTTCGTCGTACAAATATCACGTCGCAATGGAAATGCCCATATAAAAAGAACGTGAAACAAAAAGCTGTTGGCAGCAAAGACCTATTTAATATGAGGATCCCTTCTTTGTTTGTATGAAAAAATATTTTCTAAACACATACCTTTTGTATATGAGACGAAACAAATAATTAAAAACACAAAAAATATGTTATAATACTACAAAAAATTAAAAATTTTGTTACTTCGGTTAATCGGTTAACCGACTGAAATTAACCGGTTTAATCGTTAATCGAAAATAGCCAATTTTAAATTAACCGGTCAGTTAATCGGGTAGTGCTTTATCGGTTAACCGTTAATACATTACTTTTTATGCTGTTTTTATTGTTTTTTCATAACTACACAGTGAAGTCTACAGCAGTCATATTGTCGTGTTATTATTTTAAGACATATGACTTTATGACTACCTATTTTTTACTTCATTTTACTTTTAAATTTGTTAGAAAGTTAATAAGTTCTAATATAATTTTCAATATTTTAATATTAATATATAATTTTTTCTTCCAGGTAAATATTCTACTTACGAATTTTATTGGTTTGGCGGCATTTGGGTAAATAATTACAGTATTAAATAAGTATTTAAAAATTTGACTCAATTTACAAGGACAAAAATGCTAAAGATGATTTTTTAAAAAATGCTAACATTTTTTCTAGATTTTTATTAAATTTTATTTTAACAGTATCCAAGTTGTATTCGAAAGTAATAAGTTTTAGTGACTAATTTTAAACAAAATAAATGGTATTTAAACGAGTGTGTTATTTTGATAAAGCATCAGATATAAAAAGCTTAGGTAGTTAAGTTTAAATTTAGGCAAGACCTCTGAATCATTGTTTGAAAATAAACCGTAAAGTACAGCAAGCTAAATTATCACACAGTTTTTTTTAATTTTTGTTTGTGAATTTGTACACAAACAAAATATGGTACATAACTATTGTGAGCTGACGAACAGAAACACTTAGATAACTTACCGAACTTATTTTAGAGTCCGTGTTAAGTTCTTTTGAGGTACTTATTCTGTATTTTTTAGTGAACACGTAGTGAACTTTTAGCTAACATGATATGTTTTTTTAGTGTCTGCGTAGTTAACATTTATTGTACTTACTTTTTTTTAAAGGAGATATTTCAAATAATAAATCCTCTGTATGTATGGGAAAGAAAATAAGAAATATAATTTTTTAATGGTTTGTTTATTTATTGAAAAAAAAAAAAAAAAAAAAAAAAAAAAAAAAACGCACAATATAATTTGAAGTTGAGTTTAATAACAGGAGTCCAAAAATATAAAAAAACAGGCAAAAGTATACTAATGTTTTAATAAAATATAGTATTTATATCAAAAAATAAATATAAATAGTTGTTTATAACAGTCGCTCAAAAATAGAGTAAAAAAAAAACAAGTGCGTTTGTGTTTTGAGAAATTTATTGAAAACCACAAAGTAAATATTATAAGGGTAGACATTTTTATGCGTGGGTGTGTTGATCAGAGTTTTATAACGTATTTTGTTGTGATGTTGGTATATTAGATGATTCTAAAAACAGATTTTTTAGACCAGTTTATTTCTTATAATTTAAAAATAGTTGAAGCTTTTAAAATTATTATGTTTTTCATCAGCTTAGAGCAAAAATATGTTAAGATATTTCGTTAGCTTAACACGAAATGTCTCAACATTTATATTATATAATTTTTATTTTGGATTTAAAAATTTAATCTTTTTTTAAATATAACTACATATACAAATTAACTTAGAGCTTGCTAACAACCTTAAAAATGTTAAATTTCGGTTTCTGTTTTCAAATGATTAAAACCGGTCGGTCTCGGTTCGGTTTTCGGTTTTAATTACAAATCTTGGATATTTTTGTGCTTAAAATAAGTAAAAAAAAAAAGGTTTAATATGCTGCCAAATTTTATTTTATATTAATATGGCTGCGATTTCCATGCAAACCAGTGTTGCCAATTTAGCCATCTAGTGGCTAGATTTAGCCGTTTTCCAACTTATTTAGACATAAAAAATTTTTTTCTTTTTATCTTTGAAAATAATAATTTTTATTTTCTTATAAAAGTTTATAAAGTTGCAAAAAGTAAAAAAAACATTTTTAACGATTAAAACGCATTTAATTTAATTCACAACTTTTACAAATGTTGAAAATCGCTATAAACGATTAGTTTCCACAGAAAAAGCAACATAGCAACATCTCTTAGCGTCAAAAAAGGCAACAGTGTATTGTGTGCAGGTACACGCAGAGAAAAAATATGTTTAGATATGGTCACCTCCAACAAAACTATTTTTAGACAAAATTGCAAACATATTATGTTTAAATTTAACCATATTATTGTCACCGACAAACATATAATTATTAAATTAGTCCTCCATCAAGAAGCCACAACCATATTATGGTTGCCTCTAAACATGTTATGGTTAAATATGACAATAATTTGTTTTTAAATTAACAATATTATTTTCCTCTTTTCTAGGAGCAACATGCTTTGGTTGAAAATCAACCATGCTATTATTAATGTTAAACATATTTTAGTTATTACTAACCAAAAGATGTTCGGAGGCAACCATAATATGGTTGTGCCTTCTTGATGGAGGACTAATTTAACAATAATATGTTTGTCGGTGACAATAATATGGTTAAATTTAAACATAATATGTTTGCAATTCTCTTTGAAAATAGTTTTGTTGGCGGTGACCAAATTTAAACATATTTTTTCTCTGGGTGTAGTAACAAGAAATTTTTACTTTAAGGTTGCTCTCACTTTCATGGTCAAATACTGAAGTAGAGAGGTAATTTAGCCAAGTAAACCAAAAAAATGTGATTGAAGAAATACGTTACATTTAGCAACCGTTAATTTGATTTTATCAATAAAATATTTTTCATCTTCTTTTATTTTATTTTTTTCCAACTTAATACTTAACACTCAAATTTTAAAATTAAAGTCCTTTAAATATGGCTGCAATCGAGCTTTAATTTATGCCCTATTTTCAAGTAAAACTCCAGTTCATACAAAAATGTTGGAAACTGTTTTTTATTTTAACTTTTATATTGCTTAAGCCATAGATTACGCTTAAGGTATCAAAAAAAAAAAAATATTTTGGAACAAATATTTTTAAATTTTTCCGTGTGCTGAAAGGGAGGAGGATTTTAAAGTTTCAAAAAAATTAACCATTTATTTCCCTAGTGTAAACGCAGCTTTAACTGTAGTGATGCCCCACAGAAATGATTAGTCTGTCCTTTTTCGTACGAAAGATCTTTTTGAGGGCAACTATTTTTAGTAGAAAATTTGTAATTAATAAAAAAACATTTAGTTTAATCAACAAAACTATTAATTGCTTACAAAAGCTAGAGAACTTACTAAAAAAAAAAAAACAAAAAAATCAACATTTAAGCTCATTTTTATTGCGGGTACTCTTTGTAATTATATACTTTTATTTTTCATACTTTCTGTTTCTAGCGGCGAATGTTTTTTGGCATAAATATCTCATTTCACTCGTATTTATTAAAAATAATTTATTCATCATCAAGATTGTTCAGTTTATTTTGTATTTAGTAATATATTTTTTTTAATGCGTACAAAATATCATGAAATTTACGAGCTCATAACGAAAATAACACAAATTTAATTTTTTGTTTTTACTTAGAGAAAATAAAAATAATTTTGAATTTACAGCATGTTTTTTGTGGTTTTTTTTAGTACAAAAAAGATGTGAGAGGTTTTAAAAATCGAGGGGTTTAAAAAACAAAACAAAAAAAAAAAAAAAACTATAAAAAACGTTAAAAAAACTTTCGCTAACCATGACATATTCAAAACATTTGTTTTTATGTATGTATGTAATCGGTAGTCACCATATAGCAGCTACTCGTTGTTTTGCTCTACATATTAAAAAAAATAAACACATTTTAAAGAAATATTTAAAATTTCAACTGAATGAGTTAATTTTATGCTGTTTTGGAAGTCTTTATTAAAAATTCTGAAACGTTTTTTTTTCTTTGGTTTCTTCTTAAGGAAGATAAAAATTAAAAGTGAAATTTGCTTTAATTAAGAAACTTTCAATTTCATTTGGTTGGCTGGTATGTAAAAAGAATTTCAATTTTCGGCAATACATTTAATGTTTTAAAAAAAAAAGAAGTACATTGTAAAAGCAATAAAAAATAGAAGAAAAAAATCTAAATTTAATTATTAACATAAGAAATCAGAGAAAAAATGTGTATCATTTAAGCGGCGACTATATTATTAAAAAAATAATTAGCGATATTTTAATATTTTAGAAAACAAATTTTACATATTTTGTACAAATATCAGCTTTCTATTTAATGGGTATCGAGTAACCACTAAAAAAAAACAACTGAGCAAAGTTGCATTTAATTTATATTTGTCAAACTATGACTTCATTAAGATATTTAGAAATTAAAAAAAAAAAAAAAAATTCTAGAAAAAATTTCATTTACAGTTAATTCAAACGAGTACGCGAGTAACCTCTGAAAAAGGATCACAGTTTTGTTAAATTTTATTTCTGTTTATTAAATTGTAATTTAACAACGATATTTAAAATATAGTCAAAGAAAATTTCTTCCAAATTTGGTAAAATATTTGCGATTAATTTAAATGCGTACCCGAGTTATCACTTAAAATAAAACCTCAGTCTTCTATTCTTATTTATTTCAGCTTGTTAAGCAATCAGCTAAAAATAAAATTTAAAAATACGTGTATAAATTCTTTTAAATTAGGTAAAATATTTGCGATTTCCTAAGTAACGATTTCCTAAGTAACCATTTAAAAAAATATGACAGTTTTGTTTTTATTTCATTTCTGTTTGTTTTATTACAACTAAGTAGCTATTTTTGTAAAAGTTCTTTAAAATTTTGTAAAATGTTTCCGATTAATGCAAGCGAGTACACGAGTAACCGCTGAAACGTTTCTTATTTGTTAAATTTTAATTTAATAACGATATTTAAAATTTAACAAAAAAAATTGTCTTCCAAATTTTTTAAGATATTTTCGATTAATTCAAATGGGTAACCGGTAACCATTAAAAAAATAGTCAGTCTTCTTGGTATATTTATCAATTTATCACGTTAAAATAATATTTCAAAATTCCTGTTTATAATATGTTAAATATTTGTAAATAATTTAAACGATTACTTAAATAACCAATAAAAAATATCTCTGTTTTGTTTTTATTTCATTTCTCGTTGCTAAATTAAAACTAAGTAACTATTTTTGTAAAAGTTCTTTAAAATTTCGTAAAATATTTGCGATTTATTTAAGCGAGTAGACGAGTAACCGCTGAAAAATTTTCTTATGTGTCAAATTTTATTTTTGTTTGTTAAATTTTCATTTAATAAGGATATTTAAAATTTAACAAAAAAAAAATTTACTTATTTTGTAAGATATTTTCGATTAATTCAAATGGGTACCCGGTAACAATTAAACAACTCAGTCTTCTTGGTATCCATTTCTGCTTGTTTAGTTATCACCTTAAAACAATATATCAAAATTCCTGTACAATTTCTTGAAATTTTTTTTTTAAATATTTTTAATTAATTTAAACGATTACCCAAGTAACCACTAAAAAAATATCTCAGGTTTTTTTTTCATTTCTCGTTGCTTAATAAGAACTAAGTAACTATTTTTGTAAAAGTTCTTTAAAATTTTGTAAAATATTTGCGATTTATTAAAGCGAGTACACGAGTAACCGCTTAAATATTTCTGTTTTTAAAATTTTATTCTGTTTGTTAAATTGTAGCTTAATAACGATATTTAAAGTTTAAGAAAACACATTTTTCCAAATTTATAATATACTAGCGGATACCCGTCGTGTGCTTCTACGTTCCCCCTCTTCTAGTAGTCCCATTTTTTAAAGAATTCAAAGCTTATGTGTCTACCTAAATAGGGATCTATCTATGTTTAAAATTTTAATTAAATCGCCAAGATTGTTTCGGAGAGGCAGAAATCGGCCCCTACCTCACATCGTGGTCCTATTTTTTAAAAAATGTATAGCTAATGTGTCCGTATTAGTATCTATCTATCTATCTTTAAAGTTTCATTAAAATCTGCAATGTAGCTCCGGAGGGGCAGAAATTACCCCACCTCCACTGGTGCTCCTATTTTTTAAAAAATGTATTGCTTATGTGTCCATATAAGTAGGGATCTATCTATGTTTTCAATTTCATAACAATCTGTAAGCAGCTTCGGAGAAGCAGAAATTGCGCCCTTACTCTCTTCGTGGTCCTAGTTTTGGAAAAATGTATAGTCTAAAACCATCTGCACCAGTCGTCGTGGTCCTATTTTGCAAAAAATCTATTGATAGTGTCCATATAAGTACACCCAGAGAACAAATATGTATGTTTAAATATGGTCACCTCCAACAAAACTATTTTAAAATAAAATTGTAAACATGCTATGGTTATTTTAACCATATTTTTGTCATCGACAACCATATTATGGTTAAATTAGTTCTCCATCAAGAAGCCACAACCATCCAAACATGTTGTTAATTATAACTAGAATATGCTTAATACTTATAATAGCATTGTTGTTTTTCAACCATAGAATGTTGCTCTTGGAAAAGAGGAAAATACTATTGTTAATTTAAAAACAAACGATTGTCATATTTAACCATAACATGTTTAGAGGCAACCGTAATATGGTTGTGGCTTCTTGATGGAGGACTAATTTAACAATAATATGGTTGTCGGTGGCAATAATATGGTTAAATTAAACATAATATGTTTAAAATTTTCTTTAAAAATAGTTTTGTTGGAGGTGACCATATTTAAACATATTTTTTCTCTGCGTGTAGGGATCTATCAATGTTTTAAATTTCTTTAAAATCTATGAGATAATTTCCGAGGGGTAGAAATTGCGCCCATAACCCGAAACCATCTCTGGAAAATTAACTTTCCAATGACACCGGTTTGAAGCACATCGGTTGGGTGGTTCCAGAGTCTATAGAGGCCATAGAAACATTTTTGTATTTTATGTACAGATTTGCGATTAATTGAAATAAGTACCCGAGTTATAATTTTAAATATAGTTCAGGGTTCTTGGTATCCACTTTTTTTTTATTACCTAAAAACGATATTTAAAATTCTTTTTTAATTTCAATATTTTTCTTAAGTATTTTTTGTCGGTTAATCGAATAACCATTTAAATTTTTTTTTAAGATATTTGCAATTCATTTAGACAACTACACAAGTAACCGCTGATATAAATTTAATAACAATTAATAAAAATAATTCTTCACTATTTTGTCAAAATTCAAGAACTGTTTTCACATTTTACTATTTGAAAACTTTTTTTTTTATAAGTGCATGTTTATTTTTTCTGTATATTTTAAAATTCCTATTGATTTTATAAGCAGGCGGGTAGTTGAGTAATCACAAATACTTCAACTTTCATATTTATATAGTTGAATAAATAAAAAGAATTAACTGTTATTCATTTAAGTGCTTCAGTGTTAATTTTTTCATTTTTATTTAATTATTGTGAAATAGTTTGTATACTCTTATGAATTATTTTAATAATCGATTACTTTTTTCTTTTGCTTAATACTCTAAGAACTTTTTGCATTACTAATCTTTAAAATATTTCGTCTGTAATTAATTTAAATTTTACTAAGCTTTATTTTTATTTTTATTTTATGGCTTATCTTAAAAATTCTTGCGGTTTTTTAACAAAAGAATTTTATTAAAATTTTTACAACAATTTCCTTTTACTTTTTTTTTATAATAATTTTCATTTTGTTTTTATTTTAAACGAAAAAAAAAAAATAATATATGTATAAGACCTTAATGATTAATTTAATGATAAAAATTATACAAACAATTTAAAAATTGCGACCACAGTGTTTTGATAAAAAGTCAAATAAATATTTTTATCGATACTAATTAAAAAAGTTTTTAAAATGACTTATAAACAATTTTGAATGCCATGAATTGTAAAATTTTTTTATTTTTTTAATTGTTTGCTTTATTAGCAATAAAAGTTATAAAATTTTATTCACAAACGAAAACGTTATAGGTACAATAATTTATAATTGAAACAAATTATTTTTAAGATTTACTTTACGTTTCCTCAATTTTGTATCCTTTTTATTTTGCTATTTTTCACTTTTAATAGAGATGAGTAGGAAAAAGGAGCTCAATGATGATAATGATGACGATGAGTATGAGCAAAAGCATCACGCTCTTGCTATTATGATTATTGTTATTGTTTTTTTCTTATTGATGACGATAATGACGCTGATTGTTGTTCATACGACGAGTACTTTTATTAATTCGCCGAATAACAAGATCGTTTTACAACAATGCTGGTTTGTAAATATGTGTGTTGTGTTATTGTAAACGAAGACTTCTTCTCACTGTTGTTTTTTATTTATGGGAATGATTTTTGTTTGCTTTTAAAGGGTGTTTTTTTTTTGCCCGATTGAACTTACGAAAGGGTTAGCTGTCAAATGAACCTTCATGATAACACAGAAAAAAAAATTTGCCCCAATTAAAGCATCAATCAAAAACAAAATCAGTTTTAATTAAAAAAGTAATCAAGTGAATTAAACGTTTACTCAGGAGAATTAAACGTTTAATCAAGTGAATTAAACGTTTAATTGTAACTATTGATTTGTTTACTAGTGCAAATTAATAGTATATTCAACTTTTAATTCAATTGATTTTTATGAAAAATTGACTTAAGCAGTTTTTCCTTATTGCCGCAGAAATATTTGTGCAATTTATTTTAAGACTGGGCAATACCAGAAACCCATAATTCAATGATTTTTTTTCCATAAAATAGAACAATTTACAGCGAGTTTTAAGAAATTATGTTACTTGAGCTTCAACATAAAAATTTTTTTAATGTTCTTCTGCATACGTTATTGCTTATGTTTGAGACGTGCCGTTAAACATTTATTTTTTTCCTTCAAGAACAGGTTATCTCTGCCTTTTTTATAAACATTACCATTTAAATGCAAACAAGAATTAACAAAAAAAATGATGCAGGCCGAATTTTTTCGTTTTCTATGTGTAATTTTGTTTAAAATGTATAATTAAAGCCACAGTCATGTGTAATTTCCGAATTCTTCATTGGCAACACTGTACACAGCATATTGCCTCCACTACAGTGGACTTGAAAGTGCACTGGACTTTTTTAGGCCTCAAAGATACCACCAATATTACAGCTTTAGTTATCTCATCACTAGTTCCATTAAATCTAATTCCAACATGGCTCGAAATCCATTACACATCTACAGATTTGACTTAAAAAACACCCGTTATTTTCTTTTACTCAGTTTTTTGTTTATTATAAATTTTTTTAATAAAAAAAAGTGCGTATGTGTGTGTTTTTTTTTTATAAGAGAGTTTGCTAGCGATTTTGTGGTTACATATCATTATTTTGTTTGACGGGGGGCTGCTTTTAGTTTTTACTCCACACTCATACACATACATACATATAAATTTTTTTAAAACAAGTGAATTTTTGTCTTTTCTACTTTATAGTAGCAGTACGAGTATAAATAAAGTATTGCTTTTGTTGTAGTTGTTTTTTCTGCTGCTGCTCCATGTGCTGTGCATATGAATGTGTATGTTGTTGTTATTGGGGGGGGTTTTTTTTTTTGTCTATTTTTATAGGGCCTTTAGACAATATTCAATGAAATCGCACATTTTAGTCATACTTTAAACACGAAAACGAAAAGGCGGTTTAAAAAGTGGCATGACATAAAGAAATCATTAGAGATTTTAGTGTTTAGTGTAAATATTACGATTAAAATCTTAAAATAAATTAAAGAAATTATTATAAAAAAAGGTAAATTGAAAAATAAAATAAAGAAACTAGAAAAACAAGTAAAAAAGAAATTAATAAATAATAGAAAAAAAAACGCAAAAATTAAAGAAAATTCCAATGATTAAAAATAAAAATCCCAGAATTTGTAATTCAATATACAGAAATGAAAAATTATAAAAAAGAAATAGGCAAGAAAGTAAAAAAAAAAAATTTAAAAAAAAAATTAAAAAAATATTTAACAAAAATTAAAAAATTTTATAAATATCTTTAGAATTTTAAAAATATTTTATTATATTTCTTCTTAAATTTACTAAAAATATTTTAACAAAAATGTCTTAAAAAGTTTTAAAAACTAAATAAAAAAGCAAAAGGTTTTTAAAATTATTTTAATTTTGCTTTTAAAAAGTATACAACAAATTAAATTAAAAAATTGTTTATGTCGAAAAAAAATTTTAATATAAATTTCTGTAAAAAAAATTAAAAGGTGAAATGGTAGAGTGTTAAAATTTTCTTTTTTAAAGCCAAATTTTTTTTAAAAAAACATGCTTTTAACCGGTTTTTATTAAAGAAAAACGAAACAAACAAAAATGGGTGAAAACAAATATTAAAAAGTATTTGTTTTTTATGTAACAATATTTACTGGTTTTTTCATTATAATAATAAAAAAAAATGTTAATTTGAATTGCATAAAATGTTCCTCCCCTGATGATGATGATACACATTCATTGTTGCATCGAAATATTGTAATAATAAAATAAATGTTCAATAAAAGCTCAAAAAATTATATTACAATCAATTAAAAACAATTGTTTGTTAAAAAAAGTGTAAAAAACAAGTGTTTGTAAAAACAAAAAAAAAAAAAAAAAAATTTAATATCGAAAAACGGAAATTTTTTTTGGAAAATTAAAAATATCACAAAAAATTAAATTTCAATAAAAACTATTTTTTTTATTTAAAAGATGGCATTAATTAATTAATTTGCCGCACCGCGGTTGTTCTTGACGAAACGCATTCTGGACATCAAATCTTGGGCGATTTTTTCAAGCTTTGCTGGCCGTATGTCTCTGGCCTACAAGTGTCAAATCGCACGACCTTGGAGGCCAATTGACAGTCCCGTTACTTTTAATCAACTTATTTGATTTAAATAAGTGACTTAAATATGGAAACAATAGGGTAATTAATCTCACTCCATATGCGGCAATTTTGTTAATTTACAATCCCGTTAAGCCAAACATAATCTTCATCACTGAACACAATTTTGCGATAAAAAAGAATCGATGATCAATTCTCAAAGTAAATTTTGATAATTTGGTTATGATGTTCAAGTCTATTGAGTGTATTGTTCATGATGATTTACCAGAATTACTAATCATAAATGTAAAAAATTTAGCTTAAAAAACTAAAGGGTGTTTAGAAATTTTAAAAAAATGTGTAAAAGCGATTTTTTCTTGAAATTGTGTAAAAATTTAATAAAAAGTAAAAAAGTAGCATATTAAATGAAAAAAAAAAAAAAATTTGCACATTAAATTAAATAAAAAGTAATTTAAATAATATTCAATACACAATTTTACATATAAAGAAAATTTACACAAAATTTAAACAAAACTGATCAAAAAAATTTGTAAACACAAAAAAAATTTACAAAAAGTATAATAATAAATGTTCGAAAAATTAAAAAAAAAAAAAAACAAAATAATCACCCCTATTATGAAGGTCGACGTCGACATGAGGCGATGGCATCGGAACAGTTATTATATTTTCTAATTCGTTATAATCGATAACTATTGACAGTCACTTGATATTTTCTAGGGCGCTTTTAAGTCTACGTCGAGTAGAATTGTCTCTATTTTAGTCGACAGGAAATTTGGCGACGACTCGAATGAAAGTTAAAAGAATTTTAAGTAGAATGTAAACATATTTATTAAGAACGTTAAAATAATTTTAACACAAATTTTAATAATAAATTAAAAGCAAAAATTCGGAAAAGTTTGCTAAAATAGCGAAAATTCGCGAAAATATTTAACTTAAGACGATTGCCTCAAGGGGCAACAAAACTACGCAAAATTGCAAAAATTTGGAAAAGTTTGCAAAAATAGCGAAAATTTTTAATATATCAAACAAGCCATAAAATTAATTAAAAGTCCCTAAAACTATACAGAATATCAAGAATTCGGTAAAAATTGCAAAATTAGCAGAAATTCGCAAAAATTGGCTAACAACGGCATGATAGCAAAGTCTTATATTTATTAATAATCGTTAAAGCTATAAAGAATCAGAAAACTTATGTACATTAAAAAATAGCTCTTATCGCGAACCTAGCAAAACTTCGCGAAAAATTCAAAATCGGAAACAAACTCTAAAATTAACATAAAATCGATTAATCGGTTAAAAATAAAACAAAATGTCGGGAAATAGCATAAATAGCGTTAAAAAATTAACTTTAATGATGAAGAACAAAAATAATAGAGAGCAAATATTGGAGATGGGATTTTTTTTTGTCAGATTTTCGATAACTTGTCGACGTCGACAAAACTTTCTTATAAAATACCAAATTAACGTCGAAGTGATGTAGCCGTCGACTTGATGTGACAACAAAAAAAAAAAAATTAATGTCGACGTCGACAACGACTTACGTAATAGGGGTGAATAATAATTATAATAATAAAATAATCACACTTATTCTATTTGAAGACGTCAACAGAACACAACGCCGTTTTTTACGTTTTGTTACATTTACCTATTCCCGTTGGCAATATTGCCATATTTCGATGACTGTTAACATATGTTTGTTATTTTGTAAGAAAAATCGGCATTGATATTGTCTTTAATTGCCTTTGATTTTGTCGTCGGCGATTTTAGTGTTGTCTTGTGTTGTATTTTAAAAATTAAAAAAAAAAATTCAACGTGATTGTTAGCTTTAATATTAATTTCTAAGGCGGTTTTGATATCTTTCTACATTTGTGTTGTGTTTTAAACATATTTTTGTGGAAATAATGGAAAAAATTTAAAGAACAAGTAAGTGCCAGTTGGAGAAGCTAGTGGAAGAGCTTGAAAAGAATCCATCACTAGCCAGAGGATTTCGCAGGGGCTCTGTTCCTAATAATTTTAAGGAACAGTGAGTTAGTTGCCTTTGCGTTAAATTCTTTTTACAGATTTGGAGGGACTTACAATTCAAAGTCAAAAGAAAAATTGCCACAAATAAAGCAGAAAGTAAAGCTGGTATATTTAAATAGATAATAATGAGCCCCTTGGAGGAAGCTGTTTTATTGTATTTGGAACAATCGTTGATCTCGTCCCTTTCTTTAAATGAGGCTCTATTATTTTCGACACATGTTTAAAGGAAAACCGAAAATAACTTTCAAATCGTAAAAAAGATAAAAAAATCCATTACCTGGAAAATTATGATTTTAAATATGTCACTTAAAATACAAGATTTCTGTCTAAGCAGTCTTTTTTCCACAACTAATAAGAAATAAAAACCAGTTTTATTAAAACTTTACTATTTTCACAAACAAATATTTTTTTTTTAACTTTTAATTCACAAGCACCACAGAACTTTTTTTTTATCAAAAACAGTAAACAAAATGAATCAGCTGACTGTAATATTAGCGATGTGTGTTTTATTAACATTATCGATAAACAGTCAACGGTGTCGTAACACTATTAAAAACACTAAATTAACATAGAATTGCTGTTGCCTTAAAATTCCGCTGTTATTTTAAAAAAAAATCGTATAAATTTTAACTAAAGAAATTGTAATAGACACACAACAGAAAAAAATTGTTATCGATTTGAAGCAAACTTGTTCAATCGATAAGTTTTGTTTAATTTTCTTTGAAGCTCCATGGCCACACATCAAACTGGCTCATCAAACTCAGATTTTTGTAATTCTGTTAGTAATAAAAATTTCACACGTATGGTTTGATGTGAGTTTGACGAAAATTTAAATACTTTATTAAAATTTGAAGTCAGTTTGATGTGTGTGCGGGTAATAACTTAAAATTTCATTTATGTTTAGTTGAAATATGTATAAATTAAATTTTTTTAAAACTCTTTAATGATATTTAATTATTTCATAAATTCATAATAATTTCATAAATAACTAAATATTTTTCAACAATAAATCTAACTTTATTTATTTCCGTGGCAACTTTTAAACGAAGTTTGAATTTTATGTCGGGCTGTGCTAAGACCCCTTTCAGACTCGGCAAGTTAGTTGCGCAAGTTACTTGCCCAGTACAACAAAGTCTGTACAACATTTTTTTTCCTCAACCCGACCTTACCGCAGACATCCACAAACTAAGAGTTGCGCAAGGGACTTGCGCAAGTAATTTGCCGAGTCTGAAAGTGGTCTAAGCAAATCTTTATAATACCTACACATACGTAAATTTGTTGAAGCAGTTTGATATGCGAGTTTAATATGTGGTCATGCCGCTTAATATACGAAATCGTTATCGATAAACTTTATAAAAAAAAGTCGGGATTAATAAATTTTATTTTGTAAAAGAAGTGTAAACGAGAGAGAATTCGATTAAAACTCTGTAAAGAAAACTGTTTATCGAACCTTTAGAAAGGAAAACCTTTGTTATCGATTAATTTTTTTTACATATTTTTTATAGATAATTTTTTTCAAGAAAATCAATTTTATGAAAAAATAAAATTTTCTTCAAATTCAATGTGTTATCGATAAACTTTTATTTATATGATTAGTTATCGCTAGACTTTCCTAAAATATAATGTGTGAATAATGTATGCTATTGACAAATTCTTTGTTATCGGTACAGTCTTTCAGAAAATTAGATTTCGTTATATTTTTTCAAGTAAAATATGTTATCGATAAATTTAAAGTTATTTAATTATTAATCGCTTGCATTTCTTTTAAAAAAATTTCTTCTTTTTGTAGAAAACTTATTGATAAGTTTTTTAATGAAAAACTTGTTATCCCACGATTTTTTTTAAAAACATTTGTTTTCGCTCGAATTTCTAGAACTTATATCAGTTATCGGTAAAGTTTCTTTTGAAAAAATCGAAGAAATTGATTTTAAAAAAATTTGTTATTTTGTGATATTCTTACGAAAAACGTCATCGATTGTTTTTTGTGAAAGAAAAAAAAACAAGTTAACGTAATATATTTTTTGGGGGAAACGTGATAATATTTCTTTTAAAAAAAATTTTAATCGTTAAAATGTCTATGAAAAAATTGGTTATCGTTTGAATTTCTTACGAAAAAAGTTTGTTTTCGATTATTTTTGTTCATGAAAATTTGTTATCGCTTAAATTTCTTGAACTTAAATGTGTTATCGGTAAATTTATTTTAATAAAATAACAGAAATTTCTTTGAAAACATTGGTAAGCTTTTGATTTTCTTATGAAAAAAATTTTGATATCGATTATTTTTGTGAAAGAAGACAAAAATAAGTTGCTGTATCAATTTTTTTTTAGGGAAACGTGATAATCTTACTTTATATTTATTATCGTTTAATTTTCATACAAAAAAGTTTGTTATCGATTATTTTTGTTGAAGAAGAAATATAAATTGAGTAACCCTAAAAATTGTTTAGGGCAACGTGTTATCGATATTTAAAAGAATAGGTTTCTGAAAGAAAATTTAATAGCAATACATTTTCGTTTACCTGTATGATCTAAGGAGATCGTTTATCCGACTTTCTTCAAAAACCGATTATCGAATATTCCGAATAGTGGCTGTTTTAATTTTTTTTTAGAAACAAACCCCTCTTAGCCACGATTATATATTTTAAATGATTTTGTTCAGCATTATAAGTAATACGAATATATTTTTTGGATGAAATATTTGTCCATTCGTCGACCACAATTAAAGACCTTCGCCGAATTTGTTTGATTTTTTTTATTTTAGTTTGAAGGTTTTGTTGTTTTACGAGTATTAAATAAAACTGGTAATTTTTTGATTTTGCCGGAATGTTGTAGTTTTAAGCATGAAGATATGCTAGAACTAGATTTTTTTAGTGCATTAAGGGGCATTTCGTGCTCGGCAACACAACGAGCTAATATTTCACCCAATGATTCATTTGTGGTAGCGTATTTTAGTAAAGTATAATTTGTCGTCTCTTAAGAACTACTCAAGTCAAGTTGTATTTGGCGCTCATTAATGTCAAGCTTTTGGACTAATTTGAGGTGATTGAAAAGAAGCGACGTTGAATTACCTTTGCAACTTACCATTTTAGGGCACTTCAAGCACCATACTTTGTCTATTTAATCCTGTTAGAAACATCTCCAGAGAGGATATCTGTATAAAAATATATTAAATATTAAAAATACTCTCACACAAATTACACAGAAAAATTATTATAACTAATTAAAGCATTAATCAAAAATAAAATCAGTTTTAGTTAAAAAATGTAATCAGGAGAATTAAACGTTTAATCAAGTCAATTAAACGTGTACACAGAAAAAATTATTAAACTTCTCCAATCACCAAATTTATTCCAAATTCATAATATCAAGCAAACAAGTTTTTGATTTTGCACCTCTTAACAAAATGATTATATTGATTACAAAAAATTATACAATTTTGAAAAAAAATTTTAATAAATTATATATTTTTAATTTTAATTAAAAAGTTATCAAAAAACTTAGCCATTTCAAACAATGTGTTAATTTATTTAAATAAATATTGACAATTCCCAACAAAAATTATACATGTTTAAATTATTTTATTTTAAACGAAAAAAGTCAATTAAGATATTTTGTTATTTAATTAAAATTTTAATTGAAAATTTATTTCGAAACAACTAAAATGTTAATTAAATCAAAATTAAATTTTTAATTTTCTTTCAACAAAAAAAAAATAATTGATTCAATTATCACATTAATTAAATTTAAATACTTTTTAAACCATTTTTTTAATTGATAAAACACTTTTTTCTGTGTAATTGATACTATTAAATTGCACCAGTAAACAAATTAATAGCTTCAATTAAACGTTTAACTCACTTGATTAAACGTTTAGTTCACTGGATTAAACGTTTAATTCACTCGATTACACTTTTATTAAAATTGATAATTAAAACTGATTTTATTTTTGATTAATGCTTTAATTGGCAAAAAAAAATTCTGTGTACTATTTAACTAAACACTTTTTTTGTAGCATTTTGAATTGTTTTTATATTATTTAAAAAAACATCGTTTATTAGACGTTTTTAGACTTTCGTTGCATTTTGTTTTGACATTCTTCATAAAAAGTTTCAGGTTGCCCAATACTACAATTAGAAAAATACTTAAATTAAGGGTATATTTACAACAAGAGTAAGGAAATATATCGCTCCTTTATTGCAACATGTATCTCAAAAAAAAAATAAAAAAAAAAATCTAACTTGGTAAAATAGATTAAAGTTTTAAAAATGGACCTTTACATACAGATTTAATAAAATATATTGTGCTCTAACTCCGGTTCAGTTTGAGATATTATCCTTAACATATAAAGAAGGTAGAAATGAGCACTTTTGCTTAAGTAACTTTAAATTTTTGATTTTATTTTATATAAATTACACATTATCAAAATAACTAATTTATTATACCAAAATAATCGGTTTATTCAATATTAAAAAATTCAACATTTAAAAAGAACCGGCTTAAGCAAAACTAAAAAAATCGGCTAAAACTGGTCGAATAATAACCGTTCGATCTCCCTTGTATGATCCAAATTTTTAAATGATTAAACATTTATTTCGTAGGAAGAAAATATTTTTTCTTATTTTGTGAACTTGATGAATTTATTTTTTTAACAAAGTTGAAATGATTTTTGTTTGTTTGTTTGAAATGAGGTCAGTGTCAATCAAAATGTGTATTTCTTTTTAAAAGTTTCTTGTTTAAAACCCATAAATATCACCCATTACAATGAGTGATTTTTAGTGGCGATTTCGTAAGAGATTTTCTTTGTAGTTGTTTTTGTTTTTAAACTTTAAAATTAATTAAATAACTTTATTGTTTTTGTTCAACAAACCTGTTGCGTTTCGTTTTGATTTCTTGATTTATATTGATTTTTTGATTAAAAGTAAAAAAAAATTAGTAATAAAATAATTTAAAATAAAAAAACGAAAATTTTGGACAAAAGGTATTTTAAGTAGTTAAATAATATCAGGCTTTATTAAATAAAATATTAAATAAATAAAGAAAAATATAAAAAAATAAAAAATTATACCAAAAACTTTAATTATCTACAAAAATTATAAAATTCTACAAAAAAAATTTAAAAAAAAATTTTTCAGCAAATCACTAAATCTAAAAGAAAAAATATCAAACGAAATAAATAAATTGCAATTGCCTTGAGAGTTTTGGTTTTAAAAAATCTTTTGGTTATAAAATCGTTTAACAAAAGGAGGTAAATTTTGTTATTACCCCATTTAATATAAATTTTTTTAAATACAGTATGACCCTGACCATTTAACATAGATTTATTATTTTGCCTTTTAAAATAAAGGGAAATAAAAAAATTTTGTTTTAGTTAAAAATTAAATATAGTATATATACATACATACATATAGGCATTTCCATTATGTCGAACGTGACCATCGTACACATTTAAAGTGAAAAAAGTCAAAATAAAACGGATTTTTAATTTGACAATATATTTAACTTAAAGCCCTTAATTAGCCCTATAATTGGTGATATTGCTCATTTTGATCGTTTTCAAGGCATTTGAAAAAAACCAAAGCGTTCGCACGGGATAAAAACAGAAGGGGGTTTTGCGGCCAACAATTTAAATGCCGATTTCAGCGAAACCTGAGGCAATATTTCAATGCGACTAATTTTAGAATGTTATGTACTAATTTATGTCTCTTTAAACTGGTTTTGACTTTACTCCAAAATGATTTACACCTTTTTTTTAAGTTAGTTTGATTGTCATTGTCGCATGTGACCTGTTGCACGTGAAATTTTCTGCCATCATTATATTTATGTTATTTCTGTTCCTTTTTTACGAAATTATATGTTAACGAGCTCAGGGTTACTCAGAGTTACGAACGTATGTACGTTCGTGATTGGTCTATTCTGTAAACTAGAGTTTATACAAGTATATAAAGATTGAGCCAGAAAAAATTTATACTTTTATTAAGTTAAATGAAAAACTTAAAACATTTAATATAAAAATTTTCAAAAATACGTAAATTTATTAAAATATTGATGCCCATTTTCGTAAAAGACTTCAACAATGCTAAAGCTCTGCTCAATTGTGTACCTCTCCATTGAATTTGAATTTGTCAAACACTGAAAGAAAGAAATGTCAAATTAAGTTGGCCCGAAAACTTAACTTTTAGGTGTGACTCAAAATTAACATCGTGCATTATGGTTGGAACACCTTTAAGATGTAGATATCTAGATTACAATATTGAGCACAAATAACTCATATGTAAATCCATGATTATCCATTGGTCCCAAAGGTAAAACCCTCCAAAATTTGTCTGTAACTACCCAAGGAGAAAGGGAACTAACACTAAACTTGTCACGTGACAAGTCACTTTAACATGGCGATGTCCTACGAGGGGTTAATTGGCACCTTTTTGACACTTTGTAACAGGTCACTGAAATCACCTTAATGAACACATCCAATTTCGGTTAAAATAATGCCTGTCGCAGATATTGTCACAAATGAACCATGTCAATATGATAGATCCCCTTCATGTAAAGTAATAGAACTAGATAGGAGGATCAGCCACTACCCGCACAAAATCCAGTCACATGAATATTACCTTTACACTCTAAACACATTATCACCAGTTAAGTGATAGGTCTTGTTTTCACCTTTCACAATTCGTTCCTTTTAATTATAAAATTTGTTCACTGGTCACAGGATAAGTGCTTTAAGAGCATTCGACACAAATTTCCCGCAGAGAACTGTAGTGTAGGATATCATATGAACCGGCTCTTGCATGTTTCTAAATAAATATTTTCGTTTTTCTGCCACCCCATCAATCATATTTGAATGATGACATTTTTCTTGATTCACTACAGTCTGGGCACAACAAATTTAATCTCCTGAATTCCACATTGTAATATTTTGTTTTTTTTCCAAATGGCAAAAGGAAATGAATAAAAAAAAATCAGGAAAATATTGGTAAATTTTATTTTAAGCTTTTTCTTTTATTTATCAATGAAAATAAAGGGAAATAAAAAAATTTTGTTTTAGTTAAAAATTAAATATAGTATATATACATACATACATATAGGCATTTCCATTATGTCGAACGTGACCATCGTACACATTTAAAGTGAAAAAAGTCAAAATAAAACGGATTTTTAATTTGACAATATATTTAACTTAAAGCCCTTAATTAGCCCTATAATTGGTGATATTGCTCATTTTGATCGTTTTCAAGGCATTTGAAAAAAACCAAAGCGTTCGCACGGGATAAAAACAGAAGGGGGTTTTGCGGCCAACAATTTAAATGCCGATTTCAGCGAAACCTGAGGCAATATTTCAATGCGACTAATTTTAGAATGTTATGTACTAATTTATGTCTCTTTAAACTGGTTTTGACTTTACTCCAAAATGATTTACACCTTTTTTTTAAGTTAGTTTGATTGTCATTGTCGCATGTGACCTGTTGCACGTGAAATTTTCTGCCATCATTATATTTATGTTATTTCTGTTCCTTTTTTACGAAATTATATGTTAACGAGCTCAGGGTTACTCAGAGTTACGAACGTATGTACGTTCGTGATTGGTCTATTCTGTAAACTAGAGTTTATACAAGTATATAAAGATTGAGCCAGAAAAAATTTATACTTTTATTAAGTTAAATGAAAAACTTAAAACATTTAATATAAAAATTTTCAAAAATACGTAAATTTATTAAAATATTGATGCCCATTTTCGTAAAAGACTTCAACAATGCTAAAGCTCTGCTCAATTGTGTACCTCTCCATTGAATTTGAATTTGTCAAACACTGAAAGAAAGAAATGTCAAATTAAGTTGGCCCGAAAACTTAACTTTTAGGTGTGACTCAAAATTAACATCGTGCATTATGGTTGGAACACCTTTAAGATGTAGATATCTAGATTACAATATTGAGCACAAATAACTCATATGTAAATCCATGATTATCCATTGGTCCCAAAGGTAAAACCCTCCAAAATTTGTCTGTAACTACCCAAGGAGAAAGGGAACTAACACTAAACTTGTCACGTGACAAGTCACTTTAACATGGCGATGTCCTACGAGGGGTTAATTGGCACCTTTTTGACACTTTGTAACAGGTCACTGAAATCACCTTAATGAACACATCCAATTTCGGTTAAAATAATGCCTGTCGCAGATATTGTCACAAATGAACCATGTCAATATGATAGATCCCCTTCATGTAAAGTAATAGAACTAGATAGGAGGATCAGCCACTACCCGCACAAAATCCAGTCACATGAATATTACCTTTACACTCTAAACACATTATCACCAGTTAAGTGATAGGTCTTGTTTTCACCTTTCACAATTCGTTCCTTTTAATTATAAAATTTGTTCACTGGTCACAGGATAAGTGCTTTAAGAGCATTCGACACAAATTTCCCGCAGAGAACTGTAGTGTAGGATATCATATGAACCGGCTCTTGCATGTTTCTAAATAAATATTTTCGTTTTTCTGCCACCCCATCAATCATATTTGAATGATGACATTTTTCTTGATTCACTACAGTCTGGGCACAACAAATTTAATCTCCTGAATTCCACATTGTTATATTTTGTTTTTTTTCCAAATGGCAAAAGGAAATGAATAAAAAAAAATCAGGAAAATATTGGTAAATTTTATTTTAAGCTTTTTCTTTTATTTATCAATGAAAATAAAGGGAAATAAAAAAATTTTGTTTTAGTTAAAAATTAAATATAGTATATATACATACATACATATAGGCATTTCCATTATGTCGAACGTGACCATCGTACACATTTAAAGTGAAAAAAGTCAAAATAAAACGGATTTTTAATTTGACAATATATTTAACTTAAAGCCCTTAATTAGCCCTATAATTGGTGATATTGCTCATTTTGATCGTTTTCAAGGCATTTGAAAAAAACCAAAGCGTTCGCACGGGATAAAAACAGAAGGGGGTTTTGCGGCCAACAATTTAAATGCCGATTTCAGCGAAACCTGAGGCAATATTTCAATGCGACTAATTTTAGAATGTTATGTACTAATTTATGTCTCTTTAAACTGGTTTTGACTTTACTCCAAAATGATTTACACCTTTTTTTTAAGTTAGTTTGATTGTCATTGTCGCATGTGACCTGTTGCACGTGAAATTTTCTGCCATCATTATATTTATGTTATTTCTGTTCCTTTTTTACGAAATTATATGTTAACGAGCTCAGGGTTACTCAGAGTTACGAACGTATGTACGTTCGTGATTGGTCTATTCTGTAAACTAGAGTTTATACAAGTATATAAAGATTGAGCCAGAAAAAATTTATACTTTTATTAAGTTAAATGAAAAACTTAAAACATTTAATATAAAAATTTTCAAAAATACGTAAATTTATTAAAATATTGATGCCCATTTTCGTAAAAGACTTCAACAATGCTAAAGCTCTGCTCAATTGTGTACCTCTCCATTGAATTTGAATTTGTCAAACACTGAAAGAAAGAAATGTCAAATTAAGTTGGCCCGAAAACTTAACTTTTAGGTGTGACTCAAAATTAACATCGTGCATTATGGTTGGAACACCTTTAAGATGTAGATATCTAGATTACAATATTGAGCACAAATAACTCATATGAAAATCCATGATTATCCATTGGTCCCAAAGGTAAAACCCTCCAAAATTTGTCTGTAACTACCCAAGGAGAAAGGGAACTAACACTAAACTTGTCACGTGACAAGTCACTTTAACATGGCGATGTCCTACGTGGGGTTAATTGGCACCTTTTTGACACTTTGTAACAGGTCACTGAAATCACCTTAATGAACACATCCAATTTCGGTTAAAATAATGCCTGTCGCAGATATTGTCACAAATGAATCATGTCAATATGATAGATCCCCTTCATGTAAAGTAATAGAACTAGATAGGAGGATCAGCCACTACCCGCACAAAATCCAGTCACATGAATATTACCTTTACACTCTAAACACATTATCACCAGTTAAGTGATAGGTCTTGTTTTCACCTTTTAATTATAAAATTTTTTCACTGGTCACGGGATAAGTGCTTTAAGAGCATTCGACACAAATTTCCCGCAGAGAACTGTAGAGTAGGATATCATATGAACCGGCTCTTGCATGTTTCTAAATAAATATTTTCGTTTTTCTGCCACCCCATCAATCATATTTGAATGATGACATTTTTCTTGATTCACTACAGTCTGGGCACAACAAATTTAATCTCCTGAATTCCACATTGTAATATTTTGTTTTTTTTTCCAAATGGCAAAAGGAAATGAATAAAAAAAAATCAGGAAAATATTGGTAAATTTTATTTTAAGCTTTTTCTTTTATTTATCAATGAACATTGAAAAAAAAGGAAATTGCAATTATTCATTTTGGAAACTGAAATAGAGAAAATATACAAAAATATGCAACAGCTATAAATCAATATAATCTGCATGATATAACTTTTTTTACCAAATGGTTTTAATGGACGTATTTTAAAATTTTTTTTTTTTTTTTTGCACAAAATAATTGTAAACAAATTTTTATAATTGAGTAATCAAAACTTTAAAATGAATAATAACACAGTGCAACAAAATTCGGTTCATCGCCGCCAGCCTCAATACTTGCAACGCGAAATGAAACTAGAGTATTGGTTGAGCAAATCTGCCAAAGGGTTTTAAAAAATTAGCTTGGGTTCGCGAAATGTCGGCCCCGAAAGTTTTTAAATTTTTTGAAAAGGCGTCTGGTATATGTCAAAAAATATATACTAAATGTACTTCTGAGCTAAAAGATAATATCAAATGTCTGGAGTTGAATTGTATGGCGATTCTTTTCTTTGAATATATTAACCCTCTAACTCTCATTTTAAGGGGTAATTTTTTCCATACAGTGCACTCGCGGTTGTATGAACTAATTAAAACCAAGCCAGTTCGCTTTTGCAAGATTATTCATATTTACGAATGGCAACTAATTTCCACTCAAATATTTTTTCCGTGTCCGCTAACAGTGATCTTTTTGTCTCTCATATTCAAAAATCATCCGGAGAACGCATTTTCAATTTTTGGGTACTCGGAAGGCCGCACGTTTTTCTTTTTCCAGGTCAAATAAACGTATTAGCATTTTTATTTTTTGTCCACGTATTGTAGAATACTTCACCACAAATTTACAAGCTAAATCAGTAACGCTGACACCTTTTTCTAAATGGTCTAAATCTTCTAAAATTTCTGACTTTTTAATTTTAGAAACTTATGCTTTTTGTATGAATATTTAAGAACTATTCACGTTCAAATTATGTTTAAAGATGAATATGGAATTCTAGTTGAATATGAGCACTAACTTAATCGTATATGCAAGACATTTTAGTTGACATTTGAAGACAATTTTAAAGCAAGCAGCTAAAAAACTACACAATTATTATACAGTTGAATCAATATTTGTTCACCACCGATTTGATTTAGACTTAAACACTTTATACCTAGATAAAATACGTTAAAAATATAATCATAAGTTTTTCATATTTTAAAGCTTTCGCACAAGTTAATATTTTAGAGTAGTCAATGGAAGAATATAAGTGTTCATATTTTGGGATGTTAATCTATTAGGGGGTTCATATTATCGCGAGTTCACTGTATTTCCAACTTTTACGCAAAAGTATACTAAAATGGCACTTTAGAGGGTTAAAATATTTAACGAATATTTTTCGCATCAAATTTCACTATGGGTCTTCTAAAACCAAAAGTTCATGCAATGTATGTAAAACGCTTAATAAAGGAATATTGTAACGTAGCATATATTTTTATTTTTCTTAAAATAGTAGTAGTTAACTCAAAACAGTGTAAAGTATTTCTGGCTTAATGGTATTTATACAAAAAAAATCTAATAGCATTTTTTTTTAGAAAAATCATCTAAAAGACCTCGGAACCACATAGTTTTTAATATTTTTTGCAGAAAAAAAAAATAGTTCAGCTTGCTTTGAAAAATATTTGTGGAGCATATTTATTGTAAAATTTTAAGTAATTTTTTTTTTAACAGGACAAATGAGACCCCTTAAAACGAAAATATAGGGCTAATTTTTAAAAAAAAAAATGACATAAGATTTTCTTTGTATAAATACCATTAAGCCAGAAATACTTTACACTGTTTTTAGTTAATTACCACTACTTTTATGGTAAATAAAAATATATGCTACTTTACAATTATCCTTTATTAAGCGTTTTATATACATTGCATAAACTTTTGGTTTTAGAAGACCCATAGTGAAATTTGATGCGGAAAATATTCGTTAAATATTTTAACCCTCTAAAGTGCCATTTTAGTATACTTTTGTGTAAAAGTTGGAAATAAGAAAAAAAAATTACCCCATAAAATGAGAGTTAGAGGGTTAATATATTCAAAGAAAAGAATCGCCATACAACTCTACTGACGACATCTGAAATTATTTTTTAGCTAGAAGTACATTTGGTATATTTTTTTGGTTTAAATAACACCAAACGCCTTTTTAAAAAATTCAAAAACTTTAGGGGCCATATATTTTGGCAACCCGAGCTAACTTTTCAAAACCCTTTGTCAGATTTGCTCAACCCGTAGTCTAGTTTCATTTCGCATTGCAAGTATTGAGGCTGGTTTTTTTTTTTGTTGCACAGTGTAATAAAACGAAATTTAAGCAAACATTTTGTTTAAATTTTGCATATGGAATTATGTATATTTTTAAGCAGTGAAAGGCATAATGAGACGATTAGTTAATAATGTTTTCAAGGTAATCACGATATCACTGACTATAAGGAATCGAAATTTATAATGTCTTGTATTGATTTTATTGGCATTCTTTATGTTCTTTTTAAAATCTCTTTGTTGGTTTCATACCCCATTTACTTTATGTGCCTTTTCCTGATTAAAAGGCGCTAAATTCCATTTTAATGACGCGTAAAAAAATAATTTTCAAATTTAAACGAAAAAGAAAATAAAATATAAATAATTAAAGTAAAAAGCTTGGCAAAGTTACAAATGCTTTTTGTTCGTCATTGTTCAATTGTGGGTTTTGCAAAATCATTAAAAAATCAGATCACATTTAACACCAAAACTTACATGAGTTAGTTCATTTGTTTAAACAAAAAAAAAATTTTATAAAATATAAGTGTGTTTAAGTGTTCGGTTTTGAATTTCTTTTTTTTTCTTTCGGAATAATTGAAATTTGAATTTAATTGTTGTTATTATTCAATTTTATACAGAAAATAAAAATCATTTCACGTGAAAACAGGTGAAAGTTTCTTTTTGTTTAATTTATGTCATTTTATATATGCGAGGCATATAAAATAGAACTAGCAGATATGTATTCTTTTTTACAAAGTAAAAGTTAAATGTATTAAAGAAATTTACACAAGTCTGCTTACATCGATGAAAATTTCCATTTAAATTTATTGTAATTCCGATCGATATCGAATGCCGTAATTTGCCCCCTGGACTAGAGGCTTTAGTCTGCAAATTCTATTATAGAAATTACGTTGAAATCTAGTATAAGGGTGAACCCACACCAAAAAAAGACAAAACAGTTTTTTCTACTAATACGACAACAGAAGAAATGGAGAAACAAACTGAAGAAACGTTGGACAAAGTGCACAGAGCTCGGAGGAGACGTTAAACAATAAAATGATTTTTTATCCAAAAACCTGTGCTTTATTGAAAAAGTCAAGAATCGTAATGTCCTAGGGCTGGACCATATAACCCAGCTTTGCATTACAACGGAGTAGTCTTAAAATTAGCCCATGTTCATACATACTCCCAGTGGACTAGTTTTGAAACTACTCAGTGGTATACTCCAGAGGATTAGTTTTGTTTAAAAACCAGAACATGTCGTTTAAAAACGAAGACATGTCGTTTAACTACAAACTCTTTAACAATGACATGATCCATGATTGTACTACATCGGACCATGTTGTAAGTAAGCATAGAAATAGGATGAGCGACGAAAATTTGGAGGCTGTAATAAAATTATCTACAACTGACATTGACATAAATTTGGGTAATTTATTGGAAGGATCATGGAAGACATAAAGGACAATTCGATTGGGATGTACGGGATTAAAATAAAATTTACACGCACTAACCATTTTTTCCATTTCAGATAATTTTTACTAAAAATGGAAATCAAATTTTTTTGCCATGTACGTATATGAAATAAATATATGAAATATGTTTTTTCTTTTTTTTTTGTATGTATTGGTGTTTACAACAAAAAATATTGAATAAAAATTAGTTTTTCTTTATATGAATTGGTGTTTGCTCTACCACAAGGAACTTTTGGGCACCCCTGGTTTAGTCTATAATGTAGTCTACACACGCAAAGAAAAAACATGGTTGTAGTAAACATATTCTAAAGCAGACCATACACGATTCAATTTAATTGTCAACTGTGTCGGTTGTTGTCCAAATCAAAGCGTGTATGGCCTTGTCAGTTGATTAGTTTGACGGTTGTCGAGTTGGTTGAAGAAAAATCAAATGATTTGAATTTTTTCAAGTTGACTACTAAGTCTTTCAATTCGATTGTACTGTGTGTGCTCAAGTCTCTTGATCAGCTGTCAAAATGTATGTAAAAAAAATCTAAATTTGACAGTTGAATTAAAATCTTTCAATTCAGTTGAAGAAGTGTGTGGCCAAGTATCAATTCAGTTGAAAGACTCAGTTGACAACTGAATTGAACCGTGTATGGGGCGCATAAGAGCAACATATTATGATAAGATTCATGATTGTAGTCAACATATTACGATTAGGCTGTGGGAAAAATCACCCAAAGAAAAATGGCCCAAAAAAAGAAATGAAAAATCGCCCAACAGAACATGAAAAATGACCCAAAAAGTTATATATGAAATTTTGCCCAAAAGAAACGAAAAAGGGCCCAAAAAAAAAATGAAAAATGACCCAAAAAGCAAAAACGAATTTTTTCCCGGTGGCATGTTATAACGTCCAGTGTCGTAGTGTCCATGGACGTAATGACACTCCAAAAAGTGTCATAGTGTCCATGGACACTGCGCTAACTAAAGCTTCTCTGCACAGCCGGCCTTCGGCCGGGCGCAAGGGTTTTCTCCTCTATGGTATAACAAACACCGGCTTCGCTAACTAAAGCTTCTCTGCACAGTCGGCTTTCGTTTGGAAACAAGGCAGATTTTAGAAGCTTTACTTAGCGAAGCCGGTATTTGTTATACCATAGAGGAGGAAATCCTTGCGCCCGGCCGAAGGCCGGATGTGCAGAGAAGCTTTAGTAAGCGAAGCCGGTGTTTGTTATACCATAGAGGAGAAAATCAAAAAAATGGGCCATTTTTCATACAACATTTTTGGATGTTTTTTCATAATGAAAAATCACCAAATTTAAAAAACGAAAAATCACCCAACAATAACGAAAAATAGCCCAAAAATTTTAGGTCACTTTTCATATGAATTTAGGCCCAATTTTACATGGAATTTTTTTGGGCGATTTTTCATTTCTTTTTTTGGGCCATTTTTCTTTGGGCGATTTTTCCCACAGCCTTACGATTATTATTGAATTATATTATGACCAAATATTTTCGTAATATAACATCATAATATTTTTCCCTTAATCCTAATTTGTTTTTATTGCATCCTATTATAATTGAATGTTATCATATTATTATCATGTCAATCATAATAACTTAAGCAATAATTATATTATTATAATGTTATTACTATTATGTTAAGAAGTAATCATATTATTTTTTTTTTTTTTTTTTTTTTTAGTATTAAAATACTTTTAATATTCAAAAAAAATAATATAGCATTAATGCTAATTACAGTTGCTCTATATAAATAAATTGAATCTTATAAAATTTGTACATATTTTTCTAAATACATTGTAATTTCTTTCAATTTTCATATTATGTGTTAATTTATTAAATAGCTTAAAACCCTTATAAAAAAGAGACCTTAGCATGTGTGTTGTCGTGACTCTTTGGATTCGAAAATCATCTGCATTTCTTAGTCCATATGGTTGTACTTCTCCAACATACTTAATTTGATCGCACAGATATTGTGGGACATCACCTGGTTTCATTTTTTTTAATAAAAATTAAAGTGCTGAATTTCAGCCGCTGACTTATATTCATCCATTTAAGTTCTCCAAGCATTTCGTTAATGTGTGCATATCGATTGCGTTTAAGTATAACCCTCATTGCTTTGTTTTGCAGTTTTTGCATTCTTTCTACCTGACTATCATTACAGCATGTATATTAGGGGTATAACCAAAATAAGAACCTATCATTACGGTATGGGCAATGTTATACTGATATTAAAAATCGATATCAGGGGTCATTTCGGTCCAAACACCTTCGGCACCGAATGCAATTTCTAAAACACCAAACATTTTTTCTCTAGTTTCCAGAAGCAGATAACGCGGAGAAAACGTACAATAACATTATATAAAATTGTTTGTTTTTTTAGTTTGACTATTGATTTTTTTTTTGGTGGGAGTCCTTCCCCAAAAAATATTTGTGGGAACATCTAAGAAGTTAATATTAATAAAAATATATGTATTTTTACGTTATATTTTTGTCGCATAAATTGTAATATAAATTTTTATGGTTGGTATCCTTCCCTTGTACCGTTTTTTTTGGTTTCTTTTTTTGGAATGCAAGGAATCGCCATTTCATAAAAAAACACGAAATGCAAAGACCAGCATGGCTTTCGACGTTAGAATTATGGATTTCCTGTAAAACTGAAAAAAATTATAAGCTAAAACTTCATCGCGATCGGTGCCGAACCTTTTTGAACGCTCGCGAAAAAAGGAAGGCACATTTCTTCATATTTTTTTATGCACTATCTCACTATGATAGGTCCTTTTTGATATTTGCAAAAAAATGCAAATGGTTATATCCCTAATGTATATATTATCGTCGATCCGTATTCAAAATGTGGTTTAATTATAGATATTTTTGCAGTTGTTTTAGATATTTTATTTCTTATTCTTTTAAAAAATCAAATTTTTTTTTTGCCGATTTTTTTTACATGTATAGTCTATATGTTCTTTAAATTTTAACTCTTTATCTATTATAAATCCCAGATATTTAATATGTTCAACTTTTTCTATTATCATTAATTTTAAATATTGCTTCAGTACTCATATTTATTTCAATTATTTTTGTTTTATTTTCGTTTAGTTTCAATTTATTAATTTTTAACCAAGTTGTGATTTTATTGATGTCATGGGACATATTTTCTCTACAACTTTCATCATCGTCTGCTTCCGTGCATATTAACGTATCATCCGCATACAGCACCATTTCACTTCTGTCTAATACCTTTGGCATATCGTTTATATACATATATATAATAAATAAAAGAGCTTCCAAAATTGAACCTTGTGGTACCCCGAAATCATTTTCAACTTCAGTTGATAAAACATTGTTAACTTTTGTTATTGGCTTTCTATTTTTCAAATATGACTACAAACCAATTTAACTCCGCACCTTGTATTCCATACATATAGAGTTTTTTTTACCATTATTTGTCTGGCTATTGTTTCAAAGGCTCGTTTAAAATCTAGGAATATTGCCATCACTTTTTTAGTTTTTTCTATATTTTTCCATTTACTTATTACATAATTTACAGTCGTTTCACATGAGTATTTTTTACGAAATCCCGATTGATATTTTGACAATTAAGAATTATTTTCAATATATTTTTCTAATTGTTCTTTCACAACTTTTTCCAAAATTTTTTCACATGTTTTCAGTGTATTTATTGGCCGGTATTCTTCGCATTTTTTTTTTTTTTGTTTTTGGTACTTTTTCAATTGTCGTTATCGTAGTTATTTTCCAGGTTTCAGGAAATACACCTGTCTCTAGCGATTTATTAATAATATTTAATATTGTTTCTCCTGTTACGTTCTAGTTATCAAGAATTATTTTATTGGATATTTTATCACAGTATGTTTTATTTTTCATTTGTATAATTATATTCTTAAGTTTTAAAATGTTTATTGTCCGGAATTTAAATATATGGTTTATCACAGTTATTTGGTTTTCCTATTGTACATTCTCGATTGAGTCTCGTATTAACCCATTAAAAGCCAACTGCCTTTAAAATTAAAAATCATTAATTTTTGTTATTTAGTATAAGTAAAAGGAGTATAATGAACTTAAAAAATATAAAAAAATAAAAATAAAGTGTATTTTGAAGGTTTTTGAGGCTGTACCCAAGCAGGTACAATGGCTCAATATGCATGTTTTCAAATATGCTTATTTTTTTGTATGAACATTTTGAAAAGCACTCCTTTTCTACGCACATAGCTACGCCACATAGTTTACAAGTACATCTTATTCGGTTGTGTCATTGACGATAGCGTAAAGGTTTTAATTTTTTTCGGAAAATGGTTTCCAGCATTAGGTGCTACACTAGGAACAACCGATCGTTTAGATATTGATTGTTGCGATGGTTTCGTAGGAATTGCCGGAAGATGGCACGATGAAACTTCAGTTAGTCCATTTTTAAGGTGTTGGCTTTCTTGTACAACAATTAGTATTGTGGTTATTTTGTTAAACTATTCATGGTTTTTAATCCAAATTTTTACTATTTTTAATTAGGCTTAAGTTCATTAAATTTAATTTTCATTAAATTATTTTTATGAAGAAAGGAATTTTACAACATGGGAAATTAATTAAAATTGTTATTGATAATTTTTCATTCTTGACTGACCTGGGATTCGAAGCCAGGCTGGCTGGCGTGTGATTCGAACATAGGCGGCTGGTTACCCTGACATGTTTCGACCTCAACCACTAGGTCTCCTCAGAGGGATTTGCCGTCTTACACTCGCAGCCATCGATGACTGCTGACGTCATTAGTCAAACATCAATCCTTAAACCAAATTGTATTTTAACCTTTGGTAGATCGAAATTTGCTTTTTTTTTTTTTGAATGATTATCCATTTTTAATTGATCTCACATGTTTTCCTTACTTCTGTTTTTTCGTACTTTTGTCAAGAATTCTTCTTGAAGTCCAAAGTACATTTTTTGGTTTATCATGTTTTTGTCTTTCTTTTTTTCTTGTTGACATTTTTCAGCACAACTTGAAGGACAAATGAACACATAGAGCTTGTGCCTTAGCTTTAACAATAATTAGTATTGTGGTTATTTTGTTGAACTATTCATGGTTTTTAATCCAAATTTTTACTATTTTTAATTAGGCTTAAGTTCATTAAATTTAATTTTCATTAAATTATTTTTATGAAGAAAGGAATTTTACAACATGGGAAATTAATTAAAATTGTTATTGATAATTTTTCATTCTTGACTGACCTGGGATTCGAAGCCAGGCTGGCTGGCGTGTGATTGTACAACTTCAGTGAGTTGAAGACGATTGATCTGAAAAGCGGTCACCACCACTTATTTCCACTAAATTTTGTCATGTAATTATTTAGTGCTTGAATCATGAAGGTCAACGCCAACCATTTCTGAATTGTAGTCTGCAACCTATTTTGGCTGTTGGAATCTTATCTTGGTTTTTTCGGTCGAGCACCATCGAAATTCACGAAATTCATCGGTTGATCCGACGGTTACAGCGTTGTTATAAGTCCATTTTACAAAAATAAATAAGTAAATGAAACATTCTCTTTATGACCATTTGGGAGAAGTTTGACTTGGTGTTGAGTGCTGGATTTTCCTACGCAGGCCTTGAAGGGCGTCTTCGCTATCGCTGCTAAAAAAAACCTCTATATTACCCAGAATATCTGGCGGCATGATGTAAGCGATAAGATCCTCAGCATTACCGTTCTCCTCATCTGTATTGATATTTGCATCTGGTAGAATATACTCAACATCAAAAAACTTATGAATGATTTGAAGTCCCTTCCACAAAATCCAAAGCACTGTCTAGATTACTAAATCTTCTGCCATAAAATATTGACGGGTTGAGGCTTTCAAACGCCATGTCAATTCGAAAAATAAAATATAAAAAATCTAATCAAAATATATACGTTATCAGTCACTGTACCCAAGCGAGTACACTGTTTTAAAAACTTCCCTTTCGCTTTGAAAACCATTTTTTTATGAAAAAAAAAACTTTCAAATTAGAATTAAACAAGCCTTTTTATTTGCAAATTAAGTGCAAAGTTTTTTAATTGTTATGCTGTAAACTTTTGGCACAGTCAAACAATCAGTGACCTACACAAAATAAGAATATCTGGAAAAGGTTAAGCAAACCAAAGCAAAATTCGAAGTACTTTTATTTGCAGCCGCTGCTTTTCCAATTTGCTTTTATTAAGCAGAGTACACTTAACATTAAATCAAAACAACTAAGGAAAAAACTCATTTCTTATTGGATTTATGGTAATTCAAATATGAGAGTTTTTCTGTACCTGTGCGAGTACAATGGCCAGTAATGGGTTAACTTAATTCTATCTACAAAATAATTATTGAATTGACTAGCGATTTCTTTATTATCTTTATATTCTACTTGGTTAAATATCACAGTTTTTATCTCGTTATGGTTTTTTTTTAATTACTAGATCTTTTATCTCATGTTAATCAGAATAATATAATAGATAAAATCTACAACCCAAAAATATTTTCAATATATATTTATCATAATATGATGCAACTTTAAACATAATTGGGGTATTCACAAGGTGTGCTATCATGGTTTATTGTCATAATGTTCTAACATTTTACAATGGCTTAAAAATATTGTTGTTGGTTTGTAAACAAAAAGTGTCTTAAATAAATAGAACGTTGCTTGCTATGTTTATTGTGCTGTCGTAATTAATAGCACATTAAATTATGAGGGGTTGCTCACAACAGGCGTATTTTTTCATGTTATTATTTTAAGACATATGACTTTATGACACCTTGTGAATCCCCCAAATATTTTTAACCTATTTTTGTCGTAGGTCGCAATTATTTATAAATTATTTATATTATTTTTGAAATTATAATTTAAATTAGTAAATAAACTTAAGCCTGAATAAAATATTAATGAATTTGGATTAAAAGCCATAAACAGTTCAATAAAATAACCACAATACTTATTAATTTATAAATTATTTTATAGAATTTTCATTCTTTTCTCTAAAATAACACAAAACAATAGTCTATATTTGTGCACCATTTTCAAACAATATTAAACATTTTTTAGCATTGATATTTTATTTTGTGGCACTTTACAATTCTCTTTTAATGTAATACAGTGTCTTTAAACTTGGTTTTTTGATGGGTATTTTTTTGTTTTAAATTGTTTAATCACTGAATAACAAATAATTCGATTGGCATATGTAAAACAAACGACACAACTGAAACAAAAATATTTTACAAATGGCGATAACAAAATATTATTAGAGTAAAGATATTTTGTTTTATCTTAAACATATTACGAGTACACGTATAGAAAGTTATCATGTTATGGCTATTAAATACCATTGAATGGTTGTGAGGAATATAATATGTTTTTAAAGTGATCATTATTTAGTTTTTATAAAAATGATTATTTTTCAGTGAACCATACTAAAATTTATAATTGCGATAAACATTGACATGTTTGCAGTAACTATATTATTATTGATGTTAAATAAAAATAACAGTATTTTGTGTACGACAACAATATATTGTTACAACAAACATAGTGTAATGTAATTGCCGTAACCATGTCCAACATTATTTTTTCTCTGCGTGCACTTAAAGCTTATAGTCCCAACTCCACTCTTTGGTTTAGTCAATAATTTAGTCTAAAGCTTGTACATAGTCCATAGTCTAGTCTATAATTTAGTCTTTAGTACAGTATACAATTTCTGCTCACCATTATTATAAGTGCAAAATATTTTTCCGGTTTGACTTATTTCAGTTCATATAATTAATTTGCTTACGCTAACTCTTTTCACTGCAAAAATTAATTCAAATTTATTCGCTTTTATTTCCATTTTTACAAATATCCGCAATGAAAGTCAAAAGAAATTTGAAATATTTGTAAAAATTCAATATATTTGTTTGCGTTTAACAAAACTAATTTATGTTAATTTGTTAACAAACAATATATTTTAAAAATTTTGCATTTTTTTTTTTTAATATATTTTCTTTAAACATTCAAAAAATTAAAAATAAAGTTATGAAATTTAAAAAGCAATAAAAAATTATGTAAACATTTTTTCACGTTTGTCTTTAAATGGATTATTATGATTGAAATTTATATGGGCATTTTAATGGTGTAAAGCAAAGAAAGCTTTAGACAAAGATGCCAGACTGTAAAAGTGGCATTGGAAAACATAAAACGGGGGAAAAGTTACTAAATATACTCTAGAACAGACTGGTATTTAGCTAAAGGGAAGACGAAAGCCAAGACTATAATTTCGACAGTAGGCTATATAGTAGGCTATATATATATATATATCTATATATATATCTATATATATATCTATATATATATATATATATATATATATATATATATATATATATATATATATATATATATATATATATGTATGCACAAAGCCCACTTCGAGCACACATTTACGATGCAAAGCATATATATGTATATACACAGAAAAAATTATTAAATTTCTCCAATCACCAGATTTGTTTTAAATTCATAATATCAAGCAAACAAGTTGTTGATTTTGCACCTATTACCAAAATGATTATATTGATTACCAAAAATTTTAAAATTTTGAAAAAATATTTTCAATAAATGATATTTTTAATTTTAATTAAAAAAGTGATCAAAAAACTTTGCCTTTTCAAACAATGTGTTAATTTATTTAAATAAATATTGACAATTCCCAACAACAATTCTACATGTTTAAATTATTTTATTTTAAACGAAAAAAGTCAATTAAGATTTTTTGTTCTTTAATTAAAATTTTAATTGAAAATTTATTTCAAAACAACTAAAATGTTAATTAAAATTAAATTTTTTATTTTCTTTCAACTAAAAAAATAATTGATTCAATTATCACATGAATTAAATTTGAATAGCTCTAAGTCGGATTTGGAGCCGCCCAAAATTTCAAAATAGAAATTTTTCCATATATACATAGAACAATTTAATTACATTTTTTTATTTTTCGTTCCATACAGTTTGACCCGCCCTAATATATATATATAAATATATATATATATATATATAAATATAATCGCATAAAGCTAATAAGTTGAAATTTGGACCGGTGGATTATCTCTTGCCAAATCGGCTGTTTAGGGGATAAAAACGTATAAATACACAATAAATTTTAAAACTTATCAATGTCCTTTAAAAAAAAAATAAGCGGACAGGCATTTGGTACTTATTTGTATTTTGGCCCTTTGGTATACGGGTAAAACCTTTATTTTATAACCCAATCTATCTTTTAAACCAATGGACAGGAGGTTGATCTCTATGGGGTAAAAAAGGGTAAAAACGTAAAAATTATATCACATTCGTACTTATCTAAAAAATACAAATCTAAATAAGGTACCTTTTCGAAATTCGAACGTTTATGGGTTGAAAATCGTACCTATTTTTGGTATTTTTTTACAAAACTTTTTTCTCCCTTCATTATCATATGTGACCTTCTCCGAGTAAAGGGACCTAGTGTGGGGTTTGGACTTAAGAGTGGAGTCTGGTACCTAAAATGGTGTAGAATAAGATGAAATGAGTTAGATATCTGATAAAAATTTATTTACCCCCCATAAAAACGTACAAAACGAACTTGGGAAAATCGATAAAAATGAGAAAAACATGAAAATTTGAAACTTTAAATGCGTTTTTCTCAATACTTCATTTTCACACACTAGGTCTCTTTTCTCGGAGAATGTCACATATACGTTTTAAATTATGGGCTCCCTCCCACACAGAAAAAATTAAAAATTTATCACCAAATTCATAGAATCAAACAACCAATTTATTGATTTTACACCTATTAACAAAATGATTATATTGATTACTACAAATTGTCAAAATTTAAAATTTTGATTTTTTTAATAAATGATAGTTTTACTTTTAATTAAAAAAATTATCAACTGCAATTTCGAACAATAATGTGTTAATTGATGTAATTAAATATAGCTCAGGTTTTGACAATTCCCAACAACAATTCTACAAGTTTGAATAATTATATTTTAAGCGAAAAAATCAATTAAGATTTTCTTTTTATTTAATTAATATTTTAATTAAAAATTTATTCCCAAACAACTAAAATGTAAAATTAATCAAAATTGTATTCTTAATTTTTTTTTCAACTAAAAAAAATAATTGATTTAAATATCACATTTATTTAATTGAAATACTTTTCAAAAAAAAATTTTAAATCGATAAAAAACTACTCAAAATTTTTTTCTGAGCATTGCAGTATTGAAGTTGTTGTTACTTCAATGGGGAAGAAAAAAAGTATAAAAACGGGGAAATACGGAAAATTTATTTCCTTTACTTTTCCGTTCGACATGTGGTACTTTTTGAATATTCTATAATATTGAACTTAGAAACATTAAATAATTGGTGCAGAGTCCTGAGTGAAGGAGAGCCTTATAAGTTGAAAAATCTTGGTACTGTTTTGTTAAAACCTACCAGCATAAACTTTGGCATATAAATTTGTTCCCAAAATAAAGGGAGACAGACGGTTTCGACATAGCGGGTTAAATGCTAATATACCATAAAACCAACAAGAGAATCGACTATAGACTAGACAATACCCTCATAAAATTATTACAGTAACTAATTGTGGGTTATTAAATTCGTTTTTCGTACTGTTAAAATTAAGTAAATATATAGTTATTGTGCGAATAACTTTACTTTTCAACATTTATGTTTGTTATTCAAAAAACAAACTACCAAAAAAAAAATGTTTTTCCGTTTTTCTATTGTTATGTAGTTTGATTTTTTGTCGGTTAAATTATATTTTTTTAAAGCAACAACTGTATGTAAAAAATGTATGTAAAATTCATTTATTTCAAATGAAAAATGTAAAGGATCCGTTTTTAAAATAAATTTTTAGCTGTTAAAAATAAATTTTCTTTGGAATTTAGCTCCATAATATTTTGAGTATAGTTTTGATTATACGACTAAACTATAGTCTCTCCCATAAATTACACTTTTCCAAAATTAATTTCCAAATTCCGTTTTTAATTGATTTGGCATCTCGTAAACTTTAGAAATTACTAAAGAAGAGAAAGAGCGGAATGGAGCTAATGAGACAGTGAACGATTTTTTTCAATAAAAAAAAAAAGTGAATCAGAAAAGGAATAGGAAAACAGTAAAGAGAAACAACAACCAAACAACCACTGCAGCAACAACATAAAAATCATAAAAAGTTATTAGTTCCGGTCAATAACTTTCGATTCGTTGTTATAGCTTTTGCTTCTGTTGTTTTTGCTGTTATTGTTGTTGTTTTTTGTTATTGCAGCTGGTTGATGGTTAAATCAGTCAACCAACAACTACTGTTTTGTTTTTTTTGTTTGTTTACTGGTTGATGTTACTGCACGTTTTTTTTTTGGCGCTTACCGGCTAAATTGAGGCAGTTACCAGCATTTTAATCACTTTACCTCTACCACCCCAGTCCCCCACTCCTAAGAAACTTTTTTTTGGTTGAACTCTTGTTCGTTCACCGTCAATAATTTAAAATTAAATGTAGATCGGTTAAGCTTTTTTATATTTTTTTTTAGTCTTTTTTTAGACTGCCTACTCCCAACTACCACCCTTTTTCTCTCTCGTTGAATTTCAAAAGGCAACTTTTGTTTTATAATTAAAAGAAATTTTAGTTTTAGGTTTTAGTATAGAAATAAAATTGAATGATAAAAAATTTTTTTCCAATATTAATTAAAAAATTATTAGGAAGAAAAGAAATAAGATTTTTTTTATAAAATGCATTGAAATTCAAATTTGTGCTGTAAATTGTATAGAAAAGATGGGAAGTGGTTCAATATTAACATAAATAATAAGATTAAATGATGAAACTGGTCTAGAGGCCTGACTTAAACCTCGACTATCGACTAGACGGTATGTAGTCTTGACCAGTGTTTAAAAAATTTTGAGTAAAAGATGCAGAAGCAACGAAAATTTACCTTATAGTAAAATTATAAAAAACTTGGATCCATATTTTTACTACCACTGCTGCTACCTTTACAGTTTCTTAGAAATAGTTGTCGTCACAGCAGAAAAACAATTTTTAGAAAAGCAGAGATAAGCTATATATATATTTGTATGCTATTTCTACATGTAGAAATATAATCATTCATTCAAAAGCAAATTTCGATCTACCAAGATAAAATACTATTTGGTTTAAAGATTGATATTTGACTAATGACGTCATCCGTCGTCAATGGCGGTGAGAGCTAAACGGCAAACACCACTGAAGAGATTGTGTGGTAACAATCGAAACTAGTCAGAGCAACCTGTCCGCGAAAACCTGGGTTCAATTCCCAGCTCGGTCAAGAATAAAAAATTATCAATAAATTTTAATTCATTTCATGTTGTAAAATTAATTTCTTCGTAAAAATAATTTAATGAAAATTAAATTCAATGAACTTAAGCCTGATTAAAATATCAATATATTTAATATTTGGAATACTTTCACACAACTGACATTTTTTTTTTTTTTTTTTTTTTTTTTTTTTTTTTTTGTTTGTAGTATTTTGAATTGTTACTAGTTTTTTTCTACAAGAATACAAGCTTTTCTAAGCGATTTGTCTTCACATCATTCATAATACTTAAATTACGGGTATAGTTTGTTGTAACCAGGGCTGTGGAGTCGGAGTCGGAGTTGAGGTTTTTGTACCGGAGTCGGAGTCGCAGTACCCAAAAAAAAAACGCGTGACTCCGACTCCAAAATTTTTCGGCATAAAAAATTTCTAATATTTTCCAATATAAAAATTCTTCGAAATTGGCGATGCAATATTTTGCAGATCAATATGAATAAGCACATTTTAATTTATTTTATGAGAAATAGTTGATTCAAGTACTTTACTATTTAAGTATATTTAGGTATATTTTTTATACGTGCGGGAAAAAGTCTAAATTACATTAGCAAAACTTATACTCAGTTATTGATCTAGTTGAAAAAAGATGTGTGATTTTTTAAATAATTTACTCATGCTAAAAAAATGTTAATGACAGGAATTGGCAATAATTTTAATATCAGAATTTTTTAACCATCAACGCTGAAATATTTTCAACATTGTACATAATAAGTGTTGCTATAGCGCATAAATACTAGTATGTATAAGAAAAATTGTGACGTAAAATTATTTCTCTTTTGTGTAGAAACATCTTTATCGGCCTGCCATTAATTCCTACCATAACACTGATGTTTTTCTTATGCACATTACGCGGGGATTCCAATAATTCGTTTAATAAAGATGTTTCTACACAAAAGAGAAATAATTTTACGTCTCATTCATTTCGCATCACGATTAGAGTAGGAGTCGGAGTCGTGAGTCGGAGTCGGAGTCGCACTTAAAAAAGTTCAGCGTTTGGAGTCGGAGTCGGAGTTAGTACTTTTTTCGGACGACTCCACAGCCCTGGTTGTAACAGTAAGTAAGGAAATCGTATATAAATTACACATTATTAAAATAACCGGCTTATTATACCAAAATAACCGGTTAATTCGATATTCGAAAAATGGAAATTTTTAAATAACCGGCTTGGGCAAAACTAAAATAGCCGGTTAAAACCGGTCGAATAATAACCGTTCTTTATAGATTTTTGTATAACTGGAGAACGGTAAGAGCCAAAGTTTTTAAAATAGCATATTCGATATCAATAGAAAAAATCCGACAAATTGTGGGCAGGACTGGGGACGTGGGCGTGGCAGAAAAAATATATATTTATATCTAAAAATTTTTCCAAATATGTTTAACATTGCTGGGTTATCAATATACAACCGCTTTAAAAAAAATTGGCGAAATAAGAGAAGTGGGTGTGGCACAAAATAGATTTATTTATATCTTATGAACGGTATTTATATAACTTTCTGTTCTTGTGGCACCATGCTGAAGTGTATATAAGATTCGGTATAGCCGAATAAATCGTTCTAACTCGTTTTATGTTGAATAAGCACTGATGACGATTTTGTTTTTCGACCCCTTTCTTGCTACATCAGAAACTACTTTTACAGCTACCGGAACTGCTACTTTTTTACTACTTAAAAATAAAATTGTTGAAGTAGAAATATAAAAAAAAAAATACGAATGAAAATGAAGCAAATGATTTGATTTTAAAACTACTGCTCTATTGTTAGTTTTATTATTATTGCTCCATTTCGACTTTAATTTTTCAATACACGAATACTCCGAATAACGAACCCTACAAGAAATGCATAACCAAACCTAAAAAAAAATTTTTTTATTAACACACTTGCAACAATTTTACATTGAATTAATAAGTTAAAGAGAGAGAAATAATGAGTTAGAGAGAGGCAAAATCACATGTACACAAGGTTTCGGTCAGTTTTTTCATTTTGCTCTTAATAAACTAATAGAATCTATGTATAACCAGTATATCGGTGAGCACTACTGGTTATCTAACTAGTAAAATGACCGGTAGTCTTCTTGTAGGGAAGTCACTTGTTTTTAAATTTCTATAATTTCGAAGTTGCTTCATTTTTAGGGCTTCGATTTGCGTCGATAAAATAAAAATATTTGTACAAAGCTAAAACAGAAAAAGGGGATTTCCCGATAAAGTCTAATGCAAATATGTATGTGAAGGTCGTCTGCTGGTTGGTTGCAAGTTGAAGGTCGTTAGCAGTTTCAAATTACATATTACTGAAGTGAAGATAAATCTAAATTTTTTTTAACAATTAATCAAAGCAGAAAGCAAATAAGCTTAGAACAAAAGCATTTTGTTCTTACGTTCTGGATTAGGGAAATTGGAAAAAACCTTGGACTCGCCCCTTCTACAATAAAATCTACCTTTTAGGTTGTACCCCACTGTGCCATTTTGTTTTTTTTTCCTCCCTCTTTTCTTAATAGCCTTCAAGCTATTTTGCAATTTTTTTTTCTTTTCTGACAACCATTTAACTAGTTTTATTGCGTTTTTAATTAGACGAAAATTGAGACAAAAAAATTAATGGTGGTTTTGACCAAATTTAAGCTCATAAATATTGAAAAGACAGTTTGAGTTTATTATTTTTCTTAAGTTTTGAAATTTTAAGTGGCACGTGATTTTCTTGAGGTTATAATATCTATAATTTTTTTTTTAATCAATTCTTTTTTTTCGTAGTTTTCAAATTGTAACAGTCACATTTGAAAAGATTAAAATGGTATGCAAATGACGCCTAAAGAAATTTAAACAAATTGAATTTGATAAAAAAAAAATTAAGTTCGATATAAAAAAAGTTTAAACTAATATGCAAATGCCTTCTATAAAAATTTTACTTTACGATTTTTTTTCGCTTTTTCTTTGAAAAATCTTTTATAATTAAAATTTGAAACTGTTACTGACTGTTAAAACACGTATGAGTTTGTTGAATTTGTTTTAATGTGTCGTTTTTTGAATATTTTATTTAATTAAAGTTTTACATTTTTTTTTATTACTCTAACGGCTGAAACGTTCGTTAATAAGTCAAAAAAAAAAAAAAACTACATTATATTATTCATTAATTCATTTTCTGTGAGAATTTTGAATGCCTGGAAAAAGGGGGAGTGTTTCTTCTCATTGTTCTTTCTTGGCGGCTCTAGTGTTTATAGACCCTTTAAGTTTTCATTTCACAAAAAAATCTATTGTTTCTTCTTTATAGACAAAAATTTAATAGCATAAAAAGAAAAAAAGTGGAAAAACTGTTTTTATTTAAAATCAGCTACTTAATGAATAAGAATCTATTATTATCGTTGCCTTGAGATTAAACCTTTTGGTGGGGCTAGGAGTAATAGAAAAAAAATTTAATCTGTTAGTTAAAACAGGAGTTACACAGAAAGAAAAAAATGTTAAGTATTTTTCACATACTTTTAGTACGAATTGTACTTAAAAATTTAAGTACGAATAACACTAAAAAGGAATTAAAACAAAACAAAATGTTATAACTTTTCAATACCAATCCTGAAATTTCTCAAAATAAGTATAAAATTCTTAAATCAATTTAAAACAAGTTAGAGCGCTATATTCGGCTGTGCCGAATCTTTGATGCCCTCCAACGACAACAGTGGGCTCTATATGATAAATACATATTATATTATTAGCTAAGCTTCACAAAAACGAGAGTCAGCATTAAAATTGGTTGCGGTTTACACCTGAATTAAATTATTGACCGACAATAAGAAAGTTTTATGCGTTTATTGTTAGAACTTTGAACTGGCTTGAGTAAAATATTATGATTCGTAACAGTTTTAGCCGAACGAAAATAATTTTTAGGAGGGTAATTTGTATTGGACGTATGATAAATTATGAACCAATCATCCCAAAATTCTGAAGACTGATTTCTGGTATTACAAAATATAAATTAGAATAAATTTCAACACAGCAGTGTAATTAGTTTTAGCGTTTACGGTGAATTTCACAAAATTGCATGATGTTTTTTCTGGCCATATGAATCTAAGTTGGAAGAAATTGTACCGCAATATCTATATCTGTTATGGCTTTAGGCGAATTTAATTATTTTTCCAAAGTGGGCTTTATTACGGTTTTAGGCGAGGTAAACTGTTTTCCGAGAGTAGGGTTTATATGGGGCCTAGTGTAAATTATGGACCGATCTTCAAAAAATATTACAGTGTGATTTCTGGTCCTATAAGACTGTGACGTACTAAATTTTAGTATGATGGCGTTATTTTTTACAGTTTTTGGCGTACTAAACTGTTTTCCGCGTGTAGGGTCAATGGTCAATTATGGACCGATTTCACGAAATTTAACAATATGATTTGCTGTCGTATAAAGCGAATTCGTGCATTTTCACCATTTATGTTAGTTTTTGTTTTAAGGGTGGTGGTTCCACATTTTGATTCATAGTTCTGATCCTACTGAACCGATGTTGCTGGATTTCAATACCAAACTGCTTAGGATAACTACAAGCAATTTAAGACCAAGTTTATTCTTTTCTTTTGCGTTTTTCGAAAGTGAGCGTGTCTTTAACAGACGGACAGACAGCAAAAGCTTGGACCAAGTACAAATTTCTTAAATTAAGTAAAAAAAAAAATTATATTGCTAAGAGTAAAATTTCAAAGGCCCCTATTATGAGTTACATTCGATAAATGATTTTCGCTGGCTATCGAACATCGACTATCGAATGTTAATTTGGTATTATGAGTTGGCAGCACTGTCGAAAATTTCGTTGTGCATCGAATTTTTCAACGAAAACAAATTTGCGTTCGACAGTGTAAATAATTAAAAAAAAAATTGTTAAAAATGTAAGTTTTCATCTTCATCACATGAATCATCGTACCATAAGTCCGTCGTAGTCATAATTAATATTAGTTTTATTTTTTAATTTTTTAAATTTGTTAACAAAATTTTTTTATAAGTGACAGCTGATAGAAAATGTACTACTGTGAATAAACTAAATCACAATAGTACTTTTTTTATCAAATGTGTGCCATAATACCAAATGAAAATTCGTTCGATCAACTAATTCGACTGCTGTCGAAAATCGAATTAAGTTCATAATACACAGAAAAAAGTGTTTTATCAATTAAAAAAATGGTTTAAAAAGTATTTATATTTAATTAATGTGATAATTGAATCAATTATTTTTTTAGTTGAATGAAAATTAAAAATTTAATTTTGATTTAATTAACATTTTAGTTGTTTTGAAAAAAATTTTCAATTAAAATTTTAATTAAATAACAAAAAATCTTAATTGACTTTTTTCGTTTAAAATAAAACAATTTAAACATGTAGAATTGTTGTTGGTAATTGTCAAATTTATTTAAATAAATTAACACATTGTTTGAAATGGCAAAGTTTTTTGATCACTTTTTTAACTAAAATTAAAAATATAATTTATTGAAAATATTTTTTAAAAATTTTTAGTAATCAATATAATCATTTTGATAATAGGTGCAAAATCAACAACTTGTTTGCTTGATATTATGAATTTAGAATAAATTTGGTGATTGGAGAAATTGTATAATTTTTTCTGTGTAGGCACCAAAGTGAGCGTATTATTCCCAGAGAATTTATATGAGACTAATACGTGACAATAAGAGTGGCCATTTTGGCATTTTTGCAGCTAAATTTTGCATTAAATTTTTATGTAGCTGCAGTTTAAAAAATGTTTTTAGAAAATGTTTTTAGCTTTTTTTTAGCATTTTTTTTTTTAAATGTTGGACGAAAAGTTTTATGGATTTTATTTATATATATTTTAAAGTTATAATAAAGTTTGACTAAAAATAGTTGTACCCAAAATGAAATTACGTCTGTTACATCTGACCTGTCTTTAAAAAAAAAAAAAAAATTGAATATTAAGGGAATATTAGAAATGCCCTCATCATGTTGATTGTAAATATTTGCCCTTTGATATTACGATCAGTGTTGCCAGGCCAAAAATTTTTTTAACCGAAATGTAAAAATATAGTCGCCAAAATCCAGAAAAAGTAACCAATATATTTTTGTATTAAAAATACTATTTTATTTGCACTTCTGTAAAAAATATTATATATATAAGCATGTTTAAATGACACTTAAACCTCTGGATCGATTTTTATAAAATTTGGCAGTATGTTACTGATGGTCTGGGAGGAACAATAGGCTTAATAATTTTTCGAAGTTTTAAGTGGAATTGGCATCTCCCAAACAAAGCTAACGCTTATTTTCGTCGATTTGCAAACTGTATCAGTTAGAGCTTTCAAACTTTTGAAAAATCAACAAAGTTTAAATCTGTGTACATTACCATGTTTCATATTTCCTCGATAGCAGTAGAGAAAGGGATACCCCAGATAGTGGCTATTTACACTTCAAAGTATATATAGCTTATATGGCTTAATTGACAATCGGTTACATAAAAAAAACTTTTAAATATAAATGAAAAGCAGTAAAACTGTTGAGTGAATTGTATATGTCCAGAAAAACGGAGCAGGTAATGGTAGTACTAGCCAGACAGCCACTCGATCAGCTGTTGCTTTCAAGTGTTTTTACACATACGGCTTATCAAAATTTTCAAAAATTTAAACCTGTGACGTAGGCTGCACGCAATTTACTTTCAAGACGTCATCAAGAAAACAACTTATAAAGAAAAGCGAAAAAAATATGCTTATTAAAATTGTAATTAGTTTTTTTCTTGAGCACTCGCTTATTTGTTCTCTTTTCCTTGTCTAATATTTTGATGTTTGTCAGATCGGGTACCTGTTGCTCTTCAACACAGTGTGTGGACAGAGCTGTTGTAGTTTTGTTTTTCCTTATGTCTGCTTCGTGTGAACACATGTACCCGATCTGACAAACATCAAAATATTAGACAAGGAAAAGAGAACAAATAAGCGATACACTCTTGAAAGTTTGCGAATACAGGAAAAAGCTACTAGAGCACTGAATACAAAAGAGGACAAAAATAACACCAATGCAATATATACAATTGCAATATTTTAGTTTAATAATTTACCATCTGTGATATAGTTTGGCAAAAAAATTTATAATTTAACATTAATAATTTTTTAATAGTAATAGTTTGTTTTCATTTGTGTTGTTAATAAAAAATTTATGTTTTATGTTGTGTGTATAAAACTAAATTTGTAAAATAACGTAAAATTAAAACAATTGACGAAAAGATTATAGATATGTAAGTTATATTATTCCTGTGAAGCTGTATTGTTGTGGTTTTTTATTAAATTATTGTTTTTCTATTGTTTATGGTTACCAGATCAATAAAAATATCTCCCTAAAGATGTTGGGAATCTCCAACGAAACGTCGGAAGAAAAAATTATGTTATAATCTTTTTATTTTCATAAAACACAAGACCTTAATAAGCCCGTTTAGAGTTTTCTAAAAAACATAACAATTAAACGATTTATTTCCATGATATACAAAATTTTTTAGATCATTTTATTTTTTATAGTTTAAGAAACTTTAATTATTTTTTCAGCAGTTAAGATCAAAAATTTCTTCACACATTTACACTATTGAATTTTTATCTTTATACAAAGTGAAATTTCCTTGTACTTTTATATCGTAAATCAAAGGGAAAAAAATATAATCAATATGATAAGGGCATTTTTAATATTCCCTGAATATTCTATTTTTTTTAACAAGAAAGGTAAGATATTTCTTTACATAAGAATTATCCCTTTGCGTACGAAATTATTTTAGGTACAACTATTTTAAGTCCAAACTTATTATAATTTATAATAAAATTTAAATAAAATCAATAGAACTATTCGTCCTAATTTAAAGCTAAAACCATTTTCTAAAAACACTAAATAAAATGCCAAGTTCAAAATGAAAATTATGCAGCTAAATAAAAAAAATTTATGCTAAATTTAGCTGCAAAAATGCCAAAATGGCCACACTGCACTGCAGTGTTTATATCAGAGACTGGCAAACACATACATAGAAATGGTTTAGTATTATAAGTGAGAATAGAGATCAATGTAAGCAACGTTGCCAAGTGACTTTTATTGCAATACTTAATTGTTAGAAAACTCTTCAAAAATCGGTTAAAAAGAAAATAAAATCATAATTAAAATTAAAATCTAAATTTTAGATCAATCGCACTTTCGGATTATTTCAAGGACGAATTCGGGATTAAGCCCGATTATTTTAAGTACTGAGCAGAGGTTAAATATGGCTTAAGTTAAGTATTTGACACTGGAATAATCCGTACTTTAATGAAGCATTTTGCGCTAGATTTAATAAAATCCGTACTTACTGTACTCTTGGCACTGCTCTGGCTTGATTTAAGTAATGATGGATTGATTTTTTTCCTGAGTGTAAGTTCAAAATCTTAATTATATTCTAGGCAATATTCTATTCTAGTTAAGGCTATTTCCTAGTATTTAGACGAAGCTGTAGTATTGTCAAACCCCTACTCGAAGACAATGTCCATTTCAATGGTTCCCAAATGGATATCCGCAATAGAATTTTAGAGGATCCGCGCAGGATAATTCGAAAAATGCTATTTTTAAAAATTTTCTTTTTTTTATTTGCCTTTTCGTTATTCGGATGTTAGGGAATATAAATACAATTTATGAAATTTGAGATAATAAAAATTCATTTCAGCAGTTTATTACGATAAAGAAATGACACAGTTCTCTACTTTTGGCAGCATTCTGGAGATTTCTTTCATTGCGATAGCCTAAAAGATTTTATTAGATATTTTATATTTTATATTTTATTAGATATTTTTCAGCCAAGAAAGTTGCATTTTGCCTCCAGCGCTTCTTCCTTCAATTTAGCCTTAAAGGATTTGATTTCAACCATATTTTAAGTTTCAAGGGACGTAAATGTTTTTTTTGTTAAAAAGAAAGAAATCTTGATTAATCGTGAGGAAAAGTAATGTTAAAAACAAGAATAGTTTTTTTGTTGCAGTTGCGGGAACCATATCGTGTTTTTTTTAACCATACGTTAATCGTGTTTTCCCTCTGCGTGCAGGCTATTTTCTATTTAGTTAAAGCTGGAGTTCCACACCGCGCGTTTAATGCGTTAATGCATCTGTCAAAACAGTACAATCCATATAAAATTGTATTGGCAAGCTACACAGCACACGCGAAGAATGCATATACGCATTGAACGCATGGAGTAGGGTTACTCTCTACTTTTGGATGTGTCTTGAAAGTATACAACGCAAAGAACGCGTGGTGTAGAGCTACAGCTCAAGTGTTAGTTTTTTATTTACTTGTCCATTCTGGGTTAATTTTGTTAATTTATTTTGCTCTTGATATTAAATTTTAACAAAAGATCTTATTTAAAGATCAAACCTTTTGTTCTGGTGGATGAACTTTTTTACATAAATAAAAAAAGTAAAAAAATACACGGAAACCAACCTAAGAACTAATAAATGTATCTAATAAAACATTTGAGGCAATTAAATTTTTTAAAAACATGAAAATGTCAAATGCTGTTAACTCCCAAATAATTTAATTAAGATTTATAAAAATTAGAATATTTAGATAATTAACTAAAAGACAAACATTTATCAACCAAACAAAAAAATAAAATAAACTCTTTCACATACATATTTTCAAATCAAACTAAAAATAAAAGCCCATTTCAATAATAATAAATTAAGAAAAAATATACACACATTTACTCTTTAACCAGAAACCATAATCATTTCTTTTTTCTCTTCTCTTTTTCGTATCTTTTTAGCTGTTTAACAAATTTAAAATAAAAAAATGAATCATTAAAGCAGAATTTAACCAACAAATCAACCACACACACGCATACACAAAAACAACAAACAACGACAGACATTTTTATTTAGACCTGGACCTGATGGACTCAAACTAACAGACTTTAGAATTAACTCTTTTTCCAACTAAACATTTATGAGACTTTTACTTAAACACTCTCTTAATGCACTGCTCTTAATTTGTACTACTGCCACGCCTTTTCCTAACACGCCTTACACAACAAATAATGTCTGAAAAGGTACGCTCTTTTAATTTAACCCCGTCTGTGGGTTCTAGTGGCGGTGGAAGTGGTTCTACTACCTTAATTGGTAATCCCACACTTATCTCTAGTACCCTAAGTACAAATCACAATTTAACGCCCACTGTTGATTTACTAACTGCCGCTGCGGCAGCATCTCAAACACGTGACTGCTCTTCTACCACACCTACGGTTTTAAATAGCAGCCTTACAAGTGGGGCTGGCAGTGATATGGAATCGTCGTCTGAATTTGCCCCCGGCATTATAACGGCGCAATTAAATTTCCAGTTAATACCAAATGTGGTGGACAATAATAATCCGGGAAATGGCAATGGAGTAGGCAGTATTTTGGATTACAATTCAATTATGAATTCATCACAATTTTCTGCCATTTCAAATGATTCATTGCAAGTGCAGCAGACAGGAACACAGCAGCAATCTTCACATGTGGGAGCTTTAAGCAATAATAGCATGGCTTTAGTTAAGGCTGGAGCTGGTAAGCCGGTGGTGGCTCAAAGTGTAGCCGGGGTAAGTTTCAAATTAATATTCTTTAATATTTTACTTTAAATTAACCAAATAAATCATTCAAATTTAAATAAATGAAATTGAAATCATATGAAATTGAAATCGATGGAGATTTAAAATTAAATTTTTTCAAAAATGAACGTGTCTTTGGTAGAGATAAGTGGTACTCAAACTATGCGGTTTTTAAAAGGGCAGATTTTTATGAACTTTAAGCACAGGATAGTTTTCAAAATTTGTTCGATTTGACTTTTTGTGAAAAAAGTCACTTCTTGTGAAAAAACTCACTTTTTTTTCACAAAAAGTCAAATCGAACAAATTTTGAAAACTATCCTGTGCTTAAAGTGAAAAAAGTGACTTTTTGTGAAAAAAGTGATTTTTTGTGAAAATGAAACCCAATACAAAGGGTACTTAAAAAATTTTTTTTAATAAATTATTTTTTTAAAGGGTTTTTTTTCTAAAAAAAAAGAAAAGTACTTTTTTAATAATATAATAGTGCTCGCTATCTTATTTTAGTGATTTAAAAGTGCTCGCTAACCTTTTTTTTTTGTAAAGAAGTAAATTTTTTAAAAGTACTTTTTTGAAAAGGCTGCCCTTTTTAGTTTCTGTAAGGATTTAACAGGAAGAAGGGAGCAGAAAAAAAGTTTGAAATAGGAAGTGTGTTTGATGTAAATTACAACTTGCAGACAGTCGTAAAATCAACATTACAACAATGTTAGACAAAAAAAAAAAGAACTACAAAAACTTGCCACTTTACAGGCAACACGAAAAACAAAAACAGCTAAAGATTCAAATGAGTTTCATGCAATTTTGCAACAATGTATAAAAAAACATGCTTAACGTGACTTAGTTCTGATTCACACGCTTCAGGTTTTAGTCGCCAAGTCTTAAGGCCGAACTATAATATGCTTAAGTTGGCTTAAGCAGATGTGCGAATATATGTAAATCACATTTGTCAAACCATATTGAACTTAAGGAAACTTTTTGATCGCTTTTTCCGTACGGAATCGAATGTATTTTTATTATATTTTTTTTTTGTTATTTTTTTTTTTGTTAATTTTTTACAGAAGCTTAAGCAAGCTTATGCATATTATAGTTGGGCCTTTCAGCTTTTAGGATAGATAGAGGAAAGGAAATGAATGGCATTATCTTCTCCTTTCCCTTCCAAAAATTCAAGAATTTACGGTTAAAAAAGTGAATTGTGTGAATCAGCACTTACCACATAATATAACGATAAGTGTTGCCAGAAGTAATGGAAAAAACTAAAAAGGGAAAATTAAAAATTAGGTTTTTTTTTGTTTTAAATATAAAAAATTAATAAACAGAAATTTTGAATTTTTTTCTTAAATGCATAAATCGCTTAAACTGCCAATATCGCACCACTTAGAGACAAATGCTGCACCAGTGATGCCTGTTGGTTACATTTGTTAAATTTTTTCGTAACAAATTTCTGATGTATGTTTTTGTTCCACAGCTCAATTTGTTGTCTTGTTATTAGCACTGAAACACACTGGAAACTAAGGACAATCAATCGGCGGTCAAATCATATCCGCTAAACTAATAATCTGATCCACAATATATTCACGCAGAGAAAAAATAGGTTTAGATATGGTCACCTCCAACAAAACTATTTTTAGACAAAATTTTAAACATATTATGTTTAAATTTAACCATATTATTGTCACCGACAAACATAAATTTGTTAAATACGTCCTCCATCAAGAAGCCACAACCATATTATGGTTGCCTCTAAACATGTTATGGTTTAATATGACAATAATTTGTTTTTAAATTAACAATAGTATTTTCCTCTTTTCTAAGAGCAACATGCTTTGGTTGAAAATCAACCATGCTATTATAAATGTTAAGCATATTTTAGTTATTACTAACCAAGAGATGTTCAGAGGCAACCATAATATAGTTGTGCCTTCTTGATGGAGGACTAATTTAATAATAATATGTTTGTCGGTGACAATAGTATGGTTAAATTTAAACATAATATGTTTGCGATTCTCTTTAAAAATAGTTTTGTTGGAGGTGACCAAATTTAAACATATTTTTTCTCTGGGTGTTTAAAGATTAATTGTAGGCAACGATGTAGGCTATAAGCTCCGTTTAAAATAAGGCACCTTTTTTAAATACAGTGGGCGCTTTTTGTTGCTATATAAGATCAATTTCACCCAATAAATTCTTAGTCGGCAGAAAACTCATATCTTCCAAACTAATAGCCTAATCCACAAAATATTAATGGATGAATTATACGGACTGATGTACGCTATAAGCTCGTTAAAAAGTTAGGCAGTTATTTTAAACACAGTGGGTGCTATATGCTGTTAGAAAAAGAACTTATTTGACAATAAAATTCTTTCGTCGACACCTAAATAAGCTTTCAGTTTTATTTCTTTAATTATAATTGTATTGCAAAATGTGGGATAGCTTGGAAAAGTACCCTACAGGCAGTATTATGCTAATATAGGTTTAAAATGGCACTCAAATTAGCACTTCTAATTTACAATTTATCTTTTTTAAAGAAGTTTAATAATTAAATTTCGGATTTTGAATCTTCTTGGATACCAGATTTGAACAATAAATCTTGTACAGCTTGAGAAAGACGATAAATGTGTTTATGATATGTCTTTGATGATATCGTTGATATAACGGGATCTAAAGTATAGAGTTAAGTATTAAATAGATCCCTCATGGTTAATACGCTAGACATTTTTCTGTTGTGGAACTCCCCTATAATTTCTGAAGTCGTTATTTCTTGACTCCATTGCTTCTCCTAAAAACATTCCAATGGATAAATATACAGATTTTATTATCTCAGCACCATGAATTAAGATTTTATCTAGGCTTGTACCGTGGATATAAATTAAAATATAGCTGAGTGTTTGACTAGTAAAGAGTCAGAATGATTTTGTATCCACTGCAAAACCACAAGCCACAGTTCTTAGAATGGTTTCTAAATTTTGCATTAGTTTTTCGCCACTTCCTGTTATTAATGCAACATTAGATTATGAAAAATATCTGAATGCATTGCATTGATGTCCATTTCAGCAAACAATTGTTTAGAAACCCCGCCCCTTTGTTTTTTACGCTCATTAATTTAATTACTCGTCAGACGGCGACAAATGCACATGGACGGAAGCTGTGTTGATATTTTTTCAAATACACTGTGTAAGATAATAAATAGATACGAAACTGTCATAAATATAGAAGGTTTTATTGGAGTTTTCTTAGATACAACTCTTACTTTTCATTTTCGAACATGCTCGCAGTTCACACTGAATTTTCTTATTTTTGTACTTAGTAACATTGGAAAATTTTTAATAATTATTTGTCCAATTCACAAGCTCGCTTTATCGTCGTATTTGTTGTATTATCGTATAATTATACAATGTTGTATTTTTGTTGTTGGTAATTTTCATACAAAATTGTGGTACAATTATACGATTGATTTTTATGTCTTGAAAAATATCGTATTTATACCTGCCCTGGAAATGTTTGATTTGTTTGGAGCATTTATAAAAATCTTTTTAGAATGTGATAATAAAGACTGCAAATTGTATTCTTTTAAATGATTAATATATGTTTAAATCTTTTTAAATTATGTTTTTAAACTATTATAATCAATAATTCTTATCAATGTATACTTATTACCATTTCAACTTAAATTAAAACTCCCATACCTGGTTTACTTTATGATATCGAATGATGTGAGTGGCAACTATTAAGAAAGAAAAAAATATATAAAAACAAAGAGTGCAGTATAATTTTTAATACTTAAATTTATTAAGTTACTTTTTTAATTTTAATTTTCATATTTTATATTATTAGGTAAAAAGAAATTTGTTGATCTTCTTAAATAGTATACTCAAAATGAATTGACTATGCACATGGAAGTGATATGTTCCATTTTTGACATTTGGCCCGATACATCAACTTTGTCTGTTCACAAGTGCATAAACAAAAATCGTATTTTTTAAACGATAAGCCATACGCCGGCCGGAGCTTGTGAATTGGACAATTATTTTATAATAATTTTAAAAAGTAAAAATTTTTAAAGTCAATTTAAAAACTAGAAAATTTAGTATGGACTGCATTACCGTAAATTTTTAACAACAAAAACAATTTCTTGTAATTGAATTTTAATGAAAATGTTTGCGATTAGTTTTCCGTGTCACTAATATTAGAAAATATCAAATTTATTCAAATTGTTGTTTTTTTTTTCTTTTATTTTGTTTTCCAGTATTCAATTTGTAATCACAACAAAAATTTTATTTCTAATTTTTCTTCCTCTATGGCAATACGGTCGCAACGGAGTAGTATCAAAATCTCGAATTTAAAAATTCCGAAATTTTTAAAATCCCAAATTTCAGAATCTCAAAATCTTGAACTTTTTAAGCATGAATTACGAAATCCTAAATTTAAAAATCCCGATATTAAATCCAAAATTAATAAGCTTTGTTAAGAGAAGCCGGTGTTTGTTATACCATAGACGAGAAAATACTTGCGTCCGGCCGAAGGCCGTCTATGCAAAGAAACTTTAGCTAGCGATTCGGGATTTTTGGACCCATCAAATTTTTCTCTTCCCAAATGCATAAACAAAATTCGGTTTTTTTTAAACGATTAGCCAAACGCCAGAACATGTGAATTGGACAATTGCTTTATAATAATTTTAAAAAGTCAAAATTTTTAAAGTCAATTTCAAAACTAGAAAATTTTGTATGGACTGCATTACCATAAATTTTTAACAACCAAAACAATTTCTTGTAATTGAGTTTTAATGAAAATTTTTGCAATTAGTTTTTCGTGTCACTGTACTTTATAATTCTCTCAGCAATACAGTTGCAAAACATTTTTGGACATCAATGATCCAAACCCTGAATTAGGTATATCAATTCATCAATTATAAATTTAATATCAAGTTGTTGAATAAGCAAATTACAATAAAATCATATAGAAGTACAAACAATTAGGAAAATTTTAAAAAGATGTGTAGTTAGTAGGGAGATCGAACGGTTATTTTTCGACCGCTTTTAACCGGTTATTTTAGTTTTGCCCAAGCCGGTATTTCAAAATTCCCATTTTTCGAATATCAAACAAACAGGTTATTTTGGTATAATAAATCGGTTATTTCAATAATGTGTAATTTATATACGTTTTTCTTACTCGTTGAAAATGTACCAGTAATTTAAGTATTTTTTTTTTTTTTTTTTTAATTGAATATTTGGCAAATCTAAACTTTTTTTTGAAGAATTTCACAGCTAAATGTAAAAGAAGTCAAAAAATATACAGGGGTGTGATGAAAATCGGTCCATTTCAAATCGATCGTTTTTGATAAGTACGATGAAGTTTGAGCGATCTTAAAATCTATTTCTTAATTAAGGGCTTAATTTTTTGTTCAAAACACGGTTCAATTAATATATATAATTTAAGACTTTAAATAAATTATACAGATTATAAGAGGAACATGAATAAGAAATCAATTTTACTAGCAACTGAAAACGATATTATAATTTTTAAACCGTTTCGCTTTCAAAATTGGTTTCCATAACATACCGAATTATGAACAGTGTAAATACAAATCGCTTATAAAAGCCTGCGTTCTTCTAAAAAAAACTAAAAACAATTGAAAATTCCACAAAAAAATATTTTGCTTAAAAAGTAAGTAGCAATTTGTGTGAGAGTATTCTAAATATTAAATAGTATACTCAAAATGTATGACAATCCGTTTCATAAAAGCTTTATTGACATGTTTTATTTTTTTATAACTTAGGCCGTAAATATATTTCGATATTTTAACCAGGCTTAAGTTCATTGAATTTAATTTTGATTAAATTATTTTTTTGAAGAAAAGAATTTTACAACATGAAATTGTGTTTTGGACCTTTGAAGGTAAATTTTGAATATATTCGGCATTCCCTAAAAACCAGGGGAGCTGCATGAGGAGAAACCTATTATTTTTCCTGGCTTCAGCGCCATCACATTACTTTAAATACAAATTTTCAGATATTTATCTCGCCACAAATTATTTTTGACCCTGAAAGTGTTAAAGCACTACAAATTAGTTCTAGAATATCTTCATGCCTAAAATGTACGGAAAAATCTATGGTAAAAATTCATCAGTTTTATTTATTAAAACACCCAAGAACTGAAAAATAAAATTGAAGTAATCAAACACTGTCATGGAAGGTTTTTAATTATGGTTCAAACAAAAAGCTTGTTGTGAAATGTTTTGTTTTTATTCAAATTAAGTTTTTATTACAAAAACCAATTTTATTTTTGTGTTTTTATGTGTTCGAATTAAAACCGGTTACTTTTAAAATGCCTAACCGAAACTCGATTTTTTTAAATAGCAACTATTCGGAATATTCGAAAACCGTTTTTTGAAAAAAAGTCGTATAATCGATGACCCTAGTAGTTAAAAAAAACTGATGTAAAAGTCGTCTCCATAGCTTATTTTTGCGACAATATTACTCTATATCATCTATATTAAGATCGCCCAAAAGATTCATGTTACTCGGGTATGATACTTTTTTTGCATCTCTATAAAGATTTAGAAACATTTTCAAAACAATTTTTTTTTCTGTATCTACGCTTCTAAAACTTAACTGAAATAGCCAATTTTTAAATTCAATAATTTTATTTCTCGTTTCCGCCGCTAGATTGGCGCTTTTTCCCTGTGTGTAAAATATGGAATACAAATATTTATATTATATATATCACATAAATTTACAATTTATTGAAGGAATATTTAAAAATTTAATTTTTGACGATTTTGGAATGAAAAGTGCAACTTTTTAATTTTTACACTGGCAACACTGTGCTGCATATATTTGTCTAATCAAAGGGGTAGTGTGAGAAAGAGATAGTACTCAAACAACAAAAACAAGTTGTTCATGAATCATGATGGTTTTGCTGTTGTTTTCTTGTTAAAGTAACAAACAGTGTTTGTTGAAAGTTCAAGTTAATGGAAATAAAACACTGAACCAACAAATTTTTTGGTCTAGCAATCAAAAAAATAAATTACGTTTAAAGAGAGATAAAAAAAGAGTGTCTAGAAAGGGAGTTTCATTATCAAAAGAGAAGAAAGGGCTGTTTAACAAATACCAAATAAAGTTAACTGTTTTTTTTTTTTGAGGGTTGTTAAGCTTTAAAGCCTATAAAGTGATAAATATGTGTAAAAATTTACTTGCGAATAAGGGTGCTTAATACCAAAAAATAAAAATAAAGTGTAAATGGCCTAAAGGGGGGAATTGTGGCGTTTTTTTTGTGTTGTGTTAAATATTTCATTTGTCAGCAGGGTCACGTATTCGAGTAGTTTTTCCAAAAAATGCACAAACTTTTACTTCTTGTTTTTATTATAAAGTTTTTTGCTTTTCATTTTATTTTTGTTGACATGTCGTCTTTTTTGATTATTTAAGCCACAAAGTCTAATCCATCTAATGATCACGTAAATCGTATGTTGAGAATTAAATCGTGCGTCAAAATTATCGACACTTTTTGGTTAATTAATCTACACAAATGTTTTTTGTCTTGCTTTTAAAAAATTTCTTTAAACACTTTATTGTTTTTTAAAGGAAAGTTTTCGGTTAAAGCAAAAAAATTTTAAACTACGAGTATTTAGAAGACAATTTTATATGTTCTTATTTTTTAAGAACCTATTTAAATAGCAAAATTAATGACAGCAACTTAATGCTAGCAATTAGTTTTTATTGAATTTAAAAATTGGTCCGTACTTCGTAAGCACGCACAGAAAAAAATAACTCAAAAAAAATTTGTAACAACACAGTTAGTTAAAAATACATTTTTAAATCAACAAACTTTTTATTTGATTCAATGAAAAAATTTATCAAAATTGCACTTTGCAAAATAGCACTCAATAAAACATATTTAACAATGAAATAATAAATTATTTCTTCATATTCAATAAAAAAAAATATTTAAATCAAAGTTAAGACAGTATTTTTACAACTCTTGTTCATTTTTTAAAAGTTTTGATATCGTTGCAAATAAGACTTCAGTGTTTGTAATTCTCATTCGTTTTACAGTTTTATTTGTATCATATCTTTAGTTTTTTCAAAGCCTTTTGATCTCCTGATCTCCTAAGCAACCAGCAAAATACGCATAGGAACTCAGTGATGCCAACTTTGTGCTTTTGGTGCTTTTTGATGCTTTGAAACGCCTAAATGGTATCCTTAGTGCCAAACAAAGAAAAAGCACTAACTTGATGCTTTTTAAATTTTTCGTTAGTGCCTTTAGTGCTTTTCACAGTTTTTATTTTTTTCTAAAATTTTTTTAATTATGCAGTAACAATTTTGTTAAGTGTAAAACCGCGATCGGCAACCTATACTATTACATTTTGCGATTGTATGCGTCCCTGCAGATAATTGTGGCTTAAATGGACTACTTACAACATGGTCCAATGTACTGTAGTATGGACCATATTAGACAAATTAACATGCAGTGCTGCCAACAACTGCATGATGTATAGGTATACTATACTATAGATTACAGTATTACACATTGGTAGCCCTGATGTTGTCCATTATTAATTGTTAATTTAAAAGTGAAACAGGAAAGTTTTTTAAGATTTGTGAAAAAAATAAAAAAAATTAAAAATACCAAGTAAATATATATAATAATAGCAAAAATGGATTGCAGTGCACGCCATAAAAAGCGATTAGTGAAAAAGTAGTAACATGGAGTACTTTTGAAACTAACCCACTTGAGTACTCAATGGAGTAGTTTAGGGACTACTTCGGTGGGTTATATGGTCCACTCCTAGGACATCGTAACGTTAAATAGACCACCCTTTTACCATATAATTGGAGTAGTTTTGGAGTACTCCTACTCCTTTATGGACTAATCTTTACACGCATGTATGGACTAGTCTCGATATCTGCAGGGGTTGTATGCATTTTACATATGTTGTTGTTAATGTTGTTTAATTCTCTACAATGTGTGTGCACACGTACCTAACAAAAGAGAATAAATGAGAAAAGAGAAAACACAGAGCCGATCGCAGGTGCAAAACAATCTTTTAGTATGGCAACTGTTTATTAAGTACACTCACTACGAAGGAATCGCCTAGACTTGCAATTTTTGTTGCAGCAATTCTTTAGTTTATAGGTGAGTGAGGTTAGAAGATTGGGGAGGGGTACTCAGTTTCATGTACTCTGCAATCCTGTTTTGTTTTGTAAATCTCACACCGGTTGTTAATCGGAATAAAAAAGATGTAATTGTTTTCGTTACACATTTTATTAAAAAAAAATTGCTTGGAAAATATTAAAAATTGTGTATGAATAAACAACGAACAGATCTTTTTGGTTAGAAATCAACGATTTTAAAGATTCAATAGGACAAAATCTAGTTTCGATATTTATTTTATGTTTTTTTTTTTAAGAATTGCATCATATGTTTTTTAACCAGAGACCCGAAATAACTGTTATTATTTTTTAAATATCCAATAGGTTATGGAAAAAATAACTGAAATATATAATATAATAACTTATAAATTACCCAGAAAATTGTAGTTCTGCCATAAACATTATGAAATATTATTATTTTTTTTTTTGGTCTTTGATAACCAATATGAAAGATTTTTATTCTTATTAGTCTTCTATAACCATTATAAAAGATTTTTATTTTTTTCTGTCTTCTATAACCACGCTACAGTTCCCAAAATCTTAAGATTTTTTTTATAAAATTTCGCACACTGACTTATATTTGCACAAGGACGAACTTTTTTTTTATTGATTTTGGTTAGGATCCGCAAATTTTTTGATATCTTTCTCATATTTGGTAAATAGAAACAAATTATGCCACACAATCATGGTGCTGAGTTTAAATAAAAACGGCATATTTTCCCGATTTATTTTTAAATACACGAAATTTCGCACTAAAATTTTATCTATATACCATTGAGTAGTGAGTGCTGTTGGTGTAGTAGCTAAGATGTGGACTTTGAAACCGATAGGACCCGGATTCGATTCCTGGCTCGAGCGACCAAAAAAAAAATTTTTTCAAAAAGAAATAATTATTTCTTAACATCCTCAACTAATATTTTACTAATATTAAGAAAATAACGGCGCTTTTCCATTGTACGTTTTCATAGATAACACAGTTCAGTTTTGCCTCGGTTTTTTAAGAGATGACAACAAATAAATAAACGCGGAAAAAATATTGTGGAAAGGGTTCCTAGAATTATGCAAAGAATCGCCTTAATTATGGCGTATTAGCAGCAATGAAAGTTGGAATGTTAATAATAAAAGAAATATTTTGTATTTTTTTTTTTTTATTTGAACATGTTCTTATATATTAAAAATAAAATATTGCACAGTTTTCTTGTATAGTATGTGTCACAAGTTTCGGTTACCGGCAGTATATAATCCCAAAGAATTTTTTTTTTTTTAATTTCACATAGCGAATAAATAAAATTTTTGTTATATTCTTGACTTTTTTTTTATTGTAGAATTAACTGCCGGTCAAGCTTAAAAACTAAATTTTAAAATTGTTTTTTGTTTTAAATTAAAGTTAAGCGAGTGAAAGTTTCGTTCGAAATCGAGGAACAGGCAGTAAATTTGAAATTAAAAGAAACAATAAGAAGTTAGAATGGAATTACATATAATATGTTTGTACATATGTAAATATGTATTGACATAAGTATATTAAGTTTTTAAATTTGGTAATAATTTCAGCGTAATACGTTCGATACATCGATATATCGATATTTTTAATTAATAAATATTGATAATCTTAAAAAATATCAATACGATATATATCGATATATTTTTTTAATTTGCCCATCCCTATGAAATATTAAAATTGGAAAAAAATATAAAAGAGCTTTATTTAAAAATAATAAGAAACCTTATTTTGTGACCTCTGACCTTTTTTGAAAAATGATTTAATTTTTTAGACAACTTGAAAAGAAAATTTGTTAATTTGGATAAATGTTGATGATCTACTTAAACTAAAGTCTTTCTTTCCAAAGTAAAATTATCAAACTGTTTATGTAAACTAATTTTTGCCTCATGTTCAATAGAAATTTTCAATTGATTGAATACGGAAAATCTAACTTTGACCTTTGACACGTAATAGCTGACTAACGTTGTAAGTGATTTAGTTGGCTTAAAAGTGTATTTAAAGCAGTTTAAAATTATATTCGACAAACAAAGACTTTTAATATCCTAATGGATTGTTATGTTAACATATTTGAGACCTTTAACCTTAACAAAGTAAAAAGTATTTTTTTTTTTTGCTATTTTCAGTCTTAATTTCCCCAGTTTGAAATCTTTTTTTGACTAATAAAAACTCGCAACTACTAAGAACACTAATTTTCGATAAAAGATCTCAATTTTTCGAAAGCCTATTTCCTTTTATGTGCCAAACTTTTCGGTTTGGGTTACTGTCAATCTTTTTTCAAAAGTGTTTTTTTTTTCTTTTTTGTCATGTTCTATTTAACAATCATAATGAGTTTTAAGGCTGCTTTTAACAGGGGTGTTAGCCAAATACAATTGCCTAACAAAAAGAGTTTTTTTTTAAATATCAAACTCCAGCAATCATTCCAAACACTTTTTTTGGTTATTTCCTTTTCATGTGAGTACAATTTAAAGTTTAAGCTAAAATTTTAACAAAACGAAATTTTGAATTGTTAAGGGTGATTTCTACATCATTTATATGTAAATTAAGTTATCCGGCAGTCTTTTATGTTTTATTTAGAAGCCTTAAAGTATGCTTTTGAATTTTTTTTTTTTATAAAAAAAAAGACAGTCGCTAAAAAGATTCCTTTAAATTTAAGTATTGAAATACAAAAAAGAAATATAATTTATGTTGACATACTGTGTGTTGGTACGTGTTAAATTTAATTTTTTTTACGGTATAACGAATTATTGACGAGTCATGAAAATATTAAAATTTTTTTGTGCTTAAAAAAAACAAGAAAGAAATTGCTAACAAATATTCGATTATATTTGTTATACGCTTTGGGAATGGGAAGAGCCAGAAATTTTTTTTTTTAAATAAACCGATTACTTGTTTTGCTTACATGGTTATTTCAAATCATTTAGAGTCTAGCTATCAGATTATTACATTTACAAATTGAGCTATAAAAAATCCATAAAGCAAATGATAAATAAAAAAAGAAAGAAAGAAAAAAAAATATGAAAATAAGACACGTCTATGACGACAAATGGTAAAGGAAATGCAATTTTCTCAATTCCAGACAAAATGAACAATAAATTCAAACAGCTATGCAGACGTTAAGTCGGACAGACAAAAAGGAAGCTGGCAAAAAGTAGAAGAATAATACGCGAAACTAAACAGTTTAACGTCAATCCAACGGATTTAAGAGAGGCTAGACCAAAAATTAGTGTAACTTATAAATAATAAAAAAATTATAATACCATGTAATCGCCCTTAAGGGACACTTTCCTTAAGCGGAAACACCCTTTTTCCGGACACTGTTACCTGATCATGGCAGTGTTCTAAAGGAAAGCATTGAGTTCTTTTGAGAGGACATCCCCCTTGTATGGACAGGTTTTAATGGTCCCTTCGAAGTCCGATCATGAAAGATTCTATTGTATTAAAATAAATAAAGAAAAATACTCGATTCCGATAGTTAAACGAAGAAGTCCTAAAAGATAACTCTCTTCGAAGAGTTTTTCTAAAAAAAAAAAAAATTTTTTTTTGCAATAATAAAGGCCCAACAATAATATCCCAGCAAACAATTTTGAAAAAGGTAATTGAGTTTGGAATTAAGCATTTTAGGCGGAATGACTTCTCAACTGGATTACCATATTAATTATTATATTAACCATTATTTCGAATGTACTTCTATGAGTTGTATTTCAATTTAATTTTTAAGTAAAAACAAATTTTCTATTGAAAATTTTCTGTATAAGTTAACTTTCTATAGATGATTTTCTGTATAACTGATTTTTTTTTTCTTGGAATTTTTGGCTATAATAATAGACAGTATAGACAATTGTTTTTTTCGTATAAGATCTTTTTGTAACATAATTTTCTATAGACAATTTTCTGTATATGACGATTTTCTATAGAAAAATTTCCATAAACGATGATTTTCTTTAGAAAGTTTTTTGTATTAAGTAATTTTTTATAGAAATTTTTTCGGTAGAAGATGGACCTTATAAAAAAAAATTCCTAACGACAATAATCCGTATAAGCCAATTTCAACAATCAGTGGACAATTTTTTGTATAAATCGATTTTTATTTTGAAAGATTTTCTATCAATTTTTTTATAGAATATTGATTTTTTTTTTTTTTTTTTTTGACATTTTGTTACAAAAACTATATCAAACTTTTATACAAAAATTGTTATTTAATTAATATTTATATTTGCAGATATAAAAAAAACCTGCTTAACTTGTGTTTTTTATCACTCTTTTAAAGCGAAACTATTTGTCCGTAATTGGCCTGACAGAGATTAATTGTGTTCAAGTTAAATCCTCCACTAAATTCACTTAAATCCTTCCCGTTCTTCCCTCATTTGTTCGCATGACTTATAAATCATTATAATAATTTGTCAGGATTTTCATGTGTCATTAGTTGTGATAATCCTTTTATGAGATTTCTATTAATCACTTATAAAAATGGCAAAAGTTACAAAATATTTTCTTTGGCATTTTAAAGGCTTACAGAGGCTTTTTTTATTTAGCAGGCAGTTCTATTTCCATATATATTTATTTTTTGATGTTGAAAACAGTCTTAAAAAATCCGGTTTTCTCTTAAGATTAATTAAAATTAAGTGTCATGTCATTATGGATGGATAGAGTCAGGCATTTATTTAAGTCACATATAAAATATTTTCATACCAAACACTTGTCTTTACTTTGTTACTGTTGGTAAAAGTTTTAAAATGAAAATATTTGGTATGAGACTAAGGAAAATACTGTCACTAACCAACCACCATTGGAGATATCTATAAAGAGCGCCACCACTACAGCCACAATTAACCAGACTACTAAAACTTGAAAACAGTCAGTTTTGTCTTAATGTACATGGATTTAAATTTAATTTTGTTTTTCTATCAAAGCATGTAAATTACTTGTGTTTTAGACACCCTTATCTGATAGACAAAATAGTCCGTGTAAAAGGAGTTCTTTCACTTTCTTTCTAGGATGAAAATGTTTAAACACTGCTTGATAGATGCATCAAAGAAGTCATTATCAAAACATTTTCTAGAAAAATGGTTTAATACAGTATTTTTTTTTTAAAAAGATACCCCATTTTCTTTTTTCTAAATAAATTTTTCATGGACATAATACATTTTGTAATTTGGAAAAATTTCCGCAGAAAACCATCTATTACAGAAAATTTTCTATATAAAATCATCTTATACAGAAAAATTTCTTTAAAAAATCATCTTATACAAAGAAATGTCTATATAAAATCATATTAAACAGAAAATTTTCTATACAAAATCTTTTTATACAGACAAATATTCTATGGAAAATCTTACAAAGAAAAGTATCTTAGAAAATCATCTTATATAGAAATATTTTTATAACAAATCATTTTATATAGAAATTTTTTCTATAGGAAATCATCTTACAAAGAAAGTTTTTCATTCCAGTTTTGACACAAAAGTTTTTATAAAAAATTATCTCATACTGAAAAGTTTCTATAGAAAATTATTTTATATTAAAAAATTGTTATTGAAAATCATCTTATAGAGTAAATTTTCTATAGAAAGGAATTTTTTTTACAACAAATGTTCTTTGGAAATTCATCTTGTTCAGAAAATATTCTATAGAAAATCATCTCATACAACAAATTTTCTATACAAAATCATCTTTTACAGAAAAGTTAAGATAGAAAATTATCTTATACAGAAAAATTTTTATAAAAAATTATTTCATACAGAAAACTTTCTATAGAAAATCATACTATATAGAAGTTTTTCTTTAAAAAATCGTCTTTTACAGATAAATATCAATAAAAAATTATTTAATACAAAAAACTTTCTAAAGAAAATTAACGTATATTGAAAATTTTTTATAGAAAATCATAATATGTATACAGAAAATTTTCGATAGAAAATTATGTTTCAAAAAATTTTTTATAGAAAATCATCTTGCATAGTAAATTTTTTTTAGCAAATTATCCCATGTCAAAAAAAAAAAATTATCTTATACAGAAAATTGTATATAAAAGATCATTTCATACAATTAATTTCAAAGAAAATCATGCTATACAGAATTTTTTTATAGAATATCATCCAATACAAAAAATGTACTATGGAAAATACAGAAAAATTTTCGAAAGAAAATCTCCTAAACAAATATTTTCTATAGAAAATCATCCTGTTCATAATATAATCTATAGAAAATCATCCGTTACAGAAAATTTTGTTTGGAAAAATCATCTTGTACAGAAAAATTTTTAGTGATAATCTTCCTATACGAAAAATTTTCTATAGAAAATCCACTAATACAAAAAATTCCTATCCAAATCATCCATTACAGAATGTTTTCATATAAAATCATTTTATACAGAAAATTTTCTATAGAAACTCATTTTATACAGAACTTTTACTATAGAAAATCTTATACAGAAACCTTTCTTTAGAAAATCTTCTTATACAATATATTTTCTATAGAAAATCATGCTATACAAAAATATTTCTATAGAAAATAATTTTTTACAAAATCTTTGTAAAGAAAATAATCTAATACAACAAATTTTTTATTTAAAATCATCTTATACAACAATTTTTCTTTACAAAATCATCTTATACAGAAAATTGCCTATAAAAGATCATTTTATACATCAAACTTTTATAGAAAATCACCTTATACAAATTCAATTTTAATAAAAAAAATATTTAAACAGAAAACTTTCTAAAGAAAAAAATCCTATACAAAAAATTTTCTATATAAACTCATCCCATACAAAATTTTTCTATAGAAGATCGACTTATACAGAAAGACTTATAAAGAAAATCATCTGACACAGAAAATTAACTAGAAAAACTCATTCTATAGAAAACATTTTCTAAAGAAAATCATCCGATACAGAACCGTTTCTATAGAAAATATCTTATACAGAAAATTTCCCATAGAAAATCACTAGACAATTAGTTAAGGAAAATTGTTATTTATAAAAATATGTATTAAAAAAATTGTCGATTTCTTTTTTGAAAAGTCCTTTACAAAAAATTTTAAACTGTATAAAAAATTAATAAAAAAATTTTAAACAATTATTTCTGTAAGTGTATTTTCTTTGTTAAAAAACATTTGTATATTAATTGTAACATTAATTTTGTTACCAAACACCTCTTACGAAATAAAACGAAATATCAAGATGTTTAAAGTCAAAAGGATTCATTTGTAACAAAAATCCGTCAGTCTCCTTGTCTCAAGTATCATCTTTAACTCATTTATATTCAAAGAGAAAATCAAAAAAGGGTATGAATTTTATTTATATTCTCTACATATTTACATGCATACATACATACGTATTCATATAAAATACATACATGTGTTTGCAATGCATTTCAATATGGGGGCGTAAATTTAACGGCATTCCCAAACGTATCTTTAAACAAATTCTTATCTCTCCCTCTCTTTGTTACAAACAAAACAAAAATAATAATAATAAAATGTAAACAAAAAATTGCAATCACACATACTTACAGATTTCTGCTTGCTAACTGCATTTTTCTCTGTGTGTATAAGAGAATGAACGTGTTATGTTGTTGTTGTGACATAAAGTTCAAATCTTTATCGATAATCTTTTAATTTCGTTTTATTTTTATGTGTTGTTATAAATAAATGTAAGGAATTTTGGAAATTTATTTGCTTTCTAAGGCAGAGAAAGCTAATGTGTCGGTTATTTATGTTGGGAATGTGCTGCTGCGTGCAGCCTGCATTTGAGGGGGAGTTTTAAATAGTGGCTGTAAATAAAGATTTTTTTCTTAGGCTTTTAAAAGATTATAATACATGATTATCTTAAAGATTGAGCTTCATGGCAATGATAAAATGTATTTTCAGTAAATTATAGTTTTTCTTAAGAAAAAATCAAATTTTTGGCAATTTGATATTCTACATTGTGCCATAAAGTAGGGCAAGCATTTATCTATAAGAAATTTTATTAGTCAAAAACTCCCCTAAACAAAAGATTTTTCTATGGAAAATTTACATGAAGAGAATTTTTGGAAAAAATTTATTAAAAATGTACTTATACAGAAAATTTTCTGTTAACAATTCACTTTTGCAGAAAATGTTAGTTAGAAAATAGCATTTTCTATTTCGTTTCTATTAAACATACAAGCATTTTATGGAATAAAATCGAAAACAGATAAATTGTTCATTGAAAAATAGCATTAAAGAGGGAAATTTCTTTTAAAAAAAAATTGTTTTGAACAGAAAATTTTCCATTGATAAAATTTTAAAACTTTTTCTATAGAAAATAATTTTAAATAGAAAATTTTTTGTTGAAAAATGGTTTTATAAAGAAAATTTTCCATAGAAAAATGTTTTTACAAATTGTTTTCTATAGAAAATACACTCATACAAAAAATTTTCTTTCGAAAATAGTCTTATATTAAAAAATTTATACAGTGAACTCGCGATAACGTGAACTAATTTTTACCAAGGCGGTTCACGTTTTCGAGTTTGTTCACGTTATCGAATGCCAAATTTAAAAAAAATAACACCTCTAACTATTCAAAAATAAATAGATAAACAAGTACAAGGCGAATTTGCCCTGAACAAGTATTTTAAAACAAATATTTTATTCATTTTTAATAACAAAAAATATATTTACAAATATGCAATAATTCAGTTCACTTTGCATATGATAAATAAAAAATAAATTTCTTATGAATATCACAAAAAAATACACATAAAATTAACTAAAACTAATGGGGTTTGTGTAAAAATAAATTTGTTCACGTTTCTGAGACGTTCACACTTTCGAGTGTTCACGTTTTCGCGAGTTCACTGTATAAAAAATAATCTTGTAAATAAAATTTTCTGTAGAAAATAGTCTTAGCCAGAAAGTTATCGTTAGAAAATGGTCTTAAACGGAACATTTTTAATAGAAAATAGTTTTATACAGAAACTCTTCTATACAAAATAGTTTTATACAGAAACTCTTCTATAGAAAATAGTTTTTTACAGAAAATTTTCTATATGAAATAGTTTTATACACAATATTTTCGTTGGAAAATAGTCTTATACATTTTCTGTGGAAAATAGTCTATTGCCGATTTTTTTTTTTTTTTTATTGTGAAATTACCGAAAAATTTCCATCGAAAAATTAACATTTTGTTTTCGACTATGTACTTAAGTAGGGATGCCAGACGTAATGTTTTTTTTAAATGTTCTGTTTAATCCACAACACGCTATTTAACTGTTTTTTTTTTTTTTTTTTTTTTTTTTTTGTGGAATTTACCCAAAAATTTCCTTCTTTTTATTCAGAAATTTATAAAAAGTAGTCTTTAAATTTTTTTTTTTAAATTACATTTTGTTTTCAATTATGTATTTAAGTAGGGAATCCAGACGTAATGTTTTTTTAATTGTTCTGTTTTATGCACAACACCCAAAACAGTACGCTATTAAACTTTTTTTTTTATTCAGCTTACAAAAAATAGATTTATTATTAAAAAAACCCCGTTAAAGTAATACACATTTGGGGGTTTTAAACGGTATGATATCAAATCATATTGTCATAATATCCTTATATTTAAAAAAAAAATTGTTGTGTTTTAAACAAAAAAGTTCTAAAATAATAAGACTTTGTATGATTTTGCCATTAATATACAGTAGAAATCAAAATTATGAGCTGTTGCTCATAGCAACCATATTTTAAGGCTATTATTTTAAGACATATGACTGTTTAAAGCCCCCAATAGTATTTCTCTATACCATGATATAAATACTGTATGAACTTAACACACCTGAAAAAAAACAAACCCAAACCAAAAAATTTGGTAAAATTTTTTTTTTTTTTTTTTTTATATACAAAATATAAACTTTTCCCAACATATTAAAGTTTCCTTATAATTATTAATCGACCTTTTTATAATTATATTTTCAAAAATGTTTTCTCCTATAGTTACCTAAAGACAGGCTTTCAAGGTCTTTGTTTTTATTCTTAATTAAATAAAAGACAATTTATCGCATTTTATCAATATATTTCCTACGTTTCATTGGGATTTTCCAACTTCCTCAGGGATTGATTTTTATTATTGGTAATTATTCATTTGTAAAATTTTTTTAATTTTGTTTTAAAGACAGAAATGTTTTTTAATACTTTTTACTTAAACTTGTTTTTTTTTTTAATGTTCAGATTAAGTGAAATAAAAAATACCCTAAACTACAATTTTTTGTGTTTATAGATTAATGGACAATTTAACCAAGTTCAGTTATCATTAAAGGCCGGTATTCACTATCCTACATAATCGTACGATTCATTCACACGAAAATCTGACGGAATTCTATCCGACATAAAAAAAATGTCTGCAAAATCTGCTGTCAATGCCACACTATCCCACAAAAAAGATGCAAACTCAAATGACTCATCAACTTTACAAGAAAATGCAACTCTGATCGCATATAATCTATCATTTTATGAAAATTTTTAAAACATTTCCAAGTCGGACAGACTTGTCAAAAAAATCTGTCACTCAATTCATTTTTAAGCCGCACTGTCATACATTATGAGCACACACGATTTTTTTGACATATCGTGCGACTAATGGCCAATTTTCAGGATTGACATTAAAACACATTTATGTTTAAAATCGTTTTAAATACAAAATTCTCTTCTTCACTAAACACTTAAATGAAACTTAAGTCACCGATGTGGTACATTTAAATTCAACTTAAGTTTCCATTGGATTACCTTAGCAAGGTGGCCTCAATATCACAACAATACAAAAACAACAGACAAAGTAATAAGAACCAGCTGTTTTCTGAGACCACCTTGTAAATAATTACACTTTTTTATGATATTGTTTTGTATTTAGTAGTGCTACCATACTTTTATCTTGATTAAATAAGACTTTTCATATATAACTCAAAAAATCAATCTGTAATTAAATACGACTTAAGTTTTTATGAAAATTAACATAATATAGATTTAAATACTATCCTGAAAATTGGGCATAAATAGGATAGTGAATACCGGCCTTAACTATCACTCTAACTGTCAAAAAAAACCCTGTTGTTAACTGGCAGTTAAGCTAATAGTTAATTAGAGCTGAACTTGGTTAAATTGAACGTAAATAAATTAAAGATTTATTGAAATTAGAAAAATTATTTAAGAAACAAACACTTTCATAATTTTTATACGATTTGTGTTACTATGTATGTATGTGTGTGGTCAAAATTGCTTTAAATAGTAATATGTTTAAAGAAAATCCTACTAATACAATCAATTAGTTAATTTTTTTAAGCAAAGGTAGGTATTCTTATATGGCTTACAGCATTCTCATTGTTTTCCTGTCTTCGTATTTAAAAAAAAAAAAAAAGTTTATTTATGGAAAAAATTTTATAAGAAGTTAAGAGTAACATATAAACCAAAATATTTTAAAAATTTTAAGATACTACATTGGAATATGACACTATTACCAAATATTTCGTAAATGGTGTCATTTCGTATAGGAAATGCCACTAAATGTAAATCTTTCCTTTGACGTTACACGTTTTAAGTGTATTTCTTTATATTATTGTTGTTGCTTATTGAATCAAAAGTTTAAAATATTTAATAATAAATAGTAATAAAATAGTTATATTTCCGTCAAGAAAAATGTATTGTTTTTTCTTGATTGTACTGTTTTTTTTTTTGTATTTAATGTACTGTTTTTCCGAATTTAAAATCAGGCTGCCCTCCTATATTTAAGTCATCTTATAAAAAAAACTTTTCAGAACATTTTCCATACACAGAAAAAAGTTTTTTATCAATTAAAAAAATGGTTTTAAAAATGTTTAAATTTAATTAATGTGATAATTGAATCAATTATTTTTTTAGTTGAAAGAAAATTAAAAATATAATTTTGATTTAATTAATATTTAAGTTGTTTTGAAATAAATTTTTAATTAAAATATTATTTAAATAACAACAAATAATAATTAACTTTTTTCCGTTTTAAATAAAATAATTTAAACTTGTAGAATTGTTGTTGGGAATTGTCAATATTTAATTAAATAAATTAACACATTGTTTAAAACGGCAAAGCTTTTCAATCATTTTTTTAATTAAAATTAAAAATATCATTTATTGAAAAAAAATTTTCAAAATTTTAAAATTTTAAGCAATCAAATATAATCATTTTGGCAATAGGTGCAAAATGAACAACTTTTTTGCTTGATATAGTGAATTTGGTATAAATTTGGTGAATAGAGACAATTTTTAATTTTTTCTGTGTGGAAAACAGTTTTAAATAATAAATTTTAGTCTTAGACAGAAAGTTATCGTTATTACATAGTTTTATAGAAAAAAATGTTCTATAGAAAATTGTTTTATGCAGAACATTTTTTATTGAAAATAGTTTTATGCAAAAAATTGTGTATATGAAATAAATAGTCTTATGCAAAAAACTTTTTTATAAAAAAATAGTCTTATACGAAAAAATTTCGTTTAGAAAATATTTTTCTACAGATTTTTTTTTATTAAAAGAGGTCTTTTATAGTAAATTTTCTTCGAAAATATTTATATTTTGCTTTAAACTATTTCAGTTATCTTATGAAAAGTACTTTAGAAATGCTTCTCCTGGTTTTTTTTATTTATTATGAAATATTTGCAATTTTATTTTTATCTTAGAAAATCTAAAATGTATTTTCTATTTATAAAAGCGATTCAATTATCGATATTACTCATAAACATTGTTGAAATTCTATTTATGTTTTGTGTCTTTTAAACCCCTTTTAATAGGAAATATGAACATGATTTATTTTGCAAAATAAAAAAAAAATAAACCCAACTTAACCTCATTTCAATTATTTTTAGCCCTTTTTGTACTTTTCTTTTCTTCATATGTATGTATATAAAATGTCTGCAATAGTTTCACAATAAAAAATAAAATAAAGCAACATGTTGTACAAATGTGGCAATGGAGATGAAATTAGTTTGATAAAAGTACCTTTTTTGTAAGTATTGAATTAAATATTGAAACTTTATAACTCTTTACCGTTCATAGGAGTACATACATACATACTTATTTTTAAAATGTATTTTTTGACTTGTTTATTATGGTTCAACAAGTACCTTTTTTGTTCCTATTGGGACAATTTAGAGTAATTTCGTACACTATTTAAATATGTACCTGTTATTCATTTAAAAAGGAACAAATATAATCAGACACCTACTAGAACCTATCGAAAGACAAACAACAATGGTGTCTACATCAGGACGGACGGATGGACGGACGATCAGACAAAACTACCGGTAAGACGAAAAACCCTAAATAACACCCCACGTACAAAACAATGTACTCGCCAATACAACAACTTGGCCAAATGCCAACAAAATTTGAAAGAGGATTTTCTTCAAGTGTATATGTATGTGGCAGTGTGCTGCCTGCATAAGCATGTACAATTTTGCATTACATTGTTTTTTTTTTCAATGCAATGCAAGAAAACCCATAATTTTTGGACAATATGAATTCTTAACAAAAAATTTATGTACATATACAAATAAATGTTCTATATGAGTTGTGAATAGGTATTTTTTTTTTTTTATTTGAACAAATACTCATAATACATTGAAAACAGAAATAAAATAGAAATTATAAACATTTTTTTGCAGTTGTCTTATTGCAAAATTTTTAATATAATTTCTTTGGGGCTTTAGATTTATTTTACAAGAATCTTGCAGAAACTTTTTTAGGCAGTCAAGCATAACATTTTAAAATCTAAGACCTCGTTACTCAAACATAAATGTTGCGGACTCGTAAACGTTACGGTCGAAGACAATCGTTGATAATTACCAGGAAAACCAGAAATATGCTCTAAAAACGCATCTTATGCGCATTAAATAGGCAATAAAAACTCGAAAATATGCCCTGAAAATTGTTAAAAGTTTGCCCAAAAAAGTCAAAAAATTTTCATTTGAAAACAAAATATTCAACAATTTAAAAACATTTGCATTTAAAAAAAAAACAATCCTAAAATTATAATCGATAAAGCCCAAACACTTACAGCCGTAAGTTAGGCACAGTTTGTACACTACGTACAACGAGCTGCTAACTAGAATGCCGATTAAGCTTAGCAGCTTGTTAGCATAGAGTTTATTAATAACAAATTTTATCCGTCTGCTAACTTTTAATAAATCAACTCTGAATATTAATGATGCCACATTATAATACTCAAAAATGCAACACGTTTTGCATTAATCATTGCTGGTTTTGTCATTTCATTTCATTTATTTTTTTTATTTTCCCTCTTTATATAAAAATTTAAAATGTTTTTAAATTAAAATATATTTAAAAAAGGACTCTAAACTAAAAAAAAAAAACAGTGTATTAAAAAAAAAACGAACAAAATTATTCAACATAAAACGGCTGTTTATCACAAGTTGGCAAACGTTTGGCAGCTTGTTGACAAGAGTTTAGCAAATCGTTAGCCAGAGTTTGGTAAGTGTAATAAACTTTATGCTAACTTCATGCCAAATTTTCGTTATGAATACGGCTGTTAGTATTTACAGACGAGTTTTCGACATATTACCCTATTTGAAAGGGATGGACAGCCATGGGCTCACAAAACAGCGTTATATTATGAAGTTAAAATTCATATAAGAGTTATTTGTGGAGAATATTATCTAGATATTAACATTCATATGAGACTTTTTGTCTTAAATGGATTTCAGTGCTGCGATTCACTAACTTTTAACGAACCGACAATCGTAATTTTTGTCGACATATACAGGGTGCCCGCCTGGAAGGTATACTACTTTGTTTTGCCGCCATTTTGGTAAACATTAGTCTTGACGGTTCACATTTGGCATTCGTGAAGTAGACATATGGAAAAATGTTCGATAATTTTTATCGTTAATTTTAATCGTTAAAACATTTTATCAAAATCAATCATCGATTACTGTTTATCGTGTAGTGAATTATTTCGAAGAAAGAGGGTTTGTAGGTGATAGGCCCAAGCATGGACCACAACGTACTGCAAGATCGGCTGAAAGCATTACTGATGCTCAAGAAAGTGTTCAAAACGCCGTGCTCAGGAGCTTGGTCTTCAAAAAACAACTTTGGCCACAATTTTGCACAAGGATTTGCATTTTTCCATTTAAGATTCAGTTGACACAAGAGCTTCTTTCACAAGACCATTTACGCCATTTACAAACAAAGTAGTATACCTTCCCAGCGGACACCCTGTATATTCGCTTGCAGTAACGATAGTGTGATTCTGTAATTTCTTTTAAACGATTGTTAACAGCTGTAGTTTTTGTAACATCTCTGTCTACAAAATGTTAAAATAAACGAAAAGCACAAAAGAGAATAAAGAAAAAACTAATGAAATTGTGCATTATTTACTGTTTTTATATTTTTTTTGTGAATTTTACACCTAGAATTTTGTTTTTGTTCATAATTTGCTTTTTTTTTTGTACATTTTGAAATTGAATTTTGTTTTTGTTCATATATATACATACAGTGAGCCACATCCAAAATTGAACACTTTAATCATTATCATAAACTTTTTCTTAATAATAACACTGTGCTATTTGGCAAGCGGGCACCTGGCGCTAATTCGGGTACGCTGAATCCAATGGTGCTTACCGATTTTAAAGGCTAGCTTTTGTTTTCGAGATATACCGCTATTTCGAAAATGGAGTACGTTGCACAACATATATTAGCGTAACACAAAAACAATTAAGAAAAAAATTTAACATGTATCAAAATATGGCCCAAAAAGACAAAATATGCGCTATAAACTTAAAAAATGCTGAAAAAATGCTTATTGAACTAAATTATGCAAAAAATGCCGATAAGGGTAAAATATGCAAAAATATGCACTAAGAAATCGGTGCCAAAATTCATAAAAAGCTCTAAAACGGATAACTATATTGTTTCTGCTTTCATTGGTTGCTCAAGGAAAAACATGCAATTGCATAGTCATGGGTTGCCTGATAATTACTTAAAATTCGTAAACTTGTCACGTGGTGTTGAAATGTGTTAAAAAGAAAACCGAAGATTTGTCCAAATTTGCAGCGATGATTGCAAAAAAAAAACCTTTTTATAAATTGTAGCCTCTGTTATTTGTACGAACATAAAAATATACAAAGAAAAAGATGAAATGTTCACTATGTCAACAAATATTGAATTATTTAAGAGATGATACGTAAAATCGTCACCTTTACGTAAGAGGACGAGGCCTATAAAGTTTATTTCGTTCCCTATTTACACCCAGGTACAAGTGTTTTTCAAAGAAGATTTCTGTATAAAATTTTGTTTTATGAACATTTTTGTATTCGACTATTAATGATGAAAAAAAAAGTTTTTGTATGCCACTATTTCTAATGAAATATTTCTGTATAAGACTATTTAAAAAAATCTGTATAAGACAATCAAAAAAAATTATGTATTTTCCAAAAATAATTTTATGTTTAAAAATTTTCGATTTATTTTCTCGATATTTTTCTTTTTTATCGGAAGTTTGTTGAATTTGTTACTATGAATATTTTTTAAAGAAAATTTTCTGCCTAAGACTATTTTCCAAAGAAATTTTTTTATATTATGCAATTGAAAAAAACCTATAAGATTTTTTTTTATTAACTTTTGCTGTATATGACGATTTTCCACAGAAAAATTTTGGTATAAGGCTATTTAAATAAGAAAATAAGTCGATTTTCCATGTAAGCATTTTCTGTATGTTTCAGCGAAAATTTTCTGAAAAGTTAATTTCAGTTATGAGACTGACTGTTTTGCAAAGAAAATTTTCTGCATATGAATATTTTCCAAAGATATATTGTTTATAATAATTTTTTGTATCTGATCATTTTCTACAAAAAAAAAAGAACTTCTTTAGAAGAAACTTTTTTGTATAAGTCGATTTTAAACAGGACATTTCAGTATAAGTCCATTTTATATAAAAAATATTCTGTATATATCGATTTTTTATAGGAAATTCCCTGTATAAGTCGACTTTTATGGACAATTTGCTGTATATGTTATTTGATTTTCTAGTGAAAGTTTTTTAAAATAAATAGTTTTTTGTAAAAAATTGTCTGTTTAAGTCGCTTTTTTTAAAACATATTCCGTATAAATAATTTTTTTTTTTAGAAACTTTTCTATATAAGAGATTTTTTTTTGCCTTTTTTTCTGTAAGTGTTGCATATTTACTTTTTAATATTTATATTTACTTTCCTTTTTTCCCTCATTAGAGCCAACCATCAACGTTAGAGGTAAACACATTATGCTTAAATACATTTGCAAACCTTTTGAAGAAAGGGATTACTATGAAAAAGTTGTTGTTTTTCTTGGTCTCCTTTGCTTCCTAAGGCCCCCTCCTCTATCACTTTCCCTAGGCTGTGTGAATAATTTTAAGAATTTTTCTACATATTTTCTCCCGTTTACCTTTGCAACCCTTTTAATTTCTGCTTTGATTTTTTTTTCCTTTTCATTGCATTCTTTTTTATTTGTTTGAGTATTTTTTATTTATGTATTTATTTTTATTTTGTTTTTATTGTTCTGTTCACAAAGCGAAATGTCATGCTTTATGCCTTCGAACTTTAAAAAGCATTTTCATTTTGTTTTCATCATGTTGCAGAAGAATTTTTTTTTATTATTATTTTTCGTTGTTTTTGTGCCCGTTTTCTCGTTTCTCGTCTGAATTAAATAAATACCTTTAGTTGAAATAATTTAAAACGTTTGGAAACATGTAAAATTAGACTGACGACTTTAAATGCAATTGTTTTCTGTTTTAAGATTTTTTCTTTAACATTTTCTTTGTTTTTTTTTATATATAAATTTTTGTTGTTGGTGTAATTGAATAGCCCAAGTGAATCATTTCAGAGTGAGTCTTTAGTAAAAAATATCTAAAAAAAAAAAAAAATTAAACCGCGATATAATCTTATTGTTTTTAATTATAAACTAAAAGATTTGCGCTGAACTGAACAGTGTTTTTGGTATCGACGAGATACTATTTCATCTCATCAAATTAGTCTAACGTGAGTGAGTTCTTTGTAGACCATTAAGTTGGCTGGAATTTTAATAAACCTTTTTCTTAAAAAAAAAATTTTTTAAAACTTTAAATTAAAAAAATGAGTAAAAGGAAAGACTCAAAACTTTTAATATTATCTTTCAATTTTGAGGTAATTTTTTTTAAATATGTGGAAAGTGAAATACAAGAAGTTAAAAAAAAAATTATGTACTTGAATTTTCAACAATAATTTCAGTAAACCGCAAATTTATTATGAAATCTGTTTTTAAATTAAACTTAATTATGATAGATTTTAAAAAGTGTTATAAATAAAAATTTAAACCGAAAAATATTAAAAATAAAAGAAATTTGATTCAATAATTAAATAAATAAAATTAATGGTCACATAAATTGCAAGTTCACCAAAAGGGTTAATTTCCGATTGCTATTAAAAAGGGGTACATGCTAAGCTTAATAATTGTGGCATTTAAAAAGTGTTATTAACAAAAATTAAATCAGAAAAATATTAAAAATAAAAGAAATTTGATAAAATAATTAAATATTTAAAATTAATGGTCACATAAATTCCAATTTCACAAGAGGGTTAATTAATTTCCAATTAAAAACGGGTCCATGTCAGACTATTTAGTTCATTTTCCAAAGAATTTTTTTTTTTTTTTTGTTTAAGATGATAATTAATCTATAACAATTTTCTAAAGAAACCTTTTTGTTTAAGACTTTTCTCTAAAAAAAAAAAATTGTGTTTAAGACCTGTTTTTTACAAACAAGACTTTGTATATCTATTTGTTAAGCTGCCGTGTTACATATTTGTTCAACGTCTTGTTACTTGTTAATGGGGCTGCGCGCGCACAAATCACAAGTAATTGAGAATTTGATTTGTGATTTGTTTGATGTGCTTGTTTTGTGGGCTTGTGCGCGAACATTTTACAATTTTTTTTTATTTTAGGTTACAACGAAACGTCAAATTGTAACTATTGCGGAGATGTTTAGGATAAATACATAAATTCTTTTTTAATTTTCTTCTTTTTTTGTTGTGTACACAAATGAATTATCAACATTGCAATTGCATCATCCGTTTCACAATTAATGTTTTCTTTTTGGCATTTAAGGTTATTGAGATTTGTTCGTCGTGTGTGGAGAAATGGTAAGCGAACAAATCACACTCCCAAATCACTCGTGTGTGGTCAGCTTTATACAACAACTAATTTTCTATAAAATATTATCTGTATAAAACTACTTTCTATGAAAAATTTTTTACAGAAGAAAGTTTTCTATGACAAATTGTTTGTATAAAACTATTCTCCCGAGAGAAGTTTCTGTACAACACTATTTTATAAAATAAAATAAAATACTTATAAGTATACAAATATTTTTAAACAGATTTTCTACAGAAGCCAATTTTTTATAGAAAATTTTTTGTATAAGACGAGTTTCTAAATAAAATTGTGTCTAATAGGGCATTTACATTACATCGAAATCTAGTAGATTTCATTTGAAATCTTCCTCCAAATCTAGTTCGTTTACATTATACTTGTTTGACATTAGCGAGATTTGGTTTTCACAACAAAAACTGCCGACTGAAAGTTTTTTGTGTAACACATACTTACATATAAAGAAATAGGCATTTAAAAATTTGCATTACATTTTCTTTAGAATCAACTTCATTTATTTTATCAATATTATTTGTCATTTGCATTTTTTTTATTATTTTACAAAATTTTTGAATTTTTTAACAATTTTAACAAGCAGCTATTATTGTTTTTGTTTTGTTTTTTGTTAAGATGTCATTTTTTTCTTGTGCAGGGAAGTAGTTTTTAGTGCTATATGGGGAAAAGCATAGTTGCATCAATAAGTAATACTAGATTTCGAATAGATTTCGTCAAAATCTAGTCACGGAGTAGATTTTGTTTTGTACGGGAAATCTAGCCAAAACAAACTAGATTTGGCTCGAAATCTCCAAAGTACTAGATTTTGTTGTAGTGTAAATTGGCTATAAGACGAATTTTTTCCTTTTTTTCTGTATTATATGATTTGCTATAGAAAATTTTCTGTATAAAATGACTTTCTATAGAAAATTTTCAGTATTAAATGATTTCCTTAAAAATAATTTCTGTATAAGGTAATTTTCGTTAAAAAGAATTTCTGCATAAGATGTTTTTCTTTTGAAAATTTTCTTTAAAAAGAATTTCTACATAAGATATTTTTCTTTTGAAAATTGTTCTGTATAAGACGATTTTCTATAGAACGTTTTCTGCTTTTGACGATTTTCTTAAGAGCATTTTCTAATTAAGACGATTTTTTTTTAGAAAATTAGAACTAGGGATGTAACGAATACCGACATATCGGCGATACTTAAGATTTTCCGATATATCGGTATCGGCGATATTTTGCTGTCGATACGACGATATTTTGTTATATTTTTGGGAGTACATTTGAACAAATAATTTAATTTTCTAGGCTTATTTTTGACAACACGCACAGAAAAAACATGTTTTAAAATGGTCACCTCCAACAAAACTATTTTTAAGGAAAATTTTGAAACATATTATGTTTAATTTAACCAAACTATTGTCACCGACAACCATATTATTGTTAAATTGGTCCTCAATGAAGAAGCCACAACCATATTATGGTTGTCTTTAAAAATCTTTTGGTTTAATATGACAATAATTTGTTTTTTAAATTAACAATAGTATTTTCGTCTTTTCCAAGAGCAACATGCTATGGTTAAAAACAAACCATGCTATTATTAGTGTTAAGCATATTTTAGTTATTATTAACCAAAACGTGTTTGGAGGCACCCATAATATGGTTGTTGCTTCTTGATGGAGGACAAATTTATCCATAATATGTTTGTCGGTGACAAAAGTATGTTTTTAAAATTTTGGTTTTAAAATAGTTTTGTTGGAGGTGACCAACAACTACTAAGAGATATGCCCCATTAAAAAGCAGAGCATAAAACTAAAACAGAATAATGGAATTATTTCATATAATAAATGAATCAACAAAAATGGAAAATAGTTCGGAGTCTCAAAATTTAGCGGCTGACTTAGCATTCGATCTAACTAAACGATTTGAGGCTTTAGAAAATAATAATACATATAGTTTATCTACCATTGATAGAATGCTCGAATATTGCAAAGACAATTGTCTTCAATCGCACCGAAGAATCGTCTAATTGAGCTACTTAACATGTCTCTGCATTCCGAAAGTGTTGAAAACACGGTCACACCTACAGGTGGTACAAGTTCTGATAAGCCTACAAGAACTGGCCTTTGGAGCTTTTGTAGAAAAAATCATAAGAGGATCCGAGAAGGATGAGCCTCTTTCCATCCTATGCTGTGATTCTGCTAGAGATACCTTAGAACTCCTAATATTACTAGAGACGCAGATCCGCTTGTTTACGGGTGCAATGACATATTATACCCAAACTTGAAGAAAATGGCGCAGGAATTCTTAAGTTTTTAAATGAGTTTTGTCGCATCTGAGAGACTATTTTCCACTGCTGGTCTGGTCCAAACGGACTTGTGAAACTTTGTTTATTAAACAAAAATTTTATTAATATTAATAATTAATAAATAGATATTGGGAATTATTTCTTTTTCATAAGCAACTTTATTATATTCAACATTTTTTATTTTTTCGAATTTATTCTATGAGTTAAATTTCAGTTATGTATTTTATAAAGCTTTTTGTAATAGCTCTATTCCTTTAATTTTTAGAAATGACTTTATACACTACCAGACTATTATATTGTATTCTCTTGTTACATTTTACCTTAGCTTTCCGTTTTTTAAATTTTACAATGTTATATCAATTAAAATAATAAGAATCCTTCGAAATAAAATTTCAAGCCCAATGTCAATTTTATAAAAAATATTAATTATACTGTGCAGGAATTAGACACTTGTTTTTTGTGACAAACGGGGCACCTGGGGTTTTAACCTAATTCGGGTACGCTGAATCCAGTGGTGCTAACCGTTTTTTAAGGTAAGCTCTTGTTTTCTAGATAAACCGCTATTTCAAAAATGCACAACATAGATTCGAGTAACGTTTTAGTTTATTGTGTAAACTTAAAACAATTGTAATTTTTGTCAAAAAAAATGGATAATTTTTGAGCAAAATTTCGAAATTTTGGTTTTTAAAATATTTGAAAATGAAGCTATGCTTCTATTTTTTTTCTACACGCATAGAAAACAAAGTTCCAACACATAGCAATAAATGATTGAAATCAGTCTACAACTTTTGATTTTATTCACAAAAGATGAAAAATGTTAATTATATTTAAGAATTTCAGAAAACTCCATATTTGTATGGGAGCCGCCCGAAAGGGTGGTGATAAGGGACAAGTATGTTTAAGAAAAATGTTAAGGACAAAAAACTAATGCAGGTCAGTAGAAGATGTTTCCCCCTAGGGGCGACTCCTAAGCAGTTATGGGCCTTTTCTTCAATATATTTCTAGTCTGTATTAAAAATTTTGTTTGGGAGCCTCTTTAAGAAATGGATATAGCGGGCAGGTAAGTTATAAACAAATGATGGGGATGAAAAATAAAGTGGGATTGTTCATACATTTGACCCGTCTTCGCACATTTAATTTATAAGAATATGATAGGAAATTAAATAAGTGTATAAAATTGTAATAGAATAATTTTTGTTTCCTGAGTTTAATTTTTATTGTTTTTCATAGCTGACAATTTTAAAAACCAAATAATATTAATAATCTCTTACAATGTAATTTTGTATATTAAACAATTAACTCCACTTGAGTTTTGTAAATTTTAACTTGAAGTCAAATTTAATAATCGTATCGGTATCGATATCGGCGATATTTTTGTTTGAGTATCGGTATCGTATCGGCAAAAAGCCGTATCGCTAAATACCTAGTTAGAGCGATTTACTATAGAAAATTTTCTTTTTTTGGCGATTTTCCTAAGAGCATTTTTCTAATTAAGACGATTTTTTTTAGAAAGTTAGAACGATTTATTATAGAAACATTTTTGTATAAGATGACCTTATATAGAAAAATTTCTGTATAAGACGATTTTCTATAAAGAAATTTCTGTATAAGATGATTTTCTATAGAAAAATTTTTGTATAAGACGATTTTCTATAAAAGCAAAACATACAACATTTTCACATTTGTGTTACTTTCCATGTTCTACTGATATAAGAAAAGATAAATGGACATATTTGTGTTAATATGACAATCATATTTTTCCTAAAAAAAAAGTCTCTAAGTTTGCAGTCATTTTTACTCGCAATAATGTTGGAAACAAAAGCAACTACAGTAACAGACAACGCCCCAAAAAATCCCCCGACTTATCAGCACCACCCACCATTCACATTCCATCATTTAAAACATCCTTCTTGCTTTGAAATTTTCAGCTATTCATCCATGATTAAACATTTCTGAGAATTTTTTATACAGCAAATTGTTGCTTCCCACATGGGTATTCTTAAAAAGAACTCTTATATTTTTTAAAATTTAGGTTAAATTTAAATGAGCATTTTTAAAAAATAATTGGAGAATTGTGCCTTTAAAGCAGTTTGAAAAAAAGAAAATCGAACAACCAAAATATTTACTTTTAATAGTTTAAACCTTTTATAAGCTTTCTTTCTCTGCTTAAAACTAAAAAAAGCTTTCGTTTTTTTTCTTCTAAAACACATATGCTCTGCTCACCAACACACATAAACATACAATCCTGCGTTTATTTTGTTGTTGTTCTTGATGTACGTAAACAATAATGACAACAATTTAACGCAATACTTTTCCTCCCCATTTGCCCACGGCAACTCTTTTTTAAGTCTTTACTCTTAAAAAAACTACTTATTTAGAGAAGGGAATTAGGTCAGTGTATGTGTGTCTCAATCAGCGTTGCCACCAGTAAAACAAAGAATTAAATTTGGACAAAAATGGTACAAAACTAAATGAAATACTAGTACTTAAAATTTCGAGAAAATACTTTTATTTTTAATTAATTAGAAAATGAACTTTTATATTAATTCGAATGTGTATTCTAAGTCAAAATAAAATTTATAAAGCTGTCATACTTTAATAGTCTTATTCCTTCAATATTTTCCAGGAACATTTTCTATGCACTATCAGAACTTTTTGTTTGTATATAAAATTTACATTAAGCACTATCGAGTTATAAGATACAAAGAATGCTGATTAAGGCCGTAGTGGGCCACAAAATGCTTTACATACTGCAGGCATCTAATAGTTGTATACATTTTCTGTACAATTTACTTCATTGTTAGAATACACTTTCGAATTAATAGGAAAATTTATAATAAATGTTACTCACCATTAGAACTAAATTCCCATATTTAATTAGAAAATGGTTATATCAAAAGAAATTATATAACAAAAGAAGGCATTTTTTTAAGAAAAGTTCATTAAATTTTCTGCTTAATTGTTTTGTTTTAGTTTTCAGCAAATAGTTAAAGAGTACATAAGCGGTACAAAAGTTTTATAATACAAAAATTGCACAAAAATTTGAAATAGTACAGTTTTTATACTATTATACAGAAAGTGGCAACGCTGATCTCTATACAATCATGTGCAAAAAACGAGAGAAGGATTAATGAAATTTTAAAAATGATTTTAAACTTTAAAAAATAGTACTTTCTTCAATTTAAAGAAAAAAATATTAATATTCCCAAAACAATTTTTTATAAGACTATTTTTATATTAGAGTATTTTCTAATACAAAAAAATTACTCTATATAAGAATATTTAAAAAAAAATTTGGTATAAAATTATTTTTTATAGAAAATTTTCATTATAAGATAATATTCAAATTAAGAGGCTCTGTATTAAACCTCTGCACAAATGCATTTAAAAGCTGTTTCAAGACATTCGTTTGTTTTTTAAATGCTGATTTTCGCTCACTCTTTGCTAACGAATCAAATGCTTTGTTGTGCAAAACACATATAACAAAAAATAAATAACAACACACAATTGCAAATTAATTGTAATTAGTGTGTTATAAACGACCAAATACGAAGTGTAAAGAGTACGGAATTCACTCCAAACAGCAACAAAGCAAAACAAATCACACTAACTAAACCAAATCACACGAATCACACGAAAGAACTGTAGCAAAATAGGTGATAAGTATGAATTATCTTGTTTTTTTTTTTTTCAATTATTAGGTATGATTAGCTAGATTTGTATGAAGCAAAAACCAATTAAAGATGAAAAATATTTTTATAGAATATTTAAGTTTTTATTTTAAATTATTTTATTATTACAAAAACATATTATCAAATATTTAATTAAAAGTAAAAAATAAAAGGTAATTCTATTATTTGCAAAATTAATATAAAAATAATACATACAACGATCAAAATCTGAGAAACAATCGGCAATAAACATCAAGATCACACATTGTGAATTAAAAAGTTTACCGTACATAACTGTATTATAGACACACAATTGTTGTGTGTTGCTTTTTCGTTCAAATCAAATTATGGATTGAGTTGGTTTATTTAAATCCAACTACTGCTTTACACTGATGTGTTTGAAACGAACTACTGTTCTAACATTGATTTGGTTTTTCATAATGGATCATTCGAGCTGATTTAAAAAAAAAAATTTCAGTAGTTGACACAACAATAATTTGGTGTTGACAACTGTGTACAAGAAACAAATGCATTCGTGCAGGGGTTTACTCTGTATAAGACAACTATAGAAATTCGTTATACCTAATTAGTACTGTGGTTATTTTTTATTGAACTGTTAATGGCCAAATTGCTGAGATATTTATCTTTTGTGTAGATCGGGGGTTATAAGTTCTTTTGTACTGAATAAGTACCGTTCACAAATAGTATTTGAATTTACAACTTTCCATCCCTTTTGATTCCCTTCAAATATATTTAATATTTTTTTTAGTTTTTTTTTGTCATTTTTGTTGTATTATTGTCATTCATTCTTTAGTTTTTTTTTTTTTGCACATATTAGTAAAAAGTTTCACGCTACAAAAGCTGACAGCTAAATGCGCAAAATGTTTTGTGGAATAATCTTTTTCCAACTTTATTTTCTACAGTGCGTATTTATGTATTTGTCAGTCTGTTTTTTTTTTTTTTTTCAATACTAAAAACTTATGTTGAGTTTTTTTGTTGTTGTTCTTAGCATATTTAGGTTTTTATGCAAAATCACAGCTTGAATAATATTTAAAATTATTTTGATATGTTTTTTAAAAAGGGGGATGAATAATGCAAAGAAATTTTATTTTATATGATTTAAAGAAGAGTCTTGGATTTTTGTTTTTTTTTTTTTTTTCAAACAAAAGATTTAATTGACCTAGAAGGAAGTTTTTGCTAGAAAAAAAAAAATTAAAAAAAAGTTTTCAATTCTTTTTAAGAGCTTATATAATTTATGTTGATGCTCTTAATCAATTCTACAGGAGTTTTCCATATATTTTAAATATGAATGAAAATAGAATGAGTCATTTGAATTTTGATATTGGCATTTTAGGCATTTCTTTAATATACATGGAAACCTGTATTAATTCCTTTAGTTCCTATAAGAAGCTTTATTGGGTTTCGGTAATCGGTTGGTTTAAGATGAGTTGCGGATTGGGCTTCTGCATCCGATCCTGGAACTGGTGCTGCCAGCATGGTCTCCAGGCGGGATGGCTGAGGTGCCTAATGTCTAGTTTTTTATAGCGAGCCGCTTGCCACAAGATCCGACGCTTGGTGCAAGCCGCCCTAATATGGAGAACAAATGCTGGCCGATGGTAGCTATTGGTTATATAAAGAGGCCAATCACCTTGACATTTCAAGTATCGTAGGCACTTAGAACTTGTTAGGAGTCCGGTGCCACCCGGAAATCATCTGAGACTCTCCACCTCGAACCGCCAAATGTCCGCTACTGCATTAGCAGCTGTTCCGTTTATCTAAGGTACCTCTTACTATCCGCAACCTGTCAAACTGCCCGGTAACACTCAGCTGTGCTTCCGTAAGTTGTAGAATGAGCAACTCACTTGAACAAAACGATAAGTATTTTCTTTTTGTGTCTAAGTCTTTTCTTTTTCCTCTCCTCACGACGGGTTATACTCTCCTTTATTTCAACGAGATATCCGCTTTCAATTCTAAAAATGTTAAAAAGTTATTAAAAAAAAGCAATTAAAATCTATTTTGCACTTTGTTACGCCGCCCTTAGGCAACAATATTTAACGCCGTCGTTATTTTTTCGGCCTGTTTCTTTGCTTAAATATTGATTTTGTTTGCCTTTCTTTTGTAATGTTGCCAGTTTTCTTTTAATTAAAGAAACACTAGGTGTGCTCCCTTACTGTTGGGGTCCCCCGAGATCCCAATTTGCATGAAAAGCGTTCCCGTACTTTAAATTTTTGTAAATGAGAACGATGTCCCCCGAGATCCCAATTTGCATGAAAAGCGTTCCCGTACTTTAAATTTTTGTAAATGAGAACGATGTTGAGAGATTAAAATTCTTCTTTTTCTTGCACGAAACAACCCAGACTTTTTTTTTTACAAATTGTGTAAATTATCAAACAGCTGTTAAATCATTACCAAAATAAAAATGGTAAACAAGCAAGTGGTGTTCATTGAGAGAATTTTAAAAAAAGTATATTTAATATAATAAATCAAGACACTAACGTTCTACTTTGTGCTAACAATTTAGTTTTTGTATGTCCGTAGTTAATACGAAATTTATTCTAACCCTCATTTTCATGAAGTTTACCCAAAAAGTAAAGAAACAGATCTACATATACGATTTTCCATTTTATTTCTGAATTTATATGGTTAATATTTGTATTATTTGAAAGCTTTTGAATTGATCTTCCCGATATACAAAATTTATTTAAAAATTGTTAACTCTATTATCAAAGTTGTTTGTGGGAATACTATTATTTATTAAAAGATTTTGTTTGTTGTGCTTAATTCCCTTTTTAAATAATTAATAAAAAAAATACTGAAATTTATTGTTGGAGGATAAGCTGTTCCTTTGCGCATTTCACTGGTTGCTTAGGCCAGATCATCAGGTAACGTTCTCCTAAATAAACTTAGAAAAGCCAAAGCTATCAGCAAACAAAAGTACAGAGGGAATGAGAATTACCTACAAACACTCAAAAAGTCTTGTTTGCAACGATATCAAAGCTTAAACAAACACTTACAACTACAATTATTGTTGGGAGAATTCCAAATAAATGTAGCGGGAAATGTAAGAAAAGATAAAACTCATCACTGATTTATTGTTTGGTATTTTGTTTAAGTTTGATATCGTTGCAAACAAGACTTTTTGAGTGTTTGTAGGTAATTCTCATTCCCTCTGTACTTTTGTATAACCAACACCTTCTTTGTTAACTTGAGCTTCTCTGGAAGCACTCAATGATTTTCTCCTCTATGGTATAACGAACTCTGGCTTCGCTTACTAAAGCTTCAATGTATATCAGGATTCGGCCGGGCACAAGGATTTCATCCTCTATGGTAAACAAAAATCGGTTTCGCTAACTAAAACTTCTCTGCATAGTAATTATTATGCTTACTAAAAACTCTTGTATTTTCGCAAAATTATCCCCGCTTCTTAATGGGTTAAGAACTTTTAAATAAATTTATATATCCAGAAAGATATATTCAAAAGCTTTCAAATCACACCAATATTGGCCATAAACGTTCAGAAATGTATATAAATATAAAAACTTCAGAGGCCCATAACTCGAAAACTATGCGTTTACGAGAATTTTTTCCATTTAAGATATTCTTTTAATTTTTCATGAAATTTTTATTTTGTCTGGAGCTGCGTTAGTAATCTAGATTTAAGCCAAATTTACTGTACTTATAAAACGATTTTCTTCTGAATAAGGCCATTATCTCTAGAAAAATTTCTGTATAAGGCGGTCCACGTTTTAAGTAAATTGAATTTTTTTCAATATTAATTATTGCACTTTATTAAAGATTCTTTTCTTTCTCTTTTCAGAAAACGTGCCGTTTTCCAAAACTCGAAGAATGTGCCCATTTTCATTATGAACGTGTACAGTTGGGTCCACTGTCTGTACGGCTGGTAGATGACAAATCAGAATTGCTCAACAGCAGCATTGCCTCACAATCAATTGGTGGTGATATAGCCAGTACAGCGAATTCCTCTCAGGGACCTTCTTCACTAAGGCCATTTTCACCCTCCTCTTGCTGGTTTATCATTAAAGTATTTCCTCACAGATCAGATCCCTTTCTGGTTAAACGATCATTTGATAATATGCAAATGTTAGATGAAATGTTACATCGTTGTGTTTACGATCGTAAAATAAGCGGCCTTAAGAATCTTAATGAAATGGAGTTTAAAACCGAAGAAGATGTGGAATATGCGGTTGCAAAATATTTGGAAAGGTTCTCCAAAATAGCGTCAGATTCATTGACCTGTGGCACTATTTTAACTTGGCTGCAATTGGACAATAAAGGTAGAAGATTACCTTTGGCCGACGACGATACCATGAGAACCATAAATACCCCGGCTGTCGGGGCAGCGTATGGAGTTAGACGTTATCAGGCCCAGGCGTCAGATGAGATATCCATAGAGGTTGGAGATATGATTTCAGTTATAGATATGCCTTCTCCTGCCGAGTCTATATGGTGGCGTGGCAAGAAATCTCATTTACAAAAGTCTCACTATGAAGTAGGTTTCTTTCCTCAGTCTTGTGTAGCCACCATAGGCGATAAGATCCCCAGACATTTCCCCATGCCTGCCCCTCTAGTGGGCCAAGTTGAAGTCTCACCCACTAAACCCGTTTTACGTAAACACGGCAAACTTATCGCCTTCTTTCGCTCATTTATTTTATCGCGCCCCTCCCGTCGTCGACTAAAACAAAGTGGCATTTATCGGGAACGTGTTTTCTCTTGTGATCTCTCGGAGCATTTACTAAATAGTGGTCAGGAAATTCCCATGGTTTTGAAGTGCTGTGCCGAATTCATTGAGGAACATGGCATAGTTGATGGGATTTATCGCTTATCGGGTATAACATCGAATATACAAAAGTTACGGAGGGCCTTCGATGAGGAACGTATACCGGATTTGGGTAATCCGGAAATGAAACAAGATATACATGCTGTGAGTTCTTTGCTAAAAATGTATTTCCGTGAATTGCCAAATCCATTGTGCACCTATCAGTTGTATGATAATTTTGTGGAGGCCATTCAAGCGAAAAGTGAAAGCAACGAAAGGTTGAGGTTAATGAAGGAGACGGTATTGAAATTGCCACCTCCTCATTACAGGTATGATTAATTTAAATTTTTTTTTTTAAATGTCGTTATTAAAATTTGTTTTCTTTTAGGACCCTTAAATATTTATCTGAGCATTTGAATAAAATTTCCCAGTATTCCGATCGTACGGGTATGACTGATAAAAATCTGGCTATTGTTTGGGCTCCCAACTTGTTGCGCTCTCCTGCCTTGGAATCAGGAGGTGTGGCGGCTTTAAGAGGTGTAGGAGTCCAGGCTGTGGTAACAGAGTATTTAATACGCAATTGCCATCATATATTTGATGTTTTGGAAGAGGCCACGGCACGCTTAAGTTATATAGCCACTCAAGGAGCTACACCTGTCTCCATGGCCGATAACCGCATGGACTCTTTAACAGACTGTGAAAGTTTATTGGTAGAACAGCGGGAACACGATCAAAGCCTTATGTGCGTGGAACGACCTAAAAGCCTTAGTGCCAGCGGTCCTAAGCTAATAAGCCTGGAAGAAGCTCAAGAAAGACATTTGCGCTACGATGGTTTTGATATGAAACATTCTATGCCTATAAACATGATTTCCAGTGTAAATTCTGGTCAAAATATCGGCTCCTATATAGAGGTGGGTGGTGGACCCTCTAGTCTACCCGACAAATACCATACAGTTTTATCAGCGCCACGCAGTTGGCAAAAAAGAAAAACCCACTCTTGGAAATCATTATTCTCACGTAATCAAAGACCCGTTAGTAATGGTGCAGCCCACGATTTAAAATCCTCCATAGTAGTTGCCTCACAAATTAGAGATGATGATTCAACTTCACCTCCACCACGTCATAAAGAAGCTACACAAGTAACATTTGCCGACAATGATTCTATAATTGGCGTAAATGGCAAACCTTCGAAAAGCTCTCTAATGAAGCGTGATGATAAACACAAATCGATTGAATTATTTGAAACGTCACGCTCTTATTGCGGTGAACCCAGCAAACCAATTGAGGTGTGTGTGCGCTCTAATTCCATAGACAGTTTGCGTACAGCAGGTCACTCTAGATCGGTGTCACATGATTCATACTTTGATTTGTTACAGTCACCGCAACGGGGTCATGTGACTACCTGTCCTTCGAGGTAAGTAAAAGGGGGGAGAATAAGTTAAATTATGTAGGATTTTTTTACATCCTACTATGCAATAAAAGTTTATTAAGTGAAGATGTTGTATCCATAAATATAGGAAAAGTGTTGTATTTTTGGTGATCCAGATCCTTTTCTGTTTTAGTAATTTTTTTTTTTTTTTTTTTTTTTTTGTTTTTTTTTTTTTTGTAAATAGAAATAAATGTCGACTGTTTTTAGTTTAGTTCAAGTTGTACTTACAACTTTACTTATTAAGCGATTATTTTAATTTGGCAATTTTTCATTTACTATTAGTTATCTGCGATTAAGTTGATTACATTAAGTGCTTATTTAAATCTTCGATTATTTTCTGATTTTAGCGATTCTTGATGAATTTTTAAATTGTTCTACTTTTTCGACTTTGCAACTTTTTTAGTTGATGGTAAAATTTTTAAACTTTTTAGCAGTTTTACGTTTTTGAGGCATTTACATTTTTCTAATTTTAGCGAATTATTTCAAGCATTTCAGTTTTTTTTCCAAAATGTTTTTCTATTGCTGGCGGCTTTTTCCGTATCTTTATTAAAGCGATTGTTTTTCGGGAAATCAAAATTTAATTGATAGTAGTTAATATTTCATTTTCTTTTACAGAGAACTTTCCGAATTGGGGTTGAATTTCGATCGCGAAGAGCCCGAAATGCGCATATTCTCCGAAAGTGAATCTCTGGTAAGTTCCCCGCGGGTGGGTAAAGAAAATATACCACCCTCTTCTGGCAACACTTCGAGACGCATTATGAGAGCCCGCCCGGAGGAATTCTCCAGCCAAACGAACAGTGTTAATCCCAGTCCTAAAAAACAACCACGTCTTAATTTACTACTATCACCCAGTACCGCAGCTAGTCCCAGCAATTGGTCTCAATCCTCCGCCAATGGAGAATGTAATAGTGAAAATTGTCATGAGCATAATGGTGATGAAAGTTGTTGCAAACGTTATAAACTAGAAGATCAACTATCGGACATACAATTTATTGATTGCGGAACTCCCGAACATGCGGTGCCTCCACCTTCTACACAGACTTTATATACAAGTGTTCAGGTTCATGCTCCTCCGAAGCCATCATTATCGAAATCTTCACTATATGGTTCTACAGAAATCGCGTCACAAAGACAACTGGATTCTGGAAAGTCTACGGTTTCAAGTAATACAAACTATTCTTCAACATTGAATTCTCGCTACAGTTATCCCTCAGTGCCGTTGGGTTCAAAGCGCAAAGATCAAGATGTTTTAAATTCTACAAGCACAAGTGCTAATAATAAAGAACGTTTTAGTTATCCAGGTACAAATTTAACAAAAGACCGAAGGTATTTGTCTAAAGAAGCCATGAATAAAATGTTAATGGAACACGCCGAGTTGAGGGAACAGAAAAAGGAAGAGGATGCGCAAGCAAATAATAGTAAACAAAGGTATTTTTTTTTCTTATTAAATAAAAAAAATATTAATTTTAATTGTTTTCATATATTACAGAACCGTTTCCTTTAGCGGCACTAGTCCTTCTTCAAATAACTCCTTAAATTCCTCCCCCAAACCTTCAAAACATCATCTAACCGCAAAACCTTGTTATGATTTGCTGAAAGTTAAAAATCGTAATAGTTATTGCGCTCCGCAAGACCTGGCCATGCAAGAACAACTGCTGCGCAGTTATTCCGGAGATATAACCAAAGAAATTGTACGCAAGCCTTTACACAATGAAATGGAACAGTCAAAATTATCCGTAACCCCATCATCTCCATTACAAAGTCCTAGATATTCTCTGTTAATGGGAGACACAAGTTCAGAGAATAGTTCGGCTGTTACTACGCCTCAACATGATTTAGAGCCATTAATGGTTAATTCAGCCATGTCGGGCATTTCAGCGGCTTCTTCAAACCAAATGCAACAGATGTTATTGGGGGTAGAGAGCTCTAGTTATTTGTGTACTTCGCATGAATCTTTGGGATCAAATGTAAGTGATTTGTGATATAGAGTTATGTTTACAAATTTTGTCAAAAAAAAAAAACGCGCAGTTTTTAAAATATTCTCAAATTAACTTTATCTCTCAAATTTAATTTTTTGCAGCAAAACGACAAACGTGATATGCAGGCTTTAAAACGTGAGCTCTCGTTGGACCTAAACACCGTAACAGGCTCTAAACTTTCCACCACAGAATGTTTAACACAACGAAATCAAAATTTAATTTCACCCAATTCAAATTTCACCGATAATACCAGTCAATCGGTAACACCCAGTGAATTTGGTTATCAAAACTTGCAACGACAGTTGAGTATGCATTCTTTGATAGAAACAGAAGAGAATTCACCAGCCTATGAAGAATATGAGAATACTCCAAGTAATCTTAATTCTCCTTTAAAACATATAGCTAGTCCTATTAAATCTACCATTAGTATAACTTTTAATTTAAAATCACCCTCTAAGGAATCTGACTCACACGAAAAATCTAGCAAACCTTCTTTCCTAAGACACAAAGAAGATAAAAAGGCTAGACAATTGTTGGAAACTTCTTTCGATGAGAATACGGTTTACGAGCAAGTGAAATTCTTTAGAAATTCGATAACAGAAGTCAATCAACTGCTAAATGAAGATCGTAAATTCCTCAATACCGAGCTAGAAAATCTGGCTGAGATAGAAGAACTTAGCGAAAGTGAAAGAGAATCGGATAAAGATCTGTTGACCCCTGTGGAAAATGCAGATGATATACAAATGTCTGACGAGGAGAAATTGTTGTATGAAAATGTGGAGCTAAGAAAACCTAAAAGTGTTTATGAGAATATAATGGGGGAAACAATGAAACAAAATAAAACGGAGGACTATCAAGATCCGGAAGTTGAGCTAGATAGTTTGGATAGTATTAAAGATCAGGAATCGGAAACCATCGAAGTCTGCAATACAGCCAGACGTTCGCCTTCAAATTTTAGTGTTAAAGAATTGGCTAATAAATTTGAATCCTCACCTATCGAACAAATGCCAGCATTTGATTTTAGTACACGTAATTCCACAAGAAAATCAATACCACCTCAGCCAAATTTAAATACCCATCCCGAACGGCATGGTAAAGTAAGCCAAACTTCTACATCACATAAGCAAAAATTAAATAAAACCCAACAGATAACCAGATCTTTAGATGAAAATGCTTTCATAAGGGAATTTGGCAGTAAAAATCTGCAGGAGTTACAAATCAAAAGTTCCCAGCAGTTGCCCGAACTCTCGGAACACAATAATCGAAGAAAAAGTTTCGATTTTACACGACCCAAAACATTAAATCCCCCTAAAAGGTTACCGGGAATGCCCATAACGGAAGAACATTTTCCCTCAAAAACCACAGAGAAATCTTTGTTAAGAATCGATCTTCCCAAAGAGAAGAATTTCAATAATTTGCTAACCTCCTCTTCCCTGGAAAATGAGTATGAGAGTAGTGAACTGAAAATAACACCCACTACAGAAAATAGAATTTCTCTTATACAAAATAATGTAAAAGCCGACAATCCCCAAGATCAAAACAATACAAATGCCAACAACACTAGCAATAATCCTCCTCTAAAGGTTTTGTCTGGCGTGAAACTTGATCGTGAAAGAATCGACCGCATCAAGGAAGAACGTCGTCAGCAGTTAACCCAGAAATATCACAGTGACAGTTTCAAATCGAAATCAAAATGTGACTTAAATTCCTCTAAAAATGAAGATGAAAAATTCGTAACCGATAATACTTCCCTTAGAGTTAAATCAAAATCTCGAGCTGATATGCGTACTCTACAAAAAGATATGGATAATCTTAAGGAATTCGGTAGAAATCCTCCCTCTTCGGCTGTATCCGAAACTACTCTAAATACACAGCATCGTGTCCGCAGTATTTCCGATGAAAAAAATCAAAATAATTATGTAGAACCAAATGCCAATAATGTGTTGGAGACCAATAAGGATTTCATAAAACGTTCTCCACATTCTCAGCAGGCTTTAAATAAGGTCATTTCACCCAACAGTCCGGAGCAGGAAGAGTTTTCGGCACGAGCTACAGTACAAAAATTCGAACGTAAAAGTATGGATTTTGCTAATGGTGTGAGTGGGGGAGGTAACACGAATAACAGGGAGCGACCAAGACACCAGGAATTGTTGGGTACAACAGGAATTGCAACCTTAAATACAACAACAACGACTTCTAGAAGCAGTTTAGCATCAAAGTGAGTAAAAAAATTTTTCCATGATTTGTTGCTACAAAAAAGGTTTTCTTAGCTTTTTAAACAATTTTGTAAATATGGATTTGTTTTTCCTTCGCAAATGTTTGGGTTTTCAAACATTAAAAAGTTTTGAAACAGATTTATAATTTTGAGGAAAATATTTAAAAATAATGTTTTTAAGCATTTCAATAAATTTTCCAAATAATGATTGAAAATTTATTTTCTATTGAAAAATTATTTTATAAAAAAGTTTTTTAATAGTCATTTTACAGTAAAAAACATATTTGGGAATTAAGCTTTGTTCACAATGGGAGCAACAATTTTGTTTTTTTTTTCTGGTATCTTATATTTTCCTTTCATTTTTCGAACAAAAATGTCATTAAAGTTTTTTTAAAAAGTTGAGTCTACTTTTACTTTCGCAACAATTTGTATGAAATTAGTTTTAAATGAAAATGTTATCAAAATGTTTTAAAAAAATAATAATAAATACGTAATATTGTTCTGGGCAAAATTTTCAAACGGTTTCTTAATGGAAAATGTGTGCGGTTGTGAAACAAATTGTTGCTTAATTGTGAACACCAGCGATGATATTGCTGCCATTGTGATCGAAGCATTAATAAAAACTGAATGTCGGTTTTTTAACCACAAATATCTTACAAAATATTTCTTTTGAACTTCATTTCAACATTATTTTAGAGTTAGAGAAAAAAAATACATATCTGAGTCATTACATACTTTAAGCTTCAAATAAGAACTTTTTATGAATATGGCCGTGAGTTTATATCTCCCCTCTGACTTATAAACCCAGACTCTCTGAAAGTAAACATTCATAGTGTGAACCAAGAGTAATTCCATAAGCCCCATATAAATAGACTTTAATACGCCTAAAACCGCAACGAATTATAAAACTATAAGGTCAGTCTTTATTACTATTGGTTTATAACTTTTACATATGAATATTTATTTATTTAATTAAGTCTATGCATACAATCCTTACAGACTAAATATAAAAATTAACCAATTTTTTTTTAATATAAAGAAACTCAAACTGTTTAAGAAACTCAGTTTCTCGGACAATATTCCTTAAGGGTTTCCAGTCATCGTTTCTCAGGGCTCCTAAGTCCAACATGACATCGCTCCCGAGGTATTTGGGTCTTAATTCGACGAAGACCTGACAGTGGCAGAGAAAGAGTTCCAGCGTGTCTAACTCTCCTCGCCATAACCTCACACTCATCAGATTCTGCCCATCCGATTTGGTGTAGTTGTGCCCGCAGTCCTGCAGGACCAGTCAGGATACGCACCATCATACCAACTTCGGACTTACTCCCATTGAGCAGGCTTCTTGTTTGCATTTCAATGAAACTACAACATAATTTTCTTAACGTATCTGCCATATCGCAGTTTGTTTGGTAAGTTTTAACATAGAGTGGGGTACTGAATCGTAATGTGCGTTAAAACCTTGCTTAAAAGAAAATCAGATAAAACATTTCCATTTAAAAGATTTACAAGAAATGAAACGTTGAGCATAATTCTTCGGCTTATTTATTTTGGCAGCCGAATCCAAGCAAGTCGCGATGAATATGTTGGAAGTGCAGAATATCCACGATATACATCTCTTAAACAAGAAAGTAAAAACTGTTTCTTGACAGATACGATAAAATTAATGTGAATAATCTATTGGTAATAAATTTATTATTTTGCCTATCGTTTGATGAGAGCCAAGATGTCTTGAGCTTTATTAAAAGCTATCGTTATATGTTGTATAATGTATATATATATTGATTCCTATGGTTCCAAGTTCGAACAAAGGGCCGTAACGAAATCCTTCCATCCGGATCTGTCCTGTGCCATTAGTCTTATTTCAGTCCAGGTTTTTCCTGTTTTGCTTATCTCGGATTCTAATAGCCTTCTAACAAAATAGCAAGATCCATAATAACCTTTACCGACTCTAGTTTATGACCTCGTCACACTTTCTCAAAAATGTCATGTGCTTGCATTTTTCAGTTTAAGTTCCAAAAAATTAATCTTAAACCAACTATAAAAATTATCCAAGTCCTTTTGAAGATAACTATGATTTGGCAACTATGATTTGGCAAAGCTTAAAAATATTTTAACTTCATCTGCGAAAATCAGTATATTAGAGTAATTTATTGCTTCAGGCAAATTGTTGATGAAAAGGAAAAATAAAATTCGGCTTAAATAAGTTTTATCAAAAACCATTCTAATTTTTGTTTTAACCAGAAGTTTGTGATTAACTTTATCAAATGCTTTACTGAAGTCAGTATAGGTTAGGTTAAAAAGGGTTATGCGCTCAAGGGCGCATCTCCACTCGGAGACCAATGCGGTCCATTGTGAATCCCTTCAGTATAGAAAAAGAAGAAAGAGTGTAGTAAAGAAGAAAATAGTTGACAGGTTCAAGACAGATAGAAAGATACTGCGTAGACAATATCCCCTACAGTCCCCCCATCAGAAACGGCCGTCATATTTCCCTTACAAACCCAAGTAGATCGGCTGGATTACATCCAGCGATACACTCTAGTTTGTCGTGAAATCTAGTCCCTAGCCATTTCTGCCGGAGACCCTGCATCCTAGAACAGTGGCACCGCACATGCTCAATCGTCTCTAGCTCCTCGGCATCCCCGCACAGTCTGCATAAGTTATTCGTAAAAGCCCTAACAGAATAATGCCCCGTCAAGAAGCCTAAAAGGGTCCTGAGAACACTCCTATCTAGTCCTATTAGAACCCTGGTTGCCCGTGCGTCCAATCTGGGGCATTAGGCCCTCGACACCCTACAATCCATTCTATCCTTCAAGGACCGATTAAGTCAGTATAAATGACATCAGTTTGTTGACCAATAGTAAATCCTTCATTAACCAAAGTCGGTAATTTCAGAATGTTAGCCCAAAGCTGTAGATCCTTTATAAAAACCGTGTTAACATGAGGTAAGTAAGGGAGATACTTGATGAGCGAGACAGTCGATAATACATTTTTCAAATAGTTTTGGTATATAACTTAGTTTAGCTATGCCTCTATAATTTTTTATATTTGATTTGAATAAAGGAATGAGAAATGATTCTTTCCAAATTTTTTGGGAAGTAGTCAAATTTTAATGAAGTATTAAACATAATTGATAAATGTGTTGCAATAGGTTAATAAGGGTTCCACTCCACTCGGAGACCAATGAGGTCCATTGTGAAGGTGTTGCAATAGTTGATGCACAATTTTTCAAAACACATCATGGTATGCCATCTGGTCCACACGACAATGAGGACTTAAAGCTTTTTAAACATTTTGTAAAGAGTGTAGTGTTAAGTATTGGGAATGACATTTATTTGAAAAGAGTGAACATTAAACGGATTTTTTTTTATTCCTACACTAAATCCCGCGAAGCTTTTTGCTTGTCTGCAGGAGACCAGAGTCTCTAGCGAGAATCGAACCCGCAACCCCGGTAATGATTGGCTAGCTCACTACCAGCTAGCCTACCGGGGCACCCTAAGGATTCATCATCATCATATTCGGCGTTAAAATAAGTGGAGGCAAAAAATTCAGCGAATAAGTTGCTCATTTCCGACGTATTACTAGTCTCTGTACTTGGATATTTAATAACTTTTGTCACAATTCTTCGATTTTGAGTTAGCAAACGTAAAGAACGACCTCGGATTATGATTAAAATTACGTTTCATTTTGATTAAATAATTTTGGTACAGTTGAGCATTCAAAAAATTGTATTAAGCACGAAGAATAGAATACTTTCCACAATCAAGTACATTGCCATCTTAAATACTCTTAAGCTTTGTTCAGACCTATTAAATATTTGACGTCCTACACGCAATCACTAGTTTTATTAAAATATTGTTTGCTTTTTCAAAACGTTTGTTGGATCGATCGATTTATTAATTGAGTTAAACAATTATCTTGTCACAAATAAGATAAGGAAGTCAATAAAAATTGTTGAAAATAAAGCTATAATTTGATCAATGTGCTGGTCATGCTTTTTTGGATTTTTTCGTCAAATATTTGTTAGATCTGTAGCTCGTTTCTGTATTTCTCGCATTGCAAAATTTCTCACATTTAGTGTTAAACAAAAAATGCCATCGTTTCTCGATTTGTGAGTGTTTCTGTATTTGAATGCGAGAACAGACAACACAGATTCTGTTTTAACTGGAATACTTCCAGTAATTAAGTGTCAAATGCAAGCGAAACGTCAACGAAAGAAATAGATATAATAAAAATAGGGCTGCCAGATTTGACGATTTATCGTCATTTTGAAGATTTTTTGTTCCAAAATTGGCAAAGTGCCGATTTGCTGATTTTTTCTGGTGACGATATTATTCAGTCTTCGAAATGAAATAATTTTAATTAGTTTAATATGTTTATATATTCGGCACCACGGAAAAACGATATCTTTAAAAACAAGGTAGTCTAAAAAATTTATGGGCAAAATCAAAATTTCGAAGGAAAACTGTTTAATTTTTATTTCCTTAGATTATTTAATACATTTGTTTATGTGATCAAACCTTAACTCTGGGTGGAGGGTATCGAAGATTCGGTACAGCCCTTTTACTTGTTAAAGTTAATTTTCTAAAGAAAATATTTTGCATTTGATTTAAATTAATTTTCTATAGATTTTTCGTTAAACATTTTTTAATTAATGAAAATAAATTATATATTATTTTTTTTACAGTCGTGAAAAAATTTCACCACAATTTTCAATACGCGATGTCACAGCCATGTTTGAATCTCGTTCACAAAATCAACAATAATTATTAAATTAATTTTAAGTAATAATAATATATATTTATAACACACACACTTTTACAAACAATACAACAAATATCACAACAACAACAACAACAACAAAAGAAAATACTTAAAAAAAATTTAAATTCAATATTTATATACATATTTAAAAACAAGATATTCGGACATGTTAAGAAATCGATTTTAAATGTTTTACAAAATTACCGTAGTTATTCCTGGTTTTAAGAGTTGTCCCTGTAGAAATAACTGGTACTCAAGGAAAGAAGTATATAAAAAGGAATATATTTTATGAATTTTCAAAATTTTTTTTTTTTTACTTCATTTCGATTTCTAGAACATGGCCGATTATAAGAAATGAATTTTACAAAACTACTTTTACTACTCCCTATAAATGTAAACAAATATAAATTATAAAACAATAAAAAAAAGCTAATATTGTGTTAAACTGATAAGAAGAATTTTGAGGAATAATTGAATTTTAGAAATAATTGAATAAATATTTCAACAAGTATTTGAATAAATGATGTTTTTCTCTAGTTAAGAAGCAAAAATAATTATGTTTTTTTTTTTAATGTTTAAGATGAAGTAAATTTTTTTAATGGTATTAAACAAAAAGCATCACTTGAAAGGCAAATATTATTAATAAAGCGTAGTTATTAAATATAAACATTAAATAAATAAATATAAATATGAAGAAAATTTAAGAGAGAAATAAACAACATTTTTGATAAATTTGAAATCCAAAGATGACTTAATGACCGCTTTTCCTCTTAAAATTGAAAATTTCTTGTGCAAAACTAAATGTTTTTTTTTTAAATAATACTCATTTAATTAAAGAGGAAAAACTTTAAATTTGTATATTTTTACTTTTTACAATTTTAGATTTAAAGAAATAAAATTTAAGTTGAATTTTTTTAAGTTTAATGTGCGGTTTCCACAATGCAAGTGGCTGAACTTGTAGAATAATTTATACGAAAAGCAATAAAAAATACTGAATGTTTTTCCCATAAACTTTTCTACACATTCAATCACTTGTATTGTGGAAACGCACATAAGTTTTTTTTCTAATTTTTTAAAATAAATTGAAACTTCTTAAATCGTGGCAATACTTTTTTTTTAATTTTAGTTAAAGATTTTAAATTTAATTTATGACTTTTAGTTTTTAGTAAAAAATTTTATTCAAGAACAAAATTTTACTTTCATTTTCTTGAATTCATTGTCTTTTCTTCAGTTTTATTTGTTTTTTTTTTTTTTTTTTTTTTTTTTTTTAATTAGTTGTTTAAATTGTGTATATAAGTAATATAATTTATTGTTAATTTTATTTAATATGAATTTTTTTAATTGTTTAAATTATGTTTGATTTATTTTTTTTTTTACAAAAATAAAAAATTGTTTTATAAGCCTTTTAACTTTAATCTAACTTAAGTTTTTTTTTTTATAAAATTATTTAATAATTTGTAAAAAACTAAAATTTTTTTTAAATATATTATCTAATAATAAAACTAAACTAAAGAAAATTTTAAACAAATATATAAGAAAAAAAATGGATAAAACAATATCTAACACAAAAGTTTTATTTAAACAACATTATAAAAATCTCTAAAATGAAATCTCGATTTCCAGCAAAATTTCTTTTTTTATACTCTTATAAAAAGATTTAATATCACAAATGTTGTCCTGGCTACTAATGATATACAGATAGTCAATATGTATATAATTAGACCTTTTTATCAGGTCTAGTTTTCGCGATGTAGCGTTAAATCAAAAATTAAGGCTCTTGCAGGGCGTATATCAGCATAACTTATCAAAACTCGATAACAAAATTATCTCGATATCAAACATTCACCCTTATCGTGGTTGGCGAATTTAAAATATGCCTGCGACTGTTTGGTAAAAGATTAAAGAGAACGTCAACATATTTCCTTTAAACTATTACCAAACAGTCGAAGGCGGATTTTAAATTCGCCAAGCACGATGCTCGGGAGTTTCAGAGATTATCGTAAAAATGTAACAACAAGCCAAATTTTTGTCCAGTAACGTATAGCCATTTTTCATTCAAATTGGTGCATAACTTTTGATTATATTCCCAATTTAGTGACAGAAAAAAACTGAAAGTAATTGAAATTTTTACACAACAGAACCCCACACAAATTCAAAAGGTTTACATTCAAAACTGCTTCAAAGCTTTTAGCTGTTATGGAAACCCCTTCTCAAGTTATGCTACTATATGCGGTGAAAGTGCCTTTATTTTTTTTACATAACGCTATATCGCGAAAACAAGAGCTGATGAAAAAGTGAAGTGCAGATTCGCGATCAGCTTTCCAACTAACTAAAGAAGCAACTATTATTTCTAGCAAACGAAATTTTTTTTTTTCGAAACTTGTAAACCTGTGTAATTTTTGTTTTAGCTTAGAATAATAAACTTTAAAGAAAACCGGAAAACAATCAAAAACTAAAACAAAACAAACAAAAAAAAAAATTATAAAAAATAATTAAAGAAATTTTACAAGATAAAATATTACAAAAAAAAAAAAAAAAAAAAAATTATGTGCTGTTTTTACAACACAAGTGATTGAACGTATAGTAACATTTATATGAAAGGCACTCGGTTTTTTAAGTGTTTTTCATATAAATTGTACTACACGTTCAAACACTTGTGTTGTGAAAACAGCTCGTTAAAAAATATTAAACTTAAAAGACATAAAGAAAATAACTAGAGTTGTGGCAGTATTTTTCCAAATATTAAAGCAAAAAAAACCAATACAAACTATAACTTTTCTACTAAAATAATAAGAAAAATACATAATAATGCTCTTAATCTTTATCTGTCCAATTATGAATAAAAATTCCCCGGGAGTTTTTTCCCTTCTCCCATTTTTCCTATTTAAATTCAATTGTAAAAAATGGGAACAGGGTAAAACTCCCGGGGCTTATTTATTCATAATGGGGCTGTAAAAGAAAAACGAAAGAATAGAAACATTTTCATATAAAAACAGTGGAGTTTGTTCTTTTAATGATAACTAATGATAAGTTTTTTCGACCGAACCCGAACCTGAACTTTTCTAAATTTTGAAGACCTACTAAAGTCGTCCCCAAACCGATACAAAAATCGATTTTTTTTTTTTTTTTTTTTATTGAATAGAAGCAATTTTAACTTTTGTGATTAAAGCCGGAATTACAATGAAAGCAACACTTTAATCGGCTGCTCAAAATGCCAGTGTTCGAAAATAAACATTAAATATTGTTCTTTAGTTTCGGTACGGTAGAAATATGGAAAACACAAACGCTAACAGTGCTTGTCTAGTAAATATGTATGTACCTTAATGGTTTTCAGCGTGGTAGAATAAGTACAAGGTATAATCATTAGAATGTTTGTGCTGAATTTTAAAACCCATGTAATGTCAAACAAAAGAAAATTACGAAAAAAGAATAAAACAACCGTCAAAAATCAAAAAAATTTATTTTATTTTTTTTTTTTTTTAAATTTCCTAATATAAAAATTTTTTAATACCAAGTTTTACTGCCTGGCCCACTATGCCGACAAGAACATTTCTTTCGAATATTTATATTGAAAACAAAAACAAATTTCAGTTGTTTATTATTGTTTTCAATATAAATATGCGAAAGAAATGTTCTTGTCGACATTGTGGGCCTGCCAGATAATCCAAAATCAATTTCAAATAGGCAATATATTGAATTAAATATAATTTTATTTAAAAAAGTAAGTGTGCAATATCTAAAACGTGCAAAATATGTTGAAATTTCAATATTTACAATTGAGTAATGTTTCATTGTCTGACATTACATGGGTAAATAATGACAGCTCTCCCTAATGAACCTAAATGGTACTTATTTTACTATGGTTTTCAGTAACCTTTAAAATAGATTTCTAATACATTTCCCTCTTATTTTCTGTACACATTAATTTAAATTTATTATTAAGTACACATTTTGTTATTTTAGATGTATTTTCAAGAAAAAGGGCTTATTTCAGAAATGGATTTTATAATCGCTCGAAATTCATCACACCGATCGTTTTAAAATCGATAGATTTTCATCACATACCTGATTGTTAAAATTTTCGCCCAAGTGCTGAGAATCACATTTCGCAAATAAAAATGCAGTTAAAAAAACACCCTCTACTTACATTTTCAACAAGATGTTTAATTTATTTGCAGCGTCGAAAGTAAAATTTTTTTCGTTAACAAATTCGAAGCAGAACAAAATTTTCGAGAGTACTAGCAACTCATAATCAGTGTTCGAAAATAAACATTAAGAAGGCCCTAATCAGGTAAAACGCAACGCTACGCCAAAGAATAACATTGAAAGCACAAACAACGTCATAAATATTTTGTAATTTTGTTGTTGCTTTCTGCGTTTTACATCGTTCCTTAGTGTTCGGTTCGCTAGATTTGTGGAAACCACAAACGCTAATAGTGTTTGTGTATTAAATCATTGAAAAAATTACATTTCCCTGTTTTGTAATCTTCGAACACAAAAATAATACTGTATTTATCGAACTTAACAAAAAGATGAGAACATTTTCTGTTCTGTTTTGTAAATTACAAACTTCGTTGTGTTCGGTTCAGCACATTAATGTTCGTTCGTTTCAGTTCTGCTTAGCGCCCTTATGGGTGGTAAAAAAAACAAAAAAAAAATTACAAAAACCAAATACACACGAAAAAAACAAAAATCCAGCGAAAACATTTTAAACGAACAAAACATGTGCACAATACACACACAAGCTATTCGCCCTGTGGTCGTTGCTATCAATGTTCTTCGTTCTTTATCAATGTAAAAAAACAAACACTACAAAACATTAAAACATAACGTGTGTCTACGTAGGCAACCACTACAATTGCTCTGTTTTATAACGAAGAACAGAACACTATATAATGTTCGTTACTTTCTTGAAAATAGTTGCGAACGGTAGTAATGGTTGTGTTCGTCTACACAAACACTTAAGAAATAGATATTGTTTCTGGGTGTGTGAGCCGAACGCTAAATAATGTTCTGTTTATTTGCGAACACTGATCATAATACAAATTTTACACTCGATTTCCCGAAATCGTTTATCGAGTGCAACTCCTAACATTTAAAAAAATCTCTTACCGCCAATTTCACCAAGTTCAGTTAAAACTAACTATTACTTTAACTTCCAGTTAACAATATGTTTTTGACAGTTATAACTGGTTGTTAATTACAACTGAACTTGGTGAAATTGGCCGATAAAGCAATTTTTTTTTTTATAAACAAATTTCTTTTGGAGATTATTTTCTATAATCAATTTCTTTAAAAAAAATATATTTTTTTCGCACTCCACTGTGTTTTATTTTTATTTTTTTTTTTTTTTTTATTAAGAAAAAAAAAATAAACTTAATCTATTTAACCCATGGGAACCAACAAATGTAGCTAAAAAAAGAGAAATTCTAATAAATAAACTATATATTAATCCTTTAAATGTTTGAAAATCATTAAAAAAAAAACAAAAACTACAAAAGCAGAAAATTATAGTTAAAATTTCCAAAAAGAAAAAAAAATCCATCTCTTAAAAACAAAAGATTAAAAATAAAATTACAGGACTGCAGGATGTTGCCAAATTTTGTTTAGCGAGGAAAGAAAAAAGTTTGAAGAAATATAAAAAAAAAATCAAACAAATAGTTTTGAAATCTTAACAAAAAAATAACAAAATATATACTTATACATTATTCTAACATAAAACAAAGCTTTAAACAAATTTTATTATACTAAAATATATTGATGAAAAATCTTAACAAATTATACTAAAAAACTAATAAAAATTCCCCTCTTTAACCAAAATAAAAAATCATATTTTATACATTTGATAGATAAAACGTAATAAAATACATATATAAAAACCCAGAAATCTCTTCAAAAAGTTAAAAAAGAAACAAAAAAGTTTAATTCTTTTTTTTTTTTTTTTATATGATAAATAATGAAAAAATAAATAATTTGTTCATATTCAAATATAATCGTAAAAAAATAATAAAAGAAATATGCGTTTTATTTTCTGAATTTAAAAAGTAACAAAAATTGGTCAACATCTTTCTCCATCTTTACTTTCTTTTACTTTCCCCCAAGACAAGAGTCTTCTTCCAATTGGGACTTCCGAACTTTGACAGTTATTAGCGGCCATATTGTTGCCAAATCGCAGGTGAGTTGGAAATCGTCTAAAGGCTGAAATGATAAATCTTTAAAAAACGGAATTTTATAAATGACAGACACTCCACTCCCAGTCAATTCAATTTATTTCTAAAAAAACACAATCTTGGAAATTTTTAATTAAAATTCTTTAAAGTTGAAATTTTTACTCAATTTCCTTTAAAATGTTTTATATGCTGTTTTCATACACAAGTGCTTGAACGAGTAGTAAAATTTATATAAAAAATAATTAAAAAAACTGAGTGCTTTTCATATAAATTTTTCTACTCGTTCAATTACTTGTGTTGTGAAAACAGCACAATAAACTCCTTGAATTTTCTTTTAAAACAAATATAAACATTTTCAACAATAATTATCAGCCATGTTCTGACAATCGCACGATTTGAAATCTCAAAACGGCAGATTAATTTTATGATGTTCTGAAACTCGGGCGTTTTGCTTACGATCTGCCATAGTTTTTTTTTTTTTTTTCTAAATTCTAGTTGCCTTGAGCATACTTCTGCGATTTAAAGAAAACTTATTATGCGATTTCAACTCAGAATCGCAAATGTTAAGCGATTTACGATTGTCAGAACATGCTCGTTTATTTAGTTTATTTCCTTTTCGTTTTAAAAATTTAACAAACTTTTTTAAAAAACCAAATAATTCATTTACCAACCAAATTTTTTAATTTTAATTAATTAAAAATACATAAAAAAAAATTCTAAAACTTGTAATCCATGCCTGACTGAGCAAATCAGTACATTTTTTTAATTTTTATAATATAAAAATTTGCTTCATGCCTGACTGACCTTTTTGTTCAATCTCCTCAGTCAGTTTTTTTTTTTTTTTTCTTGTGGAAGTTAAAAAATTTCAGCAATACAACAGGAGCCCAGAAATGCAGAAAAAGCAGCTAGATTTTTACAAAAAAAAAAACATTTAAAGCATACTTTTAGGTGCTGAAAATTATTTGGGTCAGCCAGTTGAAACAAAACGACACAAGGTGGTTCATAAAAGTATTTATTTGGGCATGTAGCAAAGCTTTAAACCTGAAGCAAATGTCGTAAATCGGAAATATATAAAAGGAAACACATCACTTAAACGGAAATATTTCATTCTTTATTTACTACATATTTTTAAAAACGTTTCTTTACAAATTTAATATGTAGTTTTACTAATTTTAAACAGTTGTACGAGATAAATAAAGAGTATAAACTAGAACAACATAAAATACTGTAAACTAACAAAATGATAACTTAAAGGCCAAATAAACCACACAAATGGTGTACACAAGTATTGGTAAAAAGTAGGAAGCATGTTTTTTGTGCTTATTCCGCAAAGCTCTACGCGTATCTGCCGGACACCAGAAATCGAACCCGCTACCCCCGCACTGATAGTCCAGCTCACTATCAACTAGCCTATTAAAAATGTATAATACATACATATTCACACACATCCTTATGTTGTTGTTGTTACACTGCTTGTGTGCTTTTTTGGCCCATAAAATTTATCAAATAAAGCAGGTTGGGTAGCCGGAAAAATCCTGTTAAATTTATGTTTATCAGTTTCAAGCACCTGCAGGTCCTTTAGAATGTCTGTCTAGATGTGGGTTACCTACCATGAAATAAAAAAACTGAAAATAAAAAATTGTAAATAAAAGTTGCGCACATGTAACAAAATGTCAAACATATGTATGTATTGTTAATGGTTTGAATCAGTAATAAAGTAATAAGTTTAAATTTTACGAAAAAAAAGATACATACATACTAATTTTATTTTCATGCAGACAAAATTAAAAAAAGCCCTAGCGCCCCCTTTTGGTAATTTACATACAAAATTCTAGTGCTACCAAACTGAAGTTATTGCCTGTGTTTTACAGTAATGCCAATTTTGTGGTAAATAGGACGTTCTTACACCGTAAATTAATTATACTCTGTAATTATTAAAATACAAAAGAAATTTAAAAAATCGTTACACACTTCGCATAAATTTTGTTTTAGAAATTTAATTTTGATTTTAAAATTTGATTTGAAATTAAGTTTAATATTCCCAATAAGCACTGAATTTTTTAAAAATCCAAGTGCTTTAAATATTGCTGGAATTCGGCTTTAATTTATGCCCTATTTTCAAGTTAAATTCCAGATCATACAAAAATGCTTAACCTATATATTTGTTTTACTTTTGCATTGCTTAAGCTATAAAAAAAAATATTTTGACAAAAAATTTAAGAAATATTTTGAACCGGGTCTAAATCCATTATAAAACGCGTAAATAATTTATAAATAATAATTAAATAGTATTAAAAAATTGTAAAGTAAGTGAAAAGCCTGTTTAATATTAATAAAAGCTTGTTTAATATTAACTGACAGGCCCATAATGTCGACAAGAACATTTCTTTCTTATATTTATATTGAAAACAAAAACAAATTTAAATTTTTTATTATTGTTTTCAATATAAAAATGCGAAAGAAATGTTCTTGTCGACATTGTGGGCCTGGCAGTAAGATTAACATAAAGAAATGTGTTCTCTCATTCTGTCGAGGTTCTCTCAAATATTATATCAAATATTCAGCCATGTCACAGAGCTTAATTCCGTTCGGAAGTGGAATTAATTCCGTATTTTGCTTCTATGGAAAATGTAAAACGAAATTTTTTTTTGGAATGATACCACTTTCATTTTTCAAAGTGGAATTCATATTTTAATCATTTTTTCTTTTTGCTTCCTTATCTAAAATAAATATAATTTTATGTGAATTAAATAAAAAAAATTTTAATTTTTCTAAATGCTTTCCAAAAAAAAAAAGGAAAATAAACGGAATTTGTCACAAATCACAAATTTTTTACTTTGATAGAAAAACTTAAATTTGGCTGGTTTTCAGGATCAGCTGTTTTCTTGTTTGTTTTGTTTTCTACATTCGTTGCAGTGTTGCCATATTTAATACACAAAAAGTGGTTTCATATTTTTTTAGGTTTAATGAATCCGAACGGAATCTATAGAAGCTAAAACCATTCCGATCGGAATGGTAACTACGGAATCATTTCCATTCCGAACGGAATTCATGACATGCCGGATTATCTCAGGTGGAGACCCTGTGTAAGCAATAATATTCTCTCTATCTCTGGTTCACTGGGGTAAGTGTTTAGGTAGGTAAGAAAGAAACTAATCTCACTTTCGGATTATTTCAAGTACGCAATCCCAACTTAATTGATTGATTGAGATTAATTTTTTTTTATATCACTTTTAATTAAGTCAATCCCGTTTTCGGATTATTTTAAGTACGGATCAGGGATTAATAGCCTATTTCCGATGTGCGAAAGAATTCTTTCTTTCGTATAACTACATTGAAAACAAAAACAAATCTAAAAATTTTTAGAATTTGTTTTTGTTTTCAATGTAGTTATACAAAAATTTTTAGATTTGTTTTTGTTTTCAATGTAGTTATACGAAAGAAAGAATTCTTTCGCACATCGGAAATAGGCTATAAATATGACCAAGTTAAGTATTTGGCACATGAATAATTCGTACTTGAATCGATCATTCTGTACTTGATTGAAGGAAATCCGCACTTACCGTACTACACTGCTTCGGCTTGATCTAAGTACGGATGGCTCGTTTTGTCTTTTCAGTGTAGACTACGGTATTCATTCGGTTAACCCTTAATCGGTTAACCGATTAATTACTACCCGATTAACTGATCGGTTAATTTAAAAGTGCCTATTTTCGATTAACGATTAACCCGATTAATTTCAATCGATTAATCGACGTAACAAAATTTTTAACTTTTTGTAGTATTAATACATATTTTTTTTGTGTTTTCAAATATTTGTTTCGTCGCATATACAAAAGGTGTGTGTTTAGAAAATATTTATCATACAAACAAAGAAGGTGTTCAGTGATCTTCATTTTAAATAAGAAAGTATTTGCTGTCAACAGCTTTTTGTTTCACGTACTTTTTATATGTATGCGTTTAGTTAAGGTGCATGTCGCGTCATGTTTTTTACATCTGACTTGTCAACTTTTCAAGTCACATGAAATTGTGCATGTCTGTCAAAATTGCTGTTTTACATAAGGCTTATAATATTTGGTCACACACGGACATGTAATTTGCTTCTGACATTGTCTCTGTTTTTTCGCATAGTTATTGCAGAAACCAAAGAAGTTCTCGGTTTCAAAATATCGTGCTGCCGCCACAAAAAATTTTATTTGCATTTTAAAACATTTCAGCCATCTTAACATTTTTTTCTTTAAATTCGAAGAAACCAATTTAGGATATTATAATAAAACGTTTTTTTGTATATATATGAACATAATTTATATTCAATGGTGAAATTATCATACATACATCAGTATTGTAAAATATTAACTTCAGCCGGCTAATGATTACGTCAGTAGTGCACCGCCGCTGCGGGTTTTTCCCCGGCATATATTTCTGACACAATGTTTTAAAGGTAACATACGACATGTATGAATTTCACAGTGGGAAATTTGACAAGCCAGATGTAAAAAACATGTCGTCTACTGCCATCTTTATTTGTTTCTTCTTATATCAATCTTTTAACAGAATTAACCGGAACAACTAGAAGTGTTAAAAATTTTAAAACATCAAAACAGGACTAGTGACATAATGGAAGATTTTATATGTTTCGAAAAATCCAGGAAGAGGACTGAGAAATTAGATAGTCTGCATTATGGGTTGCTTTTGATTTCTCCAACATCTACGATAGGAAGGTAGAAAGGCTGGTGTGAAGTCTCCTTCACACCTTCACCCAGAGACCAATGTGGTCTATTGTGATGGCTTGTTTAGATATATATAGATGGAAAGTTGGTGAAATAAATAGCGAAAGCATAAGAAAAAATAAAAATGATAGATAAGAACAGAAGATATCGGACCAAGCCCGAGAGAACCCCCACTCAACATAAATCCGCGCTATGTGCGGCTAGCACCCAGTCTCCTGCCACGTAGCCAGGCCATCCCCATTACATCTACGATAAATGAAAGAATTTTTCAAAGTCAAGTTTTATTAAAACTAAAGAAAATAAACGCCGTAATAACCAAATTATTTGTAAAAAAGATAATTTTATGAGATTTTCTTTAACTATTGAAATAACTAATAAAATGGTCTTACAATTTATTGTTTAATTAATACATAATATGTACGTACTAATTAAATTAATTAATTAATGCATAATAAGTATTAATTAAAAAATATGTATTACATATTTATTCATTATTCTTTTGTTTGCTGGTTTTTGTTCAAGAATTGTTATGTTTTTGGCTTTTTACTAATAAATTCCAAATAAAAAATAGTTTATGCATTTTTATATATTGAAACTACTTAATTTATAAAAAAAAAACTTTGTTAATCGGTTAATCGATCAATAACAAAATTAACCGTTTATTAACCGATTTAAGCAAATCCTCGTTTAATTAATCGAGCGATTAACCGATTAAAGCAAAAGCCCGATTAAATGAATACTCTAGTGTATACCATCGTACACTTTGAGACGTTCCACGAAAGCTGAAATGAGATCTATCGGGCTAACACGGATATAAATTGAGTGAGACGGAAGACGGCTATTGTTGGCGCCCTATCTTCCAGTGGGAGTTAATGGAATAAATATATATTTATCTCAATTGAAGTTCGGTTGTTATACAAAATCGATAAAAAACTTAAATTGAACCGGAGCTGAACTAGAGCTTAACTAGGATTGAACTAAAACTGAACTATAACTAACAAATAACTAAACTTATATTAAACTAAAACTTAACTACATTAAAAACTTAAACTTAACTAGAACTAAGCTATAACTAAATTAGAACAGAACTAGATGTAAACTAGAACTGTACCTCAATTAAACTAGTTCTGTACCAAAACAAAATGTGTACTAACTCTTAACTTAAATTGCAGTAAAACTAACATAGAACTAAATAAGAACTTTACTGGAACTACACTTGATCTGTATTAGAACTGAACTAAAACTGACTGCCTGTTCAACGATTTCGAACGTTAACGATCGCATAGAAAATAACATTTAAAACAAAAACAAATTTTAAAATTTTGTTACTGTTTTAAGTGTAATTTTCTATGCGAACGTTAACGTTCGAAATCGATGAACTGGCAGTGAATTTGAATTAAACTAGAAATTAACTTGAATTGGACAACAACTAAATTTAAACTAGAACTGTACTAAAATTAAACTAGATCTGTTCCACAGCAGAACTTGAATTTAACTAAAACTGAACCAGAACTAAACTTCAACCGAACTATGTAGAACTGAAGTACATACATTTAAACTATTAAAAAAATAAAAACTAGAACTGAATTAGTACTGAACTAAAGCTGAATACGATTTAAACTATTAAATGAAATTGTGAAGACAACAAATTTCATAAGAATAAAGAAAAGACATCAAAATATGTTTGCAAGTTTAGAAAATCATCTAAATTAAATGTAGTGTATTTTTAAGAGTTCTCAAATTGTCATTTTAAAATACGTTGTTTTTTTTTAATTATTGTGTCTTTTTGCAAATTTTGTTGAAATACAAAAAAAAAATCTCTTACACGTGTCGTTTGCCACAAACTCTTAAGAATCAATCAGTCAAATAAACCAACAAACCAACCACTCAAACAAAAGAAAAAGTTAGGAAAACAAATTTGAAACATTTAACAACAACCACTTCCGTTTTGGCTGCTCTTAAGTAATTCCTTCATTCCACCACGCCTGCACTCTAATTACTGCATTTTACGTCAGCTTAATATCACAGACTCGTCTCTTTTTTTTTGCAATGGAAATTATTTATATTTTTTTAAGACTTTTTATTATGTTAAATTATAAATAATTCCCAGAAATCAAGAAAACTCAAAACACTTGCAACAAAATATTATAAGTGTGTCTCAGATCAGGTTACAACGAAATCTCTTTGAAAATTAGCGCTCATACATTTACCCACATACACCTACAAACTTGTTCTCTTATTAAATACCAGCTCATTTAGTTTGATTCTCTGGAAAAAATTAACTTATGTTATCCTGTTTTTAAGGATAATAGGACAGGGCGTTTGTTCACATAATAAAAAAAACTTTAATTCTTCCTGTTGAGGGTGAAAAGTTTAAGTTTTTGTTTTCTTTTGTTATCTTAAACTCAATAGTGGTACTGGGCAAAAGGTTAGTAAATGTTGTGGTTCTTATTTTTGTTTTGTTCTGAAAAAAATGTGTGCTTTTGTTAAAGTAATTTTTGACATATTGTTGCTTTAGAAGAGTGTTTTTTTGTGTGTCTCCTCTCAGGAATTAATGAAAACCCGTGTGAAGTAGAGACTTCCTTTAATAATAAACAAAAACAGGGCACAGGTTTATTTTAAGAGGTTCATTTAAAGCACCGCGTTGTGGAAAAGGAAATCTACGAAAATATTTTAGGTCAGTTAAAGAATTTGCGACAACTAAAGTTTTCTTTGTGAAAAGAAAAATTTTACAAATTTGCGATGTTTTCTATATTTATAGTTTTCTATTAATATAAAATTTTCCAATGTTTTCCATCGTCATACAAACTTTGCACAGTTGAGATGTTTTCTAAATCCATAAAAAAAACTTTAAAATGTTGCGATGTTTTCTATGTATATAGAAAACTTTGCAAAGTTATATATATTTTCTTTTTTATATAAAAATAACTTTGCAATGTTTTCTATGTTCGAAGAAACTTAAATGGCAATGTTTTGTTTGTCCATAGAAAACTTTAAAATGCTGTACGTTTTCTATGTTCATATAAAACGAAGTTGCGATTTTTCTATTTTGATAGAAAACTTTCATGATTTATATATAATCATACACAGTTTTCAATGTTTTTTATGTTCATAATAGATTGCCGATGATTTTCTATATTCATGAACAATTCTCAATTTTTCCTATTTTTATAGAAAACTAGCTTAACCCGGTGCGCTTCGCTACACTGACCCCGCACATTTTTATATTGAAATTTATAGTTTACTATAATAGTAGCTTTAACCACGTTTGAAGACTCTCCCTTTAATAGTTCTTCAGTTGAGCGATATTTAATGTATGCATCCTATGGGAGGTATTTCCCCCCTACGCCCACCCGCTTTATTTTTATTTTCAAAAGTGTAGTATACCATAAGAGTGACTTTTAGAAAGTTTGAACATTCTCACTATTACAGTTCTTAAGATATGCGATGTTAAACATTGGCGTCCTATGGGGTATTCCTATACCCCCGCTGCTATTTTATTTCAATTCCGGGGCTCAGAAGATCCTACTACAAAAAGTTCAGCAAAATGCGTGCAGCGGCTCTTAAGATATGCGATAATTAATATTGGCATCCTATGGGGGGTACCAATTCCCCTGCCCCTATCGAAAAAATAAGTAGCCTATTTTATTTTTAGGGCTCACGTGATGTAACTGTAAAAATTTCAGGAAAATCGGTTCGATAATTAATATTGGCATCCTATGGGGGGTACCAATTCCCCTGCCCCTATCGAAAAAATAAGTAGCCTATTTTATTTTTAGGGCTCACGTGATGTAACTGTAAAAATTTCAGGAAAATCGGTTCGATAATTAATATTGGCATCCTATGGGGGGTACCAATATAGATATAGATTTAAAATGGTTTTTCTATGTTCATAGACAATTTTTAAACTTTTTCCATGCCGATAGAAAATATTTATAATAAAATTTACGATGCGTTTAAATCGATATTTTTCTGCTTTTATAAAAATGTTTCGATGTTTTTCCATACAGATTAGTAATTGTTGTTTTCCTGCTTCGGATCAAAATTTTAAAATTTTTTTCTATATTATTAGAAACATTTTGATATTTTTATTTATTCACGAAAGATCTGCGATATTTTTCTAAACCCTTTTTCGATGTTTTATAATAATAATGGCAACACATTTTGAGCCTTTTTTTTATTTATAGAAATATAACGAAATTTTCCTTAAGTCAAAGAAAAATTTTAATGTTTTCTTATACATGTTTCTTAAAAAATTTGTAGTTGTTCTTTAAATTTTTTGAAAAGTTTCGATCTTTTCTATAATTATAGACAATTTTATAGCAATTTTCTAAACTTTTAAAAGCATTTTGAAATTTTTTCCTTATTAAGTAAAAAGATTCGATGTTTTTTAAAATAAAATTTGAACGATTTTCTATATTTTAAAAACAAAATTCGATGTTTTTTGTATAAATAGAATTTGACTATGTTTTATACTAATTATTTGTTGTTTTTTTATTGGCTGCAGGTCCAAGTAAATAAAAAAAGGTCTAGATTTCTGTTTTTATGGTTTTTTTGTTTCATACCGTAAGAAATATTTCGATGTTTTCTATAATCATATAATATTTGCGATATTTTCCTATATTCATAAAATATCTTGGTTGGTTTATAGGTTCACAGAAAATGTGCATTGTTTCCTATATCTATAGAAAAATTTCAATGTTTTTCTTTAATCATAACAAACTTTGGATGTTCTTCCAAATTTTTTCGAAAATTTTTGATTTTCCCTGGTATTTGCCAAAAAAAAAAGTTTCAAATTTTTTTGTACATTTTTTCGAAATTTGTGAATATTTTCTGGTATTGGCAAAAAAAAAAGTTTCATATTTTTTACATTAAGAAAAGAGCGTATACGATTTTCTTTATTTATGAAAAAATTTCGATGATTTTCTATATATCTTAAAAAAAATCAAAATTTAAAGTTTCGATCTGTTCTATACTTATAGAAAAAATTTTGGTGATTTTCTAAATTAAAAAAAAAACATTTTGGCGTTTTTCTATATGACGGAAAAAGTATCGAAGTTTTTTTATATTAATGACATTTTGACGATTTTATATATTTTAATAAATATTTCGATGTTTTTTTATTAATGGAAATTTGATTATTTTCGATACATTAAGAAAGATTTCGATGATTTCTATAATCATAGAATAATTGCAATATTTTTCTATATTCATAAATATAAATTGGTTGGCTCTTGGAATCAGAAAAACTGTGGATGGTTTTTCTATATAAATAAAAAAAAATCGATATTTTTCTTGATTCATAAACAATTTTGAAGGTTCTTTTATATTTATTGAAAATGTTTGGCTATTTGTGGTAAAAAAAATTTCAAGTTTTTCTACATTGAGCTAAAAGCATACACGACTTTCTTTATTCATAAAGAAATTTCGATGTTCTTTAATATCGAACGAACGACCTCGGCGTAGAGTGTTTGCAAATTTCTTTATACAAGCACTTCTTAAACCCTTTTCAATATTTTTTAAAAATAAGTGTTGCTAGACTTTTGTTAATTGTCATTAACCCGACTTCGAACTCAAAGTAACGAACGTGAGGGTGTATCAAATATTTCAAAAGACCTACAAAATGCCGCTTTAAATAAAATATAAGTGAACTTTAATTATTTTATCAAGTTGTAGTGTTTAATAAAATGTATTGTTACATTTTTCCTATAATTTTGTTATTGATTGTTTCTTTTTAAGATCCATAATGTAATTATGGTATGAATGAAAAAAAACTACCCCTTTTCTAACTACCAGAAGTAACTCCTTATTTTTAGATTCGAGATAAATATTTTCTGTAAAATGTTAAATGTTTATTTACTCTTTTATTTTAAATCCCATTGCAAATGCCTTGACTTCTTTCTGCTATAATTCGATTTTCCTTTTTTGTTTGTTTTCTAACTTTATTTTTTTTTTCGATTTGAGTTTTAAGGGCTCGAAAAATATTCGTCTGCTTGTAATTTTAGTGTAATTTAATATGCGGCACGCGTCTCAATTTCATTTTGAACCTTTTTCAGAGATTGTTTGTTGGCATATTTGGGTTTTGAGTGAGTTCGAGAGAGTTTTTCTTTCGTCTAGTCCATAATTATGTTTAAAAGTCTGTAATTGTGGGGTGTTACTTGCAAATTAAGAGCAATAAACTGGTAATAGTTGGACAAAAGGTAACTAATCAGATAAATTCTTTGAAATAATTGTTTTTATTTTAAATACTCGTATGTATGGAATGGTGGCGATTTGAATGAAAGTGTTTTAAAAATGAAAATTTGTCGTACGATTCTACATTTATAAAAAAAAAACATTTCGTGTTTTTGATCATTGTAGAAAAGTGCTATTTTTTATATTTTGATGCCTGGACTTTTTTTGATGGTTTGGACTTTTTCATATAAAACGATTGTTTTTTTTGTGTTCTTTACTGCAACAACTTATTATTTCAATACTTTGTCTCAATTCTGTAAATATTAATAAATTATTGAAATAATAAGTTTTTGCAGTAATAGAACAGACTGGTAATCAGGTTATATTAACAACACCAAAATACATTTATTTAATATATTTTGTTTTTAATATACATATATTGTTGCTCTTAATATAGCTACATAACCAGATAAACTGATAATCCGCCTTGCATAAGCAACCCAAATAAATTTCTACATTCATGAATAACATTTTGATGAAAAAGTATTTCGATAAATTTCTATAGTCCATAAAATCTTAACTTTTTATATACATATATTCATTTAAATATTCATATACATATATTCATAAACATTTAATATTTTTTTTTTTTAATAATACAAAACGTTGAATTTTTTTCTGTGTTAATAAAGAATTTCGTTTATTTCGTGTTTTTCTATTTTTATAAAAAAAAAAGTTCGATGTTTTTTTAAGGTTCTAAAATAATTTATTTCTATTATAAGAGCTGAGTTAGGCGAACGTTGCTGTACCCGTAACTTACTGTAACGGACTGCTTGCACGTTGGTGCACTTATAGAACATCTAAAAACGTGTCATATGTTTTCCACGTACATAAACAAAAAAGCAATAGTATACATAAAACAACACACCCAGTGATGGGAAATCAAAAGGTTTAAATGTTGACCGCTGTGCAGAAAAAGTACCAAGTGATTAAAATGGTATTAAAACAGTATTTAGTGTTATTAAAAAAACATTAATTATTTAATATCTGATATTTATATTATAGATTTACAATAAACAAATTTGTATTTTAGCATATACATACACATTTACATGCATTAATTTGTAAATGTGCATAGACAAAACAATATTTTGTAACCATTTAAAGCCTTTTATATATTTCTCATTTCTATTGATTGTGCATATGCATTTGTTTATTTTGTACATCTAAGCCTATGTATATTTATATATATGGAAATATGTTGTATTGTAAGTCGTTTTGTCCATAGATATACTAAAAAAAAAAGTACCAAAAAAACAGCGAAAATACCCGCATTCAATTTAATATGCAAGCAAGCCATCACTGCTTAACAACTGTCACGTAAAGACGGCATGAAATTCTAATTTATACAGATTGACACGTTTCGTTAGGGGACGTGGACGTTCGGCTAACTCTACCTTAAGAAGTAAAATCAATGCTTTCTTAATAGCTGTGTAAATGTCACACAAGTCTTACGTATTTAAAAAAAAAACAGAAGCCTGTCATGATAAGATGTTATTGTTTTTTGAAAATGTTCAAACAATAATTAGATCAGGGAAGCATTTTCGAAAAAATACTTAAGACTTTGTGGGGTAGTGTATAACGGCCTTAAGTAACGTTTTAATTAAATTTTTGTTTTTTTATCAGACTTTGCTTTAACAACTAACGAAATTTATGATTGAAAGCCTCAGCACAGAGCAAAGAACCAATGTTGTTAAATTTTAATTTCAATGTCAGCATTCGATTATTCAGACACCAAGATCATATCGAATAATGACTCATCGCTCATTTTCACCACAATGGCCATGTAAATAAACAAAATTGCAGAATATGAGGCACCCAAAATTCAAAAATAATTGTTGAACAGCCTATGCACCCTCCCACTTAGATGCGCATATTTTTTATGACCATATTTTTTCAATGCAGGGCAATGATTTAACATTTTTAATGGCCCGAGGTAAAGAGCAATCCATAGTTTTGGTTCCAACAAGATGGAGCCAAAGCTTGTCCAACTATGACTCTCCTGCGCGTAAATTTAAGAGATCTGATAATATAGCATTTGTCTGATTTTAACTGGCCACTGCGTGCGCCCTAGAGGGTTAGCTATATGGTGTATGCCAATAAACCAAAAACCATCCAACAGCTTAAGGCGCATATCCGAAAAGAAAAGGACCGGAGATTATAAGAAAAGTTATGGAAAATGCTCTGGAAAGAGCACGTCAGGTCGAAGCAAGCAATGGGCACCATTTGAAAGATATTATCTTTGAAACGTAATGTGAACATATTTCCAAAATATAACCTAAATTTTAATGAATGTCAATTTTAAATATAATCAGAAAGAAAAAAGTTATTCATTAAATCATAAAGTTACTTATATGCCACCCTGTACTGTATAAAAAAAGTACATATTATCCTAAATTAAAAAAAAAAATTTCGGGAAATTCCAGACGAGTAGAAGAAGTTTACACTCGATGAATTCAAAAATGTTGCAAAATGTTATAAAAATAAATTTTGTATGATTTTTTAAACTTACAAAAATTTTTAACTGTTTTTTAAGCAATATAGAAAAACATTTCGATGTTTTTCTGTGTTCATAGAAGAGTTGCGAAGTCCTTAAAAATTTTTGTATTTTCATCGAAACGTTTCAAAATTTTTCTAGATTTTTGAAGGAAATTTCATTGGTTTTCGCTAAAAAGATTTCGATGTTTTCCTGAACACATAAAAAATTGTCCATGTTTTTTATATTTAATTATTAAGAATTATTTATTTTTTATGTTTTCAATAAATAATATTTAAGTTTTTATTGTCATTATCTTTTAGAAACTTTTTCCATAGTAAAGCCTGGTAATCTGTTCAATATTTCAGGTGAAATGCTGTCAAAACTCATGTGAAAAATACTTGTGCGGAATTTCTATGAAACAATGTTGGTAGAGTTGTACTCTGTTTATTTTATAAAATTTTTTTAGAACTGCGAAATAATAAAAGCTGCACTTATTTCACGTGGAGTTTTAAGCAAATGAATAAAGTTTAAACTAAATGTTAAATGAGAACGGTAAAACATAAATACCACAACCGGTAATAGTTTCTTTTATCCATATTTACTGTCATTTTTGTAATTTAATTTTGTATTTAAAAAATATTTTTTAGTAAAATACATGTGGGTTTTGTTTACATACGCAAAACAATGTTACATAAATTGAAAGATTAAAAACGTCAAATTGAGCAAACTCGCGAAATAGGTAACATAGATACATAGATATTTCAAATTTTTCGTGTGGAATAATAGACGTTGCTGAACATTTTTCACAAATTGGACCAGAGGAGTACTAGGCTTAATAGAGGAATTTCGATGTTCATCCACTTTTTACTACCAAAAATGTTGATGGATTTTAGTACAAGTTTGAGTTTTCTATATTTGTATAGAAAATCTTGAAATATCAGAGAATTTATATTTTTTTCTACATTCATATAAAGAAGTCGTCATTGTTCTTTACTTTAAAAAAATTTGTGGACGGGTTTTTTGTTATTAATACCAAATTACAATTTTTTTTTAAATTTTATAGTTCATAGAAAATGTTTAATGATTTTAATGTTTGCTACACATTTTAGATTACTTTCTATGTTCTGAGAAACTTTTCAATACTTTCTATGTTCTTAGAAACTATTCGATAGTTTTTAAATTTATATACACTTTTCGGTGATTTTTTATGTTAATAAAATATATTCGATAATTTTCTATGTTTTCAAAATTTGTTCGTTGTTTTCTATGTTTATAGATATTTTTGATGATTTTTTCTATGTTTACAAAAAAGTTTGAAAATTTGTTTACATTCAAAGAAAAAATTTTTTTGCTTTTTTTAAATCAAAATTACTATATAGTCCAGTGTTGCCAATTTAGCCATTTAGTGGCTAGATTAATCCATTTTTTATCTTGTTTAGCCATTAAAAAATGAGTTTAGCCATTTTTATTTTAGCCATTTTCAACTTGTTTAGTCATAAAATTTTTTCTTTGAAAATAATAATTTTTATTTTCTTATAAAACTTTTTAAAATTTCCTAAATAAAAATATACGTTTTTAGCAATTAAAACGCATTTAATTACAATATTTCAATATAGAAATGCAGGTGGCAACAGTAAATTTTTAGAAATTTCGGAATTTACTATAAAGTTGCTCTCACTTCCATGGTCTAATGCTGAAGTAGAGAGATATTTAGCCAAGTAAACATCGTTAAAAGTAATTTGAGAAATTGGTTACATTTTAGCAACCATTAATTCGATTTTATCAATTGGGTAAATATTTTTACCAAAACAATAAAATATTTTTTATCTTTTTTTTTTAGATTTGGACTCAGAAGGTTGAGTAAATGTTGTCATGATTATGATTTAACTTCAACATAACTACAATTGTGGTTACTTTATTGAACTGTTTATGATTTTAATCAAAATTTTTATATTTTAATTAGTCTTAAGTTCATCAAATTAAATTTTCAGTAAATTATTTTTAATGAAGAAAGGAATTTGCAACATGAAATGAATAAAAATTTATTGATAATTTCTTATTCTTGACTGAAGCTGGGATTGAACCCACGGACAGGTTGATTTGACATGTTTCGATAGTAACCACACTATCTCTTCAGAAATCTTTGCCGTTTAACAGAATGAAAAACTATCAATAAATGTTTATTCATTTCACGTTGTAAATTCCTTGTTTCACCTTCAAAATATTTAAAACTAACGCGCACAAGTGAATAATATGAGATGAACAATAACGACATCGAATTTATCGGCAATTTAATTTTTGAAATGTTAAAAAAATATTCGATAAAAATAAATGTTACATATTTTACTCAATTAACAATTTAATTGTAAAAAACTTTAAATGAATTATTTTTGTTTTGTTATTGAATTTTAATGTGTTTTTATTTAAAAATGTTTTTAGCCATTGTTTTCCGTAAATTTAGCCATTTTTGGTCACTAAGTTTTGGTAACACTGATGTTGTCATAGTAACAATGAGTAATATTTATAATGAAGAAAAACACACAAACACATTTAATTTTTATTTTTAATAACTTTCTTTATTTTTCAATTTAGAGACATCTCTTTTCAAAGTCTTTTTTCAAAATCCACTTAAATTTATTAATACAGGTTCTTTTATATTGTATCGTTTTACATAAGTTTTTAGAATGAAAGTTAATAACAAAATTCTTGATAATTAAAATAAAAGAAAATATTTGATGAGATTTAAATTAAAGAAAATATATGATAAATTAGAAAACCCTTAAACAAGATAATTAATATTAAAAGGAAAAATGTAGAAATAATGTCGAATACAATTAGTAAGGAGATTCACTTTAATTCATGTAACTCCCCCACGCTTTGATAAGACATTACTCCTGAAATGTTTATTTATATTATTTTTAACAAAACAAAATATAAATTATATTCATATGAGTATATTCATTTTACGATTTCATAATTGGCTTATTAAATAACTTACTCTAATTATATTATATTTAATTATTTTTAACAAAACAAAATAGAAATTATATTTATATGAGTATATACATTTTACGATTTCATAATTCGGTTTTTAAAATAACTTACTGTAATTAACATAAATTACTAAATCTTCCAAGTTATATTAAATTTACATAAAAAAAACAATCCTTATATAAAAGTTCTTAAATGTATTTGCTTAAAATTTACAGGTGATTAAAATACTTAAGAGACAATGAACAACAATTACTACTGGTACATATTTTTTTATAAAGATTTCTTTTTATTTGTATAATTTCTACCTGTCAGTTTCCTTTCAAATTGTATATCAGGTAATTCTTGTTGGTACTTAAATTTTCGCTTCACTATTTGTCTATCTCTTTTGCAACCTTTTTCGTCTAAAAAATGTGTATTATTTTTTTCTTTTGCTTTCTTTATAATATATTTTGGTTTCTGTTTTAAATTATGAAATCCTAAATTTTTTACTAGCTCCCTTTCCCCAAATTCATGACAATCTGTCCTACTTTTATTAATTTTCTCAGTCCTTTTGACCTTCTTTTCATGAACATTTTCATGTATTTTCTCCCAAATTGACTTATCAACTTTGTTGTGTAACAATTCATTAGGCTTAGCACCCGTAGAACTATGAATTGAGTTATTATATATTTCGACAGATTTATATACCAAAGCCTTATCGTCAAAATCGTGATCGTTTTGTTTCAATTTATATAAACGAATGTGTTCATTCAAGGTGAGATGAAAACGTTCAATATCGGCATTTCCCGTGTGTGTATTAGGAGAAGTAAAATGATAATCTACACTTTCTGATCTTAGAAAATCCCTAATAAGTGCCGTATTGAATTCATTATCCGCAACAATTTTACCTGGTTTTCCCAAAATAGCGAATCGCTCCCTAATCTTTTCAACAAGACTGATCGAATTCCTATCGCACAAATAATGTACTGATACATGTTTTGTTAGCCTATCAATACAAGTTAAAAATCTGGTATTCTTATCCAAAAACCATATATCCATATGAACTATTTCATTCGACAACATAGGAGTTTCAGTAACACAAAATTTGGTTTTTATAGGTCGCCTATCAAATTTGCACATATTACATACTACACAATTGTTGATAAATTTATGTATTTCCTTCCTCAAATTTGGATAGTAAACTATATCTTTTATCTCTAAAAATGACTCTTCAATACCCCTATGATTTTTCTCATTATGAAATCTTTCAAGTATTTCTAATAGATTTTCCCTATCAGGAATATCCTTTATAAATTTATTACAACGTAGAAACTTCATTCCAGTCACATTAGAAAAATATTGAATCAATGTATGTTGCAAATTTTTATATAAATCGAAATTATCACAAAAAATTCCAACGGTTCCCTTAATGGGAAAAATTTTCCGCAAAAATTCTAAAACTTTTTCCTCAAAATAATTTTTCAGTGTAATTGTATGTCTAATGTTCCTATTATATAAAGTAATTTTCTCATACTTATATCTGTTTCCTAAATTAATAATCAATTGATTCCTGTAAATGTTGACCGGTGCATCGGAAATATATATATAGTCATTTAAATTTTCCTCCCCACTATGAATTGTAGCCAAATCAGAACTAGGATTTTGTTCCACTTCTTCCAAAATGTTCACCTCCAAGCGACTAAGGTAATCCGCCACCTTATTGGTTTTGCCCTTAATGTACTCTATTTCAAAGTCGTATTCATTTAGTTGCATTCTCCATCTCTGCAACTTAACGTTCGGTTCCTTTAAGGAATTTAACCACACTAGTGGTCTATGATCCGTTTGGATCTTAAATCTTCTGCCAAATAGATAAGGTCTAAAGTATTTCACAGACCAGACTATTGCTAGCAGTTCCTTTTCAATCGCGCTGTAATTTAATTCATGTTTATTTAACGTTCGAGATGTAAAGGAAATTGGATGTCCATTTTGAGAAAGAACTGCCCCTAAGGCCGCATTACTAGCATCAGTGGTCAAAACAAATAATTTGTCAAATCTTGGATATGCTAAAACTGGGTCAGTACATAAAATTGCCTTTAATTTTTTAAAAGAATCAATGTAGTCCCTATTATCAATATCAATTACAGAATTTTTCTTCAAATTCCTAATAATTGGAAGTGCTATTTGGCTATAATCCTTAATAAATTTGCGATAGAAACCAGTCAAGCCTAAAAATGATCTGATTTCTTTTACTGTTCTCGGCAATGGAATGTTTTGAATAACCTTTATCTTTGCAGGATTTGGTCGTATACCATTTGGCGTAATTATATGTCCTAAATATTCGGATTCGCGTCTAAAAAAACTACACTTATCAACTTGTACCTTAAGATTATACTCGGCTAGTCTCTTAAAAATTTTTCTCAAGGAATCTATATGTTCCTGAAGTGACGAAGAAAATATCAAAATATCATCCAGGTATACTACGCAAATGTTATTTATAAAATCATGAAGCACTTCATTCATCATCCTTTGGAAAGAAGCAGGTGCATTCTTTAATCCAAAGGGCATACGAGTGAATTCATAATGACCCATTGAAGTAGAAAACGCCGTTTTATGCATATCCTCAGCTAAAATTGGGATTTGATGAAATCCCTTAGCTAAGTCAAGTGTTGTAAAGTATTGAGAATTTCCTAACTTAGCAAATAAGTCCTCAATATTAGGAATAGGGAATTTATCCTCAATTGTCACTTCATTTAATTTCCTGTAGTCAACTACAACTCTCCATTTTTGCTCGCCAGAGTTGTCCAACTTTTTCGGAACAACCCAAATGGGCGCATTATACGGACTCGACGACTTAGTTATAATACCCGATTTTAACATCTCGTTTACCTGTCTTTCAACCTCAGTTTTGTGAACCTCTGGAAACCGATATGTTCTACAATATACTGGGATATCATTAACCGTGGGTATTCTATGTTTATATTTCCCAACAGATGTTAAATTTTCACCCTCAATATAAAAAACATTCCTAAATTCCCGAATTAATTTCACTAATTCCCCTATTTCCTCATTATTTAAGTTCTCCGTCTTTAATTTATTAGTCAAATAATCCATTCTCGGCTCATTAAAATTTATATCAATAATTATATTATCAAAGTAGGTAATATCGTCCTCGCCATATGGTGCCATAGCATTTTCAAATACTATTGGAATTTTTGCACTATCTGTTATTAACAAATTCTGCTTTAAATCGATCCTTGCACCCAATGGTTTCAAAATATTACATCCTATAATGCCATCAAAATCACTGAATATTTCCGTTTCCAGCATTTCAATTTTACAATTTGGTAAGTTAAATTCCCTAAAAAATGGTAACGTTACCTTCGTAGTTGCAATTGTCTTCGAACAAATAGTGTTTAAGACAATTGGTTGTTCCAAATCCGATTTGAACGACTCATGAAAAAGGCCCCTTTTAATAAGAGTTGTACCTGAACCTGTGTCAATAAGCAACTTTATCGGAACGGATTTGGTTTTTAATACTATGCAGGGTAAATTTTTTCGGCCTGTGAATGAAAATTTGATACCTCAACACAATCTATATCCATTGGAACATCACTAGGAATGCTTTCCCGTATCTGCCTGTTGTTAGGTGTATATCTGCTTCCATTACTTATATTTCCGCTTCTATTATTTACACTACCATAGTTTCCTCTTCTGTTAAAATTGCCACTATTATTAAAACTTTGATTAAAGTTTCCGCTGTTAAAATTTTTCCCACTATAACTTTCCCTGTTAGTTCCTTCATCAATGTGCAAATCCCGTCCTCTAAAATTCTGATTTTCAATATTTGTCCTATTATTTCCACAGTTTCCCTCATTATTAACAAAATTATTTCTTCTACCAAAATTTCCCGAATCACACTGGTCATTATTCCGAGGCGAATCTCTAAAATTGTTCCTAAAACGTTTACCGCTAGAAAAATTTCCACTTTGGCCATTACCAATACTGAACGAAGGAGATTGCAAAAAATGAGAATTTTGTGACTTTCCCATATAAAAATAATCTGTATCAATAAGAATTTCCTTTGCGTTTAATAACGAATAGGGATTTCTAGATTTTAAAATTAGTTTTGGCTCATTAGGTAATTTATTAATAAAAATTTTTAATACCATTTTCTCATTATTAGTACAACTGAACCATTGTTCATTGTCAATACTAGTTTTTAAATTTAATTTAGTTTTCAAACTTTCCATATATTCGTAAAATTGATTAACAGTGGTTCTAAACTCAGCTGTCTTTATTTTATTAATTAAATTTTCTACGCTATCAGATATTATAAAATTAATACGTAATACTACCTTCACTTCTTCCCATCTTGTTGGATTGTTGCTGTTTATCAATGAAATGTTTGCTGCTCCCACAACTTTGTTGCGTATTCTTAGGTCAAATAATTCAATAAATGTTGCTTCAACAAGTTGCCGAACACCTTCAACGTTCTTAATAAACATTTCCAATTCCTCTGGTTTTCCATCGAATTTGGGAACATCAGCCAGTAATTGAAAAGGAAGCATTGTTGCTGCTGACATGTTTATAAGATTATATTCTTCTTTTTGAGTAGCGCTTCACCGCACCAAACTTATTAGTTGTTATTGTTGTACTGAAGAATTTTTATATTCACAGTCTCCGCAAACCCCTGACAGGGCTACTGATTGAACTTGTTGATAGTTGTTGTGATTAATATTTTATTATTTGCAATTAATGTGCAATTATTGTTGTTTTTTTTTTCGTTTTTATGTTTTCAATATTTTGTTGTTTTAAATTAAAATCAAGGTTGTTTTTTTTTTATTAAAAATTCGTGTTTGAATTGCGTTGTCAACGTCTTTTTTTCACTTTTTATATATTTGATTACTCGTAAACTTTAAAAAATTCAGCCTTGAATCAGTTGTCAATTTCTTTTTGTAATTGCTAATCTCTTTGCATAGTTATGATTTAATTCTTTTCTTTAGAGTAAAAACATTTCGTTTGTGTGTTGTTGTTGTCTACCAAACGACCTTGTGTATTGTTTTTTTTTTGTTTTTTGTTTTTTTTTTTTTTAAAGTTATCAAAACTATGATATTTAGATTTATGTAATTATGTAATTATGTAGTACATATTATATACATACATACATATTTTATTTGAATGATTTATTCACACTAATTATTTGAACTTTAGCTTAGAACTTTTTATTGTCAATTAATTTATTAATTTTAAATAATACATAACATAAAATTTTTAAAGTTCATTAGTTTATAATTTTGACTTTTAAGAGCTTATTGGTGAATATACAATATTTGAGATTATTATATACATGTGTTGTGTTTATTATTTTGCTTTTTTTCACAAAAACAAAAGTTTATTAAAAAACACTTTTTATAAAAAACAATTCAATGTTTTTATTCGTTTATTCCACTCAATAATTTATTTTTTTTAAATTAATAAGTGGGGTTCGTAACACACGACTGCGCCAGTAATATTTATAATGAAGAAAAACACACAAACACATTTAATTTTTATTTTTAATAACTTTCTTTATTTTTCAATTTAGAGACATCTCTTTTCAAAGTCTTTTTTCAAAATCCACTTAAATTTATTAATACAGGTTCTTTTATATTGTATCGTTTTACATAAGTTTTTAGAATGAAAGTTAATAACAAAATTCTTGATAATTAAAATAAAAGAAAATATTTGATGAGATTTAAATTAAAGAAAATATATGATAAATTAGAAAACCCTTAAACAAGATAATTAATATTAAAAGGAAAAATGTAGAAATAATGTCGAATACAATTAGTAAGGAGATTCACTTTAATTCATGTAACTAATGGAAAAAATTATGGTTTTTCAAATCAAATAAAAACAAATCACTGCCACATTTAATATTTTTAATTAAAACTTTCATCAAATCAATTAAAAGTTTTCTTTGAATTGCCATAGTTTTCACAAATAGATTAAATCACATTTATTTAACAATTTAACACCATCTACTTGTAGTTTAAGAACAAATCTTCCTTCTATAGAAATTTCCCACTGTTTTCCCATATGCTTATTATTTAATAGACTTGACGCTTTAATATAATTTTTACAAAAAGTAGACATCAAAGTCACGTGAGAAGACTAATTTGATTAAAATTGCCACAGCAACCCAACAAACAAAATAAAAAAAAACAGACACAGCATGTGATTTTACGTTAAAAAAAGTTCTCATAAATCTCATGATTTCTTAACAAACGATGAGCGCAGAGTCATCGTACACATCATCGACGTGATATTTTTAATAAAAAAAGGGAACTCTAATAATATCTCTAATCAATAAGTTAACAACAAACACACGCACAAACATATAATACTGCCCACTTTTTATTAAAAGTTAGCGAAAAATGAAGAATGAAGTGAAACCACCCTTAAAGTTCAATTTAACAGACAAAAAACCCACTCGACTTCATGCGGGTTAATGAATTTTTATTATTCTACGTGTACTCATCATCATGATTCTTTGTAAAACATTTTTAAAGCATATTTTACGGCTTTTTAAAGTGAGTGAGTGAGAGTGCCACAAAAAAAGAGTAAGAGTGTGTTTGTTTGTGTACCTTTAAGTGTGATATCAACACAATGGCCCTCTTGATTGTTTTTTTTTTATTCGATTTTGTATAAAAATAAACATTTTTTTGATTTTGATTTTATAAATTTCACATGCTGATAGGTCACGTGTTGACAATTAGTTGGGCACAAATATTTACTTATGACATCGATAAAATAAACATGTTAAACACAAACAACAACTTGTTTTGTAAAACAGCCTGTCAAAAAAAGTTCCTTAAGATTTTTCGGTTTTAATGATTTGGAAAAAAATGTCATACTCAAAATTGTCATTTGTCAGTTAAAAAAGCAAAATTTGAATGGAAAATAAACTCTAGAAATAAGGAAAAGATGTTAAGAACAAGTAATTTAATAATTTAGAACTATGGAATTCTTTTGAACAAAAACAAATTTTAACAATAAATCTGAAAAAATTTAAAATTTCTGAACCCTGTAATAATAACAATCACTGGTTTTTTGCAAAACATTTACAGCCGTATTCATAACAAAAAGTTAGCCACAGTTTGTACACTACGTACAACGAGCGGCTAACTGGAATGCCGATTAAGCTTAGCAGCTTGTTAGCACAGAGTTTATTAATAAAAAATTTTATCCGTATGCTAACTTTTAATAAATCAACTCTGAATATTAATGATGTCACATTATAATACTCAAAAATGCAACACGTTTTGCATTAATCATCGCTGGTTTTGTCATTTCATTTCATTTTTTTTTTATTTTCCCTCTTTATATAAAAATTTTAAATGTTTTTAAATTAAAATATATTTAAAAAAGGACTCTAAACCAAAAAAAAACAGTGTATTAAAAAAAAACTAACAAAATTATTCAACATAAAACAGCTGTTTATCACAAGTTGGCAAACGTTTGGCAGCTTGTTGACAAGAGTTTAGCAAATCGTTAGCCAGAGTTTGGTAAGTATATTATGAATAAACTTTGTGCTAACTTCATGCCAAATTTTCGTTATGAATACGGCTGTTACTTTACAAGCATAAGAAAGAAATTTTAGCCATAAAATTGTTAAAAACCCGTGAAAACAAGAATCAGTGATACTTTATATCCCAAGTTTAATTTCTTGAAGATATAAGATAAACGTTCTAAAGTCTTTTAAAAAAGTTTCCTGACGAGCGGGCCTAAGCAACCAGCGAAATGCGCTTTCCCTCAACAATAAATTTCAGTGTTTTTTATCAAAAATAAATATTGGGAATTTAGCACGTCCTATAGAAATCTTATTAACTATAAATGTTATTTTCCCCCTTTACTGAAAAAAATAAGAAACTTTAAATATATAATATCACAGGTTTAATTCTTTAATTTTATCTTTATTTTTACTAACACGGACTCCAATTTGGGAACTTGATAACAATCACCCCTATTACGACTTCATTATTAAGTTGTTGGCACATCAAGTTGATGACTGCATCACTTCAACGTTAATTTGGCATTTTATAAGAATGATGTGGCGACGTCGCACAGTGGCGCCCGTAGAGCAAGCGAGGTTGCAAAAATCAAAATTTTCATGAGTGCCGACGAAGTTTTGAATAAACCCATGTTATAGGAAACTTTTCAACGATTTCAAATATGCCACTCTTAATAATATCACATTTTTAGTTTAGAAGATATAACCGTTCAAAATTGACCGACTTTCGGTTTTCAAAAAAACACACAATTTTTAGTCAATTTGTTGCGATTTCAGGTGTAATATCACGAAAAATAGGTAACGAATCGCCTTATTTTTTGGTTGTATTGATTGATGTATTTATTAAACGTATAATGATAAAAAAAAAATTAACTGTTTGCTTTGTGTTTCTCCTGGTAAATCACTATTTAAAAACTATCCGTTTTTTCACTATTTTTCAACTTTGACGGAAAATAAAAAAAAACTATATTTTTCTATATTTGTCATATTTGCAAAACCTGTTCTTTGATTATTTCTTTACATAATTCAAAAGGTTTTATCTGCCCGTACGTGCCCGTTTGGCTTCTAGAGGTAAAAAAGTTTAAAAAGACATGGTTGCAGAAATTGTATGGCGTCCATCCCTTATATGTTTTGACTGACAGTAGTTTGATCTAATAGTTTGAAAAAAACTACTCATTGAAATTAGCAGGTACGTACCTCACATAAACAATACTTTGGCGTACAAATGGTCAGGAACAATATTGACTTATGGTCCCTCAAGGTAGGCACAAATCTTATTTGGACACGTGCATAATATCAAAATTGCATTATTCAGCCTAAATCCATATGTATGCAGGGAACAGGTAAATTTTTAGGCATGGTAGCATAAGCCTATATATTGCAAAATAAGCATAATGCCTGGATTAGTCTACGCCTGAAAGTTGGCGCAACAATTACTGAAACCATTAAACAATTTAAGTACTGAAAACATGGCGTTGAACAATTTAAAATTATTTGAACTGTTTAGAAAGTCAACCACACCAAAGTTTTTCACGGAAGTGAAAATTCTTCCTGAGAAGTTGACAGTGATCAGCAAATGGGGCTGCGATGGATCATCCGGACAAAGCGTTTATAAGCAAAGGATATCTTCCGATGACGCTACAATATCGGACGGAAATATGTTTATGGCATCTGTTGTTCCTTTGCGGCTAAAATCGGATGATTCCCTACACTGGAAAAATCCACGTCCGTCATCAGTGCATTATTGCCGACCAATAATGTTTCAGTTTGCAAGGGAATCGGCAGAACTCATAAGGACTACGGTGAAGGACATTGAAGAACAAATAAGCAAGATTAAGCCTACAAAGCTGCAAATTGGAGAAGGAAAATATATTGAATGCAATTACGAACTGACAGGAACAACCTCAACAATGTCATGCCCGATTTGCAAAAAGAGTCAGAAGAACTTTTTTCAATTCAATTCAATTTATTTCATATATAATATGTTACATCTCAATTTTATATAATTAGTTGTAAAGAGTTTAAGATTAGTATCTTTTTCTGCTTAATTATAATATATTTCAATTAGTTATCATATACATATATATAGACAGAATTATATTGGAGGTAAAAATTTAGCAAAAACCTATTTAAACCCCTTTTTTCGTTTTATTTTTATATTTTTTTTATCGATTTTATATTATTATTTGTCAGAAGAACTTTGGTAATTTAAACGATTCTACAAATGAGGAGAATTACGAATATGGAATGTCACCATTGCACGCAAGGATAAGGTGTATGGAATTCTTGCTAAAACTGGCATATACCCTACCACAAGAGGAGGAAAACTTCGATGAAAATACATCAATAAAGGATAAGGAAAAGATCAGAAAGAAGCAAATACAGGATGCTTTTTTTAAACACGTTGGACTAAAAGTAGACTGTCCCAAGCACGGATACGGTAACTCAAACGATGGAAACACTTCTAGGAGATTTTTTGAAAATGATGAGGCAGTAACTAGAATCATTGGAATTGACAATCAAATCGTGAAAATTGAGTACCAGTCTTTGCCAATTGGAGAGCTTTCTGAAGAAGCACAGGAGTCTCTTAACAAATTTTATAAAAAATATAGATTGCAGAACACATTCAAAGCATCAAGGGTAAGGCAAAATAAGGACCTCTTCAACATGTTGGCAGCATCTTCCGATCCACTTATTTCTTCCCTGCGGCATGTGAAGTCACGAATAGAGTTACAAAATAATTATAGTTTAGAAATGGTTAGTCTTTTAGATATACCTTCTCTTACGAATTGTGATGAATATTTTACAGAAAATTGAAAAAATAAATTAAAAAAAAAAATAATTTTTTTTTTAATTTGTTGGGTAATAATTTAAAACATAAAACCCTTAAGAAAAAAAATAAAAACAATCTAAAATGTAAAAATAATTTTTTTTAGTTACCATAAAATTGATTTTTCTACTAATTTTAACTTTGATAACCCATAAGTAGGCCCCTACAAAGCGTAGCACCCTTTCCAAACGCTCATTTCATAGGCTGAACAGTTATCTATCATATGCTGTTTAAACTGTTCAATTATCTTATTCGGTTCAAAAGATATGATTTTTGCAACGAAAAAACTCAAATGGCGCCACTGTGCGTCGACTAGTTTTCGATAATCTGGCAAAAAAAATCCCATCTCTTATTATTTTTTTCCTCTAACGTTTGGTGTTTGTTTGTTTTTTTTTATTAAATTTAAATTAAAACAATTAATAGTGATATATTCGGCCACGCCGAATCTTATATACCTTTCGCCATGATTCGATAAGAATAGAATGTTATATAAATACCGTTCTTTATTCAAGTGTTACTTCATAACCTGACATTTGGCCGAAGTCAGTAATGAATTTTATGTACAGAGATATTTTGTATACTTTTCTAGAACTTCTTTCAAGATTAAAGCCCTAGTTAGCTAACAGTAATAGTAACGTTGCAAATCAGCTGCTTCATTTTGTTGTATGTTAAGCTATTAGAACGATTATAGTTAGCAGGAAGATGTAACTAAGGCCCTAATCATGTAAAACCCAACGCAACGCCAAAGAATAACATTGAAAGCACAAAAAATGTCATAAATATTTTGTAATTTTGTTGTTGCTTTCTACAGAAATGTTGAGTGATTTTTTTTTAATTTCCATACTATAGAAAAAGTTCTTCAAGAAATTTATGATACACGAAAAAAAATCTTAAAAAAAAATATTAATCTATAAGAGTAATTCCATTTATTATTTTTCAAGTTTTCAACAAAAGATCCTTCTATTTTTAACCGATGCAACACCTTCTAATTACTTTTTTTTTAATTTTAAGAATTTTTGAAACAATTTCTATTGTTGCCAGCTGTAATGTATAAACTTTTTTTATAAGAAGTCCGAGTGTTATAACGGGTGGTTAAATTTAAAGGGCCGATGTTGAATGTGAACCACATCTAAAAGTCAAGTTTTTTTCTGCATTTCATTTGGCATTTTTCAATTTGAACCATGGAAAGATACACAATCGAGCAACGCGTTAAAGTTATTCACGCTCATTATGAAAATGGGCGTTCAAATCAAAATGCATATCGTGAAAATCTTCTTCAGTGATGAGGCACATTTTCACCTCAGTGGATTCGTCAATAAGCAGAATTGCCACATTTGGGCGAATGATAATCCAAGAGTGATTGTCAAAAAACCAATGCACCCACAAAGTGTGACTGTTTGGTGCGGTTTATGGGATGGCGGCATCATCGGGCCGTATTTTTTCCAAAATCAGGCCGGTCATGCAGTTACTGTGAATGGTGTTCGCTTTCGTGATATGATAACGATTTTTTTATGGCACAAATTGGAAGATATGGATGTGGACGATATGTGGTTTCAACAGGACAGTGCCACAAATTCAATGGCCGTGGAAAAAATATTTTTTCTTCGCAGAAATAAAAATAAAAAAAAACCATGAGGTGTGTTCATTAACAGAAAACTATTGCTTATTTTCAATAATTGTTACTAGTAAGTGTTAACGTACTCGAAAAACTTTCAACGAGACTCTAAAAAAAGAGCTTTAAAACTTTAAAGACAAAAAAATTGTGGAAAATTTCTTTTATAAAAAGAATTTTTACTAACAAGAATTATTCAACCAGCATTTTCATGTTTTTGTTTACAAAACAAAAATAATTTAAATTGAAGTTTTTGATAGTTTTATTAGGCTTAAGTTCATCAAATTGAATTTTCGTTAAATTATTTTTAATGAAGGAAGGAATTTACAACATGAAATGCATTAATTTTTTTTTTTTTTTTGATAATTCTTGACTGAACACGGGATTGAACTCGGTTCGAATTTACATGTTTCAAGAATAACCGCATTCCCATCATCAGAATTCTTTGCGTTCTACCTTTTGCGCCACTGCGGCGCCTGCCAGTCTATAGTCAAACATCAATCTTTAACCAATGGTATTGGTAGATCGAAATTTGCTGTAATGGATTAAAAAATTTTAAATTTTGCTTTTCATGTTTTTCCTTTCTTCTTGTTTTTTCGTACTTTTTGTCAGGACTTTGTCTAGAAAACTCAAGTACATTTGTTTTTTATGTTTTTCTTTTTTGTCTTTTTCTAGTTGACCTTTCATTGTACAATTTGAAGGACAAATGTAAACATATAGAGCTTGCTTGTGCCATAGCTATTTTATAACAATTGTGATTTTTTAATCGAACTGTTGGTTTTTAACTGAATTTTGATATTTTAAATAGGCTTAAGTTCATCAAATTTAATTTTCATTAAATAATTTTAATAATTTTTATATAAAAAGTTTTTTAAATAGAATCTGGGAATTTTAGTTCTCATGTTGAGTCTCATTTTTATTATAAATTTTAAAATTTAATCGAATGTATATTCTACTTCAAATTACAATTTAAAAAGCTTTTATACTTTAATAGTCTTATTCCTTCAATATTTTCCAGGAATATTTTCTATGCACTATCACAATTTTGATTGTTTGTATATTTATATTACGAGGCTTACTTTAGCTATCCTTTGGCTAGCAATGAAGTAAATTGTACAGACGATTTATACAACTATTAGATACCAGCAGAATGTAATGCATTTTCTGGCCCGCTACGGCCTTCGTCAGCATTCTTTGTATGTTATAACTGCTTATTGAAAATTTTATGTAATTAACTTAATTATTTTAACAAAAGAATCTAGGAATTTTAGTTCGCATGTTGAGTTTAATTTTTTTTTTTAATAAATTTCAATATTAAATCGAAAGTGCATTCTAAAGCTGGGATCTACGATTGCCGCAATGCACCAATTTTCACACTTTTTAATACCCCAATCGTGTGACTGCACAATCAAATGCCTTATGTACCAATCGAGGGCAATATTGTGCTTACTTTTACCAATAAAATGCAACCCTGGTGCGGCAATCATGTGACTACTTGATATGCAACCGCACGTCAATAAAAATGAAAAAAATTTTCCAATATTTATTGGGTTCTTGTGCGGCAATTAAACAACATAATACGCGCCAATATTTGCCTTTTTTAATCAATTTACTTTTGTGTGTTTCTTTTAGTAGGAATAAATTAAGAATAAAAATTTAATTTATCAAAAATAAAAATTGGGAGCTTAGCAAGTCATTAATAAATAAATTAATAATAAATTTTGTATTCCCGAATTTTTTTTTTTTTAAATTAGTGCAATAGCTGTCCGGACAATATAAAAGAATATATTCAGGAAAACGGAGCAAAATGTATTGGAATTCTTTAAAGCGAATTCATGTTTGAATATAAATATTCTCTATTTCTTTATATATTTAAAATAGAATTTTACTTTGTTTAATTTTTGGAATTTCATATATGTACATATTTTACTTAAAAAATTTCAAATAAAACTATTCAACAAAACTTTGTTTGAATGTATGATGCAATTTTTTTTTTAATGAACAAACCAACTAGAACTTTCAAACAAATAAAAAAGCTACCACAACAGCTGTTTTCGCAGTTGACACAAGTAAGAACAATCGTGTGACTGTGCTGCGGCAATAATTGTACTCATTTCGCTTCGTACCAACTAGCGGCAATTAAATTTGTATAAAACAGGGCAATATTTGGGCAATTTCATTATTGTGCGACAATAAAGCACAATCAAAATTGTGTCATATTGCTGTATTTGCGGCAATCGTCAAATTACAAAAAAAAAAAAAAAAAAAAAAAAAAAAATTAATTTAAATTTTCTCAATAACATAAAATATTTATTATTATAAAATTTAAGAACAATATTCTTGCGCAAATATTTCAAAACAATAGAACTTATTAAGAAATAATCTCGTATCTTACAGCTGAATAGTGTCGATATACCTAACTTGATAGTTTTTGCTGGTCATTTACTTTTTTATTTTTTTGAGTAATTGGGAGAAACATTTTGCAAATTTTATATTTACTCTCTCGTTGCAAGTTTCCGCTAGTAAAATAAATGAACACACCTACATATATTTGGTACATAAACATGCAAATGATTATGAAATAGGAATTTAAAAACACGTAAGCAGGGACTGTTTATGTGAACATTATATTAGTCTTTAAAGAAATCTGTTATTTTCTTTTGGAAAGTGAAATTTATCACTTCCCTTTCAAAGGTTTTCCAAGTTGGGTGCCCCGGTAGGGTAGCTGGTAGTGAGCTAGTCTATCAGTACCGGGATTGAGGGTTCGATTTCCGCCAGAGACTCTGGTCTTCTGCAGAAAAGCAAAAAGCTTCGCGGGAATTAGTGTAGGAATAATAAAAAAAAAAGAATATTACCCAATTAAGGAAAATAAGCGCATGACTAAGCGCTACGCAATAGGACAGACAGAGATGCAGTTAAGTAAGTGAACGAATTCTTACCAAGTTTAAAAAAAATAAAAATGTCAAGTGCTACGGCATTCCCTTACTACGAAACAGGTTTGTAAGGGAGAATACTAAAAAGTAACTGTAAAAAAAATCCAGTGCGTAAAGCTGATAGCAACACTCACCAGTTTTAATATGAGTTGAATAAAGCGCTTTCTGTGTCAAAAATTTATTGCCTCAAAGTGGGAACTCACCATATACAATTCATGACTTCCGTAAGCGATATAGTAAGCGAAACTCTAACATTGCTCCCTTACAAACCTGCTTCGTTTGAAACTCAATTTTTTATTGGGTATAAACTAGAGTTTGCTAAAAACCGTAAAAATGTGAAACCGCGGTTTCGGTTTTAAAATGATTTAAACCGATCGGTTTCGGTTCAGTTTTCGGATTTTATTACAAATCTTGCATATTGTTGTGTTTGACTGTTGGTCTTATAACTTGAAATGTTTCCAAACTCCAGATTTTTCCAGACATTTCTGAAATAAAATTAGTATAATAAAATAAGTAAAAAATGTTTAAATGCTGCCAAATTTTATTGGTAATTATTATGGCTGCGACTTCCATGCAAATGCATTTTTTTTTTGGTCGATAGTCTAAAAATGATGTCAACCAATTAATTATCTTTCCGAATCATTAAATTTGCGTTTAAATGACATCGATTTGTTTTGCTTATTGTTGCATATTTTGTTAAAAATGCAATGCATATATTTTTTACCATATTTTAATATTTTTGAGTGATTTTTTTTTATTTCTATATTATAAAAAAAAGTTCTTGAAAAATTTATAAATACACAAAAAAAAATCTTCCAAAAAAAAAAATGTAATCTATAAATAAATTCTTTTGGAGCTTTGCTTAAAATACAAGTATTTCAAGATTTCGACGAAAGATCCTTCTATTTTTAACCGATGTAGCACCTTCTAAATACTTTTTTTCTAATTTTAAGAATATTTGAAACACCTTGCCATTTTTGCCGACTGAATAAACCTTTTGTATGAGAAGTACGAGTGTTATGTATAATTTGCAATTTCCTTAAGCATAAAAATATTTTTAAAGTAAAAGCTGAAAACCGAAATGTTTTCGGTTTCAGTTTTTAGGCATTAAAAATAGCGGTTCCGAGGTTGTCGGATGAGGCGATTTCTCGCCAAACGTGGCGATTTTAAAACTTGTTTGGTGTCCTTATTTTCAATTTGGCGACATGGCAATTTTGTTAGCTATTTTTGATGAGCCTTGAATTTGTTTTGAGAATCGTGAACAAATTTACATTTTGTTAAATGGTAAGATTATTTTAATTATGGTATTCCATCTTATTTAAATCTGTTTTGGTCAAAAGTTTATAGCTATAAGGATACATCCGGTACGTACCACTTTAAAGAACTTGCTTTGGCTGTCTTTATATGCTGATAATTCCAGCTGCTAGTTCCTGTGTTGAAGGAATATTTTTAAAAATGAACTCCAATAAAACTCGACTTCCAAATAGAATGCAACACGAACTACTTGATGCGTAATTACGAGCTATAAATTATACGAATATAAATAGCATTTTTATACCTACGCACGATATGTTGAATTAATTGAATTCCTTTCATTGTTGCCAATGAAGAATTCGGAAATTACGCACGATGATGTCCCAAATTACATATTTAAAGAAAAATTACACACGAAGTTTAGAACGCGAGTTTGACATATCGCTTGGTCAGTTTATTTTATTGAATATGTATTGGTAACAGAATTTTCTGGTTCAATAAAACACATACCTCTCTTTTTTGGTAGTTCAATTATATATCGGCACCTTAAATGCAACCGGGCGTAACTTAACTTTTAATTATAAATTGGCTCTTATTCGACCTTTAAAATTTTTAAATTAATCCTTTTTATTAAACTTTTAATTTTTTGCTTACAGGAGAAGCAAAATAAAATAATTGGCATACATATTTGCATTTTGCAACTTTTGTTAAATTTTTTTCCAAGACTTTGTTTGAAATCTTATCTTTTATTTAATTTGTTAAAAAAAAAACAGAACTCAAAGTATAATTAACTACACACAGATTACACATGAAACAAGAAATTACTAGCAGTATGTGTAATTGAACATGGATTCGCAACACTGATTCCTATACAATAAATTCCAAAAAAGAAAACAATGAGGAATGTCGTGATGATGAAGTGTATAGCGCTATAGATATACCCAATATTTGTTTAATTCTAACCATAAAAATTCTTTTTTTTTTTTTGCTGCTTTATCTTTTTTATATTAAACACTGTACCCTTTTTGTGTTTACTAGTTACTTTTTTTTTCATTTTATTTTTAATTTTTGCAAATTTTAGCGATTTGGAATAAATTTATTTTTCAAGATTTGTAAAAATAAAAGTTTTTGGCGATCTTACCAATTGAATTTGGCGAAAAAGGTCTAAATATTGGACAACCCTGTTATTGAACTGTTTTTGAACTTAACAAATTTGTTAAGAATTTGCAAAACTTTCCTCACATCTTTGTTACATATTTCCTTAAATGTTTTAAAAAATGCCAGATAAATACTAGCGTTTTTTTTTTTGTTCGCAAAATTCAAAAAATATTTTTCAATATTTTTGAAAATTGCAGTTTATAAGCTGCAAAAAAAATGTTTTCGCGAATATCTCGAAAACGCTTCTTAATTTAAAAAAAATGAATGCCATATAAATGTTCAGCAGTCCCAATTAAGCCAAAAAGAAATCTCATTTTTGAGGTTCTTTTTTTCTGGCATAGTGTAAAGGTATGTTCAGACCTAACAAATATTTGCTAAGAATCCAAAAAAAGCAAGACCAGCAAATTGATCAAACTTAAGCTTTACTTTTAAAAATTGTTATTGTCTTTATTATCTTCATTTGTAAGAAGATAATTATATAATATAATTAAGAAATTTTTTTATTATCAAAATTGTTTTTGGGAATACTATTATTTATTAAAAGGTTTTGTTTGTTGTGCTTAATTCCCATTTTTAATAGTTGATAAAAAATACTGAAATTTATTGTTGGAGGATAAGCTCATTCCCTCTGTAGTCTTGTTTGCTGATAGCTTTGGCTTTTCTAAAATTATTTAGGAGAACGTTTCCTGATGATCTGGCCTAAGCAACCAGTGAAATGCGCATAGGAACAGCTTATCTTCCAACAATAAATTTCAGTATTTTTTATCAATTATTAAAAAAGGGAATTAAGCACAACAAACAACATCTTTTAATAAATAATAGTATTCCCAAAAACAACTTTGATAATAAATTTTTGCAAGTGCACGTGCATAAAAAACTGAACTGGCAAATTGTTTTTATTTTGATTTCTTGCGAAAACAATAAAAGCACTTTGTTTTTGTTTTTAATATGTTTTTTCTTTACCCACTTACAACTACAATTAATGTTGGGAGAATTCTAACTAATTGTAGCGGGAAATGTAAAAAAGATAAAAACTCAACACTGATTTATTGTTTGGTATTTTGTTTAAGCTTTGATATCGTTGCAAACAAGACTTTTTGAGTGTTTGTAGGTAATTCTCATTCCCTCTGTAGTCTTGTTTGCAGATAGCTTTGGCTTTTCTAAGTTTATTTAGGAGAACGTTTCCTGCTGATCTGGCCTAAGCTACCAGTGAAATGCGCATAGGAACAGCTTATCCTCCAACAATAAATTTCAGTATTTTTTTATCAATTATTAAAAAAGGGAATTAAGCACAATAAACAAAATCTTTTAATAAATAATAGTATTCCCAAAAACAACTTTGATAATAAATTTTTTCAAGTGCACGTGCATAAAAAACTGAACTGGCAAATTGTTTTTATTTTGATTTCTTGCGAAAACAATAAAAGCACTTTGTTTTTGTTTTTAATATGTTTTTTCTTTACCCACTTACAACTACAATTAATGTTGGGAGAATTCTAACTAATTGTAGCGAGAAATGTAAAAAAGATAAAAACTCAACACTGATTTATTGTTTGGTATTTTGTTTAAGCTTTGATATCGTTGCAAACAAGACTTTTTGAGTGTTTGTAGGTAATTCTCATTCCCTCTGTAGTCTTGTTTGCAGATAGCTTTGGCTTTTTTAAAATTATTTAGGAGAACGTTTCCTGCTGATCTGGCCTAAGCTACCAGTGAAATGCGCATAGGAACAGCTTATCCTCCAACAATAAATTTCAGTATTTTTTTATCAATTGTTAAAAAAGGGAATTAAGCACAACAAACAAAATCTTTTAATAAATAATAGTATTCCCAAAAACAACTTTGATAATAAATTTTTGCAAGTGCACGTGCATAAAAAACTGAACTGGCAAATTGTTTTTATTTTGATTTCTTGCGAAAACAATAAAAGCACTTTGTTTTTGTTTTTAATATGTTTTTTCTTTACCCACTTACAACTACAATTAATGTTGGGAGAATTCTAACTAATTGTAGCGAGAAATGTAAAAAAGATAAAAACTCAACACTGATTTATTGTTTGGTATTTTGTTTAAGCTTTGATATCGTTGCAAACAAGACTTTTTGAGTGTTTGTAGGTAATTCTCATTCCCTCTGTAGTCTTGTTTGCAGATAGCTTTGGCTTTTTTAAAATTATTTAGGAGAACGTTTCCTGCTGATCTGGCCTAAGCTACCAGTGAAATGCGCATAGGAACAGCTTATCCTCCAACAATAAATTTCAGTATTTTTTTATCAATTGTTAAAAAAGGGAATTAAGCACAACAAACAAAATCTTTTAGTAATAAGGAAATTTTAAATGATGTCTGATCGAAACGAGCAAACGTTTTGCAAAAGTAAACAATTTTTTAATAAAACTAGTGGTGACGTGTAGGACGTAAAATATTTAATAGGTGGGAACATAGCTTAACACTATGTATTTTTTTTATTTTCATATGTATGTATCATATTTGGAACATGTGATTCATATCACACAAGCCTTACATATTTTGAGGAAAATACAACAGTATCATGATAAGTTGGTATTGGTTTTTGTAACAATTTAAACAATAATTAGATCAGGGAAGCATTTTCCTTAAAATACTTAAGACTTGTGGGATAGTGTAAAACGGACTTTAGTAATATCTAATGGTTTTGTATTTATAGAATAATATTTAATGTAGTTGTTAAAACATATTTTAACCCTTAAAACCAGGGCAGTGGAGTCGGAGTTGAGGTTTTTGTACCGGAGTCGGAGTCGGAGTCGCAGTACCCAAAAAAACGCTCGACTCCGACTCCAAAATTTTTCGGCATAAAAAATTAAAAAAAATTTCTAATTTTTTCCAATATAAAAATTCTTCGAAATTTGCGATGCAATATTTTGCAGATCAATATGAATAAGTAGATTTTAATTTATTTTATGAGAAATAATTGATTCAAGTACTTTACTATTTAAGTATATTTAAGTATATTTTTTATACGTGCGGGAAAAAGTCTAAATTACATAAGCAAAACTTATACTCAGTTATTGATCTAGTTGAAAAAAGATGTGTGATTTTTTAAATAATTTACTCATGCTAAAATATGTTAATGACAGGAATTGCCAATAATTTTAATATCAGAATTTTTTAACCATCAACGCTGAAATATTTTCAACATTGTATAGAATAAGTGTTGCTATAGCGCATAAATACTAGTATGTATTAGAAAAATTGTGACGTAAAATTATTTCTCTTTTGTGTAGAAACATCTTTATCGGCCTGCCTTTAATTCCTACCATAACACTCATGTTTTTCTTATGTACATTACGCGGGGATTCCCATAATTCGTTTAATAAAGATGTTTCTACACAAAAGAGAAATAATTTTACGTCTCATTCATTTCGCATCACGGTTAGAGTAGGAGTCGGAGTCGTGAGTCGGAGTCGCACTTAAAAAATTTCAGCGTTTGGAGTCGGAGTCGGAGTTAGTATTTTTTTCGGACGACTCCACAGCCCTGCTTAAAACCATATTATACCACTAATATGAATGTATCATAATCTGGGATAAATAACTGTAACCATGTTTATTTATAATGTATAAATTATTATTGAAAATTATTATAATTTAACAAATACTTAAAACATTATAACACTTTTGCACGTTTTAGACGTCAGAAAAAAGTTATAAAAAATGTTTTTCTTAATACAAACAAGTAGACTAAAATCTAAAGAAGGGATCCAAAGAAAAATAAAAAAAACAATACCTCATTATCAGAAGAAGACCAAATCATTAAACAAAGATCATTACCTAGATTTTAGTCACCTTTTAGGTGTGCACACATACGTATTTTGCAAAAAGGATGTGAAAACCTTTTGTTAAATACGAGATATGTACTTACATGTGTGTTTTCCCACTTGCAAAATGTTTGTATGTGTGTCTGTCAGTCATTTATAATGTAAACCTAATGGTAAAAACAAGTAAGTAAATTATTAAATGAACTAACAGTAACCACATAAAATGATAATATAAATATAAACGACAACATCGTGATGATGACAGCTATAACAACAAGCAACTCAACAAAATACTCATCATGCTACCAAAACCAACTACACGAGTCACATTTACAAGCCACTTTATATTAAAATATGGGCAAAAGCTTAAGAGATAGCATAAAACAAGACCAACTAATTAAAGTTCTAATAACAACAACCTGTGATAATTTTGCAAAAGAGAAGGAACTTCTAAAGAAAGTCAAAGAGAAATAAATTTTTTATAAAATTGTTTTCATTTTGTTAAAAGGAAAAACTTTTTATAGAAAATTGTACTCTTTTTGTTAACTATCCGCCAAAGTTTTAAAAAAATTATTATTAACATAAAAACAATTGTTTGACCAAATTAAGTTTTTAAAACCATAATTAGAAATTTCCTAGTTTTAAATTTTTATCCATTTGTTTCTTTACTAACAATTGAATTTATAAGAATAGAAACGGAAATTTAAAATTTATTTAAACTGTAATAGATTAGTTTTAAATTGAAAACCTTTTTGTATTTAAATAAAAATATGACATTTTGTTAATTTTGTTAAATTTATTAAAAATTGTTAATTTTTTGTCAAATATTCAAGAAAAAATCCCTGAAGAAGGCACACAACGGAGTGCCGAAATATTAGATTCAATAAGTTTAAAATATTTAAAAAAAAAAAAGAAAAACACCTCAAGCTTAAATAAGGGGATAAATTATAATTTAATTTAAATATTAAAAAATGTTATATTTGTTTACTTTATTTATATTAAAGTTAAAAAATAAATATACGTTAAAGTAAATTTGTTTTAAAATTTGCTATTTTTGGTGGTTATTCATCAAATTCCAATTCGTGCCTTTGATAAAATTCTTTTAACATAAGACAATTTTAAACAAATTTGATTTAATATTAAAAAAGTGTTGATTGTGAAATTATTTACAGTGAAAATTTATTTTGTAAATAACGTTTCATAAAATTCCATTTCGTTCCATTATCATATATTGGAAGTTTTCATTGTTTATAACAAAAATTACTAGAAATTAATGCGTTTTATTTAGTTTTTACGACCAAATTTTGTTGTTAAAACCATATTTAGAAATTCCCTTGTCTTTAATAAATTCCATTTGTTTCTTGACGTAAAATAAGAATATTTGTTTACTTTTTTATATATTAAAATTTTAAATATTAATATAGTTTAAAGTATATTTGTTTTAAAGTTGAAAATTGCTATTTTTAGGAGTTTTTCATTGAATTCCATTTCGTTCCTTTGCTAAAATTCTTTTAAAATAAGAAAACTTTGTAAAAGTTTGATTCAATATTAATAAAGTGTTGATTTGAAAAGATTAATAATGAAAATTTTCTTTAAAAATAATGTATCATTAAATTCCATTTTGTTCCTTTCCTAAAATTCTCTTAAATTAAGAAAATGTTGTTAAAATTTGATTTAATTTTAATAAATTGATGATTTTTAAACTATTAATTATAAAAATGTCCTTTAAAAATCATGTTTTATTAAATTCTATTTCGTTTTCTTACTAAAAATCAGTTCATTTTTACATATCTTTTATTTAAAATATGGAAATTAAGTAAAATATTTTTAATTTTGAAAGATATATTAAGCTATTTAGATGTGTTTCACTTTTTTTATTACGTTCATATTGTACATTTTTTATGAATTAAGTTAATTTTCTATAATGTTAGTTAAAATTAAGAAATATATACAAATTTTAATATTTTAAGGTTAAAAAAGCATTTCTTGAATTATTAAATCTAATTTTTCTTTTAGAAATTAATAAGAGTTTTCTTCCAACTTTTACTATTTGCCAAGCTTAAAATGGCTGGAATATAAATTATCGAGTTGGTCCCATTATTAAAACAAATTCTGTAAGATGTCTTGATGAATTTTTTTATTTAATTTTATAAAGTTTTTTTTCCTTTTTTTCAAATTAAGGGTATTATGGTTAAACATATGTCAGATTTATAAAACTAAAGTTTTAGCAGAAGAATCCAAGTAAAATAAAGCAAAATAATTATATACACATTTTCAACTTTGTCTACAATAAGCCAGAACTAAATCTGTAGCCATAAACCCACCAAAAGGAGAGAAAAGGATAACAGCATATTGTATCTTCAGATGAAGAGAAAATATTTAAAAAAGGAAAGTTTGCGAAACCCCCCTGAACCCTAAAAGAACATGAAAAACTCTTTGTGATTGGTTACAAAATCAAGAGAAAAACCGCCCATTTTTTTGGTTTAGAAAAAAGAAAATTTCTTACAGCTGAATTTTTTTGCGAACCAACATAATCCTTATTATTTATTAGCTGTGGTGGTGTTTTTTCCAGGATGAAATATTTTTATACAAAATTTTTATTTTTTTTTGTTAAGTACCCAGTTTAAGCCAGTTATTTCCTGAACAAAAAATACAGAAAATGTGGGGTTTTCTAACTCCCTTGTTTTCAAAATTATTGTCGACAATCAGCCTTTTGGAATTTGTTTTTAGTGGGGTTAAATACTTTATTGTTGCTGGTTGATTGTTAAAAGGCAACAGGCCCTCCATCGCCTTCTATGTCCTCCTACAAAAAATGTCTCCTTTTTTACGATGATACTCTTAAATTAAGCTGTGCTTTTTTGTTTTTTTTTTCGCTGTCATTTTAATTTCGTATGAAAGAATGTGAAGTCACGTTAAGGCCTTTAAAATTAAATTAGTGACAGCAGTATTTGCCAAATTATCTTAGTTATTTTGCCAGGATTTGAAAAAAACACCAGCTAAAAACTTGTTTATTATGTTTTCATAGGAAAATAGCTGAACAGGAAATAGAAAAAGACTTAATTAAAAATTAGTGAACAAAATATTTGTGAAATATTAGAAAAATAAATCTTTTACATAAAATTTGTAATCGAATAAAATATTGTTATTAAAGAAAGTTCTTAAAAAAAATTTCATAAATTTTTCAATAGTATTTTGAAAGAAAAAAATTACTTTATTACCAAAACTGTATCTAATGAAACGAAATGGAACTTAGTGGAACATGACAAAATTTTCAAAAAAAAAATCAAGAATTATTGAATTTACTACACTTAACCACATTTGAATTAAAAACTTATCTAAAAAAATAAAAGTTTTCAAATAGAACGAAATGGAATAAATAGATTTAAAGCCGAAAAAAGTGTCTGTGCAAAACTACAGTTTGTCTAGCAGGAACGAAATAGAATTCAGCAAGCCGTGGTATAATTTTAAACGTTTTTAATCAAACGAGTTTTCTTTTATTAAAGAACATAGCGAAACTAAACTAATTTTATATTTAAAAAAAAACTTTTTTATATTTAATTTTATTTTAGTGAAACAAAATGGAATTTAGTCAAACATGACAAAATTCTAGAGGTTTTAAGGTAAAAGTGTTTTTAGAGCAAAAAATATGAATTAAAATAGTGAAAACTGTCGAAATTTGTGATATATGCTTATAATTTGAATTTTTTAAGCGAATTTTTGCTTGGAAAAAAATTTAATTCAAATAGTTAAAACCAGGGACCGAAAATAATAGTTATTTTGAAATTTTAAAACATAAACAGCGTATAGAAGTAAATGCTGGCAAAGTGATTCAAGTATACCATATTGATCCTAATGAACTTTTTTATGATAAAATATAATGATTTTCAAAGTTTTAATTTTTATTTTTTCGGTCAAAAATTACAGTTATTTTTTGATTATTATTTTATTGGACAAAAGTAACAGTTAATTTTTGATTTTTATTTTTTGAACCAAAATAACAGTTATTTTTTGATTTTTTTTTCGATCCAAAATAACCGTTATTTTTTGATTTTTATTTATTTGAACAATAATAACAGCTATTCTGTTACGAAATGTACGTGTTATAATTATTGAGTGGACTCTGAATATTTATTTAAACTAAATAATTATAACAAGTACATTTCTTTAAAGGATAACTTTTAGTTTTGCTCGAAAAAATAAAAATAAAAAAAATAATTGTTATTTTTGTTCAAATAAATAAAAATCAAAAAATAACTGTTATTATTGTTCAAAAAAAATAGAAAACATAAAATAACTGATATTTTTGATCGAAAAAAAAAATGAAAATCAAAAAAAAAACTGTTATTCTTGTTCAAATAAATAAAAATCGGAAATTAACTGTTATTATTGTTCAAAAAATTAAAAATCAAAAAATTACTGTTATTTTTGTTCAAAAAAATAAAAATAAAAAACTAACGGTTATCATCTGACTTTTATGAAAAAAGGAATAACTGTAATGGTTAAACTATGAAAAATTTAACTTTTCCTTAAAGGAACGAAATGTAATTTATGAAATATCCTTAAATTTGAACAGTATTCAATCAAAACTATTTTTTAATACAAGAAACCTTGTTGCAAATAACAAAACCTGTTAACATTTAAATTTTATATTAAAGGAGCGAAATGGAATTTAGTGAAACATGGCTAAATTTCAAAGGTTTGAAAGCAATCATTTTTCTTTAATACAAAAAAACTTAATTAAATATTAGAAAATATACAATCAGCGTTACCGTTGCCCCTTTTTACTGCCTTTCTACTTTCTTTGCCCCTTTGTTTTAAATCCCCTTTTGTATCATTTTGTATTTTTTGTGCCCCTTTTACCCCTTTTTGAACAAAATATTTTTTATATTCGCAATGAATTATTGCTGATGTGCCTTACCGCTTTTATATGTTCATATGTTTTTTTTAACCACAAAGTAGAGCATCCTCTAAGCGCATTTTTTTTCTAAATTATCATTTTTAAAAAGTAATTTGACAAATATACTGAAAACATATATCTGTTTAGTTAAATCAAAACTTTTTAATTTTTTTTTGTTTTGTAAAAAAGTAAAATAAACCAAGTGCCATAGTATTTACGCACATATGCATATCGTCACTTAAAATTCTAACAACGCATTTTCAAAAGTTGACAGGTAAAGGAAAAAAAACGTTATAAAATGGAAAATATTTGCAATTTTGAAACAAATGTTTTAAATCGGTATTAAAATGAAACAAGATATATATACCTGATGAAAAAAAGATCTGTTTTTTTAATATTCTTAGTACTATGTGGCGTACGTTATTTAGAATTGTTATTTCCTAAAACAAGATAACGTATTATAAATCCAAATAGGTATGAAAAAATGAAAAGTTTTTATTAAGAGTTTTTGCTTAAAATAAAATAGTTTTTTATGCCGTACACCAATATACGTATGTATGTGAATAGACTATTATGCGTTTGTGCTGATGATTGTAACATTTAAATCGACTTAATTATGTATGTCCGGCTGGGCTGGTTGGTTGTTGAGACACTTTTCTGAATTCGGTACTTAATTGTCATAGTGGTAAGAATCGGTCCATAAATTCACATAGCTCTCATACAGTATAAACCGCTTAAATACCCCACGCTTAAATGCCGTTCACGCTTATTTACCTAGAGTTTCAAATCAACGTTTTTCTTCTTCCATTTAAAAAAAAAGTCTACGTTTAATTGCCATACGATTAACTACCCATTTCGGGGAATTGCCTTAAAAAATAAGCTCCCAAAACAAAATCTCACCTTAATTTCATTCGTTTAAGTGCCTCGGTACTAATTGACAACAATACAGCAAGTAATGCAACCAAGTTTACATGTTGACAAAAGGCAGGGAAACCGGAAATATGATCCAAAAAAAGTTTCTTATGAGCATCAAATATGCACTAAAATTTAAAAAAAATATGGCTTATTTGAAAAAAAAAATATACAACAATTTAATATTTAGTTAAAGAAAAAAACAAGGAAAAAAATTATAGTCGGTAAAGCCCATACACCATATATTTATACATAAGATTTAAAAAGATATTATATTTTCATATATTTTTCTCAAGCTTTAGATCACTTTTTTTTTACAAAAAAAAAAAATTAAATAAAATATTATTTATTTTTCAATATTTCGATTTTTGTTAGAAATCTTCTTTTTTTTATAAAAAAAAGTGACCTAGACCTTGAGAAAAATGTATGAAAATATAATATTTAATAAAAAAAAGGTCGAAGTAAGAATATAATTGATTTAAAAGGATTAAATAGCTTAAATATTTTCGGGTTTTATATTTGAATGGAAGCTGTATGTTTAAATGTGAACCGATTCAACAAAATTTAATTTGCAGTTTAATATTTTGGGCCAAATTTTATCTTAATACGAACATGATAAAATAGCATATTGGCATAAAGAAAGAAGTTTGCATGGGAACAATATGATGTTATAGACCGATGCTCACAAGTTATATAGATTTTATCAAATTATTTAAAAGTTGCAACTTGTACTTTGCGCACAAGGTTTACATGGACAAACAACCAGCCAGATGGAAGGACGGACATGAAAAGCTCATCTTAAAAAGGGTTTCTAAGTCGATCTGTATACTTAAATATGCGACTAGATTTCTATGTAATGCATATACAGCATTATTTTATATAATTGCTTTTTCCTTAATTTTTGCATCTATATAAAATTTTACAGTTTGCAACAATATTTATCTTCAACGAGAACTTGCTTTGGCTAACAATTGTAGAGTAAAAATGAAATGTAGATGGCGAAATTAAATCAACAGAAGATTCATCTGTTAACCAGAATTTCAAGAAAATTTTTTTATTCGCTGAGCATGTATTAAAATAGGCTTCAAACTGAACGTGAAATATGCGCTACAAACTTTAAAAATGCTCTTGTAACAAAAAAAGTGTCCAAAAAAAATGCAGCAATGGCTAAAATATGCAATTATTCACTAAAATCAATGCCAAAATTCATAAAAAGCTCTAAAATAGATAAATATATTATTCCTCCCTTCATTGGTCGCACAAGAAAAAAACATGCAATTGCATATTTACGGTTTCCCTGATCATAAGTTTGTATGTACGCGTACGCTTTTCTTAGTAGGATATGATACAATTCCTTCAAAGTTAAAGTATGTCGTACACGCTTCCTGACGACTGCAGTGTTTTTCGGGCGGAGGTTCTGGTGGTCTTGAGAGCCGTGGAACTGATGAGATACAACATTGATAAGGGCTCGGAGGTCACTATATACGTGGACAGCCAGGCGGCTCTTATGGCCGTAAGGGGTTGTTATGTGAACTCCAAGCTAGATGATGGTTGTAGGAGGGCTCTGGAGGGAGCCTTAGGAGGGTATGTGTTATGGTTGTGCTGGGTGCCGGGTCACTGCAACATAAACGGCAATGAGGTGGCTGATGAGTTAGCGAGACAGGGCTCAGAGATGGAGGATTCTAACTGAATGGAGGCGGTTAGGCCTCCAATAGGCTTCTATTTTGGAAGGATCAGGGAATGGATTCTGGGCGCGACCAATCGGGACTAGGGAAACCGAACGGATTGCCGGGTATCACGGACGATGTGGCCGGTTTTTAGGAAGTCCGATTCAGAGTCGCTGCGTTAGGACCATGATAGGAATTATCACGGGCCACTGCATGATAGGCATGATGGCGATGAGGATGGGATCCGACTTGTCGAATATGTGCGGCTTGTGTGAGGACCCGGAGGAGTTAGACAGTTGAGCGGTCTCCAAGATCATTTGAAGGCAAACAAATTTGATAGATTTTAGGTAGATCTTTATGATAGATTAGATTGATTTTTAAGTTTTTTTCCTTCAAATCATATTATTAATTATAATTTCTTGAAAGTAATGTTATACTTTTTCTTTTAAGCTCATCTTATTTACAAGTAATCAATAACTGTGTAAAAATGATTAAATAAGAATTATATGCAGTTCATAAACGTTTACTTGCAAACAAGACGTGCATTTTCACTGTATAGCACTTGTTTATTAATAGTGTATTACCTCGAAATTGATAGTAGAACGATATTTTTATGCGACTGATGTAGTTGTTAACATACACCAATGAAAGAAAGAAAGGGATTTTCTCCGTTCTTTTTCAAACATCGGTACTAGGGTATTCATTTGGTTAACCGTTAATCGGTTAACCGATTACTAACTACCCGATTAACTGATCGGCTAGTACACACAAAGAAGGTGTTTAGTGATTTTCATTTTAAATAAGTGTTTGCTGTCAACACCTTTTTGTTTTACGTAATTGTTATATGTATGCGTTTAGTTATTTGTTTCTTCTCATATCAATCTTTTGGCAGAATTAACCGAAACAATTAGAAGAGTTAAAAATTAAAAAGAAATTAAAACGGGACTCTAATGGCACAATGAAAGATTTTATATGTTTAGAGAAATCCAGAAAAAGGACTGAGAAAATTGACATCTACGATAAATGAAAGAATATTTTCCAAATCATTTTTTATCAAAACAAAAGAAAATAATCCCTTGAATCCTAAACATTTAAACCAAATTATTTGTGTAAACGATTATTTTATAAGATCTCCTTAAACTGCTGAAATAACTAATAAAATTATCATTCAGATTATTTTTTAATTAACACATAATATTAAAAAATATGTTTTACATATTAATGATTTTTATGATATTATTTATATGATATTATTGCTCGTTTTAGATCAAGAATTGTTATGCTTGTTATTTCTTTTTTTTTTTACTAATGAATTCCAAATAATAAATAATTTATGCAATTAGTTTTATTATTGAAATTACTTAATTTATAAAAATTCTTTATTAATCGGTTAACCGATCAATAGCAAAATTAACCGATTATTAACCGATTAAGCCAAAACCTCGATTAATTCATCGGGTGATTAACCGATTAAAGGAAAAGCCCGATTAAATGAATACCCTAATCGATACTCACGCATTCGGTACTGTCTTAATACGTTTTCATGTGTACGTTGGCGTGACAAACGCGATCAAATAGAGCATACCCGTCGTGCTGAGCAGAAAAGTGTCTTCAAGACAACCACGTCAATATTAAGGTAGGTTTCTGAGAAACTACGAGTACCACATCAATATTTTTGTTATATTTTTGTAGTGTCTCCTAAACAACACGTCAGTAAAATTGTATCAATATTTTATATTTCTTATTATTTTTATTTTGATGTGTCGCTTTAATTCAAAACATATTCTTCATTGTTCTAAGAGAACATCATCTGGAACTTTAAAAAGCCGTGAAGAGCAGATTCTGAGCTTTGGATCAAATAATTTGACATATCCATGTTAGAATGTCTGGTTCAATACACTAGATAAAATCAGTTGTATCTTTTTATCGAACCATTAAAATTTGGTCACTTCTTCTATACTGGTTAGCAAATTTTTAATTTTTTTTTTTTTTTGGTTTTTGTATAGATGTAAGTTTTTTAGGGCCATATTGTGCCATGCCATTAAATATGGCTTAAAGTTAATTGCCGGTTTGTTCTCAAAAATAAATTACAGCAAATAGTAAGCAGTAACATTAATCTAAAATAAAAAATAATTTCAGAAGGTTTACAAAACAGAACTAGGAACATATAAGCCATCAAAATGGTGTCTAGCGGACTACCACGTCATTGCAATTGTTATTACAAGGTCACGTCTGTTGCCGAGGGTTAATACACTACTGTTGAACAAGTGCGATATAAATATAATGTATTTTTAATATATTAGAAGCTAATTTTTTTCATATTTATGTTTTCAATGAATATAACTTAATAAATATGTTTGTTTTTAAAGTTGCCCCTTTTTTCGCAGAATTCCACTTTTATTCTGAAAGTCCCCTTATTGTGCCCCTTTTGAAAAATTTGAACGGTAAAGCTGGATACAAGTTATCTAATTGGAACGATATGAAAATTACTGAAACATGAGTAATTAAAAAAAAATATAAGTTATCTTAATGTAACAAAATGAAATTTTATGAAACGTACGTAACTTTAAAAGTTTTAAAGCAAAACTGATTTTTTTTAATTGAAAAACTTATTAAATTTAAAATTAAAGAAAATCTGAAATCTTTGAAATTAAATGTAATGGAATTAAATTAAACACTCTTAAACAATATACATAATTAAATATATTAAGTGTTTGTAGTCACAAATTTCATTGTTTAAAAGTAAACTATACACATTATTTTGTTTTATTTATCGTTTTATTTTTGTTTTTTTTTTTTTTTGTTTTATCATTTCCCTGACATCGCCTTTCCGCATTCAATTGACCAAAAGTTACATTTAAAATTGGTCAAATAAAATGATATCGTGGTTTAAAAGTTATTTAATATTTAATGTATTCAATACATCGACTGAAAAATTGTTAATAAACTTAAATATTTCCAGCTGAGTAAATAAAACACACATTTACAGCATAAATTTATTGCACAATGGGGCACTGAGGTTTTCTGATGTTGTTATAAAAAGAAAAAAATATAGATTTAAAATACTCTTCCTAATCCAGAAATCAAAATTGGACATTTATAACTGAAATTATTCAAAAGATTATAAAATAATAGTCTAACAGTTGGTCGAAAGTTGTCAATAAACTTGAATGAAAAAATGACGGAACTTTTAGTCAACTAAATAGTCAATTCTTAGAGGAGTTAAATAAAGACTATTTAGGTTTTAAAATGGCAGTTTTACAACCGATACCATATCTTGATATGGTTAGGTCTTGCTCAACCTGTGCACAGTTAAGTAACCAACCCTAATAAAAAATCTGTTAAATGTTTTAAGACTGTTACTTGAACATGTAAAAGTTCGGTTTTTCCGATCTCATAAAGGGTGATTTTTTAACCGTAGTTTTTTTTTTAAATCTAATAAAACATTGTCGTCATATATTCAAAGTTTTTATTGGAATCGATAAATTGGTATTTGCCATTTACTTTTTAAAAATAACTTCATGTAAATGTTGCCCGTGGCTCCGGTTCAATTGGTCCATTCGTAAGGTCCAATTTTGCACCACTTTTTCGAACATTTCGGCCTGTACTCCATGAATTACACGTGTTATGTTATACTCTAAGGCTTCAATCGTGTTTGGCTTGTCCACATAGACCACACATAACACCACAAGAAATAGTCAAGAGGCGTCAAATTCGAGAGATAAGCTGCTCACCAAATTCATCCTTCAATATGTCCATTGTTTCATGAGCTGTGTGGCATGTGGCACCGTCTTGTTGAAACCACATTTCAACCAAGTCCAACTCAGCCAATTGGGGAAAAAAAAAAGTCGCGTATCATGGCCCGATAGCGTTCGCCGTTGACGGTAACGTTTCTTCCACGGTTGTCTTTGAAGAAAAATGGACCGATGATGTCACCAACCCATAAACCACACCAAACTTTCGTTTTTTCGGGATGAATCGGTAACTTTTGTACGGCATGTGGCTGTTCTTCACCCCAGATGCGATTTGCAGTCGTTGCTGGTTTGTGAGTTTCTCCATGATGAAATGGCAGAGTATACTGAACACTTTTCACTTTCACAGATGTAGTTTGACACAATTACCAACCAGTGCTGCCAGCCCGAAAAACTTAATTCGTAGAAAATCACCCTTTATAAAACATAAGCAAAATAATGAAAATATATGCAACTTGTAGCCAGTAAAGTAACTAGAACTTAGAAATTCGGGGATATGTTATTCCTCCTAGACAGCCCTTCATAGATTATTAAATACCAGTATAATAGCAAATATAGAGCAGGTAATAAACTTCGGCGGTAGATAACGAAATGACGAAAAAATCACAACTTGTAGTCAATCCAGTAACCAATTCTAAATAGGGTTTAAGTTGCACTTCCAAGACTACAAAACACCAAACTACACTTCAAGTCCTACCAAACTACCTTAAGTCCTAAATTTATTAGCAGAAAAGTGCCAAGGAACGAATAAATACACGACATGTAGTCAGTTAGGTAACCAGTTTTAGAAAAAAGAAACCACGGTAAAAAAAAGAGTTCTATTAACACATTCAAAACGGCTGAGCTAATTTTGTCTCCTACATACACCTATTTTTACTTCAACATTTTTCATTTGCATGCTCACAAATAAATTACTTACATTAAATTCATTAAATACCACAATTATTGTAATTAATTTATGCAAGAAAAATATTAATTGATAAAAACATCATTCAACCCCTGGTAAATAAACGAAAATGATAAATATGTGTGTATGTATATGTATATGAGTATCGTTTAAAGAGTATCAGTGTAGTAGTTTAAGTGCAACTGTGTGTATAAGAGTGCTTTTTATTTATAGAATATTTGTGTGATAGTGCTGTATTAAAATTCTAGGAAATAATTTTTAAAGGTTGTTATGGTAGTTAATTGCAACTAGAGAAAAAGGAGAGTTAAGAATTGTAATTAGAGGAAAATTAAAAATAAACTTAAAAAAAATATGCGAATATTTTGAAATAAGCTGTGTTTAAAAATGTATATAAAATGTTAAACTAATATGAGCCCAATGGCATAAAAGGGTTAATTATTAATTAAATTTTGTTTATTCATAGTTGAGCTTCTTAATCATAGTTAAGATTTTTTTTTGGCGCTACAGTTACAATTCCGCCTTGACCTTCTGCACAATACTTTTCTATTTTTCCGGTTTTTAAAATTTCCCTCAAATTATCTATGCGAACGTTAAGCATTTTTAGGTCGGACATCACCCAATCTATCCACCGACTCCTGATTGTGCTTCTACCTCCCGGATTCCCAAAACATATTTTCTTACAGCCATACCTAAATAAGAGCGGAAAGCGTTTTATAGCTGTCAAAAGTTCTCATGCCCATACAATTTGTATGTAGCATACCGAAATAACGCGGCGGCAAATCTTTGCAATTGGAAAATCCGATTTTAACAGCGCGTTTAATAGTGAAGTTCGACGCTATTGTTGGTAAATTATGGCAATTTAGCTGGTTTAGGTGAATCTAGCGGTTTTATCTCCATTTTATATTTCTATATTGTGGGTTTTATTAAACAGGAAAGTTAACACTACTGTTCGTGACTCAACGTTTACGATTTTATTTAGGTATGGTATTTCAGCGTAAGAGCTAAGCGGAAGAAAACGTTCCGCCTTCCGCTCTTATTTAGAAATGACTGTTAATTAAACTCGGAGAAACATGCTATCTAAGGCTCAAAGGTGTGCTTCGATCGGCATGACAGGGGCCATCAGACAGTAGGGTCGTCTTTGGGCATTTGCCGAGTGTGAAATTTCCGTCGTCAAAAAAAAAAATTTCTCGTAACGACTTCTAATAGCGTAAAAATTTTGTATATTTGTCTGCATTAGGCCCCACATTAAGAGCCCGCGCTGTGATCGTCATTTTGTTAAATTTGTTATATAACAGCAATAGCATTGTATTGCAAAAAACCATATTACTGTATCCTAAGGATTCTTAAGTTCTCGAGGATTCAGACACATGCCATTCATTCATTGAAAATTATATATTCTTCAAGGAAATATTTTTGATAGAATACATAAAAATAATGCACAATAAAAAAATCAGTTTGGGTTTACTACGCGGACAGTGAAGTTGTGTGTTTATTTTTTTATTTGAACTGTTTTAACTTCTAACCGTTATGATGGAAACCAGAAGCCCAGATTATGTTACGAAATACTATGAAGAACCATCGTTTTTAGATATTGCAAAACTTGTAGCTCAAAGGATAGAATGCGTTTGGAGAAAATCGTCTCTTCCTACAGAGTCAAATACAATAGTCATACAAGTAATAAACGGTTATCATATAAATTACAAAAATCTCATAAAGTCGTTGAAAAAAATGTCCGTTTATTAGAAAGAAAATTTTCTCCGACGTAGCAGAGTTTTGTTTCATATTTGTTCCTGTAGGTGTAAACAAATTGAGCTTTTTTTGATGTCCAAGGCAATATAAGGTACCCAAAGAAGAACAGGAGTTTTTGAGTGAGATGCGAGGGCGAGAAAGATGCGTATTGGAGGAGTAGTTCGAGATCATCCAACTAAATTGCAAACAAGAGCAGCCCAAGCACCAAATACAGAAAAAAACGTAAATAAAAGTCACGACAAAATTAACTTAAAACAGCAGGAGTTATCTGTAAGTAATTCCAGTGCTTCTTGTGACGACTCTTCTAATTTACCTTCCACATCAAAGGCAGAAGGAAAATAATTTTAGTTTGCCTATATTGTCAAAAACTTGTAACCGTTACAGTGTTTCCGGTAGCGCAGCGGCTGCTATTGCTTCGTCTGTATTGCAAGATATCTCTCCTAGCAGTGAACCAATTGATAAATCAAATATAAGACCGAAAAGAAAAAAACTACGTAATGAATGTATTCAAGACCAGAAGCAGCTAGACCTACTAGCTTTATACTTTGACGGCCGAAAAGATATGACGCTTATATTTTTTAAAAGGGAGCTAGGAAATATAGACAAATACTGATTGCGAAACATGTATCTGTTAAGGATCCAGATTCAGTTTATGTTGGCTATGCAACACCAGATCGAAGTACTTCTAAAAATATTGTAATGTCAATTATTGCCCTTCCTTCGTCTCAAAAAAATGAATAAAGAAAATTTGATAGCAATTGGTTGTGATAGTACAGTCACTAACACTGGAAAATTTAACGGAGTAGTAAGAGTATTGACAAAAAGATTTCAGCGCCCACTGCAATGGATTATTTACATTTTAAAGAATTTTCATTAAAATATCTATTTAACAAGCTATATGGTGTTACCAAGGAACCATATTCGCATGCTGGTCCTATTGGCAAATTATTAGAAAACTGCGAAAAACTTGCTACTGTCGATGTTGTTGGGTGAAACAGTGAGATAACTGGCAGCCAGACGTGTTCATGAAGCACGAAGCTCATCACATACCCGAAAGCAACCTCGCGTCTTTAAGGCCTCTTTTATCAATTTTGACGCATGTAACTACTTGAAGTTATAAATTGGAATCAAAAGTTTTTCGATCCACCAATTCTTCGGAACATCACTACTGAAGAAATAAATGCAGCAGTTGAGTGTCATGAAGTGACAATCTAATTTTTGGAAATTCCCAGATTTGACAGAATACCAGCTTTTGTGACCAAAAAATAACTAATAAAATTTCGTGATTTTATTGTTTTATGTTGTATAGGAATCAAAGTTTTAATTTTTTTTTATGTGTAATTAAAAATGTGTTTAGTTTTAATTAATAATAAATAATTTATAGTAAATAAAATATTAAAATTTAAAAAATGGCTTTTTCTAAAACACTTAATTCTTAGGAGCTCCGGCGCGGGCTCAAGATATGACTTTTTTAAACTTTTTTTTTAGCATTTTTTATTTGTTTTATCGTAAGACAACAAAATATTGCTATTAAAATATGATTCGAGAAGTTTTATTTTTTCTCATACATCAGTGGCCCACCCTACTGGTCATTTCAGGGCATATTCGATACAAATAACAGTTTTTGACTAATTCGAAAAAGCATTATTTTTCAATCCCGGTTTTCGGTTTTTTCTATTAAAATCCGGTGTGAATAACCGTTTTTTGGCCTTTTTTTATTCATTTAATAAATGTGAAATAAAAATATGATTAAATTATTGTTTTATACAAAACAAAAACAGTGGTACATTTCAGTCTTTTGAAAATTGATGCAGTTCATCAAATAACGCAAACCTACATATGGGGCATTTTTTTTGAAGCGGACAACCCAATACAACAATTTTGTTGGAATTCCTGTGTTATGTGATATTTTATTTAATTTAAATTTTATAAGGGTGGGACTCAACAAATTTAAGTAACAAGCGCCTAAAATCATCATTTGCATAACTTTTAAACTTATGAAGACGAATAATAAAAGTTTTAAAATATAATAAGTACGCCGCAGCTTATTTCGCTAAAAAGAAAATTAAAAAATTAGTTCGAATTTAGAAAAAACAGGTTTCCTGATGATCTGGCCTAAGCAACCAGTAAAATGCGCATAGAAACTAGCTTTCCCTTAACAATAAATTTCATGTATTTATCAAAAATAAAAATTTGGAATTTAGCACTACAAAAATATCTTGTTAATAATAAATTTTGTATTCCCAAAAATAAGTTTGAGAAAATTAAAAATTTTAACTCGTTCTTTCCTGTCTTTTACGATACAACATTGCAATAACCACATGTACGAGTGTAAAAAAATTTGCATAACTTTTAAACTAATAGATGTCCCACACTATAGGCTAATTTCGGTTAAAAAAAAATTAGGACTAAATTAGAAAAATTTTGATTGAAATTGGTCATCTGGTTTTGCAGATGAAAAAAATTTTTTTTTTTTTTCAAATAAATTTTTTTTATTAAAGATCAATCGATTTTCTATAAGAATCACTTAAATTTTTTTTTTTGTTTGATTAATTTTTGGTTCGAAAAAATAATTTAAAAAAACATTTTTTTGAAAACGGCAATACTTTACCACTCCGTAACTCGACAAATAAACATCATAGGAAAAAATATTTCGCCCACTTATTCATATCTACTAGAACTATAGTGCCAAATATAAAGGTATTCCAACAACATTTTTTTATTGGGTTGTTCGATTCACAAATAATGCCCCATATTCCTGTTTTTGACAAAAAGAATGTGAGAATTATTTATTTTTTTTTAAGTTAATAGCGTTTACCCGTGAATTCGTTCTCGTGAAAATAAAAGCAATATTTAAAGAAAAAAGTTTTTCCTATAAAAAATTTACAGAAACTTTATGTAGTTTCCTACATCTGTACTTATTTTATTTTACAATATTTCAATAAACAACATTATAGGAGGGTAATTCGACCAAGATAGGGACCCGACCTCTTTCGATTTGAATTAAATTTGGGGAGAAGGTTTCTTTCATCCCCTAAGGAACTTATATCAACGAAAAAAATTTTTTTTGCAAAAGTTATGTCATATTCAAAATGTCATAATTTCGCCGAATTAGCCGAATGTGTTGAGTTTATTTTTTCAATATCTCAAAAACTACTGCACATACGAAGATGATTTGTATGTCATTTTAAAGAGAATACTTGGGGATTTTTTTCGTTGATATATGTTCCTTAAGAGGATGAAAGGAACCTTCTCACCAAATTTCATTCAAATCGAAAGGGGTCGTGTCCCACTCTTGGTCGATTTGACATGGAATTACCCAGGAGGTACTATTTTCCGCGAACACATACATATACGTTTTGAGCACTCGATACTCTTGAGTAACCGACATTTAACCGCCCATATGTAAAGCAAGGGATGTCTAAATATGTATATTCCGGTAACTGGACATATGCAAAAACAAAATTTGGTTTCTAACACGACTGCACATATGAGAAAAAAGTTTAATTTTTTTTAAAGGAAACTTTATTGCGGAATTTTAAGTTTTTAAATTTTGTTCAATAAACTAAAAAGTTTTTGAGTTACGTGAACATTTGTTGTGCAACCTCCTCAATTTTCGAAATAAAGGTATATCGCGAAAACCAGCGTGCCAAATGTTTGATTCAGTCGAAAAAACCCGGTTTGTCGAATAACTCAAAAATCAAGCTTTTTGAAAAAACCGTTTTAAAACCCCGTAAATTGAAACAAATCCGCTTTTTCAAATAATACGAAAACCGGTTTGAGAATTCTATATGGAGAATTTGCTATTTTCTGATGGCTCGTGGATGAGGTGCACGGGTGCAGGGGTCTATATTTGATTTGAAGGCCGTATAATTAAAAAGTGGTTACATTTCTGGGGGTTTTAAGCTACAAGGTAGTGGATGATTGGAAAGGAGATCCATGGAAAATCTTAGTGGAGTATGTAGTGAGGCTATGCTGGGTACCGGGTCACTTGTTGGCGAAACTCGGCTCGGAAGTGGTGGCTACTGACTATGTGGAGACAGTCCGACCTCCAAAAGAGGAATATTAGTTAAGGCTAGTTTACACTATCACACATTTCATACGTATTCCATAATACTTTGTGAGATGCAAATCACAAGTCGTATGGGATGTCAAACTTTTTTCGTAATACTTGTGACACATTGCATTCACACTATCACAATTTGTCATATTACTTAAGTTTTTGACATGTATTAATACAAAGTATAATAGTGTAATCTAGCCTTTAATGGCTAGTAAGCGGAACTAATCAGGCTTGGAGGAATAGAACGGCTTGTAGAGTATCACGGACGTTATGGCCGATTATAATTCGCTGCTAGATAGGAGCAGGGTCGGCTTTAGGACCATAGTAGGTATTATCGCAGGCCACTGCATGATAGGCAGCTGGTGGTAAAGGGATCTGATTTGTCGGATTTATGTAGGTTGAACGAGGAAACAGATGAGATAGGGACAGTTGAGCACATTCTGTGCTACCTCTGTCTTAGGCTACAGAAAAGCCGACTGAAATGTCTGGGTAGTAGGTTCATAGGCGACTGGTGGAATTTCTCGGGCTGTGGGCTCGAGCATCAGTCGGCGTTCGTAATGGACATGACCTGGCAGTATAGCAGGCCGCTTAGGACTGGGTGTATTTAGGACTCCGATATTAACTTTCACTATTTCTTATTATTTTATTTTATTTTCATTCTTTTATTTTTAATCTCGAAAGAAAATGTTAGCAAATCTAGTTATTGGTATTCTTTCATGCTTTTGCGCATTTGTCTTTCACATCTTTTTATTTATTTCTTTTCGAAAATGATCACTATTTATATTATTAAAATTTTCCAATTTCAAATTTTATACATATTTTGACCTTTCATTCGCAATAAGAAGTATCCCCCCTGGTAACTGGGTTGAGGTGGACTTTACACCAGCCTTTCCACCTAACCTGGTTAAAGAATTTTAATTTAAATAGGCTACACGGGCTGCCCATCAAATTCTTTGCTTTTTTATTATTAATTATTATTTAAATCAGGCAATATTGAGGCCAGTTTGAGGGTTAAAATATTATAAATGTTAGCAAAATGCCAAAAAAAAAATCTTTATCAGCCTTTTTTCGATAATGAAGCTTTTGAATTATACTTTTTGAACTTACAATTAAACACATACATATTTTTCATCAGGAGAAATTTGAGCTCTTAATAAAAATTTTTTTCATCTTAAAAATATGGCAAATTAGATTTTTAAAGAAGAAATTTGGTCTCAATTAAGTTAATGGGTTGAATTGTCTATCAAGACAGTTTGATTAATTTCAAAATTTGTTATTTTTTCTTATTCATAATAAAACAATTATTGCATGTTTGGGTCATTTTACATTCTATGTAAGCGATCACAAATTATGCATATTCTTTTTTTTTTTTTAACACTAATTAACAAAGTTATAAGCTTTTTAGTAGTTAAATTAATCATATTTTAATCGCCTTTTAATTTATTTTTCCTTTGCTGAGAGAATTTTAAATTCTTTAACAATTTCCCGAATTAATTAATTATAAATATGTCAATATGTGACTATAGAAATATGTAATTTTAATAAATTTCTCTCATAATTATGCACAATTTCCCAAAACGACAGACGACAATGTAAAAGAAAAGAAACCAGGAAAATTATTAAATGAAATTATAAACGTTGACAACTTACAACAAAATTACACAGAACATTATTATTATGGACGAGTAGTCAGAGAGTCAGTCAGATAGTAAAATTTACAACAAAATGGCAGCAAAAGCGTCAGCAGCAGTTGAATGAAACAACAACAAAAATCAATATGATGAGAATACTTAAGTCGTTTATGGTTGAAGTTTATGTATAAAAAATTATTAGTGCTACTGCTATTATTAGCAGTAGTAGTACTCGTAACACTCCTACTACTACCATTTTTTTATTTTTTTTGCTAATTTCCTAATAAGCATAAATGTTTATAATGCTAGGAACACAACTGGGACGAACGTCGAATTTTTGGCCGCGAATATTCGTCGACAAAAAGTACAACATATTGGTGTATATGAAAATACAGACAATAATTTCGTACGCTGGCGAAAGACGAACAAATCAGTAGCAGGTGACCATGTTTGATTTTAGTTTAGAAGTATATTAGTAGATAAAGTTACTTTTTACTTCAATAATTGTTTTATTTTTTTTATTGTATAACATTTAAAATAAATATACAAAGTATTTTGCTATAAAAAATAGTTTTAAGTTGTGTTTTTGATTATATATTAATTTTTAAGCATTTTTTTTTTTAATATGGTCACACTATTTCTCTCTTTTTGCAGAAACAGTATTTTGCAGAAACAGCATAATTATTCGTCGTTATTGTGCTTTATACAACGAATTTACTCAGCGAAAGTTTACTGAAAAATTCGTCGTGTTGGGCGAAATTCGTCGTTCTTCCTAGTTGTGTTCCTAGCAAAAAGTTTGAATTAAAGACAACTTCAATAATTGTTTTATTTTATTTTTATTGTAAAACATTTAAAACAAATATAAAACGTATTTTGCTATAAAAAATAGTTTTCAGTTGTGTTTTTGATTATATATTAATTTTTAAGCATTACTATTTCTCTCTTTTTGCAGAAACAGCACACTCTTTTTCAATTATAAAAGTTGCTAGTTATTCATCGTTATTGTGCTTTATACAACGAATTTACTCAGCGAAATTTTACTGAAAAATTCGTCGTGTTGGGCGAAATTCGTCGTTCGTCCCAGTTGTGTTCCTAGCAAAAAGTTGGCATTAAGGACAACTTCATACATACATTATAAGATTGTACCAAATTTAAAGTCTGCCGTACACGACATGTTTTTTACATCAGACTTGTTACATTTCCCACTGCATGCAGTCGTGTGTTACCTTTATAACATTGCTTCTGTAAGAGAGCGCGCTCTATTTTCTTCTGGCAAACAATTAGATCTGTTTTTATTATTAAGAAATATGTTGTCAGAAATATTGGCCATGAGGAAACAGGCAGCGGCTGTTCACTATATATGACGAAATCTTTTGCCGGCTGAAGTTGATATTTTACAATATCGCTATATATGTTTTCTTTAAACCATTCAAAATCAATGATGTAGTTATGTTACAAATATCAAGTTTTACTCTTCGCGAATACGAATATCTGCGCTAATATTCGCTGAATACGAATATTTAAGTTTAGGGTCACTCGATATTTCAAACTTAATTAAAAAATCAAACTCCTTTTTGCGTCGATAACAATAAATTTAAATTGAATTTAAATGACTGAGTTATGCATATTTTGAAATTGAGCTTAAATTTCAATTTTTTTTAAATTTTTTATAATTTATAACTTTTAAATGTGTAAAAGATCTTAAGGCTTCGAAATTCAAACATATCGCTTAAAGATTGGTAATATTCCAAATCTATAATACCCTTTTCCCTTCATATCGTTGTTAAATTGCACGAAGTCCGAGATTTTTCAAAACTAGAAATTGGATTGCCAATGTCGAAAGCCTTTAACAATAATTTTAATTATAAAACGGGCTAAATTTGCAGAACAAACTCATCAGGGATAACATAATGTATGTATAGCGCCATGTACACCACTAATTTTATACTTTTATTAAAAATCCACACTATCCTACCGAGTAGGTTGAGTAGAGTTCACAAAAAAAAAAAAAAAAAAAAAAAAAATTTGAAATGTTTAGAGGCGTTTAAATATCAATAAAATAGACTTATTCAAACAGTATTAAAGAAATATTAGAAAAGTCTTTATTTGTGGCATTTGTTGGCGGTCCACTCAATGATCCATTTGCACAACTTCTTATTTATAGATGCATTGACCGTACCAAAATTTTAGTCACCGTACCAATAGACTGGAAACATTTAGTGACACCACCAACCAATGTTTAGTGCTGCGAGACTTATTTAAACAGTTTTTTTATAAAAATAAATATTTTTGTTTCTTTCAGTGTATTTTTTACACCGTTGTAATTTTTTTTTTCTTTGGAAACGTATTAACCAAATCTTCGCGAAATATTTGCTTGAATTTGGCGAATACGAATGTCATCAAACAGGCAAATATTCGGCGACAGAGTACGAATATTAGTAGGCATCACTCATAGCAGTTATGTACATATATGTGTACAATGTTTTACTTTTATATCCTAAAGGTACATGTACACGACATGTTTTTCACACCTGACTTGTCAACTTTTCAAGTCGCATGTAATTGTGCATGTCTGACCAAATTGCTGCTTTACAAAAGGTTCATAATATTCGATCACAAATGTACTGCATGTACGACAAAAACTTTAGAATGACTGCACTCTTTTACAACGCAAATAAATATTTTTGTGGTGGCGATTTTGAAGTCAATGACGACTTTGGTATCTGCAAAAACTATGCGAAAAAATCGGAGAATATGTCAGAGGTCATTTACATGTACGTTTGTGACCGAAAATTATAAACCTTCTGTAAAACAACTATTTTGACACACATGCAGAATTTCATGTGAGTTGAAAAGTCAGATTTAAAAAACATGTCGTGTATGAGAGGCTTAATATTCCCTTCTTTTAAACTAACCATGATATTAAAACCGATTTGAATAAATTACATAATGAAATTGAAAAATGGTACTTTTTGAAAAAATAAAAACGAAATTTTTAATTCATTTATAAAAATGTTTCTTTCTTTTTTTTTTTTCTTCTTCTTTATAATACATAGTTCAAGTTGTGCACGTAACGTGAACTTTTCCTGTCACTTGTGAATCACTCATGATAACTACTATTTTAATTAATAATTTTGGTAATGAATTACCTAAAGCCCTTTTACACTTTAATGCTGAGTATTACATCTCAAAACTTAAATAAATTAAAAATGAATAATAGTGTGAAAACAATTTGTTATTTAATGTAAAATTTGACATTCGTATGTACGGATCACAACATTTTTGAAATGTTTCTAATGGCCTTTTCACACTTGGCAATATCTAACATCAACCATCAACTTTCGAAGATGTTGAAATTTTCCAATAATGGCCTTTTCACACTTGTCAACATCTACCATTAATTTGCGAAGATGTTGAAATTTTTCCATAAGAAATACATAGATCTAAAAATCACAATCTTTGCAAGATATTCCTATCTCATTGTATTCAATTCTACATCTTCCGATTATTTTTGTGTCATCACTAGAAAAGTGTTAATAAATAATATTATTATTGTGGAATCACTGACAAAATGGCATTTTTTTACCATTTGTCAAGTTTTTCTTTTTTGCAAGTGTTTTTTTGCTTACTTTTTTTTTAAAATAATTAAACAAAATGAATTCCAAATACATTTTGGTGCTTTAATTTTTGTATTGCTAGTAGATGTTAGATATTTCAAGTCTGAACGCATGTTTCACATTTTCAACATCTTACATGCGTTCCTCCGAAATGTATGCAAATGTACAAAAGGTATAACGATTATATTTTTCATTTTATCAGAGTTGTATTTTTTATAAAAACACAAGAAGAAAATCAGAAATGGAAAATTGAAATTTAGTTCACAAATTTTCACTATTTTTTTTCCTAATAAGAAACAAATGGTAAATTATATAATATAAATAAATATAAAATTTTAATTTCAAATAGATGTTGGGAATTATTTCTTTTCATAAGTTACTTTATTATATTAAAATTTTTTTTTTTTTTTTTTTTTTTTTTATAGTCATTTCTAAAAATTTAAGGAATAGAACTATTACAAAAAGTTTTTTAAAATACATAACTGAAATTTAACTCATAGAATAAATTCGAAAAAAAAAAAATTAATTTCTTTCTTTTAAATTTTAAATAAATCACTCATATTTGTTGTAAAAACTAATAACAAAAGGTACACTGACGAAACACAGTTCATTCGGATCAACTTTCCCGCCCTTGATGAAAATAACATAAACAGTTGTTCAATAACACTATGCAACAAGAAAAATTAAAACGAGTCAAACTACATTTTTTTAATGTGTTATAGTCCCCTAACTACAAAAACAGTCGAAATTTAAAATTCTATGAATAATTTTTTTTTTATTTTTTCTTAAATTTGGGGTTTATAAAGAGGCTGTTTCACCGATTTTACATAACTTAGGAAGGAATTATCAAATTGTATTAAAGTCGTGCATATATTATTTTTTTTTTTAATACTCAACGGTTTCGGAATAATTCCGACCGCAATGATGAAAAATATATTTTTTTTTGCAGAATTCGAAAATTTTTATTTTTTAAAAACTTATAAATATTTAATAAAAAAAAGGTTTACTTTTTTATCGATTTATCTTTAAACTACGTATATTCCAAATAAAACAAGCTTTATTTCATGTAAATCGATGAATAAATGTGGATTCTTTTTACAATACAGAGAAATATCCTGATTTTAGCAAAAATTTAATTTTGAAGAGAGTGCTCCACAGATCCTTTTTAATAACTTGAGACAGATTCGTCACATTTTGTTAAAAATTTATTTATATTATAAAAGTTAAAAATTTGTTTTGACGTTATTGTTGCCGTTTCGGTAGATCGTTGTCTTAAAATTTTTGTTTAAAAATTTCTCTGTCTTAAGCGAGATGCAGGTACCTCCGATTTTCATTCGGTAAAATCTAGGTCTCTCTTTCGAGTCAATGCAAATATTGTCCGCTAAAAAGTTATTCCAATCGCCTTTTTCATTTGCCATACGCCTTATTTCACTTAAATTTTGCACTGAGTTTCTGATTTTATAATCGAGCTGCTTATTTTTATGTATGAGCAAGCCTACCAACACGTCTCTGGTCTTGAAGGTTGCAATCGATGGCCATTCTGGTAATAACGTCTCGCGATTTCCTGAGTGTATGCCCAAACCAACGTTATTTTCGTCTAAGGATCTCTGTCTGAATAGGAATTTGTTTCGGTAATGCGCCAAATAACAACGTACCTTATTCTTTGTCTTCTTTTAAAACAGATTTTCACTAAGGTAAAGGGGGATTTATCGTAAGGTTTGAACTTCAATATCCTTTTTTACAGATCACGCGTTACTCATATCAAACTGCTTTGACATTTTTGTTCAGCATCGTTTTGCTATTACTCATGTTATTCGCGAGATGCCAGTCGCTATGCTCGAACGAGTCGCTTAAAATTGGACCTTCCGAATAGACCACTTCCGAGGTAGCCATGGCCTACATTTACATGATACCATATTCAAACAGTAAATGCCATAAATTGTTCTTTTAACCGATAATAAAAATTCAAGTTCACTTTCAAATTTAAGTGTTTTATTTTACATTGTAAATTTGCAAATTTGTAAAATAAAAAAGTTTGCATAGTATTTTTATATATAACTCAGATTATAGGCTGTAAACTAGACGAAAAGTATTCTTTTCTTCTAGTTTAGGGGAAAAGGAAATTTGAGCATATTATATATCACGGGATAGGAAATTGTGCCTTTATTGAAAATTATTGAAATCAAAAGGCAATTCACTTGGGCAAAATTGACCTCTGACTCCAAAGTAACTTAAAAGTAAGGTATGGATTCTACTTAGTTAACGTCTATATAAAAAAAATTAGTATATAATTGGATGATTCACAAGGTGTGGTTGATTCATAATGTCCTAAATAATATTTTACAATTGTTTAAAAAAAAATATTGCTGTGTTTCAAACAAATTAAAAATGTTAATGCTGTGTCCATTGGTTCGTCATAACTGTACAGTAGAAATCTAAATTGTAAGCGATTGCCCACAGCAGGCAATTATTTTAAGACATATGACTTTACGACTTTATGACTACCTTGTCAATCACCCAAATATAATCGTATCATTCGATAGGAAATTCTGTCTTCTTTAAACATGTGCTGTAAAATAAAACATTTGGTATAATATTTTGATATCTAACTCAAACTATGGGCTGATGACTTAGAAAAAGCAAAGATTCTTGTACAAAAATAATTCAAAAAGGGGAGTAGAAAATATGAGCATATTATATATAATTAGAAAGAAATTGTGTCTTTTTTGAAAGTCCTTTACATATACGTCTAAATTATAATCACAAAGTTATAAAATAAAACAGTTTGCATACTATTTTAATATCTTAATCAAATTTTGCCAAAGGCATATCCTAAAAGTCTTACAATGCTCCTACTTGACTCTCTCTTAATACCTGCCTAATAAAATGAAAAAATACTTTGAGATGATTAATGAACAAAAATACATTTTCCTATTAATCAGTTACATATACACATATATATATATATACATACATATGCATAATACTATACACTCACATTTAGCATATTTTTTGGCATTAAACGTAAGAAGCCCAAAATCGAGAGAGAATATAACCTAGTTAATACTAAAATAACACACTAATTGGAGAATTACACATGTATGATGAAAAAATATGAAAAAATAAAACGATAAAATAATTCTGATGAAATTTTAAGGACATTTACGTGAAAAAATAGAAGAAAAAACTTTCAGAGAAAAGTGAAAATACTTCAGTATTTTCTATTCTATTTCCTTTAAAGCTAAAAAGAGACCACTATAGGTTTTCAATTCCAAAGGATTTTTTTTATGAAAAGAGGCGTTAACATTACCAGTTTTTGTTTTTGTATCTGTGAGTGTGTATTTGTGAATAATAAAAACATTTTATTTTTAAAGGAGAAAAAGGGATGATTTATTATATTAAATGGAGATAATGGCTGATATAAAGCATATAAACTGCAAGCATCAAAAAAATGTTATTAACCCATAAGGGGTTCTGATGTCCTTAAAAGTCTCTGAAAAAGGCTTAAACTAAAAATATTAAATAAAGCTGCCAATAAAAGTTTGAAAATAAAAAAGATCTTTTCTGTTTGATTTACTAAACTTTCTTTTTCAAATTCGCGAAATTTTCTGGTAAAATTCGACATATTTTTAAGTTTTTGCAACATTCAAGTTTTTAGCAAAATGCGAAATTTAGCGATTTTTATTTTATTTTTTATTTTTTTTAACTTTGCAAATGAAAGAATATTCTAAATTTAAATTACTTTTTTATATTATGTTAAGTAAAACATAGTTTATGTTACAAAAGTTTTCTATTAAAGCAATTTATATATATGAAATAAGTGATTGTTTTTAAAATAAGCTATTTTTTAATACATGGTTGTTTTCTTTATAGCTTTAAAAACTTTTCCAAATTCAGCTAATTTTAATGACTTTTATGTCAAACAAACAATTTTTTTGAGCAATTTTTTATTTTAGCGATTTTTTTGGCAAATTTGGAGATTGAACGATTGTTTTTTGAATGTTAAATTTGAATATAATTTTAAGTAAAATTACTGCCTGTTTTTGAAACGCAAGCGCAATAGTGACTTGTTAAACTAACATTTAAAGCTAAAACCAATTTTGAAAATATTTTTAAATGTGAGTTACTTTTGCGCTCGCTGTAAAAACAGACAGTTAGATTTTTGTAAATTCCTTTGGCAAAACTTATGGATGGATGCTATGTGATTTTAGCGATTTTTTTTTTTTGTCAAATAGTATTTTTTTTAAGCGATTTTTGGTAGTTTTATGAATTCCTATGAACCTTAAGATCATTACAAACACGCTGTCTGTTTAACAATTTCAAACGTAAACGTTCGTTTAGAATTTTATATGGAAAATATTTTAAAACTGAGTGCTTTTCAAAGAAATTGTATGAGACTTTTAACGTTCAAAATTGTAAAACAGGCAGTAATTTAAGTGATCTATATTAAGTTAAAAAAATTTTTTATAATTTTTCCAATTTTTAATTTTACTTTTTTCAAATTAAATTTAGCGATTTTGAGACTTGTGAAATTGTTATTTACAATAAGCTACTTCTTTGTACATAAGGTTTTTTAGTTTAATGAATTATTTTTGGTAAATAAAAAGTTTTTAATAATTAATTTAAGGATTTTTAATTTTATTATTTTAGTAAAAATAGCAATTTTTATTTCAGCGATTTTTTTTGTGATTTTGGGATTTGTTTTTTATTTTAATAAATAAAAAATATTTTTTTTTTAAATTGACAGCTTGAAAGTTTCTTTTTTCTGAAAAACTTTAAATTTTTTTTGATTTAAGTGTAAATAAGCGATTATAAAGAATATTTTAAGAACTTTTTAGAATTGGAAATTTTATTGTTAAAGTAAAATTAGCTTTTATATATTTTTAACGACTTTTTGGCAAATGTTTATTGTTTTGAAATATACCTGATTATTTTTTTTTTTTAATATTAGTTTTATCAGCCAACTTGACCTTTTTTTAGAATTTTTTAGAATTTAGTAAGTTTTAATTACTTAAGAAATAAATTGCATATTTTTTAAGCAACTTTTTTCATAAAATTCACAGATTTTATGTATAAACGATTTTGTGCAATATGAAATCGTTTATTTTATATATGATTTTTTGTGAAATTAGCAATTTTTTTTTGGTAGCGTTAACATATTCTGAGAATATTAAAATTAATGCTTTAAATGATTTTATGTGACTTTTAACTAGAGTTTTTTTATTCCCGCACTTTTTGGATTTCCGGGAAAACGGGAAATAAATATCAAATTCCCGGGTTCCCGGGATTCCCGCCCAAATTTTTTTATTTATTTATTTACTTATTTCTCCAATGCAACTAATATTTCTTACTGGCTATTACGCTTAAAATAATGAAATCTAGTATCTATTATATAACAAAAACGTAAAAAATTTAAGATTAAAGTAATTTTAAGACACTTAAGAGGTTATTTTGATGCTAATAGGATCATAGAAATCAATATACGTATATACATTGTAAAATTCAGAGCTCATTTGCATAATTAGAATGAAAGTATTGAAGTCTAAGCATATTCTACTTTCATAAGGCTCAAAATAACTTGAAATGTCGCATATAAAGCACAATCTAGGAAAACATTTTACTACGCTCTTAGCGGCAAAACCTTATAATATTATTAAAGGTATTCACGTCAAAAAATGTACTCTTGCGAAAAAAGCATAAGTGCAAGAGCATAACAACAACCACATAGACAATTATTTAGCCCAAAAGATGCAAAATTTTCAGGGTTTAAGTAAGTGCAAGATTATCAGAGCAAAAGCATAAAAATGCTGCAACTTTTTTTGGTATTGCCAAGTTGAAAAAATGTTAAAAAGTACTCATAAAATCAATTCTACACCAAACAACAACGCAGGAATTCCATTTTGACATACGTTTTTTTCTTTGAATTGAAAAATATTATAAATTGTAATGTTTAAGGATGAACTTTGTAAAAAATATGACAATTAAAAAAATACAAAGCGTAAAAAAATTGAAGAAACAGAAATAAAAAAAAAAAAAAATTAAATACTTATCGGAAAAAATGTTGAGGTAGACAAGTTATAAGTTTGACTTGTAAATTAATAAAATTAATGATTTTCTGTGAGCTGAAAATTGAAAGTGCAACCAAAATGGGTTGTTCACGTCAAATAAGTGCAACTATTCTATTTTGCACAGTTGCAAGGGTAACAAATATTGACGTGAATACGTTTATTGTAAAATTTGCACTTCAGTGTGCTAAGACAAGAAATAACATTTCGTGAAGATAGGCCTATAATTATTATAGGCCCTATATAAAGCCCATTCTTAAAAATGAGCTTAATACGCCTTAAACTGTAGTAAAGTTAAATATTGTATTGAAATTAAGTTGGATTAAACTACTAAAGACACTAGTCCGACATAGATTTTCTAAAGTTTTAAAAAAAGATTTACTTCAAAATTTCCCAGGATTCCCGCAACTAATTCCCGGGAAAGCGGGAATTGAAAACAATTGAAATTCCCGGGACGGGAAATCCCGGGAACAAACTCTACTTTTAACGCATTTTTGCAATATTTGATGTATTATTTTAGCGATTTTTTTGTGAAAGTTTTACCTTAAGTTGAATAAAAATCGCCTACATTAGAATTAATCATAAAAAACGTTTAAAACGCTATTTTTATAATTTTTTATATTCATTAAGATTTTTGTGCTTTTTAAATTTAACTATGTAATTCTGAAAGTTGCAATTTTTAAAATTTTTGCGATTTCTCTATCAAATCGATTTATTTTACAAACAAAAATTTGTCCGTTATTTAAACAATTTTCTGACCATATTGTTCTTTAGCTGCTTTTTAGCGATATGATTGATGTTAATGAGTTTTAACGAAAGTTTTTCTTATCAAAGTTATTTTCGGAAAAACAAAACTATTTATTCATTAACAAGATTTTGTTGTGTGCTAAATTCCCGATTTTTATTTTTGATTAATGCTAATGATAATAAGCAAATTTTTAAAATTGATCATTTAACCGCGTTTTGTATTTGTAGCGGTTTTTATTATTTAAGTGTTTTTTTATAATTCGATTTTTTTGCAAATTTTGACTTTGGTACTACTCCTTAGCGATTTTATCTAAATAATCGATTTTAAAAACAGTTGTGGTTTTTGTCAAATAAGAACAGGGGTTTATTGTAACAAATTACAAATACAAGAATTTTTTGCTATAAAATAAGCGATTTTTAAAACTTTTTAATAAATTTATTTGTTTTTCCTAGTAATAAAGTTGAATTTTTAAGCGATTTTCTTTGGGAAATTATTGCTGCATCGTACAAAGTTTTCTTCGCAACCTTTAAGGGTTAATCAAATCCTTCCCATTAAAGGTGGGGGTTGCAATTGTACAACTAAAAGAATAATTGAATTGCACACTCAGTTACGACAAACTACAAGTGATGCCAACGAATGGGTTGGTTTACAGAACGTTTGATGAGAACATTTACTAAATCAGGTTGTTTTTTTTTGTCCTTTTAATATTCAAGTGATGCAAAGGAAGAGAATGAATAAATGGGAAGAAAATTGCTAAACGTTAAAAACTCAAGTGCAGATTTTGTGGTATATTCTTGTTAAATCACTTTTAATGCAACCATCAACGAGTAAACAACTAAACGGTTATTTAACATTTCTTTAAAAAAAAATTTAATTATAACAATTAAAATATAATTAACGTTAATTTAATTGAAATACCAAAAAAAATTAATTGATTTATAATTAGATCACAAAAATAATTAATAATAAATAATTTTAATAAACATATAAATCAGTAGCAATGAATTTAATCGATTTAATGTAAGCTTTAATAAACCTTCTTATCAAATAAGTGTTTTAAAATGTCCATAGAAATCAGTGGAAATTTATCAGTCTCTCCAGCAACAAATTTAGTTACAAAATTGCCACAAATGATGCATCATAATGCAACAGTGACACAACAGCAACACCAACCCCAACATCAGCAACATTCCCAAACAAATTCTACATCAACGGCAACAACGATGTTATCATCGAAAACCCCTTTTTCCATTGAACATATTTTATGTCAAAATTTAAATAATAACAGCAACAATAATAATAATAATAACAATAACATTGTTTTAAATAAAATAAAATCTTCTGGAAAAAGTTCTTTAAAATCCTCACCAAGTGAAAGTGATAAAATAAAAAATAGATCACTGCCATCAAGTGAATATAATAATAATAATAATAATGCCAATACCAACAACAATAATAATTTCAATTCAAAATCTAATGCAAATAATTTGAATAATCGCCATGAATCTGAGGAATATCAAAGGATTATAAACCGTGAAAGGTTAGTGGAAAAATTTAGCAGGAAATTGATTTTTAAATTAAAAATAGACTTGAGTACCCGAACGGACCTAAAGAATTTAGATTTATTTTCTAAAACACTTCACCTAACTTTTAAAATAGTTTCATACAAATGTTTCAAAATTTTATATGATTACATTTTTAACGCAAAAGGTGAAGGGATTTAGGAAATCGGGCCCCTAAACTGGATCACAAATTTGGTTTTTTAGACCTCTACAGAAGTTTCAATTATAAATTGAGTATGAATCTGATAAACAACTCTTTATGTTAGGAACACAATCGGGTGGGTCGCTCGTCGTAAAAACGTAGCACGTAAGGCTGCTTTTTTAATCCACAATTCCGTCGTAATCGTTTTTTTTTATATATAAAAAAAAAATTATATTAGAAAGCTTAAAATTTGTTGAAATTTTTATTTTTGTTTGCTTCTTTTATTTTGTGTTCAAATATTCAATTTAAACCCACAAAAATAATTTTATTTTATATTAAATATTGTATACATAGAAATAGATCTATGTCGACGCACGACGTAGACACGTTTTTGCGTTTACGCTAAGTGTCTATTGTGTGCCTTTGTTACAAATAAAATACATTCTTATTTCACAACGCATCTACGCCGCGGCGTACGCTACTACGCGGAGCATTTGTACTCCTACGGTTAAGCTTAAGGTTAAATTAAAACTTTGGATTCAAAATTTTTATAAAATGATTGAAATTTAAAAGATTTTAATTTTAAATTTAGAAGATTCTGTCAAAATTAAGGCCAAACAACAAGTTTTCCAATGATTTTAAACGGCAAAAAAAAATCTTAAGAATTTTTTAGAGAAATCAAATTTAATGAAATCATTTTTAAGGAATCGTTAATTTAAAATTTTTTTCCGAAAATAATAAATTAAATAATCTGAATAAACGCAATAAGTAGGAATAATATCAAAGGATGCTAAACTTATCAAAATGTTGGAATTCTTTAATTCAATCTTAAATTTTTTTTAAGCGATTCCAGTAGAAGTTGAAATTATTAATTTGGTACGGATTCGATTAACAATTTGAAAGTTAAAGTTTAAAAAAACAAGGTTGACAAACGAAACGAAATTCGTTATCGGTCTTAAAGTATTTGTTATTTCGATATCGGTAAAGAAACTTTTATAACGGTATAAATATATCGGTTTTACAATTTAATTAAACTTACCAAACAATTTTGTTAAAAAAATAATGAAATTATTGGAATTTTTGAATATCTTCATATAACGTTCCTAAATTCAAATTGATTTGTTTTAAACGAATTTTCAAAGATTGCTATTTCCAACGGGTTATCTAAAGGCCAGAAAACTATTTTTCTGGTACATAATTGTAGCACAGACGCGAAAATAACGTTTTAAGTTACAAAATAATTATTTTTCAGGAGAGCAAAGAAACGTTTTTAACAGGCAGGATTAATAATTTTTAAATTTTGTTTTTAAATTATTAAAAATAATGATAATAAAAAGTTTTATGCAAAATATCAATACCTAAATTTAAATTTTAAATTACCTGAAAATTTACAGTTTATATTTCTTTTAGTGGAAAAACGTTTTATATCCACAATCGCGATGTCTTTAAAACGTTTTCCACTAAGCAAGCGGCTTTTAAAATGTTATTCCAGGTTGCAAACCCAGTTCGATTGAATCATTTTGTTATTAACTTATAACGTTCTTTCAATGACTGAGATCTGTATCGCATTTTGACGGCGTTCAGGTGTATAATTTTGGGATATTTTATGTTTAAACAGTGTAAAGCTATGTTCACATTCTTTGTATTTGTCATGTTGAATGTCTTCTTTCTACACACATGTATTTTCATTTGTATGCCGAAATTTGAGTAATACCATAAGGTTTATAATTTTCATGTTCAAATGTTGGTATGTAAAGTACATTTGACATAACCTTTTAAGAAAAACAATCTTTAAACAGCTGAGTGATTATATGAACAAAATCAATAATAATTTGTGTATTTTTTTTATTATTTAATTACTTTTATTATTTATATTTAATAAATTTTCATTTAATTTTTGCCGCTACAAACAATTTTGGTTAACACGAACCAGCTGATGTCACATGAAAATAGAACTCGTTCTAAAACAAAAATGTCATATGTACTGTACACGGAGAAATAACACATGATATTGTTTGGAGGTGTTCAGACGATATGTTCAAATTTATCATGTGAAGAAGTGACAATCCACATGACAAAAACACATAATGTGAACATAGCTTAAGAGAGTATTGTTAATGGTTATCTGCAAAAAAAAAAAAAGTTTTTGCAAAGAGTGGTTTTCGCAGCTCTGCTTCAAATTGTAATGTTATTTTCATCAAGGGTGGGAAAGTTCATGCCGAATGTACTTTTTTCGTCTTTGTAACTTATAACATAAGTGATAATATAAGTTATTTATCAAATAGAATCTGGGAATTATTTCTTTTCATAAGCTACTTTTTTTTTATTCAACATTTTTTATTTTTCGAATTTATTCTGTGAGCTAAATTTCAGTTATGTATTTTATAAAGCTTTTTTGTAATAGTTCTATTCCTTAAATTTTAAATTTAGCTCATAGAATAAATTCGAAAAATAAAAATGTTGAATATAAGTGATTTATTTAAAATTTAAAAGAAAGCATTTAAAGTTTTATATTAATTTAGGTATATCTATAATTCTACATTTTTTTTTAATGGAAAAAAAGAAAACTGAAAATTTGTGAAAGAAATTTTAATTTTCCATCCCTGTGATTCAATTGCAGACGTTTTTTTTAATTTTTGTGCTGGTTCACACTCTTTAAATTTTAGCCATCAAGTCTTGAGCTTTTAGGAGAGAAGGGAAACGAGAATGCCACCTCTTTTTCCCTCTCTTCTAAAACTCGAGACTTGGCGGCTAAAACTTTAATAGTGTGAACCAGCACTTTAGGACGTTTGACAATTTTGTGAAAATTGTTAGTTTTAAAAACTTATTCCAAAATTGTTAGTTCAAATAATCAAAATAATAGCTATAAGTCAATAATAAGAATAATAAGTGACTTCCGGGAGGGGTCTTTGTAAAAACTTTTTTTTACACCCACACCACAATAGTGAAGAGGGTATTTTGTTTTTGTGCTGATGTCTGTTACACCTTAAAATATTGGTCATAGACCACACAGAAAAAATGTTTTATCAATTAAAAAAATGGTTTAAAAATTATTTAAATTTAATTAATGTGATAATTGAATCAATTATTTTTTTTTTTTTTTTTGTTGAAAAAAAATTAAAAATTTAATTTTGATTTAATTAACATTTTAGTTGTTTTGAAATAAATTTTCAATTAAAATTTTAATTAAATATCAAAAAATATAAATTGACTTTTTTCGTTTAAAATAAAATAACTAAAACATGTTGAATTGTTGTTGGGAATTGTCAATATTTATTTAAATAAATTAACACATTGTTTGAAATGGCAAAGTTTTTTGATATTTTTTTAAATTAAAATATATAATTTATTGAAAAAAAATATTCAAAATTTTACAATTTTTAGTAATCAATATAATCATTTTGGTAACAGGTGCAAAATCAACAAATTGTTTGCATGATATTATGAATTTGGTATAAATTGGGTGATTGGAGAAATTTAATAATTTTTTCTGTGCACCTTTAAGTATACCAATTGACTCAGAATCATTTTCTAAGTCGTTCTAACGATATCCGTCCGTCTGGCTGTCCATGTGAACCTTGTGCGCAAAGTACAGGTCGTAATTTTGGAGATAATTTGATGGAATTCGATACAAAATGTGCTCCAAAAGGAGCAGGTTTTCTATATGAATACATACTTCATATAGAAAACCTGCTGATGGGATGCCTGCTTTTTGTATGGGGTGTTCCCGGTTTGGAGGACTATTTTCATTAATGTTCTGCATTTACTGGTTTAAATGCCTTTTTTAAGCATTTTCGTTAACCATAATATATTTTTATTTTTTTTTCGCTTAACCTTCTTCGTTGTCAACACTAAAATAGCAGCTTATTTATATATTTTATTCTTTATCATTTACTGCTGTATAAGAGCTCTCTTATTGAAGCGCTCGATTATGCGCTTTTTCTCTTAGCTGCTTCAAAAGACACAAATTTTTTTACTGGAATATTATGTTGGTATTAAGATTAAATTTGTTCCAAACTTATTTTACTGCAATCTTAATTATCCCACCAAATTTTATTGAAATCGGTCAATATTTGACCATAGCTCCCATACAAATACTACTACTACTCCCGAATGGCTTTCAATCCCGTTACTTCCTTATAAATGTTGGAAGAAAGGCGACCATATATAGATTAAAAATATTTAAAACTTCTTTCAATTAAAAAACAAGTAAGAAAGAAAAGTCGGTAAAGCCCAACCGTTTGATACCCTGCACCACAGTATCTTAACTCCATAATATAATTTTGTTGTGGTGGGCTTTCTATAATAAGTTTTTAAATACTGTGCTGTAGGGTATCATATGGTCGGGCTAGACCGACTTTTAGATTGTCTAAAGTTGCCAATCATTCAACAGATTTTATAAGTTTATTTCAATGTTTTTAGGACAAATTAAAAAATTTCAATTAGCAGTTTTGAGAGGAAATTAGCGATTTTGTTTAATGTCTTAAATAAAATTGTAGCGATTATAATTTAGTCATCGTCCAAACTTGCAATTTTTAAAAATTCTGCTTTGAAATTGAGTTATAGCCTATTTCCAATGTGCGAACGAATTCTTTCGTTCGCATAACTACATTGAAAACAAAAACAAAGTCTAAAAATTTGTTTTTGTTTTCAATGTAGTTATACGAAAGATAGAATTCTTTCGCACATCGGAAATAGGCTATTAGTATCCAGATCATGAAATTCTAGTATTGCAATTTTTGTATTGTCATCTTGTCTTTCCCCTTCTCTTTTTTCTATTTTATATATAAATACAAATACACCTACAGCCAAGTTCAAGTTAAAAAGTGTGCGAATTACAAAACAAAACGGAATTGCAGAGTATATGAATCTTCTCACCCTAAACTCCAAAAAACTCAAGAATTGCTGCAACAAAAATTGCAAGTCTGGGTGATGACGCAAGGATTTTTCAAAAATTTTACAATATTTTTAGCCTTTTTCGTGATTTCAAAACATATGTGATTTTAATTTTAGTGATAAAAAAGATATACGCTGAACAAAATTTTTTAATTTAATGCTTTTAAAAACAGTTGTGCTAAAAATCACTACATTATTCTTTATTAAATTAGCTATTTTAATTATTCAAACGATTTTGAAAGAAATTTTTAGGTAAATTTGTTGACCCTAAAATGAATCTTGTTTTTTAAGCGAAATTCATACATTTTCATTATTTGATGTAAGTTCCACTATTATTTGCTATTGCAGTGACTTTAAGTAAAACTAGCGACTTTACCAAACAATTTAAATAATTTGAGATTTTTTTTGAAAACGTCTATTTTTTCTTTTTTGTGTTTAATTTGAAAGAAACTTAGCAATTTTGTTGAATTTTTATATTTTTTTTTAGATTTTAGAACTTGTATACATTTTAGAATTTTTATTTGGCGATTTTATTTAAGCGGTTTCCAAAGAAACTTTGTGATTAAAAGAATTTTTTAAATTCAGAGATTTACGGTAAATGTTGATATTGTTTAATGACCAGGCCCACAATGTCGACGAGGATATTTCTTCCGTACATTTACATTGAAAACAACAACTTTTAGTTTTTTTATTATTGTTTTCAATGCATATAAATATACGAAAGAAATGTTCTTGTCGACATTGTGGGATAGGCAGTTAGTACTTTTTCATGTTGTTGATTTAAAACCAATCTTGTCATTTTAAGAAAAAGTTGCCACCTTAAGGAAATGCTGGTTCACACTCTTCAAGTTAAGCGATTTTGTGCGTAATCAGTTTTTAAACAAGCGAAGTTTTGAAAAAAAATGTCCTGTTTTTCGTATAAAATAATTATGAAAATTTTGTTATTTATTGTTATTTAATAAAAATTAGACTTTATTATGATTCGAAATTTTTTTATTAATGTTATTTTTGGCGCCTTTCAGAATTGAATTTTGTATCAAGAATTTCTTTTTTAATTACTAATATGTAATTTAAAAAACATTTTAAGTTATTTCTAAATTTGTAATGAAAAGTTCCCACAGCATTAAATTTGGATTATTAATTGAGATGTGGGCTTCCCCGAATTACGAATTCTTTATTCAAATTTATTAATCGAATTATGGAAATAATTTAATTAGTAATTAATACAAACAATTCGGTACCTAAATTAAACCCATAATTGTTTCCTTTAACCTTTTTAGAACCCACAAATCCTCATCAGAACGTCAAATATCATCCGCCAGAAATTCAACAACACCAACTCAAGCCTCTACAACGGCTTCCTCTCTGTCGGCGGCATCAACTACACAGGCGGCTACAAATTCTCTGCTTAACAACGTAGCGGCTCACAATTATGCAACGGCACATCATACACAACCAACGTCGGTCTTAACCTCACCAGCGCACACACATCCACATGTAGGAGCGCCTCCGCCACCGCCATCCAGTAATGTTTTATATCCTAGTGCGGCCTATAGTGATCATGGATTCTTACAAATGACTTTGGGGTATTTGTCACCTTCATCGGGTGCCTATAAATCAGTGGATCCCTATTTTCTATCGCAAGGTAAGGGGGCAATATTTTTTAAAAAATTACTTATGCATGTACATACGTTGTTTTAAAAAAATCAAATTAACACTTTTAATTTGTTTATGGGACAACTAAAACTACTTGTATTAGAAATAAAGTTTAAGACCTTTTTTAATTCAATTATTGGTTTTTTTTTTGGTTTAATTTTTTGTGCAGCCGGTCTTTTTGGTGGTGGCCATTTGTTTGCTGGTGGTTGCATGCCAGAACTTGCTTTGGGTTTGGGAATGGGTGTCAATGCTTTGCGTCATTGCCGCAGACGTAAGGCTCGCACTGTTTTCAGTGACCCTCAATTGTCGGGTTTGGAGAAACGATTTGAGGCTCAAAGATATTTATCGACACCCGAACGTGTAGAGTTGGCCACTTCGTTGGGTTTGAGTGAAACCCAAGTGAAAACATGGTTTCAAAATCGACGCATGAAACATAAAAAACAATTAAGAAGAAGGGATGTTATGAATGGTGAGTAAAAGGAGAAGTTTGTTTTATTTGGTTTCAAGAAAAAGTTAAAAGCTGGCAAGAGGAAATTAATTCCAACAAAATATTTTTGAAATTAAAAATGAGTTTTGTGGAATTTTTTTCTAAAAAGAGCTAAACGATAAATTTAAATTTGTATAGAAAAGTTATCGATAATATTTCTATAGAATATTTGTCGATACCCTAAAATTTATATTAAAAGAAATATCGATAACACGGGATTTTTTTTAGAAAACATCTATATATGTATTACTTAAAATTTCTATAAAGAATGTATATTTACATAGCTTAAGAAAAACATAGTTGCTATAGAAATCGTGGCGATAACTTTAAGCTTCTAAAAAAAATGCAGATAGAAAATGTTTTCTATAGAAAAACTATCGATGGTAAGATCTATATTATCAACAAAAATTACTCGTAACTACAAAAATGTTGTCGATTACTTTAAATTTCTAAAGAAAACTTATCGATAGTAAAAGTTTTTTATAGACAACTTACGATAGCAATATTGTTTTTATGATCAATAACATAAAAAGTTTATATAAAAATCTTGCGATAACTCTTAATTTGTAAAGAAACTTATCGATTTCAAAAATTTTTTAAAGAAAACTTATTTATGGCAAAATTTTTTTATAGAAATCATTAACAAAAGTTCTCTATAAACTTTTTTTAGAAAACAACTAAATAATTATATTTTCTTATCAAAGTTGTTTTTGGGAATACCTAATTTTTCATTAAAAGATTTGGTTTGTTGTGCTTAATTACCTATTTTTATTCTTGATAAAAATACTGAAATTTATTGTTGGAGGATGTAAGAAAAGATAAACTCACTGTTTTATTTTTGAAATTTTGCTTAAGCTTTGATATAGTTGCAAAAACGACTTTTTGAGTGTTTGTAATACTCATTCCCTCTGTAGTTTGCTGATATCTTTGGTTTTTCTAAAAATTTTTGAGAAAAACGTTTCCTGATGATCTGACCTAAGCAACCAGTGAAATTTGCATAGAAACAGCAATAAATTTCAGCATTTTTATCAAAAATAAAAATAGGGAATTAAGATCAACAAACAAAATCTTTTAATTATATTTTCGTTCATTTTTCTTCCTGAAAATTATCTAATCGATTATGATTCTTAAAAAACTATGAGATTATTGAAAAAATATGTTATCGATATTATTTCTTGAAAAAATTATGTTGTCGATAAGTTTTTTGGAAAAAGTTACATTACCGATCTTTTATCTTAAAAATGCTATAGATTAATTATTTTTTCGAAAATTTTTCTTAAAAAAAATCTGTTTAAATCAAATATATAATTATGTTTTCTACAATTTGTCTACCCTTTAATTGTCTAATTAATAATTCTAAACTATTATTGGTTCGGCAAGTTTTCTTTAAAAGTATTATGTTATCTATCATTTTTCGCGAGAAAAATTATGTTATCGATAATTCTTCTTGAGAAAGGGTTATTTTATCGAAAATTATATTTTAGAAAAATTATGCTTTTATAATTTTTTTTGAGAAAAATTGTTTTCGATCATTTCTCTTGAGAAAATTCATGTTTTCGACAACTTTTTTTAAAAAAAATTATGTTATTGGTAGCTTTTTTTGAGAAAATTGTGTTATCGACAATTTTGCTTTGAAAATATTATGTTATCAATAATTTTTCTTGAGAAAAATCATGTTATCGATAGCTCTTCTTGAGAAAAATTATGCTATCGAAAATTATTCTTTAAAAGATAATTTTATCGATAGAAATACTTTAAATAAATTTTGCTATCTATAATTTTTTTGAGAAAAGTTATGTTTTCGATCATTTCTCTTGAGTTAAGCTTGTTATCGATAATAATTTATAATTTTTCTTGCGAAAAATCATGTTATCGATAGCCCTTCTTTAGAAAAATTACGCTATCGAATATTATTCTTTAAAAGATAATTTTATCGATAGAAATACTTTAAAAAAATTTTGCTATCTATAATTTTTTGAGAAAAGTTATGTTTTCGATCATTTCTCTTGAGTTAAGCTTGTTATCGATAACTTTTGTCAACAAAATTTTTCTTAAGAAACGTTGTGTAATTTATAATATTTTTTGAGAAAAATCGTGTTATTGAAATTAGTGGCAATTTTTTGTTTGGTGTTTCTTAATTTACAAAGTAGAAAATCTTTGTTTTGAATAAATTGACCCCTCTTATTATTTAGCAAGTAAAGTTGTTTTTGACAATAAAACACAAACATCTACTTGGAAAATGGGTATCCATTAACTTTAAAACTATTTGATAAGAAAATTGTCTTAACAAAACTATTAGACAGACTGTCATTTTATCTTTTACACAAACAAAGCATAATAATTGAGAAACCCCATATAAAATAATGGCCGTATTTTATAAGAAAATTTTCTTAAGAAAACTATTAGACAGACTGCCATTTTGTCTTTAACAAAAACAAAGCATAATAATTGGGAAACACCATTTAAAATAATGGCCGCCTTGTTTTAAACTTGACAATAATTTAATTACCAGCATTTCTTTAAAAGAATCTAAGACAATAAACTTTTTCTTTAACATTTTAGAACCCGTTGATTTTTCACGTACGGAAGGCAATTCAAATAATGGCGGCGTTAGTAACAACAACAATTCGAACAAAAATGGCTCCTTAACTTCATTATCAACGTCTACGAACTCCTCAACATCACATGCCAACAGTAGCACAGGAAATGAAGGAAAATCTTCAACGCCCTCCCATCATCACCACCAACTTAGCCAGCATCCCCATCACCCAAACTCGCAGCAGCATCACCAACTGCAAATATTGCGCAATATGTCAAATGGCCATAATTTAGATGGTGGAGTAGGTGGTTTCTTGCATAACGATTATTCTACAGATGATTATTCAGATTTAGATGATGACGACATGGACGACGAGGAAGGCAGTGATGTCGACATAATTGGTGATACAAAATTATATAATTTAACATAATACCCGCACAATGTCTGGCAACATTGAGGTTTTAGTGCAGAGTGCAGGCGATTTTAAAATGTAAATATTTTTTCAAGGAGTTAAGATCCCTCTTTCCAGTAGGGAACTGAAACCGAGAGAAAACTGAAGATGAGTGTGGGGTACTAGTCATTTTAGTGATAATTTCTTATTTATAAATATTTATTTAATTTTAATTTTTAAAAAATATACTCGTACAATAAGAACTTCCATGTTTAATATAAAAGCAAAAGAATTAGATTAAAAAAAATTTTATGAAAAGTAAAATGAAAAAAAGTGTTTCTGTTTTGTGTAAATTTTAATAATTTTCAGTGATTTTTAAAAAAATGTTGAGTTTTTTTTAATTTAAGTGAAGTGTTGGCCAATTTTTTTCTTAAACGATGATTTTTTCGAAATTTAGAGTTATTCTTTAGAATCTCAGTGGTTTTTAGCGAAGTTTGATTTGGTTTAAATTTAAGCGTTTTAATCAATATTTTAATTGTTTTTTAAAGAAAATTTTTGTTCTTAAGAATGATTTAAAAAAAATTCTGCCTGTCCCACGAATTCGAACGAAAATTTCGTTCGCTTAATTTACATTTAAAGCAAAAACAATATTTAAAATTTAGTATTTGTTTTAAATGTAAGTTAAGCGAACGAAGTTTCCGTTCGAAATCATGAGATTTGCAGTTAAAGTTTTTACTTATTTCATCGATTTTTATTGCTTTTTAGTATTTTATAATTTTCTTAAGAATTTTAAATGATTTTTAGATTTTAAGTTTTTCAGATGTTTTTAGAATTTCATTGATTTTAAGCCAAATTTTTACTTTTTCTAATTTTAACGATTTCTTTGTCAAAAAAACTAATTTTAATTCAACAATGAATTTAAATTTTTTTGATAAATTTTTGTTATTTTTCTTAAATTTTAAAATCCTGGTGAATTTTTTTTTTCAATTTAGACGTGTTTGATTTTTTCGTTCTAGTTAAGCGTTTTTTAATAATCGGTTTTGTGTTTTTAAAGCCTATTTTTAACAAAAAACCATAAGATATTTGTCGGTTTTTGTTATTTTGCAATTTTTACCGATTTTCTTTTCTTAAATAAGCGATTTTTTTCTAAATGCCAAACAATTTATTTAAGAAATCTGTTTTATTTTGCTTTGATCGATGTTTATAGCAAAATGTTTAAACTTTTAAAATCTTGGCGATTATTTGTTGTTTTTTGGTTTACGTTTCGGTTTTATTGTGATTAAAAAAGCTTTTTTTATAAAAATTATATAAATTACAATTAAATAAAATTTAATTAAAATGATGTTAATTTCAATTAATTAAAATCATGTAAAATTTTTTTAAGATTTCAGTGGTTTTTTATTTTCTTGATTAAAAAAAATATTTTTTTATCATATTTGTAATTGTTGGTGTTTGAAAAGATTTATTTTAAAACCATTTTGAGAGTTTAAAGCCCGACGTTTTTACAAAATTTGACGTTTTTGTGATTTTTTCTTAAAATAGATTTTTCAATCAGATCAATCAGAGCTTTATTAACTTTTTTTATTCTAGCGATATTTCCAATTAACTAATTTCCCAATAATTTTTTTTCCCCTACTAACGATTTTTTTATCTTTGAAATTTTTACGTTTTTGTTAGTTTAATGTTTTTTTTAGAAAGAGAATTTGCGAATTTCGGCTAAGAACGTCTTTTTGTACGGGAGCCATGTTTAAATATCGAGATTGAGCTTTAGCATACAGGAAAACAGTAGCATTTTATTATAATAATGGGAACTCGAGGAAAATTCGCCTGGAATTTTCCAATTTCTTTTTATCTCAAAAAGAAAATATTTGGTGGATGAGTCTTAAACATTCCCAACTTTAAATATTAACCATTCTTATTTGCATGCAAAAGTCATTTTGTACGACGCTTACGAGATTTTCAAAAGGACTTTAATTTTTATAACCTCCACTACCACTGTGGTGAATGAGGGTATACTAAGTTTGTCATTCCGTGTAAAACTTTTTTATAATACATCTAAGACCCCATAAAGTATATATATTCTGGCTCCTTGAGTAATTTTAAGTCGATTTAGCCATGTCCGTCTGTTGAAAACACGCTCACTTTTGAAAAACGCAAAAGAAAAGAACAAACTTGGTCTCAAATTGCTCGTAGTTATCCTAAGCAGTTTGGTTTTGAAATGCAGCAAGATCGGTTCAGTAGGCTCAGAACTATGAATCAAAATGTGGAACCACCGCCCTTAAATTTTGATACAAAAACTAACATAAAAGGTGAAATAATGCACGGAATGATAAAAAATTTTGCACGAATTTGCTTTTTATAACTGCAAATCATACTGTTAAGATCGGTCTATAATTGACCAAAGGCCTCATATAAACCCTTCTCGCGGAAAACAGCTTAGTACAACTAAAACCGTAACAAATAACGCTATCATACTAAAATTTTTTAAGATCGGTCCAACAAATAACCCTAGACCCCATATAAACCCTACTATCGGAAAACAGTTTAGTACGCCGAAACCCGTAATAAATAACGCTAAGATGAGATTGCAAACGGGTGCAAAGTTTATTCTCTATCATTAAAACCAAAAAAGTCGAAAAAATGTCGCTTACGTGACATTTTTTCTACCAACAATGTAAGTTAGCATGTATGTCCGTTATAGACTCTGAAATGATCAAATCGATGTGCTTCAAACCGGTTTCATTAGACAGGAAATTTTCTGAAGATGGTTTTGGGCTATATGTAATATATATTCTTTTAAAACTAGGACCACGAGGGGAGGTAGGGGGCGATTTCTGCATCTGCAAAACTATCAATCCGATTTTTATTAAACTTAAAACATAGATAGATTCTTATTGGAATGAACACATAGCTATGTACATATTTTTTTTTTTTAATATGGCTACCAGGAGAGGTAGGGAGCCAATTTTTATGAATATTAAAACAAAGATATATCCTTATTTAGATGGACACATAAGCAATGCAGTTTTTTTCAAAAATAGGACAACCATGCGAGGAAGAGGGCAATTTTTGTCTCTCGGAAATTATCTAACAGATTTTAATGAAATATTTTACAATAGTATATCCCTATTCAGATAGATATATAAGCTATGCATGTTTTAAAAAATAAGACCACGATAGGAGGAGGCAATTTCATTTAAAACATTGATAAACGGGCACATATACGTTTAGATATTAATTTAATTTATTGAAACTAAATAAAAGAGTTGTTTTAACAAAAATTAATAAAATGCAAATTTTAAACTTGAGTTTAAAACATCAAAAAGCTAAAAAGTCGACGTAAAATATTGAACTTCTAAACTTGAAAAATGTTTGGAGGTCGTTTCTAGTCTTTTCAAGTTTTTAATTCTTCCAAGCCCTCCACTTAAAGGCTCAACTATAGTATGCTTAAGTTGGCTTAAGCAACTGTGCGAATACATGTAAATCATATCTGTCAAACCATATTGAACTTAACCCTTTCAGTGTTTTCGTCGAATATATTCGACATTGCATTGTACTCTCTTTCTACGCACTTTAACTGTATAAAAATGTACAGTTAATTATATATTTTTTTTTGTTTTATCTGAAAGAGGGACACTTTTGATATTTTAAATTGTTATTATAGTAGACATTGACTTTGTTTTCTTATTATTGAGTAGATTGTCGTACCCAAGTCAGGAAATTTGTAAAAAGCTTAGATTTAGGAAGAAAGAAAAAAAATAATAATTTCGGGGATCAGGCGATATTAAAAAAAATTTTAAGTTTTGATACATGCGTAAATAAGTATTTTCTTGAAAAAAATATTGCAAAAATAAATTCTAGGTTCTTTTGTGGACATTTGAAGGTAAATTTTGAATATATTCGGCATTCCCTAAAAACCAGGAGAGCTGCATGAGGCAAAAGCTATTTATTATTTTTCCCGGCTTCAGCGCCATCACATTACCTTAAATACAAATTTTCAGATTTTTATTTCGCCAAAAAATATTTTTGACCCTTAAAGGGTTAAGGAAACTTTTTGTTAAGTTTTTTGAATCTGTCATTTGCTTAATCATTTGATAGCAATTTCCGTACGGAATCAAGTTTTTTTGATTTTGTTTTTGTTTTTTTTTTTTAATGCATTTGTGGGACTTTTTGTTAATTTTTTGACAGAAGCTTCTGCATGTTGTAGTTAGGCCTTAAAGATCCAAGATTGTAAACGTTAAATTTTTAGTAGGCTTTAATTTTCTTTGACTAAAAAAATTGTCAAACAAAATTTCCATTCAAAAACAAATCTAAATTTCAAAGTGCTGTCACACTTTCCTTATTGCAAAATAAATCTCCCTCTAAGCCGTCAACCGTTTTAAAATTCCATTCTAGTTATTTAAACGCCTCCTTGAAAAACTATAAAAGAAATACAAAATTAAATATGTCCTCCCACTAAAAAGACCATAAATAGAAATGGTACTAATAAATGATGATGAGGGTGAGTTTTGACAACCCATTCGCCAGTGTAACTCTCAACTGATTTAACAACTAATCAACAACAATCACAATAATTGTGGGTTGTGAATTGAGAGTCAATTAAATGTCACTTAATATTGTGATTTCGAAACAATTGCATTTTACTTGAAATTTAATAAAAACGAAATAAAAAGGGGAAAATGGAAAAAGTAAGTCAAATCAATCAGACAAGCAATTAAATATTTCAAAAAGAGAGAAATTTTTAATGAGGAGTTAAGTCTCCCGAGTGCAACTAATAGGGGTAGAAGATACAAAAGTTTTAAAAGTTCTAGTTAAATTCTAATTAAATTATAATTAAGTTATAGAATATATCTAGTTCAGTTCAGTTCTATTTTAGTTGAAGTTCATTTTAAGTTTAGTTCAGTTCAAGCTCTGTTCTAGTTCAGTTTTAGTTTTGTTCTAGTTCAAGTTTAATTCACTTCAAATCAGCTCTTGTTTAGTTTAAGTTGAGTTCTAGTTCAGTTTAAGTTCACTTTTAGTTCTTTTCTAGTTCAGTTTTAGTTCAATTCTAATTTAGCTCTAGTTTATTTTGAGTTCAATTCTAGTTTATTTTTAGTTAAGTTCTCTTTCAGATTTAGTTAAGTTCTAGTTCAGTTTTAATGTAGTTCTAATTAATTTGGGTTCTAATTAAGTTTTTGTTAAGATTTTATTCAGTTTCTAGCTAGTTTACGTTCTAGTTATGTTCTAACGGATGTTTTTAGCTGCATGAGAACTTTCGATAACGATAACTATTGTTTGATAGTTGTAAATGTCAAATGTATTCAGGGTTGCCGAACTTGGTATTTTCCAACCAAATTTGGTAGGATATTTTTCGTTTGTTCGGATGGTAGGCCAAACCTAATTTTGGTCGGTTTGAGAAAATATACTTTATTTATTTTAACAAATTTAAGAAACAGGCCGCAGAGCAGACAAGTGCAAATCTAATATTTTAATACAAATTTTTTTATTTATTGTTGATGCAACTATGGATGTGGCAATGAAATAAGATGTATAACGTTAGCAGTACGTTACTTTGACATTCTTTTGACGGTAGTTTGGTCACTTTATTTGAGCTTACGGTAGTTTGGTCACTTTATTTGAGCTTACCAAATCATATACCGTTTCATGTTTTTTTCTTATATAAAACTTTTTATCAACTAACAATATTGCTTTAAGAAATTTGACCGGATTGGCAAAAAAATAGCGATAACGTAATGACTGGTAATGTTGGTAAGCTTAAATCTTACTAAGCAATGCCAAAAATATTGAGGTTATTTGTGGAAATAATTAAATTTTTTTTCTCAAAGTCCTAAAATAATAAAATAGATAAAAGAACTTCAGGAATACTGTTCTGTACCGCCCCATAAGATGCAGAAAGTATGGGTAAGTTCCAAAACGTTAGTTGCGGAGCAACTAGCTTTTTTAAGCAACCGTGTAGGATTTTACAATTTATTTGCCCCAAAGAGCACCAAAAAAGTTATTAACGACAATAAGCAAATTATGCATTGTTGAACTGTTTTATACATTTTTTACGTTGTCTGCATAGTATTAGGATGTTTTGAAGCTCAGCGTACATGTCTTAAAAAGTTAAGTACTATTTTTGATAAATTGTACAAACTTAAGCTAACAAATTGTGGTTTATTTTTTTATTATTGGTTTTTATTATATGAAGGCAATAATACTTTATTATGCTATTAAATGAATTTGTATATTCCTTTTATTTTTGTTACTTTTTTATTTTTATTATAAATTGCATATTACAAAAAAAAAAAATCATTTATAGCTTTATATAATAATATTATATTTTAGATCAAAAACACATATCCATACATATCGGCATATAAAATGCAAAAGGGCAAATCATCATTTTAAAAAAAATTTTGAAATTTTTCAGGAGAGATAAAAAAAATTAATAAAAAGGCAACTATTGTGATAATAACAACGATTTTTTCTGGTTACTATCGTTAACAAATTATAAAGTAATGAAGCTGTACTGAAAAAACTGTTTATGTAATCACAAAAGTTTGGTTTTTATTAAGTTTCTTAACGCTCCTGAAAATTTTTTAAAAATAATTATAGGCCCTTTTGTATTTTATATGACGATATATTTGTTTCTAAATATTTTAAAAATTTGATCGGTTTCAAAGGAATATGGTAGGTTTTGCAGACAAATTTGGTCGGGAAACAATTTTTTAAGCGGCAACCCTGACTGTATTGTCATTTATGTTCAGTACGATTCGGCAAGTCATCATGAATCGTTTAACGCTAGAACAACGCTTCCAAGTTGTGGAAATTTACTTTGTTACAAATAAATCTTTTCGTAAAGTTCATGGAGCACATAGTCCATTTTACGAAACTCATTTCTCAAATGGCTACGTTAATTAGCAAAATTGCCGTATTCGGAGCGAAGACAATCCTAAAGTGTTACCATTACCATTCCATCCATTAAAATTGACTGTTTGGCGGGATTTACACGCTCTTTGAAATGAGCAAGGAACTGCCGTTACGGTGTAACTTTCCATGAAATTAGCTACCAGATTATAATAAAAAAAATTTCTTTCCAACAATATTTCTTTTTTGTATTATAATTTTAAGTTGTCATGCAGCTAAAAAAAAAACACCCTATAGTCAGCTTTTAAATTATTTTTTAGTTTAGATTCTGTTTCATGGTTCTATTTCATAGTTCAGTTCAGTTCCATATCTTGTTTAATTTCAATTAAGCTGCATATAGTTTTGTTTCTGTTCATTTGTATTGTTATAGTTCGGTTCTAGATATTTCTAGGTGGTAGTACATGTTCTGGTGGGCACTCAAGTTCAAATTATATATAAATACAATTACTTAGTTCAGTTCGTTTTAACTAAACTAGAATAGTTAATCAAAATCGGCAATTTCACAAAAAAAAATCGTTCAATGTGAATTATATATTACACAGTACAACACATGATTTGCCAACTCAATTCTGTGAACTGTATGTGAAATTAGACCCAAAAAGAAGAATTTCTGCATCATTCGTTTTGTCTTCTTACCTGCGATTTGAAGTTAGTATCGATTTGAAGTTAGTACTATCGTATAGGGAAATTTATCACGTTTTAGGCCCTGTTGTTTGACATAGCTCGACAACCACTAGCCCAATTTAGTTGAAATAAATTTTAAAAAATTAAGAATTACAATTCCCTTAATCTGTTCATATATTGTTTTCCTATACAAGTAACACTTTCGAAGTTAAAAATGAATGTATGAAGGGAAAAAATTATTTTTTGCCTAAAAATTTAAATTTTTTTTTTTTAAAAATACATAAAAAATCCAAAATGGAAAAAAGTTTCAAGTCTAGTTATTTTTTCGCAAAGTCACATAACCTATGAGCAAAATGAGACAAAGATCATAAAAATCGATGCACGCGTTTCGCTTTTATTCGCAATTCAGTAAAGGTATGAATTTCAAAAATCAGTTATAGCCACCACCCTTAAAATAAAAATATAAATTAAAAAATTATCATGCAAAAAAAAACTTTATTTATAAAAACTTAATGAAAATAAAATAATATGCAATTAATACGCAATTATAATATGCATAAAAACAAAATTTAGAACATTTTTTCAATTATTGGCAATATCCATCCTTGTAGAAGTTGACGCTTGTGGTTCTGATGATCTTGTTTTCTTCGTAGGTTGTTCATATTCATGGTCTGAGTCAGCTTGGCGTTGTCGGTATGATGTTGCGCTGACATTTTGCTGTGTGAGTTTTCTTCTCTTCAAAAATGATGTCAGCCATTCGGAGTCGTGTTGTGATAGTCCCAGCTTGGCCACAATGTAATCCATTTTGATTTGTGGTAGCGGTTGTGGTGCACTATTTTCAATATCGGGTATCCAATCAGCATCATCCAAATCGGTCGGATTGGTGAAAACGGTTTCGGCTAGCAGGGACACAGTATCCGCACTCGGAGGTTTAGGTGCATCGGTATCAGCAGGGCGTTGCACTGGAAGTGTGGCAGTAAATGCAGCAGTGTATACTTTTGTTTTCAATTGTTGTCTGTTTAATCCAGGACGAAAATTTATGCATGCATAGCACCTGGATTCATCATGTCCAGTTGTGTCTTCCACCCAAATTACTGGCTTCATAAAAGATAACTTTCTACTTTTTCCGTGAATCCATTTTAGAAGGGTAGTATAACAACTGTTGCACACTGTGTTCGGCGTAAAATTTGCACCACTTAAATCTGCTTCATCGAAATAATTACAATACGCGGTTTTGAATTGCTCAGTAAACAAATTTTTTCGATCTTTTTTCTGTATTTTTCGGACGATATGACCACAAACGTAACAATATTCATCCAAATATGGGCACTTGTTGTTTTCCATATTGATATATTTTATGTTTTGTTGTTATTCACTTTTAAAAAACTGGAGAAAAATCAATTTTACTGTTCGCGTTCGTCGGCACTGGCTGAATGCCAAAAATCGATCAATGCACACCTATAAATACTACGTATTTTTGAATATTTTACTGCCAGGTACTTATAAATGGGCGCATATTTTAAGGGCGGCTGGCTATATACCTGATTCAGCACTTGTACGTTTCAAACTGTGCAAAACTTTCCAAATAATGACCACCCTTAAATGTGGGTGCAATTTCTGTAAAAAAATCATATAGGTAGCCACCGGAAAAACCCAAATAATAAAAAGGTCCACTTTCCGTTTAATTGTCCACGTACATTTATTACCGCAATCATAAAAATCAAATAACCTTTTGTTTATTCCTTTTTTTTTAATTCTCAGAATCATGAAAAATGTGTCAATGTTTTCTCCAAATAATGTTGTGCATATCTCGAGCAAATTTTTGAAATTCATACATTTACTCAATTGCGAATAAAAGCGAAACGCGTGCATCGATTTTTATGATCTTTGTCTCATTTTGCTCATAGGTTATGTGACTTTGCGAAAAAATAACTAGACTTGAAACTTTTTTCCATTTTGCATTTTTTATGTATTTTTAAAAAAAAAAATTTAAATTTTTAGGCAAAAAATAATTTTTTCCCTTCATACATTCATTTTTAACTTCGAAAGTGTTACTTGTATAGGAAAACAATATATGAACAGATTAAGGGAATTGTAATTCTTAATTTTTTAAAATTTATTTCAACTAAATTGGGCTAGTGGTTGTCGAGCTATGTCAAACAACAGGGCCTAAAACGTGATAAATTTCCCTATACGATAGTACTAACTTCAAATCGATACTAACTTCAAATCGCAGGTAAGAAGACAAAACGAATGATGCAGAAATTCTTCTTTTTGGGTCTAATTTCACATACAGTTCAGAGAATTGAGTTGGCAATCAATTAACTGAAAAATGTTGTACTGTGTTATTAAACATTTTCTCTCAGCGTTTGTAAAAAAATTCAATTGCTCTTTAAAAAACAAAAATAATTAGGTTAATTTTTGTTTATCTAATTTATCAAAACACTTGTTTTTTAGTCTTTTTTTAGAACAAAAAAAGGAATTTAACAAAAAAAAAAAAAAAAAAAAATCAAAAAAAAATTAAAAAAAAATAAAATAAGAATAATATAATTGGTAAGTAAAAGCCGGCAACTTAAAATAGCAAATTTAGCGGGCAGGCGACTTATATCACTTATAAACCTTAAATTAAATAAAGCATTTTATACAAAATTGGTATAGAAATTTTCAAAACAAAATTTGAAAATTAATTAAATAAAATATTAAAATAAAGGTTGTTTCAAAGTCAATTGATATCAAATATAATTCCCATAAAACTTTGGTCCGAAATTTATTTAAAAAAAGATAGAACAAAAAAAATATATATTTTTTTTTTAATTTCGTAAATAAACAACAACCTCTAACCACAATAACAAAATTAATAAAAATTTAAAATGATAACAACAAAATTAAAATTTAACAAATAATAACAAACCAAAAAAAAAAAAAAACAAAACCAAACACTAATAATTCGAGAGTCCACGTGTTTCAAGTGTACAAAATGCCAGGCCCTCATTTTTTCAAAATATTGCCTTCTTTTGTTAAAAATTTTAAGTTCTTTTTTAAACTAAAACATTTTTTTAAAAAACCGCGTCTCTTTATAGATTCTTACTCACTTGGTTTTATGTTTGGCATGGGAATGAACATATCGGACAGTGATGTTAACTTTTACGTTTTTCTTACCCTACAGCCATCTAAAATTTACAGTTTTATAGAAGAAATTACTGTACGCAAAGCTTTTTAATTAAAGCAATAACAGCAGTAACAATTTATTTAAAATTTAAATGTGTTCATGGAAAAAACACATGGAAAATACATTTTAAAACAATATTATTAAGGGTTTTCATGAAATCGCTTAAAATTGCAATTTGTGCAAATGGGCAAATTTGCGAGACTTGTTTCATGGAGCCCATGTTTAACTTTTGTGCAATTTTAAATAATTAATCTCAGTTTATAAGAAACGTCAATACAAAAATAAATTATATTAAAAAACAACGAAAAGTTAAATTTTGTGTCTGAAATTTGTGTTGTTAAACGCCTAAAGAAAGTTAAAAGACTAAATGGCAATTTCAGGATGTAGAAAGAAAGCTTTCTTTTTGCACAAATACATTTGAAACAAAAACAAAGTTTTTAGAATTTGTTTTTGATCTAAATGTTGTTGTGCGAAAGAAAGAGTTATTTCGTATTAAGTGAAAAAGGCAGATAATTGCTCAGTTCATACCAAAATGTACTTATAAAGTGGCCTCACTTCTACAAAAAACGAAATAAATTTTTTTGCTTCGTGTTCTGACGTTTGGTGTCTTTGTTTTGTTTATTAACAATTTTATTAAGGCATTTTGACATTAAAAATCGCAATTCTAGCAACAAAATGCATGTTGTATTTTATATTGTTGCATTGTTGTATCGGGGTTTCCAATAGGTACTTGACAACTTTGAATTTAATTTGTGAACGCACTATTTCACTGATCATCTAACTGTTACTTTCCGTTTTTTCAGTAAACTCAACATTTTCATCATTGTAAAGTACACGAACGAACAACGTATACAAATTATAAAAATGTACTACCGAAATACGGAGTCGGTGACTGCAACTTTAAGAGCGTTAACTTAAATTTTCGGTCTTTACTCTCGCCCTAGTAGACAAGCAATAACAAGTTTAGTGCAAAAATTTGAGTCTACATATTCATTGTGTGATGCTGCCGTGCCAGTGAGACAACGGGTAGGTCGAAGTGACGAAAATATCTCTGCCTTTCAGGCGTCCGTAGCAAACGATCCAAATAAGTCGATTCCGCGGCGCTCTCAAGAACTGGGCATCGCCAAGACCACTTTATGGCAAAATTTTGCGTAAAGATCTTGGTTTACACCCATACAAGATCAAGCTGACTCAAGAATTGAAGCCGATGGACCATTTGACGCGACGTAGTTCTCCGATTGGGCGCTAGAGAAGATGCGCAAAATCATCTTCAGTGACGAAGCTCATTTTTGGTTCAATGGGTTCGTCAATAAGCAAAATATGCGTTATTGGTTTGGTGAAAATCCACATGTGCTTCATGAATCACGATTTTATCCACAAAAAATAACTGTTTGGTGCGGTTTGCATGCCGGCGGCGTTATTGGGCCATATTTTTTCGTCGACAATAACGATCGTCACGTTACTGTGAATGGCGCCATGATTACCGATTATTTTTGGCCCGAATTGGAAAACATGGACTTGGACGGCATGTGGTTTCAACTGGACGGTGCCAAAGTACCGCAACTTTGATGAGAGTGTTATCTCAAGAAATGGACCAGCCATTTGGCTGGTACGATTTAACGCCTCTAGACTTTTTTCTTTGGGCTATGTCAAATCTCTATGCCAACAAGCCGACGACGTCGGAAAAACTCAGAGCCAACTTTGAACGCGAAATAGCGACCGAGTCATTGATAATTTGGTTCCAACGGATCGACCGCTGCCGACGTGCCCGCGGTGACCACATGAACGAAGTCGAGTTCCATTCATTAATGTTTTGATTGTATTTCAAGCCGATCATAAAGTTTTGGAAATATCTCAAATGGTTTGCGTTTTATTAAAAAAAAGTTGTCAAGCCCTTATTAGCAACCCCTATAGTATCAAGGTCACTTTGTTAATACATATTAGTTCATACCACGCAAACCATCAACAACATAACTGACCTGCCGAATGTGTAATCAATACCACTAAAAAAAAACTTAGAAAATTTATTTACTACACTGAAATTGCACCTAAGAGATTATTTTGTCTGTATTAATCTATATATATAAAAATGAAATTATGTGTGTTTGTATGTTTGTATGTTTGTCGCTTTATAGACTCCGAAACTACTGAACCGATTTTCCTGAAATTTTTACAGTAACATCACGTGAGCCCTAAAAATAAAATATGCTACTTATTTTTTCGATAGGGGCAGGGGAATTGGTACCCCCCATAGGATGCCAATATTAATTATCGCATATCTTAAGAGCCGCTGCACGCATTTTGCTGAACTTTTTGTAGTAGGATCTTCTGAGCCCCGGAATTGAAATAAAATAGCAGCGGGGGTATAGGAATACCCCATAGGACGCCAATGTTTAACATCGCATATCTTAAGAACTGTAATAGTGAGAATGTTCAAACTTTCTAAGTCACTCTTATGGTATACTACACTTTTGAAAATAAAAATAAAGCGGGTAGGCGCAGGGGGGGAAATACCTCCCATAGGATGCCAATGTAGCGAAGCGCACCGGGTTAAGCTAGTAATATAATAAAAATGATTTTTTTTATTGTAAAAGTGTGATTTTCGTTATCTTGTTAAGAAAAATTCAAAGCTACAACACAATTAATGCAGCACTAATAAAATTTTTTGGTCTAAAAATTTTAGACTTGAAGGAAATTTGGCAAAATAAAAACCGCTAAAGGCTAGTTTACACGGTAAAACAATGTACATATTACATGTGGAAAAATGATGTAGAATGAGAAAAATGTCATCATGTAAAAGCCAAATGCATTGAGTAAGAGAGAAAAATACAAAATTTGACAAGCGGTCGGTTAATGTTCATTTTCTAAACTATTTTAGAAACTTTTGTATGCTCATCACACGAAAGGTGTATTTTAACTGTATATATTGAAGGTGGTAACATTTTTATACTATTACAAATACAGCTTAAGTCAACTCAGGCAATTTTCATGTTGTTTTTTTTTTTAAATATTGTAAAACTGTAACCATCTGCTTATTTGTTATTAACTCAGTTGTTTAGTATCTTTGCTTTTATCTTACTTATACGATCCGTGTAAACATGAAAAATACTTGCAACCGATTTTTATTTTTTTTATTTTTAATACGGAGAGAATTTCATAATATTTTGATTCTACAAAGTCGTAATACATTGTATTACCGTGTAAACTAGCCTTAAACGAAAGCAGTCTAGCCACTAAATGGCTAAATTGGCAACACTGGTTAACAATTGATTTATGAAAAAAAAAATGAAAAACATAAAAATATCTTTTTTAATAAATGCACAATTTAACAGCGCAAGATTTAGAAACAAAATTGTTAGACAAATGAACGAAGTTTGTGTTAATGAATTCTCATACAAGTTTTGATATTTTGCAAAGATTCCAAAACATTTAATCGATATCATGAAAGCCCTTATTGTATTTTTTATAAATACGGCAATAAAATCATTATGAATAAATAGGTTCAACTAACTTAACTTCTTTTTTTATTTTCACATATCAGTGTTAACAAGATATTTCCTGAAAAATAGCATACTTGAGCTTTCATTCACCACACGTTATTCTAAAAAGTTAAGTGCTTCTCAACTTTTTAGACAGTTTTGTTTAAAATTTTGTTTTTCTGTTTCTAAGATCAACTTCTTATATTTCAATCCTCAATACATATTTATATATATACAGCCGTATTCATAACGAAAATTTGGCATGAAGGCACAAAGTTTATTCGTAATACACTTACCAAACTCTAGCTAACGATTTGTTAAACTCTTGTTAACAAGCTGCCAAACGTTTGCCAATTTGTGATAAACAGCCGTTTAATGTTGAATAATTTTGTTTGTTTTTTTAATACACTGTTTTTTTTTAGTTTAGAGTCCTTTTTTAAATATATTTTAATTTAAAAACATTTCAAATTTTTATATAAAGAGGGAAACAAATTTTTTTTTTTTTTTTTTCCTAACACTAAAGTTTTTGGCTGACTATTTTAGTCATATTGCCAGGGTATCCCACGAAATTTTGAAGCCTCAACCGCAAGTCCTCGTTCGACCTAAACCTTCGTATAGGAAGGCGAGAGCTTTCTGAATCCACTCCAGAGTATTTTTTGGTCTCCACCAGTAAACGTCTGAGTTTTATATGGTTCTCCACCAGTCACATCGAGTTATAAAGGGTTCTCCACCAGACAAACACGTTAAAAAAATGTAAGGTTAAAAACGATTGCATCAAGTCAATGCTGACAACCGCAAAAACTGTAACTCGGTACAGTTATACGACGCCACGCCATTAACCAATGCGAGGTGACACCGCAAAACGCACGAAAAGTAGAAAAACAAGAACGACCTGATTGTCCTTAAAAAATAATGACAACGAGCGCGAGCTGCTTCCCCACTCAGAGCAGTTTTACGAGTGTGTAAAAAAAAATTAATTGAAATGACAAAACAAGCGATGATTAATGCAAAACGTGTTGCATTTTTGAGTATTATAATGTGGCATCATTAATATTCAGAGTTGATTTATTAAAAGTTAGCAGACGGATAACATTTGTTATTAATAAACTCTATGCTAACAAGCTGCTAAGCTTAATCGGCATTCTAGTAAGCAGCTCGTTGTACGTAGTGTATAAACTGTGGCTAACTTTTTGTTATGAATACAGCTGATAGTGAGTGATATACACCTGTATACATGCGCAGCAAATATTAAACAAGTGCGTGTAGCAACTACCGTTATAATTTTTTTTGCGAATTTTATAAACAAACCTAATCTAATAATAATGTGTTTGCTCTCATCAGTTGGTTGTAAAAAAAAATGCAAGATTTAAAAAAAATTAGATGAAGGCGTTCTTGCTAATGCCAAATAATCGTAATGTGTAATATGCGTACATATCTATCTTCTAATTATTTTTCATGTTAAAGAAATAATAAATATGTACATATGTATATACATAAAATAAATAAACAATATATATGTATATACACAGTTAACCACATGCATGTTTCATACCACGGAAAAGTTAAGATTTCGGAATAGTTTATCACCCCCAAAACAAACTACTTAACTTTTTCGAGCCTCCACAGTATACCAATAATCCAAATTTTTTAAATTTTAGCATTTTTTATGCAGTTATTTTGCTACCTTTTGTGGCCCAAAATCACCGTAAAAATATGAGGCTTATTCTGTACTGCGATGCGTAAGTCAATGCAATACGAAACCGAAATGGGATGCGAAAAAAAGTTGGTATTCTATAAGACTTTCGTATTCGCGGTCGAAATTTTTTTAAATCAGGGCAGCACTGGTGGTTCCACATTTGGAGTAATAGCTCTCATCCTACTGAACCAAGTTTGCTGGATTTAAATCCCAAACTTAGGATAATTAGTAACAATCTGACACCAAGATTGTTCTTTTCTTTTGAGTTTTTCAAAAGTAATCGGGTTTTCAATAGACGGACATGGATAATATATAATATAGATATAATAATGATATAAATATTATATATTTTAAGTGGTATTAAAAAGTTAGCCAAACTTAGTACATCCTTTTCGCAACTAGTTGTGGAGGGTATGAAAATAGCGCAGAGGTTTTTAAAGAAATCAGCGTTTTTTTTATAAAATTTAAAATTATTTCTTATTTGAACAAACTATAATTTAATCCATACTTAAACTGATCTGAATGTGAAACAAGTAACAGTGCTACATTCGGCTATCCCGAATCTTATATGGAGGGTTCAGAGCTGAACCGAACCAAGTCATAAAATGTAATACATTTATGTATTTTAAAACTGACGCGAAATTCTCCTTAACGTTCAACGGTATCCAGTTCTGTAACGGACTAAATCAAAAAGTATTACGTTCCTAAAGTAACGGTAATAAACTCAAGCCAATGGCTCCAGAAATTAATGGCAGATCACTTACTCAAACTCTAAATACCTTCGATTGATAAGCTAGATGTTTGCATCTAATTTGGAAACTTTGGCACTCTTCGTTCTCCACATATACAGAAATTTTTAATGTGTTTGTATGGCAAGTGCCACGCCCACTTCCCCAATCCTGCCCATATATTGAGATATGTTGTGTATTAATAACTCAGCTATGTGTACCAAATTTGGAAAATTTGTCTTTTACAGTTCTTTAGGTATAAAAAAATATTTTGTGGCACGCCCACTTCTCCAATTTCGCCCAGAGGTTATGTATTGATGACCAAGATGCTTCTATCTAATTTGGAAACTTTAGCTTTTGCCGTTCTCCAGATATACAGAAAAAGGATATAAATAATGGGTAAAATTATACGCAGTCGTGGTTTGTTGCTCATATCTCAGTCATTTATTGACCGATCTGGCTGAATTTCCATAGTAAACTTTAACGAAGTATATGTGACATAAAAATACAACAACATCGTCCCCATCAACTCTGGGGTATTCAGAGCATACATTTTAACATACACACGAACAGACGAAAACAGACATCGTTGAATCCACTTCGCTACTCATATGGACCCAGAATATATGTATATACTTTATAGGGTCTAAGATCAATATTGTAGACATTACAAACGGAAAGACAAACTTATATGGCATATATTCGGTGAAGGGTATAATAAAATTAACCTAGAACTGAAGAAAAACTAATTAAGAACTGGAGGGCAACTCTCTATTGCGATGCGAAAGAAAATTGTCGCAAATCTAGTGATTGGTACTCTTTAATGCGTTTGCGCACTTGTCTTTCACGTCTTTTTAGTTATTCCTTTTATTTATTATATTTCAACTTTCCAATTTAAATTTTTTTTATATATTTTGCCATTTCGTTAATGGAAATCTGCGCAATCTTTGATTTTTATTACCAGTATTGCTTAATTTTCAAACAATTTTGCAAATTATTTTCGCATCGCAATAGAGAGTAGCCCCCCTGATAAGAAACTTAATTGGAATCAGAACTTAAACTAAACTACAATTTAACTAGAACTAAACTTTAAATTAACCAAGGCTAAACAAGGACAGAAATAGAACTGAACTGGAATAAACTAGAACTGAACTGAACTGCAATTGAACTTAAAATAACTACTAAACTAGAACTGGTTGGCTACGCTATATTGCGATTCGAATGCAATTTCGGTACATAAGCGAAATGCGATCTGAGCCCAATTCGGAAATCTCTATCGCTTCCGAAATGCCTTCGTTAATTTTTTTGAACACGAAGCAAGACTGGGAATAAAAATTAAAGATGGCGCAGATTGATAGTAATAAAATGTCAAAATAAGTAAAAATAAAAGCTTAAATGGAAAGCTTAGCCGCTTAGTGTGTTTTTGTGGAAAAATGTTAATGAAATAGTGTTGATTTACGAAAAGAAAAAAAGAAGATGCGAAAGACAAATGCGCAAACGAATTAAAGAGTACCAATAACTTGATTTGCTACCATTTTTCTTTCGCATTGCAATAGAAAGTAGCCTCCCTGAACCAGAACTAAACAAAATTAGAACTGAACTCGACTAGAAATAAACTGTATAAAAAGTTTATTTTCTTATTGCGATGTTTTTAATTTTTTATATAGTTATTAGCGGCTTTAATCGCCAACTAAACATCATTGTTTTTAGTAAAGCATTTTGCTATATACTCAGTATCTCATAAATTGTTTTCTCTTTGTTTTTATTTTAATTTTTTATTCATTTTTTTTTTTTTTTTTTTTTTTGTTAGTTAAATTTGGGCAAAGAAAAAATTTAGTCTGGAGTAACAACTCGTGGGAAACGGACCCCATCAATAAGTTAATTAAACTATAAAGAGTTTTACAAAAAAAAACTATTTATATATACACATATCCATACATATTTTTGTGTTTTTACGAAATAGACCACTCTAATTTGTAAGTAAACATTTTGTATTAAAATAACAAAAAAAAAAATAGTGATAAGAATAAATTTAAAAAATAAAAATATTTCGAAAACAAGTGAAAACTCGACCAGTTTAAACAAAAATGAAATCAAGGTGATTTTCTAAATAAAATACTTATTTAATAAAAAAAAAATATCTTAAAATGGTAAAAAACTTTTCTCTTTATTAAATTAAAAAAATCTGTCAAAAGCCCGTGTGTGATAAAAAAATAGAATTCACAAATATCAAAAAGAAAAATGTCTTTAAAAATATCATGGGTTCGTTGAGTGGGTGTGATCTTTCACTAGGGGTACCCTTTCAACACGTTTTCGGTATCTGTAGGAAAACAACAACCGCTTGTCTTTTAGACTACGTTGTCAAAATTTTTAGTGAAAAAATAACTTCAACATCATTTCAATTTATTATCTTAAACTAGTTTATGTCAACACAATGCCACCAAATTATTGTTGTTGGAGACTAATTCTGGTTATCAATATTTATTGTCTTCATTGTTGTTGTTGTTCTTAAAACAACAATTTTTATAATAACAGTAAAGTGATAGCAAAATTATGTATGTGTGTTGGCTCAAAAGTGGATCTTTTTTTTTTAGAAATTTTTAACGAAAACCGGCCATTAATGACCAACACATGCCTCTAAAAGCTAAAAAAAAAGAAAATCATTTCACGACCTTGAACAAGCGGCTTCAATTGATATGAAAATATAGAAAAAATTTAATATATCAGAAAAAACAGAAAGTTGTGTTAGACAAAATTTCAATAACTGTAAACCAAATTAACTGCCAGTTCATCGATTTCGAACGTCAACGTTCGCATAGAAAATAACATTTAAAACAGCAACAAAATTTTAAAATTTGTTTTGGTTTTAAATGTTATTTTCTATGCGAACGTTAACGTTCGAAATCGTTGAACAGGCAGGAAGAAAATTAGTAGCTTTTTTAATTTGTTTATAAAATATCAAAATGTTTCATTTTCTAGTTAGTGTTTTTATCAAGGCGAATTCATTACAGGTGATCCTTAAAGCCCTGCTGATTTTTTCTTTAGCTTTATAATTGTTGGACGTCAAAATTTTGTTTATTATCTTTGTTTCTGTTTTGATTTGTTTCGGTTTTTGACATTGTACAATAATTTAACAAAAACAAATTACTTGTGGTTTTTGTACGAGTTGTACTTGTTAAAATGACGTAGAACCTAATTTAAACTTTTCTAAAACTGAACTAATATTAAACTAGAACTGAATTCGAACCACAGATTACAGATGTGATCTGTGATTCGAACTGAACTAGAAAATGAACTTAAACCTTAACTGAAATCTGAACTGGTGCCGGAATAAGAACATGAACTAGAAACTGAAGTGGAACCTAAACTGGAATCTAAACAGAAACGTAACGTACTCAAGCCTAAAGTAGAGAATAAACTAGAACCTTTACTAAAGCTATAACAAAACTTGGACTGAATAAGAAAGAAACAAGAACATAAACTAAACTGAACAAAAACCTCTATAGTATAGAAAATCGTACCAAAACCTTAAATTCGAGAGTTCACTTGTGTGAGACCAGGTGGCTTATACACCGATTACGCTTATTTTCAATATTTAAACTACTTATATATATAACAAATAACTGAGCCACACTTGGTCCTCGCAGACCACTATGGAAAAAAGGAGAGATTTGTCTATAACTTGGTTATTTATAAAGCGATTTAGTTAATTTTCACTACTACAAGGTGGCCCAATATGACCGAAGGGGTTTGAGTTTATGTTCAACTATAAGGCACTTATCATATAAAACGCAACGCAACGCCAAAGAAATAAATTGAAAGCACAAACAATGTCTTAAATATTTGTATTAAAATCCGTTTCATAAACCCTTTATTAACCTGTTTTATTTTTTATAACTTATGCCGTTTGTAATTTTGTTGTTGCTTTCTAAAGAAATTAATGTACCGTTTTAAAATTTTCAACGCCACAAGCTATGCAGCGTTTGAAATTTTAAAACGCAATGTGAATTTCTGTAGAAAGCAACAGCAAAATAACGAAATATTTATGACTTTGTTTTTGCTTTCAATATAATTCTTTGGCGTTACGTTGCATTTTATATTATTAGGTCCTAAATTTATTTTATAGATATTTTTGCGGAAAATATGGAAAAACTTTTATTGAAAAAAAAAAACAACATATATTAAAACTGGGTTTATAATCTAGAAAATTTGTATGGAAATTAAGTTTTAAAATATGTTTGAAATCAAAACTAATTTGAATGAATACTGCCGTATTAACTGTTTTTTAAAATTAAAATTTATAGTAAAATTGAATTTTATTATTTTATTTAATAAGTTTGAACATTTTATTTTAGGCTAAGAAAAAATAAACTTTGAAGTTTCGTTCAAAATGGCCGATAAAGGTATTAAGCTAATTAATAACAGCAATTGGTAGCTTAACTCAAGCACTAGCTCTTGTTTAACAAATTCCCCACGAAATTTGACTTGATATGGAATTTTAATTAACCTGTCGTTAATCAATTTTAAAACTTTGCAAAACATTTCCTTACTTACCAACCCAATATATCTTTTTTATGTTTAACGTTTTCAAAATTGTATAAAACTAATACTGAATTAATATTTTAACAGAATTTCGAACGTTAACGTAGAAATCTTCTCTAAAAACCATTTAGTTTTTAAAATATTTTCCATATAAAATTTAATGCATCCTTTAACGTTCGAAGCTGTTAAAACAGACATTTACTATTTAAAATTTTTTAACTCAATGTTTGAAACTAACTTACCAAACCTTTTTAATTTTGTGCTTATTCAATAAATAGAAAATAATTTTTTTTTGAAAATTTTTTGGAATTCACAAATTATTACCAACATTCTTTTTTAATTGAAAATTTTGGGAACAAAAGAAATTTTGAGAGAATATTTTTCGATCGATTTTAATGAAAATATTTGAAAAAGAACGAAAAGGAGTTTTTATTTAAAATATTAAAAGACAAATAAAACTTCGTTCATAATGGCAGCAACATTTTTACTTGTTTGTGAACAAACAAAACAACAATTTTTTTCGCAACCACATACATTTTTAATTAAGAACACGTTTGCAAATTTTGCTGCCAACAGTATTACGTGCATATATATTATTATTTTTAAAAAGATTTTTGTTAAAATCTTCAGTCAAAACTAAATACTATTATTATAAACGTCATTAATAATTTCATACTATTTGTTGCTGAAGGAGAAGTAGACTCAGCTTTAAAAAAAAAAACACTTTAGTGCTAACCAAAATGTTTTAAAATTCTACGTAATACTGTTTTGGACAAAATTTGCAAACGGTTTCTTAATTGAAAATGTGATTGGTTGCGAAAAAAAAATGTTTGCTTTATTGTGAACACCAAGTGAAAATGTTGCTGCCATTGTGAACGAAGCTTAACTTTGCATTAAAAATTGTAAGAGAAAAACACGCGTTTTAATAAAAAGTTGAAAACGATTTTTAATGAAAATTTTTCTTAAAACTTATTTTCAGTAAAAAATTTTACTAAAATTAATTTTGAGAAAAACCTTTTATTTAAATTCATTTTCCCTATAATTTAGCATTAGTAAATATTTTCCCGAAAATTCATTTTTATTCACATATTTTCCAAAAAACTTATTTTACTAAAACTAATTTTCTGTGAAAAATTTTACTAAAATGTGTTGTTAGTAAAAAATTCGTTTTGAATGCATAATTTTTACAAAAAAAAAAACAAAAGTAAATTTTAGCAAAAAGTTTTTACACAAGCTAATTTTTAGGAAAAAGTTTTAAATTAAATTTATTGTTAACGAAAAACAAATTTATTGTTAACGAAAAGTTTTCATTTTGAGTAAAAATTAAAAAAAAAATCATTCTGAGAGTAAAATTTTTTCACTAAATATAATTTTTATGGAAACTTTTTTTACCAATATTCATTTTTAAAATTATTTTTTGCTGAAATTAGTTTTTAATTTCCTATTATATTTCAAAAGTAGTATTATATATTTATTTTAAAATTGCTTACCTTAGCATGATCCAAAAAATGTTAAATAGGTATGTTGTGAAATTGTAAATTTCCTTAAAATTTCAAATGTCAAGATTTTAATTTCCAATTAGGTTTGATGCCTTTTAGCGAAATTCTGCATGCTTTGTTTTCGTTTCGCCACTATTTTGCATGATTTTTGTAATTATTTTCAAATGTCACTTCTTTTTGTTTTGAAAATCTAATCTGTGTTTTTCATTTTAGACAACATGACACAACAAGGTCAAGCTTTTGATTCTAATGCGATGACCTTAACACGTTTCGTGTTACAGGAGCAGCGTAAATTTAAAACTGCTACCGGTGATTTATCTCAATTATTGAATTGTATTCAGACCTCCATTAAGGCTATTGCTTCCGCTGTACGCAAGGCTGGTATTGCCAAATTGCATGGTATTGCTGGTAATGTAAATGTTCAGGGCGAAGAAGTCAAGAAATTGGATGTTTTATCTAACGAGTTGTTTATCAACATGTTGAAATCATCCTACACCACTTGTTTAATGGTTTCAGAAGAAAATGATAATGTTATTGAGGTGGAGGTTGAAAAGCAGGTGAGTTGTTTAATTACATAATTAAAAAATTTATTGATAACAAAAATGTATTAATTTCTCTGTTTGTTGTTGTTATTGTTTTAGGGGAAATATATTGTTTGCTTTGATCCTTTGGACGGTTCCTCCAATATTGATTGTTTGGTTTCAATTGGTTCTATTTTCTCCATTTACCGCAAACAAACCGATGGAGCACCTACAGTTAAGGACGCCTTGCAACCTGGTAATCAAATTGTTGCAGCCGGTTATGCTTTGTATGGCTCAGCCACAGCTATTGTTTTGGCTTTGGGTTCCGGTTCGGGTGTTAATTGTTTCACTTATGATCCTTCTATTGGTGAATTTATTTTGACTGAACCCAATTTGCGTGTGCCTGAAAAGGGCAAAATCTACTCCATTAATGAAGGTTATGCTGCAGATTGGGAAGCCGGTGTTTTCAATTATATTGCTGCCAAGAAAGATCCTAGTAAGGGTAAACCTTATGGCGCCCGTTATGTAGGTTCCATGGTAGCTGATGTTCATCGTACCATCAAATACGGCGGTATTTTCATCTATCCTGCCACTAAATCTGCCCCTAATGGTAAATTGCGTTTGTTGTACGAGTGCAATCCCATGGCTTATTTGATGACTGAAGCTGGTGGTTTGGCTAGCGATGGCAAGATTCCCATTTTGGATATAATGCCACAAAAGATCCATGAGAGATCTCCCATTTTCTTAGGCTCAAAATTAGATGTCGAAGAAGCTTTGGAATATTATAAGAAAGCATAAATCTCTTTCCTATTGTGATTAATTTTTAAGTGTTTAATTTTTTATTATTAAATTTTTTTTTTTGTATTAAATCAAAAACTTAAAAGAAGTCCTACTGCATTTTTTTGATAAAAAGCGAAAAAGTCAAATGTTTAACTTGCATTTAAACCAAAAATAAATTTTTAAATTTTGTTTTTATTTTAAATGTAAATCAAAAGATTGAGATTTGCGCTCGTAATCAAAAATCTGGCAGCAATTTTTTTTAAAAAATAGTTCTTTTGTTTTATTATCCTTAACTATTTTTTATTAATTAATATGAATTGGCTTTATGTTTTGGCACAAAGGTGAAACCTTCTGGCACAGGGCCCAACAGCATTTCACTTAATTTCACCCAATCTTGTGAGTTGGGAGAACTCATTAAGGTTTCCATCTCATCGCGTCCTTTAAATGTTTGGGGTCTTTGATTGATTTTTTGTGGAGGTTGAACAATTAAATCATAAGGTATGTAGCGGTATAAGAAAGATTGCCATTCTAGCAAGAAACGTCTGGTATTTTCAATACCTTTAGTATCAGAACCCCAATGTTCAAGGCCATAATTAACATATTTACGCATTATTTCAAATCGTTCAGTAGAAGAAGGATCCCAACTCTTTTGCTCCTTAATTTCTTTAAAGATCCAGGGTTTTATCAAGGCACCACGGCCAATCATAACTGAGGAAACGTGGGGAGCAATTTTCTAAAAAGGAAAGAACAGTTTAAATTATCGGTGAAAGCCAGCAAACATTTTAAAATTTTTTGTGGAATTTCGGGTTTTTGAGTTTGTTCAATTCCCCTAAAGGGGAATGTAAGAAAGAAAAAATTCACTATTTATTGTTGTGTCTTTGTTGAAGCTTTGATATTGTTACAAGTAAGAGCTGAGTGTTTAAAATTCTTATTCACTTTATGGTCTTACTTGTATAATATTTTTAGCTTTTCTAAAGTATTTGGAAAAAGTTTCCTGACGAGCTGGCCTAAGCAACCAGCGAAATGCGCATAGAAACTAGCTTTCCCACAACAATAAATTTCAGTGTTTTTTATCATAAATTGGGATTATTAGCACATCATTAATAAATGAATTAAACCTTTTTGAGCTACGTAAAAATTTGTTGTGCAACCTACTCCATTTTCTAAATAACGGTATGTCTCGAAAACCAGAGCTAACCTAAAAAACGATTAGCACCACTGGATTCAGCGTACCCGAATTATGTTAAAACGCTAGGTCCCCGGCTTCTCTGTTTTTTCAACTAGCACAGTGTAATTAATTTAAGTAAAAATTGTTCTGATAATTTTCAGCGAAATTAAATTTTTCTAAAAAAAATCCTCAAAAATTTTTTGAAAAATTTTCAATGCAAATAAAATTAATTGAAAATTTTAATTAAAATTTAGAAAAACAAAAATAAATAAATTACTTTTGTGAAAATTTAAACTGAAAACTATTTCTTATAAAAATGTAGCTTGAGTTAATTAATTTTAAATTAAATAAAGAAAATTTCAAACTTACCCTCTTTTCCATATAATCTTCATAGCTTAAAATATCGCCATTGCCAATCACTGGTATGCTTTTAACTTTGGAAGCACATTCCTCAATATATTCCCAATTAGCATTTTTGGTATAACGTTGTTCACGAGAACGGCCATGTAACTTAAATATGAAAGAACCATAAATATAATTCAATATATATATCTTTACCACAACTGGACATTTTTATTTACCGTTACTGCTGACGCTCCCCATTCTTCCACCAAAGGCATGAGATCATGTGCCACACTTTTATTTGCATATATGCCAGTACGCATTTTAACCGTAAAAGGAATTAAAGGATTCAAAGCAGCACATGAACGCACTGTTAATTCTAATATATTAGTCCTTCTCATTAACGCACTACCACCACCCTGCTGGTAAATTAAGTCAATGGGACAACCGATATTTAAATCTAGAAAATCTACTTTTGCCGTCTCTTGCAATAGTTGAGCGGTTTGCGCAATAATATTAGGATTATTGCCACATAATTGTACACCAAATATATCCTCGGACTCATGACGCTTAGTTAAGGCCCATTCTTGGGTCATACCTTTAACCAAAGGTACACAGCAGGCCATTTCACCACATGTAATATCTGCGCCAAATTCTTTACAAATTCGACGAAAAGGTAAATTTCCTACGGTCGTTAAAGGAGATAAAACTAATTTTTCAGCAAAGTCAATGTTTTTCGATGGCTTTAGATTTCTGCCTTTGGTTTCGTCATCATCTATGCAAGATCCTAATGGTTTTTCATCATTATCTTTTTCCTCTTTCTGTGATTTTTGTTTAGCATCACGCAATTTTTCTGCTTGGGCCACCATTTCTTTACTTTTGGAGAAATCATAATCACGTTTACGTAAGCGTATTTGTAATTCCGATAAGATACCATTGCAAGTGGATGGTGCTAAGTTTCCATTATATAGAGGACTTTTAATATTTCGTCCTTCTGTATCAAGATGGGATTTAGCAAAACGACAGGTAATGCCACGAGGACAAAAGCCTTTTGATTCAAAAACTGGACATTTCTCACCTAGGTCTTCTGCTTTACTGGCTAGATATTGTTCCAGATCGTGGACATAGCGACAATTTTCCAAAGAACATTTTTTTTCTGTAGGACCGTTTATTAAGGAATTACAGAGATTCAAAGTACGATCTTCTTTATAAATAGGACGATGCTAAATATAGCCAAATAAACAAGTTCAGTGAACATTCAGTAAAAACATACTGAATAACAAAAATTTTTAAAGGGAATTTTTAGATAAAAAAAATTTTCCACAAAACTAATTTTGAATTTAAACTGAGGCAAAAGTGCAATTTACGAAGCACTCGAAAAAAAAATTGGACCCCCTCTGGAATTAAGAAAAAAAAAAAATTAAAACTTAAGGGAACTGAGGCCGTGGTCCCCCTGGACCCAAAAAACCACCCTTCATGCTTAGTGGGTTCTTAAATTAAAGGTAATTGTGCAAGAAAAACGAAAATAATAAAATTTATGTTAGGCGGGACTTCTGGGGCCCTTTAGGGAAAAAAGAAGTGCCTCCACCTCCTTATTACTTTATTGGTACTCAAATTAAAGTTATTTTTTTAAATTTTTTTTAAGTAAATCTTCTCAGCATAGCCGGCTTTCGGTCGGGCGCATAAATATTCTCCTCTGTGGTATAAAAATACCGGCTTGGCTAACTAAAGCTTCTCTGTATAGCAGACCTTCGTCCGGGCGCAAGGATTTTCTCCTCAATGGTATACAAAAATACCGGCTTTGGTAACTTAAGCTTCTTTGCATAACAGACCTTTGGCCGGTCACAAGGATTTTCTCCTCTATGGTATTAAAAATACCTGCTTCGCAAACTAAAGCTTTTCTGCATAGCCAGCTTTCGACCGGGCGGAAGAATTTTCTCCTCTATGGTATAACAATAGAGGAGTCATTGAAATTCCGCCCTAAATTTTATTATTTTCCTTTTTCTTGTTTAATTACCTTTAATTTGAGTGCCCGCACATACCACTAAGTTAACGGGTCGCTTTTTGGATCCAGGGGCCCCACGGGCCTAAGCCCCCTTAATGCTAAGTTTTGGTTTTTTTCGTTTTTAGTTCTAAATCGGGAGACATATTTTTTTTAATTTTAGGTGCCCCGTAAACTGCACTTCAGCCAAAACTGATCTTAAGGTGAACCAAATATCCAACATCTTATTACCTTGTTCTGCCCCCTCTTCTTGTCCTTTTTGGCATTTTTTTTAAATTTGTTCCCTTTGCAATTTTCATTGCATTTTTGTTCGCCTGTCGCTTGGGTAGCTTCCCCTTCAGAATGTTTTCTTTTTTTGTTTTCCTCCTTATTATTTCCATTCTCTTCTGCTACGGCATTTTTCTTGACATCTTCCACTAAATATCTTTACAAAATCATTAAATTTCTCTTGAAATTTTTATTTTAATCGAAGACTTACTCAGGTTTTATATAACAAATACCGGGTTCCATTTTTTTTTTTTTTCAAAAATAAATCCAATTGCACTTTATTTAAATTCAAAATAAATAAAATACTAAACAAACCCACTTAAAAACTTGCGACACGTGCTTCTTTAATGAAAACAAAACTAGAATGAGTGCGTAAGAGAGAAGTTAAAACAAAACAGGATGTTTCATGTATACATTCAGTAATAAAGCCGATGCTGCAAATGAAATGCCAAAATTTTTAAGGAATTTTATAAAAATGAAATTAAAAAAATAAGAAAAAACAATTAAATAGAGAATAACCTTTCTATTGTTTTAATTTAGTTCATGGTCCAATTACTAATGACTAATTGCTCCATGATTTAGTTAATATTTTAGTTGCATTTTGAATTTTAATGGTTTTTACAAAAATATTTGAGATGGCATCCCTTGCTTTTAGAACAAAGAGTGAAAATATTAAACAGCTGTGTTATGTTTGTATTTTGTTGCTGTTTTGACCGGCTTGAACAACTCGTTATTTAATAAGGAAATAAAGAAGTTGTATAAATAAATGATTTAATTTATTAAAAATATGGTGCAAATATTTAGTTTTTTACTTAAAGCCTCCAGAAAGGTCAGCTATATTAATTACGTTACATAAAAATTTAAAAAAGAAAACTTTCTTCTATTCCAGCCCCAAAGACCTCACATGAGAGGTGGCAATGTTTTCTTAGATACTTTGCGTCTAACAGTTAAAGGAGGTCATGGTGGTAATGGTATACCCAAATATGGAGGTATTGGTGGTCAAGGTGGCTGTGTATATTTAGAAGCCAAAGAAGGTGTAACACTTAGAAATTTGGCGCATAAATATCGGGAGAAAAATGTGGCAGCTTCTAGTGGCGAAGACAGTAGTAAAGTGCGTATTTTAGGCAGACGTGGGATGGATGAGAAAATCGAGGTACCAGTTGGTGTGCAAATTTATGATGAGTTAGGAAAACTTGTAGCAGATTTAAATGCACCCGGCTCATCATGTATTGCAGCCGGTGGTGGTATAGGAGGTTGTACGGGTACAAATTTTTTAGGAAAACCAGGAGAACACAAGACGGTCAATTTGGATTTAAAGTTAATAGCAGATGTTGGTTTGGTTGGTTTTCCAAATGCTGGTAAAAGTACATTTTTAAAAGCTATTTCAAACGCTAAGCCGAAAATTGCATCGTATCCGTGTAAGTCACATAAAAAGATTAGTATCTACATAATAAAAATAAAAATTTTATGAAGAACTAGTGGGATATAAACCTGCTACACTTTATAAAAAAAAAATCATATAAAATCTATTTAAAGTTTTCCTAACTTTAGTTTATATTAAACTACAATTTTTTTCCAGTCACCACTATAAGGCCCCAAATTGGAACTATAGACTATACCGATTTACGTTCAATAACTGTAGCCGATCTTCCCGGTCTTATTGAGGGTGCTCATGCCAATTTCGGTATGGGTCATAAATTTCTCAAGCACATAGAGCGAACTCGCTTACTATTATTTATGGTTGATGTATTTGGTTTTCAACTTAGTCGCAAACATGAACAGCGCGATTGTGTACAAAATATTTTTGCCCTCAACAAGGAGTTGGAACTGTACGACCCCACTTTGTTGGAAAAACCTTGTGTTTTATTGTTGAATAAAATGGATATAACAGGAGCAAGTGAAATTCTCAAAAATAATAAAACTTATATAGAAAATCTTGAAAATATATTATCGGAATGTCCTCCAGAGATAAGACCCCAAAAGGTTTTAAAATTTGAACGTATAATACCAATTTCAGCAAAGAATGCAGCCCGAGTAATAGAGGTCAAAAGGGAATTGAGAAAAGTCTTGGATGAACAGGCGGAAAAGGAGCAATTATGTGATGAGTTTGAGTTGAAAGATATGTTGCGAAAAAAAATTGGTGAAAGGGGACCTAAAATTACATAAAATTTTTTAATATGAGCTGGATTTGTTGAAGTGTTAACAGAATATTGTAATCAATAAAGTTATATTTGAACTTACAGATTGCTGGAACTTGTATAAAAATAACCGCTACAATGGACCTACCTGTAACATAAAATCATTATTAATTATATCGTAGTAGCAAGAAGTAAAAAGTACAGTTATTACAATATGTATGTACATTAGAGCTTACCACCTCACAAGTAAAAAAAGGTGCGCCATACACCACCTAATATAAAGCAATTTTGCAAGACGGTTTCGAAAAAAATCGTTTTTTTTTAATTTTTCTTTATATCTTTGGCATTTACAATCGGATCTGAAAGTATGTATGATTAATATACCCGTATCAAAGTTTTTTCTTGAGATGATTGGTTTGCCACAGCTTTATACGACTAGAAATTACATTATCAAATTTCGAAAATATCGGTCCATAATTTACCGTATGGCCCATATAAAGCATACTCTCGGAAAACAATTAGTGTGCCTAAAACCGTAACGAATATCGCTATTATAATAAAAATATAATAACATTGGCCTTTCCGAGACAAAAACTTTTATATATAATACTTTAAGATCCGACTATAAATGCCAAAGATATAACGAAAAATACTGTATATTAGGTAGTGTACGGGGATTTTTTTGAGTTACGGTCTAATTTACATAATATGTATACCCTGAAGGCAACTTGGGTGTATTGTATCCAAGTCTCTTTGGCGACATTGTCAACTAAGTGTCTAAACTTTAATATGGATTTGCCTTAAATACGAAAAAAAATTGTCATGAATTCTTTTTTGTATTTTTTTTTTTATAAAATAGTTAAATGTTAAAAAATATGCAATTTTTAATTCGATATCTACTTTAAAAAAGTACAAAGACCAGATTTACTTAAATGTACTAATGATTATGTGGTTCCAATGTGTACATATTGTCCCAAAAGAACTATATAGTCAAAAGTACCAACGTCAGTAGTATATTTCCAATGATACATGTTAAATGTATACTAAATAACATTGTCTGGGCTAAATGTCACTAGTAACTTGTACTGGTGAGTTGTAAATACTGAATCAGTACAGGGTGTATATACATATGTATATGTACATTAGACCGACTCAAGTTGTATGGAGCCTAAAAAAGTGATTTTGTTACCGCTCTGAAAATAAAGGTTGATATGTTTTATGATGATTCCCAAAATATTTTGGTTCTAGCGTTGATCATCCGTGAGCTGGACCATTTTAAAAAAAGGTCTTTTTCAGTTTTTCGAATTTTTTTGTACTTTGCTCCAAGGCGACATAAAAAAATTTGGTATCATCGAACATAGTTTTTGAAGCAGCATCTAATGGTATATAAAACTTGACCACTTGCGACCTACTAATTGAGATATTAAGCTAAATACATATTTTCATTTCGGGTTTTCATACAAATTCTACGTATGTGGAAATAATGTTCTGTTTTTCAAAATGAATCTGTTTTAAAATAAAGTTAATTTACTTTTTTTTTGTAATTATTCACACAAAACGCGAAAATCGCTATATATTATCAAATTGTTTGATTTTTCAATTATAATAACCTGGTAATAAGCAAAAGATCCGTTTTCAAACCCCTGGATGCTGTGAGCTAAATTTAAGTTCTTAAATATTAATTTTTTAATTAAAAACATATTTATCTATTAATAACAGACAAATTAATAGTATTATACTTAAAAATAAATTTCCGAAAACACTAAAAATGGATTTTTCTACTGTTCAGCTGAACAAAATTATGCTTCCGAGTCGCTCTAATGTACATATTATGCAAATTTAATAACATTCTAATATTTTTCCGTTGTAAATAATTCCAATAAAAAAAAGAAAATTATGACCGTAGCAAAATTTTTCTATAACTTCACACTAAAACATACAAATATAGGTAAGTTATTACAGATTTCTAAAGATTATTGAATTGTTTTTTTTTTTCGAACAGATATATGCTTAAATATTTAAAGGTTCTGGTTTGAATTTAAGTTAAATTTTGCTATAATTTAAATACTTCTAAATTCGAAGAATAAATCATTCTTACTCTAAACTGTGATTAAAATAACTCTAGTAGTTTTAATTTTTAAATACTCACCAATTCCCATTGATAAACAGGCAATAATAGCAAAAAGTTAATTAAAAATGTTCCAAATATTAGCAAGGACTTATAGTAATCCAATACTCTAATACAGCCACGTGACTCTAAACCAGATTCAGATGTTTCGTGAACATAATCACCATAATAGCTACTGCTACAATTGTGCCAACCCGTTATAGCTACACCAACATAACAATTATATAACCAAACACCAATTATGTTATGAACCAAAGACAACGCATCACGCAGATCTCCTTTGGGTAGAGCAAGAAACAATACCAATGCAAAACCTATCTAAAAAGAAGACGTATGTATTAAGATTTAAAATAAAAATATTTTCAGATTAAAGAATACCTGCGCAATATAACAATAATAAACAATAAATGCTGGAAAACCGTGTAAATAGTGCCATTCGGGATCTTCCAATTTTATTAGTGAAAAATACATTAAGCAACATATTATCACGTGAAGGATGGCATGCATATATTTCACTGTACGAGTTATAACTCCTTGCAAAAGGCGAAATAAACTAATGGCTAGAATATATCATATGTACATAGGTATATCAGATTTATTTACATAGATACATACATATGTACATAGATTTAAAAAGTTTTCCCTTACCAAAAGTCATTAGCACTAATGCGGCTAAATTGTAAATTCCATGCTGAGTCGGTGTTTTAAAATAGAAGGATTTTTTATAAAAATAACAAATAGCCCACATTACCGTAGTCAAATTTGCAATAAGAATGGTTAGTACTAGGATTATAGTTATTATTTTCATAGTTTAATGTTATTTCTATTTTATCCTTTTTTAATTATGTATATGAAATTTTTTTTTTTAAACTTGTCAATATAAAGTTTGCAAATGCAGTGTTCTATATCGAAATAATTCAAATTTTTACATAATTTTTTTTTGGAAAAAAAAATAATTTTTTTTAACAAAATTTCGAAATTTTTGTTTTTCAAAAATTCATAAAAAATTGGAAAATGCAGCTATTTTAAAAAACCGCGGCCACCACTGGATTCAGCGTACCCGAATCATGTTAAAACGCCATGTGCCCGGCTCGTCTGTTTTTTCAACTAGCATAGTGTAGTTAATGTATTAAAATAGGAGGATTTAACTTGTTTCATTAAATCTTAACATAATAATATTGTAGTCAAAACATTTATGAAAATCCATGGTAGAATAAGTACAAGGTATAGTCCATTGTATGATAAGTACCAGGAATGTATGTATGTACTTATTTCTACCATGGTTAAGTCATTATAAATTTTGTTCTCAATTTTAAAACTCATATAACGTTAAAGAAAAGAAAATAAGAAAAAAAAAATTAAAACAAGCGTCAAAAATCAAATAAATTAAATTTTCGAGAACACAAAAGTTTTTACTATATTTACGAAATTGCGTTCGAGTGCACAAAATGCAGTAAATAGGTGTGTTCATTTACTTTACTAGCAGAAACTTGCAAAGAGAAAGTAAGTAGGAATTTAAAGAAATTGCTCTCAAAAATACTAAAAAGTAAATGAACACTTTGCCAGCCAAAATTTGCAAGTTTAAGTAGTGACGAATATACAGGAATATTTGAGTACCCATTAATTATTCTAAGACTTGGGAAAATTTATACATTACGGTAAAAATAATGTGATTTTATTAATTTATATTTGCTTATGTTGAACAAGGCAATTTCATTCCAGGTAATCTCGGTAGTACAACAAGTACAACTCGTACAAAAACCACAAGCAATTTATTTTTGTAAAATCATTGTACAATGTCAAAAACCGAAGCAAATCAAGATAGAAACAAAGATAATAAACAAAATTTTGACATCCAACAATTATAAGGCTAAAGAAAAAAAGTTACCAGCAGGGCTTTTAGGATCACCTGTAATGAATTCGCCTTGATGTAGAATAAAATTAATCTTGAATTGGATTTTTTTTTATTTAGGAGGGGAAAGAAGTATTCGGGTTTTCATCAATAATAAAATATAAAAAAAACCCTTTGTTAACAATAAAAGTATTTATAAGGCAAAACAAAATATTTAATTTAAGAACCTATGTACATAGGTATATAAAATATCAACGTATTTACCGTAGGTTGGTCGCTCGCCAAATCGATTCACTAAAATTCATTTTAAGAATTCATTTATACTTATGTGTATGTTTTCTTCATGTTTGCATTAATAACACTATGCTTGTTGAAAAAACAGACAAGCCGGGCACATAGCGTTTTAACATAATTCGGGTACGCTGAATCTAGTGGTGCCCGCGGTTTTTTAAGATTGGCTCTGGTTTTCGAGATATACCGTTATTTCGAAAATGGAAGAGGTTGCACAACATAAGTTCGCGTAACTCAAAAACGCTTTAGCTTATTGAAATAACTTAAAATTCCGCAATAAAATTTCCTTTAAGAAAAGTAAAACCCCTTTCTAATATCCGCAGTCGTTTTAGAAACATAATTTTTTTTTTGGAAAAAAAAATAATTCTTTTAACAAAATTTCGAAATTTTTGTTTTTTAAAAATTCAAAAAAAATTGGAAAATGCAGCTATGCTTCTAAATATGGCCGTTTAATGAAATTCTTAAATTTGGCCCCTGCAGCGCCTAGGATGCCCCTAGATGGGTCAAATGTATGGCAAACCCCACTTTATTTTTCATCGCAATCATTTATTTCTAACATACCCACCCACTATCTCCATTCCTTAAGGGGGCTTCCATACAAAATGTTCAATGCAGACTAGAAATATATTGAAGAAAAAGTCCCATAAATTCCCAGAAGTCGGCCCTAGTGGTATATAATGTATGAACGACCTCAATTAATTTTTTGTCCTTAACATTTTCTCGAGACATACTTGCCCCTTATCTTCACTTCTTAGGGGGGCTCCCATACAAATATTGCGTTTTATGAAATTCTTAAATTAATTAAAATTTGTCGACTTTTGTGAATAAAATCAAAAGTTGCAAACAGATTTTAATAATTTATGGCTTGTTTTGTTTGGAATTTCGTTTTTTATACGTCTGCAAAAAATTAGAAGCATAGCTGCAATTTTTTATGAATTTTTAAAAAACAAAAATTTCGAAATTTTGTTAAAAAATTATTTTTTTTTTCCAAAAAAAAAATTATGTTTCTAAAACGACTGCGGATATTAGAAAGAGGTTTTACTTTTCTTAAAGGTAATTTCGGTTTTTTAAGTTTTTTCAATAAGCTAAAGCGTTTTTGAGTTACGCGAACATATGTTGTGCAACCTCCTCCATTTTCGAAATAACGGTATATCTCGAAAACCAGAGCCAATCTTAAAAAACCGCGGGCACCACTGGATTCAGCGTACCCGAATTATGTTAAAACGCCAGGTGCCCAGCTCGTCAGTGTAATTATGGTCGAATTTCGACCACTGGGCTAACACTAGTATACAGAAATTTATAAAACTATAAAAAAAAATAAAAACTATTCCATAAATCACATTTCTGATGAATCAATTAAACATTATTTTGAATTATTAAAATAACAATTAATCAAATTTCTGATAAATCGATTAAATGATTAATCAAAATTTTGATAATTTGAGATCTTTGATTAATCTACACTTCCTTAATTACAGCGCTTAACTGAACACTCTAAAAACGCAAAATAAAAATCGTCAAAATTCTTATAATATTGGAAGATTTATACAAATATGAATGTATATATTTAAAAGGAAAGTTTTCAAAAACGACTCTGCATAAGGATTTGTACAAAATAACTGAAAAGCCCACAGACAGCTATTAAATATTATTATTGGTTTTATTGAAAATAAAACTTCAAAATATTAATATTTTTAAAAGAAATCCAAGAAAAATTAATACTTATTTCAAAATGATGCCTTATCCCAATATAATGCTCGAACTTAATTCCTATAAAGTTGTTGTATTTTCCATGGAATGTATTTTGTTGTCTATTATAATTGTTGATTGTTCATTACATAAAATACTATGGACGACTATATTCTATTACTGTCTGACCCAGGGTAAGTTCAACATTTTTTTTATTGAATTAATAATGCCTAATTAGATCATTTATGTATATGTATGTCTATCTTCGAAAAGCTTTAATAATCTTTCGTTTATTTGGACGAAATTTTGGAACGATTTTTTTACATGCTGCAAGCAACTTGGCAATTTTATTGACAATATATTATCACTACTACAAAGAATTTGGTATTGAAGATACCGAATATTATAGAGATGATGCAATTGGTTACAAACTGGTATTGGAGTCAAAGCCGAGGACAAGAAATTTGTCTCGTAGAGCAGAATTTATATCATTTTGGCTTACATATCCATTGGCATTAATGGTAAATTTCCCATTTACAGTTTAAATTTTATTCTTTTTAAAATTTTCTTTAGATTTTTGCTTCATTTGCCGGTATGTGTTTCATCATCAGTTTATCCCTACATGCTCGAAAAATGTTTGCTGCATTCCATAGTACCCTAGGCCTATGTGTTGCCATGATTTATTTCTTAGTTTGTGTTTTTTATGGTCATTACTTTAAAACCTACGATCATTCAGTGATTATAAAAATGTTTTATAATCTGTCATTTTTATTTATACTATTATCTCCAAAACTTATTAATAATTCGCAAATTTTAAGCAAAGATTATACCGAATCTGAAGAGGATCAGGATGAGGAGGAGGGTGAAGAGGAAGAGATTGTTGTTGAGCGAATTTAAAAATCTCATAATTTAATTCAAATTTCCAATTGTTAAATATTTCTATTTATACTATTATCTCTAAAACTTATCAATAATTCGCAAATTTTATGCAAAGATTATACCGAATCCAAAAATCAGGATGAGGAGGAGGGTGAAGAAATCTCATCATTTAATTCGAATTTTTAATTGTTATATTGATTTTTAATTTTTAATAAATATTGGTTTCTTTAAATCAAAATTTTTAAAAGTTTTTTGAAAGAAAATCAAAAAAAAGGGAATTAAGCACAACAAACAAAATCTTTTAATAAATAATTGTATTTCCAAGGCGAATTCGCCTTGTGTATTTCCAAGAACAACTTTGATAGGAATATCAAATATTTTTAAAATCTCATCCAAGGCGAATTAATTTTTCAGGTGGTGTTGAAAGCACAGCTGTGCTACTTTTTTTCTTACTTAGAGAGATAAATGTCAAAAGTTGATTGTGTTTTTGACGTATCGATCAACGAAAGCAACAACCGTATGCATAAATTCGCCTTGATCTCATCATTTAATTCGAATTTTCAATTGTTATATTGATTTTTAATTTTTGATAAATATTGGTTTTTTTTAAATCAAAATTTTCAAAAGTGTTTTGAAGGAAAATCAAATATTTTTAAAATCTAATAATTTAATTCGAATTTTCCATTGTTGTATTGATTTTTAATTTTTGATAAACATCGGTTTTTTTAAATCAAAATTTTAAAAAGTTTTTTGAAGGAAAGTCAAATATTTGGGGTTTGGGGGGCAGGATCAGAGCTATAAAAAACTGAATTCAATTGGCGTTGAAATCGAAATGATTTTAATCAAACAGATTTCATCCTCTGAATCCAAATTGATTTCAGATTTTTAATTTTTGATAAATATTGGTTTTTTTTTAAATCAAAATTTTAAAAAGTTTTTTGAAGGAAAATCAAATATTTGGGGTTTGGGGGGCAGGATCAGAGCTATAAAAAACTGAAATCAATTGGCGTGTAAATCGAAATGATTTTAACCAAACAGATTTCATCTTCTGAATTCAAATTGATATCAGATTTCAAAATAAAATCTTGTCAAAATTACCATATTTTGTGATTGCAAACATTTTAAAATCATTCTTTTTAGAAATTATTGCATGCAATTGAATCATTTATTTCGAAAAGATCTTTAGTGCAAAAATACAAAATGTTCAGAAAACACAAAAAACTGAATAGCTCTTAAACCATTTGACTTTTAATCAGAGTTTTTCCTAAAATTGTAAGCCGCTGTTTATGTTATAATAGTAAAAACAAAAAATTATTTTAAGTAATATTTAAAGAAGAAAATGGCCATTACAGTTTCCGGATATTAGCCCTTTTCAAAAATTATTTTTGAAATTTCGTGGTTTTAGTAGCAAAATGGAATCTTTATCGTATGCAATTTATCCAAACACACAAATATGCCGATAATCTACCATATATATGTATATATATATATAATTTGTAAACTCGAAAATTTAAATAAAGGTTTTGTCTTTAGGTCTGCTCGAAACGCCTGCTAATTTTTTGTGGAGTTGTGTTTTTATCGTGCAATTGTTTTTGACATCTTGTCATTTTTTTTACAAACAGATGCATTGGTTGACATCTTTAACATAATTTAGACAAACAAAATGGGTGTTGTTTTTTCTATTGCTGCATTGTTGTAGTTTAGCGCAGACCTACTAATTCGGCCATGTAAATCACTATCCTGCGATCAGCTGGATTCACTAATTTTCCAAATGAACTTAAACAACAATTGTGTATTTTTTTAATTTTATGTGTTCACTATTCAGATTATTTTAATAATGGCTAAATCAAAAATAATTTGTTACACCAAATTGACCTCATAGTCAAAACTTACCTCTCACTGTAAAAATTGTAAATGCAAGTTTTTTTCAATTGCTAACTAAAACAATACATATAACAAATTTTCTAAATATATATGGAGATGAGCCCTTTTCGAAATTTAGTTCTAAAAGCCACCTGTTTTTCACCGCCATGGAAGGGGTTTATAACCTTTCATTCTCACAGTATCTCCAAAAACACCAACAAAAAAACTCAATTTCCAAAAATTTGTACCTGAACCCTTTTCGAAATAAATGATTCAGTTAATTCAATTTCAATCAATTTGATTGCAATCATAAGCCCTGAGCTGGATGTAATCAACGACAGATTTTCCTTAGTTTCTGTCTTAATTAAAATAATAATTATTATCGGGCTTGTTTTGGAAATGGAAATCACGTGAAATTGAAATCGAACAAATTTAGAAAACTCTTCCCTGTTCAAAGTTTATAAAAATATTTCCTTTTATATACCGTATGTAACAAATTTTGTTAAAACAAGTAAGAGTGCTTTATTCGGCTGTGCCGAATCTTTAATATTCTTTACCATACGTAACGTAGCGACTAAGACCATTCACCCACTAGCACACATTTTCAAACAAAAATAAAAAAAATTCGTACAAAGACATTAGCTGCGTTCAAGAACACAAAAGTTTTTACTATTTTTTTACTGAACTTTACTGCATTTTACTAAATTGCGTTCGCGTACACAAAATACAGTAAATGAGAACACAAATTGAGAGCGTAAAGTGACAGTTCTTGACTGAGTACTTACAAATTTTTACTGCAGAAATTTTTGCAGTAAAATTTAGTAAAACAAAAAAACATATGTGTCAAAAGGTAAACAAACAAAAGGCATACAAATTGTGAAAAAATTTTTTAAAAAAAGAAAAGTTGAAATAAAACTAATATAAAAACAAAAAATGATTTAATATTAATTAATTAAACTTGCTTGTGAAGAATTTATATGGCTAAATACCAACTTTTGAAACTTTGTTTTGTTATGTTAATTTTTTGGAGTTGTAAAAGTGTTAAGTACTCTGGTACTTAGAACATCCCTTGATTTTAAAGTTATCAATAGTAAAAAAGTATTCGTTTACTATTGATCAAATTTAGCCGGACACAAATTAGCAAATTCAAATAAAATAAAAAACAAACAAATATGAAAGATTACATAAAATAATTTGTTTGTATTTTCCAAAAATATTCGTGTTATAAAAAGTATTTAATCGAGTACCGATAAGAAAACGAAGTAAGTAGTAAAAAGTGTAAACATTTTTCAACATTTCAATTATTTTCCATCAGCTGTTGCCTTTATTTTACGAATTTTAACAAATTTTGCGTTCGCGTACTTTTTTGGACATCAGCTTTTTGTGAGAGCAAATTTTTAAGTTTACTCATTTACTTCATTTTACTGTAAAAGTACTCAAACGCAGCTATTATAGATTAACATAACATGTCTGTACAACGACAAGAGCTAAAGTTTCCAAATTTAGTACGAATATTTTGGTTGTCAATTCAAAACATCTGGACGGGATTTGAAAAGTTAAGACATAGGTAATTGAACTGATCTTGATGGTCTGGTGTTTGATATAATATATAAAAACGTTACGTAAGAAAACGGGTACGAGCTACAAAAACGCAAGAACTACTGGATCGGTTGACACCAAACTTGACAATAAATTAGTTTAGTCTGAAACCAGCTTTTTCCAAAGTTTAATCCCGAAAGGTGGCGCTGTTGTCGTGATATCTAAGTTTTTTTTATGTATAGTACGATGTGGCTGCAATTCACAAAATATATTTATTAATCACCGCTGGTTTTGTCATTTCATTTAATTTTTTTTTTTTATTTATTTGTTTTATTTTCCCTATTCATATAAAAATTTAAAATGTTTTTAAATTGAAATATATTTAAAAAAGGACTCTAAACTAAAAAAAACAGTGTATTAAAAAAACAAGCAAAATTATTCAACATAAACCGGCTGTTTATCACAAGTTGGCAAACGTTTGGCAGCTTGTTAACAAGAGTTTAACAAATCGTTAGCTAGAGTTTGGTAAGTGTATTATGAAAAAACTTTGTGCTAACTTCATGCCAAATTTTCGTTATGAATAGGGCTGTGCATATATAATATATATTGGACAGATATACAGAAAAAACAACAACAAGTGGTTAATATGTAAAATTGGAGTGCTGTTTGTTCATATATCAGCCCTTTATGCACCGAATTTCTCTGGATTTCAATAGCAAAGTTTACCGGAGTATATGTGACAAAAATATATAAAAAACTGGTCCCCATTGTTTCTATGGTCTTTGGACCCTTTTCATTTGATATAAATATATAACAACCTAGTCCCCATCATACATGGGCTGTTCGGAAAATTAATTGCAATACACAAATCAAATTCGCTACTTAAAGGGACCCTGAATATATACCTATACTTTATTAAGTCTTAGATCAATATTGAAGAAATTACAAATGAAATGACATGAATGAATGAAATGAATGAGGGCATAAAACGGCAAACCCCATCGACGAGATTGTGTGGTTACAATCGAAACTAGTCTGGGCAACCTGCCCGTGAAAGCCTGGGTTCAAATCTCAGCGCAGTCTAGAATGAAAAATTATCAATAAAATTTCAATTAATTTCATGTTTTAAAATTCCTGTCTTCATAATAATAATTTAATGAAAATTAAAATCAATGAACTTAAGCCTAATTGAAATATCTAAATTTGGATTAAAAAACAGCATTGAATAGTTAAAATAGTTAAATAGTTAAAGAATTTTTCGCGTCGAAAATTTTAAAAAGCACTAAAAACGTTGCGAAACGCACCGAATTGACAATGCTGTAAAATCTACTCTCCCCGCTCTCACATTCCCAACCAGTGCTATCAAGTCGTCAGCTTTATTATCTGTTTTTACAAGTTTTTGGGAATCAAAAAAGTTTTTAAGTTTTATTAATTAATTTCCTTCAACATTAAAATTGGTGGAAAAATTTCAGTTACTTGAGGGTTACACGATCAAGTTTTGTCTTTCAAGTTTTAACGCACTCACACTTTATTATTATTATTTTTTGTTGATGTAGTACAACACGATAAATAAATCTTATAAATGATAGTGCTAGTGAGTAAAACAATCATAAGTAGGTACATAATTAATAATTATCAACGTAAAAAGCATTATTTTTTGTGAATAAAAATCATTCGAAAATTTAATTTCATTATTAATATAATATAAAATTATAAAAAAGCGCCTAGAAGAAATTAAGTTCTAACATTTCAAATTCAAAAAACAATTTCAATTAGGATATTTAGTTAACGCATTGAAATTTAACAAAATTGATTTAATAGCTTCTTTTTAAACGAGTTTGTCGAATAAATAAAAAATTAGCGTTCTGACAAAGGACTTCGAAATCGTTGTTGAATTATTTTCTTTCTGCGACGCGATCTTGCAAAATAAATTCTTCTGAATATATATGTTGGTTCTTTTTGAATTAGTACTTTGTGTATCAGTATTAGACATTTTAATTTGAGGACATTTTTAATTTGAGTACATTTTTTGACAATAGCTGAAGCAGGCCTATGCATATTATAGTTTGACCTTAAGGAATTTTTGTTCTTTTAGGGTATACTCTTAAAATTTTTTTAAATTAAAGTACATTTTGAGAAAGGATAAAAAAGCACATACCTAGTTCCGATTTCCCGGCTAATAAGTTTTGTATATAATTGGCATTTCATACATACATATTTACATTATTTATGTATGCTTTTTAAATTAACAGAAATATAGCACGTGGTGTATTACTGCCGTATTCATCAAACTATTTTTAATTTAATTAAGGCTTACAAAGCAATTTGTGTATGAGAATTTTACTTAATAAACGTTTATTAAATTTTAGAATCGTTTTCTAATGATTTGTAAAAAAAGTATTTTTTACTTAAAAAAAATGATTTTTCAGACATTAAGAGATTTTTGGGAAAATAATATGACAACACTGCTCTCAACACTAGTTTTTTTAATCAGTTGTCAAAGTGACACCAAAGCGAGTGGTTGTATATTTTCTTGTACGGTAAATCCGCGTTAGTTTTTTACACAGCTTTTTCACATAAAAATAAAATCAAAATAAACCTTAAAAACGCTTTTAAATTAACATTAATTATATTTATAACGATTAATTACTAAGAATCAATAAGAAAATTACAAGAAATTCGCCGAAAATGTGAGATTTTTAATGGAAAATTCAAAAGTGAAAAAATTTTCTAATTGGGAAGAAGTCAGATTACAAAGCTTAACACGAACGAAGCACGAAAAAAAATTGAAGCAGAAAAAAATATGTGAATACATAAAGCAAAAAATGGTATATAATGCGAGAGAGTGGAAATTAATAAAGAGAGTGAAAAATGCAATGAAATAATAAAAAAGAGAGTGTGTTTATGTTTTGCTTTGGTTTTGTAAATAAATAAATACAAAACAAAAACATAGCGATAAAAAAACAACAACACTAAAAACAACGGCAAAAAGTGTAGCGGTGTGCTTATATTTTGTTTTTTTTTTTTAGCCGGTTTGTTGTTTGTTTATTTTTCCTTTTTCTTTTAACTCGTAAGTTTGTACGTTGCTACGTACATGTGTAAAAGTGAGTGTATATGTGCGTAAATTTCATAAGAATTATTTGTTTGCATTGTTGTAGCACTTAATGTTTACAAAATGTCTCAAAATAATCAACGTAAACATTATCACATACATGCTCCCTATCAACACCCCCAACAACAGCAGCAACAACAACAACAACAAGCTCAACATCATCATCACCATTTGAGCTCAGCGCAGCAACAGCATCACCATCATCAACAACAGCAGCAATGGTATTCGCAACAACAATATCAACATGGCATCCATTTAAGAGATTCGCGCCATATTCCACAACATTCTCAACATCCTTCTCATTCGCATCACCATCCTCATCATACTCAACAGTCGCAGCAGCACCAACAACCACATCAAAATCATGGCATCGCTCCACACATGTTTACAAGTGGTTATGTTGGTATGTCAACATCAGCAGGAGGAGGCGGAGCAGCAGTTGTTGGAGGGGGTGCGGGTGTTAATAGAGCTAGTGGTGGTGGTGGTGAGATTCACAATACCACAACAATGCCGGCTTCAGTCAGTTCAACACATCTTTATTCCTCTAGTGTGCCGGCTTCAGCTGGTGCGAGTATTACAGGGAATCGTAACAGAATGTTTGACCTTGAAATGTTAACAACACAACCTCAACAACATTCACAACATAGTGCAACATCTGCTACACATTCCCACTCTATGTTATCAACAACTAGTACAAGTGGACGTTCAGGATTTGATGCCTATTCACACAACTCTTTATATTCACAACAAAATCAACGACATCATACAGCTCCCGGCGGCTCTTCGCATCATCCCTTAGCCGCTGCTCATCATACAGCAACAGCCCATTCCTTGCATCCTCCACAGCACCACCACCATCATGGGCAGCAACCACATCATTCACAGTCCGCTCTACATCATCATCCTCTTCCCCAGCACCACCATCAGCAACATCCACAACAACAGCAGCATCAACATTCTTATTACCATCATGCTCAACCAACTACTTTGCATCGTCCTCATACACAAGTTATGCCTCCAATGCTGCATCATATTAAATCTGAGCCAGTGGAGCAAATAACAGTAACACCGTCAATACAAACCGAGGAAGTTATCATAAAATGTAAGTTGTATGCTTTATCTTTTTGTTTTTGTCTTTTCTTTGGAAATAATGTTTCGGATTTTTATGGTGTTAAAAAGGAATTTTACTAAATAAATGATGGTTTAATATATTTCTTTATGTGTTGATATAGATTTATACTTTTTGTATCTAAGCAAATTAAAATATTTAAGTAAATTAAAAGAAATATTGAATTTAATACCTATTTGTTAAACTCAAAAATTTACATAAAGATAAATTTTGATTCTGTTAAGAAGCTGTTTCATATATATTTATATCTTTTGAACAAAAGAGGTTCTACTGTCTATTTGTGGGGATGTGTTCAGGTTGTTAGCAAATTGTAAGTCAGTTTTAAATTAATAATTTTATACAATTCTTTATTTGCAGCTCTTGCTAATTGTCTACTTTTTGTACAACTCTTCAATCTGAATTTCTAGTTGCTTTGTGGTTCCATATTTATAGCTTTTAAGTTAAAATCATTTCCATTATAGAATATCAACCCAATTATCAAAAAAAAATCTATGGAGTTTTTCCTTATCCTATTTATTTCAATTGAGTTTTAAAAAGAAAAAAAAAACAACCCATTTTTTGTTCATAATTTGGTTGTATAGAATCCAGCTTAATTTTAAAGCAAACTAAATATTTATTTTGAAAAAAAAGAAAGGGACCTTACGAGTATATGTAATGTTTTTATAAAGAAAATTTTTTAAAGTTTAAAATTAAAACTGTAATTAGTTATTTACATTTGGTTAATTTTTGTACTACCTATCCCGTCTATCTGAGTATCTTATCGCTCTCAGTATCTGAACAAAGGTACATTAATACGATACATATGCAAGTGATATAGTTATTTTAGCTTAAGCTTCTGTCAAAAAATAACGAAAAGCCCGTCAAATGCATTTAAAAAGACAAAAACAAACTTAAAAAACACCTAATTCCGTACGGAATGTGCGATCAGTTTCACACTTTGCTTAAGCAAATGTGGTTTGGCACATATGATTTACATGTATTCGCACATTTTCTTAAGCCATTTCACGCATATTCCGGTAAGGCGAATAGGAGCACTATGTATGAAAAATGGCTATATGCATCAGAGCTGCCACGACCAAAGAATTATTACAACGAAAATTTTTAAAAAAGTTACCAATTGTGAAAAATACAAGCAAATGTAAAATGCCTTTTGTAAATTGGGTTACTTCGACGAGACTACAAAATCCATAAGCAAAGTCACTGCTACATTCTTGACGCTATTTCGATAGTTAACAGTCTTCGAACATTATTAGAAAATACAATATATGTATAAACTGGGATGCAGAATAGTTGAGTCCGATAAATGGGCGACTTACGTAGCATTAGCTCTGAATGAATGATATTAGGGTTAAGAGAATGTGTATCTATAAAGCAAGACAATTTCAAAGTCAATAGATCGAAAAAAACTAATTATTGAACTACTTAACATGACTCTGCACTCCAAAAGTGTTGAACACACGGTCACCCCAAACCTAGTAAAAGTTCTGATAAGTCTACCAGAACTGACCTTGGGAGCGTTTGTGAAAATCTTTGTAGGATGAGAAGGTTGATTCTCTTTCCATCCAACGCTGTGTTGCAGCTAAAGAAGAAGTCTAGATATACCTGAGATCTTCTTATTTTTCTAGAGGCGCAGATCCCCTTGTTTACTACCGCAATTAAATGTTATTTAAAAAATTTTGGAACATGGCGCAGAAATACTTAAGTTTTTAAATGAGTTTATCCACATCTGAGAGATTATTTTCCACTGCAGGTCTGCTTCAAGCTGATTTGCGAAATTGTCTATCTCCGCAAAAGTTGAAAATACCTTGGCTTAAAAATCTTGTTTATATTAATTTTAAATAATATTTCTTTTTGAGTATCGGTATCGTATCGGCAAAAAGCAGTATCGTTATATCCCTTTTCTAAATGTCAAACTCAATACAAAATTATTTTACAGAAAGCATAACCCTCTTATATGCGGTCACTTGTATAAATTCGCCTTGATATGAACTGTTTTTTGAATATTGAACTTTTAACATAAAAATTATCAAATTAATCGACAAATTAATAAACAAATGTTTTATAAATCGAAATGAAGTGGACATGAAATCGAACGAGATTTTGATTTAAATTGTTTACAAAATGACTACAATTTTTCCTGTTTTTATGTTATTGTAAAGATAATTGGTACTCAAAGTATGAAGTATATAAAAAGGAATATTTTAATGAGCTCTCTTTATAGGCTCATTTTCGAAATATGTTAAATTTTAAATCCACTTTATATCTATTTTTAGACTACTAGCTTAACTTAGTGCGCTACGCTACCCTCTTTAAAATAAAAAATGTAATTTGTTTTAACTACTGATCTCGTGCTTTGGCCAGGTCTGAAAAAATTTTAACAGCTAAATCTTGCATTAAATATGGCCAAAAAAGCTAAAAATGATTTTAAAAAATTCTAAAAATAATTCTAAAATTTTTCAAAGTTTTTAGTTAAAAATGTATTAGCAGTATGAAATTTTATTCGAAACTAAATGCATTTTAGTGACTTATTTTTTAACGGAATTGAAATAAATGGTTATATTTAAACAAGTGGTTATATTTTGATAAAGCATCTGATGATATATATACATATGTAGCACATGTAGATAAGATTAAATGGTTAATTTAGGGGCTTGAAAACCGCTGATATTTACAAAGTTTAAACGATATCTTTCTATGATGTACAACATTCTTAGATAATTTTATTTTTCATAGTACATAATGCTAGCAATAATTTGGTTTTTTCTTCTATCTTATTTTTTCCCAAAGTATTTGATATATTTTCCTTTCATTTTTCGAACAAAAATGGACCTAATTTTTTTTTAAAAGTTGAGTCTGCTTCTTCTTTAGCAACAATTTGTATGAAAATGAATATGACGTTTATAATAATTTTATTTAGTTTTGAATGAAAATTTCAACAAAATGTTTTAAAAAATAATAATAAATTTTTAAAATTGTTATGGGCTTAATTTGCAAACGGTTTCTTAACTGAAAATGTGTGTAGTTTCGAAAAAATGTTCAATAAAACCATTCTTCCAAATTTTTAAAATAAATAAAGCTTAAAACATTTTCCAAAAAAGCTAAATAAAATGCCAAGTGTTAAATGAAAATTTTGCAGCCAAATACAAATTTTTAATGCTAAATTTAGCTTCAAAATGCCCAAATGGCCACACTGCTTACGAAGATATTTGTACCAAGTTTGAATACTCTTACTGTTACCATTCACCAGTTGCACAGAAATCTATAAGGCCAATATTTTTTTACAGATATTGTTCATTTATAACCAAGCAATTTGTTCTAAATTTGTAAATTGTAGCTGCGACCATTCCAGAAATCTAGTTTGTGCCACTCCCACTTTCCCAATCCCGTACATTTCTTACAGATGCTGGCTGTATATTGATAAGCATTCTTATTGTACCAAATTTAGGCAATTTTACTTTACGCTCACTTATCTAATTGCTCCCACATTTTGTTGGAGATTGTGTGTTGATAACCAAGATGTTAATACCTATTTTGGAAACTTTGGCTCTTGCCGAGTTCTAGATATAAATTTATCTCCAATCCCGTCTGTATTTCTAGGGACATTGGGTGTTGATAACCCAGCTATGTGTAACACATTTTAGTCGGAATGTGTGTATTGATAACCAAGATGCTTTACGTAATTTAGAAACTTTGGCTCTTGTCGTTCCCCAGATATATATACATAAATCTATAATTTCTTTGTATGGGTGATGCCGCGCCCACCATTCCCAGAAATGTGTACAAAATTTGGTAAATTTTTGCTCTTACCATTTTTTAGATATAAATAAATCTATTTTGTGCCACGCCCACTTATCCAATCTCGCACAAATTTTGTCAGCTGTTGTGTATTGATAACAATTGTACCAAATTTGGAAACCTTAGCTCTCTGTTCTTCAGATACACAGAAATATTGTATGGGAGGTGCAACGCCCACTTAAAATTTCAAAAAATATATAGCCTAAAGATCTTTCCAGACCATCAGTATTATTTATTTATTAATTTATAATCTGTAAGCCTATATGGCCAAGTTTATTATAAAGTTATAATGAGAATCAAATACTTATGATCATAAATAATATCTTTTTAAATAACTTAATACTATAATTTGGTAATGGATATGGATTGTTTCCCTATAAATACAAAGTCAAACCATTATCAACATTATTACTTGCAGTACTCTACGATAAGTAAACATATAACATATTTTTAAATTCCTTTATCGAAAGTGCAAAATGCCTTTCATCATATCGTATTCTGTAGTTCCAGATTCTACAAACACTTACAACAAACGATCGTTTCATAAACATATGTACTTACATTAATTTATATATATATATATTTACAATGCCCGAAATTTTATTTATTTGATAGCTTTAAAGCAGTTTTATAATTGGTTTCTATAACAATTATTTGAAAGATATAAAGCAATACTTTATTATACCATAGATTTTACAAAGTGTTGGAAAAGAAAAGCTTTATGAAATAATAACTATGCACATATTTCATTCAATTTTACAAATTGACGTTGTTTTATATTTAAAAATTAAAAATAATTTATTTCAACTTTTTACAACCAAAGCTACATAATCATAAAATTATAGGCATATTTTGAAATATCTTTTTATGTGAAAGTGTTTTGAAATCACAATTAAGGTGTTCGAGACAAAAAACTTTTTTCGTAATTGTATTTTTAAACCGCTCAGCTATGCGACTGCCGATTTAAAATTGCATGCTTATTTTTTCCACCATTTTAAGCCAAGTTAAAACTTTTGTGGTTAAAAAAAACACCCTTAAATCACAATTGTGATTTAAAAATCAGAATTGATTTGAAAGCTTGTGATTTTCAGAACATGTATAAATATTTCAAATACCAAAGTATTAAAAAAAGTGTTAATTTAAAAAAGTAAGTATATTATACACATATGTATGTATTTGTGATCACATAACTGAACCACGTTACGGTTTTACAAAGTTCGACATTTACCATTCGGTTTATCATTACTTTGGCATCATGCCAGAGGAGTACCAACATTTTTTTTTAATTTATAAAGGAGATAACCTAAGAAGTTTCGTCTTCCTACATGAAAGTGTATTTTGTGGATGCAAACACGCTAATTTGTGTTGGCTTTCAGGGCTAAGCAATTTCTCTTCAGTGGCTTTGAAGGGTTAGGTTAAATTAAAACAAACAAAAAGTAAGGTTATTATATAATTATAATTAAGATACATTTTTTAATTTTTAATTTATATAAATTTTTTTATTACAAAAGCTAAAATTTTGAAAACCAAGTATTTTATAAAAACCTGTGTAAGGAATAAATAAATACTTTTGTTTACTCAATTTCATAATGCATTACTTAATTTAAAAAAAGTGAGTCTAGTATTTGTAACATAGGTTTTATTTTTAATTATATAGGTATTGATTTTCTACAACAATAGCTGATATTTTCAATAGCGCAGTTCAGTATTAGGCTTGCAAAAGAGCAAATGCAAAATACAGTAGCACTTTAATGAAATCTTACGGAAACTCTATGTATTTTGTTGTTGGATTTAACAAAAGAGCTACGATATTTTGCATTTGCCCTTTTGCTGAACTCGGCTAATATGCTTGTTGAAAAATAATATACATAAATTAATTTATAAGTACAAAATTCTTTTAGTCAATAAATCGAAAATGCATCTAACTATTATAATTAAAGGTTAAGAAGAAGTTCTTCAGAAATAAACTTGACAACGATTTTAACAATTATAGGCAAAATTTTGTTTTAATAATAAATAAAAGGTTTTTGGTTGAATATAGCAAAGAAAATATACAAATTGCTTTAATTGTAAAATAAACCATGTTTTTTGATAAACATTTTTTTTTAATTAAAAATAAATCAAAAATTCATAAAATGGGTAGAAAAATGAAAAACGAAAAAAAAACAAAGAAGAAAAACTAAAAAATTGATGATATAATCGAAAAAAATGTTCTACATTGCAATTTTTTATTGTTTAGGTAGAGAGAAATACATTGAAAATTTTTGTAAATGGAAAGAAAATAATCTATAATTTTTAGTATGTATCCAGCAAGAGCTGAGTAAATATTTACAAAGAGCATCATCGTCATCATCATCATTGCTTTGAAAATGTGTGTTGTATGGTTGGTTATAGGGTATGAGGAACGAGGAGTTTAAAACCATCCAACGAACGACAGAGACGACAACCACAATTATAGTTGACGAGGGAGACAAGGGAGACGATGAAGGCAACAACTACAACGTCTGTTATTATTACTTCCACTTGTAAAGTGACTGACCTACCTATCCATTTATCCATTGAATGGAAAGACACGACAGAAAACATGAATTTTTTTTGTTGGTTTTTTTTTTTTTTTTTGTTTTGAGAATACAAGCAAATTCTATTTAAAGTCCTCTCTAAAATTAAAACACAAATAAATGTGTTTTAAAAATCTATCCATTTACAAACTAACCAAGTCTTATTCAAAAAAAGTAATCAATTTTGATTATATTTCTTTTTGGAAAATTAACAATAATTTTGCAATATTTTATAAAAAAAAATTTATAGAGTAATACTCCAGCAAATTATAAAACTGGAAAGATTATTTTTGGTTAGCGAAAGGCGTTAGTGGGTAGTATTTGAGTTTGGGTTGAGGAATTTTATTCTATAAACCAACTATACTTTATAAAAAACAAAATAACAAAAAAATATTAGCATTTAAGAACAACTTTCATAAAAGTGGAAAAAATACATAAAAGTTTTTAATGCCAAGAAAAGTTTTTGTTACTACGAGTACAAGAACGAGTACGAATTATATTGCCATGAGCCAAAAAATTAAAGACGAACAAAATAATATTATAAAAACAAAAAAAAAAAAAAAAATTTAAAAAAGCACGTAGAAACAGCAGTGACTGGTTTGTGGCAGGCAAGGCAAGGCAACAGCATTTGGAAATCATCCATCTCTATATATGTACATATATAAATTTATTATACCCACAAGATGTATGACTGACTGTGTATATACTTTAGTATTAAAAACCGAACAAAACTCAATCTATATGTACATAATTCTTTCCACTACAACATTTTGTATATGGTACGATGTTGTTGATAGTATACACACCCAAAATTATTGACTCGTTTTAAGTTGTATCCCTATAAATGTAATACTATCCATTTAGACATTTGCACATACTTGCTTACCAAACAAAACTAAACTGAATTTGAATAAATGGCTGCATAATATTGCTTTATGTTTAAATATATGTGTGTATACAAATTTAATTCTCCAAAGTATAAACTCTCTAGAAATTTAATTTTTAAAATTAAACTTATTTTTATTTTCATTAAAAATATAGTTATCAAAGAAAATTTAAGTTTTTATTTAAAAATTGGAAAAATTAAAACAATTACATATTTTCTTTGAATTTGTACATGAAAGCTTTTAAATATTATCAAATTAAGTGCAAAGTCCAAAAAAAAACTATGCATTTTCTGCTTTAAAAAATAAACTTTGCTTTTAAAGCTTTTAGTTTTTTTTTTCAAAACCTTTAAATATTTTTCTTTTTATTCAATAATAAAAGTTAAAATAATATTATTTTAATGATAAATATTTTTTAATAATTAAAATAGACTTGAATATTATAATAAATATTTTAACAAACTCTTTAATTTTTCTTTGTTAAGGTTGTTTGGGGTCATTTTATAAGTCTTTTTTATTTCATTTTCGCTTTATTGCTTAGTTTGCTGTTTTGTATTTAAGTATTTTAAGCTTTAAATGTTGTTAATGTTCTTTTTTTGGCATTTGACACCTTTTTGTGAGCGGGGTGTTAAGATTTCGTATATATATTTTGCTTAATTTGTTTAAAAAAGGGTGGTATTTTGCACAAAAGTTTTAAATGAGTTTTACATAATAGATTTTACTTTATGATACAATGCATCCACCATTTTGGTAAAAAAAAAGAAAAGTTTTATTGGAATTCTGGGTATATAATTTAAATGATTTCGTTCAAATAAAAAACATTTTAAGAATTAATGTAACTTTTAGTAATTTTATGAATTTCTTAAAATGAAATTTTTTAATCAAAATAAAACTATCTTTAATTTTAGATGGCTTAACGTTATAAAACAATTTAACGGCGTTTAATTGTTTTGTAATCAATTCTGTAGTAATCAAAAATTCTAGTTACCTTATAATTAATTTTATGACCGCCCCGGTTGGTAGTGAGCTAGTTTATTAGTGTCGGGGTTGCACGTTCGATTCTGGTCTCCTGCAGACAAGCGTAGAGCTTCGCGGGATTAGCATAGGAACTAGAAAAAATAAAATAAAAACAATTTTTTTTTTTTTTTTCATAAAAAAATTAGCTTTCGCCATAATATAAATTTAAATTATTTTTCAATAACCAACTTTCTTTTTTTCAAAACAAATTAATACAAAGGTTTATAGTAATTGAATTCATACTTGTATAATTTTAAATATACCTAAATCAATTGATTTTGTTTAAAATTCGTTTAAAATTTATCCATAGTTAAAACTGAAATTTTGTAATAATCCAACCCCCATATTCCAAAAAAATATTTAAGGTTTATAGCAGGTTTATGGAACGATTTTTCTATGAAAATTTGTTTAATAAACCTTTTATTAATCAAAAATATTTTTTATGGATATAGGGGTAAGTTTTTAATTTTTTCGTAACGTATTCAATTACTTATGCCAGCTTTAATTTACATTTTATAAATTTTCTTAAAGCAAAAATAGAACTTTAAGTACATTTGTATGTATAGTGTAAAGTTTTTAAATATGTAAAAATTTTGACTTGTTTCAATTATTTCATAAATAATTTAAATACATTTTTAATAAAAAATAAAAATTTTTTATATTTTATTAAAAAAATAAGTTTTCAATATGCACTCTTTAAATTTATATTAAAAATTGAAGATGTATTAATTAACCGAAAAAAATTTATATAACAGTAGCGGTTTTTACTCTTGGTAGTAAAACACCCTTGTAGATCTTGTTAATACATATTATAAATGTAGTTAGCGTACTAACATTTACAATGCCGCAACAACAAAATGTATTAAACTTTAATTTACTACGATGTGGTTGAAAAATCACACAAAAAGCTGCAGTAAACACGTGTGTTAAATCTAGCAGAATAAAACTATTGACAAAACTCTATCTCTCTCTTTTTCTCTCTCTCAGCAGATTCATTACTTTACGATACTTACGAAAAATACACTCACGCTTTGTAGTTCACAAAGTTTGAAAACCACTAGTTATAATTTAAATTGATTATTTGCAGTAATATAACTGCATGTTCATAAACTCTTGATTTGAGGAGAAAATGGAAAAAAGTGAATTTCTTGTATATCTCATTAAGCATTCCATAATCAAAAATTAAAGAATAAGGTTATCAATTGCTCCCTCATCCTCCCTTTTCTCCGGATTAAGAAGCAAATGACGGTTTTTCGTTTCCAAACCTGAAGAAATGGCTCGGCAGAGAGAGAATTGACTTCAACGTTGAAATCCTCTGACAAATAAATATGTACCTATTTTGATGACCTGGCAAATCTTATTTTTTGGAAAAGGTATAATTTAGAGGAACGTTGGACAATTTGTACAGAGCTAAAAAAGACTACGTTGAAAAAAACAAGTGATGTTGAATCGTGCTCGAAACACATACCATACAAGCATATCTACTGGTGCAATATTTATTTTTTTTTTAACATAATTTTGAAAATAACAGTTTTAGAAAATTCCTGTTTTTTATTGAAGAGTCGTAATGAAGGTGCCGCTTAATAAATCTCGGGTGCAAAAAGCCGCAAGAAAAAATATAAGGCCCAAAAATTTTTCATACAAATGTAGGAGTGCATAATTTTATTATAAAATATATCCCAGCCCTATCAGTTTTATGTGATGTTTCCAGGTGACAAGCAGTTCATTGCGTATTAAAATTTATATGAAAACCACTCAGTTTTTTGTGTGCTTTTCATAAAAATTTTACTACACAACCATTTGCCTTGTCACCTGGAAACAGCACATTATTTAATTTTTTGGAAGTTATTTTTTCCCCCTGGGAGTTATTCATAATGAAATAGTACCTAAATGAGATATGTAAGTCCCAAAAAAAAGGGAATTATTGAATTTAATTTTGTTTTTGCTGTTATTTCATTTCCTGTAGGGATTTATTTAATATTTTGTGAAAGTTATTTAATTTTCAATTATGTGCAATTTCTTTAACTTTTTTAACATTAATCATTTGTATTTGTTAATTTTTTTGCTAAATAACCTGTATCATTTTTGAATCCATTTTTTTTGTCTGGGAAATCTTTCATGTTTTTTTTTGGGAGTTATTTTATTAATTTCTTTGGGAGTTATTTCATTATATATTGCCCAAAAGTTGGGATTTGTTTCATTTTTGATTTGGGAATTATTGAATTTTTTTGGGATTTATTTTTTTTCCAGTTTGTGACTTATTTCATTTATTTTGCGATTTATTTCATTGGGAGTTATACTGGTACTTATTGCACGGGGGACATATTTCTTTGTGCCGTAATGAAGAGTGACACAGTTTATTCTGAAATAATTATTGCTTTAATAACAAATTGTTTTTCCAAAAAAAAAAAAAAAAAATAAAATTAAGCACAACACGCTGATGTTTACTCTTTGGCAACTTTTCTCAACTGAGCTAATTGTACCATACATAATACCACAAACAAACTGTTATCATTAGCAAAATATAAAAAAAGAGTTTGACATCGCAACAACAAAGCGTACAATCACAAAAAATGTCCATACACGAACAAACCACTGGCACCAACACCTGATTGCGCGTGCATACTGTAGCCGTGTATATGCCTCTAAAGGGACTCAAACACCCGCCCTCGTATTTCGTTCGCTTAATAACTTTTAAATCAAATTAATTACTTTTTTAATCACAATAATATTGTTTTTAGCAAAATGGTATAATGGGTATACATACTAAATTTATTAACATTTTCCTTGGTGTTCACAATAAAACAACAATTATTTTCAGAACACATACATTTTCAATTAAGAAAACTTTTGCAAATTTTGCTCAAAACAATATTATTTATTATTATTTTTTATAACATATTCTTAAAATTTTCATAAAAACTAAATAAAAAATTATTATCAGCCCAATTATGTAAATCCTCACGGAATTTTTCCCTTTTAAAATTTTTTGCCCCCTAGGAAAAATCTTCCTATTCTATAAACTTGAGGATTTGGTAAATTAGAGGAAGGGAATTTCATAAACAGCTGATTTGTGTTTGACATTTTATTTTAAATTGTGATTTTATTTGCAATTGTGAATTAATTTACGGATGTAATATTAATAAATTCCTAAATTTGTTTTTCCTAAAATTGTGTTTATTTTAAATAAATAATTAAAAATGAATAATAGTATAGCTTTGCAAGTGCTAGCGGAGGAAATTTACCAAGAAAATGATGAAAAGCACATCCAAAGAATTGTTAGGCGGAAGATGCGCGATGCATCAAATCCGCTTGAGTTGGAGCCATCATTGTAAGTAAAAAATAAAAAAAGATTTGATTGAAAGTAACAAATTTTTCTTGTAATAAGTTTCAAAAATGCTAAAGAGTTAACAAAAGTGCCTTTACTTATTTTTTAGAAGTGCTAACATCACATTATCAGCCTAACAAGAGACAATCTGGTGTTAGTCCCATTGTGAAACTGAGTGGTTGTTTGCGTTTTTTTGCCGAAGGCGGATACCAGACTGGGGTTGGAAACGATTTTAAGTGTCGTTTGCTCAGCCAACTTTAAGCAAAGTTTTAAATGAAGTGGTTGACATTTTTGAAATGCATCTCCATAAGGGTCAGTAAATGTTGCAGCTGTTGTTTATTTGAGCTTTTGGACCTGAAAATGTGTTAAAACATTATTTTGTACAACATAAATTTTTTTGTTAATACAATTTTATTTATTTTTAGTAAAATACTTACATTTTTACTCTATCTCCTTTTAAAATTGCTTGGGAAAAAACACTAGCAAAATACAAGCCGGTTTTCCTGTTTTTAAAATTATAGAATACTTACTTTTTTCCCTGCACAAAAAAAGGGAAAAATCCCCAAGTTATTTTATTACATAATAGGAGGAATGCGGAAAGGGGAAAATTCCCTACGGAATTCTTATACATAATTGTGCTGTATATTTACAATTTCATACAAAAATAAGATAGAGGAAAAACGAAATTGTTGCTTACATTTTGAATGAAGCTCTATATTCAATAGCTCATTTTGTGTAAAAATGGTTGAAATGATTTTTGAATAACTTATATATCGTCACCTAAAAAAGGGCGTAACAGCACTTTTTATATTTTTACAGGAGAAGCAAAAAACTTTAAAAAATTAAACATGTAGTTTAATTAAACGTGCAAGATCATTCAAAAACTCAGTCTAAATTTTTTGTTGTTACGCCCTTTTGCTTTTTAGGTGACGATACATATATGTATAAGCTATTCAAAAATCGTTTCTACAATTTTTAGACAAAATGAGCTATTGAAAATAGAGTTAAGCTTCATTCACACTGTAAGCAACAATTTCGTTTTTCTTCTATCTTATTTTTGTATGAAATTGTAAATATAATAATTTTTTATTTAGTTTTTATGAAAATTTTAATAATATGTTTTAAAAAATAATAATAAATAATATTATTTTGAGCAAAATTTGCAAACGTTTTCTTAATTGAAAATGTATGTGTTCTGAAAATAATTGTTGTTTTATTGTAAACACCAAGGAAAATGTTCCTGACATTCTGAATCTGGCCTTATAGTAATTGTTTTAAATTTTTATTTTTTAATAAAAAAAATTAAACAGTTCCTATATGCTTTAAAATTGTCAACGTTCCACATAAAATAATTATATGAAATATACTCAGTTTCAAGAATATTTTCCATATGAAACATGCAGTTAATTTTCGGTTTTGATATAAAATTTACTGCCTATTAAAAAAAATTAGAAATTTCTTTTGGGAATTTTCCTTGAAACAACAATAAAAAAACTCAAATTTGTTTACAACATAATATTCCCAAATGAAAATTTTAATTTTACTTTCAGAAACAGGGAGTTAGTGTTAGTAGCCCAGAATTTAAAATATTATGGAGTTAATTAAGACGCATTAAGACTATTAAACCATTACTTAACTACCCGACCACACGCGCAATATGTTTTGCAATTATTGCACTGGCAACTGTCAAACTTCATATATAAAAAACGCTCGCAAGAATATTAGAGTTTTTTATATAGAGTTTTACAGTTGCCACGGCAATAATTCCTAAACATATTGCGCGTGTGGATGGGTAGTAACAAACCGTAGGCAATATTTTTCAATAGAAGATTGCAAAAGTAAAACAGATCAGGTTGATTATCGATTACCTCAAGGAAGTGTTTTAGGACCATTGCTTTTCAGTGTCTATCTAAATGACATGCAGAACATTGGATTACTTGTAATATGTATATGTATACGGATGATATATGTCTTTTTTACCCTTATAAGTATAAAGCAGTTGTGTAAGCCTATATGGAGAAATATGCAGATTTATTTGGTGAGTTCATAAGACTAAATATAAATAAACTTGTGTTAAATATTGAAAAAAAAACAAGACTACTAAGATTTCGTCCGTATTTAATACACAATGGAAACATTATAATTTTTGTTGGTGGAAGAGACATTATTGAAAGCAATTCAATTAAATATCTTGGAGCTTATTTTCAAAATAATCTGTCATGGAATCTTCATATTCAAAATCTTCAAAGTAAAATAATAGCAAGTGGTCTTGGATTAATTTACAAGTTTAATTAATGTCTATCAATCTTTAATACAGAGCCACCTAAATTATTTGTCTATGGTACATGCAAGTAGAAAAAGTAATGAATTAAAATCGCTGCAAAAGGCTTAAAATAAATCTTTAAAAGCTGTTTACAATTTGCCTACAATATCACTGAATATTTCGATAACAATTTTAACCGTAAACAGATACTTCTTTACGTTTTTAAATCTATACATAATATTGGTCACCACTAGAGTATCCAATTATTTGACTTTGGTTCTGTTCGAGTAAGGAATTAATTGATTTTTGAATTTTTAAATTGCTCGATTAATCGAATAAGGTTTTAACTTGTTCGAATTACTCGAATAATTCAAATAATGTTATCTAATGGGGAACAAACATAAATCTCTATTTGAATTGATACTTTTATTACATTAATAAACAGAAGACAAGAACAAAAAAAAAAAACAAAAATGTAGCTAAACAATAAAAAAACACTTCAGTTGTACTACTCTAAGGCCCGTTTTCATAACATACCGACAGCTAAAGGTAGGATTTTATCGGCCGTATAAAAAGTATTCAATTATTACAACTTAAATTTTAACTTAAGTAAGCGATAAGTTAAAGGAAGGTTTATTTTACCTGTTAGGTTAAAGTAGAGTTGTAAAGTTGTTGTAAGTTGTCCACACGGTCGTTAAAATCGTGCATTTAGCTATTGGTATGGAAATTACTAATTTCCTTAATTTTTCACTCACACACTCAAATCTAAAATGGGACTTAATACCCAGCTAGCATAGGCTATTTGTAAGACGATTATGTTTAATATACAACTCCTAACAGAGTCTTCTGATGATTATCTGATGAGTTACAAAAACAAAAACATTACATTTTTTTATTTATTACTTTTTTATATATTTTTGACGAGCTCGTTTTTTACTCTTGGAATGAACTTTTTGCTACTCTCTCATATAATAATTACTGAGCTACATAAATAAGAGCGTTTTTGAAATATGAAAATTCAATTGCCAATACAATTTCAATAAAACAAACCGATCAAGGATCTGTAAAATAAGATTTTCCGACAGGATGGTGTTGATTTCGCGACCTTAATGTTTGTTTGATATAAATTGTATGAAAATTAGAAGTTTTGACCTGAAAAAAACGCTTGATTCTCTTATTTAGGTAGCTCAGTTATACGGCTGAGCATTTCACGAGTTGTAAAATAATCCCTACGTGAGTCTCATACGAATCTTGGCATGATTTTTTAAAGACTAGTTAGATAATCTCTGCATACATCATAAACGACTCTCTTTAGGATTAATATAACAGTTTTTTGCTGTGTTATGGAAGAATATCTCATACGAATCAGCACGTGTAACAGTTTCTCCCGTGCGAGGAATCGTCGACAATTAAAAAATGAGCTCGTCGACGATCAAAAACACTCTTCATGAGATTCCCAGTAGACTCCTAGACGATTGAAACTGCTAGCTGGGATGTTAATTAGTTTTAAAGAATTTAATCAGTTAGAAGTCTAAAAAAAATATTTTACATTAAAAAAGTATAATTTTCTAAGAAGTTTGTTTTAATCGATTAATTGTCAAAAACTGTTCGAGTTATTCGTTATTCAAAATTTTCTATTTTATTTATTCGTTCAAATAATGGCAGAAAAATTCCTTAATTAATCGAACAACGAACTCTAGTCACCACACAATTTATTTTCAACGAAACCAAACAAGATTTAACACCAGAAATAACATGAATCTTAGGATAGCAATATGTCGGTTGCTGCAAAACAACGCGTTGAATACCTATATGGGTAGTTTTGAGTTTAATAATCTCCCTCAATATATAATAAATGTTGAAAGAATTTCTGCCTTTAAAATTAAAAGGAAAAGCTATTTGCTTCGTAATTTGGAAACACTTCTCATATAATTTTTATTAAAGTTACGTGCAAGAAAAATTTTTTTATTTTTTATATACAAAATCTTCGTTGTTTATTTTCATTTTTTCATTTGATATTCATATACTTTTTATTTAATTTAATTGTTAATTAATATTTTGCCAGCTCGCCTCAATAATGTCCAAATATTTTCAAATTAATAATTAATTGAATAAAAAAATTATAATCTCTAGTGTAAAATATTCTAATTTTAGGTTTTTTGAGATAAACATTACGTGTTAAAAATTTATTTTTAAAATTGAATTTTTTTTTATTTAACTGGATGGACATCACAATAAATTAAAGATTAATATTTTAGTTTTGTAACAAATCACAAATTCTGTTGTATTGTACAAAATGTCAGTTTATTTCTTATGTATTTTGGTAGTGGAATATTTTAGACGTTTCTCTGTAGAGATGTTTATTTTTATTTTTATATTTTTTTCAGTCTATGATTAAAAATCTTTACAGGCATAAGGGTTAAATCACAGTTATTGTAATTATATTAACTAATTTATATAAACAGTATTATTTCTTTTTAAAACATCATAACCATCAGAAAAGTGATAAATTCATAAGGTTCTTCATAAATGGGAGAAAGGAGAAAATTCCCGATGAATTTTTATTCATAATTGGATTGAGAATTTATTAAAATTCAAGAAAATTTGACAAAAGGCTACGTTGTTAGCGTTTACAGAACGGTAAAATCTTTAATTGATTTTAAATTAACATTAAAATTAATTTTTGCTCAACAAGTACCCGGATGCTACATCACCACGCATTAAACCCAAAACATGGAAGATCAATCATTCTTCTTTTATTATAATAAATACACTGCTGGATATAAGTGATCACATTCATATATTACAATAAATTGTTTATTAAATATCATTTAAGTTATTAACAATATCTCAAAATTCATTTTGTTGTCTTGCTGTGTGAATTAATTCGCCTAAAGTTCTCATTGATCGTCTGCCCTCTATTCTACACTCTAATATCAGTTGCAATAGCTCCTATTTGCTCCCACGTATAATATGACCAAAGTAGGCAGTTTTCAGTTCTTCGTTCAATAGTGGGAAGTAGTTCACGTTCAGATGCCATTCTTCTTAAAACTTCACAGTAAGAACCTCTATCGACCCACGATATTTTCAGTAGTCCTTCGGAAGCAGCACATTTAAACGCTTATATTCTATTCTATTGTGTTGATTTTTTAAGTCCATGCTTCTACACTATACATTAGTACCGGTCAGGTGTAGCATTTCATGAAGCAGAAGCGGAGGCTACATGTTTCTATATTTAATGTAAGTTTTTCTTGCCATTTATATGCCCTTTTATTTCTGCGTCAGCATCCCAACCCTCATGGAGCACATATCCGAGATAGACAAATCTATTGACTCTTTCTATTTGTTGGTTATCATGTAGCATTCGAGTAAGATGTATTACTTCTACTTTTTATCATAAGTTTAGTTTTCTTTATATTAAGGCTTGAACCATATATGCTGCTTTGTGTGCATACTGCTTGTATAAGATGTATAAGAGATTCTACATTCTCCATATTGTCAGCAAATACTGCCGTATAGTCTGCATATCGGATATTGTTGATCATTTGGCGATTTACCTTTATTATCTTCATTTTTCGAAAATAACTTCAGAGTATAAATTGAAAAGAAGGGGAGATTAAATACACCCTTGACGAACACCTCTATGTATGGGCTACTAGTTCGTACTTATATCATTCATACGAACTTCTGCTACCTGGTCCCAGTATACATTTTTTATACAACGAATATCTTTACTATCAATTTTAAGCTGTCCCAGAATTTCAAACTATTTATCGTGTTGCACTGTATCGAAAGCTTTTTCAAAGTCAATAAAACATACAAACACATCTTTTCTGAAATCCCGACAGTTTTGCACAAGAACTTGTATGTTAAAAAGGGCTTCGCGGCTACCCATAGCTTCTCTGAACCCAAATTGTGTTCAGCCTTATAAATTCTTCATATTTTCCATACAGCCTTTGGTGTATTATTTTCAAAATGTGATTTATCAGGGAAATCAGTCTATAACCTTGATATTTTTTAGGGTTATTTTTCTTCGGTATTGTTATAAAAATGTATTTAAGGCTGGGCTTTTGAGATCTCAGTTAAACTAGGTTTAGTTAATCTGAAAACAGATTTGTGCCGCCATTACAAAGTTTGTATACAAAAATTTGACGGAACAGATTAGTTTTGCTTAAAATGTTAGTCTTTAATGAATTAATAAAAAAAAAATAACACTTCGCCGGAAAAATCCGTGTTTCAGAGTACGTTAAACAAAGTTTAACCTTAATCTACATCAGTGATGCGCAAAACTAAATTCTCTCACCAATACACTGACAAAACCACAGGTGCACTGGGAGAAAGGTTGTGAAATTTAAAAGAACTGTTGTTATTTTTTTACGGTGTGAAAAATTTTGTAATTTTTTTTTGTTTTGAAAATAAATTAAATATAAAAGAAAAAGTAAACCTTTAAATAAATTATTTTTGATAAATACCTTATAAAAATGAAAAAGATTTTTTTTCACTAAACTTTTCATAGAAGTGCTATAAAAGATATAAAAATGCCTTTTAAAAATGAGTTTTGTTCATTGTTTTAAATGTTTAATGACAAAAGAGGCATTACATGTTACCAAAAGCATTTTTAATCATAAAATAGGATATAAGAAACTAAGACAGATGGTATCTAGTCCTTAAAATTTAGCTATTATTAAGCAATAAAACAAAATCTTAATTGTAGTTTTAATTTTATAGAATCCTCTGTCCCGTGATACTTTTGCTCGCCGTACTGTTTAGTTAGGAGTATACGCAGAGTTTGCCATTAAAGAAAATATAAAAAATTTTGATTTTTTTTCTTTTGCTTTTGATGAAAGCACTGACTTGCTAGCTTGTTACGCAGATAAAGAGTATTAAATCTTTGAAACAATGATTTCTCTCAAAACTGTTTACACAAAAGTAACAGCCAAGGTTTTTGTTCAATGTTATTAATGAAAAATTTTTATGAATTTCGGACTCCAGAAAATTTATTGACCTCTGTGTAGATGACAGAAATATCGTGTGAAAAAATATGGAAGTTAAATGTGTCAACTAAAACGACATGAGTATATATTCAATAATTTTAATCGCATTGTGCACCTGGTAGTGCTGGCATCAAAAGTTTTAAAATCTCACCCTGCCGTGAAAACTGCCGTTTGCGCCATCAGTACAAACGGCAGCTAATTTTTTGGAGTCTACTGTAGAAAAAAGTTTTTCATTAATAACATCGAACAATATTTTGCCTGTTTCGTTTGAGCAAAAGGTTTCTAGTGAAAACATAGTTTCAAAGACATTATATTCCATATCTACACATCGAATACAAATAACGAGCTGGCAGAGATCGTTGATGTCAGTGCTCTCATCTAATGAAAAAGAAAAAAATTCGCAATTTTTTAAATTTTCTTTAATTTTAGATTCTACGTATTCTCCCAAATGAAGACTACGATGTGCAACAGTATCACGGGACAACAGAAGATTTTCTATAATGTCAACATTATAATTTAATTTTTGCGTAACGTGGAGTAATATGTTTTTAATAAATACCCCATCAGTGAACGGTCTACCTTGTGTAATAACGTCTAAACTTATAAGACTAGATATCTCCTGCTTAAGTTTTTTATTTGACCACTGATTTAATTCTTTTTCTTCTAACCATTCTTTAATCATCTTTAAACAATTTTGTTTTTTTTTTTTTCTTGAAAAAGATTTTCTTTTCCTTCTTCATTTAACTTTTTCATAGTAATGCTATGAAAGCTATCAAAATGTCTTTTTAAAACACTTTCTTTCATTGTTTTAAATGACTTATGACAAAACAGGCATTGCATTTTACCAAAAGCATTTTTAATCATAAAATATTTTTTACATGCCATAATTAAACAATTTATTTTGTTCAGTGCACCTACAAAAAATACGTAAATAAAATCTGAAAAAATAAAGAAGCAGTCATACACCCGTGCTCATGTACATACGACGTTGTCTCGTTGAGTCGACAATCGCTACTAACAACAAGAGCATAAGAATGTGTGTGATTTGATTTTGAACAATTGTTTTATGGTTTGCGCACCATTGATCTACATCTCAAAACCCCGGCCTTAGCCAGTCATTTGGATATGTACCAGTGTCGTATATTTCGTTGAATAGTTTTATGAAAATGTTTAAATATTCATCATTTAAAAGTTTGATTATTTGCGTTGGTAGATCGTCACATCCTGCGGCTTATTTATTTTTTGAATTTTTTATAGCTTTCTTAATTTTATCCTTTGTAATTGGCGGTCCAGTGAGCTGTTGCATATTAATAGTATTAACATTCAGCGATCTGGAGTCGTCCGATAACAGGAATTTTATATAGTTTTCCCATTAGATTTTCTTAGCATCCATTTTAGAAATAATTTCATTTTGATCGTTAAAAAGTACGGTATTATGCAATCCACGCGTTTACTTTAACTTGTATCTAAGTTAAAATGGTCATGTATTGTTTGGAGAATTTCTATGTCCAAACGCTGGTATGCCAGCTATGCTTTGCTTCTCTTATCTTTCTGCGTATAATTTGTTGTATTCTTTTCACAGAAAAAATGTATAATTTTCTTTAATCACCAACAGCCGTATTCATAACGAAAATTTGGCATGAAGTTAGCACAAAGTTCATTCATAATACACTAACCAAACTCTGGCTAACGATTTGCTTAACTCTTGTTAACGAGCTACCAAACGTTTGCCACCTTGTGAAAAACAGGCGTTTAATGTTGAATAATTTTGTTTGTTTTTTTCTAATTCACTGAATTTTTTTTTAATTAAGTCCTTTTTAAGTTTATTTTAATTTAAAAACATTTAACATTTTTATATGGGAAGGCAAAAACAAAAAAATAAAAAAATTATGAAATGACAAAACGTGTTGCATTTTTGAGCACTATAATGTGGCATCATGATTATTCAGAGTTGATTTATTAAAAGTTAGCAGACGGATAAAATTCGTTATGAATAAACTCTGTGCTAACAAGTTGCTAAGCTTAATCGGCATTCTAGTAAGCAGCTCGTTGTACGTAGTGTACAAACTGTGGCTAACTTTTTGTTATGAATACGGCTGTTAATATTGTAATTACAAATTTATTTAAAAACAACTAAAATGTTTATTAAATCAAAATTAAAGTTTTAATTTTCTTTCAACTAAAATAATAATTGATTCAATTATCAGATTAGTTAAATTTAAATACTTTTTAAACCATTTTTTTAATTGATAAAGCACTTTTTTCTGTGTTGTATTCTGTTTGGTTATTGTTCCGAAATTTTCTTCTTTCCTGCTTAACAACCAGAATCTCATCTGTAATCCATTCATTTTTGACTTTTTCTTCTTTATACCAAGATAGTTTTAAGATTCAGCTTTAAATATTTCCGTTGCTTTTCTTCATATCGCGTACACATTCCTTTCGTTTATTTGGGCGGATTGTAGATTTTCGTTTATTTCTAATGACAAACTTTTACTGACTTCTGTATCTTTGAGTTTTTCTACGTTTATTTGATTACTTGGAGGTAATCGTTTAATTGAAGCTGATTTTATTCGAAGGTACCCCTGCACCAGGAAAAGTTTTTGCTGTTTTAACAGATGTCCCAAATCTTGGATTAATAATAATAAAATCTATTTGGTTTCTAATAATTTTCTGATCATTATTCCGAGCAGATATCCAGTAGCTCGTTTCTGTATTTCTCGCATCGCAAATTTTCTCATATTAAGTGTGAAACAAAAAATTTCATCGTTTCTCGATTTGTGAGAAAAAAGTGTTTCTGTATTTAAATGCGAGAACAGACAACACAGATTCTGTTTTAACTGGAATACTTCCAGTAATTAAGTGTCAAATGCAAGCGAAACGTCAACGAAAGAAATATAGAGCAATTCCATATGATTTTCAAATGAGGTCCCTTATGAAGAATTCTTCAATTTTTCACATGACAGTGGTGTACACCACCACTAAGCCAGTCACTATAAAAAAAAAAAAAAATATGTAGGTACATTATTTTTTGCTGGGCAATCGATTGAGACTATTTATTTTAAAATCGGAGAGGGGTCGTCCAAAAATTTGCCAATTTTGATCGTTTTCATATGGAATTGCTCTATATATAATAAAAATAAGGCTGCCAGATTTAAAGATTTATCGACATTTTGACGATTTTTTTTGTTCCAAAATTGGCAAAGTGAAAATTTGCTGATTTTTTTCTAGTGACGATACAGTCTTTGAAATAAAACAATTTTAAATAGTTTTATATGTTTGTGTATTAAGCCTATAGTACACGGCATGTAAAAAGACACATGCGCATGTGGTTCTGACGTAATTTTGACGTCAGTGCAAAGCCACAATAAACATAGCGAGTTGTGTGATGACGTCAAAATTACGTCAGAACCACATGCGCATGTGTCTTTTTACATGCCGTGTACTATAGGCTTTAGGCACCAAAGAAAACCGATATCTTTAAAAACAAGGCAGATTAAAAAATGTATCGGCAAAAGCAAAATTTCAAACGGAAACTGTTTAATTTTTATTTGCTTGGATTATTTAATACATTTGTTTGTGTGATCAAAAGATTAAATATTACCCCGTTTTTCAGTCAATGCACTTTAGGAAATTTTTGCCTTTTACTTTGTCCAAAAGTGTTTATTTTATTTCAATATGATATCTTGTCACTCCTTTGTGTGATTTCTGCAGGGAAAAATAACAATCTGAAATTTTAAATCTTATCGGATTATGGAAAATCAAATAAATAATTTTATTTAAATAGACCTCAAGCTTATGTATGCATAAAATATGTATTTTACCCATGAACTTAATGTTTTTTTTTTTTTTTTTTTGATTATGTGTTTATATGATAAAAATTTGTGATTATATGATAAAAATCGAACAAAATTCGTCAAAATTAATTTTAAATTGTCCGAAAAAATAGAACATTTTTTTATTTTTTCTTAGGATATTGACGTTTTTATTACAAATTTATCTGGCAGCCCTGCATAAAACAAACACAATGAAAGGTTAAAAAAATTTTAATAACAAAGTATAACAATTGTGTTTTATATACTTATTTTCATCATATAAATTCTTTCTTTTAAAATAAAATAAATTAATACACATTCTTGTGTACATACATACATACATAATTTGGGCTCCATTTTTTTAAATTTTTTTTTCTCGCATCAATTTCAAATATGACTTATTTTGACAGTTCTTGTGAGAAACTTTTTGCAAAATATTGTTACAGAAACACTTGTTCTCACATCCTTCCAATAATTGCTGGAAAATTATTTAAATGACAGATAATTCTCGCAAAGTAAAAGTACAGAAACACTTATGTGAGAAAAACCATTTTTTGTTTCATATTGCACTGTTTTTGTCATAATTCACTTGTTTCATGCGGGAAATTTTACGATGCGAGAAATACAGAAACGGGCTACAGGTGAATAATCTGCGAGGCGGTAGACAGAAGAAAGCGTTGCATATTTAAAGATTTTTCTTTTGGTAAAATTTGACCAGTCAACTCAAAGTTACCAACAACATTCGGAACTGGTTCGCTGCCAATTTTGGCATTAAAGTCTCCAATTATAATATTTAGATCATGTTGCTTTGTCATTTTCATAAGTTTTTCTAGTTCTGACTAAATGGATTATTTTTCCTCATAAATTTAATGAGTAAGGTTTTATCTGAGTATGAAACAAATTGTTTAATACAATCAACATATTTACGGCCAATTTCACCAAGTTCAGTTAAAACTAACTACTACTTTAACTTCCAGTTAACAATATGTTTTTGACAGTTATAACTAAAAGTTAATTACAACTGAACTTGGTGAAATTGGACGTTATTTTGGAAAAAGGTCGAAATTTTTGTACGGTGTTATTGGTCGACAATCGGAAAGTTTTATGTATTTAACTGATTTTACGGAGGGAAATTTATATTGGACTAATGGCCAGTTATAGATCAATCATCACAAATTCTGCAGAGTGTTTTCTTGACAAAACTTAAATATGGTAGTGAATTTTTTTACACGTTTTATACATTTTAAAGTTCTTTTCAAAAGCCTGCTTAATATGGGACCTATGGAAAATTTGGGACCGATAATCACAAAATCGCACGGTGTTTTTTTTTTTTTTTTTTAAATATAAAGCTAAATTTGACCAAACTTCATCACAATATCTATATTTGCTACGGTTTTATGAGTATTTAAACGTTTTTCAAAAGCGGACTTTATATTGGGCATATGGTACATTATGGGCCAATCTTGGCGAAATTTGGTAGTGTGTTTTAAGTGCTATGAAACTCTAGCATATCCCGAAAGAAAGATATTCGGCGGTGTCAAATCACAAGATCGTGGCAGCCAATTAACATCGCCAAGAAGTGAGATAAGACGGCCATTGAATTTCTCGCGCAAGGTAGCCATTGTTTCGTTGGCTGTGTGGCATGGGAGTTTTTTCCCTTTAACCATTTTTACAATTGAATTTACATAGGAAAAATTGGAGAAGGGAGAACACTCCTGAGGAATTTTTATTCTTAATTAGGTTGAAACTCCAGGTCCATATCCTTAATTTTTGGCAACAACAAGTCAGTTATTATCTCGCGAACCCCATTCACAGTAACTGTTTTTCTGCTCTTCTGACACACTATATCGAACAACAGCAATGTTTTCCGCAGACCGAACTGGGCTAACATGTACCGGTGTTTTCACATTTCCTACAGACCGGGTTTGCTGAAATTTGCGCATAATTCTGCCGATTGTGGACATGTTTGGTCGATTATGCTGACCAAAAAAAATCACAAAGTTCACGAAATTTCTTTTGATTTGAACGCCCATTTTCGTAAAAGACTTCAACAGTCTTAACGCGCTGCTCAATTGTGAACCTCTCAGTGGTTGAATTTGTCAAATACTGAAACAAATAAATGTAAAATTAAATTGGGCAAAAAACTTGATTAAGGTGTGAATCACAATTAGCATCGCGCATTATGTTTGGATCACCCTTTATGTATTTCTTAGCGTTCAATGTAATTTTGAGAATACTGTTAAATATTAAAAACTCCTCTTTTTTCCGATTTCGAAGAGGAAAAATAAGAATTGGCGTACAAATATCGTTTTTGAAAATGGAACTTAAAGCTGTAAGAATTCAAATACACTTATCTTTCCACGCCGAAAAATTAAGAGTTCTTGAGAAATTTTTTTTTGCAAATTTTGAAAGAAAAACTATCAAATTTAATAAATCTGCAAAAGTTTTGCATTTATTCATTACTCATTTCGAGATATTCATATAAAAGTCAACCAAGTGAACTTTTTTCCATTTTTTTTTTTAATTTGAAGAGCAAGTTTTGTTTTGAAAAATATTCTTAGCGCTAGTCGTTATAGATTGGGTTTTTCTCTCTTTGATCTCCGTAAGGATATCAAGAGTAAGAAAATAATGCATAAGATTCAATACGATTAAAAATAACTTTAAATTTTGCTTTGCATTACCCGTTAAATAATGTACCGTACGACATCGAAAAACTGCATTTTGTTCCAATACATCGAAACTGCTTGAAGAAAGTTCATCAAGTAATGATTACAAACAGACATTTTTATTGCAATTAAAATAAAAGAAAAATATTTTGAAAATAGAAAGAATCGCTAGTGTGAATTTTAAAAGTATTAAAAATATATTTTCTTTAATAACTAACTATTTTTGGAAGAGCATTCTATAATTCAATTATTTAAATCAAGATGAATAAAAACAGCGATAATCGCAAACGGTACAGAGAAAAATTTAAAAAAAATTAAATTAAATTGCAAAACTATAAATTAAAAAGCCGAAAAAGATCGCGTAACGCTGGGAAAAAGTCAAAAGCTTTAGCTGAAGCAAATAAAGAAGTTTTTGAAGAGAAAAAGCGGTATGAACGTATACGTAAAAGGCAAAGTCGGGAGAAGCTTAAAGAAATGCAAAATAGAAAACAAGCGCAGGACGAGCCATACAAATGCAAGCAAACATTTGCAAAAGCTTTAAGTAAAGTTGAGAAAGCGTTGCCGAAAGAATACCATAAAAAATTGAAAGTGCTCCAAACATTGTTTAAAAAATACGAATCGCCCAGCCCGCACAAACACTTTAAAGCAAAAAAAAATGCAGTACGCTGCCAAAGAGTGTGGTAAGTTTCACCACTAAATTTTATAATAGTGATAACATTAGTGTGCAAGCTTCGGGTAAGAAGGACATAATTTTGTTTGAAAGGGAAATAATTGCTAAGCGCTTCATGATAATGAAACTGTCTGAAGCGTTTGAGCTCCTAAAAAAAAGAAAATCCAAATGCAGTTATCGGAAAATCTACATTTTTTAAGATGCGGCCAAGACATGTGCAACCAATAAACAAAACGCCACACAATATGTGCGTTTGCATGAGTCATGTGAATTTCTGCTATTTGCTGGAAAGCTCTGCAAAAATTATTCCTTCATTTTCTTACAATTTTGAAAGATATCTTAAATCAGTTTGCTATAACATATTTAATGAAAATTGCATGACAAACAATTGCAATAGTTGCTTTACAGACTTAAAATATCAATTTATTCCTTTACAATATTTAGACGAAGTAATGTGGCAGCAATGGCGGAAAATAGAGGGTCATACAGCAATAACAAACACCGTTACAACTTTATCTGACTTAATAGCTGAAATGGAAAGAAAACTACCCTCGTTTAAAAGTCATTTTTTTGTAAAAAGGTCCCAGCAAAAGTATTTTGAAGGCGAAATTTAAAGTGTAATGAGGTAGCCATTCAAATATATTTTGCCGAACATTATTGGCTTACAACCCAAAATAAAATCCAAAGTGTCCATTTTAACTATCGCCAGGTAACCATTTTTACTATTGTGGCTTGGTTGGTAGGAGTTACAAAGTCTTTTGCGGTCAAAAGTGATAAGTTAACGCATAACAAACATGAGGTTTTAATTTTTTTAATGATTCTCTTAAAAATAAATTTATTTTGTCACGACTAAATGACTTTAAGTGGCTGAGGTGGCTGGGTAGCAGATTCCTGCACGAATTGGGAGATGTCTCGGGCTGCGGGCTCGAGTATTTGACGGGATTCGTAATGGGAATGACGGGGCTGTGCGGCAGGAGGCTGGGGACTGGGAACATGTAGGTACGGTTGTTTTTGCTTGTTCTGTCCGATTTCTTATCTTCCACTATCTTCCTTTTCTGTGCTTTCACTATTTACTTCTACTTTTTTACACTAGATTTCTTTCACTAATGAAGGAGTCACAATGGACCATTTGGTCTCTGGGTGAGGGTGTGCAGTTTGCGCACCAGCCTTTCTAACCTAATCTAAATGACTTTAAAATATAAGTTGAATATTCTTTGGTAAAATGGAATTTTTTTGCTTGCTCGCATGGAAAGGGGGCCGTTGATGGAGTTGGAGCAGTTATCAAACGGAAAGTCTGGCAAATGACTAAATCAAAAAACCTTATTTTACCCGATGCATTTTCTTTTTATCAATGTAGCTGTGCACATTGTACTTTATACCATCCGATGATATTGAGAAGTATTCTTCGTTTGTATAATTTTGACGAAAAGTGGAAAAACGTATTATATCACACATATCTCAATTGCGCTTCTTCTTTTGCAAAGGTCAGGAAGTGAAAGTAGCTTAAACTATATTCCAAAAAAAAAAAACTATAATTAATGTACCCAATACTATGTGTATTTAATTTTGTTTAATATATTTCCTTTTTTATCTCTCTTTGTATTTTCTTTAAGTTCGTCGTTATGTTAAAATAAACATATCGACGCAAAATTTCGCAAAAAAAAGCATAAAAAAAAATTTTAACATCGTGATGGAAAAAAATGTCCCGTACGACTATAATTAAAGTTAAATAAGAAAAAAATTATTCATAATTTGTTTAGTTAAATCTAGCCCATTTTAAGAAACGTTGACTCACCTCATTCTAAAATTAGTCACATTAATTTATTGTTTCAGGTTTCGCTGAAATAAGCATTTTATTTGTTTGCTACAAAACCTGCTTCCTTTTTTGTCTCGTACGAAAGGCTTAGTTTTATGCAATTATCTTTTAAACTAAAAATTGGTTATACCTAATTGGATTTAGCACCATCAATAGAGCTAATCAGGGGCCATAACTTAGGCTAATAATCAAAACAAAAATCTATTTTATTTTGATATATTTTCCACTATAAATGTGTACGACTGTCTCGTACGACTGTATGGAATTGCCCATATTTTAAAATTAAATTGAAAATTTTTAATTAACCAAAGTTCATGTTTATCGATATTTCACACGCAGAGAAAAATTATTGAAGTGGGCTTTAAATTAGTCCTGGTCTGTGTTTAAGATATGTTATCGTATACATTTATATTTTATAAAGTCTTGTACCTATCTTGTTTATTGGAATTGTACTTGCATCACCATTTTTAAAATTACTTTTCAGAAAACGTTTTTTTAAAATATACCTATGTATACGAAAAAGGCATGCCCATTAAAATGCCTATAACTCATTCACTTATACAATTTCAATTACTTACACAATTCAACTTATTTTTATGTATGGGAATTGCCAGCGAAAAGTCTACTTTTTGGAACATAACGCCAGCAAGTACCTAATTCAAATTGTTTAAAAAAAAATGTATGTACCTATAATTTATTTTTTATATTTTGGTGTAAAGTGCAACTAGCAGCTAGTTTAGTAACAAAATGGGTAGCATTTGAACAACATGGGTCTAAAATACCAGCTTATTTGCTTGCTGGAGTGACGCTACAAAAAGTAAATTAGAAATGCCCGTATATCGATGTAGGTATGTATCAGTGATGACGTTTGGTTACATTTGTTACATTTTTCGTAACTTTTGAAGGCCAACGTAACATGTGTAATTTTGCTATAGGTACCTATATGGCCAAATGTTCTTAATTTTTGGTACATGACAGAAAACGAAGTAGGTACCTATGTACTATTTTAAAAAATTAATTTATTCATTGATGAAGATAAGAAACCAGCTTGGAATTTTCAAACTCAAAAAAAAACACATAGGTATAATTTTATACTAAAGTTGTAAAACAAATAAGGCTCAACATTTAATCTTAAGGTAGACGGACTCACTTCCGAATAGTTGAAATTATTCTAAATCAATAATATTTAAAAAATACCTATTCGCAATTTTAATGTACAATTTCAATATTTTTCTATTTTAGCTGAGCCCGTAGATGATGTTGTTGGTTATCATCACAAAAGTGCGCCACAAATTGAAAACAATTCTTTTCACATAGAAGAAAAACGTAAACAACATGAACAGCAACAACTACAACGTGCACAACAACACCAATTACATGAGCCACAACTGCATCAACACCAGATACAACAAGTAAAACAAGAACATTATCATCATCCTCAAAGTAAATATACTCATAATCAAGATGTTTCCCAACAAACACAACAACGTATAAATACCGAGAATTCTACAACTACTAACACTACTATAATACAACAAACCGCAACAGCAACAGAGAAAAAACAACAATCTGAACAACAACATCAGCAGCAGCAAATATCCTTGACTAATATAAAAGCAGAAGCAAAGGTAAAAAAGAAATAAAACCAAAACAATATGAATACAAAAGTCGAAAAAAACACAAAAATAGCAACAACAAGAAAAATAAACAATAACATAACCTACAATACTATACCATAAAGAACCGTATGTATGTATGTTCGTTTGTTTATACATTTGTACATGCATAGTTGGTATGTTTTTTTTTTGTACACACTTTGTTACAATCACACACGTTTTTACTACTACGGTAGTACACAAATATTTTCATTCATTTTCTCGTTTTTTTTTGTTTTGCTACAAAAATTTATTGTTTGTTGTTCTTGTTGTTGTTATTTTCACTTATTCGGTGTTTTATTCTACTACTTTTATTCTATTTTTTTTTTGCTTTTTTTTATTCCTTACACAGCCCCTTCACTTTCCTCGTCGGAAATTACAAACAGAACGTTCCTCCACTCTGCCCATATGCCAACGTTGTAAACAAGTTTTTCTGAAACGTCAAAACTATACACAACATGTTGCTCTATCTAGTTGCAATATTGTTGAATACGACTTTAAATGTTCTGTCTGCCCCATGTCCTTTATGTCTAATGAGGAATTGCAGGCACATGAACAATTACATCGTTCAAATAGATATTTTTGTCAAAAATATTGTGGCAAATTCTATGAAACAATTGATGAGTGTGAACAACATGAATTTGGTCAGCATGAATATGAAATGTATAAATGTAATGTAAGTAATAAAGGAGAAGATAATTTTTTGTTTGTTTTAGCAGAGTGTTTACATTTCGTGATAAAATGGGGTGAAAATATTTTAAATAGTTTACCTATGTATGTTGTAGGCATAGATAAATAATTATGAAGGTACAATGTATATACGGCTGAGTTCCAAAGCATTATACAAAATACTTTGCAGTCAAAGTCAAACATGTATCATCAAGTTTAAACATGCACACTTTACTTATTGTGTAGGGTAAGTGCACCAGTAGGGGGCAGACTAATTTTTTTATAATTGTTAAACTGGTGCCCTTACGTAGGGTAAGTGCACCTAATGTCGGCATGTACCAGTAGTCGGCATCTTTTGCATTTATACGTGAATAAATAAGAAATGCGGTTTTTATATTCTTAAATTGTTTAAAGTTTGTCAAGAGAATTTACTCATCTTGCTAGTTGCAATATTTAAATTGGAGTAAAATGAGTATTTTTGCCAAATTTTATAGCCTTAAGTGACAGGTGTTTGATCATGAGCGCTAGTGCTCGTTTTTTTCAAAAAAAAAAATTTGTGATAGAGCCAACTTAAAAAGGTAAATAACCATATTATTAAAGGGAATTACTTTAACAATAAGGTCTGTAACTGTAGAAAATCTTTTAAATTTTGTCTTAAAAGTAAAACAATTTACAAAAAATAAATATTTTTTTAAGTTTGTTGTGGGCCGAGATTAGGAACAAAAATTTACAAAATTTCCTAAGCTCGGCATTGGCTGCCGACTACTGGCAAATCAGTATTTTTCTCTGATTAAGCTCAAATTTGATTAAATTGCTCATCAATCGCTCCTCTTGCCTATGGGATGACAGAAAATGAGTTAAAAACGAGTTTACCCAGTAGTCGGCACGATTTCTTTTGAGTATCTTATAACCTGCCGACTATAGGATAAATATTGTCCTAAAGTCGACAGCAGTTTTATTTCTAGTTTTAACTAAATGTGGGGTCCGAAATCGGTATAATTTTTGAAATTTTTAAAGACTTTTACTTCCTTGTATTTCATATAGATACTTATTTCAATAAAGTTAAATGTGACAAGCAGGGAAAAAAGGCAAAGGTTGTGCTCCACGCTCCACTTTACAGGAGAGAATTCATGACCGCGTTGCAGAAGGTCCTTAAAAAAGGTCCGCAAACTGTTTAGTCAAATGTTAAAAAGAAAAATGTAAAATTGATACTTGCTGAATTTAAAAATTATCGTCCTGGAATCGGTATTTAAGCTTAGCTGCTAAGAAAGCAGAGGGAATTAGTAAAGTCGAGCTACAGTCACTGAAGAAGGAATCAGCAAATGTTTAACTGATTTAAAAACCATATTAAACAAAATGATGTTGATATTATAGATGATCCGTCCAGAATATTTAATGGCAATAAGAGAAGTCCCAATGGTTGAATTTCCATATGTTAGATTTTAATTTGAAATCACACAATAAATTTTTCGGATTTGATTGTAATAAGTTTTTTAATTCAATTTATGTATAAATTGATTGCAATTAAAATATTGCATTGAAATTCAGTAATTGCAATAAAAATAAAATCGGAATCAAAGTTTTCGTTTCCTTCAAATGAAACTCCTTCTTCTAGAAATAAACCTGACTCTGATGATTTGGAAATGCCAACAATATAAATTTTTGTTTACGACCGATTTGTTCCAAGTATATAGGCATTATTTCATTGGACTTTCACTAGTTGTTGTATTTTCAGAAAAATGGGGTGCACTCGCAAGATTTCAGTAAAAACTTGATTGCAATCGAATTGATTGCATTCAATGATATGTAAAAAGAATGAATTAAAAAAGATTGCAATTAGATAGTATTGTAATCTTACAAATGAAATCAAGTTGGTTGCAATCAGTTTGATTGTAGTTTTTACAGCTCTGCCTCCAATAAAAACTAATTGTCATCGGTGATTTTGGTTAAAATAGTCCTCCATCAAGAAGCCACAACCACATTATGGTTGCCTTAGAACATGTTTTGGGTAATAATAACAAAAATATATTAAGCACTTATAATAGCATGGTTAGTTTTCAACCATAACATGTTGATCTTGGAAAAGAGGAAAATACTGTTAGTTTATATTCAAAAAATTATTGGTGGTACACAAATTATGGTCATATATAACCATTAGGTTAGGTTAGGTTAGGTTAAGAAGGGTTATGCGCCCAAGGGCGCATATCCACTCGGAGACCAATGAGGTTCATTGTGAAACCCTTCAGTATAGGAGAAAAGAGGAAAAAGAGAAGTAAAGAAGAAAAGTAGAAAATAGACCTAAGGTTTGGTACAGATAAATAAATAACACGTAGGACAAATCACCCTTATGGTCCCCCAACAGAAACGGCCGTCCTATTTCCCTGACAAACCCCAGTAGATCAGTTGGATTACATCCAGCGATACACCCCAGTTCGTCGTGAAATCTAGCCCCTAGCCATTTCTGCCTGGGGCCCTGCATCCTAGGACAGTGGCACAGCACATGCTCAACCGTCCCTAGCTCCTCGGCATCCCCACACAGCCTGCAGAAGTGCGGTATCGCAATGTCCCATTTATCCATAAAAGCCCTAACAAAACAATGCCCCGTCAGGAACCCTATAAAGATCCTGAGACTACTCCTATCCAGTCCTAATAGAACCCTGGTTGCCCCTGCGTCCAATCCGGGCCATAAGGCCCTCGACACCCTGCAATCCGTTCTATATATAACCATTACATTAAAAAATATGGTTGTGGCGACAACAATATGGTTAAAATAACCATAGTAGGTTTTAAAATTTTTGTTTAACATGGTTTTGTTGGAGGTGTCCATATTGAATAATTTTTTTTTCTCTGCGTGTAGTGCCTATATAAACGTACAAATGTACATTTTAAGCATTTAAGTAAGTAAAGAGCATTTATTTTCAATAAATGAACATTTGCATTCCTGTACAAATTGGTTTTTTCTTTAAAAACTAGCCATGCCGACAATAGGATCATTACATGTCGAAGACTGGTACATTGTATGCCGACTACTGGCAAATGAGCTATATTTTAGAAAAAAGTAAAATTGCTCAAATTTAATAAAAAATTAGTCTAAAAACTGTTATATCAATCGAACAAATAGACATTACTGAACTGTAGTAAATAGTTGCCATCCCAATATCACGTTTATATACGTAAGGGCACCAGTTTGAAAATGAAAAAAAAATTAAACTGCCGACTACTGGTACACTTACCCTATATGTATAAACTAGAGACGTAACGAATACCGATACCGATATATCGGCGATACTTCAGATTTTCCGATATATCGGTACCGGCGATATTTTGTTGTCGATACAACGATACTTTTTATATTTTTTTTGAGTTTTTTGGAACAAATAATTAAATGTTCTATGCTTATTTTTTGCATAGCAAGTAAGAGAAATACCTAACACATTAAAAAGCAGACCATAAAATCAAAACAGAATAAATAAACTGTTTCATATAATAAATGAATCAACAAAGATGGAAAATAGTTCGGAGTCTCAAAATTTAGCGGCTGACTTAGCATTAGCTCTACCAAGGGTTGCTAGTAGTACTGTTTTTATCGGTACATGTACTGTTTTTTGTTTAAAGTACTTATTTATGCATAACAAACAAATCAGTTCTAAAATTTACTGTTTTTTCATATATGTATGTACTGTATAAACATATTACATGTAATTCCATTCTAACTTTTTATTGTTTCTTTTAATTTCAAATTTAATGCCTGTCCCTCGATTTCGAACGAAACTTAACTTTTATTTAAAGCAAAAACCAATTTTAAAATTTAGTTTTTAAGGTTAGTTATGCGAATGAAGTTTTCGTTTGAAATCGAGGGAACGGCAGTTAAATCTACAAAAAAAAAAAAAAAAAAATTAAAAAAAAGAAAAGAATACAAAAAAATTTTATTTATTCGTCATATGAAATCTAAAAAAAAAAAAATTTCTTAGGATTATATAACGCCGGATTATATACTGCCGGTAAACGAAACTTGTGACACATACTATACAAGTAAACTGTGCCCCAGCTTTAAGAACATGCTCAAATAAAAAAAAAAAACAAAATATTTTTTTTTATTATTAACATTAAAACTTTCATGAGTCTATTGCTGCTAATACGCGATAATTCAGGCGATTCTTTGCATAATTCTAGGAACACTTTCCAGAATATTTTTTTGTTGTCATCTTTTTAAAAACCGAGACAAATCTGAACTGTGTAATCTATGAAAATGTACAAAAAAAGCGCCGTTATTTTCTTAATATTAGTTAAAAAACATATGATGCAATTCTTAAAAAAACAACAGTATTGTAAGCAGTTGAGCACCGGTTAAAATGTTGAATTTTATTATAAAGAGATCTTAAAAATATCGAATTCGATGACCTTAAAATTGGGGCAATTCTTCATTATGAAAAAACACCTCAAAATGTTTAATGAACATTTACCCCAAAAAGTTAAAACAAAAAAAACACAACGAAAGTTATATTAAAAGTTTAGGTTCATATGCCCGAAACTTAAATTCCCAAAGTTCAAAATTCCAGGTTTAAAAATTAAGAAATTCAAAGTCCTGAATTTTAATATCCCGACTAATTATACAGTCTTCGGTCGGGCGCAAAGATTTCCTCCTCCATGTTATAACAATCACTGGATTTGCCAACTTAAGCTTGTCTGCATAGCCAGCGAGGGTTTTTTATACCAAAGAGGAAAAAACTTTGTTCCGGGATTTTGATACTATCCCCAGAAATTTTAATACATATAAAATTTTATAAAATTTGTTGGGGTAAAATTTCATTTCTTAAAAGTTGCATTATATTTAAGTAAATGAAAAATTGCCCAGAATTAAAAATTGTGCTTTTATTGGGGGCCATTTTTCATTCCTTGATACTGAGGTCGTTTTTCATTTCATTTAAAATGCAAAAACTACCCAACGAAAAAATTAAAAAAAAATCAAAAAAACAAAAAATTGCCCCAAAATTACATGTTGTTGTGTCTCATGTAAAATTTTACGCCATTCTTCATTTTGTTTTTGGGGCCATTTTTCCTGGGGTCATTTTGCGCAACGCCACTATTTTCCACTGCAGGCCTGGTTTAAACGGACTTGCGAAATCGTTTATCTCCGCAAAAGTTGAGAATACTTTGTTTATTAAACAAAAATCTTATTAATATTTTGTCAATTTTATCATGAGTTCAAATTTAATTCTTTATTTAATAATATCAATTTGTAATATTTATAATCTTTTACAAAATTACGTATAATTAACAATTTACTGAACTTTAGTTTTGTTAAATTTTACTTGAATTCAAATTCAATATGCGTATTGGTATGGATATCGGCGATATTTTTGTTTGATTTTCGGTATCGTATCGGCAAAACGCCGTATCGTTACCTCCCTAATATAAACGTGATACTGGGGTGGCAACTAGCCACTACATTTCAGTAATATGTATATGTTCGATTCATATAACAGTTTTTACACATATTCTTATTAAATTTGGGCAATTTTACTTTTTTCTAAAATATACCGCATTTGCCAATAGTCGGCATACGATGCACCAGTCTTCGGCATGTAATGATTGTCGGCATGGCTATTTTTTAAGGAAAAAAAAACAATTCGTACAGGAATGCAATTGTTCATTTATTGAAAATTAAAGCTTTTTACTTACTTAAATGGTAAAAATCTACATGTGTAGGTTGATGTAGGCACTACACGCAAAGAAAAAAATTATTCAATATGGTCACCTCCAACAAACTATTTTTAACGAAAATTTTTAAACATTATGGTTAAATTTAACCATATTGTTATCGCTCCAATGGGAGTTAGAGGAACACATATATATATATATTGTTATCGCCACAACCATATTTTGATGTTATGGTTATATATGACAATAATTTGTTTGCCACTAATAATTGTTTGATTATAAATTAACAATAGTGTTTTTCTCTTTTCCAAGAGCAACATTTTATCCACCATGCTATTATAAGTGCTTAATATACATATTTTTGTTATTATTACCCAAAACATGTTCAAAGGCAACCATAATGTGGTTGTGGCCTCTGAATGGAGGACTATTTGAAACAAAATCACCGGAGACAAAATTATTGTTAAATTAACCATATGTTTAAAATTGTTCGTTGAAATTAGTTTTGTTGGAGGCAGAGCTGTAAAATACTGCCACCAAAATGATTACAACCAACCTGGGGCCAAATTACGGCATTCGATATCGAGCGAAACTACAATACAATTTAAATGGTAACTTTGATCGTTATCGAATGCCGTAATTTGCCCCCTGATTTCATTTGTAAGATTGCAATACTTTTTAATTGCAATCTTTTTTAATTCATTCTTTTTACATATCATTGAATGCAATTAATTTGATTGCAATCAAGTTGTAACTGAAATCATGCGATTGCAATCCATTTCTCTGAAAACAACAACTAGTGAAAGTCCAACGAAATAATATAATCTTGCAATAAATCGGTCGTTAACAAAAACTGATATTGTTCGCATTTCAAAATGATCAGAGTCCGGTTTATTTCTGAAAGAAGGAGTTTCATTTGAAGGAGACGAAAATTTTGATTCTGATTTAATTTTTATTGAAATTACTGAATTTGAATGCAATATTTTAATTTGAATAAATATTTTAATTAACACATACATTGAATTAAAAACTTATTGCATTCAAATCGGAAAATTAATTGTTTGTATTTAAATTAAAATCGTACCTACATATGGAAATTCAACCATTGGGACTTGTCTTAAATATTCTGGGCGGATCATCTAAAATATCAACAGCATTTGTTCGATGAGATGGTTTTTAAATCAGTGAAACATTTGCTCGTCTTTACTAAATCCCTCTGCTTTTTTAGAAGCTAAGTTGAAATGCCGATTGCAGGACGATAATTTTTAAATGGTGAGGTGCATCCAACTTTCTTTATAACCGCTTGCACTGTGTTCAGAAAGTATCAATTTTTAGCGGAAGTCCAAATTTTATTAACCTTTTCTCTTTAGAATTTTACTAAAGAGTTTGCGGACCTATTTGTTGGGACCTTCTGCAACGCGGTCATCTATTATCTCCTGTAAAGTGGAACGCTACATTTCTGACTGGAACCTAGAATAGACATCAAACTTTTTTTGTGGGATTCTTCAGAATACGTAAATATTCGCATTTTCTCCTTGCTGGTCATATTTAACTTTATTGAAATAAGTATCTACATATATGAAATCAATGGAAGTAATAGTCTTTAGAAATTTCAAAAATTATACCGTTTTCGGACACCACATTTAGTTAAAACTAGAAATAAAACTGCTGTCGACTTAAGGACAATATTTATCCTATGGTCGGCAGGTTATAAGATACTTAAGAGAAATCATGCAGACTACTGGGTAAACTCGTTTTTAACTCATTTTCTATTATCCCAGAGGCAAGAGGAGCGATTGATGAGCAATTCACTCAAACTTAAGCTTAATCAGAGAAAAATATTGATTTACCAGTAGTCGGCAGCTAATGCCGACCATTGGAAATTATTTAAATTTTTGTTCCAATCTCGCCACACAATAAACTTACAAAATATTTAGTTTTTGGGAATTGTTTTACTTTTATGACAAAATTTAAAAAAAATTTTACCGTTACAGACCTTATTGGTAAAGTAATTTTTAAATAATGTGGTTATTTATCTTTTTAAGTTGGCTCTAACACAATTTTTTTTTTTTTTTTTTTTTTTTTTTTTTTTTTTTTTTGATAAACAAGGACTACCGCACAATTTCAAACACTTGTCACATAAGGCTATAAAATTTGGCAAAAATACTAGCGGAGTTCAGTGTGTGGTGCAAATGGTCTTGCGAAAGAGCAAATTCAAAATTTCGTAGCTTTTTTATGAAATCTAACGGAAACTCCGTGTATTTTGTTGTTGGATTTATCAAAAAAGCTATGATATTTTGAATTTGCTCTTTCGCAAGACCATTTGCACTTAACACTGAACTCCGCTACTCTTTTTACTCCAATTTAATTATTGCAAATAGAAAGATGAGTAAATTCTCTTGACAAACTTGATGCAATTTATGAATGTAAAAACAGCATTTCTTATTAATTCACGTTAATATGCAAAATATGCCGACTACTGCTACATGCCGACATTAGGTGCACTTACCCTACTAGGGGGATCGAACATTTATTATTCGACCGGTTTTAGTCGGTTTCACAATGGACCGCAGGTCTGCGAGCCGGTTTTTAAGTTTTGCTGAAGCCGGGCTTTTTAAAATGTCCATTTTTCGAATTTCGAATAAGCCGATTATGTTGGCTTTATTAACCGTTTATTTTAAAAATGTGTAATATATGTATATGCGATTTTCTTAGTTTTGTTGTAAGAATACTAGTAATTTAATTGTTTTTATAATTTTAATACATCTGACTCCTAAATGAAGATTGTCGAAACCATAGTATAATAAGTACCAGGTATGTTAGGGAGAGTTGTCAATCGACGAAATATTACTTATTTGCAAATGTTTAAATTTCAACATATTTTGCACTTTTTAGATATTGCAATCTTACGTTTTTATATTAGATTTATTCACGTCAATTTTTGTTACCCTTGCAACTGTGCAAAAAAGAATAGTTGCACTTATTTGACGTGAGCAGCCCATTTTGTTTGCACCTTCAATTTTCAACATTACCGAAACACATTTTTTAACAACGCACCTTCCATATAACAATACAAATTTTTTTATAAATTTGAACCGTAATTTCTTAAAAAATACACAAAATAATTAATTTTATTAATTTACAAGTCGAATTTATAACTTATCTACCTCAAAATTTTTTCCAGATAAGTATTCCAGTATTTTTATTATTTCTGCTTCTTCAATTTTTGACGCCTTTTTTAAGTGTTTAACTTTTTACTAAGTTCATCTTTAAAAACTATAATTTAAAATACAAGTATTTTTCAATTCAAACAAAAAAAGTCAAGTCAAATGGAATTCCTGCGTTATTGTTTAGCGTAGAGTTGATTTGATGAGTACTTTTTTAACATTTTTTTCAACTTGGCAATGCCATAAAAAGTTGCAATATTTTATGATTTTACTCTGATAATCTTTCTCTTACATAGACCCTGACAATTTTGCATCGTTTGGACGGAATAATGATCTATGTGGTTGTAGTTATTATTTTGCACTTATGCTTTTTCGCAAGAGTGCAACTTTTGACGTGAATACATTTAATAAAGGGAGAGAGCCTATAGTAAATTATGGACCGATCTTCACGAAATTTGATAGTGTAATTGCTATTCTTATAAAATCTTCTGACGTACCCATTTTTATTATGATAGCATTATTTATTACGGCTTTAGGCGTACTTAACTGTTTTTCGGCAGTAGGCTTTATATGGGGCCTATGGTAAATTATGGACCGATCTTCACGGAATTTAACAATATGATTTCCAGTAATATAAAACGAATTTGTGCAAAATCTTATATCATTCCGTGCATTATGCCATCATTTATGTTAGTTCTTGTAATAAAATGATCAACTTTTAGGGTGCTTGTTCCACATTATGATTTTTAGCTCTGATCCTAATGAACCGATTTTGCTGGATTACAATTCCAAAATGCTTAGAATAACTACAAGCAATTTGACACCAAGTGTGTTCTTTTCTTTTGAGCTTTTCGAAAGTGAGCGTGTTTTCAACACAGAAAGATAGACGGACATGGCTTAGAATTACTCAAGAAGCCAGAATGTATATATACTTTATGGGGTCTTAGACGTAAAATAAAAAAGTTTCACACGAAATGACAATCTTATTATACCCTAATTCACCAATAGTGGTGGTGAAGGGTATAAAAACCATTATATTTTGCATGCAAATATTATTTTGTATGGCGCTTACGAGGTTTTCGAAATGGCTTTGATTTTTGTTCGTACAAAGTTGTCAATAAGCAATTGGGTGGCAAATGTTATTTTCTACCACCCAAAACAGTCTATTTCGAAAAAATTGCGTTTACGTGGTTAAGGATGGAAAGCGACGAAATGTAATGTAATAAAGTTTATGAGTAGTAATATTCCCCCTTATAAAAATAAAACAGGTTTTATGAACCTTTTTTATAACTTTTATAACTAACTGAGCTTCCTTAATTAAAGCGGCAAGCGTTGCGCTTGTATGAAAAAACTTCTTATTTTCATACAGTTTATACGAAACAAACCTTCAGAACGCAATTCAATACCACCCGGCTGGAAAATTTAATTCAACAGATCGCTAAGTGAGTTTGTTTTATTGAATATATATTTGAATTTCTTGAAAGATTTATATCGATACTTTTTGAAAATATCCTGATTAAAGCCCGATTCACGATGGAAGCTACATATTCATCGGCTGTTTACAATATTGGCAACAATTTTGCTTGCAAACGTGCTTATTTTAATAATATTGTTTACGCCCCAAGCAATATTCTGTACATAATTATAAATTATTATGTACAATATATATTGCTAAAATTTTTATCTAAACTTAGAAATAGTTTTAATCACGTCAGTTACAATTTCAAACAAATTGTTGTTGATGACGGGATTCGTAATGGGAATGACCTGCCTGTAAAACCGGGGGCTGGGTATATGTTAGAAAGATCGACTGTTTTCGAAAGCCGGTTTTTGAATATTTCGAATATTTGCTATTTAAAACCCTTTTTTCGGTTAAGCGTTTACAAAATAAACGGTTTTTTTTTTCAAAAAAAAAAAAACGCGAAAATCAAATTGGTTTTTGAAATAAAAAGGTTATTTGAATAAAAACCAAACCATTCACAAAGGTTTGAAAACAACAAAATATGTATACAGTTCTGACTTAGAATTTTTAAAGAACTTTTGTTTTAAAAACTTATAGGATTTTAATAAATTTATTATTTGAGCTATTCTCCCAATTTTATTCGTTTTAATTTGTTTGTGGCTTAGCATTTAGATATGCATCAGTAGACTTCAATAATATTTTTGAAAAGTTACAAACAACACCTCCTCTTAGCCAAGTTTATATATTTCAAATGATTTTTTTCCAGCATTTTAGAAACGAGTAGTAATATGAACCAATTTTTTTTATGATATATCTGACCAGACAAGACTTTGTTTGATTTCTTCAATTTTGTTTTAAGTTCTTGGTGTTTTAATAAATAAAACTGATTTATTTTCCCCATATCGTTGATTCCGCCGGAATGTTGTAGTTTTTAGCATGAAGATATAGTAAGATTTTGTAGTGCCTTACGGGCATTGCGTCCTCTGCAACACAAAGGGCTAATAGTTCACCCAATGATTCTGTTTTGGCAGCGTTTTTTAGAAAAGTATTTTTGCCGTCTCTTTAGAACTAATTGGATCGTAGTAAAGTTTTATTTGCAGAACATTTATGTCAAGCTTGTGGACTAATTGAAGGTAATTAATAAGTCGTGACGTGGAAGAACCTTTGCAAATTATCATTTTACGGCACTTCAGGTACCTAACTTTCACTTTTTAATCCCGTTCGAAATATCTCCAGAGATGACATCTGTATAAAAATTTTTTTTACAAGAACATACGGTTTTATAAGCGACTTGTATTTACATAGTTCATTGCGGTTTTTGACTTTTGTTACATTTTGTTTTGACATTCTTCATAAAAAGTTTAAGGATATAACAATATAACAATTACAAAAGTACTTTAATTATGGGTTTATTTACAACAAAAGTAAGAAAGACATAAATAAATTAGACATTATTACAATAACCGATTTAAAAAAACCGGCTTGAGCAAAATTAAAAAACCGGTCGAATAATAAATATTCGATCTCCCTAGTATATGTAGGGCTATTTTGATTGAAGGGTTATTTCTCTTTTTGTTCCGATATTTATCTTCCACTACTTCTTCCATTCTTGTGCTTTCACGCTTTATTTTCTTCATTATTTTCCTTTTAAGTACTATATCACTTAATAAGGCATAAAAAGGAAAATTGTGGGCTCTGGGTGAGGTTTTGAAGTTAACTTCGCACCAGCCTTTCACCTTATCTAGCCTAAGATTAAGACTCAATTTTTTAACCAAACTTTAATTAAATTTTTTTACTAGAAATAAAAAAAGTTAATATGAAACTCATTGAAAAAAATTAGACAGATGAAAAAGGATATTGTTGCTTCTATTGTGAATGAGGCTTAATTCTTTAATTTCTTTAATGTAAACACTCTAATTTCTTTAAAATTTTTACAATGTATTTTAAAACTAACAAAATATGTATTTAAAAAAATTTTCTAGATATGTTGTATAAGTGTTACGCAACGTGATCAATTATTTACCCATCTAAATGAACATAAATATCAGCCACGTTTCGATTGCTGTATATGTCGTTTATGTTTTCACACTTCTATGGAATTACATGATCATTATATAGCAAATGAAGATTTTTGTGGAAAATTTTACGATAAAAAAGGTAATTTTTGGAAAAATACATGTAAAAATGTGAAAGGGCCAGCTATCCTTTTTTAAAAACTTATAAAACAAGTCGAAAACGCGTAGAAATAAAAACTAATTATGGTTAAAAAGACGAAAATGTAAGCTATATTAATAGTTTTTTTTTTATAATTTAAAGTTCAACTTATATTTTGTTTTTATTTCAATACAATTTTTGCTTGTTTTTAAAAAGGTTTAAAATGTTGGTTTGCCCTTTTGTACTTTTGACCAGCATTTAGAAAAAAAAATATTTTCAATATTTATTGTACACTCTGTAGCTTTTTTTAAGTTTATCATATTTTCTTTTCTAGCCTTTAAAAAACCAATTACCTCGTCGTCATCACCTTATTTGGGAAAACCGGAAAGCTCGAATTTGGAAATAGCTCATACATTTTCGTTAAAAGGTATGGTTCTATCCTGAAATATGTTCATATATTTTTTTTATTATTTAATATATTGTTCAATAGATATACCTCCTGCCAGTAGTCATCACTTGGATAATTTATATGCAAAACCCTCCACCTCAAAATCTTGCATGGAACCACCTACAACACCTTCATCTTCAGCATTCAATTCGGTAAATGAATTTGCTGCTTTAGAGCCACATATAGAGGTAAAAACTGAAATTAAAGTAGAACCAGATTTTTATCCACCCATGGATCAAACTGATTATGCTAGCTATGACAATGATTATGGGACCCCCGATTATACCTCCGGTTCTAATCAAAGTTTATCTTTTCTCCATGAGTATCAAGATAATGCTTCCAGCTCTACCAATTCATCATATTCCTTCAACAATAACGAGGCAATTCAAGATGAAGATGCCATTTGTTGTGTGCCAAAATGTGGTGTACGCAAATGTTCTTCTCCTTCCTTACAATTTTTTGGCTTTCCTCGCGAGGAGAAGTATTTGTCACAGTGGCTTCATAATTTGAAAATGGTTTATGACCCCAATGTTAATTATTCTGTGTATAGGATTTGCAGTTTACATTTTCCTAAACGTTGTATAGCCAAGTATTCTCTAAGTTATTGGGCTGTGCCCACTTTTAATTTGGGCCACGATGATGTGGGTAATTTGTATCAGAATAGGGAAAGCTCTGGGGGGTTTCCTGGTGGTGAAATGGCTAAATGCGGTATGCCGGGCTGTTCCTCTCAACGAGGAGAGACTAATGTAAAATTTCACGTATTTCCCCGGGACTTGAAGACCTTAATAAAGTGGTGCCAGAATTCCCGTTTGCCGGTTCACAGTAAAGATAATAGATTTTTCTGTTCTAGACATTTTGAAGAGAAATGTTTTGGTAAATTCCGTTTAAAGCCCTGGGCCATACCAACTCTAAATTTGGGCACTGTTTATGGTAAGATCCATGATAATCCAAATATATATCAAGAAGAAAAGAAGTGCTTTTTGCCATTTTGCCGGCGCAGCAGATCTTATGATTGTAATCTGTCTTTGTACCGATTTCCCCGAGATGAAACGTTATTACGACGATGGTGTTATAATTTGAGGTTAGATCCGAATATGTATAGAGGTAAAAATCATAAAATTTGTTCTTCTCATTTCATTAAAGAAGCATTAGGCTTAAGAAAACTTAATCCAGGGGCAGTGCCTACTTTAAATTTAGGTCATAATGATAGATTTAATATATACGAAAATGAACTTTACACACCACCGCCTCCGCCACCACCACCTCAACCCTCCACCTCATCTAAGGCTCACAAATATGCCCAATTATTTAAACAAGAAATGGAAGGTTCGTCACACATCTATGATGGTGTTTTCATGAATTCCATGGTGCAAAAGTTCTCTTCCTCGGCATCGTCAAACAGTTCAAATAATTTGGATTTAGGTGATGTTTGTTTGGTGCCTTCCTGCAAAAGAACCCGCCATTCTGATAATATTACTCTACACACCATACCTAAGCGAGCCGAGCAACTTAAAAAATGGTGTCATAATTTAAAAATGGTTTTAGGAAAAATGCACAAAAGTGTTAGAATTTGTAGTGCCCATTTTGAAAAGTACTGCATAGGCGGGTGTATGAGACCTTTTGCTGTGCCCACTTTGGAATTGGGTCACGATGATACCAATATTTACCGCAATCCAGACGTTATAAAGAAATTAAATATTAGGGAGACATGTTGCGTACAATCTTGTAAAAGAAATCGTGACCGAGACCATGCCAATTTGCATAGATTTCCTACTCATCCGGAATTATTGCAAAAATGGTGTGAGAACTTACAAAAGCCCATACCAGATGGTACCAAACTTTTCAATGATGCCGTATGTGAAATACATTTTGAAGATAGATGTTTGCGTAATAAACGTTTAGAGAAATGGGCTATACCCACCTTAAATTTAGGTTGGGATGAAATTCATCATAGTTTGCCATCGGAGGAGGAAATAAATGAGAACTGGGTTAAACCTTTTGCTCCTAATAATGGCGATGAACAGGGCGAGTGTTGTGTAGCAAGCTGCAAACGTAATCCCCAAATAGATGATGTGAAACTATACCGTCCCCCGGAAGATGCAGAACAATTGGTTAAATGGGCGCATAACCTACAAGTGGATGTTACCGAGCTACCAAATCTTAAAATATGTAACTTACATTTCAAGCAACATTGCATAGGTAAACGTTTATTAAATTGGGCAATGCCCACTTTAAATTTAGGCGGCAAGGTGGAGCATCTTTTTGAAAATCCTCCTCCCATGCCAGCCATTTACAAAAAGAAAATTAAACCTGATAGAATTTTAAATAGCCATGAAGCCATTAAATGGTCCCCAAGATGCTGTCTACCACATTGCCGTAAAATGCGTTCTGCAGACAAAGTACATCTGTTCCGATTCCCCTATAATAATCGCCAGACTTTAGCCAAATGGTGTCACAATTTGCAGCTACCTCTGGTGGGTAGTTCACACAGACGCATTTGTTCCAGCCACTTCGAGGCTTCAGTTCTAACTAAACGTTGTCCCATGACTTTGGCGGTTCCAACTTTAGATCTAAATGCTCCGCAAGGCTATAAAATATATCAAAATCCTGCCCGCTTAAAACAAATAAAAATTGGAACCCAAAGACATTGTGTAATAGAATCTTGTCGCAAGACCAAACTGGATGGTGTAACTCTATTCAGATTCCCCAATAATAGATCTATTTTATATAAATGGCGCCATAATATTAAAAATTGGCCTAAAGGGAAACTGAGTTCCCAAATGAGAATATGTGCAGAACACTTCGAACCTCATTCGGTGGGTGTCAGGAAATTATCCCCCGGTGCTATACCTACACTTAAGTTGGGCCATGAGGCCCAGGATTTGTATCCCAATGAAACTAGATCATTTTTCGATTTAGAAAAATGTGTGGTAAATGGCTGTGATTCTCGCAAGGAAATGGAGGATATTAGGCTTTACCGTTTCCCCCGAGATGATGAAGAATTACTTAAGAAATGGTGTAATAATCTTAAAATGAATCCCAACGATTGTGTGGGCATTAAAATATGTAGCAAACATTTCGAGGAGGAATGCTTGGGACCCAGGCAGCTGTACAAATGGTGTATACCTACATTAAAGTTAGGCCATACGGAAGATGATGAGATAAACATAATACCCAATCCTCCGCCTGAGCAAAGAACCGGAGAATTCCTTTTCAAATGTTGTGTCCCCACCTGCGGTAAGACACGCAAATACGATGACGCTCAAATGAATAGTTTTCCCAAAAATTTGAAACTATTCCGCAAATGGAAACATAATTTAAAATTAGATTTCCTTAATTTCAAAGAAAGAGAAAAATATAAAATTTGCAATGATCATTTTGAATCAATTTGTGTTGGAAAGACTAGGCTTAATTTTGGCGCTTTGCCCACTTTAAATTTGGGTCATGATGACATAGACGATTTGTATCAAATTAATCCCGATAGAATCAGACCAAATTTATTTATTAAACAAAAAGATGTGGAAAGAATGGAAAGGAGAAGGTTATTAAGAGAAGAAAATCAAGGACAATATGACTGCGAGGAACCAGATGAGGATAATGGCGATCCTTTGAGTTTGGAACCCAGCGATATTAAATGTTGGGTTAGTGATTGTTCAGCTCCCAAGTCTATAATGAGAGAACCATATGATTTACCAGAATCTAAGGAAATAAGAGAAATGTGGCTTAAAGAATTAAGAAAAACTGAAAAAGAAGATTTGACACCAGAAGCTAAAATATGTGGTTTACATTTTCAGTTGGTATTCAAAACCCTTAAGGACTTAATGCCTACACTATTAGAAGAAAAAGAGGATTTAACATCCGATTTTAATAAATTGCAATACAATTATCAAAAGTCGAACATATCTTTAGTAATAAACAGTTACCAATGTAGAGTTCAGGATTGTTCCACCAATTTATTAAACTCCTCTATAAGACTATACTTTTTCCCCTATGGTAAACATTTGATTAGCAAATGGTCTCACAACACCGGAATTATACCTGATGAACATCGTCGTTATATGAATAAGGTGTGTGCTTTACATTTTGAGCCCTTTTGTATAACAGAAAATCAAAGATTGAGATCTTGGGCCATACCCACCCTAAATTTACCTAAATCCGAAGAGGATAAACGTATATACAAAAATCCTGATCTTACAAAAATCGATAAAAGAATGCTGGGTCCCCAGATCCTGAAATGTGCCGTGGCAAATTGTAATTATATTAAAATAGCAGACGATGAGTCCTTAAAGCTTTTTAATTTCCCCAGCGATGAAAAGCTATTAAAGAAATGGTGTGATAATTTAAAAATGTCTCACCACTTCACCCCTTTACTTAAAATATGTTCTTTGCATTTTGAAAAAATATGCTTTGGTAGTTGCCGCATACGTTCATGGGCCATACCCACCCTTAATTTAGGTTATGATGACCCACCAGAACATTTAAATAAAACCACCATAAGACAAGAGTTGTTTGATGCTCCCGAAGACGTTGCCGAAATACAATTAAAACAAGTAAAAATCAAAAAGTCACTGGATTGTACTAAATGTTTTATAACCAGCTGCCGCAAAAGTAGACTGAAACATGGTGTACGTTTTTATAGTCTGCCCTCAAATTTAAAAATTAAACGCAAATGGCTGCATAATTTACAAATAAGGCATCTGAAATCCAGCCATAAACTACAAAATATTAAAATTTGCAATCTTCATTTTCAAAAAAGATGTTTAGAAGGAAAAATTTTAAAACCCTGGGCAGTGCCCACCATGCATTTGGGCCATAATGAAGCCGTTTTTGATAATCCTCGGGTACGGGGCCTACCAATATCAAAATGTGCCCTAACACACTGTAAGAATTATAATACATCAAAGGGAGTACGTTTATTTGTATTTCCCAAGTCACCGGATTTTTTGGAAAAATGGTCCAAGAATTTAAAACTGGATCTCGACAGGTGTAAAGGAAAAATTTGTCAAGATCATTTTGAAAAGGAAGTTATAGGCCTCAAAAAATTAAAAAATGGGGCTGTTCCTACTCTAAATTTGGGCCACGATGATAAGGTTTTTGATAATTTTGAATTATTAGAAAAATTAAAATTGAACCAAATGGATAAAGTATTAAAACAAAATACTTGCAAGACAAAAATTAAAGGACACGAAGATACAGATGAGGAAGTTGAACCACACACAGAAGATGAAGAAGAAATATGGGAATCTGAAGAAGGCGAGGAAGAACAGGAAGAAGACGAGGATCGAATTTATTATGATGATGAAGAAGAAGAGGAAGAGGAGGAAGATAACGAGCTAGAAAATCTGGAAAGACAAGATGATGAAGTTAGTGTAAAGTCAATATCCGATTGGAGCTCTATTAAATTTAAGGAACTGAGAGTTTCCATTACTCCCTTGACGCCCGAGGACTTAATGGATTTATGTTCTCGTTCTTCTTATGAAAGAGAATTTGGGTCTTTAACTCCCGCCAGTAGTTTAAGAGGCCGTCGTTCTATTACTCCAGCTTCAAGTTGGAAAGGCTTACGTTCAGATACACCAGATCAAAAGTCTAACCATTTTACTTCTACTTCTGCACCTGCTTCAATTGATAAAAAACCCTTTAACTGTTTTATGGAGCCGCGCTCGGTTACCCCAGAACAAAAAATAGATCAATTCCGCGAACCTAGATCTCCTGAAAGAACATCAGTTAGTCCTAAAGATCCTCTAGCTGAAAGTTTAGAGGATTCCTGTTCTAACACAGCACACTTAGCCGAATCATTACTACTAAAGCATGAACCGAAATTCAAACCGGATTTAGATGCAATTTCTTTGAAAAGAGAGTATTTGGAGACAAAAAGCAATAGTGCTAAACGAGAACGGTTAGACATTTCAGAAAATAAAACTACAAGCAAGTATTTGTCAAATGAAATGGAGAATAGCAACACTACTAACTTAAGAACAGACAAAGCCCTTAATGCCGTGGCTCCTATTTGTTGTTTGAAACACTGTGGCAGGGAAAAGACTCCGGAACAACACTTAACTACTTTTGGGTTTCCTAAAGATTCTCAACTTTTACAGAAATGGTGCGATAACTTGGGGTTACAACCCGAAGAATGTATTGGTCGCGTTTGCATAGATCATTTTGAATTAAGGATTATAGGTGCTAGAAGATTGAAGCTGGGAGCAGTGCCTACCTTAAATTTAGGACCCAATCGAGTTGCCAAACATATTAACTCGGAGGAAACACAACAAAAGAAAAGTGTTACCAAGGAATTTTCGGAAACGGGGAATATGCAAGAACCTGATTCCAATTTAAAACCACCTCCGCCCTACAAAACTCCCAAACCCAGTAAACAATCGGTTTTTCGGCTATGTTGCCTCAAACATTGCAGACGCAAGAAATTTTTAAAACAAGAGAAGAAAGAGAAACAGCAGCAGAAGGAACAGGAGCTGAATGTGGAAAAAATGGATCTCTTGTTTAAATTTCCTACAGATGAGAAGGTTTTAAAGAAATGGTATAAAAACTTAAGATTACCCGAAAATCTAAACTTGACTACAGATTTACAGATATGCGCCAAACATTTTGAACCGTGTGCAATAAAAAATGGCAAATTACATCCAAAGGCAGTGCCTACCTTAGAATTAAGTTATGCCAATCGAGAACCCATCTACAAAAATAATCAAAACGATTTTAAAGAACCAGAGCCGAAAAGAAAACAGCAATTAAAAGCAAAATGTTTTCTACCGCATTGCAAAAATCGAATATCGGATGAGATATTTTTAATACCTTTTCCTGAGAAGAAAACTTTGACTTTTCGAAAGTGGTGTAAAAATTTAAGACTTAATTATCATTCACCAAAATCTAAGATTTTGAAAATATGTAACAAACACTTTGAGCCTTATGTTTTCTACAAAAGAATATATTTACGCCAGGGAGCTTTGCCTACTTTAAATCTAGGTCATGCGGATAAAATAATCAGGAATTGCAAGAAATTACGTTTAAAGAAAGAACATAAAAGTGTTAAGGAAAAATGTTGCATAAAAGAATGTCAGGCAACTGATCTGAAGCTATATAGTTTTCCCCGCAGTTCGGAACTACGAAAGATATGGTGTAATAATTTGCAAATGCATGCTCTTAACAATCGTTTGAAAATCTGTGCTCGGCATTTTGCCCCGGAAAGTTTTATAGTGGGTTCTGACAATCTTAAAATAAATGCGGTACCTGTTTTGAATTTGGGTGTTAAGAATGAAAGTGTTATGTTATTTACATCCAGTACGAATGAAAGCAGATGTATGGTAGAAAACTGTCAAAAGTCTGCCAGTGTGGATAAAGTGAAACTGTTTAATTTTCCTTTGAAACATGATATATTAAAAAAATGGGTATTTAATTTAAATTTATCCCAAGATTCTCTCAATGCTCAGGATAAGGTTTGCAGTAAACATTTTGATAAGTCTTGTATAAAAAATGGCGTATTACATGAAAATGCCATACCAACAAAATTTTTAAAAGTCTCCCCTAAAGGCTGGTTTTATAAAAACAATGAAGATTTGTATGAATTGCCTAAAAAATGTTGCGTGCTTTATTGTCCTCAGACTTCCGATGAAGCAAAACATTTATACAAATTCCCTAAACACAAAGAGGATTTGGAAAAATGGCTTTATAATCTGAAATTGCAAGTAGACGAGTCTGAGGTTAAGGATTTGAGAGTATGTGATAGACATTTTGAACAAAACTGTAAAATTTCTAACAAGGATTTGATTACCCAGGCCTTGCCTACCTTAAATTTGGGCCATAATGATTCAGATATTTATGGCAATAATTTTATTAAATGCTGTTTGGAAAATTGCAGCTTTGAAGGATTTTATTTCCACAAATTACCCGAAGATTTGATGCTACAAAGCTTTTGGTTTCAGGAACTGGAAATGGAAACATCTTACAACACTTCCTTGTATATATGCTCTGTGCATTTTGTGGCTTTTTTTGAAAGAATATTAGAAAAATACAGTGCTTTTCTTAAGGAATCCAAGGAATATATTAAACTTTCTTTAACCTATAACGAGCTTAAAGCTCTGCCCGCCTTACAAAGTTTTAAATGTCATATAACAAAATGTAATTCGGGGTTTAAGCTTATATGGAAGTTACTTAAGTTTCCTAAAGATATTACCTTATTTAATAAATGGCTGCACAACTGCGGCTTACAATTTGATTTCGAACAACGTAATTGTTATCGCATCTGTGCCCAACATTTCGAGGAAAGATGCTTAAGCGAGAAAAACTTACACCGCTGGGCTTTACCCACCCTTAAGTTGCCTTTCAATAATAGTTTATATGTCAACCCACCCGAAGCTTTGCCATCCAACCATGAGAATCTAAAACATTGCTGTGTGGCTAATTGTCCTACCGAAAAAGGGCCATTTTATCAGTTCCCAAAAAGGCCATCGGAAACAAAGAAGTGGATACATAATTTGGATTTGGGTTTGCAGCAATGTACCCTTAACTTAAGAGTATGCTATAAACATTTTGAGAATTATTGTTTCTCTCAGACTTTAGATAAAGTCAAACCGTTAAAATCTTGGTCAATGCCAACACTCAGATTGAAAAGAAAGTCTCAACTTTACCTTAACCCTCCGGACAAAAAAGCCTTGTATGTTTGCTGCATTAATACATGTAGGCAGGTTTTAAACAAATCCAAAGACATTTTTCTCATTAAATTTCCCTTAAGCAATACTTTAAAACAAAAATGGCTGCACAATCTGAATCTTAGGAGAGAAGATTACAAGGAAACTATGAGAATTTGTTCCAATCACTTTGAATCAGGCTGTTTTTCCAAATGCAAAAGGTTATTGCGTAGACATTCTGTACCCACCTTGTGTTTAAGCAAACCAAATGAAGAACTCTATATAAATCCAAAGCGAAAGGTTGACATGAAATGCTGTGTCAAATTATGCAAAGGACCCTGGGATTATCTAGCCAGTTTCCCGAAAGATAAAATTTTACTAAGAAAATGGTGTCACAATTTGCAACTCAATAAAGAAATCAAATTGGAATCCTTGAAAAATTGGAAAATTTGTAATCGACATTTTGCACAGCAATGCGTCAATAAATTTGGTGTAGTTAGAGCTATGGCGGTGCCTACTATGAATCTCGGTCATCGCAAGAAACTGTTTAAGAATCCTAATTTTGAAAAGAATACGGAAACTAAAAATGAGAAAATGAAGCACGGGGACAATAAGGAGTGTTTAGAAGAGATGAGGGATCATAATGATTTACGAACTAACGTAAAATTAAAAAATCAGCCGAATATTTCGCAGGTGGTTGCTTTAGAAGCTGAAAATATTGAAACTAAAAGTGTATTGGCTAAGTCTGAGTTACCTATAAAATCTAAGAGCTTAAAGCCTTATTTGATTGTTGATAAACAGAGTACGAGTAAAGTTGTAAAAATGAAAGTTTTTAACAGAGACAAAAAAAGCACTAAAATTTTAAAAGGAAATGTTAAGAAAAAGTTAGCGATAACTAAAACAAATACCACATCCCTAACACAAGCTGTCCCATGTACCGAAGAAGTAGAAGAGGCCCAGGAAAATATAACACAAGCAACTATAGAGAAGGAAAACGATAATATTATTAAGCTAACAAACACAGAAAATGAAGTAAAAGAATCATCAGTACCTGTTAGAAGAGAGGAACCCCAAGAAACTGCAACTTATTCATTCATGAAAATTACTAACACTGAAATTACCGAAAACATAGATGAGAAACCACAAACATTGATTTTAAATGAAGAAAACAATCTCCCCGACGATGCTTACTTGGAAAATTTACTGGGAATTTTAACGGATAGTCTGCAGGAAAACGAAAATCTAACAGAAACTCCCGAAACATTTAATCCGGAATCAGCCAAGTCCGATACTCTTTTGGAATTAAACACAACTTTCCCGCAGAAAAATGTATCATATTACGAAAATAAACCGTTAGAACAGTCCACATTTACAACTAATGAAATAAAACAAGAAATTGTTGAAGATTGTAGCCAACAGGACGATGATTATCAGTCAATAGAACAGTATCTCGAAGAACGACCCGACTATGAACCCAGTGAACATAGTGACGATGAAGAAAAGGAAAAAGAGAAGGAGGAAGAAGAAAAAACTTTAAACCGTTACAAAACTCTAATTTCTTGCTGCATAAAAACCTGTCCAAATCATGACAATTTCAAACTGGAGATACCCCTTTTTAAGTTTCCTCCCATTAATAAATTACGTGAGTATTGGCTGCAAAATTGTAAACTTAATAAAAACCAAAACACGGCAAATAATTTATTGAAAAGATTAAGAATTTGTATAAAACATTTTTCTAAGCAGTGTATTAAGGAGGATCACAGGCTATTATTTGGAGCAGTGCCCACTTTACATCTGGGAAGTAAACTGGATTTCAAGGAGTCCTTACAAGAGTTTAGCTTTTTAAGATGTCGAGTACAAAGTTGTCAACGGTCCAGTCAGTATGATAAAATCAATCGTATTAAATTTCCTCCTGAAGGAGACTTAAAAACAAAATGGTGTTTGAACTTGAATATTAAAGAGGAAACTATTACGCCTGAGGACTGGATTTGTCATAGACATTTTGAGAGAAAAGCTTTAATAGATTGTCGTAAACCTAAAGCTGGCATGTTACCTACTTTATTACTGGATAGTTCAGAAGAAATATCAAATGACATTGGTGAAAAAACGAAAACTTTTAACAAAAGGAAGTGTTGTATAAAGTTTTGTGAGGATACCGTGGCTCAGCTTTATAAAATACCCAGCTCTAATGAGGAACTCTACAGAAAATGGTTAGACAAATTAAAATTACCCGATAGCATGCAAACAAAAAAGCAGACTTATGTTTGCGTAAGACATTTTGAGACCAAATGTTTTTATTTAATTAATAAACGTCTTAAAGCGGGCTCAGTGCCCACTTTGCTTTTAGAAGAAAATCAAAGTGGTTTAGGAAATGAAATTAAACTCAAATGTTTATATCCTGTATGTAAAGAAAAGTCTCGGGTACTTTACGATTGGCCTGTTAAAGGTATTTTTGGCATAATATGGATGTTGGTAAAAAAGCTTGGCAGAAACGCCGAAACCTCTTTAGCTTGGAAAAAAATGTTGCAACAATTTTTAATGAGCCGCGGATCTAAACAAAGTTTGCTGGAAATATCCGAAAACACAATCAAATTATGTGATGAACATTTTTATATTTTATACAAAACAAACATAAATCATATAAATGATTTTAAAACCTCGGAAGATTTCACAAATTTAAAAGAAAATGTTAATAAAACTTATAACTTCCTAAACTCTCTTGAACAAATCCGTACAAAGCAATGTGCAGTTCCCCAATGTGTAACAGATCACAATATACAAGCCTATAAATCGGTTAAGCTGTTCAGTTTTCCTCAAAATCCGGATATATTAGAAAAATGGTGTCATAATGTTGGCCTAGAACTCAGCACAGTCCAAGCAAAACCTTTTCTAAAAATTTGTGAGATACATTTTGAAGATTATTGCTTATTAAGAAGACATATTTTAGATTGGGCTGTACCAACCCTAAAATTACCTTCAACTCAAGTATGCAAAGAAATAATACAAAACGATAGTGATAGATTATTAAATTTAAAGGAAAAATGTTGCATTAAAACTTGTGTTAATGCTGTTGCTTTGAGTGAAAACACTTTAATCAGATTTTACAAATTTCCCAAAGATCCCATTATGCTTAAGAAATGGTTAGATATAACAAATGTTGGGGACATCTATGAGGAAAATAAAACGCAGATATGTGGTATACATTTTCATGAAAAGGATATTATGAATGGTAAAATTAAAGAAAACACTTTACCAAAATATTACTTGAAATCTGATAATACTGGTAATTGTTCCATAATAGACGAAGATATACAAGTTAAACAGGAATTGGATAATTCAGAAGAATGGTGTAATTCCTTACAACAAGATTCCTTTGTAACTGAAACTGATTCTCCAACAAAAACACAAAGCCGAGAAAATGAATTTGATTTTACAAATAAGGAAAATCATAAAGAATTTGAACAAAATCAATTAATAGAAATAAAACAAGAAATATTAGAAATACAGGAAGAAGAGCCCCAGACTTCTTACTATACCATACAAAAGTTTGAAAGTCCTCAACCGAATGAATTGATATACTCTAATCAATCCAAATCCTCGGATTTTGTTATAAGTGATGTCAAATCTCAAATCTATTTATGTTGTGTACAAAAATGTACCAATAACTCGGAAACACCAAATATACGCATGTTTACCGAATTTCCCCCAGACTCGGAAATTTTTATCAAATGGTGTTTTAATTTAAAAATAGATCCTCGCAACTATAAAGAAAAACAATATGCCATATGTCAACAACATTTTGAACCGATATGCTTTACCCACAACAATCTTTTACATCCCTGGTCCGTACCCACTTTAAATCTCAATTTAAATGAAAATTCATTTATACATCAAAACGATATACCCGAAAATTTGAAAGCCTCTCCCGAACAATGTATAGTTTATGGTTGCATAAATCCTTTAAAACCTCTTTTTAAATTTCCCTATAATCCTGATATTTCACTAAAATGGTTTGCAAATCTTAAACTAGATTATACCGATTTTAGAGCACAAAATTATCTTATTTGTAAAAGACATTTTCCCTCGACAAGTTTCGAAACTAACAATCTAAATAAACTTAAAACTGAAGCGTTACCTACACTATATTTAGGTCATACAGAGAAAATCACATATTTTAATTCCATGGAAGAACAGCAGCAATTACAACCCGAAGTTATAGTCGGAGGTTTTAATAATCAGGATAATAGTCGTGGCAGCAGTCAGGGATCTTTTGGCAGATTAATATCGCCTAATGATCTTGAAGATCATGATAGTAGTTATTTTGAAGATTTTGAAGAATATTATGGACAAGAAGATTAGATTTAATATATATTTATACAGACATACATATTAATACAAAGTACATATATTAAATATCAAAACACTAACTTTAGTAAAAAAAAAAAAAACTAATAATTACTGATTAAAACGCACTTTTAAGTTACACAAACACATAATTATTAGCGGTATTTAGATGAAAAGCACAAAATTTTTAACAAATTTTAATTTTATTTTAAATAATATAATATTTAAATTTTATTAAAAAACATGTAAAAAATTACTTTACTGATAAAAAAAAAAAGAAAAATTATTAATACATAGTCTTCTTATTTATCATTTATTTCTAAATCAAAACAGTATTTTTCATTAAAAAAAGTTTAAAAAACTAGTATATTATTTTTTCATTGAAAAATTTCAATATTAACTGCCTGTTTTTGAAAGAAGTAAAAGAAAAATGATTGTTTGGGAATTTACATTGAAAACAAAAATAAATTTGAGTTTTATTACTGTTCATGGCCCAATTAGTAGTTCTGCGCAAAACTACAACAATGCAACAATAGAAAAAAACAACACGCATTTTGTTTGTGTAAATTATGTTAAAAATGTCAAAACCCAATGCATTTGTTTGTGTAAGAAATGGACAAGATGTCAAAAACTGTTGCTACAAAAACAACTCTACAAAAAATCTGCAGGCGTTTCGAGCAGACCTACTAATTGGGCCATGTTACTGTTGTTTCATTGTAAATTCCCAAACGAAAATTTTATTTTCAAAAACTAGCAGTTAATTATTTTTCCAGTTGACCGTTTTCCAAACTCTAAAGAAATATTTTAAAAATTTTTAATTTTCACTAATATATTTTTTTTTTTTTTTTTGTTAATTCTCCTGATTTCCGTAACTAAATCATTTACAAGATTATACAAATTGTAAAAACTAACTGCCCGTTCGCCGATATCGAACGTTAACGTTCGCATAGAAAATTACATTTAAAACAAAAACAATTTTTAAAATTTTGTTTTTGTTTTAAATGTTATTTACTATGCGAACGTTAACGTTCGATATCGGCGAACGGGCAGTAAAACTATGTTTTACAATTTGTTTTAGTTTTAGTTTTTTTTAACATTCTATTTAAAGCTTTTAAATCGTTAAAAATCTGCTACTGAAATAGATTTTTAAAATAAAAAGTAATCGATCTTAGACTGCTTTCGACCACGCAAAGTTTTCCTTGCAAAGTCTTAAGTTTTTAGAAGAGAAAAAAGAAAATAAATGGTAATTTCTTTCCCCTTTTCTCCGTCAAACAAAAGACTTTGCAATGTAAACTTAATCTATGTTCACAATTATCAAATATTTGACGGTCTACATGTAACCACTAGTCTTATTAAAGAAATTTTTGATTTTGCAAAACGTTTGCTGGATCAAACACTATTTAACAGTTTCTAAATCACATTATACAATTATCTTCTTAAAAATAAATTTAAGTCAATAAAAAATTTTAAAAATAAAGCTAAATTCTGATCAATTTGTTCGTCACGCTTTTTTTTTTCGTCAAATATTTGTTAGGTCTGAACAAAAATTAATATAAAAAAGTTTAATAAAATAAACAAAAGAAAATGTTGAAAAATGCAAGTTCATGCTTGAATTTTCCTTTCATACATGCTAATGTGTTATTTATTTATTTATTTGAACATATACTTAGGTATTATATACATAAACGTTTTCTTTTGGGGTAGAAATTTGGCTTGTATTGTTCCCGTACTTTTGTACATTTTTGTCTATTAGTGAGAGAAATGTTTGTATACTCTCAATTTTCCGAACTTTGCCAAAAAATTCGGGATCGCACCTATTAATAAACATTAATCGTTAAGTACTGGGTCACCTAAGGCAATTTTACTTGGGCAATTATTGTGTTTATAGAAGAATACGGAGTCTCCGTAACGGAGAGAAGAAAAAACGGAAAACATAATTGCCTATCAAAGTTATTTCATTTTGTTCCGTCATTCGCTTTTTTACCGAAGATTATTAATTGACATTTCTTTTCAATCGTTGTCTCTCTTTTTGGTGTATTGCAAGGTATGCACAATTACACAAGGTATACTCATTTGGGAGAACATTACAAAAACGACCGACTTGTCTAAAGTCCCAACCAAAATTTGTTAAAAGTGGCTTAAGTCAACTTAAGCAACTGTGCGAATACATATTAAACCTATGTGGCCAACTATAATGTACTTAATGAATATTTTCGTTAAGTTTCGTCAAATGTCATTTGCTTAAGCAAAGTGCGAAACTGAACGCACATTCTGTACGTTTATTATTAAAAATAAAATAAATTAAAATGAATAAAGAAAAATAAGAAAAAGAGGAAGTTTACATATTTTAATTTTGTATCCATTTTTTATTAATAAAGCCTATAGTACACGGAATGTAAAAAGTCACATGTGCATGTAGTTCTGACGTAATTTTGACGTCACTACACAGCCACAATGACTATTGCGTGTGTGTAATGACGTCAAAAATACGTCAGAACTACATGCGCATATGGGTTTTTACATTCCGTGTACTATAGGCTTAAGTATCCACAACATACACCAATTTTTTCTTTTTAAAACGTTGCATGCAAATTAAAACATAAAAGAAATAAATACAGGGCTGTAGTTTTTGGTACTTTTTAATTTGAAGTAATCGCAAGAAAACAAAATATTGCGCAAGTATGCAACATGGATCTTAAGTTTATGTAAGTACATTATGGCCACCTAGAATTCTTTTTTAATTTGCCTATGCATTTGACAGACTTCGTTAATTTTAAACAGTTGGTTGGGCCTTTAATTGTCTCCATATGAAACAAAAAACAAATTAACTCACACATGCACATATTTTGGCTCATGCATACGAAAATTGGCAATTCGGGTTTATGTCGTTACTAGTAAGGTTTTAGACTAGTTAATTACTAGTTGCTAGGCATCGACAAATGAGAAAGATGATAAAATTTAAAATGAAAGTTTAAAGTAAATTTCAAGCAGTATATTTCTAGTTAAATACTAGTAACTTTGTCTCATTATAGTGAGTATACTTTGTGTAAATGTAACTGGGTGTATTGCAGTGTAGAGGGCCAAATAAATTACACAAGAGTTAGAAAAACTTAATATAGGTCAAGGTCTATCCATTAGGTCTGCGCAAGGAGCCAGATGTTTATTTGGTTTATTCCTCAACGATGTCAAAAGTTGCTTACATTTTTCTTATACATGTATATTTTTGTTTACGTTTTTTGTTTTTTGCCACGCGTACATGCATACAAAACATGTTGTTCCTCTTGTTTTCCCTATGTAGTAGTAAGATTTTGACAGGCGTGAGGAATTTTACACAAACAAAATGTCTGTTGTTTTTTGTATTGTTGTAGCGGTAAGCAGACCTATTGCATTCACGTTTTTTTTTTTACTAATAAATTTACATTTTATGCAATGCCAGCTCCAGTTGCAGAAAATTTAGTATGTCGCAATATACACTATGGACATTTCTTGCCGGACAGACGAAGCTTGTTGGCGAGAGAGGAAAAGAGTAGGCATTAGAGATGAGCGATCCCGTGATTTTTAAAGATCAACGTGATTAGTGAATGTGATTTAAAAATCACTGCTCCTTTAAACTGTGATTGTGATCACGGTTAATCAGTTTTCTGTTCTTTTAAAGCAATTGCGGCCAAGGTATATGTATTTGTAAGCACTTTACAAAGAAACAACAACAAATTGTAAGAGCTTTTAAATCTGTTTACTTTCATATACATACATACTTGAACAAATAAATTTTTATGGAACAAAATACAAAAAGAACGACTTAGAAAGTACCTGTTACTTGACAAATTTGGTCACAACTGTGATTCGTGATTTTTCAGTAACAGTGATTAAATCCCAGGTACAGAAATATCGCTCATCTCTGGTAGGCCAACAAACTTCGTCTGTCTGGCAAGAAATGTCCATAGGGTAAATGGCGACTATACCAGATAAAATTTGGGACTTGCGTGTTATTTAATGTCAAGACGATAAACAATGTTACCCTGTTAACAATTGAATGTAAATTAACTGGATTTTTGACAATTTTAATTAAAGTTTTAACTTGTCAAATGTATTAATGTGATGAATTTTTTGAAACGCGCATAAAAAAGCAAGTTTGTTGTATTAAAATAATACTTACAATAATAAATTTAAACCGTTTCACCAATAATGTGCATATATGATGAACGCGGTAACTCTATTTTGTTTTTTTTACCTTTTTTTTAATTTAAGAAGTAAAGGGTAAAATAAAACACACAAATTGTTTGTACAAATGTTTTGTGCAGTTTATTAAGGGTGTTTGCTGTTTGGTAAAAATATTAAAATTTTTTAATATTTTGCAGACATGTTGGATATTTGTCAAACTTTTTGTGGTGTCTAGTGCTACATATGTATATGAAATCATTTCAGAAAAACTTTTCAGAGTGAAGATGTAGAAGAAGAAGCATTAAAATAATTTTCAGCCATACATTTTTTAAGCAGTATTGTTTGCCCCAAAACAGTTGGTGGTTTAAACCACCCTTTGCTCTAAATTCTTTTTATATTTCTTCTTCCGCTTTAAACAAATAGCGAGCAAAATTGCCGCAGCACTATCGGCGTCTAAATTTATTTTGTTCATATGTGGAGTTTCATGCACTAAAAAATCGGAAATATGCGCTTATAATATGCACTAAACACTTAAAAAATTTCAATAAAAACCGTTCTTTAATTCTATTAAAAACAAAATTATAAAAAATGTTGTCTATTATTATTCAAATATCTTTAAAAACTTTAAATAACAAAACTAAATTTTTGTTTGTTTAAATAAATAACTACTACTTTATCAAATATTTGTCTGTTCAGACGCAAGAAACTGTTGTACATGAAATATTTTCGCTCAACGTAAACCGAAGTTATTAGACCATTGCATTATTGGAACTTGAGTATTTAGTGAACTAAAGCCTTCCTTATTAGTTATAGTTCCACCAATAATATCCTTAGTTGGAAAATACAAATGCTAACTGACTTCTGATGTTATTTTAATTTAGTATTTATTTTACTTTTTAAATTGTATAATCATCGGTATCAACAAGCTCTTCAAATATCCTTAAATTGCTCAAAGTTTCTTTGAATATAATTCTGAAGCATCTAGCCTGGTTCCCCATCTTGTTACTACTGGCTGCGGTGGAAGGGGAACCAAGAGATAGATTTAATAAAAAATTTTAATATTAATCCTCTGCAGTGTGGTTTATACTTATGTGCCAAGCAAGTAACTTGTAAAAGTTTTGAATTAAATATTTTAAACCAATTGGCAGCCTTAACCATTTAAGTTGCTGCATCGGTTAACAACAAAAATCACTAAAAAATTTCAAAACATGCTAAACTATGCATTTAAAACCTAAATATGCAAAAATATGCACTTTCTTCAAAATATGCAACAATATGCAAAAACAAAACGATGCAATTTTAACGCAAATTTAATAATTCGGAAAGATAATTGGTCGATATCAATCTTATGGGTCGATTACAGATGGCACCACAACCAGCAGCAAAATTAGGCAACGCCGCTCATGTTGAAATATACAAAAAAAAAAATTTTTATTTTATATGTTAACATGAGCGGCGTCGCCTGATTTGGCTGCTGACACTCAACTTCAGTTCAGTTGTCATCCGTAATCGGCCCATTAGACTATCGACAGAAAACATGCATTTGCATGGAAATGACAACCACTATAGTTTATGCTAAAAAAAAAAACAAAAATTCTTATAGTCATTTAAATACAACACAATTTATGTTTCACAAGTACTATTGCTTGAAACACGAAATTTTATTTGCAAATATTTATACCCACAGCATTGAAAATGAATTGTTTGTTCAAAAAAAATCTAAAAAAAATTCAAGAAGTATCGATTTTAGTACCGAATAAGCATTCACAGAATAGTTTGACATCTTAATCAAAAATAGTCATGTGAATGAGAAATTAGAAAACACGTTCCCTTTCTACAGAATATTATATAATCTCTGGACACTTTTAGTTCTCTCACCACTTTCTTCAAAAACTTGTTATTCCTTTTTTTAAAGAAAATTATTTTCTTTGAATCGAATTAAGGGGATAATAAACTACACAAATTGCTTGGCAAACGTGTACTTTGTTTTTGCTTCTGTTTGCCAATAAACAGCACAATTATATTTCGTGCAAACATTAACTTTTCGATTTTTGTTTTGTTTTCAATAAATGCAGATGACGATTGTGCGCAGCAATTTTACTCGCTTTTTGTTTAAAACGGAGAAGAAATATAAAAGAAGGAAATAGAATTAAGAGTAAAGAGTGCTCTGAACAACGAGCTGTTTTGAAGCAAACTATGCTCCTAAAAAAAATAGAACTTACGGCTGAAAATGATTTTATTGCTTCTTCTGTTACGTCTTTACTCTGAAAAATGTTCGCTGAAAATATTACTTTTAGCACTAGACACCACAAAATTTTGACAAATGTCCAACGTGTCTGCCAAATATTAAAAGTTTTTAATATTTCTACAAACGTGAAATATTGACATGCTATTTGTGTGGTTTATTATGGTCTTTATTAGCGTAATCTTTACTAATTGCTACGTTCAAAATATCCTGAAATGTTAATTTTTCACTTCTACCATTATATTTTACAGAAATAGTATTCACTTCATTTTCAAAATCTAATGATAACATTTTTTGAAGCAAGTGGGAACACCTTTTTTCATTTTTATAAAATAAATCTGTGTTTTTAAAAAATTTAAAATTGTTTACGTTTTTACACCTCTTTTATCACTACTTCAAAATTTCAGAGCATCAAACATTAAACATTGCCTTGTTTATGAGATTTGAATTAACATATATTTTTTTAAATAACTTATTTACAATTATATTAGCAGTAAAGTGGCTATAATTGAAAAAAAAATCCCGGGAATTCCTGCACAAACGCTAGTTACCTCCCTACTAAAACAACTAACTATTCCAATTATTGACAATTTTTTTACAATAAAAAGTAGATTTTCTTTTAAAGTTTAACTTCTTGCAAAACAGACAACAAAATAAAAAAAAAACAACGCTAAACATGCACATTATTCTTACAATTTTATTAATTTTTTGGAAAATCAGAAAAGCATTAATGTTTTTACTTGATCAAAAGTTTGAAATGGTTTGCAGAAACTTGGTATTTTAGACTGGTACCAAAACAGTCTTATTTTTATTGTTCACAAATTAAATATTTTTAAAAGAATATTCTTAAATGGTCTGCACGGAATTTAGACTTTTAACTGGAATAAAAACAGTTTTTAAATCTTTTATTTTTTTATTTTGAAAATCTTAAAACATTTTTTAAACTTACTTTTTTATACTGTTTTTTTATGTTGAATAAATATAAACAAAATCTTTTTCAAAATGTTTATTTAACTAAAATACTTTTAGCTATAAGGTTTAGAAATCTAATTTGACATTTTTATTCATAAAAAACCCTTTATAAGCAAAACTACAATAATTATGTTAAATTTACACAAAAATTTCCGAAAAAATTGTCTTATCAAATATTTCATAGAAATTTTTTATAAATCTTGAGAAAAAACGTTGAACGTTGCTAAAAAATTTAAACTTTTATAATAAATTTATATTACATACATACATATATTTAGATTATTTTAACAAAACCTATTTTTTATTTACTTTATTTTATAATGTTCCTTATATTTTTTTTATACATATTTTATTAGTTCTTAAACCTTTTTTAATTGTTTAATTTTAAACAATAGAAAATCAAAATTAAAACGACTTTTTCAACAAAGTAACATAGATTTTTCATTTAAATAAGACAGAAAAAAGCAAGTTGAAGGAATTTAAAAACAATGAAAACTTGATACAGATTTAAAAAATTAAAAATCCCTTAAAGTTGATTCTAACAAAAAAAAAAAAATCGTATAACAAAGTTTAACATTTTTCATATTTGAGATTGTTACTAAATATATAACAATTAATGGCCGAAACTTTAATAAAGCATTGTACTACTGTAAATTAATAGCGGAATTCACCCTTGATAGTAAAGTCCCTTGTAGACCTTGTTAATCTTATAATTTTAGTAAAAATACTAACATTTACAACACTGCAACAACAAAATGTAATAGACTAAAATATACTACGCTTTGGTTGAAAAATCCCACAAAAATCAGTAGTAAACAAAGTGTGTGAATTTACCAGAATAAAACAGTTGAAGAAACTTTATCTGTCTCCTTCTCTCACTCAGCAAATTCATTAATTTACAATGCATACGAAAAAGACACTCACGCTTTGAAGTATAAAATCGTATTAAATATAACAGAGTTGTACACTTAATATAAAGGGTGAATACCGCTAATGATTAAAAAAATTTTATTTTTCAATTAAAAACTTGTTTGCACTAATTCCTTAGCTATGGCAACACTTAAAATTACCATAGTCTTAACTATACAGGGTTGGATATACCGTTTTTTTTTTTTATTTATTTTGAATTCCTTCAACCTGCTTTTAAAAAAACCTCTTCATATTTTATTATTACTATTATAATATTCAACAAGTATACTTCCTTTATATTTAATATAATTAAAAATTTGTATGTAAGTAAAGCTTTTTTAGAATAAAATATGCAAAAAGAAAATTAATTGTTAGCAATAAAAATACATGAAAAAGAAAACATAATCAGACATTAATAAAAATAAATTATTAGATTTAGGTTACGAAATAAAAACTTAATATTAAAAAAAAACAATAACAAAATATTATATAAAACACAAAAAACGTATAAATAAAATATATAAAAATAAAAAAATTGAGCTGTTTTAATCATATTAATGCCCCTATTGTCGTTCTCAACTCAACGCAGTTTGGTTGACTACGAGCCGCCCAACTTTCATACAACCAAACTGTTTTTAATATTAGCGGAGTTCAGTGTTTGGTGCAAATAGTCTTGCGAAAGAGGAAATGCAAAATTTCGTAGCTTTTTTATGAAATATAACGGAAACTCTATGTATTTTGTTGTTGGATTTAACAAAAAAGCTATGATATTTTGCATTTGCTCTTTCGCAAGACCATTTGCACCAAACACTGAACTCCGCTATTGTGAAACACAACTGTTTTTAGTTAAAATTTATATGGCGTTGCCAACTTTAAATATCGATGACAGATAAGCAGACAAATTAAAGTTAAAAATTTTAAAAAAATGTATATAGGTATTACAAGAAAAAATGGTCATTGCAATATGTAAAAAATTTGTATAAAAGTATGCCCCACAGAATTTTTGAGGTGATTAAAAATATAGAAAGAAACATATTTATAAAAAATATTTATTTTTGCATGTCTTTTTTTTATCAAAATAAGTACAGTGAACTTGAACTTATATTTTGCAACACTTTATTTTACAAATTTTAGTTTTTCATATTGCAAATGAAGTCCAAGAGAAAAAAAATAAAAATTTGTTAGGACAAAAACAAATAAAAGATTAATTAATTAGGAACAAATCAATAATTTAATTAAAATATTTCAAAAATCGTAAAGAATATAAGGTGAACTTATATTTTGAACCTAATGTACACGTTGCCATTCCTGGGAAGTTCCAGTCAGTGGTCCCAAGCTATTTAATTCTAGCGCTCCCTCCCATATATCGTTATAGTGATTTTTAGTCATACCAAATTTTTGTTTTCCACGAGCAATCTCAGTTTTTCCCCCATTAGATTAACAAGCCTTTCAAATTGTACTTTAGTTGTCATTTTCAAAGATCTGCAAATGTATTAAATGCTGTAAAATTCTAATATTCAGCATTAGAAATCTTTCTACTTACGGTTTCTCTATTTTTTATTTATTTTTTGCTTTGAAAAATTCAAGTCAACTGAAACTGAAAAGAACTCAACTACTAATATGCAGAGTTGTAAACCACAATACCGAGAAAAAGTAGTGAACACAACCAAAAAATAGTTGAGTTGGGATTGGCGAATTTATAAACGACGAATAGGGGCATAACTCTTAAGTATACACCTGATCTGTGTGGCACAAATTGCCACCTGGGCCTGGCTGGGACCCCTTGTATTTTGTATGGAGTTTTTTGCGGCTATCGAAAAAACTCACACTAACGAACCCCTGGGCATGGCTGGGACTACTTTTATATGTATGGAGTTTTATGGCTGTAGCAATAACATTTTGTTGTCAACTAGAATTATTCTTCGAAATTAAAGTAAATAAAGAATTTTTATGTGTTTGCGTATGCTTTTTGATACGTTTCTTTTTGATTGTATTTACTACAGTACATATTTAATAGGGTAGGGCCTGGCCAGGCCCAGGTGGATACAATGTGCACGAACACGGTGTTTAAATTTACACTTTTTTCTCGATTTCTTATAAAAAAAACACTTTGACTGATGAATACATAAACTTTCGTTGTAACATATTTAATAATTATATGAAAAAAGCTGGAAAAAAGTCAAAAAATGCATGGCCAGGCTCGGGTATACACTTAAGGGTTAAAAAGACTTGCAAAACTAATTCCACAAAGTTAAACAAAAAATGTGGTTAGTGATGTCAGATTAGGGCATTTATCCCCAAATTGGGGATTTTATTTTGAAAAGTCATTGTCCAGCTCGTTGTCATTTCTTAAGGACAATAAAGTCGTTCTTGTTTGCGTTGTCACTTCGCATTGGTTAATGGCTTGTCGTCGTATAACTGTACCGAGTTATAGTTTTTTGCAGTTGTCACCATTGACTAAACTCGATGTTTTAATGTGTTTCACTAGATTCAGACCGTGATTTAAAAATCATGTCTTTTTTAATTCCTTTTGAAAGTTGCTTCCAAAAACAAAACAGATTCAAACGAAGATTTCTTCCCCATGATTTAAGGGTTGATTTTTCCCAAACAAACAACTTAAATACGCTCCATGTTTTGTATTGTAAAGAGATGATGCGACATTGAAATAAAAGATAAAATCTCAACTCAACTTCAAATTATATTTTGAGTTTTTTTTTTCAATAAATAAACAAACCATTAAAAATTATACAAATTTCTTATTTTCATTCCCATACATACAGAGGATTTATTATTTTAAATATTCCCTTTAAAAAAAGCAAGTAAAATAAATGCTAACTACGTAGACACTAAAAAAAACAAACAAAAAGCATACAAATTGTTGAAACGTTTTTTTAAAAAAAGAAAAGATGAAATAAAACTAAAATGAAAGCAAAAAATTAATAAATATTAATTAATTAAATTTGTTTGTGAAGAATTTATATGGCTAAATACCAACTTTTGAGACTTGGTTTTGTTATGTTAATTTTCTGGAGTTGCAAAAGTGCCAAGTATTATTGCATTTTACTGTAAAAGTACTCGAACGCACCTAATCAAGAAAACAAAACAAAATTTTTTTGAACAGCTGATAAAAAGGTGTTTTTTTTTATCTTTTTGACATTTGGATTTTTTTCGAACAAAAACTTCGAATACACAAAAACATGCGAATTTGAGAACAACAAATTATGCCTTATGCGGATTCAAAACAATTTTCGTTTTCAATAAGGGTCAAAACCTAGAACACACCTGTATATTATAGAAATCGATTTCAAAAATCTTTAAGGTTTGTGCTCGAATTTCTCTGTTAAGTAATAATTGCCACATTAGTAGTCTGCGGCATTATCTATTACTAGGCTAGTTCTTACCCGATTATAAGTTTCAATACCTTTTCAAAAACATAATTGTATCTACATATCGATTAATGTATCATCTCGAATAAAACTTTTACATTTACAAAATTTTATAAAAACTAAAAATAAGCGACTTACCATGTATTTTCACCATTCAAGTTTTTAATCGATATCGATAACTTCATAGATATAAAATGTTTTTCTATACAAAGGAACAAAATTAGGACATTCATTCACTTTAAAACTCACTTTCATTCTTTGGACCACTGTAATGTATGTACATACATGTATTTTAAAGTACTACCTATATAAAAAAAATTTGTTTCTAATATCCTTTAAAAGGATTGTTTAAAAAATTTCCTATTTTCTTTATTGCATTAAATTTTTTTTATTTAAAACACAAAATTATTTGAAAAATCATTTTCCGCTTTGATTTGTTGTGGCCATTGGGCGGTTTGGAACATTTGAGCAGCTTGTTGTTGTTGTAACAGCTCGACTTGTGCTGGTGTTGCTTGTTGCTGTTGATTATTTTGGGATTGTTGTTGCTGCTGTTGTTGTAATTGTTGCTGCTGCTGTTGTAATTGTTGTTGCTGCTGTTGCAATTGTTGCTGCTGTTGACTAACTTGTTGTATCAAATCTTCCGTATTGAATATAATCATGTGATCGGCATTTATAAGTCCGGATGCCGACAAATCATTAGCTTGAGTGGTCACCACAGAACTCAAAAGCTCTTGTTGATCATCCAAATTTAAAGACGTGGTAGAGCAAAATGTGTTAGCTCCATTCGTTTTACGAAAATTTCTTAAGCTTTCGTGCTGCTCCCCAAGTGTGGGAGACGAAGACGACGAAGAGCTAATGGTAGACGACATAACTGTAGGCGCAGATGTTGTGGTGGAAGTCAAAGTGACCGGTGATGTTAAACTCATAATATTGGAGCTATTCATGAGATTTGTTAAGGAATTTTTATTGGCATAAGTACGTATGATTGGCTTGACAACAGGTTCGTCTTTCGTTTGAAACTCAATTTGAAAGTCTGTGGAAATTTGTTTGTTATTTGTGGTAGTCGTAATAGCAGTTGACGTATCATTAGTATTATTTGAAACATTGCTATTAATACTATTATTGGTGGTAAAATGAATGGCATTTTGTGAATTACTAACGCCACTATAACCTAAGGCAGAAAAAAATTAATGGTTTGAAAGAAAAAATGTAAAAAAAAATTTTTTAAATTTTATTTGCTTTTTTTAATTAAACACATGGAAATAAAAACAATATAAATATTCTTAATTTAAAATAAAAATTTTAATTAATATTTAATTTTAAAAATTAGAAGGTACTTAAAATAAATTTGAAAAATTAAATTAATTTAAATATTAAATTAAAATTGTTTACCAATTTTTTGTCAGATAGTTTTTTTTTAATAAAAAAGTTTTAGTCAATTTACACACGGTAAGTTTCCTAGCACAAGACATGAAAAAAGAGAGGAAAGGCAAATAAATAAATGTTCTATTATACTTTCATTTTTCTTTTTTATAGTTGTACAAGAAATGCTGCCTTGTGTGTATAAAGATTTGCTTGATTTTTTAATTTTTGTTTTACAAAACTTTTTAGTTTATGTTTGTGTAAAGCTACGGTCACACTAATTAAATATTTGACAAAATAAGCATAACCACGACTTTTGTTAATAGTTAGTGAGATTTAACATGGTCTTAATATCACAAAATAAAACCAAACAGGATGTTGGATATAGCAAGAAACTGCTTTATGTAAGATGTGGTATTATAAACAAAATAATTATTGGAATTAGGGGAATTGTATTTTAGTTTACATGTTGGTCCCGTTTTTTTTTTCGTCAAATATTTGACAAGTGTGACCGTAGCTTAAGAAATTATAGTTTGAAAATTATTGGGAAATTATTAATATAACAATTATAAAAACAAAGAAAACAAAATTGGTGTGATTAACGCTTTTAGTTCATGTCTTACGAATATCACTAGAAGAATCATCCTGTAATATAGAACCCTCACTTAACAGATTACGATCACATTTGGTGGCCTTAAAAGAAAGAGTAAAAACAAAAAATTTAAATGAGAAAAACTACAGCATTTTTATAAAATTTCAAAACATTAATTTATTAAGCAAATTTTTGTAGAAAACTAGCTTAACGCAGTGCGCGTCGCTGCATCCATTGAAATAAAATTAGTAAAATGTTTTTAATACAGATCCCGTTTGATAACGCAGTTATTTGTACCGTTTTTAAGAGATATAGAAATAAGTATTGTCTTTGTATGGGAGGTACCACGCCCACTTCTAAAATTCAGATTACTTACCATTCTTCAGATATACAGAATTCTATTTGTGCAATATCTAATTCCGCCCACTTTGTGACTGATGTTGCGTATTGATAACCAAGCCATTTGTACCAAAACTGGAAGCTTAAGTTATTACCGCTCTCTAGATATACATAAGTCTAAAATTTCTATGTATGATAAGTTCCACGCCCAGTTATCCACTAGCACCCTCTTTTTGACACATATTATGTATTAAGAGTCCTGATATTTGAATACTTTTCCTATTGCCGTACTCCATATATGTATAAAGAATTATATTTTGTGCCATGCCCACTTTTTTTAGTACTAAATTTGGACAATTTTTCCAACCGTCCTATAGATATTAATAAATCTATTTTCTGCAACGCTCATTTCTCTCTTTGTATGGGAGGTTCCCCACCAATCTTAAATTTAAAGAATATATACACCTTATAACCTTCCCGAAGGTGCACAGAACAAGTGGCCGCCCATAACATACGAACACACAAATATTCATTTTTATACATTTATTTGATTAGATTAGATTTATAAAACTGAAAAATATTTTTTAGAAAGCTTGTTTTATAAACACAGTTTTTTAATTTAATTTTAACACCCTATGCTTAATAAAAAAGATTTAATAAACAAATGTTAACAGAAAATCCGTTTCATAAGCCTCTAATAAACCTGTATAATTTTTTACAACTTAGACTGTAAAAAGTTAAAATTTTTTCATCAGAAGTTTTCAATAATGGTTCAAAAATGTTGAAATATGTATCAGGAACTGCCAAACTATGTATCCCCTTCTAAAGCTATTTCAAAATTATCCTTTTATATTTCAAAATTACCTTATACCAAATTTAAATTTAAATACTATTAAAAAAACTGACACAAAAAATGATTATTTGAATCGAATTGGAAGTAAACTCTGGCTATTGTTTTTTGTAACTAACCTCAACCAAAGATTGATTTAACGATATCTGTCTGTCTGTTGAAATCGTTTTCCGAAGACCCCATATATGGTAGGGACTTGGTCGTTATATATTTCTGTCACATTTGCTTCGTTAAATTTTGGCTAAGATATGAGCAAAAAAAAACACGACTGCGTCTAATATCTTTCATTAAATCCCATTTTGTTGTATTTTTATACCCATCACCGAAAGTAACAAGGCATAATATACCTTGTATAAGTTGGCTTTTTTATTGTCTAGACTTTTTGCTTTTTTACACATAAGGACGACAACGCAATTTTCTTCTTTACTACTTTAATTGTTGCTTCCAAGTAAATTTTTTTTAATTTTTATGTTTATTATTAAGGTTACCACCATGTCCTTTCTTACCTCTCTATATTTATGCAAATACACCGACAATGGTTCCACATAATTATCAAAACCCAAATTAGCAAATGCATACAATAAATCATCGCCATTCACTGTCTTACGATTCTCCGACATACTCCGTTCTATAGCCTCTGATGTGATGAAAGAGATGAATTCGGATACACATTCTTGTATACATTCCCGGGCATCTTTCGCAATTTTTCCATTTTCTGGTACAGGAATTTTCATAATCTTAATAATATTGCAAATGGGCAGAAAACGATCCTGTTCCCTTAACATATAATTAGAATGTGTCTGACGGTTGTCGGAGTCCTCATCTTAAAGTTTGGGTGAAAAAGACGAATTTAAACCAGACAAAATCATGTATTTCTAAAAGACTTACCAGCAGACATATCTTCATCTTCTCTTTTAATAAATTCATTAACATATTGTTGTGAGTCGTTATTAGAGGACATTTTTGTTGTTGTAAGATTAATAATTTTATTATTTTGGTTTAAAATCTATTGAAATTTTATTAAAAATCTTGTCATTTTTATTTAAGGATTTCGTTTGTATACCAGCTGTCAAAACATTGTCTGTTTTGTTGTGATTATTATTTTACGATTGAAATGAAACGTTCTGCAACACTGTTATGTTTTTAGTAAGCAAGGGTGCTTATTTTGGTATTGAAAACGGTACATAAACCAATGATAAACCGAACATTGAATTTAAGCTTTGAAAAATTGATATAATGTTAATGATTTTACCATAAAAAAACATGAATAACCAATGCTTTTCTCATTACCAAATATACATTACCATCAGTAGTAACGTCTTGCCGTTAAATCTATAAAAAATTGTTGAATCTGACCTCATTTAGAAAGGGATACGTCGTCCAGACCATTGTGATGTTTGCTTAAGAACAAAATAAAAGTATTAGCGAAGCACAATTGCTTATGGAGTTCGATGTAGGGAAAACGTATTGTAGAAAAACCCATTTAAACAGCAACAATAACAATCAAGATGGCGTTTACTTATATAACAATACTGCAGAGATCGTTGTGCAAACAATTGTTTTAACAAAGCTGTTTAAACAAGAACAAAACATCAACAAAATCAGTCTTCACCAAGGATCTTTACTATCAAAATTCATGTGTGCACAATAAATTGTTTGTTCGTTTAACATAGCAATGGCTAATCAAGACGGCATTTTACGAGAATAGAACAAGATAGCACAGTAAAAGATAACAGTATAACTATCTACCCAATAAGCAATTTTGCTGGAATTCAAGTATAAATCAAGTGTAATTCCAGTCCTGTTTTTCATTTTCAAGCCTCTAATTATACTGGAATTCAATAGCATACTACAGCAAAGCGGATACTGGAAATCCAGTCGAACACACAGGGCAGCTCAATCGTTGAATTAAAATTAAATTTCAGTGTGGTGTTCTATTGTGAAATAAAACATAAGTGAATATCTTGATTCTTGGATAATGATTAATTTTTTATTTACAAATTTATTTGCTTTAATACTACTTATGAGAATAAAACTTAACCTAATATTGAGTGACTTAACAAAAGTTCACTCAATCACTTATTCTAGTACTTAGCATTAACTTACATACAAATGATACGGTATTGTATCAGGCACATAGAAATCATTGAGTTACTTTACAAATTTGTATTTTATTAATTATTGTTTTGAGTGGTGTCCAGTGTATTAAAGAATTTGTACGTATTAAGGAATTTGTTAGATCAGCATAAATGTAACAATGAACATTGAACTCGATTTTGTTGTCAATATGACTAAGCGAACGTTGACCGTCGTATATTTGAAATATCGAATTACACGAAAGAATTTATAATTGTGACAACGAAAAACAATTCAGTTTTGTTACGGACCTAACTTAATAATATTATTAGTTTGTTTTTGCAAGAATGTATTAACACTAAATTTTTAATGGAAAGAATGAATTATAAATTAAATGTATGGATTCAAACACATAATAATTATACTTAAATTCAAGTATTGAAGGCAAGTATAAATCAAACCTATAATTACAATATAAATCAAACCTACAGCTCCAATGGAATTCATATTAAATTTTTTTTATATGGCGTATGAAATTATTAATCAATATCTAAAGCAGATTGGTGGTTTATTAACATTCTACTTTATATCATCTACTTAGATAAAAATGTGATATCGTTAAAAACGAAGTTTGAGGGACTAGACGATTGTAAAATTTTTGTTCTTAAGTGATGTTATACGGTATCAAAGACAATAATGAAAATGGTACCATAAGATTTACCTTGAGATTTTTCCGTGATACCACATACAAAACATACGCAATTTGTGTTTGGAAACCTCGTTTCGATTGATTTTGGGGCATCACCACAGTTAAAGATGCATTCACACTAGGGAAATATGGTTCCATTTTTTTTTCGAAAGTTTAAAATCCTCCTCCCTTCCAGCACACGGAAATATTTACAAATATTTGTTCACAACTATTTTTTTGATAGCTAAAGCAATACAAAAGTGAAAAATAAAAAATAGTTTCAAACATTTTTGTATGAACTAGAATTTTACTTGAAATTAGGAAATAAATTAAAACAGAATTCCAGCAATATTTAAAGCACTTGAATTTTTAAAATTTTAGTGCTTTTTGGGTATTTTTGAAATTTTTAATTGTTTCCTAATTTTATGTCTTAATATATGTATAGTTTTTTTTAATAATCTTTGTAAGAAAAAACATTACAGTAGGACTGTTAACTTTAAGTATTTTTGTTGAATAAATGACGTAAAGATTGTTTTCATTTGAAAAGGCCGTACATGTTATAATGTATGCATTCATGTTGATACAGACACCACATCTTTTCCCCCAAATATCAGCAATTGTTCAGTTTTGTCAATAGCTTTTGGTCGGGACCGGTGGATGATTATGATGGCAACGCTTAGATCTTAAAACGCTTAGATGCCAGGCTAGGCCGGTAGAGTGGCGTGAATTCGCCATCTTAACCATCCACAAGTTATTTTCCAAAAACAATGTATGACATTGTATTTAAAAAAAGCAAAAAAAAAATTAATAAATGGAAAAAACTGAAGCACAAGTAAATTAAAAGGAAAATAATTATTTGAAAACAAAAAAAGGTAGGACTAACCTCCTACAATGTTCGCAATTCCCTGCGATAACTCGATTTCTGACCATTGCGACCTATCAGTTCCTTGGCTGGCAGCTGGTGATTTGCTGCCTGGCCTGCTCACCCACTACCTTGGCAAAACTTTGGCCCATCTGTGGATTTGCCCCTTAACACGCTCCTTCCCCTTATCTGTTATAATTCCTCACTCCATTCCCGATTTTTCTTCGCTCAAGACATTACTAGACGTAAAGCGATCACCCGAGTATTACGTCCAAAAACAAACCCATGCAACAGTCCGTTCAAACAAACCCATGCAAAAAATTATCGCCCTTCGTTATCCCAAGGCCCCACTCAGTGCCACAAAATCCCCTAGTCCGAGCTCGGTCTGGTATGAATTACAGGTAGGATTACCAATAATTTCCCAGGTCGGCTTGGAAAAAATGTCCTGTCCGTCGACTGTTCGCAAGAGTGTAGGTGGGTGTGTATGTGAATTGGGTACGTGTGCGTGTACGGGTGGATGGTGTCTGGAGGATGTGGTGTGTGTAAATGCAAGAGGTTTGTAGGGTGTAGAGATGTATGTGGAAGTATCCCGGGAGGAATGAATGATTGTGGTTGCTCTATTGATGGGTGTGTGGAGGAATGAGGTACTTCCGGATGATGTTGTGTATATTTATAACTGATGTGAGTGTGGTGTATCCATGTATGTGGGAGTGTGGTATAAATGTATGTATGTATGTTTGTGTGTGTAGCAAATTTTAATAGCTTAACACCGTTTCAATTTAATTTCTTTTTTCTTTTAATAATTTCTTTATTCACTAATTGTCATAGGCACAAAAAAACTCCTAAAACCAAAAAAGAAAGCTTTTCACCAAAAACTCAAATAACAAAATTCTGTTTTCAAAAATGGTCTATTTTCTTCGGCACTTACAACTTGAAAAAAAAACCAAAGCTTCTTCCTCTTCTTTCTATGCCTCTTCTTCCCCATTTTATTATCCCGCATTTTTAATTCATCTCGCGCCATCTTTATTTTACTTCCCGCAGGTCCCTTACACCCCCCCCCTGAACAGCTGTGCCAACTGGCAAAAATAATTCTAGCAGTTTCACGGTTGTATTTTAATGTAAAATCCCTCTCCACTCCCGTTTACATTAAATATAACCTTCAGTCGTTACAGAGACATGACAGTTTATTCATAATTCTGCTTCAATAAACAAATATTTTACTAAACATTACAGAAAGAGTACAATTTTAATTTTGTATAGATATTGAGCACAAAAAGTCAATTTCAAAAACAAAATGAATATGCAGCACAAAACAATCATTTTGATATTCGTAGAAGCTTGATATATCATGATTTATCATATGTAAACGTACAATTACGTTCTTATTTCCAGAAAATATGTGCAGCAATTTATTTATAACGTAAAAAATGAATATGTATATTTTGAGAAAAACTAATGTAAACCTTCATTAACGTGTTTTTTGTTACAGACTTTTTGGCATATGCGTTAAACCAATCCTAAGTTGACATTCTTACAAAAAGTAAAGACGCTTCTACAATATCGATAATACTGTACTTTATAACCGTCATTTCGAACTGCCCTTTTATTCAACCATGCAGCGCGAACGCGTTATTTTTGTTATTTATCTTTTGTGCTGTTATTTCTTAAACGGCAATCTTTTGATACACTTTTGACATTTCTTTTAACGATCCAAACGATCATTTCATCGTGTTATTATCGTTTAGAGTGGTTGTGATTTTTTAACAGTAAATTTTTTTTGGACATTGGGAAAAAAGTAAAAAATGCCTAATAAATAATAAAATTTACAGTTATCAAATTATATAGCAAAAATACAATCATAAATAAAAGGTAAATGTTACAATTGAAATAAAAAATGTTGGCTGCGATAAAAATTAAGGAAGAACCTCTTGATGAAATTGAAGATTTGCAGGAAATATTTAAGCAAAACGAAGGTTTAACGAACCAACAAACTAATGGTGAGTTTTTATTCATTTATTTTGTTATGAATAAAAATATGAATTTACGTCTGATTATTTTGTTTTACTTTTAGTATATTTGTAAAGTCACGGTAATTCTTCAATAATTTAATTTTTTCGCATTAAAAAAAGAAGCAAAAAGGCAACAAAATACAGCAAAAGAACTTTTATTAATCTATTTTTGAATGTGTGCGTAGTTAGCGTTTTATTAGCATTCTACTAGTGGTTGGACGATCATTTAATGAATTGTATTGTTGTTGTCATCATTCATTTTGTTTTGGCAGTTTTCTCAATTGTGCGCATTTTGTTGTGTTTTGTTTCCCTTATTTGTTGTTTACTATGTCCAAAAAAAACGCAACCCTGTAATGAGATAAAAAGTAAAGTTGACAGACTTATTCAACTAATTAATATCTCGATTAAATTTTAACCTCTCTTTAAATTTACGTTTTTAAACCTTTTTTTATTTTTAATTCATTTTCATCTAGTCCTTCCGTTAAACTGTTTACTGTTTATTTGCAAATTATATTTATTTTTGTTTTGTATTTTTGATATATTTATTTTCTGTAGTTAGTTTTGACGTGTGGCATCACTTTGTGAATGACCGTATTGTCAACAAAGAACCGTTATATCAAGAAAGCATTTTATTTTTTTGTGGTTAGACAATTTGTTAAGTTTATGTTAGATTTTATTTAAAAAAATTATTTTTTTAATACAAAATCAAGAAAAATTTTTAATATACATATTTCTTTACTTATTAATTAATTTTCTATATACCTACATATTTATTTATAAAATTTCAGCTGACCTTAGCGACCAGCTTCCTTCAAATTTCCACATTGTTGAGGAACAGGACAGCATTATAACCGTTAGTGCCGCTGATATGAGATCCGAAGATGAAATGCGTTTCATAGATTCCATAAATAACGCAGATGTAAGTAGTTTCAATGAAAATATTGTAAATTTTTAATTTATTTTGTTAAATCTTTAAAGTGTCACAAATTCAAAGGAGTGTGTTCAAAATGCTTAAAAATCTTTACAAACCGTGCCCAATTCCTCAAGCACAGTAGGCGCAATCATTGTATAACAAAACAAAAGTGTCCCGTATGTCCATTAACATTTATAGATGTCAATTCATTGTTAAATCATTTAAATTTACACCGGGATAATTATTTTTTTTGTTCCCAACATTGTGGTGCCAATTTTGCAACTTTACCCTTATGTGAAGAACACGAGTTAAAGGAACATAAAGTTGTAAGTTTATATTCAGAAGAAACAAAACTGTTTGGTAAAAGTTAATTATTTTTTATCTCTTAAGCAAGTTACACCGAAAATTCGTTATAAACATTTTTGTTCCTTTTGCCGTGAGGGGTTTAAAACCGAACTTCAATTGCATGTGCACTGGCTGCAGCAAAGCCAAGGCTGTGGCAAACTTATGCAAGATATTGTCTTACATTCCACTAATCTTGCCAATAACTATGATACAAATTGCAAGAATATAACAAATATTCCCTTAAACAAAGTCATACAATCTACAACAACAAATTCCATAACCAATGTACCAATAACCAAACTAAGATTAAAATATGCATCTACAACTACTCCATCTTCTACATTAGCAACAGCAACTAAAAGACAAAATGTGGAAGAATTTAAAGACAACGATACTAAACGTTTAAAATTAATAGATAAAATAAAAACCGAAGTGGATACAAATCAATTGCCATTTAATTTTGATACCAATATACAAATTAAAGAAGAACCTTTAGATGAAGATGAAAGTTCTTTAACTAACAATCTAATACCAGAAGTTATTATAAAGACAGAAGAGGAAGAAAAGTTACCAGAAGACCCAAAAACTAATGAAAAACTTTTTATGAAGTCTTTAAACATAAATAATATGATTGGGCCAGAATCAACGGGTAAATTTATACCTTTGGACGAATTTGTCTCCATGGATGATGTTAAAAATGAACATAAAACCGAAATGAAAACATTTTGCATTAATAATTTGGTTAAATCTAATGGAAACAAAATTATAAATATGAATGCACAAAATTTACCGGTTTTGAAAATTATCAGTAATAATAATAGCAACATTAACATAAATAATAATAATAATACAACTAACAACATTAAAAAATCTGAGGGTAGTTTAAGATTGGTAAGGATAACACCAACTCCGATGCCGGTCACAAATAAAACGTTAAGTAGTTTAAACTTAACAAATCTTAAGAATTGCAGTGCAAGCAAATTAATGTCTATACAGTTGGCCAACGGTCAAAATCTCAATGCTAATGACATCAAACCGTTACCGAAAGCTGGCCTACAAATAATAAAATTCTTACCTAATACCCAGATTTTAGGCATGAAATCTAATATTAACAACAACACGAATAATTCATTGGGCAACAAACAACCATTGGTGCTTAAACTAAAATCGGCCCCCACAATAGCTAGTCCAATCGTTAACACTAATTCTTTCACAACATTAATCTCCTCAACTACGCCCACAACAGCATGTCCTACCTCGTCTGCTCCTATTCCTAGCAAAACTTCACCTACTGTCTCTATAACATTGAACTCCCTTGACCAAAATACTACCATAGATGCTGAAGATTTTAATAAACTTCAAGCCGAGGCACTTATTAAAGCCGAAGAACATCATAAAAACTTTTATATACCCAAGACACGTTTAATGATTATTGAAAATATACCCGAGAAAAAACAATTGATCGAGTCGATGAAACAACAAATTGCAGAAGTTGAAACTAAAACCACAGAACAGATTCAAGGCAAACCGGCGGTGAATTTTGTGTTAAATTTTAAATCAGACGAAGAGCCAGTTTCCTTATATTTACCTATATTAACGACCATTGATTTGTCGTTAGTACAAGCTCGCTATCATAATCCTAATCATAGTTATAAGTGGATTTGTCCTTATTGTTTGAAGGATTATGAAATAAAGACGTCTTTAAGATTGCATTTGATTAAGGCTCATAATTTAAATAACCGTGATATGGAAAAGATTAATGTGCAAGCAAAACCATATAGAATGGAAAGTAAGTTTTTTATTATTATTTTTATTTTAAATTAAAATTCACCGACATTTTTCGAAAAAAGTTTATATGTATATAAAAAAAAAAAATAAAAAAAAGATTAATAATGATTTATTTAAGAACAGTCGTCAAAGGCGGTGAGCGTTAAAAGTGCAAAGATTTCTGAAGAGATAGTGTGGTTACTATCGAAACATATAAAATCAACCTGTCCGTGGGTTCAATCCCAGCTTCAGTCAACAATGAAAAATTTTCAATGCATTGCATGTTGTAAATTCCCTTTTTCATTAAATATTATTTAATAAAATTTTTTATATATATTTGTTCCTCTTACTTCTGCAAGGAGCATAGGGACGCAAAATTTTACTGAAAACTATCGTTCGCTAAATTTGTTCCTCATTTTTAGTTTTTTTTTTACAAAAAGGTATTTTTTTTATTTTACAAACTTTATTTAAAAATGATGGATTTTAACTCGGAAAAAATTCAATTTCACTTAAAATAAATTTTCCAAGAAAAATTTGAATTTTTTTCTTAATTTTGATTTTACTTAATAGTTGCGAAAAGTTTCAAATTCACAAAATTAATTTTTTTTGAAAAATTTTGATTTAAAAAATGTTGCGATTATACCTAATATTTTTTAAAAATTTTTATTTTATTTAATATATCCGAAAAATCCCAAATTCACTCAATTTTGTAGTTTTAGTTTTAAAAAGTTTTTCGGGTAATTCTTCTTTTTAAAAAATTCTGTTTACAATAATTTTTTTTAAATGTTTTCTTATAGTTCTAGACGAACCAACTAGTGAAGTCATAAAACCGCTAATTAAAGAGGAGCACTTTACCCAAGATACTGATTCGCAATCGTTAACAGCAACTTCTGAAACAGAATCCTTAACAATCGATAACACCTCTACCTCGTCTCAAAAATCTCTTAAATTAACGAACATTAAACAAAGACTTCGATACGAGTGTGATAAATGTGGTCGTACTTGCTCATCCAAAACCATGCTTAGCGATCACATATTAGCCAACTGTAGTCGGGAACCCCAATATTCGTGTAAAGAATGTGAGAAGAAATTCTATTCACATGGCACTCTACAATGTCATATGACAATTCACACTGGGGAATTGCCGCACAAATGCAATTATTGTGACAAACGTTTTCGAACCAGGGGACAGGTTAAAGTACACCATCGAACACATACGGGTGAGAGGCCATTCTTTTGTCAGGTGAGTGTGAAAAAAAATTTAAGTAAGTGTAAATTTTATATATTTTAGCTTTGATTTTTTTCATGTTTTAGGTTTGCTCTCAACGTTTCACCCATCGTGAGACCTTGATTGCCCATTTATCCCGTCACATTGGTATGAAGCGCTATAAATGCTATGGCTGTGATAAGCATTTTTCCTGTATAAGTGCATTGAAGACACATCGTGAAATACGTTCTGAAACCTGTGGCAAAGTTAAATTCAATCCTCGTGCCATTGGTCCCCGAGTACGTGTCATACGTGGCAATGTTTTATTTGAACCCCAGCCCGAAATTAATCCCTACTTAAAGTCCGAGGACCCGAAAAGTGTCTTGTCCGAATTACAAAATCAGTCTGAGCCACAAACACAGTCATCTTAAGTTTTAAAGCAAAAAACAAAAGACAAATTTCTTTCGATTTTCAACTCTCCTGATTTTTTTTGTTTAAATAGTTTTTAAAAGAATGTTATTTAATTTAAGTTTTTCTTTTAAAGTTTTTTAAAATTGTGTATTTTCGCTATTAAAAAGCATCTTTGGTAAGGTCTGTTAAATTTTATAAATTTTATTTAAATACATATGCAAAATATTTTTAAACTAAATTTTTGAAAGTTTTATGTTATGCAAAATGAATGAATTCGTATTTTAACTCTAATTTAAAAAATTATTTTTTTTAACTTGTGTTTCTTTATATAAATTTTTAATATATGCTTGAGTTTTGATTGTTAAAAACCAATTCTAAAAATGAAAAAATAAAAATATTTTTAAAAGAATTGTTATTTATATTTATATTCTTACGCCAAAATCGGGAAAATTCTACTTTTTATGAGTTTTTTTTTTAAATTTTGTAGAAAAACTGAACTAGATCTAAACAGAACTGAACTGAAATTAAATTAGAATTGAACGAGAGCTGCACTTGAACTTGAATTGAATCTAAACTAGAATCGAACTTTATCTGAGAACTAAACTGCTTCTAAATTTTAACTAAACGAATTAAAAGAAGAATCTGAATTAGAACTAAATAAGCATCTCAACTAGAATGGAACTAAAACTGAAAAAGAATTCAACCAGACTTAAATTAGAACTGAACTAGAACAGAATTTTAACAAAACTAATGTTAAGAAGAACCTGAAGTAGTATTGAACTGGAACTAACTAAATGCAATAAACTGCAAATAATTATTACTTAACTGGAATCAAACTAGAACCAAGAAAACTAAAAGATAGAAAAGCCTTATAACAATTTCGAACGTTAACGTTCGCATAGATAATTTTAATGGAAAATATTTGAAAAACTTACTGCCAGGCCCACAATATCGACAAGAACATTTCTTTCGCATATTTTCATTGAAAACAATAATAAAAAACTAAAATTTGTTTTTGTTTTCAATATAAATATACGAAAGAAATGTTCTTGTCGATATTGTGGGCCTGGCAGTTAATCTTTTTCATAGAAATTTTATATCCAAATGTTAATGTGCGTAATTGTTAAAGAGGCAAGAGTTTTAACTGTAGTAAGTTTTTATACCCATCCACAATAGTGGAGAAGATATTATGCGTTGATGCTGATGTATTGGTCATACACCTTTAATTATACCTTTTAGTATACCGATCGACTCGGATGGAATTCTAAAATTCGTGGTAAATTGGTTCTAATTGAATCCTATTGAAAATGGTGTGAATCGGTTCATAATTTCACAGAGCCTCCATTCAAGTTTCTTTCCGGAATAGAGTCTTTGTACCCGTAAACCATCTTATTATGTTGGTGTTTAGATAAAATTGAATCATCTTACCAAATTTAATTGAAATCGGTCCATATTTGACTACAGCTCCCATACAAATTCTACTCCCGAAAATAGCTTTTAATGCCACAACTTCCTTATAAATATTGGTATTGGTATAAAATTTGACCACGATAACTTTAAAAGCAGCTTCTTATGTACTGGTAGGTCGAGAATTCACCATGGGTGCCACAATATCCCCTCCATAAAATCTTTTTCAGACTTTAAGACGTAAAATTGTCAGATTGATGTTGATTTCCTGAAATTTTTCTTGACCTCATAACATATTTTTATGCTGGCGGGTCCATGATTACTAATGGATTCAAACTTGAGTACTTTTCCTAAATGGTGGTCATTAAATGGTTAACTCTCTTTCTTGTTTTGAGGTGTATTTAATTAAAATTTTTGCTTACCTTTTTTCTTTTATTTATATGTTCAAAAGTGAAACTAAAAAGAACTTAATTCTGAAATTCGAAACGAAATCCGACAACTTAAGGAAAGAACATGACTGCAGACAAATTTACGTCTAAGAATCAGGGGGCTAATTCTAGCAGTCGTAATCGAATACACACTTTTCCGATTCGAAAGTAATTTTATTTCGAATTATATCTGTCGATACTGAACAATTCGAAATTATTTTTTCAGTGGTGTGAAAATTCATGATGAAAAAATAATTTAGATTCGTTCAGTGTCGACTGAAAGAAAGAAATAAAATTGCTTTCTAATCGAAAAATTATTCAATCACAACTGCCGGAATTGGCCCCCAGAGATGTTAAATTCGAATTTCAAAACATGTTATTTTTTTTTTGAATTTTTATTTTGAATTAATCATTTTATTATCATATTTTTAATTGTTGTTTTTGTAGTTAAATATGCTTAGATAATATTAATTGCATTAGGTATTTTTTTTTTTATTATTATTAATTTTTTGGTATTTTTTTTTTTTATTACTAGAATTTAGTATTGAAATTATAGTAGATTTTTTTTCGATTTTTCATTATTTTATTTTTTTTTTGTTGTTAATTGTTAAAGATTTTTTTTGGGTATGTACGTTTCAATAATTAATTTGAAAAAGTGATTCTATTTTTTTTTTTGGAAATTTCAGCAAAAGTAAATAAGAAAATTAGAAACTAAAAAAATATTGAATACATACATATATCGCACTTGTTCAACAATACTGTATTAACTCAAAATTTAAAAATTTTCAGTAGAAGCAAAACAATTTGAAATTTAACATAAACGGCATATGAAAAATAATTTTTAAATCAACAGTTTCATTTCCAAAAAGTAGACAAAATATAACGATATTTTTACAGTGGTTAGATATGAATGTTACGTGTCGATTTTTTTCAAAAAGTGAAAAAATAAAAATTTTGAGTTAATACACTATTGTTGAACAAGTGCGATATAAGATTATTGAAATATAATCATAATTATTTTTTATAATAATAATTTGTAATTTAAAAGAAAGAGTAAAATATAGTTTTAAAATTTGTATAATAAGTGTAATAATAATAATAACTGTTATAATAGTTTAACAAATTTAACAAATATTTGTTTTAAAAGATTAAATACACATTTTGCAAAAATTAATTTAAAAACTTTATTTAAAAAAAAACATAAAATACCGTCTAAATTTTAGTTTTTATTTATTCTTATTTGTTTATAACAATTTATTTATGTTTTCTTTTTAAATATTTAATATGGGGGTTTTTATATAATTAAAAACGTTTTGTTTAAAAATGAAGCCCTTTTCAATATTTACTGGTTTTGTTATTTTTTTTTGTGAAAATTTTGAAATTTTTTTTTGGTTTTGAAAATGTTGCAATTGTTGAATATTTATTTTGGTTTTAATATTTTTATAGTGCTTTTCTGTTTCTTTTATTTAGAATCCTTAATTGGGTTTTTTTAATGTATTATTTAATTTTTGCTCTATATAGTTTTTGGTTTATTTTAATTTTTGATGATGGTTTTTTTTTTTGGTTTTATGTAAAAAAGTAACAAATGTTGTATTTTTTTTTATTTAAAATTCTAATAAATTTATTTTTTTATTTAATGTTTTTGTTGTTGTTGTATGTATTTACATAATTTTTATTTTTGTTGTATATAATTATTGCCCTTTTCTCTTGACGCATGGATGTTTGTCATTAAACTTCTTCTAAAAAAATAAAATTTAAATAAATGTTTTTGTTTTTTGTTTAACAGAATAATTTGTTAATACTTAATTTTAAACTATTTTTAAATCGTTGTTGTTAAACTTAATTTGAAACTACTTACAAAGTTGTTCTTTTTTTTTTTTGCTTTTTTAATGTAGAAAAAAAAAACAAAGAGAGTGAAAACGAAAATTTTGAAATAGAAATGAATAATTTTTAAAACTGAAAAATTAAGAAAATTTAATAAATGTTTTCAATTGACATCTTAATAAAATTCACCAAATTTAAAACCAATTTTGTTTATGCATTTTCATAAAAAAAGTCATATTTGAAATTTCAAATTTTTCAAAAAGTATATAAAATCTTGGTCCTTGACTAATTCTAAGTCGATTTAGCCAAGCCCGTCTGTCTGTCTGTTGAAAACACGCTGACTTTCGAAAGACCCAACAATATTGGTGTCAAATTGTTTCAAGTAATCCCAAGCAGTTTGGGTTTGAAATTAAGCCCAATCGGTTTAGTAGCAAAAGAGTTATAAACCCAACTGTGGAACAGCCTTCCAAAAAAATTTATATTTTTGTTACAAAAACTAAAATAAATTGGTGACAGAACACACAGATTCTCATTAAATTTTGCACAAATTCCTTTTATATTAAACATTAAAGGGCTACATGAATAACTTCATTCATGAACATACTGAAATGTTTATTCAATGAAGTTCGTATTCAAATACATAAAATTCAGACCACTGAACGATCTGTTGTTTTATTCATGCTACTAACAAACATATTTCGTTTCATATGGCAAACACAAAGTCTTTGTTCAATGAAACGACTTTTGTTTTACAGTTTTCACTCTCTCTCATTTTTTTTTATATAAATACTCAATAGCAATGTTGCCACTTAGTAAATTTATGTAATTTTTTCTTTTTTGTTACCTTTACAATAATATATGTAATTTGTGAAGCATTTTTTAAATTAAATTTAAATTTTTTTCCTAACATCTTTTTATGTACTTCCTAGCAAAAAAAATTGCTAAAAATGTTTTTGAAAATAAAATGAAATTTTTTTGAAGTTGAAAAATTTACATTAAAAACAATTAATTTACATTGAAAACAATGTAAAATTTGTATTATTTTTATTATTTTAATATTAATGTACTTCCTCCTTATCTTGTTGCTTTTTACTCTTCATGGCTATTTTTGTTTTTTTTTATCTTTCCTAATGTTTTTCATTTCTTTTAACTTTCAATACTGGCTTTAAAATAAATGTGTTTTTTCATGAACTTATTCGACATTTATTCAGTGGTTGTTTTGTTTCAGAGTTGTTAGTATTCATATTCTCTTGTTTAAGTAAACAAAAAAACTGCATCTTATTCATCTCTTAAATTTCGCGTGTTTGTTGATTTCATTTCGTAGTTATTAATTTTATTGAATACAAGCGAAGCAAACACAAAATTATAATGAAAGTTTCATGAACATCATTATTAAGTTTGAAAACAATTGCCAGATGTAAATTTCCATCAACAAGAGGATTAAAAAATCGCAACATTTGGCAGCCCATCCGCTCACAGTTAAAAAGCGGAAAACAATTTAATATTTCCATATTTGGTATTTATAACTGGGAAGTACAAATTTTGTTTTTTGTAAAGGATATATTCAAAAAAATTCTATTTTTTAACTTTTAATAAACTGAATTTTGTATGGAAATTCGACGGGTTAAGCTCTTATAAAATAAAAATATTTTTTATGAAAAAGGTCTCAAATAAATAAAAAACTTTTATTTTAAATTTCTCGTTATTTGTTTAATATAAACAAGAATTACATTTCTTGCTTTGTTTTCTTTATTTGTAATTAATATTTGCCTATATATTTTAATGTTTTTTTCAATTAACAAATGACATTACTAATTTGGTTATATTTTTTTCATATTTGGTAACATTTTCAAAAATTTTGGCTGTAAAAATGTTATTAGTCGAGGCAGCACTGTTCATGAACATCATCATTAAGTTTAATAAACATCTGCATGAAACTTAATAATGATGTTCATGAAACTTTCATTATAATTTTGTATTTGCTTCGTTTGTATTCAATAAAATGAACAACTACGATATGAAAGCAACAAACACGCGAAATTTAAGAGACGAGTAAGATGCAGTTTATTTGTTTACTTAAACAAGAGAATATGAATACTAACAACTCTGAAACAAAACAACCACTGAATAAATGTCGAATAAGTTCATGGAAAAACACATTTATTTCAAAATTAGTATTGCCAGTTGAAGGAAATGAAAAACATTAGGAAAGATAAAAAAAAACAAAAATAACCATGAAGAGTAAAAGCAACAAGATTAGGAAGTACATTAATATTAAAATAACAAAAATAATATAATTTTGACTTTGTTTTTAATGTAAAATTTAAATTCTCAAAAAAATTTTATTTTATTTTCAAAAACATTTTTAGCAATTTTTTTTGCTTGGAAGTACATAAAAAGTTGTTAGGAAAAAAATTTTAATTTAATTTAAAAAATGCTTTACAAATTACATATATTATTGTAAAGGTAATAAAAAAGGAAACAATTATATAAATTTACTAAATGGCAACATTGCTGTTGAGTATTTATATACAAAAATGAGAGAGAGTGAAAACTGTAAAACAAAAGCCGTTTCATTGAACAAAGTCTTTGTGTTTGCCATATGAAACGAAATGTGTTTGCTAGCAGCATGAATAAAACAACAGTTTGTTCAGTGGTCTGAATTTTATTTGAATACGAACTTCATTGGATAAACATTATGGTATGTTTATTATTGAAGTTATTCATGCAGCCCTTTACTTTATATGGCTGGAAATTTTACTTTTAAATTTTGTGAAGACCGGTCCATAATTTACCATAGGGCCATATAAGGCCCACTATCGGAAAACATTTAAGGGCTCCTAAAACCGTAACGCTTAACGATATTGGAGTAAAATTTAGTCTTTCATACGATTAAAGACCGCTCTGATTTACCTGTAAGTTATCAATTCATAGTAACAATAAATCTAATTAGGATTAAACACTTATTAAGCCATGATCGAAAGTTTTTAAAAGTAATAAAATGCAGACAGAATTTTTATTGTTCGTTTTAAAAAAAGTAATATTTTCGGTTAAATTTTGTAAGCTTTTAAATGTAATAAAATGCTGTTTTTTTTATTGGGTTTTTACCAAAAAGTAATATTTTCGGTTAAAAACTTTGTAAGCCATGTTCGAACTTATGTTTTTAATAACTTATGGTTTTAAATAAAAAGTAATATTTTTTGTTGAAAATTTCATTTTAAGAAGTATTTTTTTATAATTTTTGAATTTTTCAAAATTGTAGTTTTTAAATGAATATTTTAAAATTTTTATCTTCGAATATAAACATTTAAACTTAAAGTTCAAATGTTTACCTAGCATTAAAAGTTATACTAAATTTTATTCAAATTATAAACAATTAAGGTCATGTTCGAAATTTCGAACTAATGTTCGAAAATTTTTAAAATGCCTAAAAATACAGTTTTTTTACTTGATTTTAAGAAATTTAATGTTTTCTGTTGAATCTAAAATGATAGAAGAAATTTGTAGATTTTTCTCTAAAATTTTTTAATGTTTGTTATTTCTTTCTCTTTGTTTTTTTATTTTTTTTTTCAAAATTTTCAAATTTTTCTATCAAAACCATCTGCTGCTCTACTATAAGAGTTTTGTAAAAATGTTGTCCAATTTTTATTTTCTTATTTTTCTTAAAATTTATCTACTTAATGTTTTATTTTTTTTTGTTTTACATACCAACAAATTATATTTATCTATAAATTATTTATTTTTTTAATATTTTTTTTTTGGTTTTTTGTTAAATAAATTTTACTTTTTTAAACTCTTATAAGCTAAAAGCGTATTTAATTACCTTATTTTACATGACTTTATAAAGTAAAAATTTCAATAATAATTGAGTTTATAATTTAAACTTTTTTCAAACTTTTTCAAATTTAAACTCAAAATTAACTAAAAATTTTTCGTTACTCCTTTCTTAACTTATTGACTACATAAAAAATAGGTGGGAAAATAAAATCTGATTACTTTTGCTCTTTTTTCATTTTAACTTTTTTGATTATTTAAATAAAATTTTCTTTTTTTTTTTTGTTCAAAAAAATTATATTTCAAAATTAATTTTAACTGATAAATTAGTCTACATTATTGTTAACTATGAATTTATATTATAATTCTTTTCAATTCATTCTTTAGATATTATTTTTCTTAATATATTGTTTTTTCAAATTTTTATACGACAAAAATCTGTTAAAAAATAAATATAAAAATAATTATAAAAAAATGTGTCTATCATGAAATTTTTATGTTTTGAAAACGGACGCCATGTTTGAACAAAATTATTTTTCTATGATTTTCAAAACTTTGTGTTTATTTTACCATTTTCTCTTTTATTTTGAATTTAATAAAACAGTTTGGAAATTTTCTGAAAAACAAAAAGATCAAAATGTCTTATTAAGTTTTAAATTTATATTTAAATCTTAAAGGCTAAAGTTTTTAAAATGTTTTGTGATTTTTTTTAATTATCTTAATTAGCTTAAATTTTTTTTATTAATGTTTTTATTTAATATATATTTTTTTATATGTGGCAGTTTAAAAATGTTTTTAAAACTAAAAAAAAAAAACGTTTTATAGTTAGTTAAGATAATGTTACCGTTTGTTTTTTAATTTGTGTTCATTGTTTTGTGTACGATTTTTTTGACATGTAATGAAATCTGGCAACCTTTTGCTTTCAATTTGAAAATTTTGCTTATTCAGTTGGTGAGATAGAGAGAGTGGGGAAAAGTAGACCTGAAAAAATAAAAATAAATCTTGAAAATATTTGAAATTTGTTGTTTGGTTAAAGAAAATACAAACTACTCAAATTAATTTTTGAAAAAAAAAAAAAAATAAAAATATATTGAAAAAACATACCTGGGAATGAATTTTAATAGAACTTAAAAACAAAAAATAGCAAAAAATTTTAAGCTGAAAAAAGATTTACGTCCAATTTCACCAAGTTCAGTTATAATTAAATACAGTTAACTTGGTGAAATTGGCCGTTAAGAAATAAAAAAAAAATGAAAAGGACTATCATTAAAGCCTCTTATTTAATTAAAAAAATTAATTTAGAAAACTAAGAAACATTTCAAACAAAAAAAAAAAAAATAAAAAAAAAATCCAGTTCACAAAAATTTTTCAATATTAAAAAATTTTAAATTTTTTCGCATTTTAGGTTTAAAATATTTTTGAACTAATTTCAACTCCAAGAAGTAAATTTTAAGCTACTTCATCAAAAAAAAAAAAAAAATATATTATGGTTTTTTTGGCCATGCTTGAAAATTCAAGCTTAAGTTCGAATTTTTCGAATATATAAAACACATACTCTCCTAAATAAATTTGCCCGCTGAGAATAACCAGATATCAATTTTAATAAAAAGATAATTTTAATTTTACAATTTAAAGCACAAAGTACGAAAATTCGAAGTTAAATTTTAAAGAATTTTAACAAAACTTAATTTTAGGCAATGTTCGAAAAATTAAATAAAAATGCATTAATTACATTGAAATTTTGCAAGTAGAAATAATTTCTTTGATATACCACCCAATTATGAATAAAAACTTCTCGGGAATTTTTTCCCATTATTACCATTGAATTTAATTAGAAAAAAATGGGAGAAGGGAAAAAACTTCCCACTAGTTTTTATGAAGAGTTAGCATGGTTATTGAATAAGGAAAAACTTTAGTTTAAAGTTTTAAATTGAACTAGAGCGTCCGGGCTAAGTCTGGCAGTCGTGATCGAATACTTTTTCAATTCGAAAGCAATTTTGTTTCTTATTCTTTCAGCCAATACTGAACGTATCGAAATAATTTTTTCAGTGTTGTGCAAACTCAAGTATACTCTTAAAAAAAATTCAATTCGGTTATTATCGACTGAACGAATAAGGAATAAAATTGCTTTCGAATCGCAGAAGTATTGTATCACGACTGTCAGAATTAGCCCCCTGGACTAGAATTAGAACACGAATTTGAAGTTTGAACTAGAACCTGAAATAAAACTTGAACTTGAAACTAAAATAGCACCTTAACTAAAATTTGATTAAGAATCTAAAAAGAAACCGAACTAGACCCCAGACTAGAATCTGAACTTTGGGGATTCCATTTGAAAGCAGGTTTGGTAATATTGTCGCCGGGTCTTCTTAAAATATGGCCAATTCACGTACATTTACGTTTATTAATTTCTTCTTCTTCTACTGGTCTATTGTTTGTGAGGGCAAGTAGCTCATTTATTGATTTCGTGTTGGCCCAATATAAATGTATATGTAGCTTTTTCGTATTAGCCTGTGTAATGCCCGATGTATACAAAAACAGTGATTTTACGCTGCTGTCACTAAGAAGGAGTTTGGGTTTACGACTGATGTTGTTTAACGGCCATATTTTGTGCATTGCCTGGAAAGCTGTCCTTGCTTTGTTTGTCTTCAGATCTACCGTTTGTTGTTATTAAGCTTCCAAGAAAGCCGAAAGATTCGACGTTATCAATGTAAATACCGTTGATTATCAGAGGTGTTGTAAGGATTGTGCCAATTCGTATTTGTTTTGACTATTTGATATTTATTTGAAGACTAATGCATTCCGCGTTTTCTCGTTTGATTTAGTTTGGAAGTCCTCGAAACGGTAAGACATTAGGCAGATAACGTCTGCGTAGTCAATATGATTTAAGCGGCTATTTAGCTTTCACTGTATACCTTCTGGGTCTTCACTATTTGTTTTCTGCATTACGATGTCTAGCATCAGTAGGAATAAAGCTGGAGAATGCAGACTTGTTCTACTCCGAAGATTGTTGAAAAGGACAACTTTCTGTCCCACTAAAGCGCACACGGCATATCGAGTCCCTGTAGAGTTCACGGAGAAGGACTACGATCTTTTCAGGAATGCCATTTTCTGAGAGTATCCCACAGTGCGTCTCGTGATATGGTGTCGAAAGCTCTTTCAAAATCGACGAATAGCAAGTAAAAATATGTGTTATACTCCTTCGTTTGTATAACACATATCTCTTCTGTCTGTTCGTGAACTAGAACTTAACTAGTGCCTTAACTACAACGAAACTAGAACGGAACCTGAACTGAACTGGACTTAAACTGAACTTGACCTTAAACCAAAATATAACTAAACTAGATTTAAACTATACTAGACTTAAACTGAACTAGATTTTAACAGAACTATGCTAGACCTGAATCCAAAACTTATCTAGAACTAAACTAAACCTCAAACAGAACTGAACTAGACTTAAACTGAACTAGCTTTTAACTAAACTAGTTTAGAACTGAACTAGTTAAAAGCTACACTAGTTTAGAACTGAACTAAAACCAAATTTAATCTCACGTAAAACTAAACTTGAACTGAACTAACTAAACTGGGGACTAGTTCTGGCAATCGTGATCGAATACTTTTTCGATTCGAAAGCAATCTTATTTCTTATTCTTTCAGTCTATACTGAACCGAATCGAAATTTTTTTTTCAGTGTTGTGAAAACTCAAATAAATGCTTTACAACACTGAAAAAATAATTTCGATTCTTTCAGTATCGACTGACAGAATTAGATAAAAGATTGCCTTTTAATTGAAAAAGTATTGGGTCACGACTGCCAGAATTAGCACCCTGAATTAAAACTTGAACTGAATTAGATTTCAGCTGAATTATTCAAGAATTGAACTACAACAGAACTAGAACTGAACTAGATCTATCTAAATTAGATTTTAGCTAAGCTAATCCTAAACTGAACTAGCCCAGCACAAAACTTGAATTGAGAGCTTAATCTAGAACTTAAGTTCGAATTTAAAATAAATCGCTTTATACGTGTTTTTAAAACATGGAGAATTTGCCTAATTTAGCTTGTTTAAAAAGTTTTTAAGCCCTTAATATTTATAACCCAATTTGCCACGTTGCCAAATTTCACAAAATCTAAATTATTGTTTTCTTCAAATACAAAAAATATCCTTTAAAAAAGAATTTAGAAATAAATAGTTTTTGATTTTTTTTTATTTAATTTTAAACAATTTTTATTTCAAATTTTTGTTATTTTCGGTTGTTGTTTTTAGTTTTTATTCTTTAAATGTAAATTAAATTATATGCTTTTTGTGTTTTGTTTTTATTTTTTGTATATATCATTACAGTTTTTATTAATATTTTTTTTTTAAGTTTTGTTAATTTTATTTGGTTTTATTTTTTATATATGAACTTGGACTAATTTATCAACAATTTCTTATGCAATTTTTCAACGGTTTAAAACTCTAAAACTCCATAACAATTTTTTTTTAATTTAAATTACTCATAATTTTGTTAATGTTTATTATATTTTTTTTATATATATATTTTTTTTTAATTTTTATAATTTTTTTTTTATCATAATTCTTGATTTTTGTTTCTACTTAAAGCATTACCATTTCTTTTCTTTTATTTGAATTTAATTTTTTTAATTAAAAAGGAAAAAGGAGTAGGATTTTTTTTTAAAAATTAATAAATTTTTTGTTTTTGGTTTAAAAATAAAAACAAAGAACATAATTATTTTTTAACAATTTTTTTTGGGTGTTTTTAATTTATATATAATTTATTTAATAAATTTTAAATATTAACAGGAAAAAGTATGTATGTAGAGTGTTTTGTTCGTTAGTCGCTTTAAGGTAATAATTTTCAAAAGATTTTTTTTGTTGTTAGGAGGAGCAAAAGGATATGTTTTTAAAAATGTTGTGTGAGTGTGTTTTTGTAGTTTTTTTTTCGTTTTTTTTTTTTTTTATTAATAAATGAGTTTCCTAATTAGTTAATTTGTTTTCTTTTTTAATTTTAGTTTATAATATAGTTTCAGTTTATAATTATTTGGAAGAATATGCTTGGATGAAACGTAAGTGTATGACGGTATGAAACAAATTTAATAAAAAAATATCGGTACAAATATTATTGAAATAATATTAAAAAAGCTTTCAAAGATTTTGAAACTTTTTAAAGTTAGGTTGATAACATATTTCTAGTAAAGCTTTCATAAGCTTTTGATATAATATTAAGAGCTTTTTTTAAAACTACTGACATTGGTTTATCACCTACATGTTAAATATTTTATTAAAATAGGTTAAAGCAGAACTAAACTAGAACAAAGTAGAACGAAGCTAAAACTGCATTAGAGCTGAACTGGAACTAAACCAAAATTGAACTTGAACTCAGCTAGAACTGAGCTATAACTAAACGAGAACTGAACTAAAACTGAAATAGTACTGAACTAGTACTGAACTAGAACTGAACTAGAACTGAATTAGAACTGAACTAGAACTGAACAAGAACTGAACTAGAACTGAACTAGAACTGAACTAGAACTGAAATAGAACTGAACTAGAACTAAACTAGAACTGAACTAGTACTGAACTAAAACTGAACTAGAACTAAACTAGAACTGAACTAGAACTGAACTAGAGCAGAACTAGACCTGAACTAGAACTGAACTAGAACTGAACTAGAACTGAACTAGAACTGAACTAGAGCTGAACTAGAACTGAACTAGAATTGAACTAGAACTGAACTAGAACTGAACTAGAACTGAATTAGAACTGAACTAGAACTCAACTAGAACTGAACTAGAACTAACCTAGAACTGAACTTGAACTGAACTAGAACTGATCTAGAACTGAACTAGAACTGAACTAGAATTGAATCATAGCTGAACTAGAACTGAACTTGAACTGAACTAGAACTGAACTAGAACTGAACTAGAACTGAACTAGAACTGAACTAGAACAGAACTAGAACTGATCTAGAACTGAATTAGAACTGAACTAGAATTTAACCAGAACTGAACTAGAACTGAACTTGAACTGAGCTAGTACTGAACTATAGTTGATTTTGAAATAAAACTCGCTTATTAGCTTCAGGTATTTTTTTTTTAAATAATACCTCAAAACGTTAGGAACAGATTATATTTAAGGCCCTTATCATGTAAAACGCAACGCCAAAGAATTACATGTACCGTTTTAAAATTTTCAACGCCACAAGCTATGCAGCGTTTGAAATTTTAAAACCCAATGTGAATTTCTGTAGAAAGCAACAACAAAATTACAAAATATTTATGACATTGTTTTTTCTTTCAATATAATTCTTTGGCGTTTTACACGATTAGGTCCTAGAAGATTTAAAAAAAGAAATCCTAAAAAGCATTTTCTTCATTGAAGAATTTTCATTTGAATAAGATTTATATTTATGCTTTGAGGAAATAGTTTGTGATTGATTTTTTGAAAAAGCTTTTGTGGTTATTTTTTTAATATTAATTTTAAAAATATTTTTAACAGCTTTGTTGATTAAAATAGCCGTAAGAAAATATGTTAATTGTATACATTTAATAAAAAGGCTTCAAAACAAACTTTTAGTGGGTTAAAAACAAATTTGCAGATTTAAGAATATTGTTTTAATAAAAAAATTCTTAAAAAAATTTATGATCTCTTCATCGATTTCAAACGAAGACTTCGTTCGCTTAACTTACATGTAAAACAAAAACAATATTTTTTTTAATTTTTTTTGTTTTACATGTAAGTGCTTTTTCACACTCTTCAAGTTTTAGCTGTCAAGTCTTGAGTTTTTATGAGAGAGAGAAAAGAAATGGCATCTCTTTTCCCTTCTCTCCTAAAAGCTTCAAACTTGACAGCTAAACCTTGAAGAGTGTGAACCAGCACTAAGTTAAGCGATCGAAGTTTTCGTTCGCAAATCGATGAACTGAAATAACTTTTTTAATTACAAAAATTTTAAATATTTAACAAAAAGCTCTTACAAGCTTAATTTTAAAACATCAATAAATTTTTAAATTATAAGTAGGTATAATTTTTATTTTTTCTTTTAGAAATTTCTATTAAGACAATTGGAGAAATAAAGAAAAGTTTAAGAAAATTGTTTCTTAAAATGTAATAAAAGCTTAAGATATAAAAAAGATATTTGTAAAATAATTTTCATAAAATTTTTTTGGAAAATAAAAAAAATTTATATAAAAAATGTTAAAACGCAAGATGAAGTGATTTAAATAGAGCTTTTGGTTCAAAAACCTTACGAATATTTTTGGAACTTTTACATCGATATTTTTTAATGAAATAGTTCAAATATTGTTTATTATATTAGAACAAATTGGAAGTTTAGTCATATTGAAAGTGCTTTCAATAAAGCTCTTCATATAAGAGCTTTTAATGAATATCGAATGTTGTTATAGGCACATAATAAGTTTATATCTTTGGAGGAAACTATTGTATCTCACATACAAGATTCAAAAATAAAAGCTTTTTGAAGGAGTACGCCTAGTGTTGAAAAGTATAGGAAAACAGTTTTAATTTACAGCTTAAAGGTAACTCTTTCTTAGAAAAATAAACCAAAAATACAGTAATTTTAACGCTTATTGGAGAAGCTTTTAAAATAATTTTTTTTTTAAAGTATTACTTTTAAACTTTCAAAAACATTTCAAAACTATCTTTGTCCGAACTAGGATCTAAACTAGAACTTAAGTCTTTAAAATTTTTTCAACATATAAAAAAAGTTTTAACAAACTCTAAGTCGAAATAATAGTTTTAGAGTACAAAAAGCTTTAACCGTTTTTTATAAAAGCGCAAAGAAAGCTTTTTCTTAAAAAATATTAAAAACATTATGTATGAAAATTTAATTTAATGATTTTTTGATGAACGTTTTTAATGAATGAGCGCTTTTCGAAAATGTTATTCGCGATTTTTCTTTAATTTTTTTTTTTAAAAATTTAGTTTAATGATTTTTTCTTAGATTTTTTAATATGTTTAATATGTAATAAATATTGTTTTTTGTTGTTGTTTGTTTCTCGACTTATTTAATAGTAATACGTACGTTTTTGTTTTATATTTTTATCTAAAAAGAATTTAATATAATTTATTAATTTCTCTTCATTTTGTTTTTTTTAGTTAATAAAGTTTCATTATGAAGTGGGTAGGGGGAGGGGCTAGGACGGGAGGTGGAGGAGCGTTTTTATAGGGGGATTGTTTGTTGTTAAATGTTTTGTTAAAATGTCAATGTAGTTGTTCATAATGCTTTATAATGTTTTTGTTTACATAATCAATGTTTTATAGTTTATTATAATCCTTTTTGTTTATAAATTATTTTCTGTAAATTATTGCTTTCATATATAACTTGTTTTTTTTATTATGTTTAATTTTTTTTTTATATTAATTATTTTTCAATTTTAAATGCCTAGTTTATGTTGTTGGTTTTTTAACTTTTATTATTTTTTTTTTTTAATTATTTCGTTTATTTTTGGTTTGTACAAATTTTTACTATTTAAATCGTTAATTTGTTTAATTACTGTTACTTTTTTAAATTTTAATTTCTCAATCTTTTTTCTAATATGTTTATTGCTGTTTAGAAAAGAATTTTTTTTCCTTAGCTTTTTTTTTCTCTTTAAAATTGATATATAAAGTAGAAGTTTTTAATGAGTGTTAAAGGAAAAGTTTTTTATAGTTTTTGGTTTAAGTAAAGCTTTTTATCTTCATCATGGTTTTTGGAGTATTTTCTTCTTTTGTTTGAACTTAGAAAGCTAATTGAGAGCTTTAAGAGGGCGTATAAAGAGTAGTAATAGTTTTATTAAAGAGAAATTTTTTTGGATAGTTAGTTAGAGAGTATTTATCATAAAGCAACTTAAATTGTAGAATTTTTAATATTTATTTCAGCTTACAAGTGAAAGCTTTCTTGTAAAAAAAATGTTTTAATTATAGCTTTTATTAAAAATTTATTTCTGTATGAATTTTTAAGTTTTTATTTTCTTGAGTATATAATTTAGTTAACGCAAATCATAGTTTAGATAGTTAATTTTAATATTTTGTTTAAATTTTGTAGTTTTAGAATCAATAAAGTTATAAAAGCATATAATTTTATGATAAATATAAAGCTTTTTGTAAAAAAGCTTGATTTAAATATAAGTTACATTACAAAAATTAATACTAAAAAAAATGAAATAGAAAAAAATAAAAACAATCACCATAAAAGAGCAAACGGAAATTTAATAAAAAAGCTTTACTAAAATGGCTTCAATAAAAAGTTAAAATAAAAAAAAAAATTTTAATTAAAATTTCTGTTTTGACAAACATACAATAAACAAATTTGAGTTCTATTATTTTCTTAAATTCATTTTATTTCAAGCCTTTAGTCCTAGTTTTATTGTTTTTGCGATAAGAAATCTCTTTATTTTGAAGTTTGCTGAGAAAAAATTTTGACGAAAGCTATTTCGTTGTAAATGATTTTAAATTAAAACGCTTTTCTACTAAAGTTTTAAAGAAAAGCTTTGATTTGCGAATATTTCAATTTCGTTTTTATACGTCTGCAAAAAATTAGAATTTTTTATGAATTTTTAAAAAACAAAAATTTCGAAATTTTGATAAAAAAATAAATTTCAATAACGACTGCGGATATTAGAAACAAGTTTTACTTTTCTTAGAGGAAATTTTATTGCGGAATTTCGGTTTTTTAAGTTTTTTCAATTAGCTAAAGGGTTTTTGAGTTACGGGAAAATTTGTTGTGCAACCTCCTTTATTTTGGAAATAACGGCATATCTCGAAAGCCAGAGCCAATCTTAAAAAACCGCGGGCACCACTGGATTCAGCGTACCCGAGTTATATTAAAACGCTAGGTGCCCAGCTTGTCACGAAAAAAGTGTCAATTTCTTGCACAGTGTAATATTTAAGAAAAGTTTTCTCAAAATGTAAAGCTTTTGAAAAGGTTTTTTGTTTTCAAAGTTTGAAAAAGGTTTGAATAGAAATTTATTGAAAAAAAAAACATAATCTGGCAAACTAGAAATAAAAAAATTCTAGGAACTGAACTAAGACTAAACTGGAACTGGAATAAAAAATTGAAATAGGCGTGTACTAAAATTGAGAAAAAAAAAATTATACCGGGTGTAGTTAATTTTTTTTTGACCTAGAATTAAACTTGAACTGTATTGAACTAAAATTAAGTTCGAAATTGCACTAGATTTGTTTTATATCATAACAAGAAAATATAAACTTTAAAAGCTTTTTAAAAATTTGCCCATAAAATTTAAATTTAAAAAAAATTAATAATTTTAACTGTAATTATTTCAAATTCAAATAAATCAAATTCTTTTTTAGTGGCTGAAAAATTTTTTTAAAGGGGGCTTAATAAAATTGAATATAGGTATGAGTATTAGTTATTAGTATTTTTAGTAACTTATTTTATATTAAAGTCTAAAGAATTGTTAATTTTTTTATAATAGAGGAGTTCTTGTATGTTTTTTTACGTTAAAGATTTGTATCTAAAGTTTTCGGTTTTTTATGTTTACAACAAAAGTATTTAGTTTTTTTTTTCAATATATAATAAAATAATATTAAAGTTAAATTATAACTTAATAATCATAATAATAATAATAATTAATAAATAACAATTTCTCTGTTAATGAGCACTTTTGCGTTGTAAATAACACATTTTTTACTTAATTCATTTTTTTTGGATTTTTTTTTATTTTTTTTAATATAATATTTATTTTTATAATTGTTTATCTATTTTTTTTTTTTGGGTTTTCACGTTTTTGGTTTTTGTTGCTAAAGTACAATACATTCTTTTTGTTCTGGTTGTTGGTTTTTTTATGATTTTTTTTATATATATATTCAATTAATCATGGAAATGATTTGATTTTTTTATAATTATTCTTTCTTTTGGGTTTATTTAATTAATAAATTTCCTTAATAAACTTACTTAAAAATTATTAACAATTTCTTATATAAATATTTGGTTTTTCTGGTTTTTACTTTTCATTTTTATTCCTTTTTGCTTATATATGTTTGTATATAAAGTTCTTTTTTGTTGTTGTTTTTTTTTTATATTATTTGTTGTTATAATATATGTGTATATAATTAATGGATTTGTTTTTGGGTTGTTGTCTCTTACATTTTACACTGGACATGTTATTACATCATATTCAAACATTAACGAAACGGCAACAAAAACGAAGTATAACAAAAACATGGTAAAACCTAGACCCTTATTCATGCGCCAACGGAAGCAGGCAATGGACATAACGACAAATAATAACATCATAAACAATATCGTTATGGAGCAGACCATGCCAACGGAATTGACTTCCACGGGAGCACCATAGATGATGCCATACAAAAGCCAGGGTATTGGTAAACTGTAAGTAAATAGAGCAAACAATTAGTATCTACAATTTTAAAGAAATTAGAAGAAATAATAAACAAAATAATTCTTAAGCCTCAATGTTGCTAAACATGTTTATAAACAATCTTAATATGAAATATTTATAAGCAAATTTTTTAAGAGAACTTTCTTTAGCTATAGCCTAGTACTCTGTTCCAATTTGTGATAAATGTTCAGCAACATCTATTATTTCACACGAAAAATTTGACATGTATCAATGTTACCTATCTCGCGAGTTTGCACAATTTGACGTTTTTAATCTTTCAAAGTATGCGACATTGTTTTGCATATGTAAACAAAACCCAAACGTATTTTACTAAAAAGTATTTTTTTTAAATAAAAAATTAAATAAAAATGAAAGTAAATATGAATAAAAAACTATTACCGGTTGTGTTATTTATGTTTTTCCGTTCTCATTTAATATTTAGCTTAAACTTTTTTCATTTGCTTAAAATTCCACGTGAAATAAGTACAGCTTATATTATTTCGCAGTTGTAAAAAAATGTTGCCGGGAACATTTCGTAACTTTTTCCCAAATTAAACAGAGCAGAACTCTATCAACATAATTTCATAGAAATTCCGCACACGTTTTTTCATATGAGTTTTGACAGCATTTCACGTCAAATGTTGAACAGAGTACCAGGCTTATCATAAGAAATATATATGTATGCATAAAAATTTTTCAAATAAAATGTTTATAAGTATTCTTTATAAAATTTTATAGTCTTAAGCTATTAAATATTTGACATCCGACACGTAACCACTAGCTTTTTACAAAAATGATTTGCATCTTACAAACAAAGTTTAGTAAATCATTTGAAATTGTTCAAAATAAGGCCAAAGTTTGGTCAAATTACTGGTCACGCTTTTTGTGATTTTTGTCGTCAAATATTTGTTAGGTCTGAACATACCTTTAGTAATGCCATATTATCATTCATTTTAAAATTATCAGGCCTATTCTGATTTCAAATCACGTGATTTTCCTATGCGGAAATCGAACCCGTAATCCCAGCACCTAGCTCACTATCAGCTAGCCTACCGGGGCACCTGTGTGTTTTTGTGGTGCTCTGAATATTACACCGTTTTTGTGTTTTGCGGTGTTCTTTTGGCAATTGAAAAACATACCGAAGAACACAAAAACGGAACAATACAATACCACAATTGTGATTTTAAAAGCAAATGTGATTTCTGAAATCACGTGATTTGAAATAAAGTGATTTTCAGAACAGGCCTGTATATATAAAAGTAAAAAATAAATACATCTGCATGTATACAAATATTGTTCAAAAAAATGTTTATAAACATTGTTCATTTAAGTGTTTGCATTATTGCTTATAAACAAAATTACAAAAAAATATTTGTAAAAAGCCCTTTTGTATAAATTTTTGTATACATTTTGGTTATTTTATTGAACTGTTTATGGGTTTTAATCCAAATTTTTATAGTTTAATCAGGCTTAAGTTCATCAAATTTAATTTTTCATTAAATTATTTTTTAATGAAGAAAGGCATTTACAGCATGAAATGAATTTAATTTTTTTTTACAGAAGTAAAGGAAAAACATGTAAATCAATTGAAAATAGATAATCATCCACAACAATAAATTTCGATTCACCAAGAAAAAATCTATTTTGGTTTAATGATTGATGTTTGACTATTGCATGCCAGCCGTCGTCAATGGCGGTGAGTGTTAAACGGCAAAGATTTCTGAAGAGATAGTGTGGTTACTATCGACACCTGCCAAATCAACCTGTCCGTGGGTTCAATCTTAGCTTCAGCCAAGAATGGAAAATTATTAATAAATTTAAATTTATTTCATGTTGTAAATTCCTTTCTTCATTAAAAAAATAATTTAATGAAAATTAAATTTGATGAACTTTATTTAGCCTGATTAAAATATAAAAATTCTAGAAAACATCATTTGGAAGCATTGCTTAAAAAAAATCATCAAAAATATTGCTACTGAGAAATTATTATAAGAAATTATTTAAAGAAAGTACTATGAAATCTTTGGCAACATTGTTTATAAGTAACATAAAGAGGAAAGTGTTTGTAATATTTGCAAAAAGTTATTTTTCAACTTTTGTTTATTACAATTGAGGGGCTTAGCGCACAAGGGGTTCAAGTGAATTTTTTTTTTTAAATTGAGATTAAGTGCTTATATGCCCCGTGTGCTCAAGCGAAACAGGTACTTTAATGACAACTGCTCGAATTAATCACCATATCTCTCTACCAGATGGGAATTCCATATTCACCTCTTGTGTTCTGAACTTCTCTGAACTTCCCCTACTAATTCTATATGAAATCTCATTAAACAAAACATTTAAACCCCTTGAGCTTTTAGCCCCTCAATTTCTACAGACAAATTTTTCTAAACATGTGTATAAAGCAATATTGCTTCTGAAAATTGTTTCAAAATGTAGCTTTCAACAATGTTACTAAACAATGTTGACTTGCAACGCTTTTTACCAAAAGTTAAAAAAAAAAAAAAATTGTTTAGCAATATTGTTAACTTAAATGGTTATTTAAAAATTACTTATAAAAACATTGTTTATAAACCATGTTGCCTAAATAGTTTCTAATAAAAAAATTAATTCATACTTTTACAAATAGGATGGTTAAAAAAGTTTATTAACAATAATATTAAAAGTATTAAAAAAAGTGTTTTGTAACATTATCCTTTCAAATTTGTTTAAGAAAATCCTTTTAAGCATATTTGTTTTCCAACAAGAAATCATATTTAACACTTTTGATCAGAAAAAGGGCTGCAAAAATATTTTTTAATATAAAGAAATCATATTAAACTCTATTGTTTATAAACTATATTGATGAAAAAAAATAATCAACAAGTCAAATAATGTTGAGTTAATAAATAAAAAAAGGATTTAAGTGACATTGCCTAATAAATTTTTTTTTAGCGATATTTTGTTTCTGTGTAGTGGTTTTTACAACAAGCGTTACAAAAAGAAAAAAAAATAATAATAATGGAGATAACAACGTTGTATACCTGTAACCAATAAGAACATTTAGTTTTGCAAAACCGCGAGATAGCTAATATTGATACGTGTCAAAATTTTCGAGTGAAGAAATCAATGTTGCTCAACATTTTTCGCAAGTTCGAACAGAGTACTAGGCTTTCAGAGTGTTTATAAATAAAAATGTTTTGCTAATTTTCACTGTAAGCAAAAGTTAAAAAACATGTTGCTGGTCATCAAAAAGCTTGGCATTAGTTTTTATAAATAAATATTCTTAGCACATGTTGTAAATAATGAATTTAAATGTTTCTAAGCAATGTTGCTATGAAATGTGTATAAACAAGTTAATAAACATGTTTGCTGATGAAAACTTCTTATCGAAATTTCAATTGAAATCTGAAGGTTTGTATTTTTTTGTTGTTATTTAAAAGAAATGTTTCTCAGCATGTTGCTAAGAATTTGTTTAAGTCTTAAGTCTTTCGTAAAAGTCTTAAACATGTTCCCGTCTTAAATAACTTGTTTTAAACGTTTTTTTTGCCATTTAGTTTCCGTTAAATAACAACAGACCGCACGATTATAATCTATATAATTGTTGATAGTTTTTATAGCTTTTGGTTTTTTGTTGCATGTTTAGCCATACAACAATTGAGGTGAAGGTCGTGCCAGTTTTTTTTTTTGTATAAAAACCAAATAGAAAAATTACCTTAAAACACACACAACAATAGAATACAACCTCTTTTGTCTGTTTTTAAAGTCTAGAAATAGTTTTTTTTATTGTTTTTTTTTTAACAAAAGAACAAAATTACCGAAAAAAATCACACCCCTTCGTTTTTGCTTCGCAATCATAAACATATAAATAATTGTTAGGCTTTACATAAGCTTCAACACACAAAAAAACAAAAATAAATAGAAAATACAAAAACCCCCAAAGTAAATGTCAACTTGAACTTACTACTTGTATTATTTGTCACAAAATAACTATTATTTATCTTCAGCTTTTCTATGTGTTTTTTGTATAGAAATTCAAATTAAAATAAAAATCACATAGAAGCTGATATTTTTATTCATCATATACATATATACATATGTATATGTATAAATAAATAAATGAATGTAAAGTAAATGTAAATGAATGGGTAAATAAAGAATGTGAATTTATTTGTAGAAAAAAACGTGACCAGCTGCTTCTATGCTTAAAATTAAATGAAATTGATTTTAGCAACATGCTGCTAAGCTTTCAACTTCTTATTATTTGTTTAAACTAAATTTAAACAAAGATTAACAATTTTTTAAGAATGTTTATAGATGTATCTAATCAATGTTTCACAGCATATTGCTTAACTTCTAAAACTCAACATTTTGCTTAAACAGGTTTAAAATATAAGCGATTCGCTTAACACCCACTAAAAAAGACTACTTACAATTCTACTCAAAGAACCAATGAATTCTACAAGGGATGTCCTAAAATGAACGCATTCAAAAGTAAGTCATTATTTTTTACCTACATACATCTAGAAAATAAGTAGTTAAATTTGTAGTTATAGAAGTAGCTTTCTTCTATGATATAATGAGTGAAAGAAGCTATTCATTTTGAAAAAGTAAGCGAAGTTTTTATTGGGTATTCGTTTTATTTTATCTTACGTCAATGTTTAGCAATATTTAAAGTATGTATTTTCTTTTTGTTCGAACACAATTTTTGGCAGCATTTACAATTAAATGTAATAAAGTTTTATTATTTTTTCAATTAGTCAATTCACAAGGTATCCTAACATGTCATATTGTCAAAATGTCCTAATATTTCACAATGGTTTAAAAATATTGTTGTTGGTTTGTTAACAAAAAGTGTCTTAAATAAATAGAACGTTGCTTGCTGTGTTTATTGTGCTGTCGTAATTAATCAGAAAAGTCCAGCGCTGAGCGGCTGAGCCGTACAACAATATTTTTAAACCATTGTGAAATATTAGGACATTTTGACAATATGACATGTTAGGATACCTTGTGAATTGACTAAATATGTTTAGGATAATTATGCTAAAAATCTAAAACTCAACATGCTACTTTGACACTTTTTATTATAAAATTTTTAATCAAGGTGTTATTCAACTTAAATATTAGTTTAAACATCAATGTTATACAACATGTTGCTGAACTAAAGAAAAAAAAACCATTGTTTTTTCCAGTAGGTTTATGATTGTATCTTAACAATGTTTAGCAATATGTTGCCAAATTTCTAAAAGTTGACATGCTGCTTAAACATTTTTCAAATGTTAAATTTATAATAAATTGACTATCCCACTGAAATAGTACAAAGCACAAATTTTATTTAACTGAGATGTTTCGCAACTTGATGCTAAACTTTTTTTTTTATACATTTTTGTAGTTTTCGTAATAAAATTTTTGACAATTTGTAATAAAAACTTTTCAAACTTAATAACGAAATCTTTAGAATGTTTTTTGCGATTCGCAACTTGTTTCAGCAACATTTCTAAAACAAAATTGTGAACAAATTCATTAGAACAATTATTTTTCTAGCAACATATTGCTTCAACCTTCTTTTTAGACAAACCTTGTTATTAAAAATTCCAAAAGCTAAACTTTTTACTCTTTAAGAAGAAATTTACATCAACATTTCTATTTGTCTCAAAAAATTTTTTTTTAGTTGGTTCTCTTCAATAAACTCATAAATACCATCATACAATTGCGTAATAACCTTGCCAAATGCCTTAGACTTTTAATAATGATGAAGGATAATTTTCTAAGAAGGAAATGCTCTCAGATACATAAAAAGGCATTATTCAGCAAGAAGAAGAAGTTGTTTACAAAATATAAAACATAGAACATATAGAAAATAAATATGTATAGAAAAGAAATCAAGAAAAAAACGCAAAACGCTTGAATGGAAGGTTGTTGCAAGTATTAGTTGTTTAAATTGCTACTATTTTATTTCAGAGCTTTTGCTTTCTCTTTTTCTTCTGTAAATAGTGTATACAAATCAGGGATGCTAAATGAGAATATCCAAATTGTACCAATTATTTCGGTCGCCAATTGTACTAAAAATTTTTTTTTTGCTAATTTTTTTTTAATTTTTATTTTAGCAACAAAAAATTTTTACATAACAATTCATTGGTAATTTTTTTTATATTTTTGATAAAACAAAATTTTTTTTACATATTTGAATAAAATTTACAAAATATCACTTGCACGTTAAAAGAACATAAAAAGCTGAACTATAAATCGTTAGCTTAAATGCTATAAGGCGTAACTAACAAAAATATAATTTTACAGGAGAACAAAAAACTTTGTAAAATGAAAACTATAAAAATGTTTAACGAAGTTTTTTCTCACGTCAGAAAAACATGCATTAATGAGTCGTCCATGGAATTCGTCAAACAATTTACAAGGACAACCTTTTCATTATATTTGGTTAATAAAAGTGTAATTTTCGATCGCAAAATTGTAAAATTTTTTCAAGACATGCATTTTAATGGCATTCATATTAATCAATCAAAAACTCGATTTTGAATTTTTTGTTAGTTAGCCTTTTTGCGTTTTAGCCAACGAAATATTTTTATATAATTTATACATTTTTGAATATTAGAAAGGTACGTAACGTCTTATAATTGAGACAGATCACGTATTTGTTAATAACAAATTATTTGATATTTTAAAATCATGGCAACAGGAATTTGTAGAATGTAGCAAATCTTTTGTTTGTATCAGGTTCGAGAATGTAGACACATGCAGCCTATTTCTTTTTTTAGTTTTTATAATATTTTGATATTAAGTTCTTTCTACACTAGCAGATGAATGTGGAATTGATAATATTCCACAAACAACTTTTAAAAGCTCTTCAAACATTAATACGTTTCATTAATTTTTTAATGTTGAGACTAGGGATGTAACGATACGCCTTTTTGCCGATACGATACCGATACTCAAATTATACAAAAAACTACAATTAATATTTAAAATTGATTTTAATAAGATTTTAAAAACAACGAAATGAACTTAAATTCATGGTTAAATTAATTGATTTTAAAAACAAAATCAGTGTAAGAGACTATTAATATTCAAAATTAATATTAACAAGATATTTGTTTAAAAAACCAAGTATTCTCAACTTTTGCGAACATAATTTCGCAACTCCTTTTGAAGCAGACCTACAGTAAAAAATCGTCGCTCAGATGTGTCTGAACTCATTTGACAACTTAAGTATTTATAAGCCATGGTCTTCAATTTTGAGTATAATATTTAATAGCGCCAGTAAGCAAACGGATCTACGACTCTAGAAAAATTTCAAAATTCTAAGGTATATATCGTCCCCTTAATAAAACAATAGTGCATATGCATTTACACCATTATTTTTTTATTGCATTATAAGAAGCTTCATAACTGATTCTAAATGTGGTCAATATTTGGTGAAATTCTACTTTCACAAAGTGGGCCAAAAGATTAAGGCCCTAATCATGTACAACGCAGCGCAACGCCAAACAATAACATTGAAAGCACAAACAATGTCATAAATATTTTGTAATTTTGTTGTTGCTTTCAACACAAATTCATGTACCGTTTTAAAATTTTCAACGACACAAGCAATGGAGCGTTTGAAATTTTAAGACGCAATGTGAATTTCTGTAGAAAGCAACAACAAAATTACAAAATATTTATGACATTGTTTGTGCTTTCAATGTTATTCTTTGGCGTTGCGTTAGTTCTGTGGCGTTGCGCTGCGTTGTACATGATTAGGGCCTAATTGAAATATTATTGTATAATTGCGTGTTTGAAATTTTTCATTAATAATTGTGTAAGTGCAGGTGTGGTGTTTTAATTAGTTGTTACTCTGAATATCATTTCAAAGAAAAATAGGGTATAAAAAGCATACACTATTTTTATTATTCACTATTTTTATTATTTCATAACAAAATAAAATCGAAAAATTACGTATATTGATATACACAATTTTTTAATAATATACTATACAAAAAAAAATAGTGTATTATGATTTTCATACATATTATAAAACAAATAAATAGCCTAAGTGACATCATGGTACTTTGAATCCCATTTATTTGCAATTAAAGCACTTGTAAATTAATGAAATATCATCTACTAGTAGCCTGATTATTCCATCACATATTTAAATGACCACAACTCAAAAACATCGATTATTTTCTGAGATATTAGAGTTTTCCCATTTGTCTAATAACTCAAAAATTTTAAACTCTATTATCACGAAATGGCAAAAAAATTATACACTATTGTTTTATTAATGGGACGATATAGACTTCTCTTTTAGCTGAACCACAACGTAGGATGGACAGAGGACAATCCTTCTCGAAAATTTCTTATAAGATTTTCACAAACGCTCCAAAGGCCATTCCTTGTAGACTTATCAGAACTTTTACTAAGTTTAAGGGTGACCGTGTCTTTAACACTTTCGGAATGTTGAGTAGCTCAATAAGACGTTTTTCGATCTGTTGGCTTTGAAATTTTCTAGCTTTGTATCGATGGTAGAGAATGGAAGATAAACAATAGATTTCATTATTCTCTAAACACGCAAATCTTTCACTCAGAGCTAATGCTACGTAAATCGCCAATTGTTGGGACTCTTAATTATTATGCACCTCAGTTTATTCATTAATTGTATTTTCTAATAACGTTCGAATACGAGGAGCTAGTGAAATAGCGTCAGAAAATGTAGCAGTAGCTTTGCTAATGGATTTTTTGGTCTCTTTTAAGTTACCCAAAATTTGTAGCAAAATTGTTTTTATTTTCACAAAAATCATTAAAAATTAGCAGAAAGTTTTTAAAACGTACCGTTTCATACTTGATTTATCAATGGGAGCAAGTTCTACCATTATGGTGCAGAGCAAAACGATGCTGCAGGTCCACACCAAGCGTTCAATGCGTCATTAGTCCAAAAAGTCGTAGTGTAAAATTGCATTGACAAGTTATACAGCAAACGCTTAAAATGGATATACGTATCGAAAGAATGCAGTAGAATCACTTTCTACTTTAGCATGCGTCTCGAAAAAAGGAAAAACGCGTGGTGCAGACCGACCTCCAGCTTAAGAATTAAAAGAAACAATTTATTATTCTGTTTGGTTTTTTGCTATTAGTTGTTATGCAAAAAATAAGCTTTGAAAATTAATTTGATTGTTTTAAAAATCTTTAAAAAAGTATCGGAGTATCGACAGTAAAATATCGCCGATACCGATATGTCGGCAAACGTGAAGTATCGCCGATATATCGGTATTCGTTAAATCCCTAGTGGAAACCTTCTTTCAAAAATTACAAATACTTTAATTTTTTACCGCTTAAATAAATCAACTTTAAACGGTATAAATAAATCAACTGTGTGCCACACCCTCTTGTGGCACACATTTTGTGGTATGTTGTGGATTGACAACCAAAATGTTTGTACCTAATTTGGAAACTTTGGCTTTGGCCTTTCTCAAGATATACAGAAATCTATAATGTCTCTGTATGGGAAGTGCCACGCCTACTTGTCCAGTCTCGCCGAAATTTTATTGGATGTTGTGAATTGATACCCAAGATTCTTTGACCGAATTTGGATACTTTGGATTTAGCCGTTCTCCAGATATACAGAAATCTTGAATATCTCTGTATGGGAAGGGTCACACCTACTTATCCAATCCCGCCCACATTTTGTCGGATGTTGTGTTTTGATAACAAAGAAGCCTTTAAACAACTTTGTCTCCTGCCGTTACAAAATTATACATACCCTTTTACCTTCGGTGAAGGGTATACAGAATGAGAAACTGGGAAATGTTATAAATTTCATCCAGTATGACATTGGTGTACGATTGTACTTTTTATTTAAATGATACGATTGCACCAACTTTTGCATTCCTGATACAAATGCACACAAGAAAGACCACACTCATAGAGAGACATGTAGAACAGTTGTTTTTTCTAGTGGAAGTAGGCTGAGTGATAATTAGTTTCATGATTTGTTTGTAAATTTTCTTTTTGTTAACTTATGCTATTGTAATAAAAACAACAAAAAAAAACAACTACTACTGTCACGTTTTTCAACAAAAAAATTCATTGTATGTATGTGTGTGTTTAAGTTGGTGTGCGTTTTGAAAGTACAAGTTAAAGAAAGCGTATTGCATACTTGTAGGGGTGGCATATATTTTATTCGTAGTTTCGGTTTTTTTTTTGTATTCTTTTATTGTTTTTTTTTTTTTTTTTTTGATTTACACATGTTCTGAGTAGTTGCCTGGCTGGCATTTTCTATTTAATAACTGAAGGCAAAATGCTTTTTAGATTTTTCAGTAAAAAAAAATATCAAAAATGTCATCTTTATCATCATGAAATTTTTTTTAGTTGCTTGTTTACTTGTGAATAACGTTAAGAGCTATTTTTTTTATTTTTCTCAGATTTAATTCAAAAAAATTATATATAATTTGGTTTAAGTTTTCTCATATTTGCTTTTATTAGAATAATATGTTTCAATCGTATCGTTTTAAAAAAAAATTCCATTTAAAAACCAAAGTCATTAAAGTTTTATTTTTAAATTTAAGATTAATTTACTATTTTAAAATAATAATTACTATTTTAAAATAATAATAATATAAACCGTAAAGTGGGTGGAATTGACTTAACTAAAATTGATTTACGAACAATGAAATGAACTTAATTAAAACCTGAACAATAACCTGAACGAAAACCAGAACTAAATTTGAACTAGAAACTAAACCAAAACCTCATCCTTAAGTTGAACTAAAGCCATTATATTTTATTTTAAAGAATCTTAACTATACATATTTTAAAACTAAGATTCAAAGCAGAATGTACGGCCATGTTCTGGAAATCGAAATCGAGTAAAATTGAAATCAGTAAAATTTTTTAACTAGAACTGAACTAGAACTTAACCAGAACTGTTCTAGAACTGAACTAGACCCGAACTAGAACTTATTAAGAATTGAACTAGAACTGAACCAGAAAGGAACTAGAGTTAAACTAGAACTGAACAAAAACTATACTAGAATTAATCTAGAACTGAAGTAGAACTAAACTTGAACTGAACTAGAACTAAATAAGACCTAAACTAGAACCGAACTAGACTTGATCTAAAACTAGAACTAAAGTGCAAATGATCATCTATAATAGACTGAAGGGGAACTGAACTAGAAGCCGGATGCCGAACCAGAATCTGAATCCAAACTAGAACTAAAGTAGAACACGATACAATAGCAAATTGGGAACTAAAGGCAGGAACGTAAGATATATATATATATATATTAGGTCCTTTAAACTTCTACAAGGAGCATAGGGACAAAACAAGTTGCTTCCAATATTCTCGATCCGATGCTCGATGTTTAAGTTCATTCCAATTTAGATTTAGTTTGGACATCTCAATTGTTTTCTGGCGTTTCCAGGTATGCGATGGACGTCCTGAACGACGACTGCCTTGTGGGTTCCACTCTAAAGCTTGTTTTGCTATATCTTCTGGTGGTTTTCGCAAAGTGTGACCCATCCAGGACCATTTTCGTTTGCGGATTTCATTTTGAATCGGTTGTTGGTTGGTTTCTGACCACAGTCGAGTGTTGGAAATTGTTGAGGGCCAGTATACCCGCAGAATCTTGCGTAGACATTTATTTATGAAAACTTGTATGGCTTGTATGTCTCGAGTTGCTGCATTCCACGTCTCGCATCCATATAACAACCCAATAAATATTTTTCTTATTTTGCGAAGCACTAATGGTACATTTTAAAAAGTAAGCACACACTTATGCGCTACGCAATAAGACATACGGAGATGCAGTATGGTAAGTGAACTAATTCTTAATAAATTTAAAAATATATATATAAATTTGAAGAGCTACGACATTCCCTTACCACGAAGCAGGTTTGTAAGGGAGCATATTAAGGAATAACGGTAACAAAAAATTCAGTGTGCAAAGCTGATCGTTACGTTCACTAATTTTTATATGCGCTGAATAAAGCGCTTTCTGTTGCAAAAATGTATTGCTTCAAGGTGGGAACTCGCCATATAAAATGCATGCCTTCCGTAAGCGATATGGTAAGCGAAACTTTTACGTTTCTCCCTTACAAACCTGCTTCGTTGGAAGCTCCATTTTTTATTGGGAAGGTGGATTTTACATTTGAATTAAACAGGCTTAGCTGTGTACGACATGACATGTATGACGAGTTCCACACAGGATTTAGTTGCCCAAATGATTGACGAGCTTTATTTATTCGGCTGGAGATATCTGCGCCAGAGCCACCACTCCTGTCGAATATGCTACCAAGGTAGCAGAAAGATTCCACATCATCATCAGGAACGTAAGATATTTATAACAAAATTTGGAAATTTGTTGCTGAACATGTTGTGCAATTTTTTTTAAATCAAAGATTGGTACTATGTTCAAATTTGTAACAAATGTTGAGGAACATTTGTTACAAATTAATAATTAACAAAATTAAATAATTATAACACGTACATTTCTTAAGAAAATAACTTTTATTTTTGCTCGAAAAAAAATAAAAAAACAACTTTTATTTTTGCTCGAAATGATAAAAAAAATAGCTTTTATTCTTGCTTGAAAACATGTCGTAACTTGTCCAAAAAAGAACAGGGTATAAGTATATCAATTTCATATACAATACATACCTGTGGTTTTCATGGGGAACCATGTATGTCATTAAATCAGGATTTTTCAGGAGAGCCGAAAACCCATTCTAGATCAAATTGTGGGCTAGGTATTAAACGTTTTGAACTTGGTTAATACGTTTAAAAATCGGAATTATTCCAGGTCTTTTCAGAAATTTGTAGAACCATGTAAAGAGCCTTTACAGTTAAGCAATATGGCATCAACATCTCAAAATAAAAAAAACGGACATGCGCGGTTGCCCATGAATTTGAACAGCTTTTCGCGTGAAATGTTGATCAGAGTACCAGGCCTCAAAATGGTTTATTTTGTTTCTAGCCGACTTTTGACACGCAGCTTAATGCTCAAAACAACTTTTTCTAAGACAGTTTCTCACTCACCCTTAAGAGTATTCGGTATCTAAAGGGCCAAATACACTTGTCAAAAGGTTGTCATTCAGGCTAATTCACTCGTGTACGTGTGCCAGACGTAATATTCGCAGTCATATCTAAATTTTTTGTTTTTCCATCCAGCATCGTCGGTGTCACATATGCAAACACACTTTAACTAATACTACCAAAATGCTTCATGAGTATTTTGATAAGTGTATTTGGGCCTTAAAAGTAATTTATTTTAATGTACCAAGACTTTTTTATTTTTCAAGCATAAACTAAGCAAACTCAGGTGTTTCTTTTACCTATATAAAAAAAATTCTTGTGAGCCATCTAACAAAATCACCATATCATTTAATAGTTAACGAGTTTGATGGAAACTTTTTTGCATTATTTGTGTTAAAATATTCCTCTTAAGTAGAGAATTCATTAAGGAATCAATACGTAAAGCATTACAAAAGTTTATTTGATTTTACCAAGGGAAACACACACACATCAGATTAGGAAAGTTTTCTTTTGATAAAATACGGTTAAAATGAAACCACAGATGTTTTTTGTTTTGTAAAAGAGACTGAGGAAAGAGGTAGGCGGTATAACGCCAACCTATTCAGATGATATAATAGAAAACAAAAAAAAAAGTTTGTACCTGGCAAATAATCTTGATTTTTTTCTGATTAATCTTTGTTCAGAAAATAATAAAAGACGTCTTCCTAATATTCAAAGTTATTTGGAACGAAAGAGAAAAGGTAATAGTTTAGTTCTTAACTAACATAATGTTTATCAAATCAGTTACACTATGCACATAATATCTAGCAACATGTTGCGAAGGTTTTTAGCTATAAAGTTTTTTTTTAAAAAAAAAGAGTACTTATTTATATCCAGAACATATTTCGTTTAAATTAATTAAATTTTAAGAAATAAAAAAAAACAGTATAATTAACCCAGATGTACAATAATATTATCCAGAAGCATGTTGAGAATAATTGGCAATTAATTAAAAAACAATCAATTGAAACATAAGATGCAACATTTATTTTATAAATACTTGTCTCACCATCAAGCATACACAGAAAGAAAAAACTTGTACTGAATTTAAGTTTTTTCTACTTACTTTTAGTACGAATTGTACTAAAAATTTAACAATCCAAAATGGGATAATTTACGAAAATCAATATGCGTGCATGCGCGTGTGTTTGTAAAAGTTTGTTGTAGAAACAACAAAAGCACTACAAAATAGTGTAACACGCGTTTTGCTTATTTTGTGTAGAAACAACAACTAAACTACAAGAAGGAAAACATATTTTATTTTCATGTGTAAAAAGTAAAATAAGAAGCACAAATTCCCAAATTCTATTTGTTAAAATTATTTATTTTAAAATTTTAATTTTTTTGTTAAAATTATTTATTTTCAAAGAAGATTGATTACGAAAACCACATCGGGCATGCTGCTGGTGTTTTTTTAAATTGAGATTTCTTCTGAATACAACAAAAGTGAAACAAACATGTGTATCGGTTAAGTAAATTAAATAAAAATATTTTCTCTATCTCTGGATCTCTGGGGTTAGTCATTAGGTTAGAATCATTCTCACGTTCGTATTATTTCAAGTACGCATTCGGGTTTAAGCCAACTGAGAAATTCCTGAATCAAGCTCTGTTTGAGATTACCTTTTATCTCACTTTTATTTACTTAAGCCAATCCCGTTTTCGGAGTATTTAATTACGGTGTACCTCAATAATCCGTACTTGAATCAAGCATACTGTACTTGATTGAAGGAAATCCGTACTTTCCGTACTGTTCACACTGCTTTGGCTTGATTTAAGTACGAATGAATTGATTTTTTTCTTTTCAGTGCATACAACGTTTATAACATTATCTAGCAACATGGCTACATGTTTCAGCAACATCTATAAAATAGGTAGATACTTGTTACTATCACAAAATTTTATTTAAGGCCTTAAGCCTAGTACTCTGTTCAACATTTCACGTGAAATGCTGTCAAAACTCATATGAAAAAAACTAGTGCGGAATTTCTATGAAAAAATGTTGATAGAGTTGTACTCTGTTTAATTTGTGAAAAAGTTGCGAAATGTTTCTGGCAACATTTTTTTTACAACTGCGAAATAATATGAGCTGCACTTATTTCACGTGGAATTTTAAGCAAATGAAAAAAGTTTAAACTTAATATTAAAATGAGAACTGCAAAACATAAATAACACAACCGGTAACAGGTTTTCATCAATTTTTAATTTTATTTTTACTTAATTTTTTATTTAAAAAATACTTTTTAGTAAAATACATGTGGGTTTTGTTTAAATATGCAAAACAATGTCGCATACTTTGAAAGAATAAAAACGTCAAATTGTGCAAACTCTCGAGATAGGTAACATTGATACATGTCAAATTTTTGGCATGAAATAATAGATGTTGTTGAACATTTTTCACAAATTGGAACAGAGTACTAGGCTTTACTCTGTTCGAACTTGCGAAAAATGTTGAGCAACATTTATTATTTCACACGAAAATTTTGACATGTATCAATATTATCTATCTCGCGATTTTTCAAAACTAAACGTTTTTATTAGTTGCAAGAATACAACATTGTTTTACGAAGGTAAACAAAAATCATGTTTTTTTTTAATTGCCATTAAAAAAAAGTAAAACAATATTATTTTTATAAATTCCCAAATCAAAAAACAAAATAAAATTTAATTTTATTTTTAATTTAAGCACTTTTCTACATTTTTCTTTATGCAACGCTTGTCATAAAAACCACTTTATAAATACAAAATAAAAAATTACAAAAAATGATAAGCTGTGGCTTAAAATTCCGTGCGAAATAATATGAGCGGCACTTGTTTCGCACGGAAAATAAAAATGTTGCTAGAAATATTTCAACAATTTTTTGTTTGTATTTCACAGAATTTTTTTTTATATTGAGTTTGACAACATTTTGCACGAAATACTGAACAGAGTACCAGGCTTAAGCCATTTACAAAATTCAATTAATTTATTTAGCAACTTTACAATGAAAAGAAAAATCAATCCATCCGTACTTAAATCAAGCCAAAGCAGTGTCAATAGTACAGTAAGTACGGATTTCCTTAAATCAAGTACATAATGCTTGATTCAAGTACGGATAATTTAAGTACACCGTCTTAAAGTAATGCGAAAACGGGATTGACATTTAAGCAAAAGTGAGATAAAAATTAATCTCAAGCTGTGCTTGATTCTAAAATTTCTTTGTGGCTTTTAATACCGTTCGTTCTTGTAATATTCGAAAGTTAGATTTTCTTTCTCTGTCTTTCCCTAGAGAGCCAGAGGCAGAGAGAGAGAGAGAGAGAATATTATTATTTACTTACCCGTTTACACATATCGCACATCCAGTTAAGAATTGACTCATCTCCAAATTGTAATTTTTCGAGTTTATATGCTTAAACTATTCACAATACACTTATTTATCTATAAATAATATCAGTGTATCAATTGGTAGGTATAAAGTTTCATTTAATAAAAGTGACTTATTTTTAGTTGGGTCAGAAAATATAATGGCACTGCTAAGTGCTAAATAGTCTTAATTCGAATTGTGACACTTTTGATAAAATAAATCTTTGTTGGAGTTTATATCAATTAGACTTGTGTCAGTTTAGCTCATTAAGGTAAGTACGATTCATTTCTATTATTCAGCTAAAAAGACATAACTTAAAATAATTCGGTAACTTGTGCAAGTAAAACATCATCAAAATTAACACAACTAAAAATGTTTCATTATGTAGTGTATAAATAATAATTAAAAAAAAACTTTTTAGATCATAATCTGTATGGATTTTCTACTTAATGGTCCAAAGTTTTTGTTTTTAACTATTTCTATTTAGTTCAAAAACAAATTTTTTTTCGATTTCTGAAAAATTTAGTTATTTGAGTTGAGTCACTTTTGAACTAGGTGTGCGATATGTTGTATTTCGGCCTTTGTTTGCAGAACAACTTGCAATTATTAGACAACATCAGCATGCCCGACTTTGAAAATTTGATGTGTGTAACTAAATAATTTCAACAAATGTAATTTGCGAATTTTTGCTTCTTGATTTACTTCAAACATGAATCTTATGCATGTTTTACTACTTGTAGTGTTGTTGTTGTTTCTGCATAAATCAAGCAAATCGTATTTTACCTTCTTTTGTAGTGTTGTTGTTGTTTCTAAAACAAACCTTTACGTGCACATGCGTATGCACGCATATAGAACGTAATGGTTCTCAAAAGTAATCACATTTTGGATTGTTTTAAGAAACGTTTGATAATATTCGTACTTAAAATTGTAACTAAAAGTTTTTTCTAACTGTGTGGCAAAACAGTATCCTAGTAAAATCCTGCTTTGTTTTCATTTTTTTAACCTACTTTTAGGCTTTCTATTAATTCTTCGTACAGAAGCTTCTTTGCGTTGCATAATAATTTTTTCTAACTGTTTGGCAAAACCGTATCCTAGTAAAATCCTGCTTTGTTTTTATTTTTTAGCTTACTTTTAGGCTTTCTACTATATCTACTTAGAACAGCTTCTTAATGTTGCGTATTAATTATCTTATAATATTATTAAATTTTCTTTCAACATTTTACATTTTGTTTTAAACGTTTTATATCACATTAAGCAAATTGAAACCAAATCTATGAAACCAAATCATTTCCTTTTGAAAAATAAAAAACCACAGACATTTAAAAGCCATTAAAATGACATTAACTATTTTAAAAAGGTTTATTTTCAATAACTGAGTAAATTTCTAGGAAAAAGGGGTAATCAAAGCAACATTTATTACTTTCACGGCTTGGCAAAAAAAAAAAAAAAAAAAAAATTAGGACAAACATCAAAGTTGATTAAGATCTTTTGTGAAAAATTTAAATTTAAACTGAACTGGAACCTGAACTACAAACTGAATTGAATATGAGTTAAAACTAATATAGAACTCGAAGTGAACTAGAACTGAGCAATATCGAACTACAACTAAACTAAAAAATTAACTAAAGCTGAACTAGAATTGAAGTAGATCAAAATTAGATCTGAAATAGAAATTAAAACCACAACTGACATACAACGGAACTAGAAACTATGTGAACTGATTTAAAACTGAACTAGAACTGGCATTGAACTAGCACTAGGACTGAACTATAACTGGACTAAGACCGAACTGAATTATTCATTAAGGAATAAGAAATTTTCGAAATTCTTTGTTTGTTTTAGCAGTAATTTATTGTTTTGTATATCCTTTTACTTCTCTTAAATTAATTTAACTTACCCCACTGTAACATCAAAGATATTACTACCCACAGAACTGGAAACAGCCATATCACCAAAACCTTTACGGGCCACAATAACCGAAGTTATCAGATCTGGTATGGAAGTACCAGCCGCCAAAAAGGTGAGACCCATGACCTATTTAAGAAGAAAAAAACAGGTTTCTCACAATTAATTTCAACATTTTTCCATAAGTATTTTTCTTTTAGCAAATATTAGAGGCCTGCACAATTCCATTTAAACAAACATTGAAATCATTAACAAAACTTCAAACTCTGTACTGTAGTGTCGCTGGCACGCACATGAGCATAAAGAGAAGTGTACACGACGAATTAATTTAAAGCTGGAGGTCTACACCACCGTTTTTGCCTCCATGCATTGCATGTATTTCATAACTTTCTTGCGTTCTACGTTTCAATTTACATGCAACGCTTTTTATGTAAAAATAAAATTTAATATGTCAAAATCAGCTGATTTGTTCGAACGCTGCTTGCGACACTTACAAAAGTAAGCCTAATTTTCGCATTCAACGCCTCAAGGCATCCAACGCTTTTGTAAATGTAACTTGTTACGTAATACAACACAGATTCTACTGTTTTGACAGCTGCGTATGAAGCGAAGAGGGGTTGAATGCATGGTGTGTACCTCCAGCTTAAGTGTACGAAGGTGATAAGCAAAAAACAAATGCTTTACTACATTGAAAATGGGGGTATTAAAAATGTTCTCAAAAATTAACAAGGGAATGGAAAATATACGCTGCAATGAGAGTGAGAACTAAAAATACACACATTCTTGGTTTTTTTTTTATTGTGTGTTTGGGAGTTGTATGTACGAAATGTTTCGTATGTTTATTTCTTTGATAATATTGAAATAACAGTTATTTGCGAAAACAAATCTTTATACATATGCGTATACCAAATACATCAGATAAGTATGCGTATGTTACATACGTCAGCCCAGAAAACACCATAATTTAACGCAGACTGCACGAGGTAATTTTCAAATACTAGGAGTATAGGAAAAAAGTTTTTACTGTATTGAAAAGTTTTGCAAGAAACAAGTACTGTCTGGAGTGTATTTCTTTGAATTCTTGTATCATTTGTCATTGTTTTGTGCGCACATTTGATTTTCAAATACAAACATTTATGCAGGCCTTAAGTTACTATAAATTTGTATGACCAACTTACCTCAGGGGGTATACCAGCGGTATCACCGGCCACATTGGCCCACCATACCATCAGATATGAAAAGGCTGCTATCCATACTATGGAGCCAATAAATGTTACCGGGAATAATTTTTTACCTTTGGGTGTACGTGTATCCGGTAAAGTCAACCACATGGGTATTAAAAGTGGAGCCACCAAAATATAAGTTAATCGTTTGCGGGCAGTATCGGGCCAAGCCATGCTTAAGGGCTCTGGATCATCTTCGATTTCTTGGGTCTGCTATTAAAGTTTTTATATTTAAAATATAAAGAAAAAATTATATGTTAATATAAACGATTTTTTAATTAGTTGAATAAATAAAGTATATTTTTACGAATTTAAAATTTTAAATTTTGTATAAATTTTTTTTTACAAAAGGGAGTTTTTAGTTTTAGTATTTTCCAAAATGTTTATACATAACTTTAAATGGTTTTTTGTTTGTTTAATTTAATTTGTTTAGATAGTTAAAAAGATACTGTATAATAAAGTTATTTAATTTTTTTTATATCCCAGTAAACCACGCGATATTGTAACCATATCGAAACGATATCATATTGATAGAAGAACGTATCACAAGTGATAATCGTTTTCGAATCGAAAACGATAGTTTTTACGTACTAAATTGTACCTTTTTGATATCGAAATTTCCAATAAAATCGCATTTTGAATTAATTTTTGATGTTAATTCCAAAAGTTTGTTTTTTAATTTGGAAAGAAAATATTTGGAAAATGTGAAGAAACGATATCGTTTTAAATATAAGTATATAATATTACAATCACCGTAAAATATTACATGTATCGTTTTCGCTATCATACCGTTCTATGGTTTATTGGGATGGTTAATATAATGTAAGGTGACTATGAATTTAAAGGAAATAAAAATAATTTTTTTTAATAAAAAGGTGCACTTAAATTTTTTTTAAATTAATGATAATATTTCTTGTTATTTTAAACGAAATCATAAAAACAAGTTAGTTTTTTTTAACGAAAAAGAAACATGATGGTCAAAATTTTATGAAAATTTCTTGAAGAAAAAAAATTTTTTTTTGTTTTTATATAAAGTATACTTTTTAGTTAAAAAAAATTAAGCAAAATTATTATATAACAGCTTAAAATATATTTATGTAAATAAGTTTTTAATTAAAATTAATGAAAAATTAACAAAATATCTTAAAGCCTATTTTTAGGCTTTAAAAAAATTCAATAAAAAAAGCCTTAGTAAAGGCGTTTTGTTAGTAAAAACTCATGCCCATACCAGGGTTTGCTAAAAAAAAAATTATTAAATTGACATGCTTTGATATGAATATATTTAAAAGAAAAAAAAAAAACACCATAAATTCGCTTAATTTGAAACATAATTTTATATAATTTAAGTTTTCTTTCATTCTCTTTTCAGTTTGTGTATTAGGGTGGGTCAAAAAATTTGTTCTTGGTTTTTAAAACGTTTGGCAATAGAAAGGTGGTAAATAGTGTGGTTAATCTATACGTCAAATTATATTATATTATTTTCAGTTTTACTGTCTTTAGATCGTGATAGAAGTTAATAGATAAACTACGTATAAAACTGTCCTTAACACTGTTTAAAAGTTTTAAATATCTCTATATATTTCCGAAGCAAATTATTTTTGCCAGATTCATTTCTAGTTCAGTTCTAGTCCGGTTCTAGATCAGTTCTAGTTCAGTTCTAGTTAAATTCTAGTTCAGTTCTATTTCAGTTCTAGTTCAGTTCTTTTTCAGTTCTAGTTCAGTTCTAGTTCGGTTCTAGTTCAGCTCTAGGTCAGTTCTAGTTCAATTCTTATTCAGTTCTAGTTCAGCTCTAGTTCAGTTCTAGTTCGGTTCTAATTCAGTTCTAGTTCAGCTCTAGATCAGTTCTAGTTCAGTTCTAGTTCAGCTCTAGTTCAGTTCTAGTTCAGTTCTAGTTCAGTTCTAGTGCAGTTCTAGTTCAGTTCTTGTGCAGTTCTAGTTCAGTTCTAGTTCAGTTCTAGTTCAGTTCTAGTTCAGTTCAGTTCAGTTCTACTTCAGTTCTAGTTCAGTTCTTATTCATTTCTAGTTCAGGTCTAGTTCAGTTCTAGTTCGGTTCTAGTTCAGTTCTAGTGCAGTTCTAGTTCAGTTCTAGTGCAGTTCTAGTTCAGTTCTAGTTCAGTTCTAGTTCAGTTCTAGTTCAGTTCTAGTTCAGTTCAGTTCAGTTCTACTTCAGTTCTAGTTCAGTTCTTATTCAGTTCTAGTTCAGCTCTAGTTCAGTTCTAGTTCAGTTCTAGTTCAGTTCTAGTGCAGTTCTAGTTCAGTTCTAGTGCAGTTCTAGTTCAGTTCTAGTTCAGTTCTAGTTCAGTTCTAGTTCAGTTCTAGTTCAGTTCTAGTTCAGTTCAGTTCAGTTCTACTTCAGTTCTAGTTCAGTTCTTATTCAGTTCTAGTTCAGCTCTAGATCAGTTCTAGTTCAATTCTTATTCAGTTCTAGTTCAGCTCTAGTTCAGTTCTAGTTCGGTTCTAATTCATTTCTAGTTCAGCTCTAGATCAGTTCTAGTTCAGCTCTAGTTCAGTTCTAGTTCAGTTCTAGTTCGGTTCTAATTCAGTTCTAGTTCAGCTCTAGTTCAGTTCTAGTTCAGTTCTAGTTCAGTTCTAGTGCAGTTCTAGTTCAGTTCTAGTTCAGTTCTAGTGCAGTTCTAGTTCAGTTCTAGTTCAGCTCTAGTTCAGTTCTAGTTCGGTTCTAATTCAGTTCTAGTTCAGCTCTAGATCAGTTCTAGTTCAGCTCTAGTTCAGTTCTAGTTCGGTTCTAATTCAGTTCTAGTTCAGCTCTAGTTCAGTTCTAGTTCAGTTCTAGTTCAGTTCTAGTGCAGTTCTAGTTCAGTTCTAGTTCAGTTCTAGTGCAGTTCTAGTTCAGTTCTAGTCCAGTTCTAGTTCAGTTCTAGTTCAGTTCTAGTTCAGTTCTAGTGCAGTTCTAGTTCAGTTCTAGTTCAGTTCTATTTCAGTTCTAGTTCAGTTCTTTTTCAGTTCTAGTTCAGTTCTAGTTCGGTTCTAGTTCAGCTCTAGATCAGTTCTAGTTCAATTCTTATTCAGTTCTAGTTCAGCTCTAGTTCAGTTCTAGTTCGGTTCTAATTCAGTTCTAGTTCAGCTCTAGATCAGTTCTAGTTCAGCTCTAGTTCAGTTCTAGTTCAGTTCTAGTGCAGTTCTAGTTCAGTTCTAGTTCAGTTCTAGTTCAGTTCTAGTTCAGTTCTAGTTCAGTTCTAGTTCAGTTATAGTTCAGTTATAGTTCAGTTATAGTTCAGTTCTAGTTCAGTTCTAGTTCAGTTCTAGTTCAGTTATAGTTCAATTCTAGTTCAGTTCTAGTTCAGTTCTAGTTCGCTTTTAATTCAGTGTAGTTCAGATATTATTTAGTTTAAGTTCAGTTCTGGTTTAGTTTCACCTCTTGTTTTATGTTTAATATTTTTCATATTATTTCATTACGTTATGTATTTATATAACATTTTCTAAGAAATTGTATTTTTTTATGTGTTTTTTTAGAGCAATAAGCAGTCAAGAAGTGGTATGTCTGAAGGTGGGGTATAAATGTATGCCTTCCAAAGGTGTTTCACTTGATTCCATTTAGTTTCTTGATGACTGTCTAAAAAAATTCGTGTTTTTGAAATATATTTTAGAGAATTGAATAAGTGTTTCAATTTATTTCATTTCGTTAATGTAGAATTTTCTAAACAAAACCATTGGTTTCATTTCATTTTTCAAAGGAAGGAAACATTTCTTTATATTTTATTTTAAAAATTTCTTCTTTTTAGATTTTTTTATTTCGTAAAATGATTTTACCTGGTTTCTTATTTTAATCCATCTCCTTTAATCATAACTATTTGCATAACGTGCGTTATTTTTCATATACTTACACATTTGTTTTTGCCAAATATTACCTTGACAAAGACTTTAGCATAAGTTCTATTTTAATTTCTCTATATATTTTTGTTTCTCTTATTCCACTTGAATACTTTTCAACCATGTCATGTTATTTATTTCTATTTATCGTACATATTTGTACTGAACAAATAGAACAAAATTCACAAAAAAAAATCAATATTTGATTAAATTTTCCACTAATTCCACAACAACAACAACAAAATATACTTGTAAATTATTTAAACAACAATTGTTCATGGTGTTTTGAAAGTTTTCCAGAGGTTCCCAAAAAGAGATTTTAGAAAAATTTTCCAACACCATTCTAAAGGAGTTCGTGTAGCAATTCAAGTAGAGAGTCTCTGATATCAATACAGCTGCTCAACATACGAGCACAATACATTTTTTCCCATGTTATTTAAAGCTTTTTCTAATCCGCTTACGGTTTTGGCCAACAACATTTGTACATTTTTATTGTTGTTGCCTCAGTTATTTTGAACAACATGTGTATGGTATTTTACACTTGTACGAACGATTGTGTTTAATTTATAAAATGCTAAATATGAAAAATTTTGTGACACACATATTTCAGTTAAACTCGTATTATGTGGATAAGAACATGTAAAATGACTGTGACAATGACAACGTCATTGATGATTATAAATTTCATTATCATTATCATCACATGTACTTGTAGTGGGAGCATTAGCAGCAACAACAACATCGAACATATAATAATAATGATTGTAAACGTCATTATTATCTACACTTACTTAAAAAGGGGTTTTAAATATTTAAATCCCTTTCTATCATTTTATAGATCTCTTTGCCTCACTAACTGTCATAAACATATGGGTTTAATACAACAACCAACCATAAAATCTTAAAAAAGGACATGAGAATCCTTGACTGCTGCTACTGTGAGTGTTGTCGTTGATGTCACTGTTGTTGTTGTTATTCATATTTATACAGACATTTTGTATTTTGCATTATTTTATAAACACTACATACAGAGAGCTGAGAAATTTAGCCTTAAAAGAAGTAGAGAAAAGACAGAGGAGCAATTGTTTTTATCAGTTGGGGATTTATTTTTTAATAGGTTTTATAGAACAATAACTTAAATTCATTTTTTTAATAATTGTGCATAATACGAGTAGCACATTTGGGACGTTTTGCGTCAATTTCTTAAAATATGTTTTTTAGTAAGAAACTCTAATTTTTATGGGTTAAAAAAATAGTAAATAATAAAAAACAAAAACAATAATATTTTTATTAATTAATTCATTTATTAATGATGTGCTAATAATCCCAATTGTTTAAATGAAAACACTGAAATTTATTGTTGTGGGAAAGCTAGTTCCTATGCGCATTTCGCTGGTTGCTTAGGCCAGCTCGTCAGGAAACTTTTTCCAAATACTTTAGAAAAGCTAAAAATATTATACAAGTAAGACCATAAAGTGAATAAGAATTTTAAAACACTCTGGTCTTAAATGTAACAATATCAAAGCTTCAACAAAGTCACAACAATAAACCGTCAATTTTTTCTTTCTTACATTCAAAAAATTGGGATTATTAGCACATCATTAATAAATGAATTAATTAATAAAATATTTCATTCCCAAAAATAATTTTTGATAATAAATTTGCATGTGCCCGGCAAATAAAAAACTGAAATGGCAAGCTGCTTTATTTAAGTAACTTGTTTTTTTTAATTTTGTTTTTTCTTTCTATCCTCTTACAACTACAATTTGTGTTGGAAAAAACCCAGCCAATTGTAGGGGAATGTAAGAAAGAAAAAATTGACGGTTTATTGTTGTGACTTTGTTGAAGCTTTGATATTGTTACATTTAAGACCAGAGTGTTTTAAAATTCTTATTCACTTTATGGTCTTACTTGTATAATATTTTTAGCTTTTCTAAAGTATTTGGAAAAAGTTTCCTGACGAGCTGGCCTAAGCAACCAGCGAAATGCGCATAGAAACGAGCTTTCCCACAACAATAAATTTCAGTGTTTTCATTTAAAAAAATTGGGATTATTAGCACATCATTAATAAATGAATTAATTAATAAAATATTTCATTCCCAAAAATAATTTTTGATAATAATATTTTTAACAAATAGAATCTGGGAATTATTTCTTATCATAAGTTATTTTACTATATTCAACATTTAATTTTTTTTTTCGAATTTATTCTATGAGCTAAATTTCAGTTATGTATTTTATAAAGCTTTTTGTAATAGTTCTATTCCTTAAAATTTTAGGAATGACTTTATACAAGATAATAGTCTGGTAGTGTATAAAGTCATTCCTAAAAATTTTAAGGAATAGAACTATTACAAAAAGCTTTATAAAATACATATGTAACTGAAATTATAGAATTAATTCGAAAAAAATAAAAAAATTTTGAATATAATAATATTTTTATTTTATATATCGCTACCTCAAACGCAAAAATCCCTATCTACATTTTTGAAATATTACAGGAGAAGCAAAAAAACTATTTAAAATGATAAATTGCATTAAACTGTAAGACCAGTTGTTTTGACAATTGACAATGTTGGACTTTATGCTAAATCTTTTAGCGTTTATCATAAATCTTTTTAGATAGGGCCGTTTGTTATCGCTAATTTTGGTCGAAAGATTCCAAAAATTTTTTGTGGTCATTTGTGTTGATTCAATTTGATATATTGATAATAACAAAGTAGATTTTTAATTTTTGGTTTGTTAGGGCCTTTTGCGTTTCAGGTAATGATATGTGTTTATTTTAATTTTTTATATGACAATACGGCCGCAAAATGCGTAAAGGTATCGTTACTCTTACGTAAGCGTACAGGACATGTTTTACATCTGACTTTTGAAATTTCCCACTGCATACATATTACATATTTAGTATCGTGTGTTACATTTATAACGTTACTTCTGTAAAAGAGCGCGATCTATTTTATTTTGACCATTGTGCTACTTTTTCCATAATATAGGGCAAAATGGAAACAATATGGCGAATAACGTATAATTACAATAATATTGTATAATGGATGGGGCGCTTTGGGATAATTAGAAGCAATTTGACACCAATAAAACAATATTGTTCTTTCCTTTTGAGTTCTTCGAAAGTGAGGGTGTTTTCAAAAGACGGACAAGTCTAAATTGTCTTATAATTACTTAAGGACCCAGAATATATGTATGTATACTTTATGTACCTAGTATGAGATGAATATTTAAAAAAGTTTCACACGGAATGCCAAACTTAGTATACCCTCATTCACCACTAGTGTTGGAGGTTATAAAAAATACCATTTTCCTATATATGAAAAGGTACTTCTTTTCCCCAAAGTACTTTTTTAACGTTAAAAATTTTTTTTTCTTAATATTTAATTTGTTTAATTAATTTTTATTTTAAATTTTATTATGAAAACAAATTGCCTTTTAAATATTTCCTTTTCCCTCTTCGTTTCTGTTGCTTGCTTTTTTTGTCATTGTTGCTGAATGTTGTAGAACGACATACATACATACATACATATGTATGTATGTATTTATGTTTGAATATGTTCAAGTATTTGTTGCAGTTGCCATTGTGTTATTGTTGCTTTTATAGCAGTTGTCTTTTTCATTGCAAAAATGTCCTTCACTTATTTGCTGCTTTTAACTAAATTTTCTTAATATTTTTTCTTCTTGTTTTTTTTTAACAAATACTTGAACATATATACATGACTGCACATGTACCCGCATGCATGATATTGTATGATTACGTGACACTGTGTGTGATACTGTGTTAATAAATGTACCGTTTAGTCATAGATGAACATTCATTCAATGACAATACCCCATCTATACAACCACCCATTTCTTGTAGAGAGACTGAGACTCATAGAACCGCTTAAAACATTTTATACTATTTATTGTCACTTTTGTGATCATTATATTGATGTTATTCCTGTTGTTATATCTATTTTTGATTTAAACTCGTGCTTCATGACTACTCGTATTAAAGAATTGAAAGAAAAACAAGATGAGGTCTCTTGTACAGTGTGACCAGACCTAAAAAAATTTTACAGCGAAAAAATCTGGCATTAAACATAGCCAAAAAATGCTTGATGATTTTAAAAAATGCTAAAAATAATGCAAAATTTTTTTTTAAAGATTTTTGCTTAAATGTATTACCAATATGAAATTTTATTCGAAACTAAATACATTTTAGTGACTTATTTTTTTAACGAAATTTAAATAAATGGTTATATTTAAACAAGTGGATAGATTTTGGTAAATCATCTGATATACATAAATATGAAGCATAGGTAGTTGAGATTAAATTTAAAATGTAGGGGTCCGCAAACCCCTGATACATGCTAAATTTAAACGATTTATTTCTATGATGTACAAATTTTTTAGAACATTTTAGTTTTTATAGTTTAAGAAAAGTTGAAGTAATAAAATTATTATTTTTTTAGCAGTTTAGAGAAAGAAATGTGTTCAAATATTAACCTTTAAGAATTTTTTCTTAATACAAAGCAAAATTTTCTTGTACTTTTAATTCGTAAATCAAAGGGCAAAAAATATTTACAATCAATATGATAAGGGCATTTCTGATATTCCCAGAATATTCTATTTTTTTTTTTAACAAGACAGGTAAGATTTCCTTTTCATACGAAATTATATTAGGTACAACTATTTTAAGTCAAAATTTATTATAATTTATAAAAAAATTTAAGCAAAATCAATAGAACTATTCGTTCAAATTTTTTAAATAAATAATGCTAAAAAAAGCTAAAAACATTTTTTAAAATTGCTAAATAAAACGCCAAGTGCTTAATGCACTTGCAGCTAAATAAAAAATGTTTATGCTAAATTTAGCTGCAAAAATGCCAAAATGGCCACACTCGTGTTTGACTTCTTTCAATTTGTTATTAAAATTTCTGTAAGTCTACATTAACACGTTTCATCTTTTGATGCTCAACTCTTGTGTTTTAAGGAGAGGGAAGCAAGAAGAAAAGGGGTTGGTACGGAGATGCCAGTACACGGGCAGTACGCTTTGTGTTCTCATTCGTAGGTATATGCACAACAATGGCTGCATGTACATTTTTTCTTTTTTTCTTCTCTTTGGTTCGCTTTGAATAAAAGTGTTGTTGTTTTGAAGCAAAAAAAGTTGAAACCGGTTGCTGCTTGTGAACATAATGGCATCTTCAAAAGGGAATTGAAAAGAAGTTGAGCATCAAAAGATGAAACGTGTAAATTGAGACTAACAGAGAGAGTGAGAAAGAGAGTATGTATGTATGTATTAATTGCAGGTTTGTCGAAATTGGCACAGTTGTACTTTTTTTGGTACCCTTTAAACTCGAAAAGTAAAATGGTTCACTTATGGCTAATTTAGTACAATTAAGGAATTTTCCCAGTTTTAGTAATTTTATATGGCAACTCATCATTTCAGTCATATTACTGCAAATGCATCCATACATGAATATAACTATGTCTAATGTATGTATGTATAAAGAAATTCAGGCAGATGATTCACGTACTTATATTATTTTTGGAAGATTAATGTTTTTGTTTCGTCAAATCGCACGTAAATATTTTTTTAAACAATGTGATAAACAAATTTAATATTACTGAGTTTAATCCTTAATTATAAGAACATTTTAAACCTTTGAAAGATGTTCACTGTGGAACTGATGTAGTACCATATATAGACTCCTATGCAATTAAAAATAACGTAGTAATTAAGTTTAAAACAATAGCACAAAATTTTAATTTCAAGTTTGGTGAAGTCTTAAGAACAAAATTTAACTTTGAAAATAAATCTTTAAAATAGTTTAGTAAACTTAGTCCAAGAAATGTGAAAAACAAATAGTATGCACAAATTTTGGTAAAAATGTTCAAAAAAAAAAAAAAAAAAAAAAAATACATTAAAATATTAAAATCTAACAAAGATTTAATTATCAGTGATTTCTGGGCAACAGTTTCGAAAATAAAATATTAGGAAAATGAACTGACTATTGTTTCCAGAACTCTCGAAAATTGTGAGAGGAATATTATCAGTTCTACATTCAAATGCAGACTTTATCTTGATGAGGACGAGACCACGAAGCATATACTGTGTGACTGAATGGTGCTGGCATGGGCCGAGTCTGCTCAATATCGCCAAAAGACCTGGTTAGGTTCCTTTGGGAAGCAGAGGGTCTGCAAATGTGGAAGAATCTTTTCTTGCAGCTCAATATAAACAAAGGACTTATTGAACTCACAAAACTGCAATTGTTATGATGTAAATAAACCAAATAATTTATTATCAATTTTGTAACTCTGATCTCGAAATCTAATTGAAAACCTTATCTTAATAAATAGTTTATATACCAAACTGAATTATTTTTTGGTATCTTAAAGTATATAAGTACAAATAAGATTTTTTATACTAAAAATATTGTTTGAGTATTATTAAGGTCAAAAGAAGTACACTTTTGTTAGTTCAATTTTAAAATTCTTAGTGCCATCCCTGGTTCATTGGCTTCTAGAACACGCATTCTGACACAAATATTTACAGTTTGTTACATATACTTTTATATAAATTTAGTTGAAAAAGGGAGACAGTGTATAAGATATGGTAAAACAAATTTTATCACATCATCGTCATCGTGATGATATTGAACATTTTGATGCTATAAAATATTGTGTTACATCAACTTAGACTATTTAAGAGACTCTTAGGGGGTTTGTGGGCTGCCTGTTAAAGGAAATTGTTAATTTCGTAGAAAATTTTATTTTATCGAAAATGAAATCCAAAACTGATTGAATTCATGGGGATAGAAAAATAAACACGAAAGAAGATGAGGAATAATTAAACTAAAACTCTGTTGAAAAGAGAGAATAACAATATTTTTTATGAATGAAATGTCGAAGGTAAATAGTGTACATTTTAAAAAGTAGTTTTTTTTAAAAGAACTTTAAGATATAAATTTATTTTATTTATTACGCTTTATTTTACAAAAAGTATCACTCTTTAAAACGAAACATTAAAGCACTTTTTTTAAAAAGTTCTTTAGATACTACAAAAAAGAGGTTTTTTTTTTGCAATTTTTGTTCTCTAAAATGTAATTTTTTAAATATAATTCTTTACAAAGAAGTACTATTTCTACAAAACAGTAACATTTTATATAAAACCTCAAAAAAGTTCCTTTTTGAAAAAAACCAAATATTTATTATTTAATATACAACAGTTTTTTATATAAAAAGATACTTTTTTTTTACAAAATACCCTTTCTTCACGCGTAATTTTTAACAAGAATTTTTTTTTAGAAAAAAGTATGCTCTTTATTATTACTAAAAAAGTACTTTGAAAAATACCTGTTTTAAAAAGTCCTTTTTTCAAAACTACATTCTTTGAAAAAGAACTTTTTTTTAAAAAAGGTACTTTCTAAAATCAAAATAACTTGTTTAAAAAAGTATATTACAAAAAAATTAAAGTTTTTGACTAAAAAGTACGTTTTTGAAAAAAATGGGTCTTTCAAAATATATACATATGTACATATATACATGTTTATTTAAGTTAAATAGTAGCTTTATACTAAAAGTTCCTTTAAAAATATACCTTTATATAATAATATACTTTTTTTTTTTACAAAAATAGCCTTTCCTAACGAGTATCTTTTAACAAGAAAGTTTTGTTTAGAAAAAAGTACTTGGTTTACTAAAAAGTACTTTAAAAAATACGCTTTTAAAAAAAGTCCGTGTTTTAAATAACCACATTCTTTGAAAATTTCCTTTTTTTTTTGTTATAAAAAACTACTTTTTAAAACAAAATAATTTTTTTAAAAAGTACGTTTCGATAAGTACGTTTTGGAAAAAAGTAAATTTTTTAAAAATTACGTTTCAGAAAACAAGTAGATACTATTTTTAAAAAAGTATCTTATTGAGGTACCTTTTATAAAAAGTACCTTTTACACAAAACACAATTTTTTTCTCAAAAGTATCTTTTTGAAAAATGTGGCTTTCAAAATAAAAATACATACATACATACATATTTATTTATTATGAATTAAAATTTTATGGTTTTTTATATATTGTGAATTCTTCTTGCATTTTCTTTATCTTCTATTTGTGCATGTTTTCAAAAGAAATTCATCTTCCCATTAATTCTTGCAAGCACGTTTCATATAACAAATATTAAAAATAATATTGAAAAGAAAAGCAAAAGAAAAAAAACTATTTCAATTCCATTCTTTTCTTTAAAATTGATGACCAAAGTGATTGATATTGCTGTTATTACTCTTTCAATTCGTTGTCCCTCCTTCTTTAAACATTCGGTGTGGAAAACATGTTTGACTGCATTAGACCTAAACGAAAGCTTCCATATCGCTTTATCATAAATAACCAAGGACAGAAATGGCTTTCGATTCATACCATTCGTTTCTTTTAACGTTGTATGGCTCGATAAGGTTCAATTTGGTTTGTTATTGCTTCAAGTTGATTAAAAGAATGCAACGATTTTCGTTCCAATCTGATGCACTAATTTCGTAGTATTCTTAAGCTCTGAACATGAACATGTCGGCAATAAATAGTATTGAATATAAAAAAAAAAACTTTGGCAGCAAAAAAAAAACCTTTAGTCGAAAATCAGGACATGATGGTTGGTTGGTGGGTTTCGTTTTGCAAAAAATAAGTAAAAATTCCTTTTTGGGGGATATTTCAGTTTTGTTGCACATACAAGTGTTAACATGTAAACATGAACCACTACTACCCACCAAACTTGTTAAATACACACACACACACATACATACATACATGTACAATGTACATATGTATCAGGGTTGCCGTTTAAAAAACTTTTATCCTACCAAAATTGTCTGCAAAACCTACCATAATCCTTTGAAACCGACCAAATTTTTTAAATATTTAAAATTAAATATATCGTTATATAAAATGCAAAATGATCTATCTTCATTTTTAAAAATTGTTCAGGAGCGATAAGAAACTTAATAAAAAGCAAACTATTGGCTGAGCTCTAGACCGCACCTCAAAAAAATACATACATATAAAGTTTTTTTGCAAGGAAGTTTCTAAAAATATATTTTTTTTTTGCCGATAGTAGGGATCGCCTTTTTCCAATTTATCGTTATCTCTTAGGCATTTACAGTCCGATCTTAAACTATTAAATATCAATGGTTTTGTCTCGAGAAGAACAATTCGTTGCCCTTAGGGGCCATTGACCTCAAGTATCACGTTTTAGTATTTATCCACCAAAAACTGTTTGTACCACCCTAATGTCAGAAAATTAAAGCGCACAAGAAATTATAAAACTTTTTCTAAGGAAGTAATTCGATAATTCCAGCATTTTTTGAAACCTTCTTGCAAAAATACTTTATATTAGATGGTGTACGGTGCACTTTATTCCCCTTGTAAGGTGGTAAGCTCTACTGAGCTCCAAAACATCCTAATACAAAGTAAAAAAAATGTATCAAAGAGCTTAACAATGCATAGTTTGCTTATTGTTTTCGGGTTGATATTTTATGGTGCACTTTGGGACAGACAACATTTTAAAAATCTACACGGTTGCATTGTAGACTGCTTAAAAAAGCGAATTCCTCTGCAACTGACTCAGGGAACATTTCCTTCGAGTAATGACTCAGATGAAGCAGATTATTTTTTTGTGAAGAATAAAAACAACCTTCTACCAGAGCTGAACAAGACTATTCAAAGTATTAACATTTTTAAGAAATCAAAAAGAGATTCAATTGGTGTAATGGAATAATATAATTTTAAGAATATACAAGAAAAATAATAAGCTTTAATTTAATAACCCTTTACTTTCAATCTCTCCAACGTAAACGAATCTTTTCTAAATCAAGATTCATCAAAACAAATGAAAAATATCGTTTGAAACATAAACATTTAAATTGTATACTCTTTTTTTAAAGATTATTTTAGAAGATTAGCTTAAATTTTGATGCAATTTTTATTAAACAAGGTTCACTCTTTTATTACATGAAGTACCTTTTGTTATATTGCTGTTAAAAGTATCATTTTTAATATCATTTCTAAACTAGACAAAATTTAAATTATTCGATTAACCGAATATTTCAAAGTAATATTGTTTGTTGATAAGGAGTTTTTTATAAGAACAAAAATTTAAACGGCATCTGACTTGGTAATATTAAATAAGGTGACAAAACTATCCTACATAAAACAAAAGCTTCGTACAGACGGTGGCCAGATCTTACAATACTGGTAAACAGCGTTACTTAAACTGCATTAAAATTGACTAAAAATGTCTTGCTGCTGTGTGAACATTGTAAGCTCATTTGTATTTGGCAGACGTGTAAAATTAATGCATCTCACAATGGCACCATTGTCAGAAAAATATTTCTATTGGCAACGACTGCTTACAATATTGTATGATCTGACCACCTTCTGAACGAAGCTTGACACCGTTAAGGCCGTGAGAGATACAACTTTGTTGCTTTGCGTGACGTTTCTACCTTTGGCAGAAAAACTCAAAGAAAAGGTGTATGAAACAATGAAAACTTTGACAACACTCACGCACTGTTTGTTTACTTATAAAAGCGGTTGGTAATTTGTACATTTAATTATTTGTAGTACTTTATGTGACATGTTTCGTATAAATATCTATATTTTATCTTAGATGTCAAAGCGAATCGGTAACGCATCGCGAAGCAAAAGTTTTATCTGACATGTCCTATAGTTTTATATGCTGCTAACGTAATAAAATTTCATTTCATTGCCACATCCATAGTTTCATCAACAATAAAACAAAAAAAAAATGTTGTTTTGTAAAAATGATATTAGATTTGCACTTGCTGCTTTGCGACCAGTGTTCTTAATTTGTTAAAATAAATATAGCAGAGTTCCGAAAAATTCATATATGATCGCTCATATTTAACCATACATGAATTTTTTCATGAATGAGGAATTTAAAACGTGTAATTTTTTTCACAACCATGAATGAATTCTGAATTTTTTTGCCAATTCATTCATGAGCGTGAGGAAAAATAAATTTTTGCCTTTCCTCAGTCATGAAAAATGAGGAAACAAAAAATTTTCTTAACGCTCCTCACCAGTAATGTTGTTGTTGCTCGGCAGTTTGCATGACCACAGCACGAAATGCCTTTGTGTGTATTTTGTTTTTGTTAAAGGCAACGAGCCAAAGTGTGTGTTGAATTTTTTGTAGGCAAATATTATTAAAAAAAAAAAAACTAAATGAACTGCACATATCGTCATCTTAAATGCAGAATAATATAACATCACAGTTTTCATGAGAAGCAAAAAACGTTGTAAAGTGGAAATTAATTGAGATATAAAAGCAATTTTAAATATTTAGAATAAAAATGCGATAACCGATTTTTTTTTTTTTGATAAAAAAATAATATTTTTACTGTTATTTATTTAGTTATGTGTGTTACGTTATTTTAATTTGTAATTCTTTGAAGCAAAACGACGAATCATCAACGAAAGTATGATAATATTAAGTTAAACAATCATTTAAAACATTAAATAATTAAATATTTCTGTTAAGTTACAGGTATAATAGAATATAAAGATAAATATGGTTAAATGCACATATAAAAATGATAATCACACAATTAATATGCAGCATCATTAGGAATGCGTTGACATGGTGAAATAAGTTTCCTTTTCTGATGCAGTGCAGGCAGTACTGCATTTGAGAACGTAGAGATGTTATATTATTAGAGATATTATTATGACATATTATTTATAGTTTTTTATTTCTAATTAGAAGTGGATTAAACTAAAAAAAAGTACTTCATTAAATTTAAATTAATTTTAAAAATCCAACTTTTCCATTATAACTAACGTGTATTTTGATGTCCTTATAATGAATTTTCTCAATTGAATTTTTCTTTACAATAAACAAGTTTTGTAAAAAATTTGACTCAATACATATATGCATATTTGCCTCCATATAAGGAATTATTTCGAAAAAACTTCTGCAAGAAGTAAATTTTAATTAGTTAATTTCTGAAAAATTTAAATAAGAAGAATGAAAGAGTTTTTCAATTAAAAGTAGTATTGATAGCAGCACGCGTATTCAGTGAAAGAAAATGTTGTATAAAGAATCACTTATCCTAAAAAAAATACTATTAGTATTTAATAAAGCCGTAAAAGGATTAACACAAAATTTAGCTAAACAATTTATATTCCAGCACTTGATAAGAAATGCTATTATTCTAAAGATGTAGAAGACAAGTAATTTATTATTTAACACAAAAGGCTTTATACCAGTCTTTTTGATGATATTGATGATGGACGACTTGGAAGAATGCAATCCTAACAAAAATACCAGATTATTTTAAATAAACTTGGAAAAAATATTTCTATTGTATTATAAACTTTCTATATTAATAATGAAGATATATTCTGATCCAATAGCAACAGATTCATTATAGGGAAATTCGACTGTATTAACATTTATTAAAAACTATATATGTACATATATAAACTTATAAGGTTGGAAAACGAAATAAATGATGGAAAAATCATATAATAAAAATAATGGCAGTCTGCTGGAAGCAAAAAACTAAGGACCTGCAGATGGTACTATTTATTCTTGGAAATTCATAGCGTATGGGAGTGCAATGGTTTAAGCTGTGAAATTTCTAACAGTCCAATGTAGAAGAAGCTAATAGTCATACTTAATATAGGTTTTTCAATACATATACATATATATATATATATGGATTCGATTTATATTTATTTTACAGCACTGTTTTTCTTTTTGCTTATGCAATAATGTGCAGTTTGATCACTTATTCCACTAACACGTTCAGAGTATGAAACAGAATACCCATTTTTGACGAAAAAAAAAATTAATGTGTTTGTAAAAATATATCAAATACTCTGCTAATTTTTTTTTAATTAAGATTATTCATTATGTAGTTTAAGTAAATTATATACTTAATGATATGATTTTTTTGATAATTGATTTTGTTAATAGCTTGGATATTTTTTAAGGTGGAAGTTTAAATTTTTTTTTAAATATTTAACGTGATCAATAAAAAAGTCTATTTCAAAATTTTTAATGATACATTGCTTTGCATTTTAGCAAACCATATGTATACTATTGCAAAAAAAATGTATGCTTTAAAAAGGGTCGGTCGTTTTCTTAAGCAGACATAAAGGCAAAACTTATTGAAAAAAAACTCCATGAGCAAGTATAGAAACCTGAGCGCTGTTTCTCAAAACTACAAATTACAAATCTACAAGTAAAATACATTTGAACACAAACCAAAGTTGTAAAATTGTTGCTTTTTTAACGTAAATGAAGTGATTTTATGGTCCCATGCAGATATATTATATGGAAGTTCGATTATACCTGCTGTCACATTTGCTTTTACACATAATTTTTAGCAAAACAAGCCATTTTTACTTTAATTTCAAATATTTGTTACCTACTTAAGAAAAATGTTATCAACGAACAACCGTTTTGGTTGGTAAAACCAAAACTGTATTACAACAACAACACGTATTGAGTACTTGGAGTTTTTTTTGAATGAGTTTTGCCTTTATGTCTGCTTAAGAAAAAAACGTTCCCTTTTAAAAGCATCAAAGAATTTTTTACAACAGTATAAATATAGTTTGCTAAAATGCAAAGCAATGTATCATTGAAAATTTTGAAATAGACTTTTTGTTGATTACGATTCACGTTAAATATTTAAAAAAAATTTTAAACTTCCACCTTAAAAAATATCCAATCTATTAACAAAATCAAAAATGGCTTATCATTAAGTAAATAATTTCCTTAAAAAACATAATGAATAATCTTAATTAAAAAAAAATTAGCAGAGTATTTGATATATTTTTACAAACACATTCATTTTTTTTTACGTCAAAAATGGGTATTCTGTTTCATACTCTGAACGTGTTAGTGGAATAAGTGATCAAACTGCACATTATTGCATAAGCAAAAAGAAAAACAGTGCTGTAAAATAAATATAAATCGAATCCATATAAATATATATATGTATATGTATTGAAAAACCTATATTAAGTATGACTATTAGCTTCTTCTACATTGGACTGTTAGAAATTTCGTTTTCCAACCTTATAAGTTTATATATGTACATATATAGTTTTTAATAAATGTTAATACAGTCGAATTTCCCTATAATAAATCTGTTGCTATTGGATCAGAATATATCTTCATTATTATTATAGAAAGTTTATAATACAATAGAAATATTTTTTCCAAGTTTATTTAAAATAATCTGGTATTTTTGTTAGGATTGCATTCTTCCAAGTCGTCCATCATCAATATCATCAAAAAGACTGGTATAAAGCCTTTTGTGTTAAATAATAAATTACTTGTCTTCTACATCTTTAGAATAATAGCATTTCTTATCAAGTGCTGGAATATAAATTGTTTAGCTAAATTTTGTGTTAATCCTTTTACGGCTTTATTAAATACTAATAGTATTTTTTTTAGGATAAGTGATTCTTTATACAACATTTTCTTTCACTGAATACGCGTGCTGCTATCAATACTACTTTTAATTGAAAAACTCTTTCATTCTTCTTATTTAAAATTTTCAGAAATTAACTAATTAAAATTTACTTCTTGCAGAAGTTTTTTCGAAATAATTCCTTATATGGAGGCAAATATGCATATATGTATTGAGTCAAATTTTTTACAAAACTTGTTTATTGTAAAGAAAAATTCAATTGAGAAAATTCATTATAAGGACATCAAAATACACGTTAGTTATAATGGAAAAGTTGGATTTTTAAAATTAATTTAAATTTAATGAAGTACTTTTTTTTAGTTTAATCCACTTCTAATTAGAAATAAAAAACTATAAATAATATGTCATAATAATATCTCTAATAATATAACATCTCTACATCAAATTCAGTACTGCCTGCACTGCATCAGAAAAGGAAACTTATTTCACCATGTCAACGCATTCCTAATGATGCTGCATATTAATTGTGTGATTATTATTTTTATATGTGCATTTAACCATATTTATCTTTATATTCTATTATACCTGTAACTTAACAGAAATATTTAATTATTTAATGTTTTAAATGATTGTTTAACTTAATATTATCATACTTTCGTTGATGATTCGTCGTTTTGCTTCAGGGAATTACAAATTAAAATAACGTAACACACATAACTAAATAAATAACAGTAAAAATATTTTTTTATCAAAAAAACTGGTTATCGCATTTTTATTCTAAATATTTAATATTACTCTAATATCTCATATAATTTCCATTTTACAACGTTTTTTGCTTCTCATGTAAACTTATGAAATTTGATGTTACAATGTTCTGCATTTAAGATGACGATATGTGTAGTTCTCTTATTTTTTTTTTCAATAATATTTGCCTACAAAAATAAAAAACAACACACACATTTTGGTTCACCAGTCAAGAAATAATTTTACAAAAAAAATACACACAGACTAAACGTGCTGCCCGGCGGTGAAAATTGCAAGCGAATCACTTTTTAGGCCTTTAAGAATGTTTACAATTGAATTTTTAGTAAACTTTTACTTATTCCAGTCTGCCTTTTTTGAAAAGGGTTTTAGAAAGGTTTTTATTTAATATTTTACAAATTAAAATTTTCTATTCTAAGATACGGCCTGTCGCAATCGTTTTATTAGTAGTTATGTTAGAACGTGTTGCAAGTTTAGTTATTAATTTACTCACTTCGTATTATTAGCCACAACAATTAAACTTGGATAAAGCTTTATTCTTAAATCTTTTTAGAACCCCTTCCAGAAGTGTTTAAAATATATGCAAACGTGCAAGGTGTTGGTCTCCAATGACACACCTTGCTAATTGGTAATAAAGTTGGAATGCGGCTGGGAGATCTTATGTCTGCAAAAAGGCCTTCTATAAGGCCTCTTTACTACTTGATTTTCCCGCTGGAAATGGTTGGGAAAATTTAATTTTTTTTCCTTGTGAAGAATTTTAACGTGAATTTTTTTCAAATTTTTCATATCTGAAAAATCACATATGAATTTTTTGTTTTTGCTCACTCCTCATGAGCGAGGAAAATCAAAATAGTTTTTTTCCTCACCCTCATGAGGATGAATTTCCAGAAAAATTTTTAAATTTTCACGCTCGCTCATGAATGAAGAATGAGCGAGCGTTTCGGTACTCTGAAATATAGTACATTTTCTCAAACCGACCAAACGGAAATTATCGGAAAAGACCAAGTTCGGCAACCCTGATATGTATATTGTAGAGTATACAAACATTTGCACTCAATTACAGTCAATGCTCTTAACATGAATCTCTGAAATTGCTCTTAAACATTGTGTTAGTGAATGTTCGCTTAAATGTATGAGTATGCATGGATGTGTCATTTCTTGTTTGTAAGTGTGTAAACATGTTTTAGTCCTTGTTGTTGTTGTTGCTTTTCGACCAAATTTCAAATCAATTGATTTTTTTGTCATTTCTTTCTTGTTTGTTAAAATTAAAAACAAAAATCTACGATTTATAGAGTTACTTTTGTGGTGCAGTGTCGACGTTCTATTGCCACCAGCATAAGACTCTTTGGTAATAGAGAACAGTGGTTAATTTTCTAAAAATGATAGGGAAAAATTTAATTTTTTTTAATAATATAATTGGATTTAAAATTTCAGATATTATATTTATCGTGCAACTTCTTCAAAATACGGATAGAGAAAATATTCGAAAAAGCAAAAGTTAATAAAACAGGCACTTGTTCACTGTTATATGCAAAAAAACTGGTTCGAGGAAAGTGAAAAACCGGTCCGAAGAAGTGAATATACCCTATGTAGGCCTTACAGTATAGCAAAAAACTTCAAACTTAAAATTACTCCCACTCTTGCAGAATGTAAATGTTTAGACGGTTCTCGGCCTAGCGGTTAGGAAAATCGGCTCTTCAAAGAATTGTTCGCAGTTGAAGTTGAGAAAGGTGCCTTGCAAGCGGATTTGGATGCTTATCGAGTTTAACAATATATTTAGCATGGACTTGGCGAAATTCATCTTTTACCAGTGGAATCTCTAAGTCCCTATTGATGTTCTCATTTCTTATGGCTCTAAGTATTTTCGATAGTGCCCTCTGTATACGCTCGATTATGGAACTGCTAGCCGTTCGCCATAATTGGATAACATATGTACAAATCGGTTTTAAAACGGTATTATACAGGATGACCTTATAGTCCGGGCTAAGTTTAGATTTGTCACTAATTAGCCAGTTAAGTCTAGAGGCTTTTAACTTGAAGTAAAGTCTCTTGGTTTCTATTTTTCGACGCCAAGTCAGCCGCCATCTATCCAAATGTATAACAACGTATGTAACAAAATCAGACCGGGATATTGTAACATTAAGTGTGGGAGGTGGAAAATTTCCCCACTTTTTAACTCTTCTATTCGAATTCGTAAATTTTTCAATTTGCCAATTTTTCACTAGACTAAAACAGTCATTCTGTTGAAGAAAGGGCACTTGCGGGTTCACATGCGAACTAAGAATAGCTGTACTATCCGCAAATGGGGAAATGGTTAGTTTGTCGCATATCTTTAAAGTTATTACAGTTAGACTTTTGCAGATCCGGAAATGTACATTTCAAAAATAGTAATTTATTGCAAATTGGTTCAGATCTAAAATGGTTGCGAACACTACGAAAGCTTAACTAAATAGAAAAGTTTTTTGTAGATCCGGATAAGAAAGTTGTATAAAGATTTTTCTTAAATTTGTTTAACTTTTAGTGAAAGGGTTCGAGGCCCACTCTCATGGGCATTTATAAGACCAAATTCCAAATTCATCTATTTACAAACTTCCATTTCGTCCTTTTCTCTTTTTTCCCCGAATGTAATATCATCAAGCACCCTGCTAAAAAAATATTTGTCCTTGTTAATTTTTTCTCTACGTATTTTATTTCATTAGCCGTTTTTCTTCTTCTCTGTTGGGTTTAATAGTTTTAGCTGTTTTTTTATTTTTTGAATTTTTTTTTTTGTATATAATTTAACCAGAACTATACCATCCTTTCTTTTAGCCATGGTTGAAATAAGGTTTGGCACTACAACTATATTAAAAGCCCCAATCCCCCACAAATACACACAAACTATACTGGCGTCTTTTTTTCACAATCAGTGAACAATTTTAGTTTAGTTGTCTTTAAGTTGGTTAAAACATTAAACGGAGATTATTGAAAATTTATTATGAATTTTACAACAATTTTGTTGGCAATTTGTCAAGAAAATATATTTTGAAGGATATTTCGTGTTTTTGGTTAATGGAAAAAATCATGGAAATTTTACTAAATTTCTTAGTTTAAGGAAAACAATCAATAAAAAGTTTAACAGAAATAAAATTTCTGTATTGCTTTTGCGAAAATTTACAAGACAAATATTAAAATTTGTTAGATTTAGCTAAATGTCTCAACTCCAATTTGTTCCTTGTATTTCGATTTCTAAAAATTATTTTACTAAAAATTTATATAATTGATTAATATTATGCTATTTTAAGCAAAATGTTTAAATTCCATGTTGTTTCTTATTAACATTTGTTTTAAAAATTTTCAATTCCATTCCAATTCTGTTTCAATAAAATAATATGCCTTTTTAAGTTGTATGTTTTAATTTAATTTTGTTCCCATAAAAACCAAAAATTACCGGACAAATTTAAATGCAAATCCATTTCATTTCACAAGTTTTTTTTCTAATTAGCTTGTAATTAACGTTTCAATTGTGTTTTAACTTTATTTTCGTTAAAGCTTTTAAGGTTTTTCAATTAAAAATGTTAAAATTTTTAATTAAATTTATTCGTTTTTCATTTTTAAGTAAATTGTAAATATTGTAAACATATTTTATTATGTATTTGTTTAGAGAAGTAAAAAGTTTAATTTCCATTTTGTTCCTTAGGGTTGAGAATATATATTTTGATATATTTCTACAGAGCCAAGTTAAACTATTTTTTAAAATCCATTTTTTTTTCAATTTTCTAATGTGTTTAAATTTTTTTTTGTTACAATTTAGTCTTTTTGAATTGAAACAAAATAGAATTATAACATATTTCTAAAACATTTAAAAATAGGTTAAAGCAATTAATTTTGCTAAAACCTAATTTTAAAATATATTATATATGTGTTTCAATTCTATTTGGTTTCAATTTATTTATTTTTTTTGGTTTTCTTGAAAAATCTTAAAGAAACAAGTCAAATGTGTGCCATTTAATACACTTTTAGATTAAGAAGACAGCATGGGTCTTAATTTAAAGAGAATGTTTTTATTGCATTACATTTCTGTGTAGTTTTTCTTGACTTTTTTAAATTTATAAATTTAAAATTTTGTTAAGGTCTGACTCCATCTTGTTTCTTTTATGTTTTTTGCGTTCATATTTTGGTTTAAAGACAAGTAAATATATGGTACTGGCTAAAAACGGAATAAAACTCCTGGTTTGAACTTAATGTTTCAGTTCCATTTCGTCAGGTTTTTTAGGTTTCTTTGAGAAGAAAAGAATATATGTAATATCAATAGGAATTTGTAAAGTCTGTGTCATATCAAATTTTTTTTCTTAAATTAGACATTTATATAAAATGTTCCAATTCCATTTTTTTTTCTTTTTAATTTGTTAAAGATTTCTTTAAAAAAAAATATATTTTCACTCTAATTAAGTTAAATTTCAACTATTTGAAATAGTTTTTTTTTGTAAAACTAGGGCTCCAAAGCCTAACATTTACCAATGTTTCAATTTAATTACGTTTTTTTAAGGCTTTGGAAATCTTTTATATAAAATTATGTTTCCTCAAAAACAATTTTTTTTAGGCATGCATTAGTTTAAAACCTTTAGAAAAAATACAAAAGTTTGTTTTAAAAAAATTTTTACATTTTTTTTTAAATATTTATAACAACATTTAAAGCCATGGCAATTACACAAGTTTGATTTTTGTTGTATACTTTTAGGTGCCAATAAAATTACTAATTACATACTGATTCAATGCTAAATAAATTTTATGAATAAACACAGAGAAAAAAATTCTAAATTTTAAAATAAGAAATAAAAAGTTTTAAATAAAAAACAAAAACAGTTTGACTTTTTCTAATTTGAAAATGGAATTTTAAAAAGTTCCTTGAATTATAAAAAAAGTCAAGCTGATTTAAAATTTTAATAAAAAATTTAAATTAAAATACATAATTAAAATAATAGTGAATTAAAAATTAAAAAGTCAAAAGAAAATTAGGGTGGGGGTGTTTATTGAAAGAAAATTAAGATAAAGTTTAGCTAATTATTTAAAGCTTGTCTAAAAAATATTCGTAAAATTATTTGTCTAAAGTTAAAAGAATATCAGTTTATTAATTTTTTTTTAACTTAAATATAATAATCAATTGGAAATTATCTGTATTTTTGTTTTTATAATTTTTGGAATAAAAGCAGTCAAAATATTATAAAAGTTTTAAATTTAGTTTTAAATAAATTAATAGAAAATATTTATGGTTTAATTATTTTGTTTGTTTTTGATTGTTTTGTTAAGAAAAAAAGTTTTTTTTTAAGATAAAAAGTTAAAGAAAATTAAATTATTGAAGTGAAACTAACTTTGATGCTAAATTTTCGCGTTTGAATTTTGACCCTTTGATCTATCCAGCTGGGACGACGACCACTTAACGATGGCTTTAAATTTGTCAATTTCAGTGTTAACAAATTTATTTTAGTTATTATTATTTTATTTTTAATTATCATAATTGTTTATTTTTCACAAAAAATAGAACGTAATTTGTGTGAAGAAGAAAAAAAATAATAGATGAATTAATTTAAAAATCAATTTCTTTTACTTAAATATTTAATAAATACACAAAACCAAATTTACTTAAAGTTAAATTAAAAAAAAAATAGTATTTGCTAAATAAGTTTATTAAAAAAATACCATAAACTAAATAAAAAAAGCGTTTCTTTTGTAGTCATTTAATAAAGTGTTATGAAACTTTTAAGAGAAAGTAATAGAAAGGGATAGATAGAAAGATAGAAATACAAAGACAGCAAGAGTTTTTTATACAGGGAAATTTATATCTTTTAAAATTTCTAAAACCAACAGCCTGATTTTATACCAAATAACAACAAATTTGTTTGTTTAAAAAATAAATGTTTTGGCCCAACTCGGAATATTTCTTGAAAAAGCTTAAAGAGTAAACAAAATTATAAAAACTAAAAAAAATTGAAAAACAATTATAAAACCTTAAAAATCATATTTGAAACGTTAACACATAAATTTAATAGCTTTGCTTTGTCTGTTTGCTTAGGCTAAATTTTATAATTTTTATAATAAATTTTTTTTCTACCTACTTTTTAAATCAAATAAGCTGAATTAAATGTATTGTAAAGAAGCTTTTTTAGAAAGTACATGAACATGATAATTAAGTGTCAATTACACACACAAAATCGCAACTAACTAAATATTGAAAAGCAATCAAAATGCGTTAAAAAAATATAGTAAAAGATTAATTAACATACAAAAAAGTAACTTTTTTGATAAAGGTACTTGTTTTGCAGAAAAGGTACTTTTTGTAAAAATAAATTTTTTTTTAATTCACTTTTGTATAGGCACTTTCTTAAAGGTATATACTTTTTATTAAGAGTTTTTTTTTCTTAAAAGGTACTTTGTTTAAAGGTCTCTTTTTAAATGTACTTGTTTTTTAAAAAGGTCCTTTCTTAAAAAGTACTTGTTTTTAAAAAACGGTACTGTAATTTTGTACTTTTTAAAAAGGGATGTTAAAAATTTGTATTTGTAAAAACGTATTTTTTTAATAGTACTTTGTTTTTGGCTAAAAGGCACGAAATTTTTGAGAAAAATTACTCTCGTTAAAGGTTCTTTTACAAGAACTATCACAAAAAAGAACTCAGATGTTAGGTTGATCTAATGTAGTAAATTAAGGGTAATTGTAAGGAAAAAACGTCAGGGCCTTAAAGACAATACCACAACAACTTAGTAATGATATTTTTAATTAACTAATTTAAGTTCTTCAAATAGTCTGTAAAAAACAATGTTCAATAGACATAATTATATAAATAAATAAATAATTGCCGAGAAGTTGTCACCAATTACAGTCCCAGAATCCCCATGGCTTCAGGGCTACCGATTTCTGCGGGTACATATTGGTGGGACTGCTTAATAAACTTTTGTTATTTATGAAATTTAAATTATGGTCCTTCGAATCTCAATTAATCGCCGTGAAATTTGCCACCAATTACAGCTTCAAAATCCCCAGGTCTTCATGGCTACCGATTTTTGCGAGTACATATTAGTGGTACTACTTAATGAATTTTTGTTTTGCTATGAAATTAAATCTTTGGTCCTTCGAATCTCAATTATTCGCCGAGAAATTGTCACCAATTACCGGCCCAGAATCCCCAGGGCTTCATGGCTACCGATTTCTGCGAGTACATATTGGTGGCACTGCTAAATAAACTTTTGTTATCTATGAAATTATAGATAACTCAATTAATTTTAAGCAGGTCTTACTATATTGAAGATGGGACTTGAAATAGTTTTGTCTATAATTTTATTTTGGTTTTGCTAAATTTGGAATATAAATTGGTATGAAAATAAATGTTGGATTGGGACCCAGCTTTATGGTCTTTAATCCATTGGTATCTCTTATATGTTGAAGAATGAAACATGATTTTTAAAATTTGTTACCGAAAGTACGAAAAACCCTTTTGTTTAATTTTTTAAATTATAACTATGGTCCTTTAAATTTTAAGTACTTTCTTAAAGTTCAACGAATTGTATTAATAAAAGAGGATCGTAGCAAAGTTTTTCTTATGTTCATGTACAAATCTTTAACTTAAAATGAACGTAAGACTCTTCACATTTAAAAAAATATAATATACTCTCTGCGATTCTTAAAAAATAAGGTCTTCGAACCGTATAAAATTTTTTTTGGAAATTACTTACTTTTTCATCTTTTACTATATTTTCTTAATTTTTTTTATGATGATTTAATGATTTTTTTATTCCAAAAATTTAATTGATTTTATAAAAAGCTTTAAAATAATCTAAAAGTGTTACAAGAAAATCGAAAACTTAAAGACAAAGCAAATGTTAATTGACCAAATTCAAATAATCAAATTAAACCAAGAATCTACAGAAATTATAGAAACTTTATTTAAAATATAATTACGAATTAGGTCTTTGATAAAATAGTTTAAAGTATGCTGATCTAAAAGAAAAACCAAAAAAAGGAAAGAACTCGAAATAAAAAAAAAAAAAAAAAAATATAAAAAATCTGATGAAAAATGTTGGCCAGTGTAAAGTAAGAGATTTTAAAAAGAGTTGAAGTTGGAACAAAAGAGAAACAAATGTGGGATTTTAATTTTTTAAAGGTGGCAGGTGATAAATGAGAGCGAATTTTTTTTAAGTTTATTTTTCTCTTAAGGTTTTTTTTTATTAACTTTGATTTAAAAAAAAAGTATTCAAACATTATAATTTTTAACATTTAAATAAAATACGTTTAAAATTAAAAGAGACATAAGTATAATTATGATCAAATAGAAAGATAGTTAAATGGGGTTAAATAGCAGATAGAGACATACAATAGTTTTAGAAATAGTTTTAGAGAAATATATAAATATTTTATGATTTTTGTTTAAAGTCACACATAATCGTTGCATTTTGTTATTTTTTTTTCCTTTTTTCAATATTAAAACATTTAAAAAGTTGTTTAAGGATAAACATAAAATCAATAAAAGTTTTATTCTTAAACATCAAATAGTTATCTAATGATAAAAAAAATATTGAAATAAAAACTGAGAATTTAAAAGTTTTTCAATACAAGAAACACGCACGCCAAGGCACACCAAACATTTGAAGTAATTAAATAAAAATTTGTTAAAATATTAACAACAATTAATTTAAACGATAAAACAAAAAAAAAAAAAAAAAACAATTAAAAATGTGTATGTGTGGTTCGGTAATTTATTTTATTAATGGCTCTTCGAACCCAATTAAGAAATTATTTATTGCAATTCTTAATTTAGATTTTTGTGGTCCTTCGAAAGTTTGTTCATCACAAAAAAATCCATGAAAGAAGATTTGTTTTCACCATTACAAACAGTAATCGTTTCTGTTAGTTTTTTTTTTTTGAGAGTAAAAGAAAGAAAGAGAAAAGGCATACAAAATACCGAAATGCTGCAAATGAAAAGTTTAACTGAATGAATTCGCAAACAGTTTCAACAAGTTAGAGTGCTATATTCGGCTGTGCCGAATCTTTGATACCCTCCACCGACAGGAGTGAGCTCTATATTATAAATACATATATATTATTAACTAAGCTTCACAAAAACGAGCGTCAGCATTAAAATTAGTTGCGGTTTAGACATGAATTAAATTATTGACCGACAATAAGAAAATTTTAGCCGTTTCTTGTTAGAACTTTGAACTGGCTTGAGTAAAATATCATGATTCGTAAAAGTTTTAGCCGAACTAAAATAATTTTTAGGAGCGTTATTTGTATTGGACCTCTGGTAAATTATGGACCAATCATCCCAAAATTCTGAAGACTGATTTCTGGTATTACAAAAAATAAATTAGAATAAATTTCAATACAGCAGTGGAATTAGTTTTAGCGTTAACAGAAAATTTCACAAATTTTCATGATATTTTTTCTGGCCATATGAATTTAAGTAAGACATTTTACCGCAATATCTATATCTGTGATGGTTTAAGGCGAATTTTATTATTTTCCCAAAGTGAGCTTTATTTGGTTTTAGGCGCAATAAACTGTTTTCCGAGAGTAGGGTTTATATGTGGCCTAGGGTAAATTATGGACCAGCCTTCACGAAATTTGGCAATGGGATTTCTCGTCCTATAAAACTGTGACGTACCGAATTTAAGTATGCTAGCGTTATTTATTGCGGTTTTAGGTGTACTAAACTGTTTTCCGGAAGTTGGGTTTATATGGGGCCTAGTGTAAATTATGGACCGATCTTCAAAAAATTTACCAGTATGATTTGCAGTCGTACAAACCAAATTCGAGCAAAATTTTATGTCATTCCGTGCATTAATAAACCATTTATGTTAGTTTTTGTATCTAAACTATCAATTTTTTTAGGGTGGTGGTTCCACATTTTGATTCATAGTTCTGATCCTACTGAACCGATGTTGCTGGATTTCAATCCCAAACTGCTTAGGATAACTAAAAGCAATTTGAGACCAAGTTTGTTCTTTTCTTTTGCGTTTTTCTAAAGTGAGCGTGTTTTCAACAGACGGGCAGACAGACGGACATGGCTAAATCGACTTAGAATTTACTCAAGGAGCCAGAATATATATACTTTATGGGGTCTTAGATGTATAATAAAAAAGTTTCACACGGAATGACAAACTTAGTATACCCTCATTCACCACAGTGGTGGTGGAGGGTATAAAAACAATCGAAGAAAGTTTCTGCAGAAAATAATTTTCTAAAACTGATTTGGGAAACAGACTGGCGTCTAAAACCTTAATTTGTTGGAATTTAGATACAATTTGGCCAACAAATATAATATTTCAACCTTTATCATCTCTTTTCGAAATCGATCCATATTCGATTATGGCTTTCATATAAATACTACTCCCAAAAAAAGGCATAACTTCTTTTTAATGTTGGTTTTGATATCAAATTATATAATACAGGGTGACGCATAATGAGCTATTTGGTTTGAATTTTATATATAACTTGTTTTACTATTACTTTTGTTTTGTTTTCATTTCAGCATTTTGTGAAAATAGCTTGAGACATTTTATATGAATAACTACACAATCAAACAGCGTATTTAAACAAGTGATAATTACACAAGGGGACAAAATTTGACTTTTTTTGTTGTGTTGATTGAATGTTTAATGCAGTTTTTTTTTTACTAATTTGGGGTCGCTGATTTCAAATCTAATCTCCATTTTCTCCATCAGCTCACATTTTTAAGTTACAGGTACTAATCGTATGTTTTTCAAAGTTCAAAAATCATAACTTTACTCTTCATTAGGTGATTTTCAAAATGTTTCTTAGCTAAGTAACTAAAAAAAATTATAATAATAATTACAAATTTCGTACTTTTAAAAATCATGAAAAATCCAAAACGGGAAAAAGTTAAAGTCTAATTACTTTTACGCAGCGTTGCTAAACGTGCAGATTTATCTGCATTTTGCAGTTTTTCTATGCCTTGAACAGTTTTGAAGTTTTTTGTTAAAAAATAAGTTTTTTTGTAAATTGTGCATATTTGGCAGTTTTTGCATTAACATTTTTTAATTTCAATTTTGTTATTTAATTTTTAATTTATTAAGCCATAATCCTACCTAATTTGCTGAACACATAGTATAACAGATGCAAGCTTTAAGAGCCAGTCAAAAAACACAAACGGGTTCGGAAACACGCACTTTCCGTTACCAAATAACGTTTCGTCGTTTCCTTCTTGACTCTGCAAAATGTTCACTTAAATGATTAAATTTAAATGATTAAATTAAAATATACATTTATATTTTTCTACAAACGTGATTTAATTGTTTGTCAAATACCCATATTAACAACGCAAGAGGATTGCACAAATGTACAATTTTGACATGTTTTCCTATTTGGCTTTTACTTTTGGAAGTTTAATTGTGTCCCTGTTAACATTTTGTGATTTTTGATGTTTGTTTTTTAAAGTTGCATTTGAGATTACATTGTAAAAGTTTTATTGCAGCAAATTTTCATGTATGTTCACTTGACAAATTGCAAATTTGAGCACGAACTAAAATAAATTTTGTATTAAATGATGGCAACGCTGCTTTTACGTTAAGTCACATAACCTTAAAACAAAATGAGATATAGATCGTAAAAACCGATGAACTCGTTTCGCTTTTATTCAGAATTAAGTGAAGATACCTCGTTTTTAAGTGAAGGAAAAAACGTCCATAAATAGAACAGCAACAAACACACACAAATTAAAAAAATGTAGTCCTATTTCAATCAAATATTGCATATTTAAAATTATTAATTAACTTTCAATTGGCTTGTTTCCAATTTATTATAAGTTCTAGTCCATTTTTTTTGAGGTTTTGAATTCAAAGAATTTCATTTAATCACAAACCAGTACATTTGCATGCATGCTAAAGTAAATATAAAAAATGCATATATTCATATGTATGTATATCTATTTGCATATGTATATACCTAAAGCTTTCTATGGAAATACATATCAATTAAGGTAATTGAATCCACTACCAGCAGCAGTGGTTTTTTATCAATCTCAGTTAAATTTTGAACAGACGACCATCAAACTAACCAAAAATAACCTCTAAAATTTGAGAGAATTCAATTATTTAATTATTAATACAACTCCAACATTTATTACAAGAAATATTTTTTAAAAAATTAGTGAATATTTTTTGTTGGCCAAGGTAATAATTAAATAAAAGCGTACTTGCAGTATTTGAAAAAAGTTTTTATTTTTTTTGAAAACAAATTTTATATTTTATTCTCAGTAAAAAAAAAAAAAAAATTTTGTCAATGAAAAATAATGAAGCATAAACAATGTCGGGATTTTTTATATATAAAATGTAGCATATGTTACGGTATCACGTTCCATTTGTTTTATGATGCGTTTTTTTATGTTTTTTAAATTTATTTCGTACGTTATTTTAATTTTATATTTTATTGTTTTGCCGGAGCGACTCTTATATTGTTCAATGGCTTAAGTATTCATTGCGATATTCCTGAATTTCCCACAGTTTTATTTATTTATCGACACACACACACACACACATTTTAATTAATGAAAATTGAAAACATAAAATAAGATAAAAAAATATTCAAATCCAACCGTTTGTATTGTTTGGAACAAAATGTTAAAAAAAATCCATTTTAAACAACATAAAATATAATTATTTATCTTTAAAATTAAAATGAGGGAAATTAATTAAACACAAATCCTTGATTTTGTTTGATTAATGGGTTATTTTAAAATATTTTAATAAAATTAATAATAAATAAAAATAAAGCAACCGATATTAGAAATATTTTATTGCCTTCCTTGAGGAATAAAAATGCTGATAAAAATTGTAATTCTTTTTTTTAAATTAACAGAAATTCAAGAATTAAAAAGATTTCAACCACAGTTTTTTTACTTTTCTAATTTTTTTTTCAATCTTCGATTTTTGAAAAAAGTACTAATTTTACTTCGATACAAAACCCCTAAAAATGTATATTTTTTCACATTTACTCGAAGAACATTTTTAATATTTTGTTATCTAAATTTTGTCAATTTGTTGATAGTCCTTCCAACATCTAATCAGAAAACGTATTAAAATATTATTTGAAATCTCTAAAAATGTAAACAGAAATAAATATTTTGCATTTGCTTAAAAAAAAAACTTAAATTAAATTTTAAAAGAAACTATTGAAAATGTTCCTTCCAATCTCTTAAAGCTGAAATTGCTATAAAGGCCTTTGCTGTTGTTAATAGGTTTTTGAAATTGATATTAATATGTAATTTAAAAAAAAATTTAAATTTCAAAATAGTCATTCGAACCTTCCAAAGTACTACCAAACTAGAATTAAACTGGAACAAAAGAATAGAACTTCACTAGAACTAGAACTTAACTGGATAAAGAATTTTTGATAATTTAAATTTGCCAAAAGTCAACTCCTATAAATCTTGTCAAAATTTGAAAACTATTTTAATTTAATCGGAAATTTTTTTCTTGGGTTAAAATCCTTTAAATTCATGATTTTAAAATAACTAGAAAAATATGGTTAAACAAAATAATAATAAATAATTAATATTCAAATGAAAACTTAAAGACATATGCAGCGGATATTGTGTGACCTAGAATTGGGTTTGACTCTTTTCAAATGATTGTTTTTGCTTCTAAAGACTTTTGCTTTAATTAAATATTTCTAGCAAATATAGCATTCAATTAGAGTTAAAAAAATACTTAAAAACTTTAAAGTATAATTCAAGGCAAAATAAGTCTAACGTCAATTACAATTTCAGTTCGTATAAAATTCTGTTTGAATGATTTTTGAAATATTTACTTATTAAAAAAAATTGATTTTGTTTAAGCATAAAATTCTTACTTAAACTACTCTTTTATTTTTATTTACTTTAAACTTTTTTCATTATAAAGAGTTTTAAGCTTTTGTTAAAATTTTGAGATGTTAAAGCTTTCATTTCAGTTTTAAGACTCATTTTATTTAGTTGAAACTTTCTTAGCCATTTGTTAAAACTTTATTAACTTTTATTTTACTTATTATAAAACTGGAAGTTATTTTTTAAGCGTTCAGACTTAAAAGCTTTAGAAATTCTAGTAAGCTCATATTAACGATAAAAAGGTTCTTCTTTAAGAAGTGAAGGCTCTTTTATAAGCGCTCAACTTTTATGCTTCTATTTTATCTTGAAAAAGTGGAATTATGTTCTGGTAGAGCTTTCAAACTCTATTTAAACTTATATGACTTTTGTCGGCGCGTTGCAACTTCTTTTTTAAACTGCTTTCCTTTACTTTATATTTTAAAGGCCTTTTGAAGCATAATGAGTTTTTATCTAAAATTAAGGTCATACATAATTCGAACCAAATGTTATATAAAGCTCTTGTTAGAGCTTTAAAAGCTTTAATATGAGATAACAAAAGCTTTTATTTGTGCTTAAATCCAAAAAAGATTAAAACACTTCTATTTGACCATTAGATAAAATAAGCTCTTCTTTTAGAATTTACAAGAGTTTTGAATTTAAACTCAAATTTAAAATTTTTATTAAGCTTTAAATGTTTTTACGAGAGTTTTAAATTTATTTTCAAACTTTAAAGGTCTTAAGTTTCTTATTTTTACATTAAGAAGCTCTTAATGAGACTTAAAAAGTAGTTCTTAAGCTTAAATGTTTGAATTAATCTAAAGCTTTATATAGGCTTAACAATTTTTTTTTGGCTTTTGAACTGTAAAAGCTCTTCTTTAAGATTTTGAAGCTTGTACTAATGGCTTAAACTCTTCTTTAAGATAAAACAGCATCTACTTTTGCTCAAAACTCTTCTTAAAGATGTAAAAATATCTTCTTTAATTCGCTTTTTATTCAATAAAAACTGAAGCGTTTGTTCAATATTTATTTTAAAACTGCCGCAAAACTTTTTTTTGCTTAAAGACGTAAATCTTTTAGCACCTAAACAAATTTCTGGTTAGATTATTGCCTTAAATTATATATATATATTTTAAAATACGTTTCTAGCAAAATACTTAAATTTAACTAAATATTTTATTTAAAAGAAATATATTTTTTGAGATAATCATGAACAGAACATTTTGTACTTACCGAATCTAGAGTTGTGTCAATATTGCCATTTGGACGATCAGCTAATGTGGTCTCTTTTAAGTTTATCTTCACATGATTGGCAGCCGAGGTGGTAGCACCACCTCTTTGGGGTTTTGTAGCATCCAGCAGCACCTTCAGCGAGGCGATTGCATGTAATTGTGTTGCCTTTTCGTCCACTTTGCCTGGAACATCATCTTTGTCATTGTCATTGTTGTGTTGAATGGTTTTTTTATATTTTAGTTTCAGTGTTTTTTATTTAATAAATTTTTTAAGAATTTTTAAAGAAAATTTTTTGCAATAAATTTTTTTTTTTGGAAAAATTTAGGGAAATATTTAAAAAAGTTTCAAGTTTTTTATATTTTGTATTCAAAACAGAAAGAGACAAAAAAGTTTAATTTCACAGTGACAATTTTTTTTAATATAAAAAAACAAGTGTTTTTTTTTATTTTGAGATTGATTTGATTTTGAAAAACGGAAAATCCAAGTTGATTTTTTTTGGTTTATATTTTATATATATTTTTGAAAAATCATAAAAAATAGAAGAAGAAAAAAAGAAAACGAGAATTTTAATCGATTAAAAAATCGAATTAAATTAATTTTTTTTAAATTTATTTTTGTTTAAAAAATTTGTTTAATTTTTTTCAAAGAAAATTAAAAAAAAACGAAAAGTTTTAAAATAAAAAGATTTCTATTTTAATTATTTTTGAAATAAAATAAAATAATTTTTGTGTTTTATGCTAAAGAGTTAAAAAGAGCTAATCAGTTATGGAGATAGTTTTTTTTTGTAATAAATAAATATTTTTTTTTGATACATAAGAGTTTGTTTAAGATAAAGAGTAAAAATAAAATACTACTATAGAGTAAAAGAAAGTTGTCATTTAAAATCTACTTTAAAAACAGCCAAAGCTGAATTAAGGAAATAAGTTTTAAGGGATTATGATAGAGTTAGAGTTAAAGAGAGAATTAAGTTTTTAACTAAGGTTGGGAAAACAAATCATTAAAGGAAAACAAACAGTCAAAAGAAATATCTAGAACTGAACTAAACAATAACCAAACAGAACTAGAACAGAATTAGAACTGAATTAGAACAGAATGAGAGCAGAATGAGAACAGAACTAGAACAGAACTAGAACAGAACTAGAACATAACAAGAACGGAACTATAACAGAACTAGAATGGAACTAGAACAGAACTAGAATTTAATTAGAACTGTATTAGAGATGAACTAAACAATAACTGAACTTAATTGAGCAGGAGCTTTTTGCTTTACAACTGAATTATAATAGTACTGAACTAGAGCTAGAACTGAAAGAGAGCTGAAATTTTTTACTTATTTATTGAAAAAAATTCTTCATTACAAAGATTCTCAGGATAACCCTGCGAAGCTTTAAGGACTGAATTAGAAATGAACTAGAACTCAATTAAAACCGATATATATATAAACAAAAACTTATCTAGAACTGAAATAGATTTTTTTCTCTTAGCTGAACTAGAATTAAACTAGAACTGAACTAGAACTGAACTAGAACTGAACTAGAACTGAACTAGAACTGAACTAGAACTTAACTAGAACTGAACTAGAACTGAACTAGAACTGAACTAGAACTGAACTAAAACTGAACTAGAACTGAACTAAAACTGAACTAGAACTGAACTAGAACTTAACTAGAACTTAACTAGAACTTAACTGAACTGGACTAGAACTGAACTAGAACTAAACTAGAACTGAACTAGAACTGAACTAGAACTGAACTAGAACTGAACTAGAACTGAACTAGAACTGAACTAGAACTGAACTAGAACTGAACTAGAACTGAACTAGAACTGAACTAGAACTGAACTAAAACTGAACTAGAACTGAACTAAAACTGAACTAGAACTGAACTAGAACTGAACTAGAACTGAACTAGAACTGAACTAGAACTGAACTAGAACTGAACTAGAACTGAACTAGAACTGAACTAGAACTTAACTAGAACTGAACTAGAACTAGAACTGAACTAGATCTGAACTAAGATTAAACTAAAATAAAATTAGAACGGAGCTAAAACTGACAAGAAATAGATAATCATGAGCAGAGTTTTAATAGGGTTTTCCAAAAAGAGACAGGTAGAAAAAGTTTTAAACCAATGTATATTAGAAGGGTTAAACTAATAAGTAAGAAAAGTTAAACTAATTTTTTTTTCAAACAAAAATTCAAGTTGGTTTATGGATTTTAAATAAAGTTAAACTACGTTTAAGGAAGAAGAGAATAAAAACTACTCAAATTTGTATAAAATATTTTAACATTAAAACCAATTTAAAATTTAAACAAATCATAAAGTTACTTTAACAAAATTTTCTTTATAAAATATTTCTTTGGTAGCAAAATTCGTCTTGTTCAATGGCAAATTGTTGTTATAAAAATAAATCTAAAAAAAATATTAAAGTTGTTTATATAAATGTTCACTACAATTATAGTTTCCACTACATATATTTACCACGCCACGGCCAAAAACTTTTGATTGTGTTTGAATTTTTTTTCAATAATGTTTTATTTGTCATTTTATATATATTTTTTTAGATATTTTTGGTGAAAAAGGGTTTATTCTCGAATAAAAATGTAATGTTGAGCTGCTTTAGAAAAAATATATATGTATATATATTTTTTGTGGTCTACTGGTAGAAGCGTTATTGTTTTATATTGAAAAAATGTATTGCATATTTTGAAGAGCGTAAGGCTTATGGGTGTAAAAAGAAATGGTTGTATATTAACACTGAGAGATAGAGAGAGAAAGAGTCGGAAATTGATGGGAAATCATCAGGAAAAGTGTTTAAACTAAAAGGTGGTGTGGGTTTTTTCCTTAAATTTTTAAGGTTCTACTAGAGCTGACAAAGTTTTTAAGATACATGTATATTCCTTACATTAAAGGTTGCTGTCTACGCTAATTAAAAAGCTTTAGCTAGTGTAAATTTTTTAATCCTTAAAAGCTTTTTTGATATAGTGAGTTTTTTCTTTAGGGATTTAAGGGAATAAAATTAACAGGATTTAGTAGTGGGATATTTTTGTCATACAATTTCCTATCAAACTTAACAAAGCCTTTATCTACAATAAAAGCTTTTTAGAATTTTCTTAATAAAAAAACAAAATATAAAAATTTCTATTATATAAAAGGTTATCTATATTAAAATTATTTTAATAATATTAAACACTTATTTAAAAGCTTTTTTTATTCTAAAAAAATAAATAAGATAAAAATTTTTTTTAAACAAAATTAAACATAATTTTTAAACAACAACATGCCAATTAACATTTTAACTCATACAATTAAACTACAATTATTTAAACGGAGGATAAAATATGTTTTCTATATAAAGTTTGTACAAATTCAACAATGTTTTGTTGTAAAAAGCTGATATTTGTTATGAACGCAAAAATTTACTTCAACTAAGCAAAACCTTATAAAAAAGCTTTAATTTTAAATCAAAGTGAAACATAGCTTTTAAAAATCAATTAACAAAACTTAATTTATATTATTCAAACGCCTTATTGTACAGCGATAAAAGCTTTAAAATAGGACTAATTTAAATTCATAAACTTAAGCTTTTCCTTAATATAATTTTAGACAGTTTTCATGTGGTTGATGCTTCTTAGCTCGCCTTTTGTTTTTAGAATATATGTTTAAACTTTAATTTTATATAATACCTAGGAATATTTTAAGCTTTGAAGGCTTTAAATTTGGATTTAATAGTCATTATTTTAAAAAAATCAAGTTTATTCTTATCATAATAGAAATACAAGTATTATAATTTAAAAAGTTTTGTTTTCATAAATAAACTTTTGCAAAACCTTACAAAAAGCTTCTACAGAATCTTGCCTTAAAGTGTGCATAATACTTTAAATTCAATTAAAAAGCTTAGTAATTAACCACTTAATATATTAAGTTAGTGAAGAGTTCTTTTAGGTTGTTCTTACGTTAAGAAAGCTTAAAAAAGCTTTTTCCAAGCTTCCAAAAATTTTAAACTTTTTACTTAAAAACTAGAAAAAGCTTAAATATCCTAATACCTAAAGCTTTAAGAAATTTTATGTCTTTTTCTTTTATGTATTTGTGCTTTTTGTTTATATATTGTTTATTTTAATTCTAAATTCCTTTGTCTTATGTGTTTTTTTTTAAACGCTAAACTATATATTTATTATATTTCTTTGACCTTAATCTTTTTCATCTTCTATACAACTCATTATGACCCTGGCCTTTCAAAATTTAATTTGCTTAAAAAATCCACGTATGTATGCCAACAAATAAAAAGAGCAAAGCCTTATAAAGCTAATTAGTTTTAAAGATTAGCTGCAAAAACAGTTTTTGGCTTTTAAAATTAACCTTATAAATTTATGGCTAACAAAGCATAAATTTAGGCTTTAGGAAAGAAAATTGCAACAATAGTACGAAGAAAAAAAAAAGAAAAAGCAGATTTTAAGGAAGTCATTATTATAGAAAAATAAACAAGACAAAATTTAAAACAAAGCATAAGCTTAAGGCTGTTTTATTAAGAAAACAAAAACTATGGGTATGCTTTAAGGGGTTACATTCGATGTTCTCAAGAACATCTTCTAAAATATTTCAAACATTTTTAAATATTTAAGAAATTTATTAAAAAATAAACATGAGTTACTTTTTTTAAGGTATCATAATTAAACAAAACTTTTTGCCAAATTTGTAATAAATTTCGCATAAATTTTATCTGTTTGTTAAATGAGTCGTATTAAAGTGCAAAACTTTCTTTTCTTGTTTTGCACCAATATTTCTTTCTAGATTTGCTTGCCATGATTTACTTTTTAAGAGGGGATGGGGGAGAGGGGAGGGTGGAGTGGAAGAAAACTTTGTTCCGTATGGAAGTATGTATACAAAATTTTAAATTGTTTTGGACATAAAGTGGCAATTGTTTGGAAAAAATTACAATTTCTAGCGCAATATATTTTCGTTATTTTGAACATGAGCCAAATTATGCAAAACAGAAAAAAAAAACAAAATTAGATAAAACTAAATGGGGCTTCGGAAGTTTTTTTTCAGATGTTTTATTCTTTTTTTTAATTTCTTTGGACTTAATTAAAAATCAATTAACGACAATTAACGAACGCTCGGAGGTTAAAATTATAAAATAAGAATTGAACGAAACCCGAAAACAGGACCTTTACTAAGATCTTAACTAGAGTTTTAAATACACGGTTAACTAGAAATATAGATTATAACCAACGGATTCTCATGATGACGACTTTTCGCATTAAAAAAAATTCTCGAATTGGAACATGGAACGTACGCACTATCCTAAATCCATGTAAACTGGCCCAAGTATGCAGAAAATTCGTCCACTTGAACTTGCTGCTTTACGGATTGTGCGAAACTAAATGGCAAAAAGAATGAGAACTCAATACCTACGAAAACCTTAAATTTGTATACTCCGGAGAGCCGACTGACCCGCCAAGGTCTGGCGGTATCGGTTTCTTGCTATCGAAAAAGGTCAAGGATAACAAGATTTCGTGCAAGGGCTCGTAACCTTACTTGCGTACAGTGGTATGCACCAACTGAAACGGCCGAGGCAACACAGATGGAAAATTTCTACAACCATGAAAATAGTGTCCTTTCCGCAATTCCCCACGGAGATATCGTTATAATCATGGGTGATTTTAATGCGCAGTCAGGTCCCGACAACATAGGACGCGAACAGTTAAGGGGAAAACTCGCAATGGGAAGGATGACTAAGAACGGTATTATTTTCACTGAGACATCTGGCAACGCAAATCTTGTGATAGGAGGCACTTTATTTCCCTACACAAAAGTATATAAAATCACGTGGGTATCGCCAGACAATGTGGCAGAGAACCAAACCGACCACATTACCATTATTAGGACTTGGAGCAGAAGCCTCTTAGATGTGCGAGTTAAACATGATGCTGATTGCAGTTCCCACCACCATTAAAATGTTAGAAGCTTACGGTTAAAGGTTGTTGCCATCTGCAAGGCCAACACTTTATATCGTGATGTTAAATATCGTGTTGTCTACAATAACGCACTGGGCAGCAGCTTTGATGTCGTAGCTGGTGTCCGCCCAGGCTGCGTACTTTCTCCATTTCTCTTCAGCATCGTTTTTGATGTTATAATTTGCAATGCAACTCAAACAAGGAGAGGCATCAGCTGGGTCCTTAACCCTCAACTAGAGAGTCTAGAGAACGCGGATGATATCTGCCTGCTTGCACACATCTGTAAGAATATGTCGTCGAAATTAAAATCCCTCAAAACAGAGGCTGCAAATCTAGTTAAAAAAAAAACAAAGGCAAGAGTAAAGTAATGCGTTACAACACCGTGAAAAGAAGCAGATTCTGTATAGACAACAGGAAGTCACATAATTTTGCTACTTAGGTAAAATCCTAACAAATACAATTGGTTTTGGCAAGAATGTAGCTTGGCGAATCTTCTAAGCCAATCAAGAATTCGGTGCCCTTTGTTTAGTATGGAAATCTTCTGCCATATCCAAAAACACAAAGATTGGCACGACCTCAATTCCCTTCAAATTTTTGATAATCGATGTCTTCGAAGAATCCTTAAAGTTTTCTGGCCTAACCGCAATACGGAGCTCTGGAGAGAAACAAATCAACGACCATGTGAATTAGAAATATTAAACCGTAAGTGGTGTTGGATTGGTCTCACGCTTCGCTGACCTCCAGATGACAGCCAAAACCGCCTTTGACTGGAAACCACAGGGAAGAACACGGAGAGTAGGTAAACCATCGCACACCTGGCATCGGCAACTAAACATCGAAGCTAGCCGTATTGATAAAAGCAAAATCGTTAAAGTTTTTAAAAAAATTTTCTATGAATTGTTTGCTTTATTTTTTTTTTAAATTTTTATAAAATTTAGTTTAATTTTGCATATAAAATACTGTTACGAAAGTAAATTTTTGTAAGAACTATTCTTAGTCTTAGTAATTTTTTATCTTGTAAGATTAAAATTGTTAGATGTATTAGTACAAAATTTTTATGCATAATTGTATTTCAATCCCACTGTACGGAATTTACCAGTAATGGAAAAAATATTTGTAACCCCTTAAAGTAGACTTTAGATTAGGATGTATACAAGTTATTTTGTAATGCATTTTTAGTACATGAAGGTTCCAGAAACCTCTAGAAAATGGTTATAAACTGCAAATACAGCCGGGCACAGAAATTAAAGTTTAATTATATTTGAGTCATCAAGCAATTCATTTCGCTATTAATAGAAGTGAATGAATTTTGTGAAAATTATAATTAATTACAATAAATTATAATAATAAATAGGTGAGTGTATTTATTTTAATTTCCAATTTGCAGAATTCAAAAGTTTATTATAAAGGAAATAAGCCGAAACGCGTTTTATAGAGTAAAAACGTAACAATACCTTACGATTTGTATTTACTTATTTATTTACAACTTTAAATAACTCCCAAAACTACGCTTTAAATTGTGTTATAAATAATATAAAATTTTTTTACTACAATATTCTTTTACTTGCCGGCATATATGTACAGAGAAGGGTCTAACAACACACATTATTTATGTTCAACAAAATATTTTTTTGTATAACATATTTCCTTCAAAACCATGTTAAGCTATTATTAAAAAAAAAAAATATATATTTATATACATATATATATAATTTATGATAATATGTTAATGTGTCAAAAAAATGAAGGTCATTAAAATTACAATAATATCTATACAATAAGCCGAGAAAAGTAGGCTATACAAAAAAATTTATTAAAGAAGAAATATTTTCTTATATTCATTTATTATTTTTTTTTTTTATAAATTGCTGAAGAATAGGAAGTTGGAGTAGCCAAAAAAGTAGAGAAGATAATAGCAAAGTCAATAGGAAACCATTAATATTTCTTATTTTAGACTCTTTCCTTTTTTATTTTTTGTTGTTGGTGATATGAAGCACTAAAATTGGGGAATGGAAATCCCAGAATAGAAATAAAAGAAGACTTTGGTAAGAGGAAGGAAGGTAAGCTATGCGTGCATGTATATGGCCATTAGTGTTAACAAATAAATTAAAGCCTACTTTGAGGAGTTAGTATTGTAGTTAAAGCAAATGTATGCACGTAGGCTGTTGTCAATACACAAACTTTTAAAAATAAAAGTTTGTGAATTTAATTAATTTAAAATTGACAACTTGTGGGGATTCAGTATAAAACTGTCTAGTTCAAGACAGCGGAATAAGTGTTTTTTTTTTGTTTTATTAACCCAATTTTATGGTGTTTTATTTTCTGCAAAAAATGTGACATTTTATTTAAAAAAATGCAATTTGGTGTTCGTTTCTTAAAAATGCTACGCTCTCTAAAAGGGTGGCTTGTTTTATTCTAAAAAATGCAACCTTACTAATGGCATAAGGCATTGCACTTTACGCCCCGTCGTATAAATCGACAGTATTGATAATGCCCAGTAAAAAGATGGCTTCTGTTTGTATATAGGGTTACCAGACGAAGTTGGGAAAATATCGCCTCCAATTAGGACAGTAAAAATTTTAAATTTTAATAGTTATTTTTTCTATTATTTAATGGTAAAAACATAAGAAAGCATTACATTGTTAATGATAGGTTTTCAGTGATATAAAATTTAAGTGGATTCGGTGTTATAAAATTGTTTTTGAAAAAAAAAACGTCAAATCAAGAAATTCGAAAAACTTGGGGTTAATAAATCAGCAATCTGGCAAAGGTATTTTCTTGTTTACATATTTTATAAAAAACAAACTAAATAAATTGGAATTTCGTCATTAATTTTGTTCATTTCTTTATTTATGTAATATCAATCTATTAACAAATTTTGGTTTATGTATATTTTTTTTATATTTTGAAGAACAAACTTTTTAATTTATGTACATATTTTTTTATATTTTGAGGAACCAACTTTTTGTCAGCTGTTAAAAACTGGGCGGTCCAATTTTGTGTTTTGTTCTCGTCAAATAAGAAATTGCATTATTACAGGGTCGGCAAGACATTTTATACATGTACCTTTTAACAAGGTGGTATTTTTTTGTAGAAAAGAAAACACCATTAATGTTATTTAACTAAATTAATAAAACATTATTACCTACTTTAGGAATTGCAGATCCAATTTTACAATTTCTTTTAAATTGCTTATTAATTACACTGTGCTACACTTGAAAAGCACTTCTGAAATGACCTAGTGTGCGTTAAAGGTATTGGTGAGCATGTTACGAATCCGGGCTTAAAAGTTTCAATATACCTCCAAATTCCCGAGTTATGGACCAAAGAAATTTTTTTTGGGGCTGCTTATTTTAAACAATTATAACTTTTTTATTTATTATCCGATTTTTGAAATTCAACCGGTTTTGGAAAGCAAAATATTTTTTAAATATTTAAAATTGTTATTTTTAAATATATATATACTTTTCATACAATATTAGCACAAATATGAATAGATAAAATAATAAGAACTCGAATTTTTGCTAATGACAAACGAAATTTAAGAGAATCAAGTCAATTGTACTTGTAAATACCTCAATTTTTGTTCTTTTTTTCTTTTTTATAGGGAGTATGAGAGAAAGAGCATGAAAGCTCAATAAAGCAATAATAAAGATCGTTGAACCAGAGATGAGTACGTGAGCCGATTTTGCGTGATTCACTTGAAAAACACTGACGCAGAGTGTTTAAACATTATTCACGTGAATCACGCGATATTTTGAGTTAAATCACGAGATTGTAAATGTGTAGAGAACTAAAATGAGCCACGATGTCAGTGCGTGATTAGAAAATGTTTCTCTTGTATGAGTGAGTGTGAGTCAATATCCCCTCACGTACCCATCACTAAAATAAACATTATTGAAAGTACTTTTTAAAAATATTGTTATTTTTTTTGATAATTGCAAAACTTCTGTTTATTAGTTAGTGTTTTTAAAGTCGAATTAGAAAAAACTTGTTTTTTTATATTAAGGTATTTTTTTCAAGTGAAGTGTATTTTTAATATTTTATTACAATCCAATACGAAGTTTGCCCACCTTTACAATGTGTAATAAGCATAATCTTTTTTGTTACATTTGTGGCTTATTTGTTGACAAAAAACATCGCATCGAATTGGTAAAAAATAAATCTGTGGTAGAAGCTTATAATCTATATTTTGATCGGTCGTATGTAAGGAGTGCTTGGAATGAACCCCAATATGTTTGTTCAAAATGCTCATGTATAAATTGGTGATACAAATATAAAATTCGTTAAGTTTTATTAGATTAAAGTTATTTATTAAATCATGCTAATCTAATCGAAACAGGTTTCCACTCTTTTGTTCGCAAAAAGTATTATAACTTCCTCATTTCTCAACCGATTTCAACAAATGATGTCTCATTTTACTCAGAAATATACTGTCTTTAATATATTTGTTGTCTTTAAACTAAATTCGGAAAAAAGTCTAGTAGAAATTTTAAAAGTTTAAAAAAAATTAAAAATTTTCCATATAATTGAAAAAATCTATTCATATTTGTGCTAATATTGTATGAAGAGTACATATATTTAAAAATAACAATCATTTTGCTTTCCAAAGCCGGTTGAATTTCAAAAATCGGTTAATAAATAAAAAAGTTATAAATGTTTAAAAGTAGCAGCCTCAAAAAAATTTGTTTGGTCCATAACTCGGGAATTTGGAGGTATGTATATTGAAAATTTAAAAACCGGTTTTACAATACACTCATCTAGACCTATAACATACACTAGGTCACTTTGAAAGTGCTTGCAGAAAAGGAAATTTTGTAGCACCGTGTTATTTAACTTTAATGCCTGTCATTTCTACAAAAAAAAAAAAAAAAAAAAAAAAACATCTGGTCTTGTCTTCGTACCTTAAAGTTATCTTTAACTGTTTCAACTACCTATTTGATCTACGGGTTTTTACCTTAAGTTTTCTTTTAACATTGGCAGCATTTACACCATAGATTTCTATATACAGCTGGATTTCTTTATGTAGCTTAAGTTAAGCTACTTGAAGGCTGTAGTTTTGTTGTATTAAAAATAAATGTTGCCCATATTTAAGCGTACATTAAATTACTAATCATATATTTAGGGTTCCTTAGAGACTTTCTTCTCAGCTATAACTTATTACCTAACTGAAAGATGCATTACATATCTTTAGACGCTTGAATGATTAGTCTTAAATTAATTCTTCTTACATAAAAAGCTCACAAAGAACATAGTGAGACAATTTGTTAACGTTTCTGTCATCATTTCGTGTTAAGAAAGAAGGATTTTAAATTAAATGAATTTTCTTTTCACAAAAAAATTTCGAAAAATGCGTTTTAAACCCCCTTGAAAGAACAAATAATTAAAACAATTTCTTTTCAGATAACAAAAATTGGGCCGAAGTCTTTCGTCCAAGTGTTTGGGCTGCCAACACACCTCAATGCTGGTTGGCCGTTACTAGTTGTTGCCTCTTGTCTCCATCACCGACTGTGGCGCATCGGTGTTAGCATGTCATTCAGGTAACTCAGTACTGAAAGCTTTCTCGCATTGGCTATTGTCAAGCGGTTGCCTGAAATACATTACAGAAGAACACTTTGTCAGAGACCGTAAGTCGTGAGTTATTTAAGAATATCAAACAGAGAAACACTTCGTACTTGATATCAGACAGAGAGTTTTGAACCTTTTTAAAAAAAAACCCGTTCTGAATTCTTCTTATTCCCATTAATTTGCTTCAAATGTAGCCTAGTTTTAGGCAATAGAAAAATTTCTGTTTAAATTTGTATTGCCAATCGCACTTTTAGTATATTATTCTTTTAGCTATTTAATATACAAAGAAATTAATGTCTACTTTAAGGCGCATATAAAAAGATATTAATAAAAAATATTTTAGTTTTATAGCAAGTTTTTAAAATGAATTTTCTATGAAAATTTGTTTAATAAACCTTTTATTAATCAAAAATATTTTTTATATATATAAAGGTTAATTTTTTTTAACTATTTAAATTTTTCTCCCATAAATATTAGTGAGCGTTCACTGTTAAAAATTTAAATTTACTTAAATATTGCCTCCTTTTGGGCTTTTAACGCGAATTTCATAAACAGAACAACTACCCAGTTATTTGAAAATGTTAACATTTTATTAAAATTTATAATTTCTTTTATAAGATCTTAATACATTTTGTTAAACATCTCTACTGTCTACTTTTAGGCGTTAATTTCATAGCCTAATTAAGCTATACTTTAAGGCTTGTATAAAGATTGGTTTCCTTATTTTCTCATACCTTCTTTAAACTATTAATTTATTTAGCCGCAGCTAACGACATTTCGCATTGTTTTCTTTGCTTAAAGTCAAACATATCTTGGATTTTTCTCGTCTAGCATTTCAATTTTAGCAAGCAAATTATATAACGCCTTTTTCATGTATTTCCAGCAAAGGTTTTGCTTCTCCTTCTAAGAAACAAGTAATGAGGGAAGAAAACTAAACTTAAAGCTATTTTTTATGGTATTTATTCGTTTAAAAAGACAATTTAATAAAAAAAAAGAAAAAGTCTTATCATTTTATTTGTGGTTTTCCCCAAAAAAAAATTACTAAGAAGAAAAAGGCGAGAAGAATTATATGTGTCAGGAGAGAAAGATTTGTCTTAAGATTTCCCTTACATTAAATACATTTCTATTTTTTCGTATTTATTATATTCAAACTATTGTTTTCGTTTCGGATTTACGAGTATTTTAGTTTTTTTTTCTTTTTTCTTTTGTTTCGGGTATTCTATTCTTTCATTTTAAACTTGCCTAACAATTCCTTTTTGCCTTAGACTAGGCTACGGTTCTCTGTTTGACTATATACGTTTGTGTGTACATGTTGTACTGTTCAGCCTAAATGTAGGCTATACAACTTTATTTTTATGGTTTTTCTTTTATAATTTTTAAAATCGCTTGTTTGTATTTCTGAAGCATTTTCTTTTGTGACTTGCTATTTTTATTTATTTTTTATTTTCAGTTTTTGTCTTAAGTTTTTACGGTTTTCATTTTGTGGTTTTTCCTTATTTTATTTATTTAATTTTTTTTTGTGAATTAGTTTATGTTTTGTAACAATATTTAAAACTGGTGACCATTGAAAATATTTGTGTCAGGGGAGTTGTAAACAAAAATTGTTTCTATTATAGTAAAATAGGTTTTCGTCTGTTTTTTTTGGGGAAAATAAAGCATACTTTTAGGCATTTTGCTTCATTTTTCTTTCTTGGTATCCAAAACATTTGTTTAAAGTATTTTTTTAAGGGGATTTACAAAGACATTTTTGGAATTGTTTTTGTGAAAAGAAAATTCATTTAATTTAAAATGGAATGTGTTTAACCAAGAAAACTTAGCAGTTTTTCCAAGCTTTCTTCCATTTTAATAATTTCCTAAATAATTAGTATTGTGGTTATTTTGTTGAACTATTCATGGTTTTTTAATCCAAATTTTACTATTTTTAATTAGGCTTAAGTTCATTAAATTTAATTTTCATTAAATTATTTTTATGAAGAAAGGAATTTTACAACATGGAGAATTAATTAAAATTGTTATTGATAATTTAATTAATTCTCCATGTTGTAAAATTCCTTTCTTCATAAAAATAATTTAATGAAAATTAAATTTAATGAACTTAAGCCTAATTAAAAATAGTAAAATTTGGATTAAAAAACCATGAATAGTTCAACAAAATAACCACAATACTAATTATTGTTAAAGCTAAGGCACAAGCTCTATGTGTTCATTTGTCCTTCAAGTTGTGCTGAAAAATGTCAACAAGAAAAAAGAAAGACAAAAACATGATAAACAAAAAATGTACTTTGGACTTCAAGAAGAATTCTTGACAAAAGTACGAAAAAACAGAAGTAAGGAAAACATGTGAGATCAATTAAAAATGGATAATCATTCAAAAAAGCAAATTTCGATCTACCAAAGGTTAAAATACAATTTGGTTTAAGGATTGATGTTTGACTACTGACGTCAGCAGTCATCGATGGCTGCGAGGCAAATCCCTCTGAGGAGACCTAGTGGTTGAGGTCGAAACATGTCAGGGTAACCAGCCGCCTGGGTTCGAATCACACGCCAGCCAGCCTGGCTTCGAATCCCAGGTCAGTCAAGAATGAAAATTATCAATAACAATTTTAATTAATTCTCCATGTTGTAAAATTCCTTTCTTCATAAAAATAATTTAATGAAAATTAAATTTAATGAACTTAAGCCTAATTAAAAATAGTAAAATTTCCTAAATATTTATAAAATTTCTTCCATCTATTCATTCAAAACTCTTGCTCCTTTTATTATGTGATGCATTAAGGTAATTATTGCTAAATATTTTATGCTAACAATAGAAAAAGAGAAAAAAAACTTTATAATTTTATTACATAACAAGTCGTTCAAAGTACTTAAATAGAATTATTATAAGAAAGCTTTACAACACATATTATTGTCCTGTTAGTAGGGAGAGAACAAAGCACAAGACAAAAGAATATAAAACAACTTTGGAATCTTTTTTTTTAATTTTAAATTCAGTAATTGTGTAAAAATGTTAATTATTAACAATATAATGGAGTAAAAAAAAAAGAATAAAAATTCAAAATAAATTGTGAGCCTTAAGTTATGCTGTAGTAATAGATAATTAGACGTTAAATAAGAGTAATAAACAGGTAATTTTGCAGATTTTTAAGAATTAGTATAAATTATACGTAATGTAGGTAAAAGATTTAAAAAGGCACTTTAGTCTAGTCTACCCAAGCCAACATCATAGTCTAATAGATGGATGACACTGCAGTCTATAGTCTATAGTCGATACTATAGCCAAGTCTACACTACACGACTATAGTGGATATAGTCTACACACCAGTTGAAGGTGGAAACCTTCATGAGGTACTGGCTATGCATGTTGTATTCCAACTGACCAAAACCACCTCTACGGTCATGACTAAGCACCGCAGTACTTTTTTTTCTAATGCCAATCCTCCAAAGTCTCTGGCGGGAACCGAACCCTCAACCCACGTACAAGTCTATAGTTGGCTCCATGGTCTACACAATAGCCTTTTTTATGTTGGAGGTAGACACCTGCAATAGGGGCCACTTGGCTATGTCGGATTTTTGGCGACTAAAACCGCCTCCATTGTCATCACCAAACACCGCAGTGCTACTGAGTGATGCATGCTTCTTGCGGCACATGCTTCCTGTTTTTCAGGGAGCTTGACATTGCGTAAGTTTCGCTTGTCCGCTGAAAGAATACATGATTTCCGGGATCACGTGGTGGTTGTGGTGTACTCCCCAAAGTCACGGGAGGGGATTTTACTAAAAAACCTACTAAAGGATTGGTTTTTTACTACGTATGAGAGAGTGCGGGCTGAGGAAAGATTATCCCTAGGTGCTGTTACTATTCAATAGAAGCTGCTGGCCTTTTTTTAAATTATATTATACACTCAAAATTATATACTAAAAATTGCTACCTGCGTGTGATGATGCCTCTCACACTCGGGGCGGTTGGTAAATGTCTTGTTTGTTAGCAAAGTGGATAAGATCCACCATGTGATAAGACCATATGTCAGGTTCCAATGTGAATTTTTTCCACAAAAAAAATCTAGCATAAAGTCTACACCATAGACTTGTCTAAAGTCTACATTTTAGTCTATATGTATAATCTACATTGTAGTCTAGTTAACGATACAGTGCAGTCTGCACCTACACTAAAGTCTTGTCTTTAGTCTAATCTATAGTCAAATTTTGAGTTATATGTGTAGTCTCTTCAATTAATAGTCTAGTCTAGTCTATAGTCTAATAAAGGGTCTAATCTATGTTGCACCCAATTTTTATATCCAGTTTTATACGAGTTTTGTTTCTCTGCAAATTTTTTCTAGGCTGAAAGATTTTTTAATCACATATTCTAGTCTTTTTGTTATGTTCTTCCTTTTGTTTTAGACTTGCATCATCTTTGTTTTTATCTTACCCTTAAAATAGACTTTGATTTTTCTTAATAAAGTCTCCTCTAAATTAATTAAATTCTTTTTACAGTCTACTTTTAGTTGCATCTAATTAAAAGAAAAACACTATTGCTTTTAAATTAACGTCAACATGAGTAATCATTTTATAAAATCTTACAAAAAAAATTGTCTTTTATTTTCTATTTCTTTTCAACACCTTAGCTAGACCTTAATATTTTAGTGGAACACTTCTATCTGTTTAATCATATCAAGAAAACGAGACTATAAGAAAAATCATGTCAATTAGTGCATATTTTCAGGCTAAAAAGGCAATTTTATTGATTAGTTCTTTACATATTCATATTTCTTTTCTACAACAAACAAAATCGTTTTCTGATCTTTTTAATTTTTTTTTCTTTGCGTAGTTGGGAAATATATTTATAATTTTGCAATTTGTTTTTAAAATCTGTTCCCCTTTGGTTTTATTTTGTTTTTTTTTTTTTAAGTTTGCTATTATGTAGAATGCATTCAGGCATTAATTGTTATGTGTTGTATGCCTGCATTTTATAGCCCTATAATTATACTACAGTTTATTTTTTTGTATTATATTTAAGTAAGTAAGAGCCAGAACAAGAAAAGCCTGGCAAATGTGTGTGAGTAACAAAAAAAAAAAAAAAAAAAAGGAAACAAACATTTATTATACAAAATAAAAAATTAGTTATAAAAAAGATAACAGCAAGCAGAAAAAACATGGCATACTTTTAGGGTTTTAAATTGTTGCCTATTTTAAGTGTGTTTTATTAAAACAACAGCTGTAATGAATTGTTGCATGATTTAAAATTAAAATTATTTTAGCATTTTTCTTTTGGTCTAAAACAAAGAATTTTTAATGTTTATTACACAAACCTGCTTCAAATTAGGGAACTCAGAAAATAGTCTTATACATAAATTTGTCTTATACGGAAAATGTATGTAAACACAGTCTCCTATACAGAACTTCTTAAGAAAATTTCTAACTTTCTCAAGAAAATTAGAATTATTGTAAATTTGCAAAATCCTTAATAGTTTTAAAAATAGTGGTGAATGAGGGTATACTAAGTTTGTCGTTTCATGTGAAACTTTGCATGTTTTCATCTAGACTCCACAAAGTATATATTTATATTCTGGGTCCCTGAGTAATTCTAAGTCGATTTATCTATGTCCGTATGTCTCTCTGTGCTTCCATCCGTCTGTCCATCTGTTGGAAACATGCTCACTTTTGACAGACTCAACAGAAAAGAACAATATGGATATCAAATTCTTTCTAGTTGTCCTAAGCAGTTTGCTATTGAAATCCAGTATAATCGTTTCAGTAAGAAAAGAGTTATGAAACCAAATGTGGAACACCTCCCTAAAAAATTTATATTTTTGTTACAAAACTAAAAAAAATTGGTGGCGGAATGCACCGACTCGCATGTAAATCATAAGATTAAAAGGTCGTATTTAGTCCTAATATAAAGCCCACTATCGGAAAACACTTTAGTACGCCTAAACTCATAAAAAATAATGCTATTGGAGTAAAATTTAGTCTCTCATAGCTTCAAAAGATTATAAAATTTAAAAAGCATTAAGTTCTAAAAAATGTATACAAGTGTATTGAAATTTGGTCTAGTTTAGAGTTTTCAAATACTATACATCATTTTAATTTACGATAGGTCCAATATTAAATACCACCCCCCCCCCCCTGAAAATCACTTAATACGCCTTATAATATTTCTAAAAAAATCATGATAATTTGTTTAAACTAGTGTTTTCCCACTAGTCGACCATAATTATTTATGCAAATATGAAGAAAATATACATTTCTATATATCGTTAGCTAAAATGCAAAAAGACATAACTAACAAAAAATTCGAAATCGAGTTTTTGATTGATCATTATGAATGCCATTAAGCTCCATGTCTTAACAAACTTTTACACTTCTGCGATTTATAATGACGCTTTTATTAACAAAAAACAATGAGACGTAACTAGAGATGAGCGATATTTCTGTACCTGTGATTTAATCACTGTTACTGAAAAATCACGAATCACAGTTGTGACCAAATTTGTCAAGTAACAGGTACTTTCTAAAGCCTATAGTAAACGGCATGTAAAAAGACACATGCGCATGTGGTTCTGACGTAATTTTGACGTCATCACACAACACGCAATGTTTATTGTGGCTTTGCATTGACGTCAAAATTACGTCAGAACCACATGCGCATGTGTCTTTTTACATGCCGTGTAGTATAGGCTTAAGTCGTTCTTTTTGTTTTTTGTTACATATACAAATTTATGATATTTCACTGTTTGTGTGGGTAATAGCGTTTTTTGAATGAAATGTCGAATGATATTGCTGTTCCTTTCATTCTCTCTTCTATCTTATTAGAATTTTTTTATGCCAAAATTTATTTGTTCAAGTATGTATGTATATGAAAGTAAACAGATTTGAAAGCTCTTACAATTTGTTGTTGTTTCTTTGTAAAGTGCTTACAAAAGCTCTTGCAAAAGCTCGCGCATTGTACATAAACCTTGGCCGCAATTTCTTTAAAAGAACAGAAAACTGATAAACCGTGATCACAATCACAGTTTAAAGGAGCAGTGATTTTAAAATCACATTCACTAATCACGTTGATCCTTAAAAATCACGGGATCGCTCATCTCTAGACGTAACTACAAGTGTGTTTGTCTGATAAATGCACATTTTTCTAACAAAATACAACGAAATGGTTTTCTTTGAAAATAGTTTGAAGAATTTTATGGACGACTAATCAATGCATGTTTTTCTGACATGTTTAAAGTTTTTATTTTACAAAGTTTTTTGCTTCTCCTGTAAAATTATATTTTGGTTAGTTACGCCTTTTTTCATTTTAGCTAACGATATATAAAAAAAATGCAGGTGTGTTTATTTGTTTGTTTGTTTGTACCTTATAGCCGCCTAAACCGCTGAACCGATCTTCATGAAACTTTCACACTATATTACTGATGGTCTGGAAGGATCTACAGGCTATATATTTTTTTTGAAAATTTTAAGTAGGCGTGGCACCTCCCATACAAAGACAATATAAAATTCTGTATATCTAGAGCACGGAAAGGCCTAAAGTTTTCAAATTTGGTACAAGCATTTTGCTTATCAATACACAACATCTGACAAAATTTGGGCACAAAATATCTTTATTTATATCTAAAGAATGGTATAAGAAAAATTGTCCAAATTTGGTACACATCTCTGACAAAATGGGCGGGATTGGAAAAGTGGGAGTGACATCTCCCACAAAAAGAGATTATAGATTTCTGTATGTCTGAGAACGGCAAAAGCCAAAGTTTCCAAATTAGGTACAAGTATCTTGGTTAGTAATTCACAGCTTCTGACAAAATATTTGCGGGCTTTTGGATGTGGGCATGGCATAAAATAGATTTATTTATATGTATCTAGAGAACGGTAAGGTAATATTTGTCCAAATTTGGTACAGCTAGCTGGGTTATCGACTGGGTTATCGACACGCAACATCTGCCAACAAAAAGGTGGGAATGGATAAGTAGGCGTGGTTACTTACACAGAAAAAAAAGAGTTTTATCAATTAAAAAAATGGTTTGAATAGTATTTAAATTTAATTAATGTGATAATTGAATTAATTATTTTTTTAGTTGAAGGAAAATTAAAAATTTAATATTGATTTAATTAACATTTTAGGTGTTTTTAAATAAATTTTCAATTAAAATTTTAATTAAATAACAAAAAACCTTAATTGACTTATTTCGTTTAAAATAAAATAACTAAAACATGTAAAATGGTTGTTGGGAATTGTCAATATTTGTTTAAATAAATTAACACATTGTTTGAAATGGCAAAGTTTTTTTTATCATTTTTAAATTAAATTTAAAAATATCATATATTGAAAAAAAATATTCATAATTTTACAATTTTAAGTAATCAATATAATCATTTTGGTAATAGGTGCAAAATCAACAACTTGTTTGCTTGATATTATGAATTTGGAATAAATTTGGTGATTGGGGAAATTTAATAATTTTTTCTGTGCGTGTTTTCAACCGACGCATTTTAAACCAAAAAGAGTCTTAAAATTTATCCAATTTATTAGCCCTTAGATGTATAATAAAAAAGTTTCACACGGAATGAACCACTAGAGGTGGTGGAGGGTATACAAACATTAAGTAACTGTTACTGTTACAGGTAACAACAGTAATTAAAATAAGCAAACACATGAACCAGCAAATATATCCATGCAAACATTCATATCGTTTGTCTCATATAGAAAGGGCCTAACTTACATAATTGCAGCTCAACGGGAGAAGGCGCATAAATAATAGAAAACTTATGTATCAGAATGCAAAATTGCTGGTACAATTGATTTAAATTACAAGAAATTTTTGTGACGGGGTGTATTTGTGTGAAATGTATTGGAATCACTAAAAACTCAATTTCGAAACAAAAATCGAGTTACGGCCTATCTAACATTTTGAAAATTTTATAGGAAAAACAAAAAACTATTTAAAATGATACAAATGCATTAAACTGCTTCTAATTTATTATTCTTTTATTGTTCTTGTAAAACCTGCCAGTTGTTTTGAAAATGGACAATGCGCAAGCTGTTAGTTAGGTATTTTAGAGTTTATCATATGCATATGGGCATTTCCATGAGAATGTCAACCATGACTCAAAAAATAAAAACCCTTGAAACTTTTTTTCAAATATGATAGAAATTAAAAAAAAAAAATACTCAAACTTTTCCATGCAAAGGATTTTATAGCTTATTACAATTTTTAGAGAGCAAAAAAGATAGTTAAACTAACTTTCTCTTTGATTTATTTTTAGTAACTGCAATCAACAATTTTCAATTTTCTGCCGATTTAATACAGATACTGGTAACATTGGAGTTATTCTTTAGCGGTATATTTTTTGGATTGTTTTGGTTGCTATCAATGTCACGTACGTGGTGCAAAAACATCATTTGTCTATGTCATTTGTATTTGACTAGTCGTAGGAGTTTTAAAATAAAAGCTCAATGCAAGATATTTGTTGCAAAAAAATATTGATCTGAATTTTTTTTTTTAAATTGGTATAAGAAAAATTTTATAAGCTTTTAAAGGTCGTCACGTACGATATTGTAAATACTATCCCCCATATTCATAAAAAATATTTTTGATTAATAAAAGGTTTATTAAACACATTTTCATAGAAAATTCGTTTCATTAACCTGCTATAAACCTCAAATGTTTTTTATGAATATGGGGTAAAAATGCAACTAAATGTATTAACTTATTTTGTTGGTATTAAGTTAAAATGTGGTCCAAACTTATTTTATTGCAATCTAAATCATCTAACCATATATTATTGTAATCTATCCATATTTGGTCATAGCTCTCATACAGATACTACACCCGAAAAGAACTTTTAATGCCATAACTGCCTTCTTTATGTTGGTATTAACATAAAAACTGGCGACAATAACTGTTACGGTAGATACTCTGTCATGAAAAAATGTTGCGCTCGAAGTCAAAATTTAACTATAAGTCCCATATAAACCCCCTTCCTAAAATCGGTTGGAAACAAACAAATCTCATGTTGATAAAGATATCTGAATAATATTTGGCACAAATCACTTTTATATAATTCTTAACCGTATAGCATAATTCTGTTCTGGTGACCATATTTGCCCTTGGGTCGAAAATAGGGTACACTCTCAAAAATTTGTTTTTTAAATGTTATGGTGTAGGGTATCATATGGTTGGGCTTCATCGGCTACATTTTCTAACTTGCTTCCTTTAAGATTTTTTATACATATATTAACCAAGAATATATTTCATACCTTGTAAATACTATAAGAGAAAAATCTGTCACGAACGTTATTACATTTTGTTTATTATAAAACCATCCAGAATACAAATTTTTTCCAATTACGCATTATAAAGGAAAAATATGTGGTTTAATATAAACAATTAAAACAAAAAGGAAAAGTACCTCCCACAATTCGCTGATTTTTTTACATTAACCTCAAAATTACTTCCGTTTTATGTCACGTACGATATGCACCTATTTTGCTAGATATTGCGGACAACAAGGTTCCGAATGTGATAACTATTTTTTTTTCATATAGAGAACCTTCTAAAATAAACATTTTTGAAACAATTTTTTCAGTTACTACTATTTGAGTAAAATCTCTATCGCTCTGAAGGCATGCAAATGTCACCTACGATGAGATGGAAATGCACATATGTAATATTTTGTAGATAGGGGTGTTCGTTTTTTTTTAATAAAATCGCTTATTTTGGTTGAAAGATTCCAAAAGTTTTGTAGGCATTTGCGTTGACCCAGTACAGCAGAAGCAATGAATAGGTAGATTTAAAATTTTTGTTTAGTTAGGCCTTTGTGTGTTGTAGGTAACGATATGTAAGTATATTGAGCAATTCCATATGAAAGCGATCACCTTTTGGACGACCCCTCTCCGATTTTAAAATAAATAGTCTCAATCGATTGCCCAGCAAAAAATAATGTACCTACATATTTTTTTTTTTTTTTATAGTGACTGGTTTAGTGGTGGTGTACACCACTGTCATGTGAAAAATTGAAGAATTCTTCATAAGGGACCTCATTGAAATTTGTTTAAAAAAAAAACTACTAAAGCGATCGCAACGAGTGATAGCTCGTTGGAAAGGTATTGAATCAGGCTTTAATAAAAATAAAATTTTCCTAATTTTTCTTAGAAATTTACCTTTAAATTTTCCCAAGAAAATTTAATTTTCCGATTTTCCACAGAAGCTCTTAAATTTTCCGGCTAATTTTTTTTTTTTGGATTCCTCATAATTTTTGCTTTAAGAATCAGCAATAAAAAAATGGGCCCCGACTCCTTGTTTGGACAGGAGAAGAGCATTTAAGAGACCACCTTGTTAAAAATACATTTTAAAAATTACACTGTGCACGAAATTGACACTTTTTTTTCGTGACAAGCTGGGCACCTGGCGTTTTAACATAATTCGGGTACGCTGAATCCAGTGGTGCCCTCGGTTTTTTAAGATTGGCTCTGGTTTTCGAGATATACCGTTATTTCTAAAATGGAGGAGGTTGCACAACATATGTTCGCGTAACTCAAAAAGGCTTTAGCTTATTGAAAAAACTTAAAAAACCGAAATTCCGCAATAAAATTTTCTTTGAGAAAAGTAAAACTTCGTTCTAATATCCGCATTTGTTTTAGAAACATAATTTTTTTTTTGAAAAAAAAAATAATTTTTTTTATCAAAATTTTGAAATTTTTGTTTTTTAAAAATTCATAAAAAATTTAAAAATGCAGCGAGGCTTCTAATTTTTTGCAGGCATATAAAAAACGAAGCTGCAAACAAAACAAGCCATAAGCGATTAAAATCTGTTAGCAACTTTTGATTTTATTCACAAAAGTCGACAAATTTTGATTAATTTAAGATTCTTAAATTAATAATTAAATTAATATTTAAGATTCTTAAATTAATCAAAATTTGTCGACTCAAAGAAAATTTTATTGCGGAATTTCGGTTTTTTAAGTTTTTTCAATAAACTAAAGCCTTTTTGAGTTACGCGAACATATGTTGTGCAACCTCCTCCATTTTAGAAATAACGGTATATCTCGAAAACCAGAGCCAATCTTAAAAAACCGAGGGCACCACTGGATTCAGCGTACCCGAATTATGTTAAAACGCCAGGTGCCCAGCTTGTCACGAAAAAAAAGTGTCAATTTCGTGCACAGTGTAATTTTTAAAATGTATTTTTAACAAGGTGGTCTCTTAAATGCTCTTCTCCTGTCCAAACAAGGAGTCGGGGCCCATTTTTTTATTGCTGATTCTTAAAGCAAAAATTATGAGGAATCCAAAAAAAAAAAAATTAGCCGGAAAATTTAAGAGCTTCTGTGGAAAATCGGAAAATTAAATTTTCTTGGGAAAATTTAAAGGTAAATTTCTAAGAAAAATTAGGAAAATTTTATTTTTATTAAAGCCTGATTCAATACCTTTCCAACGAGCTATCACTCGTTGCGATCGCTTTAGTAGTTTTTTTTTTAAACAAATTTCAATGAGGTCCCTTATGAAGAATTCTTCAATTTTTCACATGACAGTGGTGTACACCACCACTAAACCAGTCACTATAAAAAAAAAAAAAAATATGTAGGTACATTATTTTTTGCTGGGCAATCGATTGAGACTATTTTTTTTAAAATCGGAGAGGGGTCGTCCAAAAATTTGCCAATTTTGATCGTTTTCATATGGAATTGCTCTATTATACATACATGATATATATTTTATGTTATAGAAAATTACATTTTTTTCTAGAGCACATGAATTTTCCCTGCTGCTAAGTGTTAACTTTAAAATCTCATTGTTTATGCCATTGAACATCCCTCACATTGTGTGAAATAAATATCAACTGATTTTCTTCTTCTCTTCCTATAATTTAAAACTGTCATTTAAAAGAAGCAAAAAAAAAGTGAATTTATTGTTTTGTCATTTTGTTTAAAACAAAATGCTACAAATACGAACAGCAAAACTATTTTCTAAAGCAATATATATCTTTCTAAATGTTTGTTACTTGCTTGTAACATTTTTATTGATGGGCTTATTTCACTTTTGATGACATTAACCAATAGGGAATTAAAAAAAATTTTTTTTTCTTTGATAACCTGCAAAAACTATATAAAGCTATTAAATATTTTCACAAAAAAAAAAAAAAAAAAATGTATTGTTAATATTGGCTTTAAAGTTTTATAGCATACTTTTAGGCGCTACTTTTTGTACAAATATCCATAAATATTTTAGTGTATATTCGTTTTTGCTGCACATGTGTTTATAACATAATGCTTAATAGCTGTGCGAAAAAATTTATGTTTTAAGCTAATAAAATTTTTTTTTTTGGGTTTGTTTCCAAAGCCTACCTTTAGGCTGTCATAAAACTTTATTGTATGAGCATATGTAGCATTACACTTCGGGAGATATTAAGTAAATGGTGTGGTTTAAGTAATTTTGTTCGGGTAAATTTTTGTAGTAGGAAACAGTGAATGATTTAATTTTTGGCTTAAGGCTATAAATATGCTATAGATTTTTGTGTTGAAGGAAAATCTAGTTAATGTTAAAGCTGTACAGTTAATTATAGTTATAACGACAAAGTATAGAGTATAAAATTATACATAAACATATAAATTGGTTTCCGTATTTTAAATACATTAAGAGTCCAATTACTTTTTTTATAAGCAGTCAATTATTTAGAGTATTTAGAGTTAGCAGACTTTTTTTATTTATGTTTCCCCCAAAAAATTGTCAAATAAAATAATTAAAACATTCGCCTAGAAGTAAGCTTTAATTAAAGTATGTATAGGTTTTGCATTTTATGGTTATGCCTTGATATGGGCAATGATTTTTATATATAAAACATACAATGGACATGATTTTATTTTATAAAAACTTAATTAAAAAATTAAAATTAAAAATATAAATTTTTAAAGAGTAATATAATATGTTTTCTATTAAATTCTTTTGTTCATTTAAATTCTTAATATAGACAATAGTTATGAATTTACCCTTAGAGTAGAAAATATCCTTTTAATGTAAAGAAATTTTGGAAAACATTTTGAAAATTTGTCATTGTTTTTTTTTTGAAGTAAAAACTTTTCATATTAAATCAATACTGAAGATTTTTTTTTAATTTATAAAAAACCCAATTCACAATCTAAAAGCTTAAATTTTAATATTTGCCAGCCTAAAAGTAAGCAATCGTATTTATAACTATTTTTTAAATAGGAAGTGGTCGTTTAATAGTTTAAAACTTGTACAACTATTGCTAAAAAAAGTGATCATAGTTTTATATCTACAGGAAATTAATTTTCTCTTTTAATTTATCCAATAAAGAAGGCAACAAATTTTGTATTTTTATTTTTAAAATACTTTAAATTGCTTGGTATAGTTTCGGACTTATCTCAATATATGATTACATTTATTGTTTAATTTATTAAAAACAAAATTTTCAGCTCATTTAATCAGTTTGTATTGAATTGCTTTTTATATCAATTTCATTTTCTTTTTCACTTATCAATTGATTTAATTGTCTCCCTTGAAGTAAACTTTAAATTAATTGCTTGTCTTTATTGATATCTTTAATAAATTATAATCCAATAAACTCATTAAATGATTTTGTTGCAAAAAAAAAAAAATTTTTTTATCTAGGTAAATAAGTTAAATTGGTTATCAAATTTAGTTAAATATAAAGCCTACTTTAAAGGGCTAAGAGTTATTACAAACCGTTTTAGATATAATTATATTTAGTTATTAAATAATTTTTTAACGTTGTTCAACAATGTTTAAACTTTTTTTTTAAAGAATTTTAGACCTATGAAAAAGAGCAATAGGGCGTGAATGTTCATACTTAACTAAAAAAAATAAGAAACCCCTGAAAGTATGCAATTTAATTTTAAAATGTTAATAGCCCAGAAAGTGTATACAAAAAAAAAAAAAAAAAAAAAAACAAGAGTTTTATAATTTCATTAACAATTGTAAATATTTTTCTAATGTTCTAGATTTTTTTGTGTTATTTAAATTAATTTTACTATAAAAATTTTTCTTCTTCTTTCATGTTTGATTGAAAAAATATTAGATTTCTTTTTTATTATATTTGTTTGCTTTCCTGGCAACATGTCATCCCTACAATTATTATACATTGTTTCAGATTGCAGCTGGCGGTGATGATGCTGATGGTGACCTCAAATCAAATGAAGAAAAGAAAAATAAACTAAAAGGAAAACGTAAAAGCAGAAATTGAACTATATCAAGAGTATTAAAAGCGTAAGCAATTCAAAGTTTTTCATTACTTGGTCTAATAAAACACATGAATGGCAACATTCGGAGGAACCAGCATCATCATTGTCTTACTGATAAGGACCTAGAATGGGTATTGAATGAGGAGAAACAGAAACTCCAGCAAATGTGTTAACAGTCACGTTCATACCTTGGGTAATTGAACGTTATTTATTTAAGACAAGACGCCCAAGAGAATGAGAGATTGAAAGAGGGGGAGAGCAAAACAGAAGGATATAGAAAGAAAATTAAAATCATAAAATTAAGAAAAAAAATTTAAAACTTATATGGCAAATATTTAAAATGTTTTACATATAAAAAAACTGTCCCCTTAAGAATATAAAGAAGCTTAATTTATTCAAAAAATCTGACATTTCTTTTAAAACTCCTAAAGAATCTAAATTTTTTTTAAAAACACCAACACGTTTGCTTCGAAATTTGCTTGGGTTGAGGCTTAAAATGTTAACTTCAGTCTTAATTGCAGTCTGTTTTTATCGGTAATCACAGTCTATTTTTAGGCAAGGTTTTGTTTCGGGCCTGAAATTATTCTAAACTTTTTATTACACAAACGCATGAATTTCTTGTAAAACTGTTCTTTGTTTAAAAGTATTAATTTTGTAAATATGCTGTAATTGCAATCAAAGTACAAGTACGTGCTTTAATTATTCTTAAAATAAACGCCCTAAAATAGGCAACATTTTCCAGTCAATTATGTAGTTAAAACAAATTTTTGAAGAAAAAAACCATAAATGCATTTTGTGGTAAATTCCAATGAAGTAATAGAGTAATACAAATTAGTAGAGTGTTGTACAAACACAACATAATTAAAATTTACTGCATAATTTTAGGCGGGGAATTAAAAAGAAAATTATAACAAATGGCTAAAATATAAAACCTTAATTTTTTTTTTGTAAACGCTACTAAAAAAAAAACACAAGTAGGAAGTTATAGTCGGTCAAGCCATGATATCCTAAACCAGAATATTGAAAAGTAAATTTTCTAGAGTGTAACTTATATCGTCGCTTTAAACCTAACCGTCCTAACAAACATTTAACAAATTTTACAGGAGAGCACTTTTAATGTTTTTTTTTGCCTTAAATGTAGTCATTTACTAGCCAAAATACGAAGGAAATTGGGTTTATGGATTATTTGTTATGTAGTATAACATTTTTGTTATGTGTTAAATAAAGAAAAAGACAAATATTTTTATTTTTTGTACTTAACTCAATTTTCAAAGAAATGTCAGTTAGGTCAGTTATTAAAAAGAGCGACGATATGGCACCCATAGCGCATCATCGAACTATCATTACAAAATTGTATTAAAAGGTTCCGCTTCATGTAAAAGTTCTTTGTGCCGAATATTATTTAGATATCATTAGCCATATGAAGGGAGTTAAATGGGACCTATGGTTAATCCTGCACTTACCAGCACAACATTTTGTAATCAAATAGAAGCTATCGTAAAAGTTGTTGCCACATATTTGTATGTCAATACCAACAAATTATAGTATTAAAAGCTATTTTCTATTTAGACATTTGTATGATAGCCAGGGTCATATATGGAAGAATTCCAAAAATTATTTAGTGAAAAGATTTAGTTTGAAATAATTTATTTTTGGACAAATTTAATCAAAATATCAACACAGTAAGAAGATTTATGGATATAAAAACTCTATTCCGGAAAGAAGCTTGTATGGGGGTTACATGAAATTATGGATCTACTCTCACCATTTTCAACAGGGTTGGTGCATGTAAAATTTAGAAGCAATGCACCAAATTTAATCAAATGATCTTTAAAATTGTACTTTGCACACAAGGTTTACATGGGCAGCCAGCCAGCCAGACGGACGGACATCCTTACTTCAATTCAAAAAGTGATTCTAAGTCGATCGGTATTCTATAAGGGTCTAGAAACAATATTTGAAGGCGTTTTAAACAGAAGTATTTTTTGACAAAACAATTAATTCTTTCATAAAAATTCCTTTTAATAAAAATTATCATTGTTGCCAAAAATATCTAATTACAAAAAAGTACTGTTTAACAAAAAAGTACCCTATTGTCAAACACTACCTTTGTTCCAACAAATCCTCTTATTGTTAAACAGTACCTTTGTTAAAAGAAAACTTTTAGAACAAGTACCATTTTACAAAAAACTTATCTTTTTACAAAAAAATGTAAATTTTTAAAACAAAGAAGTTCTTTTCACAAAAGAGTGTCTTTTTACAAAAAAAAAAAAAAAAAAAAAATTAAGAGTGCTATATTCATCTAAGCCGAATAGTATTTACCCTCTACCATGAAACAAAAAGTTAGATATATAAATACCGTTCTTAAGATATAAATAAATCCTTTTTATGCCACATTGATTTCCCCAATTCCGCTCACATTTTGTCGTATGTTGTGTATTGAAACTTTGGAAACAGAAATCCATAATGTCTTTGTACGGAAGGTGCCTCGCCTACTTCTCTTATCCCACCAATTTTTTTTAGAGATGTTGTGTATTGATAACCCAGATATGTGTACCAAATTGGGACAATGTTTTTCTTACCGTTCTTTAGATATAAATAAATCTATTTTGTGCCACTCCCGCCCTAGTGCTTATATCTAATGTGGCAACTTTGGATCTTAACGTTTTCCAGATTTATAGATATCAATAATGGGTTTCAATGGGAAGTGCTACGACCACTTCTCCTTTCCCGTCCACATTTTGTCGGGTGTTGTCTTTTGATAATTAAGCCACTTGTACGTTATTTGAAAATGTTGGCTCTTGCCGTTCTTCAGTTAAACCTTAAAAAACAATATACAAAAACAAAAAGAAGGGATTTATGGGTAAAATAAGAAGCAGCCGTGGCTTTTTGCTCATATATCAGCCATTTGCGGACCGATTAGGCCTAATTTTAATAGCAAACAATTGTGGAATATATGTGACATAAATATAGAAGCACCTGGTCCTTATCAGACCTCGGGTATTTGGAAACCCCATTTCAACGGATACACAGACGGACATCGTGATTTGGACTTATTTGTGTCAATTGTTCCAACAGACTGATCCAGGGACTTGTGAAAATAGAACAACTACAAAAAGAAAGAACTCATGACCAGTGAAAGGAGAACCAATCATTTAACAGGTATATAAAGAACCAAAAGGTGGAAAAAGTAATTAATTACAGTACAGTATTCACGGGTGGTGTGACTAATTTTTTTGAACTTTTTAAAATTTGTGTCTTAAATTTAGTTCTAGGACTTGTTTTATTGAAAAAATACTTACTCCATTGTAGTAATTAACACTAAACACGTTCATTGAGAATAGATGTGTGAATTGTCAAATGGTGGCTGTTAGGTATCAATTAACCCCCTCAAATGACAACCCCATGTAAAAGTGATAGGTCCCATTCATATAAATTGTTAGAGCTAGAACCGGTCTCTACCACCAAAGACCCCACGGGACAACTTTGGTGTCAGTTCGCATCCCGAATATATAAACTTAATAGGGTCTAGGATCAATATTGTAGAAATTTCAAACGAAATTACAATGATATATATATTGTTTTAACTTCGGTGGAGGGTATAAATGAATACCTTTTAAAAAATAAGTACCTTTTATTAAAAAAAGTAATTTTTTAAAAATTTTCCTTTAGTAGTTTCTGACTAATTTTTTTTAAGATTTTCACCTACGTCATTGTTAAGATAAGCAAAAATGATTTGTCATTTATATTTCCTTTCCATAAATTTTTTCATGCAACGGACATCGGGAATACATCAATGTCATTTCCTTTTCTATTTTTTGTGATTTTTTTGAACTTAAACTTATCTAAGTATGAACATTTTATTTGTATTACTATTTTTTTTAGCATACAATTTGTTGTATGTATTTATACAAAACATTGAATCACTGTTCTTTATCAAAACAACAAATTTTTTCTACAACAACTTTTTTATAACGAAATAAAACAATATTTTTAACGAAAGTTTCAGCAAAATATCTACATGTCATCTTAATGCCTTTCATTACAAAAGCCATTTAATGAAGGACATTTTAGTACCCATCCCATCCCATCCTACACAACACATACATTTAACGAAAGATAAAACCACAACTTAATACACAGACAAATCGTCTTCTATGAAAAGTACAAAAAAAAATATAGAAAAATTTTGCAAAATTTGCAAAAAAGATGATGACGACAACGCTGATGAGAATGATAATTCATGTTAATACCCATGTAGTTTTTAAAACTGACTGCGAGCATGGGGTGGTAGCCTTTTTTACTTCTTTTTTTATTTTAAATTTAAATGGAAACAAATTAATGTCTACACATTAGTAACAAAGTCCATCATCAAGCTGGATTTAGATTTGTTTTGGAATATCAGCATAAATGTCAGAAAATAAAACTTATAGTCGATTTTTTTTGTATTTGCGCCACAGCCAACTCATGTACCCACTTCAAAAGCTTGTCAGTTTTTAAGCTTAATTTACTCTCACTCACAATTGATAATGAATAGAAACAGACAAAGAGACTGACAGAGAGACAGACAGACAGACGAACAGAGAGTCTAATTGAAAGACAAAGAGGTTTTGAAAAAATGCACGCAAATCTAAATACTTCCGCTGGCATTAAAGCAGCCATCATGGTTAGAGGTCAATATGCAAAATTGAAATTCGACATATGGGCCATTCCACAGAAATGTCGACTTTTTGTGACGTAACTCCAGCAAGCATTACAAATTGTTTTTTAAAGAAAATTTTATGTATTATTTATTTTTTATTAAGGTAAAAGGGTATACATATACAACTGTGTCATTCCGTATGTAATTTCTGCAATATTAATATTATAAACTATAAAGTATATATATTCTGGGTCCTTATGAGAAGCGAAGTTGATTAAACGATGTGTGACTATCCGTGTGTACGTTGAAATGGGGCTTCCGAAGACCCTAGATACGATGGGAACTTGGTAGCTATATATTTTTGTCACATTTAGTCCGGAATAGTTTGCTATTGAAATTCAGCCCAATCGGCTCATAAATGGCTGAGATATGAGCAATAAACCACGATTGCCTCTAATTTTAATCCAAAATCGCTTGTTGTTGTTGTTGTTGTTTATTTTATTTTTTTATGTATATCTGGAGAACGGCAGGAGACAACGTTTTAAAATTAGGACCAAGCATCTTTGTTATCAATTAAAGGGCTACCTGAATAACTTCATTCATGAACATACTGAAATGTTTATTCAATGAAGTTCGTATTCAAACAAACTTCAGACCACTGAACAAACTGTTGTTTTATTCATGCCACTAGCAAACACATTTCGTTTCATATGGCAAACACAAAGTCTTTGTTCAATGAAACGACTTTTGTTTTACAGTTTTCACTCTCTCTTATTTTTTTTTAATATAAATACTCAATAGCAATGTTGCCACTTGGTAAATTTATGTAATTGTTTTCTTTTTTATTACCTTTACAATAATATATGTAATTTGTAAAGCATTTTTTAAATTAAATTTAAATTTTTCTCCTAACAACTTTTTTATGTACTTCCAAGCAAAATATATTCCTAAAAATGTTTATGAAAATAAAATGATATTTTTTTGAAATTTAAAAATTTACATTAAAAACAATTAATTTACATTGAAAACAAAGTCAAATTTGTATTATTTTTATTATTTTAATATTAATGTACTTCCTTATCTTGTTGCTTTTATTCTTCATGGTTATTTTTGTTTTTTTTATTTTTCCTAATGTTTTTCATTTCTTTCAACTGGCAATACTGACTTTAAAATAAATGCGTTATTCCATAACCTTAGTCGACATTTATTCAGTGGTTGTTTTGTTTCAGAGTTGTTAGTATTCATATTCTCTTGCTTAAGTAAACAAAAACACTGCATCTTATTCGTCTCTTAAATTTCGTGTGTTTGTTGCTTTCATATCGTAGTTATTCATTTTATTGAATACAAACGAAGCAAATATAAAATTATAATGAAAGTTTCATGAACATCATTATTAAGTTTCATGCAGATGTTTATTATCAATTCACAACATCCGACAAAATGTTGATTTATCTATATCTAACCCTGCCTTTACACATGCAAGTAATTACTTGCAAGTAGTGTATATATATTATCAACTAAATTGTCGAAGAAATTGCCGAAAGTCTTGCAAGTGGCTTGAGTGTTTACACAGTCAGTTGCAAATTTATTCATTAAAAGTTCTCGAAGCGAAAACATCTTATGAAAAAAGCTTTATTTTTGGGTTAAAAAAACATTAACATGAAAATGTTAATGTTATCAATAAATTAATTAATAATTTCTTCTTTATTTTTTTCTTGGTCCACCTTGATGAAAAAATTATGTTTATTTCTAAAATATGTGAATCCAGTATTGCCGTAGTTACCGATATCATAAAATATTTGAGAAAATATATTGATTAAAAATTTTTTTAAATGCTTAAAATTTATGTTTAAAAATACCATGAAGATGTGTTGCTGTATAGTAGTGGTTTTGTTTTTTTTTTTTTATAAATACACAGAAAATCAGCTATAAATATAATTTTTATTTTACTAAGTACTAGTAAATTGATATAAAAGGCACCCACGGTAACACTGTTTCTTTATTTGTCATTTTACTTGCTGCAAGTGTCAAATATTTTCTTGCAAGCAAATTCTCTTGAAAGTTGGGCTCCAAGTACGAAAAATGTGTTGGTGTTAGAAAAAATGTGTGATTGTATTGAGTTTTTCGAACTTGCACTTGCATGTGTAAACGCCGGGTTAAGAGCGGTATTTATATAACTTTCTGTTATTAACGCACCATGGTGCAGGATATATAAGATTCGGCATAAGCGAATTTAGAACTCTTGTTATTTTTTTGAATTCGAACTGAATCAAAGAGGAAAGAATTCGCACATTGTGGGTCTTAAATACAATTTAAGTTGCTTGCAGGCTTAAAGTGACAAAATGAGGATATTTCTCTGGAAATTCCCATCAGGAACTTGGAAACAAGATTGAGGTGGAGGGTATCAAAGATTCGACACAGCCGAATATAGCACTCTTACTTGTTATTTTCCATTCATTCAATTATTTATAGATAAATTATGCCACATCTGTTGATGTGTTAGGTCGATAGAGAAAACATCAAATACGGAGTTGCTTAACCGATAAAGTGTTTGCATCATTTTGATTTTCTTCAGTTGACCGAGAACGAGATTAAGAGAAAGGAGATACGGACACTTTAATGAAAATATATATTTTTTAAACCACACTCTTACGAAAGAATGTACCAGAAATGTTTAGTTTAAACGTTTAAATTGACACTTTAGCTTGGCTTTTTTTTTGTCGTTATAAAAGATGTAAAATATTGCATTAATATCACACCAACGATATGTGTGCGTATTTGTGTCTGTGTTAAAACTCGAGCATACAAAAGAAGAGGAGAAAACAAAAAGCTATAGAAGCGCGTATACATGTGCATCTTAATTTATGTATTTTTACTAGTCCTCATGAACATAAAAAAACAACAGCAACAACGTACAACAATGTTTGCTGGTGATAGTACTGTCACTTCCGTTTCCGTTGGAAATAGCACTCATATACATACACATTTTATTAAACAATGTCTGGTTGTAGGTATTTATTTTTTTACTTTTTCTTTTTGTAACTGTGTGTGTTTTGAATTTTTTTTCCAAGCCAAAAAAAATGAAACACATGTAAATGACACAGTTCCTCTAGAGCATCATACAGCAAAAGCTGCTATAGCGCCAGAAACTGTTATTTAAGTATCAGAGAGAGAAGGAGAGTATAAAGAGAGGAGAAACTGGAAGTGTTGGAAATACCTAGACTGTAGAGATATGATATTGGGTGGTTGGTTAAACAAGTTAAGCATATAAAACTTAACATTGGGCTACAGACTAGACTTGTCTTAGGCTAGTTTTTTAGCGAAGTCTACAGATAAAGGAGAATACAGTTTAGTCTGTATGCTAGACTATAGGCTAGCCTTAACACTAGACTCTAAACTAGTCTCAAGACTAAGCTTTAGATTAGCTTAAGAATAGCCTTTAGACCAGAATATAGTCTATGCATTGGAGTATAGACTAGCTAAAGGCTAAGTCATACAATAAATATTAGTCTAGACAATGGACTAGTCCAAAACCTTAATCAGAACTTAGACTAGATGGTTCGTATTAAAATTCTTTATGTTTTAGTAATCAACTTAGTGCAACTGTGGTAAGACTTAAAACTGGGCAAAAATAACAATATAAAATTCTTAAAATCCGAAAAAAATCTAATAAACTCATTTGTATGCTCCTTCTGAAAAAAAATCCATTACACACATTTGTATGCTCCTTCTGAATACAGAGTTTCATAAAGATTTTTGATTGTGTATTAGTTGGAATTTTTCCTAACTATTATGCCAGTATTCCCTTGATTATTTCAACTTTCTGTTAGATTTTGGGGTAACTATTTTTTCACTTTTTGAGGAGGGGTTTCGAAGATACAATTTGTAACACATGCTTGTTTATCTGGTTTGTGCTTTTTTTTGTTTTTGTTATTGGTGTTTTTGGGCAGGAAGAGAATTTTTTTGTTGTTGTGCGTTGAGAGTGTGTTTGTTTCATTTTGCGGTTTTGGTTATATTTTTTTTTTGTATAAAGCAAAAAACTATTCTACTGTTCGGATGTAATTGTAATCATGTTTTTAACATGTTTGTCCATGTTGGCATAATTAAATTTAAATTACATAATCTTTTAAAAAAAAAAAAAAAAAAAAAAAAAAAAACAATCAGAAACTAGAAAAAGCATTTATTATTAGCACCCAAAAAACAAAAGAGAATAAATTTTTGTTTAATTAAATTAATTTTTTAAGTACTTATTCATTTCCTTGTTATTTTATTTTAGACATTTTCAATAGAATTTATTTCCGCTTTCAATAGAATCATACAATTTTTAACAAAAATCTTAAAGAATAGCTTTGTGATTCATAAAAATAATTTTTAATCATTTTTAAAATTTAATTTAATTTCTTCCCCTTCCTTTATTTGTGTTTAACACAATATTTCTCTGCATCTGGCCTTAATGACCTTTTCAATGAAAAAATCCGTCTTTTATTTTTATTAAAACACCTTAATTTATTTCTTTTTTATTTTTGTTCCATTCAGCTTTGTAGTTTTTACCTTTTACGATGTGAAACATTAGGCATAAAAGAATTGATGTGCAAAAACAAAAAAGGTAAAACATAATGAAATGAACGTTTAAATCATGTCCTCGTAATTTACAAAGAATTTGTAAAAAAAACTGACATTTCAACAGCCAACCGACCGACTGACCTACCAACCAACAGCAGCAGGACATTTGTCAGGTCTCAATATTCATTAAACAAAATTTTTTATTTCGAAAACCTTTAAATATTCTCGTACATGACCTTTAAGTAAAAGAGAAGTTGAAAGCTTTTTTTGTTTTTGATAACAAAAGCTGGTGTATAGAAAAGAAGCTTTACAAAAGAAAATACAAATAATAAAGTTTATGCTTTTAAAGCGGCAAAAAAATATATATAAAAAACAGACGTAAAAATTGGTCCATTTTGGTACATCAAAGAGAAAGTAAAAAACACATGTCCTTAAAAAGGTTTTTTCTTTGTCGCTTTAGAAACGTAGAAACAAAGATGCTGTTATTTTTTAATATTTCTAAGTTAAAAACCATGAAAATGGTACAAAACTGCTTTAAATACTTAAAAATAAACTTAATTTAAAACTTTCAATATTAAAATACCAAAACGGTTTAAAAATTTTTACATTCAGTGTAAATAAAAAACAAATAGAATCTGGGAATTTTAGTGCTCATTTTTATTATAATTTTTCATATTAATTCGAATGTGTATTCTAAGCACAGTTGGGGGTAGTGCACCAATTTTGCAATTTCAACTCAAAATTAGTAATAGTGCAAAATCATTGCAATCATTTTGTTGATTAATCATGAGTGACAGTTATGCACTCAAAAAAAAAAAAAATTATTTGATTTAAGAAAAAGCAATCATCAGTTTATTAAAATTTTTTTGTTCTTCACACATTCGATTGCAACTTAAAATTTTGCACTAAATTTGCAAGCAAAAAACTTGTTTTTTCGTCATTTAAGCCATGAGATATTTGGTTATTGATAAAATTTCATGTTGTTTTATTTCCTTTGCTTATGCATATCATCACAAGATTCAAAAACTATGCGCAAACAATATTACATTTTCTTAAATTTTAATGAGAGTCTGTTTATATGCAGCTTTTTTAATTGCAAGTGCAAATTTTGCACTATTGAGTGCAGATTTTATGCATTCAATCACCGTTAGTGATAGTGAAAAAATTTGCAATACCACTCGATTTTTTTTATTGCTAGTGAAAAAAATAGCAATCATCACTAAAGCTGGTAAAAATAGTGCAAACTAATTTTTTTGCAGTTTTATTTATTTCTTTTTTATTTTTTATTCTTCCTATACTAGTTCTGCAAAGCTCTACGCTTGTCTGCAGGAAAGAAACCAGCGTCTCTGGCGGGAATCGAACCCGCAACCCCGGCGCTGATAGGCTAGCTGACTACCAACTAGCTTACCGGGGCACCCCAAGTGATGGTGCAATGCTGATTTAAATTAATAATTAGTGCACTACCCCTAACTATGATTCTAAGTCAAATTACAATTTATAAAGCTTTCATACTTTAATAGTGGGTGCGTTCGTAAATGCATCACTGCGCTGCATCAGAAAAGCAAACTTTTTTTTATTGCAGATAAAAAAGTAATTATAATTTTTTTTATTGAGTGACTATTATTTTTGTGGAGTATTTTAAAATTTTTTGATCCACATCTACTTCATTGAAATATATATATATAAACATTTGAAATCACTGATGCAGCGCAGTGATGCATTTACGAACGTACTAAGTCTTCTTTCTTCAATATTATCCAGAAATATTTTCAATGCAACAAAAATATACAAAACAAAAAATTCTGATAGTGCATAGAAAAGATTCTTGGAAAATATTGAAGGAATAGGACTATTAGAGTATGAAAGCTTTTAAAATTGTTATTTGAATTAGAATAAACATTCGAATTAATATGAAAATTTATAGTAAATAAAAAACTTTAATATGCAAAACCCGACCCATTGTGTTTAAATGCTACACGTTGCGACTTGTTGTACAACTGGATCAAGTTGTACAAACAACTGATATGTTATAGGTGTGGTAAGTCTTCGATTGAATAAAAAATCCAAAGAATTTGATTCTCATTCCACCGTCTTAATCAACTTAATTGTAAAACCATAAAAACGAAAATGCATTTGTTTGCTTGTGCCCTATATACTCCTAAACTCCTGAACCGATTTCCCTTAATTTTCACAGTAATTTCTGACCTTCCAGCGACTAAGTTAAGGATATAAATATTTGTAAATTTTCAAGTGGTCGTGGCACTTCCCATACAAACACAACAAAAGAAATCCCACCAGCACATGAAAAATACAAAACTCCTCTACTCATAAGCAGAAAGCAGTACCAAAAACAGCCCTTAAAAATCAATATGCCAACGTAGCAAAGTCAACACCATCATGAAGAGGGCAGCACGGTAACACACCAAACACACAATACTGTACTTGTCCATAGAAAAGTCCTTTGATTAACCGATAGCTATAGTCTGTAATTTAGTCTTTAGAAAAGTCTTTATACCAGACGTTGGGCCAGCCAGTCTTTATTCTAGACTATAAATTAGGCTATAGATTAGACTAAAGACTTATAACTATGGTCCAGTTTAGAGACTAGTCTTTTGATTGGACTATAGATTAGTCTTTAGAAAAGCATTTAGGCAAGGCGATAGACAAGTCTTTTTATATGAGACTACAGACTAGAATAAAGACTTTTTACTATGATCCGGTTTAGAGACTAGTCTTGGGAGTGTGTTATACTCCAGTCTTTAGACAAGTGTTTGGACTAGACGACATACTAGTGTCTATATTAGACTATTGACTAGACTTAATATTTAAGACTAGGGTCTAGTTGTCTATCCTAGTCTTTCAACCAGATTTTATATAAGACTAGTTTCTTATACAAGCCTGTGGAGTTGACTATAAACTGTTCTTTAGAATAGATTATAGACTACTTTAAAACAAGAATATGAAGTGTTCTTGGGTTAGAATATATGATTCAAGCTTCAAGTTGCCCACTAGAGACTACCCTCAAGAATATACTATAAATAAGTTTTGATACTAAACTTTTCCTTTCTCTGAATCTAAACATTTTTAAAAAAATTTTAACAAAATACCAAATTTAAATTTAATACAACCAGCGGAACGAACAATTCAAAACAAATACTTTTTCCTAAATGCCATAGGCAAAAGTGGTTAAGGGTTTTTAGCAGCTTTATCGATTAATATCGTTAACATAACTGTATCTGTTACAACACATACATTTTTAATTTTTCTTGCCAAAATAAATTTCATAACTGCCTTAAAACTTAAAAAAAAAAAATTCAACATATTCCTGAATTTTTTTTTTATTTATATGTATATAAAAAATTTTGTTATGGTTTTGCATAAATATCTTTTTAAACTTTTGTTTTTGGTTGGGCTTTTTTGTTCCAGCTTAAAGGCTTAATAACTGTTGAAACTATAGCGAAAGTAGAGAGTGTATTCAACAAAATGGTTGTTGTCTAAAGTTTTGTTTAATAATAGTCCACAAAAAAAAAAAAAAAAAAAAAATTTACAATTCGTTTGCATATGTACATATTTTAGAGAATGTGTGTTTATTTGCTTGTGTATAAGAGAATGAGTAACTGCCGAAATGCGAAAGGGGGTTTACCGTTAAAAACTTTTCTATGTGTCAACAGCATAGACAATGACTAGAATAAAAGGGGAGCAGAGGAAAATTGAATTTACAACCGTAAAATAACCACATTTCTTCTTAACACAATCGAATTGTTTAAAGCCATGAGATATTTCGTTATTGGCTTTAATCATGAAAAAACAATTTTTCCGTTTGCAAATTTAGTGCAAAATTTTAAGTTGCACTCGAATGAGTCAAAAACAAAAAAGTTGCAATTTTCTTAAATCAAACAATTTTTTTTTTGGAGTGTAAAATTTTTTACCATAACTGTCACTCATGATTAGTGAGACGGCAAATTGTCAATTCATCACTCAATATCAACAAAATGATTGCAATAATTCTGCACTATCACTAACTGTGAGTTGAAACTGCAAAATGAGTGCACTATCCCCATCTATGGTTCCTTTCCCCTAGGGATAATTCAACAAATCTTCCTCTTACATTTATGAAAATTGTTTAGCTTTGAAAATGAAAACAAAAATAAGTTACAATTTAAAATGTCTCATTATTTTTATCCATTCCTATTTTGTAAATCAATTTGCTGTTTAAAATTTCACAAAAAACAACTTTTTACAATTTTATGTTTTATAAAATTAATTTGTTTTTTGACAGCCTTCGATTAAAATTTGTGATGAAAACGGTTTTCTTGTAATTGGCATCGTAATTCGAAATTAATAACGTAACAATGCGATAATTCGCTCTCACTATTTTGTATGGCGAATTATGTAATTTGGTTCATAATTGGGCTGTGAAATTCGAATTAGAGAGCGACTTACGAAACAACGCTGTCGTGTGAACTAGCATAAAATATAACTTACTGAAAGAAAAACCACATTTTTTTTCACGTATTTAACAAAGAAATAAAATCGTGTATAAAAATGTTTTTGATTTTTCGGATAAATTTTTAAATAATGAAAAGAACCTTTCTCATGTAAAATTCGTGTTTGGGGTCGATATGGTTGAGGCTTTTTAAAAGAGGACTATCTTTACTTTAATATAATATGTTAGAAAACTGTTTGTTAAAAATAGTTATAGTGGAGGTGATTGTAGCCAAAAATGTGTTTTCTCTGCGTGTATACTTAACAATATAAATGACAACACATTTTACGAATGGTGTGGGTCTTTACAAAACGTAGCCCTTTCGTCTCTACTTGACTGATTGGCGAGGTGATCTACGTCGATAACCAACCAATCAATATTATTGAAACTTTCCTAAAAGGTTTACTTTAAAGATTTTATAGAAATTTTTATAAATAATGTTTGGCATACACAAATTTCCGAAGTGCTCGACCAAGGCGAATTGAATACTAGGTGGCCATACAACAATAAAAAAATAAGAAAAAAATAACACGCAATTCGCTAGGTACTCAGAAAAAATTTTGCTCCAGTTAAAGCATTAATCAAAAATAAAATCAGTTTTAATTAAAAATTTAATCAAGTGAATTAAACGTTTAAGAAAGTGAATTAAAAGTTTAATTGATACCATTAATTTGAACTAGTAAAAAAATTAATAGTAACAATTAAACGTCAATTTTGAATAAAAACTGATTTTATTTTTGATTAATGCTCTAATTGGAGCAAATTTTTTTTCTATGTATAACTTTACCAATCTGTCAAGAGGTTTGGCATAACTTTCAAAGGCTCACAATAAAATGAATGAAAGCCAAATTGAAAACAAAAACAATTTTTGCCACTTCGGGTTTAAATAGCCAATTTGTCTTTGCACACCTGATGATGACGTATGTTAATGAGGCCACCTAGCATTCAATTCGTCTTGTCTTCGACCATATTATGAAACATTTGGTACTTTCTGCAAAAAAAAATTTTTTTAAACCTTATTCATGTCCATGCAATGAATTTTGTGTTTTGCAGGATTTTAGTATTCTATAAACCTTCTCTCTTTCTTCTTATTTCGCTCAATAACCGATTAATGAAAACTGCATTTACATAAAACCAAGTACACTTTCACTCGTCTTTTCCCTTTCACCAACAAAGTCAAATGTTTAGCAGCAAATGTTTCATAGTATGAACGGGGACTTACAGATTTTATTCAAAGAGCTTTTTTTCTCTCTAACTTTAAGTAAAACTAAAGCTGCTCTTTAAAGCTATTTCTTCTAAGCACTTTAAACCATTAAGTTATGTAAAAGCTTTTCTTTTAAATTGTTCTTAAGATACTTTAAAAAAAAAATAATACTTAACATTTTCAAAAATACATAAAATAAATATAATTTTTTTTTTATAAAATTTGATATATCTCTCTTGTTCAACAAAAGTGTATTAACTCAAAATTTTGATTTTTTTCACTTTTTTAAAAAAAACTTGAACATTATCTGCCGTATTCATAAAAAATAAAATAGATTTCAAACGTATTTTAAAACAAAATTTCCATACAAATTTTTCTTAAAACAGATTTCCTATCCATTTTAGTTTTTTATGAATACGGCAGTATATGTATTCATATCTACACGCTGTAAAAACATTTGTGTTATTTTGTCTACTTTTTGGTAATGAAACAGTTGGTTTAAAAATTCTTTTTCATAAGCCTTTAATGTAAAATAAAAATTGTTTTGCATTTACTGAAAATGTTTAAATTTTGAGTTAATATAGAGTATTGTTGAACAAGTGCAATATGGTAGTTAAAAATTTTTTGTTTCTACTTAGGAACTTTTTATACAATTTTTCGAACTTTTAACAAAGAACAAACTACATTTTCTAGAAAATATTCATAAAAACGTAATAAAAATATAAAAAAAAAAAATTAACTCCAAACTGACAACAAACAACACAAATATTATTTTATATTAATATTAACAATAAATAATTAAATATTTATAGGTTATGTAATCAATACAAATATTTTTAAAAAATATATATATAAAATTATTTTATTTAATTTCTATACTTTAATAACCAAAACGAAATCTAAACAAAACTAAATTTGGGAAAAAAAATTATAAAATTTTTTTTTCTTTTTAAATTTTATATAAATAATATAGAAAATCACAATTTTGGATTTTTTTTTTAGAATTGTAACTTTGAAAAAATTATTTGAATTTTATTTTTTTATTAAAAAAAAAACAACAATAAAAAACCAATGATTTTCCATATTAATTAAAATTAAAATTAAATGAATTAAATGAAAAAAAATTTTATTTCTTTCAACATTAATTTTATATACAGGGTGATACTTTATTGACTTGTGTTAGAATTTTTAGTATTTTTAAACTTTTAATTAAACATTTTTTCCTTCAATTTATTTAAAAACTTTAATAAAATTTACATCTTTGATAAATTTTAAATATTTTTTTTTTGTTCAGAAAATTGAAAAATTTAAATAACGCACGTACAAACACTGAAACTACTGATAGACAGTTATATAATAAAGAGTATTGATTAAGAGTATTAAGTGAGAGATTTTTATTGTATTTTCTTATATATATGTATATATTTAAAAAAAAGGAAAGAGAGATAGGAATATGTTTGTTGTTGTTTTGTTTTTTATTTAAAAGTGTTTTGCATTTTATATATAAACATTTTTAGTATTCAAAATTTATATATAAAACTAGAGTTTTATATTACAAAAGAAATATTTAAGTGTGTTGTTAGGATGGTTTTTTTGTTTCTGTTAAGGATCGACTAATCATTTGCGAGAGAGAGATAGAGAGATAGAAATAGTGTTTGAGAGTAAAAAGAGTGAGTTTAGGCATTTTAGAGCCCAAATAGTCAACTTCTTCTACGATGTTTAATTGAGAGACAATTAGGTAACAAAGAACTATTTTAAAAGCTTAATATCGACAGCTCAGATCTAAAACATGCTAAGTTGAATAAGTAAGTTTGACAGGAGCAGCTATTAAAGTTTATGGGCGATACAACATTAAGTTGCATGCTAAGTACTTTTTTGTAAAACACTTTGGATTAGCCGATTAACACCAAAATTTAACAGAATTTAAGTTGAACAATACACTAATTTATAAACGTAAGATAAAGTCGACTAAGCATGTTTTAGAATTGAGCTGTCGATATATGGGTGATCCTCATTTCAAATGAATTAAACAAAGTACAAGAATAAATTTATACCGGGCTTTAAATATTTCCATTTCGTTTTATTATTATAATATTATTATTATTTTAACCCCCGTTTTCACAACTTAACAATCGCTAAAGGTAAGATTTTATCGGCGATATAAAAAGTGTTCCCTTATTAAAACTTTACTTTAACCTATCAGGTAGTATGAACCTTCCTTTAACTAATCGCTCACTTTAGGTTAAAGTAAACTTGGTATAATGGAACACTTGTTATACGGCCGGTAAAATCCTACCTTTAGCTATCGGTAAGTCGTGAAAACGGGCCTAAATATATGAAGAATTTAACTTATAATAGATTTTTTAACCATATTTTGTTGTCCACAGTTGTGTTTCTTGAGCGTTATTATTTTTTAGTATGCTTCATAACTCAGTTTAATTGCTTAAATCGTGATTGCCTTATAATCACGATTTAAATCGATCTCGATACATTTATCCGTTCGTCTGGCTGGTATACATGTAACTGTACATGTTAACCGTGTGAGCAAAGTGCAGGTCGCTATTTTGTTAATTGATTAAAGGACCAAGCCTAATGAAAATGGTAAGATTCGCTCATTGATTTCACATATCCCTCATACAACCTTTTTTCGCAATAGAGTCTTTGTGTTCATAAACCGTGTTATAACATTTGCATTGAGAATAAATTTGGTCCAAACTTATTTTATGGAAATTTTGATCATTTCACCAAATTCTTTTGGAATTGGCCCATATATGACCATGGCGCACATATAAATACTACTCCAGAAAATAACTTTCAATGCCATTGCTTTCTTATTAATCCTGGTATTGCCATGAATATTTTTGGTCGGTTTTGAAAAATTAGTTTCATTTGAGAGAAAATTTGGCGTGCTATTTAACCATTGAACATTTTTTGGAAATTAATATTGTGTAATATTTTAATTTTGAACTTTTCCGTGAGATCCGAGGTCAAAATTAAAAAAAATCGTTTATACTTTTAATATCTACCTATGGTTATTTTAAAATTTTTTTGCTTAGAGAGTAGATGTATAGTCCTTCCAAGCCCTGTACTTACTTTTTGTAAATTTTTCCATAACAACCCTAAAAAAATGTAACGCTCAAGACACAAAAATTTTAAAAATGAGAAAAATATAATTTTATTTCAAGATCCATTTCTATCGTACAAATTATTCACAGAACAACCGTAAAATAAATGTAACGCTCAAGACACATAAATGTTAAAAATTAGCAAATATAATTTTATTTCATAATCCATTGAATGAGGCGAAAACTATAATATGAACCGAACCTTACCTTCTCATGTTTTAAATAATTACATTAATTTAATTTTAAGTTAAAAACAAACAAAAAATGTACACTTGAAATGAGAATCACCCAAATACAACACGTATTTAGTTGCCTATAAATGTGAATAAGAAAATGATTCTTTATCTCCTAATTAACGCTTGATTTAAAAATCGTAAAACTAGTTGAGTAATTGAGAGTAAAGTAAGCGAAAGTTTAAAGGTATTGTGCTTTATTTTATTGATGTTGAATAAGCAGCTTACAGAAGCTTTTTTATTGTGTGTATGAAAATGTTAAAATGTTTTTATGATTTATTTTGAATTTATAAACATTTATTAAAATTACTTTGTTAACTAAAAATATTTTAAGCATTTACAAGTCATGCCTTATATTTTTTTTCGTTGATATAGTTTGAAAAGAGCTTTTTAGGTTGCTTGTGGGAAAGTGTAGTTTGTTTTTAGTTTTTTTTTTTAAAGATGAGAGAAAACTTTTAAGTTTATCTGTAAGTGTTAAGAACGATAAAACAATAGATGTAACCATAAAACAATTTTAATATAAAAGCTTTGTATTAAAGAATATTCTAAAAATATTGAAGTTTTTAATCACTTCAATATAAATTTTAAGAATTGTAATAATATTCTTATATAAAAGACTTATTTTATATAAAAAAACTTTTGAAGTGCCCATTCAAGATATTGCTTCAAAAACGCTTTAAAATGTGTATAAAAGCATTAAAAATAACTTATTCTAAATCAAAAAGTTGTTATGGTACATGTATATTGCAATATGAAAATTTTCATATGTATGTGTTAAAGCTTTTTAACTATTTTACATACAAGAGCTTTATATGTAAACATTTAGTTTATACAAACAAAAAAGATTTTGAATTTATTGTTGAAAAACGAAGCTTTCATTCATTTAAAAAAGCATAAAAAATAAGAATAGGATTTTGAAAAGCTTTCTTAAAACTGTAATAAAGAAATATGCTGAAAAACTCTCTTAGAGATTAACAACCATTTCTTGCTAAAATTTTTTTTTACGTTTTTTCTGAAAGTAGAAATAGGTTTTATAGATAGAGATTGTGAATAAAAGTCCAAAGGGTCTCTCTAGAAATCTTTTATCTCTTACCAAAGCTTTGTTATATATATTGAACCAGAGCTTTTATCTCATATTTATGATTCACGTGTGTTTTTTAAAAATAGTTTTTATTAAACTTTTTTCGAAAGTCTTCTTTAAAAAACTGTTAGATCGCAGTTTATCCCAATAAAGCTTTTATTCGATTTTGTTAAAATTTTAATTTAAGCTTCGTGAAGAAAAGAAACATAAAAGTTTTTTTTTGTTCAAAATCTTTAAAAAATTGTAATAAAAAGATTGTGTGTCTAAGGTTTTTTCGGATTTTTAATTTACAACGGATTTTATTTTTGAAATTTTTAAGCTTTTTACAACTAAAAAAGTTTTCTCTTCTTCTTGATTTTGTTTAATCACCCTGCATATAATAATTTTTTCAATTGTATTTAAGTTTTAAATTTGTTCAACACATTTATCAAGCATTTTAATAAATAAAATATTTTTTTAAAAATTTGACAATTTAATAACAAACTCAAACTCAAAATAAAGCAAATGATAACATTTACACTAAAAGCTTTTTTTAAAATATTTTTCTTAAACATTTTAGACAAAAAGCTTGAGCTGTTAAAATTTTGGTTGGTATTTTAAAGTTTGCATAAATATTAAAAAAGTTAAGCTCTTTTCCTTTTTTTTTAGTATTTTTAAACTTTTGCAGTAAACTTTTAAACTAATTATGAATATATTTTTTTTAAACTGAATGATATGCAATGGAATATTTTGACAAGGACCATCATTTTAGGTGAAAAGAGTTTGTTTTAATGTGGTTTTAATCCAATTAATTAAATAGAAAGAGGGAAAGTGTTTTTTTTTTTAGTAGAGAGGGAGTTTGGTTTCGGGGGAAAGGGAATAAACCTGAGTGGTTTCATAAATGTGTGTGGTGTCGGTGTTTTCTGTGAATTGTGTCTGAGAGTGTCAGTGAGTGAGTGAGTGAGTGTGCAAAACACTATGGAAACATCATGAACTCACCATCATGTAGCGGATCTATTGTGTGAATCATAAGCTGCAATAGGCCATGACGAAATTTTGCACCAGTCTGTGTACTACTCGCATTTCCACCACTGCTATTACCTGTAGTGCCAGCACCACTACTGGATCCAGGTGGTCCCGATCTTGACTCCGAGGCCGCTCTCGATGTTACCGAACCACCAGGCTGTGTGGCCATTGAGGTTTCCGAGGAATTGGCAGCATTGCCCTTTTTTAAGGGGAGACATAAGAAGGAAAAAAAATAAAAAAAATAAAAAAAAAAAATGAAAAAAAGAGAAAACAAAGTAGAGGATAGGAAGAAATAATAAAATAAAGATGATAAATATTGTGATGAAGATGATTAAATTTTTATTAATTTGATACATTACGAGGCAAAGAACGAAAAAGAAAGAAAGAGTTAGAGAAGAAAATAATAGGCAAAGAGAGAGAAAAAAAGGATATTATGTTATTAAATATTTAGCTCTTTTTTAAGATTTTTCAAATAAAGGGAAATAGAAGAGACATGAATATTTAAACTTAAACAAAATGTGTTATAGAAATTACGATAAAAACGTGTTTTTGTTGAAAGAAGAGATTTGAAAGGATTAATATCTTTACTTATAGAGAACTTAAAAGAAAAGATTTAAGTAAGAAATGTTAATTTTAATGCTTTAAAATGGAATAAAAAACCTTTTGATGTAAAAAATTGTAAGGTATTTTTAGCTTTCTATTAAACGCCCGGGAGACTATCAAATAAATACATCAATCACATAGTTGTGTGCGTGCAGTCGTTCTTTTTCGGGTACACATACGCGTTGTCGGCAATGCTTGATGAAAATCAAAAAGTTTTGATTTTTTTATTTGATGGCTGATTATTTGATAGTCTCCTGTTGTGATTGACAAAAAAAAAATATTTTCTTTGTGTTTGTTGTCATGAAAAATATAAATATTTTGGTTTTTTACAAAATATAATTGTTGATTGCCGTGTTTATTTGTACGTCTCCGAAAAAGCCTCAAATAAACGACACTTACACATATGCACTGATTGACGGGTTTATTTGAAAGTCTCCAGAGCCCTTTACAAGAGCTTCTTTCAAAAGCTTTATATTTCGAAACCTTCTTTCAAAAGCCTTCTAATTTGAATGCTTTCTTTGAAAGCTTAACAGTCTAAATACACTGTAATTTTTATATTCATAGCATAACAATTTTTATTTCCAAAAAGCTTTATTAAAGCTTTTTTCTAAGCTTGTTAACTTGATTTTCTAATTAAAAGATTGTTGTAAATGCAACTGTTCTAAAACTATAATATGAATATAATTTTTAGAAGATTATAAAAAATGTTAAAAAAGCTTTTACCAGAAATTTTATAATGTAAAAAACTTATTTTTTAACAATCTTTTTATATATTTCAAGTTGTTTTTAAACTTTTTTTAACTTGACTAAAACTGTTAAAAAACTATTTTAAAAAGAAGTGTTTATCAAAAATACTAATTAGTGCTTTTTTTCTAAAAACTAAAAGCTTTTACTTTTAGGCCAAATGATAAACAAAAGCCTTTTATAAAAGAGGATAATAAAAAATTTTTATTAGAAAATATAGAACAGAGCTTGTATGAAACGCCTTAACAAAAGGTTTTTATTTAAAAGAATTAGCAAAAGTTTTTTAGCAATAGAAAGTTTTGAAATCATTTTTTTAACAGATAAAAAACCCATTTACCAAAGTTTGAAAAAGCTTTTCTTAAAAAGCTTTGAAAAATCTTTTTATCAAAAGAACTTATTTTTAATAAATCAAATCTTTCTTTAAATGTTTTAGATTTTGTTAAGCTTTAAAACATTTTGTTTATGACCTTTTTTTTTAAATTTTAATTTATAATAGTTTTTGTTTTAAAAAAGTTAGGTTTTTTTAAGAAAAAATTTCTCTAAAAATTATTCTCAGTTTTACTATTTAGACCATTTTAGATTCAATTTGTTTAAAGCCTTCTATAATTTTGTTTTTCAGATATTTTTAGTTTGTTTTAAAAAAGCTTTTGTATATATATTTTTCAGTTGTTTATGCTGCAAATATAAATTTTATATTTAGTAATTTATTTAAGAGCCTTCTCAAAGCTCTCATTTTAACACATTTTTATTGTTATTTCTTAAACCTAAATATAATTAATGCCAATTAGTTTTAACAAACTTAAAACATATAACAACTAAACTTTTGAATAAAATTATAGATTTAAAAAACTAAAACTTTGAATGGAACTTAAATTTTAACTTTGATTTTGTTGTATTAAAAGCTTGCATTTTTTTAGATTTTTTTTTAGTGAGTGAACAAATAAAGCATTACGATTTAAGTAATTTTTTTTTTGGAAAAAATTAAAAAAAAGTAAAATGTGGTACTGAGGGCAAAAATTTATTGAAATCTAAACTAAAAACAAATTAGGAAAAAAAGTTGAAAGCTTTTTATTATAGTTTGAGCTTTTAAAGGCAATAATTTCACATAGATTTTTGCTTAAACACCACACAAATCATTTTATTTATTTATTTAAAACAAAAAGATATAAACAAATCCATTAAACAATTCAACATTTAGTAAAAAGAATGAATTCTTTGAAAACTTAAAAAAACACTTAACAGCTTTTTATTTTAAAAAAGGAAACAAAAACTAAAAACAAATTATCTTAAACTTAAGGGATATTACAATCAAAAATAAGGAATGAAATTTGTTAGTTCTTTTTAACTTTTAAATAAATAAAAATTTATGATTAAAAAAAAATTTAAAAAAATAGATTTTTGTCATTGTATTATTTTGTATTAAATATTTATTTATTTTTTAATATAAAAGCGCAGTGGGAAGTTTTTGTTGTATTTTATTTTATTTCTGTTTTATTATTCTTTTTGTACTTGTCAGTTTTTCTTTTCTTTTTTTGTTTTATTCTTGTTAATCAAGAGTTTTTTTTACTTTATTTTGGAGAAAAAAAAAATAATTTTAAAATAAAATAAGATAAAAACAAGTTAGAATTTAAAAGGAAAAATTAGTTAAAACAAATAAACTTAAGAGTTTTAACGAAGCCTTAATAAAAAAAAGCTTAACAAAGGCTAAATTACAAAAGCTTAACAAAAAACGTTAAAAAAAAGTTTTACAGTTATAACAATCTATTTACTTAAAAGAACTATAAAATATATTATATGGAAAATATTAAGGCTTAAAGCTTTTTTTTAATAAAAAAAGTTTGTAGCTTGTTAAGAAAAGCTTTAGAATAGGAATAAGTTTCAACTAAAATATAAAATTAAAAACTCAAGTATAACAAAGATTTAAATTATTTAAAGTTTTTTTTTTTAAATTCAAGTCTTAAAATGAAATTTAAATTAGTGCTGGTTCACACTCATGAAATTCAACTCGCCAAGTCTTAAGTTTTAAGGAGAGAGTGGAAAAGAGAATGGAATGGGCTAAAGACTTGGCCGTTATCTTCAATTTTCTTTTTTCATTTTGTTTTTGTATTCGTTATATTTTTTTTTTTTTTATTATTCCTACACTAAGTCCCGCGAAGCTTTTCGCTTGTCTGCAGGAGACCAGAGTCTCTGGCGGGAATCGAACCCGCAACCCCGGTACTGATAGACTAGCTCACTAATAACTAGCCTACCGGGGCACCCATATGCTAAAAGAGTTAAAGTTAAAGATAAAGAACAAGAAAATTGACGATATAAACTGATGTCATATCAACGTGCAAGCAGGCCCAAAAGGATGGTAAAGAAACCCGGTTCAGCTAAGCCTGGCGTGTCTGAACCAGCATTAACACTAATAATAATATTATTTTTTTCTTTTTAAGCACTGAAATAAAACTTTTTTTGTTTTATTAAATACTACATGAAAAAACGCTTTTAGGATGATTTTAATAAATAATAAATGAGAATACAAATTTTGGGGAAATAAATCAATTAATCAATCAATTAATAACAAACAATTGAACAAGGTACTAAGCAAACTACTGTTAAGATAAAATATAAAAAATTTCAAAGAAATTTATTCATTTGTTTTATTTATTTTTTAATTGGTTTAACTTAAAAACTTTACAGCACAATTAAGTTTTTTGTTTGTTCACATAAAGTTTGCTCCATATATTATTAATTATTTATTGAAAATCCCAAGAAAATAAAGTCTGTTCTTTGTAGCAAATAAAAATTTAAAGTATGAAAGTTTTAAATCAATTTTTTTTTTCAAATATAAATGAGAAAAAGTGTTGTTTGAGTTCTATATAAAGCTCCTGTTTTGGTTGAAATGACAGGGGCTTTTCTTTAAAAAAAGTCGTAATACTATAAAAGCTGTTTTAAAAAAGCTTCACTTTTAAAACTTTTTAAATTAAGTCTTCTGAAATAAATTTTCTTTTAACGCTTACAAAATGTTTCTTTACAAGCTTAAAAACTAGTTTTTTATTATTAACTTCTTAAAGATTTTCATTAAAAATTTCTTCTTGTTTAAAAGCTTTTAAGTAAATTTGAAAGAAATCCCTTAAAAAGCCTTTATATAAGATATTTTAGGTGAAATCTTTTTATCTTTAAAAAAACTCTTTCAAAAAAGCCATAAAGAAGCTTTCAATTAAGATTTTTAATTGAATTTTTATTAAAAGCTTTAAAAATGTTTTCTTGAAAAATTTAAAAGTATAGATTTTGAGAGCATCAAAAAGAAACCCTACCCAAAAGAACCTTGTCATTTTAAGTTTAACGATAATTTTCTGTAAAAGTTTTCAAAAGAACTAAGACCAAAAACTATATAAAGGATTTTTACTTATATATTTACAAGTACTTTCGTTTAATTTCAATAGTTAAAAAAGGTTTCTTAAAGCTTTAAAAATTATTTCATTGAATTTTTTTAGTGAACGTGTTAATTAAACCTTAAAATATTTTAAACGTTCTTTAAAAGCTTTTTACTGAAAACTTTTACATACGTTTTTGAAAGCTTTACTTGAAATTTGTATAAGCTTTTCCAAATTTTCATAGAATATGTGTAAGATATAAGAATGCGAGCAAATAAATAAATTTAAATAAGATTTTTTTGTGTTCTTTTTTTAAAATTTGGAAGAAAGTTTTTTTTTTGCTTTTAATATAAAATGCTTTATAAACTATTTTTACTCAATTCCCAAAACAACTTTTGTTATTGAAAGTGTTAAAATCCTTTGAAATAAAATCTTCTAAAAAGTTTTCTAATTAAGATAAAATAAAGCTTTATATAACAGTTTAAAGAGGTTCTATATTTATTATTTCAAAAACTTAATGAAGAAAGCTTACTTTTTATAAAAGCTAAAATGCTTTTTACTGAAACTTAATATTTTTTATTGATCATATTTAAGCTTTAAGGAAAACCCTCCTCTAATGGCTTTTAACGAGCTTTGTATTAAAATTGTCGAAAACGCTTTTTATTAAAAGCTTTAAAAACCTTTATGCGTATAATTCCATTTATCTTACATTTGTTATAGATTAATTACTATATAGAAGGTTTAAAAAAAACATCGGTCATGGTAAAAATTTTAAAAAAACTATTACAAAATAAAAATTAATACACATAGTTTGTGTATGTAGTATGTATGATTGTATTGCTTTAAAGCACTATTTTTATTCTATGTACATATACACTTATGTACATATGTAGTTTGGTATTAACACACAAAACCACACACACACACACACTCTTCTTTAACCACATTTACTCATACATTCATGTATCCGTTACACATACAAGTACAAGGTAAGAATTAGTTTTTGTTTATTTTGAATAGCTCGCATTTGACAGAGTCAAGGAGTGTTTACATTTAACTCTCCTTTTAATCATCCACTCATGTTTTTGAATGCTCTCCCCCATCTTTTCTTTCACTTGATCCAGCTTAGATTTAATTGTACTCACACAGACACATTCACACACTTAAACGCATGCAAAATAAATGCCGTTTTATTTGTAGAAATATGAGTGGGTGTGACATTTTCTTCTTTTTTGCTATTTAAATACCATCTGACTGTTTTAAGATAGGGTGAAGGGGTATAGGGGATAGTTGGAGAAAATAGTGTAAAAGAGTAAATAATGCGTTTTATTATGATTTTGCTGTTAAAAATGTTCACTTTGTATTTATTGTACAAATATTTTAAAAGGTTTGTATGAGTTTGTTGGGTTTCATTGAATTATGGGATATTGTGACAGTTGGTGTATATGAGAGAGTGCGTGTTTGTGAACAAGTGTTTGTATGAGTATTTATCTGAAGGTTAACATGCAAACCCATTTAAATGTGCCATGAAAATATGCATGTATTTTGGTATATGTAGTTTTATTTTTTTTTTGCTTTGCTTTTTGTCCTTTTTATAAGTGTTTAATAGTTTAAAAATTCAAAATATCTACATAATTTCGAATGATTTATTTTTGGTGAATTTTGTGGTTTAAACTAAAAATTTTAACAAATTCAATAAAAAATACTTGGAAAAATCTATTAACTCAAAGTTAAATATCACATATTATATGTTATTTTTTTTTTTTTTTTAGAAACATTTACATACATCCACTTTATTTTACAAGTTTGTTACATACACCCCATCATTTTGGAATTACCACAAAAGATAACCATGATGGTTGCCTGTCAATAAGTATAAAAGAATAAAACGGATCAAATACATGAACCATTGAGTCCATTGTATTTTAGTGAAACAAAATTGCAATTGTTTTATGTCGAGAAAAAAAACATTGTTACACATGTTAGAGTATGTCCTCGCTGGTATCATCACTTGTTTTAAAAATTAAAACAACAATAAAAGGATGTTACAATATCCTTGTAGTAGGTAAATGTCATTCGTTTAGTTTGTGGCTTCAATACAATAAAATGCATTAAAGATTTTTCTTTTAATTGAAAAATCAAAAACTGACTAAAAGCGGAAAAATTTAAGACAAATTTATGACATATTAAAACTCAGGAAAGTTAATTTTTAATTAAAAATTTTTAATTAATTAATTAATTAATTAAAATTAATTAATTAATTAATTAATTAATTAAAAATTTTTAATTAAAAATTAACTTTCCTTTTTCATTAAAAAAAAAATTAACCCCTACCTTTAAGTTCTTAAATTTCAATTCTTTTATTACTTTTTAAGCTCAATTCCTAAACTTGTTTCAAAAATTTCTTAACTCCAACCAAATTCCCTTAATGTACTTTAAAAGCCTTGAGTGTTGTTAAACAAAAGAAAAGAAAAACATCCAAAAATTTCTTATCTTAACTTAAAACAGTCTCTATTAGAACAACAAAAAAAACAAAAATCTTATCGTTAACAAAAATATTAAATAAAAATGTTTTAACATGTTATCACTTGTTTTAGTTCAAAAGAATGAGCATTGGGAGGTCCATATGGAGCGTGAGTAAGTGCTGGAAAACGCAAATATATCGAATGTCTATTATCCTTAATTACATTAAACAACACTGGCAGACGCCCGTATAATACATTTTTATATAAAAAAAAAAAAAACAAAACTCTTAAAGACATTTCAGGGTTAAATTTAAGCAAAATAAATAAGGATTTATTTTTCAGGGATTGCATGAGTGAAATAAAATTTATTTTGTTTTATTACCGATATACAAGCTACATCTTACAGCTTTTGTTTTTATTTATTTAAGGCTTCAAATACAATAACAAACTATATTCTAACTTAATTTACCGAGCAAAAGCAACGTATATCTAGTAAAACAGTCCAGAGTCTTAAGTGGGAATCGAAACCGCATTCCCCGCACTGATAAACGAGCTCAATACCAACTAGCCAACCAGGGCACCCGAACTTAATAAAATACTGAAAGCTTTAATTACAAATATAAAAGCTTTCTAAACAGTGCTTTATGTCAAAAATTTTTGTTTACAAATAATTTTCAATCTAACATGGGAGGGCTCACTGCATCCGGCATTTCAAAGACGTGACATCAACCTACACAGCACAAAAACCGAAGCAGCTAACAGACAACATTGGCGCACTCTTTGTAAAAAATTCCCCACTGAAAGGTAGACTGGGTATGGATTAAGTAAGTAAGTTTTCAAACGCCGTTTTTGAAGTACAAAGGCCCTTATCATATAAAACGCAACGCAACGCCAAAGAATAACATTGAAAGCACAAACAATGTCATTAATATTTTGTAATTTTGTTGTTGTTTTCTACAGAAATTCACATTGCGTTTTAATATATCAAACGCTGCATGGCTTGTGGCGTTGAAAGTTTTAAAGCAGTAAATGAATTTCTATAGAAAGCAACAACAAAAATACAAAATACTAATCACATTGTTTGTGCTTTCAATATTATTCTTAGGCCCTGCGTTGCGTTTTACATGATTACGACCTAAAAAAATTTAAAAATTTTAAAAAAGCTTTGAAAGCTCGTAAAATTTTTTTTTTGTTTTTTTGCTAAAAGATTATTTGACAGCTGTATACAAATTAATTATATTTAAATTGCTTAATGAACTTATTTAAAAATTAAAAAAAAACACTCTTAAAAGTTTATTGCTTTAAAGAATTCTTAAAAGTAAATATTTTTTTAATGTTTTCTTAAAAAGCTGTTACAGAAAGTTTTAAAGTTTTCTTAGCAGTTTTCATTTTATTTTTTAATTCTTTTATAATAAATATAAAGTTTTAAGAGCTCTTTTGAACGCTTTTTTAATTTGAATCTATAACTAAGCTTTATAAAATGATATTTTTAAGTCTTTTTGAATAATAATTTTAAGCCTTTTTATAAGCTTTTGAAGATCCTCTGTTAAGCTTTTTAAAGCGGCATTGAAAAGATTTTTTCTTAAGTTTTTTTTTTACTTTTTTTCAAAGATTCTAATATACTAATACACTTTAAAGCACTTATTTTAGGTGTTTTATAGTAAAAGCTTTTTCCAGCCATTTATTTTGCTAATAATATACTTCTAATAAACTTTGTTTAAAAAGCATAAAATGTTTTTTAAAATAAACCTTTGAAACAAATTTAACAATCAGGATGCTTGCTGTAAGTTTACAAATTCATTCTCGGGAAATCATTTTTTTTTTAACTTTGATAAAACTTTTTTGTAGCAATAAATGTCTTTAGCACATTTAATCCCCATAGAGATAACTTTTATTATTGTATTTATTTCTCCGGCTCTTTAACTCTTGTATGATTTATTTTCCAACCCAGATAATTATATATCATTTTGTAAAATTTATACAAAATACTAAAAAAAAAAATCAATTAACAAATTGTTATAATCCTTTATGAAAAAGCAAATATGATAAAATAAAGCCAGAAAAAAATAATGAAAACAATTTATACACATGGTGTCACAACACAAAATAAATCAATGCCAAAAAAAAAAAAAAAAAAAAAAAAAAAATAATAAAAATGAAAAACTATATACAATAAACCTACTCTTTATTATAAAGTGTATGCATGTATGTGTAGATAAATACATACGTAAATGAATAAACTAATACACTGACAGTTATTCAGCTGGCCTTGTAAAATGTTATTATACTAGCACGTACATTATTGCTCTTGATATTGTATGGCCTTTTTCTCATCCTCTCTTTTGCTTTGACAAATTAATAGATTTAAAATTGTTGGTTTATTTATATTGTCACATTCCCTCTTTATGAAAGATCCTAGTGCTTTAAAGAAAGTGATTACATACTAAACCCAAATTTATTATATATTGACCATTTGACACTTTACTGTTTACTTGTGGTACAAAATGTGTTTACTCGCTATGAGAAAATTATTTTTTTTTTAGGTTTTTGTGATCAAAGATTGTTTTATAACTTGAAAATGCAGGATTGTTTACATAAGACATGGCTTGTGTTTTTAATTGGTTACGGTTGAAGGAGTCACTCGCAATTGCGAGTACACACGAAGGCCCTGGGGTCCATTGTGATACCGTAAAAAACACGAGTGATCTACAAAAGTTGATTATATACAAACATAAATTGTAATGAGGTTTACCTTGCCGTATTAATTTATTCTAAAGGGCTGTAGTTTTTTTGAATATAAGAGATAATTAAAGTTTCAGACTGTAGACTTTAAAAATCAAATTTTTAAAGGAGAAGATTATTATAATTACATATTTTTTGTAATAAATCCCTGTGAGTTTTTGTTTTAAACGGAAAGAAAAAGGATTTCAATATGTCCTTTGGATGGCAAAACTATAAATTTTAAGAGTAAATAACTAAAATATTCAAAACAAACTAAAGTTTAAAAAAAATAAAAAATTTTATAATTATGATCACTTAGGCGTATGATTAATTTTAATAACGAGTTTAACGAATTAAGAGCCTCATACCTTATAATATAGAGAAGACAATAAAGATTTATTAAGTAATATTCAAATCTAAGACCCTTGTTTTTAGAAAATTAAATTAAAGTAGACCCACTGTGCCATACCGATAGAACTGTGGCGTATGAATATAATTATTTACATTAATATTGCATAAAATTGCCTTAATTACAGATTTAAATCTTAAAGTCAATATACTTGTGAAGACTTTTTTATTCAGTACACTTTGCCAAATCACCATGCAAAGAGTTACACCAGAACAGCGTTTAAAAATCGTAGAAATTCATTTCCAAAATTATAGAGCACTTCGTCAAGTTGCCCCGTAAACTCTTTTTTTTTCTAATGTTCAGCCAAATCAAGCCCGTACCGTGCGTACAGAAAAAGCCATAACCGCCGTAGAGGTGAGTGTGACAGAGGACCCGAATTTATCGGTCAGACACCATTCTCAGCATCTCGGTCTCTGTCCATTCACTACTAGGAAATTTGCCAGGAAAGATTTTGACCTACATCCATATACAACTAGTGCAAAAATTAAGGCCAGAGGACCATCAATCGCAGAATGCGCGGCGAACGGGCTGAGAATAAGCTGGTAGTTTAACCAGATTTTTATCGTTAAATCATCTGCAGCGATGGGGCTAATTTCTGGCTAAATGGGTATGTCATTTTTGAAGAAAGCACAATCCTCATGAGACTCTTAAGGCTCCATTTCATCCCAAAAAAATCAGTGTTTGGTGTGGTTTATATACCAAAGGAGTCATAGGCCCATTTGTAACATTGTTGTGAATAGCGAACGCTACAGGCAAATAATTCGCATGTTTTTTTTTTTACTTCTAATGTCAATGCAAATCATTTGGAGGAAAAATGGTTGCACCAACATGGCTCAACAAGCCACACAACGCCTTAAATTATCTTTTTTTTGAGCCAAGCGTTTGGTGGCCAAATTATGTCAAGAAATTGACCTGTGAATTGTCCACCTCATTCGTTTGATTTGATAGCTTTGAACTACTTTATGTGGGGGTTCGATGATAAACCAGCAACTTTTGATCATTAGGAAGCCAACATTCGATGCACTATTGAGAAAATAAGACTGGGTTTGCTCGGAAAAGTGGTGCAAAGGCCGCGGAGGCCATATGTCAGAAACTATTTTCAAAGATTAGATGCCATGAAATGTGTGAGCTAATAAAGCCAAAATTTTGTTCCTTCCATTTAATTTGCTTTGTTTGTTTTTAAAAAAATGTCTTTGCCTTAAAAAAAACACAACTTTTAAAATAATATTAAGGGCAAACTATTCCAGTCTAAAATTAAGCAATTTTGACAACTGGAGCGTATGATTAATAATATTTAATATTTAACATTTTTTATTTTTCGAATTTATTCTATGAGCTAAATTTCAGTTATGTATTTTATAAAGCTAAATATTTAAGGAATAGAACTATTACAAAAAGCTTTGTAAAATACATAACTGAAATTTAGCTCATAGAATAAATTCAAAAATTCAAAAATGTTGAATATAATATAGTAGCTCATGAAAAAGAATTAATTCTTAGATAATATTTAAAATTGTTATGCTTCGAAATCTTTATATATTTTTTTATAAAAAAAGCTAATGTAGCTTTAGCAGTGTTTAGTAAAAACAAAGATTTTAAACTTTAGTAAAATTATTAAACTAAAATATTACAGACAACCTTTATTTGCCAAAATGGAAGAGTTTGGCAGTTATGACCACTGTAACGTATGATTAATAAAAAAAATAAGTTTAATGCTTAAAACTCTTTAATATTTATACTACAAAACAAGCTAAAGCAAGTTTAAAAGCGTCTAACGTTATCTTAAACTTTCAGATTTAATTCAATTTAAACTAAACTAAACTAAATAGCAAAAAAAAAAAAAAAATATTACAAGCTCTTAAATTATAAAGTTTAAAGATATAACAAAATGTTTGCTTAAACCAAAAACAAATTAATTTTTCAAACATTTAACTGAAACGGCATTGAAACATTCTAACAAGAATGCTAAACAATCATTATTCATTGAAATTGTTGAAAATTAAATATATTTTACAATTAAAACTGAAATAGAGAAACTTTAACTTAAATCAGCATGTGAATAAAAACCATAAAAAAATATAAATTCTATTCTTCTCCTTTTACAAGCAGAGAACAAAAAAGTTAGAAAACAACAAAAATTAAAAAACATAAGATAACTTTTTCTTTATTTTTAAAATGCAGCTGAACATAAAAAATCTTATATTCTGGGAAACAATTTTTTTTAAAAGCAAAACATTTTTTTTATATATTTTATCAACAAAAACTCAAATTTTTTGTCTATAAGAAAAAATACGCTAACAAAATATTTCATATAAATAGAAAAACCTCCCACATACGAAATGTCCCTGAAAGTATGCAGTATGTCCAGCTTCCACACTCTGTGGGTTTGTGTGTACAATATAATTTTTATCTTAATCAAATTAAGTTTATTTTTAACATAAAAACTGCTATATACGAGTACGAATAAGTATTTAAATGGAACTGATGGTGTTATAAAAAGTTTTTACATTTTTTATAGCGTTTTTAACGTTTTTAAAAAGGATATTTAATTATTATGTTACGGTGTTCTTTTTTTTATTTTTTTTAAGCAGTCAATTAAAATGAGAAAGTCAAAGAGTATTGCATACTCTAAGTTAATGAGTTTTATGGGATTCAACATAAAATTATCTTTAGTTATACTACAGAGTTATTAGCATGAAATTATACTATATAACAGAATACTACAGATTTATTTAATAAAAAAAAGTCAGACCAAAACTATGCTACAAAGAAATATAAATTTATGGCATTCAACTTTTAAATAGCACTACAATACCATACAATTAATAAACCAAGCCCTGAAAGGGTAAAATAATTATTAAAGGCAAAATATTGTGCCTAAAATTTTACTTTATTACCCCAAATTCCTTTAGAACCTAATAATAATAAAAAGTGTAACATACTTTTCACGTCCTAATTTAAAGCTCTAAACTATACTACAAGATTAAGTGTTAACCTGAATGATTTATGAGAATAAGAAAAAATAAAAACAAAATTGTCAGACTAAATCTGTATGATACAATAAAATTCTGTCTGTACACGGTCAAAATGGCTATCATGCAGGCGAATTTACTCGTATACGTGTGCTGGACGTAATATTCGCCGTCATATTTAAATTTTTTGATTTTCCATCCAGCATCGCCGTGGTCACACATACAAATACATTTTCACTAATACTACCATAGCGCATGATGAGAAATGCTTGACTGTCTACAGACCCCTTAATGAAATTTTTAATCAAAAATTTAATTTTTCAACGAAATGAAAGAATTCACCATAAATTAAGTTGTTCACCAGAAATTAAAATTTTCACAACAAAAATTAAATTTTTTACCAAAAATAAAATTTTTTACCAAAAATAAAATTTTTCACCAGTAATAAAATCAAATTTTTAGCAAAAACTGAATTTTACACCAAAACCTGAATTTTTCACCAAAAATTTATTTTTCATCAAAAATTTATCTCTCACTGAAATTTCAATTGTTGAGCAAAAATAGATTTTTGTTTACAAAAAAATAAGTTTTTCATTAATAAGATTTCTCTATGACGTGTTAAATTCCCAATTTTTATTTTGTATAAAAGCTCTGAAATTTATTGTTGAGGGAAAGCTTTCATCAAAAATAAAATTTGTTACCATAAACTGTATTTTTTACAATAAGAAAATTTTTTCACATGATTCTATTTTTTCACCAGGAAAATATTTTTTTTATTAAAACTTCTCATTTTACAAAAACTTATAGTCAAAATGGAATTCCACAAAAATATCTTGTCTCCAAAAAGTATATCTTATAAAAAAGCACCTTTTTTAACTACAAACTAAACTCTCTAAGGACTTTTCTCAAAAAATTTACTTTAACAGAAAAGTTTATTTTTTGTTTAAAAAAAAGTTAAATCAGTTAAAAATAATGAATATTTTAAATGAGTTAAAACAAATGCATATTCCGCTTAATAGTTTTAAATTTTATTGCATTTTAATTTACTTAAGCCTAAATGAATGCTTTAAATTTTTTATTGATTGTAATTCTGCGGTTAAAACACATAAAACTTTGTAAGCTTGTTTTTCCATTTAAAAATGATAATTAATTGGCTTTTGAATTAAGTTTTCATTGTATTTTTTCTCCTTCCACTTCATTTTTAAATTCCATTTATTAATTTAATACTTTCCAAAGGGTTTGTTTTTTTCTCTGTATGAAAACAAATCCTTGCTGTTATTGTTTAACAGATTTTTATAATTTACTAATAACTATGTATATTTATTTAAATGCGGTTATTTACTTTTTTTTATGTCAAAGAGAAAAAAAAAATATAAAAACATTTAAAAAACCCAACCCATTTAAACGAGCATTTTACATTGAAAGGGAAAAGAAAAACGAAAAACCATCCAACATTATAATTAATTATTCCCCATTGCTGTGTATTAAACTTTAATTAGTTGCTCATATTATAATTAAAAACTCACTTGTGTATGTTTTAATATGTTATTGTTGTTATTTTATAAATTTTTTACTGCTGCTGGTGCTGCTGTACAATTGCAGAGTTAAAACAGCGCTTTACAAAATGCTGGGATTTTGTGTTAAAAAAAATCTAGTGAAGGAGAAATTTCAAAATTATATGATACATTTACAATTACACCATAACAACAGCAAGAACAATACAATTTCTATGGAAATGTTATAACAATAACATCAACTAAGTATGTATGTATAATAATTATATGTTTTAAAAAATTTATGCATAAACAATTTGCTATGAAACATACAATAATGGAAAAACGAAAACATTAAAATCAGAGATTTATGAGAAATTAATGGAACGTTATTGTTAAATGTCAATTTAAATTAGAGTTTTTATGTTAATATATAAAATATTTAATTTGAAATGGTTTCGGTTTAGGATTTTTTTTTTTAATATAAGAAATTAAAAGCTAATTATACCAGGTTTTAAATGTTAAGCATACTTTTATGCGTCATAAATTTGTATGGGGAAAAATAAAAAGTAGGTGAAATTCCCAACTGGGAAAAAAGTCACTTGAAATTTATTGAAATAAATTGTCAAAATAATTGTTTAAGCAACTTAAAAAAAAATGTTGCCAAAAACAGTTAATCAATAATATATGATAGTACACAGAAACTTCCCAACCTCGGTTGTGATAACATTTCATTACTGTAAACTTTGTAAAATTTATTATGATTTTAAAAATTAGAATTATAGATACAGATGTCTTGATTTTTTTTATTGATATAAGGAATTAAAAGCTAATTATATTATTTTTTAAGTTTAAGGCATCAATTTAGGCGTCATAAAATTTTATAAAAAATTTTATATATAAATAATTTTAAGACTATTTCAGGAATTAATATAAAAATTCGTGGAAAAATACAGCAAGAGATACTCTTTTAAAGAATAAGCAATGTTATCAGAAACAATTAAAATTCAATTTATGGTGTTACAAACTTCCCAGCTACGGTTGTAATTATCTTTTACTACTTTAAACTTTGTAAAACATTTGAAATTTCAAATAAGAGCTATAAAACAAGTACATTTGAAAAAAATTAATTCAAACTTATTTTTATAATATGTTTCCAGAACTTAGCATACTTCTAGGCGTCATAACAATTTATAGATAAATTCAAATCACAACATTAATTTTTATATTATTGAAGGGGTTTAAAAAATTTGGTGGATAAAATGGGCAAGAAATATTCATTCAGAAAAGAATAAATAATATTGTCAGAAACAATTTCAAAAATATTTCCGATGCTATAAACTTCCCAACCTCGGTTTCGAAAAAATTTCAATACTAATAGCTCTGTAAAACAATATTGGGTTTTTAAAAACTACAGTTATAGACAAAGAAGTTTTGATAATAGAATTTTCCAAGCTTAAAGCATACTTTTAGGCGTTATATTATTTCAAAAACTCCCAAATGCAAATGATTTTTAAGCTTTTGTAAAATTTTTTATAAAAATTGGTAAAATATTAGAGCAAGAGCTACTGTTTTAAAAACGGTTCAACAATGTTGTCAGAAGCAATTCAAAGGAGATTTATGATGATATAAACTTCCCAACCTCGCCTGCAAAAAACTTTAAATACTTTAAACTCTGTAAAACAATCCCATAAGAAATCCCATAATTCTTAAAGTTAGAATTAAAGACCACGAAGATTTAAAAATGTATTGATATTTACAATTGTATTGAGCATTTACATCCTGTTTCAAACTTAAAGCATACGTTTAGGCATCATAAAATTTCATAGAAATTTTCAAATGAGAATAATTTATAAAATGTTGAAGAGATTCGTATAAAAAATTCGTAAATTAATAGAGCAAGAGAAACTTATATAAAAAATAAACAACAATGTTGTCAAAAACAATTTTAAAATCTCTATGATGCTACAAAATTTCTATCTACGGTTGTGATACAATTTCATTATTTAAAACACTATAAAACATTATAATTGTTACCGCCACTGCCAAGCCGTTGAAGTGGCAACACTTATATTGTCAAAATAGTAAAATGTCAATGATTGATTTTCCAAGCGGGAAAAGTAATTATTGCTTAAGAAGACATATTTTTTCTGTAGTTTCAATTTCAATTTGTATTCACATTTGTACCGCATATTGCATGTTTAACATATTTTAATAAGAAAAGGAACTTAAGAAGCTTGCTCCGAGGCCCAACTAAAAAAGTTTTGAATTTAAGTTACTATATTTGTAAAATTTTATTTTGTGTTATATTTATCTAGGAATTTCAACGCCATTTATAAAGATTTGTGAAAATAAAAGTATATGAAATTGATCGTTCTTAAACTTAGTTTGGTGTTAACAATCTTTATTGGTACCAGGAGCTAGGGTGGCTTCGCCCAACAATGATATTTAAAAAAATTTGAATTATAGACCAAGAAATTTTAAAACGTTATTGATAAAATTAATTAAAAGCTATTCATTTCATGTTTAAAGTTTAAAGCATATCTCTCGGCGTCATTAAATTAAGAAATATTTGCCGTATTCACAAAAACCCTTGTATCGTTGCATCGATTGTATGTTGTATTTAAATACATAGTTCACTATTGTTTTTTTAATACAACAACATACAATCGGGGTTTTGTGAATACGGCAATTTATAATTTTTAAGCCATTCAAAAAATTCTGATGAAATTTAATGGAATAGTAAAGTTAAAAAAAGCGTTTTCTGAAAACAGTAAATATTTATTGTAGTTTAATTTGTGCTCCAGTTCTTCACTTTAAGTAGGTTTATTTAACTTTAAATGCCAAAAATAAAAAACGTAATATATATTATTTTTAAAAAGTTTTAATAGAATTAAGTTAAATGCAGTTTAACTGCCGTATTCATAAAAAACTAAAATGGATATGATATCTGTTTTAAGAAAAATTTGTATGGAAATTTTGTTTTAAAATACGTTTGAAATCTATTTTATTTTTTATGAATACGGCAGTAAGACTTTAGCTAGATAAGGTTAGGCAGTCAGTACTCATCTGACATACTTAGACCTAATGATCTATTGTGATACCATGGAGTTCCACTAAACAGAACCAACCAAAACTTTTAACGCAGTTTAAAATGCCCTCTAGTTCAACACCAGATATACCATACAATCCGTCAAAGGTGGCGGAAGCCATTTCAGCCAGTCGCCTTCTCGCCAGTGTAGAGCAGTGACAAAGGTATTGTTCCACGTCCTCTCCCTCATCGAATTAAGTCATCAAAGTTGCGGCAATAATTATAATGTCCGGCTCCCAGACGTTGTGCATTAGGTTGAGAGTCACTATTTTTTGTGAATTTCAACTTCAAGTAGGACCTAAATGTTGCATTTTATTCTCAGGTACATGGAAAAAATAATCAAAAAAAAAAAAAAAAAAAGAGATCGAATTGATCAATTTGTGAAACATCATAAAATGCATCATTTAACATTTGTTTTATAGTTTTTGTACAAACTTAAGATGAGCAATTTTCGAATTCCTATCTGAAATAAACAAAAAAACAATTTCTAAGTTAATGTGGGGTTGCTGAACCCGACTATGAAATTCATTTACTTTTCTGCGCGTTTTCCCGATATTCGCGCAAAATAAGCTTTTTTCGTATTATTGCTTATTGGCGAAATAGAAAAAATGTGAGAAGTGGAAAAAACTCCCGGGGAATATTATTTTATAATTGTGTTGCATATTTTAAATGAAAAGCATACTTTAAGCAGTCATGGACTTTTAAGGAGAATATTAAAGTCTTCATAAGTTATTTAACCGTTTTTTATAAAATTTAAAGGAATAATAGAGGAACAGCAATTCTTTTAGTAATCAGTAAAATTTGCTTGGTATTAGAAACAGAAAGTTATTTATTGCATGTTCAAAAATTAAAGCCTACTTGCAGGCGTAAAATTTTAAGTAAACGCTTAAGAACCATTCTTTTAGAAACAGTAAAAATATTTTTTTTGCAATAATCAATCCAATAAACTTGACTACAGTAAATATTCTATGATTTCTAAAATTTTAAATGTCTTCAATTAAGCAAACAAATACAAATCAATATTCTATTAAAAAATATCAAAAATTAAAATAGTTTAAATTGTTGTATAATTTATTGAGTTTGACATTTTTTTCTTTTTTATATAAAGAGATTGTGTGGTTACAATCGAAACTAGTCTGGGCAACCTGTCCGTGAAAACCTGGGTTCAATTCCCAGCTCAGTCAAGAATGAAAAATTACCAATAAAATTTTAATTCATTTCATGTTGTGAAATTCCTTTCTTCATAAAAAAAATAATTTAATGAAAATTAAATTCAATGAACTTTAGCCTGATTACAATATCGATATTTTAATAAATTTTATTTTATTCAACCTTTACTTTTTAAGAGTATTTGTATAAAAATTTTTAATTGTAAATAATTTTTTCTATATGACAATTGTTATTGTATTTTTTATTATTTTTAAAAAAATTGTTTAATTTGTTTCCCTGATGATGATACCAATTGATGTATCCAAATATTGGATTTATAAAATTAATGTAATAATAATGATAATTAGTGGTGTGGTTAACCAATTTTTTAAAAATAATAAAAAAAAAACAACAACAATTGTCACAAAGAAAAATTTATTTACAATTAAAAAATTTTATACAAATACCAGGCATCAGAAATTAATGTGTTGTTTCCAGGTGACAGACAACTGATTGTGTAGGAAAATTTATATGAAAAGCACTCAAAAAACTGAGTGGTTTTCATATAAATTTTACTACACAATCCATTGCCTGTCACCTGGAAACAGCACATAAGAACCGAAAACTAAAAAATTTAAGTTTTTCATTTGAAAAACTCAAAACTCATGCGTACAAAATAAATTTTTTTTCTATCAGTTAAAAAAAAAAAATAGGAAACACAAAAAAGATATTTATTTTTAAAGTACAATATGTGTTTTTTACATGAAAAGAAACAAAAAAACAAAAATTTGAAAAATACACAACGTTTTTTTTATTTTTTGAAAAATATTTATCATTGGTGTTCTAAAAATTTATTTTTGTTTTATTTGTTCTTCAAAGTTCAAAATAATAAAGTTCTTAAAAAAAAATTTTTTGAGAAAAATATTTTTTTTTTGTTATAGAAACTAACAATAAAAACTCAATTTGAAGTTAAAATTGAGAATTTTAATTAAAATAATAATATAAAATTGTGTTTAAAATTGCAATTGCAAAAATTTTTTAGAGATTCTTAATTATCAAAACTTGCTACTGTTGCATTAGCTGTACCCGCTACACAGATATCTGTGGAGACAGCCTTCAGTGCTTTGCCAATTATTATGACCAAAAATAGAAGGAATTTAAGATCTGAGCATGTAGAAAATTTATTGTTGCTCAAACTCAACATCAAGCTAATTGATAAGATTACTATTTAGTTCTAGGATAATCTTTATCATGTTTTAACTACTTATTATTAATTAGCTTTATATTTTTTACTATAATTTTGTACGTATGAGTTTAAATTTTGTCAGTTAAAAAAATTCAATTTTAAGTTTTCGGTTCTTTTTTTTCATGTACAAAATAATATTGTACTGAAAAAATTAATATCTTTTTTTGTGTTTGCTTTTATTTTTTTAAACTTATGAAAAAAAAATAATAATTTTGTACGCATGATTTTTAAATTTTTAAAAAGAAAAAATTAAATTTTCGGTTCGTAATTTTTTGGACAAAAGTACAAAAAAAAAAAAATATTTTTCTAAAAACCTTTTTTTTGAGAACTTTATTATTTTGAACTCAAAGAAACAATATCAAACAAAATATTTTTATCTATTTTTGGTTATTGTACAATTTAAAATATTTTTCGAACACCAATAAAAAATATTTTTTAAAAAACATAAAAAAAAAACGTTTTCCGGTCCTTGACAAATACTCTTAAAAAGTAAAGGTTGAATAAAATAAAATTTATTAAAATATTTTTTTCTAGGTGACCTTTTGACCTTTTTTTAGGTTTCCTCAGAAATTGATTTCAAAAATTTAGAAAAAGTTAAAAAATAGTTCTTAAATAAAATGTAATATTCTTAAGCATTTTATAATAAAATTTAATAATAAATCGTTTTTAAAAAAGAAATCACAATAAAATGTTTAAACCTTGACTTTTTAAGTTAAAATGTTGCAATTTTTCCTTTTATCATTTCTAAACTTCAAAAAACCACTCAACTTAAATTTAAAAGCCACTCGCGATGTTTACTTCGCATTAGCAAAAAATACAAAATCTTTTTCGTCTTCTAAGCTAAAATAAAAAATAACTATCCTTCAAAATATATTTTCTTCTACTTCATATTATATTTTGGCTTAAAACAACTTAAATATCACTACAAATTTATATAATACATTAACATTTAGTATATATACCTATACACATTATGTATTAGATTAAACAAACCCAAACATGCTTTTAAATAATCATAAAATATCCTTGACTTGTCAGTTGCTGCTTTTACTGATGGCTGTTTTATACAAAAAAAGGATAAAAAAAGAAAATAAAACTAAAAGCAAAGGTAAACTTGAAAAAACACATAATCAAGAAAGCCTAAAACTAGGCTACAAAAAAAAATTATACCTTAGTTTAGCATAAAATAGTGGCAGTATTATTTGTGGTAGCTCTTGTTAACAGCAGTCTATGGCAGCAGAAATTTTACCGCAAACAAGATGTTTTTAGCTGTCTAAGCAGAAAAAACTAAGATTTTTGTATTTTTCTCTTATTTAAATTATATTCATCAACATTACGGATTTAAACTGCATTAATGTGTAGAATGCAACAAAATCTTTCAAAATTTGCCGAAAAGTGGGGTACAAGGGAGATTTCGCGTAAAATTGGTAATAATTCCTAAGTTTTAAACAGACTTAGAGCTTATAACTCAAGCCTTAAAATATGTTTAAGAATTTACAGCCTGATAATATGCTATAAACTTTCTAAAAGTCTGCTTAAAAGATTTAAGCTTAAAAATATATGCCAATTTTTAGGTTTGATTTTAAGTCACATTTATATTTAAAATCGTTTAAAATACAAAATTCTGTTTTTACTCCAAACTTAAATGAAACTGAATTCACCAATGCGGGACATCGCAATTCCATTGTGTATAAGACCCCTTTCAGACTCGGCAAGTTACTTGTGCAAGTCTCTTGCCCAGCTCTTGGTTTGTATATGTCAGCGGCAAGGTCGGGTTAAGGAAAAAATAGTTTAGTACAGACTTTGTTGTACTCGGCAAGTAACTTGCGCAACTAACTTGCCGAGTATGAAAGGGGGCTAACTTATCAAGCTGGCCTCAATATCACAACAATACAACAACAGTTAAAGCAATAACGGGCAGCTGTTTTTCAGACCACCTTGTAAATACATACACTATATGTAACATTTTTTGCTTTGTATTCAGTAGTGCTGCCATACTTTTATCTTATACTACATTTACACCTACACAAAATCTAGTACTTAAGGGATTTTGAGCGAAATCTTGTTTATTTCTACTAGATTTCCCACACAAAACGAAATCTAGTTCGTCACTAGATTTTGGCAAAATCTCACGAAATCTTGCAATACTCAACGATACAACTATGAATTTCATACTAATGTACTAAAAAATACAGCTCTGAACAAGAAATATCTAACAGTTTGAGGAAAAAAAATTTTTTTTTCAAAAATATATAAAAAGAGTGGGGAAAATACATTTGCGGTAAATTAATAATTGACGAGAATAAACATTTGTGAAAATGGATCAGCCAATAATAAATAAGCGGTATGAAAATTATAAACTGTATATAAACTGTGTAGCATTACAAAGGCCTTAATTTACAGAAAGCGTACCTACAAAAAGGAAAAGCTGTGCAATTCCAATGAAGAGGCGCTTTTAATTCTTTTAATATTGTTTTTGAAGTTTTTATTAGTTTTGCAATAAAATTGTTACATTTAAAAATTTGCAATTTTGTCTCTTATTTGTTCACCTTTTGGGTTATAGTCGTTAGTAAACTCCTCGCCATTTGGCTGCTCATTTTCCGTATCAAACGTCTTTTCCATGGTATCATTTATTGCAGGTAGTATATTTTGCAGCAGTTTGTGAAACCTTATATTTAACAAATGCTGGTGTTTTTTTTTTAATTTTTTTAATATAATAAAATTAGTTTTTGGCTTTAAATTTTTGCTAAAAGTTTACAATACCATTTCTTTCCTTTTTGAATCAGCTGTTATTATTATGAAAATGAAATCCGACTATATATCAAAAAGCACTGGTGTAAACGCCAAAAAATTTCTTTAAGATTTTAACTAAAATCTACTAGATTTTGTGTAGGTGTAAATGTAGTATTAATCAAAAAAGACCACTGAAAAAATCAAACTGTAGGTGCGTTTGTTTACTTTTCCAGTAAAATCCAGTAGTTGAGTAAATTTTGGGCAATATGAAAATTTTACTCTCAAAAATGGCTCTTGCACAAAAAAGTAAACAAACGGAAAAATTGCAAAAACTTGTAGGTTAATTCAAACAGCTGATCGCTAAAAAGCTTAGTGTTGTAAAATATGTGTTGTTTAGACTACCCAGTACATAATGTTTTTGGTACTTGATGAAATGCATTGTAATGATTTTAAATTCGTAGCAAATTTTTTTATTAAATGAGCTTCTGTGCAAGTTTTAAGACTTGTTTATTTTGTACATGACTTTTAATTTTGTTTCTAGTTGAATTATATACGAAACTACATCAATATTTGATTTTTGATATTTGATACCCTCAATAATATGCAATAAGAAGTAATCATATATTCATTAGCTTTACATCTCTAAAATATTAATGTAAACAAAAACAAAAATAAGTAATATTGAACAATTAACACAAATTTTACCATGGATGCCAAAAAAAGAAAACTTAATAGTTCATGCTCTTACGCTGTTTCAAACTTTTACTAGTACCAGCTTCATCTTTTGCAACAATGTTACTCTTTTTTTTTAATTTGATTTACTTTTAAAAAGCACAGATGTTAGAAAACTGATAAATAACTATACTGACTACTTTAATTTTTTTCACGTTGAAAATAAATATTTTTGGTTTTTGTTGCACTTTTAATTCAGCTTTTGTTCTTTTAAATGTTTTTATTACAAATTGTATGCTTTTTGTTTGCTTACTTTTGTTTGTTTACTTAAATGAAACATATGTTTTTGTTTTCTACTGGTTTTTACTGGTAAAAATTTGTTCAGTAAAAATTTGCAGACTCTTTGCTTACAACTGTCACTTTACTCTCTCACTAGATGCTCTCCTTTGCAAATGTTTGTGTAAGCGAACGCATTTCAGTAAAATCCAGTAAAAACTTGCACAAATTTGTGCAAATTTTGGGGTAAACGAACGCACCTTGTATTTAAATACGATTTAAATTTTTATGAAAATTAACAACATATAGATTTACCCCCATTAACATAAAAATTTTTTTGATTAATAAACAACTTTTCATAGAAAATTCGTTTCATAAACCTGCTATAAGCTTAAAATTTTTTTTATGAATATGGGGGTTAAACACTATCGTAAAAATTGGACATTAGACTGTCAACTCTAAAATAATACTAATTCAATGTACAAAATATTCTAGAGCAATTAGTCAATAATTATGCTAGAGGTATTAAAATAATATAAAAATACCGTAGATTTAGAATCCTGATAATTTAGTTAGACCTAAAATTATAAATCTTAATGTCACAACAGATATTTGTTGCCTAAAATTATAATTAAATTAAAATTATAATTAAATCAGGTACAGGCTTAAATTGTCCGCATAAAGGCCCAACAATATGCATGAAGTCGCTTAAGTCAAATTAAGCAAATATGTGAATACCTATAAAACATATGTGGCTAACTATATGGTACTTAATGAAACGTTTCGTTAAGTTTCGTCAAATGTCATTTGCTTCAGCAAAGTGCCAAACTGAACGCACGGTACGTACGGTATCAGCTGTTTGTGCATGGTTAAAAAAATAAAATAAATTGAAATGCATAAATAAAAATAAGAATAAAGACAAAGAGGAATTCTATTAAATTTTGTATCCATTTTTTATTAAGAAGTATGTGCAACAATCACCAATTTTTGTCTTTGTAAAACGTTGCTTGCAAATTAAAAAAAAACATAAAATAAGCAAATTCAGGGCTGTAATTTTTGGTACTTTTTAATTTGAAGTACTCTAAAGAAAACAAATTATTGGATAAATATGTAACATGGATCTTAAGTTAATGTAAGTGCTGGTTTACACTCTTCAAGTGTTGAGCTTTAAGTCGAGAAGGGAAAAGAGAATGCCATTTATTTTCCTCTCTTACCTAACAATTCAAGACTTGACGGCTAAGACTTGAAGAGTGTGAACCAGCACTAAATACATTATCGCCACCTAAAAGTCTTTTTTTAATTTGCTTATGCATTTGACAGACTTTTCGTTAATATTTGACGGAACCTTAAGCTAACTTATGCATATTATGGCTGGACCTTAAAAGTCTAAAAATATGCAAAACGAAAAAAATTTAATGTCCTACGGCCTTTTGCAAAAAATAAATGTGAAATTGAATGGTTCGTTAAATATAAAATTTGTATGGAAACGCGGTCCGGCTGATTTTCTGTCCATGTAAACTTTGTGCGCAATGGACGGGTCGCAGTTTTGGGGATAATTTGATTAAATTTGGTACGGAGATTTTAACTGTCACGAGGCCCTATTGAAAATGGTGAGAATCGCTCCATAGCCTCACATATCCCCCATACAAACTTCTTTCCGGAATAAAGTCTTTGTGCACATAAACTATCTTATTATGTTAGTACTTAGGCAAAATTTCACCGCACGTTTTTGTTGTTGCAATCTTAATTATATTATCAATTGAGATATTTGTCCATAGCTCCCATACAAAAACTACTCCGGAAGTATCTTTTAATGCCATAATTTCCTTCTAAATTTTGATATTGACATCAAAATAACGACAATAACTTTTACAATAGCTACTATTCCATGACAACATTTTGTCGATAGGTCCAAAATTAATTATAAGGTCCCATACATACCCACTTCCTTTAATCACGTAAAGGCAAATAAATCTCATATAGATGAAGATATCCAAATAATATTCGGCACAAATAACTTTTACATGAAAATAAACCTCATAACATAAATTTGTTCTAGCTGGTCCAGGATTGGCCATGGGTCCGAAATAGGGTACTCTCTCGTATTTATTTTTTAAATACTGTTGTGTATTGTATCATATGGTCGGGCTGGGCCGTCTTTACTTTTCAACTTGTTCCTAAGAGTAATATTTGACCAAAAAGTACCTTTTTACAAAACCGATTTCTTTAAAGAGAATAATGTACTTTTTAAGCATTTCGCTGATTGTAGTTTCTTTTCAAGGAGTTCCTAAAGAATTTCCTTCTCAATGTATACCTTCATATCGTTACCTAAAACGCAAAAGGCCCTATCTAACATATTAAAAATTTTACAGGAGAAGCAAAAAACTATTTAAAATGGTAAATTAATAAATTGCCTTAAACTGTTTATAATTAATTTTTCTTCTATTTTTCTTGTCGAATCTACCAGTGGTTTTGACAAATAACAATGTTGCATATAATGAAAACTGTAAGTTATGTCTATTAGCGTTTATGGTATAATATTTTGTAGATAGGGCTTTTTTGTTTTTTGTTAATACAATCGCTAATTTTGGTCGAAAAATAATTCCAAAATTTGTTGTGGACATTTGTGTTGATGCAGTACATCAGAATCAATGAAAAAGTCGATTTTTAATTTTTGGTTAGTTAGGGCCTTTTGTGCTTAAGGTAACGATATGAGACTGTCTCTGTCGCCCCATAAGATATGCAATAGTATTTAAGTATGTGTACTCTCTTCTTTATCATAAACAACCTGAATATTTTCCATTTGCTAAATATTTTTTTTTTTACTTTTTCTCCTTTTCGTCTTTATTCTCACTTTATTTTCTACTATGTATTTAGTATTTTAAGTTTTTGTATAAGCATTTTTAACATTTTCCGCATGATACACTTGAAGAATAAATAATAATAAAAAATCTTTGTTTGTCCATGAAGTAGGGGTTCGTTTACCCTCCCCTCCCATATGTCATCCTACCTTTTTTCAGCTTAAAGCAGATGTTTTTCATATGTTTTAAGACTTAATTCAATTTGTTGTTACTTGGCGAGTGTATACTCATTTAAAGTGAAAGGAATTTTGTTTACTGGCCGTTAAATGTTACAAACATTTTTTAAATATTTATGATTATTTGACTTAAAATGGTCTGAAAATAGTTGTGGGAAAAATGTTTGTAAAAAAAGTGTTACGAGCATGAGATGAAAAATGTCATAAATGAAAAGAAGATGATTTCAAAATGCATGAAGTAGAAATGGTTGGTTGGTTTAAGTAAAGTGACACCACATATAAGACCTAGAAAAATGTCTAACTAACTGGAAATAATAAAAAAAGTAAGATATTTTATAAAGATGGTTAAAATTGCTTAAGTAGGCTTTAGAGACTAGTTTTATTTTAAATTTAAAGTATACTTTAAGGCTTGTATATATTTTTTTAAAGATAACTAGTTAAAAATAAAAATAAATATTTGATATAAGAAATGTTAAAAAAAAACTTTATGAAAATTTCAGTGCCAAAAGAAATTTTTTAATTTCTTTACAAACTTATTCTTGAAATATCATTTGCCTTAAATTATACTTCATTTTTAACAGAAAAATCCTACTGTCAAAAAGTTTATAGTCTTTGGTTTTCTATTAAACAAATTTATTACCTCTATATCTTGTTATTTGCTTAAATTTTGTTGGAAAATTAATCTTTGTTCTAATGAAATTTGATTTAAGAAACAATTTGGTTAAACTTTAAAGCATACTTTCAGGCTGAGGCAGTAACTAAATATATAATTGTAGAAATAAGTTTCTTGTTTGTTATATTTTTGTTTAAAAAATCTTTATGTCCTTACAGAAATTTGTTTCGTTTCTCTCTCCTTAAACTTTTAATCATTCCAAACATTTTATTTTCCTTTCCTTCTTAAAAAATCAAAGCAAAAACTTTAATTCCTTAATTCAACGAAACTCCTAATTAGTTTAAAATGTAAATATGTTATATAATTTTCCGCTTAAAAATGAGTTAAAAACTTTTAACTAGTTTGCTGTAGATTTATCAAGCAACAATCAAATTAAAGTTTAAAATTTTTCGGTAACTTGCACTAATATGGAACCTTAAGCAGACATTCATTCTACAAATTTCAAATATTTCATTTTTTTTGCCAACAAAGTTTTAACTCTATTTTATTTTGCCACTGCATAAACATATAATTCAAGAAACCAACATGTAATTGCTCTTTATAGCATACTTTTAGGCGGAAGTATAAGAAAAAATTTAAGTATAAACTTTTTTCAGCAAATAATGCTAAAGATTTTTTTTGTGGGTTTGAGTTCATAAAATATTCGAATATTTGAAATATTTTCTTATGAAAATGATTTTATAATCAGCTACTAAAACTTTTTTCTACCTTGTAGTACCTCCTATTTGTATGCTGCTGATATAGTTATAAGCACATAGCTGTAAAATATGCTATATAGTTTTTTGAATAAGAAATTTCTTCTACCTTGAAAATGATGAAGTATATTTTAACTTGTCAGTGAAATGACAAATATATTTAATGTTGAAAAAAATAGAAGGTTATTTTTTAAGCATAATCATTCTATGGAGGGGTTTCTTATTCCTTAATAAAATATATAATATAATGGCTTAATATTTGGTTTATAAAATAAGAGAAAAAGAATTTTTTAAATAAATTTTGATAAAATATTATTTTATGGAAATTTTATATTTATTCAATAGAGATTAAGAAAAACACTAACACCAAACGCAAAGAAAATATTTTGATTTAATTAACATTTTCCAAAAAAATACCAAAAAAAGAAGAAGATTTTAATTCCCGTAAAAAAAAAAAGAAATGCCTAAAGTCCTATCTATCTTAACTAATGCTTCGTACAGACGGAGGTCAGATCTCACAATATTGTAAGCAGGCGTTGCCAATATAAATATTTTTCTGACAATGGTGTCAATGTCAGATGCATTAATTTATTTGTCTGCCAAATACGAATGAGCTTACACAGTTTCACGACAGTTGTAGTCAATTTTTATGCAATTTAAGCAACGCTACTCACCAATATTGTAACATCTGACCACCGTCTGTACGAAGCTTAGGTAAACATGTTGAAATAAAAGATTTTGTAGAAATTTCTCTTATAAAAACATAATAGAAATTTTATTCCTACGTAAAAAATTTTAAATACCTAAATTACCAGAAATAGGATTTAATGGAAAATTACTAGAAAATTTAAATGTTTTGTTTAAATAAAATTTTACACCAATTTCTAACTAGTTTTCTAAGAAAAGCTAAAGAAAGAATAATTCCTATGAAAAAAGTTCAAATGCCCAAAATCCCAGAAACATTATTTTAAACTAAACTAAGTAAACACCACTAACATTATGTTAAAAATAAGGATTTTAGGGAAACTGCTCTGATAAAAACATAATAAAAATTTTATTCTTATGGAAAATTTGCAAATAAACAAATTAACAGAAATATAATTTGAACTAAAATTTCTAGAAAATATAGATATTTTGTTTAAATTAATGTTAACACCAATATCTTAATTCTTTTCTAGAAAATAAATAATAATTCTTCTGAAAAAAAAACAAATTCAAATGCCCAAAATCCCAGAAATATTATTTTAACTAAACTTAGCAAAACCATATACTTAAAAACACTGACTGTATAGAAATGTTTCTTATAAGAACATAAAAAATATGTTATTCCTATGCAAAAATTGCAAATACCCAAATTACCAGAAATAGGATTTTTTAATAAGATGACGAGAAAATTTAAATGTTTTGTTTACATTTTATTCTTTAATTAATTTTTTAATACAAATCTAAAACCTGTTTATTGTTGTTGTATTGTTTAAGCTTTGATAACCTTGCAAGTAAAACTTGAGGGTTTGTTATTCTCAATCTCTTTACAGTTTTATTTGTATAACATCTTAGGCTAGACCTATAAATCTTTGGAAAAAGGTTTCCTAAAGATCTGGACTAAGCAACCAGTGAAATGCACAACAAATTTCAGCGTATTTATCAAGAGTACGAACTGGGCATTTAGCACATTAAAATGAAATCTTACTAAAAAATTATAATTTCTATGGGAAAAAATTCAAATGCCCAAAATCCCAGAAACATTACATTAAGCTTAATTAAGTAAAGCCCTATACTAAATGTAAAAATTAAACATTTATAAAAACATAATAAAAAATTGCAAATACCCAAATTACCAGAAGTGGAGTTTAAGTAAAACTACCAGAAAATTTAAATCTTTTGTATGAATAAAATTTTAGGCCAAATTCGTAATACTTTTTTTAATAACAGTCGAAAAATAATAATTCATAAAACAAAAACTTCAAATGCCCAAAATCCCAGAATCATTATTTTAAGCTAATTCAGCCAAAAGTCCTACACAAACATGCTCAAATTTATAGAAAATTTAAACCTTTTCTTTGAAAAACATAAGAATTTTATTTCTTATGAAAAAATTGGAAATGCACAAAATCTCAAATTTACGATTTTCGGTAATTAATTAGAAAAATAAACATTCCGTTTTATTCAAATAAAATATTTCATAAAAATCTTGATTTCTTTTTTAAGTTTTTAGTTATTCGACCTTTTTTATTATAATTTATAAATTATTTTCAAAGTTGTTTTTGGGAATACAGATAAATTAAATAATTTTTTCAAGCTCTTGATTTTTAATAAAAACCACAGAAAAGTAATAGTTCCTATAAAAAAAATTTGGAATTTCCAAATTTTAGGAAACAAAATTTTATGACAAATTTAACATGCTTTAAGGAAAAATTATGTAGAAATTTAAAACAGCTTTTCTTATAAAAATTTAAACATTTTGAAAACTGAAAATTCCTAAAATCATAAATTTTTTAAATAATTTTCTAAGAAAATATATCAAATTTTTTTTTATTTTATTGAAACTGAAATGCCTTTTTTTTTTTGAAACAAAAAATTCTCTTTGGAATTTATAATGAAACAACAATAAAAAAACTCAAATTTGTTTCGGTTTTCAATATAAATTCATAAACGAAAATTTTGATTTTATTTTGAAAAACAGGAACTAAATTCTTGAGCTTGCACTCGATAAAATGAAGAAATTAATGAAATCCCAGAAATTATATTTTATGTAAAATTATGAAAAACTCCAGGAAAATGCCTTAATATAAGAAGAGTATTAAGAAATTTGAAAACTTTTCTTAAACAAAAACTAACAAAAATGTAATTCCTATAGAACAAATTTATAATTCGACAAAATCTCAGAATTAGGTTTTTCTGTAAAATAAATATCAAATTACAGATTTTTGCGATGGTATCAATATCGCGAATTTCCAAAACCCTAAATGCATAAATCGCGATTTTTTCTTTATCCCGAATTTCATAATTCTAAATCTCAAAATCCCGAAATTTATAATCCCAAATTTTAAAATCCTAAATTTGAAAATTCCGATTTTGAATGCCGCATTAAGAAGCTTAAGCTAGCGAAGCCGCTGTTTGTTTTACCATAGAGGAGAAAATCTTCGTGCCCGGCCGAAGATCCGCTATGCAGAGACGCGATTAGGAATTTTGAAATTCGTGACTTTGAATTCGGAATTTTAGGTTTCGGGCATATGACCCCAATACCGAAATTTCTGCATATAAACCAACAAAATCTAAGCAAAAAAGTTAAAAAAAAAATCTAAATTTTTGTGTCGGATTGGAAATTTGAGTATAAGTCTAATACTGGGTATATTTTGGACAGTAAATACGTTTCAAACTGGCAAGTTTCTTAATCGTTTAGGTCTTTTATTAATAAATAAATCTTATCATTTAAGTTCAATTTCATTTACAATTAGATTTATTGTTAATGTTATTTTTTTAAGAACCTTTGGAATTCATTCCATTTTTTTTAACCACAAAACAATTATTCTGTATTAAAAATAAATATGCGATAGTCATATGTCAGCTTAAGTACTTTATTTAATAGATAATTACAGATAAACAGAATTTGCTTAACGATTTCCAATCCGGTATTTATATATTACAATATAGTAGACTGATTACATTTATTAAGTATTTCCTTAATATGAGTTTTTCTTTTTCAATGCGATTGGATATATTCCTCATTTAACTTATTTATTTAGAAATAATATTTCTATATATATTACAACAAAAACAAACAAATCCCACAACGTAACTACACATGTTAAAAAATGAAGTTATCACCCTCGAAAGTTTCAGAAAAAAGCTTTCTTTCTCCCTATTTTGCCTTACGCTTTGGTATCCAACAATTTCATTTCATCGGTATAAGGCGGTAAATCCGATGGCATTTCTGTGCTGACCGGTTCAGTAGAAGATGTTGTCGGCTTTAAAGCAACATCCTGACTGCTTTCAGCAATATCTCCTGGTCTTTTAGGCGCTTTAGCTTTATTGGCGCCCAAATTTTCCATTTCCTTTGGTTTTGGCCTCTTGCCACTAGCGGCTCTCTTGCTTCTTGGTGATTTGGGTTTTTGGACTTTTGTAAAAGTTTTTAAATCTTGGGCATCCCGAAGATCAATTTCTCCCCGTTCCAAACGTTCCAATTGGCGTTGTATGGTAATTTTTCGTACTCTCCTTTTCACTTCTTGTTTAATGTAGCAGTGATCGACAATACGATTAATCAGCCAATAGACAACGATCAAGATGAAAAGCAGGGTGGTGTATTGAATGAAATAGTCCATTACGCCGTAGGGGCTGAGTACATTGTGTTGGTTGAGTAAAATAACAAGCCATGGTACAAAACACAGCCAATAGCCGGCAAATATGAAAACTTGTATGAATTTTTTAAGCATTAAAAAAAGTGTTTAAATGCAAAATTTTAATAAATAATAATCGAATCATCCGTTGTTTGAAAGGGTTTCTTGCAGACTAAAAATGACATACAACAAGATAAAATATTCAGACGTTTGCATTAAAATCCGATGACTTAGACGTTTGTGGTTAAAAGAAGAAATACTTTTAGAAATCAGATTTATATACAATGAAAGAGAAGAAGTAAATTCTTTATAAAATAATTCAAATCTAGAAATGGTCGTAAAAAGGTACATTTTTTCTTTGTCAAGATGAACTTTCTGGAAAATGGTATTTTTTGTAAAACGTAATTTTTTTTGTAAAAATGTACTTTTTTTGAACGGTAATTTTTTGTAAAGAGATACGTTTTAGTTATAAGATAAGTTTTGTAAAAAGATTCTTTTGTGTAAAAAGATACCTTTTTGTAAAGAGATACTTCTTTATAAAAAGACACTTTTTTGTAGAAAAAACTTTTAAGTTACTTTTTGTAAAACGGTATTTTTTTTGTAAAAAGGTACTTATTTTGACCGGTACTTTTTTAAAAAAGGCACTTTTTTGTAAAGAGATACTTTTTTGTAGAAATATACGTTTTGTAAAAAGATTCTTTTGTGTAAAAAGATACCTTTTTGTAAAGAGATACTTCTTAGTAAAAAGATACTTTTTTGTAGAAAAAACTTTTTTGTAAAACGTAACTTTTTGTAAAAAGATATTTTCTTGGAAAAAGATATTTTCTTGTAAAAAGATACTTTTTTGTAAAAAGATACTTTTTTGTAAAAAGATCCTTTTTTGTAAAAAGATAATTGTTTGTAAAAAGATACTTTTTTGTAAAAAAAGTGCTTTTTTTTATAAAAATATACTTTTTTGTGAAAATAATTTTTTTTGTAAAAATATCCTTTTTTTTGTAACAAGATACTTTTTTTGTAAAAAGTTACTTTTTAGATATATATATATTTTTTTTTATTCTTGTAACAATTTATATTTGTATTGTATGTACCGAAAATTAGATTTAGTTACATGAAAATTGGATTTAGTTACTCGAGTAAATCAATTTTTTATATGTAAAATTAAAAAAGATTCAAATTGCTTAATAAAGCGTTTGAACGGAATAAGAACAAAAATCTAAGATATAATTTCGGATAGGAGATAACTGTTGAACTAGCTGTCATTCTAATAAGGTGTGTTTGGCACTTTATTTTCAGTATACTTTGGCAAATAACCATGCAAAGACTTACATTCGGACAACGTTTGCAAATCGGGGAAATTTATTTCCGAAATTCGTGCTCTGTTCCCAAGTTTGCGGTGCGAATAATCATCTATCTGAGCAGCTTAGACGCAATACTATAGATCAATTAGTTACCACATCTACTCTTTTGGATAATATTCATCCAAATCGAGCCCGTATCGCCCGTACAGAAAAGGCTATTGCCACTGTAGACGTGAGTGTGGTAGAGGATGGGAATTTCTCAGCAACTTGGACTCTGCCCGTCCACTCCTTGGAATATTTTAAGAAGATCTCTTCGCCTAAATCCACACTCGTTTTAGCCTTTAAAAGTAAAATTATCACAAAGTATTAAACATGCCTCAGCTTTTTTTTTTGACGGCATTGAAATTATCATATATTAATTTCGAGAAGTTAAGAAAATATTGGCTTTGAAAAAGTACCAAAAATCAGTTAAAATGTGTTGCCTAATGGATTCGAGATGGTTTTGAAAAGAGAGCAATTCGATTTAAATTTTATTCCTATCTTAAATACTTTAGAAAAAAAATTTGTAGAAAATAGTACTAAAGATAGATGTTTACCCGTTTTACCCTTTAAAAGTACAATTGTCAAAAAAAGTATTAAGCACGTGTCAGCTTATTTTTTGGCGGCATTAATAAACTTTTTGAATTTTTTTCCATCTGTCTTAATTTCGGAGTTATATCCCTACTTAGTGGACTTGCTTATAAAAAACGGTGTCTGTGTACCGAATTTCAAGTCTCTAGCTTTATCCGTTTGGTCTGGGTGAGTGATGAATGAATGAATTAATAAATAAGTCAGGCCTTGTATTTTTATACATATATTTCGCACTTAACACAGGGTCTCTACCTGAGATAAGATATACGATTTTTATATCAGCAAACGTCAAATTCAATCGCAGAGAGTATTATCATACGTGTGGACTCTCAAATAGTATTAGTAAAATAATAAATGTTATGAGACAGTTGTTATGAGAAATCTTATAGCAACTATCTTATAAGATGAGCTGTCAAAAATGCACATATAAAACAATAATAAGCGTTAAAAAAACAATATTTAAAACTAAAAAAAATCAAAAACCGAAAAAAAGAATACAATCGATACAAGTTTATTGTACGAGAATCAATCGATTATGAAATCTTATAAGATACGTGTTTCCCTTGTATAATATTAAGATTAACACGAAGAAATGTGTTCCCTCATTCTGTCGAGGTTCCCTCAAATATTATATCAGATATTATCTCAGGTGTAGACCCTGTGTAATTAACAAGAGGATACTAACTAAAAATTTAAAAATTTTCAGTAGAAGCAAAACCACTTTTAATTAAACATTCAAGGCATATAAAAAACAATTTTCAGATCAACCGTTTAATTACCAAAAAGTTCACAAAATAGCACGATATTTTTACATGAATATAACGTGACGATTTTTTCGAAAAAGTGAAAAAGTATAAATTTTGAGTTAATACCATCTTGTTGATTAAGTGCGATATGTTTATTTAATAGATATTTTTTTTAGAAGGGTACAGTATTTTATTAGAATCGATAAAAAAATTTGTTTAACTGTCTTTATATCAAAGTTTTAAAACGAAGGCCATATCGTCAATAGAAGACATACGTAAATTTTTTTTTTTTAATTGAAAAAAAAGTTTTTGCCAAAAAAAGTTATTATTTGGTTAAGAAGGCACTTTTGGCCTGCACGGAACTTTTTTGTCCAAAACACAACAGTAAAAAGGTATTTTTTTAGAACAAAAATTCTTTGTGATATAAGTGCTGGTTCACACTGTTCAAGTCTTAGCCGTCAAGTCTTGAGTTTTTAGGAAAGAGTGGAAAAAATGGCATTCTCTTTTCCATTCTTTCCTAAAAGCTCAAGACTTGACGGCTAAAACTTGAACAGTGTGAAACAGTACTTAATAACAAGCTTAACAAAGATAAACTAATATCATGTACATTAAAACTTAAAAATGAACTTTAGAGATGGTAGGTACATAATCGACCACAGCTCGCTTTTTTCGTCTTCTTTACCAAAGAGTACTTAAAAAAACTATTTTGTCTGAATTCGCACTTTTTATCTTTTGATGCTCAACTCTTGGAGGTTGGTACGGAGATGCTTGTACTCGGCCAGTGCGCCTTGTGTTTTTATTCGTAGGTATAAGCGCAACGATGGCTGTATGTAAATTTTTTCTTTTCTTGTTGTTGTTTTGATTAGCGATTGCTGCGTGTGATGATATTGATATCTTCAAAAGGAAATTGAAAAGAGTTCCAACATCAAAAGATGAAACGTTTGATTTTAGACTTTCGTGTGTATGAAAATCTCTTTACCTTCGTTGTAAAAAAGGTTCTTTAAAACATTAAAAAAAAAAACATTTTGGGCTTAAATGTTAATATGGAACTGAGAAAACCAGAGATAATTTTAATAAGTAGGGAACCATTAAAGGAACTTTCAAGTTGGATGGACCATAATCGATTTTTATTTATTCACTTGTTTTAATTTGTTGTCCCCCATTGCATTGAGAAAAATTGATCATCACTAGAAGCGTTGTATTAAAATGATTCATAATAGAAGCCGAACAAAGGCAGCCACAGACAGCCACTAGAATAAATTTGTAATTCTTACACAGAAACCACTAATCCTCCATACACAGACAACCATTGACATCACTCTACAGAAATCTGCGTAAATAATTTAAAATGATAAAAAAAAAAAACAAATGCAGTAGCCCTCAGATGTAGACGTAAAACGAATGACCAAATCAAACCAACAAATTAACCAACCAACAATTCCTCCAGTCTTTCAGTCACACAACTCTTTTGCCTCAAACTCAATTGAAACAAATAGACGGACTTAGTGCACGAAACGTTTGTTATAAAATGAAGATCTAAGCCGTTTTCTTTGGAATTCAAGTCACGTAAAATTGAGTTCTAAATTAGAAATCGTTCGCAAATTTCGCTGTATAAAAAAAACTCGGCAATGTTCGGTTACCGCCTTCTAAAATTTGTCACATTTTTCATCTACTGGCTGGGCTTTGCACCCTGGCTGGTGTTGCTTCTACGCAAAGAGGAAATTTTAAGTGCCTTCACTTTGCAAGATATATTCTTGCAGTACACCACTGTCTTATTTATTTTAATACTCCTGTACTTGATCATTCATCGAGTATTTGAATATTTCTATTTAAGACATAAAATCAAGAAAACTGTGCGCAAAATTACAATAAGACATCAATTGAAAAGATTGGAGAGAGGAGAAATAGATTTGATAGCTGCTCAAAGGCTTTCGACCTTTACGAAACTCAAAGAATCTCAGCCTAAGAAAAGGGTTGCCAGCGGTACATCGAAGACCAAAGAGAAGGAGAAAAGGGAATCAAAGCCTGCAAATAGTAAGAAATCACGTAAAAGTTCAGAAAAGGAGGATGTGTTAGAGAAAACAGAAAAAGGAGAAACTAAAATTAAGGTGACAGAAAATGGGGAAATAAATAAAATTGCTCTGGATAAGCAGCTGGATGGAAAAAAGAGGCCGCCCTCCTACCAGGAAGTAATAGTACATGAGAGAAGAGAGAGTACGAATGAAAAGGAAGTCACAACATAAATTATTATTTATAGTTTTCTAAATATAGTATTAAGGACAAAATAAATTAAGTGAAGACAAATTAATTTAAAAGGGTAATTCCATGTCAAATCGACCAAGAGTGGGACCCGTCCCCTTTCGATTTGATTGAAATTTGGTGTGAAGGTTTCTTTCATCCTATAAGGAACATATATTAAAATTAAGTCATATTTAAAATGTCATAATTTCGCCGAATTAGCCGAATGTGTTGAGTTAATTTTTTCAATATCTCAAAAACTACTGCACATACGAAGATATATTGTATGTCATTTTAAAGGCTACAAACAATATAATAAAAAAAATTTATTTAAAAACAAAAATTATTATATTTAAAATTTAATAAATACAAAATTTTAAATTTTAAAAATGGACTAAGTCAAAAACTAAATTTTTTTTGGCTGATTTTTTTTTATATAATTCCTCAAACTGTTCTTTAAAAATCCCGAAACTTTGAAGGAGGTGTTTGTTTTCTTTTTTAAGATATGATTTTTTTCTTTTGCAACATGTAAAAAATAATCCTAAGATAAATTTTTAATATTGTAATTTTGAGCAATTAGTATTTATTAAATCTGATTTCTGTAATTTTAGGTGATAAAAAAAGTAATGTCATTGATATAGTTTTTTATGTTTATTTGTTGCATTTTTTGTTGGACAAAACTCATTTAATTTCTTGGAGACGTAACGTGACAAAAAGTGTACTTTTCTTTGAAAGTGCCCACATTGAGCTCCAACAGAAAATGCAACAAAAAAACATAAAAAACTTTATCAAAGAAAAAAAGATTTTTTTTAGCACATTTTGTTCAATAGAAATTGCTTTCTCCATCAAAAGTGATAGTGCTATTATGTTCAAGATACTTTCTTTTATGTAGAAGGTGCCCCTAAAAGTCCTATAATCCATATTAGCGAATCTTAGTTGTTTTTATTACTTCCATTTGAAAAGAGAATTTTTTTTGTTGAAATATGGACTGAAGGTAAATTAAATTTGGTTCGGAGGTTGGTCTCTTGCCAAATCGATCAACTTTGACGGGATTTTTGGATATTGAAAGGAGTAGGGGGTAAAATCGTTTAAATTCCCCAGCTCATTTTTTTCTAAACTAAATGAGATAAAAAAATTAAGACTTATTGTTGTTTACTTCCTACCTAACCTAACCTATGTCCGGCAAATGCAAACTCTACTTTTACCTAAGAGGCTTTGTGTTTTAGTTCATGAAGCTCCCAAGTAGAATTTAAATATTGGTGCAGTTAGGAACGTTTTCACAACTTACCGATAGCAAAAGACAAGATTTTATCGGCCGTAAAAAAGGGTTCAATTATTACAGATTTAATTTAACATTATTTGATCGATAAGTTAATAGGAGGATGATCATACCTGGTGGTTAAAGTAAAGTTTTAATTCGTCCGATAAAATCCTACCTTTAGCTATCGGTAAGTTATGAAAACGGGCCTTAAAAAAATATTGTAATTTTCAAACCAGTGAACCTCGAGTAAAAATTTCAAAACTTTGCATATTATTAGTTTTAAATCCCTTATTTTCGCAGAAACAAACAGAAATTGGATTTAGAAAGTAAAATCAAGTGTTCATTTTCTTTAAATTCTGCAACATTTACCAACAGAAATATGAAAAATATTGAAAGGTTTATTAAAATAAGTTAAATAAAAAAATAAAAAAAAGCATACTTTAAGGCAAAATAAGCATCAAAGTTGCCTTTTATAAATTTAAAAAAAAAAAAACTTTTGTATAACAAAAAATACTCAATCGCTTTGTTCATAAACAGAAGTCAGTTTATTTTTTTTTTAAGAAATTTTTCCAACAAAAGTAACCACAAAATGCTTAAAAAGAATAACAAAAGAAGTGCAGTTTTATAAATATTTTTCTCAAAAAAGCCAAACAAATGTGACTAAAGACCAGTAGAGCAGTAGCAGCAACTCATTTGTAGCTTAAGCACATACTGCAAACTTTATACAGAGGCACATCATGCACATCATTTTGTATTTGGAATTTTAAATGCAGTTACAGCCAGTCAAGCCTGCTTAACTAAATATAAGCACACAATACTCTAGAGTAACTGTAAATACAGTATATAGAATTTAAACCAACTCATCAGTATGTCAGAGACACTTTGGAACACTTGCTAGATTTGAGGTCTCTTTCTAGTTAAATGGATATTTGCCACAAATTTTAAGGATTTTTCATTTTTTTTTGTTTTGTTGTAGTTTTAAATAAATGTGTCATAAAAATTGTCATAAATATATTAAACTATAATAAATACCGAAAATATTGAAAGGCTTAAGGCAGGCTGTAGATTTTGTTGAACAAAATTATTGGTTTATATCATCTTTATCAAGGAATATTTATCGTATTTGGGAATTAAAAAATTATAAATTTTGTTTGAAGAAAATTTTATATAGAACTTAATTAAAAGTCCAGAAGTCTTCATTTTTTAATTTTCATAATAAAAAAAAAATAATAATAATCTCAAATAATCTAATAAGTATGCTTTAATTTATTTTTATACTAAATGTATGTTTAGCTAACAGTTAGAAAATATTTTATTTTTTTAACACAGGGTCAAGGGTCACCCTCTGAGATAAGATGTAAGATTCTTATATCAGCAAACGTCAAATTTAATCGCAGAGAGTATTATCTTACGTGTGGACCCTCAAATAGTGTTAGTATTAATATTATAATAAATGTTATGAGAAATCTTATAACCACTATCTAATAAGATGAGCTATCATTAAAATGTTAAATTTTTTTAGTGTAAATAGTGGAAAACTTGTGAAAAGTGCCTAAAAACAATAGTAAACACTCAAAACAGAGAAAACACTAAAAAAAGAATAAAAAAACGACACAAGTTTACTGTACGAAAATCAGTAAATTATGAAACCTTATAAGATTAACATATAGTAATATGCTCTCTCATTCTGTCGACGTTCCCTCACATATTATACCAGATATTATCTCAGGTCAGTGATGCATTTTGAGTTTTTTTGTTTTGGGCCAAATTGACGATTTAAAAGGGCTAAAATAACATTGATAGGGCCAAAAAAATGTTAAATATATTTTAATTGTATGCTTGTACCCAGCCACCAAAATACTCTCTCAGATATCTGGAAGACGTCAGACTAAAAATAGTGTGAAAAACAGTGAAAAAATAACATTGAAAAATGTATTGAGTGATTAAAGTAGTTAGTTAACATTTTACCTGAAAGGGCCAAAACAGATTTCCACAGGGCCATCAAACATTCAAAAGTGCCACAAATGGCACAATTGTGCCACATTTTGCATCACTGTCTCAGGTGAAGACCACATGCATATTTTTAGAGAGAAAAAAAAAGAAAATTGAAAAATATATGTTTTGCTATTTTTAGATATATCTACCATAGAACCGAAATGGATTTAACAAAAATTATTTTCGGGAAAATAAAATTTATTATTAATAAAATTTCTCTATGACGTGCTAAATTCCCAATTTTTATTTTTGATAAAAACACTGAAATTTATTTGGCTTTCCCTCAACAATTAATTTCAGTGTTTTTTTATCAAAAATAAAAATTGGGAATTTAGCACATCATAGAGAAATCTTATTAATAATAAATTGTGTATTCCCGAAAATAATTTTTGATAATAAATTTGCATGTGCCCGGCAAGAAAAACTGAAATGGCAAGTTGCTTTATTAAGCGATTGGTTTTTTTAATTATATTTTTTCTTTTTACCCTATTGTAACTACAACTCGAGTTCGAAAAAAACCAGCCAATTGTAGGGGAATGTAAGAAAAGATAAACTTGCTGTTTATTGTTGTTGCTTAGTTGAAGCTTTGATATTGTTACAAGTAAGACCTGAGTGTTTAAAATTCTTATTCACTAGTTAATGCTTTTTATTTCTTAAAAAGCATTAACTTGTCATTTTTTGCAATGTGGACTAAGATAATCGATACAATCAAGAACATTTTATTAAAGGAACGAAATGGAAATTCATGAAACACAACAAAAATTTAAACTTTTTGAATTAACAAATTTGTATGTGAGTATTTTTTCTTTTTCTTCATTAAAAGTTCAATAAAATAACCACAATACTAATTATTGTTAACAGCTAAGGCACGAGCTATGTTTACATTTGTCCTTCAAGTTGTGCTGAAAAAGGTCAACAAGAAAAAAGAAAGACAAAAACATGAAAAACAAAAATGTACTTTGGATTTCAAGAAGAATTCTTGACAAAAAGTACGAAAAAACAGAAGTTAGGAAGAACATGTAAATCAATTAAAATAGATAATCATTCATTCAAAAGCAAATTTCGATCTACCAAGATGAAATACCATTTGGTGTAAAGATTGATGTTTGACTATTGACGTCATCCGGCTGCAATAGTCGAGTGAGTAAGACGGCAAACCCGACTGAAGAGATTGTGTGGTTACAATCGGAACTAGTCTGGGCAACCTGCCCGTGAACGCCTGGGTTCAAATCTCAGCGCAGTCAAGAATGAAAAATTATCAATAAAAATTTTAATTAATTTCATGTTGTAAAATTCCTGTCTTCATAAAAAAAAAAATAATTTAATGAAAATTAAATTCAATGAACTTAAGCCTAATTAAAAAATATCTAAATTTGGATTAAAAAAAAAACTATAAAATGCCTACCATATGGATAGAGGAACGAAATGATAATTTCTAACACACAGCTAAACACTCAAATATTTTTTATAATTGCAGCGTTTTTATTTCTCTCTTTTAGAAGCAAAAAAAAATATACATTTTGTAAATTTTAACGTAATAGAATTTAAAAAAAATATTATAAAAAAATGATTTCTAATATTTGCTTATTATGATTTAAAAAATTAAGCTCATAACATTTAAGTTTTTTGTTGCGAAACAAGATAGAATTTAGTGAAACAGTTAAAATAATAAAATTTTATTGAAATTTGTCCGACAATTTTTGTTTTATCTTTAAGTTTTCTTAAAGATTTTTAAGTAAGGAACGAAATGGAATTTAGTGAAACGTGTGTTTTATATAAGAAATAAGCCTTTTAGCGAAAAATATATTTCTTACAAGTCACTTTTATGAGTTAAAAATTAAAAAAGAATTTAGTAAAAAAAGTAAATTAAGGAATTCTTCAATAAACTTCTTAAAAAATTAGCAGACATTTTAAAAATTTCTAAATACGGAACAGAATAGAATAAAATACTTTGTTACATTTTCATTAAGTATTTTCATATTCTATTTTCAATTGTCTGCTTATTTATAAAGCTGAATAACACCTTTTAAAATATATAAATAATTAAAGTTTTGCTTAAAGGAACCAAATGGCATTTGGTGAAACACTAGAGATATCACCATTTAAACTTATTTTTTTAGTTATATATTTCTTTAATAAATTTCTTTAAAAATTATAGAATTTCAAATTCTTTTTACAAAGGAACGAAAATTAATTAAGTGCAACATGTCAAGTTATTCAAAACTAAATAGAAATAGCAAACAAAATTGATACTTGAGGGAAGTTAATAATTTTTATAGCATTAGAAATATTGAAATTTATCAGCTTTTTATAGAGGAATGAAATGGAATTTGATAAAACATCTTTAACGAAACGTATATTGTAACGTTTTATTAATCAAACTAATAATTATGAAGTCACTTGAAATACAAAAGCCTTGTAAAATTATCTATATTTTTAAGGATTATGGATAAAAATACTTTTTAAGCGATATTAACCGCAAAACGACATGGAATTAATACAATTTTTAAAGCCATTTGCAAAATTTCTGCAAAAAAACCTTCCGCATTATTTTAAACACTTTTTCTAAAAATAAATTATGTTATCGAACATTAAGGACGCCAGTATAAATACACTTTTAATATCCTCCTTAAACATGTTTGAACTATTTATTTGCTTTAGGAGCAGAAAGCATTTAGGATTTATCTTTTTTTATTTTATTATTTTTTCCATTTAATGAAATATATAAAAATATAATTTTTAATGTCAAAGTTAGAAATGAACACCCCTATCTTTATACAGCACACTCATTCAAACATCTATTTCTCTTCCTCTCCCTTTTGAGCACACGCTTTATTTACACAACCCTAAAAATATGCTTCATTATGTTAATGTTCGCCTCTTCCTCCTAATTATTTTCGTTTCATTACATTAAGAAAAGAGCCAACACATGCAATAATGCGTGTGTATTTATTTTATTTTACAATACTTCTTTTTTTTTTAATGTCAAGGCATCCCAATATTCGTATTTCTCTCTATTATAGAGTGTGCAAAAAGGATGTTGTAAAGTTTCCTTGGCAAGCTTTTTGTTATTCTATATATTTGAGCTTTTATTCTATAAATTTAGGTACTACGTTTTTATTATATTAAATTTCCTTTTGAGTGTTTTCAAATGAAATGCTTTGAATACTAGAGTTGTATAAGAGAGAAAGAGACAGAGTGAAATTAAGTGGAAAGCCCATCTGATTTAAATTAAGTTCTCGTTTGCCAAATGTAAGGCTCTTAAACATTAAATGTTAATCATTAAATTAATGCTAATGAATTTTACAATTGCGTGGATTTATTTAACCTAGACGTACAATCTTCCTGTCTATCTCTTTCTCACCCTCCATCCTCACGAATTCTCTTTTTAATTATATGAATATATAAGTGTGCGTTTGACCTTCACGTTACAGTTTAAAACATGTTTATTTCCTAAAAGGAAATATTTATATTTTATCAAAACACATTTCTCTTTAATTTTAATTAAAAAATTTAATAAAACTTGAACAAGACATCCAGGTATTAATATATGTGTAGCATATATAGTAAAAGCTCCCGCAGCGAACACAGACCCGACCCACACAGAGATTTTGATAGCAAAAATTAAATTTTTCGACTTTTACTTTTCAAAAATCTACAGATGACGTTCTATGGAGTACTGTTTTACTTATGGAAATCCCTTATTGGTTTTTTTAAAAAGTCACATTTTGTGCTAGAAAAAATCTAATGAAATTGCTAAAATATCTTTAGATTAAAACTGATGAAAATTTTCATGCAACTCAATAGCTTATGCGTGTTAAATATTTTTACTGTTAATATTTGAATGAATATTATTGAAATTTATTTTAAATGAAAGATTTTGTTTATTGTGCTTAATTACCTTTTTTTAAAAATTGATACAATATACTGAAATTTATTGTTGGAGGATAAGCTGTTCATGTGCGCATTGCAAAAAAGACTTTTTGAGTGTTTGTAGGTAATTCTCATTCCCTCTGTAGTCTTGTTTGCTGATAGCTTTGGCTTTAAAATTATTTAGGAGAACGTTTCCTGATGACCTGGCCTAAGCAACCAGTGAAATGCGCATAGGAACAGCTAATCCTCTAACAATAAATTTTTTATCAATTATTAAAAAAAGGGAATTAAGCACAATAAACAAGATCTTTTAATAAATAATAGTTTTCCCAAAAACAACATTGATAATAAATTTTGTTTTTAATTAAAAAAAAAGTAAAAAATTAGATATGAGCGAATTAAAAAGGCCTTTTAAAATTTAAAAAAAGGTTAGCTCGGTCTTACTAGAACCATATGAAATATAAGAGTGCTCTCTTTGCATTGACCCAAAAAAATTCACGAACATTCACCGGTCGCTAAACAAACTTATAAATCTTCTGAAAAAAGTCACGAACATTTAGGCTTAAACTTTTTTTAAGATGTTGCCACTATCAATTATAACTACGGTGTTCAATAAATCGGCTTTTTTTGTTCGATTAAGCGATTAATCGATATTTGGCTTTTTTGAGGTATTCGATTAAACGAATAAAATTTAAGAACTAATCGATTAATCGAATAATTCAAAATCCAGAAATTATATAAGTTAAGAGATTTTTTTTCGATAATTTTAGAAAAAATTGGTAGTTGAGTAAATAAACATTATTAATTACAAGTATGTAATTTAATATATTATTAACAAAAACAAAACAAACGTAGCAATTCATACTAATTGATAAAACCTTTACAACGATAACAAAATAAAACCTGTACTGAAATTATATAATGTTATAAGTACTAAAAATTTAAAAAATTTAATCTTTTAAAATAGTCTTTTAATGATAAAATATTATTTAAATGTTTTGTCTTTCCTTTTAAGTTGCTATACTCTCTCACTTTGTTTACTAACGCACTCACACATTTTATATTGCCCACGATATTGCTCTCAATTTTACCTTTCCATTTGTTTGCCAATTTTATGTTCAATTTAACAACTGACCACAAATTAACTTTGGTGCTTTCTTAATTAAAAATGTATTTCTTAAAATATAAATGTGCTTTATTAAAAAATAATTGTGTTCCAAAAAATTCTTGTGCTTTTTTACAAAAGACTTTGAGTCATGTCGTTTTGAGTTGTTTCTTCGTCGGCTGCATTTTTTAAATGAAATTGATTATCAAATTGAGTGCAGCCTGTGACACAGCTGTCAATTCAAATAAGTTTCGACAAGCAGTTTTTGTGAACAACTTGAAAGTGATTTTTGAACGTGTGGCTCCAGGGTTATAAATATTTTTTTTTGCATTTTTTTCAATAATAAGTAAAAATTAACGGATTACTGCATTATTTCAGTAAGCATTAACAAATTACTGATTACTGAAATTTTTTTCAGTATGCAGTACGCCCATGTATGTGACTGTTTTTTTTATTCCAACGGGCTCATGCATTTGGTTTGTTTATTTGAGTTAAAACTTTAAAAAATAATACATTTGCCAGAAATCCCATATATGTATTGTTATTCGACTAATCGGCATACTTTTTTCGATTAATCCTTTAATCGAAATCAGCAATTTTAAATTAGTCGAACAATTAATCGTCTAAGATTTTTCGATTAATCGAACCAGAATTAATCGACTGAACACCCTAATCATAACAACAATTTGTTAATAATTGATGGACAGCAATTGTAAATAACTGCATAAAAAAATAAGAAAAGCAAAACCATATGATTTGAGTAATAAGACCATTTGAATTGATAATAAAATTTGAGACACAAAAATTATAGTAAAATTTTAACAAAACCCATTTTTGAAATTTTACTGTAATTTTTAATTGAATTGCGTAAGAAACTTGCGGTAATAATCTTGATTATTAAACGATTTAATAAAAGCAAAAACTCAGTGCTTATGATAAATAAAATCGACATAAGACGAAAAGCAATGCAGAAGCGGTTTCTTAGTCATAAGTGCTGGGCGGAATCGGAAAAAAGAAAATTGTATTTCTTTAATAAAACTGATGATCGGCCGATGTTTAACATCGTTTGCTTGTAAAAGACGTCAACCTCTTAAAAAAATTTAGAACTAGATGATGTAGTTAAAGAAATATTAGTTGAGGAATTAAATGTTTCATCTTTTTAATAAAAAATGTGTATGTAAAAGAAATTTTCTATGGAAAAGGCTCTTTTTATATATATTTTTTTTGCTATAGAAAAAGTTTCGCATACAAGTTTTTCTTTAGAAAAACCCTTGCTCAATTATTTTATCTCTGCACAGCAGTTCTTCTACAAAAACAAAACTTCTGCATATGTGGGGTTTTCTATAGAAAAAGTTATGTTCAAAAGTTTTTATAGAAAAGTTGTTCAGCATAGGATTTTTTAAGGGAAATTTTCTATACAAGAGTTTTTCTGAATAAAATCTTCTCTCCAAGAGTTTTTAAACAAAACTTTTTGCAGAAAAATCTAAAAAAAAATAAAAGTTGTTCTGCAGAAAATACTTTTTTACAAAATTAAAACTTCTGTATAAGATTCTTTTTTATCGAAAAACTTCTGTATAAGAGTTTTTTTTATAGGAAGTTGTATAAACGAAATTTTTTTTATATAAAACAATAAAAAGAAGCTGAGATTTCGTATAAAAATGTGCCAGACAATCTTTTCTACGGAAAAATGGGCTACAGGAAAAATATTTTTTAACCAATTTTTTTCCGGCCGGTGATTAAAATTACAAGCACTCTTCACGCTATTTTCAATGTTTTTTTTTCTATTAGTTACTTAGAATCTTAATTTCGTTAATATCTTCAACATCGATCAACAGGCATACGGCGAAAAATGGCTCAAAGGAAAACTGTTATTATTAAGTCTGTCAATAGACAAATGTGTTCTAGTAAATATATGTATCTTTAGTAAATAGTGTTATATTTATATTTTCCTTAAGAAAAACTTTTCTTAAATAAATTTTTCTATAGGCAATTCTGTTAGGCTCAAATTTTTCTATTAAAAAAATATGTTATACGTAATTTTTTTTTTTTTAAATGACTTATGCAAAAAAAATTTCCAGAAGCCTGTTGTACATTATATAAACTATTACACACTGTTATACAACCATATTTAAATAGAAAAATACACCATGGGTTTTATTATAAAAGAATTTGTGTAAGGTTATTATAATTGAAAAATGAAAAAATTTGATACCCGTATTGCCTATATATGAAAAAAGATAAAATATATCGCGATTTTCGCGTTTTATGTGAATAATTACAAAATAAAAAATAAAATTAATTGACATTATTTTAAAACAGATTCGATTTGAAAAGCAGAACATTATTTCCACATACGTAGAATTTGTATGAACTCCCGAAACGAAAATATGTATTTAGTTAAATATCTCAATTAGTAGGTCGCAAGTTGTCAAGTTTTATATACCATTGGATGCTGCTTCAAAAACTCTTTTCGATGATACCAAAATTTTATTGATGTCGTCTTGGAGCAAAGTATAAAAAAATCCGAAAAACTGAAAAATACCTTTTTTAAAAATGGTCCAGCTCACGGACGGTCAACGCTAAATCATAAAACATATCAAGCTTTATTTTCAGAGGGGTGGCAAAAACACTTTTTTCAACTCCATATAAGGTGAGTCGGTCTAATATACATATATTGCTATCTTTAGAATAAATATTAAGACCGTTTTTATATATAACGTGTTATTAAAGAAAATCAATAACAATTGTATAACACCCGTTTTTCAATAAAATTAAGTGTGATATACCTTAATTTAGCCATCGAAAAATGTGTTATATTGATATTCTTATATATATAATTATCTGTTGAATACTTTTTAAAAACTGTAGCATAAAAACCCTTCTATAGGAAAAACACCTTAAAAACGAGTTTCATAGAAGCAACACAATGGTTGTTTAGTTTTCTTCCAAAAACTGTTATACACATTGTAATTTTTAGAAAAACTGTTATACAAACTATTAGAGTAAAGAAAATACAGGTTTTTTTAAAAAAAAAAAGAGAATGGACTTTAACTGCCTGCCCAACGATTCCAAACGTTAACGTTGGGATAGGAAATTACATTTAATTTTGAAATTTTTGTTTTTCTTTAAAATGTTATTTTCTATGCGAACGTTAACTTTTGAAATCGTTAAACTTATAATTTAATGTTATAAGTTTACGTTACCGAGTTAACCGGAAGATAAAAAAATAAATATCAACTAGCTTTTTACTGTTCAAAAATCAATTCACAAATAAATAAAGAACTAAAATTCCTGATAGATACAGGAGCTTCAACATCATTTATATCACCCGAACTTGTAGATCTAAAAATTACTGAAAACTGTAAACCAACAATAATCAAAACAGTTTTAAACGAACGTACACTTATTAACTTTTCACACATTTTTTCTCTAAAAAGTGGAAAAAAACCTTGAATTTTATTTACATTTTAAGAGACACATTTTTTTTTTAAATTAAAATTTTTTTTTGGCATTATAAAATATTTAAAAATTTTAAAAATTTACACTTAATTTTTTATAAAAAAAAAAACAACATCTAAATTTATTAAGCATCATAAAAATCTTGGCCATCGTAGTACAGCGAACAACTTGTGATAAATCTCACATTCTTTCTTTCCGCGTCCATTAAAGGCTCCTCAATGCACACTAATCCCGGTTTTTGATTATTAGGTGGCACTGACTCGTATACCACAGCGTCGGGTTTTCTGACTTTCGTTTTTGGTACAGTTGCTTTTGTGCCGGTGGTGGTGGTGGGAGAGTATACAGGATTTTCAGCCCCTCTGTTAGTGGAGCTGGGCCAAAATCTCTTGTGCGAGGCAGAAGATTCCTTGGGATTGCAGCAGCATTTAATAAGGCAATATAGCAGGCAATAGCCAAATAATAATATGACGGCTAATAATATCGCAGTAAAAACGCTTGAGGCAAAAAAGTCCGCGCTGACCAGAAACCAAATAATGGGAAAGAACAGAAACCAATAGAAGCAGAAAACGATCAACTGCCAATATTGAAGGCGATTAAAACGGGCCATTTCTAAATATTTTCTATTGTTTTTTGTAAATTTTTTAGATTTCTTAGTGATTTTTGCTTTTTTTTCTCTTTCTTTTTTCAATGTTGTTTTTATGCGGGCTTAATAGAAACTAATTTAGTTATATCGTATTCGTTTAGAAATATTTTGTTCTTCTTTTACTCCATGTGGTCAGAGAGTTTGTTTTTTTTTGCGGTTTTGAAATTCCTACAAACGAGCGGTTGAGCTGCATTTAACCTTGACTCAAGATTCAGTTGTTCGATAAAAAATTTTTTGTTTTAGTTCGTTTTTAAAGAATTTCAAAGGTTTTGTTGAAAAAAAAAACAAAATATAAAATAAAGAATTTGAATTTGAATTAAAAATTTTTTACAAGAAATATAACAAAATTTTAGCTTCAAGATAAGAAACACAAATTTTGTAATTGTGTTAAAGAAATTTCTCAATATTAAAAGGAAACAAAAAATAAAGTCGCAAACAAATTTTGTAATGCAATTTTAAGTCTTATTTGCACAGAAAATTCAATTATTATTTTTTAAATATAATAGAGACTGAAAATTACAGCATCAAACAAAATAAATTGAGGATTTCGATGATCACTTTCATCAATTTAATAAATTTGATATCCAACATTTAGGAGAACTAAAGCTAAGTTTTATAATAATTTTTTTTTAAATAAGTCTTATACAAAATATTCAAGTCTTATACATATATTTTTATTAAAAATTTTCTTTAGAAAAAGTCTTATTCAAAACCTTTTCTATACTAAAAAGTATTACATAAATTTTTTCAATAGAAAAAAGTCTTATACAAAATAAATAAGAAATATAATATCCCTGCTCGGGTATAGGAAAACGTTGTATAAATAATTATGTCACATGAAATGATTATTTTTCAACATTATTTTCATGTAACAATAGAAAATCGTCCTATAAAAAACTGTTCCTATATAAACAAGGTCTTATACAAAACTTTATTTAAAGGAGATTGTCTTGTGTAAAACTAATTTTTTTTTTTAAAAGTATTAAACATAAACTTTAGGAAAGAGTTTGATACAAGAAATTGTTATAGAAAAAAGTCGTATACATACAAAACTATGTAAATAGAACTATGTCTTATGCAAAACGTTTTCTATAGCAATTAGACTTATTCAAAACCTTGTCTATGGAAAAACGTCGTATACAAAAATTTTTCTGTAACAAATAGTTTAATTTGAAATTTTTCTATAGAAACAAGGCATAAACAAAAAATTTTTTACAAAAAGTTTTATAAAAAAACATTTTTTATAGAAAAAATCTTATACAAAACCTTTTTTTATTTAGAAAAACGTAGCATAAAAATCGTTTTCTGTGGAAAAATCTTAAACAAAAATTTCTATAAAAGAAATTGTTCCCTAGAAAAAAGGTTCTACAGAAAAAACTATTTTACAAAAACCTTTCTTGTTTTAAGCGTTTTCTATAGAAAAATTCTTACACAAAACTTTTTCTGCAAAAAAGTCTTCTACAAACCCTTTTTCTAGAAAAAGTCTTATACAAAACATATAATTTCGAAAAAGGCTTATTAAAATCCTTTTAAGTAGAAAAGTCTTATGCAAACAATGTTTTTTCTACAGTATAAAATGTTCTATAGCAAAAGGTTCTTTAGAGAAAACTATTATACAAAAAAATTTCTATAGAAAAAGTCTTATACAAACCCACTTCTATAGAAAAAGTTTTATACAAAACATATTCCAAAAAAAGTCTTATTAAAATCCTTTTCTGTAGAAAAGTCTTATATCAACAATTTTCAGTAAAAGTCTCAAGCATACATAATGTTTTTTATAGAAGAAAAATATTTTATAGAAAAAAGTTTTATGTTTGCAAAAAAGTTTTTTATAAAAAAAGCCGTATTTAAGATCGCAAAAGTATTATACAAAAGTGTTGATTTCAAATCGGTCTTATTAAAAAAAAAAATTCTGTAGAAAAGGCTTATACATGCAAAGTTTTTTTTAAAGAAGAAATTGTTCTATAGAAAAAACTTTTATACAAAATAGTTTTTTTTAGAAATATTATAATTTAAAACTTTTTCTATAGCAAAAAAAAATTTTATACAAACCCTTTTTTATGCAAAAGGACTTATACGTAACCATTTATTTAAAAATCCCGCTGACAAAATTCTTTTCTTTGGAAAAAAAAAAAATATTTTGCAGTAGAAAAGTCTTATATTATATACACAAAGCTTTTTCTATGAAAAAAAATGTTCAATAAAAAAGTTATTCTATAGAAAAAACTAGTATTCAAACTGTTCTATCAAAAAATATTATTTTAAGACTTTTACTTATACAAAACATTTTCTATGGAAAATGTCTTATACAAGATATTTTTGTTTTAAAAAACGTCTTATTTAAATCCTTTTCTGAAGAAAAATCCTAAGCAAATCTGATTTTGTAGAAAAGTCTTATACATGCAAATGTGTAAAAGAAAAAACTTCTTTTTATATTTTTTTAATAATGGTTTTATAAAAAAACTTTTTCAATAATTTAATACAAATTACATTCGTATTTTTGCTTCCGATTTTATCAGTACTTTTTTTCTTTTTTTTTTTTTGGTAATCAGAATTGCTTAAAAATGCAGTGTATGAAATCCGGCAGGAAACTTCCTGGAATTGTTTGTGCCCTCCAACTTGAACTGCTTTATTTTTTAATTTGTTCTTTCTTTCAGACTTCAGTTATTTAACTTTTTTTTCTTCAATAAAATGCCATTTTTCAACTTTGTGATGTAGGGTTTTTGCATTATTTAGTGAACATTTCTCTTCATATAATATTTTTAAGCTACAGCACATAAACGTAAGGACAAAGATCAATTAAACTTGAACAATTTGTTAAAAGAAATCAAATTAAGGAATAAACTGTTGTTCCCATTTTATTTTGATATTAATTATAATTTTTTTTTTTGATTAAACAAATAAATTTTAAACAAAATTTTCTATACAAAAAAAAAAAAAAAAAAAAAAAAATTCAAACTGGATTTTTCTCGTTAGGAAAAAATACGTATACAATTTTTTTAACAAACAAAAATATTACATGCAAATTTTTATGTTAGTACTGTTTTACCCAAATTGTTTTCCTTTGAAAATGTCTTTCTTATACATTTACATTTTTTCAAGAAAACTTTTAAAGAACTTTAAAATGTTTATTTATAAAAACTCTTATACACTTCTTTGTTTTTTAAATGAAAACAATATTTATATTGGAAACTAGTTCTATACCTACACCAACAAAATATTGCATATTAAAAAAAGTCTTATACAAAATATTTTCACTAAAAAAATTATGTACACAGAAATTTTTTTTAAAAAAAATTAAGCAAAACTTTTTCTAGAATAAACTTCATATACTTTATTTTTTCTTGTTCAATGTAGAATAAAAAATCGATTCCATAGAAAAAACTATTATAAAGATGATTTTCTTTAAAAACCACTTATACAAAATGTTTTCTATAGAAAAAACTCCTCTACAAATTTTTTTACAGAAAAAACTCCTCTACAAATTTTTTTACTTATAGAAATTTGTATTGTAAACTTCTTATACAAAATTATTTGTATTCCTAAACACATTTTTTTATAATACAATTGTTTAAGTTTTGTTTTTTAAAGAAAAACTGTTATACAATTTAAAAATTTTTTTTTTTTTTTTTTTTTTGAGAAGAATTCTTTTAAAAATTTTGGTCGTCGATAGTAAAAATCTTCTATATAAAATTTTTTTTCTACTGAAAAACTCGCACTAAAACATTTCCTATTGACAAAAATCTTTTATATAAACTTTATTTTATTGTAAAAATACTTCGCTCTAACTTAAGTTTGACTGAGTTTCGTCTTCAAATTTTTTGTAAACTTTTTTCACTTCCTTTTGTCGATTCTCTCGTTCTTCTGTAGTTGATGTTGTTGCTTGCGTTGTTGTTATTTTAATATTAAGTACATGACTTTAGTACGTCAACAACTCAGAGTTCTCGAACAATGGAAACTATACAAGAGGGGCTTGTGAGTAACACTGTGAGTGTGTCTCTCTCTATATGTGTGTGTGTGTGCGTGTGTGTGTATGTTCTATGTGTTTTACTGTGTATATATTTATTGTATATTTATGTCATGCCTTATGTATTACCAGAGTATTTATTTTATTGTATATTGTATCGCATTTCATTGCATTATTATGAAATTTGGTAAAATTCTTGTTGCTGTTATAGACTTGAAGTCAAGTTGATTTGAGTGGCAAACAGCAGAGCCTGAACTGGTGCAGCAGAGTGTTGCAATGCAGTTGTTTTGGGATATAGTTTTTTTGGGTACCCAAAAAATAAAATATTAAATTTTTTTTGGTAACGGAAGTCTGTTTACGTTTGTAAGGGGGATTCCTTTGACAAGTTTTGTTAAGGAAAAATTTAAAAGAGGAAGAAAACAGCCCTTAGCAATTTTTGTATTAAAATACTTAAGAGTATTTAAAAGTGAACAGAAAGTAACTAACAAGCTTTTGTAATAAATGACATAAATTTATGTGAAGAATTGTGGAATATAAAAGAAAAATTATGGAAATTTAAATGATTAACGAGAAAATGCAAAAATTATATGGTTGAGGTTAAAAGGAAGGAAAGAACTCTTATCAAAATTATTTTTAATACAATAATTTGAATTCCGTTAATTTGCAAATTTTTTTTAAAAATTTATATTTTTGTGGTGATACATAATTAGTTAAACGCAATTTTTTATTATAGAAAAATGTGTCAGACGAAATTTTATAATTTTAAAAATGTTATATATATTAATTTGTGCATAGAACAGACTGATACATAATTTTTTTGATAGAAACATTTTTTACATACAATTTTTTAGATAGAAAAATTTTTCTTTAGAAAAATGTGTTGTACTCGATTTTTTTTTAAAAAATAATCCAATACGATATCGATACTCAAAGAGAAATATTGACAATACCGATACACATATTGAATTTGAATTCAAGTTGAAATTAACAAAACTCGAGTAGAGAAGTTTAATACAACAATTGTAATTTTTTCATTGAACTGTTGATTTTTAATTGAGGCTTTCGATATTTAAATTAGGCTTTAGTTCATCAAATTAAATTTTCATTAAATTATTTTCAGTAAAATAAGGAATTAACAAAATGAAATAATTTAAAATTTAGTTTGATAATTTTATTCTTGGTTTGAATTTGGGTCGAATTATATACACGTTTCGAGAATAACCACATTCCCATCATCAGAATTCTTTGCAGCTCCACCGTTAGCGCCACTGCACTATAGGAAATTTTTGCATTTTTTTGGCCAAAACTATTTTTTAGCCAAACGACTGGCCCCAATTGAACGATTGTTTTGATTTGATCTTTGGAAGTCTCCCTCCCTCTTAAGGCCCATACATTTTTTGTCACGCTCTGATACGGGCAAAAAGTTGGTCACGCGCTCTCCCGGAAAACATTTTTATTTTATCACAAACAAAATTTGGTCACACACGCTCACGTGCGAAAGTTTTAAAACACTGCTATTTAAACCAATACTGCCCACATAAAAGAAACTTTTGTTTTAAAAAACGTTCTAAATTATTAATTACATTAAAAAAAATATTAATTTAAAAAAACATGATTCTGAATTTCTTCATCTTCGCTTTTAGAATATTGTTCGTCTTCCTGTTGGCAGTTTTCAACGGTTCTTACGCCATCTATAACTGAGATTTAAGCAAAATACTCGCTACAGCTCTTTTAAATGTTGTTTAAAATATTCGAAATACCTGCTTTTATCAATATATTATATTAAATGGTCATAAACAGCTGCCCGTATGTCAGATTCGCTACGTTTTACTCGCCATTAATTAAATAACTCAAAATTTGTCACACTTAAGTTACCTAGAAAAAAGATTCTTTAAGAAATTTGCAAGTATTTGCAGCTAAGGTTAGATATTTATGGAAGATATTTTATTGCCCTAGAGAAAAAAATCAAGTTTTAAAACTCCCAATTGCAATAATTTTTTTTGAAGGGCCAAGTGAAATTCCAATTCATAGTTCTATTTATTAATTTTCAATACAATTTAATTCTGCCGATATAATCGCACTAATAGAAGAATTCTCCAATATTTCAATAGATATAAAAAAAATACTCACTTTCGACATTAGTTTTCATTTTTATTTTTCTCTAATCATTAGTTAATTGTATCAAAACTTTTATTTAAAAATCACTTGTATTTTACTGCACTCAATCTTTGATTTTAGATCGGTAATAAATCACATATTATTGTATCTATAATGTAATGGTTAATCCACATTGTAGGGAAAAATGCACACAGATGCTTATTTTGGTATGTTTTTAGTGTACTAAATTAAAAAAATATCAAAATTGAAAAAAAAAAATTTTTTACTTTTGGCAAAAAAGGGAAACAATATTTTATTGTGCACTGTTCAATCCCGAGATCATTCAAAAATAAAATTATCAAAAACAATTTTAATGCATTTCATGTTGTAAGTTCCTTACTTCACTCAGTTCAATGAAATTTAAAAATTTAATTTGATTAACTTAAGCCTAATTTTAATATCAAAAACCTCAAGTAATTTTAAAATTATACAAAATTACAGTGTAAAAAATTATAAATATATTAAATTGAAATTAATAAGATTTATGTTTAAAACCAAAGTATTCTCAACTTTAATGAAGATAGATAATTTCACTTCCGTTTAAGCCAGGCCTGCAGTGGAAAATGGTCTCTCAGATGCAGCAGGACTCATTTCAAAACTTAAGTTTTTCTGCGCCATTTTTTTCAAGTTTGGAACTGCTTCTCAAAAAATCTTCAGAGAGCTAAGGTATCTTTCGAAGTCTTTAGCAGAACCACCGCTAAGGAAGGACAGAGGCTTCAAACGTACAATAACAAGCTAGATTTAAGGGCCAATAAGACGTGACTTATACATAATGGCATAGCCGTAACGATGACCATAGAAATCAAAATTCACTTGCTTTGTATGATCATGGTTATGTCGTTATGGTAAGTCACCTATAATCAACTACAGTGTTGTCCATAAGGTTGGTTCAAAGAGTTGTTTTGTATGGTTATGGTTATGTCACGTATAATTTGAGCTTTAGATATCAGAGAACAAGCTACTACTATGGTGTAAAGCAAAAAGGCTCAGAATTAAACGAAAGAACTTCATTATTCTGTTTGCTCTGATTTTTAATGTTTTATTACTCTTATTTGTAATGCAAAAATAAAGCAAAAAAAAAGTATAAAAAAATTTAAGAAATATCGTCGTATCGACAGTAAAATTTTGGCGACTCCAATATATCGGCAAATTTGAAGTATCACCGATACACAAATCGGCACAGGTATCGGTTACATTTCTATTTAAAAGTGATTGCATAAAAAAACTATAAAAATTAACTATTGCATCACTGCGCGCATGATTAATTTAAATTAAATTAATATCAATCATACGCTACCTTTTTCTCAATCAACATTTTTCGATTTTTTTTAACAGATTTTTAAATTTAGGGATTTTTGTATTATTGAATTAAATTTATTAAAAAAATGTCACTTTATTTTTTCTTTATACATATAATTATCAAAAAGAAAACTTTAAAATCTTTTTTTGTTCATGCCTGAGTTTTAAGTTCAACAAAAAGTCTTCATTTTTCTCAGTTGTAAAAATGAAATGTTTCAAAAAAAAGTATACTACATAACTTAAATAATAACTTTACTTTTAAAACAAAAGAATAAACAAAACTAGCAATATAAATATATGTATGCATGCGTTTAAACATGTTTCAAAAACACACATTACATAAACTGCATTTACTTAAGAAACTTTATTTCGAAAAACCATGTGGAAATCAGAGATGGGAAAATTATAAAAAGAGTGACAGTAATGAAAAGTAGCAAAATTTATTTTTAGATAAACCCAGTAAAATTAAAAAAAAAAAAAATATTAAAGTAAACGTTTCGCTTCATTAGAATTAAAATTTTATTAAAAAAGCTATTCTTACTTAATTTTTTCTAATTCAAATAAAAAAAAAATTTCACTTCCTCTAATAAATTAGTTTCTTTGTGATTAATCAAACGGTTTATGGGTTTTAATCCAAATTTGATTTTTATTTTAAGTCAGGCTCTAGTTCATCAACATAAATTTTCTCAAAATTATTTTAATGAAGGAAGGAATCTTACATCATGAACTTACATGTTTCGAGAATAATCGCATTCCCATCATCAGAGTTCTTTGCAGTTTTACTCTCTTCATTTCATGTTGTAATATTCCCTCTAATTCTCTAATTTTGAAAAAAAAATTATACATAGATATGTATTCCCATCCCTGTTTCCCAAAACTAGGAATTGTTTCCTTCCTTGAAACTAAAGTAAAGGTTTGTTTTTTACTTACACAATGGCATTTAATCACTCATTCGCACATACAAACACGCACTTGTTCTCTTTTTTTCATTGCATGGAAACAAAAACTCAATAATACAAACATTAAAATATTTTTGGAAAACCGAAAAGAACACAATGCAAAATACACGTCTTAACAAATACAAAAAATAACTCTCAAAAACAGAGAATACATGCTTAACAATTGTTTTGTAAGTGCTCACAGTTGTTGTTGTTGTTGCTGTTGTTTTATTTCGTCTATTTTGTTTTTGTTTAAGTTAAAACTACAGCTATTCCACCAGCGTTACCACTGTGATACTAAAATGTTTATGGCCCTTTTTTAAATTACTCTTTTGTATAATTTTTAACTATTTCGTGCCCTTATAGTGGAAAATGTCAACCTTTTTTGAGCTCCTTGCAATTTTTACCACTTTTTAAAGTATCCTTTTGTATTATTTTAAGTCAACCCCCTTTTTGTATAAAGAATAAATAAAAAAGATACGAAAATAATTGTTTTTTAAAATTTTCGGAATTCGTATTTATAAAATTGAAACAAGATATATAATTTTTAAATATAATTATTTTTAAAGTAGAATCTTTTGTTAACGAATTTAAGTTACAAGAATATCCAATATTTTTCATAAAATGTCTGAATACACATGCGAAAAAGTTTTAGTTCAAAGTCGAAAATTTAAAAAATTTATTTACCGAAAATAATTACTCGGATTTAAATTAATTCGTTTCATTTATTTTTTCTTTACCGGAAAGAAGTGGCCTCATTTAAACAAGTTTTTTCGAAATTAAAATAGCTTAAAATAAACTGTGGAACACACTTTCGTCTTTAAATTTGTTCGAAACGGATATGGAAAAATGTACTTCAACTGAAGATTTAATAAAAAAAATATAGAATGCGCATTCCTTAAAAAAGTAGCGAGTATGCGTAAAAAGTTTTTTATAAAACTTGTTTTACGATTTCTAAATTAAATTTTAGATAGTAAAGTGCAAATTACAATTAAAAGTATAATTTTCATGATAACATAACTCATATACATATTTGCTATTTTTTAAATAAAATTTTTACGGAATAATTTAAGGCACCTACATGCCTGAATTAATCTTTATTGTTTGTTTATAAATATCTAAGTCTAATATTTTCCTTTGAAATACTCTTATTGCGACACCTTTATTGTTAAATACTGCCTATTAAACACATGGCCCCTTTTTTAATTGAAATATTCTTTTTTTGGGAAATCTCTTTTTTGTGTCCCTTTAAGAAAATTTCCAACGGCAACGCCGTAATCCACCTACAAATCATAAACACACTTTAAGAACTCTTCCCATACGCCATATTTGTTTTTTATTCTCCCTCTCAGTGTTTTTTTTTTCTTATGCAGGCATAATCACACAAACTGGTATTTTTTTCTATATAATACACACGACATTGCTTAACGATTGTTTTTAACGAAGTAAAACAAAGAATTAAAAAATTCACAATTATAAAGACGAGTGCGTGTGAGTGGAAAAAACAATAATATAATACAAGAATGCAAGTATTTTTGTTGGGTTGAAAGTTGTTGTTAGTGGAAATGTGTGTACTTTGTTAACAAAATATATTAAATTTAAATGCATACTTAAAGGAACTTGAAACATGTAACGTATTTTTTGGAATATTTTAACTAAAAGGTCTTAAAATCCTTAAAAAAAATATTCAAAATTATGGAAATAAAAAATATTTGTAATACATTTTAAAATGCATTTAACACATTTACATAATAATTAATAAAAATTTTAATAGTTTTTTAATTAACTAACAACAAATTTTTCTATTTGAAAACTCTATATAAATGTTTTTTTTTTGTATTTGCAAATCTTTAACAAGCTAATGTCAAATATTTTCTTAAAATTTTTCAACAAAATCCTATTAATTTTCTTAAGTTTGAAGTTGTGTTTAAATTTAAATGTATTTGTATGAATGTCTTTAAGCTTGCATTTAAGTTTTCCTAAAAAAAAAAGAAATAAAAAAACCAAGTCACAATACGTGTACAAGTTGCTATTTAGTTATAATTTCTTTTGAATTTTGTTCTTAATAAGTTTTTGTTTCTACATGTTTTGGTCTTTTTTAGTTTTCTTAAAGGTGGGTGTTCAATTAATTTTATACTACTTGTAAGTTTTTGAAAAATAATTGCATTTTATAGAAGAGATTTGTAGGGCGAAAAGAAAATAAGAAATATGGTTCTTCATAATTATAATGACAATTTGTGTATGTAAGCACTTTTATTTAAACAATGTCTTATGGGTTTTTATAAAGACAATCGTTTTGAAATAGTTGTGAAAATAGTCTTAGAGTTTAATTTAAATACAGATGGAGAAGAAATTGTTGACAAAGTAAAATAAAGATTTTTTGCTGTGCAAACAAATATTAATAAGAATAGAAAACAAATGGACATTATAGTTATATTTCTATTCTAAGGAAATACCAAAAAAACAACAACATTTTCCATGTTGTGGTCACATGTCAACCATTATATTATTGGTGGTAAATATATTATTGTTATTTTTAACCAAAATTTGTCCCTTAAGTTATTTTGTTGGAGGTGACCATATCGAAAAATGAGTTTTCTTTAAGTCTGGTCTTGTTTCATTTGAATTTAATATGTAAAATAATCTTAAAAGTTTAACAAATACTATGAAATTTGTAATAATAATATTAAACTTAATTTGGTTAAACTAATTTGCTAAATAAATGGCGCATTTTCATAAAAATTAATAAAACACTAATATTTTACACTTAATACAGGTTAATACAAAATACTAAATTAAATAAATGCAATTCACTTTAAAACATGCAATTCAACAGTAAAAAGTGCAATTTGTTTATTAACTAAAAATCTAATTAAAATTAATAAATAAAACAAATAGAAAAACTAAAAAAAATTTTATTTTAAGAACTTTTCCATTTTTCAATTAAAAGAAACCAACAAAACCTAAATTAATCTAAATTCTCTAATAAATAAACAAACTGCCAATTAAAGCCGATTAGTGAGAAAAATACAAACTCAAACACAATTTAATAAACCAAAATAACAATTAAACCAACAACAAATTTATAAAAAAAAAAAAAAATTTAAAATACTGGCAATAATGTAATATCCTTTTCATATTCAAATTAATTGAAAACAAATTGAAAAAGGATATTTTTGTTTTTAATTTTCAAAACTATTATTATTATTGTTATTTTTTTTTTTTTTTTTTTTTTTTTTTTTTTTTTTTTTGTTTATTAAATATTAAACATCAAATTTGTTTTGTTTTTTTCAATTTTAACTCAATTTTTTAATGTTTTTTTTTTTTTTTTTTTTGCAAAAAAACTTCCCAACTACTTACTGCTGGCATAAGCTGATCTGTACTTCGGACGCGAGTCACCTTATTTTTCGTTATCACTCTCTTGACGCACGTCTCCACCTGCACGTTCCATTTCATAAAGGTCACATAGGCACAGTAAATGCAGAACAGGATCAATGACTCCCACCAATAGATCAGATTATCCCGAAAGAAGTATATCAATACCAATAAACTAATACTGTAGAATGTGCAATCACGAAATAGGGGCCACCACGTCAACGTTAGGATCGTTTTCGAAAACAGCGCACACATACCGATCACGAAGAGTATATTGAAGACGGCCGAACCAACAATTGTACCGATGCCAACATCATCGAACGATACAAAGACGCCAATAACGCTGGTAAATAATTCGGGCGCACTGCCGCCGGCTGCCATAAATGTGGCGCCCGCAACATCATCTGTAATGCCCAATTTTTCGATGATCACATCCAAGGAAGGCACAAAGAATTCATCGCACACGATGGCCAAGGCTACGAACATGTATATCACACCGATAATGTGGCATATAACAGCACCATTTTCGAGTTGCTCTCTGGTAAAGAGATCTTTCGGGAAGAGCGGCGTTTTAATGACGGTTGTATTATCATAATGGGTTTCTGGAAAGGCAAACAACAAAAGAAGTTTTAATTAATATTATGATATATAAAATAAAATTGATATTTGTTTAATATTAGCGGAGTTCACTATTTGGTGCAAAATGTCATGGGAAAAAGCAAATGCAAAATATTGTAGCTCGTTTGTTAAATCGAGGAACCAAATACACAGAGTTTCCGTTGGGTGCAAATGCTCTTTCGAAAAACTGAATTTAGCTATTGCAAAACTATTATAGCAAAACGAAACTTAAATTGTTTGACTTTACAATTAAAGTTTTTTAGCACAAGTTTAAGTAATTCGTATAAATTATATCCCTTTGATTTTCTTTTGGAAATTTATAAAACTGTGCCCATGTTCTGTAACTCCCGCGTCGGAAAACTTTTCGATTGAAATGTGAGAAAAGAAACAAAAATGCCATAAATTGCAACAAACAGCTGTTTTTCTCACTTAACTGCATTTGTAAAATTTTTGGCGAGTAAAAGCTGTCACGTAAGGAAATTACTCGCCAATATACTGAAAAAGTGTGTCTGTAAAATTTTTGTGGGAATGTTCCCGCTTTGAACTGTAAAATAAACTCACGCATAAAAACGGGGTGAAAAAAATTTTTACACTAAAAAATAATTTTAAAATGCAAAATGCAATGAATATTAAGACGGAAGAGATAAGTATTTTGTTCTTGGCAGATTTTTGCTTTTAACATTTTTGAAAAAATTTACGATTGTTTTCAAAGCAATTTTGTAATCAACACACATTAAAGTCGCACTTTACAATTTTTCGTATAGCCGACGGCTGTATTTTCGCCGCCGTCATTGAAAGTTTTGAAATTTTAGTAAATTTTGGTCGCCGCCAACGATATGTTTGACTGGCGTTCTTAACATCTGCAATTTCATTTCGTCTTCGAGTGGAATATTATGACATTTATAACGTTACGAAGTAATCTCTTTTTATAGTTTTCGAAATGAGTTACAGACACACTTTTTTCTCACTTTTCAAGAAACGATGGAATATTTTGTTTCACATGTTTTCGATAAGAGAAGATCTCACCAAAGTTACAGAACATGGGTTCTGGTCTACAATTACAATAAAAACTCTATGAAATTAGCATTATATCTTTGAATAAAAAACAATATATCGTTACCTAAAACGCAAAATGCCCTAACTTATCACAACTTTCGACTTTTTCATGGATTCTGATGTATTGCATCAACACTAATTTCCCCACCAAATGTTGGAATCTTTTGAATAAAATGAGCGATTTTAATAAAAAAAAAAACAAATGGCCCTATCTACAAGAGATTATGTAATAAGTGTTTAAAGCAATAACTAAGTGTTTGCAAAATATGAAATATTATCAAAATAACTGGAAGGTTTTACAAGAAAATAGGAGAAAAAATATTTTAAACAGTTTAAGGCAATTTATCATTTTAAATAATAATTGCTACTCCTGTAAAGTTTCTAAAATGTTGGATAGCCTTTTGCGTTTCAGATAGCAAATGAAAGGTAAAAGCCTTAAAATAAGGAGATCAAAATTCGAAAGAATTAAGCGATAAAGTTATCAAATAAAACTGAACACTTAACCCATTCTTTTTTTTTTAATTTTGCAGGACATTTACCAAATTCACCATCTCTTTTATTGCATTTTACTATCGGCCATATTCTTGAAAGCGAAATCCCGGGAAATTTAATTCGATGGATATTTTCAATTAATTTTTTTTTTTGAAAATTATTCTTTTTTTTTTAATTTTGCAGGACATTTACCAAATTCACCATCTCTTTTATTGCATTTTACTATCGGCCATATTCTTGAAAGCGAAATCCCGGGAAATTGAGTTCGATGGATATTTTCAATTAATTTTTTTTTTTTGAAAATTATCCTTTTTTTTAATTTTGCAGGACATTTACAAAATTCACCATCTCTTTCATTGCTTTTTACTATCGGCCATTTTGTTGAAAGCGAAATCCCGGGAAATTGAGTTCGATGGATATTTTCAATTAATTTTTTTTTTTTGAAAATTATCCTTTTTTTTAATTTTGCAGGACATTTACAAAATTCACCATCTCTTTCATTGCTTTTTACTATCGGCCATTTTGTTGAAAGCGAAATCCCGGGAAATTGAATTCGATGAATATTTTCAATTAATTTTTTTTTTAAAGAATGAATATATCTCTTCCTGAATTCAAAAGTAGTTTTGGTAAAGGTAAGAGCTCTTCAAAGTATGGGGTATGTAAAAGTAAATATTTTTTTAAACTTTAAAGACAGGCTAGCTTTCAAAATTTGTTCGATTTCAATTTCACAGAAAAATTTATCAGCAGTTTTTTTAAAAAGTTTATAAAGTATTTCAATTTAATTAATGTGATAATTGAATCAATTATATTTTTAGTTGAAGGAAAATTAAAAATATAATTTTGATTTTATTAACATTTTAGTTGTTTTGAAAAAAAATTTTAATTCAAATATTAATTAAATAACAAAAAATATAAATTGATTTTTTCGTTTAAAATAAAATAATTTAAAGTTGTAGAATTGTTGTTGGGAATTGTCAAAGCCTGAGCTATATTTAATTAAATCAATTAACACATTGTTGGAAACGGCAAAGGTTTTTAATCATTTTTTTCAAATAAAAATATTTTTAATTTTTGAATTTATTTAAAAAAAATATTCAATATTTTCCATTTTAACAATTTTTAGTAATCAATATAATCATTTTGGTAAAAGTTGTAAATTCAACAAATTGCTTGCTTGATTCTATGAATTTGGTGATTAGAGGCAATAATACAGTGAGTCGTTCCATAACGGACACCTCCCATAACCGGACATATTTTATTGATCCAACCTACACTTTAGTTGTTCCATCCATACAAAAAGTATTCCCATAGCTCTCATAAGCAGACGCGGGCACCAAATTTTAAAAAACAATTTGTTTAAATATCCCTCATAACGGGCTGAAGCGTTGACATTTTAAAGCAAAAATTCGATATCAGAAGAAAAAGGGCTAAAGATATTAAAATTAAAAAAAAAACGTATAAACTGACTCGAATGCTTTCAAGCAAATGGAATTCAACCATTGACAGCATTTACATATATCGCACTTAATTAACAAGAGGGTATTAACTCAAAATTTAAAAATTTTCAGCAGAAGCATATGAAATTCCATTTTAAGACCAACCGTTTACCAAAAAGTAGAGAAAATAGCACGATATTTTTACAGCGTGTAGAAATGAATATAACGTTTCGATTTTTTCGAAAAAGTGAAAAATAAAAATTTTGAGTTAATAATACCCTCTTCTTGATTAATTGCGATATGCAATTATGGACTTTCTTCCGATAATATTTTTAAAAAGTGTTAAAACCGAGAAAAATTATTTTATGATTATATATTAAATGCCATAATAGTTTGACCCCGAGTAACGCCGGGTTTTTAAACACGTTTTTTTCTTATATTTTGAAATTTGATTTGAAATTTAGTGTAAATATTTGCTTTTTTTTCATTTCAAAGTGATTAATTTACAATTAAAAAATATTGCAATAAACACGTTTTTCAAGGAATTTAGAAAATGATTCATTCCAATTCTAATGTAAATAACAATAAATAATTGATAAACATTTTTTATAAAAAAAAAACATTCTAAAAATATTTTTCCTTTAGAAAAAACAAACCAAAGTTGCATATGAATAAAACAATACGACATGAAGATAACAAGTTTATGGTTTGTTTGTATACCCTATACCAATATTGGCGAATAGAGTTATACTACATTCGTCATTCGGTGTGAAACTTTTTTTGATATTCATAAGGTATTTTGGATCCTTGAGTAATTCCAAGTCGGTTTATTCCTGTCTGTCCGTCTGCCCGTCTGCCCGTCTGCTGAAATCGAGCTCACTTCCGAAATACTTAAAAGAAATAAACAATTTTGGTGTCCAATTGTTTCTTATTTTCCTAAACAGTTTGGGACTGAAATCCACTTTAATAGGTTCAGTGGCATGAGCTGTGTAGCACGTAGCGCAATCATATTGAAACCACATGCCGTTGGTGTCCAGATCATCCAATTCAGGCCAAAAGAAAATATCAATCATCGATTATAGTGCTCGAAGTTTACATTGATAACCTGGTCAACGTCGTTCCCAAATAAATATGGACCGATGACGCCGCCAGCCCAAAATACACAATATTACATTGCATTTTGCTTGTGGGGTTATCTTAAGTCGCAGGTGTATGCGAATAAGCCACAAACAACAGTCGGTCAAATTCAGCCTGATTTATGCGCCAGAGTCATGGACAATTTAAAAGTTCGGTTGCGCTCTACCTAGAAAAGCCTTGGCGGCCACACATAATGGCATCAATTGGTCTTTCAAACGAATAATAAAATTCGATGATATCTTACACACACTTCGTTTTGTTTAAATTTAAAGATAGAAAGCGCTTAATAAGAGGGCCTTTACTAAGCCAAATCTCGAAAACATACTTATGGGATGCGGCTAAGACTGCAAAGGATTTTAATACTGTGTGATCAGTTTTTATTAAGATTGGTACACAACTTATAGATGACATATTAATCGCACTTCTGAAATATTCTTACTCTCGACGGAGGGTATCAAAGATTTGGCACATTCAGTTGTGTATCACTTTTGCTGATTGTTACTAAACTCGTTTGCAGACTATAATAGTCATAATTTAATCATTAAGAAAATATTTAAATAAACATTTAAAAAAAATAATTCTTTAAAATTATAAAAAAAAACTTTAACTTTATCAGTATTCAAAATAAATAAAAAATTGGTATACAACCCTACGAAAAATGATAAGAAATTGAATTTGAATTAATATAACATAAACAATTTTTTTTTATAAATAAAAAAAAAAACTCTGATAAGAATAAATAGATAAAAAAGAATTAAGTATTTGATTTTTTGTAACGCGAATAGTTTTATTCAAATAAATAGAAGATGTAATTAAATTAAAAGTGGCTTATAAAGCATTTAAAAAAGTTAATAGCATTAATAGTAGGGAGATCGTAGGGTTATTAATCGACCGGTTTTAAAATTTCAAAATGTATATTTTTCGAATATTGAATAAACCGGTTACTTTGGTATAATAAACCGGTTAGTTTAATAATGTGTAATTTATTTACGTTTTCCTTACTCTTGTCGTAAATGTACCCGTAATTTAAGTATTTTTCTAATTCAATATTGAACAAACTTAAACTTTTTATGAAGAATTTCAAAGCAAAATGTAACAAAAGTCAAAAAACATTATGAACAATGAAAATACAAATCGCTTATTTAAGCGTGTGTTCTTGTAAAAACCAAAAACAATTCAAAATACTACAAAAAAAGTTTTCGGTTAGAAAGAAAATAGTAATTTGTGCGAGAGTATTCTAAATATTAAATATATTTTTATAAAGATGTTATCTCTGGAGATATTTCGAACGGGATTAAAAATACAAAATTAAGTGCCTGAAGTTAATCACCTTTAATTCGTACACATGTATACATTTGATGTACTCCAAATAAAATTTAACTTCGTTCGAATTAGTTCTAAATAGACGATAAATAATTATTTATTATTACTATTATAATAGTTACTTTACTAAAATACGCAGCCAAAAATTAATCATTGGGTGAAATATTAACCCGTTGTGGCACAAAAAAACTCTTAAGTAGTTCTAGCATATTTTCATGCTCAAGACTACAACATTCAGGCGGAATCTGCGTTATTTTTATTAAAACACCAAGAACTAAAAAGCAAAATTGAAGAAATCAGACTATGATATAATAGATTTTTAATTGTGGTCGAAGAATTGCCAAATAATTCATACAAAAAGCATTTTTATATTACCCCTGCAGGAAATTTGTGTCAATTGCTCTTAAAGCACTTATCCCGTGACCAGTGAACAAAATTTTATAATTAAAAGAAACGAATAGTGACAGGCGAAAAGAAGAAATATCACTTAACTGGTGATAATGTGTTTAGAGTGTAGTTAGTCCAGAGGAAAGTTAATTGGCACAAAACTATTCATGTGACTCGATTTTGTGCGGGTAGTGGCTGATTCTCTCTAGTTCTATTACTTTATATTAAGGGGATCTATCATATTGACATGGCTCATTTGGGACAATATCTGCGACATGCATTATTTTAACCGCAATTGGAAGGTTATTTCAGTGACCTGTTACAAAGGGTCAAAAAACATAGACTTTTTTTTTATTATTAACAATAAAACACGATGATTATCAACATTTTATTTTTCCATCCTGGTTGACCATTCGGAGGAAATGCCCATATCCTTTTTTTAATAAACCTCTCCTGCGAATTTAAGTCCCAATCGCAGATGTAATGCGAACTGAGAGTGTCTGGCACATGCCCGAATGTTAAAACAAATTCAAAGCTTTTGCTTTGTATTACAAAATTGTTTACAAAATTTTGTTTAGTTTCATTTTTTAAGAGGCTTTCCCTATTCTCCCTTGCTCAGTTAAAGTTTCTTTTCCAAGATTTTTTCAATTGCTCCCCCTCTTTAAAAGACGAAAAAACGTAATTGCTTGTATACTAGGGTATTCATTCGGTTTTTTTATTATCCGATTAACTGATCGGTTAAGTTAAAAGTGCCTATTTTCGATTAACGATTAAACCGATTAATTTCAACCGATTAACCGATGTAACAAAATTTTTAACTTTTTGTAGTATTATTACATATTTTTTTTTTTTGTGTTTTTAATTAATTTTTAATTATTTTTTATTTAAGCTTATGGTCTAGTTTTTATTTTTTTAAAAAAGTTAATCTCTATTTTTCTTTCGAAACTCCATTGTGTTACGTCTTCAGGATTAAATTTTTTTTAAAAAACGAACATTTTTTAATTAATTGTTTCGTCGCATATACAAAATGTATGTGTTTAGAAAATATTTTTAATACATATAAGGAAGGTGTTCAGTAATATTCATTTTAAATACATAAGTGTTTGCTGTCAACAGCTTTTTGTTTCACGTACTTTTTATATGTATGCGTTTTGGTATTTATTTCTTCTCATATCAATCTTTTAACAGAATTAACCGGAACAACTAGAAGTGTTAAACATTTTAAAACATCAAAACAGGACTCCAGGCACACAATGGAAGATTTTATATATTTAAAATAATCCAGGAAGAGGACTGAGAAATTAGATAGTCTGTATTATGGGTTGCTTTTGATTTCTCCAACATCTACGATAGGTAGGTAGAAAGGCTGATGTGAAGTCTATTTCACACCTTCACCCAGAGACCAATGTGGACCATTGTGATGCCTTGTTTAGATATAGATGGAAAGTAGGTGAAATAAATAGCGAAAGCATAAAAAAGATAAAAATCATAGATAAGAACAAAAGATATCGGACCAAACCCGAGAGAAACCCCACTCAACACAAATCCGCCCTATGTGCGGCTAGCACCCAGTCTCCTGCCATGTAGCCAGGCCATCCCCATACATCTACGATAAATGAAAGAATTTTTCAAAGGCAAGTTTTATCAAAACTAAAGAAAATAAACGCTTAAATCACCAAATTATTTGTATAAAAGAAAATTTTATAAGATTTGCTTAAACTATTAAAATAACTAATAAAATGGTCTTACAGTTTATTGTTTAATTAATACATAATATGTACTAATTAAATTAATTAATTAATACATAAGAATTGTTATGTTTTTGGCTTTTTACTAATAAATTCCAAATAAAAAATAATTTATGCATTTTTATATATTGAAACTACTTAATTTATAAAAAAAACTTTGTTAATCGGTTAATCGATCAGTAACAAAATTAACCGATTATTAACCGATTAAAGCAAATGCGAGGGATTAACCGATTAAAGCAAAAGCCCGATTAATTGAATACCCTATTGTGTACTTAAATACACCCTACCCAATCTATACAATAATTGATTGAATGTTTAAGTTCAATTAATAAAAAAAGTATGCCAACAAATAATTAAATTTCAAAACTTTTTTTTGGTAGTTTTTGTTTTTTAGTTTTAATTAAATGTGTACGATATTTTAAAGTGAGTCATACATAGTTGTTACGAACTTGCGGTTGTTCAATACAACAATAACAATAAATTAACAACCGGTTTTACATAAACGTTTTAACACTTTTTCGTTAAACAAATAATTTATTAACAAGATAAAAAAAAAACTGGAAATAAATATTGAGTTAGGTAGACTTATTGACGTCTGAAAATGTTAAATCAATAAAGATTGAAGCAAATTTCAGTATTTCTAAAATTTTTCAAAAAATAGCTCAATATTTCTACATTATTTCATAGTTTAGAATACATATAATAACTTTTAGTTTTTTTTTTTCAAAACTAAATATTTGAATATGCCCAGTACTTTGACTTTAGTTTTAACATAATGACGGCACAATGTGCCAAAACAGTTCGTATTGATTAAATAAGTATTTTAGGCACGTTCTTAAAACGTCTTTTTCAGTTGACCATATTCTTATGAAAAGTGCTAAAAATAATTTTTTTTAATGAAAAGAATAAATTATCGTTTGGTTTTTAAATAAAAATATAATAATAATATTCATATTTACTTAAACGGCAACTGGTATTGAACTTTAAAAATAAAAGACCACAACCAACACAATTATTAATTTTAAAAACAACAAAGTTTTTACAACAAAAAAAAAAAAAAAAAAAAAAAAACAATTAACAATTAAAAAAAATATATGGATAAGGAATTATTGAAAACAAAAGTTAAAGCTTATCAATAAAATAAAAGTTTTTTTTGTTTATACTGTAGGCCTTATTAAAGCAGGCACAATGGCCTAAGGTGGGAAAAAAGTATTCAAAAACCAAACAAAAAACAGCAAAATTTATTAAAAAAATTTTAATGTGTATTCAAAAATCCAAATTTAATTCTTTTAACACTAATTACTTATTAATTACTAACGGTAGAAAAATGTTACACTTTTCTCGATGCCTACCACTATTGCTCGCTTGCATTTTCAAAGACAAACAGTTGATTTACGTCCAAACATTTTCAGCTCATCAAGTAGATCGACAATGCAACGAGCGATAGCGTCCTATGAGCCGATTAACATTAATGGTGATATCGCTGCGACAATGCTTACGTTCTGTTTTGGAATCCCATCTTTAATATACGCGCATTTGCATATTATTTGACTTTTTGTCCCAACAGTCAGAGGACTTTTTGTCATTAAATTGATCAATGCTTCAAAATCGCTTTAAGAAGAGCACATCTCATTTAGATGTTGATTTTCCTTATACGAGTCTTAACCTCATAACATAAATTTCTTTTAAAGGGCCTATGATTGGCCATGGATCCCAAATAGAGTACAAGTTCGAAAATGTGTATTTATTTACTGTGGTGTAGGTCGGGCTTGACCGACTATTCTTTCTTAATTATTTTGATTTCGGTTTCTGATAGTTCTTATCGAAACTAATATTTTGATTAATTTTAAGCATTTTTTTTCAAAGCCATATCACCGTCTGCCGATTGAAATTTTGTTTTCCTGTCATCAAAATAGCAAAAAATTTCCAAAAATGCTTTTTTTTCACAATTTTGTTGTTGTCAGTTTTTGCTAGTTTAGATAAGTACTTTCAGAAATTGAATTCAAAATGGAGTGCAAATTTAATGTTGCATTGTGTTTTCGCTATTTTTAGTAAAAATGTTCTCTACTTTTCTGCATCAAAGTATTCACTGAGTGAAAATGTTATATTTCATGTTTACAGATTTCAATCTAAATCAACTTAATTTTATATAAATAAGAGCAAAAGATTAATATTTATCCACATCCTCTCATAATTGCTTATTTTGAGTAGGAAAATTGTCTACTTTTCTACACTGAAGTAATAACTTGTTTAAATTATTTAAATAACTGGTTTAAGTTATTTTCAACTTTCTTAATTTATTTAATTGTTTTATAATTTAATGCAAACAAATTTGTAGTTTTTTATACAATTTGTAATATTTTTGTTGTTGCTTTTCTTTTCTACACTTAAATAAAACTCAATTTTCTACACTTAAAACTCAATTTATATTATAAAGTTTGTCATATTTATTTTACCAGTAAAATTAAAAAATTTTACATAGTTCCTGTTTTTTTTGTTGTTTTTGTTATTGTAGAAAATTGTAAAATTTTCTGTACCAAAGTAACAACTATATTAAATATTCACATCTGCTTAAAGCATTTTTAAAAACCAACAGTTCAATTAAAAAATCGCAATTGTTATTCTTGGAAATCAAAAGTCAAAAATTTTCTCAAGTTTTCCACTTGTTTGTTGTTCGTGGTAGAATAATTGTCTACATTTCTTCGCTATAATAACCACAAGCATATGATGTCATTTTCTTTAAAAAATTATTTTTAAAAACTGTTACTACTTGTTAACCAGGTTTTATACCACTGTGCTTTGAAATAAATTTTATTTAAATTCCTACATATTTGTAGACATATTAAGTGATTGTAAATGAATTAGTGTCAACAATATTAAACAATAACAATAATTTATTATTTGTAATAATTTCTACAAATACTTTTACATAAATGATTCATTTTTACATTTTTAAATTTGATACTACAAATTGTGGGTTTAAAAAATATTTATTTTTTTGCTTTATTTATTTAACATTTTAAAAGTGTATTTACATTTTTTTTTTAAACTTTAATCCAGGAGAATGTATGTAAATTTAAGATTTATTTGTGACCTAGAAAATTTTTTTTATATTAAGAGTTGTTTTGTTCTTTCTTTATGTAAAATTTAAGGCAATTTGTTTGCCCAACACGTTCAGTCTTATAAGAAAAAAAAGTTTTTAAATAAAAGGCTTATAAACTATTTAGCGATTGAACATTGAGAATAATGAGTACAGTTCTTGTTTATTTCAGTTCAGTTCTGGTTCATGTCAAGTTTAGTTCTAGATCACTTGTAGTTTAGTTTCGTTCTAGTTAAATTTAGTTGAGTTATAGTTCAGTTCTAGTTCAGTTTTAGTTCAGTTCTAGTTCAGTTCTAGTTCAGTTCTAGTTCAGTTCTAGTTAAGTTCTAGTTCAGTTCTAGTTTAGTTCTAGTTTAGTTCCAGTTTAGTTCTAATTTAGTTCTAGTTCAGTTCTAGTTCAGTTTTAGTTCAGTTTTAGTTCAGTTCTAGTTTAGTTCTAGTTCAGTTCTAGTTCAGTTCTAGTTTAGTTCTAGTTCAGTTCTAGTTCAGTTCAGTTAAGTACTAGTTCAGTTCTAGTTCAGTTCTAGTTCAGTTCTAGTTCAGTTCTAGTTCAGTTCTAGTTCTAGTTCAGTTCTAGTTCAGTTCTAGTTCAGTTCTAGTTCAGTTCTAGTTCTAGTTCAGTTCTAGTTCAGTTCTAGTTCAGTTCTAGTTCAGTTCTAGTTCAGTTCTAGTTCAGATCAAGTTTAGTTCTAGTTCAGTTCTAGTTCAGTTCTAGTTCAGTTCTAGTTCAGTTCTAGTTCAGTTCTAGTTCAGCTCTAGTTCAGTTCTAGTTCAGTTCTAGTTCAGTTCTAGTTCAGTTCTAGTTCAGTTCTAGTTCAGTTCTAGTTCAGTTCTAGTTCAGTTCTAGTTCAGTTCTAGTTCAGTTCTAGTTCAGTTCTTGTTCAGTTATAGTTCAGTTCTAGTTCAGTTAAATTTTTTTTCCCAAACATAATTTCAAAATGCAAAAAAATTAGAAAAAAATTAATTTCAAAACATATAAATAAACAATTCTTGTAAATTTCTGTATTAGTTTAAGTTCAATTCTAGCTCAGTTTTAGTTAGGTTTTAGTTCAGCTCAATTCTATATATCGCACACTAAATTATAAACAGGCACAACTCAAAATTTACTATATCATGTTTTTCATAAACCAGTTCATAAATCAATTTTAGCTTTTCTTCTTTAACATCTGTAAAACTCAATTTGATTGAAAAATTGCTATCATGTTTTTAAGCCATCTTTCTGTCTCTCCTAAGCATTTTTGAGTTGTGCATTTTTATGATTAAGTATGCGATATGTATAACAATTGAATTTTTTTTTTCAAATATTTAAGCCTTTTATATATTTAAAAGTCATCAAGCATTTGCTAGAATTGTTCTTAAGGCAGTTTTGCATATTCAAATTTCCTTGCTCTCATTTCGGGCGTTTCAATAACAACTATTATTTTATTTATTAGTTATACTACTTTTTTAGTTGATCAACAAAATATGAAGTCACTTTTGAAAGTGAGCTACGTACAGTGGGGCAGGCGTTAGCGTTTAAAACACAATTCAAATATATTTAAACAAGTATTAGGAAAGTATAATTATTGTAATAATGTATATGTATATAAAAGTATAACTATTATATTATATTTTGCTTAAAATAAATTTATCCTGCAGATAAGGCACATGGCTTCGCGGGATTAGTTTTAAAGAAACGATGTTAATAATATTGAAGAAATAAAGTTTGAATTTAAAAAAAAAAAAATTTTTTAAAAATTTTTTTTTTTTTTGTAAATTTGTAGGCATTTTACTCAAACACACCCAATATGCATGATTTTGCCAAGTGGCACACATCGTACTAGATTTTGATTTTTAAGCAAACATTATTTGAAAATCCGACTACTCCCCAATTGATACAGCTAAATTATTTTCTGCATTGATCGTCTTTTATTTATTGCTAATCAGCTCCACTGTGTTTTAGCGCTGACTTACTCATTCTGCTTGCATTTCAAGATAAAAAAAATAAATAGTAACGAACGAACAATAAAAATAAAATAACAACAAATTTAAAACAATAATCATGTTGAAGTAACAAACATAAACTCATTTTAAATGCAAACAGTATCGTAGGTTTTTTTTTATATTTCTTTCGTTAAAAAACATCAAAATGAGTAAGAGATTCTAGAAGAGTGATGACAATTCTAAAAGACACACAACGAAGTTTAAAAACAGCAAAAACAAAAATAACAACAACAAAATAACAAGAAAAAAATTTATTAATAAAATTTATTTTTGTAGCAAATTTAAAACCCACTCAGAAGACAACAAAACAGTTGAAATTTAAACGTGAAAGAGATACCAGGCGCTCTCATCAATCGAATAAATAAGAAAAATAAAAAAACAAAATTAATAGAAATGGCTTTATCATCAGCTTTACTAGTGACCACTTATCCCGAGGAACCTAAAATCTATATTTCCTCTTCGACTTTAAATTTGAAACCCTATAAACGCACCAACTCCCTTAATCGTGGAGAACTTTTGGATAATTTATCTTTTGAATGGCACACAAATGTCAGCACTCCACCAAATACTCCTGTGGCACCCGTCATAGAGAAACCCGTTCACCAAACCTCTAACCAGGGCTCTCAGCAACAAATTCACGAACGTTCAAGAGATCTATTTTTACCTGCCTTCACTTACGAGGAAGAGGATAATTTGCCCACAAAAGTGGACAAATTTATGGCCTGCGAACGCTACCACAGCCAATATCAACAGGCCATGAACAAAAGCACAAATTTGTGACTACTGATTTTATTGATTTTTATTAATTTAGTTTTTAATATGTGGCGAGCGGAAGTGAAAGAGAGTTAAAAGACAATATTAAAATTTAAGTTGAAAAAAAATATGTATTAAAAAATAAGAAATTATAAGAAACCTTTTAAATAATTTTCGAAGAAATAAATTTGTTAAAAAATAATGAATCATAAAGAGTGTTTTTTAAAAAAAAAAAAAAATTAAAAGTGACATAACGATTAAAGTCGTTTTAGCGGTAACATTTGTTTAACAAATGCTAAATAGAAAGTGAATGAAACTCAAAATCAACAAGAATCTGAACTGGAATAAGGCCCCAGCTATAATGTGCATGAGCTTGTTTAAGCAACCGAGCGAATCATTTGTGTCACAACATATTGAACTTAAGAACACTTTGTTAAAGGACAGTACGAAACTGATCGAACATTCCGTAAGGAGTCAGATGTTTTTTAATTTTGTTTTTGTTTTTTTAATACATTTGACGGTCTTTTTGTTTTTTTTTTCGACAAAAGCTTAATCTAGCTTATGAATATTATGTTTGGCTTATGCATCTGCACTTTAATTAAAGCATATATTAGAGACAAAATCTGAACTTTACTAAATTTTAAACAGCAACTTAAAATAGAATCCGAATTAAAATCTTCATTGGAATTAGAGCTAAACTAAGACTGGAGTGTAAGATGGAGTTTAAGCTTCAGCAAAAATCGATCTGAACAACAGAACAAAGAATTGAAATATAATTTGGCCATTAACTTCAACTGCAAGCTGATCTTAAATCAATATGTTTACTTGAATTTTTACTCTAATCTGAATATAAGACTTAAACAAATTTTACACTAGAATATCGATTGAAATCATCACAAAAAAAGATTTCAGCTTAAACTTTACACTAAACAAGAACCTGAATCAAAATATTAACTATAATTTGCATCCGAGTCTTAACTAAAATCTGATCTAGAGTCAATTGAACTAGAACTGAACCAGAACTGACCTAAAACTCAGCTAGAACTGAACTAAAACTGAGCTGGAACAGAAATAAACTAGAACTGAATTAATAAATCTTAACTACAATGTGAACTTTCATCTGAAGTGAAATCTAAACTGGAATCTGAACTAACATAAGCCCCTATTTTAACTAGAATCAGAATTTTTGAGCCATAATATGTTTATTTAACCAAATCATTGCTATCAGCAAGCATATTATGATTAAGCTAGTCCTCCATCAAGACGTCCTAACCATACTATGGTTGCCTCCGAATATCAAATGGTTAATAATAACAAAAATATGTTTAACACTTATAATAGCATGGTTGGTTTTTAATGGGGGCATGAAATAACCCTCCACGAAATAACCTCCCAAAAAATATGAAATAGCCCTCTAAAAACTAGTACAGTGAACAACAACTAAAATTTTTTGGGGACTATTAAATTTTTTGGGTTATATTTAATTTTTTTAATTGGGGAATTATTTTATATGATTTATTTATTATATCATATGAAACTGTGCCCCAAAAATCATGATGAAATAAAACCCCAATATATTTTTGGGGGAAGATCTATTTTTTTTATTTAAAACGAAAACGTTTTTAGGCAATTTTTCGTATTCTAATTTTGACAAAGTCTTAAATAAGACAAATTTGGTTCCGGTGTATGTTTTCTATAGAGGAGAAAACTCTTGCGACCGCCCGAGAGCAGTCTATTCAGAACAGCATTTGTTAGCGAAGCCGGTGTTTGCTATACCAATGAGGAGAAAATCCTGGCGCCCGTCCGAAGGCCCAGACATGCTTTCTATTGTGCGATTCATAAAACCAAAACTGTACAATAAAATGTATTATACTTCGCCATGAAATAACCCTTAAATAATTTACTCCCAAAAAAAAAAAAAACAAATAACCCCCCAAAATTTTGTACAGAAATCAACAACGACGATTTTTAGGGGGTTATTTTATTTTGTTTAGTTTGTTATTTCATTCAGTCATTATAAAATAAAGCCCTAAACATTTTTTATAATGATTATTTTATTTTTCAGTTTACAACGAAAACGTTTTCAGCGCAAAAATTTTCTTCTCTATTCTATAACAAACACGGATTCCGCTTACTAAAGCTTCTCTGCATAGGCTGCCTACGTACGGGCGCAAGAGATACTTTAGTTAGTTTTGCCCGGCCCAAGGCTGGCTATTTACAGCTTAAGTGAGCGAGGCCATTGTTCGTTATACCATAGAGAAGAAAATCATGCTATCTACCATTCGATTTTTAAAACCAAAACTGTATAATTATTCAGGTTATTAAAAATCAATTGAAATTCGGGATTTTAAATTTGGGATTTTAAGTTTCGATCATATGAACCCAACCCAAATTTTTAATAGAACTTTCTTTGTGTCTTTTATTGTTAACTTTTTTGGGGTTCAAATTCATTAAAAATTTTTAGGCTATTTTTCATAATGAAGAATAACCACAAATTTAGGGTCATATTTTTATTTTCTTTTTAGGTCAATTTTTCATTTATTTGGGGTAATTTTGGGGTTATATTGCGTTAAAAATTGGGTTAAAATAGCCATAAATTTGGGGTCAATTTTCATTTTTGTTTTGGGCCCATAATTCCGGGGACCATATCTCGAAGTGCCGTTTATTTTATATAAAATATGGCCCCCCCTCTTTGGGGGGTCTATTTAATTTTTTTTTGTTTGCTTGTTATTGAGGTCTTATTTCATATGAAATAAGTCCCCAAAAATTAGGGTATTACTTCATTTTTGTTTGGGGTATTCTTTAATTTCGTAGGGGGCTTATTTAATTTTCGAAATTGGGCTTTTATTGCATATGAAATAAGGCCACCAATATTGGGGTTATTTCATATTTTTTTTGGAGGGGGGGGGGGGGGGGGTCGAGGATTTGTGTTTCATGCCGCCTTTTTTAACCACAGCATATTGCTCTGGAAAAAGGGGAAAATACTATTTGTTAAGTTAAAACAACATAATTATTAGGGGTTAACAAATTATTGTAATATTTACAGGTAACCATTAAATGTGGCTTCTTCTGGCTTCTTGATGTGGAAACTATTTAACTATAATATGGTTAAAATTAACAATGTTATGTCTAAAAATTTTCGCTAAAAATAGTTTTGTTCGAGACCATATTGAAAAATGTTTTTCCTTTGCGTGTTGAACTAGAACTGCAATAAAATTAAATTAAAACTGAACTAAAACTGACCTTGAGGTGAACTAAAACCGAAAAAGTATCTAACAAAAACTGTTTCAAATCTAAACTAGAACTGAGCTTACATTAAATAAAAAAAATTTGCCTTTAATATTTATTTTGAAAACTAATCTGATTGAGATTCTTAAGAAAACCGAGATTTATACTAAGCCTAACCTATAAATCTGCAATAATAACTTATTCAGATACTGAACTAGAAGCTTAAGTTTAGCTAAAGTTTTGTGTTAATTTCAATTACTATACGTTTTTTGCATAAGCAATTTTTATTTTGCACGTTTCTTTTCTTTATTGGCATTTCAATTATTTTAAAATTAAATAGAATTATCAATTATTTCCGGTCTGTTAGAGAATTTCCTGTTAAGGTTTTAAAACCCATTTAAATTATTTAAACAAAAAATGCGTTCATTTTTATTGCAAAACAAACACTCTACAAAAATAAATTAGTTTTTTTCCATTCTTTACGCTGATTTGGAAAAATATAAGTAAAATTGCTATAAAAAATGTAAAGCATATTTTTAGGACATTTTCAGCCGCAATTAACACTTGAGCAAAAAAAAAGTGAAATACATTACAGCAGTTAACAATCTATTTGCTTAAAATAACCTTTCATCATTTAAATAAACAAATTAATAAACATTCATTTTCGATAACAGAGTAAATAGCTTAACTCAAAAATATAAAAATAAATACAATTTTTAATATTTTGCCGTTTTACACTAAACAAATTAAATTTGTTTATTTAAAAATTAAACAAAATGAAGTGATAACAGATAAAAAGGTTAGCGAATTTTGATTAAGAAACATAATTCAGCACAAAAATGTAAATAAGCTTTATTCAAATGTTTATTTAGGAGCCCCATTTGCTTGTAGCACCCATTTTATTTGAATTTGTTTTCACTTTATGTAATCATATTTTAATAACCCGGTATCTTTTTAAAGTAAATACTTAGTTTGGTGCTAATTGTGCTTGTTGTTTAGAAGTTAATTACATTGTTTTTAAATTAGCCCACTATGCGTATGATTAATATTAATTTGGAGGTTGTTTGATAAAAGTCCTTAGAACTTTGAAATAAAAAACGAATGGAAAGTTCCAAAAACTGATTTGGGAAGCTTAGGTATTGGAGAGTTTTGCTTCTTACAATGGTATCGCTCTAAGTAAAAAGTTTGTGAAATTTCTTTAAGAATTAAATAGACCACAATCTTTTTGCAAATTTTTATAAGTTTAATTTTTTAGTTTATTTCTATAATTTTGAAATTTAAATCATTTATCTAAATAATTCCTTTAAAAGACTACAAATATCTTTATTTTATCTATTTATAACTTTAAGAAATCATAAGTAAATGTTATAATCGTTTTTTTCGAACGGAAATCTATCTTATGAACTTATACCATCCTTTGGCATACGATTCTTCATCATGTACTTGTGTTTACACTACTTACAACTCGTGAGTCTTACTTCTATAGCGTGCACATCAAGCTACCACCACAATTTCCGTAACATTTCATTTCCGTCAATGGTTATACATTTTTTTAAACTTCCTGGGTGCTTAAATGTAAAACCAAGAAATGGAAAAATATATTATCAAGCCATAATAAAGGGGGCCCGCAAGTTGAGGTATCATTTTAATACCAATAAAAAAAGTTTTTTTTTTATTGAGGCTAAAGTTCAATAAATTTAATGAAAATAAAAATTTGGATTAAAACCATAAACAGTTCAATAAAATAACCACAATTCTAATCAGGGACCTTAACAGTTATTCCTTTTTTCATAAAAGTCAGATGATAACAGTTATTTTTTGATTTGTATTTTTTTGAACAAAAATAAAAGTTATTCTTTATTGAAATGTACGTGTTATAATTATATGGTTGACTTTAAATATTTATAAGATATCCCAATGATGATCACACATTTAAATAAATATTTAAAGAAAACTAAATAATTATAACACGTACATTTCTGTAAAGAATAACTAAAAATCAAAAAATAACTGTTATTTTTGGTCAAAAAAATAAAAATCAAAAAATAAGTGTTACTTTTGTCCAAAAAGTATAAATCAAAAAATAACTGTAATTTTTGATCCAAAAAATAAAAATCACAGCTTTAAAAATCATAATATTTTATGATAGAAAAGTTCATAAGGATCAATATGGTATACCTGAATCAGTTTGCCAGTATTTACTTCTATATGCTTTTTTTGTTTTAAAATTTCAAAATAACTGTTATTTTCAGTCCCTGATTCTAATTATTATAAAAAATATATTTTTTTTCAGTTTAGCACAAATAGGTTCTGGTTAAAAATTAAAAATTATGTCGGTCAAGTGGTTCGGCAGGCTTCCTATTTTTTTTTTTACCAAAATTTCCAATCACGTTTTTCAATAAACTCTTGTCAATGATTGATATCGGCTCGGTAAAGTTGTTTTTAAACTCTTGAACGGTTGTCGGATTATTGCTTTACATTTTCGATTTTAAAAAACCCCACAAAAAATAGTCTAAAGGTGTCAAATCGCACGATCTTGGTGGCCAATTCACTCCTACTTTACGATAAATAATGTGGTTTTCGATTTTTTCTTTTTAAAGATCCATTGTTTCCCTTGCTGTGTGGTAAGTGGCACCATCCTGGTGAAATCAGTTTTCCACCACAAAAAGCTTCGGATCATATCCCTGTAGCGATTTCCATTTATACCTCAAATTTGGACACCCTTTTGTAAAGATTTGATATTAAAGCATTTAAATCTAAAGAAAAAGGCTTTCAAATCTATTCAATCTTTACGTTGTTATCCTTTAAATTCAGTTCCTAATGATTTTCCAGTTTTGCATATCTGCGCACTTGAAGTACTGGTTTTTTCAAAAAGTCCTTTGCCGTATTTACCTTTTAACACACAAAAAATGGGGGTTGTTTTGTAAATTCATGCACATTTTAAAATTTTACCTTTGTATGAAAACATGTTTAAAGTGAGAGTTAAAGTGTTTTAGAAAATAAAGGGGTTATTTTCCTGTTGTAAACTGTTTTTGTGTGGCTTTAGGAGAGCACCATAAAAAACTGTTTATTACTTTATTGCTACTTGAAAAAAACCCACTCAAGTCTGGGACACCAGCAAACGGGTTTCATTTCGCGATTTCAGTATACAAACACACAGCAAGTTTATCCTTTTGCAATTATTCTATTCTGCGTTGCTGGCTACTGTGTGAGTATGTGTATAAATTAGTTTCTCTCTGCTGTGTCGGGAACACAAATATCTAGTTTTTTTATTATTTATTTTGACTCGAATGCTACCATGTGGGTTTTAATTATCGATTTTTTTCTGTTGTAAATGTAAAGTAACATTTGCTACTTGAAATTTAAAACTGAAAGCAATTATTACTGTTGAGTTTGTATTTCAAGTGAAATGCAAAAAATGTTTGCGTAACAGAAATATGAGAAAAAGTTTAGGAAAATTATCAATGTGTTTTAAAGCTTTTTCAAGGTCTGAAATAAAAGATTTTAAAAAAGTTGGAAATTATTTTAAGTTCAAATCAGGTCTCATCATCAACTTCTTTTTTTCCTTAAGACTATTAATCAAATTTTACATTAACTGCCAGGCCCAAAATGTCGACAAGAACATTTCATTCGCATAGTTATATTGAAAACAATAATAAAAAACTAAAATTTGTTTTTGTTTTCAATATAAATATACGAAAGAAATGTTCTTGTCGACATTGTGGGCCAGGCAGTAAATTAAAAACAGATTATATACCCTATGCCATGGTGCGATAAGAACAGAAACTTATATAAATAAATGCCGCCCACTTTTTTCGAAGGTCTTGTACTAACTTTTGCAACATTTACTGAAACTGATATAATTTGCGTTTGTATGGATAGTGCCGCGCCCACTTATCCAATAACACCTTATCCAAATGTCAACCCCTTTCGATCTCCAGATATAAAGAAATGCAGTTTGTACCATGCCCACCTTTTGCCAGATGTCAGACATTGTCACTTAAGCTATTTGCCCCGAATTTGGAAACATTCACTGCTACGATTTTCCAGATATACAGAAAAATATTTCTTATTCGTATGTGAGGTGCCACTCCTACTTCTCCAATCCCGCTCATTTTTTTAAAGACATTTGAGAAACCAGCTTTGTGTACCAAATTTGGACAAATTTTCTCTCACCGTTCTTAATATATAAATAAATAAATTTTGTGTAACGCCCACTTCTTCAATCCCGCCCACATTTTGTCGGATGTTGTGTATTGCTAACCAAGATGCTTGTCTTTTAATGGACAGAAATCTATAATGTCTTTATGTGGATAGTGCCACGCCCTCTTAACCAATCCTGGCTATTTTTTTTTTCTTTTTTTTGAGAGAGGTTGTGTAATGATAACCAAGATGCTTGCACCTCATTTGGAATCTTTGGCTCTTTCCGTTCTCTAGATTTACAGAAAAGAACAACAAGAGACTTATGGGTAAAATTAGATGCAGTACTGATTTTTTGCTCATATGTCAGTCATTTATGGACCGATATGGCTGAATTTCAATAGCAAACTTAAGCGGAGTATATGCGCCATAAATATATAACAACCTAGTCCTCATCATTTCTGCGGTCTTCTGTATACCCTTCTGCGGTGAAGGATTTAATAATATTCTATTTCAAATGCTACGTCAGCTCTTAGCGCAGCTATCAATTATAATCCTATTTCATATTTTAATTAGGACTAAACTACGAATAATATTTTAGATTTCAGCTCAGAATTTAGATCACATGATATATAAAGCTTCTACTTTTAATTCTATACCCGATTATAGTTGAGAGTTACGTATAATTAAAGTCTAAATTAAGGTTCCATTTTTATTAAGATTCTAGCTTAGACTCCAATTTTCTTTATATTCTACAACAGATTATAGATTAGAGTCTAATTTATATAATTTTTTATATGCTAGTTCAGATTAAAGGGCAGATAATAGTTCTAAATGAGATTTTGTTTTTAATTCAAGTTCATATTTTACTTTAGATTCTTCTTTACTGCGTTCTTTTTTAGTTTTAGTTCAGTTCTAGTTCAGTTCTAGATCAGTTCTAGTTCAGTTCTAGTTCAGTTCTAGTTCAGTTCTAGTTCAGTTCTAGTTCAGTTCTAGTTCAGTTCTAGTTCAGTTCTAGTTCAGTTATAGTTCATTTCTAGATCAGTTCTAGTTTAGTTCTAGTTCAGTTCTATTTCAGTTCTAGTTCAGTTCTAGTTCAGTTCTAGTTCAGTTCTAGTTCAGTTCTAGTTCTGTTCTTGCAATAATAAATAAAGTTATAGTTCTATTCTATTTTTAAGCTATTTCAGTTCTAGTTTAATACTAGTTTAATTTTAGTAAAGTTCTAGTTCAAAATGTTAAACTTAAGTATTAATTTGTATTTTAAATGTCTGAACCTAATTTTTATCATAAAATCATTGCGATTAACTAAATATAAATATTACCACGAAACAAATTCCTTTAACCTTCTGCAAAACGAAGATATATGTATATTTTTCCCTTCATATTCTCTATTGGTTCGCCACCCTCCTATCTAACCTTGACAAATATCCCAGAGTTTGTGAAACAAATTATTGTAGAAAGTAATTTACAGTTGCAATAAATCACTACAAAATGTTAAAACTCAAAGGGGGAAAAAACGTTAAACAACTTTAAGTTCTCAATCGAGAGGTGTCAGCAAACCGGAAACATCACTAGTTGATAAACTAACAAAGTTGGAAAATATAAATTAGCATAGCATGCTTATAGGCTGTTAAGGAAATCTTTAATTTTTCCTTGTTACTTCTTCTAGGCTTTGCTGCCCTAAGACATTGTTACAGTAAAAATGGAATAAAAAATCCGTAACGCAAAAAACATTAAAAAAATCCATGCGCTTAGAAAATGTCAGGGTCTTATGTATAAGTAGTGAAAAAAAATAATGGAAAACCTAATAAATGAGTAGGAAATTTATCCTGGAGGAGCCAACTTGTCTAATATGAAATTCAAATAAAACATCGGTCGATTCAATCATTAAAGAGAAAATGTGCTTAAATAAAAGTACGAAGTGAAAATTTTAATTTAACTGACATATAATAAGTGTGTCAGTGGCTGGCTACTTTTAGGCTTAAACAAATTAAAATATTTACAAAGCAACAACAAAGCGCCAATAGGAAAACAGCAATAAAACAAAAGCAAATTCATACATTCGCATACCACACGTCAATAGCAAACAATCATGTATACTCCCCTGCCCTCACGCGGCCATAGCGAAGCACATGATACCATTTTCAGTTTTTTTTTTTCATTTTCATTCAAATACATGCAGTTCGGTTTTAATTGCAATTGTTAGTTTATGTCAAGCAAAAAAAAAAGTACAAAGAAAATAAAATTAAGCTATAGAAGACCAGCTACCAGCAATCAAGCGAAAAAACCCCTAAATAAAAATGCAATTAAAAATTTACACAGCCACGCAAACAGACCTGCCAGATGTTTGAATATCATTATAGTTGGCTTTGAGAGTATAAATACTTGTTTTTATTGACCGTAATGTGAAAAAGAATTCAGTTTTTGCAAGAGACCACTCATACACACTAAAACAGCAATTAATCTATAACAAATGAAAATTGAGAGCCCGAAGAACCTTTAATCTGAACTGAAATCTAAACTAAGTGAGAAATTATAGTCGGGCAAGCACATACATCACTGTATTCAAAAACAATTGTTCAAGAGTGTATCCTAAAAAAAAGACATGAATCGTATTTTATGTGTTTCTTTTTTGACATTCCTCTTTGAACTTATTTGTGTTTTTTAATTTATGTTTTATTCTTTTTGCAAAGTGACAAGTGCTTATTAAAATATAGGGAAATAAAAAAAATTATTAAAAAAAAAATTCAAAACATATCAAAATTATGTGGAATAATAAAATTTTTAAAATATTTTTATTCGAATAAGGAACTAAGAATCTCAGAAAAAATAAATTCTGACTGAAAAAAAGAAACATGGTGAAAATTAAACAAGTTTATGGAAGTTTCTTTAAAAAAGAAATACATAAAAAGAAATGTCTTTTAAATCATCGTGAAAATTGGGTGTTAGTATACTAAAGTGTGGATCAAGGACCAATATTTTAAGGTGTTACATCACCACAAACGCATAATACCATATCTACTACTGTGGTGTGAGTATTACTAGAACTGAACTAGAACTGGACAAGAACTGAATTAGAACTGACCTAGAAATGAACTAGAACTGAACTAGAACTGAACTAGAACTGAACTAAAACTGAACTAGAACTGAACTAGAACTGAACTAGAATTGAACTAGAACTGAACTAGAATTGAACTAGAACTGAACTAGAACTGAACTAGAACTAAACTAGAACTGAACTAGAAGTGAACTAGAACTGAACTAGAATTGAACTAGAACTGAACTAGAACTGAACTAGAATTGAACTAGAATTGAACTAGAACTGAACTAGAACTGAACTAGAACTGAACTAGAACTGAACTAGAACTGAACTAAAACTGAACTAGAACTGAACTAGAATTGAACTAGAACTGAACTAGAACTGAACTAGAACTGAACTAGAACTGAACTAGAACTGAACTAGAACTGAACTAGAACTGAACTAGAACTGAACTAGAACTGAACTAGAACTGTACTAAAACTGAACTAGAACTGAACTAGAACTGAACTAGAACTGAACTAGAACTGAACTAGAACTGAACTAGAACTCAACTTGATTTTGAATTATAATCTTAGCTAGAACTAAACAAAAACTTACCAAGAGCTAAACTTTAGCTGATTGTAAAATGAAGTAGAACTGATATAGATCTATAAAAAACCGTACTAGGTACAAGCTTGAACTGAAAAATAACTTAACTTGAACTTAGTAAGATATCAATAACAATCAAAGAACTGAATTCTGAACCATAATCTATCTGGAATCTAAATTTCAATCTGTAGTGAAATTTAATTACAATATGAACTGGACTATAATATAATTTAGGCCTGACATTGAAACTAACCCAGAGTCCTAACTAAAATCTTTTTTAAAGGCCTGACTACAATCTTAATCAGGTCCCTAACTAAAATCGTATTCAAAACTAAGCTCAGAATTTCAACTAGACTCTAGGCTACATTTATTTTTTTGGAATTATATTTCTGCTCGGATTTAATGCGTCAATTTGCATCTGCTGACCAAATTTCATAAAATTAATTTAGTGTTTTTTTTCTTCCGTTAACCCTGATGTGCTCCATTTATGTTCGGTTACTCTTTTGCTTAATGTAATGTGCATATCGTTGGTTTAATGTACAAAGGCCCTAACTAGATTATTTTAAAAATTTAGGTTTTTAGTTTTTACAATACACTTCACACCTGGCCACTAAGATTGAATGCAATAGTATCAAAAATAACGGGTCTACAAGCAATTGTAAAAACACTTTTTCATTATAATACATAAAGTTTCTATCACGTTCTCACCTTTTCCTGTAAAGTTGCAATTATGGGAACAAGTGCGAATCTAGATGAGACCAACGATATAGTTTTTGTATTCGTTCTGTTCGTGGTATAACATTTCAACTGTAAACTAATTTTGTTAAATACAACATTCAATCAATTTAACCATTAAAACAAATTATATGTTCACGTGTGTACAAGTCCAGCAACAAAATGTTAAATAAATAAAATGAAAAATCAACATGACAAGTCATTAAAAACACTCAAGCGTATTTATATTTTACAAGAAGAGTATATATGTGCGTAGTACTTTTTTCATTGTTTTACTTACTCCTTCATGTGAAAAGCGTTTTCATAGTAGTATAGAGTAAGTGGAGAGTAGTTGAAACAAGTAAATAATTGTTTGCTACCCAATAGTTAGTTAGCAAAAATATTATTTTTGCTATTGTTGTTTTCGTTGTTAATACCTATAAAATGTACAAAACCACACATGTAAACAATGTATATTAATAAAAGGCTCGACAAAGAATTACAGTTTGCAAGAGGAACCATAAATATTTTGTGAGAAAGAGAAAGAGTGACTGAGAGTGGTTACAAAAAATAAAGCAGTAATAATTTACTTTCAAGACCCCTCCTAAATGTATTCCCTTGTTTAACTTTATAGCATTATAAAATATTTTCGAAAAATATTTAAACTAATAAAAGAAAAATATACCCCTGAAAATACTGAAAACTAAAAAAAAACAATGCGAAATTTATTTCGTCTGTAAGTTTTGCATTTGTGAACAATATATTAATCAATGAATTTGTTTCTTTCAATTCCAATTACTAAATTTTATACGGGTGAAATATTTGCTTGGATTCAGCTTAAAGAAAAGAAAAATTTTCTTTTTTTTTATATTTTATTTTTCGAAGCATACAAAAAGGAGTCAATTAGTGTAAATGTTAGCTGGGCTTGATGTAAAAATTAATTTCTTTTTTTCCACTTTTTTGTGAATGCTTAATAGCAAAACAGTTTTACGGAGAATGGTTTTGAAAAAAAAATTATAATATATAAAAACCTAAAAATTCAACCGCATAAAAGGTAAATATTTTCATATGAAATTGTGGTTCGTTTTCAGTTCGTTTCATTTTTTAATCGTTAAAATATCAATCTGCAAAGTTTAAAAGGATTAATGCTACACAAGGATAATACAACAAAAAAAAATTTGCAAAAACAAAACATGTATACAATACACACCTGGCTATGCGTGCTATGGTCGTGCAAATTGCTAAGCCACAACAACAATACTAGTAGAAAGCATTGCTAAAATGTTATTTTTGCTCGCTCCTTCCTCAATGTAAAAAGAAACACTAAAGAACATTAACATATAAAGTATGCCTACAGAATCACTACAATTGTACGGCTGTATAACAAAAACCAAAACACTACAAAGTGTTTATTACTTACTTGAAAATTGTTATGAACGGTATTAAGGGTATGTGTACTCATGCACATCCACTAAATAATAGATATCGTTTCTGGGTGTGTAAGCCGTACACTAAATAATGTTCGGTTTATTTTCGAACAATGATTAATAGGATAACTGTAATATATGGACATCCATTAATCGGTTTCAAAAGAAAAGTTAAATAAAAAACACATAAAGCTATGAATTCGAGGAAATTTTTATTTCATTATAATCAGGGGTGGTTTGGAAATCGAAAACGCAAAATGGCACCGTCTTGTTGAAATCACACAGATTCTCGGCAATGTTTTTTCAGTAAAACTTTAAAAAAAATAAGGTCAGTTTTAATTAAAAAAATTTAATAAATTTAATTACCAGCATATGTAATTAATATCAGAAAATTTAAAAAAAGGCAGGTATTTTAAATAAAACAAAAAAATTGTGGAATTTTTTATGCAAAAGCGCTAATATGCCCCGAATTTGCATTAGCCTGCAATACTTGTTTTTGCTGTAGATACTCCAAACTACAAAACAAATCAAAAAATAAAAAAAAAATAGAGAAAAAAATACGAAAATAAGAATGCGAAATAATAATAATGCATTAATTAAATATAATATAATACAATTATAAATATTTAATTGATACTATTAATTTGTTTACTGATGCAAATTTAATTAATTTTTTAATTATTATCACAACTTTTTAAAACAAAAACAATTTTTTTTCAGTGCACATATCCAGTGTGACCAGATCTTAAAAAAATTTTCAGCTAAATCTGCCATTAGACATGACCAAAAAATGCTAAATAAAAATGATTTTAAAAATGCTAAAAAATAATGCTAAAATTTTTTCAAGGTTTTTTTAAACATTTATTACCAGTATTATTTATTCGAAAGTTAATACATTTTAGCGACTCATTTTTTAACGAAATTAAAACAAATGGATACATAAAAATATGTAGCACAGGTGTTGAGATTAAATTTTAAATTACGGGGGCCCGCCAACCTCTGATACATGCAAAATTGAAATGATTTTATTTCCATGCCATACAAAAACTTTTAGATCACTTAAACTATTGAAGTTGAAGTTTTAAAATTATTATTTTTTCAGCAGTTTGAGCAAAAAAATTTTTCAAACATTTGCACTATAGAATTTTTATCTGAATACAAAAAGAAATCTCCTTTAACTCTAATATTGAAATTTTAAAGGGCAAGTAATTTTTACAATCAAAAAGATGGTGCCATTTCTAATATTCCCTTTCTTAACATAATAATTATCCATTATTATAAAAAAAATTTAACATTTTTCATTTTTCGAATTAATTCTATGAGTTAAATTTCAGTTATGTTTTTATAAAGCTTTTTGTAATAGCTCTATTCCTTAAATTTTTCAGAAATGACTTTATACACTACCAGACTATTATATTGTATTTTAAAATACATAACTGAAATTTAACTCATAGAATAAATTCGAAAAATGAAAAATGTTGAATATAATAAAGTTGCTTATGAAAAAGAAATAATTCCCAATATCTATTTGTTAAAAAAAATTTAAGTTAGACTAAAATCAATAAAACTATTCTTCAACATATTTTAAAAAACTTAAAACATTTTATAAAAATGCCAAACAAAATGCCAAGTGCTAAATGAAAATTTTGCAGCTAAATAAAAATTTTTAATGCTAAATTTCGATGGAAAAATGCCAAAATGGTCACACTGCACTAGGGATGCCAATCGGGACTGATTTCAATTTTTAACTTGAATTAAGTTGTGACGACATTAATACACGGCAAAGTGTAGTCCTTTATCGAGATCGATAGCTGAGTTAAAAACTGTAACACTATGTCACACCTCCAGGGTGAGATTCATAATCAATAATTTAAGTACGTTTGAAATTTATTTTTAAAACAGATTTCAAGTTTAAATAATTTTTTTATGAATACCTCAGATAGTGTTTATTTATAAAAAAAAAATTCTTCTATTTACCGTATGTTTTTTAAGCAAATTTTTTATTATTATTGGACCAGAAGGAATATGAGCTCTTTCATAAATATAACGACTTTATTGTTATAATTATATCAACTTTTATTCTTTAGTTTCTGAAAAACTCTAATTGGATCGGGAATAATTTTTATTTTTTGCTTGATACATAACAATTATTTCTTGATTTCTATATTTTGCACAAAAATAATCATTTTCATTTTGGTATTATGTCTTAAGCCAAAGCTGAACTTGCTAAACGTAATTGTAAAAAAGGCTTGCGATGTAAATCTGCAAATTTCTTTTCTACTTAAAATAATGGTTTTTATTAAGCATAATGCAAAATTCCATTTTAAATACTCGCTGTGTTCCAAAAACAGAAATTAAACTTAAAAATAAGAATTATTTGCAATAAAAAATAAACTTAAATATAATTTTTTAAAACATTTTTTGGAGAGTATAAAAATTAAAAAAAACGAAAATTTTTGTACATAAAAGTTGATATGTTAAAAATCCCGGGACTCATCAAAATAAATCCCGGGATTCGGGATTTCCTGTTTGGCATCCCTACACTGCACATATCGTCCAGAATCTTCCATTGCAGGCAAAAAAAAAAAAAAAAAATAAATAAAAGAAAACTCGGTTATCATAAGGCCATAGAGCTCTGAGCAGTGGAATCGACAAATTCGGGTTGAATGGTGCCCTTACACTAACAAAAGCGATATTTTCGGCGCACTTTGCGATGCTGCACAGGCCTGGCCATATATGTAACGCTTCCAGTCTTTCTTCATAATTTCTTTATAATCTTGCCCATTCCTTGCACAGTCGGTCGATGTTGACGACCATAATCTTCCCTCAATGCTCGAAAAGTGGACGCCACTTTAGAACTAACACTTTTGTAGTAAGTTTTAACTTTTATTACGCTTACTTCGGCAAACATTTCAGTAAATAAATCCGAATTCAGCTGACAGATATTCAACAGCTGACAGCCTTGCCGTACCGGAGGATTGGAAACCGATAGGTGGAAAACCCTGTATATTCTCACGACCTAAGTTATAAAAATTATAACAGGTTAATAAAGGGTTTATGAAACGGATTTTGTATGAAAATCCATTTCATAAACCTTTAATTAACCTGTTTTATTTTTTATAACTTAGGCCGTTAGACTTTAAGGTTCATTTAAATAAATCTGCCAACAGAAAGACTTGAGTGCTTCATTCTTTCGATTTGGGACGTTTAACATCAGAAGTGATTTCACAATTTTCTTTTGAAGGTAATTACAACCTTAAATTTTTAATTTTTGATTTTTTATTAAATATTTACCCCCATATTCATTAAAAATATTTTTAATTAATAAAAGGTTTATTAAACAAATTCTCATAGAAAATTCGTTTCATAAACCTGCTTTAAACCTTAAATAATTTTTATGAAAATGGGGGTAAAATTTTAATTTTATTTTAAATATATTACGGCCTGTTCATCTACTTTCGAACGAAGACTTCGTTCGCTTAACTTACATTTTAAACAAAAACAAATTATAATATATTGTTTTTCTTTTACATGTTAGTTAAGCGAGCGAAGCCTTCATTCGCAATCGATGAACAGGCCCTTAAAAAAAATCATACGTTCTTATTGGTTGGATACAGAAAAAGTAATTTTTTACTAGACTGATGATAATGTATCGGCGAAATGACAACTGCATATTACATATTAACAGTTTGTTATCCGAATGAGAACAAATAGTGACACAATGACAAGGAGGTGGTTAAAAAATATTGACACGATCCGCTATCAAATTAAACACAAAATTTGTTGGCTCACTTTTGACAACGAACGTTGGCAATTTCTGTATTTTTATACCGGATTTTTCCCTCTGTGTGACCTTAATAAAATCTCAACTATAATATAAACGAAAATCTGATCTAGATTTAAAACTGAAATCTGAACTAGAACTGTTTTTAGCCTAGTTTTATACTTCTGCCAAACATAATGCTTAAAACCAACATGTATTTGCATTTAAAGGCTTTAAAATTAATACATTGTACTATAAAAAAAGCGTCTAAATCCTTTAAAATTTTCTTAATTTTAATTCAGTTTTAATTTAAGAAACACTTTAAGAATTTTCATTTATAAACACCCTCAATGTCTAGCAGACATCTGTTGGTAATTGTGTAACTTATTTCAAGTTTTGTTCCCCTCTTAAATTACTTTCTATATAATAAATATTTTTGCCTTATTAAAATAATGTATCTGACTCTATGCTGGCCTTTCTTTGAAGGAATGTTTTGTCCACACCATAAAATTTATAAAGTTAAAAATAGGCAAAACGTAAAAAGCAAGAAAAACAATTTATGTTATTTTTAATTTAAAAAAGTAGCCTAAAAATAGGCAGCGCAAAACAGAAATATCTATTGTTATCTATAAATTGCCTACACAAAAGGGGAAAATAAAAAACATAAACCAAAATGTCGTTTTAAGACAACTAATTATAGAAATAATAAAAATAAGTGAAAACATACAGGTTTTGTGTAGGTAAAAAGACTGTCGTGATGAGAACTTGTATTTTTAGCAAAATTGTTTTAATAATTTTGACTTTTCTAAAAAAAACAAAGATTTGTAGACTATTTTTGTTTAAGATTGTTACACTCTTTTTCAATTGCATATCTTAATTTGCTTTTTCCAAAATTTTACCATTTTTAATCCTTAAAAACCCATAAAATAGCTATAAAAAAAAACTTTAAGCTTATTTCATTTTTAAAGAAAAGAGTTTGTTTTTTAACTCTCCTAATTAAATTTAATTAAATAAATATAATTAAATGTACATGGGTATAACAGTAATTTCAAGCTTTAAATATTTATAAAGAAACCAAACCAATCAAAGATAAAAATAAATGCAAGGCATACTTTAAGGCTTTCCAGAAAAACTAGACAAACAGTAAAATAATAAAGTTGTTCTCCGAAAAGAGTCAATAAGGAATAAAAATCATGGTAGCGAAGCTAAAAATAAATAAACAAAAAACAAGCAAGAAATAAAAAAAAGTTGTGTTTATTTTAAACTAAACTTATTAGTCCAGGGAACAGTTTCCATAAAAAACGAGGCATGAGAGTACAAAACAGACATTTAAAGGTAGAGGAAAGAACGCTTCAAATAGCTAGAGTCCAATTAGTTTTTAAAATACAAAAAAAATTAAACAAATACGTATACACACACACACAGATTTAATATTAAAGATATTGCCTTAAAATAGCTTCCAAGAGTATTAATAAAACAAAATACTCTCTCTCGCTCACAGCTTCATTTAAAGCCACACAAACACAATCATTTACTCAACCTGTTTTAGAAACAGGTTTACAGCTTCCAATTGCTTATAGGCAGCTATTGCAATTGTCTATGTGTGTTTGTCTGTGTTTTAGATTGAAAATCTCTACACTTATACAAACTTCTACTTGTATATATTATTAGTCTTATCTACAAAAAAAAAGAGATTGTTACTTTATACACAATACTGTAATAATAGTCTTATGCCTAAAAATAGTCTTTGGTTTTTCTAATTATTTCCAAAGTTGAATGTATGTATCCATTTTTCTTTTAAACTTATAGGCAAAAAGATTATATAATTGAAAATACAAGGTGGCCCAAATAAGACCTGCTTTAACTTTGGCAGGTCTTATTTGGGTCACACTCCACGTATGCCATATTTTGTAATATTAATGTTTTTTTTTCTTTTTACAGGTTATAACAGAATTGGAAATTTATAATTTATAACAGTACACAAGAACTTATTAAAATGATCAAATTTATCTATTCTTATCAATATTTATTTATTATAACGCAGCAAAAATATCGTCAATATTTTAATTCAAGATTCGCTACCACAGCGCTCATAATTAGGAACTTAGGCGGAATTTAGTCGGTTTTAAAGAACGGGGTTCAGTGATCGACAGTCCTGGAAAAGGTGCTTATTCGCACTTCTACCGCAAGACCACCAACAACGACATTGGAAGGTCCGATTTATCGATATCGGCAATATTTTACTGTCGATGCTTGTTTTCATAACAAATAATAGAGAAATAACACATTAAAGAACAGAGAATAAAATTAAAACAGAATAATGAAATTCTTACCCGTTTTTGTTTGCTGCATAGCACGGCCAAAACCTCAAAAAAAAAATTTTTTTTTGGATTTAAAAAAAAAATGTCTATGCAAAATTAGAGCTCAGAGCACATCAAAACAATTTTCTATCACAATTTACAGCCTTCCTTGACTGCAATAATGCCGGAAAGTTAATATATTCCAATATTCGTTTATAAAACAATTATTTGGCTCTTTCAACAACGAAATCGCGGTACCCTAATTTTTGGTATTTGTCATATAAATACGATTTTTTCTTTGGTCTTTAAAACTGACACTTTAAAGTCAACCGCATACATTTTTGAAAATATTAACCGCATCGTTCGAATACAATTTCTGGTATATACAATTTTCTAAAATATGTAACAACAATAAAAAAAAAGTCCAAAGTTTGGTAACAGCAGAGTGTCCAGTTTAATTTTACAACTTATCCCGAATTTGCGACCTTTAATTCCCTAAAATCGGGTGATTCGTCAGGTTTGATTTTTAATGTTAAAGTTGAAATTGAATTTAAAATGTTTACTACTCGTATCTGTTAAAGGAACAATTTATACCATTAACTGTTTGAAAATGATATCATGTAGATGTTGGCCATGACTACGCCTGAGGTGGCCTATTCAGAATGTTAAATTTTGGGTGACTCGTTCACGTATAGCGGCTGGTGTCTCGTGAATAATGTGAGTAATGTTGACTTCCAAAGCATCAATCGTAGCTGGCTCCAAAGAAAAATTAGTCCAAAGTTGTGATATCGCATGACCAAGAATTTAAACTACAGTGTGAACTAGAAGTTAAACTTTAAACTAATATAAAATTTTAACTGGAATTAAAACTAGAATCTAAACTGAAATCTTAACTAGAATATGAATGAAAATCTTAATTAGAATCTACATTAGAATCTAATTCTGAAATAGAAGTTGAACAAAAGTCTAAACCAAAAAAGTCTCAACTTGAATCTTAAATAAGATCTTAACAAGAATCTTAATTAAAACCTAAGTTATAATCTGAATTAGAATCTTAACTAAATTTTAAAAGCAATTTTCTTTTTAATTGAATAAAAAATTTTTCGTATTAAAATTTTTCTTACACTTAAAATAATTCTTCCGTTTACCCCCCGCCAAAGTTATCATTTTATAATTTTTCTTACTCTTTCTCTTCTCTCCCCCTAAAATTATGCTCGTTAGTTTTCAATTATTATTGAAAAAAAATATATTTAACATACTTTAATGAGCACAAATAAAAAAAAAAAAAAAATGATTAGAACAAAATATTATTGCCTGCTTTCCGGGAGTAAAATATAATTTTTATTATCACTCTTCACAAGATTCTCCTAAAGCTGAAAATTTATGTCGAAAATAATATGATTTTCACGCTCCATTATTTGCAGCAGCCGACAAAAGAGTCAGCAAGAATAAAAATTATTATAAATTTCCCTTAAGGTAAATGAGGATACTTAAAATAATTCAAAAGCGGCAACAAAAACAATTACATAACCAAGTCAAGTACAAAAACATAAATTAATTTTAGTCAATGAAAATTATTGCATAACACAAGGAGTTTTCGTAATTTTTCTCTATAAAAGAATAAAGTATGTATACGTTAAAAAATTTGTGGTAAAAATATAATGGTTTATGTATGAAAAAAGGTATGTGTGTGGAAATAAATACACACACAAATACACAATCTGATGTAAATAAGCCAGGGAGTTTGTAAGTGTATTTATCAGCATTAATACATTAACGAATTTAAATAATGTTTTACATTAAGTTTAACATATTCCTTCTGTTTATACAAACATTGTTGTTTTTCCTTTCACACTGTGTGCAAAACCATAAAATTAAACATGTATGTCGTAAAAATTTGCTTTTTTCCCCAATATTGTTATTAACTCAATACAATCTTATGTTTAAAGACATACTTGTATACAAAGAATTACTTTACATAAGCGTATATATAAAAATATGTTTAACAACTTCCTCTTCTACCGACATAGTAAAATATTCCAAGGAATCTCTAACGTTTGGTTCAGTTACATTTTAATTTAATATAGTCGTTAAAAACACTTTCGTGAATTGGATTGAGGAGAAAACAAAGGAAATCCACATTTATTAGAAAATTGCATAATTTTACAAAAGGAACAAAATGGCATTAAGAGAAACACTAAGCCTTTTCAGAAATTGTAAACTGTGTGTAACAGGAAAGTGTAGAAATATTACATTCAGCTAAATTTTTTTTAAATTGATACAACATGCAGAAAAATAAAAATTGGAACGAAATGGGATTTATTGAAACATAAGGAAAATTATATGTATTAAAGTAATTTGGTGTAAAAAAGAATAAAATAGTGCCAGTCCAATTTTGAATTTGGTTAGGGTACGAAATGAAATTCAATGGAACACAATCAATATATAATTATTTATGTAGTTTATGCTACTAAGTAGAAGAATAGCTTAAATTCATCACAATATGTAGCTAATTTTAAGAAATTTTGCTAAGAGGAACGAAATGAAATAACGTGAAACACAGGCCAAATGTAGTAGTATTAAGTAAATTTCATAAAAAAAAATTATAAAAAAGGTGAATTTCTAGAAAATTCATGCCAAATGTTAACAATTAGAAGTTTTTTTTTATAAAGGAACAAAATGGAATTTAATGAAACATCAATAAAATTAAAAAAATTTTTAAATAAACTATGTTAGCTACAGTTTTTTACTACAACAACCTTACATTAACCTTGGATGAACTAACCTTTACCGCTCACTTTAGGTGTGTAATAATGAAAAACCTTTCTTACGTCCAATAAAATTCTTTGATTATCACAAAAGTATAACGCATTTTGAGGAAAATGCAACTCTGTCGTGATTCGAACGTTAACGTTCGCATAGAAAATTTCTATAAAATCCCTAAAGACGGCACACAACAGAGTGCCGAAATATTGGATTAAATAAATTTAATATATGTTATAAAAAAAGAAAAAGACCTCACTCAAGCTTAAATAAAAGGATTAATAAAAAAATTTGTAAAGGTCGAATAAGAGTCGATTTATAAAAGACACTCAGTTTTAAAAATATTTTCTTATAAAATTCAATACAAACGTTGACGTTCGAAATTGTTGAGTAACCAATTATCTATGTAAATATGTACTTAAAATCTCAATTTATTAAAGGCGAAGGCCTTGGCAGCCAGAAAAGAACAATATTGCAAAATCGGTTCAGTAGAATAAGTGTTATGAACCCAAAAAAATATAATATAATTTTGATAATTATAATTTTCTTACAAAAACTTGCACAAATTGGTGACAGAATGCACCGATTGTTAATTAATTGTGCACACACTATATGACAATTAATTGCTCTGCCAAATTTCCTAAAGATCGGTCCATAATTTACTATAGGATCCATATAAAGCCTACACTCCTAATTCAGCTAAGTACGCTTTAATTTATATATATATATATATAGATGTATTTATATATACATACAGTGAACTCCCGGTAATGTGAACTTCCAATTATAATAACATTTTGACTTAAAATAGTTGCACTCAAAATGAAATTTCGTATGAAAATGGTTAATTCTTATCTTAATCTTGTAAAAAATATACAGCCTGACCCCCGATGTCGACAGCTATCATTCGCTTGTATTTTCAACGAAAAACAGCTGATTTGCGGCCCACTAAAAATTTTCAGCACGACAAGTCGATCGACAATGCAAGCTACCGATAACGTAACAGTTTTCATACAAATTTTTTTGGCTTAATTTATATGTCTTGTCGATTTTTATTTCCAAACTAGCGTTTTATTTAAATGTTTGAAAAAATTGTTTGCTCTAAACTCCTGAACAAATGATTATATTAAAACTTCAACTTTTCTTGAACTATAAGAAATAAAATGATCTAAAAAATGTTGTAGTGCATAGAAATAAAATCGTTTTAATTTGCTACATTTGCTACGTTTCGAAAGTAACTTTAGTTAAGAATTAGTCTAATTTATTCGTTATTTTGTATTTGTTAGTAATTTGTAACAGTAATTGTATTAGTTATGCATATTTCTAATGCACAAATCACTGTACAGAATTTTCTAGTACAAACGTATTGCGAAAATTGTTATACATAATTGTACTTCAACCCCACTGTAATTCTTGAATATTCGCTAATAATGTAATGCTAAAATTATTGTTAATCCTTAAAATATGCTTTAGTTTTTTGATGAATAATCGCTCATTTTAAATTCAGCCATAGTGTTAACACATCGAATGGTCCAGAAAGTTCGAAAATGTTACAGACATATCGAAAACGTCGAATGGTTTAGATCCATCTAGATGTCAGCGCTGGAACAGAGTACAAATGCTCGTGAAGGTGGGCATCGTTAATCAGTTTTAGTACAAATGTTTATTTGTGTAGATCGCAATTGTTAGTTAGTAAATAAAGATTGTGAAAGTGACTAAGTGTAATTAAAACTGTTGTGTTTTATTTATTTTATTAAAGTTGCAATAAAAGAACTCACGAGGTTTATTATAAAGGAAATAAACCGAAAACGTTATTTAAAAGGCAGTAACGTAACAATATGTATCTGATTTACCTAAATCTACCCACTTGTTTAAATATAACCATTAATTTTAATTTCGTTAAAAAATAAGTCACTAAATCGAATAAACTTTCATACTGATAATAAAATTTTAACAAAAATCTTTGAAAAATATTAGCATTTTTTGGCCATGTCTAAAGCCAGATTTAGCTGTAAAAATTTTGTTACAATCGAAAATGTGAACAAATTTGAAAATGGGAACTGCCTTGGTTTTTATTAGTTCACATTATCGCGAGTTCACTGTATATATATCCTTAATAAAGGTAATCATTTGGCTTAAGATGAGCGACTGATTAGGCCTCTGCATCCGATCCTGGAACTGGGGCTACCAGCATGGCCTCCAGGCGGGATAGTTTTACAGCCTTGTCACGTTTATATAGCAAGACTCTTATTGCAAGATTCAACGCCCGCTTCCAGACGCCCATAAGATGGGGAAGTTGGTGGCTATTGGTTATTTAAAAGCGCCTTGACGTTCCAAGTATCGTAGGCAATAACAACTTGTTAGGAGTCCGGTGCCATCCGGAGACCATCTGAGATCGTCCATTTAAAACCGCTGTTTATCCGCGACTGCATTTGCAGCTGCTCCAAATATCTACTGAGCTGTGCACTTGCCGCAACCTTAGGACGCGTCCTACACAACTCAGTTATGCTTCTATAAGTTGTGGAGTAAACAATTTACTTGAACAAGACCATTTATCTCATTTTCGTATGCTGCTCACTCTACTCCTGATGGCGGACGTATAAAACTATTGTAATAAAATTTGGTCTGCTACAGATTCATAAAACTAAAATCATACTACTGACTTTCGTGAAGATTGGTCCATAATTTATCATAGGTCCCATATAAAGCCTTTTCTCGAAAAACACTTTAGTACGTCTAAAGCAATGAATAATGCCATTGTAGTAAAATTTAGTTGGTTCTATATCAAGGCCACTCTGGTTAATCATTTAAGTCGAATATAAAGCATTCTTCTGAAAAGCTCTTTAAAACGTATAAAAAGCTTAACCCGTTTTTGCAGGCTCTCACATATTTTGCAATAGCAATATAACACCCACTGTGAAAAAATATTTGCCTGAATTTTAACGAGCTTTTAGCATTACATCGATCGCTTTAACTCAGCCGCTAATCTGGCCTTCTTTTCCAGTGTACTATATTGAATAAAACGTGAACAGTTCGCCCAAATAAATAAAATTAAAATTTCTTAGAAACGGATCGAAATGAAATTAAATGAACCACTTTGTTTTTAAGCGGATTATTTATTCTTTCCAATTGGTTTTCTTGTTTTAATGAAATGGTGCAATAAAGTTATAAACATGCAATATTCGGCCATGTTCTCGAAATAGAATTCGCGTTAAATTAAAAGCGAGGAAATTTTTAACACGACCTTGTTTAAAAAGTTCTTAAAATTATTCCTTATTATATAATTCACACTTTGAGTATCAATTACCTTAACAAAAACTACTTTTAAGACCAGGTGTTTTTTTTTTTTTAATGAAAATATATTTTATTTATAAGATTTCTCAATGGTGTGCTAAATTCCCAATTCGTATTCGCTTTACAGTCTTATTTCTATAATATTTTTAGCTTTTCTAAAGTCTTTGGAAAAAGTTTCCTGACGAGCTGGCCTAAGCAGCCTGTGAAACTAGAAACTACAGCATAGAAACTACCTTTTCCACAACAAAAAATTTCAGTGTTTTTATCAGAAATAAAAATTAGGAACTAAGCAAACATTGAGAAATCTTATTAATAATAAATTTTGTGTTCCCAAAAATAATTTTTTCAAAATGTTTTTTTTTTTTTTTTTTTTTTTTTTTTTTTTTTTTTTTTTTTTTTTTTTTTTTTAATTAAATCTTGATCGATATAAATTTCACTTCATTTTGACTTCTCCGGCAAATCTAAATGAAATTAAAGAAATCATATAACTAAAATTAAGGCCCTAATCATGTAAAACGAATCGCAACGCCAAAGAATAACATTGAAAGCACAAACAATGTCATAAATATTTTGTAATTTTGTTGTTGCTTTCAACAGAAATTCATGTACCTATGAAGCGTTTGAAATTTTCTGTAGAAAGCAACAACAAAATTACAAAATATTTATGACATTGTTTGTGCTTTCAATGTTATTCTTTGGCGTTGCGTTGCGTTTTATATGATTTGGGCCTAAGTAACAGTTTATCGCGATTTTTCTTAATATTTATGCGTTTTTTTTTTTTAATTAAGCAAAACAAAAAGAAAGGCTTTGTTTGCTATTATTGTTTAGAAAGAAAAAAACTTTTACCCCAACCCTATAATTTCATTGGAACAAAATTTTAATATCCGAAAACATCATCATCTAAACAAATAAAAGATATAAAAATCGATATAAAAAGTTTAAATAAAAAAGATAAATTGTTAATGTTCATGTACAAATAAGTAAATGGCAAAGTGTGTGTGTTTGTGTATGTTTTTTGATTTAAGCCATAAAATATGCTATAAAATACAGTCATACAATGACGACAAATCATAAAATAGCAGAAAGATTGGCAAAGAGTAATTTCAACCTTAAATACATACAAACATTCATTTAAAAATCAAGCTGAAGTATTGCATGGATTTCGTTGCGAGATCACACATGTATGTATACACACAAACACACACAAATACCCATATCATTATGTCAACAAAAATAAAAAAATCTGTCATATTAAATCATAGATACACAATCCTAAACATACATACACTCTCAGAAGAAGAAATATTTAAATAAAAAGGAAACGAAAGACAAAGTGAGAGAAGAGGAAACAACAATAATATATATTAACACTTCCCCTCTAACACACACACACTCAAACGCCCACATTTAAAATATTCATTTATATACAAGTAGTTTATCATAAATATTATTTAAAATTATTTCTTTTTTTTTTTTGGAATTTTAGCACTTGCAAGATAAAAAATATTAAATGGTTTAATAAAAATATGAAAAAAGGAAAATATGAAATCATTTTGTTTTTTTTTTTTTTTTTGAATATTACTGTATTGAAATAAAGTTCGTCTTTGCTCCCTAAAAGAGCACGTGTATTTTATTTCATTTTTTTAAGAAAAGAGGATGTAAAACTTTGTTGGAAAATTGGAAAACTAGTGGCTTATTATTAGTGTAACAAAAGTTGTTACAATAGCTAATGGATAATTTTATAAACTTGGAAGCCACATTCACTCTAACATTTACACGTACATACATTTAAACTCCCAGCAAAAATATAATGAAGATATTTGAATAAATAAGTTATTTTAATAATAAAGAAAAATTGTTATAAAATGATGCTTATAATAACAATATTAAATATATCCTTTTACATGAAATAGAAAAAAATAAAAAGGAAAATCCTTAAGCTACAAAATATTGAAATTTTTAAGAAAATGTATAGTTCTGGGCAAAGAAACGAAATGGAATTAAGAAAAAGACTGTCAAAAATGAACTATAAACATGAACTCTTTTAAAAAATAATGCAAACTTAAAAAAAGTTAAACTTAAACAAGTTCTCATAATGAGTAATACAAACAAAAATTCTGATAGTGCATAGAAAATATTGAAGGAATAAGACTATTAAAGTATGACAGCTTTAGAAATTGTAATTTGACTTAGAATACACATTCAAATTAATATGAAAATTTATAATTGAAAAATTTAAGCTTTATGCACATTTATGAGCAAAGAAACGAAATGGAATTAAGGGAAACACTGCCAAAAATTTAATTTTAGCTTAATTTTGTTTAAAAAAATAAAGCGAAGTACTTTCAAATTATGTAAATTGCACTCAAACTTAAGAAAATTTCTAGTAGGAACACAGTGGAATTAAACGAAACACTAAAAATAAAATAAAAATGTTATTAAGTTCTTTGAAAAATAAAGCAAATATCATAAAATATGCCAATTATTTAAAAAAAAATTTAAACTTAAAGAAAATTTATTTTAGAAAAAACAAAAATTTTATAAAGTTTTTTTATATAAACGAAATAGAATTAAATAAAAGACTGCTTAAACTTATCAAATGTTCTCAAAAGTCAATAAAATTTTAAAAAACAAAGTAAAAACTTCAAAAACTTTAAAATATTTGACATTTTCTTCTTAGGAACGAAATTAAATTTAACGAAACATAAAAAAAATAATACAATTTATAGAAAAAAAAAAAGATATTTATATTTATACAAATACAAACTCATATTTGCAAATATTTGCTTAAGAATCCTAAATTTTTTTATAGAAACGAAATGGAATTAGGTGAAACCCTGTAAATATAAGTGATTTTTTCTAAAAACTAAGCTAATTACTTAAAAAGGCAAGCATTTTGCGGGAAATCTCATAAATATTAAGAAGGGTTTTTTAAAAGAAACGAAATGACATTATGTAAAACACTAAAATGCCATATCCCTAACATTTTTATTAAAAACAAGTAAATTATTTTTAACATTAGAAAAGTTAACGTTTCTCAGATGTACGAAATGGAAATTCGTAAACACCCAAAACGTCAAAAAAATTTAAAAATCTAAAAAAATGTTAAGAACTTTTCAAAGTGAAACGAAATCAAATTTAATATATGTAAAACTAAAAAATCAATTCTTTAAAAGGCTTTGAAAAACAACACAATTTGCTTATTAACTTTAAAACATTGACAGGCAACTTTTTGAGAGGAACAAAATGGAAAATATTGAAACACCTAATAAAGAAAATGAATATGTAAATTTCCTTTACTTTGACCAATAATAGCTAAAATTGATGAAGAATTGTTAGAAACTCTAAAACTTTTCCAAGTTTATGTTAAGAGGAACATAATGGATTTTGATGACACATTGAAAAAAACGAATCTTCTCAATTCCTAATATAAATAAAAAACATATCTTAAAATTTAAAAAATAGGAGAAAATAAAAACATTTTTAAAAATGTTCGCTAGAGAAACGACATGGAATTTTATGAACTATGGTTGAACATTACAATCTACAGATTTATTTTAATGAATAAACTACTGTCATAATTTGAAAATGCTCACATTTTATTAAATATTTTGGTACCGGAACAAAATGGAATTTGTTGAAACATAATTTTTTGGTTTCTTTTTTTTTATAAAATTTAAATAAAAAAAAATTTCCAAATACATTAAAAAGTTACAAATACATAAAACTGTAAAATTAATATTTTTTTATATTTTTTTAATAGTTATTTTGAAATTTTAAAACAAAAAAAGCATATAGAAGTAAATGCCGGCAAATTGATTCAAGCATACCATACTGATCCTTATGAACTTTTCTATGATAATATATTATGATTTTTAAATAACAGTTATTTGTTTGATTTTTATTTTTTTTAACAAAAACAACAGTTATTTTTTGATTTTTATTTTTTCGATCAAAAATAAAAGTTATTCTTTAAAGAAATGTACGTGTTATAATTATTGAGTTGTCTTTAAATATTTATTTAAATGTGTGATCATCATTGGGATTTCTTATGCGCATTAAAATAAATATTTAAAGACAACTCAATAATTATAACACGTACATTTCTTTAAAGAATAACTTTTATTTTTGCTCGAACAAATAAATATCAAAAAATAATTTTTATTTTTGTTCAAAAAATTAATAATCATAAAATAACTGTTATTTTTGGTCGAAAAAATAAAAATCATAAAATAACTATTATTTTGGATCGAATAAGTAAAAATCAAAAAATAACGGTTATTTTTGTTCAAAAAAATAAAAATCAAAAAATAACTGTTATCATCTGACTTTTATGAAAAAAGGAATAACTGTTACGGTCCCTGGAAATTATATCTACTTTGTGGTTTATTTCTTTATGTTTAATTTATTAATTTAATTTTATTTTCGTTTTCTTTTCTTTGAAAATCAATTTATATTAAACAGAATTTTTGAAATTTTTACTATTTTTCAATTTGTTATTTTAAGAAACGAAATGGAATTTAATCAAATATGCTACAATAACTAGAATTTTAAGAGGAAGTGTTCTTTTAATAAGAATAATAATGCTTTTGAATTTAATTAGTCGAACATATTGTTTTTAGTTAGAGGAACGAAAAGGAATCATAGTTAGAGGAACGAAAAGGATTCTAAACGCAACATTATATTCCGTATTTTGGATACAAGACACTTATAAAATTTTACTTTACTACGAGAAACGAAGTAGAATTTAATGAAACACTAGAAAGTTTAGCCAATTTAGATTAAACTATTACTGAAATATTGTTAAAGTTTGAAGTAAAAGTAGATTTTTAAAATTTTTTATATTTTTTTAAAATTATTACCAAGGAACAAAATGGAATTTAATGAAACATTATTAAATTTCATGTGTTTTAAACACAAACAAATAATGCAATTTTTATTTCCGAATAAAATTGAGAAAAATTTTAAGTGAAACGAAATGGAATTTAATAATATACTAGAAATTCTGCACAATTAGCTTAAATTGTAACTCAAATATGGCTTTAGATAAAAGTATGGCCTTAAATAAAAGTAGATCTTGTAAAACTTTTATTTTATTTTAAATATTTAAGATATTTTAGGAAGAAAATCTAATAATAATTTACAGTAACACTGATTTTAAACATATAAAAAAATACCTTAGCAATTATGTACCTTGGTTTAGCTTAAGGAACAAAATGGAAAATTATGAAACCAAATTTTTTTTTTAATATTTTTATAAAAGAAGCTTTAAAAAATGTTAAAATGTTAAAGAATTACTTCTTTTGTCTTAAATAACAAATTGGAATTCACTGAAACAATAGAGGTAGTATTTCTTTGTTTCTTAAGCCCTAATTTTTGTTTTTATTTTGTTTGAATGTTATTTTTTTCTACAACTTTTAAGAATTTTTACATAAACAAGAAAATGAAGATGAAGATGACTATTATTATGATTTTTACTTTATACATCTTTTATTCTCGAATTGTTGTATTGCTGCTGTTGCTAACAATTTGAACTACAAGTAAAGCAGAAAGGTCAAAGTTGAACAAGGATTATATTGAAAAGAAAACAAAGAATTATTTGCTAAAATATAGAATAACATCCATTTGATAAATTTTTAACCCTCTACAAAAAGTATGAATATATTAATGTTACAAAAGTGTATTTTATATACATAAATATGTATTTTCTTTCAAAAATAAAATAAAAGGAAATTTCTAAAGCATTTACGCTCTTAGAGAAAATAGTGTTGAAAAAAATTAATATAAAGAAAATATTTTATTCAAAATATCAGTGACAGTTAAAGCTTTTGAAAAATATATGTATGTACATATGTAAAATACTTTGCTTCCTTTTTATACAGCAAAAAAAAAATAACTAAAATGTAAACTCTAGTTCAAAAAGGATCTACAACTAAAAGAAAATAAAAAAAGTCCTTAAAAGTCAAAGCAAGTAATAATTGAGTTGGTAGGGATGGGAGGACAAATAAAAAGAAAAAGTCATATTAAAACTTGGCCAAGCGGAAAAATCATTAGTCACTAGAACATTTTCAATTGCAAATGCAAAAAAAGGAAACATTGTTGGAAAACTTTAATTTAAATACAAAAGCGAAATATATTGCAATTTGTTGCCGAAACCATTGAAAAAAACGTTCAAAAATATTTGGTAACAAAACTTTATTTGTTCAGTTACAAAGTAAATAATATATTGCAGAGGATTAAAAAATCTAAACAAACTTGCTTTAAGGTATAGGCCTTCAAGGAATTTTAAACACTTTCTTGATTCTTAAACAAATTTCATAAAAATTAACTTTATTAAAACAATTTTTCAAGAGTTTCAATATATTCCATTCCGGTCCGTTCGTAAAAACTAAAAATTGTCTGTTTTTTTGTAATTTAAAAAAAATTCTTAAAAAGGTAGATGTTTCAATGTATCCAAATCGTTCCTCTAGCAAAAGTAATTATTTTTTTTAGCACAATAAGCATTTAGAAAGCCTTTCGCTAATTGCTAAAGAATTATAAAAATTTAACCGTGTTTCGTAGAAATCCATTTCGTTCCGCTTACAAAAAAAATCAGTATTATTGCTTTTTCGTTTTTATTAGAAAAAAAACTTACCAAGAAAATAACACACCAGTAATTATTTTACCAAAATTAAATGTTTTACTATTCTATTCCGTTCCTTTGAGAAATTTAATTATTCTTAAAAGCTTTTTTATTTAAAAAATTTCATAAATCCAACATACTTGTTTATAGACAAATTTCTTAAAGATTTTACAAGTTTCAATAAATTTTATATCATTCCTCTAACAAAGTGTTATATTTTTGCAAAATACCTAATAAAAATGTCTTTCCTTTATGCAAAAAACATGATTGCTAAGCAATCATACAAATGAAGTCATGGTTCATTTTATTCCAATTCGTTCCTTTATGAAAAATTTACAAAATTTATAAATGCTATTCCTTTTTCGGTTTTAGTACAAGAAAAGTAACGAAGCAAATTGAGTTCCAGTAGTTATTTTTAACAAGTATTAAGTGTTTCGCTATTCCATTCGGTTCCTATAACCGATAAAATTATTCTATTTCAAAATAATTATAATTATTTTAATCTACATAGAAATTCTAAATGGCTTTCACTGTTTCACTATATTCCATTTTGTTTCTGTAACATGAATGAATCCTCTTTTTTATTTTGAAATTACCTATTAAAAATCTCTTTTCTACAGACCAAAAAAAAAATTGGGAAGGCTTAAAAATCATTTAACATGTGTGTATCAATGTTTTATCAAATTTCATTTCGTTCAGCTAATGAAAATTAAGAAAAGAAGTAGTTTTTATTGATCTTAAATTTACAGCATTCTCTATGAAAATATAATTAAATATTCTATTTGCCAAACTTTTTTCAAAATTATTCATTGCAAAAAGAAACAAAATTTTCCTCTGAAAAAGATCAAAATTGTCTATAAAATTTTTTTAAACATGTTTTCCCTTCTGTTTGAAAGAGACCAATTTTGGAAAGATATGTTCGCTTTACTTAAAAAAGCCATATTTGGTTTTAAAAAATAACCTCTTAACTTTGAAAAAGATAAATTAGAAAATCTTCCCTGCTTCTTAGAAGAAAAAATTTCTTTTAATATTTTCATTTTCTTTCTTTTAAAGAGACATCATTCCTTGAGAAAATTGGCTCTTTTTTTAAAAAGAGACAAATTTTGCTTAGAAAATTTGCTATTTTCTAAAAACAGGAATATTTAAATTTAGAAAACTTTTTTAATATTTAAATTTTTGTTTTTAACAAATTTTAGGAGAAAATTTCATTCTCATAGAAACGGCCCAATTTTTTTAAAAAAATTTTCTCTTGTTTTGGAAAGAAACAAATTCTTTTTTTAAAAAAAAACTTTCTTCTGTTTAAGTGACAAATTTATCCTTCGAACATTTTTATTCACTTTGACAGAGACAAATTTTTTTAAAACATATTCTTGTTTCTTTAAAAGAGCCAAATTTTTAAAAAAAAATTTGTCTCTTTCTTTAAATAAAAAAAACCAAAAATATTTGAGAAAATGACTTGAATGCAATTTGTTTTTTAGATAATTTGTGCTTTTCTTCGAAGAAGATAAAAATATTTTTAAAAAAGGTTTTTTTTTTAATGTCACAATCCCACCTCTGATTGTCGACATTGATATGTTCTGTACAAAGTTTTTCCCTTAATTTTCACTTATACATAATTCCTTAACTCCTAAATTTGCACTTACACATAACGCCTTCGTTCATCAACTTGGCCTTAAATGTCAGTTTCCGTTTTTCCTTAAAAATTTATCTTTCTTGTTCTTTTAGCAGCTAAAGCGAAAGGTAAAGCCACCTACAGAAATTTTACTTTACTAAATCAAAATCACAATACTTGTTTTATTTCCCTCATTTATTTTCAATGTTGAATATATTTCCTATTGGGCTTTTGACAAATTCTGAGTAAACAAAATAAATAAATTTTTTTAGTCGAACGGCTCAGAGAATAATTAACAAAATTCCAGCCAGAGCTCCTTCCAACTCTCTCTTTTATTTAAAAAAGGGAATTTTTAATTTTCTGTTCTCTTTAAAGGAAGAAAACTTTTTTGGAAGATTTTCGAGAGCGGGTAATGGAGATTTTTGAATTATGTTTTATTAAATTTATTTTATTTTATGTTATTTAAAAAAATTAAATATTCATTCGCAGAAATTTAAGGAATTTAACATAAAGAAAAATGGAAAAAATTATTTAATGGTTTTAATTTGAGAACCCTGTTTTGTAAGAAGAGTTTGAACAATTGTACAGATAAAAATGATTTTAAGCTGTAATTTCTATGGCCGTTTTAGACGTCGAATTTTAATATTCGTTTTTTAGAATTTTTTATTCTTTTTTAACCTTTAGAAATAGTTTTTGCTCTTTGGTTAATTGCTTAAGTTTTGAACAACTTCTCATCACTTTTTGTTAGCACCAAGTATCGATTTCCTTTTCAAAACACGATTTTCTTTGAGAAACTAAAATGTTATGGAACGTTCAGGATAACAATTTATGATCACTTAATTTTTATGTACATATGTAAAGAAACGACAATGTCAATATTTTAAATAAAAACATTTGAATTTAAAAAATTATATATTGATTAATTTTATTAAAGTTAACAATTTGTATCTGAAATTTTTTATTAACTTAAACAAAAAGATTTGTGTATGAATTGAAATGGGAATTTTTTGGGGACTTAAAAATTTTATTGGGGACATGAGACAAAAGTTTTCTGGCATTGCTGCTTAAAAGAGACTTTCCCCCTTATTTTCTAAAATGCTTCAACATACTTTAAAAAGCATTTTCACAACACGAATTCATTACAGGTGATCGTTAAAGCCCTGCTGATAACGTTTATTTTACCTTTATAATTGTTGGTTGACAAAATTTTGTTTATTATCTTTGTTTCTGTTTTTGACATTGTACAATGATTTTACATAAACAAATTGCTTGTTCTTTTTGTACGAGTTGTAGTACCAAAATTACCTGAAATGAATTCGCCTTGCATTTTCATATTAAGTTTGAAAGTTTTAGAAAATTTGATATGAAAAATTTTTTAACGTAAAGTGAAAATTCGCTCTTCCATTTTTTTAACGTGGAAATGGCAAATAGGGCAGTAAAATGTAAGTAAAATGTTGACACTGTTGAGGTGTAAATGAGTATAAATTTTAACATTAGCATAGACATTTTTGACAATCACACAGTTATCATACCCACACTCCCAAGTCGTGTAGCTCAAAGTCGTCACTAAGCCGCCGCCGAATTTAAATTTTGAGTTGAAGCCGCCGGCAGTTCGAAAGGCATAATTAATTTTATTTTATTAATTTTATAACTAATTTTTTTATTCAAACTTTTCTTTTTAGCCGTGTTGCATATTTATATAAGCTATTATAAGATCAAAAATAGTTACATATTTAATTTTTGTTTTTGTTTTTATTAATAACTAGCTGACCCGGTCCGCGTTGCTGGCCCTAAGCAAACATTAGTGTTGTATTACCAAACGATTTAAATTCATCTTTAAACGAAATTTACGGCCTTTGAATAAAAATCCATGAAATACCGATCATAAAGTTTTTTTTACAGAATAACTTACATATGGTGTAGATATGGGTTCAATGAAAAAAGAAACACATGTATTTAAGGCAAATTGGAAATTATATTTATTGATTACTTCATCTTAAGAAAAAGTGGGCGTAAAAATAGGCGTGGTAAATTTTTCTTTCGATGAGAACTTGAAGTTGATTAATACGAACATTTGAAAGAAAAATTAGACAACTCGATGGAACCGTTTTCTGATTTTAGGTAAATCGAAAAAAGTGGGCGGGGCAAAGTTGGACCATGGCGATCATTTTAAAGAAAAAATCGTTCAAATCGGTCAAGCCGTTCTCAAGTTATGGATTTTGCCAGGCCCCTCCGCCCCCAGACCGAAATCAGATAACAGACTTCACAGTGTCACCCGCCTGAATATTCTGAAGATTCCCTGAAAATTTCATCAAAATCGGCCCAGCCGATTTGGAGTCCATACGTTATATACACACATCCTATTTTATATATGTATATAGATAGATGTTTTTGTTATATTAATTTGTGCATGTTGACACCAGTTTAATAAAAGTAAAATACTTTTTTTTTTAAATTAATTTTAAATTCAGTAATAGACTACAGAACGATTATAACATTTACATTATATGCATTTTGTTATATTGCCAAGGCACAATCTTATGTAAGTGTAATTGGAAGAAACCAATCACAATAACATGGAAATGTATTCCATTGAGAGGTAATCTAAACAAACAAACTGGATAAATAATGTTTGCTAGATCATTATTCCCATAATCAGCTTGTTATAATTTTGGTTACCTAAAACGCGCGATTCGCGATGGTTAAAACAATTTTAATAAAAATGAAAAATTTCCTAAAAGTTTGAAAAAGCATTAAATATCCGTTTATGGGTTCCAACCATTAGAGAATAAAAAATCGCAAAAAACGTCGAAAGTAAAAAAAAAATGCAAACATTTTTAAAAAGACAAATTTTCACCCTCAAAAAATTCCTCAAAATTTGTTCATATTTGCATCCTGCAAATCAACAATAAATAACATTTTCGGACAGACAAATTGTCAGTCGGATTTCCAAAAGTTTTTGTAAGTACAATTTGTTAACACGCCTTATTAAAATGCAAAAAAAACGGTTCACAATTGACGGAGTTATGCGGTAACAAACATTAAAAAAAGCAACATACAACCGAATCGAAACCCGCCTTTTTTTGGAAGATGGGTTTAAACATATTTATATTAATAACAAATATATATTTAAAATAATAACAAATTGTAAAAGATAATTTTTTAATTTTGAATAACTAATTCTTTTGTCAGGTAATCCACTATCGGCCAAATTTTGCGGAACCGCCTCCGCCAAAAAATTTGCCGACTTAGACTTCTGTTAATAAATGTCAGCAAACAATTGTTCTTTTCGTTATGTCAAAATTTTACGTTGTCAAAAATTTTATAATTTCACACAGCACAAACATGAAATTTTTCTACCACAGACACATTTTATATCACCACAGAACTTTGCTACCGTTTCACACACACCCATAGAAGCAAAATTAACTCAAATGAGACTAAAAGCAATTCAAATTATTTGGCTTATTGGAAGAAACTCGGTTCTTAGTCTCGATTAAAAACTTCTACTTTACAACTCTATCTTAAAGCCAATTTGGTGCTATGGTATTCAGTTATGGGGCATTGCCTCGGCCTCCAATATGGAAAAAATTCAAAGGCGCCAAAATAAACTTCTTCGAATAATCACAGCTGATCCCTGGTATGTTAAAAACTCAAATATTCACAAGGATCCCAATATGCCATTAGTTAAAACTATGATGACTAAATATGCACTCAAATATTTAAAAAGGAGGCTAGAACCACTAGCTCGAAATATTTTTAATTATGTGGCCACACTCGCTTAAGGAGAAGAGACACTACAGCACTCACCCAATCACAAGAGGGATAAACACCTACATATGTGAACTGAAGCCGTGATGACGAAATTTTTTGCCTGGACCTGGCAGGACATAAAATGAAGTATTAGGATAAGATTGTATTAATTATTAATCCTATTTAAAATATGAAGATTCAATAAATAAATACTAAAAAAAAAATTTTTTTTAAAAGAGATATTTGTGAGACATAATTGACATATTTTCTAGTTTTCTGTTAAACATGAGAGCATGTGCCATGAGCGTTTATGTTTTCTTTGAAGACTTTCCCCCGTATGCAAAAAAAGTTAACGCTCACATTAGTTAACCCACATATTAAGCCCAGCAAAAGTGAATGGGTTTTTATGTGTTGGTTAACTAATGTAAACTTTAACTTTTTTTGCATAAGGGGGTTGTTTTATTTCAATAAATAACTTTTGAATTTTTATTTTGAATATTTTAATTTGTTCTCTTTTTTTTAAAATTCCTTAACATTCTTATGTTTCATTTGCCATTCCACATTTCAATTCAAGTTTTTGGTGTTTTTTTTCTTGAAGAACCAATTGCTTTTAAAACAAATAAATCACTAGATTTGGCAAAATTTCAAGTTTTGTTTGGTCTAGAAAAAAATTCTTTACTTGACCTTTTTTTCCTTTTGGTTTCGCTGGCTGATTTTGATTTGTGTAGGATTCAATATTTACAACAACCAGAACCTGAACAGAAACAGTTCTAATGGAAACTGTTTTTTTTTTCATCATGTAAAAGTATGCTATGGTTTTTAGCTCTTTTGTTATTATTTATTGAGCACTCACGTACTTTTAGGCGTAAGCCTTAAAGTTTGCTAAAAGTTTTCCGTTTTAGTTTTCGTAGTTTCAGGGGAATTGTTAATTTAGTTTAATAAAAATGTATGCCAAATATTTACAATATCATAAAAAATAAATTATGTAAACTTTTGAAAAATTACCTTCAAAATATTCTATTACTACCCTGATTTTAAAAATTAATTCATTAAGTTTTTTCGTTTTTTGCAAAGTTGGACCATGGCGATCATTTTAAAGAAAAAATCGTTCAAATCGGTCAAGCCGTTCTCAAGTTATGGATTTTGCCAGGCCCCTCCGCCCCCAGACCGAAATCAGATAACAGACTTCACAGTGTCACCCGCCTGAATATTCTGAAGATTCCCTGAAAATTTCATCAAAATCGGCCCAGCCGATTTGGAGTCCATACGTTATATACACACATCCTATTTTATATATGTATATAGATAGATGTTTTTGTTATATTAATTTGTGCATGTTGACACCAGTTTAATAAAAGTAAAATACTTTTTTTTTTAAATTAATTTTAAATTCAGTAATAGACTACAGAACGATTATAACATTTACATTATATGCATTTTGTTATATTGCCAAGGCACAATCTTATGTAAGTGTAATTGGAAGAAACCAATCACAATAACATGGAAATGTATTCCATTGAGAGGTAATCTAAACAAACAAACTGGATAAATAATGTTTGCTAGATCATTATTCCCATAATCAGCTTGTTATAATTTTGGTTACCTAAAACGCGCGATTCGCGATGGTTAAAACAATTTTAATAAAAATGAAAAATTTCCTAAAAGTTTGAAAAAGCATTAAATATCCGTTTATGGGTTCCAACCATTAGAGAATAAAAAATCGCAAAAAACGTCGAAAGTAAAAAAAAAATGCAAACATTTTTAAAAAGACAAATTTTCACCCTCAAAAAATTCCTCAAAATTTGTTCATATTTGCATCCTGCAAATCAACAATAAATAACATTTTCGGACAGACAAATTGTCAGTCGGATTTCCAAAAGTTTTTGTAAGTACAATTTGTTAACACGCCTTATTAAAATGCAAAAAAAACGGTTCACAATTGACGGAGTTATGCGGTAACAAACATTAAAAAAAGCAACATACAACCGAATCGAAACCCGCCTTTTTTTGGAAGATGGGTTTAAACATATTTATATTAATAACAAATATATATTTAAAATAATAACAAATTGTAAAAGATAATTTTTTAATTTTGAATAACTAATTCTTTTGTCAGGTAATCCACTATCGGCCAAATTTTGCGGAACCGCCTCCGCCAAAAAATTTGCCGACTTAGACTTCTGTTAATAAATGTCAGCAAACAATTGTTCTTTTCGTTATGTCAAAATTTTACGTTGTCAAAAATTTTATAATTTCACACAGCACAAACATGAAATTTTTCTACCACAGACACATTTTATATCACCACAGAACTTTGCTACCGTTTCACACACACCCATAGAAGCAAAATTAACTCAAATGAGACTAAAAGCAATTCAAATTATTTGGCTTATTGGAAGAAACTCGGTTCTTAGTCTCGATTAAAAACTTCTACTTTACAACTCTATCTTAAAGCCAATTTGGTGCTATGGTATTCAGTTATGGGGCATTGCCTCGGCCTCCAATATGGAAAAAATTCAAAGGCGCCAAAATAAACTTCTTCGAATAATCACAGCTGATCCCTGGTATGTTAAAAACTCAAATATTCACAAGGATCCCAATATGCCATTAGTTAAAACTATGATGACTAAATATGCACTCAAATATTTAAAAAGGAGGCTAGAACCACTAGCTCGAAATATTTTTAATTATGTGGCCACACTCGCTTAAGGAGAAGAGACACTACAGCACTCACCCAATCACAAGAGGGATAAACACCTACATATGTGAACTGAAGCCGTGATGACGAAATTTTTTGCCTGGACCTGGCAGGACATAAAATGAAGTATTAGGATAAGATTGTATTAATTATTAATCCTATTTAAAATATGAAGATTCAATAAATAAATACTAAAAAAAAAATTTTTTTTAAAAGAGATATTTGTGAGACATAATTGACATATTTTCTAGTTTTCTGTTAAACATGAGAGCATGTGCCATGAGCGTTTATGTTTTCTTTGAAGACTTTCCCCCGTATGCAAAAAAAGTTAACGCTCACATTAGTTAACCCACATATTAAGCCCAGCAAAAGTGAATGGGTTTTTATGTGTTGGTTAACTAATGTAAACTTTAACTTTTTTTGCATAAGGGGGTTGTTTTATTTCAATAAATAACTTTTGAATTTTTATTTTGAATATTTTAATTTGTTCTCTTTTTTTTAAAATTCCTTAACATTCTTATGTTTCATTTGCCATTCCACATTTCAATTCAAGTTTTTGGTGTTTTTTTTCTTGAAGAACCAATTGCTTTTAAAACAAATAAATCACTAGATTTGGCAAAATTTCAAGTTTTGTTTGGTCTAGAAAAAAATTCTTTACTTGACCTTTTTTTCCTTTTGGTTTCGCTGGCTGATTTTGATTTGTGTAGGATTCAATATTTACAACAACCAGAACCTGAACAGAAACAGTTCTAATGGAAACTGTTTTTTTTTTCATCATGTAAAAGTATGCTATGGTTTTTAGCTCTTTTGTTATTATTTATTGAGCACTCACGTACTTTTAGGCGTAAGCCTTAAAGTTTGCTAAAAGTTTTCCGTTTTAGTTTTCGTAGTTTCAGGGGAATTGTTAATTTAGTTTAATAAAAATGTATGCCAAATATTTACAATATCATAAAAAATAAATTATGTAAACTTTTGAAAAATTACCTTCAAAATATTCTATTACTACCCTGATTTTAAAAATTAATTCATTAAGTTTTTTCGTTTTTTGAACAAATTTCCGGATTCCTTAATAACAATGACATCATTTTTTCTGCAATTTTAGCTCGTTCCACAAAAATTTAGGCGCATAATGAAACTTAAACATGAACGAAGAACACAAACAAAAAAAAAACTTGTCCAAGGAAACTTATTTAAACCACTATTAATGCCAAAATTTGCCATGTTCAAAACCCAACGAAACAGTTGAGGAAAACATACAATCAACTTGGAAAACGTGCTACAAAATTTATGCCAAAAACTGTTTAAGATGTTGAACAAAACACACATTCAAAATTTTACTATCAAACACGAAATCAGCCAACAAATTCAAAAAAGAAAAGAAAAAGAAACAAGACTGCTCTCGAATAATTCAAATGCATTATGTATTTTAAAGCATTATCCTTCAAAGCCCAACGTGCTTCTCAATTTATTCCTTTTTAATACACACACACACACACACACACACACACATAAAAAGCTCGTTATCTCCTTACAAAGATATAAAGAATTTATTAAATGCACTTTTAGATCAGAAATCTCTTTTTGCTCGACCATAATCAAACCAGGGAATTAACTGGTTCTTAGAAATTGGAACTTAAACATTAAAAGATATGAAAGTTCAAATACATATAAATAATGAAAAGAAAAATTTTCTCAATAAACGAAAAAAAAAGAGAAAAATGATCTAACAAGAATTCGTCTGGCCGATAGGCGTAGATGCTAGTGCTTAAATTGTATAATTTATTGCTACTTTAATTATAATAAATATTAAAATAAATAAATAAATAAAAAAGAAAGAAAGAAATTTACTGCCTATTTTTCAAAATAAAATAAAAATTTTCGCTTAGGAAAAAATATTGAAACAACAATAAAAAAAAAAAAATAGTATAATAAGTACCAGTGCCCATGTTCTGTAACTCTCGCTTCGAGAAACTTTTCGATTGAAATGCGAGAAATTAAACAAAAATGCCATAAATTGAAACTTAACTGCGTCTGTAATATTTTTGGCGAGTAAAAGCTGTCACGTAAGGAAATTTCTCGCCAATATACTGAAAAAGTGTATCTGTAAAATTTTTGTGAGAAAGTTCCCGCTTTAAACAGTCAAATAAACTCACGCATAAAAACGGGGTGAGAAAAAATATTACCACTAAAAGATATATTAAATATGCAAAATGCAATGAATAATAACATGAAAGAGATAAGTATTTTGTTTTTGAGCGATTTCTTCATTGTTTAATTATTTGGCTTTTAACATTTTTAAAAAATATACGAATGCTTTCAAAGCTATTTTTTAAACAACAAAAATTAAAGTCGTACCATACATTATAGCCGACGGTTGTATTTTCGCCGCCGTCAATGAAAATTTTTTAATTTTAATAATTTTGGCCGCCGTCAACGATATGTGTTACTGGCGTCCCAACGTCTGCAAGTTCACGTCGACTTCGAGTGGAATATTATGACATTTATAATGTAACGACGTAATCTCTTTTGTTAGTTTTCGACATGAGTTACAGGCACACTTTTTTCTCACTTTTCGAGAAACGATGGAATATTTTGTTTCACATCTTTTCGATGCGAGAAGTTCTCACCAAAGTTACAGAACATGGGTACAGGTCATTAGGGAGAGTTGTCATTATTTGCCCAAGTAATGTCAAACATCGAAATATTACTCATTTGCAAATGTTTAAGTTTCAACATATTTTGCACCTTTTAGATATTGCAAACTTACTTTTTTATATAAAACTATATTTTATTCAATATTTGTTTTTATTTGAAATTGATTTATATTAGAACAGAGTATAATGGTTCATAACGCCGCAGTACAAAATATATACAATGCAAACCCTTCCAAAACATCACTGTTAAGTATTAGTAATGCAAAAAAACAGCAATCAGGGCATCGGTTTTAAAATTGATGCTTTGTGATATTTAACATTTCATTTGCAAACACTACATATTTTTTTTTAATATTATCCATTGCATCACATACATTTCAAAACGTTTAAATAAACAAAACACACAGTTGCATTGTTTCGGCACTTTGTACATGTACATGGTTAAAATACGGTAGTAAAACTGTATACAAACTTTGTATTAGTACGTTTTGGAAGTCAGCCCATTTGTTATCACAAAATATTTATATTAAGAAATTTTTCAAAAATAAAATTTATTTATTATAAAATTTATTTATTTGATTTTTGACGCCTGTTTTAATTTTTGTTTGACGTTATATGGGTTTTAAAATTTAGAACAAAATTTCTTATGACTATACCTTGTATTTATTCTACCATGAAAAAACTCAAATTTGTTTTGTTTTTTTTCAAAAAAGAAAATCAAGAGCGGAAAAGTGGACAGTATAGATTCGATTTTATTACCTACGGGTAAAGTTTTTTTTATCAATAAAAAAAGGTTTAAAAATTATTTAAATTTAATTGATGTAATAATTGAAGCAATTATTTTTTTAGTTGAACGAAAATTACAAATATAATTTTGATTTAATAAATATTTAAGTTGCTTTGAAATAATTTAATATCAAAAAATATTAATTGATTTTTTCCTTTAAAATAAAATAATTTAAACTTGTAGAATTGTTGTTGGGAATTGTCAATATTCAATTAAAGAAATTAACACATTGTTCGAAATGGCAAAGTTTTATGATCATTTTTTTAATTAAAATTAAAAATGTAACTTATTGAAAAAAAATATTCACATTTTGGTAATAGGTGCAAAATCAACAACTTGTTTGTTTGATATTATGAATTTGGTATACATTTGGTGACTAGAAATAATTTTCAAATTTTTCTGTGTATGACAATAACATAACTCTGAGTCCGCTGAATGAATTTTATTAATGTATTTGTAGCTTTTCTTGAAAATTTTTTTTCCACTTTTCTTGGAATAACTTACAGGGACACCCAATTTTTTTCTAACAATATTTTGCAAAGTTGTTGATACGGTAAAGCTGAGCAATTTTTTTGAAAATATCAATGCAATCTTGAACGTATCTAGGCACTCTAAAGGGCTCATAAAGATCTCTTGGTACCTTACAAATTGTAGTTTTTTGTTAAAATAGTATGACAATTGATCATGTGGAAACTTCGGCTTATTTAAAATATCTTCAAAGCTTTTATAAGCAAAATCAATATACATATTCAGCACTATCGCGAATGTTATGGGAATTTGTTATATGGGAGCAAACCTAAATTCCCATCCCCAACAAATCGGTATCGCAAATATTTTGGGTGTCAAAATTTCTATTGTGCTTTTTAAACAAAAGTTTCTATTGTGAATAACTTGTCAGTGCTTGTCTTGTGAAAGAAAAATATACAAAATAAGATACTTATAAATATAATAAAATATATAATGAATAGTGTTTATCTTCAATCTAATTGAGTAATTTAATAGAGTCCTTCATTAGAATACAAATTAAAATTTACATGTTCCCTTTTCGTTAACATTAACACTTGTTGTGAATTTATTTAAGTATTAAAAAAAAATCCCCAGAGTAAACATTGGCAATGCCACATTTTTTATGTTTGGGAATTTATTCCCAAAAAATTTATTATGGGAATCATTCCCAATACGAAATAATAAACAAAGGGAATATTTTTTAATGGGAGTTTATTTGCGATAGGGGGTGAATAATCTCTTAAGTACAGCCAAACTTATTTCCATCTCCATCCTCTTCGTCATCTTCTTCTATCTACTTTGCGAACTTATTGAGTCTTCAAATATATTTTTTGCGCTCCAGCTAATTTCTGCAATTATGACATTCAGAGTCTCCTTTCCGCTTTATTGATAATGAAAAAATTTTACCAAATTTAGATATTTCTACTATTATCGTTCCCTAATATTGAAGGTTCCACTCTCAATTTTCCAGTTCAGATCTCTCTTTTTTTTTTTTTTTTTTGACATATGTTTTTTTGTATTGATAAGCAAACTATTTGTTCCATATTTATAAATAATAACTGTAACGCAAATATACCGTAAGTTACATTGTTTTTGAATGGGAGGTGCCACGCCCACTTAATAGTTAACAAATATTTAAAGTCTTTGCTAAGCGCCGGGTAATCGGGAAATTACTATGAAAATTTTCAGAAAATAGTTCCGTTGCTTATTAGCATAGTATACAACTAGTATGCCAACTAGAGAGAGCTTTCTCAATTTTGTAGTTCACCGCTCACACACATACGTTCTGTGTGAATTCAACACACATAAAAACAACAAAAACAAAACAAAATTTGAAATTGTTCTACTTAATATTGTTCACACTATATAAGTTTTTGTTTAATTTTATGACACAAACACATAAATAATAATTTTTTCCAACACATTTTTCTTATTTGCTTTTGCAAAATGTTTTTATTTTTCACAAACTCAAAATTTTTAATTAAATTTTTTTGACACAAATTTTTTTCTGTTGTTAATATTGTTAAAGCCAGCAGAGTAGTATTTTAATGTATGAAAAAAATATTTGAAATCTTAAATTATATAAGTATTTTCCGATATTGCGGAATAAAAATTAAGCAAACATTGTTATTTACGTTTATAAATGCAGACAGCATTAAATAAATTGAACATTTTTCGAATTAAGAATATTTTATTTTAGAAAATTGTTATTGCCACATTCAATACGATTTTATGCAACTATGTTGAGGGGTGAAAATAGTTAACTATTTTAAGCACCAAAACATTTAAAAAAAGTCTTACTAATCCAAACATATACTACGTACTTGACATTTGAGTTAGGTACCTGTCAAAGAGTCGGCATACTAGTTGTATACTATGCTTATTAGGCCATAGGAAACAAACAAACAATACAAAGACAGAAAATTTGTCTCATTCGAATTAAGGAGAAAATGTTTAAGAAAATGTCTCTTCTACGAAGAAGACAACTTTTGTCTTTTTTAAAATTAAGCAATTATTTATAAAAGAAATTGTTGGCTGAATTTAAGTATTTTCTTTATAAATTTTTTAGTGAATATTTCTCTTTAAAAAAAAGTTAAATTTTTTAGTGAATATTTCTCTTTAAAAACTTGAACATTTTTTTCTAAAGATTATTTTCTTTAAAAGAAGAGGGTAATTCTTTCCGACTACTTTCATGCTTAGGAAGAAAGAAGAAGAGCATTTAGTCTTTGAAAATGTTTCTTATAAAAAATATACTAATTTTCTGTAGAAAATATTTTTCTATAGTAACAAGTAAAAAGGTATAGTCCTTCAAACCCGAACAATTATCACCGTACACCATTGTTCCTAAAAACAAATTTTCGAGAGTGTACCCTATTTGGGAGCTATGAACAATTTTAGACAATTCAGAACAAAGTTATGTTACGAGGTTAAGATTCATGGAAAAGTTTTTTGTGAAAAAAAAAATTTTTTGTCTCTAAGTGATTTTATGGTGAGAGTTTATGTATTTGAAGCCCATGTTCAATTGTGGACCTTCCAACACAAATTGATAAGACATAGAAGCTTTCGTCCATGTTACTGACGCCAAATTGTATATCAATATCAACATTTATAAGAAAGTTATGGCATTAAGCCCTGTTGTTGATATGGATAATGATAAATGGAGAAAACTGGAGAGCTGCAGTACTACCAAAGTAGCGTGGGACACACACAACATGGGTCGCTCTGAGCAACTTCTTAGCTTCAACCGTTAGGACATCTCGAGATATGTACTAATTGGTCACTGGACTGGACGGTAAGCACGATATGAGGATCGGTCTCACTTTGAATGAATGCTGTCGCAGCTGCAGAGAACCTAAAACTGCGGAGACAGTTTTTCATCTAATAAGTGATTGCCCATTGCTCAATTTAACATGACAAAGATTATTTGGGAATTGCCTTCTACATGGACTCTCTGATATATCGCGCTTAAAACTTGGCAATTTGGTAAGATATCTCAACGCAACGGACTTATTCTAGCCACATCAGTATTGGCTTGGTGTCATGCTTTGCGTTCTATTACTCACGAGTTGTGTGTTGATAAAACGGAGTCATTATCGACTCTACTTGCCACATGACTAGACTTTGGGCGTGCTATGCAATCTCTAAAATTGCGACCTGTACTTCCCACACAAGATTAACATGGACATCCAGCCGTATGGACGGAAGGACATCATAAGATCGATTGAGAAAGTGATTCTGAGTAGATCGGTATACTAAAATGTGGCTCTAGGAACAATATTTGAAGGTGTTACAAACGCATAATGCCCTCTCCACTCATGAAACAAAGAAAAGTATATAGCGCATTGCGCAGGTCCGTTGACTTTTTACTCACATTTTGACGTAATTTTTACGTCACTGTAGTAAAGAGATTTAAATGTAAGCAAACATTCAGCATACCACATACGCGTATTTGTGTGATCATGTTTGTGCTAATTTACTACTATGACGTACATGCGCAGAAAAATAATGCTTTTTAATTTAAGTGCACTATCTTGTTTTCTTTGTTTTATGCTCTCCATTATTGTGGTGTGGGTGCAAGAAAAAGAGCAATTTCCTCAGGAAAATGTTGTTCTTAAGAAATAAAGGCAATTCTGTTTTAGAAAATGTTATTTTTTTTTAGCAAAGTGAGCAATTTTCTCTAGAAATTTTTTACAAAAGAAAACGATTTTCTCTAAAAGCCAAGAGCAATTACTCTAAAAAGCAGGAGCAAAATTTTATTAAAAAAACGTTTCAAAAATAGAAAATTTCTCTACAAAACGTCTCTCAATTAGAAAATATTAGAAAAAAATTTAAAAAAGTATTTAGCAAAAATTTCTCTTTAGAAATATACAACTTTTTCTGTACAAAATAGTTATATTTGAAAAAAGAGAAGATTTATTTATCAAAATGTTTTCCTTTAAGAACAAAGAAATTTTCTTCTAGAAATTTTTAATTTTCAAAAAAGAAAGACATTTCCTATAGAATTTCGTGTTTCCTTAAAAAAAAAATTTTATTTTTATTATATTAGGTGCGTTTGAGTACTTTTACAGTAAAATGCAGTAAATGAGTAAACTTAAAAATTTGCTCTCACAAAAAGCTGTTGTCCAAAAAAGTACGCGAACGCAAAATTTGTAAAAATTCGTAAAATAACGGCAACAGCTGATGGCAAATAATTGAAGTGTTGAAAAATGTTTACACTTTTGACTACTTAACTCGTTTTCTTATCGGTACTCGATTAAATACTTTTTATAACACGAATATTTTTGGAAAATACAAACAAATTATTTTATGTAATCTTTCATATCTGTTTGTTTTTTATTTTATTTGAATTTGCTAAATTGTGTCCGGCTAAATTTTATCAATAGTACACGAATACTTTTTTTTACTATTGATAACTTTAAAAACAAGGGCTGTTCTAAGTACCCGAGTACTTGACACTTTTACAACTTCAAAAAATTAACATAACAAAACAAAGTTTCAAAAGTTGGTATTTAGACATATAAATTCTTCACAAGCAAGTTTAATTAATTAATATTTATTAATTTTTTGTTTTTAGTTTAGTTTTATTTCAACTTTTCTTTTTTTAAACAATTTTTCACAATTTGTATGCCTTTTGCTTGCTACTTTTGTTTGTTTACCTTTTGAAACATATGTTTTTTTGTTTTACTAAATTTTACTGCAAAAATTTCTGCAGTAAAAATTTGTAAGTACTCAGTCAAGAACTGTCATTTTACGCTCTCAATTTGTGTTCTCATTTACTGTATTTTGTGTACGCGAACGCAATTTAGTAAAATGCAGTAAAGTTCAGAAAAAAATAGTAAAAACTTTTGTGTTCTCGAACGCAGCTATTATTAGTTTAGTTTTTTGTAATTTTTTATTAAAGTTTTACTGGCTGTCAGCTTTTTTTTAATTTTATTTGGAGCTTGACATTATGAATACATAGAAAACTACAAACAACAGAAGGCTTTATAACTGTCTCTCTCTCTCTCTCTCTCTCTCTCTAAAGCATTAAGCTTGAAACCGCCTAAATATTTTTTACCTAAAAAGTTCTTGTTTTTTTTTTTTTGGTGTTATAAAGAATACATTGGGCCAAAATACAATCTTAAACACAATAACGTCATCCACTAATCAAGTTCTTTAGTTATTGTGGTCAAATAATAAAATGTCCAGAAATGATCTTGGTTTGCTGTTGGTTCTTCATCAATTCAAAATGGGGAAAAAGACAGACTTTCAAACTCATAACTGACTTAACCGAGCTAGAACTTAAATGGAAAATTAGTTTTGGCTCTCAGTCAGGCCGTCAACAGGTATTTTTACGGGAATTTATTTATTATAATAGAAAAAAAAATATTAGTATTAGAATAAACATTATAAATGAAATTATTAAGTTTTTATTAACAAAAAAATTCTTATGACGTAGTTCTTGATTATTGCTATTTTGTATGTGTGTTGCTGAGTTTTCTCATTTTTCCCTTTTCTTTCATTTTTATCTTTCTGAATTTAAGTTTAAGCAAAAAGTGATTACGTGTTTGAATTTTGAGTAGAACAAACAACAACAAAAAAATCTTTGATAAGAAGTTGGTTGTTTGGCAAGCACTCACACTTGCACACACAAAAATACATACATGAACCTTTTCGGAATGTGTATGTGTGTTATTGAATATATGACCTCATTTATAAATAAATTCTTTCGTTTACAATAAATAATTTCAAAGATTTTTTTTCGATTAAATATGAAATTATAATTATATTTAATTGTTTACATTGTAAACATGCCGAGTTAGTTTGCCAGGGAAATTATTTGTGTATTTCGCATAAGAGATTATTGGTTTTAGGGATGGTAAAATTAAACTAAAATTTAATACTTTACATGATATAAAGGTTGTTTACATTATTTACATGAGGTAAAATTTAATGCAAAAGAAATATTTATACAAAAGGTCTTTAAATTTAGGTATTAAATTGTTTACATAATTAAAACAATTGTTTACCCATAAGGAAAACAATTTCTAAAGGAAATATTTAGAATTTTTATTGGAAAGTTGTTTTTTTGGTTTAAGAATCAATAAAATCTGAGGTAATTTTTGTTTTTTACTTTAGTTTTCATAAAGTAAATTTAACGTAAAAGTCATATTTTGGCAAAAGTATTTTATATGTTTTTTTTTTTTTTAACAACATGTTTGTATTATTAAAATGTAAGATGTAAACAATTGTTTACCCATCATGTTAATAGTTTCTAGAGGTGAATTTGAGGCCAACTGCCATCAATTCAAACAAAGGAATATTTATTTTAATTGCGATCATTGTACATAGGGTAAAAATTAGCTTGTGAAAAGAATAAATTATTAAAAATATAAAAAAAGAAAAGAATTTTAATAAAAAGTCTGTAAATTTACCTTAAATAGCAACATATTTGGTAAAAGCTTATAAACATTTGTTTACAGGTCATGTAAATGTAAACTATAGGTGTTAGTTAAGCCAAGCGATAGTTTTAAGCAGAATACGATATCCGTAATATTTATTAGGGTATTCATTTAATCGGGCCTTTGCTTTAATCGGTTAATTAGCCCAGATTTTGGTTTAATTTGGTAAAAATAGGTTAATTTTGTAATTGCTCGGTTAACCGATTAATAAAGTTTGTTTTTATAAATTAAGTAATTTCAATGAATAAAAATGCATAAATTATTAATTATTTGGAGTTTATTAGTAAAAAAAAACAATAACATAACAATTCTGAACTTAAACGAGCAAACAAAAAAATAATACATAAATAAGTATGTAATAAATATTTTTTTAATTAATACATAAATATTATGTAGCTATTAATTAAAAAATAAGTTTAAGAAGATCTTATAAAATAATATCTTAGGCAAATAATTTGGCTTAAATGTTTAGGATTAAGGCGATTCTTTTCTTTAGTTTTGATTAAACTTGACTTGGAAAAAATACTTTTACTTCGATGGGGAAAATTTTTGTTAATTGTTCTTAAAGCACTTATCCCGTGACCAGTGAATACAATTTTACTTTATACGAATCTATGGATCTATCATATTAACATTGTTCATTCGGGACAATGTCGGCTACAGGCATTGGTATAACCGAAATTGAATGTGTAAATTTAAGTGACAAGTCCATTTTTGAAGAAATCGTATGCAACCCATAACACAGAGTATTTAATTGCTCAGTCCTTTTCGTGGACTTCTCTAAGCATATAAAATCTTCTATTATGCCATTAAAGTCCTGGTTTAATTTTTTTTAAATTTCTAGCACTTCAAATGGTTTCGGTTAATTCTGCTAGAAGATTGATATGAGGAGATATGAGAAGAAAGAAATAACTAAACGCATACATATAAAAAGTACGTGAAACAAAAAGCGGTTGACAGCAAACACTTATTTAAAATGAAGATCACTGAACACCTTCGTTGTTTTCATGAAAAATATTTTCTAAGCACATACTTTTTGTGTATGAGACAAAACAAATAATTAAAAGCACAACAAAATGTGTTATAATACTACAAAAACTTAAAAATTCCGCTGCATCGGTTATCGGTTAAACGACTGAAATTAACTGGTTTAATCGTTAATCGAAAATAGCCAATTTCAAATTACCCGATCAGTTAATCGGGTAGTAATTAATCGGTTAACCGAATGAATACCCTAATATGTATACAATGTTAATAATTGTTTAGATTAGGCATGTCCCATAAATAACTTTTGATGGCTGGGCAAATTTGTTATTTTAGAAATTAATCAATATGTTTTAATTAATATTCAGTTTACAATAATATATAAAATTTGTTTATTGTTTTCAACATGTAAACAATTGTTTAAATACTTTATATCTGATGAAAATAGTGATTTGAGCCAAAATTCAATTAAAACTAAATTTTAAACTAAAAATCATTAAATTCATTTTCATTATTACACAATGTGTAAAAATAACAAGAAATAAAATACTTTTTATACACAACATGTAAACAGTTATTTACACGTTGTGCAAAGATCTTATTTATGTAAAATTAAGGCAAATTAAAAGATTTTAAACTAAATCTTATTGAATTTACCTAATTTAATTACATAATTAATTATTTATACTATGTAAACAATTTTGTAAATTCTTTACACGTCATGTAAATAACTTCTTGAAGTAAAAATAAAGTAAAGGCAACATTTTTTTAGTTTAACTTAATTAATTTTATCTGATTTGAAATGAACAATAAATTATTTATACTATGTAAACAATTCTTTAAATTCTTAACACGTCATGTAAATAATTTCTTGAAGTAAAATAAATGTAAAGGCAAATTTTTTTTAGCTAACTTTTCATTGATTAGAATTTATCCGCAGATTATAAAACTATTAAAATGTATTAATCATTTACAGAACGTAAACAGTTCTTTTATTTTTTAATATCGTCCAAAAAAAACAACATTGAAAAGTAAAATTTAAGCAATTATACGTTTTACGAAATTTACATTAATTTATCTGCAATTGACACATAGATTAAAATATATTTATTATGCACAAGGTGTTAACAATTATTTATATTATTAACAAATCGTGACAAAAATAGCTTGCACTACTATTTACTTAATGACAGTTTCAAATTTGAATATGTACATATTAAAAGAAATTGAAAAACAGTTTTCAAGTTTTTTTATTTTTTACATGATTTAACTGACGTGCAAAGTATTTGAAATCTTGAAATACTTTGCACGTCATTTAAATGAGGAAAGATATATCTCAAGGCAAAATTTTTTAAGGAATTATTATAAAATTTACATAAAATAGGCATCCGTTAAAAACAGTGTCAACAATTTGTTATTCACATGATGAAAATACATGTCCAGATTCTTTTTACATTAAGACGATATAAACAATTAATAAACAAGGAAGGGGTACAGTAATTTAGACAAATTTTGACTAAGCTATTGTTACTCCAGTCAAGATTTTTTTATTACCTTACATGATGTAACAAAATATTTTACATTATTTACACAGCATGTAAATATTACAATTTATGCAATTTCAAGACAGTAAAACACTGCAGATATAACAAGTAATTTTTACGTAAATATAAAATTGTTTACACAAGGTAAGCAATTTGGAAAATCATGGCAAACTGTTTAAAAAAAAAATATTAATTTACCTTAAAAGTAGAGTTTTTTACATAGTTTAAAATTTTTCAGATAAACTATAATATGATATATATGTTCATTTATAGTTATACAATTTTAATTTCTAAACCCTAGTACTCTGTTCAACATTTCACGTGAAATGCTGTCAAAACTCATATGAAAAAAACTTGCGCGGAATTTCTATGAAAAAATGTTGATAGAGTTGTACTCTGTTTAATTTGTGAAAAAGTTGCGAAATGTTTCTGGCAACATTGTGGAATTTTAAGCAAATGAAAAAAGTTTAAACTTAATATTAAAATGAGAACTGCAAAACATAAATAACACAACCGGTAATACTTAGTTTTTCATCAATATTTCCTTTAATTTTTACTTAATTTTTTATTTAAAAAAATACTTTTTAGTAAAATACATGTGGGTTTTGTTTACATAACCAAAACAATGTCGCATACTTTTAAAGATTAAAAACGTCAAATTGTGCAAACTCTCGAGATAGGTAACATTGATACATGTCAAATTTTTCGCATGAAATAATAGATGTTGCCGATCATTTTTCACAAATTGGAACAGAGTACTAGGCTTAAAGCTGGATAGAAAAATGTTGAAGGAACAATTTCAATTATTTACATAAAGTAAAAAATTATGAAAACCATGTGAACAATCAGCAAAATAAAAAATTTGTATATATTTTAAGTTCTAAAACGGTCATTAATTTTACTTCTAAAACAAAGTGTCACCAATTCTTGACATAATAAGACTTTCATGCAAGAGCTAAAATCAAATATATTTTTTCAAATTGAAAAACATAAACTAGACATTTTAAGACCATTTAATTGTTAACTCATAGTAAACAATCTTCTAGCATTGGAATATGCTTGGCAAACACCAATATTTTGGATATTTTGAGACAAGTTTCAAAACGATTATATAGTTAGCAGTGCTTACACGATGTAAACAATTAGTAAAATGATGTACAGAATCATTTCAAAAGCAAATTTTTATATTTTAAGTCTGGATTCCAATTACGAAAGTTTTATTTCAGAAAGTCTGAGTTTATTGGTGAGAGTGGAGAGAAGAATGTTCTCTGCCCCTCTCACCAATTAACTAAGACTTTGAAAGAAAACTTTCATAGTATGAATTTTTTTTCTTTCGGAATGTTCGATTTTTGCAAAATTTTCAGAAATTATCTGAAACAATTTTTGCTCTTAAAATAAAAAGTGGGAAAAATGTTTTGAAAATTTTTGATTTTGCAAAAAAGTAAGAAATTTTCTTTTAAAGTTATTAATTTTTTGCCTTAAAAAAATTTAGTAATTTTTTTGATCAAAATATCGGTTTTTGAAAATAAAAAAAGTAAGACATTTTTTCAGAAACTTTAATTTTTTTTGCAGAAAAGTGAGAACTTTTATTTAGAAAAATTTTGCTAAATAAATTTGTTTAGAAATTTACTCTTTTTGCAAAATAAATTAAATGTTGCTTAAAATTAGTTTTTAAGAAAAAGTTTTTTTTATCTTTTGCTGAGGTACTTTTCTATGGAAATTAAGTTTAATTTTCATTAAAATGTTTTCTCTTTACAAAAAAGATGCATTTATTAACAAGGTTTTCTTTCTCTTTGCAAAAATAGATAATAATTCTTTACAAAATTTCCTCTTTCAACTGGTGAACATTTTTCTCTAATAGTTGTCGACATCATTATGACAAAGTTTAATGTCTAAAATTTTCTCTAGAAAATATTTCTTTTGCAATAAAGAGAAAGCAGTTTACCATAAAAAAATTTCACTTTGAAAAATAAAAGCTATTTTTTTTAGAAAATTATTTCGGAATTAAATGGACATTATTTTAAAATAAAAGTATAATTTTGTTTAAATATCTCAATTTTGCCAGTTGGTTTTTGTATTAAAATTTTTTAATTCTATTTGGAATTTTCTACTCACCATTATCAAATTTTTCATAAGAATCACGTTCCTCCTCATTAACTTCATTTATGCTCTCATTCTCCAAATCAAAATTTCTCTCATCCGAATCTAAAATGTATTCGGTTTCCTCTTCATTCGATGTTTGCGATGATACAACTTGATACGAGGGCGGTGTCAATATCGTGCCCCCCTTATCAATATGGACATTATCCGCACCGGCAGCATAAGCAATATTCGGTTTATCCTGCTGATGTTGTTGTTGCAGGTGATTATTATTGTTATTATGATGTTGTTGCTGAGTAGCCGATTTGGGTTTGGCAGCCTCAGCGAGAGCTGATGAACGGTGACATGGAAGTATTAGGAGCGTTGTTAAGAAGAGAAAGGCAAAGAGATGGAACTTCGATAATGATGATGTTGCTGGAGATAATGACGACGATAAAGTTTGTGTTTTACGTTTAGTGGGATAAATATAATTATTATTAATTATTTCAATTTGAATTTTGTTTATTAAAGATAATACTAAATTTTTATTTGTTTTTGGTTTTTGTTGTTGTTGTTTTTGTTTCTGTTGAAGTTTTTGTTGTTGTGGGTTTGGTTTATTTACAAAATTGATTATTTGTTTAATAAACTGTAACATTTTCATTATTATTAACGTTGTTATTACTTTAGCAACACTGTTTAGATTCTTTGTTGCTGGCACATAATTCTCTTTGTTTTTTAGACCTTCTATTTCTTCATTTAACCTTAGACGACCTCTTCTACGTCTACTATTAAAATCTAATCTTTCCTTTTTGATATTTAATACATTTAGAGGCTTTTCGTGTTGCTGTTTTGGGTTTTGGGGCAACATGTTGCTTATATTTTCCATGGCTATTTTTGTTTTAGTTAAAAGAGAATTTCTTGGCTCTTGTTCTTGTTGTTGAGGAAAATTGTTTGCCTTAATGTTGTTTAGATTTTTTGGGAAAATTAAACAAGGCGCTGGATAATTATTGCCTTTTGCTAAGCCCAGTGTATATTCTTGTTCATTTTGCCCATTAACCTTTAAGGCCCATGATGTTGCTAATGTTCTAGCAACATTTTCTTTAATGGAAATGTTGCTAATGGGGCTATGCAAGGCAACATTTTTGCTTATTTGTTGGTTTTGTGAATGCTGCTGTGTTGGATGTTTACCGAAAGCCCCTGTTAAGAGAGGATTTACTGTTATCCTTTGCTTAGATAGTGTGTGTGTTTTAAGAGTAAATTCATGTTTGTGGTTTAAACATGTTTTTAATTTGGCTGTTGTTGTTGGTTGTAGTGCTGAGGCTGATGCTGAGTTTGTAAAAGTTGTTGTTAATAAAGGTTGCTGTAAACATGTTGCGTATTGCTGCAACATTGGACCCTTTAATTAAATGTGATTTTTAAAATTTTTTTAAATTGTGCGATCTTTTTTTTATAATTAAAGGGGTTTTGTTAAGGAAATTGTGACAATTGTTTAGTTTTTGTAATAAAACCGTTAGTTAATCGTTGTTGCCGTTTGTGTAAGTTAATTTTTTTAATATTAAGTTTATGTTTTTAATAAAATTTCTTTTAATTCAAATTTATTATAATTTTTTTTTTTTTTTGCTAAATAGTTATAAAGGTGCGTGTTTTATAGTAAATTTTTATAGTTGCTTTAAAAGTAAATTAATTTGTTTAAATAATTTTTCGAATTTATTATTTATTGAAGACTTATGTTAATTTTTGTTTTTCTGTAACTATTTTTAGTAATTTTATTAAACGCTTTTTACTTTTTTTAATAATCTTATTATTTTTTTTAGAAGTTTATTAAATTTATATATTAAATTTTTTATATTATCACATTTTCTTGAATTTTTTTTTCAACTTTTTACATTTTGGCTTAATTTTTAAGAATTTAATTATTTTTTGTAATACATTTTTATCATAAAAAGTTTTAAATCATAATTAAACAAAATGAAAACACTTTCTATTGAAAAAACGAATTTTTTTTATTTATTTGCCATTTTCCTTCATTTTTTTATTATTCCTTAAATTTCTAACAAAAACTCGAAATATTCTTTACATTTTATTGGATTTCTTTTTATTTCAAACCAAAGCCCAGAAACCTCCTTCACTCTAGCCTATTTTTAGGCTGACTTTTTTTAATTTTTCAATTTTTCTTTTAATTTTGCTTTACACTTGTTTCTTTTTCACAAATTTTGCTAAAACAAAAAAATTCTCCTTTAGCGCTTTTTAGATCTGATTGAAACGCGTACCTTTACCGTAATGATAACTCGTTTATTTTTCTAGTTTTCGTAAAGCTATTTTTATATATTTTTATAGCAAAACGTCTAGGCGCACGCTTTGCTTTTTTTCTTTTGCCTACAAAAAGGGGGTGAGTGTATACTTTCTTTTCTTTTAGAATTTTGTTGTTAACACCAGAAAAAAAGCTTTTTTCGCTGTTAAATGTCATGTAAGTTTTGCGATTTTGGTTTTGCCTTTTTTTTAGTTTAAAAGCAAAGAGAGTAATAAAAGCACTCTAAAATGAGTGATATCCAGAAGAGGGCTTATTAGGAGAGTTTAAGAGCTGAAATTAGAAAAAGAGAATACAAATTTTTAGTAAAATTGAAATAAAAACAAATAGTATAAAAAATTACAAATATTTAATTAATTTTAATTAAGTTATAAAAAATGTAAAATTCTCGAACACGCTTACGGCCAAGTTCTGTTTAAACAAACTGTTATTTTAACTTCCAGTTAACAATATGAGTTGACATTTATAGCTGATAGTTAATCATAAATGAACTTGGTGAAATTGGCCTTTAAATTAGAGAAAACTAACTTTTTTTAAATAATTCAAATTAATTAATAATTAATATTAGTATTGTGGTTATTTTATTGAACTGGTAATGGTTTTTAATCCAAATTTAGATATTTTAATTAGGCTTAAGTTCATTGAATTTAATTTTCATTAAATTATTTTTGTTTTTCATGTTTTTGTCTTTCTTTTTTCTTGTTGACCTTTTCCGGCTCAACTTGAAGGACAAATGTCCGTGAAAGCTTGGGTTCAAATCTCAGTCAGGAATGAAAAATTATCAATAAAATTTAAAATTAATTTCATGTTGTAAAATTCCTGTCTTCATAAAAATAATTTAATGAAAATTAAATTCAATGAACTTAAGCCTAATTAAAATATCTAAATAATTAAAAATCTATAAAATTTCTTCAATTTCATATAATTTTCAAAATTTTAAACATTCTTAAAAATGACAAATAAATAATTTTTATTCTTAGTTATTTTCAAATAAGCAATTTTTAGATCATTTTAGGAATTTCAAAAAAAAAAAACGTTCGACTTTTACAATAAAAATTAAATAATCTAAGAAATTAAAGATTTTCCTTAACTTTCAAAATTATGGTCGAATTTATGTTAAAAAAAAACAAGAAATAAAAATAATTAACATTATACAAACTGATAAGGGTTACGAAAATCAATGCTTTTTTAATTACGTAATTTTAAGAATTTTTAAATTAAGTTCGAATTTTCAAATTGACTTTAAATAATAAAAAATAAATAGCTCTTGAGCCAATTTAAACTTAACTACTGAAAATATTCGAGATTTTTCGCTTCAAATCATTTAAGGAATTTCGAAATTAATTTCAAAAGTTAGTTCGAATTTTTGAATCAAAAATTTATAATTTTATACACATATTTAAAAAAAATACAGTTAAATGTTTGTATTTTTATAAATCTTACATCAAATTTGAATTTTGAAATTTCGATTTCTCAAAATGTCTAAAATCAAAAATTTGTACATAGGAAAAAAATTTAATTTTAATTTAATCTTACTTAATTTAGAAAATGAAAATTTCAAAATTTTTTTCAAACTTTCGAAATTACCCAGGAAAAACTTTTTGAATTTTGGTAATAGGTCGTAGTTATTTCATACGTTACCTGGTAAGTAGTTGTCATTACAATTGTCATTATTCTGAAAACCTCAATAAGTACTTGCTAGTAATGACCACAGTAAGTACTTTTCACTGTTATTATTATTTTCAGTTATGAATATTTGCTTACTAATAATCAGCTAAATAACTACTTTTTAGCTGTCTTGTTTTCAGTACTGAATATTTACTTACTGGTAACTAGCACCATAACTATTTATTAGGTCTATTAACTAGCGCCAATTTAATAAAAACTAGTTATTTTTTGGCTTCTAGTAAGTATATTGTAAGTACTTACAATTCAACTTACTGGTAGTTAAATAATAACTAGATATTTTGTGACTTCTAGTAAGTGTATTGTAACTACTGAATTCTGTGGACAACTCGAACAAAAATAAGTAGTTATTCAGCCGAAAAATAAGTAGTGTTCATATGTCTCCAATATTACTTGCTAACTTACCAGGTAAGTAAAGTTTTTGCTGGGTATTAAAAATAAAAAGAAAAAATTTTAGTTTTATAAAATTTTAACTAAAATAAAACTGATAAATGTCCAAATATGTAATTTTTTTTTTTTTCATTTCTTACTATTTTTTAATTTATTTATGATTTATAATTTCGAAATCAAATTTGAATTCACAAATACGTTTTAGTAACAAAATTTGTTATTGTTTTGTTGAATTTAAAGAAACCCATATAACTGTTTTGTAAATTTAGATTAAATTTTTACTGTGTAGAGTAAAATTTTAACGAATTTGAATTTTCGAATAATTATGATACAATTTTTTACTTTGGAAAAAAAATCACGCCAATTTTTTAAAACTCACAAACAATCTTTTTTTAACATGGCAAGAAATTTGTGCACTTCCTGTTAAATATTTAAACTTATTTTTTAAATTTTAGCCAAAAACTGTGAAATTTCGAATTCAACTTCGAACATGTATTAAAAAGTTTCGAACGTTGCAAACTTGTTTAAAATGTTAGAAATCTAAAAAGAGAATAGAGAGAGATGAATAAAGTTGCATAGTCTGACGTCAAGTTATTTGAATTTTAATAAGTAAACTTTAACATTTTTTTGATTCAATTACCATTCTGATCTAACTGCTTAAGACTGCCTCATAGAGGGCATCGGCTCTTTCGTATAAAAGATAAAATACGCACTCCCTTCTATGAAAAGGAAGAAGAGAATAATTCAGATCCCGTTATAAAATAACTATTCTCTCTGGAAAGCATCCTAAGAGCCAAGAAGGAATACTATTGGTTTTTTTTTCTGCCAAAGCAAAAGCCAAAGAATTCAGATCCGATTATTAAATCACCATTCTCCGGAAAGCCTTCTAAGAGCAATTCATTTGAATGCCTTTAAGAATCTCTGGTGAAAGAAGGCTGAGCGGAAGGCCTACCCAGCAATGACAACGTGTGTAAAGAAGATATGAGTATGGAATAGAGCGAGAAGGCCTTCCACACCCAAAAGAAGGAGTACAGAGGCATCCGTCAGTCTAGAAGGCATCCGTAATCCTTCCTTCTCCCGCTGGGGTATTTCAACAGGCTGGTGGTTTTATTTATTGAAACCTTAGGTTCAACTGTTTAATTGTAAATTAGTAAATTTGAAGGCACCTAACATAGAAGATTGACTAGAACGGAATCTCTCTCAAAAAAAGTGTAAAGTGTAAAGTGACAAAAACAAAGTAACGACATTTATAACAAACACAATAATAAATTTATGTTTTTTTTTGACAGCTAAGTTAGGTTTTATTGTCTCTCTCTCGGTTTTTCTCTCTCTGTTCTAGCGAAATTCCATGACACATAATATTAAAACTTTCGTTATGAAAATTATTTTAGTTTTGAATTAGTGCATTTTTAAGACTTCTATCACACCCTGTACAATACGTTCTTAGCAAAGTCGATTTTCTGATAGCTGAGGTTTAGTTTAATTATATATATATTTTTTTTTTTTTTTTTTTTTTTTTTTTTTTTTTTTTGCTTCAAAAATAATACTATTGAAATATTTTTAAACCTACTTTAAAAAAATGTTTAGTTTGTAGCCTTTAATTTTTGGACACATCACTTTTCAAATGGATCGATAGTTTTAAGACTATTTGTTCCTTTAAAACACTTTTAATACTGACTTTTTTTCGCGTTCAAGGTAGTCGTCAACTTTGTTCAATTCCTCCTCTTCGATTTGTATATAAAATATTTTTTTTAAAAAATCTCTGATTTAACAAAATAATTATTTTTGTTTCATAAAAATATTTTTAAGGCAGGTTTCCATTTATCAAGTACAACAACAAACAATAAATAAATAAAACTGCCATATTAAAAATTTATTTAAAATAAAGTCACGTTATCAAAATAAAATTCAAATCAGAAGTTCTCTAAAAATATATATTTTAAACTCATTTATTTTCAGCTTGAAAAGCTTTAACTACAATAACAACAACAACAAAAAACAAAAAAAATATTAAGAAAGTCAATGATAAAGAGAGTGCTTTTAAAATTAGCTTAAACATGTGTTCATGTAATTTTTTTTCCATAGCTGTTTATTGTTGTTCTGAACAATAACAAAACACAATCAGCTGTGTTGTTTTAAGAAAACTCCTTAAGGTATGCTCTGAAAAAAGTAAAATAATACATAAAGTAAAGCAAAAGCGCTCTGGTTATGAAATAATAGTTCTCTGGCTCGCTATTTTCTCGTTGGGTAATTGAGTATGTGTGTGTGTGTGTGTTTTTTTTATGTAAAATGTTCTTTGTTTTGTGAATTTCCTTTTGTACCGTTATTTGCCACTACTAACACTGATACCCAGTTTTTGATTTCTGTCGTTGTTGTCGTTGTTGTTTGTTTTTTCTTGTCATTATTGCTACCACCACCTTGTTTGTGCCAATTTGACTTTTTTTCATTTAGCTCTTTATCATATTTTCCTTTTTTTATCATTGACGTTGTCGTTGCTAAATTGTAGGTTTTGTTTATGGTTGTTGTTATTTTTGCACCACAAAAATCCTTAAATGTTTTATTCAGTCTTTTTAAGTGTATTTGTTTGCTAAAGTGTTTGCTTTTTTATTTCGTTTACTTTCTTATTACGTTTTGGTTTTTAAATTCGTTATTATCTGTGTGTAAGTTTTTGTGTTTTTTTTTTTTTATATTATTAATAATTTGTTGTTTCTTTTTATTTTTTCAAATGTAAGCGAGTTGTATACCAGAAACCATTTTACAGAAATAAAATGCCGCGGCAGCTGTGTTGTATGTTTTTGTTAAGGATTCAGGGGGTTTTTGCTGCTGCTTCTGGTGCTGCTACTGCTGTCTGTTGTCCTTAACGAGTGTGTTCTCTGTTCTACTCTAGTTTGGACAAACGTAGTTTATCTTGTTTTTAGTATTAAGGGTTTGATGTAGTTGTTGTTGTAGTTTTGCACTAATTTTTCATGTTGCTTGTTTTTATGGTTTAATGAGGGACAGTGGGTTAAGAAAAAAATTTTAATATTGTTAGAGTAAAATATTCCTGGAAAATATTGAAGGAATAAGACTATTAAAGTATGATATATAATACGCATTGGAATTTATATGAAAATTTATTGTTAGCGTAAATTACACTGTGCATGAAATTTACACTTTTTTTCGTGACAAGCTGGGCACCTGGCGTTTTAGCATAATTCGGGTACGCTGAGTCCAGTGGTGCCCGCGGTTTTTTCCGTTATTTCAAAAATGGAGGAGGTTGCACAACATATGTTCGCGTAACTCAAAAATGCTTTAGCTTATTGAAAAAACTTAAAAAACCGAAATTCCTTTATAAAATTTCCTTTAAGAAAAGTAAAACTTCTTTCTAATATCCGTAGTCGTTTTAGAAACATAATTTTTTTTTTGGAAAAAAAAAATTTTTTATCAAAATTTCGAAATTTTTGTTTTTTAAAAATTCATAAAAAATTAAAAAATGTAGCTAGGCTTCTAATTTTTTGCAGACATATAAAAACCGTTGCAAACAAAACAAGCCATAAATGATTAAAATCTGTTAGCAACTTTTGATTTTATTCAAAAAAGTCGGCAAATTTTAATTAATTTGAGAATTTCATAAAACGCAACCCCTAAGGGATGATGATAAACGGAAAGTATAATTTGAGAAAATGTTAAGACCAAAAAAATAATGGAGGTCATTCATACATTTTATCCCCCTAGGGGCGACTCCTGGGCATTTATAGTACTTTTTCTCCAATATATTTTTAGTCTGCATTGAACATTTTGTATGGAAGCCCCCTTAAGGAATGGAGATAGCGGGTGGGTATGTTAGAAATAAATGATTGAGATGAAAAATAAAGTGGGGTTGGTCATACATTTGACCCATCTAGGGGCATCCTAGGTACTGCAGGGGCCAAATTTAAGAATTTCATTAAACGGCCATATTTGTATGGGAGCCCCCCTAGGGGGTGGAGATATATGGCAACTATGTTTTAAGAAAATGTTAAGAACAAAAAACATTGGAGGTCGGTCATACATTTTATCCCCCTAGGAGTGAATCCTAGGCCTTAGAAACAAATGATGGGAATGAAAAATAAAGTTGCGCTGGTCATACATTTGGCCCGCCTAGGGGCATCTCAGGCGCTGCAGGTATAAGTGATTAAAGTCTGTCTACAACTTTTGATTTTTTCAGAAAAAATGAAATTTTTTTATTTTTTATAATAACCAAGCTTAAAAATTTTAAAACATTTATTTTTGTTGTTAATTAGTTAAAGTTAAAGTTTTTATTTAGAAATTTATTCTTATTCCTCCTGCAGTTTTCAACAAATATCCCCTAACAGCGAATCAAGTTGTTTGCCGCTATACCAATGTTCGAGCCTGGCTGTTACTTGGTGAAATCTCTCGCCATGTTCATCAGACTCGGCTGGTGATTGTTCATTAAATTTTTCGGCATGGTAATGCAAAAAATGTATTTTCAATGACGTTCTAACGTTTAAGTTTTTAAATGCGGTTAGCATATTTTTGATTAAAATTTGCCAGTTTTTAGACCGATGATTTCCTAATACATTGTCTATTACTGGTTTCACACAATTCCAGGCCAATAGCTCGATATAATTAAATGCAACCTCAAATTTATGGTCCTTCATAAGACGACGAATGTCCGGTCCATTAAGAATTCCTGTAAAATAAAAACATTATGATATGAAATATAAATCTAATTTAATAAAGTAGTTAGAGTTCATACCTTCTTTTACTTTCATGCCGCTTAATCGTGGAAAAAATCGGCGCAATTCGGTAAAAGCAACACCATCTGGGCTCAATGCTTTTATTAAATTTTTTACAATACCCAGTTTGATGTGGAGTGGAGGAAGCAAAATCTTTCCCATCGGTACAGGTGTAATTCAATAACATTATTTCTATGCAATCTGCTTTCCTCACGTAAAGCCCAATCCCGTGTATTGTACTGGTCGCCATCGAAACGCGTATTCCATAAGCACATGAAGCATTATTTTTAGTATAGATTGCATGACTCTTAAAAGAGCTACCACTTTTAAATCTGCGCATATTTTCCACTTGTGGTCTTCATGTTTGATTAACTGTATTTTTTTTCATTGATGCGTATGTCGCTTTAGTATTTGTGCTTAGTGCTATCGAAATAGGACTTTTTAAATTAGTGACATGTGGAAAAACTGTTTTTAAGCTACTTTTGGAATAATCAATGAATAAGCGCCATGTCAGTACAATACGCGATAGAATTATTCTCAATAGATTTAAAACAAACTCGTAAATCGTCTATGGCGACTGATAGCCCCGTATATTTGTACACCTGGTACTAAAATATTAGCTCGTTTTAACTCTTTTGTCAAGAGAATGCTCTGTGTTTGAGATAATTTTAGACGCCGTACCTAGTGGTATATAATGTATGACCGACCCCAATTAATTTTTTGTCCTTAACATTTTCTCGAGACATATTTGCCCCATATCTCCATTTCTTAGGGGGACTCCCATACAAATATTGCGTTTTATGAAATTCTTAAACTAATAAAAATTTGTCGACTTTTGTGAATAAAATCAAAAGTTGCTAACAGATTTTAATCATTTATGGCTTTGTTTTTTATATGTCTGCAAAAAATTAGAAGCCTAGCTGCATTTTTTAATTTTTTATGAATTTTTAAAAAACCAAAATTTTGAAATTTTGATAAAAAAATCATTTTTTTTCCAAGAAAAAAATTATGTTTCTAAAACGACTACGGATATTAGAAAGAAGTTTTACTTTTCTTAAAGGAAATTTTATTGCGGAATTTTTTTAAGTTTTTTCAATTAGCTAAAGCGTTTTTGAGTTACGCGAACTTATGTTGTGTAACCTCCTCTATTTTCGAAATAACGGTATATCTCGAAAACCAGAGCCAATCTTAAAAAACCGCGGGCACCACTGGATTCAGCGTACCCGAATTATGTTAAAACGCCATGTGCCCGGCTTGTCTGTTTTTAGTGTTATTTAAATAAAAGATTTTGTAATACTTTCTTTATAAACATCTGTCGACTATTCCTGGTAATGTTTGGCGAATTTCTTCATTCTTAAGGCCCAGCTATAAAATGCGTAAGTTAGCTAAAGGAACTGTCAAAAATTAACGAAAATCAGTTTTTTATGTAGTTTAGCAAAATTTAAGTGCTTTCTTAAAACATTTAAATGAACTTTTCAGTTCATAAACTGTTTTCTCAATTTATACTTTTTTAAGATTTTCTTTTTTCTAATGAATTAACTCCTTTTTTGAGGTGAAAAGGGTTTACATATAAGAACTGCATCGGAATATATTATACATGATATTTTTTTTTAATTGAAATTGAAAAATTTTTTTCAGTAGGCTTTGAAACGAACATAAGAACATTAAAATTTTTTTTTCGCTAAAAGCTAAAAGTACGTAGAAACATTCCCAGGAAAAACTTTTTGAATTTTGGTAATAGGTCGTAGTTATTTCATACGTTACCTGGTAATTAGTTGTCATTACAATTGTCATTATTCTGAAAACCTCCATAAGTACTTGCTAGTAATGATCTCAGTAAGTACTTTTTACTACTATTATTTTCAGTTATGAATATTTGCTTACTTATAATCAGCTAAATAACTACTTATTAGTTGTCTTGTTTTCAATACTGAATATTTACTTACTGGTTACTAGCTCCATAACTACTTATTAGGTCTCTTAACTAGCGCCAATTAAATAAAAACTAGTTATTTTTTGGCTTCTAGTAAGTATATTGTAAGTACTTACAATTCAACTTACTGGTAGTTAAATTATAACTAGATATTTTGTGACTTCTAGTAAGTGTATTGTAACTACTGAATTCTGTGGACAACTCGAACAAAAATAAGTAGTTATTCAGCCGAAAAATAAGTAGTGTTCATATGTCTCCAATATTACTTGCTAACTTACCAGGTAAGTAAAGTTTTTGCTGGGATTGTTAAAACGTTTGAAAATCAGCCTCTGAAGATATATAAGAAATATAACTTCGGAAGTAAAAGTTGGCTCGAAACGGTTTCTTGAGTTCCAAAAAAGCTCAGGGACGACTTGAAGATCACCTCAAAGGCTGTTTCTAGCAAAACAAAAGAGCATGTGTGATTAGATTAAAGCGAAACAAATCAGAGACATGTTGAAGAAGAATCCCGACATTTTGGGGACAAAAGTCACTCAAAAACTTAATTGTTCGGAGTTTTTCGTACGCAAGATAAAAAAGAACTTTTATAGTACAAAAAGTTTCAGACAGAAATGCTGCAAAAAACAAGGAAGCCAAACAACGAGCAAAAAAATTAAAACAAGGTTTTTTGACAAATTCAATCATGGTCGACGAGACATGATGGAATTCTAAATTGCAACTACACGGGGTGATATGGACAACAAATTTCAAGCAAAAAGGCAATACAAATTTCCTCAAAATTTCTTGTAATGGCATACTATTTGCACTTGGAGGAGCATGCCATTTGCGGCCACAGGTACAATAAAGTCACATTCACAAGTTTATATTAAAGAGTGCTTGCACAGAAAGAAAAACACTCAGGATAAATTAAGCTTTTTATACTTACTTTAAGTACGAGTACGAATAACACTAAAACATATTCAAAAAGATCCTAAACAGGATAACTTTCGCAAATCAATCCCGGAATTTCTTAAAATAAGTATAAAATTCTTAAACCAAGTACAAAAAAGATTGAACTTTTCGTTGGTAGTGCCACTCTGAGAGTAAAATTACAAAATAAGCGTTTTAATCTCATATAACTTATCAAAATTTGTTGTAGCCACTACAACAACACGATTTGCTTATTGTGTGCACAAACAACAAAAACAATATAACAAGAAGAAAACACATTAATTTCGTGTTTAAATCTTAATCAATTTTACTTTTTAAACTTTAAAAAGTGAAATTGAAAGCAAGAGTTCTCATTTAGTTTATAGTTATAGTTATATATGTACATTAAACGGGTAAGTAAATCAATCATAATAATATTCTTCTTCCAATTTAACTTTTGGTTTATTTTAAGTACGAATTCGGGATTAAATCAAATTATAATTCTTGAATCAAGCGCATTTTGAGATTGATTCAATCTCATTGTTGGGTTATTTTAAGTACGAATTCGGGATTAAATCAACTTTATAACACTTGAATCAAGAGCATTTTGAGATTGATTCAATCTAAGTTTTACTTAAATCAATCTAATTTTCGGATTATTTTAAGTCCGAATTCGGGATTGAATATGGATAAATTGAGTATTTCGCGATAGAATAATCCGAACTCACCGTACTATTGATACCGCTTCGGATTGATTTGAGTACGGCTGGATTGACTTTTCTTTTGGGTGTGGAAAAGCGATTAAAACTTTTTGTTAGACAACATCGAGTGTCTACCTTCTTTAAGCCCGGCCGGCCTAACCTCTTGCCATTACATCAAAGCGGCCTTGGAGTGGAACATAAATAATAATGTATTTTTGGTGCCTTGAGAAGCAAATCCAGCAAACTGTTTAGAGCTCCAACCAGTGGACACAGGCGTTAAGGCCACACATAAAAAGTCGCCAAAAATTAAAAAGATTTCCGATTAAAGTTATATTTTTTACCCCCGAAAGATATCTCGTAATACCATAAAAGCTTTAAGGAAGGGGGTATTAGAAAAATTACAAAATTTTGTAAAATTTAAATATGTAAATAAAGGCGGTTTTTTTATAGAGGTATTGAACTTTAAAATGGAATAAAACAAAGATGAATTGTTTAAACTGACATGAAATTTAGTTTATTCGAACGATAATATATTTTGGCATTATAATTTAAATATGACTTCTGGCATATCACCGCCACGGCTGGCTCAGACGTAGTCTATCTAATCTGAAGGTCCAATTCTCGATGAATTTTCCAACATTTGTGGCCGTATATCGGCAATAACGCAGCAATTGCTGTCTTCCAAGTGATCAATCGTTTCGGGCTTATCGGTGTAGACAAGCGACTTCACATATCCCCACAGAAAATGGTATAGCGGCGTTAAATCGCACGATCTTGGAGGCCAATTCACGGGTCCGAAACGTGAAACTATGCGGTTACCAAACGTTTCCTTCAATAAATCAATAGTGGCACAAGCTGTGTGAGATGTTGCACCGTTTTGTTGAAACCGCAGCTCCTGTACATCATGTTTGTATCAACTGATGCACGAACAAGTCAGTAATCATGGCTCTATAGCGGTCAGTTAAAGTGAACTTTATCGCTAAACAATATTCGTATTTCCAACAGAACCATGATTTTCAAAATAAATTTGAACAAGTTGGAAGCGTTGATGTTTAGGCGCCAGTCTATTCATGTTGCAAAGCCAAACCAAACTTAACATAATGCTAGGAACACAACTGGAACGAACGACGAATATTTGGCCGCGTATAGTCGTCGCCAAAAAAATACACACAATAATAGCGTCCGACGAAAGTCGTATACTCTGCGACTTTGCAATAGATTGATTTATATATTATATTTACGTCAGCGAACGACGAACGAATCAGTACCAGGTAGGATATTCAAACGATTAACCGTTGTTCGATTAATCGATTGATTTTGGGCGATTAACTGTTTGAACAAATTAAAATTGCTTATTTTCGATTAACGAATAACTGGAATGATTTTCGTCAATTAATCGATTAATCGAAACTTTTTTTTTTACAGTATTACTTTTTTTAGACAAAAAAAAAACCAGCTGTTACGTTTCAATGCCCTTTTATTGGTTCTAACCTCAGGAACATTTCCTTCGAGTAACAATTTTTTTAAATATACTACAAAGACTGAAACCAAAGAGTTTGGGAATAATGTTTTTTTAGGGATGTTTAGAACAGAGTTTTACCACAATGATTCAGATGAAGCAGACGATTTTTTTAGACGAATAAAAACATCCTTCTGCCAGACTTTAACATGAATATTAAAAATATTAAAATTGATTAAATATCATAAAGTGATTTAAGAGGTATAATGGAAGACTACCAATTTTTAGAAAATACAAGCAAAAGAACGGGGAAATTGGATATGCATTATAACGCTCTAATTGCAATCTCTCCAACGTCAACAATTAGTGAAAGAATCTTTTCTAAATTAAGTTTCATTCAACACAAAAGAAAGAAATCGTTTGAAAGAAAAGCATTTAAACTGTATAATCTTTTTGAAAGAATATTTTTGAAGATTAGCTAAAATTTTCATGCTACTTTTTATTAAAAACTGTTCCTCTTTTATTACATGAAGTACTTTTTGTTATATGGTTGTTTATTTTTTAATAAAATTAGGCTAGGCAAAATTAAAATTATCCGATTAACCGAATAATATTCAATTGTTCGATTATTAATCGATTAAATTTTTACCAAGAATAATTATTCGCGCGAATAATCGATTAAAACAGAACAGCGATTAATTGAATACCCTAGCTCCAGGTGACCATGTTTGATTTTAGTTTAGAAGTATTTTATTAAATAAAGTTACTTTTTACTTTTATAATTGTTTTTTTTTTTTTTATTTTATAACATACTAGCTTAACCCGGTGCGCTTCGCTACACTGGCAAAAAAAAAATAAGAAAAAAATCTTCTATTAGGGGTACTGCTCCTACTCTGTCTACCCCGCACATTTTTATATTGAAATTTATAGTTTACTATAATAGTAGCTTTAACCACGTTTGAAGACTCTCCCTTTAATAGTTCTTCAGTTGAGCGATATTTAATGTATGCATCCTATGGGAGGTATTTCCCCCCCCTGCGCCTACCCGCTTTATTTTTATTTTCAAAAGTGTAGTATACCATAAGAGTGACTTTTAGAAAGTTTGAACATTCTCACTATTACAGTTCTTAAGATATGCGATGTTAAACATTGGCGTCCTATGGGGTATTCCTATACCCCCGCTGCTATTTTATTTCAATTCCGGGGCTCAGAAGATCCTACTACAAAAAGTTCAGCAAAATGCGTGCAGCGGCTCTTAAGATATGCGATAATTAATATTGGCATCCTATGGGGGGTACCAATTCCCCTGCCCCTATCGAAAAAATAAGTAGCCTATTTTGTTTTTAGGGCTCACGTGATGTTACTGTAAAAATTTCAGGAAAATCGGTTCAGTAGTTTCGGAGTCTATAAAGCGACAAACATACAAACATACAAGCATACAAACATAATTCATTTTTATATATATAATAACATAACATATAACATATAACATTTTGCTATAAAAATTGTGTTTAGTTGTGTTTTTGTTTATCCTTTAATTTTTAAGCATTATTTTTTTTTTAATATGGTCCCACTATTTCTCTCATTTTGCGCAAAAAGCAATCAACTTTCTCAATTATAAAAACTGCTAGTTATTGTGCTTCACACGACGAATTTATTTAGCGATTTTTTACGGAAAAATTCCTGGTGTTGGGCGAAATTCGTCGTTCGTCCCAGTTGTGTTCCTAGAATAAATCACTTGACAACTTAAAGTTTTATACCTCTATAAAAAACAGCCTTTAGTGTTATAATAATCTCAATAAAAACACTGTTATTTTACTTTTAAAAATGATTTTTAGAATTATGTGATGGCAGTTTGTCATTCCGTTTGTTAAATCTACAATATTGAGGTTTGCCCCTATAATATATAAATATATATTCAGGGTCCTTATGAGTAGCAAAGTTAGTTTAACGATGTCCATCTGATCGTTTGTTTGCGTGTATGTTTAAATTGGTTTTTCGAAGACCCCAGAAATTATGAGGACAAGGTTGTTATATAATTATGTCACATATACTCCGTAAAAGAAAAAAACTACGACTGCCTCTAAATTTTTACCCACAAAATCGTTTGTTGTTGTGGTCTTTTTTACGGTGCAGTGAAATAACGCCGGGAGAAATAACACCGGTGGGTGTAATTTCCCGATGAAAAGGAAATAACGCCGGCCGGCCTTATTTCCTATTGCAAAAAGAAATAACGCCGGCTCCAAAGAGGAAATAACACCCCGGCGGGCTTTATTTCCTGTTCATCGGGAAATAACGCCGGCTGGCACTCAATCAAAAAATAAATAGTGTCCGCGGACGTTATGACACTTTGGAAATGGACATTATGACACTTTCAAAAGTGTCATTAGGTCCATTATTACTAAATAAGTTAAATACAAAAAAAATTTCTGCATACACGCAGAGAGAAACATGGTTCATTATGGTCCCAACCAACAAAACTATTTTTAAAGAAACTAGTTTAACCATAATATGGTTGTCGGTGACAATGATTTTTTTAGATGAAACATAATATGGTAAAAAAAATTTTAAAAATGGTTTTCCTGCTTTTTCTCTGGGAGTAAATATTAAATATATAACGAAAACACTTTTGGGCGCAAGGATTTCCTCCTCTATAGTATAACAAATACCGGCTTCGCTAACTAAAGATTCTCTGCACAGCCGGCCTTCGGCCGGGCGCAAGGATTTTTTTCTCTATGGTATAACAAATACCGGCTTCGCTAACTAAAGCTTCTCTGCACAGCCGGCCTTTGGCCGGGCGCAAGGATTTTCTCCTCTATGGTATAACAAACACCGGCTTCGCTAACTAAAGCTTCTCTGCATAGTCGGCTTTCGTTCGGAAACAAGGCAGATTTTAGAAGCTTTACTTAGCGAAGCCGGTGTTTGTTATACCATAGAGGAGAAAATCCTTGCGCCCGGCCGAAGGCCGGCTGTGCAGAGAAGCTTTAGTTAGCGAAGCCGGTATTTGTTATACCATAGAGAAGAAAATCCTTGCGCCCGGCCAAAGGCCGGCTATGATCCCAAATTTGTTTACATTCTTGCTTGTTGTGGACATTATGACACCTTGCAAAGTGTCATAACGTCCGCGGACGCTATGACATTTCTTCGATGGACGTTATGACACTTTTTAAAGTGTCATAATGTCCACGGACACTATGACACTTTCAAAAGTGTCATAACGTCCATGGACACTATGACACTGGACGTTATGACATGCCACCAAGATTAATTTGGCTTTAATTAAATTTTTGTATACTTTGATAAATTAATTTGAATACATACTTATGTTTATTGTAAATATAAAATTTGTTGAAGCTTTGATATGGTTACATTTAAGACCAGAGTGTTTTAAAATTCTTATTCACTTTATGGTCTTACTTGTATAATATTTTTAGCTTTTCTAAAGTATTTGGAAAAAGTTTCCTGACGAGCTGGCCTAAGCAACCAGCGAAATGCGCATAGGAACTAGCTTTCCCACAACAATAAATTTCAGTGTTTTCATTTAAAAAATTGGGATTATTAGCACATCATTAATAAATGAATTAATTAATAAAATATTTCATTCCCAAAAATAATTTTTGATAATAAATTTGCATGTGCCCGGCAAATAAAAAACTGAAATGGCAAGCTGCTTTTTTAAGCATCTTTTTTTTTTTAATTTTGTTTTTTTCTTTCTATCCTCTTACAACTACAATTTGTGTTGGAAAAAAACCAGCCAATTGTAGGGGAATGTAAGAAAGAAAAAATTGACGGTTTATTGTTGTGACTTTGTTGAAGCTTTGATATTGTTACATTTAAGACCAGAGTGTTTTAAAATTCTTATTCACTTTATGGTCTTACTTGTATAATATTTTTAGCTTTTCTAAAGTATTTGGAAAAAGTTTCCTGACGAGCTGGCCTAAGCAACCAGCGAAATGCGCATAGGAACTAGCTTTCCCACAACAATAAATTTCAGTGCTTTCATTTAAAAAATTGGGATTATTAGCACATCATTAATAAATGAATTAATTAATAAAATATTTCATTCCCAAAAATAATTTTTGATAATAAATTTGCATGTGCCCGGCAAATAAAAAACTGAAATGGCAAGCTGCTTTTTTAAGCATCTTTTTTTTTTTAATTTTGTTTTTTTCTTTCTATCCTCTTACAACTACAATTTGTGTTGGAAAAAAACCAGCCAATTGTAGGGGAATGTAAGAAAGAAAAAATTGACGGTTTATTGTTGTGACTTTGTTGAAGCTTTGATATTGTTACATTTAAGACCAGAGTGTTTTAAAATTCTTATTCACTTTATGGTCTTACTTGTATAATATTTTTAGCTTTTCTAAAGTATTTGGAAAAAGTTTCCTGACGAGCTGGCCTAAGCAACCAGCGAAATGCGCATAGGAACTAGCTTTCCCACAACAATAAATTTCAGTGTTTTCATTTAAAAAATTGGGATTATTAGCACATCATTAATAAATGAATTAATTAATAAAATATTTCATTCCCAAAAATAATTTTTGATAATAAATTTGCATGTGCCCGGCAAATAAAAAACTGAAATGGCAAGCTGCTTTTTTAAGCATCTTGTTTTTTTTAATTTTGTTTTTTTCTTTCTATCCTCTTACAACTACAATTTGTGTTGGAAAAAACCCAGCCAATTGTAGGGGAATGTAAGAAAGAAAAAATTGACGGTTTATTGTTGTGACTTTGTTGAAGCTTTGATATTGTTACATTTAAGACCAGAGTGTTTTAAAATTCTTATTCACTTTATGGTCTTACTTGTATAATATTTTTAGCTTTTCTAAAGTATTTGGAAAAAGTTTCCTGACGAGCTGGCCTAAGCAACCAGCGAAATGCGCATAGGAACTAGCTTTCCCACAACAATAAATTTCAGTGTTTTCATTTAAAAAATTGGGATTATTAGCACATCATTAATAAATGAATTAATTAATAAAATGCTTTGATCCGTTACATTCGCAGGCGTTATTTCCCAATGAAAAGGAAATAACGCCGGTCGGCTTTATTTCCTCTTGCTAAAAGAAATAAAGTCTGCTTTAAAGAGGAAATAACACCCCGGGGGTCTTACTTCTTTTCGCAATAGGAAATAAGGCCGGCCGGCGTTATTTCCTTTTCATCGGGAAATTACACCCACCGGTGTTATTTCTCCCGGCGTTATTTCACTGCACCCTTTTTTACACACAACAAATACAGATATGATTTTCCACGTAAATAGACAAATGTGTTTTAAATAAAAATATTGACTCAAAATATCGCAATTAATCTAAAAGAGGGTATTAACTCAAAATTTTAAAATTTTCAGTAGAACCAAAACAATTTTTAATTTTATATTAAGGGCATATGAAAAATAATTTTAAAACAACCGTTTCATTACAAAAAAGTTGACAAAGTAAATCGATATTTTTGCAGCGTTTAGATATAAATACGAGTAAATTTTTTCCAAAAATTGAAAAAATAAAAATTTTGAGCTAATACCAGTGTTGTAAATGAAGAATTCGGAAATTACACATGACTGTGTCCCAAATTACACACTTAAAACAAAATAACACATACACAAGCAAAATGTATTGCCCACTTCTTGGTCTTAAAATAAATTGCAGAAATATTTTTTTTTTTTTTTTTTTTTTTGTAATAAAACATGGAACAAATGTTAAAGAGATGGCAATAAAATTTGATAAACATGTTATAAGTGATTTCCTCAAAATATGTTTGAATAATTTTTTCGCAAGATATGTGTACATAAATGTTTTTGCTGTCTACACAGGGACATATGGTGTTCATATATATTATGAAGTTTGTTGCTCGTGAAGACCCCATGTAACCCCATGTAACATTTCATTATACATTTTGGGTTGGAAAGTAAAATAAAATAAAGTCGGGGTTTGCAAAACAAGTTTGCCTGTGAGGAAAACTGAAAAAATTACAAAAAAAATCAATACTTAAACTGAAAAATTTGACTGTTAAAACTTAATGAAAAAATTTAACTCAAAGTAAAATTACATACAGATTACACATAAAATTAATTACACATTGGCAACACATGCAAGTAGAAATTACACACAATATGTGCAATTACACATGGATTGGCAACACTGGTTAATACCCTCTTGCTGATCAAGTGCCATATATATTTATTTTTTTAATTTTGTTTGATAATGTTTTTTATTGGGTTAGAGTAGTAAGAGTGGTCTAAGACGCTGCATTACGTTAGGTGAGGGGTATTTAAGATTCGGCACTGCCGAACATATCACTCTTACTTGTTTATTTCACTCTTACTTATTTTATTATTTCAGCTATTTTTTATGTTTTTAAGTAAAAGTTTTGGTAAAATTTCATCGATTCTTCATTGATTTCTTTTTTTTCAATTTCCAAGATTTTTTACAAAAGACAATAATTTAATACAAATTTAAACTTTTTTTTCTTTTTTAAGCGTTTTTTCTAAACGTTTTTGAAATTTTAGCGAATTAAAGACAACATTATTTTCCATAATTATTCTAGAAAAATGTAAGTTCAACCCCTCGTTTAGTCAAGAATAAAAGTTAAAAATAAATTAAAATTCATTTATTTAAATTTGTAAAATTTCCTCCTCCATAAAAATAATTTAATGAAAATTAAATTTGATGAACTTGAGCCTGATTAAAAATAAAAACAAATTTGAATAAAGAGACTTTTTTAAATTTTATGTGGAATTAAAGATTTTGAAGAATTTAGTATTTCGAAAAGTTTTATTAAATTTTTCTTTAGGTTTCAAAAAAAAAAAAAAAAAAATTATTTTTAATATTGAAATTGTTTTTTGTTGTTAATTAAGCGATTTTTTAAGTTTTAGCTTTTCTTGTTTAAATTTTTTTCTAATCGTTTACGAAAAATCCATTTTCACATAAAAATATAGAGAATTTCTTGTAATAAAAACATTTTTGTGAAAAAAATTTTTAAGATAAGTTTTGTAAAGCAAAAGTCTTTAAAACAAGCAAAATAATTTAATGCAAACATAATTTCTAAATATATTTAATAAAATTTCTTAATCTTGGTACTTTTTGCTTTTAAAATTCATTTTCCGAACGCAATTGGGACTTTTCGTTTTGAAGTTATCCAAAATGTTATTATACAATCTCGTAATTAATACCAATCATACGTCATGTTTGGCAATTAAAAAAAGGTTGTTAATATTTCCTAAACTATTAAAGTGCTCGAATTGACATCTGAGAAGACTTAAAGACGTGACATAGGCTTTAAGAAATTAAATTTTTTTTTTTTTATAGTTTTTAAATACAAGGTAAGCTAAATGTGGACAGAGATGCCAATAACGGGTTATGAGAATAAAAAAAATTAGTTAAAATGTACATTGCTTTATAATCTATATATAAATCGGCAAAGGCAAAACGGTTAAGAACACTTTCCGTCTCTGTTTGTCAACCGATTTAAGCAAAAAAGTCACAATTTAAAAGGCATTTACCTACAGAAGTGCACAATGTTTATTTTCTTAAGAGTGTAAAAAGGGTAAAAATTCGGTGACTTCATATCTCCAAAACAAATAGAAACCCAAAAAAAAATTTACTTACTTTTCGTTGTTCATTAAAAAAATAAGCGGACAGAGAGTAAAATGGTTTAACCTCTATTTTGGAACTTTTGGGCTCGCCATTTAGCTTTGAAACCAATAAGTATAGGAATAAAGGCTATACCAAATTCGTATCTTATCTAAAAAATACAAATATAAATTTGGTACTTTTTCGAAATTCGAACGTTTTATGGGATAAAATCGTACCCATTGGTACATTTTTTAAAAACATTTTTCTCTGTATATTGACATATAACGCAATAAATTATGGTCTCCCACGACAACACTGAAATTTTTGATACAACGGAGCGAAATCATTTTTAGAAAGGGGAAATACGGGAAATTTAATTGCTTACTTTTCCGTGCTGCGTGTGGTAATTTTTAAATTTTTTGTAATATTGAACTTAGAAATAAAAAATTAATTGTGCAAAGTCTTGAGTGAATGAGAACCTAAAGGATGAAAAATGTTGGCACTTTTTTGTTCCTCAACTGGAACTTTTTGAATTTTAGTTAAAATTGGACCTAGAAACATAAAATTAACCATGCATTGTTCTGAGGGAATAAGAATCTGTAAGGGAGAGGTTCTACAACTGGTACTTTTTTTAATTTCCTTTAATAATGGACCTAGAAACAAAACTAAACATGCAATGTCCCGAATGGGTGAGAATCTATAAGAGGGAACTTTGGTCTTCAAATGGTCCTTTTTGCATTTCCGTTAGTATTGGACCTAGAAACATAAAATTAAGCATGCATGGCTCTGAGTGAATAAGAATGTGTAAGAAAGAGCTTTTTGGTACTTTTCGTTCTTTAACTGGTACTTTTTGAATTTTTTATAATTCTGAACATAAAAACATAAAATTCAGCATGTAGAGTCCTGAGTGATTGAGAAACTATATTAAAGAGGCGAAATATTTGTACTTTTTCTTTTTCAATTGGTACTTTTTGACTTTTTTCATATAATTCAACTTAAAAAACTAAATTAACCATTCACGGACTTGAGTAGAAGAGAACATTTGGCTCGGAGGTTGGTACCTAGCCAAATCGATCCCCTAAGACAAAAAAAAAACGAATTCTCTATACATTTAAATTCATATCTACTTATATGTATGTTTTCTTGATATTTGCATAAAAAATTATGGTCGAATTTCGACCACTTGTCAAACTCTAGTATATAATATAAAACTATTATGCAGATTTAAAATCATTGTTAAAAGGAATTTTAGAGGAGGCTAAAGGATTTCAGAAAATGCAACACCTGTTTACATTATTTAAATACAGCGTAAATTTCTGCCAATCAAAAGTCAACATATATGGTGTTCAGAACCATAAAAAAAATATATGTATATAAGTATAATTTTAAAACTAATACTCAGATTGAAAAATCTTAAGAGAAATTAAAAAAAAAACACATACTATCAGAAAATGTTATATTAATTTACACTGCTGAAATTTAGAGAGAGCTTAATGTGTTCAAACTTGTCCATCTAGGGGGTGTAGTGAATAACAACATTTTATAGTTTTTTGATAAGAATACGATAAACATAAATATATTAGCGTGCTCAAAAAAAAAGGAACTTGCAAATTTTAACCAACCCGCCTAGAATTGTTCTATCTATTGTAAAGAATATATTAGGATAATAGGATAATGTTAACTGGAGCCACAACGAGGCTAGAGTTTGAAGTTGCATGTACAAGGCGAAAAAATTCTTTTTTTTTTTGCAAAAATTTTACCATTAAATAATTAGTTTTGCAATAAAATGTAAAATACTAGAAATGTGTACGTAATTATCGAGGTATAAAAGGCAAAATTTGGTAAATAAATATTAAAGTGAATAAAATTTCCCCAGACTTATAACGTGTCTCAGGCCACTAAGAAAAGAAATTTTGGAACAAAATTATCATATCTTGAAAAATATTTAAATAAAAACCTTTTTACTCAAAATATACCCATATTTACTTGTATATGAGTTTTTCGTAGGCTACCGCCAACTTATTCGCAGGTATGATCTCAAAATAATACTTGTTTTAACGGCAGTTTCAAAACTCCATTTTCAAATTTTTAAAAATTTTGTTTAACAAATTTCAGAATTTTTTTTATCATCACATTCACAGAAAAAATTATTAAATTTCTCCAATCACCAAATTTATTCTAAATTCATAATACCAAGCCAACAATTTGTTGATTTTGCACTTATTACCAAAATGATTATATTGATTACTAAAAATTGTAAAATTGTGAATATTTTTTTTTTTTTTTTTTTTTCAATAAATGATATTTTTAATTTTAATTAAAAAAATGATCAAAAAACTTTGCCATTTTAAACAATGTGTTTATTTATTTAAATAAATATTGACAATTTCCAACAACAATTTTACATGTTTAAATTATTCAATTAAGATTTTTTGTTATTTATTTAAAATTTTAATTGAAAATTTATTTTAAACAACTAAAAAGTTAGTTAAATCAAAATTAAATTTTTAATTTTCTTTCAACTAAACAAATAATTAATTCAATTATCACATTAATTAAATTTAAATTCTTTTTTAGCCATTTTTTTAATTGATAAAACACTTTTTTCTGTGTTGGGACTTATTGAGGTCAATACCTCCCAAAATTTTCCGTATCTGTGATTTAAATTTTGCGATTTTCGGGAAAAACTATTCTTTTTGGCCATATTTCGGCGAATGAGCCCAATTTCCCTACAGTAATGATTTTAAAGTAAAACTTATTACAGAATGTTATAGTCCAGATAACTTAAAATTAACTCGGAAGGTTTTACAAAAATCAGAAAACATTAACTCTAAAACCAAGAAGGCAAAAGTAAATTTTTGACATATTTGAAATTTCTAAAGGAAAGATAGCGAAATAATGTATATTTTTCTGCCGATTTAAATAAAACTGAAGAAAACTATACTCTAAGGTCATACGAAGAAAAACAGTGCAAAAATGGAGATTATCCCCTAAACGCACTTGGGATGTAAATGAACCAGAACTTGTGAAATGCAATGAAGCGGATATGCAAAGAAAACAGGTAGCCTGGTAAATTGAGTACCAAGCTTCACATATAGCCTTATTAAACGCTTATTTGTCGTTTTATACGACCACATTTTTTTAGAAGTTCCCAGAGATTTGTTATAAAGGGTGGTCCAACCAAAGTGCACGATGTTAATTGTAAATAAAGCAACAAGTTTTCGGAGAATTATCTTAATACATTTTACAATTATGGGTAAAACATAATTTCGGTCAAATGTTAGCCACGGCTTCGGTGGTATATCTCTATCCGATGGTCCCTAATTTCAATGAATTTGAGACATAATTGAGGTTCAAGGTCGTGAATGTCCTTAAGCTCTTGAATTGTTATTGGCTTATTGCAGTACACTTTTTATTTTAAATACCCCCAAAGAAAGAAGTCCAACGACGTCAAATCACATGATCGTGGCGGCCAATTAACATCGCCACGACGTAAGATAACAAGGCTATTGAATTACTCGTTAGTTGTGTGGCAAGCAGAACCATCCTGTTTGAACCACATATCGTCCAGGTCCATCTCCACAATTTCTGGCCACAAGAATCCCGTTATCATCTCACGATATCGAATACCATTCACGGTAACTGCTTGACCGACCTCATTTTCGAGGAAGTACGGCCTGATAACGCCATTATCCGCCACAAACAGTCACTCTTTGTGGATGCATCGGCTTTTCAACAAACATCCGTAGGTTCTCATTTGCCCAAATGCGGCAATTTTGCTTTTTAACGAATCCACTGAGGTCGATTATGCTGACCAAAAAAATCAGGAAGTGCACGAACTGCATTTTGATTTGAACGCCCATTTTCGTAAAAGTCTTTAACAATCATAACGCGCTGCTCAATTATGTATCTCTTCATGGTTGAATTTATCAAGCACTGAAACAAAGACATGTCAAATTAAGTTGAGCCAAAAACTTGACGTTAAGATGTGACTTATAATTAACATAATGCAGTATGGTTGGACCACCCTTACTTTAAAGAAGTTTACAGTTGCTTTCATTAATAAAAGTTCAATGCAACATTCGCTACGACATGTCGCGACATGTTATTTTTTAATGGAGATATCGTCCATATCATTTTTTTCCGCCACTGTAGATATCAGATTTGTAAATTATCGTCTCACCTTTCAAAAGGAATTTATTTTCATTACAGAAATGCAAAGTTATTTAAAGGATGTTAAAGATAAAGGCTAAAGGTCAAAGATATAGATTTTTAAAATATTAAAATTACTTTTATTTTTAATAAAAATTTTAAAATCTAAATCCTAGTTCAAAATTTCTAGTTATGAAATTTTTAAAATTTTCAGATTTGTAATTGTTTTTCTAGCCCACTGTTTAACGACTACTTTAAAGGGGCTAATATGGCACACACAAAAACCTACACGTAGAGAAAACACTATTTTTAACAGAACATTTTTTAAGCATACTATGGTTATATCTGCCATATTGTTTTCACTGGCAACCATATTATTCTTTAATTAGACCAAAATCAAGAAAATACAACTATATTATTGTTGCCTTCGAACTTTTTACGGTAAATAAGAACAATTATTTGATAAGTACTTATAATCGTATGGTTTTAAAAAAACAATAACATTCTCCTCTTTTCCAAGAGCAGCATGTTATGGTGGACAAACGACCATACTATTTATTTTAGTGGTAAATATATTACTTGCCGATGAGAGTAATTGGCTTAAAGAAGCCATAATATGTTTAAAAAATGTTCGTTAAAAAAGTTTTGTTGTAGGTGACCATGTCAATAGATGTATTTGTTTTCTTTGCGTGTAGTTTTTCTAGTTTGCTAGGTAAAGTAAGTTCTCTAAATCTCTCTCATACCTATAAAATCTCTTCCATATATATATTAAAGCAAAATACTTCCACACTCATACACATAAAAATCGACAAATACTCAAATACAAATACGAGTGTTTCAGAAAATGTAAAGGCAAAAATTGTTACAATGTTGTTCCCAACACAGGTCGAAATATAAAAGTATCAATGTGCAATTTTAATGGGAATATCCAGCAGACTTTCTAACACACATACGCACACGAACACTTTCACACTGTGTGTGTGTGTGTTTTAGAGTAGAAATGCGTAAGTATTTGTAGGAGTTTATTTGGTAGGATTTTTGTTTAGCTAAAGGGATAAACTATATTTATATTTGTAAAGAAAACGCACATGCACACTGGGTTAAAAAAAAAACACATTACATACATTACAACAAATGTTTTAGAAATTGAGATCTATTTTTTATATTTCTTTCTCTTTTAATTTTCCTGTTAAACTTATCATGATGTGTTTTTACTTTCGCAATAAATGTATGCGTATATTTTTATTTTCCACTTAAAATTTTATATAAATTTCTATTCCAAGTCTTCTTTTTTGTTTTTTTTTTTAGCTTTTCTTGTAACTCTTTTTTCTTACATTTTTTTATACTTTTTCTTATTCACTTTTTCTTCTATATTTCCTTCTTTAGTAATTTTCTTGTTCTAAACATTTCATTGAAACAAATGGATGTGTCAGTAGCTAAAAGGCCTAACTCCACTTTTTGAAAATTTCTCAATTTTGTCATATTACTATCTAATAAGTTGTGAACTCTTTGAAAATTATTTTGTTCTTCTTTTATTCAAATATTAGCTTAACCCGTACGCTTTGCTACCCCCCGTCGAAATAAAATTAGTAAAATTTTTTTAAAACCGATCTCGTGTTGATAACAGAGTCTCTTGGACTTAATAACAGTAACCGTTCTACAGATATACAAAAATTTCAAGTGTCTTCGCATGGGAGGTGCCATGCCTACTTTTCCCATTGAACCTACCTTTTAAAAGATATTGTTTATGTATTATTATCTAAGCTATTTGTACAAAATTTTAATACTTTCACTGCTACAGTACTCCAAATACGTAGAAATCTTTATTGTCATTGTATAGGAGGTGTCACGCCCGCTTTTTGGCAGATACCGTGCATTGGTAACCAAGTTATTTGTTTAATTTTCGAAAACTCTTACCGTAGCCGTCCCCCACATAAGGGGCTATTCATATTTGCATTATATGACTGGTGCCACGCCTACATGGAAATTTAAATATATTAATAGCCAATGCTAAGCGCCGGGTAATGAGGAATTTACTGTGAAAATTTCAGGAAAATTGGCTCAGTAGCTTTTTAATTTATATATGTATTATATTTTTATTTTGATAGGATTAGCTTATCATAAGAGTGGGTCCTTCGAAGCTTGAAGACTTTTGTCTTCAGATATGAAGTATTTAAAATGTTCGCTCAATATGGGTTTTTCCTCTTTCTTCGTCTACCCCGCCAATTTTTATTTTAAAATTTAAAGTTTACCTTAATAGTGGCTTTAACCTCGTTTGAATACTCTCGCTGTAATAGTTCTTCAGTTACGTGATATTAAAGATATGTTTCCTATAGGGGGTATTGCACCCCCTGCGCCTATCCCCTTTATTTTAATTTTCAAAGGTGTAGTTTAACATAAGAGTAACTCCTACCAAGTTTGAACATTCTCACTATAACAGTTCTTAAGATATGCGTTATTAAACATTGGCGTCCTATAGAGGGGTACCACTCCCCCTGCAGCTATCTTACTTCAATATCGGTGCTCAGAAGATCCTACTATAAAAATTCAAAAAAATGGGTGCGGCTCTTAAGATATCCGACACTTCCCCTGCGCCTATCGAAAAAATAAGTAGCCTATTTTCGGGGCTCATGTGATGTTACTGTAAAAATTTCAGAAAAATCGGTTCAGTCGTTTAGGAGTCTATAAGCCAACAAACAGACAAACATATTTCATTTTTCTATATATGTGACGCGCAAAATAGAAAGGGACCTAAGGGTTTTGTTCATGAGAGCCATTTTAAAGATTTAAATACGTGTATCTTTGGTGTACCATCACTGAGCGTGTTGGTATTGGTCTCATTTGAAAGCGACACATCTCATGACGTCAGGAACGTGTTGGTCAACCTTGAAAACGCGCGTAGGTCGTCCCTACCTTTTGTTTTGTGTAGTTGTTTTTTATTGTTCCATTTACCTTACTGGTTCCTTTCTCTATGCGCTGTCACATATATGTACTTAAATAGATTTACGTTCAAAAATACGAAAAGCAGGTATAGAGTTTGAATCTTAATTGATTTTTTTCAGAAGCTACCAGCCAAACAATAAGAAAATATACTTAATAAAATTAGGCCATAATATATTCCTGCAATATGAATTACTACTTTTCGCGTGTTCGGCGACTTTCTTTTTGTAGCATCTTATGGTGTTTTCTTTTCTACAAAAAATGTGACATTTTATTTAAAAAAATGCAATTTGGTGTTCGTTTCTTAAAAATGCTTCGCACTCTAAAAGGGTGGCTTGTTTTATTCTAAAAAATGCACCCTTACTAATGGCATAAGGCATTGACTTTACGCCCCGTATAAATCGATGATGTTGATAATGCCCTGTTAAAAGATGGCTTCTGTTAATATACAGGGCTACCAGACAAAGTTGGGAAAAAATCGCCTCTAATCAGGACAGTAAAAATTTCAATAGTTATTTTTTCTATTATTTAATAGTTAAAACATAAGAAAGCATTACATTGTTAATGATAGGTTTTCAGTGATATATTATTTAAGTGGATTCGGTGTTATAAAATGGTTTTTGAAAAAAAAAACGTCAAATCAAGAAATCTGAAAAACTTGGTGTTAATAAATCAGCAATCTGGCAAGGGTATTTTCTTATTTACATATTTTATAAAAAAAACAAACTAAAGAAATTGGAATTTCGTCATTCATTTTGTTCATTTATTTATTTATTTAATATCAATCTATTAACAAATTATGGTTTGTGTATTAATTTTTTTTTTTTTTTTTTTTGAGGAACAAACTTTTTTATTTATGTACATATTTTTTTTTTTATATTTTGAAGAAGAAACTTTTTGTCAGCTGTTTAAAACAGGGCGGTCCAATTTTGTGTTATGTTCTCGTAAAATAAGCAATTGCATTATTTCAGGGTCGGCAAGACATTTTATACATGTACCTTTTAACAAGGTGGTATTTTTTGTAGAAAAGAAAACACCATTAATTTTTGGAAATCAATATTTCAATCATCAACTAATTTACTCTACTTTTTATTTTGTGGAGTTAGGCCTTTTAGCCTTTGACGTTGTGTCAAATGTCCTTTGTGTAGCTTAAATTTTGCTTAACGTGGCGTGTTAAATAAACATGTTGCAAAATGAAAATAATAATAACAATTTTAACTAAAGCATATCATTAGGGGCTAATTAAATTATATAGAGCATAGCATTATTTCAGGCAGTTAATGAAATTAAGCGTGTAAAAACAGAATTTTTGTACATTTCTTGCAATGCTAATGACAAGTTTAATATTTGAATGCAATTATATAAAATAAATTTTATGGTCAAATACAATAATAAAAAAAAGAAGTTTAGAAAAAATTATTTTAAATTGACTTTTAAAAGACACTATAAAAGATTATAAAAGATGGCACAAGAGGTCCAGTTAAGTCTACTGTTTAGGTTGTAGTTCAGGTTCTTGTTTTTTTTTTTTTTTTTTTTTGCTAGGATTCTATTTTAGATTTAAGTTCAAGGGAGAATTCAGATCAGAATCTGAAAATAAGCTTAGGTTTCTTTTCCGATTCTAGCTCAGTTCCTAGTTAAGATTAAAGTTTAAAACCTAAAAGATTTTAGTACAGGCCCTCGTTTAGGTTTAGTTCAGGTTTTAGTAATATTGAAGTTCAGGTTCTAGTTCAGTTCAATAAAAGTGAAGTTTGATTTTAGTTCAAATTCTAACTCATCTCTAGTTTAAATTTTTGTTTAGGTTTTAGCTTAGATTTTATTTAGACTTAAGCCCAGATCCTAGTTCAGGTTTAAGGTTAAGTTGTAATTATGATTTTTGTTTTAATTTAAGCTTAAGTTTTACACTCATAGAAATATGCTTCTTCATATTGATGATGCCCTAACATTGCGACATCAATTTCATTACAAATGACATCAATGAGGCAACAAGTGACATCATAAAATTTTGTCATATTTTATGCCACATTTTGTATATTATTAACATTATTTTCATGTTTTAAAAGTAAAATAAGAAGCAAAAATTCCCATATTCTATTTCATTTAATTATTTAGTTAAATACATCAAATCTTCCAAGTAGAATGGTTACGAAAATAATATTGGGCATGTTGCTGGTGTCTTATAATTGGCCGTTCTTCTGTAAATAAGGGCGGAATACAACAGAAGTAAAACAAACATGTGTAATGGGTAAGTAAATAATAATATTCTCTTACTTTGTCTTAAGTCAGTTCCAATGACAATGAGTTCTTTCTCCGATGTTACTAAGTCAACACACTAATGACATTTTTTATTAAACTGACTCCGATTTGTCATTTCTGTGATGCCGATGTGTCCGCCCATTGATGGCATACTTTCACCTGATGCTAATTTGGTCAAGTAATGTTAAGGCTGACAACACAATGGTGAAAAGTGTCATGGGGCCAAAAATGAAGACACTTGTCATGGTACTGATGTCAAAATACCTCAACATTATGACGCCATTTCTATCAGTGTAGCTTAGATTCCAGTTGATTCTTTTGTTAAATTTCAAGACTTATCCTTGTTCAGATTTAAGGTCAGCTAAAAGCTCAGCTTATAGTTAAGATTCAAGTTCAGGTTATAGTTTAGGATGTAATTTAGTTTCTAGTTCAGGTCCGATTTAATGTCTATAAAAAATGTTCTATAAAAAATTACAAAAAGGACGTAAATTTGTAAAAGATTAACTTTTAAGCCATCACGTGTTAATAACGTGTAGCAACAGGGCGTCAAACTTGACTGCTTCAAGCAAGAAGTAACAATTAAAAACTAAACTAAATTTTTTCTTAACTCCTGGACCAATTGAACATGTTGTTGAATAGGATAATAGTAGAGGTTTTGAGAAAATAAAGGTATGTTTAGACCTAAAAAATATATGACGAAAAAATCCAAAAAAAGTGTGCCCAGTTAATTGATCGAACTAAAGATTAATTTTTAAAAATTTTTAATGATTAACTAAACTTTATATGTAAGAAGATAATTTTGTAATGGAATTTAGAAATTGTTAAATGATGTTTGAGCTAGCAAACTTTTTGCAAAAGCAAAAAATTTTTGACTAAAACTAGTGGTTACGTGTAGGACGTCAAATATTTGATAGGTGTGAACAGTATTACGGTTTACATCTCAACTCTAGTTCAGTTAAAATTTAATATAGAACGGTTAACAAAAGCATTAAAAAATTACAATTCATCACTAGCAGTTGTTTTAATTTCAACTCAACTGGGTTAAGTACTAAACAGTATTAGGGGCATAAGTATTGTAATCATCTTGTATTAATAACTCGAGTAAGAAAGCATTTTTTGAAAGTAATAAGGGTACAAATTTTTGTTTTTAATTTCAAATTTGTTTGGATAAGTTAGAGCCATCTTCTGTCATCCTTCTCTACCACTGGAGCATAGGGCCTCTGCATTCTTCCTTAAGATACAGCAAAGGTTTAATTTATCCAAATATTTGGACATAAGTTTGGCACCTCCAAATTTGTTGTGCCGGTTGCTGAACCAGGGGGATTTCTCAGAAATTCCCGATTATTTACCTCTTCTATGCTGTATTTCGTATACTGGTGTTGAACTCAAGTTTCTTTAACATCATTTATTCTTGGCCAATAAGTGATAAGCCCAAAGATAGCTTTTCGCTGAATACATGCCGCTCCCGTGCCTACCACTGATCCATGTGCTATTCATAAGAAACCATACCAGTTGACTGAACCTTTGCCTGGTCAGGATACTAAAGAAACAGCTGCCATTCTAAGACACTCCAAATTGTTACAATATGGTGAGCTTCCTAATTTCGCCAATGGGAGGGTGCCGATGGAGGATCTAACAAACCTCACACAGGATTAGAGGCTAAGCTTTCAGAATGTATACCTTGCATAATTCTTATAACACAAAAAGGAAAGCTGCAGGGTGTTAAAATAGACTTCTTTTAGTCCAAAAAAATCCTCAGCAAAAAATGGAAATTAGATTCTTCTTTAAAACTTGTTGTACACAAAAATCATAAAGGAGTTTTTAAGATTTCTCCAAATAATCTATTAACGCACCCTGCACTTGTGCAGGATTAACTACAGATAGAAAAAAGATTAATTTATATTATTTTTCGGAACTTAATTTCCGTAATTTTCATTGATAATCACGCTGTTTATATAATACACACGATGGCATACAAGATCATTAATTTAATTCAAAATTAGAATTGTGGTTATGTTATTGAACTGTTGATGGCTTTTAATCCAAATTTTCATATTGTTACATTTTTACTTTATAAAACGCGTTAAGGTTTATTCCCTTTATAATAAACCTTTGAGTTCTTTTAATTGCAAATTGAAATAAATACACACGAATTCAACTTAACAAACTTTATTGAAATTCACAAAATTTAACCACTATTGTAAGTAGCGATCTGAACCGTTTAAAGCCATTTTTTGAGTTAGAGATTACCGATTAAAATAACTTTAATCTCCGTATTTACTTTTTGAGTTTTATTATTTAAGTTTTTTTGCTACACTCATAATATTATTACATTAACAGACTGTAGGTTATTCAAGAAGTATTCCGTTCAGTCATTTTTAAATTAATAAACATTTAAAATTCCAAGAAAATTTATTTTTAACTGATTCTAACATTTATTCAAAAAACTAAGTGCACATTAATACGGATTTTCGGTTACATTTAATATTGTCTGTTGATTAAGTAAAAGTATTCTGTATGTTAAATTAAATGAAAATGAAATTTAAAACAACTGGAAATTTACTTCAAAACCGATCTATTTAATTTGCATTTAATTTTAACGAAAAGTTAGTTTAATTTTTACTGTCAAAAATTCAAACGCGAATACCATAAAAAATTAACCAAAAATTCCGTAAAAACAAATGAGTTTTCAGTTATTTAATATAATTTAACTAACAAAAAAATAACTGACAAATTCCGTAAAAACAAATGAATTTTCAGTTATTTTATATAATTTAACTAACAAAAAATAAATTTTCAGCTATCTATTTATAGATCTGTGGCAAAAAGTAAAAGTAAAAAAAGAATTGCTTGTTTTGTTCAGAAAATTCCCATATTCTATTTGTTAAAATTATTTAGTTAAATACATCAAATTTTTAAAGTAAAATAATTGCGAATACCATATCGGGCATGCTGCTGGTGTCTTACAATTGAAAGTTCTTCTGCAAACAAAGTGGTCAATACAACAAAAGTAAAACAAACATGTATAACGGGGTAAGTAAATAAAAATAAATATTCTCTCTCTCTCTCTCTCTCTCTCATTAGAATAACAAGCGGACAGAAGTCTGGTATTTTTTAGAAATTCGAGTAAAACCTGTATTATATAAAATTACTGAATTACATAAAATAACTGAAAATTCATTTGTTTTTACGGAATTCGCCCTTGAATTTTTGACAGTAAAAATTAAATGAACTTTTCATTAAAAATAAATGAAAAATAAGTAGACCGGTTTATAACTGAATATTCATTAATTTTATATTACAATTTCAGTTAATTTTACGTACAGAATATTGTGAGTGTAGTTTAAGCGGCCGGGTTTTTTAAACTTAAACTGTCACCCACCATACACATGTATATATATATAAACAAAAAATAATTTAAAAAAAAAGATATATTGCTAATAAGCACTTTTATTTAATTTTTCCTTTCTATATTTATTTTTTTTAATTAGTATTGTGGTTATTTTATTGAACTGTTAATGGTTTTTAATCCAAATTTAGATATTTTTTAATTAGGCTTAAGTTCATTGAATTTAATTTTCATTAAATTATTTTTATGAAGACAGGAATTTTACAACATGAAATAAATTAAAATTTTTTTTTTTTTATTGATAATTTTTCATTCTTGACTGCTCTGAGATTCGAACCCAGGCGTTCACGGACAGGTTGCCCAGACTATTTTCGATTGTAACCACACAATCTCGTCGGTGGGGTTTGGGTCGGTGGTATTTCACTTTGGTAGATCGAAATTTGCTTTTTTGAATGAAAGTTTATCTATTTTTTTAATTGATTTACATGTTCTTCCTAACTTCTATTTTTTCGTACTTTTTGTCAAGAATTCTTCTTGAAGTCCAAAGAACATTTTTTAATTTTGATGTTTTTGTCTTTCTTTTTTCTTGTTGACCTTTTTCAGCACAACTTGAAGGACAAATGTAAACATAGCTCGTGCCTTAGCTGTTAACAATAATTAGTATTGTGGTTATTATATTGAACTGTTAATGGTTTTTAATCCAAATTTAGATATTTTTTAATTAGGCTTAAGTTCATTGAATTTAATTTTCATTAAATTATTTTTATGAAGACAGGAATTTTACAACATGAAATTAATTAATAGATAAACTTTCATTCAAAAAAGCAAATTTCGATCTACCAAAGTAAAATACCATTTGGTTTAAGGATTGATGTTTGACTATTGACGTCGCCCGGCCTCAATAGCCGAGAGAGTAAAACGGCAAACCCCACCGACGAGATTGTGTGGTTACAATCGAAACTAGTCTGGGCAACCTGTCCGTGAACGCCTGGGTTCGAATCTCAGAGCAGTCAAGAATGAAAAATTATCAATAAAAAAAAAAAAAAAAATAAATTTAATTAATTTCATGTTGTAAAATTCCTGTCTTCATAAAAATAATTTAATGAAAATTAAATTCAATGAACTTAAGCCTAATTAAAAAATATCTTAATTTATTTTTTTTATATATTTTTTCACCAATTTCCAAAAAATTTCTACCTATAAACAAATTTTAATTCGCGCATTTTCTTCTTCTTCTTTAAAAACATCCATATTGCTTTGATAAAAAGTTGACATTTGCTTAAAAATGTTGCCATTTATTTGTGTTCAGTATGGTAACACAACATGGTTTAAGCCACCACCTAAAAATATCAAATTCAATTGATACTAGATTAACTTAATTCTCAGATAAGCTAATTATAGAACTAAATTAACATTAATCTCAAACCCAAAAAGTGGCTCTTAATGTCTCCAATCAAACTAAACTAAACTTTAATTAGTTAGGCTGTATTTATAGTTCAAAACTATTCCTAGTTGATACAAGAACCGTCTAGTAGATTCTAGAATGTTGTCTTCGAATTATTTTATAATAACTGTTATACATCTAAATCTAAAGTCTACAATTACAATTGCTATAAAATTTAGTACAGTGGCGTTCATAAAAATATTAACTAATATGGCATAAAACTATAATTTACAAGATAACTTATAACCAAACCATAAATAATTCTTAGACAAATCTAATTTCGTAACAATATTTTTAATCAGGCTTAAGTTCATTAAATTTAATTTTCATTAAATTATTTTTATGAAGAAAGGAATTTTACAACATGAAATTAATTAAAATTTATTGATAAGTTTTCATTCTTAACTGAGCGGGGAATTGAACCCACGTTCACGGACAGGTTGATTTTACATGTTTCAATAGTTTAACACTCATCGCCATTGAAGACGGCTGGCATCAATAGCAAAACATCAATCATTAAACCCAATTAGCCGATCGAAATTTGTTTCTGAATGATTATATATTTTTAATTGATTTACATGTTCCTCCTTACTTCTGTTTTTCATACTTTTTGTCAAGAATTCTTCTTGAAGTCCAAAGTAAATGTTTCTGTTTTTCATGTTTTTTGTCTTTTTTAATTCAAAATATATTTTCTCTACTTTTTTTACAAAAAATCTTAAAATAAGAATTAAAAACAATTCCCTTTAAAAAAAAATGGAACATGTGTAGCTTTTCGTTTCCTTAAAACAACAAAAAAAAAACCCTACATCCCTTAAAAACTACTATTCATTTTCTTAAATTCACGTCTTCTTGTTTATTATTGTACATATAATTAAAAAAAAATTGGCCCTCTGTGCCTTTTAACTTAAAACGCCCATTACATTCTCCTCTAACTGTCTGCATCAATAAAAATATTTAAAATTTTTTTATTGTCCACATTTCTCATTTAATTTTGGCTTTTCTTGACGGAAAGTTTTAATTAAGAATTTCTACATTTTAAAAACATTTGATGCTCTACTTTCTTAACAACAACAACAACAACTGCAGCGTAGACGCCAAACATGCAGAATTTTAAAATTTTATTACTCGTAGGCGTAGTTTTTCGGTAACTGCCTTAATGCCCTATTAGAGTTTAAAGGAAAAAAAGGAGGCATCCTTAATTTTCACACTAACATTTCCTGTTGTTGGGTTTGCGTATGCAAAATCCTCTTTTGTTCCTAAGATATGTGTAAGATTAAATGTATGAGAGTATCTTAATGTAAGTGTATGAGTGTAGGTGTTAGTGTATGTTTGAGAGCAAACATGTTCACATATAAAAGGGCTGGCATTTATTATGCAGGACTTAATAAAACATTAAGAAATTTCCGCCTGAAAATTGCTTGTTATGATAACACAGAGGCGCTAATCTGTTCATGTAATATTTATTTGTATTTGCAATAGACTACGAGTGTAGAGAAAAGGGGAAAAGAGTACACAGAAAGAAAAAAGAAATTATCTCAAGAAATGCAACTTCTGAATTGACCACCACGTTCATATGATTTTAAACTTTTGGACTGCTTTTTGAGGGGGAACGTAAAATCTCTGGCCTATGCCGATAAGTCAGCCAACATTCGATGCACTCTTGAGGAAATAAGACAGGGTATGCTCGAAGAAGTGGTGCAACATTTTACCGACAGAATGGCGTTTGCGGAGACAATATAACAGAATTATTTTGTAAACGTTTTTTCGCCGCACCAATTTAACTGACAATATAATAATGAAATAATATTTTAAGTAACTGACAGAAAAAAACAATGCCATGTAATTTGTGAGCTATTAAAGCCAAAGTTTTAGTCAATCTGTTGAATGCGTTTTATTTTTAAAAAAAAGTTCACTGCCTCTAAAACAACATCACTTAGAACTGAAGTAGAACTAAAAGGAAATAGAACATACCGCTTCTTCAGTTGTTGAAGACAAATACATACGAGTATAATTTGTATCTGTTTTTTTTTTTTTTTTTTTTTTTTTTTTTTTTTTGTGTATACAAGTTCTTATATCTCATGTATGTAGAAAATTTTTAACTGAGCTAGAACTAGAACTGAACTTTGTCTAAACCAGAGCGGAACCAAAACTGCACTAGAGCTGAACCAGAACTGCACTGGAACTAAACTAAAGCTCAACTAGAACTGATCTAGAACCTAACTAGAACTAAACTAGAACTATAACTGAACTAGATCTGAAATAAGACTAAACTATAACCTTAACCTGAATCTTAACAGAAATTTGAATTGGATTCTAGACCAGAGATTGGCAAAATGTCGCCTTTGGGCTATTTGTTATTCTCTTTTTACATATACTTAAACATACGTACGCCGGGTTGTCGTTGGAAAATTTCGAATAGGGTCACAGAGTATTTTCCAGAACAAGGGGTCAAAAAAAAGTGTATTTCAATTAAAAAAGGTTCAAGTTTTTTAGAAGCAGTATTTCCCATTTAAGACCAATTTTTTTATAAACAAACAAAATATATTTATTTCAGGTAGGAAGTGCTGAAGAAACTTAACTTTTTTTAATGGAATGCCCTTTACTGTTATTAACACATGACAAAACATTTGTTTTTCATCATTATAGCTCATTTTTTTAACCCCTTTTATGTTTAGTTGTTTGTATTTAACCGCGGTTTCAAATAAATCTTAGGGTTTGTTTGCAATTTTGCAACTAATCGCGAATTTTAGCCATGTTCGGGTTACGTTAAAATTGAAGGGCTCGAATTTCCCTCAATATTTGGATTATCGATACTATATTTTGCCGAACAACGTGTTGTGGCTTTCAGAACAATTGTGCATCAAATACTCAATTTTGGAAAATATGTTGGTTACGTCGTTTTGGCGGTTATGGCTCGACTTTATTTTGGCTATTTTAATGTTCACTTATTATGTTACAATCCGATTTTTTTCTTAAAATGAAGTTAAAAAAAAACAAAATTATGGCAACGCTGCACTACACTTAGAGCGGAAGAGTCATAAAGCACTAACATTACTATAAAATACACATCGCCTATCGTTGTTCTATGCCAAAACCTTAAACCGAAACTGAACTGGAAGCTGGTCTTAAATATAAACTGCAAACTAATCCAGAATTTAAACTAAAATGAATGGCAATCTGTTCTAGATCCTAAATAAACTACAATCCTGCCTATAACCTAAACTAGATGCTGAACTTAAATCTTTACTGATATAAACTGAATGTGAGCTAGAAACTTAAACAACAATTTTGTATATTTCAGAAACTTTTTACAGAATAAGTACATCTCAATTGTTGGAAAACATTTACGGAATTTTATAAATCATACTACGCCTGGTAGTATAATTTCATAAAATATTGAATATCTTCTTACATTTTGTGCCAATGTAAAAATTTTGTTAAGTGTTCGTCTGACTAAATAAAAAAACTTTCCCATACCATCTATAACATTTAATAGACATAAATTCAAAGCATACATTTCGGGGGGTAAATTAAATATAAATGCATTAAAAGGTTTTTTAATACCCAGATGTCTGTAAAATAAATATTTTGTATATAAAACAACTAAATATTTTATTATAAATAAAAATTGTATGATAAAGAATAAATTGGTTTGTGTTTGCTCTCAAACCATTCGTTGTATTTTATTTAAGCAAATTTTTATTTCTTTGTTATCTTTTAACTTTTTTTATAAAAAAAAATTCAAATCGCTATTATGTTGTTAAAAAGCTTTTAGTTTTTTTATGTGCCTTTTTTACTTGTGTGTATATTTATGTACATTTTTTCTTTACCTTCAGCTTTATTTTTGCTTGTGTAACAAATTTCCTTTAAGACGAGAGCTGTTGGCATACAAAAGAAATGAATGCATGAAAAAACAAACACAAGGAACGTGAAATGTAATCAGCGGATTTTTTTTTAACAAACAAAAAAGAAATGAATAAGAAAATCAGGCTCTTTTTAGGATCAATATACACAAGAGAAAAAAAAATGTAAAGGAGTGGAAACTTGCTTTAAAATTAAAGCTTTTAAGTGAACAAATAACTGACCAAGAATTTTTTGATAGAATCTGAATGTGTAATTTAAGCTAAAGCTTAAGGAAAAGCCTGAATAAGAACGAGAACTAGAACTGGATAGAATATTAATTTAGACATCGAACTCCTTTATTTAGCTGCCTAGTTTCCAAATACTCTACATAAAACTCAGATTTTAAAAATAAAATCTGGCACTTCTTAACAAATACGTGCGTGTGGAATAACAAACATTTTACGTTTATATTGCTTTTCTTTTATATTCCTTCAATTCCTGTTTTCCTAAATCGTTTTTTTTTTTTTGCTTTATTTTCTTATTCAAAACTTGTACAAAAAGAAAAGGCCAATAAGAACAAAAAAAAAAAAAAAAAGAACAGAAGCGAAATTATAAAATAAAATAAAAATGTGTATAAGTAGAAGAAAGTGGTGGGCGTGCTTTGAAGTATGTATTTCCTCTAGATTCCTACTTTTGGTAAGTGTTTATTTTGGTAGTAACGATCCCGTTTTATACCCAATCACTTCATTTCAATTTTTTTCTCTATTTGCTTTTAAATTTTAACCTTATTTTCTTAATTTTTATTGTTATTACAACTAATCTTTCTTACTATTTTCTTTTTTTTTTAAACAATTTTGGCTAATATTTTTGTTTTCCCTTACCATCTTTAGACTTTTTATTTGCTTAATAAAATCGTCAAAAAAGAAGATAAGGGACTTGGATTATAGATAAAGATGCCTTTTATTTAATTGATTGGCACAACTAGTTAGAGAAATTTAATATTTAACATTTACGTAATGAGTCAATTATGAAAAAATCTTTTGAGAGGGGTTCTAAAATTGTTTAAAACAGTTTTTGAAAACGACTTAAAAATAGTGGATTCTTCGAACAATTTGTAAATTCGAATAAAAAGATACACAGAAAAAAGTGTTTTATCAATTAAAAATATGGCTAAAAAAGAATTTAAATTTAATTAATGTGATAATTGAATCAATTATTTTTTTTAGTTGAAAGAAAATTAAAAATTTAATTTTGATTTAATTAACATTTTAGTTGTTTTGAAATAAATTTTCAATTAATATTTTAAATAAATAACAAAAAATCTTAATTGACTTTTTTCGTTTAAAATAAAATAATTTAAACATGTAGAATTGTTGTTGGGAATTGTCAATATTTATTTAAATAAATTAACACATTGTTTGAAATGGCAAAGTTTTTTGAGGACGTTTTTAATTAAAATTAAAAATATCATTTACTGAAAATATTTTTTCAAAATTTTAAAATTTTTAGTAATCAATATAAGCATTTTGGTAATAGGTGCAAGATCAACAATGATTGGAGAAATTTAATAATTTTATCTGTGTAGTAAAATTTTATTTTGCAAGAATTTGGAACATTTTCTAAACATAGTCACAATAACCGGGAATTTATTTTGCAAGCAATAATTTTTCTCAATGATCCCCTATCTCACAAAAAGTGCTACATATTTATCGTATTCATTAGAAAATGTAGAAGAAATGGACTAGAACTGAACTAGAACTGAACTAGAACTGAACTAGAACTGAACTAGAACTGAACTAGAACTGAACTAGAACTGAACTAGAACTGAACTAGAACTGAACTAGAACTGAACTAGAACTGAACTAGAACTGAACTAGAACTGAACTAGAACTGAACTAGAACTGAACTAGAACTGAACTAGAACTGAACTAGAACTGAACTAGAACTGAACTAGAACTGAACTAGAACTGAACTAGAACTGAACTAGAACTGAACTAGAACTGAACTAGAACTGAACTAGAACTGGACTAGAACTGAACTAGAACTGATCTTGAACTGAATCAGAACTTTAATCCGAACTAAACTATAATCTGTGCCAGAATCTGAACCGAATTCGGTACCAAAATTGTATCATCAATCTGAACTGAACCTCAACTAGAGTCTGAACTGGAATCTTAAGTAAAATCTTAACTGGGATCTAAACAAGAATCTATACTAAAATCTATACTGGTATCTGAATAGGTATCTAAACTTAAGTCTGAGCCAGACCGGAACTAGTAGCTGATCTGAAATCTAAACAAGAATCGAAACAAGAATCTTGACTAAAATTTTAGTTTTAATCTGATTTGAAATCTTAACGAGAATCTAAGCTAGAATCTCAACTAGAATCTAAGCTAGAGTCAAAATTAGAATCTAAAATAGAATAAGAACAAAAATCTAAATGAGAATCTAAACTAGAATATGAGCGAGAACTAACTAATATCCAGAAAACCGACTAAATTCATGATTATTGTATTATATTAATTAAAAATTTGGGCTTCATTTATAGCTTATCGATAATTTGAATTAAAATTATAAAATTAAAATTTGAACTGGAATTCGATATAGAATCTGAATTATAGTCTTAGCTAAAATTTTAAATTAAACTGAACTAGAACTTAACTAAAATCTGAACAAGAACCTGAGCTATAACACTGGTTTACAAATATGAAACTTTTTGCCATTACCTTAAAATTTAATGTTTGTAAGGCTAAGGGGGAATGCTGAACACGAATATGTAACTTCGGTCATGCAGAAATATCAATCAATCATATGATTAATTGGAGCCCTCCATTCAACTGGCTTACCGAATGACAAACACTCCTCCATGCCCCTACTAAATTGAGTTAATAAAATACATGTGGAGTAAAGGGCTTATAGACCAATCTGGCTAAGAACTCAAAATTAAACTTATGAGATTCCAAAATGCCTTGGCCAACGTTCATTGGACACTTTTTTTATAAATGTAGACACCCACAATCAAATCAATAGTTATCCAGTGAATATTTACATATTTAAATATCATTAAAAAAGCCAAACAATATGTTTGTGGCTGCTTGATGAAGGACTAATTTAACAGTAATATTTTTTGTATTTGTATTTGTATTTATATATTTGTATGACGCACACAACAAGATATAGATCTTATAATTACAGTGTGCGAATTAATTTGTCAACATTATAAAAAGGCACATATAATATCAATAATTAAGACTATTTATATAAAAAAAAAAAAAAAATTGTATATAAATATGGTTGTCGGTGACAATAATATGGTTAAATTAAACACAATATGTTTAAAATTTTCTTTAAAAAATGTTTTGTTGGAGGTGACCATATTTAAACATATTTTTTCTCTGCATGTACATACATATGGGAAGTTCCAGCGAAAACTTTCCTTTTTGTTACGTAACGGCTGAAGTAATTTAAATCGTTTATCAAAAATTGTATTATGTATAATTTACTTTTTTTATATGTTTTGTAAAGCGCAACTAGCTCTACATTAAGTTACTCGTACAAAAGCGATAACTATTGAACAACATGGTCCTAAAATACAAGATTATTTACTTTCTGGCGTTACATTAGAAAAAGTAGACTTTTCGCTAGAAATTCGGATATGTACCTTAAACGAGCAAAGATTTTTTTAATTTGATAACTTGGAAAATAAATCTTTATAAGTTCAAAGCTTATTTAAAAAGGTTTTATACGAAAAGTCTTGTTCAATTCGCAGACTTATGCAGTTTTGTAATGTAAGTCAAAATCCACTTCGGTTTTTTGTAACGTCACGTCGGCGCTTATATTTGCGTATATCTTCAAATCCTTAGGGTTGGTTGTTGTAAATTTTTTTCTGAATAAAGTGCTGCTTTATTACTTTCTTATATAAACTTTTTACAAACTGGACTTCTTCGTTTAATTTTTTTTATATTTTGTCGTACAAATATCACGTCACGTTACAATGGAAATGCCTATATAAAAAGTACGTGAAACAAATAGCTGTTGACAGCAAAGACCTATTTAAAATGAAGATCCCTTTTTTGTTTGTATGAAAAAATATTTTCTAAACGCATACCTTTTGCATATGAGATAATATGTTACAATACCGCTAAAAATTAAAAATTTTGTTACGTCGGTTAATCGGTTAATCGACTGAAATTAACCGGTTTCATCGAAAAAAGCCAGTTAATCGGGTATCAATTAATCGGTTAACCGCTTAACGGTTAACCAAATGAATACCCTCATAAGTACCTTGAGTCAATAATTTTGTTTGAATCAAACGCAACCACTCACAGCGAAATTGTAAAATTTATGTTGCTTAGCCATCGTCCAGACCTGCGCTGTGCTGTTCTTCCGCCGCCGTTTCGGCTTATGTTCGAAAATAAATACTGCGCGTTGATACGAGCCGTTACACATGTTCATCCACTTCTTTCTTAATACAACAATTGGTAGGCTTTGCTTTTTTTGCAAGCCTATTTGCAAATACGAATCTGGGGGCTAATTCTGACAGTTGTGGTCGAATACTTTTTCGATTCGAAAGCAATTTTGTTTCTATTTCTTTCAGTCGATATCTGAACGAATCGAAACTACTCTTTCATTGTTGTAAAGCATTTATTTGAGTTTTGAAATCAGCGAAAAAATAAATTCGATTCGTTTAGTATAGACTGAAAGAAATAGAAACAAAATCGCTTTCGAATCGAAAAAGTATTCGATCACTACTGCCAGAATAAGCCCTCAGGTTTTGCAAAGGAATTCATTCTAGCAAAGCAACTTTTTCGATTTGTGTGTGTAATTCTGCTACAAATGAGTAATTTGGTACACAGTCATGTGTAATTACCGAATTCGTCAATGGCAACACAGGTCTTGAATTCATTAGTGCATGGTAACCGTATTCACTGCACTACGATTGCGAAATTTGTGCATTGTTTTTATTTGTGAAACTTTGTCAGCGCATTTGTTTTCAGTGATGCTTTACAACACTGCATTTATGAAGACATTCAGTATTTCGAAATAGACCGATAAGTAAAAACACGTGACATTAAGCCGCCATAAAGTACATTAATCCAGTACTAAAGTTGATTAAAAAAATTATTTATGACAATTCGAATTCGGATGCTTTCACAAAATATGTTGTTACTTTTTAATTAATTTTCCGGTGATAACAATTCTGCGCTAAGAACGCTTGGAATAAAATATTATTTAAGATGCAGGTTAAAAAACTTTTAGAATTTTTTTGGCTTTCTGGGGCAAATGAAAATGTTGAATTTTGAAAAAAAACGTTGAAAACAAATTTTTTTAAATCTAAAGCCGTGTAACACAGTGAATTTTAAAGAGGTAAATATATCTTTGCAACAGTGTAAAATTTACGTAATTAAAAAAAAAATAAATGCAAAATAAGCAGGTTTTTCGCGAATATCTCGAAAACGCTACTTAAGGAAAATAAATGAATGAATGAATATTCTGGTTCAGCAGCCACAATTTAGCTTAAACAAATCCCATTATTTAGGTTCTTTTTTTGTGGCGTAGTGTAATCTCTTAATTTAGATTTGTGTTATTATATTTTTTTTTTTAAATATTTTAAACTATTGTTTTTTAATTAATATTTGGTAGCATAAAAGTTCTAGAGTTTCAGTCACAGCTTAAAGCTGGCATTGATACAGTGGCATAGTGGGTGTCTGGGAAACCCCACTGCAGACGACCTAGTCAAACAGGGTTGCATTGTAAACGACACGTTCCTCGCCGACCTGAATGGCGTTCTTATTCAACGTTAGTCGTACGGGAAGGCTCAATCGAGATGGCATGATGAGAACGCTTGTTCTTGAGCCAGATTTGTGTGGCCTGGTTATGATGAAAGGATGGCCTGCGTACTACTTTGGTATGGTAAGGACCGAATTCGACATTGACAATAACTGGTCACTGGCTGATAGGAAGCCTTGCGATGAGGCTGGGCTTGGGTAACAATGACTACTATAGGAGTTATCAGGATGAAGAGGAGGAGAAGTATAAGATAAGACGATTTTTTACTTTCTCTGCCCATTCCCTGGTCTCATTTTAGCAGACAAGAATTTGCCTGTTTGTCTGTTCTATCTAGGGTATCACTAAGGGCACTCTTTCATCTCATCAAGGATTCAAAATATTTGGGGGTGATGTCTGTGGAGCACTTTAGCTTAACACTAGCCACTGGCTCAGGGTATCACAAAGCGACCGCTATAAAGACGTCGACTGCCCACTGAACCTTGCCTTATCGATAACTTAAACCAATTTTTCTAGATTCTTTGCTTAAAAGCAGCCAACAATAAACACCCGCACCATCAAAACACCAAACCGTCAGAGAACAAAAAGAGCCTTTACAAAAACAAAAAAACACACACACACACTAGCAAAAAGAAAGTAAAATAAAATAGTGAAAGACAAAAGAAAAACTTTTATTAAAAAAATAGAGAAAAAAGCGCACACTTTCATACAAAAATTAAAAATAAATATTCATGCAATGTTTTTAGATGTTTGTGAAACGGACCTTTGACTTGAGTTTTTGTGGCATTTTTTTCATTTAGCTACGGTTTTCTTTAAATTCCATTTTAAAACTTTTCGAATGATACAATACTTGTTTGCTGTTGCTATTCTGCTTCTTGCCGTATTTGTTTTTATTTAAGTTTTTATTTAAACACACACACACACACACACTTTGGAGCACTTTGTAGCACGCACATAAAAACAAGACACTCACACATAGACATTGAATATATTAAAGAAACAAGCGATCATTTAAATGTTATACACAGTGTATACATAAAAAACAATATATATACTTTCAGACAAACAAACACACAAATTTTTACCTAAATACAAATACAAAAGGAAAACCATTTATATAGAGAAGAAGACAGAGGTTGAAAGGAATAGATTTCTTTTAAACTTCTTTAACGACATATTTAAAAAAGAAACAACTTCAAAAAGAAAATAATAGTTTTTGTCTTAAAATCAACTTAAGGATTTCAAAAGTACAAATAATTTTAAAGAAATTCCTTGTGAGCAACGATAAAGCTCAAAGAAATTTATTGTAAGTATTAGGTGACGTATGCTTAATATTAATTCAGAGGTTGTTGGCTTAAAATGCTGGCTTATTCTTTTTTTTTTTTTTTTAATTCGATACACAAAACATTTAAACAATAAATGTATTTAAATGTATGCTTAAATTTTCCGAATTTTTATTCTGAAAATATTTTATTAGCAGTTCCTCTAAAATATGTTAATTTTTACCCCATAAATTAGACTTGGCTTAAAAATTATTTGAATAATTTTATTCAGTTTTTCATCGTTATTAAAAAAAAAACAAATTTTTAAATAACATTAAAACCTTAAAAACTATTTAAAGCTATACAAATATTTTAGTACTTAGGGGATCAAGGGAATTATATAAAATTAACCTACCCTGTGTATGATTAATATTGGCTTTAAGTGACCATATCTACATTTCTAAAGGCGATAGGAGAATTATAGAAATGGGTTTTCAAAGCTTAGATATCAGACATTTTTAATTTAAAAAAACAATATATGGCTTATTTGTCTAGAAGCGAGAGTTTTATAAACTTTTAACTCTAATTAAAACAAAGTTGATATTAAAAATTATTTGGAATTTACGATGCAAAATTTTAAAAAATTTAAATAGCAACATAAAATTTTGAATAAAAAATTTAAACTAAACAATTTTTAATATTTCTCATTTTTTATATTTTTTGAAAACCTAAAATTCATTAAAAATAGAATTTATTTAAAAAAAAATTCCTTTTTAAAATCAATAAAAAATAGAAACATAAAATTTTGAATAAAAAATGTTAATCAAATAAACAATTTTTAAAATTTTAAAACAATTGGTCAATTTTTGAAAAAAAAATTCTTTAAAAATAGAATTTATTTTAAAAAAATTCCTTTTTAAATAAATAGTTTTTCAAATATTTCTATATAAAATAAAAAACAATATATAAATTTTTTTTTTTTTTAAATAAATTTTGAAAAAACTCTAAAAAAAGTAAATTTTTTTTAAAACTTCCTATAAAAATATAATTATATTAAAACTTTGTTGTTGCTTTCTATAAGAATTTTTAAATTTCAAATACTTCATGTTTTGTGGCGTTGAAAATTTTAAATCCAATATGAATTTTTGTAGAAAGCAACATCAAAATTATAAAATATTTTTTAATTTGTTTTTGCTTTTATTGAAATTTTCGTCGTTGCGTTGCATTTTACACACAAATACCCTTAATTTTTTTAAGAAGAAGGGAATTTCATTAAACAAATAATATTTTTAAAAAACTTTCTGAAAAGAACAATAAAATTTTACTTTTTTCAAAATTTGTAAAAAAAATTTCTTCAAAAAATAATAGAATTTTTTAAAAAAAAATTGATTTTCAAGTAACATCTCTGGTAATACTAATTGCATCAGGCAACACTTTAGCTTGTTTGAAAGGTGACATTTAAAGCTTCACTTTGTTGGAAGACATTATTAACATCGCTTTATTCTTTGAAAAGTTATCTACGTTTAAAAATTAATGAAAATTCGAAACATTACCCTCATATTTGGCTTTTCTCTAATAGAAAAGTTAAGAAAGAATCTCGATGTTTGGGTGCCACATGAATTAGCAGTGAAAAATTTAATGAACCGAATTTCAATTTGCGATTCACTGCTAAAACGGATCTTGGCTGGGAATTATAATTTGTTTTGAATCAGAGAATGACAAAAGTATCATTTTAAGTAATCTTTTAGAATTAGTAAGAAAACATGTATGGGCATGTATGGGTAAAGATCAAAACCATACACATACATACCATTACCCATAACAAGCTGAAGTTAAATATGTATAGGTATACGCTGGCAATGTGTATTTGTATATTCATTCTTCTTTTAGAAAGTACATGCAGATATAAATAAAACTTTGTATTGGCTTTCTGCAATACCCATAAAAATAAATAAGTATGTGTATTGACGTATGTATAACGTAAGTATACACAGAGTATGTATACCATCGCAGAGATGGCAAATGCAATTTTAAAAATTTTGGAATTAGGCAGAAATTAAATTTTGGATTCTTATACAACTTTAACTACCCGTATTAAAATGAAATGTTTGAATTTTAAATCGTAACAGAACGGCGTCTAAACAAACTCTATAAATCAGAGCCCGGCAACACATACATGCAGACTTTTTGTTTTTTGTGAGAGAATAATAACTCTCCCTCTCAGAAGCACTTAAAGAAATATTTGTGTTATTTTGTTATTGTTAAAATCAATCTGGCTGTTATTGTAAAAACTCAAAACATAAGCGTATGTTTTATATAAAAAAGAAAACAAAAAAATCATTAAAATTAAATAAATCATATTCTTCAAGAAAAATAAAAAAAACTATAATTTCGTTAAAACATGTTAATCTTTTGAAACAAAAATAAATTCAGAAAATAAATACTTTCGTTCATAAAACTTTAACAATTCTTCAAGGAAAATAAAAAAACTATAATTTCATAAAAACGTGTTAATCTATTAAAACAGAAATAAATTCAGAAATTAATTACTTTCATAAAACTTAAACGATTCTTCAAGAAAAATAAAATAAAAACTATAATTTCATAAAAACGTGTTAATCTATTAAAACAAAAATAAATTCAGAAAATAAATACTTTCGTTCATAAAACTTTAACGATTCTTTAAGAAAAATAAAAAAAAAACTATAATTTCATAAAAACGTGTTAATCTATTTAAACAAAAATAAATTTAGAAATTAATTACTTTCATAAAACTTAAACGATTCTTCAGGAAAAATTGAATGGAAAACAACCATTAAATTTAATTTATTTTGTTAAAAACTAATTTTCATTGTTTGTAATAACATTTTCAAAAACTTCATCTATATCGATTTCATATGGGCAACATTTAATGCGAAGAAGATCCTCTAAATGTTCATCTGTTAAACTATTTCTAAGTTTAGTTTTAATTAGCTTTAAAATTGAAAACGAGGACTCGCATATATATGTTGACCCGAACATAGAGTATAATTTAAAAATTTCATTTTTAGTTGTTAAGTATATCTCTTCGTTTAATTTTTTCCAGAATTCCACCCCAGCCGTCAGCGGTATATTTAAATCCGAACGCATTTTCAAAAGTTCTTCTCTTATGTCGTTACACGGTTTATTGACATCACATGTTAAAGGATTGCTATGCAGTTCTAATAAACACTCAATTTTAGAAAAATCCGAAAAACGATTGTTACAATTATCTAATATGCCTTGAAGTAAACAAATATATTCGTCAAGTCTATAATTATTAGAAAATTCATCATATATTTCATTTGTTCTTTTAAAACAAATTAAATTTTTATTTTTAAGATTTGTAATCAGAGTTTGAACTTTTGTTATAAACTGTTTTACAGAGAAATATAAAGAAAATACAGTTTTATTTCTTCCTTGCAATTGAAGATTTAACTGATAAATTAATTCGTTAATATCTGTTAAAAACGCAAAATCTAATACAAACATGTTATCTCTTAAATATCTTAGTAATTCATTCGATTCATTCGATGGATTAATTTCAAAAAATAACATCACCTCTTTCCGAAGAATGAATAAACTTTCCAAGCAACGTCCTTTACTGAGCCATCTCACTTCTGTAAACATTAATACGTCGCCATATTCAGTATTCATTTCATCCAAAAACGCTTTAAATTTTCTGTGGCTCAAAGCATTGTGGCCACCACGTATTTTATTTATTATTTTTGTTACAATTTGCATTGTATGCATCATATTCACGCTTTTTGTAAATAATGCCTGTTGATGGATTATACAATGGAAAATATAAATGTTAAAGTCGTTTCTTAAAAGGTAACCCACAAGACCCTCGTTTTTCCCAACCATGACTTTTGCACCATCGGTGCATATAGAACAAAATTTGCTTTTATCGGCAAAAGAAAAAATTTCGTCACATATTACCCTAAAAAGAGTTTCTCCCTTTACATTACCATGTAATGCAACCAACGTTAACATTTCCTCATGTCAAAGTTATTATTGCAAGTTTTTACGCATATTATTAACTGCCCTATGTCGTTACTGTCAGTGCATTCATCTAAACAAATAGAAAAATATTTGCAATTAAGAATTTTTTTTTATATTTGTGTAGATAAATGCACTGACATCTTCTGTTCGTCGCGTTATGGTCCGAGGTGAAAAGGGGCTAGAACTAATTAAATTTCGAATTTGTTCAGTATTTTCTCCAAAGCATTTTAATACATCGTTGCACAATTCTTTGAAAAATTGCCCATCTTCGAAAGGACGGCAATGTTTTGCCAGACCTGCAGCAACGACATATGATGCTTTTCTTTTGCTTCGCTCATGCCCATTTTCAACTTTTGAGTTCTCAAAATCAAGAATCATTTTTTTGTAAAAAGGTTTTTTTTAATTTAAAATTAGGCATTTTCTTTCGTCATGAGAAATATTTTTATATTCATTATGACATGAATTAAAATGTCTATCTAAATAAAATTTTGCTGTTCGTGATAACGTACAATTACATATCAAGCAATCGGGCTTGCCAAAAAAATTTTCGGCAAACAGGAAATCAAATTCCCATTCTGTCTTGAACATTTCTCGCAGTGTTATTCTTAAGCAAGCGTCAACAGAACCTTCTTGTTTGAATGTTCGAACGAGAATAAATGATTTTGTTTGTTTTTTACAAAGTGAGAGCGAATGTTATTGTGAGAAAAAAAGCACGGTGTAGTACTTTTTCCGGGCTCTGCTATAAATACATATATAAATGTATTGATTGGCGGTTACACTCTTTCTTATTAGCACAACATACAAATCAAAACTTACATTCATAAAAAACAATATATTCCGTCTCGTGTCACCTCTCTATGCTATGTGCGTGTGACAGCGACAAGTGCACAAGTGCAAAAAAATTATTTATTTTTGCATGTAAAAAACCTTTACGCATCCGCATAATTTTTTTACACTTGTCGCTGTCACACGCACATAGCATAGAGAGGTGACACGAGACGGAAGATATTGTTTTTTATGTATGTAAGTATTGATTTGTATGTTGTGCTAATAAGAAAGAGTGTACCGCCACTCAAAACATTTAGACGCCGTTCTGTAACGATTTATAATTCAAACGTTTCATTTAATGTTTACTTTCGCATAGTTTTTGCAGAAACCAAAGAAGTTCCCGTTTAAAAATAGCGTACTGCCGCCTCAAAAATTTTTATTTGTGCCGTAAGAGTTAACTCATCTTTAATTTTTTTTTCTTTAATTTCGAAGATACTAATTTAGGATATAAAAATTAAACGTTAGGATATAAAAATTAAAGCGTTTGCCTTATGGTCAAAATTCGCCCATACATTTTTATGTAAATATGAAGAAAACATAGTACATCTAAATATATAAGAATTGACGTGTTTTGAGCATTTATTTGTTCCGTCTTAGTTGATCGATTTGGCGATGGACCAACCTCCGGTTCATATTTTATCTTCCACGTGAGTTAATCTATTTTGTAAGTTCAATATAAGAAATATCAGAAAATATCAATTGAAAAACAAAAAAGTATCAAAAAGTCTTCTCTTATAGATTCTAATCCGCCCAGGACATTGCATGTTTATAATTTTATTTTTATGTATGTAGACATACATTGGCACTACTGATGTTACAAAAAAATTTGTTTTATGTATCAAAAAAAAAAAGTACATAGTCCCATTCCTGGCTAGTGATCAAAGCACATTTTTGCTAAAACATTTCATACAAAAATTTTTTTTTCATATTTACGCAGTAGTGCCAAAAATACTGAAGGTACCCATGTATATTTTCTTACACATAGATATTTTATATGTATGGCAGATAACCAAAACGCATTCATGGGTATTGGATAATATCTGCATAACATTCATGTATTTAAGTTTACTGAATGTGGTTGCGTGAAATATTGCCGTGCATAAGTATAAGTAATGCACATATTTTTTGCAACGCGCAACCATAGCTGTTGTTATTATTTGTGTTATAAGTATGGATATGCACAATAACGTAAAGCGTGGGTAAATACCTCTGTATATTATTCTTATGGGTACTTGTTGTCATTCTCTGGTTTTGATCTCTGCAGAACTCTCTTTATGGTGTAAATTTAAATTCCGTTGAGATCTGCAAAAAGGCAATTGGATCAGCTTTCGCTCAGAAGTACCAGAAGTTCTACACTGATGGAATAATAGCTTTACCCTAAAAATGGCAAAGGGTTATCGATGGAAGCGGCACGGCACATATTTGATTTAATAAAGCTCGAAAAACGTGTTTTAATTTTGATCAAATTTGTAACTGAACTCTTCGAAATAAGAATTTCAACAGCGCTTTCGTGTTAAAATCTTTATTCGGACATATGAATTCGAAGCAAGCGAATACTGCACCTTTACTTGTTGTACCCTTCATCCAGTGTTGCCACTTTGTGGGTAATTACCCGAATTGGGTCTAATTTTTACCATCGTGTGTAATTTCTTAAAGGGGTCATCTTAAACAAAGTCATGTTTTCTTCTTGAAAATATTTCCATCGTTCACTAAAGATTTTCAAATGCATATTTACAAATTAAAAATGTTTACAGGAATATGGGTTCTTGACGAAACACCTTCTTGACTTTAAATTTTGGGACTCCTATTCGAACATTTCTGGCCGTATGTCAAGAAAAACACGAACAATGTTGGCCCCCAAGTCTTTAGTTGTTGCTGGTTCATCAGCATAAACCAGTGACTTCACAAAGCCCGACAGGAAATAATCGATAGGTGTCAAATCGCACAACCTTGAAGGCTAATTCACAGGCCCTTTTCTCGTAATCACCACTTTGGCATAATTTCTGGAAAAATGAGGTCCGATGATGTCACCAGCGTGTAGACTGCACCAAACCGTGCATTTTTCTTGATGCAATGAAGTATGTTGTGGATTTATCTCGCTTAATATGAGGCTGTTTTGTTTATTAACAAGCCTTTCAGAAAGACAATTATGTGCGCTATAAAAATCATTAAGTCGCTTTTAAGTTGCGCAAATCGATGACTGATTTTTAAATTAAATTTGCATAATTTGGTAGCGTTTTTTTAAAATAAAACAATAATTTTATAAAAGGTTTTCATTATATCGGGTAATTTTTCTTCATCTAAAGTGTAATTTTAAATTTTGCTGGTGGTAACACTACCTTCACCACAGGTGCAAAGGATTTGTCATTCCGTTTGGAAATTTTACAAAATTGATTTTAGACCCAATAAAGTACATTTATTATGAGTTCTTATAAGTAGCGAAGTTTCTTTAACGATGTCTATCTGTCAGTCTGTTGAAATGGGTTTTCCGAAGGCCCCAGAAATGATGGGAACTCGGTTATTATATATTACGATCACATATGCTTTGTTTTATTTTGCTATTGAAATTCAACCAGATCGTTCTATAAATGGCTGACATATCAGCAAAAAAAACTACGATTGCCTCTAATTTTTGTCATAAAATCCTCTGTTGCTGTTTTTTTTTTTGTGTGGCTGAGTGCTCTATTCTGTTAGGTGAGGTATTAAAGATTCATAATATTAAAGGTATTGAATATTCGACACTGCCGAATATAGCACCCTTAATTGGTTTTTAATAGTTTACTTATTTGAGTCAAATTTTTTTTTTTTATTTTTTTTTTTTTTTTTATGAAGATGATTCAAATTTTTTATTGTATAACGAAGAGAAAAGTTCGGCAATTATGAACGAAAAATGATATCTGGCAAATGTCCACCACGAGCACGCTGACAGATGTGGATTCTTTCATCAAAGTTTTAAATCACTTTTTGACAAATGACATATGACAAAATGGGCTTCGTCTGAAAAAATGATATTTTCAGAAAAACCTAAAGGAATTGAGAGAATCAACGGCGATGTGAATGGTCGGTCGGCCTCAAAGCCAAATCCTTACGCAAAATTCGCCATGTGGTGGTTTTGGATAACCCCAATTGTTGAGAACGCCGCACTGTGGCTGAAAATTTAATTTCATGGGCCAAAAGTCCAATTTTTTGTCATCGCCGATTTCAAAAATTTTAATGCCATTCGATAGCAAACATATTAGAACTAAGGTATCAAAAAAACTAGATTAAAATATTCGTAATTGTGGCTGTGGCATGCTGCTGGAAACAAATATTTTATTTTGCTTTAGAAAAAAATTAATTTTTGTAAATTTGATCAGAACTAAATTATGATTTCTCGCAAACCGTTATCAATAATTGGTCTTAAGAACTTTTTAATCTACATAATATGTCAAACATTAAAATTATTATTTATATAGTGTATATGAATAAAAGGGCTTTTAACATGAGTAAAAAATAATAATTTTAAGGTTTGACATTCTATAAATCTGACATGAACAAAGATATATTAATGAAATTTGGCAGTTATGTAGATTAAAAAGTTCTTAAAACAGTGGGCAGAAAAACAACCCACTTTTTGAATAAAAAATACCATAATTCTCAATCTCAATCATTAGCATTTTCATACTAAATGCTAAAAAACATCATAAATGTATCAACAACTACTAAACCGATTTTAACAAAATTAGCACTGCAAAAAAGTTCAAGAACTCTTCTCTCCTGCAAAAAAAAATTGCAAAATTATCTCTATCGGCTCAAAAGTTACAGATTTTTGGCCGATGAAAAACGATTTTCAGCCACTGTGCGCCGAGGAATTGACAAATTTTAATCTGCTTCAACACTGTGGCTCACGGCTGCGATGTTTTCAGTTGAACGACCCGGTCTAACACTCGTTGATGTTGACATATTTTGTATCGTGTCTGTCGACTCAAATTTAACAACCAAATTCTTAATAGCGGTCTCACAAGGACGATTACGTTGTCCGAAAATATCACGAATTTTACGAAATCTAACTTTAACAGAACCACCATTTTCAAGTGGATTTTAATTATTTTAATGCGAATTTCAAGCGAAATTGAATTCAATGTAACAATTGCTAATGCAAAAAACTAAATGTCAAAACTATCATATTGTTGGTATTGCCACAATTAAAAAACAAAGTACTTGTTGAAAAACCCTTTATAATAAACTAAATAATAAAAGGCTCATATTATTGGCTATCAAACAAATAGTTTACCATTTTCAAATTTATTTTAAAATATTTTTTTAAATATTTGACTATAAAACTTTGCATGGTATTTAAAATTATATCTATATATATATATATATATATGTATATCAACGTTTGTGGCGTGTAGGTGCTTCTAAAACTCAAGCACCGCTGGACCGATTGACTCCAAACTTGGACAATAAGCTAAGTTTCTCTTAAGTTTAATCCCGATAGGTAGCGCTGTTGTCGTGATATTAAATTGTCTCTTATGTATGGTACGATTTGGCTGAAATCCACAAAATATACTTATTAAACAAAAAAAAAAAGGTTTTCTGATAAAATTTTTACAAGGCAAATAGCGCTGTGATCAAGTTATTAACAAAATTATACAGTACTTAATTTTTAATTTTTATTTAAAAAATCAGCTAGTAAATCTATATAATACATTTATGGCTTCAGGTATAGAAAGCTCATGTCATTAGCACTTAAGAGTTGGCATAATATTAAGCCATTTCTAAAAACTATAATTATGAAAAAAACATTTTTTTTTAAATTAATTTAATAATTGAAAAATTTAGTTTTACTTTTAGAAAAAAAATTTATGGTTTTTTTTTTTTGTTAAAATTTTTTAAATGTATTTTTTATTGTTTTATTAAGTCTTGTTTTCTTATTTCTAGTTTTATTTGTTAAACTTTTTTTCTTTACCATTTTACACATACACACCCTGGTTTCCAGTTTTATAACACAAACTTTTTCTTACATTCAAACACACTCACTTTCATAACACTCGCACATACAATTCCTTAAACATTTTTGTATTTTTTTTTGATTTTTATTTTTTTTCTGCTTCTTTTGCAGTTGTGCTGGTTTATTCTCTCTACATTTGCAGCTGCTTTTTTTCTATTTTTTGACGTAGTTGTAGTTGTTTTTATTACTTGATTATATAAAAAATTCAAGAAGAAAATTGGGGCTATAAATTTTTCCACCCAAAAAAAAACACAAAAAAAAAAATTACAAATAAAGTTGCAAACAAAATTTTTAAAAGGAAATTTTATTAAAAAAAAAGTATTTCTTTAAAAAAAAAAAATTTCCAAATTTTATAACTTTTCAAAGATTTGCAAATTTTTTCCAGCTTTTAAAAATTTTCTTATACTCATTTAAAACTTTTTTTTAAATTTCTTACTTTTTTTTATTGATTTTTTTTATATTAAAAAATTTTTGTTTCGTTAAGAAGTTTCTTTTTTATTTAAAATTAAGGTTTCCTTGTTTTATAACTTAAAAAAGGTTATTTTCTTTCATTTTGGAAAAAAAACCTTCATTCAAGAATTTTGTGTAACTTTTGCACAACTTGTTTTAAAGTTTTTACATTTTTGTTAAATATTTCAAATAAACGTGCGCGTTTTTAAACGAATTTAACACCGCAACGTATAATAACGTTATAGAGCTTAAATTGTATTTTGGCCAAATCTAAAGGTCCTTTTTTAAATGTTACACTTTTACAAACATATACACCTTTAGAATGCAAAGAAAGCATAAAAAAATGTCAGAAAAGCTTTTTACTAGGAGTCAGCTATAAAAGCTTTAGGCACTCTCTTTCTCTGTCTCTATCTCTGTTTCAAATAGGCGAGAAAGAGAAAACATGGTTAGTCTATTTGGAAATTAATACGTTTCTTTAAAAGAAAATAGTTCATGTGTGTTGTAAAATACTACAACACACTAAGAAAAATGAGCACAAAAGCCGCTTATCAGGTGTAAAACCAAATAATATAGACTAGAAAATAAAACAGGCTGGAAACAAATTAGAAAGCGGAAAAAATAACACAACACACACACTTTAAAATACACCGAAATTTGCTTAACTTAAAAAACATAAAAAATAGAAAGAAAAGAAGCAACAAAAAGCTTTTTCTCAAAAAAAAAAATTGTTTATAAAAGTCAAACATTAAAAGAATTTTCCTAAAAAAACACAGTAGAAAATTCTTAAAACATTTTCTTCAAATTATAAAATTATGTAAAAAACTTTAATAAAATAAAATGCTAATTGAATTTAAAAAATTAATAATGTATAAAATTTTCTTCATATTTAAATACAAACAAATAAACATAAAAAACAGATATTAAACTTAAAAGCTTTCTTAACAAAAATTCTTCCTTTAAAAGCAAAACACTTGAAAAAATACATATTCAATTTAAGTGGTTCAATCTCTTTCTTCATATCACTTAATAAAAAAAACCAAAAACAAGCTTTAGCACAAAGCAGTTACAAGCGAATAAATGTCTCTCTAATTGTTTACAAAAAGCTTAAACTCAACTAAACCAAAATACTTTCTGGTCAATCAATTAAACTCAATTTGAGTTGATTTCTTTTGGACGAAGAGAGCTTATTTAAAAAACTTAGGCAACCAACCAACTCCTTAAAGGGACTAAAATTGGGAACCAAAAAGTATTTAGAGACAAAAGAGAGTAATAAAAATATTAAAAAACAGAACTAAGATGATAACAAGTTTACCAATTTTGAGTAATTTTAAACATTTAGGACCTCAAGAGATTTTAGATTTAAGGGCAATTCAAACTCGATTTGAGCGAATGTTTTGCAAACTTAAAGACTCTTTTAGAAACAACAAAATATTTACAAATATTTAAATATTTTTCGGGAATGGATCACAAAATAAGCGGACTAAAATGATTTTAGGAAATAAAAGCTACGTTTATCATTTATGGCTTTATTGCTACAAAATTAGGTGAGTTAACAGCGATAACATTTTTGCAATTATTAAAATTATTTCGATTTTTGAAAATGTTTATCGTGCCTAATTTTGTTCCCATTTTTTTAAGAGATCTGAAGATTTTTTAGATATATTACAAAAAACGACTCACGCGTTAAATAGAAGGCCTTACACAATGAGACCGATTATATATAGTCCTTTTAAATTTCTATAAGGAACATAGGGCCTCAGTAATTGATTTCCATCGATTTCTCTCTGATGCTGCTTTTTTGGCTACACTCCAGGTTAAGATGACAGATTACTTTTCAGCTAGTCAAGGGGGCCAGAATATTTTGAGGCTTAGAAGCAAGCATTTGTTAACGAATACTTGGAGTTTTTGAATAGCCTTATTCGTTAAGTTTAAGGTCTCTGAGCCATACAGCAAGACGGATTTTAAACTGCTTTTCATTACCTAAATTTTCGTAGACAATGCAATATAAGCCGCCATCCAACATTTATTTAATATTCCAAATGCTTGTGCTTATTTAGCCTTAAGCACATCCACCGGCAGTAGCAGAAGGTTAAGAAATTTTCCAGTTGTTATCCAATAAGCCAGAAGGTATATTTTCTACGTTTACAATCAGTCTTCAATAAGAAGTTTTGGCTAAGAAGGTGTTTAGCATTGCTGCGTATCTTTCGGACAAGAGACAGTCACAATAGACAAATGTAATCAGCATAGACCAATTCTGAAAGTCTACCCGATAAGCCAATGGTCATAACTTGAGTAGGAACCACAGCTTGATTCGTTATAGCATCAAGTACGATGTTGAATAATAAAGGGGATAAGACGCACCCCTGCCTTACGCCCGCTTTGACTTTAATGTGTTCGAAGAAGAAGTTAAGGACCTATAGTTTGACCGTTATGAGAACCATTCCCATTAACAGAGCACTTGACTTGGTAAAGAGCATTCAATGGACGATTAAGAGCTGAACCGAATAAAGTCATAAAATCCAATTCAAGGTTCCCTACTTTTTTAAAGAAAAACACACAGAAAATTCAAATTTAATGGGGAATGTTTATTATTATTTGAAAGAACATTCTTTGGCATTTATTTTTTGAAGATTATGTCTATCAAATGTTGGCCGTTGCTACGTCGCAGATGGTCTATCCGTTGAGTCCGATTTTCGATGACTCGTGCGAGCATTTCGACTGGTAACTGGCGAATGACACGCGTGATGTTTTTCTCCAAGGACTGAATCGAAGCAGATTTGTCCGCATCAACTTTAGACTCTACTTATCCCCACAGGAAAAAGTCAAACGGTGTGATATCACACGATCTTGGTGGCCAATCGACCGGCCCAAAACGTAAAATGATGTGCTCACCGAAATGTTCTCTCAATAAATCCATTGATTGATGCGATGTGTGGGAAGTGGCGCCGTCTTGCTGAAACCAAATGTCGCCGAGATCACAAGCTTAAATTTCAGGTATCAAATAGTCGGTTAACATGGCACGATAACGGTGCCATTACCGGTTACGTTCGCACCGGCATCATTTTTAAAGAAATACGGACCGATGATTCCACCGGCACACAAACCGTTTTTTTCTGGATGCAGTCGCAGTTCATAACTAAAAATTAGACAAAATAACTCGATATTTTTACAGCGTGTAGAAATGAATACTGCTCGTCGATTTTTTCCAAAAAGTGAAAAAAAATTGTTTGAGTAAATACTAGAGTTTGTTCCCGGGATTTCCAATTGTTTTCCATTCCCGCTTTCCCGGGAATAAGTTCCCGCGATTCCCGGGACATTTTGAAAAAAATCTTTTTTTAAAACTTTAGTAAATCTATGTCGGACTAGTGCCTTTGGAGGTTAATCCAACTTAATTTCACCACAATATTTAAATTTACTACAGTTTAAGCTCATTTTTAAGAATGGGCTTTATATAAGGCCTATGATAATTATAAGCCTATCTTCACGAAAAATTATTTCTTGTCTTAGCACACTGAAGTGTAAATTTTTCAATAATATTATAAGGTTTTGCGGCTAAGGGCGTATTGAAGTGTTTTCCTAGATTGTGCTTTATATGCGGCATTTCAAGTAATTTTGAGTCTTATGAAAGTAGAATATGCTAAATTGCACTACAAAAGCATTATTCGTTACGCTTTTAGCCATAATTACATGATTTACGAGAGTAAGTTATGTAGGTAAGTTATGGACCGATATTCACGAAATTTGATGCCTTATAAAACGAATTTGTCGAAATTTAATGACAATAGGTGCATTTCGCCACAAATTTATGTAAGTTTTTGTTGAGTTTTTATTGAGGTAGTTCCACATTTGGGTGCATAACTCTTTTCCTACTGAAGCCATTCTGCTGGAATTAAGCCACAAACAGCCTAGAAGATCTAGAAACAATTTGACACCCATATGGCCCCTAGATGAATATTAAAAAAGATTCACATGGAATGGCAAACTTAGTATACCTTCATACACCTTTGCTGATTAAGGGTTATAACATTGTAAAAAATATGTTATTAAATATATGTAGTAAATAACATTTCTCCTTCCTGCTGAATTTGTTAAACGGTAAAATTGTTTCAGAATTACTATTTCGTAATGTTGTGGTTTCAGTTCTTAATCGCCCTTTCAGAAATTTTATTCCACTAAGACTTCAATACTTTCATTCTAATTATATAAATGAGATCTGAATTTGACAATGTATATACGTATATTGATTTCCATGATCCTATTGGCATCAAAATAACCTCTTAAGAGTCTTAAAATTACTTTAATCTTAAATTTTTTACGTTTTTGTTACATAATAGATACTAGATTTAATTATTTTAAGCGTAATAGCCAGTAAGAAATATTAGTTTCATTGGAGAAATACGTAAATAAATAAATAAAAAAATTTGGTCGGGAATCCCGGGATCCCGGGAATTTGATATTTATTTCCCGCTTTCCCGGGAATCCAAAAAGTGCGGCAATAAAAAACTCTAGTAAATACCCTCTTGTTGATCAAGTGCGATATTGTTTTTGACTCCCAAGAAAAACTTGAAGACATAAATGTTTTTCAAAACTAATGCGAAATTCTTCGCAAAGTTTTACTCTATCCAGTTTTGAAACGGACTTAATCAAAAAGTGATTTGCTCCTAAAGTAACGATAATAAACCCAAGTCAATGGCTACAGAAACGTATGGTAGTTCACTTATTCAAGCTCAAAATATTTTCGAATTTTCTTATTTTACTCTTCAAGATCTCTTTGTATTAAACAGGGTACAAAATCTAGAAGGCGTTACAACAACTAGTGCAGTGCAGGTCAAGTTGGGAACTAATTTTAAACTCAATCAAGCGAATCGCCTTTTATAACGATCTTAAAGACAACTCTGACCTATGCCGCCTTAGCGTGGTGTACCAAAGTTTCAAAGGTTTAACTCAATAGATCTTGTCGCATAATCTGTGCTTTGGCCAAGGGCGATATGCCCTACATTAGCTTTGTCAGACAACCTGTATACTTCTGCTATATATATGTATATCCATAAAAGAGGAGGCCTGCAGGAGTGCTATTAGGTTGCCACACATTTAAGGCAAGTGGTGACCATGTGGGATACATGCGGATTCTGAAGATTTTTGAAAACGATCCTTTTATTTTAGTATAGGAATTGCCAAGTCCTTATACATGATAGGGGTCAATGGGAAGACCAAATTTGTTAGCAAGAACTTGCACATAAAATGTGATTCACCGATAGTTCGAAACAAACTAATGCCGACACCGCTTCAAGTAGATTTTGTCCAAATTTTTAAAAAGGGAAGGACCTTTGAAAAGATAGTGTGGTTACTATCGAAACGCGTCATATGAACATGTCCGTGAACGTGGGTTCGAACGCCACGCTAGTCAAGAACGAAACATTATCAATAAAATTTAATTATGAAATTTTCAAATTCTTTCTTTCATAAAAGAAGGAATTTCAATATCAATAAATTTTAATTAATTTCATGTTGTCAAATTCCTTCCTTCATAAAAATAGTTTATTGAGAATTAAATTTAATGTACTTTAGCCGAATTAAAAACATGAAAATTTAAAATAAAACCCATAGACAAGTTCCAAAAATATAACAATAATACTAATTAAGGAATATTACGCTATCATCATATCGAGCCTTTGCTGCAATAGAGTCATAACTCAAAAAACCTGATTTTTGAACTAATCTATTTAATTCTTTAATTCATAGTGGAACATAGGGCCACCTTCTAGTTAATAATGTGGAGTTAATCACCATATCGTTTCTTAACGTTGAGTAAAAAAATTCATACAAATATCTTATACACTCAACTCTAGAGAGAAGAATTACATTTTAAGGTGCTATAAAAATTTGATTTATGACTCTATTGCAGCAAAGGCTGGATATGTGCCAGGGAATATTTGACTAGAGGCCCGAGTGATTCGAATGCAATCAAGAGTGATCAGGGAATGTATTATTCTTCTCTAATGATCCAATGCAGAGACTTAACTTTATGTTGGGCGTCATGCCACAAGGGCACCGAATTTGGCAGATTTTTTGCAAATAAAGGCGGTCGCTACTTATTTATTGCTCCTAGGCCCTTTTTCAGTATCCCAGCTGGTTACCTACGGGAGACGATAAAACCATGGTCCGAACGAAAATTCAGTCGGCTGTGAATGAATATTTCTGTACTTCGACAAAACTAAAAGACTTAACCCATAGTAAATCACGTAAGTTACTTTTGCAAAAAAAAAAAAAAAAAATTAAGGCCCTAATCATGTACAACGCAGCGCAACGCCAAACAATAACATTGAAAGCACAAACAATGTCATAAATATTTTGTAATTTTGTTGTTGCTTTTAACAGATATTCATTTACCTTTTTAAAATTTTCAACGACACAAGCAATGGAGCGTTTGAAATTTTAAAACGTAATGTGAATTTCTGTAGAAGGCAACAACAAAATTACAAAATATTTATGACATTGTTTGTGCTTTCAATGTTATTCTTTGGCGTTGCGTTAGTTCTGTGGCGTTGCGCTGCGTTGTACATGATTAGGGCCTAAATAAGAGCATAAACTAGCCTATTCAATGGGCACTGTGGTCTCAGATACCATCAGTTTATATAAGATAATGTCATTACCAAACAATGCAGAGTCTGCGAGATGGATGATGAGTCATCTGAACATCTGCTCAGTACATCATAGACAGAAGCTTCTTAGGGAACCCATTATGGATCCAACAGTAATTTATGCTCTCTCGTTTAGCAAAAAATTAGCTTCGTACTAAGCCTAGATCTGCAATGATGAATATCATGGCCACCCAAAAATCCAATTGGACGCAGTGCTGTTTGTCTCCTATTTCTATATATCTAAGCAAAAAAAAAATCCACGGTCTTATGTTACTTATAGGAACAACGGGAATTAATATATATATATAAATAGAAGCAAAAATGTTGGCAACATGTAGCTTACAAAATCCAGCCTCATAGTTTTGGTAGAAGAAAACGAACTTAATAAAAGATGACTGACCGCACGCTAACACCGAAACATCAAGGAAACATAGAGGTCAGGGCTTTCTTGACCCTGTTAAAGGCTTGAAGTCGAATGTGATACAGTATTCTTAAGTAAGATCTGTAGACTTTGCTTGTCTTTGGCTTAAATTTGACAGGATTTGTATTTGGTAACAGTAGACTATCGGGCTTAATAGGTCCTGGACTGGTTATTTGTCGTTTAAGGCCCAAAAGCGGTAGGAGAGAACTCTACAATTTTGGTTATGAAGCTGATTTTTTTCCTTAACTTCGGATAACAAACCGGCTAACGAATGTGTGCTTTTATTCGTACAGTGAAGCAAAATATACTAAATTTGTTAGTTCATTATAATTTTCCATGCAAACCCACTAGCGCGTATGAGCTATAATTAATTCAATTAATATTAATCATACGCCCTGTTCATTAATTTTAATCATTTATCATTTTTCATCAGGTTTTTTTTCTCTGTCTCTCTCAATCTTCATCATTTCCAATGCAGATTTTCTTCTAGTTTGTTCAGAAATTTTGTTAATATTTATTTTATTTATAGTTTTCTTAAACAATTAATTAAAACTTTTTTTCCTTATGCTCATCTTCCTTTGAGTTAAATTTATGTTTGGCTCCTTTTTTAGATTCGTTTTCTTTTTTTTTTTTTTAAATATAATAAATTATTTTTGTCTTCATGGTTTCATATTTTGATAAAAATTCTATTTCTAAAACACACATATATTGACACACACACACACACACACACAAATAGGTATACGCGGTCTTCGTAGTCATTTTCTCGCACGAAATTGACATTTGGAAATTTTAATCTTGTAGTCTTGTATTTTATCGTCGGTTCTTTTCCCAAAAATAATGTCTTTAGAGTTTCTTATGGGTAATATTTATTTCTTTGTTTTCTTTTGAATGGTCAAGGAATGCCTCAAATATATATTAATAAAAAGCATGTATTAGAATGAAACATAAGGACATCTTAAAGGATTTGCTAGAGCACATGAAAGTTTTTTTAAATAAGGATGAGAGACTTATATATACATACAAACATTAAAAACCAAACAATTTTAAATGTTTGCTTATGGGTCTGTGGTATTTATGGGTTACACTAAAAGAATTTATATGTATGGGTGTACGATTGTAAGGTTGTATAAGTAAGTCTTGTTTATAAGTGTGGTTTGTGACATGTAAAACTATATTTATTAATTGTGGTAATCGGTGTTTATTGTTTGTCAGTTTAACACTCTCCACTTAATTCAACTCATTCTCCATTTAATCTATAAACATCAAATATAAACTGAAAGTTTGCTAAAGTTTACTTGTGTATTTGTGCTCTCTTACAGTATAAAAATAACAAAACCAACATGAGAAACCCAAGAAAAGGTATTAAGAAATTAATTTTGTTAATCACAAAACAGTGGTTTGCAATGACCAAACTAGCAACTATAAATAAAACTGTTGTACCCAAAAAACTAGAAACTGTTTTCCTTATCAATCCGTTAAAGATGCAGGATTTCGGAGGTAGCTTTTTTTTGTTTAAGAAGGATAATATAACCTAAACAAGAAACAATATTTTCAAAAACCCAAGAGTAGGTCTTAAGCTTTTACAAAATATATTTCGTAATCAACCTGTCAATGGAAAAACCAAGCGAAATCTGTGTTCATTCATATTTTTCACCAAAAACCGATTTTTCATGTAAAAAAATAAAAAAAACCTAAAATTCTTTCAAATTCCTTCAATAAGACTTTAAATACATATATAAACAAGAGAAATCTGCGATCATTCATATTTTTCAACAAAAATCGAGTTTCCATGTTAAAACTTACAAAATATTGAATCCTTTATAATTCCTTAAATAAACTTTTCAATGGAAAAAAGAAATCTGTGATCACTCATATTTTTTAACCAAAATCCGAGTTTTCATATTTAAATTCAAAAAATTTTTTTATACTTAAATAAGCATTTATACTCGTATTAAAAAAGACGCGAAATCTGTGACCAAATCTATTTTTGTTTTAAAAATTCAAAAAAACTTAGATCCTTTAAAAATGCCATAAATAAGCATTTCAATGAAAAGCCCCTTTAATATTCCTTAAATAAGCTAAATTTGCTTTTAGTTTGAGCAGAATTTTTAATATACAATAATTCTTAAGTTCTTTTAAATTTCTTTAAATATGTCACAAATACGAAAAGATATTTGATAATTTGTCATAAAACTGGAATTTCATTATATCGTTTTTATGCCCTCCACCACCACTATTGGTGAATGAGGATATACTAAGTTTGTCATTACGTGTGAAACTTTTTTATTATACATCTAAGACCGCATAAAGTATATATATTCTGGCTCCTTGAGTAATTCTAAGTCGATATAGCCATGTCCGTCTGTCTGTCCATCTGTTGAAAACACGCTCATTTTCGAAAAACGCTAAAGAAAAGAACAAGCTTCGTCTCAAATTGCTTGTAGTTACCCTAAGCAGTTTGAGATTGAAATCCAGCAACATCGGTTTAGTAGGATCAGAACTATGAATCAAAATGTGGAACCACCACCCTAAAAAAATTGATAGTTTCGATACAAAAACTAACATAAATAGTGGAATAATGCACGGAATGATATAAAATTTTGCAAATCACACTGCTAAATTCCGTGAAGATCGGTCCATGATTAACCCAAGACCCCATATAAACCCTACTCGCGGAAAACAGTTTAGTACGCCTAAAACCGTAAATAATAATGCTTTCATAATTAAATTCGGTACGGTACAGTTCGGTCGGACTAGAAATTACACTGCTAAATTTCGTGAAGATCGGTCCATAATTTACTCTAGGCCCCATATAAACCCTCCTCTCGGAAAACAGTTTATTGCGCCTAAAACCAAATAAAGACCACTTTGGGACATTAATTAAATTCGCCTAAAAGCATAACAGATATAGATATTGCGGTAAAATTTCTTCCATATTATATTCATATGGCCAGAAAAAATATACAGAGCTGTTCACAGACATGGTTTCAATTCTCGGGGTCACCAATTTTTAGCGATTATTGAAGTCAAATAAAACTAATTTAGCTCAAGCACTAAATTCCAATTAATAAAAGATAATAATTTTTTTAAAAATAAAATGATTTTATTAATTCAAAAATTTTAACCAGAATGAAAAAATATCTTAAAAATCAAAGAAAAATTAATCTTGAAAATCAATGAAATCAATTATATGATGAAAATATTTTAAAACAACAAAGTAGTTTTTTACAAAGTAAGTATTTTAAGTAATTAATTTATAATATGTACTACGAAATAAGTTCACCACACAATCACGAAATTCACTGTTAACGCTAAAACTAGTTACACTGCTGTATTGAAATTTATTTATTTTCTGTAATACCAGAAATCAGTCGTCAGAATTTTGGGATGATTGGTCCATAATTTAACATAGGTCCAATACAAATAACGCTCCTAAAAATCATTTTAGTCCGGCTAAAACTGTTACGAATAATGATATTTTACTCAAGCCAGTTAAAGTTCTAACAAGAAACGCATAACATTTTCTTATTGTCGGTCAATTATTTAATATAGGTCTAAAACGCAATAAATTTTAATGCTGACGTTCGTTTTTGTGAAGCTTAGTTACTTATATATATGTATTTATAACCAACTCCTGTCGGTGGAGGGTGTCAAAAATTCGGCACAGCCGAATATAGCACTCTAACTTGTTTTAAATGCAGCAGTCACAGGGCTGGCAAAATCCGGGGTTTTTAAGAAAAACCCAACGGGATTTTTCAAGGTTTTTTTGAGTTTTATTGGGTTTTATGGTTTTTTGTGTAGTGATCTTATAATTGTTTTAAGCAATGTTGTCAACTCAGCCCTTTTCATTGATGTAGCCAGAAAATCTTCAATATTTTTTTATGGCAACATTATAAAACGCATGGAGGGTTAAAAGAAAAGCTAGGGCTTATATAAGTCTTTATATATATGCCTCAACTGGCAAGTAATGTACAATGGCACTTTGAACTTTTATGCACAAATAAGATCAGAACATTTTAATCAACTTGGCAATTGCATATTTTGAAGTGTTTTTCCATTTACCAATAATTTCATAAATATCATCTATTTTCATTAACCACGTAGTAATAAAATCAATTTATTTTTTACACTTTCGTTAGGCGTCTTGAAAGCAAAGTTCCGAAAAATTCATATATGATCGCTCATATTTAACCATTCATGAATTTTTTCATGAATGAGGAATTTAAAACGTGTAATTTTTTTCACAACCATGAATGAATTGTGAATTTTTTTGCCAATTTATTCATGAGCGTGAGGAAAAATAAATTTTTGCCTTTCTACAGTCATGCGGAATGAGGAAACAAAAAATTTTCTTAACGCTCCTCACCAGAAATGTTGTTGTTGCTCGACAGTTTGCATGACCACAGCACGAAATGCCTTTGTGTGTTTTTTGTTTTTGTTAAAGTCAACGAGCAAAAGTGTGTGTTGAATTTTTTGTAGGCAAATATTATTTAAAAAAAAAAAAAAAAAACTAAAAGAACTGCACATATCGTCATCTTAAATGCAGAATAATATAACATCACAGTTTTCATGAGAAGCAAAAAACGTTGTAAAATGGAAATTAATTAAGATATAAAAGCAATTTTAAATATTAAGAATAAAAATGCGATAACCAGTGTTTTTTGGATAAAAAATATTATTTTTACTGTTATTTATTTAGTTATGTGTGTTACGTTATTTTAATTTGTAATTCTCTGAAGCAAAACGACGAATCATCAACGAAAGTATGATAGTATTAAGTTAAACAATTATTTAAAACATTAAATAATTAAATATTTCTGTAAAGTTACAGGTATAATAGAATATAAAGATAATGTACATGGTTATAAATGCAATACTGCGTTTAAACAATAAATTTAAATATGGTTAAATGCACATATAAAAATGATAATCACACAATTAATATACAAAAATGTACTTCATTAAATTTAAATATAAACTGATTTTTAAAATCCAACTTTTCCATTATAACTAACGTGTATTTTGATCTCCTTATAATGAATTTTCTCAATTGAATTTTTCTTTACAATAAACAAGTTTTGTAAAAAATTTGACTCATATACATATATGCATATTTGTCTCCATATAAGGAATTATATCAAAAAAAAACTTCCGCAAGAAGTAAATTTTAATTAGTTAATTTCTGAAAAATTTAAATAAGAAGATTGAAAGAGTTTTTCAATTAAAAGAAGTATTGATAGCAGCCCCCGTATTCAGTGAACGAAAATGTTGTACAAAGAAGCAATTATCCTAAAAAAAATACTATTAGTATTTAATAAAACCGTAAAAGGATTAACACAAAATATAGCTAAACAATTTATAATCCAGCACTTAATAAAAAAATTCTATTATTCTAAAGATGTAGAAAACAAGTAATTTATTATTTAACACAAAAGGCTTTATAACAGTCTTTTTGAGGATATTGATGAAGGACGACTTGGAAGAATGCAATCTTAACAAAAATACCAGATTATTTTGAATAAACGTCGAACAAATATTTCTATTGTATTATACATTTTCTATATTAATAATGAAGATATATTCTGATCCAATAGCAACAGATTCATTGTAGGAAAAATCATATAAAAATAATGGCAGTCTGCTGGAAGCAAAAAACTGAGGACCTGCAAATGATACTATTTATTCTTGGAAATTCATAGCGTATAGGAGTGTAATGGGTTAAGCTGTGAAATTTCTAACAGTCCAATGTAGAAGAAGCTAATAGTCATACTTAATATAGGTTTTGCAATATATATACATATATATATAAATGGACTCGGTTTATATTAATTTTACAGCACTGTTTTTCTTTTTGCTTATGCAATAATTTGCAGTTTAATCACTTATTCCACTAACACGTTTAGAGTATGAAACAGAATACCCATTTTTGACGTAAAAAAAATTAATGTGTTTGTAAAAATATATCAAATACTCTGGTAATTTTTTTCAATTAAGATTATTCATCATGTTGTTTAAGGAAATTATATACTTAATGATAAGCCATTTTTGATTTTGTTAATAGCTTGGATATTTTTTAAGTTTAAAATTGTTTTTAAATATTTAATGTAAATCGTAATCAATAAAAAAAGTTTATTTCAAAATTTTCAATGATACATTGCTTTGCATTTTAGCAAACCATATGTATACTGTTGCAAAAAAATTTTTTATGCTTTAAAAAGAGTCGGTCCTTTTCTTAAGCAGACATAAAGCAGTGGTGTCAATTATGGTTGTGTTGGTGCGATTACTCTTGTCTCTTACATTCCCAGCGGGAGAAATCTGCGGTTGCGAGGCCTATTACGAGGCCTAATTAACATACATATTTTGCTATGAAGACTTTAGAGTAATTAATAATAATACAATTATCGAAAAATGTTGAGTTATGGACAGACACAATCAGTTATTATTTAAATAAATTTAATTTGGAACCGGCATTTCGCAGAAACTTTGCTTATTTTTTGGAAAAATTGAGCACTTGACAATATTTGAAGTCTTTTTACAACCTTATACAATTCTTTCCAATATTTTTAATTTTTGTCTTCTTGTGATACCCAATATTTCAAACTATCTAAATAAAACTTTTTTTTAATCATATATTGATTTTCCCTTTCTTTGACTTCATATTGTTGAATATCATTATGGAAATGATCGAAATGCCATTTCAAACACTTAATTTTTTAGTTGAAAGAAAATTAAAAATATAATTTTGATTTAATTAACATTTTAGTTGTTTTGAAATAAATTTTTAATTAAAATATTAATTAAATAACAAAAACTCTTAATTCACTTTTTTCTTTAAAATAAAATAATTTTAATTGTTGTTGGGAATTGTCAAAACCTGAGCTATATTTTATTAAATCAATTAACACATTGTTTGAAACGGCAAAATTTCTTTTAATCATTTTTTTAACTAAAATTAAAAATATCAATTTTTGAAAAAAAATATTCACAATTTTAAAATTTTTACAATTTTGAGTAATCAATATAATAATTTTAGGTGCAAAATCAACAACTTGTTTGCTTGATTCTATGAATTTGGTGATTAGAGACAATGTTTAATTTTTTTTTTAACCCGGTTGGGGTTTTCTAGGTTACACAGTGGGCAGCCAACCCTGAGCGGTCATGACTTTGAGTTTTTGTAGGCAAAGAAAACTCTTTTTCTTTGCATCCATTTCCCAGCCAACCAGTAGTTTTCAATTTTGGGCCATCGACTTTACTGTTCATCACTCTTAATGGTAATACATTTTCTCCTAAACTAATTAATAAAAGAGATTTGCTCAAGACTCTTTATCTGTGTGTGTATGTTTACCCTCAAAATAAATTTAATTCTTAATATTATTCATCAATCAATAACGATTTTAATCAAATAATCATTTACAACCGCTGGTCACACGTAAAAAAAAGGCAAATACAACTGTCTTAATTAAATACATATTAAGGACCAACCATAATATGCATGAGGTCGCTTAAGTCAACTTAAGCAACTGTGCGAATATATGTATATAAAACATATGTGGCCAACTATAATGTACTTAATGAAACTTTTCGTTAAGTTTCGTCAAATGTCATATACTATTCTATATTTTTTGTATACTGCTTTGTTTTTGTTTACTCCTTTGTTTTCTATTCTGATTTGTTTGTAGCCAGAGTTCTATTTTTTGGCTTAATTTATATGTCTTGTCGATTTTTAATTCCTATTGGCAACGCTGCAAATGCATACGTATCAGGGATAGCAAATGGGGTTTCGGATTTTGTACCAACTTCAAAAATTTGTTTCGTCTTCATTTATTTATTTAAAAAAAAAGACTTTTTATTTATTACGAAATTTTTTTTTAAAAGATAGCCACCCATGTATCAAAATAAAGCACCATGGTTTCCATCCCTGATATGCATGAGTGAAAATAAAAAACAAAAAAATGTTAATATTGCAAAATTAAAATTAATTTCACATAATAAATATCAATGAAACCTATTTCAAACAACATAAAAAGTTGAAATTCTTGCTATTGCTTTTTCCCTTCAATAACAATATTTCCACTTTTCTAATGGATGTGTGTGTGAAACGGTAGCAAAGTACTCATGGAAGTAAGATTTTGACACTGTTGAGGTTAATAAAATTTCACAAGCCCTGGCGTCAAGTATAAATTTTGACATTGGCATATAAATTATTGACAATTTTAATTCGCCATGGAACTTAGATACCGTTTCACACAAACCCAATGTCTAAAAACAGATCTGGGAATTCTTCACGCAGAGAAAACATATTGTTGAGCATGGTTACAGCAACGTAACTATGTTTATTGTAACAATATATTGTTGTCGCACACAAAATATTGTTATTTTTATTTAATATCAACAATATTATAGTTACTGTTAACATGTCAATGTTTATCGCAATTATAAATTTAAGTATGGTTCACTAAAAAATAATCATTTTTATAACAACTAAAAAATGATAACTTTGAAAACATATTATATTCCTCACAACCATTTATTGACATTTAATAGCCATAACATGATAACTTTCTATACGTGTACTCATAATATGTTTAAGATGCAAACAAAATATCTTTGCTCTAATAATATTTTGTTATCGCCATTTGTAAAATATTTTTGCTTCAATTGTGTCGTTTGTTTTACATATGCCTATCGAATTATTTGTTATTCAGTGATTAAACAATTTAAAAAAAGTACCCACCAAAAAAACCAAGTTTAAAGACACTGTAGGTACATTAAAAAAGAATTGTAAAGTGCCAAAAAATAAAATATCAATGATTAAAAAAATTTTAATATTGTTTGAAAATGGTGCAAATATATTGACCATTATTTTGTGTTATTTTAGAGAAAAAGAATGAAAATTCTATAAAATAATTTATAAATAATTGTGACCTACGACAAAAATATGTTTAAAGTTGCATCATATTACGATGTGAAATATCTGTAACAGTTTTACGTTAAAGTTGTCAGTAAGTAAATAAGCATAAATATCAGTGTTGCCAGTGAAATTTCGAGAAAGATACATTTTAATTTCCACAAAGATACAACTTTTCCCAAAAAGATACATTTTTAAAAAAATTTATTAACATAACATTTTTATGTCTTATTTAATGAATATTGCAAAGAAAATAATACCATATAATCATTTTTATATTTATTTAAGTCATAAATTTTTGTAAATTTTAAAATACAGTAAGTCCCCTTTTAGACAGGCAAAGTTTACTTTGACAAAGTCTGTTGAAATCTCTTTGAAACTTTGTTTGGTGCTCAGACACACAAAGTTTAATTTGACAAATTTTTGTTTTCTCTTGTTTGAATATATTATATAAACAGCGTTGCCAGAATGATGATTTTATCATATTTTGGATTGTTCTTTTAAACAAAAATATGGTTAAATGATGATTTTTTATTTTTCGAAATTCTGATTTTTACTTAAATTTTGCTTATACAAAATACACGATTATTTAAACAGTCACTTTTCAAAACAATGAAGTTTTGCATCAGCTTGATGCGCATTGGTGCTGCACACTTTTGTACCCAGTATCTAGAATACACAAATATTAAAAAAGGCATATTATAACCTATTTTCAATGTGTGAAAGAATTCCTTCTTTCGAACAACTGCCTTTAAAACAAAAACCAATTCTAAAAACTTTTTGTTTTAAATGTATTTGTACGAAGTAAATAATTCTTTCGCACATCGGAAATAGGCAGTTAGAATATTGATAAAAAAAAAATATTTGTGAAAAGATAAAAAGGTATTGTTATAAAGTTTCATATACTGACGAATTATGTTTTTATGTATTTCAATTTAAATAATAAGAAGTATGTTTTTATAAAAAATTAATAATTCTTACTATTTTGTCATTGTTTTAAAAAAAATTAAATTAAGAAAAAAAAATTTAAGATTTTCCTCTTCAAAATATAATTTCTTACGCCATATGACAATTTTCATTCCAAAGATTCTGGTAACGCTGTATATAAATATAAAGTTGCAGCCAACTTCAGGTATAATCTACGAACGAAAAACAAAACGAATTTGTGAGTACAGCAAAGTATGTACTCCCCCGCTATGCTCTTTTCACTTCTCTTCTGTAAACTCAAGACTTTGCAAAGTAAAATTTGCTTGACTGAAAGGGGTCTAAGCAAACTTTAAAATTAATTATATGTAACTATCTTTGAATGTTATCAAAACAAATTTATTTTTGTAAAAATTAATATACGAGTTAAGCCGTTAATACTAAGGCGATTATATCATAAAGTTCATATAAATTTTTCTTCTAAAATTTCATCTTAACACACATACACAAAAATAAGCAGACGACAGAAGAACTTAGAAAACCTAACATCAAAATACATGTTATTTTTGTGTAACTTCGTACAGACGGTGGTCAGATCATACAATATTGGAAGCAGGCGTTGCCAATATAAATATTGGTTCACCAATGGCATCATTGTCCGATTGTAAGATCTGAGTCTCAATTTACAGTTTCATCTTTTGATGCTCAACTTCTTTTCAATTCCCTTTTGAAGATGCCATTATGTTCACACGCAGCAACCGGTTTTGAATTCACTTTATTTCATAATGTTTACTTAAATATACGATCATTGATTTTTTCCTAAACCATCTGGCAACGCTGCTTTAAGTATTACTACGAATTACGAATGCTGCGAGTAACCAGCGGCCACCGCTGCTCTAGGTAATAATGTACAAGTGTGTTTTCCAAATCCTACACAAACATTTCTTGTGTTGTTTGTCAGAAGTACGAATGCTATTGCCGAATGTTGAAAAAATATATTTACGAAACAATACAAAACCGAACTCATATAAATTTTATTGGGTTTGCTAAAGGCTCGTATGTTGCAAACACAATTTCTTACGAGCCTGGCGAGCACATACAAAAGCAATAGGCTGTATTAACTACACCGCAACTCGTTTTAAGGCGAGTATTATAAATCATAAAAACGGGTGCTCGTTGCAGTTCTCTGCTGTGCATGCTACCACGTTAACCAACCTACAAACCAACGGTAACATTACTGTTACTGTCAGCTAACTGGGGCTATAGTCTCTGTTTAGTTTCCCATAGTTTTTGAAGAAACCAAAGTAGTTCTCGGTTTCAAAATAGCGTCCTGCCGCCACAAAAAAATTTATTTGCGCCGTAAAAGAGTTCAGCCATCTTAAAATGTTTTTCTGTAAATTAATAATGGAACGTTTTTTATATATATGTACAAAGGGGCATTTTCCGACAATCGCAAAACGTTAAACATTGGTGATTCTGATTTGTAATCGCATTAAAGGTGTTCTGCAAATCGCAATAGCAAGAAGTTTGACGACTTCAAATTGCAAAACTACGCTCAAGGTAAGTAGAATATTTGTTAGAAACTATGCACGAGTTTTAAAACACCATAAAATAAATCTGGCGTTTTGAGATTTCAAATCGTGCGATTGTCAGAACATGGCCGATACTTTCTATTTAATGGTGAAATTATCATAGATATATCGGTATTGTAAAATATTGACTTCAGCCGGCTAATGATCAATAGTGGACCGCTGCTGCCGGTTTCCTCCCGGAATAGACTTCTAACACAGCACTATCGCCGTCTGCATTAATTGAAAACGAAATAAAAATTAAAGGTTAATGTTTGTACGAAATATGCTTGTGTTGTTTATTGCCCAGTAAAAACTTCGCTTACTATTTCAAAATGAGTAGCTTCTTTCACTCATTATTTAGCAGCTTTCTTCTATAACTACTTATTTTGCAGATATATTAGGTAAAAAATAATGACTTCCTTTTGAATGCGTTCATTTTGAGACATCCCTTGATTCAAGTAGAGATACTTTTTTCAATAGCCTTTTTTTGACAGATCACGTGTGAGTCGTGTCATGTTATTTTTGTTTAGTATTATTTGGCATTTCATAACTGAAGCCGCTCGACACTCCCAAGCGACATCGCTTTGCTCTATGGGCTCTTGAAAAGTTCCAAGAAGATCCGACGTTTTCGAAGCAAATTTTGTTCAGCGATGAGGCCCATTTCTAGTTCAATGGGTATGTAAACAAACAAAATTGCCGCATTTGGGACGAAGAGCAAGCTGAAGAGATTGAAGAACTGTTACTTCATCCAGAAAAAACAACGGTTTGGTGTGGTTTGTGGGCCGGTGGAATCATCGGTCCATATTTCTTTAAAAATGATGCCGGTGCGAACGTTACCGTCAATGGTGACTGTTTTCGTGCCATGATAACCGACTATTTGATGCCTGAAATTGACATTTGGTTTCAGCAAGACGGCGCCACTTTCCACACATCGCATCAATCAATGGATTATATTGAGAGAAGACTTCGGTGAGCACATAATTAAATGTTTTTTGTCCGGTCGATTGGCCACCAAGATCGTGTGATTTCACACCGTTAGACTTTTTCCTGTGTGAATATGTAAAGTCTAAAGTATATGCGAACAAACCCGCTTCGATTCACGCCTTGGAGGAAAACACGCGTGTCATTCGCCAGTTGCCAGTCTAAATGCTCGAACGAGTCATCGAAAATTGGACTCAACGGATGGACCATCTGCGACGTAGCAACGGCCAACATTTGTTAGACATAATCTTCAAAAAATAAATGCCAAAGAATGTTCTTTCAAATGATAATAAACATTCCCCATTAAATTTGCATTTTCTGTGTTTTTTTTCTTTAAAAAAGTAGGGAACCTCGAAATGGATCACCCTATAAAAATTCATTATTTCTTTCAGTAGAATTGCAAGTAGTATTTTTACTATTTTCTGATTACTCAACACGCTATTCTGTAGGCGAAACAAAGTGTGTGTTTGCCAAGCCATTTGTGTGGTTTATTTTGTCCTAAAGTCATAATCAGTGTTACCACCAGCAAAATTCAAAAATACACTTGAGATGAATCAAAATTACCCAATTATAATAAAATTCCACCTGATGTCAAAGTAAGCATTTATTTAAGAACTTTTTCAGAAAAGAAAAACACAAAAAAAATCACTTAAAAGTCGATTAAGATTTCTTAGTTACTGATATTAAACTAGCTGTTTGTTCCCGGCTCTGCCTGGAATTTTCCAAATAACATTTAAACACTGGAGAATTTTGCTAATAATTTGACCTCACCGCTATCTACCGGGTCAACACTTTATTAGGATACCTATCTTTGTTTAATAAATATATTTTGTGATTTTCAGCCAAATCGTACCATAAATTAAAAAATTTAAAATATCACAACAACAGCGTCACCTTACGGGATTAAACTTTAGGGAAACCTGGATCAATTGGTCCAGCGGTTCTAGAGTTTTAGTAACACGTACCCGGAACAAACGTTTTTATATATTATAGCACCTCCCAGACTAGAGTTTACTAAAAACCGTAAAAATGTGAAACCGCGGTTTCAAAACCGGTCGGTTTCGGTTCGGTTTTCGATTTTTCTTAGAAATCTTGCATATTGTTGTGTTTGACTGGTGCTCTGACAATTTGAAATGTTTCCAAACTCCAGATTTTAGTTCAGACATCTCTGAATAAAAAATTAGTAAAATAAAATAAGTAAAAAAAGGTTTAATATGCTGCCAACATTTATTGGTAATTAATATTGTTTCACATTTAAAAAAATATGTGATTTTTTTTCACAACAATTATCCAGATAAGCACGGTCTTTACATAAGACTCCGATTTTTTTATTATTTTTTTCCACACACAAGCCCGAAATAGTAGGGGTGCCGCTCAAGTACACTACATTATATCCCGACTCAGGCATATTGGGAATCCACATGGAGGGTATAATAGCATTCCCATTTGAAATCCAGGCAAAATTAGTTTCAGAACCAGTAATTCCAACCCATAACGAAAAGTAGCGACTAAAAAAAAGTTAATTTATTTAATTGCCATTACACAGGCTCTCCACCTGAGATAAGATATAGCGCTGCATTTACACATGAAAGTACTTTCATGAAAATTCTGTATACGTATTAACACCACAAATTTCACAGAAAAATAATAAGCTTTCAGGAAAATTTACATGAAAGTGTAATTTCATTTTCAAAATGTCGTCAAAAGGTAAACTTCTATCAAAAATTTCTCTTCTTCTTTTTTTATTGTTTTGCTTATTTCAAGTTTCAGAGTTGCCGAGCCAATTATTCACGCCGAACTTCAGCCATTCGTTTAAAATAATATTTAATTTTATTAGTTTTCATGATATTTAAAAATTTTAATTAGAATCATTGTGTTCTTAATATTTAGTTAAAAAAATATATTAAAATTCTTTATATATACGAAAAAAACAATTTCAATTGGCAACACTGCTTAGTTATTTTCATTTACTTTCATGAAATCGCTTTCTTGAAATTTTCATTGAAAGCTAGCTGAAAGTTGGACTGAAAGTTGGACTGAAAGTAGAAAAATGTAAATGTGTTAGTGAAAAAGTGTGAGTGTATTGCGACTTTCAAGAAACTACTTTCATGTGTAAATGCCCAGTAAGATTTTTATATCAGCAAACGGCATATTCAATCGCAGAGAGTGTTATCTTACGTGTGGACTCTCAAATAGTGTTAGTATTAATATTATAATAAATGTGTTATGAGACAGTTGTTAGGGGAAATTTTATAACAACTATCTTATAAGATGAGCTGTCAAAAATACACATACATACACTCATAAATATAAATTAATAATAACACGCTATCATTAAAATGTTTAATTTTTTTAGTGTAAATAGTGGAAATCTTGTAGAAAGTGCTTAAAAAACAATATTTAACACTAAAAACAAAGAAAACACTAAAAAAAGAATAAATACGACACAAGTTTTCTGTACGAAAATCAGTACATGAAGAAATGTGCTCTCTCATTCTGCCGACGTTCTCTCACATATTATATCAGATATTATCTCAGGTGAAGACCCCATGTTATGGGCTAATAAGTCAGAGCAAAGTAAATTCTCTTTTTTGTTTAAAACGTGCTTAACCAACAAATCTATAAATCAGTAAGCATATAAACCATCTTTAAACGCAAAAATTTGGCGTTTACCTACCAGTACAGACCATATGAATTTGACAACATTTATCGTAGTGCTGCCACATGGTACTTTTTAAACTACATATAATACATGGGGCACTGATTTACAACTGTTGAGTTTGAACTTTATATAAATTTAGGTTAAACTTACTCATAATTCAATTTCAAATATTTTATAACATCATCCATTTCTTCTGTACTATCAAAGCTTGCGAGTACCATGTCCCGGGCTGTACAATAAAAAAAAGCAGCTTGCCAATTAAGCTAAAATATGTAAAAATCGACTGTTAGTTTTTTATAAAGTACGTTATTTGTTGCTCTCTTTGGTTCTCAGATTATCTCACAATTCTTAAATCGATAATTTTCTTACCGAATTATCATCAATCATATAATAACTAATGCCCTTTATTGTAAACGATAGACTATTAATCCCGAATATGGGAAGAACAACAAGTACAATTACGTAGAACTTTAATGTGCTCATGTTGATATCGAATGAGAAACTGTGCAAATCCGAATTCCCGTGCAGAGTTTTATATTCTGTAGAGTTGGAGATAAAAAAGCAGTGATTTGCAATAGGTAATGAAATAATTGAAATAAAGTAAAATGCGTAACACAAATGTAGGTTTTAAAATTATACATTCTTAGAGATATTTTTATAATAAACGATTTTATGGAGCTTGATTAAATTTGGAAATGCAAACACACGAGCATTGTTATTGTCTAAAATTAAGCAAACACATAAAGTTATTTTTGGATTTAAATGAAAGAAAAAACATTTTATCTTAACATGCTTTATTATACCCTAGCGAATATTATGCCCTCATATAAACTAGTTAGATATTTTCGGAGAGGCAGAAATTACCCCCTACCCCCTTAAAGTCTTATTTTTGGGAAAAAGCGAAGCAAATGTGTTTTAAATGAAACTGCCGCCATATATTCTTATCGTGGCGCTATTTTTGACAAAATACATTGCTCATGTTTTCAACTGCAAAGGGATATATGGATCTTTAAATTATAAATAAAATCTGTTAGATAGATTCGGAGAGGCAGAAACTGCCTCCTACCTCCCATAGTTGTCCTATTTTTGAACAAATGCGTTGCTGATGTCTCCACCTAAATAAGAATCTATCTAGATTTTAATTTTTTTATTGTAATCGGTTTGATAGTTTCGGAGAGGCAGATATTGTCCCTTCCTCCCCTCATAGTCCTACTTTGGAAAAAAAAATACATAGCTAATGTTAATTTTAAATTTCGTCAGAATCGGTTTGATAGTTTCGGAGAGGCAAAAATTACCTTTTTTCTCAGTGTGAATATTTTTCATGTTGGTTACGTTTTTTCTTAAATATAAAATACTTATGAACAGGGAAACCAGAAATATTGTTTAAAAAATGCGTTTTATGCGCAGTAAATATGCAGAAAAAACTCGTAAATAAGCCCCAAAAAATTGCTCATATGAAAACAAAAAATTCAACAATTTAAAAACATTTGCATTTAAATAAACACATTCGAGAGAGAAGGCAACACGAACACGCGACTACAAATGCTGATGGCTGCAATTGTAGTCGCGTAATTAGCTACTGCATTATTTTGAAGGCGACAGCTACAATTGAAACAATATAACCAGCTGTATTTTTTTTATAATGTATTTACATTTCAGCGGTGCCACTATCATTTTTAATTTTAATAAATTGAACAACTGCATAACTGCAAATACACAAACTCAATTTAAGCCTACAAAAATATAAATACTTATTTATCATACATTTTGTAACGTAACAACGAATGAAATTATTAAAAAACATTTAAAATATTTTAATTTTGTTGTTTCTGGAACTCATAACGAATATCATCTTAACGGCAGGTTAAATAAAAAATCCTAATATGCAGTAGAATCCATTCACATGTAATTTCTAAATTTGAAATTGTAAGTGTGTGTGTGTTTGCTTAATTATATTAAAATATAGAGATATTCCTTATAACTAACCATTTAGCCCCCCTGCAAATCGCAACAACAACAAGAATAAAAACAAGTCAGATTGCTATATTCGGCATAGTGTCCATATAAAGACATAGAAAATGGCCATATTCAATATTAAGACTTTAGAAAAAGGCACAACGATAATGTGCGTTAGATGGCTTAATCAACTGCGCGAATACATGTTAATCATGTGTCAAACTATTTTGATTTGCAGGAAACTTTTCAATAAGTTTTATGAAACTGTAATGTGCTTAAGCAAAGAGCGAAACTGATCGCACAATCCGTACGGAATAAGATGTTTTTGATTTTGTTTTTATTTTGTTTAATGCATTTGACGGGATTTTTGTAATTTTTTGACAATTGCTTAAGCTAGATTATGCACCTTAAGTTGTGTCTTAAGGCTCTTTATAGGCTCTCCTAAAATTTAAAACTTTTTCAAGCCAAGAACAAATTAATTATTATTTAGTACGGAGTTACACAGCTTTAACCCACTGTAAATCTTTCATTTAACATTTTCTTATATTTTAAAATTTTCTTATATAAATATAAAATAAAGGTTAAAGTTTAAAATATTTTATATTTCTAAAGAAAATATAACGAATTTATGAGATATCCTTAACAGACTTAAGGAGTTTTTAAAAAAAAGTATAATATTCCAAATAAAGACTTAAAAATTAGCCAAATTCATTAAAAGGCTTTAGAAAAATGGTTAAATTAAGTGCTTCAAACATTTTTTTACCAGTGTACGAAAATAAACCGAACATAATTTAGCGGACGGTACACATACCCGGAGACGATATATATTTTGTAGTAGTTGTGTATTAGTACACAACCCTTAATATTGTTCATAAGTATTTTCACCAAAGTTAGAAACATTATGTAGTGTTCGGTTTTTTCTCATTTCAACAGACAGACGGACAGACGGACAACCGGATTTGAACTTCCCTTCTTATAAAGAGCCAGAATATAAATACTTTATAGGGTCTTAGATCAATATTGTAGAAATTACAAACGGAATGATAAAGTTATATATAAAGGGTATCTTCGGTGTAGGGTATAAAAATAAAATAATAGTTATTTTTTTACCAAAGTATAGTTGGGTAATTTGGTCAAATTATGGTTTATTTTGATCACAAATGCTTAATTTTAACCAAATTATGATTCATTTCTACCAAATGCTAAATTATTGACTGATTATCACAAAATTGCATTGTATTATTATTAGCCAAATAAAAATTTGACTGCAATATCATTATTCGTTACGGTTTCATGTGTACTAAAATGTTTTCCGAGAGTGGGCTTTGTATGGGGTCTATGGTTAATTATGGTCCGACCTTTACGAAATTTGGCAGTGTGATTTTTAGTTTTATAAAACTATTATTTGTAACATTCATCGTTTTATCCAACAGTGGGCTTTATATGTGGCCTGTGATAAGTTGTAGACTCATCTTAAATAAATTTGCTAGTATGATTTTTAGAGGCAAAAGCAGACTTATCCAAATTATTTATATTTATCATAATCATATATGTATGTATGCTTAACGTTTATACTTAAGAGATATTTGTTAATTGTTATCTTTAAAAAACAACATTCTGATAAAAAAAAAATTTTATGGAGTCGAAATAAAATTTTGAAACACAAAAAAAGATTAAAATTTTAAAAATCATTTACAATTTTTTTTCGTTTTAATGAAAAAACAACTTTATCATTAATTGTTTTGACTGTTGTTTACTTAATAACGTTTTTAATTGGATGATGTAAACTGTACATTAATATAATTCAAAACTTAATTAGTGCTTTTAAGTAAGATTCATGAAAAATCCAAAAAATATTCTCTTCGATTTCTTCAAACGTATTTAATAAGTTATTATATAATATTCTAAAAACGGGTGATTCAAAAGAAGTAATCACCAAAATTGCACGTTAAAAACTTTTGAAATGAATTTTCATGGGAGTTCACAGGAATATTTTTAACTTTGAATTAAAAAAACTCTTTAATATCATGAAGGGTAATAACTGTATATTCAAATTTGAAAATAAATCCGTTCAAATTTCTATACAAATCCATTAAGCGGCATGGCCACACATCAAACTGACTCTTCAAACTCACATTTTGTCAACTCACACGTGTGGTTCCATAGTATACAACAAGAATGATAGAAATAAAGATTACGTCTTGCGCATGTGATGACGTAGTATTTCCCTTATAAAGGTTACCAAGGCTTTTTTATATGTGAAATTTATAATTTCTTGGAAAAAATGTATGTATTGCGTGATAGTTAGCTACCCTACAATTAATTTACTCAGAGAGCTTTAAAAACAATTTTATATTAATTGTCTAACAAACCAATAATTTTAATAAATATTTTTTATTTTAAAAATTTAATAGAGTAAAAAAAGAGTGAAAATATGAAGTGTGCAGTGGGCAAATGCAAATAAAGTAACAGCAAAAAAAAACACAAGTGAGAAATTGTGTAAATAATAAAGTTTAGCGTGTTTTTAATAATATGCTAACATTTCTGGCTATATCTGTATCATTTTACAATTTTCCAAAAGATTCAACCCAAACTAAGCTATGGGTAATATTTTGCAAGCGAGTGAAATCAGTCATTTTGAATAAAGAAAAAATTTGTGCTATACATATCACACAAGAAGATTTTGAAAGAAACTTAAAATTTGAAATGGGTAAGTGAACTAAAATTAAATTTTTGCAGTTTATTACTAAATTATATTGAATAAGATTTAGTAATCGTCGTGGACCAAAATAATAGATAACCTAAATTATTCATGGGTTAACCACCTAAGTGAAGGTGGGTTAAGTAAGCCATCAAGTGCATTAATGGAAACGTTGAGATCATGTGATGCTATCTTCTTGCAATTTAATGGGAAAAATTGTTGCTTAAAAGCAAAATATTTGCAAAGGAAAGGAATTTGTTAGAAGAAAAGGAATATGAATTAAGTTAAGACATGAAAAAACTTTTTTTTAGATATAGTAAGTATTTTCGAATGAGATTACTAAATGCCGAGATTGCTTAAAATTTCAACAAGCCAAACAGGAAACTAAATACAATTAGAAACTAAAATTCTTGATATAAAAGAATTTTCCCTTTTTCGCCTGCTTTAATTAATGTAGTAAAGATAAAGTTAATGTACTTTATGTATGTATATATTTATGTAATAAATAAAACTATGAAAAAATAACCTTAAAACAATCTTTTATTTTAAATAATTTAAATAGAAAAATTATAAATTGTCCCACTGTTATGTTTACACATAAATATATCAGTTTGAGAGCTACTGCATGCGCAGTTAAATAATTTTATGCCTGCCTAATGTCGTAATCTTTATTTCTATCATTCTTGGTATACAACTGTCAGTGGTCAGTGTCAGTGGAACCTAATTTATGTTTGTACTAGTCAAGGCGAATTCGACTACAGGTGGTGTCAAAACGCCATCTGATTTTGACAGTTCAAGCTACTTTGTTTTAATTTGTTAGTGTTTTGTTAGGAATGGTTGCCATTTTGGACAGTAAACACTAACAATGCAATGCAAAAAACCCTGTGTTGTTTCTGTTGTTTTTGGATTATTGTAGTATCGACACCACCTGTAGTTGAATTCGCCTTGGTACTAGTAAGATTTTGTTTAAATGTATTGGTGTACAAAACTTTCCACCACTAAACATAGTTGCATAAAATCGTATAGAATGTGGCAAAAAAATTTTTTCCATAATAAAATTTTATTAGTTCAATAAATTTTCAATTTATTAAATGCTGGCTGCATTTATAAACTTTTAAAAACAATGTTTGCAAAATTTTTATTCTGCAATATCGGAAAATATTTAAATAATTTATGATTTCAAATATTATTTTCATACCACAAAATGCTACTCTGCTGGCTTTAATAATATTAGCAACAGAAAAAAATTAATGTCAAATAAATTTATTTAAAAATTTTTTAGTTTGTGAAAAATAAAAACATTTTGCAAAAGCAAATGAGCAAAATGTATTGGAAGAAATTATTAATTATGTGTTTATGTCATAAAATTAAACATAAAGTGTTATATTGTGAAAAATTTTAAATTGAAAAATTTAAAATTTTGTTTTGTTTTTGTTGTTCTTATGTGTGCGGACATTTTTCAATCGATTTGACAGATTTATTTACCGACGTCTTAAGGAAGAAATTTACCATTTACCTTGGTAATAAAATTGGACTCGGGAAGATCGAGCATCCGTATTTTTCATAAAAAAATTATATATTGGTTATTACTTTTTTGTATCTGAACCGATTTTTCCGAGTTTTTCAGTAAATATGTTCTACTAAAGATTTTCGATCTTTTTATATTTAAGACGTATCCAAAGGTCATATAACAGCTCTAAGATGTTAGCCCATTTTTGGAGTATTTTGCCAATAACTTAACCATTTTTAACCGATTTGGCACACCCAAAATATTATGTACGTAAATCCCACAGAAGATTCATTCAAAACAACTAAAAATTTATTTAAAAACGGATCATTTACATTTCATTTAAAATAAAAGAATTTTACATAAATTTTTGAATTAATTTTTTTTTTTTAACAGAATATTCCGTAAAATTTGACAGTTATTGCTTTAAAAACATATAACTGACAAAAAATCAAATAAATAACAATATTAGTACGGAAAAACAGTATTTTTTGGTAGTTTTTTTGAATAACAAACATAAAATTTTAAAAATAAATTGATTCGTAAAATAACTATATTTTCATTAAATTTTAAGAGTACGGAAAACGAATTTAATAACCAACAATCAGTTACTGTAATAATTTTATGAGTGCAGATTTAAATACCGATGTCTTTAGGAAGAAATGAACCATTTACTTGGATTATAAACCTTGGACTCGGGAAGAAATATGGTTCTCGAAAATGGGTCTGTGTGAAAAATAAAATTTTATTTTGGGCATAACTTTCCTGGAGAAATTTTTCCGATATTTTGATATATATATATATAAAACATGTCCATAGGTCATACTAGATAGAAATGTTGATGTTTTCTTGACCATTTTTTGAGTATTTTCAATAATGTATTTCTACGGAAGCTACCACTCCCACTTTTCCAATCCCGCCCACCGAATTGTTTGTACCTAATTGCGGAACTTTAGCTCGTTTCGTTCTCCAGATATACAGAATTGTTTAATGTCTTTGTATGGGAAGTGTCACAACCACTTCTCCAATCCCGCCCATTTTTTGTTTAGAGTCGGTGTATCCATAACCAAATATTTGCACCGAATGTTAAAGCCCTGACTCTTGCCGTTCTCCATATATACAGAAAAAGGATATAAAAAAAACAACAACAACATGGGATTTAAGGGATAAATTAGAGGAAGTTGTGGTTTTTTTCATAACTCAGCCATTTATGGACCGATCTGGCTGAAAATTATAATGATCATATCTGACATAAATATAGACCAGCCAATTCCCCATCATATCTGGGGTCTTCGAAAAACCCATTCCAACAGACGGACAGGCGGACAACCGGATTTGAACTTCCCTTTTCATAAGAAGCCAGAATATAAATACTTTATAGGTAGCGGTCTCAAACTATCGATAGCACTACCGACGGTTTTTGACTATCGTATTACCATCGATAGTTTTTATTTTTCCTAAATAACTGTTTTGTCCCAATTTACACTATGGACATTTCTTGATGGAAAGACGAAGTTTGTTGGCGAGAAAGGAAAAGAGGTAGCATACATGGTCGCCCGCTTTACAACAAACGTCTTCTGCCCGCCAAGAAATGCCCATAGTGTAAATTGGGACTTTATGGTAAACTTTTATCGTTTACCAACGTTTAACAGTAACTCAATTTTAATGAAGCGACAAATTTATTCCGTGTGTTTTTAAAATTAAAATTGAAAAAAAAGTTATATTACAATAAATTAAGTATGTATGGAAAAGTGAAGTGTAATTTACAATAATATTTGTAAAATTGTATGCCTTTTCTTGCAAGCCATACAGTTTTTTCAATTTATTTTATTCAAATTAATATTCAGGTATATGATGGAAAAAGATTTTGAAAACAAAACGATTTAAAATTGATAATGTCGTTTTCAGTATTTTTAAAAATGGTGTTTAAAAAACTACATTACCTAAACAGTTTTTACTATTACTAAAACTATTACTCTTAACAATTATATGTAGCGTCAGAAAGAGCAGTTGTCTTGCTTTGTAGTATTACCTTTTTTAAAACTACTGCTACATGCAAAAAATAAAACCAGAAAATAAAATAGCAGCAGTAAAACAAAAATTAAGTAGCAATTAAAAAAACGAAATTGTTTTCTATTGGTTTGATTGAGGTTTTCGTTTTAAAACTACTTCTACATTTGGAGTATTGTTTTTTATGACTACAAAATTTGGAGGTAGTAGATTATTAACATTGAGGTAGTAGTAGAATTACATAGAAGTAGTATGTTAATAACATTAAGTAGTAATATAATAACATTGAAGTAGTCAGAAACGAAAATAATCAGTAAAACTAGAAACCAACAATAAGTACGTACGTGATGTTGTTTGAATTATTGTCAGGTCGTCGCTTTTACCATGGTTTTATAGTACTTTTTGAAATTTTTGGTGGAGAAAATTTTCGATTGTTAGACGTTATAGGTATGTAGTCATACTTATTAATATTTATTTTATGAGCATTCATTCCACAATGTAGGGAAAATATTTTGAATGGAATATTTTATATGTTTTTAACGTGTTAAAAACGCTGCTATATTTAGTGAAAATTATCTTAAAACCAGTTCTATATATCATTTTACCAAACTAAAAAACATATTAAATAAAACCATTTTAAAAATGATTAATTATTAGTATTGTGGTTAGTTTATTGAACAGTTTACGGGTTTTAACCCAAATTTTTTTAATATTTTGTTCAGGCTAAAGATCATTAAATTAAATTTTCATTAAATTATTTTTATGAAGAAAGGAATTTTACAACATGAAATGAATTTAAATTTTTTGATAATTTTTCATTCTTGACTCAGATGGGATTTGAACCCAGGTTTTCAAGGACACAATCTCCACAAAGGGGTTTTCCGTCTTAACACTCCCCGCCATCGAAGGCAGCAGGCAGTCAATAGCCAAACACCAATCTTCAAACCAAATTGGTAGATCGAAATTTGTCTTTTGAATGATTATCTATTTTAATTGATTTACATGTTACTCCTTACTTCTGTTTTTCATACTTTTTGTCAAGAATTCTTATTGAAGTCCAAAGTACATTTTTCACAATACTAAGAAAGACAAAAACAGAAAAAATTCTTGGTAAAAAGCATTTAAAACAGAAGCAGGGAGGAATATGTAAATCAATTAAAATTAATAAGTTTAATTAAAGGGCTTTTAAAGGGGCATGAGCCAAAAGATTTCTGGCAACATTGATTTTAACACACACGTGCTATTCGTTTGTTTTTATTTCGTTTGTTTTGAAGATTTTACGTTTTTATTAAATCTGCTGCTACCATAATGTTATTTTACGACTGCTTCAATGTTATTAACATACTACTTCAATGTTATTCTAAAACTGCTTAATGTTATAAAACAACTACCTAAATGTTATTTTTTGAATAACTACTAAAGCAGATAGTAGTACAAATTTTAAAAATAAAACTTCTTTTACTGCTACCAAAATTTAAAGGTAGCGAGAGCAGTAAAACAAATTTTACTACGCTGCTTCAAGTATTTTCTTTTTGCGCTACTACTAAAACTATTGCTATCAAAATGTGATGGTAGCGGTAGTAATAGTAAATGAACGACTACAAGTTTTTAACATTTTTTAACTAGACTATTACGTATTTTTTTATTACTACAGCTACTTGGAGTCTAGTTTTTTAAACACTGGTTTATTGTATTGGTTAGCTCACGTGAACTTTAACTTTTGTTTGCATAAGACAGTTCATTTATAGACATTTTTCAGGGTAAATTTTATTAATTTGTTGTATTTCAAATATCATCAGTTTATGAACTATTTTGTTTTACATTTAAAAATATATATGGGTTTTTATCACAACATTTCTCCGGCTTAGCACGTTCCTTACATATAACTGCACTTGCATAAGTAGCAGCGACATTTACCAAAACATAAGAACCTTTTATGTTTTGTAATTGCACCGTATTTAAATTGAATTTCTGCTTGGGGTAATTGCCAGCCCACATGGATGGTATAATAGCTTTTCCATTTTAAAGCCAGGCAAAATTAATTCCATTACCAACCGCTCCAGTCCAAAAGTCATAGTTAATACTAAAAAAATAAGGTTCAGTTACTTAATTGCCATTAAGGGCTAATAATCCAGAGCAAGTTAAACTCTCTTTTTGGTTTAAAATGTGTTTACACCAACAAATCTATAAATCAGTAAGGATATAATTTATATCCTCATATCTTTGTTTAATAAATATATTTTGAGATTTTCAGCCAAATCGTACCATAAATTAAAAAATTTAAAATATCACAACAACAGCGCCACCTTTCGGGATTAAACTTTAGGGAAACCTGGATCAATTGGTCCAGCGGTTCTAGAGTTTTAGTAACACGTACCCGGAATAACGTTTTTATATATTATAGCACCTCCCAGACTAGAGTTTACTAAAAACCGTAAAAATGTGAAACCGCGGTTTCAAAACCGGTCGGTTTCGGTTCGGTTTTCGATTTTTCTTAGAAATCTTGCATATTGTTGTGTTTGACTGGTGCTCTGACAATTTGAAATGTTTCCAAACTCCAGAGTTTAGTTCAAACATCTGTGAAATAAAATTAGTATAATAAAATAAGTAAAAAAAGGTTTAATATGCCGCCAAAATTTATTGGTGATTAATATGGCTGGGATTTCCATGCAAATTTGTTGTCGATGGTCTAAGAACGATGTCGACCAATTATCTTACCGAATCATTAAAATTGCGTTAAAATGGTATTGATTTGTTTTTGCCTATTGTTGCATATTTTAGTTTTCAATTCATATAATTTAATTTTTTTTTTTTGCATGTTTAAAAAGTTCTTCAATAAATTTGTAATACACAAAAAAAAAATTTAAAAAAAAAGTTTTAAATCTATAAATAAATTCTTTAGAAGCTCTGCTAAGAATACAAGATTTCGACAAAATATCCTTCTATTTTCAAGCGATGCAGCACCTTCTCAGTACTTTTTGTTTAATTTTTAGAATTTTTAAAACTATTTCCATTGTTGCCGGCTGTAATGTATAAACTTTTTGTATGAGAAGTACGAGCGTTATATATAATTTGCAATTTATTTCAGCATAAATATATTTTTAAAGTAAAAGCTGAAACCCGAGGTTTTTTGTCGGTTTTCGGTTTCGGATTTCTGGAATTAAAAACCGCGGTTTCGATTTCGGTTAAAACCGAACAGCAATCCATCAATAATAACAGCAAAAATGTTATTTTTATTGAAATCTTAGAGTCCATGCTGACGCCATTTATTACTAAAAAGGTGTTGCATATCTAAAAAAACGACGGAAAACGTATACTAAAAAGAAACAGTGACTTGGGTTGAGAGGACGGTGCATTTTATGGATCAAAATAAATAAAAAATCCCAAAATCTTGCAGCTAAGAAGGTTTTTCATGTTATTAATGTCATCACTTAAATCTTTATTTTATTTGTCTTAAAATTACCCACTTTAAACCCACGATAATAAAAACTACACCCAATTCGGGTAATTACCCACGAAGTGGCAACACTGGTCATAACCTATGAATTTTGTTGGTTTCTTGCATTTGCGAATTGTTTCGTTTTTATACACTCCACCACCACTGTGGTGAATGAGGGTATACTAAGTTTGTCATTCCGTGTGAAACTTTTTTATTATACATCTAAGACCCCATAAAGTATATATATTCTGGCTCCTTGAGTAATTCTAAGTCGATTAAGCCATGTCCGTCTGCCTGTCCGTCTGTTAAAAACACGCTCACTTTAGAAAAACGCAAAAGAGAAGAACAAACTTGGTCTCAAATTGCTTGTAGTTGTTATCCTAAGCAGTTTGGGATTTAAGTCCAGCAACATCGGTTCAGCAGGATCAGAACTATGAATCATAATGTGGAACTACCACCCTAAAAAAAATTGATAATTTTGATACAAAAACTAACATAAATGGTGGAATAATGAACGGAATGACATAAAATCGGTCCATAATTGAACATATGCCCCATATAAACCCTACTCCCGGAAAACAGTTTAGTACGCCTAAAACCGCAATTAATAACGCTAGCATACTAAAATTTGGTATGTCACTGTTTTATAGGATCAGAAATCACACTGTCAAATTTTTTGAAAATCGGTACATAATTGACCATATGCCCCATATAAACCCTACTCCCGAAAAACAGTTTAGTACGTCTAAAACCGTAATAAATAATGCTATCAAATTGAAATTCGGTACGTCACAGTTTTATAGGATGAGAAATCACACTGCCATTATTGCGCCTAAAACCAAATAAAACCCACTTTGGGAAAATAATTAAGTCCGCGTAAAACCATCACAGGTATAGACATTGCGGTAAAATTTCTTACTTAAATTGATATGACCAGAAAAAATATCATGAAAATTTCTGTCATTTACTGTTAACGCTAAAACTAATTACACTGCTGTATTGAAATTTACTATAATTAATTTTTTGTAATAACAGAAATCACTCTTCAGAATTTTGGGATGATTGGTCCATAATTTACCATAGGTCCAATACAAATTACGTTCCTAAAAATTATTTTAGTTCGGGTAAAACTTTTACAAATCATGATATTTTACTCAAGCCAGTTAAAGTTCTAACAAGAAACGCATAAAACTTTCTTATTGTCGGTCAATAATTTAAAAAAGGTCTAAGCTGCAACCAATTTTAATGCTGACGTTCGTTTTTGTGAAGCTTGGTTAATAATATATTTGTATTTATTATATAGAGCCGACTCCTGTCGGTGGAGGGTATCAAAGATTCGGCACAGCACTATAACTTGTTATTCAAATAAACTTTTTATTTCAATAACTAATTTAATTTGTGTGTTATTTAGGCAATACACAATGTTCTATTTTTTTATTGTCTTATATTGTCTCATTACGGTTGTATTTGCTATATTTTTTTATAAATGTTACACTAATAATATTATAGCATATACAACCAATATAACACAAAAGAACATTTTGTCAATTGCCTAGTAATTTTTTTAATATAACCGGTTATTTTTTTTTAATTTTTAATCGAAACCCGTTTTTTTAAAAATAGCACCGTTTCAGAATATCCGAAAACCGATTTTTGAAAAAAGTCGAATAATCGATCTCCCTATTACTATACACTCTACACAGGTTTATTGTATTGGTTAACTCACGTGAACTTTAACTTTTGTTTGCATAAGACAGTTCATTTATAGACATTTTTCAGGGTAAATTTTATTAATTTGTTGTATTTCAAATATAATCAGTTTATGAACTACTTTGTTTTACATTTAAAAATATATATGAGTTTTTATTACAACATTTCTCCGGCTTAGCACGTTCCTTACATATAACTGCACTTGCAGAAGTAGCAGCGACATTTACCAAAACATAAGAACCTCTTACGTTTTGCAATACCACCGCATTGAAATTGAAATTCTGCATGGGGTAATTGATAGCCCACATGGATGGTATAATAGCTTTTCCATTTGAAAGCCATGCAAAATTAATTCCATTACCAACCGCTCCAGTCCAAAAGTTATAGTTAATACTAAAAAAATAAGGTTCAGTTACTTAATTGCCATTAAGGGCTAATAAGCCAGAGCAAGTTAAACTCTATTTTTGGTTTAAAATGTGTTTACACCAACAAATATATAAATCAGTAAGGATATAAACCACCAGTAGAGATCATATGAATTTGACAACATATAATACATGGGCCGCTGATTTACAATTGTTGAGTTTAAACTTCATATAAATTTAAGTTAAACTAACGTAAACATTTTTAAGAGTTGATCACTAATATCATCCATTTCTTCTTTACTATTGATGGTAGCGAGTTCCATGTCCAGGGTTCTACATTTAAGAACAGCTCCGTTCCAATTCCCCTAAAATATGTAAAAATCAACTGTTAGATTTTTGTTTTTATAAAAAGTACCTTAACTTTTTTTTCTTTGGTTCTCAGATTATCTCACAATTCTTGAGTCTATAATTTTCATACCATTTTGTTAGTATATGCATAATAACTAATGCCCTTTATTGTAAACGATAGACTATTAATCCCGAATATGGGAAGAACAACAAATATAATTACGTAGAACTTTAATGTGCTCATGTTGATATCGAATGAGAAACTGTACAAATCCGAATTCCCGTGCAGAGTTTTATATTCTGTAGAGTTGGAGATAAAAAGCAGTGATTTACAAAAGATAATGAAATAATTGAAATAAGTAAAATGCGTATCATAAATGTACGTTTTAAAATTATACATTCTTAGAGATATTTTTATAATAAATGATTTTATGGAGCTTGGTTAAATTTGGAAATGCAAACACACGAGCATTGTTATTGTCTAAAATTAAGCAAACATATAAAGTTATTTTTGGATTTAAATTAAAGAAAAAAACATTTTATCTTAAAATGCTTTATTATACCCTAGCGAATATTATGCCCTCATATAAACTAGTTAGATATTTTCGGAGAGGCAGAAATTACCCCCTACCCCCCTTAAAGTCTTATTTTTGGGAAAAAGCGAAGCAAATGTGTTTTAAATGAAACTACCGCCATATATTCTTATCGTGGCGCTATTTTTGACAAAATACATTGCTCATGTTTTCAACTGCAAAGGGATATATGAATGTTTAAATTATAAATAAAATCTGTTAGATAGATTCGGAGAGGCAGAAACTGCCTTCTACCTCCCATATTTGTCCTATTTTTGAACAAATGCGTTGCTGATGTCTCCACCTAAATAAGGATCTATCTAGATTTTAATTTTCATTGAAATCGGTTTGATAGTTTTGGAGAGGTAGATATTGCCCCTACCTCCCCTCATAGTCCTACTTTGGGGAAAAAAATACACAGCTAATGTTAATTTCAAATTTCGTCAGAATAGGTTTGATAGTTTCGGAGGCGCAAAAATTACCTTTTTTTCTCAATGTGGAGATGTGAATATTTGTTTCATGTTAGTTACTTTTTTCTAATATAAAAAATACTTATGAACAGGGAAACCAGAAATATGCTCTAAAAAATGCGTTTAAAACGCATTAAATATGCAGTAAAAAATAAAAAAATTACTCATATGAAAACAAAATATTCAACAATTTAAAAACATTAGCAATTAAAAAAAAAACAACCATTAAACTATAATCGGTGAAGCCCAAACGCCAGACGACTTTTTCGAGATTTTACTCTATTTGGAAACGATGGGCAGTCAGTCTTAAAGGGATTTCAGGGACGGTCGCTTAATTGTTTATTAATTTCAACACTAAATAGGAAGTTAAAGCTTTTTACAGATGGGAGCTTTGGGCAAATGCGAACCGATTCGAAAAGAGCTCAATTTGCAGTAAAATATTTTTGCGGCGAATTTAATTTAAATACCAACATAATTAACTGGTTTACGAACACAAAAAGTCTAAGTTGCTAAGAAGATTTTATGGTTAATATGTGAAATTATAGACCGATGCTCAGCATTTGCATAGACTCCGTCCTTAGTACAAATTAAACTATGCAACAAGCAAAAATTCCTTGAATAACCACTATATTTTTTTGATCCGCTATAGTCATCTAACTACAAAAATCATCATTATTTCAAATTCTATGGTAAGGTTTTTTTTAAAAAAATTTTTTCTAAAAATTGAGATTTTTGGAAAGGCTGCTCCTTACATCTTATCGTAACTTTAGAACGACGTACCCGATTTTGTTATGCAATCCGTCAAAACATTTAAACCTACGCCAGATTTAAGTTTCTTTAACATCAATTTATAATTTTGCCATTATTTTTGGAGTTATTGAGGCCAAAGTAGCAAAAAAAATATTTTTTTTTTGTTTTTTTGTAAAATTTTTGAATTAAAAAAATTCATAAAAAATTTAAATCAACAAATACTTAGCAGTTTTAGTACTTAAGCTCAAAGCTGCATGTATTAGAAGTAAAATAAATTTTAGTTCATGAAAATCCATGGATAAATTCCCGTTTTATTCCCGATAAAGTGAAAGTACCTACTTTGACATTTTTTTATCGCAAATTTGTGTAGAGCTAAAAATTGCAGTTTGAAAAATTGCAATTAGAAAAACGCAAAAGAAAAGAACACACTTGGTCTCAAATTGCTTGTAGTTATTCTAAGCAGTTTGGGATTGAAATCCAGCAACATCGGTTCAGTACTATGAATCAAAATGTGGAACCACCACCCTAAAAAAATTGCTAATTTTGATACAAAAACTAACATAAATGGTGGAATAATGCACGGAATGATATACAATTTTGCACGAATTCGTTTCATACGACTGCAAATTATACTGTTTGACCATAGGCCGGCCCCATATAAACCCTACTCGCGGAAAGTTTAGTACGCCTAAAACCGTAATAAATAACGCTATCATACTAAAATTTAGTACGTCACAGTTTTATAAGACCAAAAATCACACTGTAAAAGTTTTTGTAGATCGGTCCATAATTTACATTAGGTCCCATATAAACCCTACTCCCGGAAAACAGTTTAGTACGCCTAAGACCATAATAAATAATGCTATCATAATCAAATTCGGTACGGTACAGTTTTGTAGAACTAGAAATCACACTAAGAAATTTCGTGAAGATCGGTCCATAATTAACCCTAGACCTCATATAAACCCTACTCTCGGAAAATATTTAAGTACGCCTTAAACCAAATAAAGCCCACTTTGGGAAAATAATTAAATTCGCCTAAAATCATAACAGATATAGATATTCCGGTAAAATGTCCTCCATATTATATTCATATGGCCAGAAAAAATATCATGCAATTTTATGAAATTCACTGTTAACGCTAAAACTAATTCCACTGCTGTATTGAAATTTATTCTAATTTATTTTTTGTAATACCAGAAATCAGTCTTCAGAATTTTGGGATGATTGGTCCATAATTTACCATAGGTCCAATACAAATAACGCTCCTAAAAATCATTTTAGTCCGGCTAAAACTGTTACGAATAATGATATTTTACTCCAGCCAGTTCAAAGTTCTTACAAGAAACGCATAACATTTTCTTATTGTCGGTCAATAATTTAATATAGGTCTAAACCGCAATAAATTTTAATGCTGACGTTCGTTTTTGTGAAGCTTAGTTAATAATATATATATTTACTTATCATATAGAGCCCACTCCTGTCGGTGGAGGGTATCAAAGATTCGGCACAGTCGAATATAGCACTCTAACTTGTTTGTTTTAACTTCTGAATAATATGTATTCTTCATATGAAAATTCATACATTTATTGGTTTCATGGATGGATCCCATAAAATATTTATATTATGGCTCCTCAAGTGATTCTAAGTCGATTCAGCCATTTCCATCTGTTTGTCCGTCTGTTGAAAACACGCTAACTTTCGAAAAACTCAAAAGAAAAAAACAATGCTGCTGTTATACTGCTTGCAGCTATCCTAAGCAGTTTGGGATTGAAATCCAAGAAAATCGGCGCAGTAGGATCAGGGTTTATAATTTTGTTTCAAAAACTAACATAAATGATGTAATAATGCACGGGTTTATATAAGATTTTGCTCAAATTTGCTCTATATGACTAGAAATCATAATGTAAATTTTAAATAATACTGGAAATCTATTATATTAAAACATGGGTGATTTATCCAAAAAAATTGTAAATTATTACGTTTTGTTATGTACCTCCTCAAATGTAGTTTTATTAGTTTGAATTTCTCGTTTTTCGCGTATTTGTAATTTCGTTTATTTCCTAAAACGTAGTTCATTTTATTAAAAACAAGTAGGAGTACTAATTCCGCTGTGCTGATAAGTAAATTTTTATGGTGTCTGGAATAAGTTTGGTAATGCAAACACTTAATAACAGTGTACATGAGAATATTATCTTAAATTAAACAAAAACATTATAAAGTTGTTCTGATTTCAATGAAAAAATAAATACAATTTTATCTTAAAATGCTTTATAATATTTCAAAGTACGAATATGGTGTTCCATAACAAAACGCAATAATAAAAATTTTTAAGTTTTTTGTTTTAACTTCTGAATAATATGTATTCTGGGATCATGGGTGGATCCCATAAAGAATTTATTTTATGGCTCCTTAAGTAATTCTAAGTCGATTTAGCCATTTCCATCTGTTAAAAACACGCTAACTTTTGAAAAACTCAAAACAAAACATGTTAGAGTGCTATATTCGGCTGTACCGAATCTTTGATACCCTCCACCGACAGGAGTGGGCTCTATATAATATGATAAATAAATACATATATTATTAACTAAGCTTCACAAAAACCAATGTCAGCATTAAAATTGGTTGCGGTTTAGACCAATATTAAATTATTGACCGACAATAAGAAAGTTTTATGAGTTTCTTTGAAGTGGCTTGAGTAAAATATCATGATCCGTAACAGTTTTAGCCGAACTAAAATGATTTTTAGGAGGGTAATTTGTATTGGACCTATGGTAAATTATGGACCAATCATCCCAAAATTCTGAAGACTGATTTCTGGTATTAAAAAAAATAAGAATAAATTTCAATACAGCAGTGTAATTTGTTTTAGCGTTAACAGTTAATTTCACAAATTTGCATGATATTTTTTTGGCCATATGAATCTAAATTGGAAGAAATTTTACTATATCTGTTATGGTTTTAGGCGAATTTAATTATTTTTCCAAAGTGGGCTTTATTTGGTTTAAGGCGTACTTAAATATTTTCCGAGAGTAGGGTTTATATGAGGTCTAGGGTTAATTATGGACCGATCTTCACGAAATTTCTTAGTGTGATTTCTAGTTCTACAAAACTGTACCGTACCGAATTTCATTATGATAGCATTATTTATAGCGGTTTTAGGAATACTTAACGGATTTCAGGGAGTATGGTTTATATGGGGCCTAGGGTAATAGGTCCGATCTTCAAAAAAATTTACAGTGTGTTTTCTGGTCCAATAAAACTTTGACGTAGGAACCAAATTTTAAAATTATAGCGGTTTTTATTATTGTTTTAGGCGTACTAAATTATTTTCCGGAAGTAGGGTTTGCATGGGGTCTAGGGTTAATTATGGACCCATCTTAAAAAAAATTTTTTCTGGTCCTATTAAGCTGTGACGTATAGTCAATTATGGACCGATCTTACCGAAATTTAACAGTATGATTTGCAGTAGTATAAAGCGAATTCGTGTCATTCCGTGCATTATTCCACCATTTATGTTGGTTTTTGTATCAAAATTATCAATTTTTTTAGGGTGGTGGTTCCACATTTTGATTCATACTTCTGATCCTACAGAACCGATGTTGCTGGATTTCAATCCCAAGCTGCTTAGAATAACTACAAGCAATTTGAGACCAAGTGTGTTCTCTTCTTTTGCGTTTTTCTAAAGTTTTCAACAGACGGACAGGCAGACGGACACGGCTTAATCGACTTAGAATTACTCAAGGAGCCAGAATATATATACTTTATGGGGTCTTAGATGTATAAAAAAAAAGTTCCACAAACTTAGTATACCCTCATTCACCACTAGTGGTGGTAGAGGGTATAAAAAATTTAAAAAAAAATTGTTTTTAAAGATATAAATCTTCTGTAAAAAATTTTATCTCTAGTTATAAGACTGAGAAAATATTCTCATTTCATATTTCTGCTTTTTTAAGAAAATAATTGCTCAAAAAAAAATTTGTTGATTAAAAATATTAATTCGTTTCAAGTTGTAAAACTTCTTTCTTTACAAAAATAATTTAATGAATATTAAATCTTATGAAAGACAAAAAAAATCTTGAAAAACAGAAAAATGTACTTTGGACTTCAAGAAGAATTCTTGACAAAAAGTATGAAAAACAGAAGTAAGGAGGAACATGTCAATCAATTAAAATATATAATCATTCAAACCAAATTTCGATCCACCAATTTGGTTTAAAGATTGATGTTTGACTATTGCCTGCCAGCCGTCGTCAATGGCGTTGAGTGTTAAACGGCAAAGATTTCTGAGGAGATAGTTTGGTTATTATTGAAACATGTCAAATCAACCTGTCCCTGAACTTTGGTTTGATTCCCCGGTCAGTCAAGAATGAAAACTTATCAATAAAGTTTAATTCATTTCATGTTGTAAAATTCCTTTCTTCATAAAAATAATTTAATGAAAATTAAATTTAATGAACTTTAGCCTGATTAAGCCCTTATGACACTACATTTTTTATTCATTGAATTGATATAGAATTGATGGAAAGAAACAGTAAATGTTGGAAAGAGCAAACTATAAAAAATGTAAACAGAAATTTTTTTTTAGTTTTTCTTTTGTTTTGATTTTATTCATTTTATTAAATGTTGTCAACTTTTCTTTTATAGGAAACATAAAAACAAAACACACAAAAAGCGGTTAATCGCTGAATTTCCACATTAACCGCTGATTCAGCAACACTTTTAATATTTCAAGCTTGAAATGTCAATTTTAAGTTGAACAATTTTACATTGTTTTTGACATAACTTCATTTTTTTATCGATAACTTTAGTAAAGTTTTTGACAGTTTTCTATTTATCTTAATACAGCTGAACTCTTTGCACTTGGTAAATTTTTCTATTACATTATATTTGCACTGTTCACCAAAACTAGAACAATGCATTAAAAATGTAGTGTCATAAGGCCTTTAAAAACGTGAAAATTTGGATTAAAAACCATAAACAGTTCAATAAATTAACCACCATGCTAATTATTATAAAAAATTAATTTAAAAAAAAAATGTTCTCTTAAAAACAAAATTATTTTTTAATTTTTTTTAAAAAGAAGAAATTTTTTTTTATATACGAGTATGTATATAAAAAACTAAATCTATGAAAAAATATTAAAGTTTTATTGGAATTATAAGTAAAGAGAAATTGTTTTCTTAAAAATTTAAATAGTAAAAACAGATTCATTTTTGTAACTTTCTTCTTAGTAAAACAAAAATTTTCTCCAAGAAATTTTTCTTAAAATAAATATTGCCTTTTTTCAATGAATATAAAACAACAGAAATTAAAAAACAATATTTTTTTTTTTTTTTTTTTGGCAAAAAATTCATTTTAAAAAATAATTTTATTGAAAAAGTGCGAGTAATTTTCTTACTTAAAGCTGTGTTCACACCTATTAAATATTTGACGTCCCACACGTAACCACTAGTTTTATTCAATAACTATTTGCTTTTGCAAAGCGTTTGGCTAGATCAAACCTCATTCAACATTTTCTTAATTACTTTACACAGTTATTTCCTTATAAATAATGCTTAGGAGATCAATAGAATTTGTTAAAAATAAAGTTAAAATAAAGCTAAAGTTTGATCAATTTACTGGTCAAGCTTTTTTTTGGATTTTTTTTGTCAAATATTTGTTAGGTCTGACCATACCTGAACTCTTAAAAAAATTTATATATAAATTTTCTATTTAAAGTAAACCAGTTGTTATTGAAAATCTTTTTAAGTTTTTCTTTATTTTCCTTTAACATAAAGAGAGATTTATTTTCCTTAAAAATGTCAAGCTTTTTATTGCTATTTTTCCCAAAACGAAGAACTTCTTTTATATAAAATTATTTCTTTAAATTATAGCAAATTTAAACAAAAATTTTAGATATTTTTTTTTAATTTCTTTTTCATATTTCCAAATTTCTTATAAAAAATATTTTCCTTCCAAATTTCCTACTTCTTAAAGAAAATAATTCCCTAAGTAACGAGAGAAATCTTTAAGAAATTATTTTCTTTAGAGAGAGAAATTTGGAAAAAAAAATATTTTTTATAATAAATGCAAGATCTCCTTTGTGGGCCCTTTGAAAAAAAGTTTTTGTTGAAAATTCGTTTTTCTATAAAACAAATATTTTTTGATTTTATGAAGCTTTTTTTAATTTTATAAAAATACAAGTTTTTAGAAAATCGCGAATATTTTTCTTATGGATTTCTCAGACACAAGAATCAGTATTTTGCAAATGGCGTTGCATATGCGTGTGTGTGTGTGTATGTGTGAATGAAGGAAATTTCCTTCGGGGGCCTTTAAAAAAAAAGTTTTTTTTTTTAAAAGTTGTTTTTCTATAAAACAAATATTTTTTTGATTTCATGAACTTTTTTAAATTTTATAAAAAAATACAAGTTTTTAGAAAAACGCGAATATTTTTCTTATGGATTTCTCAGACACAAGAACCAGTATTTCGCAAATGGCGTTACATATGTGTGTGTGTGTGTGTGTGTGTACATGTTCGTAGCATCGTAATTTAACATGCATTTACTTAAACAACTAACTGTGTGTATTACACTCAGTGAATATAAACAAATGTATCCTTTATTTGTAGTTGGCAAAAAAAGGAAAAAAAAGCAACAAAAATATCCTTAAAAGACGACAAATTAAAGTTTTTAAATATAAATTTGCTGCAATCTTTTAGATGAGAAACGAATGAATAGATGATGTTAAAAACTGCACCGGACTCTTCTGCTCTTCTTCCCTGGCCCTCTCTCACTCTATCTGTTTAGATCTTTTTTACTTTTGCTACTTAATGCCCGTATATTTAGTATGATTTTAGGCGCATTACATGTGTCGCGTAGTGTGTCCGTGTGTGGGACAGTTTTTACTTGCAAGCAATTGCTTTGTTTTGCTTGTGTGAGAGTGTGTCTGTATATTGCACTTAATGCATGCATTACAATTATTTTAGATAAAAGTGTACGAGTGCGTGTGTGTGTGCATGCCTTATTGCTTGTGTATGTTTTCGAAACATAAAAATGCATGTTATAAACTACTTGCATTAGCAGACACTTGTGTTGTTCGTGTTGTTTTGTTTCATTTGTGCGATTTTCTATCTTAACGATTATACGGATACAATTTGTTTTTTTCATTTCGTTTTAAAAGATTTCTTTCTTTGTGATGTGTGTAAGTGTTTAGTGTTATAAGTCTGTATGAGTTTGTGTGTGGTTGCTTGTTTGTATTAAATTTTAGTTGTCTTTTCATATTTAAACACTCAAAAAAATCTAATGAAATATAAAATATTTTTGAACATAAAAATATGTGTGAAATTAACAGCAGATTGTTTATTTAGTGTGGCTGTTTTCTATACAGATTTTAAAAAAAGAACACAGAATAATTATAAAATTGCATTTTTTATATTTGTTATTAAATGATGCTAAATTAACATTTAAATTTATAAATAACTAAAAAAATATATGCCACCCGATTTAGAATTTAAAAAAAAAAACCAAAGTTAATTTTCCCCACGCTCCCAGTTCTGGATCCAAAAAACCGCCCCCAAAACTTTTTTTAGAAATAAAAAAACAAAATATTTACAATCGTGAGCAAATAACCTTTAATTTGAGTACCCACACATAGTTTTAAGTAGATTTTTGGATCCAGGGGGCCGACGAAGCTTAATTCTGGTTTTTTTATTCCAGAGGGGTCCAATTTTTTTCGTGTGCCGATTTTTTTGCATCGATTTAAATTTTGTTTGCAACCATTTTGTTTGCAACCATTACCTCTGTTATACGAAAGTAAAAGCAAATTCATATTTTTTTTCGTTTCGTTTACTTTTGAAAAAACAATAAAATGTTAATAATCGAAGAAAGGGAATTCCCCAAAGTACTGAAAGCATGTTCTGCCAAAATTAATTGTTTCTCATATTATTTTATATACATAAAATAAGAAACACACAAAAAAAATTATAATACAGAATCTCCCGGTCTCACTGTAATTTCAACCTGAAACTTAAAAGCAAGAAAAAGAATAAAACGTAACAAAAAGAAAAGAAATTAGTTTAAAGAGAATTATAAGAAAACGTCATGAAAAACACAAACCGAGTCTTTTTGTTTACCCCTCCGTTTTTGTTACTACACCGTTTGTCAACAAACACAAAGACACATCGAAAAAGCGACGTCGTAAAAGCCCCCGCGTGAATTGGCTGTAAGTGCATATTTATGCTATCAACGCTTAAACCTATAAATCCCAGGATTACCGTCTTGGTCTGGCCAGACCATATTTGTATTTTGCTTGTAATATTTTTCGCATATAACAAAATATCAAAAAAACATGGACGTGAATTCTATAAATGATATGTTCTGAATCGAATGAAACTGATTTGGATTCGATCGGAACAAATAAGTGGGGTTTAATTCCATTTTTATGTAAAAGTCTAGCCAGACTAATGTTTTTTTTTTTCTTGAAAGATATTTCAAATAGGACAAAATATTAAAAAAACAGATACGTGAATTCTAGAAATGATATGTTGTAAATCGAATGAACCAAGTTTAAATCAAATCAGAAAACTACGGCCCATTATGCGCTTAGTTCAATCTAACTACAAAAACCTAACGCAAAACTCGTTTCAGCTGTGGTAGATGCGAAATAGCAATGTGCGAAATTAAAGACTACATTTTCGATGACTTGAATATGGAATAAAATAATGAAATAATAAAATTATATACATAATAAATTTGTATAATCTAAAGTAATTAGCATACGTTCAATAAAAAATATATTTATTTACTTTTTATAATTATTTTTTTTTTTTTTATAAAATATTAAATTTATTTATTTTTTATCGATATTTCGCTAACTTTTGGTTAGCATCGTCAGGAAATCAAATTCATAAAATTTTATATGAATAACAAAAAAACAATTATAAAATTATGAAAATTTTTGTCATAAATTAAATTCAAAAATCATATGGGTTAATTTCTCATAAAAAAATATCAAAAAACATAATAACAAAAAAAAATATAACTAAAGTATAACAATTCATATAAACTTTAAAACTTTCCTATCTATAAACCTAATTCAAAAACTATATTTACAATAATAAAAAAATATTTGGACTAAAGAAAATTCCTATAACATATAAAAATTTTTTAACTAAACTTATTTTTATCTTACATACTTATATGTATATCATAACCTAAGGACAAGAAGGTCCTAATTTTTATGTAATTTAGGTGCAAATTAAACCCTCTTGTTCAAAGGCTGCGATTGGTGTATTTATATTATATCTAATCTTTTATCTCTTAATGCATTAAGTCATCATTGTCATCAATCTAATCACTATGCAAATTTTGAAGAAGCATCGGTGTTAAACACTGAAACAAACTACAAACGCAGATATATTTAAGAAATATTACACATAATTAATACACCAACGACACAAAGAATAAATTTGAAAGCAGACACAGAACATATAGCGAATAATTATAGAAAGTTAGTTATTAAACATTTTGTCAACTCACAGTATTTTGTTCATAACTCGAACATTTTTCAATCGATATGACTGATTTATAAACAGAGTCTTAAGGAAGAAATTAACCATTAATAATTTATAATTAACCTTGATAATAAATCCTGGTCTCGGGAAGGTCTATGGTTTGCAAACATCCGTATTTTCATAAAAATATTATAGTTTGGTTATTACTTTTTTGTATCTGAACCGATTTTTCCGAGTTTTTCAGTAAATACTTAAGATTTTCGATCTTTTGATATATAAGACGTTTCCAAAGGTCATATAAAGGCTCTAAAATTTTAGCCCATTTTTTGGAGTATTTGGCAGATTTATATTCCGACGTCTTTAGGAAGAAATGAACCATTTACTTGAATTATAAGACTTGGACTTGGGAAGAAATATGGTTCTCGAAAATGCGTGTGTGTGAAAAATAAAATTTTATTTTGGGCATAACTTTTCCATCACTTTTCTGGGAAATTCTTTTTCGATATTTGGATATATAAAACGTGTCCAATGGACCTATGGACAGTGTCCATAAGATTTGAAATTTTTGATGTTTTCTTGATCATTTTTTGAGTATTTTCAATAATGGATTTGTACGGGAGCTACCACTCTCGCTTTAGAAAACAACAAAAACATGGGATTATTTAGAGGATAAATTAGAGGTAGTCGTGTTTTTTTCACATTTGCAAAATTATAATGAGCATATCTGAAATAAATACATATGTATAAACCAGCAAATTCCCCATCATATCTGGGGTCTTCGTAAAACCCATTTCAACAGACGGACGGACAGGCGGACAACCGGATTTGAACTTCCCTTTTCATAAGAAGCCAGAATATATATACTTAATAGGTAGTGGTCTCAAACTATCGATGGTTTTTGACTATAGTTACCATCGATAGTTTTTTTTTTTCTCAAATAACTGTTTTGTCCCAATTTACACTATGGACATTTCTTGATGGAAAGACGAAGTTTGTTGGCGAGAAAGGAAAAGAGTTAGCATACATTGTCGCCCGCTTTCCAACAAACTTCTTTTGCCCGCCAAGAAATGTCCATAGTGTAAATTGGGACTCTATGATAAACTTTTATCGTTTAACAGTAACACAATTTGACAGCACCTTTTAATGAAGCGACAAATTTATTTCGTGTGTTTTTAAAATTAAAATTGAAAAAAATTTTATAATATAATAAATAAAGTATGTATGGAAAAGTGAAGTGTATGCCTTTTCTGGCAAGCCATACAGATGACTGAGCTGGGAATTAAACCCAGGTTTTCACGGACAGGTTGCCCTGACATGTTTCGATTGTAACCACACAATCTCCTCAAAGGGGTTTGCCTGTTAACACTCTTTTTATACCCTCCACCACCACTAGTGGTGAATGAGGGTATACTAAGTTTGTCATTCCGTGTGAAACTTTTTTATTATACGTCTAGGACCCCATAAAGTATATATATTCTGGTTCCTTGAGTAATTATAAGTCGATTAAGCAAGGTCAGTTTGTCTTTCCGCCTGTCCATCTGTCCGTCTGTTGAAAACACGCTCACTTCCGAAAAACGCCAAAGAAATATATAAACAGACTTGGTCTCAAATTGCGTGTAGTTATCCTTAGCAGTTTAGGATTGAAATCCAGCAACATCTGTTCAGTAGGATCAGAACTATGAATCAAAATGTGGAACCACCACCCTAAAAATTAATAATTTTGATACAAAAACCAACATAAATGGTGGAATAATGCACGGAATGATATAAAATTTTGCACGAATTCGCTTTATACTACTGCAAATCATACTGTTAATTTCGTGAAGATCGATTCTTAATTGACCATAGGCCCCATATAAACCCTACTCTCGGAAAACATTTAAGTACACCTAACACCAAATAAAGCCCACTTTGGAAAAATAATTAAATTCGCCTAAAACCATAACAGATATAGTAAAATTTCTTCCAATTTAGATTCATATGGCCAAAAAAATATCATGCAAATTTGTGAAATTAACTGTTAACGCTAAAACAAATTACACTGCTGTATTGAAATTTATTCTTATTTTTTTTTTAATACCAGAATTTTGGGATGATTGGTCCATAATTTACCATAGGTCCAATACAAATTACCCTCCTAAGAATCATTTTAGTTCGGCTAAAACTGTTACGCATCATGATATTTTACTCAAGCCACTTCAAAGCTCTAACGAGAAACGCATAACACTTTATTATTGTCGGTCAATAATTTAATTCAGGTCTAAACCGCAACCAATTTTAATGCTGACGTTCGTTTTTTTTTGAGGCTTAGTTAATAATATATATATATGTATGAAGTATATCGAGGAATATATTTTTATTTAAAACAGGATCATTTTCAAAAATTGTTCCATTTCAGTTTCACTCGAATTCAAATTTGATTTCCAGAACACGGCTGCATTTTGCTTTGTTTTACGACACACATGCCCTTCATGCAGTTGTTTCGAATGATTCAACCTCAAAACAACCTCACTGAATTGCACTTAACTTCAATTTAAGAAATCAAACATCAAACATCCTCCGAATTTATGCTTTAATGCAATGAGAAGAAACCTTGTGTTAACTAAACTGTTCTTCTACAAAATATCATGAAATTTTTAAATTTTTTTAATACAAAATTGTCTAACTTTTAATGTTTGTTTCTAATTCCAGTATTTTATTATATATATGTAAGTAATAAAAAAAGGATTTTCTTATCGTTAAGCGGTGAGCTTATTTTCGTTTTTATTCTTTCAAATCTTAAAAATAAACTAAACTTAAAACCAGGGCTGTGGAGTCGGAGTCGGAGTCGCAGTACCCAAAAAAACGCGCGACTCCGACTCCAAAATTTTTCGGCATAAAAAATTAAAAAAAAATTCTAATATTTTCCAATATAAAAATTTTCGAAATTGGCGATGCAATATTTTGCAGATCAATATGAATAAGTAGATTTTAATTTATTTTATGAGAAATAGTTGATTCAAGTACTTTACTATTTAAGTATATTTAGGTATATTTTTTATACGTGCGGGAAAAAGTCTAAATTACATTAGCAAAACTTATACTCAGTTATTGACCTAGTTGAAAAAGATGTGTGATTTTTTACATAATTTACTCATGCTAAAAAATGTTAATGACAGGAATTGACAATAATTTTAATATCAGAATTTTTTGCCCATCAACAATGAAATATTTTCAACATTGTACAGAATAAGTGTTGCTATAGCGCATAAATACTAGTATGTATTAAAAAAATTGTGACGTAAAATTATTTCTCTTTTGTGTAGAAACATCTTTATCGGCCTGCCTTTAATTCCTACCATAACACTCATGTTTTTCTTATGCACATTACGCGGGGATTCCCATAATTCGTTTAATAAAGATGTTTCTACACAAAAGAGAAATAATTTTACGTCTCATTCATTTCGCATCACGGTTAGAGTAGGAGTCGGAGTCGTGAGTCGGAGTCGGAGTCGCACTTAAAAAATTTCAGCGTTTGGAGTCGGAGTTAGTACTTTTTTCGGACGACTCCACAGCCCTGCTTAAAACTAAACAGCAAAAATTAATAAGCAGGCCCATACCCAAATACTGCTGAGTTTGCGTCTGGTGTTCTGTTTCTTTATAATTGTTTACTTCAACAGTGTGTGGAATAATGCTGATTGCACAACATAAGCGTGTTGATAAAGTTTAATAATCAAAATACCCTGTTGGGAGTTCAGAGTTGTGTTAACTTGTACATTAGACCGACTCACCTTGTATGGAGCTGAAAAGTGTTTTGGTTACCCCTCTGAAAATAAAGCTTGATATGTTTTGTGATGATTCCTAAAATATTTTGGTTCTAGCGTTGACCATCCGTGAGCTGGACCATTTTTAAAAAAGGTCTTTTTCAGATTTTGAATTTTTTTGTACTTTGCTCCAAGAAGACAAAAAATTTGGTATCATCGAAAAGAGTTTTTGAAGCAGCATCCAATGGTATATAAAACTTGATCACTTGCGACCTACTAATTGAGATATTTAACTAAATATACATATATTTTCGTTTCGGGTTTTCATATAAATTCTACGGCTTTTCAAATTGAATCTGTTTTAAAATAATGTTTATTTATTTATTTTTGTAATTATTCACATAAAACGCGAAAATCGCGATATATTTAATCTTTTTTCATATATAGGCAATATGGGTATCAAATTTTTTCATTTTTCAATTATAATAACCTGGTGATAAGCAACCGGTCCGTTTTCAAACCCTGGATGCTGTGAGATAAATTTAAGTTTTTAAATATTAAGTTTTTAATTAAAAACACCTTAATCTATTAATGACAGGAGCACCATAAATTTATAATATTAGACTTAAAATAAATTTACGAAAACATTAAAAATGGATTTTTCTCCTGTTCAGCTGAACAAAACTAAGTTTCCGACAAACTGTGACATAATCCAGCATTTGTTATTTTTGCGACAGCAGTGCAATAACCAGTCATATGGACTCTCAACATTTTAAAAAGCAACGATTACGGAGTTGTGTGAGTTATGGAAATTTGTTCAAATTCCGGTAAAAAGTTTTCCAGCTATATGGAAGAATACTTCACAAGGAGATAACATATTTTTTTGTTAAGCATACATAAACGCAAAACTTATTGAAAAAAAACTCCAAGCACTCAATACGTGTATTTTGTTATTGTTAAGGAGTTTTGGTTTTACCAACCAAAACGTTGGGTTTTTTTTTCGTTGATAACATTTTTCTTAAGTAGGTAACAAATATTTGAGATTAAAGTAAAAAAAGCAAATGTGACAGAAGGTATAATAATTGGGACATGTCAGATTATGTAAATTCAATCATGTAGCTACAATTTGTATGTGGGTATTAAGCAAAGTTGTAATAAAACAAATTTAATAATTAAAAACCGAGCCCAAAGGATAGCCAACCCATTTTATGGTAACTATTTAACGTAATTTTGACCTGTTATAATGAGTTAATACATTTATGCAGGCATACGCTGTGCGCATTTGGTATTTTTTAAAATATATGATGTCCTACCATTAAGTAGAATTCAAATTTATGCACAGATGTGTGAATTTATTGTCCTGTTACTTTTTCTTATTGTACATTTGGATTAATATTGTGGTTACCTGTTTATCATCGTACCAGGCAATATCTGCAAAAAAATTTTCATCATATTTACATAAAAATAGTTTTTTCTGAAAGCCGTTCTTAATAGGTGATTGACGTTGAGTGTGTGTCTAAGTCCGAAAGTTTAACAATGCAAAAAAAAAACAGTTCAACATAGAAAAATTTGTGTCGTACAATGCTTTTTCAAACAAAAACTTAGTTATAAGATTTTATGGAGTTACCCAGACGAGAGGAGGACAAGAAGCCTCCTCAACGGGAGTAAGTCCGAAGATAGTATGATGGTGCGTATTCTGACTGGTCATGCAGGACTACGGGCGCAACTACACCAAATTGGATGGGTAGAATCGGGCGAGTGTAGAGCTGGAACACTTTCTCTGCTACTGGCAGACATTCGTCGAATTAAGATCCAAACATTTCGGGAGCGATGTCATGTTGGACTTGGACGTTGACCTGAGGGACGTTGACTGGAAAACCTTAAGGAATTAAGGTAGGGAAACTGGGTTTCTTAACGCCAGATGTTAACTCCCTCCCTATAGTTGGCGGTAGCAGTATCCAAATAAATCCCACATTTTTTCTCTCAAGGAGCACACAACAGGCACTTTAACTTTTGTTGTATTCCGCCCTTTGTTTATAGAAAAAGTCTCAATAAAAAGACACCAGCACATTGCTCGCTATGGTTTTCGCAATAATTCTACTTTGAAAATTTTATGTTATTAACTAAATAATTTTATCAAATAGAATTTGGGAATTGTTGCTTCTTATTTTACCCAGCAGCCACATGCTCAAGTTTTTCTTGATAGACTTTTATATATACTGTTATAAATTGAAAGTTGTGACGTATTCTGCAAGCAATTTTTTAGCAGTTTACATTCCAGATGTCATCAAGAAATCAATTTATAAAAATAAACGAACAATTTGATCACATAAATTGTAATCAGCTTTTAAATTTAACGTTAAATTGCCAAACAAATGGATAGGAAAAATTGAGAGCAATCTCGTGGTCAATTTTAAAAGTGTGAGTGTGTTAGTAAAAAAGTGTGAGTGTATCGCATATTGAACGGAATTGAAAGGTCAAATTTGATCGTGTAGCCTCCAAGTAACTTTTTAACATACAATTTATCTGTAATTTTCTTCTTGTAGTGTTGTTGTTGTTTCTACAATAAACTTTTACAAGAACATGCGTATGCACGCATATTAATTTACTTTTTAGTTTTATTCGTACATAAATTTTTAAGAAGGGCTCGTAAGAAGAAAAAACTTAAATTTAGTAGTTTACGAGTTTTTTCTTGCTTTGTATTCTCCTTACATACCAGTGAGGTCACAAGCCTTAATTGGTCGCTTAGGAGTCTACCGCTCAGTTTGCCCAATTCAGCCAGTATGGTTTCCACCATACATACGGGCGGTGAAATCCTTACTGTAACAATGAACCTGAGTGAAAGTTCGGAGTCTTGTGGTTCTTAAGAATTCCAAGGAATTCTTGTTACCACAATTGACAATTTTTACTCCCTAAACCCAGTCTGCACCATTGAAGGATAGATACATCGCTGCAACTGAATACGGCTTATTCGTCTCTAAACTAACTACCAAGGATCGGTACTAATACCCCCCCCCCCCCAGCTGGATTACTCCGATCATTAACACCCACATGAAGATGATTTTCCATGCTCACCGACTTCTTCACCCTCTTGTTCGATGAAGAAGTCTGATCATCTTTAGATCTGGCGCTCTTATTGGTTTCCTTGTTAGAAGCCTTAAGAGCTTCAGCCAAAGATGCTTAGGCAACCATGGTTTTTAGCACTTGTTCCTATCCGAGGCTTTTCTTATACTGGTCTTCTTACGAGAGCTCCTAGAGGAATCCGACGAAGGTTAACTAACCTTCTTCCCCGTATCTGGTGTATTGACCAATTTGCCTGCTTCCTTGGGTATTGCCCCTTTGGCTTCCGCAGCACGTTCCGAAGACATAATTGCCTTAGTAGATTTATTAAGGCACCAGCTCTCTACTCCTTTGAGCGATGTCAGGGTTGGCAGCTGCATTCACCTACTTTTTTCAGTGGCGAGGACCAACCCAGCACAGTACTGATGGGGCCGTAAATTCCATCTTATCTAGATATGCCAGAGATTTCGTCGTCCGGTTCGTTCGGATGGTGTTGTTACTACCACGTGAAGGTGCGCTTGGCTTCTCCACCACGGCGCCCTGCCGAACAAGTTGTGGACCATCTTCACACGAGTGTCCCCTTTAATTTCCTCTGGCCTTGCTGGTGGAAGAAGCAGCCTATGTTCCTTGTTGTCTGACAGTGAGCAGATAACCCTTCGATATATTTCTCCTCGTCAGAGAGCAGAGTCAACGTTATCCACCTCTTAGTAGCCCCGGCTTCACCACAGCAGTCACTCGACAGCCCCAGAAGACCATCCACATATTGTTTGGTCAGCACTTGACGTTCTTATACAATAATGCTGTCATGAACATCCGAAAGGGTCAAACCCCCCGTCCAAGTGTTATCCGACTCCTCCAACCAAGACGTCTGAATCACTCTCACCTATTCCCTGGTCGTACAGACTTACCGTCTCACGCAGTGATGGCGTGCGTGGACTAGGCATCTACTATACAACAGCGCTTTGCCTTGACTAGATAGCGCTTTGACTTTAAAAGTGCATATGTCGCACTCCAGTCACTGGTAAGGCCCTAACCTTATACTAACAAGATGAGTAACCTTTCGTCGCACACTATTTCAGTATTCATGGCCTCCTGCAAGAATGTATCAATCGTATACATCAGCACATTGAATTAGAACCGTAGAGTGCACTTAAGTCCTCGCATCTCGACAGGATTGCTACCCAGGCAAAGGATATTTTCCATAGCTCCCATACAAACAGTACTCCTGAAAATAGTTTTTATTGCCACAACTTCCCTATAAAGGCTGGTACATATTAACATAAAAATATGTGATAAAAAGTTTTACGATAGCTAGTATGTCATGACAAAATGTTGTCCTTGTAGGTCCAAAATTTATCATAGGTCCCATATAAGCCCCTATCCTAAAAACGACATCTCAATATTATTCGGCAAAAAAAACTTTTACATGAATATTAACCTCATGACATAATTTTGTTCATGACTCCCATAGGTCCCAAATAGTATTGATCAGCAATAATTATTTTCATATACTGTGGCGTAGGGTATCATGTAGTCGGTCATATGACCGACTATAATTTTTAACTTGTTATATTTATAAAATATTCAAACTTAATATTTAACAAGTCTGCATAATTATTTTATCTTAGATAAACTTCTCGAGTAACTATACTGGAGCAGTGTGATTTTATATTTCTAAACTTAATCAAGATTTCATAAAATTTTATTTATCAAGATAATGTTTTTCAAAGATAACAATTAGAAAATATCTTTATGGAATTTTACTAAGACATTTATGATAATTTCAGAGTTTTTAGCTTAAATAAACAAAAAACTGCTCACTTTAGTAAATAATTTAACTTAATTGTATTTATTTAAAATGTTTCTTATCATTTGTTTTATTACATTGTTTTGTTCTTTATCTCATTCCAAAATTGTTTTTTTTTTTTAGTTTATTTAATTTAATTAGCAATCTTTTTTCATCTATGAATATGTTTTTGCTTATTTATTTTACAATCTTGTTTTTGTTATTTGTTCACTTGTTAACTGTTTTAATTCGACTGTGTAAATATTTGCTTAGAAGCACAATAAAAGTCGCAAACTGCGTTCCAATAATTTTCGAAAATATGTCCTCTACAATCGGACCGTAAACCTTTAGGCTGAAATGTTCTGCAAGTCGTATTCATAATCACTACCAGTCACACCTTTATCCGAAAGTTATAGACTAACAATACAAGTCAACACTAGTTTGGTTGCCCAGGAACTTTACCTATTTTTTAAACGAGGACTTCATACTGATTACAAAACTTACAAAAAGTTGGAATTCTTACGTGTTGATTTCTAGTATTTCGTTGTTGTTATGCATATATATGAAGTAAGTGATTTTTTGCATTATTATTATTTACATAAAGACTTTATTTTTCGTGAATGATGTGCAGTGGGTAGGTCTCGCTGAATTCCCCAACAGAAGTCAACCATCATATGCCGATTCCATCGTTCTTGGCACCTCTCTTCAATAGTTTTCAGATGCTGATGAAACCGCTCCCCTTGCTCATCGCTACAAGAACCAAGATTATCTGGGAATCGGTCGATATGACTATGAATGTAGTGCAATTTGATAGACATGTTGCATCCCAACTTTCTTAAGTTATCTAGCATGTCGTTAACATTTTCGCGGTAGTTGCTTGACTTGTAATTTCCAAGAAAGTTTTTAATATCTTCTCTAAGCTTAGTCCTGGAAATATTGTCGTTATATAAGAGAAACACTGGCCATTTTTATCCAGGGCTTTGACAAACTGCTTCATAAGACCTAGTTTAATGTACAAGGGAGGCAATATAATTTTTTCTTTTGGAACTAAAACCTCCAACGCCTCAAGTACTGGCCAATTTCGTTTTTCCCAGTGTAGGTGTTTGGTCCGGCTGTCCCACAGACATTAAAAACATGGATATTTGGTTAATCCACTTTACTGTCCTAATAAGAAATTAGTCATCTTAAGATCAACACAAATAATCCATTGGTGCTCGCTATATTTGATTTTGTCTAGCACAAATGCGATATTTAGGTATTCTTCTTTTAGTCTTGTAGAATGGGCAATTGGAACTTAACCATATGTTTTGCCATTGTGTAAAAGTACACACTTCAGGCTTCGTTTGCAGCTATCTATAAAGAGGCGCCTTTCATTTGGCTGGTATTCGGAAAGACCCATTGCCAGAATAAGGCCTTGCACATCAGAACAAAATACAATATCGACTTCCAAATTAAAAAATTTTAGAAAGTCTTGCTCTCTTTTGCGATAGTATGTCACTTTTGTATGTGATGCCGACAAATTTCTATCTTTTAGTCTAGAATCCAATACCTCTGCAGATTCTCTAGGTAATTCAAGATCTCCTTCCATATCATTTAATTCTTCCCCAGCAAAAATATTTCAAGATTTGGAAGCAGTAAATACGTATACTTCATCCAAACCGCTTCATTTTTGCCTCTTAAAATCACTGCATTACTCTAGTGCTGTAAGAGAAGGCATATGATCGTGCAATCTTTAAATGCGGTGCTAAATACTAGAAGTTAATCCCTGTTTATTTTCTACTGCTTCATTGAAACAGTAAAATCCCTTATTCCTTTGATGAAAAATTAAAAATGTTACCTAAGTTCTAAAACAATTTAATATAATTGTATATAAAACTATAACCCTATCATTTCAAAAATTATTTTGGATGTATAAAAGGTTTTTTAAACGCTGAAATTAAATTTTTTCCAATGCTAAATTTTTTTCACTTTCTTTATTCACGTAAATCAAGGCCGTTTTCAAGGTATGAAATAAGCATATTTCAGATCTCTAATGCTTCTCCGCGAGGAATTCCACACAAAAATCATGTAATATTTTATAGAAGTGTAAGCGCTTCATTTCGAATTCTCCCTTACATTACTGCTTCCGAAAAAGCATAAGTTTTTGCTGGGTCTTGTTTAAATGGTTTGGGGTTTGTAGACGGTATTTCTTCAAAATCACTATCGCACTTTTTGTAAAATCCGTTATAGGTTTTCTAAACTTTTTAACGGTGTAGTCACCACAGATGTAACAAAACACGGTTTGGATCATTGAGACAACTTCTTCGCGACGACGACATGTTATTAAAATGAATTTATTAAACAAAATTACCGATAGGGTTCCAAGCCGGGCCGACAGCTACTATTAAAAATTTACATTATATCCAAAACTACACGTAGGAAAAGTTTTTTTTTTACATTTTTAGTACTCGTATTACCAGTAGAGTTTTTTTATTCCCGAACTTTTTGGAAAATTTTTTATTTATTTATTTACTTATTTCTCCAATGAAACTAATATTCCTTATTGGCTATTACGCTTAAAAGAATTAAATCTAGTATCTATTATATAACAAGAACGTAAGAAATTAAAGATTAACCCCGATATTCATAAAAAATATTTTTGATTAATAAAAGGTTTATTAAACAAATTTTCATAGAAAATTCGTTTTATAAGGCAAAAAACATAAAATATTTTTTATGAATATGGGGGTAAAATTGTTTTAAGACACTTAAGAGCACAGATTACACACAGATATGTCACGAGACGGAAGATTTTTTCTCTATTTCTTAGAAAGCTGCCCTTTCTCATTTCTCTTTGAACCCTCTTTTATGCCGCAATACAATGAACACAAATTTATTTAGTTGAGATTTATTTGCAAAACTGTTGTAAAATTAACTTTTCAGTTTAACGGTACACTAGTAAATAATATTTAAGTAAGTAATTAACATTATAAAACAAAACAATATTACTAAATACATTTTTTGGCACAAAATAAAACGTGTGTTGAACTTATGCTTTTGTTAAACGTGGTTTGTGTTTTGGTATTTTTGTTTTGATCTTACTTTGAAAGCTGCCCTCGCAACTGATTTGGGCCTTTTTCACACGTCACTTTTTACATATCTGTGTGTAATCTGTGCTTAAGAGGTTATATTGATGCCAATATGATAATAGAAATCAATATACGTATAAACATTGTCAAGTTCAGAGCTCATTTGCATAATTAGAATGAAAGTATTAGTCTTACGCGAATAAAAATTCTGGAAGGGTGATTAGGAACTAAAAACTCAACATTACGAAGTAGGAATTCTGAAACAATTTTACCGTTTAACAAATTCAGCAGAAAGGAGACATTTTATTTACTAAATATATTTAATAACATATTTTTTACAATTTTATAGCCCTTAATCAGCAGTAGTGTATGAAGGTATACTAAGTTTTTCATTCCATGTGATATTAAGGTCCCTTAAAGTATTTTTATTATTAGTCCTTTATTAATTCTAAGCCGATTTTGCCATTCGGTTGTCAAATTGTTTCTAGATCTCTTTGGGATTGAATCCCAGCAGAATCGCTTCTGTAGGAAAAGAGTTATGCACCCATATGTGGAACTTCCTTCCTAAAAACTCAACTAAAACTAACATAAATTTGTGGCAAAATGCACACAAATTTCTACTTTCTACTTTTATATGATTCTAAATCACTTGAAATGCCGAATATGAAACACAATCTAGGAAAACAATTTACTACACCCTTAACCGCAAAGCTTTATAATAATGTTGTAAAATTTACACTTCAATTTGCTAGGACAAGAAAAAAATTTCTTGATGATAGGTCTATAATTTATCATAGGCCCAATATAAAGCCCATTCTCAAAAATTAGTTTAAAAGCCTTAAACTGTAGAAAATTAAAATATTGTGGTGAAATTAAGTTGGATAAAACAACTAAAGACACAAGTCTGACATAAATTTACTATAGTTTTAAAAAAGATGTTCTTCAAAATTTCCCGGGAATCCCGCAATAAATTCCCTTGAAAGCGGGAATTAAAAACCACTGCAAATCCCGACGAGAAATTCCGGGAACAAGCTATAATTACCAGTGTCGGGATGTTACAGAACCACTTACAGTTTCTCGGCACCAGTTAACTTTTTTTTAATTTTTTGACTTGTGTAATCAATGTGAAAGTTGACATCATTGACATGGGATCTATGGTCAAATTAACAACGGAAAAAATCTGGGATTAATGTTCAACAGCAAATCAACTTGGTCAAGCCATATAAATACACTGGTGGGACAAATTTATGTTAAGCTACACCGTTGAATGTAATAATCCTATTTACAAAAGTTTTTCTCTCATTGCGATTCCACTAGTACAAAAAAACCTTAAGTTTTATATAACAACACCATAAGATATATTTATACACTTAAAAAGCGTGAACAAGTCTCAGCATAATTGAAACCTCTGTACGGAGTCTTCTTAAGACAAGGGTTCTTTTGTTTTTGCATAAAGTAATTTACACCGAAGAGCTACAGCACTAAGGGGTAAGTGTTAAATGAATATTTTAATGCTAAATTAAGTTGCAAAACTGCTAAAATGGTCACACTGCAGTATTTTCGTTTTTCTCACTCCCTTTTTTTTTTAGAAAATTCAGTGTTGATTGGGCGAAAATATTTGAGTAGGTGCCGCATCCACAAATTTTTCACAAATTTAATTTTGTTTTCTTCTTTATTTATTATAATATTAATTTGCTTAACTTTATTTTTCACCGAAAGATTTCTCCTAGTTTCTTTAAAAATCTCATTAATTTCTGTTCTATTTTGCAATTTAATGCCGATACATGATATACTTTATTAAATTCATCGCAGCGAACGCCGCATAATAAATTGTCACCATGACGATGTGATCCAGTATCAACGCGGTCACCCTTTAGATCGCCCGGACCTCAGCCTGAAAGGCACTGCACTCGTCCGGGAGTCTGAATGACCTCTTCACGTCAATATCAGCAGCATAAACACCGGCACAAGTGCCAGTGTCCATTAGGTTTATAACTTAATTTTACGAAAATTTTGGTATACTGCTGCATAGTGTCAAATATTGGACAAGTATCACTTTTGCGGATATTTGGATTCAAAAATGTTCCGCACTAAACGTGATTTCTAAAAAAAGACAGTTTTTTTTTAATATTTTTGTTTGTAAACACAAATGTTTTCAACTAATATATGAAATAAGTTTTAAATTTAATGTAAGTTAAGGTGGTTAACAGAAAAAAATGTTTTACACAATTGAAATTGCACGTTCTGCGCAGAATTTGATTCGCTGCACTTCCTGAATAGTTGATGGATGAAAACATTCATTTGCTTTTGTAAAGTCGGTCAACGATTTTTGTAGTGTGGCGAAATAATTTTTGTTTAAGGCAGAGTACCGAAACGCTCGCTCATTCTTCAGTCATGAACGAGCGTGTAAATGTAAAAATTTTTCTGCAAATTCATCCTCATGAGGGTGAGAAAAAAATGTTTTGGATTTCCTCACTCATAAGGAGTGAGCAAAAAAAAACTCATTTGTGAAATTTTCAGATATGAAAAATTTGAAAAAATTCATATTAAAATTCTTCACAAAAAAAAATGCGATTTGCCCGACCATTTCCAGCGGGTATATCAAGTAGTAAAGGGGCCTTCTAGAAGGCCTTTTTGCAGACATAAAATCTCCCAGCCGCATTCCAACTTTATTACCAATTAACAAGGTGTGTCATGCACTTTTGTATCTATTTTAAACACTTCTGGAAGGGCTTCAAAAAAGATTTAAGAATAAAGCTTTATCCATGTTTAATTGTTTAGGCTAATAATACGAAGTGAGTAAATTAATAACTAAACTTGCAACACGTTCCAACATAACTACTAATAAAACCATTTCGACAGGCCTTATCTTGGAATAGAAAAATTTTAATTTTAAAATATTTAATAAAAACCTTTCAAAAAGACCTTTTCAAAGAAGGCAGAGTAGAAAAAGTAAAAGTTTACTAAAAATTCAATTGTAAACCTGCTTAAAGGCCTAAAAAGTGAATCGCTTGCAATTTTCCCCGCTGGGCAGCACGATTAGCCTGTGTGTATTTTGTTTTTGTAAAATTATTTCTTGACTGGTGAACCAAAATGTACGTGTTGTTTTTTTTTAGGCAAATATTATTGATATAAAAAAACTAAGAGAACTGAACATATCGTCATCTTAACCCTCTGCGGCTGACGTGTTTGTCTAACAGACACCAATGAAAGAAAAACAACGGATTTTCTTCGTTCTTTTGCAAACATCGGCTCTCACGCATTCAGAACCTTCTTAAAAAGTTTTCATGTGTACGTTGGCGTTACAAATGCGACCAAATAGAGCGTACGCGTAGCAAAATACCTTCAAGACAACCACGTCAATATTAAGTAGGTGTCTGAGAAGCAACCACATCAATATTTTTGTCATATGTTTGTAGTGTCTCCTAAACAACACGTCAGTAAAATTGTTTCAATATTTTATATCTCTTATTATTTTCATTTTGATGGGTGGCTCTAATACAAAACAAATTCTTCATTGTTCTAAGAGAACATCATCTGGAACTTTTAAAAGCCGTGAAGAGCAGATTCTGAGCTTTTGATCAAACAATTTGACATACACATGTTAGAATGTCTGGTTCAATGCACTAGATAAAATCAGTTGTATCTTTTTATTTAACTATTAAAATTTTCTAATTTTTTCCATACTGGATTGTTCAGATGTGAACTCAACCTGGTATAAAAATTGTAAAAAAACAAGTAGGAAATTTTTATTTTTTTTTTTTGGTTTTTGTATAGATGTAAGTTCTTTAGTGCCATTTTGTGGCAGGCCATTAAATATGGTTTAAAATGAATTGCCGGCTTGTTCTCAAAAATAAATTACAGCAAATAACAAGCTATAACATTAATCTAAAATAAAAAATAATTTCAGAAGGTTTACAAAATTGAACTTGGAAAATATAAGCCATCAAAATGGTGTCTAGCATACTACCACGTCATTGGAATTGTTATTACAAAGTTACGTCAGTCGCAGAGGGTTAAATACAGAATATTGTAACATCAAATTTCATAAGCTTACATGAGAAGCAAAAAAACGTTGTAACATAGAAATTATATGAGATATTAGAGTTATATTAAATATTTAGAATAAAAATGCGAGAACCGATAAATTTTTTAGGGAAAAATATTATTTTTATTGTTATTTATTTAGTTATGTGTGTTACGTTATTTTAATTTGTAATTCTCTGAAACAAAACGACGAATCATCAATGAAAGTATGATATTATTAAGTAAAACAATAATTTAAAATATTAACAGCAGTATTCATAACAAAAAGTTAGCCGCGGTTTGTACACTACGTACAACGAGTTGCTAACTAGAATGCCGATTAAGCTTAGCAGCTTGTTAGCACAGAGTTTATTCATAACGAATTTAATCCATCTGCTAACCTTCAATAAAACAACCCTGAATATTAATGATGCCACATTATATTGCTCAAAAATGCAACACGTTTTGCATTAATCATCGCTGATTTTGTCATTTCATTTAATTGTTTTTTCTAATTTTCCCTCCCCATATAAAAATTTTAAATGTTTTTTAAAATTAAAAAAGGACTCTATATTAAAAACAACACTGTGAATCAAAAAAACAAACAAACTTATTCAACATTAAACGGTTATTTTTCACAAGTTGGCAAACGTTTGGCAGCTCGTTAACAAGAGTTTGACAAATCGTTGGCCAGAGTTTGGTAAGTATTATGAATGAACTTTGTGCTAACTTCATGCCAAATTTTCGTTATGAATACGGCTGTAAATAATTAAATATTTTGTTAAATTACAGGTATAATTGAGTATTAAGATATTATAATAGAATATTAAGATAATAATCGCGTTGACATGTTGAAACAATTTTGCTTTTCTGATGCAGCGCATGCAGTACTGCATTTGAGAACGTAGAGATGTTAATTATTAGAGATATTAACTATTATGACATATTTTAATTTCTAATTAGAAGTGGACTAAACTAAAAAATGTACTTCATTAAATTTAAATATAAATTAATTTTAAAAAGCCAACTTTTCCATTATAAATAAAGTGTATTTTGATCTCCTTATAATGAATTTTCTCAATTGAATTTTTCTTTACAATAAACAAATTTCGTAAACAAAAATTTGACTCATATACATATATGCATATTTGTCTCCATATAAGGAATTATATCAAAAAAACTTCTGTAACCCATACTTACAACGCTATACACGGAGCAAGAAGTAAATTTTAATTAGTTAATTTTTGAATAATGTAAATATGAAGAATGAAAGAGTTTTTCAATTAAGAGTAGTATTGATTGCAGCCCCCTTATTCAGTGAACGAAAATGTTGTACAAAGAAGCAATTATCCTAAAAAAAATACTATTAGTATTTAATAAAACCGTAAAAGGATTAACACAAAATATAGCTAAACAATTTATAATCCAGCACTTTATAAAAAAATGCTATTATTCTAAAGATGTAGAAAACAAGTTATTTATTATTTAACACAAAAGGCTTTATAACAGACTTTTTGAGGATATTGATGAAGGACGACTTGGAAGAATGCAATCCTAACAAAAATAACAGATTATTTTAAATAAACGTGGAAAAATATTTCAATTGTATTATAAACATTCTATATTAATAATGAAGAAATATTCTCGTCCAATAGTAACAGATTCATTATAGGGAAATTCGAGAGTATTAAAATTTATTAAAAAGTATATATGTACATATATTAACTCATAAGGTTGGAAACGAAACAAATGATGGAAAAACCATACCATAAAAATAATGGAAGTCTGCTGGAAGCAAATAACTAAGGACCTGCGGATGGTACTATTTATTCTTGGAAATTCTTAGCGTATGGGGGTGCAATGGGTTAAGCTGTGAAATTTCTAACAGTCCAATGTAGAAGAAACTGATAGTCCTACTTCATATAGGTTTTGCAATACATATATATTAATATATATGGATTCAGTTTATATTATTTTACAGCACTGTTTTTCTTTTTGCTTATGCAATAATTTCAGTTTGATTACTTATTCCACTAACACGTTCAGAGTATGAAACAGAATACTCATTTTTGACTTTAAAAATATTAATGTGTTGGTAAAAATATATCAAATACTCTGCTAAATATTTAACGTGAATCGAAATCAATAAAAAAGTCAATTTCATAATTTTCAATGATACATTGCTTTGCATTTTAGCAAACGATATGTATATTGTCTTTGTAAAAAATTCTTTGATGCTTTTAAAAGGGTAGGTTTTTTTTTGTTAAGCAGACATAAGGCAAAACTTATTGAAAGAAAACTCCAAGTACTCAATACGTGTATTTTGTTATTGTAAAACAGTTTTGGTTTTACCAACCAAAACGTTGGGTTTTCCTTGATAACATTTTTCTTTTATAGGTAACAAATATTTGAGATTAAAGTAAAAAAAGGTGTGTTTTGCTATAAAAAATATTGTAAAAAATATGTAAACAACCTTTATACGTAAAAGCAAATGTGGCAGTAGGTATAATTATTGGGAAATGTCAGTTTATGTAAATTCAATCATTCAATCTGTAATTCTCTTCTTGTAGTGTTGTTGTTGTTTCTACAATAAACTTTTACAAGAACATGCATATGCACGCATATTATTTTTCGAAAGTTATCACTTGTTGGATTGTTTTAAGTACTTTTTAGTTTTATTTTTACATAAATTTTTAAGACCGGCTCGTAAGAAGAAAAAACTAAAATTTAGTACGAGTTTTTTCTTGCTGTGTACCGGTATTCTCCTTACATACCAGTGAGGTCACAAGCCTTAATTGGTCGCTTAGGAGCCTACCGCTCATTTTGCCCAATTCAGCCAGGTATGGTTTCCACCAGACGTACGGGCGGTGGAATCATTACTGTAACAATGGACCTGAGTGGAAATTCGGAGTCTTGTATCACTTCAAGCCTTGCCTTGTGTTAATGTCAATACACATGCCAATTGTGGTTCTTAAGAATTCCAAGGAATTCTTGTTACCACAATTGACAATTTTTATTCCCTAAACCCAGTCTGCACCATTGAAGGATATATACTAACTACCAAAGATCGGTACTAATAATACCCCCCCCCCCCCCCCCCCCCCCCCCAGCTGGATTACTCCGATCATTAACACCCACCTGAAGATGATTTTCCATGCTCACCGACTTCTTCACCCTCTTGTTCGATGAAGAAGTCTGATCTTTAGATCTGGCGCTCTTATTGGTTTCCTTGTTAGAAGCCTTAAGAGCTTCAGCCAAAGATGCTTAGGCAACCATCGTTTGGAGCACTTGTTCCTATCCGAGGCTTTTCTTATACTGGTCTTCTTACGAGAGCTCTTAGAGGAATCAGACGAAGGTTAACTAACCTTCTTCCCCGTATCTGGTGTATTGACCAATTTGCCTGCTTCCTTGGGTATTGCCCCTTTGGCTTCCGCAGCACGTTCCGAAGACATAATCGCCTTTGTAGATTTATTAAGGCACCAGCTCTCTACTCCTTTGAGCGATGTCAGGGTTGGCAGCTGCATTCACCTGCTTTTTCCGGTGGCGAGGACCAACCCAGCACAGTACTGATGGGGCCGTAAATTCTATCGAATTTAGCGACGCTTTGTCGGTGCCGTCGCGGGAGGTGCCTGTCCCCCGCAGTGAACGTTAAAGGATCCCTCCCATCTTATCTAGATATGCCAGAGATTTCGTCGTCCGGTTCGTTCATATGGTGTGGTTACTACCACGTGAAGGTGCGCTTGGCTTCTCCACCACGGCGCCCTGCCGAATAAGTTGTGGACCATCTTCACACGAGTGTCCCCTTTAATTTCCCCTGGCCTTGCTGTTGGAAGAAGCAGCCTATGTTCCTTGTTGTCTGACAGTGAGCAGATAACCCTTCGATATATTTCTCCTCGTCAGAGAGCAGAGTCAACGTTATCCACCTCTGAGTAGCCCCGGCTTCACCACAGCAGCCCCAGAAGACCATCCACATATTGTTTGGGCAGCACTTGACGTTCTTATACAATAATGCTGTCATGAACATCCGAAAGGGTCAAACCCCCCGTCCAAGTGTTATCCGACTCCTCCAACCAAGACGTCTGAATCACTCTCACCTATTCCCTGGTCGTACAGACTTACCGTCTCACGCAGTGATGGCGTGCGTGGACTAGGCATCTACTATACAACAGCGCTTTGCCTTGACTAGATAGCGCTTTTACTTTAAAAGTGCATATGTCGCACTCCAGTCACTGGTAAGGCCCTAACCTTATACTAACAAGATGAGTAACCTTTCGTCGCACACTATTTCAGTATTCATGGCCTCCTGCAAGAATGTATCAATCGTATACATCAGCACATTGAATTAGAGCCGTAGAGTGCACTTAAGTCCTCGCATCTCGACAGGATTGCTACCCAGGCAAAGGATATTTTCCATAGCTCCCATACAAACAGTACTCCTGAAAATAGTTTTTAATGCCACAACTTCCTTATAAAGGCTGGTACATATTAACATAAAAATATGTGATAAAAAGTTTTACGATAGCTAGTATGTCATGACAAAATGTTGTCCTTGTAGGTCCAAAATTTATCATAGGTCCCATATAAGCCCCTATCCTAAAAACGACATCTCAATATTATTCGGCAAAAAAAACTTTTACATGAATATTAACCTCATGACATAATTTTGTTCATGACTCCCATAGGTCCCAAATAGTGTTGATCAGCAATAATTATTTTCATATACTGTGGCGTAGGGTATCATGTAGTCGGTCATATGACCGACTATACTTTTTAACTTGTTATATTTATAAAATATTCAAACTTAATATTTAACAAGTCTGCATAGTTCTTTTATCTTAGATAAACTTCTCGAGTAACTATACTGGAGCGGTGTGATTTTATATTTCTTAACTTAATCAAGATTTCATAGTTTTATTTATCAAGATAATGTTTTTCAAAGATAACAATTAGAAAATATCTTTATGGAATTTTACTAAGACATTTATGATAATTTCAGAGTTTTTAGCTTAAATAAACAAAAAACTGCTCACTTTAGTAAATAATTTAACTTAATTGTATTTATTTAAAATGTATCTTATCATTTGTTTTATTACATTGTTTTGTTCTTTATCTCATTCCAAAATTGTTTTTTTTTTTAGTTTATTTAATTTAATTAGCAATCTTTTTTCATCTATGAATATGTTTTTGCTTATTTATTTTATAATCTTGTTTTTGTTGTTGTTGTTGCGTTCTAATAATTTTCGAAAATATGTCCTCTACAATCGGACCGTAAACCTTTAGGCTGAAATGTTCTGCAAGTCGTATTCATAATCACTACCAGTCACACCTTTATCCGAAAGTTATAGACTAACAATACAAGTCAACACTAGTTTGGTTGCCCAGGAACTTTACCTATTTTTAAACTAGGACTTCATACTGATTACAAAACTTACAAAAAGTTGGAATTCTTACGTGTTGATTTCTAGTATTTCGTTGTTGTTATGCATATATATGAAGTAAGTGATTTTTTGCATTATTATTATTTACATAGACTTTATTTTTCGTGAATGATGTGCAGTGGGTAGGTCTCGCTGAATTCCCCAACAGAAGTCAACCATCATATGCCGATTCCATCGTTCTTGGCACCTCTCTTCAATAGTTTTCAGATGCTGATGAAACCGCTCCCCTTGCTCATCGCTACAAGAACCAAGATTATCTGGGAATCGGTCGATATGACTATGAATGTAGTGCAATTTGATAGACATGTTGCATCCCAACATTCTTAAGTTATCTAGCATGTCGTTAACATTTTCGCGGTAGTTGCTTGACTTGTAATTTCCAAGAAAGTTTTTAATATCTTCTCTAAGCTTAGTCCTGGAAATATTGTCGTTATATAAGAGAAACACTGGCCATTTTTATCCAGGGCTTGGACAAACTGCTTCATAAGACCTAGTTTAATGTACAAGGGAGGCAATATAATTTTTTCTTTTGGAACTAAAACCTCCAACGCCTCAAGTACTGGCCAATTTCGTTTTTCCCAGTGTAGGTGTTTGTCCGGCTGTCCTACAGACATTAAAAACATGGATATTTGGTTAATCCACTTCACTGTCCTAATAAGAAATTAGTCATCTTAAGATCAACAGAAATAATCCATTGGTGCTCGCTATATTTGATTTTGTCTAGCACAAATGCGATATTTAGGTATTCTTCTTTTAGTCTTGTAGAATGGGCAATTGGAACTTAACCATATGTTTTGCCATTGTGTAAAAGTACACACTTCAGGCTTCGTTTGCAGCTATCTATAAAGAGGCGCCTTTCATTTGGCTGGTATTCGGAAAGACCCATTGCCAGAATAAGGCCTTGCACATCAGAACAAAATACAATATCGACTTCCAAATTAAAAAATTTTAGAAAGTCTTGCTCTCTTTTGCGATAGTATGTCACTTTTGTATGTGATGCCGACAAATTTCTATCTTTTAGTCTAGAATCCAATACCTCTGCAGATTCTCTAGGTAATTCAAGATCTCCTTCCATATCATTTAATTCTTCCCCAGCAAAAATATTTCAAGATTTGGAAGCAGTAAATACGTATACTTCATCCAAACCGCTTCATTTTTGCCTCTTAAAATCACTGCATTACTCTAGTGCTGTAAGAGAAGGCATATGATCGTGCAATCTTTAAATGCGGTGCTAAATACTAGAAGTTAATCCCTGTTTATTTTCTACTGCTTCATTGAAACAGTAAAATCCCTTATTCCTTTGATGAAAAATTAAAAATTTTAACTAATTTCTAAAACAATTTAATATAATTGTATATAAAAATATAACCCTATCATTCCAAAAATTATTTTGGATGTATAAAAGGTTTTTTAAACGCTGAAATTAAATTTTTTCCAATGCAAAATTTTTTTCACTTTCTTTATTCACGTAAATCAAGGCCGTTTTCAAGGTATGAAATAAGCATATTTCAGATCTCTAAAGCTTCTCCGCGAGGAATTCCACGCAAAAATCATGTAATATTTTACAGAAGTGTAAGCGCTTCATTTCGAATTCTCCCTTACATTACTGCTTCCGAAAAAGCATAAGTTTTTGCTGGGTCTTGTTTAAATGGTTTGGGGTTTGGAGACGGTATTTCTTCGAAATCACTATCGCACTTTATGTAAAATCCGTTATAGGTTTTCTAAACTTTTTAACGGTGTAGTCACCACAGATGTAACAAAACACGGTTTGGATCATTGAGACAACTTCTTCGCGACGACGACATGTTATTAAAATTTTTTTTTTTTTTCTTCATTATTTATTTATTGAATCTTCATATATTAAATATGAACTAACAATAATTAATCAAATCTTATACTAATACTTTATTTTTGTCCTGTCAATGCTAGACGAAAATTTTTCTCCTCACTGTTTCTGTTCACATATGTAGATGTTTAGCGGTCTTCCCTTCGGATGAGTCCTGCGGTATCTCTTCTCCTTAATCTAGAGTGTCCACTGTCATTTAAAATATTTCGAGCAAGTGGATTTGGGTGCGACTCAAGCCTTTTTAAATATTTTGCTGCGTACTTCGTTATAATAGTTTTTACTAATGGCACATTGAGATCCTTGTGAATATTAGAGTTTTTAACATACCAGGGAGCGGCTGTGATTATTCGAAGAAGTTTATTTTGGCGCCTTTGAATTTTTTCGATATTTGAGGCCGAGGCAGTGCCCCATAGCTGAATACCGTAGCACCAGATTGGCTTCAATATAGAGTTATAAAGTAGAAGTTTGCAGTCGAGGCTAAGAACAGAATTTCTTCCAATAAGCCAATATATTTGAATTGCTTTTAGTTTCATTTGTGTTAGTTTTGTTTCTATATGGCATTTCCATGTCAAACGCCGATCTAGATGAATACCGAGATATTTTACATGCAATTGCTGGGGCACTAATTGATTATTGATTTTAATAGGGGGACATGACTCCCGACGCAAGGTGAATGTTATATGTACGCATTTTTGCTCATTGACCTTTATCCTCCATTGTTTTAACCACTTTTCCAGTTCAAATATATGATCCTGCAAGTAACGGGATGCTTCATGACAGTTTTCGTGTACGCTTATAAAAGCTGTATCATCAGCAAATGTTGAAGTTAGGGTGTGGTTGTTTGTTGGCATGTCTGAGGTATATATAAGGTATAAGAGTGGGCCCATGATGCTTCCCTGAGGGACTCCAGCGTCAATTGGCTGAGGAGAACTTATAAAATCACATTCTTTAATAATAAACTTTCGGCCGACTAAGTAGCTTTCTAACAGCTTGTGTGTGTTTACTGGTAAGTTTAGCTTCAATTTATGTAATAACCCTTCATGCCAGACTTTATCAAAAGCTTGGGAAACATCGATGAAGAGGGCGGAACAATATTTTTTTTCTTCAAAGGCTTTTCTTATGGCGTTTACTATACGATGGGTTTGTTCGATTGTGCTATGTTCTCTTCTAAAGCCGAATTGATGGTTAGGAATACATCTATTTACATTTAAAATTGGGGCTAATTTTGACACTAACAGCTTCTCAAACAGCTTTGATATATTAGACAATAAACTTATAGGTCTATATGACTCAACTTTTGTAGGATTCTTTCCTGGCTTAGGTATCATTGTAACTAAGGATACTTTCCATTCTTGTGGGTAGTATTCAAGGCGTAAAATGGCATTAAAAATTAAAAGAATAATTTTCTTTGCTATGCTGGGTAGCTCTAATAGCATTTTGTTGCTGATCTTATCAAAACCAGGGGCTTTCTTGGGGTTTAACTTATGAATAGCCTTTTCGATTTCTTTTATCTCAAATCTAAGTGGAACAGCAGCTCTAACAGCAACTGGTGGCAACTCGACTACAATATCGGGAGATGTATGCGGGGTAAATACGTTTTTCAAATGATTAACAAAAAGATTTCCTTTTTCTTCATCATTTCGTGCCCAACTTCCATTTAAGTTTCTTAATGGTGGTTTAGTGATAACTGGTCTTTTAAGATTTCTAGCTGCACGCCATAATGAATTGTCTGATTGAGTAGTTGCATCAAGTTCCTTAAGATATTTTTCCAGGGAAGCCGTTTTCTGAGACTGCAGTAACTTTCTTAGCCTTTTTGTGCACTCTTTTAGTAAATTCTTAAGTTGAGGGGATCTATGCAATTGCCATTCTCTTCGAGCTCTCCTTTTTTCAGTCAAGAGACGCTCAACATCTGCAGAATATATTTTACTATTTTTGGTTTTTTTGAGGGTTATACTAGAATGTTGAACAGCTAGTTTCAGAAAACTGTCAAAATTTACAATAGAAATATCCACATTCTCCGCTGTACTAAGCGGAATATTTTCAGTGCAGTGGGTACTGAGATATTTTTTATATTTTAACCAATTTATTTGAGTGGCTGACGTCACTAAGTTATCAGACGGAGATACAATTCGATTAGGATTTGTTATTGTAAGAATTGTAGGTGTGTGATCAGAAGATAGTTCTAAGGAAGCTTCAACATAAATCGTTTCTGCGGGGATGTTTTTAACCACTCCAAAATCGATAACATCTGGAACTTTTTGCTGATCAGTAGGCCAATATGTTGGTTGTCCGCTCGCGACCACATTTAGATCCATTTTACAAATTGAATGAATTTATTAAACAAAATTACCGATAGGGTTCCAAGCCGGGCCGACAGCTACTATTAAAAATTTACATTTAGTCAATTCACAAGGTATCCTAACATGTCATATTGTCAAAATGTCCTAATATTTCACAATGGTTTAAAAATATTGTTGTTGGTTTGTTAACAAAAAGTGTCTTAAATAAATAGAACGTTGCTTGCTGTGTTTATTGTGCTGTCGTAATTAATCAGAAAAGTCCAGCGCTGAGCGGCTGAGCAGTACAATAATATTTTTAAACCATTGTGAAATATTAGGACATTTTGACAATATGAAATGTTAGGATACCTTGTGAATTGACTAATTATATCCAAAACTACACGTAGGAAAAGTTTTTTTTTTACATTTTTAGTACTCGTATTACCAGTAGAGTTTTTTTATTCCCGCACTTTTTGGAAAATTTTTTATTTATTTATTTACTTATTTCTCCAATGAAACTAATATTCCTTATTGGCTATTACGCTTAAAAGAATTAAATCTAGTATCTATTATATAACAAGAACGTAAGAAATTAAAGATTAACCCCGATATTCATAAAAAATATTTTTGATTAATAAAAGGTTTATTAAACAAATTTTCATAGAAAATTCGTTTTATAAGGCAAAAAACATAAAATATTTTTTATGAATATGGGGGTAAAATTGTTTTAAGACACTTAAGAGCACAGATTACACACAGATATGTCACGAGACGGAAGATTTTTTCTCTATTTCTTAGAAAGCTGCCCTTTCTCATTTCTCTTTGAACCCTCTTTTATGCCGCAATACAATGAACACAAATTTATTTAGTTGAGATTTATTTGCAAAACTGTTGTAAAATTAACTTTTCAGTTTAACGGTACACTAGTAAATAATATTTAAGTAAGTAATTAACATTATAAAACAAAACAATATTACTAAATACATTTTTTGGCACAAAATAAAACGTGTGTTGAACTTATGCTTTTGTTAAACGTGGTTTGTGTTTTGGTATTTTTGTTTTGATCTTACTTTGAAAGCTGCCCTCGCAACTGATTTGGGCCTTTTTCACACGTCACTTTTTACATATCTGTGTGTAATCTGTGCTTAAGAGGTTATATTGATGCCAATATGATAATAGAAATCAATATACGTATAAACATTGTCAAGTTCAGAGCTCATTTGCATAATTAGAATGAAAGTATTAGTCTTACGCGAATAAAAATTCTGGAAGGGTGATTAGGAACTAAAAACTCAACATTACGAAGTAGGAATTCTGAAACAATTTTACCGTTTAACAAATTCAGCAGAAAGGAGACATTTTATTTACTAAATATATTTAATAACATATTTTTTACAATTTTATAGCCCTTAATCAGCAGTAGTGTATGAAGGTATACTAAGTTTTTCATTCCATGTGATATTAAGGTCCCTTAAAGTATTTTTATTATTAGTCCTTTATTAATTCTAAGCCGATTTTGCCATTCGGTTGTCAAATTGTTTCTAGATCTCTTTGGGATTGAATCCCAGCAGAATCGCTTCTGTAGGAAAAGAGTTATGCACCCATATGTGGAACTTCCTTCCTAAAAACTCAACTAAAACTAACATAAATTTGTGGCAAAATGCACACAAATTTCTACTTTCTACTTTTATATGATTCTAAATCACTTGAAATGCCGAATATGAAACACAATCTAGGAAAACAATTTACTACACCCTTAACCGCAAAGCTTTATAATAATGTTGTAAAATTTACACTTCAATTTGCTAGGACAAGAAAAAAATTTCTTGATGATAGGTCTATAATTTATCATAGGCCCAATATAAAGCCCATTCTCAAAAATTAGTTTAAAAGCCTTAAACTGTAGAAAGTTAAAATATTGTGGTGAAATTAAGTTGGATAAAACAAATAAAGACACAAGTCTGACATAAATTTACTATAGTTTTAAAAAAGATGTTCTTCAAAATTTCCCGGGAATCCCGCAATAAATTCCCTTGAAAGCGGGAATTAAAAACCACTGAAAATCCCGACGAGAAATTCCGGGAACAAGCTATAATTACCAGTGTCGGGATGTTACAGAACCACTTACAGTTTCTCGGCACCAGTTAACTTTTTTTTAATTTTTTGACTTGTGTAATCAATGTGAAAGTTGACATCATTGACATGGGATCTATGGTCAAATTAACAACGGAAAAAATCTGGGATTAATGTTCAACAGCAAATCAACTTGGTCAAGCCATATAAATACACTGGTGGGACAAATTTATGTTAAACTACACCGTTGAATGTAATAATCCTATTTACAAAAGTTTTTCTCTCATTGCGATTCCACTAGTACAAAAAAACCTTAAGTTTTATATAACAACACCATAAGATATATTTATACACTTAAAAAGCGTGAACAAGTCTCAGCATAATTGAAACCTCTGTACGGAGTCTTCTTAAGACAAGGGTTCTTTTGTTTTTGCATAAAGTAATTTACACCGAAGAGCTACAGCACTAAGGGGTAAGTGTTAAATGAATATTTTAATGCTTAATTAAGTTGCAAAACTGCTAAAATGGTCACACTGTAGTATTTTCGTTTTTCTCACTCTCTTTGTTTTAGAAAATTCATTGTTGATTGGGCGAAAATATTTGAGCAGGTGCCTCATCCAACTATGTCGGTGGTTTTTCACAAATTTAATTTTGTTTTCTTCTTTATTTATTATAATATTAATTTGCTTAACTTTATTTTTCACCGAAAGATTTCTCCTAGTTTCTTTAAAAATCTCATTAATTTCTGTTCTATTTTGCAATTTAATGCCGATACATGATATACTTTATTAAATTCATCGCAGCGAACGCCGCATAATAAATTGTCACCATGACGATGTGATCCAGTATCAACGCGGTCACCCTTTAGATCGCCCGGACCTCAGCCTGAAAGGCACTGCACTCGTCCGGGAGTCTGAATGACCTCTTCACGTCAATATCAGCAGCATAAACACCGGCACAAGTGCCAGTGTCCATTAGGTTTATAACTTAATTTTACGAAAATTTTGGTATACTGCTGCATAGTGTCAAATATTGGACAAGTATCACTTTTGCGGATATTTGGATTCAAAAATGTTCCGCACTAAACGTGATTTCTAAAAAAAGACAGTTTTTTTTTTAATATTTTTGTTTGTAAACACAAATGTTTTCAACTAATATATGAAATAAGTTTTAAATTTAATGTAAGTTAAGGTGGTTAACACAAAAAAATGTTTTACACAATTGAAATTGCACGATCTGCGCAGAATTTGATTCGCTGCACTTCCTAAATAGTTGATGGATGAAAACATTCATTTGCTTTTGTAAAGTCGGTCAACGATTTTTGTAGTGTGGCGAAATAATTTTTGTTTAAGGCAGAGTACCGAAACGCTCGCTCATTCTTCAGTCATGAACGAGCGTGTAAATGTAAAAATTTTTCTGCAAATTTTAAAAAAAATTCACATTAAAATTCTTCACAAAAAAAAATGCGATTTGCCCGACCATTTCCAGCGGGTATATCAAGTAGTAAAGGGGCCTTCTAGAAGGCCTTTTTGCAGACATAAAATCTCCCAGCCGCATTCCAACTTTATTACCAATTAACAAGGTGTGTCATGCACTTTTGTATCTATTTTAAACACTTCTGGAAGGGCTTCAAAAAAGATTTAAGAATAAAGCTTTATCCATGTTTAATTGTTTAGGCTAATAATACGAAGTGAGTAAATTAATAACTAAACTTGCAACACGTTCCAACATAACTACTAATAAAACCATTTCGACAGGCCTTATCTTGGAATAGAAAAATTTTAATTTTAAAATATTTAATAAAAACCTTTCAAAAAGACCTTTTCAAAGAAGGCAGAGTAGAAAAAGTAAAAGTTTACTAAAAATTCAATTGTAAACCTGCTTAAAGGCCTAAAAAGTGAATCGCTTGCAATTTTCCCCGCTGGGCAGCACGATTAGCCTGTGTGTATTTTGTTTTTGTAAAATTATTTCTTGACTGGTGAACCAAAATGTACGTGTTGTTTTTTTTTTAGGCAAATATTATTGATATAAAAAAACTAAGAGAACTGAACATATCGTCATCTTAACCCTCTGCGACTGACGTGTTTGTCTAACAGACACCAATGAAAGAAAAACAACGGATTTTCTTCGTTCTTTTGCAAACATCGGCTCTCACGCATTCAGAACCTTCTTAAAAAGTTTTCATGTGTACGTTGGCGTGACAAATGCGATCAAATAGAGCGTACGCGTCGCGCTGAGCAGCAAAATACCTTCAAGACAACCACGTCAATATTAAGTAGGTGTCTGAGAAGCAACCACATCAATATTTTTGTCATATGTTTGTAGTGTCTCCTAAACAACACGTCAGTAAAATTGTTTCAATATTTTATATCTCTTATTATTTTCATTTTGATGGGTGGCTCTAATACAAAACAAATTCTTCATTGTTCTAAGAGAACATCATCTGGAACTTTTAAAAGCCGTGAAGAGCAGATTCTGAGCTTTTGATCAAACAATTTGACATACACATGTTAGAATGTCTGGTTCAATGCACTAGATAAAATCAGTTGTATCTTTTTATTTAACTATTAAAATTTTCTAATTTTTTCCATACTGGATTGTTCAGATGTGAACTCAACCTGGTATAAAAATTGTAAAAAAACAAGTAGGAAATTTTTATTTTTTTTTTTTGGTTTTTGTATAGATGTAAGTTCTTTAGTGCCATTTTGTGGCAGGCCATTAAATATGGTTTAAAATGAATTGTCGGCTTGTTCTCAAAAATAAATTACAGCAAATAACAAGCTATAACATTAATCTAAAATAAAAAATAATTTCAGAAGGTTTACAAAATTGAACTTGGAAAATATAAGCCATCAAAATGGTGTCTAGCATACTACCACGTCATTGGAATTGTTATTACAAAGTTACGTCAGTCGCAGAGGGTTAAATACAGAATATTGTAACATCAAATTTCATAAGCTTACATGAGAAGCAAAAAAACGTTGTAACATAGAAATTATATGAGATATTAGAGTTATATTAAATATTTAGAATAAAAATGCGAGAACCGATAAATTTTTTAGGGAAAAATATTATTTTTATTGTTATTTATTTAGTTATGTGTGTTACGTTATTTTAATTTGTAATTCTCTGAAACAAAACGACGAATCATCAATGAAAGTATGATATTATTAAGTAAAACAATAATTTAAAATATTAACAGCAGTATTCATAACAAAAAGTTAGCAGCAGTTTGTACACTACGTACAACGAGTTGCTAACTAGAATGCCGATTAAGCTTAGCAGCTTGTTAGCACAGAGTTTATTTATAACAAATTTTATCCATCTGCTAACCTTCAATAAATCAACTCTGAATATTAATGATGCCACATTATATTGCTCAAAAATGCAACACGTTTTGCATTAATCATCGCTGATTTTGTCATTTCATTTAATTGTTTTTTCTAATTTTCCCTCCCCATATAAAAATTTTAAATGTTTTTAAAATTAAAAAAGGACTCTATATTAAAAACAACACTGTGAATCAAAAAAACAAACAAACTTATTCAACATTAAACGGTTATTTTTCACAAGTTGGCAAACGTTTGGCAGCTCGTTAACAAGAGTTTGACAAATCGTTGGCCAGAGTTTGGTAAGTATTATGAATGAACTTTGTGCTAACTTCGTGCCAAATTTTCGTTATGAATACGGCTGTAAATAATTAAATATTTTGTTAAATTACAGGTATAATTGAGTATTAAGATATTATAATAGAATATTAAGATAATAATAGCGTTGACATGTTGAAACAATTTTGCTTTTCTGATGCAGCGCATGCAGTACTGCATTTGAGAACGTAGAGATGTTAATTATTAGAGATATTAACTATTATGACATATTTTAATTTCTAATTAGAAGTGGACTAAACTAAAAAATGTACTTCATTAAATTTAAATATAAATTAATTTTAAAAAGCCAACTTTTCCATTATAAATAAAGTGTATTTTGATCTCCTTATAATGAATTTTCTCAATTGAATTTTTCTTTACAATAAACAAATTTCGTAAACAAAAATTTGACTCATATACATATATGCATATTTGTCTCCATATAAGGAATTATATCAAAAAAACTTCTGTAACCCATACTTACAACGCTATACACGGAGCAAGAAGTAAATTTTAATTAGTTAATTTTTGAATAATGTAAATATGAAGAATGAAAGAGTTTTTCAATTAAGAGTAGTATTGATTGCAGCCCCCTTATTCAGTGAACGAAAATGTTGTACAAAGAAGCAATTATCCTAAAAAAAATACTATTAGTATTTAATAAAACCGTAAAAGGATTAACACAAAATATAGCTAAACAATTTATAATCCAGCACTTTATAAAAAAATGCTATTATTCTAAAGATGTAGAAAACAAGTTATTTATTATTTAACACAAAAGGCTTTATAACAGACTTTTTGAGGATATTGATGAAGGACGACTTGGAAGAATGCAATCCTAACAAAAATAACAGATTATTTTAAATAAACGTGGAAAAATATTTCAATTGTATTATAAACATTCTATATTAATAATGAAGAAATATTCTCGTCCAATAGTAACAGATTCATTATAGGGAAATTCGAAAGTATTAAAATTTATTAAAAAGTATATATGTACATATATTAACTCATAAGGTTGGAAACGAAACAAATGATGGAAAAACCATACCATAAAAATAATGGAAGTCTGCTGGAAGCAAATAACTAAGGACCTGCGGATGGTACTATTTATTCTTGGAAATTCTTAGCGTATGGGGGTGCAATGGGTTAAGCTGTGAAATTTCTAACAGTCCAATGTAGAAGAAACTGATAGTCCTACTTCATATAGGTTTTGCAATACATATATATTAATATATATGGATTCAGTTTATATTATTTTACAGCACTGTTTTTCTTTTTGCTTATGCAATAATTTCAGTTTGATTACTTATTCCACTAACACGTTCAGAGTATGAAACAGAATACTCATTTTTGACTTTAAAAATATTAATGTGTTGGTAAAAATATATCAAATACTCTGCTAAATATTTAACGTGAATCGAAATCAATAAAAAAGTCAATTTCATAATTTTCAATGATACATTGCTTTGCATTTTAGCAAACGATATGTATATTGTCTTTGTAAAAAATTCTTTGATGCTTTTAAAAGGGTAGGTTTTTTTTTGTTAAGCAGACATAAGGCAAAACTTATTGAAAGAAAACTCCAAGTACTCAATACGTGTATTTTGTTATTGTAAAACAGTTTTGGTTTTACCAACCAAAACGTTGGGTTTTCCTTGATAACATTTTTCTTTTATAGGTAACAAATATTTGAGATTAAAGTAAAAAAAGGTGTGTTTTGCTATAAAAAAAATTGTAAAAAATATGTAAACAACCTTTATACGTAAAAGCAAATGTGGCAGTAGGTATAATTATTGGGAAATGTCAGTTTATGTAAATTCAATCATTCAATCTGTAATTCTCTTCTTGTAGTGTTGTTGTTGTTTCTACAATAAACTTTTACAAGAACATGCATATGCACGCATATTATTTTTCGAAAGTTATCACTTGTTGGATTGTTTTAAGTACTTTTTAGTTTTATTTTTACATAAATTTTTAAGACCGGCTCGTAAGAAGAAAAAACTAAAATTTAGTACGAGTTTTTTCTTGCTGTGTACCGGTATTCTCCTTACATACCAGTGAGGTCACAAGCCTTAATTGGTCGCTTAGGAGCCTACCGCTCATTTTGCCCAATTCAGCCAGGTATGGTTTCCACCAGACGTACGGGCGGTGGAATCATTACTGTAACAATGGACCTGAGTGGAAATTCGGAGTCTTGTATCACTTCAAGCCTTGCCTTGTGTTAATGTCAATACACATGCCAATTGTGGTTCTTAAGAATTCCAAGGAATTCTTGTTACCACAATTGACAATTTTTATTCCCTAAACCCAGTCTGCACCATTGAAGGATATATACTAACTACCAAAGATCGGTACTAATAATACCCCCCCCCCCCCCCCAGCTGGATTACTCCGATCATTAACACCCACCTGAAGATGATTTTCCATGCTCACCGACTTCTTCACCCTCTTGTTCGATGAAGAAGTCTGATCTTTAGATCTGGCGCTCTTATTGGTTTCCTTGTTAGAAGCCTTAAGAGCTTCAGCCAAAGATGCTTAGGCAACCATCGTTTGGAGCACTTGTTCCTATCCGAGGCTTTTCTTATACTGGTCTTCTTACGAGAGCTCTTAGAGGAATCAGACGAAGGTTAACTAACCTTCTTCCCCGTATCTGGTGTATTGACCAATTTGCCTGCTTCCTTGGGTATTGCCCCTTTGGCTTCCGCAGCACGTTCCGAAGACATAATCGCCTTTGTAGATTTATTAAGGCACCAGCTCTCTACTCCTTTGAGCGATGTCAGGGTTGGCAGCTGCATTCACCTGCTTTTTCCGGTGGCGAGGACCAACCCAGCACAGTACTGATGGGGCCGTAAATTCTATCGAATTTAGCGACGCTTTGTCGGTGCCGTCGCGGGAGGTGCCTGTCCCCCGCAGTGAACGTTAAAGGATCCCTCCCATCTTATCTAGATATGCCAGAGATTTTGTCGTCCGGTTCGTTCATATGGTGTGGTTACTACCACGTGAAGGTGCGCTTGGCTTCTCCACCACGGCGCCCTGCCGAACAAGTTGTGGACCATCTTCACACGAGTGTCCCCTTTAATTTCCCCTGGCCTTGCTGTTGGAAGAAGCAGCCTATGTTCCTTGTTGTCTGACAGTGAGCAGATAACCCTTCGATATATTTCTCCTCGTCAGAGAGCAGAGTCAACGTTATCCACCTCTGAGTAGCCCCGGCTTCACCACAGCAGTCACTCGACAGCCCCAGAAGACCATCCACATATTGTTTGGGCAGCACTTGACGTTCTTATACAATAATGCTGTCATGAACATCCGAAAGGGTCAAACCCCCCGTCCAAGTGTTATCCGACTCCTCCAACCAAGACGTCTGAATCACTCTCACCTATTCCCTGGTCGTACAGACTTACCGTCTCACGCAGTGATGGCGTGCGTGGACTAGGCATCTACTATACAACAGCGCTTTGCCTTGACTAGATAGCGCTTTTACTTTAAAAGTGCATATGTCGCACTCCAGTCACTGGTAAGGCCCTAACCTTATACTAACAAGATGAGTAACCTTTCGTCGCACACTATTTCAGTATTCATGGCCTCCTGCAAGAATGTATCAATCGTATACATCAGCACATTGAATTAGAGCCGTAGAGTGCACTTAAGTCCTCGCATCTCGACAGGATTGCTACCCAGGCAAAGGATATTTTCCATAGCTCCCATACAAACAGTACTCCTGAAAATAGTTTTTAATGCCACAACTTCCTTATAAAGGCTGGTACATATTAACATAAAAATATGTGATAAAAAGTTTTACGATAGCTAGTATGTCATGACAAAATGTTGTCCTTGTAGGTCCAAAATTTATCATAGGTCCCATATAAGCCCCTATCCTAAAAACGACATCTCAATATTATTCGGCAAAAAAAACTTTTACATGAATATTAACCTCATGACATAATTTTGTTCATGACTCCCATAGGTCCCAAATAGTGTTGATCAGCAATAATTATTTTCATATACTGTGGCGTAGGGTATCATGTAGTCGGTCATATGACCGACTATACTTTTTAACTTGTTATATTTATAAAATATTCAAACTTAATATTTAACAAGTCTGCATAGTTCTTTTATCTTAGATAAACTTCTCGAGTAACTATACTGGAGCGGTGTGATTTTATATTTCTTAACTTAATCAAGATTTCATAGTTTTATTTATCAAGATAATGTTTTTCAAAGATAACAATTAGAAAATATCTTTATGGAATTTTACTAAGACATTTATGATAATTTCAGAGTTTTTAGCTTAAATAAACAAAAAACTGCTCACTTTAGTAAATAATTTAACTTAATTGTATTTATTTAAAATGTTTCTTATCATTTGTTTTATTACATTGTTTTGTTCTTTATCTCATTCCAAAATTGTTTTTTTTTTTTAGTTTATTTAATTTAATTAGCAATCTTTTTTCATCTATGAATATGTTTTTGCTTATTTATTTTATAATCTTGTTTTTGTTATTTGTTCACTTGTTAACTGTTCGTCTGTGTAAATATTTGCTTAGAAGCACAATTAAAGTCGCAAACTGCGTTCCAATAATTTTCGAAAATATGTCCTCTACAATCGGACCGTAAACCTTTAGGCTGAAATGTTCTGCAAGTCGTATTCATAATCACTACCAGTCACACCTTTATCCGAAAGTTATAGACTAACAATACAAGTCAACACTAGTTTGGTTGCCCAGGAACTTTACCTATTTTTTAAACTAGGACTTCATACTGATTACAAAACTTACAAAAAGTTGGAATTCTTACGTGTTGATTTCTAGTATTTCGTTGTTGTTATGCATATAAATATATGAAGTAAGTGATTTTTTGCATTATTATTATTTACATAAAGACTTTATTTTTCGTGAATGATGTGCAGTGGGTAGGTCTCGCTGAATTCCCCAACAGAAGTCAACCATCATATGCCGATTCCATCGTTCTTGGCACCTCTCTTCAATAGTTTTCAGATGCTGATGAAACCGCTCCCCTTGCTCATCGCTACAAGAACCAAGATTATCTGGGAATCGGTCGATATGACTATGAATGTAGTGCAATTTGATAGACATGTTGCATCCCAACTTTCTTAAGTTATCTAGCATGTCGTTAACATTTTCACGGTAGTTGCTTGACTTGTAATTTCCAAGAAAGTTTTTAATATCTTCTCTAAGCTTAGTCCTGGAAATATTGTCGTTATATAAGAGAAACACTGGCCATTTTTATCCAGGGCTTGGACAAACTGCTTCATAAGACCTAGTTTAATGTACAAGGGAGGCAATATAATTTTTTCTTTTGGAACTAAAACCTCCAACGCCTCAAGTACTGGCCAATTTCGTTTTTCCCAGTGTAGGTGTTTGTCCGGCTGTCCTACAGACATTAAAAACATGGATATTTGGTTAATCCACTTCACTGTCCTAATAAGAAATTAGTCATCTTAAGATCAACAGAAATAATCCATTGGTGCTCGCTATATTTGATTTTGTCTAGCACAAATGCGATATTTAGGTATTCTTCTTTTAGTCTTGTAGAATGGGCAATTGGAACTTAACCATATGTTTTGCCATTGTGTAAAAGTACACACTTCAGGCTTCGTTTGCAGCTATCTATAAAGAGGCGCCTTTCATTTGGCTGGTATTCGGAAAGACCCATTGCCAAAATAAGGCCTTGCACATCAGAACAAAATACAATATCGACTTCCAAATTAAAAAATTTTAGAAAGTCTTGCTCTCTTTTGCGATAGTATGTCACTTTTGTATGTGATGCCGACAAATTTCTATCTTTTAGTCTAGAATCCAATACCTCTGCAGATTCTCTAGGTAATTCAAGATCTCCTTCCATATCATTTAATTCTTCCCCAGCAAAAATATTTCAAGATTTGGAAGCAGTAAATACGTATACTTCATCCAAACCGCTTCATTTTTGCCTCTTAAAATCACTGCATTACTCTAGTGCTGTAAGAGAAGGCATATGATCGTGCAATCTTTAAATGCGGTGCTAAATACTAGAAGTTAATCCCTGTTTATTTTCTACTGCTTCATTGAAACAGTAAAATCCCTTATTCCTTTGATGAAAAATTAAAAATTTTAACTAAGTTCTAAAACAATTTAATATAATTGTATATAAAACTATAACCCTATCATTCCAAAAATTATTTTGGATGTATAAAAGGTTTTTTAAACGCTGAAATTAAATTTTTTCCAATGCAAAATTTTTTTCACTTTCTTTATTCACGTAAATCAAGGCCGTTTTCAAGGTATGAAATAAGCATATTTCAGATCTCTAAAGCTTCTCCGCGAGGAATTCCACGCAAAAATCATGTAATATTTTATAGAAGTGTAAGCGCTTCATTTCGAATTCTCCCTTACATTACTGCTTCCGAAAAAGCATAAGTTTTTGCTGGGTCTTGTTTAAATGGTTTGGGGTTTGTAGACGGTATTTCTTCGAAATCACTATCGCACTTTATGTAAAATCCGTTATAGGTTTTCTAAACTTTTTAACGGTGTAGTCACCACAGATGTAACAAAACACGGTTTGGATCATTGAGACAACTTCTTCGCGACGACGACATGTTATTAAAATTTTTTTTTTTTTTCTTTATTATTTATTTATTGAATCTTCATATATTAAATATGAACTAACAATAATTAATCAAATCTTATACTAATACTTTATTTTTGTCCTGCCAATGCTAGACGAAAATTTTTCTCCTCACTGTTTCTGTTCACATATGTAGATGTTTAGCGGTCTTCCCTTCGGATGAGTCCTGCGGTATCTCTTCTCCTTAATCTAGAGTGTCCACTGTCATTTAAAATATTTCGAGCAAGTGGATTTGGGTGCGACTCAAGCCTTTTTAAATATTTTGCTGCGTACTTCGTTATAATAGTTTTTACTAATGGCACATTGAGATCCTTGTGAATATTAGAGTTTTTAACATACCAGGGAGCGGCTGTGATTATTCGAAGAAGTTTATTTTGGCGCCTTTGAATTTTTTCGATATTTGAGGCCGAGGCAGTGCCCCATAGCTGAATACCGTAGCACCAGATTGGCTTCAATATAGAGTTATAAAGTAGAAGTTTGCAGTCGAGGCTAAGAACAGAATTTCTTCCAATAAGCCAATATATTTGAATTGCTTTTAGTTTCATTTGTGTTAGTTTTGTTTCTATATGGCATTTCCATGTCAAACGCCGATCTAGATGAATACCGAGATATTTTACATGCAATTGCTGGGGCACTAATTGATTATTGATTTTAATAGGGGGACATGACTCCCGACGCAAGGTGAATGTTATATGTACGCATTTTTGCTCATTGACCTTTATCCTCCATTGTTTTAACCACTTTTCCAGTTCAAATATATGATCCTGCAAGTAACGGGATGCTTCATGACAGTTTTCGTGTACGCTTATAAAAGCTGTATCATCAGCAAATGTTGAAGTTAGGGTGTGGTTGTTTGTTGGCATGTCTGAGGTATATATAAGGTATAAGAGTGGGCCCATGATGCTTCCCTGAGGGACTCCAGCGTCAATTGGCTGAGGAGAACTTATAAAATCACATTCTTTAATAATAAACTTTCGGCCGACTAAGTAGCTTTCTAACAGCTTGTGTGTGTTTACTGGTAAGTTTAGCTTCAATTTATGTAATAACCCTTCATGCCAGACTTTATCAAAAGCTTGGGAAACATCGATGAAGAGGGCGGAACAATATTTTTTTTCTTCAAAGGCTTTTCTTATGGCGTTTACTATACGATGGGTTTGTTCGATTGTGCTATGTTCTCTTCTAAAGCCGAATTGATGGTTAGGAATACATCTATTTACATTTAAAATTGGGGCTAATTTTGACACTAACAGCTTCTCAAACAGCTTTGATATATTAGACAATAAACTTATAGGTCTATATGACTCAACTTTTGTAGGATCCTTTCCTGGCTTAGGTATCATTGTAACTAAGGATACTTTCCATTCTTGTGGGTAGTATTCAAGGCGTAAAATGGCATTAAAAATTAAAAGAATAATTTTCTTTGCTATGCTGGGTAGCTCTAATAGCATTTTGTTGCTGATCTTATCAAAACCAGGGGCTTTCTTGGGGTTTAACTTATGAATAGCCTTTTCGATTTCTTTTATCTCAAATCTAAGTGGAACAGCAGCTCTAACAGCAACTGGTGGCAACTCGACTACAATATCGGGAGATGTATGCGGGGTAAATACGTTTTTCAAATGATTAACAAAAAGATTTCCTTTTTCTTCATCATTTCGTGCCCAACTTCCATTTAAGTTTCTTAATGGTGGTTTAGTGATAACTGGTCTTTTAAGATTTCTAGCTGCACGCCATAATGAGTTGTCTGATTGGGTAGTTGCATCAAGTTCCTTAAGATATTTTTCCAGGGAAGCCGTTTTCTGAGACTGCAGTAACTTTCTTAGCCTTTTTGTGCACTCTTTTAGTAAATTCTTAAGTTGAGGGGATCTATGCAATTGCCATTCTCTTCGAGCTCTCCTTTTTTCAGTCAAGAGAAGCTCAACATCTGCAGAATATATTTTACTATTTTTGGTTTTTTTGAGGGTTATACTAGAATGTTGAACAGCTAGTTTCAGAAAACTGTCAAAATTTACAATAGAAATAACCACATTCTCCGGTGTACTAAGCGGAATATTTTCAGTGCAGTGGGTACTGAGATATTTTTTATATTTTAACCAATTTATTTGAGTGGCTGACGTCACTAAGTTATCAGACGGAGATACAATTCGATTAGGATTTGTTATTGTAAGAATTGTAGGTGTGTGATCAGAAGATAGTTCTAAGGAAGCTTCAACATAATTCGTTTCTGCGGGGATGTTTTTAACCACTCCAAAATCGATAACATCTGGAACTTTTTGCTGATCAGTAGGCCAATATGTTGGTTGTCCGCTCGCGACCACATTTAGATCCATTTTACAAATTGAATGAATTTATTAAACAAAATTACCGATAGGGTTCCAAGCCGGGCCGACAGCTACTATTAAAAATTTACATTTAGTCAATTCACAAGGTATCCTAACATGTCATATTGTCAAAATGTCCTAATATTTCACAATGGTTTAAAAATATTGTTGTTGGTTTGTTAACAAAAAGTGTCTTAAATAAATAGAACGTTGCTTGCTGTGTTTATTGTGCTGTCGTAATTAATCAGAAAAGTCCAGCGCTGAGCGGCTGAGCAGTACAACAATATTTTTAAACCATTGTGAAATATTAGGACATTTTGACAATATGAAATGTTAGGATACCTTGTGAATTGACTAATTATATCCAAAACTACACGTAGGAAAAGTTTTTTTTTTACATTTTTAGTACTCGTATTACCAGTAGAGTTTTTTTATTCCCGCACTTTTTGGAAAATTTTTTATTTATTTATTTACTTATTTCTCCAATGAAACTAATATTCCTTATTGGCTATTACGCTTAAAAGAATTAAATCTAGTATCTATTATATAACAAGAACGTAAGAAATTAAAGATTAACCCCGATATTCATAAAAAATATTTTTGATTAATAAAAGGTTTATTAAACAAATTTTCATAGAAAATTCGTTTTATAAGGCAAAAAACATAAAATATTTTTTATGAATATGGGGGTAAAATTGTTTTAAGACACTTAAGAGCACAGATTACACACAGATATGTCACGAGACGGAAGATTTTTTCTCTATTTCTTAGAAAGCTGCCCTTTCTCATTTCTCTTTGAACCCTCTTTTATGCCGCAATACAATGAACACAAATTTATTTAGTTGAGATTTATTTGCAAAACTGTTGTAAAATTAACTTTTCAGTTTAACGGTACACTAGTAAATAATATTTAAGTAAGTGATTAACATTATAAAACAAAACAATATTACTAAATACATTTTTTGGCACAAAATAAAACGTGTGTTGAACTTATGCTTTTGTTAAACGTGGTTTGTGTTTTGGTATTTTTGTTTTGATCTTACTTTGAAAGCTGCCCTCGCAACTGATTTGGGCCTTTTTCACACGTCACTTTTTACATATCTGTGTGTAATCTGTGCTTAAGAGGTTATATTGATGCCAATATGATAATAGAAATCAATATACGTATAAACATTGTCAAGTTCAGAGCTCATTTGCATAATTAGAATGAAAGTATTAGTCTTACGCGAATAAAAATTCTGGAAGGGTGATTAGGAACTAAAAACTCAACATTACGAAGTAGGAATTCTGAAACAATTTTACCGTTTAACAAATTCAGCAGAAAGGAGACATTTTATTTACTAAATATATTTAATAACATATTTTTTACAATTTTATAGCCCTTAATCAGCAGTAGTGTATGAAGGTATATTAAGTTTTTCATTCCATGTGATATTAAGGTCCCTTAAAGTATTTTTATTATTAGTCCTTTATTAATTCTAAGCCGATTTTGCCATTCGGTTGTCAAATTGTTTCTAGATCTCTTTGGGATTGAATCCCAGCAGAATCGCTTCTGTAGGAAAAGAGTTATGCACCCATATGTGGAACTTCCTTCCTAAAAACTCAACTAAAACTAACATAAATTTGTGGCAAAATGCACACAAATTTCTACTTTCTACTTTTATATGATTCTAAATCACTTGAAATGCCGAATATGAAACACAATCTAGGAAAACAATTTACTACACCCTTAACCGCAAAGCTTTATAATAATGTTGTAAAATTTACACTTCAATTTGCTAAGACAAGAAAAAAATTTCTTGACGATAGGTCTATAATTTATCATAGGCCCAATATAAAGCCCATTCTCAAAAATTAGTTTAAAAGCCTTAAACTGTAGAAAATTAAAATATTGTGGTGGAATTAAGTTGGATAAAACAACTAAAGACACAAGTCTGACATAAATTTACTATAGTTTTAAAAAAGATGTTCTTCAAAATTTCCCGGGAATCCCGCAATAAATTCCCTTGAAAGCGGGAATTAAAAACCACTGAAAATCCCGACGAGAAATTCCGGGAACAAGCTATAATTACCAGTGTCGGGATGTTACAGAACCACTTACAGTTTCTCGGCACCAGTTAACTTTTTTTTAATTTTTTGACTTGTGTAATCAATGTGAAAGTTGACATCATTGACATGGGATCTATGGTCAAATTAACAACGGAAAAAATCTGGGATTAATGTTCAACAGCAAATCAACTTGGTCAAGCCATATAAATACACTGGTGGGACAAATTTATGTTAAGCTACACCGTTGAATGTAATAATCCTATTTACAAAAGTTTTTCTCTCATTGCGATTCCACTAGTACAAAAAAACCTTAAGTTTTATATAACAACACCATAAGATATATTTATACACTTAAAAAGCGTGAACAAGTCTCAGCATAATTGAAACCTCTGTACGGAGTCTTCTTAAGACAAGGGTTCTTTTGTTTTTGCATAAAGTAATTTACACCGAAGAGCTACAGCACTAAGGGGTAAGTGTTAAATGAATATTTTAATGCTAAATTAAAAACTGCTAAAATGGTCACACTGCAGTATTTTCGTTTTTCTCACTCCCTTTTTTTTTAGAAAATTCAGTGTTGATTGGGCGAAAATATTTGAGTAGGTGCCGCATCCACAAATTTTTCACAAATTTAATTTTGTTTTCTTCTTTATTTATTATAATATTAATTTGCTTAACTTTATTTTTCACCGAAAGATTTCTCCTAGTTTCTTTAAAAATCTCATTAATTTCTGTTCTATTTTGCAATTTAATGCCGATACATGATATACTTTATTAAATTCATCGCAGCGAACGCCGCATAATAAATTGTCACCATGACGATGTGATCCAGTATCAACGCGGTCACCCTTTAGATCGCCCGGACCTCAGCCTGAAAGGCACTGCACTCGTCCGGGAGTCTGAATGACCTCTTCACGTCAATATCAGCAGCATAAACACCGGCACAAGTGCCAGTGTCCATTAGGTTTATAACTTAATTTTACGAAAATTTTGGTATACTGCTGCATAGTGTCAAATATTGGACAAGTATCACTTTTGCGGATATTTGGATTCAAAAATGTTCCGCACTAAACGTGATTTCTAAAAAAAGACAGTTTTTTTTTAATATTTTTGTTTGTAAACACAAATGTTTTCAACTAATATATGAAATAAGTTTTAAATTTAATGTAAGTTAAGGTGGTTAACAGAAAAAAATGTTTTACACAATTGAAATTGCACGTTCTGCGCAGAATTTGATTCGCTGCACTTCCTGAATAGTTGATGGATGAAAACATTCATTTGCTTTTGTAAAGTCGGTCAACGATTTTTGTAGTGTGGCGAAATAATTTTTGTTTAAGGCAGAGTACCGAAACGCTCGCTCATTCTTCAGTCATGAACGAGCGTGTAAATGTAAAAATTTTTCTGCAAATTCATCCTCATGAGGGTGAGAAAAAAATGTTTTGGATTTCCTCACTCATAAGGAGTGAGCAAAAAAAAACTCATTTGTGAAATTTTCAGATATGAAAAATTTGAAAAAATTCACATTAAAATTCTTCACAAAAAAAAATGCGATTTGCCCGACCATTTCCAGCGGGTATATCAAGTAGTAAAGGGGCCTTCTAGAAGGCCTTTTTGCAGACATAAAATCTCCCAGCCGCATTCCAACTTTATTACCAATTAACAAGGTGTGTCATGCACTTTTGTATCTATTTTAAACACTTCTGGAAGGGCTTCAAAAAAGATTTAAGAATAAAGCTTTATCCATGTTTAATTGTTTAGGCTAATAATACGAAGTGAGTAAATTAATAACTAAACTTGCAACACGTTCCAACATAACTACTAATAAAACCATTTCGACAGGCCTTATCTTGGAATAGAAAAATTTTAATTTTAAAATATTTAATAAAAACCTTTCAAAAAGACCTTTTCAAAGAAGGCAGAGTAGAAAAAGTAAAAGTTTACTAAAAATTCAATTGTAAACCTGCTTAAAGGCCTAAAAAGTGAATCGCTTGCAATTTTCCCCGCTGGGCAGCACGATTAGCCTGTGTGTATTTTGTTTTTGTAAAATTATTTCTTGACTGGTGAACCAAAATGTACGTGTTGTTTTTTTTTAGGCAAATATTATTGATATAAAAAAACTAAGAGAACTGAACATACTGTCATCTTAACCCTCTGCGACTGACGTGTTTGTCTAACAGACACCAATGAAAGAAAAACAACGGATTTTCTTCGTTCTTTTGCAAACATCGGCTCTCACGCATTCAGAACCTTCTTAAAAAGTTTTCATGTGTACGTTGGCGTTACAAATGCGATCAAATAGAGCGTACGCGTAGCAAAATACCTTCAAGACAACCACGTCAATATTAAGTAGGTGTCTGAGAAGCAACCACATCAATATTTTTGTCATATGTTTGTAGTGTCTCCTAAACAACACGTCAGTAAAATTGTTTCAATATTTTATATCTCTTATTATTTTCATTTTGATGGGTGGCTCTAATACAAAACAAATTCTTCATTGTTCTAAGAGAACATCATCTGGAACTTTTAAAAGCCGTGAAGAGCAGATTCTGAGCTTTTGATCAAACAATTTGACATACACATGTTAGAATGTCTGGTTCAATGCACTAGATAAAATCAGTTGTATCTTTTTATTTAACTATTAAAATTTTCTAATTTTTTCCATACTGGATTGTTCAGATGTGAACTCAACCTGGTATAAAAATTGTAAAAAAACAAGTAGGAAATTTTTATTTTTTTTTTTTGGTTTTTGTATAGATGTAAGCTCTTTAGTGCCATTTTGTGGCAGGCCATTAAATATGGTTTAAAATGAATTGCCGGCTTGTTCTCAAAAATAAATTACAGCAAATAACAAGCTATAACATTAATCTAAAATAAAAAATAATTTCAGAAGGTTTACAAAATTGAACTTGGAAAATATAAGCCATCAAAATGGTGTCTAGCATACTACCACGTCATTGGAATTGTTATTACAAAGTTACGTCAGTCGCAGAGGGTTAAATACAGAATATTGTAACATCAAATTTCATAAGCTTACATGAGAAGCAAAAAAACGTTGTAACATAGAAATTATATGAGATATTAGAGTTATATTAAATATTTAGAATAAAAATGCGAGAACCGATAAATTTTTTAGGGAAAAATATTATTTTTATTGTTATTTATTTAGTTATGTGTGTTACGTTATTTTAATTTGTAATTCTCTGAAACAAAACGACGAATCATCAATGAACGTATGATATTATTAAGTAAAACAATAATTTAAAATATTAACAGCAGTATTCATAACAAAAAGTTAGCCGCGGTTTGTACACTACGTACAACGAGTTGCTAACTAGAATGCCGATTAAGCTTAGCAGCTTGTTAGCACAGAGTTTATTCATAACGAATTTAATCCATCTGCTAACCTTCAATAAATCAACCCTGAATATTAATGATGCCACATTATATTGCTCAAAAATGCAACACGTTTTGCATTAATCATCGCTGATTTTGTCATTTCATTTAATTGTTTTTTCTAATTTTCCCTCCCCATATAAAAATTTTAAATGTTTTTTAAAATTAAAAAAGGACTCTATATTAAAAACAACACTGTGAATCAAAAAAACAAACAAACTTATTCAACATTAAACGGTTATTTTTCACAAGTTGGCAAACGTTTGGCAGCTCGTTAACAAGAGTTTGACAAATCGTTGGCCAGAGTTTGGTAAGTATTATGAATGAACTTTGTGCTAACTTCATGCCAAATTTTCGTTATGAATACGGCTGTAAATAATTAAATATTTTGTTAAATTACAGGTATAATTGAGTATTAAGATATTATAATAGAATATTAAGATAATAATCGCGTTGACATGTTGAAACAATTTTGCTTTTCTGATGCAGCGCATGCAGTACTGCATTTGAGAACGTAGAGATGTTAATTATTAGAGATATTAACTATTATGACATATTTTAATTTCTAATTAGAAGTGGACTAAACTAAAAAATGTACTTCATTAAATTTAAATATAAATTAATTTTAAAAAGCCAACTTTTCCATTATAAATAAAGTGTATTTTGATCTCCTTATAATGAATTTTCTCAATTGAATTTTTCTTTACAATAAACAAATTTCGTAAACAAAAATTTGACTCATATACATATATGCATATTTGTCTCCATATAAGGAATTATATCAAAAAAACTTCTGTAACCCATACTTACAACGCTATACACGGAGCAAGAAGTAAATTTTAATTAGTTAATTTTTGAATAATGTAAATATGAAGAATGAAAGAGTTTTTCAATTAAGAGTAGTATTGATTGCAGCCCCCTTATTCAGTGAACGAAAATGTTGTACAAAGAAGCAATTATCCTAAAAAAAATACTATTAGTATTTAATAAAACCGTAAAAGGATTAACACAAAATATAGCTAAACAATTTATAATCCAGCACTTTATAAAAAAATGCTATTATTCTAAAGATGTAGAAAACAAGTTATTTATTATTTAACACAAAAGGCTTTATAACAGACTTTTTGAGGATATTGATGAAGGACGACTTGGAAGAATGCAATCCTAACAAAAATAACAGATTATTTTAAATAAACGTGGAAAAATATTTCAATTGTATTATAAACATTCTATATTAATAATGAAGAAATATTCTCGTCCAATAGTAACAGATTCATTATAGGGAAATTCGAAAGTATTAAAATTTATTAAAAAGTATATATGTACATATATTAACTCATAAGGTTGGAAACGAAACAAATGATGGAAAAACCATACCATAAAAATAATGGAAGTCTGCTGGAAGCAAATAACTAAGGACCTGCGGATGGTACTATTTATTCTTGGAAATTCTTAGCGTATGGGGGTGCAATGGGTTAAGCTGTGAAATTTCTAACAGTCCAATGTAGAAGAAACTGATAGTCCTACTTCATATAGGTTTTGCAATACATATATATTAATATATATGGATTCAGTTTATATTATTTTACAGCACTGTTTTTCTTTTTGCTTATGCAATAATTTCAGTTTGATTACTTATTCCACTAACACGTTCAGAGTATGAAACAGAATACTCATTTTTGACTTTAAAAATATTAATGTGTTGGTAAAAATATATCAAATACTCTGCTAAATATTTAACGTGAATCGAAATCAATAAAAAAGTCAATTTCATAATTTTCAATGATACATTGCTTTGCATTTTAGCAAACGATATGTATATTGTCTTTGTAAAAAATTCTTTGATGCTTTTAAAAGGGTAGGTTTTTTTTTGTTAAGCAGACATAAGGCAAAACTTATTGAAAGAAAACTCCAAGTACTCAATACGTGTATTTTGTTATTGTAAAACAGTTTTGGTTTTACCAACCAAAACGTTGGGTTTTCCTTGATAACATTTTTCTTTTATAGGTAACAAATATTTGAGATTAAAGTAAAAAAGGTGTGTTTTGCTAAAACAAAATTGTAAAAAATGTGTAAACAACCTTTATACGTAAAAGCAAATGTGACAGTAGGTATAATTATTGGGACATGGCAGTTTATGTAAATTCAATCATTCAATCTGTAATTCTCTTCTTGTAGTGTTGTTGTTGTTTCTACAATAAACTTTTACAAGAACATGCATATGCACGCATATTATTTTTCGAAAGTTATCACTTGTTGGATTGTTTTAAGTACTTTTTAGTTTTATTTTTACATAAATTTTTAAGACCGGCTCGTAAGAAGAAAAAACTTAAATTTAGTACGAGTTTTTTCTTGCTGTGTACCGGTATTCTCCTTACATACCAGTGAGGTCACAAGCCTTAATTGGTCGCTTAGGAGCCTACCGCTCATTTTGCCCAATTCAGCCAGGTATGGTTTCCACCAGACGTACGGGCGGTGGAATCATTACTGTAACAATGGACCTGAGTGGAAATTCGGAGTCTTGTATCACTTCAAGCCTTGCCTTGTGTTAATGTCAATACACATGCCAATTGTGGTTCTTAAGAATTCCAAGGAATTCTTGTTACCACAATTGACAATTTTTATTCCCTAAACCCAGTCTGCACCATTGAAGGATATATACTAACTACCAAAGATCGGTACTAATAATACCCCCCCCCCCCCCCCCCCCCAGCTGGATTACTCCGATCATTAACACCCACCTGAAGATGATTTTCCATGCTCACCGACTTCTTCACCCTCCTGTTCGATGAAGAAGTCTGATCTTCTTTAGATCTGGCGCTCTTATTGGTTTCCTTGTTAGAAGCCTTAAGAGCTTCAGCCAAAGATGCTTAGGCAACCATCGTTTGGAGCACTTGTTCCTATCCGAGGCTTTTCTTATACTGGTCTTCTTACGAGAGCTCTTAGAGGAATCAGACGAAGGTTAACTAACCTTCTTCCCCGTATCTGGTGTATTGACCAATTTGCCTGCTTCCTTGGGTATTGCCCCTTTGGCTTCCGCAGCACGTTCCGAAGACATAATCGCCTTTGTAGATTTATTAAGGCACCAGCTCTCTACTCCTTTGAGCGATGTCAGGGTTGGCAGCTGCATTCACCTGCTTTTTATGGTGGCGAGGACCAACCCAGCACAGTACTGATGGGGCCGTAAATTCTATCGAATTTAGCGACGCTTTGTCGGTGCCTTCGCGGGAGGTGCCTGTCCCCCGCAGTGAACGTTAAAGGATCCCTCCCATCTTATCTAGATATGCCAGAGATTTCGTCGTCCGGTTCGTTCATATGGTGTGGTTACTACCACGTGAAGGTGCGCTTGGCTTCTCCACCACGGCGCCCTGCCGAACAAGTTGTGGACCATCTTCACACGAGTGTCCCCTTTAATTTCCCCTGGCCTTGCTGTTGGAAGAAGCAGCCTATGTTCCTTGTTGTCTGACAGTGAGCAGATAACCCTTCGATATATTTCTCCTCGTCAGAGAGCAGAGTCAACGTTATCCACCTCTGAGTAGCCCCGGCTTCACCACAGCAGTCACTCGACAGCCCCAGAAGACCATCCACATATTGTTTGGTCAGCACTTGACGTTCTTATACAATAATGCTGTCATGAACATCCGAAAGGGTCAAACCCCCCGTCCAAGTGTTATCCGACTCCTCCAACCAAGACGTCTGAATCACTCTCACCTATTCCCTGGTCGTACAGACTTACCGTCTCACGCAGTGATGGCGTGCGTGGACTAGGCATCTACTATACAACAGCGCTTTGCCTTGACTAGATAGCGCTTTTACTTTAAAAGTGCATATGTCGCACTCCAGTCACTGGTAAGGCCCTAACCTTATACTAACAAGATGAGTAACCTTTCGTCGCACACTATTTCAGTATTCATGGCCTCCTGCAAGAATGTATCAATCGTATACATCAGCACATTGAATTAGAGCCGTAGAGTGCACTTAAGTCCTCGCATCTCGACAGGATTGCTACCCAGGCAAAGGATATTTTCCATAGCTCCCATACAAACAGTACTCCTGAAAATAGTTTTTAATGCCACAACTTCCTTATAAAGGCTGGTACATATTAACATAAAAATATGTGATAAAAAGTTTTACGATAGCTAGTATGTCATGACAAAATGTTGTCCTTGTAGGTCCAAAATTTATCATAGGTCCCATATAAGCCCCTATCCTAAAAACGACATCTCAATATTATTCGGCAAAAAAAACTTTTACATGAATATTAACCTCATGACATAATTTTGTTCATGACTCCCATATGTCCCAAATAGTGTTGATCAGCAATAATTATTTTCATATACTGTGGCGTAGGGTATCATGTAGTCGGTCATATGACCGACTATACTTTTTAACTTGTTATATTTATAAAATATTCAAACTTAATATTTAACAAGTCTGCATAGTTCTTTTATCTTAGATAAACTTCTCGAGTAACTATACTGGAGCGGTGTGATTTTATATTTCTTAACTTAATCAAGATTTCATAGTTTTATTTATCAAGATAATGTTTTTCAAAGATAACAATTAGAAAATATCTTTATGGAATTTTACTAAGACATTTATGATAATTTCAGAGTTTTTAGCTTAAATAAACAAAAAACTGCTCACTTTAGTAAATAATTTAACTTAATTGTATTTATTTAAAATGTTTCTTATCTTTTGTTTTATTACATTGTTTTGTTCTTTATCTCATTCCAAAATTGTTTTTTTTTTTTAGTTTATTTAATTTAATTAGCAATCTTTTTTCATCTATGAATATGTTTTTGCTTATTTATTTTATAATCTTGTTTTTGTTATTTGTTCACTTGTTAACTGTTCGTCTGTGTAAATATTTGCTTAGAAGCACAATAAAAGTCGCAAACTGCGTTCCAATAATTTTCGAAAATATGTCCTCTACAATCGGACCGTAAACCTTTAGGCTGAAATGTTCTGCAAGTCGTATTCATAATCACTACCAGTCACACCTTTATCCGAAAGTTATAGACTAACAATACAAGTCAACACTAGTTTGGTTGCCCAGGAACTTTACCTATTTTTTAAACTAGGACTTCATACTGATTACAAAACTTACAAAAAGTTGGAATTCTTACGTGTTGATTTCTAGTATTTCGTTGTTGTTATGCATATATATGAAGTAAGTGATTTTTTGCATTATTATTATTTACATAAAGACTTTATTTTTCGTGAATGATGTGCAGTGGGTAGGTCTCGCTGAATTCCCCAACAGTAGTCAACCATCATATGCCGATTCCATCGTTCTTGGCACCTCTCTTCAATAGTTTTCAGATGCTGATGAAACCGCTCCCCTTGCTCATCGCTACAAGAACCAAGATTATCTGGGAATCGGTCGATATGACTATGAATGTAGTGCAATTTGATAGACATGTTGCATCCCAACTTTCTTAAGTTATCTAGCATGTCGTTAACATTTTCGCGGTAGTTGCTTGACTTGTAATTTCCAAGAAAGTTTTTAATATCTTCTCTAAGCTTAGTCCTGGAAATATTGTCGTTATATAAGAGAAACACTGGCCATTTTTATCCAGGGCTTGGACAAACTGCTTCATAAGACCTAGTTTAATGTACAAGGGAGGCAATATAATTTTTTCTTTTGGAACTAAAACCTCCAACGCCTCAAGTACTGGCCAATTTCGTTTTTCCCAGTGTAGGTGTTTGTCCGGCTGTCCTACAGACATTAAAAACATGGATATTTGGTTAATCCACTTCACTGTCCTAATAAGAAATTAGTCATCTTAAGATCAACAGAAATAATCCATTGGTGCTCGCTATATTTGATTTTGTCTAGCACAAATGCGATATTTAGGTATTCTTCTTTTAGTCTTGTAGAATGGGCAATTGGAACTTAACCATATGTTTTGCCATTGTGTAAAAGTACACACTTCAGGCTTCGTTTGCAGCTATCTATAAAGAGGCGCCTTTCATTTGGCTGGTATTCGGAAAGACCCATTGCCAGAATAAGGCCTTGCACATCAGAACAAAATACAATATCGACTTCCAAATTAAAAAATTTTAGAAAGTCTTGCTCTCTTTTGCGATAGTATGTCACTTTTGTATGTGATGCCGACAAATTTCTGTCTTTTAGTCTAGAATCCAATACCTCTACAGATTCTTTAGGTAATTCAAGATCTCCTTCCATATCATTTAATTCTTCCCCAGCAAAAATATTTCAAGATTTGGAAGCAGTAAATACTTATACTTCATCCAAACCGCTTCATTTTTGCCTCTTAAAATGACTGCCTTAAGCCTCTAGTACACGGAATGTAAAAAGCCACATGCGCATCTGCTTCTGGCGTAATTTTGACGTCAATGCAAAGCCACAATAAACATTGCGTGTTGTGTGATGACGTCAAAATTACATCAGAACCACATGCGCATGTGGCTTTTTACATGCCGTGTACTATAGGCTTTACTCTAGTGCTGTAAGAGAAGGCATATGATCGTGCAATCTTTAAATGCGGTGCTAAATACTAGAAGTTAATCCCTGTTTATTTTCTACTGCTTCATTGAAACAGTAAAATCCCTTATTCCTTTGATGAAAAATTAAAAATGTTACCTAAGTTCTAAAACAATTTAATATAATTGTATATAAAACTATAACCCTATCATTCCAAAAATTATTTTGGATGTATAAAAGGTTTTTTAAACGCTGAAATTAAATTTTTTCCAATGCTAAATTTTTTTCACTTTCTTTATTCACCTAAATCAAGGCCGTTTTCAAGGCATGAAATAAGCATATTTCAGATCTCTAAAGCTTCTCCGCGAGGAATTCCACACAAAAATCATGTAAGTGTAGCGCTTCTTTTCGAATTCTCCCTTACATTACTGCTTCCGAAAAAGCATAAGTTTTTGCTGGGTCTTGTTTAAATGGTTTGGGGTTTGTAGACGGTATTTCTTCAAAATCACTATCGCACTTTTTGTAAAATCCGTTATAGGTTTTCTAAACTTTTTAACGGTGTAGTCACCACAGATGTAACAAAACACGGTTTGGATCATTGAGACAACTTCTTCGCGACGACGACATGTTATTAAAATTTATTTATTAAACAAAATTACCGATAGGGTTTCAAGCCGGGCCGAAAAAAGTACGTTGGACAGCTACTATTAAAAATTTACATTATATCCAAAACTACACGTAGGAAATTTTTTTTTTCACATTTTTAGTACTCGTATTACCAGTGTCAGCATGTTACAGAACCACTTACAGTTTCTCGGCACCAGTTAACTTTTTTTAATTTGTTGACTTGTGTAATCAATGTGAAAGTTGACATCATTGACATGGGATCCATGGTCAAATTAACAACGGAAAAAATCTTGGATTAATGTTCAACAGCAACTCAACTTGGTCAAGCCATATAAATACACTGGTGGGACAAATTTATGTTAAACTACACCGCTGAATGTAATAATCCTATTTACAAAAGTTTTTCTCTCATTGCGATTCCACTAGTACAAAAAAACCTTAAGTTTTATATAACAACACCATAAGATATATTTATACACTTAAAAAGCGTGAACAAGTCTCAGCATACTTGAAACCCCTGTACGGAGTCTTCTTAAGACAAGGGTTCTTTTGTTTTAGCATAAAGTAATTTACACCGAAGAGCCGAAATACCTCTTTGAAAAAATAAGATTTGCTACAGCACCAAGGGGTAAAAGAATCATATTTCGGAAATTTCGATGCCTAGTTTTGGAATGTCAATTTTTGATCAACGCTATTCCTCTTTGGAATGCTCTTCCTTATAACCAACAAATAAACAGCAACACAATGTTTGTAAGGAAATTCCGTTTCAAATCTTTTGCCTGATTTATTTTGCTTAAATTTTTTATGTTAAAATTTTTTAAATTAATTTTCTTGAATTTTTTATGTTTTAATTTTTGTTATAAAATATTTATATACATACATACATATATTTTTTATTAACCTTAAGTTAGTATTCCCCTTATTAAATTGTAATTATAAGACCTAGTTCTGTTGTGCATGAAGTCATCAATAAATAAAATACATTGATGAATTTCAAAAATGTCCTTAATGTTAAATTTTTTTTACAAAACAGGTAAGACGTTTATTAAGATAAAAAGTATCCATTTTCATTCGAAATTTCTTTTTCAGTGCAACTATTTGTTGTCAATAATAATAATAATTTATAAAAAAATCAGTTAATCAACACAACCCTTTCTTCAAAATTTTAAAATAAAGGTTAAAATAATTTAGAAAATGGTTAAATAAAACACCGAGTGTTAAATGAATATTTTAATGCTAAATTAAGTTGCAAAACGGCTAAAATGGTCACACTGTAGTATTTTCGTTTTTCTCACTCTCTTTTTTTAGAAAATTCAGTGTTGATTGGGCGCAAATATTTTAACAGGTGCCGCATCCAACGATGTCGGTGGTTTTTCACAAATTTAATTTTGTTTTTTTCTTTATTAATTATAATATTATTTTGCTTAACTTTATTTTTCACAGCGTTTAATAATGGATTAAACTGTGTTGTGTAGCTTCCCACCCTTAATTATTGTATAATAAGCATAACCGAAAGATTTCAGCTAGTTGCTTTAAAAATCTCATCCATTTCAGTTCTATTTGGAAATGTACGCTGCATTTACATATGAAAGTACTTTCAAGAAAATTCTGTATACGTATTATCACCACAAATTTCACAAAAAAAATAATAAAATTTCATGAAAATTTTCATGAAAGTGAAATTTCATTTTCAAAATGTCGTCAAAGTGCAAACTTTTAGCAAAAATGTCTCTTCTTTTATTGTTTTGCTTATGTCACACCGAACTTCAGGCATTCGTTCAAAATAATATTTATTTTTATTAGTTTTCATGATATTTATAAATTTGAATTAGAATCATTGTGTTCTTAATATTTAGTTGATAAAATATATTAAAATTCTTTATACATATATACGAAAAAAAAAAATTTCAATCGGCAACACTTCTTGGTTATTGTCATTTACTTTCATTAAATCGCTTTCTTGAAATTTTCATTGAAAGCTAGCTGAAAGTTGGACTGAAAGTAGAAAAATGTCAATGTGTTAGTGAAAAAGTGTGAGTGTATTGCGACTTTCAAGAAGCTACTTTCATGTGTAAATGCCCAGTTAATGCCGATACATGATATACTTCATTAAATTCATGGCAGCGAACACCGCATAATAAATTGTCACCATGACGATGTGATGCAGTATCAACGCGGTCGCCCTCCAGATCGCTCGGACCTCAGCCTGAAAGGCACTGCACTCGTCCGGGAGTCTGAATGACCTCTTCACGTCAATATCAGCAGCATAAACACCGGCACAAGTGCCAGTGTCCATTAAGTATATAACTTAATTTTACGAAAAATTTTGCAAACTACTGCATAGTGTCAAATATTGGACAAGTAACACTTTGCGGCGATTTGGATTCAAAAATGTTCCGCACTAAAGGTGATTTCTAAAAAAGACAGAGTTTTTTTTTGTAAATATTTTTGTTTGTAAACACAAATGTTTTCAACTAATATATGAAATAAGTTTTAAATTAAATTTAAGTTAAGGTTGACACAATAGCAAAATGTTTTGCACAATTGAAATTGCACGTTCTGCGAAGAGTTGAATTCGCTGCACTTCCTGAATAGTTGATGGTTTTTGACCCAATGTCTGCGAAAACATTCATTTGCTTTTGTAAAGTCGGACAACGATTTTTGTAGTGTGGCGAAATTATTTTTGTTAAAAGCAGAGTACCGAAACGCTCGCTCATTCTTCAGTCATGAGCGAGCGTGAAAATGTAAAAATTTTTCTGCAAATTCATCCTCATGAGGGTGAGGAAAAACATATTTTGAATTTCCTCACTCATGAGGAGTGAGCAAAAAAAAAATTCATATGTGAATTTTTCAGATATGAAAAATTTGAAAAATTGACTTTAAAATTCTTCACAAGAAAAAATATGCGATTTGCCCAACCATTTCCAGCGGGAAAATCAAAAAGTAAAGAGGCCTTTTAGAAGGCCCTTTTGCAGACGTAAAATCTCCCAGCCGCATTCCAACTTTATTACCAATTAACAAGGTGTGTCATTGGAGACCAACACCTTGCACTTTTGCATCTACTTTAAACACTTCTGGAAGGGCTTCTAAATAAGTTCCTAGCAGCCACACTCCTCACATAATGTTCAATGGGAAACAGATGCAGTAGGATATCCAACGCCGCTTGTAGCATGCTTCTCCTTGCACCTGTGATGCCAAGAGATGCACTCCTCTGGGCCTTGTTGAGCATCTTCCTACATATATCCACTCTCAACGCATCCCACCAAACAGTGCATCCATAAGTAAGAATAGGCCTTACCACCGATGTAGGCCAATTCTTACCGATGGAGTATAGTAGGCATTGAGTCCTCTTTTCATTCTCTCCTGTGTGTTTCTTCTCCAAGACAGTTAACAGTCGAGGAAGTTAACCAAATTCTTAGCACAGTCAGATAGAGTTAGGCACATATAATATACATACGTCCTAACAAAGATTAGTGGGATGACAGTGGGATTTATGTCATTAGTGACAAAATTAGTAAAACTTAAAATTTATTAACAAAAATTCAAGATTTTAAAACACAAAGATAAAATTTGCTTTAAAAGAATTTTAGCATTTCCTGTTCAAATCAAACAAAGCTTTTTGGAAATTCAATATTTATGACAGTTAAGTCTGCACATCGGCCCACTGTTTCCCAAATTTCCTATAGAATAGAAGCCTACACATTCTTATGAATATAAATATTTGAAAATATCTATGCAAAATATATGCAAAGGTGTTATTCTTTGAGAAAAAAATTCTTAAAAATAATATAAATAAACTTAGGTTAAATACTTACTTTTTACACACACAAAACACATCCCAGCAAAAACTTAGCTTACAATGCTAATTTTAATTGTAGCTTTATTCGCCACTTTTTGCATTATTAATTATATATAAAATAATAACTTTATTATTATATCTTAAATAAGTCATAATTATACATTACAAAAAAATACTTTGGTATGACTTAAATAAGTTATTATTATATGATTTTAAATAATTTTTTAAATCAATTTGCAATATATTATATAATATTATAAAATTTTAAGAATAATTTCGATGTGAAATACATGAAAAATCCAAACATCAATCAAATGTAATTAAATATATATGCACACAAATATATTCCAAAATTACCAAAACAATATATTTTCGTTATTAGAATACTAGTAGTAATATCAATTTAATGTTAACTATGTTTTTTTTAGAATATAATCAGGCCTGTCACATAAATTGTTCGGAATTGTTTTGAATCCGTATTTTCATTTCGATCGATTTTCGTAATACCGACAAATTTTTATTTTGTTATTTTTAAGTTAAATGTGGCAATATTGTGCAAACCAAAACAAAAACTTTTTTCGATCGAAAAATTAAAATTGATTTCATTCCAACAAAATTTATCGGTTTTCGTTTTCTGAAGAACCTTTCTCGGAATTAAAAAAACTATCGATCGAAATTTATTTCTGTGATAGGCCCGTATAATTACATATATTAATGCACACATTGTTAATACAGTGTTAGAGTTTTAAATGATTTAGCGCAGCAAAAGCACTCTTTATTAAATATTTTCTTATATTTCAAAAATTTATTATTGTGTATACTTTTTCAACATCAATTCCATAAGATTTGAAAGCAATTTTTATTGGTGTGTTTTAACCTTTTTCAAAGTTAATTTGAAAGTACTTATTTCTTGTCTCTTTTTGTAACTACTTAATACAACTTTTAAGTATAAAATAAAGATATTATTTTTTAGGTTGTAATTATCCAAATTATAAAGGATTACTTTTGGGACATCGCGAACAAAAATAAGTACTTTTTCAAGTAGAAAAATAAGTACTTTTTTTCTCAAGTTCTCATTATTTTTCTGCTTATTTTGTAAGCAAAGTTTTTGCTGGGATGAACACACAAACGTACGCACAATCACACCCACACACATTATAGGTAATAGTTGATGACAACAAACAAAAATAGAATTAGCGACAAAACCACAAACACACCCAGCGGGAAAAAGAAGGAGTACGGAGGCCTTTTAGAAGGCCTCTGTACCCCTTCTTTTGGATGCACAAGGCCTCCTCGCTCCATTCCATGCTCATATCTTTTTTACACACGTTGTCATTGCGGGGAATGCCTTCCGCTTTCCTTTCTTTCGCAGGCCTTTTGAAAGGAATTCAAATAAATGGCTTTTAGAAGGCTTTCCAGAGAATGGCTGTAAAAAGGCCTTAGAATTAAGGTTATCTTGAAGGGTTTTTAAGAAAGGTATGTTAAAAGGCCTTTCAATTAATGGCTCTTAAAAGGCCTTTCAGACCATGCCTTTGATTAAAGGTCATATTGAAGCGTTTTTAATAAATATAAAATATAATTTATGAATAAATTTCAAAAAAGTATAAAAGTTTAGTATTTTATAAGTTTAGTTTAGTATACATATATATATATATATATTTATTAACCAAATTACACCTATTATAATAATTATATAAACAAAAAATATAAACAAAACAAAAAATGTTACTCCTTCTCTTCTCGCTTCTCAAAGAAGCGAGTGTTGAAGGCCTTCTATGAGACATTCTTTAGCAGTTAGATAATAATAATAGTTTAATCAAAAAAATTTTTAAGAAGGCCTTTAAAAAGGCCTGAAGTAAGAAGGTCTTCTGAGTTTTCCCGCTGGGCAAGTTTTTATACACAAGGCTCTCTACATGCTTAAGTAAAATAACAAGAACATAAACCAAAATAATAATAACAACAATCACAAAGAAATATTTTAGAAGAACACATTCACGTGCTTATCATAAATATGAAGAGATGAAAACATAAATAATGTACAACCATTTACAATATTTTTTTAAGCTACAAACTTTTTGTAAAAAATGCACAAAATGTACTTTTAATACAAAAGTACTTGTTGCTTTTACTCTTCATGGTTATTTTTGTTTATCTTTCCTAATGTTTTTCATTTCTTTCAACTTTCAATACTGACTTTAAAATAAATGTGTTTTTTCATGAACTTATTCGACATTTATTCAGTGGTTGTTTTGTTTCAGAGTTGTAGGTATTCATATTCTCTTGCTTAAGTAAACAAAAAAAAACTGCATCTTACTCTTTTCTTAAATTTCGTGTGTTTTGTTGCTTTCATTTCGTAGTTATTCATTATACTGAATACAAACGAAGCAAATACAAAATTATAATGAAAATTTCATGAACATCATTATTAAGTTTCATGCAGAAGTTAGGAAGAACATGTAAATCAATTAAAATAGATAATCATTCATTCAAAAGCAAATTTCGATCTACCGAGGTGAAATACCATTTGGTTTAAGGATTGATGTTTGACTATTGACGGCATCCGGCTTCAATAGCCGAGTGAGTAAAACGGCAAACCCCACTGACGAGATTGTGTGGTTACAATCGAAACTAGTCTGGGCAACCTGTCCGTGAACGCCTGGGTTCAAATCTCAGCGCAGTCAAGAATGAAAAATTATCAATAAAATTTTTATTGATTTCATGTTGTAAAATTCCTGTCTTCATAAAAATAATTTAATGCAAATTTAATTCAATGAACTTAAGCCTAATTAAAAAATATCTAAATTTGGATTAAAAAACATTAACAGTTCAATAAAATAACCACAATACGAATATTGTTTCATGCAAATGTTTAATATAGATCGTTTCAATGGTAAATTTTGTAACAAATACTTTTCGTGTAAATAGGTAATTTTTGTGTAAATATCCCAAAAAACTTGCAAAAAATGACAAATCTTACGATATGACAACACTGTGTAGAAGTTAAGACTTCGTTGATTTTAAAAACTTATCAAAATCAATTTTAAATATTAATAATTTCTTACACTGTAGTTTTGTATAACAAAGAAATTACTCTCCTTGGGTTTTGTTAATTTTACCTTGAATTTAAGTTTAATATTCGTATCGGTATCGGCGACATTTTCTTTTGAGTATCGGTATCGTATCCGCAAAAAAGGCATATCGTTACATCACTACTTTTTATGTAAGAAGGTACTTTTTATGTTCAAAGGTACTTTTTATGTTCAAAGGTACTTTTTATGTAAAAAGATAATTTTTATGTCCAAATTTCTTTTTTTGTAAAAAGTAGGGTGTTCAAATAATCGACATTTTTTGTTCGATTAAACCATTAATCGATATTTGGCATTTTTGACTTATTCGATTAAACGAAAAATATTTTAAAATTAATCGAATAATTCAAAATCCAGAAATTTTATAAATGAAGAGATATTTTTTTCGATAATTTTAGAAAATATAATTTTATATGTACAAACAATTAAGCAGATCTTGTTTAATAATCTTTTAAAAATAAAACGTTGTTTAAATGTTTTGCTTTACTTGGAAGCCACAGTTTTGTCTTTTCTTTTAATTTGCCATATTCTCTCATTTTTTTTTACTAACGAACTCACACTTTATAAATTAACCACGAGATTGTTCTCAGTTTTACCTTTCCATTTGTATGCCAATTTTACGTCTAATTTAACAAATGATCATAAATTAACTTTAGCGCTTTCTTTTTTAAAAAAATAATTGTGTTCTAAAAAATTCTTGTTCTTTTTATAAAATAGTTTGAGTCCTGCTACTTTTTTAAGTTGTTTCTTCATCGGGGCATTTTTAAAATGAAATTGATTATCAAATTGAGTGCAGCCTGTGACACAGCTGTCAATTCAAACAAGTTTTGACAAACAGTTTTTGTGAACAACTTGAAAGTGATTTATTAAACGTGCGGCTAAAGGGTTAAAATTTGTTTTTTTTTTTTTTGCATATGTTTGTTTTGCATAAGTAAAAATTAACGGATTACTGCATTATTTCAGTAATCAGTAAAAATTTACTGGTTACTGAAAATTTCAGAAATTTCAGTAAGCAGTACGCCCATGTATGTGAATTACTAACTAAACATGACTGTTTTTTTTTTAAATTCCAACGGACACATACATTTGGTTTGTTTATTTGACTTACAACTTTAAAAAATTATACATTTGACAGAATACATATATGTATTGTTATTCGATTAATCGGCATAAATTCTTCGATTAATCCTTTAATCGAAATCAGCAATTTTAAGTTAATCGAACAATTAATCGTCTAAAATTGTTCGATTAATCGAATAAGAATTAATCGACTGAACACCCTAGTAAAAAGGTGTTTGTATGTTAAAAGGTACATTTTATGCTAAAAGTTACATTTTATGTTAAAAGTTGCATTTTATGTTAAAGGGTACTTTTTATTTAAAAAGGTAATTTTTATGTAAAATAATACTAATTTTGCAATAAGGTACTTTTTGTGTTAAAATTTACTTTCTCTTTAAAACGGTACTTTTTATGTAACCGGGTACACTTTATGTTAAAAAAAAAGGTAAAAAGTACTTTTATGTAAAAAGTACTTTAATGTAAAAAAATACTTTTATGTAAAAAGCACTTTTAGGTAAATCAAGATAGAGTGCTATCCCTGCAGATAATATTGGACTACGTGGTCCATTGTGGCTTAAATGGACTACTTACAACATGGTCCAATGTACTGTAGTATGGACCATATTAGAAAAATTAACATGCAGTGCTTCCAACAACTGCATGATGTATAGGTATACTTTACTATAGTTTACAGTATTACACATTGGTAGCCCTGATGTTGTCCATTATTAATTGTTTATTTAAAAGTGAAACAGGAAAGTTTTTTAAGATTTGTGAAAAAAAAATAAAAAAAATTAAAAATACCAAGTAAATATATATAATAATAGCAATAATGGATTGCAGTGCACGCCATAAAAGGCTATTAGTGAAAAAGTTGTAACATGGAGTACTTTTGAAACTAACCCACTTGAGTACTCCATGGAGTAGTTTAGGGACTACTTCGGTGGGTTATATGGTCCACTCCTAGCACATCGTAATGTTAAATAGACCACCTTTTTACCATATAATTGGAGTAGTTTTGGAGTACTCCTACTCCTTTATGGACTACTCTTTACACGCATGTATGGACTAATCTCGATATCTGCAGGGATGTTCGGAGGCAACCATAATATGGTTGTCACTTCTTGAATGAGGATCAATTTAACAATAATATGTTTGTCGGTGACAAAAGTATGATTAAATTAAACATAATATGTTTAAAATTTTGCTTTAAAAATAGTTTTGTTGGAGGTGACCATATATAAACAAGTTTTTTCTCTGGGTGTGCTGAATTTAATTATGAAAGCATTATGTATTACGGTTTTAGGCGCACTGAACTGTTTTTGGGAGTAGGCTTTATATGGGGCCTAGGGTAAATTATGAACCGATCTTCCCGAAATAAAATTTGCAGTCATATAAAACGGATTTGTGCAAAATCGTTTACCATTCTGTGCATTATTCCACTTTTTATGTGAGTATTTTTAACAAAATTATCAATTTTTTAGGGTGGTGGTTCCACATTTTGATTTATAGCTCTGATCCTACTAAACCGATGTTGTTGGGTTTCAATCCCAAACTGCTTAGGATAACTACAAGCAATTTGAGCTAAAGTTTGTTCTTTTCTGTTGCGTTTTTCAAAATTGTGCGGTTTTCAACAAACAGACAGACAGACGGACATGGCTAAATCAAACGTAGTACACCCTCATTCACCACTAGTGGTGGTGGATGGTATACAAATACTTTTATATACAAATAACTTTTATGTAAATTGTTCTTTTGTGTAAAACGCACTTTTTGTAGGAAACCACTCTTTTGCCATAAGAACAAAAATTTTCTGTAGAAAATTCGATCTTCTGTATCATTTTCTAATGGAAAGTGCATTCTTTAGACAGAAAGTCTACAAAGATTATTTTATGATTTTTTATTAAATAAGGTAAAATCATTTTTTATTAAATAAGGTAAAAAGTACTTTTTATTAAATAAAGTACTTTTTACGTAAAAAAAAAATGTATTACCAGCCTGGACCACAATGTCGACCCCTATCGATCGCTTGCATTCATTTTTAACGACAAACAGCTGATTGGCCCCCACTTAAAGTTTTCAGCACGACAAATCGATGGGCAATGCAAGCGAGCGATAACGTAGGAGTTTTCATACAAACTTGCGCCCCACTATTAAATATTATGTGAACACAAATGTCAAAATCAGTCACTTGTGTTGTGGTTGTCGACAGAGGCATTTTGTTGGAATATTAAACGAAACTATTTCTTGAAACACGAACACTTAATAATTTTTTATAGTAACATTTCTTCAAAACAAAACCACTAATAAAATTTTTTTGTTTTTAAAATAGATTTCACAAAATTCTATTGTTGAAAACAGATTTTTTTTTTTTTTTTGCAAACTGCTTTGCTGTCATTTGTAGCAAACCAAGTAGCACTATTTTATGAATTTACATCACACATTACTAACTGTAGTAATCTGTGATTTATATGTTTTGCCGATTTTGGTTATCAAAGTAGCGTTAAATTTGTGGAATATTTGATGTGGCAATATAGTCATTTGACAATGAGTAAATGGATTACATTGGAACCGTAAAAACTGAGGACATACAAGTCGATAGATATTGGGGCGCTTACTTACGTTTTCGGACGACATCGAGGGCCAAGCTCTTAATAAACGAGATGATAGGTACTTTTATGTAAAAAAAAATACTTTTTTGTAAAAAATACTTTTATGAAAAAAGTATTTTTGTGTAAAAAGTACCTTTATGTAAAAAGTACTTTTTATAGAAAATCACACCTCCGTCGAAGAGCCAACCTTTTTTATAGAAAATTCTATCTGCTGTATCATTTATCTATCGAATAAACATTCTGCAGCCGGAAATGTGAAATTTTTCTATTAAAAATCTTTGTTTATGTCGCATTTCTTCATAATAAAATACTCGACTGCCTTTAAAAATGTCATTTGTTTTAAAAATTGATTGTATCTTTGTGCATTATTATGTTTGTTTATTATCTTAGAATTCTTCAAAAAAAACAAGCGTATCTTTTCAATTGTTGTTATTTCAGTCAGGACATTGGGAACGTGGAAAGGGGTTGATTTGTTGTTTGGTGTGCCTGTGTAATTTTTCCCTTAACTAGACTGACACTTAAAAATAATGGTGGCTATTCTTTAAAACGCGTCGAAGGAGTAAAAATTTACATGAAAACAAAAACAAATTTACAAAAAATTTACAAAAATTGTTTTTGTTTATCAAACAAAATTTACAGTTTTTAAAAGAGACAGAAACGCGTTAAAACTCTCACCTTAATTACATTTTAGAAGTGTATAGATAACAAAAACAATTTTCGTAAATTTTGTTTTTGTTTTCATGTAAATGAATAAATGTATATAAATAAACAAAAAATTATAAATTTGTATACGACTTTTTTCTAATGACAAATAGATTTTTATGTGATTAAAGACAAAGAAACATGACAAAACTTGTTAAAGGCTAGCGGCATTATGCAAAAACAAATTAATGTTCACTTGAAGTGTTCGTTAAAACCGGTTTGTTCATATGTTTTTTGTTTAAAGAACACAAGTTCTCGTTAATTTTTTTGCAAATAGCGGTAAGACTAAAAGAAGAAAATGCAGTTTTTTAAATATTATTTTGGTAAAATCTATATTTTTTAATAATCATAAAGTACTTTTATAGGATAAAACATTTAAAAAAACAAAGTATTTAAATACAACAATCATATTTTAATAATATGTAATTTACTTGTTTTTACTATTTGAATCTTAAATATTATCTTTTTAACCAAGTTTTTTTTAACAAAAAATTTTGTAAAATTTATAATTAAATAATTCATGAAAAGTTGCATAAACGAACACATTGAAAAAACACACAAATGTATACAATTACACACACATATGAATATTAATCAAATTATTATTTTATGAAAATTGCACAAAAGAAATAAATAAATTCTAATTAATTAAATTTGCAACAACATTAATAAATTATTGAATGCAATAAATGTAAAAAAGTATAAAAAGTTAGTGCGAAAAGAATTCAAATGACAATTTTTTGCAATAAAACATTTATCGCAGACAATAATTTTCTTTAAAAAATGTATCACAAATGAAAATAAGGGAGTTTTTTTCAAAACCTGACTATTCCATTTTCGACAGAACTGATTTTTTTAATTTTTTATTTTTTTGGTTAAATTGCAATGAAAAGTCTGCGACAACAAAATTGGGCTATAACTCTATAATTATACGTACAGACAAAATTATCAGTAGTATTTTATTTATCAATTAAAAAAATTGTTTAAAAATTATTTTAATTTAATTAATGTGATAATTGAATCAATTTTTTTTTAGTTAAAAAAAAATAAAAATATAATTTCGATTTAATTAACATTTTAGTTGTTTTAAAATAAATTTTTTATTAAATATTAACTAAATAAAATAATTTAAACTTAAAGAATTGTTGCTGGGAATTGTCAAAACCTGAGCTATATTTTATTAAATCAATTAACACATTGTTTGAAACGGCAAAGTTTTTTTTAATAATTTTTGTAAATTAAATTAAAAATATAATTTATTGAAAAACAAACAAATATTCACCATTTTGAGTAATCAGTATAATCATTTTGGTAATAGGTGCAAAATCAACAAATTGTTTGCTTGATTCTATGAATTTGCTGATAGTAGACAATTTTTAACCATTTCTGTGTGAGAAAAAAACTATTTTCTAAAATTGTGCAAAAACGTAAAATGTGAAATAGTCAAGTGTTGAAAAGAACCTCCTCAATTGTGCATAGAAAAAGAATCAGGGATTCTAATTTTCTAAAAAAAATATATCGAAGATGATAATTTTTATTAAAGATTTTTTAAAAGAAATGTATTACAGAAGTTAATTTACCATAGGAAATGTATCGCAGGCAAACATTTTCTTAAAAATTATATTGCAGGTGATCATTTACAACAAAAAATGTATTACAGAAGCAGACGCTAATCCAGCTTGAGCCTTAGGGGGGGGAAATTTTTTATGATACAAAACAAGTAAAAAATTTGTTTTTAAAAGTTTACTAAAAACGATACACATTATATTAAAAAAAAAACTCAACAAAAAGGTAAATAAAATATAAGATAAGTTAAATATAAATTAATCTTTTTAAATAACGTTTTGGCTATAAAAATAATTTTATTTATTTTTAATGATTTTTTTTTTATTTGAAACAATTTATTTGACTACATCATACTAAATTATTTGACCAATTTTTCGACCAAAAAAACAACATATGCAATTGTTAACAACATTTTGGAAGAAGGAATATGCTTCACTAATTTTAAAATTAAGTAATGAATTTAAGTCGAACTGTTTGGGTTTTAATCTAAAGATACATATATAATTATTCTGGTTTAAGTTGATTACAGTTAATTTTTTTATTTAAATTATTTTTATTTAGAAAGGAATTTTAAAGCTTATAACAATGGAAAGACAAAAATAATTTTGGCTGAACATACATTCATACATATGTACCTTCAGCCGTAAATGTGCTAATGCCACAATTTTTGAAAATTAAGTTTTTGATGCAGTTCAATAAGAGTAAACAGAAATACATCGTTTGCAGAAAAAATACAAATATTTTTTTCTAGTTCTTGTTTTACAACGATATGTAAAAGCTCTAAGTCCAAAAATGCTAAAGAAAAAGCGCTAGGGCCCATTAAAATGTGAAAATTTCAAAAAAAAAATTTGTTAATATTTGTTAATAGTCAACATCGAAATAAATAAAATAATTTTATAGCATATTTTATTTCTGCAAATTGACATACTAAAATGTACATTAAAAGTATAAAATATATAATAGAAAAGGTGATATGTCACAGAAAGCTATGTAAAACATAAATGTATTATTTTTAGTTGGTTTGCAAGCCAATCAAGAGTCGGCAATGAAGCTAAATTGGATTTACAGACTTAAAATATATTCAGAACTAAGGACCTTAGAATATAATAATTGATAACTGATAATAATTTTTATAGAAAATATCACTGGTTATAATTTTCTATAGAAGGAACCACTGAGGATAATTTTTTAAAGAATATATCACTGTGATTATTTTCTATAGAAGAAATCACTGATGATAACTTTTTATAGAAAATATCACTGATGGTAATTTTCTATGGAAAATATAACTGATGATAATTTTTTATAGAATATATCACTGGTATTAATTTTCTATAGAAAATATCACTGATAATAATTTTTATAGTAAATATCACTGGTGATAATTTTTTATAGAAGAAACCACTGAGGATAATTTTTTAAAGAATATATCACTGTTGATTATTTTCTATAGAAAAAATCACTGATGATAACTTTTTATAGAAAATATCACTGATGGTAATTTTCTATAGAATATATAACTGATGATAACTTGTTATAGAATATATTACTGGTATTAATTTTCTATAGAAAATATCACTGATAATAAGTTTTAATAGTAAATATCACTGATGATAATATTTTAAAGAAGAAACTACTGAGGATAATTTTTTAAAGAATATATCACTGTTGATTATTTTCTATAGAAAAAATCACTGATGATAACTTTTTATAGAAAATATCACTGATGGTAATTTTCTATAGAATATATAACTGATGATAATTTGTTATAGAATATATCACTGGTATAAATTTCCTATAGAAAATATCACTGATAATAATTTTTAATAGTAAATATCACTGATGATAATATTTTAAAGAAGAAACTACTAAGGATAATTTTTTAAGGAATCTATCACTGTTGATGATTTTCTATAGAATATATCACTGCTGATAATTTTCTATAGAATAAACCATTGATGATTATTTTTAATAGAATAAATCACTGATGATAATTTATTTTAGAGATGTAACCATTGATAATTTTCTATAGAAATTAGCACTGATGATGATTTTCTATAGAAATATTATCACTGATTAGCCAAGAAATCTATCGCTGATGGCAATGGTTTAAAAAACTTTATCAGCGCTGATTATCATACATACAATATAAGTGACTGTGTTCAGAAAAATAATTTTATTTTAATAATTTTAATTTACACAGCAAACTTTCTATGAAAACTTAACTTAATCAACGTTTGATAAATTTAAAAAGCGTTTATGAATACGGGGGAAAGACTTTGTCAATCATGTCAATTTTTTATAAGAAATTTATCACTAATGATAATTTTATAAAAACAATTTATTGCTAATGATAATTTTCTATTAAAATCTTTCACTTATGATAATTTTCAACAGAAAATCTACCACTGATGACAACAAATTTTTACAGCCGACATATCCCTGATGATCATTTTCTATAGAAAATCTAGATCTGCTGATTATTTTCTACCGAAAATTCACTACCATTTTTTTATAGAAAATTAATCACTAACGAAAATTTTCTATAAAAAGTATCACTGGGGATCATTTTCTTTAGAAAGATTATCACGGATCATACAAAAAATCTAACACTAATGATAATTTTTACAAAAACTTTGTCAGTGCTGATATTTTTTCTAAAAAAAAAACCATTCACTAAAAATAATTTGCTTTACAAAATCTATCACTGATAATAATGTTTAACAGAATCACTGATGAAATTTACTTCGGAAAATTTTCTACGTACAATAATTTTCTATAGATAAATTTCTATAGAAAATGCATCACTAAAAATAATTTTCTTTACATAATTCACCACTATTGTTAATTTTCTATAAAAACATTAATATGTGTTCCTCTAATGGCTTATAAATCAGTGAATTTTTAAACGATGGTTTTAAACGCAACAGCTGTAATTCAGTATCCCTTGTATTATATGTAGTTTTACAAGTAGCATGGGGCAGCATTACGATAAATGTTGTCAAATTCATAGATCCTTATTTAGAAGAAGACACAAGCAACGCATTCTTTCAAAATAGGACCACAAGGGAGGTAGGGGCCAATTTCTGCCTCTCCGAAACCTAAAGCATAGATAGATCCTTATGTAGATGGACAGACAAGCACTGCATTTGTTCAAAAATAAGACAACCAGGGGTGGTATGGGGTAAATTTTGCCTCTCCGAAACCATCTGACAGATTTTAATAAAAATTTAATCATTGATATATCCCTATTCAGATGAACACAAAAGCAATGTATTTTTTCAAAAATGGAATCACGATAGAAGGTAGGGGGCAGTTTTAAACCATCGAAACTATAGAACTAATTTTAATGAAACCCCTGCCTCCATTAATAAATGATTTTTTAGCGTAGTAGCCCACGCGTACTGTTTTTGTACTGTTATTATACCCCTCACCACTGTGGTGAATGATAAAATAAAATTTTGCACAAATTCGCTCTATACGACTGTTATACTTTTAAATTTCGTGAAGATCGGTCCATAATTGACCATAGGCCCCATATAAACCCTTCTCGCGGAAAACAGTTTAGTACGCCTAAAACCGCAATAAATAACGCTAGCCTACTAAAATTTGGTACGTCACAGTTTAATAGGACCAGAAATCACACTGTAACATTTCTTGAAGATCGGTCCATAATTTACCCTAGACCCCATAAAAACCCTACTCTCGGAAAACCGTTTATTGCGCCTAAAACCAAAAAAAAGCCAACTTTGGGAAAATAATTAAATTCGCCTAAAACCATCACAGATATACATAGATATTGCGGTAAAATTTCTTACTTAAATTCATATGGCCAGAAAAAATATCATGCAAATTTGTGTCATTTAGTGTTAACGCTAACGTTCATTTTTGTGAAGATTAGTTAATATATGTATGTATTTATGATGTAGAGGGCACTCCTGTCGATGGAGGTATCAAAGATTCGGCACAGCCGAATATAGCTCTCTAACTTACATATTAATTTTGTTTAGTATATAGTTTGTCATATTGTCAAATTGTTTGCGGTAGAAATATTAATATAGATTTTCTTATCGATGAGTTATTAACAAGATTTTTGCCGAGTTAGTAAGAAGACAGTAGAAGAAAAATGGAAAGTGTTTCTAATTGGTGGTGCGTTTACGAATTTGAGGAAATGTGGAATTTTATTTCTTCCATTCCACATGCAAACGCTTTTACAGAACGGGTCTTTAGTTTTCAAAGTGGAGAAAAGAGAGAAACAGGCTCCTGATATAAAACCTAGCAAGTGAGTTGCAGATAAAGACAAACTTTGGCTATAGTTGTAATGAGTTTTACAATATCTTGAAGACTGAAGACAGGAAAGAAATTGTGAACAATGTACAAAAAGGCCATAAAAAAAATGTTTGACTTGTAACATTGTAAATATTGATGTCCAGACATAGTGCAAGATCGTCTGAAAAACGATTGTGTCTTTTACAATAATTACAATTATTAATAGTAATTAGTTGTGAATCACTTTTAAATAATTTTTTAAAACATAACAAACTTCGTTATTTCAAGTGTTAAATTGGTTTTATAACATTGTTGTCCCTATATGTTTAGCTTGGTGCTAAAAAGGCCAATGTCAAATATTTCATTTTTGAGAAAATTTAAATATTAGTTTTTTATAGAAGAGTTCTAAGTGAAATTGGCTAGCAACCCCCTTTTGAAGCTGTTCTAGGTTAAATTGGACATTGGCTGTAACCGCAAAATAAAAGAGATTTAGCATGACCTTTTAATTGCAAAATGAAATTAATTATGCTGTTAGATATAGCAAAAAACTGTTTTTATTTAATTTTATGCTGACCTATATTCAATATAATGTAAAAGAATATAATAGAATAAAGGAAATAAAATTTTAGTTCACATGTTGGTCACGTTTTTTTTTTTTTTTTTCGTCAAATAGTTGCTAGGTGTGACCGTAGGTTAAGAAAAGACCTAATGCAACAATTAAGTCAAAACAGCAAAATATTGACATTGACCCTTTTAGTACCAATCTTCAGGCGTAATGAACTAAAATTTTGCTTTTAATAATATTAATGTCTCTTTGAAAAAAGCTAACAAGAAATTAAGAATCGAATTTTTTACAACTTGTTGTGTTTTAGATTTTTTTATTGTCCACTTTGTATTTCCGCTAAATATATATAAGGAATTAAATTATTATTTTAAAAAAATTCAGTTTAATTAATTAAATTTTGTCACTGTCCAAATTATAGAATGAATTCAAGTTTTGTTTTAAAAAAGATTAACGGCCTAGTTATAAAAAATAAAGCATGTTAATAAAGGGTTTATGAAACGGATTTTCATAAAAAAACCGTTTCATAAGCCTATTGACCTGTTTTATTTTTTATAACTTAAGCGGTAAAGCTTTTTGTGTTATCAATATGCAATTTTATATTAAAAAAGTATACATACCTATGTACTGTTTTTTATGCAATTGTACTGATTTTTTTCTCTTATGTACTGATTTCTCCGATTGCAAAACTGGCCACCCTAATGACTAATGACGCATTTTTCTTCAAAATTGATAACTGCTGATAATTTTCTTATTGAAATTTTTTCTTCAAACACGTTTGGATTTTCTTTTGGACTTTTGGCATTTAAATTTTATCAGTAATTTGTTTTCAGTTTATTTTTTCTCAAGTTGTTGTTGTCAATATTGTAATTTTTAGGTTAAAAGAGGTTTAATATTTTATTTCTTTTCTTTTATTTCTTGGATTTAATTTATTTGTGTCTCTTTTTTTCTTTTTCTATATTTATCAATAATATTTTTTAGTTATTTGTAGGAAAAAAATAAATAAAAAAGTTTTCGTATTGTTCCCTGGCATAACCTTGAGTTAATAAATCAAAAATAAGAGTAAGATGTTTTTTATATGTTTTTTGTAGTTGTGGTTGTTGCTGTTGTTTGCTCTCATAACGGCTTTTTAAAGTTTTGCACTTGTTTTTATAATTTTTTTTTTCCTTTATATTATTTTCATTCCGAGTCTTTCCTTAAGGCGAGTTTACACTATTATACTTTGTATTAATACATGTCAAAAACTCAAGTAATATAAAGAAGTGTGACAGTGTGAATGCAATGTGTTTTGCAAATGACAAGTATTACGAAAAATAAAAAAATTTGACATCCCATACGACTTCATCGTTCTTTGAAAATTTTCGAAACAATAGTAATTTTTATTTGATCAGGGTTGCATGTTCATGTGTAATAGTGTGACTAAAAACTGTAATGTAGGATTAAATTTTTTGACAGTCGCAACAAAATTCATTAGATTTCTAGCTCACAAAGTATTACGGAATACGTCAAGCTTGTGTGATAGTGTAAACCAGCCTTTACGATGGAATAAAAATTTTCGTCATCATCGAGCAGGTTTTACTAACAAAAACAACTATTTTATTGTTGGTTTTTTATCTGTTGTTGTTATATTTATGTAGTTCAGTTTTGTTGCAAAAGTTCAATGACAACAATCAAAACAATAACAACATGAAGACAAAAAAAAACGAACGGTTTGTATGGGGTTACGCTTCCAAAGTGTTTTGTTACCGAATGTTGTATTCCAAAATTGTCGTTGTTGATCAAGGTTGCCAATTCGACAGTTCAAAAAAAAAAGGCTAGAATTGAAACCAAAAATGGCTAGAAATAACTAGATTTTAAAAATGATGAAAAACTGCATTATTTAACCCAGGAATCAAATATGTAATGATTTTTTCAATTAAATCCATTAAAGGCCACATCGATCTGGACTATATAAATTTATCGATTAAATTTTAAACAGAAATTTACCTAAGCCAAAGAACCTATTTTAATAAAAAATTTTATCTGGCCTATAATCACTGTTGAGGCTGTTAATTATACGTAACAATGGACAGTGCAGACAATTTTTGGGCCTTGCATTTTTCAAATAAAACTTATATTTATTATAAACAAAATATAACAAAAACTTCCATTTATTACATAAAAGGTAACAGAAGCAATATTTTTTTTTATTTAATGCGTTTTACACAAAAAAGTAGTTTCCAGATTTTATCATAATCGTGTTGTTTTGCATTATCAATAAAATTTATGTGACGAAATACCGAATCAAAATAATTTCTACGAATAGAATCCGAAACCATTCAATTTTGAAGACTGCTTTCGTTTGACCAATAATCTTTCCTTGAAAGGAACTGAAGCACAATATGCAATACCAAGAAAAACTTCTGTTTTATTTATCGGTTTTTGGGGATCTCTTGTCCACTATATACTCCCAATAAGCACTCAAAAATTAAATTTCAAGTGCTTAAAATTTAACTGGATATTAACTTGAGTTCAACTAAGTTTTTAAGTGCTTTTCAAGTTTCAAAAAATATTTTCAAAATTTATTTTTGTTGTCAAATAATTATTTAAAAATGTTTTTTTTTTTTTATTCGAAATAAATAAAATCTTGCGAAAACAAATAATTAATACTATTGTGAAAATGCATATACATATTTAAAACAGTAAGTTAATAATTTAAAACGTGAAAGAATTGTGAAAACAAAACAGAAGTCCTTTGCGCTGAAAACTGTTGCATTGTTTACTCAATTAATGTGAACGAAGCCCCCATCCAAGTTTCAGCAATTGCCAATGTAAGTATGCAAAACGAATCTGAAACCCAATTTAAACACGACAAAAGCAACAATAATTTAAGTAAAATTTTAAATTAAAAGATTAGTAAGCTAATTGGACCGTTTCGTTTAACATAGTCAGTGATGCTACCAATAATCTTTTAAACATTTTGAAGAATCTTGCTGATGGGTTGCCTGCTGATAGTCGCAATTTACACGCTCTGAATATTAATATTGTAGAGATTGCAACAAAGAAAGTTAAGTATCGTACATTACAATTAGTATAATGGCATTTTTTTGCAATATACGGTTTAAAGTTAATTGGACCTTTTAATCGTACAGGGCCGTTAAAGTTACTACAGCTAAAATACATTATTTCATTTCACACAAATATCTTATTTCAGATATTATGGAGCCCGATGCAACAAGACTTATGCAGAGAATATTAAAGGAAATTAAGTTGGTACAAAACAATGAACAAATTTCTTCAAATTAAACATGATTTCTACCCAAAAGCACCTTTCAAACGAGGGATTCTATTTTAAATTTTGAAAAAAAAAATCCAAGAATCGGACGATACCTTTATAAACTTGGTATTGTAAATTTTTCATGTTCATTGGTGTGTATGAAAAATCTTTTATTTGTATTTTTTAGGTAAAAGAACTTAAAGAATGAGCGGACAGTTCGCAAATTTTATTACAAATTGTTGGGACTTGATTTTAAAGATGAAGTCGCTAAAGCATGGCAAGGCGCTAAGGAAATATTGAAAAAGTTTTTTCAATAATGTAAGCCATAAAATGTAAGATGTGAGTAAGATTTTTACTTTATTTTTAATTACAAATTCACTTACATACTTATGTATATTTTAAAATATTTCAGTGCATATATTCAAAAGTTTGCTGATTACAGTGGAACCAAATTGAAAAACCAATATATTAATTTTCAGCCGGCAAAAACTCGTTTCTTCAAAAATTAACCATAATGTAATTTTTTATTTGTAACATTAATTATTGACCGTAGTTTGTTATATTCACTACTTTTATTTTATTATTCATAAAAAAATTTGTTAGATATTAACTATTTTTGGAAAATAACATAAATTTACCAGAAAAGAAAATTTTAATCGTGGTTTAATTTCTACTTGAAAAACATTGTATGTTTGAGCTTGAATTCAAACAAAAGTCAACTATAATTTAATTGTAATTCAAGCTTTAGTTTAACTGTAACTCAAGACTTGAATTTAACTTTAAGTCAATGCTTGAATTGAACTACAATTCATGGATTGAATTGAACTGTATTTCAATGCTTGAATTAAACTATATTAAAACTGTAATAATCCACTTGAACTCAAGTTCCCATTTTACTGGAGAATGCTATTGAAATAAAGTGTAACAAAAGTATATCTCAACCCTTGAAACTGGAAATTCGAACTTGAATAGCAGTTGTTTTGCACTTGATTTCCAGCAAAATTGCTTATTGGGGCTATATCAAAATATGCTTTGGATTTTTTACATTTTTGTGATCTTTCTTTCTTTATGGAACTTGAGACAAACTGCTGCATACGAGGAATCTTGGAGTGGGTCTATCTTATTTTTCACATCATTTATTTAAGAGATTCTACAGACGGTTGCGCACTAAACGGTGAAGTTGCATAAGGCCTAAGTAGGGAGATCGAACGGTTATTATTCGACCGGTTTTAACCGGTTATTTTTACTTTGCTCAAGTCGGTTATTTTAAAATGCCCCTTTTTCGAATATCGAATAAACCGGTTATTTTGGTATAATAAACCGGTTATTTTAATAATGTGTAATTTTCCTTACTCTGGTTATAGATGTACCCGTAATTTAAGTGTTTTCTAATTGAATATTGGTCAAACTTAAACTTTTAATGAAGAATGTCAAAACAAAATGTAACAAAGGTCAAAAAACATTATGAACACTGTAAATACAAATCGATTATAAAAGCGTGTGTTCTTGTAAAAAAAAAAAAAACAAAAACTATTCAAAATAATACAAAAACGTGTACAGTTTAAAAGTAAATAGTAATTTGTGCAAGAGTATTCTAAATATCAAATATATTTTTATATAAAGGTTATCTCTAGATATTTTTCGAATGCGATTAAAAAGACAAAGTTAGGTGCTTGAAGTGCCCTAAAATGATAAGTTACAAAGGTTCTTCCATGTCAAGACTTATTAATCACCTTTAACTAGTCTACATGCTTGACATTAATGTGATCCACATAAAACTTAACTCAGTTCGAAGTAAGTCTAAAGAGACGACGAAGAATACTTTACTAAAATACGCGGCCAAAAAATGAATATTTGGTGAAATATTAGCCCATTGTGTTGCCGAGGACGAAATGCACTTTAAGGCACTAAAAACTCTTAAGTAGTTCTAGCATCTCTTCATGCTGAAAACTACAATATTCCGGCGGAATCAACGATATGGGAAAAATTTCTACCAGTTTTATTTATTAAAACACCAAGAACTAAAAAACAAAATTGAAGAAATCAAACAATGTCATGCAAGGGGTTAAATTGTAGTCGACGAATTGACAAATATTTCACACAAAAAGCATGTTCATTTTATTATTCGCTTCTGTAATGCTGAAACAAAATAATTTGAAATAGATAATCCTGGCTAAGAGGTTTTGTTTGCAACTTTTTAAAAATATGGTTGATTTATATAGAAATGCTTAACCACGAACAAATTAAAACTCATTCATAATAAATTTGGGAGAATATTTCAAATAATAACTTTATTAAATTCCTATAATTTATTTGCTTTTGTAAAACGTTTGTCTAGATCAAATATCATTCAACAGTTTCTAAATTACATTAAACAAATATCTTTTTACAAATAAAGTTTAGTAAATTAATAAAAAATTGTTGAAAACTAAGTTAAAGTTTGATCAATTTCCTGGTCCCACTTTTCTTGGATTTTATTGTCAAATATTTGTTAGGTCTGATCTAAGTCATATCTACATATGTATTTTGTTGGTGCCTTACCTTTGCAAATTGTTTTGTTTTTATTCAAATTAACGTTATATTATATAAACTTATTTGATTTAAAACCGGTTAATCGGTTATTTAAAAAATGCTTAACCGAATACCGGGTTTTTTTAAAATAGCAACTATTCGTAATATTCAAAAACCGGTTATTGAAAAAAGTCGAATAATCAATTTCCCTAGGCCTAAGGCAGTCAATATTTAAATTATAGGAAGAGTTATTAAAACGCAATACATTTTTTATGTCCTCCTGATTATCATCGAAACTTGATTCGGACTTCTAAATTGAAATTTCGCATGGTTGTATAAATAGTGCTTTCTACAAATTTTGGGGGACCATCTTCGTCTCCAGAGACCTCATCATATGGCAAATAGTTAGCTATGGGAGGTTCTGTAATAAGTACCGTTAAAATTTCAAGATTGCTAAAACTGTCTTTTGAGGTAAATCACATTGTGGCTTTTAAAAGTATTAAAGCATATCAAAAAAGGCAAACAGTTTTCATAAAAAGTATTGCAAAAATTAAAATAAAAAATGGCTATGAAATAAAAAAATGGCTAGATCTTCCGGCTAGATAAAATCTAGCTATTTTTTTATGGCTCGATGAAAAAAAAACCGCTAGATCTAGCTGGAAAATGGCTAAATTGGCAACCTTGTTGTTGATACATTTTATTATTATTGTTGTCGTCATCAGTTCATTGCCAGCCTGGCATACTATTAGCAGAAACATTATTTGCATGAGTAAGACTGTAAGAAGATTCAAATCATGTGTTGAGGTGAATATAAAATGGGAGTGAGTGGGTGGTGCATTGCAGCTTAAGCTTTTAATATGTATGTATGTGTAATTATTTGTGTTCATGTTCGGGATGTATTGTTGGTTATGTTGTATTTGTTGTTGTTGCTATTGCATGAGTACAATTATGATTAAGTTTTATATGTTTAGGATTGTAATTGGAATGATGACGACTACTTTGCTTTGCATTTTAATTCTAAAAATTAAAATGAGTGTGTTAAATTTGAAGCAGAGATGTATTAGCCCAATTACATTATTACTATTTTGAAATTTTTATTAATTTTTCTTAAGTTATTAAAGAAGTTTTCTATAGAAAACTGTCTTAGAAAATTTATATAATTTCTATAGAATTATCTAAACCTACACAGAAACTAATCAAATGTGATGAATTTTACTAAAAAAAAATCAACGGTAATACATTTTCTATAGCAAAATATGAACAGTAATACATTTCCTACAGAAAATGATTATTCATTATTTATTGTTGTGTCTTTGTTGAAGCTTTGATATTGTTACAAGTAGAGCTGAGTATTTAAAATTCTTATTCACTTTATGGTCTTACTTGTATAATATTTTTAGCTTTTCTAAAGTATTTGGAAAAAGTTTCCTGACGAGCTGGCCTAAGCAACCAGCGAAATGCGCATAGAAACTAGCTTTCCCACAACAATAAATTTCAGTGTTTTTTATCATAAATTGGGATTATTAGCACATCATTAATAAATGAATTAATTAATAAATATTTCATTCCCGAAAATAATTTTTGATTATCGGTAATGTTTTTTTTTTTTATCGAAAATTATCATTTGGGATACATTTTCTATGGAAAATTATCATCGGTAATACTTTGTTTAATAGAAAATTATCATATAATATATATTTTATTCGACCTTTATTATTTATAATTTAATTATTCTAGAAAATTATCATCTAAGATTGACTTTCTATAGAAAATTATTTTCGGTAATATATTTTCTACTTAATATTACACATTTTCTCTGGGAAATAATCAACGGTGATACATTTTCTAAAGAAAATTATGATAGGTGATACATTTTCTATTCAAATTTATAATCGGTGATAAATTTTTTTAGAAAAATGTCTAGTCGGTGATACAAAATTTAAAAAAAAAACTATTGGTGATACGTTTTCTTTATAAAGTTGTCACTCACCTGTGACAGCTTTTCTATAAAACATTATTATCTTGATGAATTTTCTACAGAAAATTATTAGCTGTGCAAAATTGTTAATAGATAATTATGATATATTTTCTATAGAAAATATTGTTCATTTTATATAGAAGAGTATCGTCTGTGACAAATTTTTATAAATTTATAAGATATTTTCTACACAGAAAGATCTTCTGTAAACGGTTTTCTATAAAAGATATTTATCTGTGATACTATATTTCCTTTAGAAAATTGACATCGATGATTTCCATCTGTGTTAAATTTCCTGTAGAGGATTATTATAAATGTTTAATTTTTTGTGGAAATTCACACAGGCAATAATTTTTAAATTTTGTTTAAAATATGTTCCATTTGGGTGTAATTGAAAAGGTAGCAAACAAAGACTACATAGATATGAAAGTCCCTTAAAATTGAAAAAAAAAATATATTTGCCTCTTCCAACTAAGGCGAATTCATGCAGGTGACATTTTCGAGTCATCTGCTTATTTTTTATTTATTGGTGAGTATACTGAATGTCAAGCTTTGTTTACATTTTGTGAAAAAATTAGTTAAAATTTAATAAATAAAAAAAACTTATTTAAATTTTATAAAACAAAAAAAAAAGTGAATATAAAATATAAAATCAAAGAATAAAAAGTGCATAAGGAATAAGTGGAGCCTTAATAAATTTGCAATACAGTAGCTCGTTTCTGTATTTCTCGCATTGCAAAATTTCTCACATTAAGTGTGAAACAAAAAATTCCATCGTTTCTCGATTTGTGAGAAAAAAGTGTTTCTGTATTTGATTGTGAGAACAGACAACACAGATTCTATTTTAACTGGAATAGTTCCAGTAATTAAGTGTCAAATGCAAGCGAAACGTCAACGAAAGAAATAGATATAATAAAAATAGGGCTGCCAGATTTGTCGATCTATCGTCATTTTGACGATTTTTTGTTCCAAAATTGGCAAAGTGCCGATTTGCTGATTTTTTCTGGTGAAGATATTATTCAGTCTTCGAAATAAAATAATTTTAATTAGTTTAGTATGATTATATATTCAGCACCATAGAAAAACGATATCTTTAAAAACATGGCAGCTTAAAAATTTATGGGCAAAATCAAAATTTCGAAGGAAAACTGTTAATTTTTTATTTCCTTAGATTATTTAATACATTTGTTTATGTGATCAATACATTAAACTATTACACCATTTTTAATCAATGCACTATAGGAAATTTTGGCCTTTTTTTTTGGCAAGTTCAATATGATATTTTGTTACGCCTTTAAGCGATATTTTCAGGAAAAAAAACAGTCTGAAATTTTAAATTGTTATCGGATTAAAGAGAAAAATAAAATAAATAATTTTATTTAAATAGACCTCAAGTTTAAGTATGTATTTTACCCATGAACTTTACCAATTTTTTTGATTATGTTTTAATAAAAATCGAACAAAATTTGTCAAAATTAATTTTAAATTGTCCGATTTTTTTAAACAAATTAGCCGATTTTTTTATTCTTTCTTAGGAAATTAACGATTTTTTCAAAAATTTATCTGGCAGCCCTGCATAAAACGAAAGCAATGAAGGGCTTAAAAAAATTTAAATAACAAAATTTTACAATTGTGTTTTATTTATTTTCATCATTAAAATTCTTTCCCTTCAAATAAAAAAAGAAAATAATACACATACTTGCGTACATAGATACATAATTTGTGCTCCATTTTTTTAAATTTTATTTTTCTCGCATCAATTTTAAATGTAACTTATTTTGACAGTTCTTGTGAGAAACTTTTAGCAAAATATTAATACAGAAACATTTTTTCTCACATCCTTCTAATAAATGCTGGAAAATTTTTTAAATGACAGATAATTCTCCCAAAGTAAATATACAGAAACACTTATGTGAGAAAAACCATTTTTTGTTTCATATTGCACTGTTTTTGTTATAATTCACTTGTTTCATGCGGGAAATTTTACGATGCGAGAAATACAGAAACGGGCTACAGGAAAAATATTTACCTTCTAAAGCAATTGTGTATATTTTATCAACAAAAAAAAATTATTTGTTTATGTTTTTAACAAATAATTTTGACATTCACTCTAACTTTTTACAAAAACAAAATACAATGTATTTTTTTAAAATAAGGGGCTAGCATAACTCAATCTCATGATGCGGTCACCTGTATGAATTCGCCTTGCTTCCAACGTATAGGAACTGTGTGAGTTCAACACACTTGTAAAAGGTCACCGCAATTTTTTTACAAATATATTGTAAACAATAAGCAAGGCGAATTCATTACAGGTGATTCTAAAAGCCCTGCTGATAACTTTTTTTCTTTAGCTTTATAATTGTTGGATGTCAAAATTTTGTTTATTATTTTTGTTTCTGTTTTGATTTGTTTCGGTTTTTGACATTGTACAATGAATTTACTAAAACAAATTGCTTGTGGTTTTTGTACGAGTTGTACTTGTTGTACTACCGACAGTGTGACCAGTTAGGCATTTTTGCAGCTAAATTTAGCATTAAAATTTTTTATTTAGCTGCAAAGTTGTCATTTAGCACTTGGCATTTTATTTAGCATTTTTGTAAAATGTTTTTAGCTTTTTTTAGCATTATTTTAAAAATTTTGACGAAGAGTTTTATTGATTTTACTAAAATCTTTGTTATAAATTATAATAAATTTTAGCTAAAAATAGTAGTATCCAAAATGAAATTTCGTATGAAAATAAATAATTCTTATATTGCAAAAGGAAATATTAGAAACACCCTCATCATGTTGGTGGTAGAAACGATTTTCCCTTTGATATTACAGGGCAAGGAAATTTCACGTTGTATTTCGATAAAAATTCTATAGTGCAAATGTTTGAAAAAATTTTTGCTCTAAAATGCTGAACAAATAATAATTTTAAAATAAGATGATATAAAGAATTTAATATAGCATAGAAAAAATTCTTTTAAATTTTGCATGTATCAGAGGTTTGCGGGTCACCTAAATTTAAAATTGAATCTCTACTACCAGTGCTACATATTTATATGATGTTTTACCAAAATAAACCCATTTAATTAAATATTACCATTTATTTCCATTTCGTTAAGTAGTAAGTCACTAAAATGTATTTATTTTCGAATAAAATTTTATACTTGTAATACATTTTTTACAAAAATCTTAAAAAAAAAATTTGCATTATTCTTAGCACCTTTTAAAATAATTTTTAGCATTTTTTGGCCATGTCTAATGCCAGATTTAGCTCTAAAAATTTTTAAGATCTGGTAGCACTGACTACCGAGATTACCTGGAATGAATTCGCCTTGATAATAAGCAATTAAAAAACAATTTTTTATAAAATTTTTTTGATAATACGCTTCTTTACAATTTTTTAAAACAAATTTAAATTTTTAGCATTTTATTGTTTTTAAAACAATGCCAAAGTTTTATTTCGTACTATCCTTGGCGCTGGTATCATAGAATAATCAAAAGAAAAACAAGGCAAGTTCGCGTTTGTAAGTGTGTCCGTGAGTTTTTCATATGCGTGTTGGGGAGCTCGTTCTTTAGGCGTTGGTCTCTGGGTGAAACAGCAGTCCATATCTCAAGCTTATATTCTTCTTTCTTATAAACAATCTTATTATGCTGGTATTTCGATTGAACTAGCCCCAAAAATAATTTATTCCGACCTTAATCATTTAACCAAATTTGATTTAAGTCGGACTATATTTGACCACAGCTCCCATAAATATACCGTCCCCCAATACAGCTTTTAATGTCATAGCAACCTTATAAATATTGGTAGTGACAAAATATTTGGCGATTTGGTAGTTCCAGAATTGATTATAGGTTCCATACAAACGCTTTTCAAAAAAATCTTATTCAGATGTAGATATCTAGATAAAATTCGGCACAAAGAACTCGTATAAGTACATGAATCTTAGATTAAGAACATAATTTTTTTTTTGCGCGTCTTTGATTGCACTTTAGTCCCAAATAGGGTAAACTCTGAAAATTTGTGTTTGGTGTAGGGTATTTTGTAGTTGGGCTGTGTAGGTGTTTATCTCCTTAAGCGAGTGTGGCCGCCATAATTTAAAATATTTCGAGCTAATGGATTTGGGTGCAGTTCAATCAAGCCTTTTTAAATATTTTACTGCATATTTCTTCATCATAACACAATGATAAAAACACATTCTCATCAAATGAGTTTTTTTTTGACAACAGACTGTTTTTGACAAGCAACCATGGATTACATAGATATGTATGTAATCAGTGATGCCAACTTAGTGCATTTGGCACTATTTGTGGTGCTTTTTGATGCCTCGAAACGCCAAAACTTTTTCTTTAGTGCTAAACTAAGAAAAAACACTTACTTGGTGCTATTTCAATTTTAAGTGAGTGCCTTTAGTGCTTTTTACAATTTTTAGTTTTTTCTACAATTTTGTTGATTAATTTTGCAGTAACAATTTTGTTAAGTATAAAAAGATTATTTTAGTATGGCAACTGTTTATTAAGTAAGCTCACTACAAAGGCATCGCCCAGACCATAGTATACAACTAGTATGCCGACTCTTTGACAGGTACATAACTCAAATATCAGTGGAACATAACTCATGTTTGTATTAGTAAGATTTTTTTCAAATGTATTGGTGTATAAAACTATTTCCACCACTAAACATAGTTGCATAAAATCGTATAGAATGTGGCAGCAATTTTTTCCAAAATAAAATTTTCTTAGTTTAATAAATATTCAATTTATTAAATGCTGGCTGCATTTATAAACTTTTAAAAACAATGTTTGTAAAATTTTTATTCTGCAATATCGGAAAATATGTAAATAATTTATGATTTCAAATATTATTTTTATACCACAAAATGCTACCCTGCTGGGTTTAATAATATTAACATCAGAAAAAAATTAGTGTCAAATAAATTTATTTAAAAATTTTTAGTTTGTGAAAAATAAAAACATTTTGCAAAAGCAAATGAGCAAAATGTATTGGAAAAATTATTAATTATGTGTTTGTGTCATAAAATTAAACAAAAAGTGAACTAAGAAATTGAGAACACTCTCTCCAGTTGGCATCCCAGTGGACTTTTTATCACATACATCTTCGGTCTGAGACTAACGACAATGTAAGTGCGACCCATCCAAAGTCTGTATTCAATTCCTACTTACAATTACACAGAGATGGCCTAGGCTATAAGATTGATCCGACACTACATACATTGTAAGTGAAGGTTGGATGGGTCCAATGATTGTGGTGATTCAGAGGGTACTAAGATTTGTCTCGATGTAATCAGTCCTTTGTAGCAGACATTGTATAAGTATTAGATGGGTCCGAATAAGATAAATCATCGGATGGGTTTAATCTATTTGAATAAAGTAGAAATCCATGTTTTTTTAAACGATTTTATATTTATATTTGTGTTGGTTAATTAACTTAAAAATAAAATATGTATGTAATTAATTCATTTTTTATATTTTTAATACTTAAAATAGGTATTTATATTTTTCAACAAATTTTTATTTATTTTTTTAATAACAATTACACGGTTTATTCACTTGCACTTTTGAACGCACTTTACACTTTGAACTTTTACTTTAAAATTTTCAAAGAACAAATTGAAAAAATAACGGAACAAAAAGTAGAAGAAAACAACCCAGTGGACTTTTTATCACATACATCTTCGGTCTGAGACTAACGACAATGTAAGGGCGACCCATCCAAAGTCTGTATTCAATTCCTACTTACAATTACACAGAGATGGCCTAGGCTATCAGATTGATCCGACACTACATACATTGTAAGTGAAGGTTGGATGGGTCCAATGATTGTGGTGCTTCAGAGGGTACTAAGATTTGTCTCGATGTAATCAGTCCTTTGTAGCAGACATTGTATAAGTATTAGATGGGTCCGAATAAGATAAATCATCGGATGGGTTTAATCTATTTGAATAAAGTAGAAATCCATGTTTTTTTAAACGATTTTATATTTATATTTGTGTTGGTTAATTAACTTAAAAATAATATATGTATGTAATTAATTAATTTTTTATATTTTTTTTATTATACGAAAGCTTGCGAAAATTTCTGGATTTATGAATTTTGAAACAGTTTCTTATTTTTTGGCCGTAGTCCTTTTAGAGAAAATATTCAGAATCACTTACAATTTTTATAATTTTTAATACTTAAAATAGGTATTTATATTTTTCAACTAATTTTTATTTTTTTTTTTTTTAATAACAATTACACGGTTTAATCACTTGCACTTTTGAACGCACTTTACATTTTACTTTAAAATTTTCAAAGAACAAATTGAAAAAATAACGGAACAAAAAGTAGAAGAAAATAAGCAAAATACACAATTGAAAATGTACAAAAAAATATGATACATTACTAAGCCATCCAAATCAGATGCAAGTGCGATGGCTACATTTTATTCGCGATTGTTTTGTTTTTGATTCTTATTTACATTTTATTTAACAACGGGATATCAATAAGACTAATCTGATTTGGATGTTAGTTGTATGCGATTAACGAACTTGTTTTTTATTTTTCCTATTGACATTATTGTAAACAATCGGATGTGTTTCAATTTGTAATAACTTTTTGACCGCTGGGATACTAGTTGTATACTATGGCCCAGACCTGCAGTTTTTCTTGCAGCAATTCTTAAGTTTATTGGTGAGAGAGGTGAGAAAAATGGGGAGGAGTACTCAGTTTCATGTACTCTGAAATCCTGCTTTGTTTTGTAAATCTCACATCGGTTGTTAATCGCAATAAAAACGATGTAATTGTTTTCGTTACACATTTTATTAAATATAATTTCTTGAAAATATTAAGAATCTTAAATGGAAAAATCAACAACTAACAGATCTTTTTGGATAGAAGGCAACGATTTTAAAGATTCAATAGGACAAAATCTATTTTTAAATTTGTCTAGGTTTGTATTAAGAACTTTAAGCTTGTCATGCTCTAACGCGGAAGTTAAAAGAAATCCAAAATGAAAACCGTATTATCATTGAACTCTATTTACTCAATTCTTCACATTAAATATGGACTTCGTCGATAAAATTATGATTACACACTACCACATAGTGCACTGTAGACACTATCATTTACAACGAAACATACAAAAATAAAAATATTACTTAAAAACTGTTTATGACCCAATTCCAACTCAACTTATGATGATCCAAATTAAAGTTATGTACGAAAACTGTCCTTCAACAACGCCGTCGCAATTTTTTTTCAAAATATTTGGTAGCTTGGTTTATGTTCAATTATCGATTAAATTGAAAAAATGGCTTGTGCTTTTTTACGTTTTTTTTTTTTTTTTTGCTTGAAATAGTTCTTTTTTAAATTTTAAAGTGCTTTTTGCTCCAAAAAAGTTGGCATCACTGTATGTAATCTATGGTAGTAAAGTTCTAGGGTGAATTAAAACTCTCAAGAATTTCCACCATAATGCAGTGTTGCCAATTTGTGGGTAATTACTAGGGTATTCAATTAATCGATATTTTGTATTTAGCGATTAATCGCGCGAACAATTATTCGAGGTAAAAATTTAATCGAATAATAATCGCACAATATGACATTATTCGGCTAATCAAATTGTTTTAATTTTGTCTAGATTGGAAGTTTATAAATAAGACCAAAAATTATATTTTTAGCAACAATAAAACAAAAGGTACTTCATGTAATAAAAGAGTAAGCCATGTTAAATAAAAAATAGCATCAACATTTTAGCTTATCCTCTAAAATAATCTTTAAATAAAGAGTATACAGCTTAAATGCTTATGTTTCATATGATATCTTTCTTTCGTTTTGATGAAACTTGATTTAGAAAAGATCCTTTACTTATTGTTGACGTTGGAGAGAATGAAAGTAAAGCGTTATAAAGCATATACAATTTCTTTGTTATTTTTCTTGGTTTTTTTTAAAAATTATATTATTCCATTATACCACTTGAATCTCTTTCTGATTTCTTAACAATTTTAATACTTTTAATAGTCTTGTTCAGGTCTGGTATAAGGTTGTTTTCATTCTTCAAAAAAAATAATCTTCTTGATCTGAATCATTACTCGAAGGAAATGTTCCATGAGTTAGAAAACAGTAAAAAAAGGCATTTAAAACGTACCGGCTTGTGTTTTTACATAAAAGAAAAACCGAATACATATGTACTGTGAAAAAACAAGTTTTCGATTAATCGACATAAATTTTTCGAGTTATTCGTTATTCGAAAATAAGCAATTTTAAATTATTCGAACAGTTAATCGACCAAAACTCATCGAATAATCGAACAACGGTTATTCATTTGAATACCCTAGTAATTACCCCAATTTGGTGTAATTTTTACTCTCGTGGGTAGAGCATGTGTAATTTCTTAAAGGTGTAGATCAGGTGTAATTTGAAATTCTTTCATTTAAATACAAATAATATAAGGATTTGATTTTAGTGATAAAATTTATACCATTTAAGATATTGTTGTTCTAAAAAATGTACAGTTGTGGAATATAACCAAAGTCACTGTTTATTAAAAAACAATTTATCTACCAAAAAATCGAGTGATTGGCGCCAGATGAGCAATAAGATTTCGATAAATATGAGCTTTCAAGTGATTTAAAACCCGAAGTTTATTGAAAAAAGAAGGAATTTATATTTAAAAAAAAACCCTGGAGAAAGATATGTTTCCAATATTGCTAAAAATAATAAATTTTGTTTTTGCTTTCATATTTTAAATGCTTTAATTGAGAAATATTTAGCGCCCTTAACATTTGTCAAACTGATTTGCGAAGCAGACTGTCATCTGAAACCATTACAAGAATTTTATTTACTAAATCAATTATACAAGGGATGAACCTGAACATTTTGCACCCTCCCTAGATAAATTAAAGTAGAACTTATTATTTTAAGTTTTTATTGCAGTTTTTTAATTTGTTTGAGGTTGTTAATGTTATTTTTGTTAAATTATTTTGAGTTCCTATAAAAATCTTAATTGTATGACTAATATTAATCTTATTTAAGTAAAAAGGATATTATTAGTTTATGCGGATGTATGAAACACATACAAATATTTGTTGTAATATATCAATCGATTTAGAATCAGGATCTAAATCGTCCGACCTGCTGACCGGTTGTCTGTCCATGTAGACCTTATGCGCAAAGTATAGGTCGCAATTGCTAAGATAATTTAATGAAGTTTGGTTCATAAGTTTGTTTTGAAAATTTTGAGAATCGGTCCATGATTTCACATACCCCGATACGAATTTTTTTTTCCTAATAGAGTCTTTGTGTCCATAAACCATATTATTATGATGGTATTTGAACCAAATTTGGCCCAAATATATTTAATTGCACCTAAATTATGTTACGAAATTAATTTTGGAATCAGTCCATATTTGACCATGGCTCCCATACAAATACCACTCACAAAAATAGCCATATTGGACCTAACAAGGGAACACTCTTAAAAATTTGTATGTTTATAATTCTAATTTGTTCTTTTTTGTAAGTTTTTTTTATAATTAAACTTTAATTTTACATCAGGTGTAGTTTCATTGAAATTGGGTAATTTTCCGTCATCTCAAGTATGGTTTTGAATTTGGCAGGTGGTAACACTGCGCTAATGTCAAAATTAATACTCGCCCCCGGGGCTAGTAAAATTTTCTTTACCTCAACAGTGTTAAGCCTCTAGTACACGGCATGTAAAAAGCCACATGCGCATGTGGTTCTGACGTAATTTTGACGTCATCACACAACACGCAATGCTTATTGTGGCTTTGCATTGACGTCAAAATTACGTCAGAACCACATGCGCATGTGGCTTTTTACATTCCGTGTACTAGAGGCTTTAAAATTTTACTTTCATGAGTTCTTTGCTACCGTTTCACACACACCCTTTGTATATAATTTTCCGTAGAATAATTGCATTTGTTCAAATGTTGCATAAAAAAAGAAAATTGTTATCTGTTTAAAATTTACCATAAAAAAGTTTCTTTAGTTATCAATTTTTCAAAGCAAATATTTATTAAAATTTTTATTTTCCATTAAAAATTTTTATTCTAAGAATAAATTTTCTAAGTCCCACCTCTGCTATTAGTTATGGCTGCTGGCAGCACTCTCTTTGTTTCAAAGCAAGTCACCACCGTACTAAGTTGTAATTTATTTGGTTGTGGTCTTTGCTTAGCAATAACAATAAGAGGTGAATTCGTTCTATGTGGTAAATTGTTTGTTAAAAATGTAGTTCCGACCGTTATTAATACAAAATTGGGAAGGGAAATCAAAAATGTTTGCACAATTTACACTTTTGTTAAAAATTTTAAAAAAAATTTAATGTTTTATATAATAAATCTATATTTATTGGCAAGAAGTTTTCTTCAGATGGAATTTATACGTTCAGTATACGCCGATACATTCTTTGAAAGAAATTTCTTCGCAAAAGCTCACAATACACATTTTATTAAAATCGGTTCAGTTTCTTCCGAGTTATAGGTGTCCAGCTGGTAGACTGGCTGGCTGTCCATCTAGGCCTTATGCGCAAAGTACAGGTCGAAATTATGGAGAAAATTGCATTTCGTTCCTTTTGGTTATTAAAAAATCAGCGAAGTTTCTTAAACATTTTTAATATTCAAACATTTTAAACGTTATTTTCTTAATTTATGTAAAATTATGTTTTATTGAATTCCATTTCGAACCTTTATAAGATACAAAATTTCCAATTTTTACCCCTTATAAACATCATTTTCTTTAAATGTATTAAAATTATGGCCTTTTCCAGTGGTTTATTGAATTCCAATTCGTTTCTTTGCTTAAACTAAATTTAAAAATTAAATAATCTAAAAATTTGAAATTTTAAATTTGATACATAGGTTCTAATAAGCACTATACAAGCTTCTTTCCGGAAAAGGGTCTTCGAGCTAATAAACCATCTTATTATGTTGGTATTTAGATTAAATTTGCTTTTAATGCCACAACTTCCTTATAAATGTTGGTATTAACATAAAAATTGGCGGTAATAACTTTTACGATAGCAAAATGTGGTTATGGTAAGTCCCATATAAACCCCCATCCTAAAATATCATATAGATGAAGGAATCTAAATAGTATTTGGCACAAAGAACTTTTACATGAATCTTAACCTCATATCATAATTCTGTGCAGGAGAGTTCACTATTGCCCATGGGTCTCAAATAGGGTTTGTATATACTGTGGTGTAGGGTGTCATATGGTCGGGCTTGACCTTGTTAGTTTGTGGCTCAATCACGCGAAAACCACTTAATGCATTTGGCTTCAATTTGGTAGACGGATAGGTTACGGCCCGGATTAGGGTACTTTTGAAGAGGGCAATCTGAGAAAAATTAGTACTTTAGTACTTTTTGCTAAATTTGGTACATACACTCATAGAAAAATGCATCTTCATATTGATGATACCCTAACATCAGAATTGTGACATCAATTTTATTACAAATCGCATCAATGAGGCAAAAAGTGACATCAATCCAATGAAGAACGTCATCCTTAAATTTTGTCATATTTTATGCGTCATCTACGCTATGACTACAGTGACATCAATTCCATGCCACATTTTGTGTACACTGACAGAAAAGGCGTCATAACGCTGATGTATTTTGACATCAAAACACCAACCTGTCATTAGTGCGATGACATAATATATAACTTCATCAGTGTGATGACAAAGTGTCATCAGTGCAATGACAAACTGTCATCAGTGCGATGACATAATATATAACTTCATCAGTGTGATGACAAAGTGTCATCAGTGCAATGACAAACTGTCATCATTCGATTACATTCGATTACATAATATATAATTTCATCAGTGTGATGACAAAGTGTCACCAGTGCAATGACACACTGTCATCAAGGCGATAACAAACTTTCATCAGTGCGCTGACATAATATGTCATGTCATAATATATTATTTACATTATTTTCATGTTAAAAAAGTAAAATAAGAAGCAAAAATTCCCATATTCTATTTTTTTTTTTTTAATTATTTATTTAAATACATAAAATTTTTAAAGTAGAATTATTACGAAAATCATATTGGACATGCTGCTGTTGTCTTATAATTGAGATTTATTCTGTTAACGAAGGGCGGAATACAACAAAAGTGAAACAAACGTGTGTAACATGGGTAAGAAAATAATGATATTCTTTCAATTTGACTTAAGGTCAATCACAATGACTAAATTTGATGACAGCTAGTCATCGCACGAATGACATGCTTTATAAAACCGACTCCGATTCGTAATTTCTGTGATGCTAATGTGTCATCCCATTGATGACATAATTTAAATGTTTGACCCTGATGACAATTTGCCCAAGTGATGTTAAGGCTGGCAGCACAATGATGTAAAGTGTCATGGGGTCAAAACGAAGACACTTGTCGTAGTATTTATGTCAAAATACATCAGCGTTATGACGCCTTTTCTTTCATTGTAGGTTGCATATGGTCCGGGTTAAAATATAGGGTACCCTTTAAGGTATAAAATTGGCACTTTTTAAGGAGTAAAAGCTGAATAAAATTGGTACTTTTTCTCTTTCATAGAGTTTACTTACTGGGGGCCTATTGTGAGAAAACCCTGGTACTCTTGATACTCTTTAACCTTTGGTACTTTTTCTTTTTTCGAGAAATTTGGTATAGAGATCGCTATAGCCAAGTTTAAAATATAGGTTACTTTTTATGATGCAAAAACGAAAAAATTGGTACTTTTGGTACTTTTTCTCTTTTTGATAAATTTGGTATAGAGATTACATATGGGCCAGTGGCTGGAATATACATATTTATACGCCCCTTCCTTTTCATATGGACAGTTGAATGTCGATTGCTCAAGAGTATCGAGTGCTCAAAAATGTTATGTATGTGTTGGCGAAAAATTATAATTCTTTTAATGTTGTTAATTGAAATATTTTAAAATAGAATTAGTATAGATGTAGAAAACTACATGAAATGTTTGTAAGTTTGTTATAGGATAAACCCTTTTCTTCAAAACGAAGTCACGGGCAAAAGCTAGCTAGCAATAAAATAAAACTATATCGCACAAATCGAAGAAGATACATAACTCAATCAGTAAAATATTAACAAATACGAGGGCGGATCAATAAGTCCGCGACTTTTCGAATGAAACACTGTTTTTTTTTTAGAGAAAAAAAATTTATTTTCAATACACTTAGTCCAACGTTTCTTCAATTTGTGTTTCCCTTCCAAAAAATAGGATTTTTCGAGGTCCAAAAAATAGTTATTTGTTTGACCAATAATTTCATCGTTGGAGCTAAATCTCTTTACACCGAGCCATTTGTTTAGGTTCGGAAATAGGAAATAGTCACTGGGGCTAAATCAATCCGGAGAATATGGCGGATGAGGTACCAATTCGTAGCACAATTCATGTAATATTGCCATTGCATTATCTTGATGAAAAAGAACTTTTTTCTTGGCCATATGGTGTCGTTTTTTTTTAAACCCTCGTTAAATCGGTCCAATAAATTGGCATAATATTCGCCGTTTATTGTTTTTCCCTTTTGAAGGTAATCGATGTGGATTATCACGCGTGCATCCCAAAAAACTGTTGCCATCACCTTATTGGCCGACAAACTTGCCTTGGCCTTCTTCAGAGCCGGTTCACCCGGAGAAACCCATTGTTTAGACTGCTGCTTGGTCTCCGGAGTGTTGTAATGGATCCATGTTTCATCCACAGTTACAAAACGCCACAAAAGCTCATTCGAATTGCGGTTAAACAACTCCACTGCCATCGAAACCACACTGCCATATGAAATGCCTATGGCATCAACAATCTCAAGCACTTTTACTTTTCCAACGGCCAACACCATATTGTGAATTTTTTTCGAAATTTTCGGGTGCAGTGACTTCAATTGGCTGTCCAGAACGTTCAGCGTCATTTGTACTTGTGCGACCACAACGAAAGTCAGTTAACCACTTTTTTACCATTGAAATCGATGGTGCAGGGTCCCCATAGTATTTATCAAGCTTTTCCTTGGTTTGATTGACGGTTTTTTTTTCGCCAAAAATAATGTTTAATGAGCACTCGAAATTCACTTTTATCTATTTTTAAAAAAATCCACGAGGTTGTATGTTTTGTACAGCTGTTAAACGCAAAGTAAATGACGGAAATTGCTCAAAACTTGACAGTAGTATATTAACAGGTGGTACTTGATGGGAGCAGTGTTGCATTTCATATAACTACGAGGGAAGTTCGAAAAGTCACGGTCTTATTGATCCGCCCTCGTATTTTACGCAATTGACCTTAGTTTTTTGTTTTTATATAAAAATAATTTACCTATGCACGCCTTGGTAAAATTACCTTGATTTTTTTTTTGGTTAGTGCATGCCTTTTTATAAAATATTACACGTTTTAATTTGAGAGAGACGTTAATATGCATCTACGTCGTACGATACTACGTTCAAACGGTGGAATTATGTTCTTACGATCCAGCTTGATACGTATATAATAATATATATAATAATATATATAATAAATTTCTACAAAAATCTTTGAACCCTTCTTATTATTATTTTACGCAATTCTTTTTCGAAGTCTAATCTAAATAATATTTTTGTTTATACGCTTTTTTCTACTATCGACACATTTGGGGGCTTGATTAAAGGAAAACCCAGTGTGGCAGCACACGCTGTTATAAAGATTAGAACGTGTATTTTTAGGTATTATTTAATAATTCAGAAAAAACTGATAAACTATTGAAATTTAAGCGCAAAAATATTATTTTTTTTTTATAAGTTTTCTCAAAAAAAAAAACAACCTTTTTGTTGTAGCTAAAAGCGTTATTTTTCCAAATTTATGCGCGTAATAATCGTAAACATTTTAAAATAATTGATAGTGCGATACTTGTCCTTGAATATTGCAAGTGTTTTAAATTAGAAAATAATACGCAATTTTGCAATAATAAATTATTAAATATGACAAATATTTAATAACAATAAAACCCCATCAGATGTGATTTTGAGAAAGAAAAAACTAACAGATAACGAAACAATGCACATGATTTTAAAAATTTTCTTATTGAATCTAAAAAGAAAAAGAATATTTTAGAAGAGGAATTATTTGTTTTTAGTTAAATATCTTAACAAAAATTATAAATTTTATAAATTCACTTAATAACTTATACAAAATTTCATGTCATTCAATCCATAAACTTTGTATAAATTTTTAAAATTAAAAACCTTAGAAACATTTTTCTTTAATTTTTTTTATGTTTCATCTAATTCCATTTTGTTTCTCACAAAAATGTTAAACCAAAAGCTAACAAAATTAAATAAGATACGGTTTGCTTCAAAGAAAATAAAATTTTTCTTATATTTAAAATCAAAATTTTACTGAATTCCATTTCGTTCCTACAACAAATTATAATTGAATTTAAAAAAAAAAAAATTTGTGTAATAATTATTTATATAACTTTTAAGTTATTTTGACTTAATTAAAAAATAAAGTATTATCGTGATTTACAAATGTCCAATCCGTTCCACGTACAAAGTAAATGGTTAAATGTTATAAAAAACACCTAAATAAAATTTTTTAGCAGAGAAAATAAAATGTTCGATAATTTTAAATCAAAATTTTACTTCGTTTCAGCAAGTTTCATTTCATTCCTTTCAAAAAAAATTGCATTCTGTTCCTCATACAATTTTAATGGATCAATGAATTTAAAAAAAAAAACTAAATAAAATTCTTAACAGAGAAACCCAAATTTTTTTAAATTAATATCAAAGTTTAACCATGTTACAACAAGTTTAATTTCGTTTCTCTTAAAATTTTGTCAATTTAACAAAAACAATTTTTTACTTTGGCTGACTTTTCAACGTAACTTTTACAGTTTGCATATGATTTGACCTTTGTTTTACAAATTTTTGTATCATTTTTTTTAGGCTTTAAATCTTATACACATTTTTCTTGGATTTCTGCCATGTTTCATCTAATTCCATATTGTTTTTCATACAAATTGTAAACCAAAATCTAGCAAAATTAATTTCGATAAAATTTTCTGCAAAAAAAATTAATATTCCTTTACATATTTAAAATGAATTTTTTACTGAATTCCATTTCGTTCCTGTAACAAATTTTAATTCAATTAAAAAAAAATTAGTGGAATAATTATTATCGTGTTTTTAAGTTTTTTTACTTAATTTTGACAAAATTCCATTCCGTTCCTCGTATTAGGTAAATGGTTAAATGTATAAAAATCGTAAATAAAATGCTTAGCAGAGAAAAAGACATTTTCGTTCATTTAAAAACAAAATTTTACTTTGTTTCAAAAAGTTCCTTTCGTTCCTGATTTTTAAAACCAACTAAATACATTTTGTTTTATTTTAAACATATTTTGGATATAGCTCAACAATTAACATTTCGTTCGTCTAACAAATGTTGTTAAATAATTTTTAATTTTTAAAGGTCTTTATGCAAAAAAAATCAAGTGAATTAAAGTGAATTATTTATACAATTAAAAGTAACACTTTTCATTAAAAACATATTTTAAACATGTTTTAGGAAATTTAATTATATTTCTGCTACATAATATTTTTAAAATTTAAAAAAAAAAAACTATAATTTAGATTTTCAAAACAAAAAAAGGAGTTCTTTTAAAAAGATGCACAAAATTTCACTTTATTCCTCAATATTTTTATTTTATAATAAAAATAACTTCAATAAGGATTTATATATGTATGTGCTTTATAAAATTGTTCATTTTTTTAGAATTAAAACTTACCAGGAGTTAAAACATTTCCAAAATTCCATTCTGTACCTGTAAGAAAAATATTAGAAAATATATAAATTTCTCTATATTTATAATTAAAAAAATAGAAATCATTTATTTTGAATCAAAAATTCTAAAGAAATTTTAGTTCGTTTCATTAGTCAAAGAATTAAAAATTATGTAAAAAGTTTAAAAATAAAATCATGTTTTTTTAATTATAACTTAACAAACTAATTAGAAATTAATTTGTAATAAGCATTTTAAAAAATGTGACAAGTTTTTAGGGTTTCATCAAAGTCCATTTTGTTCCTTAGATGAAAATTACATAAATCATTATTAATTTTGACTTTATTACGGGAAATAAAAATAGTTTTTTTCGAAGTGTTTCAATTAATTCCATTTCGTTTCTCTTAAGAAAAATATTAAAAATATACCACTACATACCTAACAAACAATAAACAATACGTTATTGGTAGCTTTAAGTTAAAAATATATATAAATGTAACATATTTTTATGTTTCATATTATTCCATTTCGTTTCTTTGGTTGTTAAAAAATCAGCGAAGTGTTTTAAGAATTTTTAATATTCAACCATTTCGAATATTATTTTCCTAATTTATATAAAATAATGTTTCAATTAAATTTTATTTCGTGCCTTTATAACAAAGCAAACTTCCAATTATTACCCCTCATAAACATTATTTTCCTAAAATTTATTAAAATTATGGCATTTTCAAGTGTTTTAATTAATTCCAAATCGTTTATTTGCTTAAACTATTCTAAAAATTAAATAAAATATTAGTATTGTGGTTATTTTATTGAACTGTTAATGGTTTTTAATCCAAATTTAGATATTTTTAATTAGGCTTAAGTTCATTGAATTTAATTTTCATTAAATTATTTTTATGAAGGCAGGAATTTTTAAAACATGAAATTAATTAAAATTTTATTGATAATTTTTCATTCTTGACTGCGCTGAGACTCGAACCCAGGCTTTCACGGACATGTTGCCCATACTAGTTTCGATTGTAACCACACAATCTCGTCAGTGGGGTTTGCCGTTTTACTCAAACAATTTCATGTTGTAAAAATTCCTGCCTTCATAAAACTAATTTAATGAAAATTAAATTCAATGAAAAAATATCTAAATTTGAATTAAATAAAATATGTAAACATTTTAAATTTTCAACCATTAAAATAGTTAATTTCTTGGATTTATGGGTTTTTAAGTGTTTTATTTCATTTAATTTTGTTTCTTTTACTTAAAACTGTAAAAAAAACAGAATTTTCTAAACGAAATTCCAAATATCAATTATTACAAAATAATATTTTTTTTAATCTCTCTAAAATAAAGCATTTTTAAGTGTTTCATTAATTTCCATTTTGTTCCATTGCTTCAAAATCGTCGAAAATTAGAAAAATTTCGAAATAATAAAAATTATAACATTCAACTATAACTAAATTAATTTTCTTCTTATCCGTTTAAATCAGATCGGTTTAAAGTGTATCATAAAATTCCATTTCGTTCGTATAGCAAAATTTGTAATATTCATAAATATTTTGATTTTTTGCTTAATAAATATTTTAAACTTTTGAAAACTTTCTTCGAAATCATTGTTTCATGCAACTTAGCATATACATTTTCTAAATTAAAAAAATTTAGTTTAACATTATCTGGGAATAGAAATCTGTAGCTTCTAGTGTATGCGTAAGTAAGATTATTTCACTAAATTGACGTCATTCTGAGATTTAATATTTTATTTGCAAATAAAGACTTCCTTTAACGTAAATTAAAAAAAAAAAAAAAAAGGTTTTATAAAATTTATTAATTGAATAATATAAATGTTAACCTCATTTCGGAATTATTTGTTTGTATTATCAGGAATTTTTATTTATTACTCCAATAAAAAATAAAACTTAATGTAATTATAATATTTTTAAAATCTTTTTTTAAAACCAGACCAAACTATTCCGATCTTTTAATTTTGAAAAATATAATTTTAACAATTAAAAACCGGATGAAAAATTTTGACTAAAGAATAAAAACAGCTTGAGGTCATTTTTATTAATATATAAACACGTTCTCAAATGATGTTTTTTTTATTTAATTAACATTTTAATATGTTTTTTAAGCCATTGACATTCTGCAGCCGTTGCCATAATGTATTTTAGGCTCCAAACGCTTACATTTTTTAAGTGCGACTCCCGACTCCCGACTCCAACTCCGACTCCGACTCCAACACATACTCCAACCTTGAAGGGTCCTTATTTAACTTTAAACTCTTTTTATAACCTCGACCACTAGTGGTGAATTAAGGTATACTAAGTTTGGCATTCCGTGTGAAACTATTTTATTATGCATCTAAGACCCGCGGCACTCGTGCGCTCCAGGGCGAACGGTCTGGGAGATCATTACTTCCAAAATCTCGGGGAAATCTCTGGAATTGGGTTAATGGGACTACTGGCGTTCGTCAAGAGAGTGTGGAGTACTCTGAGTACCATCATATCGGAATGACCGTTCTTATTTTTAACTTTCTTCTGCGGGTTATCGTACAACGTGGTAACGCTAGGGACCTATTTGGTCTATGCGGGCCCTTTGTGACCGGCCATTCTAACCTAAGACCCCATAAAATATATATATACAGATTCTGGTTTCTTGAGTTATTCCTAGTTCATTTAGCCATGTCCGTCTGTGGAAACACGCTCACATTCGAAAAACTGAAAAGGTTAGAACAATGTTGGTTTCAAATTGCTTCTAGTTATCCTAAACGGTTTAGGATTGAATTCCAGCAAAATCCGATCAGTAAGATCAGAGTTAAGAATCAAAATGTAGAACCACCACCCTAAAAATTTGACAATTTTGTTACAAAAACTAACATAAAAGGTGGCATCATGGAGGGCATGATATAAGATTTTGCACAAACTCGTTCTTTATGACTAGAAATCATACTGTACATCTAAAACAGTAATAAATATTGTTATCATATTAAAATGTGCTACGTCATAGTTTTAGCGGACTAGAAATCACACTGTCAAATTTCGTAAAGATCGATCCATAATTTACCATGGGCGCCATATAAAGCCTTCTCCCGGAAAATAGTTTAATACGCCTAAAACCGTAACAAATAATGATATCATAATAAAATTTAATACGTCATAGTTTTATAAGGCTAGAAATCATACTTTAAAATTTCGTGAATCGATATTCAGTCCATAATTTACCCTCGGCCGCTTATAAAACCTACTCTCGAAAAAACAGTTTAGTATGTTAAAAAGCGTAATCAATAATGCTTTTGTAATACAATTTGGTACGTCAAAGATTTATAGGACCTAAAATCACACTATAAAATTTCCTTAAGCTCGGTCCATAATTTACCGTATAGTGTCCAATATCATGCTCACTCTGGGAAATTATTTAAATACGCCTAAAAACGTAGCAGATATAAATATTGTGATAAAATTTGGTCCAATTTTGCTTTATATGGCCAGAAATAATATCATGCAATTTTCTGATTATCGGTTCATATTTACCGCAGATCCCATATTAAGCAGCCTTCTTAAAAGCAGTATAACGCTAAAACAAATTTTAATACTGTATTGAAATTTGTGCCATTTAGATTTTTAATAACAGAAATCACTGTACCGGATTTCAGGATGATTGGTCCATAATTTACCATGGGTCTTATATAAATTATCCTCTTGAAAATCATTTAAGTTCGGCATATACTGTTATAAATCAGTTCAATTTGCTAGAAATAAGAGCATAGGCACTGTCTGATTGTCGTCCAATTGGTTTAAACCGGAACCAATTTTTATATTTACGTCCATTTTTATTAAGGTTAATTAATAATTTATTGCTCTCATATATTCTAACTGTCGGTGCAGGGTATCACAGATTCGACCCAGCCGAATATAGCACTTTAACTTGCAGAAAATGATTCTGTAAAAATTTCAAATCGAAAATTAGAAAATTTTTTTTTAATTTTTTATGCCAAAAAATTTTGTAGCCGAAGTCGCGAGTTTTTATGGATACTACTACGACACCGACTCCGACTCCGGTACAAAAACCTCAACTCCTACTCTTCAACACCGACTCCACAGCCCTGCAACCAGAGAAAAACTATGTTTAAATATGATCACCTCCAACAAAACTATTTTTAAAGAAAGTTGTAAACATATTATGGTAAAATTTAACCATATTATTATCACCGACAACCATATTATGGTTATATGTGTCCTCCATGAAGAAGGCACTACCATATTATTGTTGCCTCCAAACATGTTTTGGTCAATAATAACTAAAATATGTTAAACACTTATAATATCATGGTTGGTTTTCAACCATAGCATGGTTTCTCTTAGAGAAGAGGAAAATACTATTGTTAATTCAAAAACAAATTATTGTCATATTTAACCATAACATGTTTAGAGGCAACCATAATATGGTTGTGGTTTCTTGATGGAGGACACATTTAACCATAATATGGTTGATGGTGATAATAATATTGTTAAATATTATGTTCAAAATGTAATGTAAAAAAGTTTTGTTGGAGGTGACCATATTTAAACATGTTTTTTCTCTACGTGTGGTTAATTGTTTTGAATATTCACGAATTACTTGATGCATTTGTGGCTAATTCAAATAAATATTTGAGGAAATTTCGTATATGTATGTTAGTAATAATACATACATACATATTAAAAAACAAATATTACTAGACATGACAATGCATGTTAAGGCCGTGATTCACTATCGTTCGCAATCGTACGATTCATTCACACGAAAATCTGACAGAATTCTATCCGACCTTAAAAAAATGTCTGCAAAATCTGCTGTCAATTAGAGATGAGCGATCCCGTGATTTTTAAGGAACATCGTGATTAGTGAATGTGATTTAAAAATCACTGTTCTTTAAAACTGTGATTGTGATCACGTTTTGTTAGTTTGCAGTTCTTTTATAGTTATCATAAAATAAAACCAGTATACTATATTTTCTAGTATATGTTTAATTTTTTATTGCACGAATCAAGTGAATAGATTCAAAATCTAAAAAACAACAAGATATGCGCTAACACATGTATTTTTACAAATAAAGTTTTTTAAGGAAAATTTATCATGTACAAAAACATTGTGGATTTCTTGCTGTCAATAAAAAAATAGCAACATTATTCGTTACTGCATTCAAATAACGCTATTACCCGCACAAACAGTAAAATATCATAAATTTGTGTATGGAACAAAATGAGAAAATAACGACTTAACAAGTAGCTGTTACTTAACAAATTTGGTCACAACTGTGATTCGTGATTTTTCAGTAACAGTGATTAAATCACAGGTACAGAAATATCGCTCATCTCTACTGTCAATGTCACACTATCCCACAAAACAGATGCAAACTCAAATGACTCAGCTACTTTAGAAGAAAATGCAACTCTGATCGCATAGAACCTATCATTTTATGAAAATTTTCATAATCATTTCCAAGTCGGACAGACTTGTCAAAAATATCTGTCACTCAATTAAATTTTAAGCCACACTGTCAAACATTATGAGCACACACGATTTTTTTGACATATCGGGCGACTAAATAGGATAGTGAATACCAGCCTTTATGTACTGAAGTAATTATGTACATAAATGAAAAAATTATTAACAAACAAAATAAAAGGCAAAAAAAGGAAACATGTAGACTCTATAATAAACATTGTAATATGTACTTATATAAGCCAAGAAAAAGTTAAAAAACAAGTGAGCAGTCCAAAGAAACAAAATGGAATCAAATGAAACACTGTAATAGTAACAGTTGGTACAATATATTTGCAATAACCTTTACAAAAACATTAACAATATCTAAAACTTCGAAAAATGTTTGGTGGAATGAAATGAAATTAGGTGAAAAATAACAAAAAACAAGCTTAAAATGTTTAGTTCAAGAAAAACATTAAAAAAAATTTATAAAATTTTCTAAAAAAAAAAATACCTTAAAATTTAAGCATATTATAATATGAAACGAAATGGAATTTTTTAGAACACTTAAAAAAATGTTTGAAAGAACTATCATATGTCGAAAAATTTTATATACTTTTTAATTCATACGAAAAATTACCATTTCTGTAAAAGTGCAACGAAATGTTCGATGGAACGAAATGAAATTATGTGAAACAGATCCAAAAAACAAGCTTAAAATGTTTAGTTAAAGGAAAACTTCGAAAATATTAAATTATTAAAATGGAAACTCGCAGATACCAAAATTTCAGGCTGTGATGTTTGCTACTAATTTTAGAGGAAAAAATTTTACTTTTTAGCCCGTTTTAAGTCAATATCTAAAATAAAATTTATTTCTTAGCAGAGAAACGAAATGGAATCCAATTTTAGAAAATTATTGAATTAAGCGCAAATTTTCAGAATTTTTAACAATACTTTGTTAGTGAAACAAAATGGAAAAGAGTGAAACCCTAATACTTTAGGAAAAGAGTGAAACACTAATACTTTAAAATTTGTATCCAAAATATTAAGAAAAAAAACTTTTTTACAAAGTTTTATCATCATATAAGATATAAAATCAGTTTTTGCTAGAGAAACAAAATGACATAAAGTTAAATACAAAACCGATTTTTCATTCAAGAAGCAAAATGGAACAAAGCAAAACTCTGATAAAAATTAGTGCCCAAAGTGCTATAGTGTTACAAAATTATTTAGTTCAACGCAAATTTCTGTTATTTTTGGCAATATTTTGTTTAAGGAACGAAATGGAATTTAGTAAAACATAGATATTTTCAGCTCTTAAGAGTAATATTTTTCTTAAAAACTAAAAATAAGAACTTACAACTAAAAAAAGAAGCAGTTTTCCGGCAGAGGCACGCAATGGAAAGAAGTCATTAGTGTCATGATTGTTATAATGCAGAAATTTTTTTAAATTATTGAATTTCATCCATATTTCCTTAAATGTTGTTAGAGGAACGAAATGGAATTATGTGAAGCATTGGCGTTTTGTCTATTTTACAAAAATTATAAATCATTTCGAAAGCATAAATCTAGTTGTTTTTAAAGGAACGAAATGGAATGAACCGAAGCACCAACAAAATTAGTGACATAACTGGTTTTTTAGGAAAATAATCAATTTGAATTTTTTTTTTTTTTCGTTAAACTTCGTTTGAGCAACGCAATGGAAATTAGTGAAAGATTAAGAATTCTTTTGCTGAAACTAGATTTGGTTTAGTTTTCCAAGCCAACAACCGTCAGTTTCTTTATTTTCATTTACTTTCTTAGCAATTCTTATTGTTAATTTAATGCTTTTTTAACAATTTAAAGCCATTTAAACTTGACATAGGTACTTTAATGTCACTTTAATGACACTAATGACTCTCGTTGCGAGTCAAACCTATTTAATATACAAAAAAAAAACAACAACACCATTCATTAAAAACATCATTTAAAATCGAAAACAATAAACAAATTGACCGTTTTACGCTGTTTGTAGCTGGTTATTGATTTCTCAAAGCTTTTTTTGATTTAAAAATATTAAAATATTACGCATTCTACGCATTTTTCTTTATCATTGCTTTATTAGAAACAAGCCTTCCTAAGCAGTGTAAAATATTTAAGACAACTTAATTGGGCAACAGACAAGCAAATATTTTTATTTAAATGAGCTTTTGTGTTTATATTTCCGTATTAAAATGTTGTTTGTTTTGTTTTCATAAAAGAAAAAAGTTCTCACGAAATGGAGCATATGCTGCGAAAGAACCATACCCCCTGGTACACACGCAAACACCTTCTTATCAAATCAGAAAAGTCCAAAGAGAAAGCTTTTTTCTGACTCACTTTTCATTCATAGAATGTAAAACTACAAACTTTTTTTTAACAGCAAAAAACACATTTACTCTCTGAGTTTTTTTTCTACAACAAAATCATTTCCTCTCTCTCCCTTTGTGTGACATTGAATTTAGTAATCTTTTAATATTTAAAAAAGATTATAATAGAAAAGAAACTTTCTTGGAAAAAGATAGGTAAAATAAGTTTATCGTAACGTTTGCAGTTAAGACCAGGGCTGTCAGATATGGCGATTTTTCGCCAAAAGTAGCGAATTTTTAGCCCATTTTGAGATGGAACTTTGCGTTTGGCGACTTGGCGATATTTAAAATTTTTGGCGATTATTTAGGCGTTATGGGAAATGTAATTTTCAAAGATATTTCCTAAGTGTATTTTCAAATATTAAAACAACACAGAACCAAGTGTTTTATCAATTGAGTTAAAACATGTCAAACCATCACGAAAAAATGGCATTTTCGGCATCAGCACCTCCGATTTCAATGAAACTTAACATAAATGTCATACATTATAAGAGTATAATTAAACAAAAAAAATTTGACCCCAGATTCTTTCTGGTTCCGAAATATGACGTCATAAATGTTGTAAAAAATTTAAAAAAATCTTAGAAAAATGATTTAAAAAGTATTTAAATTTAATTAATGTGATAATTGAATCAATTATTTTTTTAGTTGAGAGAAAATAAAAAATTTAATTTTAATTAAATTAACATATTAGTTGTTTTGAAATAAATTTTCAATTAAAATTTTAATTAAATAACAAAAAATCTTAATTGACTTTTTTCGTTTAAAATAAAATAATTTAAGCATGTAGAATTGTTGTTGGGAACTGTCAATATTTATTTAAATAAATTAACACATTGTTTGAAATTGCAAAGTGTTTTGATCATTTTTTTAATTAACTGCCCGTTCGCAAAATTTCAAAAATTGTTTTGGTTTTAAATGTAATTTTCTATGCGAACGTTAACGTTCGATATCGGCGAACGGCCGGTAAAATTAAGAATATCATTTATTGAAAAAAAATATTCACATTTTTACAATTTTTAGTAATCAATATAATCATTTTGGTAATAAGTGCAAAATCAACAAATTGTTTGCTTAATATTATGAATTTGGTATAAATTTGGTGATTGGAGAAATTTAATAATTTTTTCTGTAAATTTAATTTAAAATGATATCAAAGGTAATATTTTCAATATTAATGGATATTTTATCATAGTTACTTATCTCACGGAAAAAAACTTCAACGTAAACATACGGGCATGTTCTGACAATCGCAAAACGCTTAATATTTACGATTCTGACTTGAATTCGCATAAAAGGTGCGACTTCATATTGCAAAATTATGCTCAAGGGAACTAGAATATTTTTAAGAAAATAAAAGCTTGCAAATTGCAAGCTAAACGCACGAGTTTTAAAAGACAATAAAATTAATCTGGCGTTTTGCGATTTCAAATCGTGCGATTTTCAGAACATGACCGACTAGTCAAAATTTATATTTAAGTTTTTAGAAACGCTAAAATGACTCTTGTGCACTTTTTCTTGTGTACAAATCAAATTTGGCGATTTTTGGCGAATTTTTCTATACAAAATTCTCAAGAAAATAAAATTTGGCGATTTTCGGTGTATAATTTGGCGACGAAGGTGAAACAAAATCTGACAACCCTGGTTAAGACAAGAACATAAAAAAAAAAATGTCCTTGGAAATAAAAAGTTTTATGTAGCTCAATTTTAGTCAGAGCTGCAGTTTTTTGCTATTTCTAACTAAAATTGGTCATTTTTAATCTCAATGTGGAGATGTAAATATTTTTTTAATTTTTGTTACATTTTTTCTAAAATATGAATATGTTTTTCTGGATACACTTTGAATTTACGTTTTTCAAATTTTTAACGTTTTTATTTAGATGGGGGTTATCGCGTATTTCCATTCGAAGGAAATTATCTACGACTTCGAATAATGTGTACTTTGCACCACGATTTTCTCATTATTTGTTTCAAATTATAAGGGTTTTATATTAATAAAACTATTTCTTTATTCACAATTTCTAAAACTAAAACAATATTTTTATGAAAATATTTGAAAAGATATAAAAACGTTGACTAGATTAAAATAATAAAATATTTAACAAGTGCCTATACACTACACTACCCAGTGTAGTGAAGTTTTTTATACTTCGTCATGTTCCGAAATTGAAATTAAATGAAGTTTTATCGATGGAGATTTTCAATTAGTTTTTTTGATTCCTTTAGTAATCCTGATTTTAAGAGTAATAAAGAAAAGTGGTACTTAAAGTAGAAAGTGCATAATATCATGCGAAATCGATGACAAAAGTACTTTAAGTGGTACTAAAAACATGAATATAAGTAAAAATATTCTAAATTTACATTATTTCCAGTAGTATATTTTAGTAGGTATTTTAAAGATTTTTCAAAAATAAATTGATATTGAATCTATAATTTTAGAATTTTTTGAATTTAGTGCAAGAAAATGGCATGAATTTAAGAAATTTTATTTTTTACTTTTTATAACCTGTCGGTATATATTTTTATTTAATGTTTTTTAGATAATGATTTGGCAATATTTTTAATTTATAAAAAAAAAACCTTTGACTGTCGGTCATACACTTTTCGCCCAATGAATTTACGTTCTGAAATACGAATTTTTTTATATTCGTCATAATATTATAAAATGATTTACAAAATTCGAATAGAACAATTTTGAAACAGTTATAGTAACAATTATAAATTTAAAGTACCATTTACAAACAAGAGAAACATGTTGTACCCATTTTTAGAATATTTTAGATATATGTAAATTAGAAAATATTCAGAAAAAATGCATTTCGCATATCGCCAACAGTTTTCAATTTCGCCAAAACAGTCGCCATATCTTCAAACATAAATTTCCATCGCCAAAAGAATTATAAAATCGCCACATTTTACAAGACTGCCACTGACCTGTTGGTCTTCCAACAGTTAGCGGTAATTCGGGTGGTTGCTTTGTCCGGGATACTCGTTATAGATTTATAGATGGTGATAATAAAGGTGCAAATTATACCAAATATTTAAAACCCTGATGACTTTTCAAGTATGTTGCATTGTATGTATTCGGTTTTTTAGTCACAAGTTGTTAACAAAATAATATTTCTTTTTATGATCTACGAGAAATTCATTAGTACTGAGTACGTTTACCTCAATTACGAAATAACTTTTATAAATAAGATCCTACAACAAAATCCAGACCCATGTAAGAAAGGAACGTTATAGAGCAGCCACAGAAATAACGATCCCGCACCCACACCTATTAAATACTTTAATGAAGTCTGCTTGATTATATTTTTTAATAAAAATTTTATTTTAAAATTAACATGAAAAAAATGTATTATATTATAAAGATTAGAACTACCCAATATTTACGCTATGAACAACTAGTTACTGCTAACCAAAATTTACGTTATGACTAACTAGTTAGCGTTAACCATTATTAAGGTTATCATTGACTAAAAAAAGCAGCAGAATAAGCAGTACATATATATATTCCGAAGTCGAGTGGAATTAATTAGTTAGAGAGAGAGGCAAAATCACATGTACACAAGAGTTTCGGTCACTTTTTTCATTTTGCTCTAAATAAACTAATAGAAACTATAGCCAATATATTGGTGAGCACCACTGGTCATCTTACTAGTAAAATGACCGGTAGTCTTCCTGTAAGGTAATTTTTAAATGCCTATTTCTTTATGTATTAACCAAAAAAGTTCCATTCAGCTTTTTTCTTAATGACAATAAAATCTTTCTAAAGTCAAAAAAGTGCAATGTAACACCAAGTCTACAACTGACATTAACACTAAAATGATGTTAGTGTTAAGTATAGACCAGAGTTGCAAATAAAGAATTCGGAAATTACACATGACTTTGTACTAAATTACACATTTGAAGCAAAATTATACACACAATTCGAAAAGGAAGCTTTGCTAGAATGAATCTGCCTGGAATAACCTTATTGTTTGTTATTCCTTATTTGCAATGAAATCGTTAGGTTTACAAAAAAAGCCAAGCTTATCAACTGCTGTAGTAAGAAAGAACTGGACGAACATGTTTAACAGCAAGTATCCACGCGCAGTATTTATTTCCGAACGTCGGCGGAAGAACAGCACAAAAAGTTTTTGTACAAGAAAAAGCAACATAAATTTTAAACAATCGCTGTGGTTCTGTTTGATACAAACTTATTGACTTACAGTACTTATTGACTACACAATATTGTTGAAGATGAATATTATTTTCGTTTTAATCAACACTATTCAATAAGTTGCGCAATATAAAAAAAATTATATGGCGTAATTTTTCTTTCAACTTTTTTGTATTAATTAAAGTATTAGGCACTTACTTCTTAAATCCTTAAATCTGTAGAATGTTCACACTTTTGAATAGCGCAAAAACTTATTTTAAAGAAATTAAAATCAAATTTGACAGTTTATGTTAAACATGCTACACTTCTCTCCTCTCTAACCAATAACCTCAGACTTTCTGAAAGAAAACTTTCATAGTGTAAACCCAGTCTAAGCAATACAATTTTATAGTAGTATTGCTCGTGTAGATGGAAAGTGAAAAAAGTCAGGCTGTAAAACACTATTTTGACTGTGATGGAAACTGAAAAAAAAAATTACAAAAACTCAATGTTCGAAAAGAAAATCTAGACTGTCAAAAATTAATGAAAAAATTGAACTTAAAATAAAATTACACATATATTACGCATAAAACTAATTACACATGGACTATACATGCAAGTCAAATTACACTCAATATGTGTAATTAGTAAATACGTATTGGCTGGCAACAATGGTATAGACTCCATGTTTTAACAGCGTTTCGAAGTAATCTGTCTTGAAAGATATTTTATAACATTATTTCTTAACATCAATTGATGTCTAGTGGAGCCATTGTCTTGATATGATTATCTTTCTAGGGTAAAGGAAGATTTATAATCCAATTTACGAGATTTCGGTGCAATGTAAACGGGTTTGTTTATTAAATCAATATATATGTATGTATAATATTGAAACCGTTTCATTTTATAGGGTTACAAAATGTTCGCTATCAAATCTGATTAACAACAAAACGCATTGTTTTGTTTCTCTTTTAGAAATTATTTTTATCTCAACTTTTCTCTCTTTCTTGTTCTCTATTCAGGGTTCCCAGTTCTGTTTTATACGTTATTCCCAATTTGCGAGTTTCATCCCCCAAAATTCCCAAAATAGCTATTTTGTTATCCCCAAAAATCCCTACAGCTCGTTTAAAATAAAATAATTATGTCAAAGGAAAAATATGCATACTTTTGTTTATTAAAATTAATCCATTTGTGAAATATGGTTAAAACTTATGTTATTTATATGGTTTTCATGGGAGAGCAAAAAAAACATTCTAGATCGAACTATGGGCTAGGTATGGAACTTGTTGAAATTGGTCATTACGTTAAACAATCGGAATTGGTCCATATTTTTTTTTAGAAATTTTATGAACCATATAAAGAGCGTTTAAAATTAAGCAATATGGCATCAACATCTCACAATCGAAATAAATCGACATACGCGGTAACCCATGAAAACCACAGATTTATTACCTGAGTTCTACATATCTACATCATGCAAAGAGAAAAAATGCGTTAAAAAATTGTCCAACCAATCGTATGAAAACGACAACGAAGTGTTGTCAATATTTCGTCAACATCTGTTGACAAACATTTAGCAAAACTTTGTCGAATTTAAACCATAGATGAATAAAATACCATTCTTGTCACATAGACAACGCCCGATTGTCATTATTAATAACGTACATACTTAATTGCGAGCAGTTGAAAAAAAATGTTTAATAAAAATTATTAATAACTATTCACTAAATTATTATGTACTCACTATATAAGTGAATAAAAAAAAAATGAAGAATGGAAAGCGAAAAACTATATTTTACTGTGATGAAATCATTTTGTTAATTTTTTAGAAGTCGAAATAGATTTTATTTTTAAAGAAAATTTGTTTTGTTTTTTTATTTCTATAAATACACAGAAAATCAGCTAAAAACATAATTTTTTTTTTACTAAGTACTAGTAAATTGATATAAAAGGCATCCACGGTAGCACTGTTTCTTTATCTGTCGTTTTACTTGCTGCAAGTGTAAAAAATTTACTTGCAAGCAAATTCTCTTGCAAGTTGGGCTGAAAGTACGAAAAATGTGAAGGTGTTAGTAAAAATGTGTGAGTGTATTGAGTTTTTCGCACTTGCACTTGCATGTGTAAACCCCGGGTAAATCCTAAAGGACATACATATCTTTGGGTCAAACTTAGCTGAAGTTTTTAAACAGGAGACTGAGCTCAAAATACTACCGAGCGGCAACAACAAACGGTAGGGACTTTGATATACTATCTCTTAAAAAGCGTCTAATATATATGCCAACTTTAATGCTTTCTCTAGGTCTGCAAAAAAAAGGTCCACCGAACTAATCATACTTTTGATTTTATTTTATTTAACTTTTTATTCATTTTTAATTACTTTATTTTTCGTTTTTTTTTTCAATTTGTTATATTTATTTAAAGTTGCCAAACTGTCAAAATATCATTATCGATAACTTTTTGGCAACTTAACAATGTTGCCGCACCTAATAAAAATTGAAATGTCAGTTGCATTATTTGACCCATTAAATGTCGATGGGAAAACAACTGCAGTTATGATGACAACGACGCACAGTGCTTTGTCCCCATATAACGATGGGACAAAAATAGAAGGAGTTGTCGTAAACTTTTGAAATTTGGTATGCCGATATAAAATATCTAAGTTAATAAAATTTTAATTTTTTGAAAATATCGGACCAAGGACTCTCATATATGCCAAAAATATAATTTTTAATATTGGCTACATAATTGATCTAAAAATTATTAAAATCCGTATTTGTTATACGTACTTAGCTTTCAATCTTTCTGTTAATTTTAGTAGTGATTACAGCAAGGACTCTAGGTCCTGCCATATATCCTTAATTATAAAAACTCTATAACTTTTGCAAAAATGATCCGATTGTAATGAAGTTTGGATTTTTATTTGTATTTACTAAGTATTTTTTGAGTTGAGTAAGCTTTGTCCGTCCGTCAGTCTTTCCGTCTCAATCTGTTTGGCCGTCTGTCTGTCCATTAAAATTTTTTAATCAATGTAAAGGTCGCAACTTTTAACATGATATTTGGTGCACTGTACTCTTTGGGCCCAAGGACAAACCCTTCTAAATTTGGTTATAATCGGTTCATGATTTCACCTAGCCTCCGTACAAATGTCCTCCCGGAGTTGGACTTTAACGAATATAACTGACTAATAATTAATCGTATTTTAATAAATTTGAACAGAAACAAGTTTTATATAATAGCAAAGGTACTTCCCAATTTTTATGGTGGGAAGTACCTATTTTTAAAAAAATTCTAATAATTAAAAATTGTATGCGTTTTTCCGTGAAGTACTAAATTGTAAAATATGAAAACATATATTAATGCCATTATTTGGCTATATTTATAAACATGTTATCGGCAATAAATGTTGAATTTTTCTTTTAATAAAAATAAATAAAACCAAATAATACTTAAATAATATACATATGTAGGTTTAATAAATGTGAAAAATTTTTTAAATTTTTTTTTTTGTCTATAAACTTAAAAACTTATTGAGATTGATGTACCACAAAACCTCATCCTGCTGAAAATGACATAAATTTAGCGCACTCGGGTTAAGGGTATGGTGCACTATTTGACTTCCATGTAATACCTTTTTAGTATTTCTTTAATCAAATTTAGGATTTTAATGCTTTTCACATAGCTTGTAACTTTACTTAAACATTATAGCTCTATAATACAAAAAATTTAAGAAAAAATTGTGAAATTAGACCTATTTTAAAATGCATTTTTTGTTAAGTTGCGGCAAAAACCCGGCACTAATCTTTCCCCGGCTAATTTTACAACACTATTTGCTAAGAAAAATCGAAATAAAAAAATGTCTGATTTTATCGGATGGTGTCAATTTTTGTATTTTTATACCGGGTTATCCCTCTGCGCACATGTCTATAAAGAGAGTAACATAAAGAACTCACAAAATAATTATTATAATCAGCCATGTTCTGGAAAAGGAATTCGAGTGAAAATGAAATAGAAAAAATTTTCAAAACGATGCTGTTTTAAAGGCTCATTAACATATTCCGTTTTATATACGCCATACTATGAGTTCCACTTATATTTATTAGAATAACTCTAAAAATCATGAAAAAATAAGGTAATATTTAAAATAATTGAGCTGAAAATTTCCTTCGATTTCAATTTCACTCGATTTCGATTTCCAGAACATGGCCGAATATAATGTTTGTCATTTCGATAACTTCAGAATCAAAATATTCTGATTCATCATCAAATGATATTTTGTTATACATGTTGTTTGTTCATATTAAAAAATGTTAGCATTTGGTAAGATGCAATAAATTTGTCACAGCAAACTACATATACTATTTTTTTAAGTGTGTATTTATTGTAAGAGCTTCTAAAAACGCATACTGCAGACTATTACGAATTTTGATTTTAGTATTTTAGTTATGGACAAGCGTTACTTGTTGTTACAGAAAGCATATTTAAAACTATTTCAGCAAGCGCTTGAAAAGGTTTCGGAAAAAACTTTGGACCAAAAAAGACTTAAATGTGTACCCACATCTTGAGTAAATCGGAATTGCCATTGCATATTTATGGCCTTTAGATTATATGTTATCCCCAAAAATTCCCAGCGAAAAAAGTACTTTTCCTCAAAAAAAAAATCCCCTGGGGATTTTCACGAAATTTTTTTGGGGACAAATCCCCATAACTGAGAACTCTGTCTCTATTTATGTTTTGTTATGTGAATTTTATTGTTTGGTGTCTGTCCGCCTATATTTCAAAGCTTTTTTATGATGTGGTATGATTTTGTTGTTGTATCTGACCAAAACAACTATCAGCTGTTAGTTAATGTTTGTTGACTGTTGCTGTGTTTGTTGTTGCTGCGCATAGATCAATAGCGAAAAAATCGTAAAAGCTTCGCAGAATGTACTAGTGTATACAAAATGTGACGAAAGAAGAAACAGAAACAAACAATACCTCATACTCTTTATCGTGCCACTACCCACTTTTTTTGTTACGACTTTATTGAACGTGTTACAGTCAGTAGTCGGTTTTAGTTTGTAAATTTGCACAGATGGAACAGACGTTTTGGGGAAATAAATAAAATTTAAAGATAAATATGTATAAATAAATAAAAAAAAACAAATCGTAAATAAATTCTTTAATTAAAACAAATAAAAAAATCAGTGAAAATCTTGTGTTAAAAAAGTAAATTCAGACAATAAAATGCTGAGGGTTTTTGTAAATTATTTTTTGGATTTTGGCAAAGACCAATAAATTTTTAAAGAGTTTTAACAAAATATTACTAAAAAAGAAGAATAAGCAAGAAAATCAAGGTAAAAAAGAGTTAAATCAAGAGTTTCTAACTAAAATCTTGAAAGTTCTTTAAGGTGAAGAAAAAACTTTCCAAGAAATGATTTCAGATTATGGGGCTTAATTATTTTGTTTTGAAATAAATTTGCTTTAGACCCGGTTTTGCCAAAAAAATTAAATTCAGTGTTTTCAAGCAAATTTAAAATTTTAACTAGAGTTGAGTTCTAGTATGAAAGTTTTGCTAAAATGTTTTTAAAATTAAGTGAAACGGTTTTAATTCATGAAACAAAGAAAACAAGATAGCGCAGGTCAGTTAACTTTTTACTCCCATGTTGACGTAATTTTTTTAATTTAATTGAAATGTAAACAAACATTCAGCATACCCCATACACGTGTTTGTGTGATCATGTTTGTGCTTATTTACTACTATGACGTATATGCGCAGAAAAATAATGTTTTTTTTTAATGTAAATGCGCTTTCTTGTTTTGTTTGTTTTACAGGCCGTTTATTTATCTACTTGAGCCTTCCTTTTGGCCAATTTTTTTCTTCGTATTTAAATAGTATTTATCTTAAAGTTCTATTTAAATACAAAATTAAGCTTTCCAGTGCTTTTTTAATGGTTTAGGTTCTTCAAGCTTTTTTACTTAAAAATGTGGCTTAAATATGACAATAAGACAAAAACAATGGACAAAGCAAAGAAAAACTAGCTGTTTCTTTTAAGCCAGCTGGTAAAAAAATACATACCATTTTTTTAATATTGTTATATATTTAATAGTGCTGCCATACTTTTGTCTTAATTTAATAAGATTAATCAAGTAGCACTTAAAAACTGAAATTGTATTTAAGTACAACTAAAATTTTAACAAAAATTAACTAAAAATATATTTAAATACGAAGTCAGAAACTGGCCATTGGTGTTTTAAAGAACCTTTAGAAATGTTTTATGTTACACGTTTAAATAAATTTATTTTCGTTTTAACCAGTTAAAACCAAAATCAAACCAATTTTCTAATTTCTTTAAATTATAATTAAAATCCAACAACTTAAATTTTCAAAACAATTCGTTAATGTTTTATTAAAATGTATTATATTTTGGATTTTGTCAAAGATTTCTTTCAACATCAGTTTTAAATAATTATTCAGTGTTTCAAATAATTTAATTTTGTTCCTCAGCGAAAATTTAACTCTTTGCAAAGAATTTATTGGAAAAAACTATTGTTTGTTAACTTTGATTAAAATTATAAACAGCAATATTAGTAAAACAACAAATTGTTTAATGTTTCACCAAATTCCATTGCGTTCCTTAACAAAAATTGCATTTTAATCAAAGATTTAAAAGACAAATATCTTTTTTAATGAACTTCAAAAAAGGAAATTTAAATTTTGCGAGTGTTTCAAATAATTACATTTTGTTTCTCTAAAGAACTAGCTTCGATGAAAGATTTTAAATTAAGATTTTTTTTTTTTTTTTTTTCTTAATATGAAAGTTTCACACAATTCCAATTTGTTTCACAGCAAAAATTTGTCTCAAATCAAATTTTTAGTGGAAAAAATATTGTCCTTGTATAAAATGAACATTTTGCTAGTAAAAATCATTTTTGGAAAAATGTCAATTTCAGTTCTTCCTTGTATCGCGTGTAATTAATTTTTGTGCTATTTCAACCGACAAATTTTTTTTTATTAATTTAAAAGTGCACATAATTTGAATTTGTTCCTTTAGCAAAATTTGTCTTTCATCAAGCATTTTTTTTTGTATAGAAAATTTAATAATTACTATTGGATATGATTTTTAATTTTTGTCTAATTCCATGTTGTTCCTCTCTAAAAATTGTTTTTTTTTATAATAAATTCTGTTGGAAAAAATATAAAGCAGTAAAATTTCTTTAATTGAAACCCATAATTTTAAAAATAGTTTTGAATGTTTCACCAAATTCCACTGTGTTTCACTACAAAAGTTTTACTTTAATCAACGATTTTTTGCGAAAATCACTTTTTTACATTAAATTAAAATTTTCCAAGGTTTCTTTACAGACACAATTTTTTTTAACTCTTTATTTTTCACTTGATTTCATTCGTTTCTGTCATATTTTCATATTTTCGGTTATGCACGTTAAATTAATTTTGTAAAGAAAATTTTCTCCAAAGCATTTTTTTATTTTACTGATATTTTTGTAGTTTTACTTAATTTCATATCGTTTCTCTATAGAAAATACAATAAATATCTTTAATTTATGTGTACAATAGGGTTTTTATTAAAAAAGAAATACAATGTTTTTCAAATGTTTAGTGTTTCACTTAAAACATTTTATTTTTCCTAGCAACATTTTTTTTAAAGATTTTAGGTTTTAGTTAAATTTTGCAATGAAATGGTTTTCTTAAGTAACTTTTTTTTATTTAAGAGAATTTTCATTTGGTTCTATTTATACCAGAAAATGTTGTTTAAATTAGAATTTTGATTTAAAATACACAAAAATGTCAATAGTTTTATATTCCATTTCGTTTCTCCCAAAGAAAAAACTTATTTGTTATTTATTTTAAGACTCATTTGGCAGCATTTATGTTATCCAAAAATTTTTTTTCTTATAGGGTAAGTGCACCTAATGTCGGCATGTACCAGTAGTCGGCCTCTTTTGCATTTATACGTGAATAAATAAGAAATGCGGTTTTTATATTCTTAAACTGTTTAAAGTTTGTCAAGAGAATTTACTCATCTTTCTAGTTGCAATATTTAAATTGGAGTAAAATGAGTATTTTTGCCAAATTTTATAGCCTTAAGTGACAAGTGTTTGATCATGAGCGCTAGTGCTCGTTTTTTCAAAAAAAAAATTAGTGATAGAGCCAACTTAAAAAGGTAAATAACCATATTATTAAAGGGAATTACTTTAACAATAAGGTCTGTAACTGTAGAAAATCTTTTAAATTTTGTCTTAAAAGTAAAACAATGTACAAAAAATAAATATTTTTTTAAGTTTGTTGTGGGCCGAGATTAGGAACAAAAATTTACAAAATTTCCTAAGCTCGGCATTGGCTGCCGACTACTGGCAAATCAGTATTTTTCTCTGATTAAGCTCAAATTTGAGTAAATTGCTCATCAATCGCTCCTCTTGCCTATGGGATGACAGAAAATGAGTTAAAAACGAGTTTACCCAGTAGTCGGCATGATTTCTTTTGAGTATCTTATAACCTGCCGACTATAGGATAAATATTGTCCTAAAGTCGACAGATGTTTTATTTCTAGTTTTAACTAAATGTGGGGTCCGAAATCGTTATAATTTTTGAAATTTTTAAAGACTTTTACTTCCTTGTATTTCATATAGATACATATTTCAATAAAGTTAAATGTGACAAGCAGGGAAAAAAGGCAAAGGTTGTGCTCCACGCTCCACTTTACAGGAGAGAATACATGACCGCGTGCAGAAGGTCCTTAAAAATAGGTCCGCAAACTGTTTAGTCAAATGTTAAAAAGAAAAATGTAAAATTGATACTTGCTGAATTTAAAAATTATCGTCCTGGAATCGGTATTTAAGCTTAGCTGCTAAGAAAGCAGAGAGAATTAGTAAAGTCGAGCTACAGTCACTGAAGAAGGAATCAGCAAATGTTTAACTGATTTAAAAACCATATTAAACAAAATGATGTTGATATTATAGATGATCCGTCCAGAATATTTAATGGCAATAAGAGAAGTCCCAATGGTTGAATTTCCATATGTTAGATTTTAATTTGAAATCACACAATAAATTTTTCGGATTTGATTGTAATAAGTTTTTTAATTCAATTTATGTATAAATTGATTGCAATTAAAATATTGCATTGAAATTCAGTAATTGCAATAAAAATAAAATCATAATCAAAGTTTTCGTTTCCTTCAAATGAAACTCCTTCTTCTAGAAATAAACCTGACTCTGATGATTTGGAAATGCCAACAATATAAATTTTTGTTTACGACCGATTTGTTCCAAGTATATAGGCATTATTTCATTGGACTTTCACTAGTTGTTGTATTTTCAGAAAAATGGGGTGCACTCGCAAGATTTCAGTAAAAACTTGATTGCAATCGAATTGATTGCATTCAATGATATGTAAAAAGAATGAATTAAAAAAGATTGCAATTAGATAGTATTGTAATCTTACAAATGAAATCAAGTTGGTTGCAATCAGTTTGATTGTAGTTTTTACAGCTCTGCCTCCAATAAAAACTAATTGTCATCGGTGATTTTGGTTAAAATAGTCCTCCATCAAGAAGCCACAACCACATTATGGTTGCCTTAGAACATGTTTTGGGTAATAATTACAAAAATATATTAAGCACTTATAATAGCATGGTTAGTTTTCAACCATAACATGTTGATCTTGGAAAAGAGGAAAATACTGTTAGTTTATATTCAAAAAATTATTGGTGGTAAACAAATTATTGTCATATATAACCATTAGGTTAGGTTAGGTTAAGAAGGGTTATGCGCCCAAGGGAGCATATCCACTCGGAGACCAATGAGGTTCATTGTGAATCCCTTCAGCATAGGAGAAAAGAGGAAAAAGAGAAGTAAAGAAGAAAAGTAGAAAATAGACCTAAGGTTTGTTACAGATAAATAAATAACACGTAGGGCAAATCCCCCTTATGGTCCCCCAACAGAAACGGCCGTCCTATTTCCCTGACAAACCCCAGTAGATCAGTTGGATTACATCCAACGATACACACCAGTTCGTCGTGAAATCTAGCCCCTAGCCATTTCTGCCTGGGGCCCTGCATCCTAGGACAGTGGCACAGCACATGCTCAACCGTCCCTAGCTCCTCGGCATCCCCACACAGCCTGCAGAGGTCCGGTATCGCAATGTCCCATTTATCCATAAAAGCCCTAACAAAACAATGCCCCTTCAGGAACCCTATAAAGATCCTGAGACTACTCCTATCCAGTCCTAATAGAACCCTGGTTGCCCCTGCGTCCAATCCGGGCCATAAGGCTCTCTACACCCTGCAATCCGTTCTATATATAACCATTACATTAAAAAATATGGTTGTGGCGACAACAATATGGTTAAAATAACCATAGTAGGTTTTAAACTTTTTGTTTAACATGGTTTTGTTGGAGGTGCCCATATTGAATAATTTTTTTTTCTCTGCGTGTAGTGCCTATATAGACCTACAAATGTACATTTTAAGCATTTAAGAAAATAAAAAGCATTAATTTTCAATAAATGAACAATTGCATTCCTGTACAAATTGGTTTTTTCTTTAAAAAATAGCCATGCCGACAATAGGATCATTACATGTCGAAGACTGGTACATCGTATGCCGACTACTGGCAAATGAGCTATATTTTAGAAAAAAGTAAAATTGCTCAAATTTAATAAAAAAATAGTCTAAAAACTGTTATATGAATCGAACAAATACACATTACTGAACTGTAGTGAATAGTTGCCATCCCAATATCACGTGTATATACGTAAGGGCACCAGTTTGAAAATGAAAAAAAAATTAAACTGCCGACTACTGGTACACTTACCCTATTACATATTTTTTCAAGTTTCACTTAATTCCATTTTGTTTCTTTCAAAAAAGTTTTATATTTCAGGCGTATTTAGTAAATATTTCGAATAGAATTGTTCTCTTAAATAATTTCTGTTATTTTAGGGAATTTTTATAATGTTTCACCATATTCCATTTCGTTCCTTTGTAGAAATTAGTAATAAATTAAACTTGTTTAACTATCGAAATGTTGAGTCATGAAATTTTATTTTGTTCCACTTCATTTACAATTTTAATAGCAGCAAACAGTTTAAAAATTAAAGAAAGAAATTAGGGTAAAGTCCCCTAAGTTCGGCATGCACCAGTAGTCGGCCAATTTTTTATAAAAGTTAAATAAATAAGAATAGCGGCAAATATATAAATAAGTAACACGTTTTTTTAATAGAAAATATACTTAATTCTCTTTATGTAAAGTTTGTATTGGCTGGGATGAGTATTTCGATCGATTTGGCTTGTCGTTCAGTGACAACCTCTCAACACCCGCGGTAGTGCCAGATATTTAAGTAATTTTTTAGTGTCAAGGACAGTTGGAATAAGTAAGGAATCATATTAAATTAAGTTATTTTTTTACCATAATGCTTTTAGTAGGAAGATAGACGTTCATATAGTCTCCAATGAAAATAAATTTATAAAAAAAATTTATATTTCGCTTATTTTAAAGGCTGCCGACATTAGGGACAAAATTTTGACAGATTTCCAGTAGTCGGCATAGGGATGCCGACTTTAGAATAATTTATATTTTCTCTTATTAAGCTCAAATTCTACTCTTTTATATATTACTCGTCTCTCTTGATAATGAATGCAAAGAAAATGAGTTTTTTTTTACTTTACCCAATAGTCGGCATACATTTTATTCAGTATTTTATATGATGCCGAGTATAGGAGAAAATGTATTCTGATGTCGGCAGTGGTTATAAATGGTGGGATCTAGCCAAACAAAATAATATTTTGGTAGGCATTAAATTAGGATTCATTTCTTTGGCATTTCAGACCATTATAAAATTAAAATGGAACGACCCTTCCACCAATATTCTAAAGATTCCTTAAAAATGCGCTTTCCGAAATAAGAGAAGGTAGAATTTCTATACGTGTTGCAAGTAAAAAATATGTCGTTATGCGTTCCACCATACAGGACAAATTATATGGCCGAGCTCCTGAAGGTCCTAGGGGAATGGGTCCACAAACGGTACTGTATAACGTCGAAGAAATGCGTTTGGTAAGGTGGTGCCAAGAAATGGCGAAATGCGGGTTTCCATTAAAAGCCGAGGATTTGTTGAACACTGTTCAGGCAATAGTTAAAGACCAGCGCACCACACCGTTTTTAAATGGTAGACCGCGAAAGAGCTGATTATTAAAGCAGCATCCTTGCCTAGCAATTCCTGAAGCGGAAGGAATAAGCAAGGGGAGGGCTGTAATAACCGAAGAGGGCATCAGAAAATGGTTCGAAGGTCTAAAAAAGTTTCTGACTGAACAAAACTTTCTGATACATCGCGAATATTTAATGGGGATGAAACTAGTTTTAGTTTGTGTCCTAAAGTTAGGTTAGGTTCCATGGTCAGCAATTGAGAGACAGCTCACTTGGGTCCTTCAGCGATCCCTTTGTGATACCCAGCGCCAATGCCCATCCCAAAGAGCAGTTACTCAGATGGCGTTACTGCAGATTTGAGCCAATCCGTTTTCCTAATGAAGAGAAGAAGCAATCTTAGTTCTGATTTAGATAGATCCTCCAAGCAGAAAAACATCGGCTCTCCCAGGTATTTTTTCCTGATGCCCCGTAGCCCAGGGCATTGATAGAGAAAGTGAAGCACAGTCTCCTCTTCCTCCTCATCATGACAACTTCTGCAGTAGTCATTGAATTCCACCCCCATTCTCCTAGCATCAGTCCCAACAGGCCATTATCCAGTCATAGCCGACACCACAGTCCTGATTTGGTTCCTTTTGAACCTAAGTAGAGATTTGGTTTTCCGTTCATCATAGCCAGGCCATAGTGCCCTGGATATGGAGCAGGTGGACTCACAGGTCCATCCCTCTTGCGCAATTCAGTGACTTACAGTGAGCCATTCCAACGAATTGATCAATGAATGTGTCATCCATGCGACCACCTTCCTTGGCCAGCTCATCTGCTATCTGGTTTCCCGGGCAGTCTGAGTGCCCAGGTATCCATATAAGCGTTAACCCTGAATGCTCAGCAATCTCATTTAAAGACATCCGGCATTCCACAGTTAACCAGTTTGTGTCCTTAAACAGGTAAAGTTATAGCACCCAAGGGCTATCGGAATGTGTATTCTTTCCAGAAAGGGAACGAAAAAGAAACCATTACGGTGCTGTTGGTCTTTTCAGCTAATAGCAAGATGTATGTTAATTTTAAATACTTACGTTTTAATAAACAAATTCTTGAATTATTTAACGATATTATTCTTTTCTTACTTAAAAATCCTATGCCGACTATTGGGGCAAAAAGTGCCGAACTTAGATACGAGTGTGCCGACTATTGGGGAAAATGGTACATGTTGAAAAAAACGTAAATTACTCTATTTTTATAGCTAAGCTTCTGAAAACCGTTAATTGAGTCTAAAACTACACAAATTGTTCAAAAATAATAAATCGTTGACAACAAAATACTACTCTCACAATCTTGATAGCGTCTGTTGAGAATGGAAAAAAAGTTAAATGGCCGACTACTGGTGCTTTTACCCTATAACTTTTCTTCCAAAAATTTAATTTTTTTTTTATCAATTTCATTTTATAATTTTTAAAAGTCTTTCTAATTATTTGTAATTATGATTTGAGATTTCGTTAATAACATAAAACTTTTCCTTTTCTTTCTATATACATATGTATAGGTATATTTCTTTTTTATTTTTTACTTCATTTTTTGGGTTACCAACTAAAGACACTGTGTTATTCATTTTTTTCTACAAATGGTTTGGACCAACAGTTGATTAGAGTTACTTAACTGGTACGAGTATTACAAAATTTTCCAAATACAAAAACAATATTTGCAATATGTATTTACAAGCTTTTTTTAATTATAAAATTCACAGACATATACAAACACATTTGTTTTATAAACTATTATTAAAGTAAACGTGAGTTAACAGCTACTGGTTCATATTACTTAAATTTATCTACAATAGGTACCTATGTAGTGTAAAAAATAATTAAATAATTGTAATTGCAGTTTTGCTGTAGAAGCAACGAAAACAGTTGTAGGGTTAAGAAAACGGTAGTTTTTTTTTTAAATAAAACAACAACAAAATATTGTATTATTTACAAAAAAATACCAAGAACTTTAAAGTTCTTAACTAAAAGTGCGAAACTTAAACAAAAGTAAACACTTGAGTGTATAAATAAAATACATAAGTATGTTGTAGTTGGCAACAATAACAAGAACTTTAAATTTAATGGAAAGTGAGAGTTGTAAACAAACAAAAAAGGCGAAAAAATGAGAGTTCAAGAAATTACCGGTGAAACACTTTAAGGGGAAAACTGATATAAATTAAATGGTTGCCAACAATAACAAATAAAACTGTGATTTGTAAAAAAAAATAATTTTAAGAGAGTTCAAAGCAGTGATGCCATTAGGATACGAAAGATACATTTTTCGTATCTTTCGATGACTTCATGTATCATGTATAATCCTGACATTTTTCGTATCTTCTGAATCTGTACGCAAAATGTACAGAAATAAATTATTTAACTTTCCGTCTGCTTACAATATTGTATGATGTGACCACCGTCTGTACGAAGCGGCACAAAAATAACATGTGTTTTGATCTTAGTTTTTCTAAGTTCTTCTTTCGTCTGCTTATTCTTGTGTATGTGCGTTAAGATGAACTTTTAGAAGAAAAATTTATGTGAACTTTAGTATTAACGCCTTAACTCGTATACATATTACTTTTTTTTACAAAAATGAATTTGTTTTGATAACATCCACAGATAGTTTTTAAGGTTTGCTTATTCATTAAAAATGCAATAGAAAAGTTATGTTAAGAAATGGTAAACGTCAAATATGGATTTTTAAGGTCCTAATCATGTAAAACGCAACGTAACGCCAAAGAATTACATTGAAAGCACAAACAATGTCATAAATATTTTGTAATCGTTTTTCATTATGATGATAAAATTGAAGAAATAAACCAAGAACTCCAAAACAAATTTAATATTGTAGGAAATTATGCTATCGATTGGCATATGAAAATCAACAGTCATAAATGCGAGACTATTCTTTTTCGACCCCCAGTAGGCCAGTGTAACAACAATGTTAAAAAGAATTGGAAATCCTTTAAAATAAAATCCAACAACAATGCAATAATCCCCAATAAAGACATGGTTAAATAGTTAGGTATTCACCTAGATAAGTTTCTCTATTTTAACACACACATTAATTTACAAATAATTAAAGCTAGAAACGCATTTTACTTGCATAAAAATTTATTTTTCTCTAAGTATATTCACTCAAACGTGAAAATTATTTTATATCAGTCATTAATACGTCCTATATTAACATATGGATGCCAAATATGGTTCAATATATCACCTTCGTATATGGAAAAACTAAGAGTTTTTGAGAGGAAGTGCTTGAGAGCGTGTACTTTACTTTTTAGATCTCCTAATCATAGCTGCCAGATTTGACGATTTATCGTCATTTTGACGATTTTTAGGAACAAAAATGGTCTATTGACGATAGGACGATTTATACCCCAAATTTGACGATTTTTTATATGACAAATTTTGTTCAAATTTACAAATATTTTTAATATAATTTCACATTTTATTTAGGCTTCTAATATAATTTTATTTGAATTATTTGATTGGCAGTAATTTTCATGTTTTAGCTATTCATCATATAAAATAAGATTGTTTTTTAGCACGATGAATATTTGTAAGAGTTCTATTTGATTAAAGCCTGTACAACTACTCTCTTTAGGCTGGGTTCACATTATGAACCCTTCAGGAGATTAGGCGTTAACTGTCAAAAAGCCACCAGTACAATTACTAGAACAAGAGGCACTAGTGGTAACGGTGTTAAAGATTTTATAAAAAATACTAGTGCTTATTAGTACTAGTACTTGATGTAGTACAAGAGCATCACTTGTAAACTGATTGGGCAAAAACTTTTTTAAAAACAAAAATTCGTATTTTGATACTTATTTTTAAATATGATTTTAAATAATTAATTTATAATTTATTTATACATTATTTACGGCCATGTTCTGGAAATTGAAATCACGAGAAATTGAAATCGAACAAAATTTTAAATTTATCCTGTGTTTAAAGTTTAAAAAATAATTTTTTTATATGCCTCATATGTTGAGGTCCACTAACCTTCACCACTACCTCTTTTCAAATCAGGAAAAGATGCGTTCAATTAAAACAAAAATTAAATGAAAATGTCCAATTGGGTCCAAGTAAACTGGTACACGACTAGAACCAATAGTACTAGTGATTTTCTAAGCACATACAATGCTAATTTGAGCATTAAGATAGTATAGAAAAGTATACAGTCGAGAACTAGTACTGGTGATCTTTGTACTAGTTTAGTACTAGCTAGGTACTAGTTCGATCTCCGGCAGGGAAACTTTTCTTTCAGAGAGTCTGATTTTATTTGTGTTTACCTGACTTAAGTTCTTAAACAGGATTTTCGACGTGAAAAATAGGTGTTTGATATACCTTGGTTTTAGTTTATTTTCTTAGTTTTCTTATGAACGCCAATACTTTTGAAAAATGTTTGGTTGTGTTACTTCAATAATAAGTTTCTTAACGAATATATTAAAATTTTATTAGCAACGAAAACTAAAAATAACAATTTATTTTCAAAACTTATAAAAAATTAGTGGTTTTTTACAATGACGATTTTTGTGACGATTTAGCTAAGTCAATTTGACGATATTGACGATTTTTTCCTCAACATTTGACGATTTTCGACCAATTTTATCTGGCAGCTATGCTCCTAATAGCAGCTATTTAAAATATGTTTCAAATAAAAAGTTATATAATAAGGCAAAAATAGGCAGAATTGATAACTTTATTATTCATCTAATAAGGAACCATATCGTTAAAAGCTCTGAGTGTTCAGAAAATAATTTAATAATGGCTCCATACTATTCTAGCGACGAATTTATTAAAAAAACACTCCGAAATGGATATATACCACCTGAGGCTTTTGTATACCTCGATAGCAATAATTACATCCAAAATGAGTTCGGCGTTCCTATACTTTATCATTTGTATAGACGAGCCAATATTAAAGCAATTCAAAGCAATCAACTTACGGATGCTAATAAAAGATTTGACACTAGCGTTTACGCAAAAGATAAAAATATGTTACCAAACATAAATATTAAAAAATGTTGGTGGCTTTCAAACTATGTTTCACTTCCTCTTCTTTTTACCCTTAATAACTTTTATTTTTTATTTTTTTTGGAATAGTTAAGTTTTTTCTTATTTTTTCTTTACATTAAATAAAAGACATGTATATACAAATATAAATATTGTATAAATATTTGAAATTTAGGTAAAAATACATGTAATGTAATAATTAGTTTACTAGAGAGCTCGATTTTGGGACAGTGTATAAAGACCTATTAAGATATAAGTACTGTTGTTTATTTAAGTTTAAGAATATATAATTTTGTTAAATAAAAGATTGAAAAAAAAAAATTTACAGGTTTGTTTTCAAAATTTGTTTGTTTGTAAATCCACTTCGGTTCGATTTTTTGAATATGCCCGAATATTCGGTATATATATAGCTCTTATATGAATCTTAACTTTAAAACATAATTTTCTTTTACCGGGTCCATGATTGGCGATGGGTCAAGGGTATGCTCCCGAAAATTGTTCTTTATACTTTATGCTGTGGTGAAGGGCTGGCTGGCTGTCCATGTAACTTTGTGCGCAAACCACAGGTCGCAAGATAATTTGTTCAAATTTGGTGCTTAGGTTCTAATCGGACCAAGCCTATTGAAAATCGAGAGAATCGGTCCATAATTTTATATATACCCCATACAGGCTGCTTTCCAGATATGGTCTTTGTGCCCAGTATTAAAGCAATTTCAATAAAATTTGCAACATAGATAGATCCATATTTATATGGACACATAAGTTATGCAATTTTTATAAAACGGGCCACAAGGGGAGATAGCAATTTCAGCCTCTCAGAAACTACAATTCCATTTAAATGAAATTTAAAACAGAGATAAATCCATATATATTTTTCAAAACTACGTCCCAAATTGGTAAACTTTCAAAAATTTGTTGCTATATGTATACTGTGATGTAGGGTATCATCAAGCCCGACCATACTTTCTTACATGTTTTATTTAAATTTAAATGGGTTAATAAATTTTTTAAAAGTTTGTCAACATTAAAATTTAATTTAATTTAAGTTTTTAATTAGCTTTAACTTCAAACAATGCAAAAAATAAATTTTAACATTAAATGTATTCTTAAATAAATTCAAATGCCATGACCTAATTTTAAAGCAAAAAAAAAAATTATTTGAAATCTGAAAAGTTTATTACATATAAAAAATGTATTAAAAAAAAAACCAAGCAAGTTATAATTAAATAAAGCAAAAAATTTTATTAAATAAAATAATTCCTCAGAAACATATTTTTACTTACCCCCATATTCATAAAAAATATTTTTGATAAATAAAAGGCTTATTAAAAAAATGTTCATAAAAAATTCGTTTCATAAACCTAAAATATTTTTTATGAAAATGGGGGGTTTAAGTGTCTTCGAAATGCAAAATTTTGTTAACCCTCTGCGACTGACGTGGTTGTCTAACATACACCATTGGCTCTCTTCAAACATCGGCTCTCACGCATTCAATACCTTTTTAATGCGTTTTGATGGGTACGTTGGCGAACGCGATCAAATAGAGCGTACGCGTCGCGCAGAGGAGAAAAGTGTCTTCAAGACAACCACATCAATATTTTTGTGATATTTTTGTAGTGTCTACTAAACAACACGTCAATAAAATTGTTTCGATATTTTATATCTCTTATTATTTTTGTTTTGGTTGGTCGCTCTAATACAAAAAAATTCTTCATTGTTCTAAGAGAACATCATCTGGAACTTTTAAAAGCCGTGAAGAGCACATTCTGAGCTTTGGATCAAACAATTTGACATATCCACGTTATAATGTCTGGTTCAATGCACTAGATAAAATCAGTTGTATCTTTTCATTTGCCCATTAAAATTTTATCAATTTTTCTATACTGGTTAGCTCAGATGTGAACTCAAAACATAAGCCATCAAAATGGTGTCTAGCGTACTATCACGTCATTGGAATTGTTATTGCAAATTCGAGTCAGTCGCAGAGGGTTAATATTTATTAAAAATCCTATTTGTTCCTTTGTAAATAAAGTAAAAATTTATGTAATTTTATTCATTCTTTTTTTTTTAATTAATTCTTTCAGATTTTATTTTGTCTGTTTCACTCATTTTTTGCAAACGTTAAGCAGATTCCATTTAATTCCTCATCGCAAATGTCTAAAGTTTGACCATTTTCACAAATTTTAAGTACTTTTATTATATTTTGACTGTGTTTCATAAAATTCCACTTCGGTTCACTTTCACAAAAAATATTATTTTTTTGTTTTTTCTATTTTTTTTTATAACTTTTATTTTGTTTTTGATTATGTGTTCTAAAAAATTTCAGTTCGTTTAATTTTGTTTAAACTTGATAGTTTCATGGTTTTTGCAATTTTTCGTAAAATTTACTAGATTTTTTAAAGTTAATTGACCTTTAACAATTCACTTTTACTTTTTGCAATTTCACTGAATTCCTATTCGTTTTACTTCTTTAAAAATATATTTTTTTAATATTTTACTTTTTGTTATTTAATTTTTTTATTTTTCTTATGTTTAGTTTTTTGTTCAAAAGCCAAAACGTGTCATTTACTAGATATTTTTCGGTCTTTTTGTTTGTAATTTTTTTTTCTTTGCAATTGCATTTTTAAAAATCAAGTTTTTTAATCTATTTTATTTTTTCCAGATTTAAAAGACCTAGACAATCCATTAGAAACAAAGGAAGATCACAGTGCCATTTAATATTTTTTAACACACCACCAGCAACAATCTTTGTTTTTAAATGCAACATTTTCATAGTTCATAATAAAATTTACACAAAAATTAACGTCATTTATCAGTTAAAAAAAAAGTGTGGCAAAAAAATCTTATCAGTTTGGAAAAAATAACTGAAACATTTTTTTTCTCAATGAAGGCAGAAATAAACAAAACAATTTCAATTAATAGAAATATATATTTAATAATTACTGCATTTATTATTAAAAGATTAATACATATATTGTATTTAAAAAGTAAATAAAACAACATTTTCAGAAGGGGTTTAAAAAAAAAATCCAAAAAAAGAAAAAACAAAGTTTATGAACCAAAACGAAATATTAATAAAATAATCAAACGATTGCCATTCGAAAAAAAACTATATGTATTTTCAAAGTAAATAATAGTAACAAATATTATCTGCGATAAACAATACGAAAAAAAAAGTGTTCAAAATAATTTTTGCTCACACACGCACACATTGGCGTAGAAAAGTTAAAAAGGCAAGCAGCATATGCCAACTTCGGCACAGTCCAGTCTAAGTGGGTCAACAGCTTGGACGCGCTCCATCGAATACTAAGAAGAGCTGTGTTTTAAAAAAAATATTGTTTTTTAACAAAAAAAAATATATATATATAAATACCTATATTGTAAAAAAATTTGTTTAAATTTACAATTAAAAGTTTTTGTGTATTAACTAGTGTTGGGTATTTTTATTGCAAAACTTATCAAAAGAAACAATTTTCCAAAAAAAAAAATTTTATATAACAAGTTGCCTTAATAGAGTTTGCACAATACTACAACATTTCAACAAATAAAAAAACATAAAAATTTATAAAAACTTGTATTAAAATATATTTACAATTTAATTTATTAAAAAAAAAACCAAAATGTTATTAAAAAGTCATAAAAGAAGTAAAAATCTATGCCATTATCTGCTTCAAATACTCTTTATAACAAATTTAACCTGTCAATTACAAATTGCGGAAGCATTTAAAGTAACGGTAAGTTTCTTAACCTTTAAAAATCACAAACTAACAAGAATTTGCATTTCATAAACATAAACAAAGCTCACTCATACAAATACTAACAAACGGCTAAAACTCTTTAACAAAGGTAAATCCACCATTTTCAAGTTCAAAGTCAACTTTAATAAAAAAAAGAAGCAGCCTTTGTTATTAACACCAACAAACAAACAAAAAAGACAGAGAGTTTTTTCTTATTTGTTTTCTTTTTAATTGAATTGGTTTTTTTTTTTTGAGCAGTTTGCACAAACCACACAAAAACATGTACATATACATACATATATAATTAGAGATTACCAAAACTGCAATAACAAGAAATAAAAATCACAAATGAATGAGTGGGTAGTAAAAACAAAACGTCATTTTTCAAGTTCAAAGTTAATTTTATTTAAGAGGAAGCATTAATAACATCGACAGCAAAACAAAGAGTCAAAAAAATTTGCTGCATTTGTTTTTTTTTCATTAACATTTTTATTGCTTTCTTGTGGGGGCGGGGTTGGATGGCGTTTAATGATTAGCATAAATGAGACATTGAAAACAGCGTTGCCGTTGAAAATTTTGTAAAAGGGACACAAAAAGGGGACTTTCCAAAATTTTCAAAGTAAAAAAGGGTACGGTTTTTATAAGAATTATTAACCTATAAAGGGTTCGAAAAATGGGAATTTTTAAGAATGAAAAAAAATAAGACCAAGTTTATTTTAAAAGCAAAAAGATTTATTTCAGTTTTATTTAGTAAAAAAAACAAAGAACTTTTTATTTACATAAGTACGTATGCATATTAATTAATATTTTGAGATGTTCTTACTTTAAATAAAAAATACATATATGTATGTATGTACATATATAAAAAATAAAAATATATATAAATAAGTTATGTTATGAGGGAAATTGTACTTTTATTTTGTGCTTTACTGTCGTAAAATTAATTAAGAAATCGTAAAAACTTTTTACGCATACTAACTACTTTTTGGATATGTTTATTCTATATTTTGTTACTAAGTCTTCGCTTGAAGTACATTCTTCCAGCTGGAGTCGCAAGTTTCAACTTTGAGTCTGTTCGAAAGTTTATGTTCAAGCAATGCCAATTTCGAAAACACTCGTTCCGCTGAAGCAATACTTTGTTGTAAAGAAATGATAAATGCAATGAATTTATTTTAATTTTAGTACATATTTTTGCTATATCTATTTTTTAAATTTCCAACCTCAAACTAAAAATTTGGCATTTTATTTAGCCTTTTTGTAAAATTTGTTTAGCTTTTTTAATTTTTTTTAATTGGTTAAACTTAATTTTTTTTGATCATTTATGTTAAACATTATTTCTTCAAAAAATATTCGAACAGAAAAACTTGGCTGTCAAAAATGAATGAAACAATAGAACACATAGTAAAATTACACACAGATCACACATGAAACAAATAACACAAGTATCAAAAAAGTATTTTTTGATATTAACAACATTTTCTGCAGTAATGTTGTTGATACTTATAAGTTAACGTTTAATTCACTTGATGAAGTTTTTAATTAAAACTGATTTTATTTTTGTTTAATGGTTGAATTCAAAAAAAAAAAAAATGGCGAGGAATTTTTTCCGTCTACAGTAGAGAGTTTGAAAATGTTTGAATGCTTTGAGTGTGTGTTCAAATGGAATTGTGCAGACATATTTTATGCATAGTATATGTATTATACATATATGTATTATTTTTATTATTACTTAGTTGCTTTGGCGCCGATTATTGGCGCATAGTGCCTCAGTAAATGATTTCCAATTCTGTGGATTATTTGCTGTAGCCTTAGTTTGAGACCATGTTAGATCATTATTCGCTCTTTCAATATCATTCGTTTAACTGCGCCTCCAAGATCCCCTGGGTCGGCCTCTATATCGTTGTGGATTCCAATCAAAAGCCATTTTACATATATCGTTGTAGGATGATATGCTCAATCCACCTCCATTTCCATTCTCTCATCACTAGGTTTACCGATATTTGCTTGCACCTCAGATATACTTATTTAATTGGGCACCGGTTAAAAAGAGATTGAAGTTTTCTGCTGCTTTCTTCTGATTCCAGCCAGGTTTTGCAACCGTACAGCAACACTGATATTACATTGGAATTAAATATTCGTATTTTTGTCTTTTCAGTGAGTTTTCGTGATTAAAAAATATTCTTTAAACTTGCAAATGCCCCCTTAGCTTCTTTGATACGACTTTCTATGTCTAATCTGCAGTCTCCATCTTCAGCAATTTAACTATCGAGGTACATACATAGATTCAGGAACATCCTCAATCATACGGTTGTCTAGAGTAAATTTAAATTCTCTCGTCAGATTAATTTTTGTTACCATGGATTTATCGACATTATTTTTAAGTCCTTCATTATCTGCCTGTTGCAATAGATCATTCAGCTTAGACTGCCTATGCCTTCTTGACATGAGCACAAAATCATCTGCATAATTCAGATCGTTCAGATGTTGCATTGTAAGTGTATACCATTTCATTCCCCGTTTAGGGCTAAGTTCATTTGCAGAACTTAACAGTTGTCTATTTCTACTAGAAACAACAATGGAGAGAGTATACATCCCATGTGTATCGATTGTTGCGATAGGGAACCATTATGTAGTACTCTACATTTGAAAGCATTGATGATTATTATCATTTTAAGTTTAATTATTAAAGTTTTACGGCCATATTCATAAAAAGTTCTTATTTTAAGCTTAAAGTATGTAATAACTATCAAACGATTTTTGTCTTTTAAGCCTTTTATAAAAATTGGTATTCATAAACGTACATCAACAGCTTCTTAGCTATTATCTGTTTGTAGCGATTTTGTGTTTAAGTATGGCAACTTTATTTACGTTTTGTTGGCTTTTTATTGCTAGTGATGCATGAAACTTCTATTCGGTTCACATGATATTCTATAATTAATATATTTTTTATAATTAAAGACCTTACAAATTATTCTTATAAAATCAAAATACATATTATTTTATTTTCTGAACAACAGTTTGCCGAAGGATATTAAAAAAATGTTTGTTTGAAACTTTTTTTATATATACGATAAGAAAGTATTCGAATAAATGGTTTGTTTACTTTATATTAACATCACTTTTATTATAATTTGTTTATTTTATTTGTTCTTATTTTTTTGAACAACAATTCGTTGCTTAAAACCTAAAAAAAAACTAATTGCAATAATTTAATAAATAATAAAAAAGAATATCTGCATTTGCCCCTGAACACATTCATTTTAATCACATACAATTTTTTTTTAAATATTTAACGATATATGTAACTTTAAATTGGTTGTCTAAATTAAAATTAACTTAGTAAAATGTATTTAACATGTCCATATTAATAAGTAAGACGTTTTTCCATTATTTTAAAACATATGGCCCAAAAATAATATCATTAAATGGAAAGAAACATTTATCAAAATGTCATTTTATTTTTGGTTTAAAGAAGGTTAAATCCAACAATTAATTTTCATACTTTATGAATGGTTTATTAATAGTTCAATAGAATATTTTTCGTTTATGAATATAACTTTATCACTTTTTCAACATTTTTTATTTTTCGAATTTATTCTATGAGCTAAATTTCAGTTATGTATTTTATAAAGCTTTTTGTTATAGTTCTATTCCTAAAAAATTTAAAGAATATAACTATTACAAAAAGCTGTATAAAATACATAACTGAAATTTAGCTCATATGTAGAATAAATTCGAAAAATAAAAAATGGTGAATATAATAAAGTAGCTTATGAAAAGAAATAATTCCCAGATTCTATTTATCACTTTTTGCTTATAAATGGTTAATTAATCATAAATAAATTTTTATGAATACGGCTGTTACTTTATTGAAACTATTATCAAATTATTATTAGAACAAACCGCAAAACTAAAAATTCTTTAATATCTCCCAAATCAGAAAACAGCAGAAATTAAAGCAATATAAAACGAAGTTCCAAGTCTTCCTTATTAAAAACCCATTTTGCATTTTATATGCATATCTATGTATACGAATGTATTAACATGCATACTTATAAAACATGTTCTCTTACCCTCTCATCAATAAACTCAGACTTTCTGAAAGAAAAGTTTAATAAATAGAATCTGGGAATTATTTCTTTTCATAAGCTTCTTTATTATATTCAACATTTTTAATTTTTCGATTTTATTCTATATTTATTATAAAGTCATTCCTAAAAATTTAAGAAATATAACTATTACAAAAAGCTTTATAAAATACATAACTGAAATTTAGCTCATAGAATCAATTCGAAAAATAAAAAATGTTGAAAAGTTTAATGGTTTAATAGTTTTAACCCAGACATACAAATATTTTTGAAAATTCTACTCTACTAATTTAAAACTTCTTACGCCTTTTAACAAATTTTATATGAAAATGCGATCAATAAACTATTTATTAATCTAAAATAATTTTTATGAATAAGGATTATTGTTTAAATCCCCCCGCTAGAAAAAAACTCTTAAATAGTTTAAACAATTTAATATGTTTCTTAAAATTTTGAACACTTAATTACCTTAAGTATTTGCTCATGTATGTATGTATGTAATAGCTTTATTTATAATAAGTTTTATTATTGTTGTTTTATTAAATGCATTTTTCAAAATCTCTGGAATAAGTGAAAACATCAACAATAATGAATAAATAAGGAAACCATTAATGATGTTGTCATCACTTTTAACTAGAATCTAGAAGATTTTTTTTTTCTTTTTTGAGAGCAAAGTTGCCACATTCAGGTGAAATTGTAAATAGAATTAGCGATAACAGTAAAAACGTAAACAACAACAATAGCAAATACTAAAACGTAATTTCTTGCTTTCAAGATTCCCAAATGCAAAAGAGAATGTTAAAACAAGTAAGAAAGTATAGTGGGTCAAGTCCAACTATATGATACCCTATAAAACAGAATATATAAAAACAGATTTTCGATAGTGTACCCTATTTGGGACCCATGAGTTATCATGGACCCTCCAAAGCAAAATTATGTTATGAGGTTAAGATCCATGTTAAAGTTCTTTGTGCCGAATATTATTTAAATATGGGACATATGGTTATTTTTCAAGTGCCCAACTCTGGTCAGACACAAGCCAGCAACCAATTGAGATGGAAATAAGAAGATGCAAATAGAGTTGGCTTGGACACACGCTTCGTAAGCCACTATATGATATCACTAAGAAGGCCATAGACTGCAAACCCCCAGGGAAGCAGGCGCATCGGACGATCATCACACACCTGGAAACGCCAAATCATAACCGAACTGTCCGAACTAATCAATTTAATGCGGCCCTATGCTCCTCAGAGGAGTAAAAGGAACAAAATAAAAAGAATAATAATGGTTAGTTTTAGACATACCAGCACAAAATTTGTCATGACATATTGTCATGTACTATGTAATCGTAATAGTTATAAAAAAGTTATGGCATTAATAGCTATTTTCGAAAGTAGCGTTTCTATGGGAGCTTTAGTCAAATATGGACCAATTATAATAAAATTAAATTAAAATAGTAAGATGATTTAGATTTCAATCAAATAAGTCTGGACCAAATTTAATCTAAATACCAACATAATTGGATGGTTTATCGTAACCACGAGTCTATTCCGGAAAGAAGATTGTGGGGCTATGTGAAATAATTGACCGATTCTCACCATTTTCGAAAGGCTTAGTCCTTGTGACATTAGAACCTATGCACTAAATTTCATCAAATGCACACAAGGTTCACATTAACAGCCGGACGAACATCGAGTCGTTCGGTATATTAAATCGATTCGTCTAGCACCAATATTTTAAGGTGTTACAAACATCAACCGTATCATCATACCCTCTCCACTATTGAGGTGTTGGTATAACTAACGGGTTATCCATTTTTTCCGTTTCGAAAGTAAAGTTATGCCCCTATTACGGTTTACAAAACAACTCAACTGAGTTAATTTTAAAACCCATATAACGTCAAACAAAAGAAAATAAGGAAAAAATTAAAATAAGCGTCAAAAATCAAATAAATTAATTTGGTATTACATGGGTAAATAATGACAACTCTCCCTAACTTGGAGGCCACACCAGGGATGTTAAAGTTGGTACAATTGTACTTTTTTTTGGTACATTGTGACCTTCTAAAGTACCGTGGTACTACCGTGACTCATTTGGTACTATTTAAAAATTTGTCATAGTTCCCCCTTTTTGAATTTTTAGTATAGCAAACATATTATTGAGTCCTTTTCATTGCATTTATGTTGTACAACAAATCGTTAATGTAATGGGCGCTTAAATATGCGACTAGTATTGTTGTGCATAGAGCGCTTACTCCCCTTTTACAATGTGGCAAGTGAAAGGCAGACAGTCAGAGTTTGTTAGTAAGGGGGCGACACTGTATGTGTAACATGCTTTACTTTTTTCCTCTCTAAAATTTATTTGAAAACCTAAAATTTATTGCGGAACAGAAGTGGCTTTATATATTTCTACAAATAATATCAATATTGATATTGTTAAAGAAATTAAAGAAAATGCAAAACAATTTTATATAAATTTTGCGAAGTTTTGAGAACCAAACTCCACTTTATTATGGCATTTTGTTAAATTTGTTAAATTTATTGAAAATTGTTAATTTTTGTCAAATATTTAAGAAAAAATCCCTGAAGAAGGCACTCAACGAAGTGCCGAAATATTTGATATAATAAACATTTAAATAAATTGGCTCTTATTCGACCTTTAAAATTTTTTAATTAATCCTTTTTATTAAGCTTGATTTCTTTTCTTTTTTTATAAAAAATATTAAATTTTATTGAATCCAATATTTCGGCACTCCGTTGTGTGCCTTCTTCAGGGATTTTTTCTTAAATATTTGACAAAAATTAACAATTTTCAATAACTTTTAACAATTTAAACAAATTAAACAAATTTAACAAAATGCCATAATAAAGTGGAGTTTGGTTCTCAAAACTTCGCAAAATTTTATATAAAATTGTTTTGCATTTTCTTTAATTTCTTTAACAATATCAATATTGATATTATTTGTAGAAATATATAAAGCGATTTCTGTTCCGCAATAAATTTTAGGTTTTCACTAATGTTGCCTCGTCTGTGGGTACCATAAGTCCCCTTTAACAATGTGGCAAGTGAAAGGCAGATAGACGAAGTTTGTAGACGAGAGAGGAAAAAAGTAAAGCATGTTACACATACAGTGTCGCCCCCTTACTAACAAACTCTGACTGTCTGCCTTTCACTTGCCACATTGTAAAAGGGGAGTAAGCGCTCTATGCACAACAATACTAGTCGCATATTTAAGCGCCCATTACATTAACGATTTGTTGTACAACATAAATGCAATGAAAAGGACTCAATAATATGTTTGCTATACTAAAAATTCAAAATGGGGGAACTATGACAAATTTTTAAATTGTACCAAATGATTCATGGTAGTACCACGGTACTTTAGAAGGTCACAATGTACCAAAAAAAAGTACAATTGTACCAACTTTAACATCCCTGGTGTGGCCTCCAAGTTAGGGAGAGTTGTCATTATTTACCCATGTAATACCAAATTAATTTATTTGATTTTTGACGCTTGTTTTAATTTTTTCCTTATTTTCTTTTGTTTGACGTTATATGGGTTTTAAAATTGAGAACACAATTTCTAATGACTATACCTTGTACTTATTGTACCACGGTGCAAGTCATTTCTTTTGTTTTATTATAAAAAATTATAATTATCAATAAGTCAATTACATATACATTTTTGGAGTAACAACCTAAATTTATCTATAATTCCAATAAAAAAAATGGATATCTATAAACAACAAAATTTATGGCTTAATGGGGCAATAAAAAAGTCTGTCGGTTTATTTATATTAATTAAAAGAATTTTTTTTATTTCAAATAGATATTAAAAAAACAAGACCAAATTTAACAAGGGTTTAAAGTAGAGTTTGCTAAAAATCGTAAAAATGTGAAACCGCACCCAGAGAAAAAACTTGTTTATATATGGTCACCTCCAACAAAACTATTTTAAAAGCAAAATTTTAAACATATTATGTTTAATTTAATCATACTTTTGTCACCGACAAACATATTATTGTTAAATTGGTCCTCATTCAAAAAGCCACAACCATATTATGGTTGCCTCCGAACATGTTTTGGTTAATAATAACTAAAATATGCTTAACACTTATAATAGCAAGGTTGGTTTTCAACCATAGCTTGTTGATCTTGGAAAAGAGGAAAATACTATTGTTAAATTAAAAACAAATTATTGTCATATTTAACCATAACATGTTTAGAGGCAACCATAATATGGTTGTGGCTTCTTGATGGAGGAATAATTAAACAATAGTATGGTTGTTGGTGACAATAATATGGTTAAATTTAAACATATTATGTTTAAAATTTTGTCTAAAAATAGTTTTGTTGGTGGTGACCATTTTTAAACATATTTTTTCTATGCGTGCGCGGTTTCGGTTTTAAAATTATTAAAACCGGTCGGTTTCGGTTCGGTTTTCCTTTTTTCTTACAAATTTTGCATATTGTTGTGTTTGACTGGTGCTCTTAATATTTGAAATGTTTCCAAACTCCAGATTTTTTCAGACATTTCTGAAATAAAATTAGTACAATAAAAGTAAAAAAGGTTTAATATGCTGCCAAATTTTATTGGTAATTATTATGGCTGCGATTTCAATACAAATGCATGTTTTTGTCGATAGTCTAATTTGCGTTAAAATGGCAACGATTTTTTTTTTTGCATATTGTTGCAGATTTTGGGTTTCAATGCATATTTTGATATTTTTGAGTGATTTTTTTTAATTTCCATATTATAAAAAGAGTTCTTAAAAAAATGTTTTAAATCTATAAACAAATTCTTTTGGAGCTTTGCTTAAAATACAAGATATTTCAAGATTTCGACAAAATATCCTTCTATTTTTAACCGATGCAGCACCTTCTCAGTACCTTTTTTATTTTATGAATCTTTGAAACACCTTGCCATTTTTGCCGGATGTAATGTATACATTTTTTTATGGGAAGTACGAGGGTTATGTATAATTTGCAATTGCTTTAAGCATAAATATAATTTTAAAGTAAAGGCAGAAAACCGAGGTTTTTTCGTTGGTATCCGGTTTCGGTTCTTAGACATTAAAAACCGCGGTTTCGATTTCGGCTTAAACCGAACAGCAATCCCTAGTTTAAAGGGTAGGTAAAAGGTGCAATAATTCAAACTTAAGTTCACATTTTGGTTAAGATTCTAGATTATATGTATATGTATAATCCCATTGTTCCAATAAGGAGCATAGCACCTTTACAAACTTCCTCCATTCAGAACTGTCCATCACAATATTTTTTTCCTCGCTCTAGCTTGTATTCATTTTCTTTATCTCGCTATCAATTTTCCTTCGCTATGAGTGTGCTGGTCGGCCTCTTCTTCGATTTTCCTGAGAATTCCACTCGATAGCATTTCTGGCAATTTCAGAAATCCAGTTCCTTTTTCTTCTCTGTATTTCCACACATAAGAGTATTTGATGTGTTTCACACCCAAAGACTATTGTTTGGGATGGTTCCTGGCCGGAAGATTCGTAGAACTCGTTGGGGACATTTATTTACGAAACCTTGCAAAGGATTTATGCTTCGAGAGGCAAAGTTCTAAGGTTTCTATATAACAATGATAATTTTGAATTAAAGTTGAAAATGTTTATTTTAACGCAATGCGATATTGAAGAAAATTTCTATATCTTAAGGAGATGACCAAATGTTTTCAGATTATTGTTTTAAATCTAGTTAAGGTTAAAGTTCAGTTTCTTATTCTGGTTTTCATTAGCAAATGTTCTTATCATTTACAATTTCAAATAATATTTTACGTTAATTTGTTATTATTTTTTTTTTTTTTTTTTAATTCTAGAAACTTTGCGTAATTTTATAGTTTTATATTCTTCGCATACACATATTTGATAATTCTGAAGGCTATTTTCTGATAGCCATTAATATTTTTTGTTGGGGGTCTTTAAGCGCGTGTGTTCTTATTTTATATTTAGAAGGGGCGATTATTTTCGAAAGTAGTTCATAAAATTTGGATTATTTGCAGTAGGTTGATTTTAAGTTGGAAATTATATGATAGTGTTATCGTTAACATAAAATAATAATAATATTTTAAAAAAGATCTATAGTTAACCCATTAGTGGACACGGGCTCTCCCTGGACCAATATTCACCAAACTTGGAACATATATTATTTCCTGTGCCCTTAATTCAAATTTTGCATCGCCTAGTCTGTAGGACCTACATGATCCGCCCCAGGGGTAAGTGCCATGTGGCACTCTTGTCCACTAATATAACTCATTGTATTCATTATGAAAACAATTTTTTTTTTTTCAATTATTCTTAGTTTATTTACTTTTCATTCAATATAATTAAACTTTAAATATGAAAAAAATTAATAATGTATGAATATTCATCTGAGGTTCAATAAAAAAAGAAGAAAAAAGATTAGCTACTGTCGAACTCTTTCAGTAAGATATGGGATGAAGCATTTGATGCATAGGCCGACGTTGTATTTTTTACATTCTGCTCTGCTTTGACTTTTACAGCCTTCAAATGCACAGTTCAATGGCATCGCATTGGAGACTGTACGTCGTCATCAGATTTCCACATTAGATGGCTATCTAGTGTGTGCGTATATCCACTATTTATTAGTATACCAATGTATGTAAGAATATCACTATTAGTTATTTGTACATCAACATGATTTTTTAATTGCGCATAGCTATTGGATTCTGAGACGATCATATTTATTAAATCGTTTTCGAAGAATTGGTAAAACAGATCAATTGGTGTTTTGTTGCAGTCATCATAGTTGGTTTCAGGAAACGCTGGAACTGTTGGTATATCAGTGACGTATTTTTGAAAGAATTTTTAGCATTTTGCAGATTAGGTGGTATAACAAGATCTTCTGAATCATCTTTCAAAATTTCGCTACGTTTTCTTTTCCGTCTAACAGAAGGTGTGCTTGCTGAGGGAACACTATGTATTTCACTTACTGGTAGTTATTATTCCAGACCCACTAAATGCTCTAGTTGATCCAAGTTGTTTATACCCCCTAGACTGTCGTAAATAAAACTTCACCTCCCAAATTTTCGCCATTTTGCCGAACAATAAATAGACAATCCTGAATTTGGATAAATATCGTGTATATTTCCATCGGAATCTTCATTGGCGTCATCTTCTCCCGATGCGTAGTCCGGGGATGGTGGCTGAATAATAATTTCGTCAGCATTATTGTCATCACTTTCTATTTCTCTCAAATAGTCTTAAATTTGTTGTGGATTTAGTCTAAAAATACAAACATCAACTTGTTCAGGGTACTGGCCAAGAGTGCCATATGGCACTTCGAATATTTACAACTAAAATTTTAAGGGATACGTAGAAAAATGATGCACAAAATTTAATTTCTTAAATTATTTTATTTGTAAACTTATCACAAATATATAAAATTTATTGCATTTCTTACGTATGATATAAATACTTAGCTTTTACCTCCGACTGACCATAACGTTGCAATATTTTGGAGAAAAAACAGACAGCCTTCAATAAAATGTGCTTTTACATCAATAGCTTCTAAGCGACTAAGATGTTATGCACATAATTTGATTGTCAAGAAAAAAAACAATAACAGTACACAAACAACAATAACCGAGCATTTATCAAAATTTTGTAAAAGTGTTTTAAATATTGCGATAATTTGAGTGCCACATGGCACTCTTGTCCTGTAATGGGTTAAATTAAAAATAAAAACAATAAATTTATTAAGAGAATATACAATTTTAATTCTCTAATTAATAATTCTGAAATATAGCGGCCTATTTTAATAATAAAAACAAGAAAAAGTGCTAATTCGGTTTTGCCAAATCTTATGGCGTTTTTTTTTCTACACGAAAAATATCAGCTTCTAAAAAGGTGTATGTATAAAATGTCTTGCCAACCCTGTTATAATGCTATTTGTTATTTGTCGAGAACAAAACACAAGATATGAAAATGTGAAATGCGCTGTTTTAACTAGGGATGTAACGATACGCCTTTTTGCCGATACGATACCGATACTCAAGAAGAAATATCGCCGATACCGATATCGATACGAATATAAATATAAATTCAGGGTAAAACTAACAAAACTCAAGTAGAGTAATTTCTTTATTATACAAAATTACAGTGTAAGAGATTATTAATATTAGTATTTAAAAGATTTTGAAAACAACGAAATGAATTTAAATTCATGGTAAAGTTAATTTATTTTTTAAACAAAAAAACATTCTAAGATATTATTAATATTCAAAATTAATAAGATTTTCGTTTAAAAAACAAAGTATTCTCAACTTTTGTGGAGATAATTTCGCAACTCCGTTTGAAGCAGACCTGCAGTAAAAAATCATTTCTCAGATTTGACTGAACTCATTTGTTGACAACTTAAGTATTTTTGCGCCATGGTTTTAAATTTTGAGTATAAAATTTCAATGTGCGGATCTGCGTCTCTAGAAAAATTAGAAAATCTAAGGTATATCGACAGAGGATTATCCTTCTCCAAATTTTATTTGTAGATTTGCACAAACGCTCCAAAGGTCAGTTCTTGTAGATTTATCAGAACTTTTACTGGGTGTAGGGGTGGCCATGTCTTCAACACTTTCGGAATGTAGTCATATTGAGTAGATCATTAAGACGTTTTTTCGATCTATTGCCTTTGAAATTTTCTAGTTTTGTATCGAAGTAAGACATTGTAGATAAACAATAGATTTCATTATTCTCTAAGCACTCAAATCTTTCATTCAGAGCTAATGCTAGGGATGGGCAAATTGAAAAAATATATCGATATATATCGTATCGATATTTTTTAAGAGTATCGATATATATTAATTAAAAATATCGATATATCGATGTATCGAACGTATTAAGCTGAAATTATTACCAAATTTAAAAACTAAATATACCTATGTCAATGCATATTTACATATGTAGGTACAAACATATTACATGTAATTCCATTCTATCTTCTTAATTTCAAATTTACTGCCTGTCCCTCGAATTCGAACGAAACTTTCATTCGCTTAACTTTTATTTAAAACAAAAACCAAATTTAAAATTTTTAAGGTAAGTTATGCGAACGACGTTTTCGTTTGAAATCGAGGGACCGGCAGTTAATTCTACAATAAAAAATGTGACACATACTATACAAGTAAACTGTGCAATATTTTATTTTTAATATATAAGAACTCAAATAAAAAAAAAAACAAAATATTTTTTTTTATTATTAACATTCTAACTTTCATGAGTCTATTGCTGCTAATACGCCATAATCAAGGCGATTCTTTGCATAGTTCTAGGAACCCTTTCCAGAATATTTTTTCCGCGCTTATTTTTTGCTGTCATCTCTTAAAAAACTGAGACAAAACTGAACTGTGTAATCTATTATTTAAAAAACCTATGATGTAATTCTTAAAAAACAACAGTATTGTAAGCAGTTGAGCAACGGTTAAAATGTTGAATTTTATTATAGAGATTTTAAAAATATCGAATTGGATAGTCGTAGATAAATATCGAAGTATTGATATATCGGTATTTTTAATATCGGCGATATATATCGATTATAATTTTTTTTAAATATCGATATTTTGAAATATCGATCTTTATTGCCCATCCCTAGCTAATGCTACGTAAATCGCCCATTTTTGGGACTCTTAATTATTCTGCATCTCAGTTTATTCATTTTTATCGTATTTTCTAATAATGTTCGAAGATTGTTTACTAGCGAAATAGTATTAGAAAATGTTGCAATGGCTTTGCTTATGGATTTTGTGGTCTCTTTGAAGTAACCCAAGAGTTGTAGCGAAGAGATGTTTATTCGCACAAAAATGGTTAAAAATAAGCAAAAAATTCTGCTGCAAGTCCAAACCAAGCGTTTAATGAGTTTATGCATCAGTCCAAAAAGTTGTATTGTAAAATTGTTGCACAATATACCCGTAAAATGCATATACATACGTGTGGAAAGCATGAAGTATGATTACTTTCTACTTTAGCATGCGTCTCGAAAAAAGGAGAAAAACGCGTGGTGTGGACCGACCTCCAGCTTAAGAATTAATGAGACAATTTATTATTCTGTTTGATTTTTTGCTCTTAGTTGTAATGCAAAAATAACCATTGCAAATTAAATTACTTGATCAAAAGCTATAAAAAAAGTATCGGCTTATCGATAGAAAAATATCGTCGATACCGGTATATCGGCAAACGTAAAGCATCGCCGATATATCGGTTGGTATTCGTTACATTCCTAGTTTTAACACCTGACTTAAAATTGTTCTTCATGATTATAGCTAATTTTTTAACGCTTTTATGTTATTTACCGACATTTTGTTTTTTTTTTGCCGAATTTAGCGTTCTTTGCGAATTTCCGCTAATTGAGACATTTTAAGCGAATGTTTGCCATTCCTAATAGTTTAAGGGACTTGTAATGAATTTTATGGCCTGTTTAAAATACAGTTGAAATTTGGTTATCCGGGCCTCTATTAACCGGCATGCTGCTCGCTTTCTTTTACAATCTCTATTATCCGTGATTTTACCCCTTTTATCCGTGCTTCTTTTTTATACCTCTATTAACCGTGCTCTACCTCTATTATCCGTGCAACAAGCATTTCTTTTCAAATCAAATACACATAAGCATAATTCAAATTCGGTGATTCCCATTTTTTATTATGAATTCACTCATCTTTATATTACATACAAAAACATACATACTACATACATATGTATGTAGAACGTACCAGCTTAAAATAACTTTGTAAAATGAAGACTAATATTTTAAGTTACAAAAATTTAATTTTTTGTGTTTTCATATTATCTCGATTAACCGTGTTTTTCGATTATCCGTATATAGTCCGGTCCCGTGCGAGCTGGATAATGGAGGATCAACTGTATTAAAAACGTTCGCAAATTTTCGCTATTTTTTTCAAATTTTTCCGAAGTTTTGCAATTTACGCGCCAATTGTAATTTGTTGCACTTTAAGGCAATCAACGCCTTTATAAAAAAAATTTATAAACCGAAGTCATCTATTTTACAGAGCGCTATCAATACTCTCGATTTATTCGGGGCGAAAGTGCAACAATGCCTTATGGCATAAGTAAGGGTGAAAGTTTAAGAATAAAACATGCTACCCTTTTAGAGAGCAAAACATTTTCAAGAAACGAGTACGAAATTACATTTTTGAATTAAAATGACACATTTTTTTGTAGAAAAGAAAACATCATTAAACTCCCATCACCATTGCGGCTCAAAAATTACATTTTGACAACATTTAAACATATTAAAAATTTGTTACTATTTACACAAACAACTTGTTGTTTTCAAACTGCTTGTTAAGTTTAGTTGGCCGTTGAGTTATTTCTAAAGATATGTTCAGACCTAACAAATATTGGACGAAAATTCCAAAAAAGGCGTGACCAATTAATTAATCCTACCTTAGCTTTATTTTCAACAATTTCTATTGACTTCCTTATCTTTATTTCTAAGAAGATAAGTGTATAATGTAATTTAGAAACTGTTAAATGATGTTTGGTCTAGCAAACATTTTGCAAAAGCAAATAATTTTTTAATAAAACTAGTGGGTACATGTAGGACGTCAAATATTTAATAGGTGTTAACAAAGCTTAAGTTTATAAAAGTGTTTTGCAAAAACCCATAAATCGCATTGTTCTTACAATAAAGGTTTTTCTATTTACGCCTTTAGGAACCATCGTTTTTTTAATAACGATGCATATCTTATCTACAAATTTATAAAAACATGTTTATAGTTTTTTTCCTACAATGGACTTTAACACTTTGAAAAGTTCAGTTATAACGAAAATACGTTTATCTGATGTACATACGTAATAAAATATTTTTTTTTAGTTTAGGAAATTTAATAAAAAAATTATTGCTCATATTTTAAATAAACAGTAGGAATTGCCATATAAATATTCATATATAAAGCAACATTTTATAAATGATAAAGAGATTTTAACCGAATTTTTAAGAAGGAATTGTTTCACTGATTTGTATTTTTTATTTTTTTTATTATTGGCCCAAATAATGGCTAATGTTTTTAATAACAAAGGAAAAGCTGCTTAAGGCGAAGGTAATATAATAATACGTTCACACGGACAGCAATATTCGTGTTTCGCTCTCCCATTTATGTTTCGCGTCCCAAACATGATTAAAACAACATGAGAGCGAACTATTGTCGTTTAATTTTAAAACATGCTGCGAAACAGGAGAAATGTACTATCATCTCCAATTTCGATACCAAATTATCGCTAGTTTATATGAACTAGATCTCAAAAGAAAAGAAAACAAAGCAAAAACAGAATCAAAATTCATGTTAAATCAAAAAAAAAATAATCACCCCTATTATGTAAGTCGTTGTCAACGTCAACATTAATTTTTATTTGTTGTCACATCAAGTCGTCGACTACATCACCTTGACACTAATTTGGTATTTTAAAGGAAGGTTGTGTCGACTTGGACAAGATATCGAAAATCTGACAAAAAAAAATCACATCTCCAATTTTGTTTCTATTATTTTTGTTCTTCGTCATTAAAGTTAATTTTTTAACGGTATTTATGCTATTTTCCGACATTTTGTATTTTTAACCGATTAAGCGATTTAAAATTAATTTTAGTGTTTGTTTCCGATTTTGTACTGTAAGTTTTCTGATCCTTTATAGCTTTAACGATTATTAATAAATATAGGACTTGGCTATTATGCCGCTGTTAGCAAATTTTTGCGAATTTCCGCTAATTTTGCAATTTTTACTAAATGTTTGACATTGCTTATACATAGTTTTAAGGACTTTTAATTAATTTTATGGATTGTTTTAAATATTAAAGTTTTCGCGAATTTTCGCTATTTTGAAAACTTTTCCAAATTTTTGCAATTTTGCGTAGTTTTGTTGCTCTTTGAGACAATCGTCTTAAGTTAAAAATTTTCGCTATTTTTGCAAACTTTTCCGAATTTTCGCGTTTAATTTAACTATTAAAATTTGTGCCCATAACTTTTTTTAAATTTGCAATTTTTTATTTTAACTTACTCAATAAATATGTGTACATTCTACTTAAAATTTTTTTAACTTTCATTTGAGTCGTCGCAAAATTTCCTGTCGACTAAAACAGAGACAATTCCACTCGACGTCGACTTAAAAGCGCCATAGAAAATATGAAGTGACTGTCAATAGTAATCGATTATTGTCAATAGCGACTCAAAAAAAAAATTACTGTACCGATGCCGTCGACTCATGTCGACGTCGACTTTCATAATAGGGGTGAATAATAATTATAAAATAATAAAATTATTAAATAATATATGTTTAATATTTAATTACTTTTTTATCTATTTTAAATAAAATCACAATTACAACAAAAAATAGAAACCAAAAATACAAAAATGCAAAAAAAATGTCAAAATGAATCGAGAATAAAGGGCATAATAAACCACACAAATAGCTTGGCAAACATGTCAAAATTTTACGTTTGTACATATATTTTGTGTTGGTAATTGGGGTGTTTGCTGTTTGGACAAACATTTGAAGCAATGTTTGCAGAAATATTAAAATTTTTTAATATTTGGCAGGAATGTTGGATATTTGTCAAACTATTTTTGGTGTATAGTGCTCGAAAACTTTGAAGAAGAAGAAGAAGCAGTTAAATCAATTTCAGCCGTAAATTTTAATTTTTTTAGCAGCATTGTTTCCCCAAAACAAGCAACGAGAGCACTCTTTACTCCAAATTATTTTTCATTCTTTTATTTCTTTTTCGTTTTAAACAAATAACGAGCAAAATTGCCGCAGCACAATCGTCGTCTGCATTCATTGAAAACAAAACAAAAATGAAAAATTAATGTTTGCACGAAATAAGATTGTATTGTTTATTGCCAAACAGAAGCAAAAACAAAGTACATGTTTGACAAGCAATTTGTGTGGTTGATTATGCCCTTAAATCGTATGAACAGCATGTTTGGCAATCTAGTTTTAGAGAGCGAAACAAGTGGTTTATATCGTTGTATGAACAGAGCATAAGATTTTTTTCATATTTAAAGAGGATGTTGAGGTTCAAATGAAGTTTTCAAAAAAGCATTTGGTTTAAAGATTGATTTTTGACTATTGATCAATGGCGTTGAGTGTTAAGTGGAAAAGATCCCCTGAAGAGATAGTGTGGTTACTATCGAAACCGTGAACGTAAGTTCAATCCCAACGTCAGTCAAAAATGAAAAATTATCAATACATTTTAGTTCATTTCATGTTGTAAAGTTCCTTTCTTCATAAACATAATTAACTGAAAATTAAATTTAATGATCTTTAGCCTGATTAAAATATTAAAAATTTGAGTTAAAAAACCGATAATGGTTTTAATCTTTTCATATTTTATTCAAATGGATTAAAAACCTTAAACAGTTCAATAAAATAACAAACATACTTATCTTTTAATAAATTCAAAATGCCAAAAATGTTGAAGGAAATCGATTAGTCATCCAGACTTGCAATTTTTGTTGCAGCAATTCTTGAATTTATTGTTGAGAGGGGTGAGTAGATTGAGAAGGGGTAGGCAGTTTCGCGTACTCTGCAATTCTGTTTTGTTTTGTAATTCTCACACTTATTAACTTGAAGTTGACTGTAGGTGTATTTGTATTTGTATTTATATATAAAAAATATAAAAAGGAGAAGAGGAAAGACAAGATACAAATACAAAAATTGCAAAACTAGAATTTCATAATCTGGACACTAATTCAATTTCAAAGAAAATTGCAGCAACAAAAATTGCAAGTCTGGATGATGAACTAGGGAAAAGTTAAACTTTTAGGGGCGGGCAGTAGTGGGTAGATATTAAGGTATTTAATCGGGCTTTTGCTTAAATCGGTTAATCGCTCGATTAATTAACCGATGTTTTAGTATAATCGGTTAATAATCGGTCAATTTTGTAATTGATCGGTTAACCGATTAATGAAGGTGTTTTTATAAATTAAGTTATTTCAATAAATAAAAACGCATACATTTATTATTTGAAGTTTATTAGTAAAAAAAAAACAATAACATAAAAAACAGCAATTCTTGAACTAAAATGAGCAAAAAAAAAAAATAATTCATAAATATGTAATACATATTTTTTTATTAATTTTGAGATCCTTTTATTAGTTATTTTAATAGTTTAAAGAGATCTCATAAAATAATCGTTTAGAAAATTATTTTGGTTTAAATGTTTAGGATTTAAGTGATTCTTTTCTTTAGTATTGATAAAACTTGACTTGGGAAAAAATTCTTTCATTTATCGTAGATGTTGGAGGAATCGAAAGCAACCCATAATATAGAATATCTTATTTCTCAGTCCTTTTCCTGAATTTCTCTAATCATATTAAATCCTCCATTATGCCATTAGAGTCCTGTTTTAATTATTTAAAATTTTTAACATTTCTAATTTCCTCGGTTAATTCTATTAAAAGATTGATATGAGAAGAAACAAATAACTAAACGCATACATATAAAAAGTACGTGAAACAAAATGCTGTTGAAAGCAAACACTTATTTAAAATCAAGATCACTGAACACCTTTGTTTGTTTGAAAAAATATTATCTAATCACATACCTTTTGTTTTGTGAGACGAAACGAATAATTAAAAACACAAAAAAATATGTTATAATACCACAAAAAATTGAATATTTTGTAACATCGGTTAATCGGTTAATCGACTGAAATTAACCGGTTTAATCGTTAATCGAAAATAGCCAATTTTAAATTAACCGATCAGTTAATCGGGTAGTAATTAATCGGGTAACCGATGAACCGAATGAATACCCTAGTAGATATGGCCCATGTATATCGTTTTCTTGCGAAAACTGAAATTGCATGAAAGGAAGGTGCAATATACAGGTTAGGTTAGGTTAGGTTAAGAATGGTTATGCGCCCAAGGGTGCATATCCACTCGGAGACCAATGAGGCCCATTGTGAATCCCTTCAGTAAAGGAGAAAAGAAAAAAGAGAAAAAGAGAAGTAAAGAAGAAGAGTAGAAAATAGACCTAAGGCTTGGGACTGATTAGTAGATACGTAGGACAAATTCCCCCTATGGTCCCCCCAACAGAAACAGCCGTCCTATTTCCCTGACAAACCCCAGCAGATCGGTTGGATTACATCCAGCGATACACCCCAGTTCGTCATGAAATCTAGCCCCTAGCCATTTCTGCCTGGGGCCGTGCATCCTTGAACAGTGGCACAGTACATGCTCCACCGTCTCTAGCTCCTCAGCATCCCCGCACAACCTGAAGAAGTCCGGTATCGCAATGTCCCATTTACTTATAAAAGCCCTAACAGAACAATGCCCCGTCAGGAACCCTATAAGGGTCCTGAGACTACTCCTATCCAGTCCTAATAGAACCCTGGTTGCACCTGCGTCCAATCCGGGCCATAAGGCCCTCGACACCCTGCAATCCGTTCTATCCCTCCAGGACCGGTTAACGGCATCACGGGATCTTTCCCGTATCACCCTATAGTAGTGACATAAGGGGGGTTTTACCCCCCTGTCCCTTACCTCTAAGTCTAGATTCGAACCCCCTCTTGCGAGTTCGTCCGCCACCTCGTTGCCATCCACCTTGCAGTGTCCTGGTACCCAACACAGCCTTATTGTGTATGCCAACATGAGCTCCCTCAGAGCATTCCTACACCGTTGAACCAGGCACGAACGCACCGTATAATTCGACAATGCTCTTAACGCAGCCAGACTATCGACGTAGATTGTCACCACAGATACCCTACGTGCAATAGGTGCAATATACAACCCATTTATGAATTAAAACTCACCGGGTAGTTTTTTCCTTTCTCACACTTTTCCTATTTAAATTTTATTTTTACAAAGAAGAGTGCTATATTCGGCTATGCCCAATTCTTGTGTACCCATCTTCAAGGTCATTTCTTTTTTTCAATATAATTAAAAAAGCAAAAACTTATAAAATATATATTTAAAAAATTTTTTTTTACAAATAAACAAATTAAAACATTATAAAAATTTTTTTTTAGAAGTAAGTTTCGAACCTAGAACTTGACCGGTAAAAAAATTCTCAAATTAATAAAAAAAACCAAACAATAACAGGGGATGTTATGAGAAAAATTAGATGCAATCGTGGTTTTATGCTTATATCTCAGTCATTTATGGACCGATCAGGCTTAATTTCAATAGCAAACGTTCACGTAGGATATGTAACAGAAATATATGACAAGTCCCTATAATTTCTGCGGTATTCGCCAAGCCGATTTTAACATACAAATGGATAACCGGGCATCGTTTAATTAACTTCGCTACACATAAGGACCCCGAATGTATCTTTGACGTTCGGCAAAAAGGCTTTAAGTCAAAAAAGTGCATTTTAAGTATAATAAGTACCAGGAGGCTTATTCTGAATTGCGATGCGAAAATCAATGCGATGCGCAAATGAAATGCGATGCGAAAGAAAATTGGTATTCTGTTAGACTTTCGCAATCGCATTCGCAATTTATTTCAAATTGTGGCAACGCTGCTCAAATAAATGTCAGTGTCAACAAAAGTCAAATTAAAAATAAAAAAATCGTTTGTGTTTGGCTGTGAAAATTGTTTATAAATTCATAAATTCTATCATTATTTCAAATTGACGCGGTTTGATGGTCTTATTGCTTTCTTCCCTGAATTAAATAATAAATATATGATGAATAAATAAATAAAATAGTATCTTTCACTTACATGTTTGTACTTTGCGAATGCTATTTTGTTGTCGAATAAATTTTGCGAATTTGACATTTGTTTTCGCAATGTAGAATACCTACTTGCCACCTTTTTGCATTTGAAATGCGATTAAAAAAAACTTTGCGAAAATCGCAATACAGAATAGCAATTGTTCGCATTTATGTGTTTTCGCATCGTATTGATTATCGCATCGCAATTCAGAATAAGCCTCCAGGTATATTCATTAGGGAAAGTTGTCATTATTTACCCATGTAATGTCAACTTAATTTATTTGTTTTTTTTAATATTTTTCCCCCCTTTATTTTCTTTTGTTTGACGTTATAGGTGTTTTAAAATTGAGAACAAAATTTCCAATGACTATACCTTGTACTTATTCTACCATGTTTTAAATCAATTTTTTACTCTCGTTTATTATCAATAACTTATTAGTCTAGCAAAACTGCTTCTAATCGCAATATCATTTGCTCTTTAGTAAATATGTCAATTAAAACAAAGCAATTAAAAAAAATTTCAATTTAACATTACGAAAAACTAAAGTTTATGACTTAAGATCTTTTTGCATAACTTCAATGATATACACTTTATAGAGTCTAAGATTTATATTGTAGAAATTACAAACAGAATGACAAACTTATATATACCCGCTCCATTTGTGGACAAGGGGAAAAAACTCCCGGGGAATTTTTATTCATAATTTGGTTGATAGTATTATAAGATTTTTATTATAATTCTAAAATGTCAATATTAAAATTGTTGAATTTGATTATTTGCAGTTTTAAAGTTTTATAGAAAGTTCTTGACTTTTAAAAAAACGGTCAAGTTTATTTGTATTTCAAAGATTTTCAAGTAAATTTGGTTTTTGGGCTTTAAATTTTTTTTTATTCCAAAGATTTTTAACGAGTTTGCGACCTTTTATGAAATTTTTTTTTTAATAAAATTCTGAAAAATTTTAGTGAGTTTTGTTTTAGCTCATTTTAGTTTTAAATAACTTATTTTTATTTCAAATAAGTTACTCTTTATTAAATAAATAATTTTTTAAGACAATTTCAGTTTTTTGTAAAATAAAAAACTGTATTCTTATCTTGGCAAATTATTTCTAATGACATTTTGAAAAGTTTTTGCAATATTTGTGGGTTTTCTAGTTTGAACGATTTTTTGAGAAACAAATATTTTTTTAATCTTATTTTTTTAGTTTTTTTTTTTTTTATTCCACATTCTTTATATTTCTGTAAAAAAAAATTTAAGTTTTAAAGGAAGGTCACAGAAAAAATTAAAAATGATCTCTAATCACCAAATTCATAGAATCAAGCAAACAAGTTGTTGATTTTGCACCTATTACCAAAATTATTATATTGATTACTAAAAATGGTGAATATTTGTTTTTTTTTTTTCAATAAATTATTTGCCTAATTTTGTAAAACACTTCAACTCAGTTTAAAAATATGTTCATACAAATTTTTGGAATATCAAAACATTTTATTTGAAAATTTTTACAAAGCATAGTGGAGGGATTTACAAAATAACCCTCTATATTTTTAATTTAATTTACAAAAATTATTTAAAAAATACTTTGCCGTTTCAGACAATTTGTTAATTGATTTCATTAAATATAGCTTAGGTTTTGACAATTCCCAACAACAGTTCTACAAGTTTAAATTATTTTATTTTAAAAGAAAAATTTAATAAAGCCCCCTTATCATATAAAACGCAGCGCAACGCCAAAGAATAACATTAAAAGCACAAGCAATGACATAAATATTTTGTAATTTTGTTGTTGCTTCCTACAGAAATTCACACTGCGTTTTAAAATTTCAAACGCTGCATAGCTTGTGGCGTTGAAAATTTTAACACGGTACATGAATTTCTGTAGAAAACAACAACAAAATTACAAAATATTTATGACATTGCTTGTGCTTTTAATGTTATTCTTTGGCGTTGCGCTGCGTTTTACATGTTTAGGGCCTAAGATTTTTTGTTATTTAATTAACATTTTAATTCAAAATTTATTTCAAAACTACTAATTTTTAATTTTCTTTCAATTATCTATCACATTAATTAAATTGAAATACTTTTTAAGCAATTTTTTAAAAATTGTGGTCATTCCCGAAAATAATTTTTGATAATAAATTTGCATGTACCCGGCAAATAAAAAACTGAAATGGCAAGCTGCTTTATTTAAGCAACTTGTTTTTTTAATTTTGTTTTTTTCTTTCTATCCTCTTACAACTACAATTTGTGTTGGAAAAAAACTAGCCAATTGTAGGGGAATGTAAGAAAGAAAAATTGACGGTTTATTGTTGTGACTTTGTTGAAGCTTTGATATTGTTAAATTTAAGACCTAAGTGTTTTAAAATTCTTATTCACTTTATGGTCTTACTTGTATAATATTTTTAGCTTTTCTAAAGTATTTGGAAAAAGTTTCCTGACGAGCTGGCCTAAGCAACCAGCGAAATGCGCATAGAAACTAGCTTTCCCACAACAATAAATGTCAGTGTTTTCATTTAAAAATTGGGATTATTAGCACATCATTAATAAATAAATTAATTAATTGTGGTCTATAGTTAGACAAGTGAAAGCTGCGGCTTCTACCCAACCAACCAAAAGCATTTAGAAAGAACTTATAACAAGCTTACTATTATACAAGCTAAGGTAAGCTTGTTATAAAGTAAGCTTGTGGTACTCTGACATGTAAGCCATTTTGGTGTAGGGATCTCCTAATATAGCTAGCACTACCCATTTTCCATAAAATTCTAATAAATTTTTACTGCACTATTCAACAAACCTATAGTGCTGTAAAAATATATTAAAAGATCCCTACTATTAGGAGATCCCTACACCAAAATGGCTTACATGGCAGAGTACCACGTAAAAAGACTTTTGTGTCGAACTCTTTTTTGAGTCGAAAATTATAGCCAATCCCACCGTGTACACGATAACGTTAATGTGTGACATCGTCATTTTTCAGTCATATTACTAGCGATTTACGATTATTTTTTGAATCTTATTATACTCGCATTTCTAATCACATCTTAGATGTAGTCACTCTTTAAACATTTTTGGAAATAATTTTCGTGTCTTGTTTAAGCGCGCCACTGATTTATCAGTTTTTGATCATCTTAGGTAATTTAAAAATTCAGTTTGGTGATTTTCGCTAAAACAATCTTCAAAATGCGGACTGGTAAATGGCAAAAAGGTTGAAGACAGTAAACAAAGGTGCAAAAATATAAAAAAATCGGTAATCTAAGAAATTACACACTCAAAAACGTAAGCATTTTTATAAAGATCATTCGATTATGCATATGTATTTGATTTTGTTTTGCTTTAAATATATTTTTAATATATTTAAATGATAGAGAGAGAACGAAGGTGTTATTCAGGAGACTGGAATATAAAATACCGTGTGAATGCTTTTTTTATTTAAAATACATACGTTGTTTATGTGGACTTTGTATCTAAACAACACCCACTTTCATACAAACATTTTTTTTTTTTTTTTTTTTTTGTTGACGTTTTCTCTGATGATTTTACTTTTTCAATATTCTCTTCCTAATACACTCACTAAAATTATTCAATCAGAAGATTAGCAATCTGTAGTCGTGGTTTAGCTTTTAAAAGGTGTTTTCCTAAAATATTTAGAAAATGTTTAGAAGTATTTAAAAAACATTATGACTAATAATACAACATTTTTATGTTTTTTTTTTTTGGCACACATTTAAAAGACAATTAAATAATATAATAAATTTTAAATAAGAATTTACTAGGTAGTTCCTCTATTAAAAAATAAACAAAAAAGAATTAAAAAAGAAATTCTTTTTAATAATATGCATACTAAAGATGGTTTTACACGATATGTAATTTGCAGTGGGTTTGTCAGATGTAAAATCCATATGTAATTGCACATGTCTGTCAAAATTCACAAATACAGAAGGTTTATAAATCTTGCTTTCACACGTTCGTTTTTGGTTTCATCTGACATAACCTAAAATCGTTCATAACTGCAAATTAGCATATGTATTTATATTTTTATTAACTTTTAATTGTATTTCAGTCAATTAAAAATTTTGTTTTTTTTTAAAGAATATGAGTAAATAAATGAAGCCACAAAGAAATGACTTGCCGATGTCAGATAGTTTGTCAGATCAAAATAGAACACTGTCTAATTGAAAAATGTTACACTGCTAATTCGATCTGACATTTGCAGAAGCAAGACATGTATTCATTTTGCAGTGGGAATTTTGACAAGTGCACTGCTTAATACATATCGTTGTGCCAGTTACCCCCAAGAATGAAAGATATGTCAATGACTGGTGCAACTTTTTTGTTTAATTTCATTGGGATCGACCTGCTTTAATGTAACATGTACAAATGTTTGGGAAAAAAGGGGCTCAATTTTTAGACATTAGAGTGACATTCTTGGCACGTGCAAAAAAAATAGATATTTAGGGGAGGATCTGAGAAGACATAAATGTCGCCCAGAATTTGATGTCGGATAAAGTCATCAAACGCAAAAATTAAGCCATGAACAACAATATGATGAGATCGGACATTAAATGGCAGCGCTATATGCATATGAAAAACAAAAGGCGCTGTATTATGGGGCGTGGCAAACAAAATTTCCTGTTTTAGAAACTTCATTGATATATCTTTCATTCTACTGGTGACTGGCACATTTTTTTTTTTTTTTTTTTTTATATAGGCCGACCCGTTTTAATGCATACTATATCGTATTTGTTTCTTTAATGAGTAACGTCCTCATCATTTTGTATTTATTCTTGCTGCTGAAAATAAAAGTCATGAATTATTTATTTATTTAATGTTTGTCTTTTTAATTACAAATAATTGTTGGTAAACAAAAAAAAAAAACAAAAAACCATTTAGGGTTCAGTCAATTCGCGGCTGAGGAGAATCTTTGATACCCATCACCGACATTTAAAATATTTCAGGAGCCCCCTATGATTAATTATAAACCGATCTTCACTAAATTTTACAATGTGATTTTTACACCCAGAGAAAAAAATATGTTTAAATTTGGTCACATCCAACAAAACTATTTTTAAAGAGAATTGCAAACATATTATGTTTAAATTTAACCATACTATTGTCACCGACAAACATATTATTGTTAAAATAGTCCTCCATCAAGAAGGCACAACCATATTATGGTTGCCTCCGAACATCTTTTGGTTAGTAATAACTAAAATATGTTTAACATTTATAATAGCATGGTTGATTTTCAACCAAAGCATGTTGCTCTTAGAAAAGAGGAAAATACTATTGTTAATTTAAAAACAAATTATTGTCATATTTAACCATAACATGTTTAGAGGCAACCATAATATGGTTGTGGCTTCTTGATGTAGGACTAATTTAACAATTATATGTTTGTCGGTGACAATAATATGGTTAAATTTAAACATAATATGTTTAAAATTTTGTCTAAAAATAGTTTTGTTGGAGGTGACCATATCTAAACATATTTTTTCTCTGCGTGTAGTCTTATAAAACTATTACTGAATTTTATTACAATAGCATTATACGTTACGGGTTAACGCGTTTGTTTTCCGAGAGTGGACTTTATATGGCGGCCTATGGTTAATTATGGGCCGATCTTTATGGAATATTGTGGTATGATTTCTAGTCATATAGAGCAAAATCTTATATTAAAATGTGCATTCCACCACTATTTATCGACCATGTCATGACAATCGTACGATTTGAAATTGCAAAACGCCAGATTTATTTTATGGTGCTCTGAAACATGTGCGCTTTGCTTGAGATCTGCCATGTTTTTTAAAAATATTCTAGTTTCCTTAAGCATATTTATGCAATTTGAAGTCGCCAAACTTCTTGCGATTGCAATTTCAAGTCATAATCGCAAATGTTAAGCGTATGGCGATTGTCAGAACATGCCCGTATGTTTTGTGACAAGATTGTAAGTTTTTTTTAGGGTGGTTGTACCACATTTCGATTCATAACTTTTATCCTACTAAGCCGATTTTGCTGGATTGCAATCCACAACTGCTTAGGATAACTAGAAACATTTTGACACCAATATTGATTTTTTTTATTTGAGACAGACCCACAATATATATATTTTATAAATGTTAAATTAATGTCGTCAATATTTCCTTTGATGTAATTACCTTTTAGGTAATTTTGATCGTATCAAAAATTGTTTTTGTAAACTCTGTTTAAAGGTTTTTTAGATTCAACGTTTTTTTTTCGATTTTTCTGATTTCAGCAATTTTTTGATGTAGTGGTAAAATAAGATTTTTTCTTTATTTAGCGATTTTTATGTTGGTAGTAATATATGACCCCTTTTAGACTCGGCAAGTGCAACAAAGTCTGTACTCAATTTTTTACCCCTTAACCCGACCTTACCGCCGACATCAACAAACCAAGACTTGCGAAAGTAACTTGCTGAGTCTAAAATGGTTCTATGTAGCTTACTTTATGCCTGTGTTAACGATTTTGTAATTTTTCCTTTATTTAAGCGTTTTTGAATATTTTAATAATTTTTTGAAAAATTTATTGTTTTTGGTATAAAAAATGTGTTTCAAGATTTTTGCTGTTTTCCTTTTATTTTATTGATTTCCATTAAAAAAAAAATATTTTTTGATTGAAGTGCTTTATTTTATTTCAAAATTGTTTTCGCAAAACTCAGTGGTATTTGTGATTTTTTCAAATTGGTACTATGTTAAATTATCGAAAATTTGATAATTATTTAGAATTTGCAATTAGTATTGAGGTTATTTTATTGAACTGTTTATGGTTTTTAATCCAAATTTTTTTAATATTTTATTCAGGCTAAAGTTGATTAAATTTAATTTCCATTAATTATTTTTACGAAGAAGGGAATTTTACAACATAAAATGAATTAAAATTTATTGATAATTTTTCATTCTTGACCGAGCTGGGATTTGAACCCAGATTTTCACGGACAGGTTGCCTGACATGTTTCGATTGTTACCACACAATCTCCTCAGCACAACTTGAAGGAAAAATGTAAACATATGGTTCATTTTTGGCGATTTTATGTTACATTATTACTTTATTTTATTTTATTTTTTTTAAAATATTTAATTATTAATTATATTCCTATTATTTCGACCTTTTTTCAGTTAAATATTATATTTCAATATATTTTTATTAAGCTTTAGGTCACTCTTTTATAAAAAACAATTTAAATATTATTTATTTTTCGATATTTCGATTTCCGTTGGAAATCTTCTTCAGGAAATTTTTAAAATAAAAATTTTTAAAATAAATCTTCTTCAGGAAATTTTTAAAATAAAAATTTTTAAAATAAAAATTTCCTGAAGAAGATTTCCAACGGAAATCGAAATATCGAAAAATAAATAATATTTAAATTGTTTTTTATAAAAGAGTGACCTAAAGCTTAATAAAAATATATTGAAATATAATATTTAATTATAAAATTTTCAATTTGTTAAAGCAATCATTTATTGAATTAAAGATTTTTTTCAATATCAACGAATTTGTGTTAAATTAACGATTTATTTGAATCGAAAACACTTTTTTTAGTTGCAAAAAGTAAATTTGTTAAATAGCTATTTTTTTATTCAAAGAGTTTTTCTAAATTGAAGACTTTTCTTTATTATGTACATATATAGACATTTTATAAATGAAAGCGATTTTTTAAATAAATTAAAATTGATTTTTCACATTTTTAATAAACTTTTCGAATTTTCCTCCTTTTTTAGGCCAAATTGATTTCAAATTACAATTACCCCGTCGAGGAACACACAGTCTATACTCTTGACGACTACATATTAACCATTTATCGCATACCCGACTCGCCTAAATTAAATACCCACAATAATACGGTAAAACCTATAGTATTCTTGCAACATGGCATTCTGTGTGCCTCGGATGATTGGATTATTAATGGTCCAGAGGCCTCTTTGGCCTACATTTTTGCCGACATGGGATACGATGTGTGGCTAGGAAATGCTCGTGGCAATACCTATTCACGCCGTCACAAACATAAGCATCCAGATTCTTCAGATTTTTGGAATTTCAGTTGGCATGAAATCGGAGTTTACGATTTAGCGGCTACGTTGGATTACGTTTTGGAGGAAACAAAACAGAAATCGTTGCATTTTGTCGCTCATTCTCAGGGTACAACAACATTCTTTGTTCTAATGTCTTCGCTGCCCTGGTATAATGAGAAAGTGAGAACGGTTCATTTGTTGGCACCCATTGCCTTTATGAAAAATCATTCGTTTATGTTGTCGAAAGTGGGCAGGATATTTTTGGGTTATCCCTCGTTTATGAGCATGATTTTAGGTGGTTTGGAATTGCTACCCACGACCAGTATACAAAAATTGTTTTGCGAATATGTGTGTTCGCATGACTCGCTTAAGTTCTTGTGTTCGGGCATATTGAATTTTATTGGAGGTTGGGGTACAAGACATTTTAATGATGTGAGTATTCTGATAAAACACGAATTAGTTCAATTTTCTCTAGTTTTTTTTTTTTTTCTAATAAAAGAATGCTTTTTTTAGCAAAAAAAAAAATTATAAGATTAAAGGACATTTTTAATAAAATTTTTTTAATTTTCTTTCTTTACAATTTTCAGACTCTATTGCCTCATGTTTGTGAAACTCATCCCGCCGGTGCCTCTACCACACAAATCATTCACTATTTGCAATTGTATACCTCAGGGGATTTTAAACAATTCGATCATGGCATAGATCTAAACCTCAAGAAATACAATCAAGAAACCCCACCCCATTACGAGGTGGGCAACATTAAAAGTTGTGTCAATATGTATTATAGTAATAACGACTACATGTCCGCGGTGGCAGATGTAGAATATTTGGCCACCCTTTTACCGTGCACTGAACTCTTTCGAATACCCTATGATGATTGGAATCATTATGATTTCCTGTGGTCTGTCAATGTCAAAGAAGTTATTAATGATAGAATCATAGAAAAAATTGAACAATACGAAAAGACTCACAGTCATTTGCAAATTTTATAGTTTTTCTTTTTGTTAATCAAAGAGATTATGCAACTAAGAAGAAACTAGAGTAAAGAAAATGTGTAAATACTTTATTTTTGTAAATAATGTTATTTTGTATTTAAGACTTTTATTTGAAAAACGAACAGAATTATAAACGACAACAAAGAACAAAGTGATACTATTTAATAGGACTTAATTAATAGTTAAGAGAAAAAAGTTGCTTTTTTATAATTAGTTTTAAGAAACAAAACACACAAACGATATAAAAAAAACATTAATAAAATTAATGAAAAATTTGTATAAGAAATTAGTGGAATTAAAAATGTACAAACCTTTTTGTAAAAGAATATTTATAAATAAACATCCAAAATAAATATAAATTTTAATTAAAAGTTTTTTGTTTAAAAGGAATTTAACTATCTGGCCAACAATGTCTATAAGAAAATGTCTTATTCACATTACAAACAAAAACAAATGAAATTTTCTTATGGACAGGCAGTAAAAGAGTAATCAGCCATGTTTATTTTTTTTTTTTTTTTTTTTTTTTGGAAATCAAATTCTAGTGATTAAAATCGAAAGAACTTTAAAAACGGATCCCGTTTCGAAATATATATACTTCACACTTTGAGTTTCACTTATCTTTACCAAAACTACTTTCAAATTAAGCAAAAAAAAGACCAGCTCCATCCATTTAAATTTCCAGAACATGACCGTTTTAAACTCAAAACTACACAGCACCCCCTATATGTCACGTTAGTTTAACATTTACCAACACTGTTTACATTAAATCAACTTCTCTCTTCTTTCAATCATCTGGCATCTCTTTGCCTATATGCAGTGTGAGAAAAGTTTTCACATACAACAAGCCACACAAAGCAGCCATATTTAATAGAGCATACATCGCCATAATAGACGTGTCGATTTTTTAAGGTGTATACAAAGAGAGCGAGAAAAAAGAAAAAAATCATTTTTTTCTTCATTGTACAATTTTTGCGATTGAAAAATTAATTTTTCACCAGAAATTTTTTAATGTGTAAAAATTAAAAGACAAATGCAAAAAAATATAAACAAACAAAATTTAAAAAAAAACAACAAAAAATTTTAAATTTGCGGCAAGTGTTTTACAAATTAAATACCAAAAAATTAACAAATGTATTAAAAAAAAGCTAGAAGAAAAAAAATGTGATAATTACGAACAAAAACTACAAAAATAAAGCAACAAAGAAAAAACAGAATTGATAAAAATCAGTTTTACCCTTAAACAATTTTAACATTTCGTGAAAGCAAGCATAAATAAAAATGGGTAAGTTTTTTTTGGATATTCTTGAGGTTCTTTCAATAATTGTTAGTTTTTTTAACAAGACACACTATATTTACATATATATTTTATTTTCTTACATTTAAGCACTTTGAATTAATTGTTTCTTACTATTTCCCACTTTTTTTTTGTTGTCAATAAATAAACAAGTGACAAAAAAGTGCCGCTATTCCAGGGATGTATTTTTCTAATAAGATAAATTCACTTAAGAGGTTTATACACTATCAAAATGCTTGCTGTCAAACTCTTTTACTCGTGATTGTTGTAATATTTAAATGTGTCCTACAAGAAATGATTTACCAAACTTAAAAAAAATTCTTGCTAACATACTTGCAAAAATTGTACATTGAATTAATAACTTAGAGAGACAATTTTCATTTTGCTCTTAATAAACTAGTAGAAAATATACCCAATATATTGGTGAGCACTACTGGTCATCTAACTAGTAAAATGACCGGTAGTCTTCTTGTAGGGTTTTGAATTTCCGTCCAGCATCGTCAGTGTCACACATATTAAAAAAGCTTTAACTCATACTTTTAACATCCCTACAAAAATACTACCGGTCATTTTACTAGTGAAATGACCAGAATACTGTACATATTTACTTGAGGATTACACGATCAAGTTTTGCCTTTCAAATTTTAATACACTCACACAATACACCCATGCTTTTAAAAATTTAAACGCCTTGCCCAAGGTATATCCATTAGGTGTGCGCAAGGAACCAGATGTTTATTTGGTTTATTCCTCAACGATGTAAAAAGTTGTTTACATTTTGCTTATACGTGCTTATTTTTGTTTGCGTTTTTGGTTTTTTTTTTCACACATCATGCATGCAAAACACGTTTCTCCTTTTGTTTCCCCATGTAGTAGTAAGCTTTTGACAACCGCGAGGAATTTTACACAAACAGAATGCCTGTTGTTTTTTCACTGTAGTATTGTTATAGCCAAGGCCTATCCAATAGGTCTGCGGAAGGAGCCAGATGTTTATTTTGCTTTTTCACTTAGGTTGTCAAAAGTTTTTTATATTTTGCTTACTTGAGGGTTACACGATCAAGTTTTGTCTATCAAGTTTTAATACACTCTCACTTTTTTACCAATACAATACTTTTAAAAATTGAAGCGAACTTGCCTTTAAAATTCTCTTACAAGTGAGTGTATCAATTTACGTTCAAGAAAACAGCTGACTACAAGTTTGGTGAGAAAATTTTTCGTTTGCCTTTATAAATTGTTCTCTTGATGACATCTTGAAAGTAAATTGCTTCAAAATTGCGTGCAGCTTACGTCACAGCTTCCAGTTTTTGGAAATTTTGACAAACTGTATATGTAAAAGACTATCAAGAACAACTTGATCGTGTGGCTGCAGTGTTATACGTGTATATTTTTGTTTACATTTTTTTTTTTTTGCCACACATCATGCATACAAAACACCTTCTATACTATGCAAAACACGTTTGTTTTTTGTACTGTTGTATTGTTCTAGCGGTAAGCAGACCTATTGGATAGGCCTTGAAATTGCCTTTAAAATACTCTTTCAACTAGTGATATAATTTACGTTGAAGAAAACAGCTGATTGCAAAGTTAGTGGGCAAATTTTTCGTTTGTCTTTATAAATGGTTTTCTTGATGACATCTTGGAAGTAAATTGCTCAAGAATTGCGTGCAGGCCACGTCTCAACCAGGGTTGCCGCTAGGAATTTTTGAAAGTCGTACAAAAGGTCGTTTCATAAAAATAAAGTCGCACAAAAAAGTCGTTTGAGGAAATAAAAGTCGCACATCTTTTTTTAACATTGTTTATTAATAAAAAGCTTAACAAAACAAAAAAAAAAAATTAAACAAAACAGTCAGTTGATTTTTTTATATTCAGAAGCCTCTTATACATTAAGGGTGGGTGCGTTCGTAAATGCATCACTGCGCTGCACCAGAAAAGTAAACTTTTTATAATGCCGACAAAAAAGTAGGTATTTATAATTTTTTTTATTATGTGACTATTATTTTTGTGGAGTATTTGACAATTTGTTGGTCCACATCGACTTCATTGATATGTGTACGTACCCGGGTTTCATGACATCGCTTAAAAGTCTCGCAATCTGTGCAAACTATGTATGTATTTTAACACCCTCGAAAATGAACTGTCATAATTTGTATGAAAATTCATAAACACAATTGTGCATTTATACAGAAAGATTTTTTTTATGCTTACCGTTGCTTTTAACGAAAAATTCAACAATTAAAACAACAAATTCTTGGAATAATCTGAGCAAATTAGTCTTTTTATATTTCTTTAGTTATTTTTAAGCACAAATTTCACTTTTTAGACACAAATTTTAACTTTTATATGTATATACATACATACTAGCTGTTAAGCCTGACCCTGCCAGGAAGGAATAGGCCCGCGATCCGCCCATAGACCGAAAATCAAAAATCTGTCTTCTAGCGATCTTCCACAGAGAAAGTACTTTAAGTATGCCAAATTTCAGCTGCCTATGTTATCAGATGGCTTCAGAAAGTTGCGGGCAGAGAATAGGACATACATAATAACATCCGTGCATACTAAGAAATTATATATTATTTAGATGTTTTCATTTTTAATTTATTTTTGTATTTTCGTTACTTAAAAATTGACATTCGCCTGCGTTCTACATTCGTCAAATGAAATGAAAGTGAAAATTCCACTCAGTTTGTGTTCTTAAAATCGTTAAAATGAAATGAAAAGTAAAATTTACAGCCTGGCCCACAATGTCGACAAGAACATTTCTTTCGTTTATTTATATTGAAAACAAAAACAAATTTTATTATCAAAAATTATTTTTGGGAATGAAATATTTTATTAATTAATTCATTTATTAATGATGTGCTAATAATCCCAATTTTTTTTTTTTTTTTTTTTAAATGAAAACACTGAAATTTATTGTTGTGGGAAAGCTAGTTCCTATGCGCATTTCGCTGGTTGCTTAGGCCAGCTCGTCAGGAAACTTTTTCCAAATACTTTAGAAAAGCTAAAAATATTATACAAGTAAGACCATAAAGTGAATAAGAATTTTAAAACACTCTGGTCTTAAATGTAACAATATCAAAGCTTCAACAAAGTCACAACAATAAACCGTCAATTTTTTCTTTCTTACATTCCCCTACAATTGGCTGGGTTTTTTCCCAACACAAATTGTAGTTGTAAGAGGATAGAAAGAAAAAAACAAAATGCTTAAATAAAGCAGCTTGCCATTTCAGTTTTTTATTTGCCGGGCACATGCAAATTTATTATCAAAAATTATTTTTGGGAATGAAATATTTTATTAATTAATTCATTTATTAATGATGTGCTAATAATCCCAATTTTTTTTTTTTTTTTTTAAATGAAAACACTGCAATTTATTGTTGTGGGAAAGCTAGTTCCTATGCGCATTTCGCTGGTTGCTTAGGCCAGCTCGTCAGGAAACTTTTTCCAAATACTTTAGAAAAGCTAAAAATATTATACAAGTAAGACCATAAAGTGAATAAGAATTTTAAAACACTCTGGTCTTAAATGTAACAATATCAAAGCTTCAACAAATTTTAGTTTTTTATTATTGTTTTCAATATTAATATGCGAAAGAAATGTTCTTGTCGACATTGTGGGCCTGGCTGTTAATTTCCAGTTTATTTCAAGAGGAATTTTTGTGTTTTTCAAATCATTTTCACTAAAAATCAATATATAATAAAATTGTATAGGTAAATTTCTTTATGGTGTTTATTTCTGTTTTTAAGGGAGAACGTTTCATTACTTTTCTAGAACACAATGAATTTGTATATGTGGAATTAAAAAGTTGTTCACTTTCATTTTGTAGTGCAATAATAGAACCCAGGGGATTATTGTTAAAAATTACACAAAAGTTAAAAAGGCGCTTCATGAAACGAGTCTCGCAAGTTTGCTCATTCGCGCAAATAGCAATTTTAAACGATTTCAAGAAAACGCTTATTATTACTGTTTTTTTGTTTTCCCATATCACTGAAGATGATTGTGTTGTTTCACTAAAAGCTGTTTACAAACACTAAAAGCTGTTTACAAACACTGCTTTGACTCCAAGTCTTGCTTAAGCCATTCATACTTCAATTCCCAGTCTCTTGAATAGTATCGCGAAATATTACCTTTCTTGGAAGGACCTGCATCCATGCTTCTTGTGAGTAACTTTTTAAAAAAAAGGGTAAAAAGTCGCAAAAAAATTAAAAAAGTTGTAAAAGTCGGTGATAAAAAAGTCTCACAAAAAGTCGCCGACCGCTAAAAAAAGGCAAACGGTAACGCTGGTCACAACTTTCTTAGAAATTATGACAAACAGTTGAGTAAAACACTATTGTTAAACAGGTGCGATATGTATTTACGATTTCATATCGTCAAAATGTCGCCGACCGCTAAAAAAAAAAAGGCAAACGGTAACGCTGGTCACAACTTTCTTAGAAATTAGAAATTATGACAAACAGTTGAGTAAAACACTATTGTTAAACAGGTGCGATATGTATTTACGAATTCATATCGTCAGGTGGTTATTAGTTTGCCGCACGGAACAAAATTGTTTTTTTTTTTTTTTTTTTTTATTTTTTTTTTCGATATATCTAAATATATTCTAGATATCAAAAAATGGATTGAGGATTAAAAAAGAGCGCACATGTATTATATAGAATTGATTTATCTCATTCTTTGTAAAAATGGCACATTGAGCCATAAAAACGTGCAAAACGAACTTGGAAAAATCGATAAAAATTAAAAAAAACATTAAAATTTTACTGTTTTTTGATTTTTTTTTCTCAAAACTTCATTTTCACACACTAGGTCCCTTTTCTCGGGAAAGGTCACATATATATTTTTTTCTCTATGAAACTGCTTTTCTTTAAGATTTTTGACTTTAAAGTTTAAATAAAAAAATTTAATCCAGAAAGTTATTCAAAGTGAAATAACAAGTCCAAAAACTTTATGGAAATAAGTTTTCCCACCCAAAACCTTTTTATGAAAGAGAGCAATTAAAAGCATTCAACGAAGGAAAAAAGATTTTTCTATAGGAAATAGGTTTTTTGTCAAAATTCTTTTTTATAGGAAAAATGTTTAAAAAATGGCGCTTATTAATAGACTTAAATAGGAAAAATTATTGTAATTAGGAGAGATTTTCTATAGGAAAAATGTTTATTTTACTATAGAAAAAAAGACTTATCCCCGTATTCATAAACGATTCTTAAATTTAACAACCGTTTATTAAGTGAAATTTTCATAGAAATTTAATACGGCAGGTAATATTTAAAGGCTTTTTTTGTAGGAAACACTTATCAACAGACATTATCTCAAAACAGGTTTCAGCTTAAAAAACTTTTCTGTTAAAAGTCTCTTAAGTAGAACAAATAATGTGGTTTAAAAATCATTTTAATTATCCTCTTGCAGCTGATACCAGTGTTGCGTCGACCTCATCAGCTGCTGCAGATCAGCAGGCAATGTTAGTTAAACTATCCACAGACGGCGTGCCCAAACTTTTTTGCCCGGTATGCAATAAAGCCTTGGTTTCCTTGGCGGGTTATGTAAAACACGTCAAAAAACATGAACCTCCAGGAGGCTTTATATGTCGCTATTGTGAGGCCCGTTTCTGTTCCGATGATGAATTAAAAAAACATCGTGAATCTGAACATACCACTATAGCTTGTCGCCTCTGCAAAGATGTCACCTTTACTACTGAAGATGATTATCGAGCCCACATCAGGGATGTACATCAGGGGGTGGATAGAGAAATATTTACTTGTGAAAAATGTGGAGCCACTTATAAAACAGTTGATCCATATAGAAGGCATATGGAAACAGAATGTGGTCGTATTAAACCGTACAAATGTGATAAATGTCTTATGGCATTTGTAACCAAATATAATTTGAAACAACATTTGGAAAATCATTCGGGAGAGTTGAAATTTTGTTGCAGTTATTGTGGAAGAAATTTTAAACAGAAGGCTAGATTGGTGGAACATGAAAGAACACATACGGGAGAGAAGCCTTACAAATGTGATGTGAGTTAAAGAATAATATCATAAATATTTACATATGTATACACATACTTTGAAGATTAATTCAAATATGTATGTATATTAATTTTCTTAAAATGTATTTAAAAAAAATTCCTATTTCAGAAGACCATTTTTATTTTTCGTGTGTGTTCAAGGAATCCAATTTCCATTTCTAATGCATTTAAGCAATACTCCTATCTCCCAATATTTAATATAATTTTTTAGAAGACTTTTAAAATGCACTGTTAATTTCTAAAATGTTAAAAGTTTCAATATTTTTCCAATCACTTCTTTGTTAGGTCTGTGGTAAAAGTTTTTCCCACCGTGAAAGTATCGTTACGCATTCTTCAATTCATACTGGCATACGTTTAGTAGAATGTAGGGGATGTGGATCTAGATTTTCCTGTTATTCTAATCTTATCAAACATCGAAGAAATCGCCCCGATACTTGTGGTTTGCCCGAGTTTGATCCTCCTCGGAATCGTGTTAGAAAATATACTTCAAGAAGTAAGTATCATAGAACCAGTCGCAAATCTTTGAATTTCATTAAACCCAAAGTTTTCTCATAATATTTTAGTTCCAGCCACCTTAAATCCCACCTCCGAAATCAAGGTAGTAAATGTGAATAAAATCATTAAACCCGATGATCAGGTTAAAATGGCAGCCCTTAAAAAGGAATCTCCGGAAAAGCATGTAAAAACAAAACCAACTGCCCGCAAACGCACTGGTCTTGGTCCAGCAACATCAGCACTCACTCTGCGCAAGAGAAGTCCTAGAAAAAAGTTAATTACCGAAGATGTTAACATGAAAATAGAGGGATTCGAGGATGAGGAAGAAGATGATGAAGATAATTTTCCTCTTAAACCCAAACAGAAAACAGAAATCAAAACTCTTAATGAGAATAGTATGCCACCATCAGCACTTGCATTTAAAATGTCTGATAAGCCTTTGAAAAATCAGAATAGCACACAATGGTCTGATGATAGTGAAGATGAATATGTGCCAGATTTTGAGCCAACCGATTCCGATTCGGATGATGATGATAAGGCTCTTAAAGATTTTAAAATACCACTACCAGCCGCTACCATTAAGCAGGAAAACTGTGATGAAAATGACAATGATGAGGAGGCTATAACCACAAATTTACAGATAGAACCTCTTGGGGATTTTGAATACACCCGTATGGATTCCTACTGTGCAGAGGTGAAATATGAAGATGAAGAGGATAACTTATTCGATGAAAAAGATCGTATATTGGAGCATCTGTTAAATGAAAATGATTATAGTCAATTAAGTGAAGCAGGAGCGGAAAAAACTACTCAAGTTAAAAGGAAAAAAACACGTAATGTTGAAAGAAAAGAAATTCAAGACGATATTTTAAAAGAGGCTGAGGTAGTTTTTATAAAATATGAAGATAGTGATGAGCAAGATGATGAAAAAGAAGATATTTTGAAGGAAAAATATAAGGTAAAATATATTTTTCTGTGCCTAACCCACCTATTTTATATGATTATATCTTTAATTACTTAGGTCACTGAAATTACCGAGGATGATTTAAAGAACTGCTACGTCTTACTGGAAGATATCACCACTTGCTTTCCCGACTTAAAAGAATCTTCAACTGTAAAAGTATCCCGCAATGCTCAACCTTTCTTTTCGAAGTCAGATAAAATTAAAAAATTCATTAAAAAACGGGGCAAATATCGCCCTAGAAAATCAAAAGCCATTAAAGCAGAACCAGGTTCAGATGAAGATTTAAAATCGGGGAAATCTTATCGTCTGGCTTCTATATCGGCCAAGCAGTTAAGAGAACGGTTGAAACTTTTGAAAAAACGTGATAAGTCGTGGCAATGTCCTGACTGTATAAAAATTTATTATATGCGTAAACCTTATGAAAAGCATTTAAGAGAAGACCATAAAAAGTCGGAGGAATTTATAAAGGAAATATTCAAAGATATTTTGGAAGAAGTCTCCAACGAAGATGTCTTTAAATGTCATATATGTGATAAAATCTACCTAATGGAAAAACGTTTAGTATCGCACATACCCAAGCACGGGCCAGATGGTACTCTGATACACAAATGTCCCTGTTACTGTTCTTTATATTTCCGAACAAGAGAAGAGGCTACTGCTCATGCTCAGGACAAGCATAAAGATCTTTTGTGGTGTGAAATATGTGAGAAATTTATGACCGGCTGCGATGCACTAAAATCGCATAAGGCTCGAATACATGGCGGCACTAAGGATCATAAAAATTCACGTAATTTGGTTTGCGTGAAATGTGGCAAAAAATTTATGGGTCGTACCCAGTTAACAGACCATGAACGATCCGACTGCGGCCGCTTGCCACTATATCAGTGTCAGGAATGTGGCAAATGTTTAACTACAGCTGGTATACTTAAAACTCATATGTTATTGCATAATGATGCTAGGCCATTTCAGTGTGATAAATGTGGCAAAACTTTTAAGATTAAGGCACAATACAAAACACACATTAAATATTCCCATACAGATGAGAAGAGGTTCAAGTGTCATGTAAGTTTGCTTATGTTTTATTATGAACAAAAGAAAATTGCTAGAGTTTAAATGATGTATGATTTGTACTTACAGCTTTGTCCCAAAGAGTATCCTTATCGTGAGAGTTTACTTACCCACATGTCAGTACATACAGGCATTAAACGTTTCATGTGCAATGGGTGTTGCAAACGTTTCACTTGTGTTTCTAATCTTCAGGCTCATCGCAAAGTTCAGGCGGACACTTGTGGTTTATTGCCTTTAAATGCTAGGGCTACTCAGTATATGGGCGTACAGAAAGGTAATCTATTAATGGGTGCCAAACCTGAACCCGGACTGGATTATGTGGAAACTAGAACCTTTGTTGCCAAAGAGGTTATTACTCATGACCTGCCCATGGCCCAGGAACTTAACAACCAATCTAGGAATATGCAACAAGATGCTGCATTAAGTGATGGTATTCCATTAAACTATGTAACCTCGGGATCTGAAATTATACTAATGTATAATAGAGATTAAACAATTAAAATCTGCCTCTTTCTTTAAATCTTATAGAAAAAGACAAATGGTATAAGAAATTATAATTTAGTTCAGTTTTTTTTTAATGTAATTAACTTTTGATCAAGTTTAAATACAGATTTAAAATCTGTATTAGTAACTAGGCTTAATTTTCACAAAAGGAATTAATAAATCAATAAAAAAAATAAACACACAACAAGACGAGTTTTCCTTTTTAGCATAATAGGTTTGGTTTTTTATTATAATTTTTTTTTTTTTTTTTTGTATAGAAAATTTTAATCGAAATATCTTTAATACAACAAATATATATAAGAAATCATTAAACAAAGGAAGCAACCTATAGAAACAATAACAAATTGCTAATTGTAATGAAAAAAAGAGAGGGCTTTATTTGAGGTTTTATATATGTATATATTCAAGTTAAAAATGATTAGTAAAAAGAATAAGAGTAAATATCTCTATTTTTGGGGAAAACAGTCTCAAACTGTAAGCACAGATTTTTTACAACAAATCTTGTGTCTTCTTTAAAAAAAAACTTTAACGTGCCTTCTAATAATCATCACCACGTGATACAACTTCTTTACAAGTCGGACGCAACATAATAGTGTGTTCGTATTGGGCTGTAAAACAACCCTTAATATCGCACAATGGTGGATATGCCTCAACAACACCCTTGTCACACAAATCCTTCAAAGCCATTTGATATTTAGTGGCACCAGCACGATCCAACCATCGTTTACAGAAAGCCAATGTACCAAAATTTTTGTTAATTGTACTCAACAACTTGCTGGAAGATTGCAGACGTAATGGCACAAAAGGTGCATCATAATTCTTCATGTAATGAGAACAGTCCATATCATCATGTACAAGACCACGACCAGTGGAACCAAAAGTTTCAATGGCATAACATTCATTTTCCTCCATACGGGTTGAATCTCCTCCCTTTACAATGGGCACAGTTTTACCAGCGTGAATGCCTAAATTGTTAACAAAGAAGTATAAGAAACAAAAAGAGAATTAGTACAAAATTTTATTTTTATATAGATACATATTGTCACCTGAAATTCAAAAGGGCGTAACAACAAAAAAGTTTTAAGTAGAATTTTTGATTGATTTTTGTTCGATCTATTAAACTACATGTTCACAAAATTTAGATCCCTGCAATCAAAAATGGCGACTTAATTAAAGAAATTCAAAAGCCAAGTAAACCTTGTTGTAATGTTTTTTGCTTCGCCTGTAAAACAATAAAAAGTGTTGTTACGCCCTTCTGCATTTTAGGTGATGAAGATATGTACATATTTCGAAACTTTCAAAATAACAAGCGTTTGAGATTTGAGCTTTTCTTGCGTTTTTTTTTTAATTAAAAAGTTTTTTGTCGGTTTTTTAAAATATGTATAAACAAATATGTATGCGTTTTTCGGTTTTCAAAGATTTTGCTTAAAACGATAATTAATTTTTCGAAATGTTAGCGATATTTTACAAAAATTGGTAACTAGTAATTTTTCAGTAAAATACTATTTTATACATTTTAATGAAGTTTGAGTCAATTGCAATTGGATTAAGCAATAATTTTTTTCTACCTCCAGTTTTTCGCCATATTTGATGTCAGTAAATTAATTTCGACGAGCATTTTTTGCGTTTTGGTTTTTAATTAAAGTGATTAAAAAAAGTTGTTTTATCAATTTTAGTTATTTTGGCATTGTTATGTTTCTCCGATTTCATCGCTTTTTTTATTTTGGTATTATTTATAACCAAAATAACGACTCGGATGTTAAATTTACAATATTCTTAACCTTTAACTGTCGTGGTGAAATTTTGGTGTCGTGGTGAAATTTTACTAAAAAATTAATGTGCTGTTTACACAACACAAGTGATTGAACATGTAGTTAAATTTATATGAAAAACGCTCAAAAAACAGTGCTTTTCATATAAATTTTACATGTTCAATCACTTGTGTTGTGAAAACAGTACATACAAGTAAAAACTTTTTTTTTTATTATTTGTTTTTGAAGGTGTCTTTTCAGACATGTCTAACAAGCACGTTTGTTTTGTTTGTTGGCAATCAGGTTAGAGAAGAAGGAGGGGTTGTTAAACAGACACGAAACGAGTTTTCATGTTTGTTTTTATGAATTTTATGTTTTTTAATTTGTATGTATATGGATATCATAAAATTAGACATGAAAACAGACATGTTTGGAAAGACATCGTGGAAAAACAATAAATAGGTTTTTGGAAGCATGTTCAAAAGATTATGAAGAAACAGACGACTTAAAAGACACCGTATAAATGCCCCTAAGTTACTACATTTTTAATTAAAAAATATATTTTTTTGTTTAAACAAAACAGGTTCTTTACTTCACAAACCTTTTTTTTAATATCAAAAACTTATCAAAAAAATGTGAATTAAAAAAAAAAAAAAACAAAAATTTAAAGGGCATATTTTCACAGCCAAATGTTAACATTTAAAGATATAAAAGAAATCATTAAAATATAATCAGGTGTAGCAACTGCAGGTCAACATTTTTGGTGGTTTTTTACGTATCAAAATCTGTGTTTGCACAGTGTATGCAGAAAAAAAATTGATTTCAATTAAAGAATTTGTGATATTAGTTAATAAATGAACCAAATTTGCACCAGTAAATAAATTAATAGTATCAATTAAACGTTCACTTGGTTAAACGTTAAATTCACTTGACTTAACGTTTAATTCACTTGATTACATTTTTGATTAATTTAATTGGTGAACAACTTTGGAGAGTTTTTTCTGTGTAAGCATATGCGTTTGCTGCATTCCATACACATTGGCTAACTACACTGCAGACAAATCGGCAAAAGCTAGTTTCCAAATTTGGCCGAAATATCTTAGTTATCAATGCACAATATCTGACAAAATATGGGCGGGATTGAAAAAGTGGGCATGGTACCTCTCATACAAACACTTATAAATTTCTGTATATTAGAAGAATGGCTAGAGTCAAAGTTTTTAAGCGTCTTGGTATGTAATACATAAAATCCGACAAAAGGTGAGTGGGATTAATACACAACTTCTATACAAAAATGGGAGGGATTGGAGATGTTGGCGTGGCAGCTCCCATACAAAGAGATTATAGATATCTGCATATCTAGAGAACGACAAGAGCCAAAGTTTTAAAATTAGGTAAAAGCATCTTGGTTAGCAATCTAGGTGGGGTTGGAGAAGTGGATGTGGCATAAAATAGATTTATTTATATCTAAAGAACGGTAAGAGAAATTTATGAAATTGTCCAAACGGTAACAGCTCACGTGTCCAAGTTGGGAACGAATAACTTGGCTGCCAAATCGCAACATCAGTATAATCAGTATAATAAAATTCAGTATATCTGAATAAAAGGAAGTGAAAATTTTTCGAAATTTTGTACAAATAGAATTGGTAACAATACCCATCATCTGTCAAAAATGGTCGGAATTGAAAATCATCTCTCAAAAAGTAGACATTCAATACAAAGACCATATAGATTTCTGTATAACTAGAGAATGGTAACAGTAGGAGTATTTAAACTTGGTACAAACTGCTTCAAAAGCAATGTACTAGATCTGTATTTAAAAAAATTACTTATTTTATTTTAATGAGGGTAGCGAAGCGCACTTTGATAAGCTAGTATCATCATATAACAACGTTTTTGAAATAAATAATTTTTTACCAACAAGAACACGAGCGAGTTAATTTTGGTGTGTTATAAATTTTTTCTACTTATGCTAACGCTGACGTGGTGATAAAATATTTAAAAAAAAAAAATACACCAGCATTTGCGTAGCTCCGCTCTTGCTATGTCTAGCTCTGCCAAAACACCAGTGAATAACAACGATCAAGATATGGGAAGTTGATCGCAATGGAAGAGTACTTTAAAAAAAATTTAAAGAGAGGGTAAAATTTACGACCACCTCAACAGTTAAAGATTAAGTTCAGGCCGAGATAAATATTTCATAATTAAAACTTGAAAATATTTCATAATTGAAATGAAAAAATACTTACGATAAGGACTTATTGAGTGACCATTCAAATTACGTATCGCCTTTACACCATACACTTGACCATCTAACTCAACTTCATATGATTCCATAACTTCCTGAATTGCAGCACCAATATCACATAGACGTACATCAATACCAGCTTCTTTGATGCCAGTGTTGGTAGCATCTTTAACGGCCTGAAGCAAAGCATCGTATTTATTGTTGAAAGTCAAAGTAAATGCACAATCAATGATGCGACCCTTAATATGTGTGCCAAAATCAATTTTACAAACATCATCGTACTGCAACACAGTAGTATCACCAGCATTAGGTGTATAATGGGCAGCACAATGATTGAGAGAACAACCAGTGGGGAAAGCCAAACCAGATTCCAAACCATTTTCTCCTATCAATCGGCGAGCAGTATTTTCAAGTTGTTCACAGATTTGTATCATGGTCATGCCCGGCTTAATGTAACGTTGCATATACTGACGTGTTTGCCGGTGAGCTTCGGCTGCTTGACGCAATTCCTGATAGATATCATTGTGAGCCCGGTCTAGAGCACGTTTTTCCTCGGACGTAAAACGATTAGCGGCCACTGTATCATCAGGCAAATGTTTGGGTTTAGGATGTTGCATTATTTCACCCTCTGGGAAATTGCCATCAGAGAAAAGTTCAGCAATGGGTACAGAAGGAGGTTCAGTTTGAACTTTTTTTTGGATTTTATTTTTGTTCTTATTCTTTTTCTTATTGGCCAATTTCTTTTCCTCATCTCCGGTAGCAGTTTCGCCATTTACTTCAGATTTAACCTCGGCAGCTGGGGTTTCACATTCAACACCATCGGCAGCCTTTTTGGCAGCAGCTTCAGCTTAAATTAATAATAACTTGTCGAATTTTATTCAATAAAAAAACATTTTTCTTTTTTACTACCTTGTCTCAATTTCTTATTGTTCGGTTTTGGTTTCTTCTGTTTTTTAACCTCGTCTTGCACCACATCATCCGAAACCTCATTGGCTTCGACAGCTTTTTCAACATTTGAGGGCACATTTCCGTCAACTTTGTTTTCCTCTGCGCTGGACATTTTAATTGTTTTAATTTATTTATAAAAATATACAATATTTAAATAATTTGTACTAATCAACAACCGTACAAAATGTAGTTTTCTGCAAAAAGAAAGAATAAAGAGGAAAAAGGAACACGAGTTTTTCCCGACTAAACGAAAAGTCAAAAGAAGCACCAAAATAGAAGAAACTGTCAAAAGAACAGCAAAACCTGATATCAAAAACCATTTTACAACACTAAAATAACTACAGCCATAGTCAAATGTTATGGTACCCACAGACGATGCAACATTTTTCAAAACACGCGCTACTATATATGTTTCAGTTTTTACCACAGACGATTACACTAAAAACGAAACATCAGTATTGCGTGTTTTTTGAATATATTACTACAAAACACAATAAAAAACATTTATTTATTTTCTTTGTATAGCTAACATATATTAGGTCCCAAAAATTTGGAAAAATTTTGTATTCAATTATAATTGTTTTTCAACTCTCGCAATTTGCAATTGTTGCATTTTCCGATTTATTTATTCATATTTTTTCTCCGAGAGTAACAAAAGCACCTCACTTAAAAACTGCTCTCAACAAAATGAGAAAGAAAATACAGTCAACATCGCAACACACGATGAAACATTGCGTTTGGAAACATAAAATATCAAAAATGTTTGATATTTGAGATACCAAAAAGGTAACAAGAATTTCAACCAGAAACATCCCCACACACGTAGCAACATTTGTCAAAACATTACCATGTTTCGCCTCGTGTATGTGTAACTTTAGGTGCGTTCGAGAACACAAAAGTTGTTACTATTTTTCGTTTCAATTTTTCAAAGTATTACCCCCATATTCATTTAAAAAAATTTAAAGTTTATAGCAGGTTTATGAAACCTGTTATTAATCAAAGATATATTTTATGAATATGGGGGTTAGTGTATTGGTAACAAAGTGTCAGTATTTTAAAACTTGAAAGGCGAAACTTCATCGTGTAACATTCAAGTAAGCCCAATAACATTGTACAATAATCAATTTCCAATTAAATAATGTGACTTTATAAAACCATACCTCATAAATATTTTTTTACAAAATTTAAGTAAATATTATACTCTTTTTTAGGATATTCAGTGTCATTACTTAATAGTGCGCTCTTATAGAAGATTCATGGACATATTAATAAATCATTATAACTTTCAATATAGTTTCCTTGTAGTTGAGATTTTTATAACTAAATACGGTGATGCCACATTTAATATAGTTGACTGATTTTTGCTATCTTTGAATACTGTAAACATTTTCGAAAGGACTTTTATAATTTCATAAAAATATATGTTTTTTTTAGCTTTTTGTAATTTTAAAAGAAATAGATCGTGTTCGTATGTTGAAATTTGGATTAATATTTCATTTGATTAGTATTTTAGATAATTTCTAGGTTTTACGGCTATTTTTCAACTTTTAGAAAAAGTTGAAACTGGAACTCACAATAAAAATTCTTAATTTATCGTTATAATAATTTAGTTGATTTTTTAAGGTCAACTAAATTATTGTAACACGTACATTTTTTTTAGAAAATAACTTTTATTTTGCTCGAAAAAATAAAAATCCAAATTTAACATTTATTCTCGCACGAAATAATAAAAATCAAAAATAACTATTAATTTTGCTTAAAAATAATAATCAAAAATAGATTTTATTCAATCTAGAAATAATAAAAATCAAAAAAAAAATGTTACTTGTGTTTGGAAAAATAAAAATCGGAAATAACTTTAATTTGTTCTCAGAAAAATTAAAATCAAAATATAACTTTCATTCTTGCTCAAAATAATAAAAATTTAAATTTTAAGAGCGGTATATTTTATCATAGACTAGTTCAAATGGATCAATATTGTATACTTAAATCAGTTTTTCGACGTTCACTTATACATGCTTTTTTTATATCAGAATAACTGCCCTTTTTCAAGTGTGTAATATTTACTATGGCTGTATAATTAAAACACCGCAGTGTTTCCACCACCGTATAGAGAGTTGTTCGACTGTTTGGCTGAAATTGCTAATATTCATGGGAAATTAAAAAAAAATATATTTTTTAGTAGGGTGCCTATTCGAAAATTCGGAGATTTGCCTAGTCTGAAAGGGGGCTTACAGAGCAAAACGGAGTTGCAGAGTACATGAATGTGAGTATGCACCCATCCTCAATCTTCTCCCAAACCCACATATGTACTCAATAATTGATGCATCAAAAATTGCAAGTCTGGACGATGACTTATCAATATATTTAAAGCCCGTTTCCAACACTGCTAATATCATAAACACAGCCAAAAATGATGTTTCAACTGCATTTGTAAACAAATCAAAAAACAAGCAAATAAAAATTTTATTCAAAATGGATGATATTTTCTTCCCTACACAAAAATCTTCCAACTTAAATGATTCCGATGAAGTGGATTTAAAATTTTTCGATTCCCATCATGAACACAATAAAACCACCAGCGAGAGTAGCCAGAACTCAGATTCGGATAATAAGACAGATGATAATAAGGACTCTGATTCCAAACCAGGAAGCAACATAGATGTCAAAAAAGAAAATTTAGAAAATAAAATTGATTTAGATGATCACCAGCCTCTTAGCCGCAAACAAAAATCAAAAAAGGAAATGGAGGAAGAGGAAAGAGAAAAAATGCAGTAAGTTTTTCACCTCCAACCCAATAGGTTCAACAAGTTTTCCTAAGACAATATTTTTTAGAGTTTTAGTATCCAATTTTACCGAAGAACAATTAGATCGTTATGAAATGTATCGCAGATCAGCTTTTCCCAAAGCGGCAGTCAAAAGATTAATGCAAACTATTACCGGTTGTTCTGTTTCACAAAATGTGGTCATAGCCATGTCTGGTATAGCCAAAGTATTTGTGGGAGAGATTGTAGAGGAAGGTTAGCGTGATATGTGAAGTATAAAAGTGATTTTTATTAATTTTTTTGTAATTTTGTTATAAAGCTCTGGATGTCATGGAAGAAATGGGTGATACTGGTGCTTTGCAACCGAAATACCTGCGAGAGGCTGTTAGACGCTTGCGTCAACGCAATCGAATGCCTATAGGAAAATTTCAAAAACCTTATTTTAGATTAAATTGATGCTTTACTACTATTAATTTTTGTATTTTCTAGTTTTCTTTTTATTAAAAAACTCAGTTTTAAGTTAAATTAATAAAGTGATTTATGTTCTGTACTAATATTATGTTTGGTATTCTAACTTAAGGCAAAACTATAACATGCATAAGCTTCTACTCTCAAATGCATTTAAAAAAAGTAGGATATAATTATGTGTAGACCGCATAAATATTTATTTGCTCATATATTGCGAAATAGTTGTTTGAACTTATTTCCAAGAAAGTATGTTAAACATAAACTTTCAAATTTGCCTGTCATTTCTTATACATTTGTTTTTTTCGCGAATTACATACATAGATAAAAATAAGCTTGAGAAGTGAATAAATAAAGTTAATAAATTTAAACAAGTTAAGTTAATTTATTTGAGACTTTAAAACAATCGTACATAAGAAAAAAATATATAAGTCAAATAACAAAGAATACTTAAAACTATAATCAACATTTTTAATTTTTCGAATTTATTCTATGAGTTAAATTTCAGTTATGTATTTTTTTTTTTTTTTTTTTTACTATAATGTTTTGTATTAATAAATATTATTGTTTTACAGTAACAAACTTATCAGGTTTTGTGAAAGATTACTAACATTGAGGTTTAAAGTGTTTGCTCCCGGCATAACATTTTGGGGTTGTAAAAATTCACCTGTAATTTTTGAAATGTAAAATTTCGGTAATAAGTTGTTTACACATATAGCTTCATGTACCACCTAACCTAAGGGTGAGGAGTAGTTCGTATTGAGACAGTTGAATCCTACTTAATCATTAAAGACATTTTGAATCAAAACATCCAAATTATGTAGAATCAACAAAGCGTTTAATTAAGTCAAACCCATACGAGACTAACGGTTTAACCTTGGCAAAATCATATATCGTTGGTCTCAAGTAGAAAGGCCCTAACTCAAATAATTGTAACTGTATAGGAGAAGGTAAAAACATAATAGAAACTGTATGTATCATAATGTACACTTGCTCATACAACTGCTTGTAAAGCCGTTATTCTTTACAATATTGCAATGAATTTTTGTGACGAGGTGTATTTGTGTAATATTTATTGGAATCACTGGAAAACTCAATTTCGTAAAAAATACGATTTAGGGCCTTTCTACTTGAGACCATCGATATATATTCATTAGAAAATTTCCTATGAACCCGCTCAAAGTGTTTGTTAACGCAAAGTCTAAGAATTTTACGTTCAAAAATTTCAAATTCCTTCATTACCGAAGGTGAAAATGAAACCAAATCGAGAATGCATACATAAGAACCAGCCTTATACTTAATTTATAAATTAACAATTTTGTCTTTTCTGGTAAATATCTGCTATTAAATAATTTTCCAAAAGAAATTTTAATTCTTCGGGCTTTGTTAAGACAAATTTTAGCATGACTGTTAAACTTAAAAAGCTTATTAAAATGAACACCTAAATATGTAATATTGTCTACAAAAGAAATATCCTGTCCATCAACGACCAACTTGCTTGCTCTCAGGTACAACAAAATATTTGCATTTTCCAGAAGCATTCCTTAAACAAATGGCTTCACTTTTAGATGCATTTATCTTGTTATAAGTTATAAAAATTATTTATCGAATTTAAATATGACGAAATAGAACTCAATGTATTCTTTGGTGAAGTTCCATGAGCGTAACGTAGCGAATCATCAGCGTAAAGAATACCAGTTGAACAACCAAATTGATGTGGAAAATCCTAGATAAAAATGTTGTACAAATGACAAGCCAAAATAGAACCCTGCGGTACACCGCAACAAATATTACCAAACATAGAATTTTCGTTTTGTAATTGGACACAAAACTTTCTATTTTTTTAAAAAGTTTTGAACTAACTTAATAATGTGAGGTTCGAAGCCAATATTGATCATTTTAAAAATTATGCCATCTTGGTAAGCATGGTCAAAATCCTTTTCAATATCAAGGGATACCGCTATGGTACAACATTTTTTTCTCAAATTATTCACTACATCATTTTGAAATTTTAGTAAAGCATGACTAGTAGAGTAACACAGCGTTTACATTTGACAGTACTGGAAAGACAATAAGCAAATACATATTAGTTGCCAAAAACACTACTTGCTGTCTTCGTGATGTAGGCGTCCAGACAGTAGTTAAGACCGTTCACTTTAATAAAAATGTTTAGCGTGAATGTCGCAGTGCAAGTTCTAGCTAAACGTGTTTTATATGAACTTAACAAATTAAAAATAACATTTAACAACTATTTTTTGTGAACATAGATAACACTTAAGTAAAACATACAAAACCAAAGCATAATTTATTAATTTTCTTTTAATTATTGATTTTTTTTTTACTTTTGCAAAGAAAAAATTACTGCCAGCAAATGTCAAATCACAATCCATTTTACTGTCTGCAAAATTTGCTAGACAGTAGACAAGACAGTTGGAAAAGTGTGTATGTATTAGTGAAAAAGTTTGCATGTATTGCAACTGTCTTGACAGTACTGGCAAATGTAAGCAGCTTACATCCAGTCTACAACTGACATCAAATGCTTAACATTAACACTAATATAACTATAGATTAATGAATATTTTATACATGTAGCTTAAGCATTAATTACTTGTAATATTGATTTTTGGCCTTAATGGCTTAATATTACGTAAATAAATGAATAAATAAATAAATAATATGATGTTAGTGTTAAGTATAGACTCATCATGTTAGAGGTTTTCTCATGTTATAACACGGTTGTTAATGCAAATGTTTTAACAACGCTTTTATAACATCATGTTATAACAGCAAATCATGTCTGTTGTAGACGTGGAGTTAAGTTCGGTATATAATATTCCGTGTGGAGAAGTGGATTAAAAAAACCACTCTTTCATATGATTAATTTTTCTTTGTGTAGCTACGAGAATTCAACTCTGTCATTTGTTTTGCATTCAACAAATCTAACGGTATTTGCCTTATTATTGTTGTGTAAAGCATGTGACAAAAGGAATATCAGAAAAATTGTAAAATTAACAAAAAAAAAAAAAATTTTAAAATAATACAATAAAAAATTATGTTAATTGAAAAGGTGTTATTAAATTATGTGAGTACATTAATATAATAAAAAAGTAAAAACATATTAAGGCACAACAAATGATAGCAGGAGTGTGCAGAATTTTTATGAATCAAATTTTTAACATTTAGGCTTTAAAGCGATTTATTATTGCAAAACATTAACTTAATAAAAAGATTTTTAAAATAAGTTTTGCATTTTTGTAACTTATTGATAACGCACTCAAGGTAAATGTACCTTGGAAGCTTAAGTAATAGAAGCCGGTGTTTGTTATACCATAGAGAGGTATTTCCTTGCGTCCGGCCAAAGTCTGGCTATGTAGATAAGTTTTTTTGCGGTGCTGGTGTTTGTTATTTTATAACATTTGTATTACACTCTTATTTCAATAAACTACATTCTTTCCTAGTGCACTTCCGTAACATTTCGATGTAATAATAAAAAAAAAACTAATGTTAGCTAAAGAGTTAAAATTTTTAAAATAAATTTTGTATATTCAGAAAAATCTGTTCAAGAGTTTTAAAATGATACCAATTTTGGCCATATGCGTTTCGAATTTTAGTGGAAAATCTCATATTTATGAGAAAACTTTAAACTTCCATAACTCGAAATCTAAGCGTTTGCGCCAATTTTTTCATTTAGGCCCTAATCATGTAAAACGGATAACGACCCGAAGCACTCCTCTTGGCTTGTTAAGTCGTAATTGTCTTATGCTGGGTACACACTATGCAATGGTCGGGTCGTTATCCTGCATAAACTCCCAGACAAGAGACTTTTCCTCTTCGTCAATTGGTAGCATTTGATTCTTAAGTATCTCTTCGTAATTAACTGCACCCATTTTTTTTTAATCCAAAAAATTGGACCGTCGCCAGATGACAAAAAACAAACTCAAAACAGTATGGAACCACCACCATGTTTGACGGTCTTTTTTCTGTACCTGGAGTCAAATTCTTAATTTTTTGGTCTTCGTACAAACATTTTACCCTCAGACCCAAACAAATAGATTTATGTTTTATCCGACCACAGTACAATTTTCTAATTTTCCCGCAGAAGGTGTTGATTGGCGAATAGTAACCGTCTTTTTATATTTCGTTTACTTAAAGGTACTTTTCTCGGACTTCGTCCCTTCTATAAGTCTATTCCTTGTTGTTCAACTTGTAACTGATGCAAATAAATAGTTTTTTCTTTCACTCGATGACTTAAAATGATTTTTTTGGAAGTTCTTACTCTAAGTTGGTTCAAGCGTGCCGAGGTTTTTCTCTTTCTTTCTCGAGTTTCATGTCTTTTTTTAGAGTGAAGTGCATAGAAAACTTATTTTTTGGAACAGTTTAATATTTCTGCAATTGCACGAATAGATTTTTAAAAGTAAAATCGAATCACAAGAATTCATTTTTTTACCGTTATATTTAATCATTTCTTTACGTTAAGAGAACAGGTTTAAAATTCAAGGTCAGGCGTTTTTGTTAAAAAAAAATTATTTTTTTCCGGACTTAGCTTACTTTCTTATACTCTTTTTGTATATCTAGTTTAATTTGTGAGGATAAACATCAAAAGAAGAACTGACAAGAAAACCCGTTAGACACTCTTTTATTTATTGCACAGTGCCTATCATTCATATTATTAATTTATGTTAAATATAAAACTCAAAAAATAATATTAAGATCTGCGCCCTTATTATTTTTCCCAGCACTGTATATGGATGTATATTCAAAGGATATATAAAATATGTAAATTTTTTACATACTTATACATATGTATACATAGGTGACACATAAGTATGTTTATAAATATAACAGAAATAGCTGGAAAAATAAACTTGATATCGTTTATGTATGATAAGGGATACACACATCTTTCACTTATTACATCAAACTTATATTAAAAGGTCGAAGACGATACAACTAAATAATCACGATAAAAGTTTAATTTTGTTGGATAGTGTAATTTAAACAAACATTAAGTACTTTTTTTGCTTAAACCAGTAAAAGAAACTATAACTGCTATTACTTAATGTATATAAAATTCATATGTAGGTATAAATAAATTGTTATTTATTCATACTAATTAGTACTGCTGATAGGTTATTTCGTTTTAGACTTTAACAATTCCAAATAACCTAAGTGACATAACATAAGCTGTGTTTAGAAAAACAAAATTTTCTCAACCGATATATATTTCTGATTTCATTTTAATCAAAATATGTCATTTTCGTTTCAATATTGTAAATGTTTCCAATTTTAAAACGTTTTTTTCCTCTCCTGTAAACTTTTGAAAACTGCAGATAGGTTATTATGCATGTAGAGATATACGGATAAAACAGGAAATACTGATCAATATCGAGTGGTAAATACTGACAGTATTGCCATTTTGGTAAAAAAAAATCATTTTTTTTAAAGCGTTTTTCGGGGATTTGCAATTTGGAGTATTTCTAAATCAAAAACTGGGATGATTTTTAGTCCACTGCTTTAAGATCTTTTCGGTCTACTTAACTTCAAAATTTCATTTTGATATCTCTATCTATATCAGATTCATAAAATGTTAAACATTAAAATTATTATTTCTATAGTGTAAACAAATGAAAGGGCTTTCAATGTGAGTAAAAATATTAATTTTCAGGTTTGACATTCTATAAATCTGACATTAATAAAGATATCATAATTAAATTTGGCAGCTATGTAGATAAGAAAGTTCTAAAAAGTGCACTTAAAAAACATCCCTCTTTTTGAATAAAAAAATCAATCAAAAACATTTACAAACTAAATGCTAAAAAATACAAAATTTCAACTTTGTCCTTAAATTTCTCAACAACTGCTAAACCAATTTTAATGAAATTAAAACTGTAGGAAAGTTCAAGAAGTCTTCTCTCCAGCAATAAAAAATCTCTATCGGTTCAAAAGTTATAGATTTATGATCGATGAAAAATGATTTTCAGCCATTGTGCGTCGTTCGTCCCAGTTGTGTTTCTAGCATAATGTGCATATAATTAAAAATTTATTTTAAATATCAAACACAATAATACCAAAAAATTGAAAGCCTCTGCGGTCCCTTGTATGAATTCGCCTTATGCTAGGAACACAACTGGGGCGAACGACGAATTTTTGGCCGCGAGTATTCGTCGCCAAAAATAAAAGACGTTTGTGTATATGAAAATGCACACAATCAGGGCGCCGGCGAAAATTCGCCAGACGCGGCGAATAGATTTAATTCTATTTCATACGCCGGCGAACGACGAACAAATCAGTACTAGGTGACCATGTTTGGTTTTAGTTAAGAAGTAGTTTAGTAAATAAAGTTACTTTTTACTTTAATAATTGTTTTTTTTTTATTGTATAACACATAAAATAAGACAAAGTATTTGGCTATAAAAATAGTTTTTAGTTGTGTTTTTGATTATGTTTTTATTTTTAAGCATTTTTTTTTTGAATATGGTCGCACTATTTCTCTCTCTTTGCACAAACAGTAATCAACTTTCTCAATTATAAAAGCTGCCAGCTATTCGTCGCTTCATACGACGAATTCACTCAGCGAATTTTTACGGAAAAATTCGTCGTGTTGGGCGAAATTCGTCATTCGTCCCAGTTGTGTTCCTAACATTATTCTTATGCATTTAATTAATAGTTGAAATTGGTTGTTTTTTTTATTTATAATACTGAAATAAATCTTATTCTGTTCTTAAAAATCTTAAACATTTTTTTGTGACCTCTTGTTTGGGAAGTGCGTCCTTTTTTTTTAAAAATTTTAAATATTTTTTAATAATTAAACCTTTAAAATTTAAAAAAAAAACATTGCTTCAGTTATTTTTAATTCATTATTATTTAACTTCTTATTAAAGACAAAACAATTTAAAATTTTGATTGCTGATTAAAATAGTTTATCCCATATTAATTTCTCCGAATTACAATTCAAATTTTTTTTATATAAGCCTGGTACTCTGTTCAAAATTTCACGTGAAATGCTGTCAAAACTCATATGAAAAAAACTTGTGCGGAATTTCTATGCAATATTGTTGATAGTGTTGTACTCTGTTCAATTTGTGAAAAAGTTGCGAAATGTTTCTGGCAACCTTTTTTTTTACAACTGCGAAATAATATAAGCTGCACTTATTTCACGCGGAATTTTAATAAAATGAAAAAAAGTTTACACTTTATATTAAATGAGAACGAAAAAACATATATAACACAACCGGTAACAGTTTTTCATCCATATTTACTTTCATTTCTATTTAATTTTTTTATTAAAAAAATGCTTTTTAGTAAAATGCATGTGGGTCTCGAGATATATTGATACATGACAAACTTTTCGTATGAAATAATAGATGTTGCTAAGCATTTTTCACAATTTGGAACAGAGTACTAGGCTATACAAATGAAAAAATGTTGATGCAGTTGTATTCTATTTATATTACGAAAAACATTCGAAATGTTTCTAGCAACATTTTTATTTTCCGTGCGAAACAAGTGCATCTCATATTATTTCGCACGAAATTTTAAGTAAAGCCTAGTACTCAGTTCCAGTTTGTGAAAAATGTTCTGCAACATCTATTATTTCATGCGAAAAATTTGACATGTATAAATGTTACCTATCTCGAGAGTTTGCACAATTTGACGTTTTTAATCTTTAAAAGTATGCGACATTGTTTTGGATATGTAAAAAAAACCCACATGTATTTTACTAAAAAAAAATTTTTTTAAATAAAAAATTCAGTAAAAATGAAAGTAAATATTGATGAAAAACTGTTACCGGTTGTGTTATTTATGTTTTGCAGTTCTCATTTTAATATTAAGTTTAAACTTTTTTCATTTGCTTAAAATTCCACGTGAAATAAGTGCAGCTTATATTATTTCGCAGTTGTAAAAAAAATGTTGCCAGAAACATTTCGCAACTTTTTCACACATTAAACAGAGTACAACTCTATCAACATATTTTCATAGAAATTCCGCACAAGTTTTTTTCATATGAGTTTTGACAGCATTTCACGTGAAATGTTGAACAGAGTACTAGGCTTAAGAGCTTATCATTTTTTGTAATTTTTTATTTTGTATTTGTAAAGTTGTTTTTTATAACAAGCGTTTTACAAAGAAAATTGTAGAAAATCGCTAAAATTAATAATAAAATTCAATTTTTTTCTTTTTCATTTGGGAAATTATAAAAATAATATTGTTTTAATTTTTTTAATGACAATAAAAAAAAACATGATATTTGTTTACCTTCGCAAAACAATGTTGTATACTTGCAACTAATAAAAACGTTAAGTTTTGAAAAATCGCGAAATAAATCATATTGATACATGTCAAAATTTTCGTGTGAAATAATGAATGTTGCTCAACATTTTTCGCCAGTTCGAACAGAGTACTAGGCTTTATTAAAATTGAAACAACGTTTTCATTTTGAGTTCCTTAAAATTAAAGTTTTTGCCTCTTATACAATTGTAATATAACATTATGTTTAAATATTTCCATATCCACTGGCTGTTTAGGTTTTAATTCTTTCCAGCATAGATTATAAGCAAATGATGGATGCTCATCTTCTGAAATTTCAGATTTTTTTTCTGTAGTAGTCGTTAAAATTGATAATTTACGCTCCAATTTCAATTTCCAATTATCTAAATAGAAGACAAAGAACTTTCCGGTAGCAAAATAGATAATTTCAATATAACTTATAATGCTAAAGCCATACATCAAAGACATAATGCCACCAAAGCGATCTGTAATGCAATAGAAATTTAGTAGTGTACACGAAACTTTTTTAACTCTTTTAATACTTAATAAAACCACCCAGTCGCCTACAATATTCATTTGAGTAGACTCAACATGACGTAGTTTAAAATATAGTTTGACAATAGCTAAAGGTTTTTTACTAGTAAGACCTTTTCTAAAAAAAAGAAAATTTAATGATTAAGTTTATTTTAGTTGTTACATGAATATTTGACTCCGGCAAGCAGAGACGACAACCGATAGTAGAGCTGCTGCCGAAATTTGCGCCCCTTTAATTTAAAGGCTTGAAATAACCGCTTTATTCATTACATTATTATTCGAAATTTGTAGAAATTCATCCTTCTCTTTTAACTTACAATATCCCATGACTATAGAACTGCCTAATTGTAGGTCTCAAAGGCATTTCATTTACTTCCAAATTAAAATCGACACCATTACAACTGGGCAAACATTTTGGACATCTATGGCGTGTGGTTAAATCATCCTGTATATCTTTACCATTCTCTTGTATATAATCGAAATAATTCCAGCCATACCAAATGGATTTCCATTTCATTAAACAGGGTAAATTCATAAAATTACAATAGGTAATATTTTTCTCGGTGCCCGCCATGGGTGGCGTAACACAGCCGCAATGTTTTATCATAGAAGCCATGCGACATTGTAGAAGGCATTCGTCAATGGAATAGTAGGACCTGAAAAATAAAATTTATTAAATAATTTCCAAAAGTTGATCTACTTTAGTAAAAATTACTGATTAAGAACCTTCTGGCCCTCATCTGGAAAATAGCAATTTCGTACATCTGGTGCAAATTGACGCACTTGATGGCTGGAACTAAAAAATTGCGGTTCTATGGGTACCTCCACTATACTGTTGTGATCAACTAATATCTCTCCAATACGTTTTGATTGTATGGTGGCATAATCTTCCCGAGGAAAGATAAATAACTGTAAAGTGGTCAAAAACACAAAACATTGAAAAATACATTTATTACCAGCGGTTTTCACACTTGATAGTAAAGGACCCTTGTAGAACATGTTAATCTTATTAATGTAGTGAGATTTACAACACTGCAATAACAAAATGATATAGTAAATCCCAAAAAAAGCTGTAGTAAACATGTGTGTTGAATTAACCAGAATAAAACCAAGGCGAATTCACTAGAAGGTGAGGTCAGCTCTACAACAACACTGCTGTTGTCGTCCGATTGTCAAAAATATTGCTAGTAAAAAAGTGTTTGTTTACATAAAAAACTAGTTTGTATCGACCACCGAAAAAAATAACCATATGTTGACTTGACCCCACCTTTACGAATTCGCCTTGAATAAAACAGTTGACGCAACTCTATCTCTCTCTTTCTCTCACTCAGCAGATTCATTAATTTACAATACATACGAAAAAGACACTCGCGCTTTGCAGCGTCAAATCGTATTAAGTTAAACAGATTTGTACACTTAACACAAAAGCTGAAAACCGCTACAATTTTTTTTTTAATTTCCTAACACAGGGTCTCCACCTGAGATAATATCTGATATAATATCTGAGAGAACGTCGACAGAATGAGAAAGCACATTTCTTTATGTTAATCTTAATATTAAACAAGGGAACACGTATCTTATAATATTTCATAATCGACCGATTCCCGTACAGTAAACTTGTATCGTTTTTATTCTTTTTTTATGTTTTTTTATTTTTTAATTTAAAATATTGTTTTTTTAAACACTTTTCACAATATTGGCACTATTTGCATCAATAAATTACACATTTTAATAATGGTGGCTTATTGTTTTATAGGTGTGTGTATGTATGCTCATCTTATAAGATAGTTTATTTATTATAATATTAATATTAACACTATTTGAGAGTCCACACGTAAGATAATACTCTCTGCGATTGAATTTGACGTTTGCTTATATAAAAATCTTATATCTTATCTCAGGTGGAGACCCTGTGTTAGGTCTCACCTGAAATGCTCTATTTTGAAATTCCGTTATTGTAAAATCATCCGGTTCACTTTGCAAAACAAATTGTATGGAGTTCAATATTGAGTTTGATTGAAATTTAATTTTCTCCGAATTATCGACAACTTTATTATCTTTATTGCGTGTTTTCCTAAAATCACAAAAAAAAAAACATTTAAAACTTCCAAAAAATTTTGAAACTACAATTTTCCTTTACTAACGGATTTGGTAAATAACTCCTTCGATTATAATTAAACATACAGCAAACACTTGACGAAGTTAATTTTTTAATAAAGTAGTCCATGGTATTTATCTCAGCTCCATAAATCGTTCCTCTTATAACCAAATTTTCACAATCTGGAGCTAAAATTCTTAAATAGTCTGTTATGGGGTAATCTGTAGTATTAAACATGAAAGTGAATATTTTATTTAAACGATACAACACAGTTAAATTAAGTGGCTCATTGTCGTAGGGATAAATGTAAAAACTTTTGAAATTAAACAAATATTGTACCATTTCCTCAATTGAGTGGGCCAGATAGTAGGGCTGATAAAGTTGTTGTTTCTTAAAGCTTTTAGAAAAAAGACAGAGGAATAGAAAGAAAGAAATACGGATTATGTTAAGAAAATGTAGTATGAAAAGTATGTGGAAAGTATTTTCACACGTGTGAACTTGATCAGGGGTGTTCTGGAAATCGAAAACGCAAAACGAAAGAATTTTGAAGTTCTTTTTAATACACTCTAAATCCAATTTTTTTATAATTTTCTTACAGTATTTGTATTTCTTTAACTACAAAAATCTTATTAAGAAAACGACTTTTAAATTCTTGTGTTTTGCGTTTTTGATTTCCAGAACAGCTCTGTATAAATAATCTAACCGTAGGAGCACAATTACACCGTATGAACGTAGAAGCATACGACGTATGTAGATGCATTGTCAAATTGGAACGTTTAATATTTTATACACCAGCGTTGTCAACTTCGCACCATTTTTTGTGCTTTTTAAAATGTATTGTTCGAAAAATTCCTTAAGCCTCTAGTACACGGCATGTAAAAAGCCACATGCGCATGTGGTTCTGACGTAATTTTGACGTCATCACACAACACGCAATGCTTATTGTGGCTTTGCATTGACGTCAAAATTACGTCAGAACCAAATGCGCATGTGGCTTTTTACATTCCGTGTACTAGAGGCTTTAGTTAGTGCGCGGTGCACATTTTTTAAATATCAGTACGTTTTTTAAGTTTTGGTGGCATCAAAGCAAATTCAACATAAGTTTTTTTTTTGGTGTGAAAAAATCTTTGTACAAGAAAATATACCTCTTTCAATAGCATTTTATAAAACAGTACAATATTTTTACAATCAATTTTACAGACCACAATAAGAACAACAAGTAAATTTGTTTAAGACGTACCAAATCATATGCACAAAGTAAAACGGTATTGTTGTTGTAAATAATTTGTATTATGTTAAGAAAAAGAAACATTTAATTATATGCCATTTGCTGTATTATTAATTTTAGATCCATACTAGTAATCGTTAATCTCTTTTTAAAAAGTTTGTATAGAATATATTAAATTAAAAAAAAAAAAAAATATTGGGTGTGTTCATTTACTTTACTAGAAGTAACTTGCAACGAGAGAGTAAATATAAAATTTTCAAAATTTGTCTCCCAATTACTCAAAAAAATAAAAAAAATCAACGCTTTAGCAGCAAAAACTAGCAAGTTAGGGTATAGACTTTATTCAGCTGTAAGATATAAGATTATTTCTTAATAGTTAAATTCATTTGTTTTGAAGTATTTGCGCAAGAATATTGTTTCTAAATTTTAGTAAAATAAATATATTATTTTATTAAAAATTTTTTAATTGAAAAATTATCAAAATTATTTTCGTTTTGTAAACAAAAACATGTAACAATGCAACTAAAACATCTAACAATGAAAAACTAAAACAATGCAACAATAGAAAAAACAACACGCATTTTGTTTGTGTAAATTATTTTACAGATGTCAAACCCCAATGCATTTGTTTGTGTAAAAAATGGACAAGGTGTCAAAAACAATTGCTACAAAAACAATTGCACGATAAAAACACAACTCTACAAAAAATCAGCAGGCGTTTCGAGCAGACCTGCTAATTGGGCCATGAGGTGGTTGAATATTTCTGGCTAGTAAAAATTTTACTGTCAGAAATTTTCAACCAAATTTTTCTCTCTCACGTTTGTATGCTCTTTTTTCACTCTCTTGTTGCAAGCTTTCGAGTACGTGAACCAGTGATTGGATTTATGGCACAATTGGGCCATTTTTTGCACCATTTCCTCTTTTTTGGCCCTTTTTATATTAACATTCTTAGCTTCTCTAAAGTCTTTAGAAAAAGTTTCCTGGCGAGCTTACCTTGGCAACCAGCGAAATGCGCATAGAAACTAGCTTTACCACAACAATAAATTTCAGTGTTTTTATCTAAAATAAAAATGGGGAATTCAGCACGTCATACAGAAATCTTATTAATATGTAATATATTTTTTTGTTTTTAGGCCCTTTTGAATTTCAGGTGGCAATACAATCTTATTTGTAAGGTATATACGAAGAAGAAATATAATTTAATAATAAAAAAGTTCAATCTGAGTTTGATTATTGAAACCGGAAATATGCGCTTACCCTACCTTTACACATGCAAGTAATTACTTGCAAGTAGTGTATATGTATTATCGACGAAAATGCCGAAGAAATAGCCGAAAGTCTTGCATGTAGCTTTTATTTTTCAAATGTTCTCGAAGCGAAAACATCTTATGAAAAAAGGTTTATTTTTGTGTTTAAAAAATATCATGTTAACGTTATCACGAAATTCATTAAATAATTTCTTCTTTATTTTATTTTGCGTCCATCTTGCTGAAAATATTATGTTTTTTCTTAAAAATATGTGAATCCAGTATTGCCGTAGTTACCGACATCATAAAATTTCTGAGAAAATATTTTGTTAACAATTTTTGTTAACAAAATTATGTTTAAAAATACCATGAAGATGTGCAGCTTTATAGTAGTGTTTTTGTTATGTTTTTTTTATTTTTATAAATACACAGAAAATTTTTATTTTACTAAAGGCTAGTTTACACGGTAATACAATGTCATACGACTTTGTAGAAAATATTATGAAATTATCTCCGTGTTTAAAATAAAAAAAATAAAAAACTGTTGAAAATAAGTTTCATGTTTAGGCGGATGGTATAATTAAAATAAAAGCAGAGATATTAAACAGCGGAGTTAATAAGAAAAAAGCAGTTGGTTACAGTTTTACAATATTTACAAAAACAACATGTAAATTTCCTGAGTTGCCTTAGGTTGTTTTTGTAATTGTAAACAAATGTTTTTTGATTTTTCTCATTCTACATCATTTTTTGACATGTCGTAATACATTGTATTACCGTGTAAACTAGCCTTAAGTACTAGGAAATTTATACAAAAGGCATCCAAGGTAACACGGTTTCTTTATTTGTCATTTTACTTGCTGCAAGTGTCAAAAATTTACTTGCAAGCAAATTCTCTTGCAAGTTTTTTTTTGTTTTTATATTACCTACGCTAATCCCGCGAAGCTATACGCTTGTCTGCAGGGGATCAGAGTCTCTGGCGGGAATCGAACCCGCAACCCCGGCACTGATAGACAAGCTCACTACCAGCTAGCCTACCGGGGCAAGTACGAAAAATGTGATGGTGTTAGTAAAAATGTGTGAGTGTATTGAGTTTTTCGAACTTGCACTTGCATGTGTAAACCCCGGGTTAAAAACTATTTTATAATATTTTCATATTGAAAACAAATAAAAATATAGTCGGTTAAGCCTACGCCACAGTATGTATAGACAAATATTAAAGTATTTATGTTTGGGGCTCATGGGCAGTAATGAACCAACCAAAATAAAATTATGTTATGTGGTTAAGATTCATTTATTTGTTCACTTAAAAAAAATTAACGAGTGGCCAAATATGCTTCAAAAGGTGGAATATATCCTATTTACTAAAATACTCTTTTGACTATGCAAAAAATCCTGTAAAGATTAAAAATATGCACTTACAATAAAGCAGAGTTGTAAATCATTATACAAAAATGCAAAACTTCAACTGAACAAGAGTTGAGTTGTAAACCGTAATAGGGGCGTTATTTTATCGTAAACTAGGAAATGTCCTACATTTCTTACAGTTCTTAAACTATGCATAAGCTTTTTTATATATTTTTGTTATCAAGTTTTATGTCTCAAACTTAAAAAAAACATTGTAGATGTTAAATACGCACTTCTAAATTAAAGTAACGATATGTTATAAGAACTTACAAATATGTATTTGATTTAATGAAATGTAAATACTTTTTCCAAAATTTAAAAATTAATGCACAATCAAAACTGATCTTTTTCTGATTTTTAGTGTTAAAACAATTTACCAAAGTTTAATTTCTATAATAAAGGGATTTGGCCCGTTTTCTTTACAATATTGGTACAAACTGAAAATTTTCAAATCCCATCACTGACGTGAACACTTACTAGTAACAATTATGAAAAATAAGCAATAATTTTTTGTAAATGAACACACCTATTATCTGAAAATATGTACAATTAAATTTATTTAGCTTTTTTTATTTTTCAACATTTTTTTATTTTTTCGAATTTATTCTATGAGTTAAATTTCAGTTATGTATTTTATAAAGCTTTTTGTTTAGTTGAGTTAAATACATTCAATTTATAAAGTATCACTATCCAGTGTGACACAAATAATGCTGACGAAGGCCGTAGCGGGCCAGAAAATGCATTACATTCTGCTGGTGTCTAATAATTGTAAATTTTTCTGTACATAAATATACTTCATTGCTATCCAACGGAAAGCTAAGGTAAAATGTAACAAGAAACTACAATATAATAGTCTGGTAGTGTATAAAGTCATTTCTAAAAATTTAAGGAATAGAGCTATTACAAAAAGCTTTATAAAATACATAACTGAAATTTAACTCATAGAATAAATTCGAAAAAATAAAAAAATGTTGAATATAATAAAGTTGCTTATGAAAAAGAAATAATTCCCAATATCTATTTTTTTATTTTTGTTAAGTTTTTTTTTCTAAAAAGCCTGAACTGTAAAATACTGTCTTAGTTTTATTGTTATATTTTTAAAACAAAAATATACTTTTTATGCAACATTAATTCAATAAACATTTTAAATAAAAAAGAAATCCTAAACTTGGGGTCGTTTTTTTCTCCATTTTGGTGCGTTTTGAAATTTTAAAGTTGACAACGCTGAAAAGCACACAATAGCTCTATTCCCATGCATAAGTAAACAGTCCGAACTTGCACAATGTTACCCAAAAGCGTTTCACATAACAATTTTTGTGCAATTAAGAGAGTAATTGAGAGAGTAATTTTTTTAATGTCCTGTACAAATTTGCACGAACTTTTTCTTTGGGTAAGTTCGGACGTGCGCCAAGATAGCGTCGATAGTTACCCACGAAAACGCAAAACTGAATTGGTGCTTTTGGGGGTTGAATTGAAAATGGGAATTTAATGCTTTCAGGAATTAAAATGATAATGGGGGTTTTGATTATGGGAATTTAAAATTTGGGAATTTAAAAGATTAGGGCGTTCGAATAAAAATGAGAGTTTGTAATTTTAAGAAAATAAGTACGCAAAAATTAAATAAAATAAGTAATCAACAATAATAAAAATATAATATATACAGAAAAGTATTAAAATAATTAAAAAATATGTATTTATAATGAAAAGAAATGTATTTATAATTAAAAAAACATTTTTTAATTATTATAAAAAAGACTTTTGTTATCATAAAAAAGACAAATCGTAAACATTTTACAAAAAAAAAAAAAGATTAATACAATGATAAAGTATCTAAACATTAAAATTATTAAAACCGAATTTGGTCTATTATTTTTTCGGGGTTTAGAGGTAACGTCAAGGAAAACACTTAATAGATTATGAAAGTAGACGTTCCATAGAATATAAAAAGCTTTCCGTGCAAAAAATTCAACGAGCAGTTTTCCAGAAATCTGGTTTCCTCCAAATTGATCAGTTAAATCTGGGATTAATTTTATTGGGGGTTTAGAGGTAACGTCAAAGAAAAAACTTAATAGATTATGAAAGTAGACGTTCCATAGAATATAAAAAGCTTTCCGTGCAAAAAATCCAACGCGCAGTTTCCCAGAAATCTGGTTTCATCCAAATTGGTCAGTAAAATCTGTTACTTGTAAGTAACAAATTTTTTTAAAAAATGTTTCTACTCCCTTCAGAGAATAGCAAAGCCATATTTTGTTCTAAAACCCATATTTAAAAAGCTATGTTTTTTTTGTTTTCTGAAAAATGAGTTGTTGGCCCTTGCGTGGTCTAAGAAGAAAGACGACGAACTATATGTATGTATTAGGGAAGTAACGAATATTTGTATTCGAAATGCCGACTATTCCCCTATTTTACGACGTTCGTATTCGTATTCTCCAAGTTCAAGCGAATATTTCACGAATATTTTGTTAATACATTCCAAAAGAAAAGAAAAAATACAAAAGTGTAAAAAATACATAAAATGAAACCAAAAATATTAATTTTAATAATTTTTATTAAAAAAATACCTTGTATCTTTAACGCAAAATAAAATCTTCTTTTAGTAAAGTAAAAAACAAACAAACATTTTGCCGCCACAAACAGATTTTATGAAAATTACTCAAGTTGATTTTAAAGATTCCTACATAAACTATCATTTGCAGCCAGAGTTCAAAAAAATCATATGTGATCGCTCATATTTAACCAGTCATGAATTTTTTAATGATTGAGGAATTTAAAACGTGTAACTTTTTTCACAGCCATGATTGAATTTTTAATTTTTCGCCACAGCTTGTGTGTGCATTTTGTTTTTGTAAAATATTTTTGAAGTAAATTTTTTAGTTTAATCTACTTCTAATTAGAAATTAAAATCAATAAAAATTATACATCATAATATGTCATAAGATCTATAATAATATAATTTCCCTACGTTCTCAAATGCGCTGCATCAGAAAAGCAAACTTGTTTTACCATGTCAACGCACACCTAATGATGCTACATATTTATTGAGTGATTATAATGTTTATAGATGCATTTAACCACACTTTATCTTAATATTCTATTATACCTGTAATTTAATACAAAAATATTTAGTATTTGAAATGTATGTTTTACTTAATACTAACAAACTTTCATTAATGAGACGCCGTTTTGTTTCAGAGAATTACAAATTAAAATAACGTAAGACACATAACTAAATAAATAACAATAAAAATAATATTTTTTCCTCAAAAATATATCGGTTATCGAATTTGTATCCTAAATATTAAAAATTGCTTTTATATTTCAATTAATTTCCATTTCACAACGTTTTTTGCTTCTCATGTAAACTGTGATGTTATATTATTATATTTATAGTTTGTTTGTAAATGGCGTAAATTATCTTTTGGAAGAAGCTCTTGTGTCAACTTAAATGGAAAAAAATGCATATCCTTGTGCAAAATTGTGGCCAAAGTTGTTCTTTGAAGACCAAGCTCCAGAGCACAGCGTCAAATTGAGGTTGATGGATTGTTACGAACACTTTCTTGAGCAGTTGTAATGTTTTCAGACGATCTTTACAGATCCTCTTTCTTCGAAATCATTCACTACACGATAAATAGTGCGTTTTGTTGGCACGTTGCTTCTCCCAAAAATTTCACGTAACTTTCTCATCGTCACAGTAATAGATGATTGATTTTGATAAAATGTATGTCTTAACGATTAAAACACGTTTGCTTATCGAACATTTTTCCATAATAAATTTGCCATGTTTCTATTTAACGACTGCCACATATGAACTGTCAAGACTACTGTTTATCAAAATGGCGGCAAAACAAAGTAGTATACTTTCCCGGCGGACACCCTGTATTTTTATTAGACTTTAGTTCATCAAATTTAATTTTAATTAAATTATTTTTATTGAAGTAAATAAAAATTAAATTAATTCATTTCATGGTGTAAATTCCTTCCTTCAATAAAAATAATTTAATGAAAATTAATTGTTTTAGTTTTAGATAATCTAGAAAAATCATTGGATAAGAAAATCTTTGTAGTTTTGGGAATATAACAAAAATATGTCAGAAAAAGCTCTAATTAGAAGAACATTAGATTTCAAAAACCAAGAAATGTCCTTAAAGTATTATGAGTATTTTATTGTTCCGCCAGTGGTCATATGCATAAATTTGTGTAACTTCGAGTCTTACGGCCTTATTTATAACAACTAAAACTGGTTAACAAAAGGTTTATGATATGGATTTTTTATGAAAATTTGTTTAATAACCCCTGTTTAAACCTGTTTAATTGTTTTATAAATATAGGGTACAAGCGGTTATTATTTATAATGAATTAAACAGATTTATAAAGGTGTTATTAAACAAATTTTCAGAAATAATCCGTTTCATAAACCTTTTATTAACCGGTTTTTGTTGTTATAAATAAGGCCGTAAGAATCAAAATTAGACTTTTATTTTATTTTTACTTTACTTTTATTTTTATTTTGTTCAATTGTTAAGAACACTTTTCCATCATTAATTTTTATTTATATCTAAACAGTCGCTAACAAAAATGTGAAGAAATATATTTAATCAATATTATTCCTGCCTCAAGTGTTACTCTCCCCTCCCCCCCTTTAACTTGAACTTATTTTGTTTCTTGTGCAATAATCTAATTAATATGCAGACTACATACAAACCTTAAAGTTAAAATAAAATAACTAACCAAATGAACTGGATTATTCTTCGTTTCAAACTGTATTGTAACAAAACGACCATAAACTTATCAGTTCTAATTCTTTTTTTTTTTCATTTACACAAATACTTTTCTACCTAAACCTTGCATGTGGTAGAACATAATCGTCAAGTGATAACTCTTCCTAAGAAATACGTTTAAATTGTTTTTATTTTTTTTTTTGTTTCAATTTAGTTTACTAGTGGCTCAATTTAATTTAATAGTGGCTCGTTATCTTTTGATTTTCGAAAAATCCCTATAAAAGCAATTGTAAGACGTGCAACATCGACTATTTGTCGAAAGTACGCGTGACATGAAGTATTCAACAATCGCCCTAGTCGTGGCCATATTTGGCTTTGTCGCAGTTTGCTCTGCTGGCTCAAAAGTTCGTTTTGATAATTATCATGTTTACGAATTGAATCCTCAAACCCGTGAACAATTGGAAGTGGTTAAGAATTTGGAAAGTGCTCGAAACTCTTACATTTTTTTGAATGCAGTACACTACTTGAAATCAAAGATTAATGTTGTAGTCTCACCCCAAAGTGTGCCAAATTTTGTTAAGATGATGCTTACAAATGCTGTGCCTTTTAAACTTGTGGATACCAATGCTCAAGCTTCTTTGGAAGATGATGTCGTAGCTGATCCCAAGAGACGCAGCAATGAGTATTCCTGGACTGAATATCATGAATTGGAAGATACTTACAACTGGTTACACAGTTTGGCTGAAAAATACCCCAATGTTGTTTCGGTATTTGTAGCTGGTAAAACTTATGAAGGCCGTGAAATTTTGGGTATCAAAATTTCTTATAGTCCTAACAAAAAGGCCATCTTTTTAGAGGGTGGTATGCATGCTCGTGAATGGATTGGACCTGCCACTACCACTTACATCGCCAACCAACTGCTAAGCAGCAAAGATAAGGATGTACGTATGATTGCCGAAAGTTTTGATTGGTATATTATTCCTCATGCTAATCCCGATGGTTTTGTCTACACGCACACCACCAACCGTTTGTGGCGGAAGACCCGTACTCCGTATGCAAATGGCTGCAAGGGTGCTGATCCCAACCGTAACTGGGACTTTCATTGGAATGAAGTTGGCGCCTCTAGCGATCCCTGCTCGGACACTTATGCTGGCCCTTATGCTTTTTCCGAAATTGAAACTAAATCGATGTCGGAATTCGTTGCTAAATTGAAGGACAACATCTTCTTGTACTTGTCCTTCCATTCCTATTCCCAATTGTTGTTGTACCCATATGGCCATACCTCCGAATTGCCACACAATCATTCTGATCTAAAACGTGTATTTGATGCTGCCATCTTTGCTGTAGGCCAACGTTATGGTACAAAATATACCGGTGGTAATATTTATGATGCCATCTATCCTGCTTCTGGTGCTAGTATGGATTGGGCTTATGGTAAACAAAATGTTACATATGCTTACTGCTATGAATTGCGTCCTTCTTCGAAAGCTTACTGGACTGGTTTCAAATTGCCAGCCTCACAAATCATACCCACCGGTGAGGAAACTATGGACTCTGTGATAGCCATGATTCAGGAAGCTGGTAATGCACATTTCTTGTAAAGAGATTACGTATTGCAATAAAATTATATTTTTACGAGAAACTAGGATTTTGTGTTTCTTTTGTAAAATAATTTTTTGGAGAAATGGTCTTTTGATTCATTTGGGTTCGTAGGACCACATTTCTTAAACAGCTTACAGTTTGTTTCTTAGTGCTGGTTCACAACCTTCAAGATTTAGGAGTAAATTCTTGAGTTTTTAGGAGAGAGAGGAATAGAATTGGCATTCTCTTTACCCTTCTCTCCTAAAAGCTCAAGACTTGATGGCTTAAACTTGATGATTGTGAACCAGCACTTATATCCGTAAAATTTTCCTTTTTTTATTCTGCTATTAATGCTGATTTTATTTTATTAAAAAGTGGTAAATCAATGCAAAATTTTAAATATTGGTTATCTGCAATTTGTGCAAAGCTTTCGCTTTCTTTAAAGAATAATTAATTTTTTATCATTTGATTATTTAAATAAATTAATGATTAAACAAAATAGTCCACACGCTATTTGATTAAAAAATGTGCCAGCAAAGAAATTACGTTTACCAACTTACAATCTTATCTTATTTTCACGCTTCAGATAATTTATAATACATTTATTGGTATAATTTATTATAGAGATTAAAAAAATCACAAAAATTCCCATAGTCAAAAAAATAAGAAGTGGGTCTTAGATTACACTGGTCTACACTTAAGTCCTCTTTTAAATAAATATATACGCCTGGGTTCTATATTCCACTACAAAATAAAACTGAAAAACTTTTTAATTTCACATACACAATTTCACTGTGTTCTAGAAAAGTAATGAAACGTTATTTTCATGATGATTTCATTTTGTTTTCAACAACTATTTAAAGAAATGAAAATTTCTTTTTGCTCTTTAAACATCTTATTATATATATGTAAATACGGGAACAATTTTTTTGTAGTTGATTTTTAAGTATCTTATCGTCCACTGATTTTAATGAAATATATATCGTTTTAAAACAGGAGTGCCCAAAAGTTCCTTATGGAAGAGCAAACACCAATACATATAAAGAAAAACTAATTTTTATTCAATATTTTTTGTTTTAAAAACCAATACATACAAAGAAAAAACATATTTAATATATTTATTTCATCAAAAAAATTTTATTTGCATGTTTTTAAAAATTATCTGAAATGAAAAAAAGTTAGTGCAGGTAAATTTTATTACAATCCCTTACATACACTCGTAGGAAAATGCATCTTCATATTGATGATACCCTAACATCAGAATTTTGACATCAATTTCAAATGACATCAATGAGGCAAAAAGTGTCATCAATACAATGACGAACGTGATCCTAAACTGTTGCCATATTTTATGCGTCATCTACGCTATGACTACAGTGACATCAATTTGATGCCACATTTTGTGTACGCTGATAGAAAAGGTGTCATAACGCTGATGTATTTTAACATCAGTACAGAGAAAGTGTCATCAGTGCGATGACATAATCACCCCTATAATGAGAGTCGACGTAGACATGAGTCGACGGCATTGGAACAGTAATTATATTTTCTGAGTCGGTATTGACAATAATCGATTACTATTGACAGTCACTTGATTGAGTAGAATTGTCTCTGTTTTAGTCGACAAGAAGTTTTGCGACGACTCAAATGAAAGTTAAATAAAATTTCAACTAGAATGTAAACATATTTATTAAGTGCGTTAAAATAAAAAATGCAGATTTAAAAGAAGTTATGGGCACAAATTTTAATAGTAAATTAAATGCAAAAGTTCGGAAAAGTTTGCTAAAATAACGAAAATTCGCAAACATTTTTAACTTAAGACGATTGCCTCAAAGAGAAAGAAAACTACGTAAAATTTTGAAAAGTTTGTAAAAATAGTGAAAATTCGCGAAAATTCGAGAAAGAAAAGACAAAAACATGAAAAACAAAAATGTACTTTGGATTTCAAGAAGAAATCCACGAAAAAACAGAAGTTAGGAAGAACATGTAAATCAATTAAAATAGATAATCATTCATTCAAAAGCAAATTTCGATCTACCAAGGTGAAATACCATTTGGTTTAAAGATTGATGTTTGACTATTGACGGCATCCGGCTGCAGTAGCCGAGTGAGTAAGACGGCAAACCCCACTGAAGAGATTGTGTGGTTATAATCGAAACTAGTCTGGGCAACCTGTCCGTGAACGCCTGGGTTCAAATCTCAGCGCAGTCAAGAATGAAAAATTATCAATAAAAATTTTAATTAATTTCATGTTGTAAAATTCCTGTCTTCATAAAAATAATTTAATAAAAATTAAATTCAATGAACTTAAGCCTAATTAAAAATATCTAAATTTGGATTAAAAACCATTAACAGTTCAATAAAATACCCACAATACTAATTAATTCGCGAAAATTTTTAATATTTCAAACAAGCCATAAAATTAATTAAAAGTGCCTAAAACTATAATGAATGTCAAAAATTCGGTAAAATTGCAAAATTAGCGGAAATTCGCAAAAATTTGCTGTCATGATTGCAATCTCTTATATTTATTAATAATCGTTAAAGCTATAAAGATTAAAAAAACTTACAGTAAAAAATAGCTCTTATCGCGAACCTGGAAAAATTCGCGAAAAATTCAAAATCAGAAACAAACTCTAAAATTAATTTAACATCGCTTAATCGGTTAAAAAAAAACAAAATGTCAGAAAATAACATAAATAGCGTTAAAAAATTAACTTTAATAATGAAGAACAAAAATAATAGAAAAAAAATTGGCGATGTGGTTTTGTTTTGTTAGATTTTCGATAACTTGTCGGCGTCGACACAACTTTCTTATAAAATACCAAATTAGCGTCGAAGTGATGTAGCCGTCGAATTGATGTGACAACAAATAAAAATGTTCGACGTCGACAACGGCTTACATAATAGGGGTGATTATATAATTTCATCAGTGTGATGACAAACTGTCATCAGTGCGATGACATAATGTATTATGTCATCAATATGATGACAAACTGTCATCAGTTCAATTACAAACTGTCATCAGTGCGCTAACATAGTATATCATGTCATTATATATTATTAACGTTATTTTCATATTTAAAAGTAAAATTAGAAGCAAAAATTACCATATTCTATTTTTTTTAATTATTTGTTAAAATAGAATTTTTACGAAAACCATATCGGGCAGGATGCTGGTGTCTTATAATTGAGAGCTCTTCTCTTAATAAAAGACGGAATACAACAAAAGTGAAACAAACATGTGTAACTGGTAATGGATAGTTTACACTATTTCACAAGTCTTACGTATTTTGACGAAAATGCTTCCTTGATTTAATTATTTTTTGAATATTTTTTAAAAACAATAACGACTTATCATGACAGCGTTGTATTTTCCTCAAAATACGTAAGACTTGTGTGATAGTGTAAACTAGCCATAAGTAAATAATGATATTCTCTTATTTTGACTTAAGGACAACTACAATGACTCAATTTAATGACAGTTTGTCATCGCACTGATGACATGCTTAATGAAATCGACTCCTATTCATCATTTCTGTGATGCCAATGTGTCCTCCAATTGATGACATAATTTAAATTTTTGACCAATTTGGCCAAGTGATTTTAAGACTGACATCACAGTGATGTAAAGTGTTAAAAACGAAGACACTTGTCATTATATTGATGTCAAAATACATCAGCGTTATGACGCCTTTTCTATCAGTGTACCAATCGAAATGTCCTTTATGTCTTCCATGATCCTTCTAATAAATTATCGAAATTTAAGTCAATGTCAGTTGTAGATAATTTTAATAAGGCCTCCTTCTTTTCTCATTCTACGTCTATGCTTGTTTTTTATTAATTTTAATTTTGAAAGTGCACTTTCACATATATATGTATGTACTACCAAACATGGAATACAAACTTAAAATTTCCTTGTGAAGTAAAGGGTATTTATTTGGTTTTAAAGATTTCCAAAAATCAATGCTACTTACATTATAAATTTGAAGTTCAGAGTCGCATTGCAGATCACAAAGCTACATTTGTAGCTCAGGCATTTGATTGTACATGCTTCATGTCACTGTAGCATATATTAATCCACCTGCTATAGTATTGGCAACGTAATCTACATGAAATGTCTTAAAATACCTTTCAATATTATAAAAATATGTAAAATAGAAATATTTTCAACTTAATGAGAATTGTTATCGTTATATTAAAAAAAACACACATAACAACTTAGACACATCTATGTGAATTCAATTAGAAATCTATCAGACAAAGCGGTACATAAATTTCCCCCGATATTTTCATAAGAAATCGATTAGAAAGCGGCCAGACAATACGTAAACTCAATGTCTGACAAAAATCTGAACGAAGTCTCTAAGACTGAAGTCGGACATTTGCAAGAAATGTCTGTTTCAGACAACATCGGAGGATTTCGCTGGCTGGGCACATGCAAACGCACATGTATAAACGTCTTAGGACAGGGTTACCGTTAGACATTTTGAAAAAAAAGTCACTCAAAACCGTCTTAAGAAAATACAAGGTGGGTATCTTATATATAAATACGGGAACAATTTTTTTGTAGTTGATTTTTTTTAGTATCATATCGTCCTCCGATTTTAATGAAGTATATATCATTTTAACGTTATTTTTGTGTAGATATCAGTGATGGAAAATTTAAAATTTTATATGGTACTAACCACCAACCAAAAGAGTACTTTTTTCAACATTTTGGTACTTTTTTCAAACATATTTTTTTTTTTTTTTTTGGAAAATAAACTTAAAAATAAAAAACTAAAATACATAATTTTTTTGCCCATATCTCAGCCATTTATGGACCGATTTCAACAGCAAAATTCTGATGAGGATATCTGACATTAAAATAATCAACAAGCTGTGTTGCCATAACCTTTCGATAAGAATTTGACAAAACTTTAAAAAAAAAATGATAAAATCTGCTAAATCGTAAAATGAAGAAAATCGGCTAAGATTAAAACAAAAAAAAAATTTTAATTTGCTTACAATATGATAATCTTCTGAATTTTTATAAAAAAAATTATGCTAAATATTTGATTAATAAAAATGAATTTAAGTTTTCTTGGGGGTAATTGAACTGTTTATGGGTTTTACCAAATTTTAATTTTTTTAATCAGGCTTAAGTTCGTCGAATTAAATTTTCATTAAATTATTCTAATGAAGAAAGGAATTTCACAACACAAAATGAGTTGAAATTTTATTGATCTTTTTTATTTTTGACTGAGCTGGGGATCGAACTCGGGCCGAATTCACATGTTTCGAGAATAACCGCATTCTCTTCATCAGAGTTTTTGCAGTTTCACCCTTTCCGCCACAACGACGGCTGCCAGTCTATAGTCAAACATCAATCTTTTAACCAACGCAATTTTTTGGTGGATCGAAATCCGCTGTAATTGATATTCAAGTTTTTAATTTATTTACGCCTCTTCTTTACTTGTGTTTTTTAGTACTTTTATCAAGAATTTTTCTTGATTACCAAAGTTAATTTTTGTGTTTTTTCTCTTTTTATATTGAATTCACAGCCTGAAGGATATTTAAATTTTTAAACATAGACCTCGTGCCATAGCTTTACAATAATTTGTTTTCTTGTGGTTAATTGAATCGTTTATGATTTTTAATACAAGTTTTGATTCATCTTGTTTTATTTTCATTAAATTATCCTAATGAAGAGAGGAATTTTAATATAAGTATATATATAATAAAAATTTTAATAAGAAATTGTTTAAAAATACGTATGTACATATGTAAAGTAAGTCGTTTTAAAAAAATATTTTCCAAAATAAAAATACTTCGAAATTGGCGATGGAATATTTAAAATATTGATTCGAAATTTCTACGGAATAATTTTCTTGCTATATTTAACCATCTAAAAGGTACTGCGTTGAAAAAAAGAGTTTAAAGACAAATAAGGACCAGTCTCATATACATTTAGCATTAAGGTAAGATTAGGAGTCGGAGTTGAAATTTCAGCGGTTGGAGTCGGAGTTAGTACTTTTTGGTGACGTCTCCACAGCCCTGGTTGTCAATGTTAAAAAAATAGCAACGCTAAATTTCTAAGCAAAGAAGTATAACAAGAAAAGAGTACTAAAACGGACGTGGGGGTACCGTGGTATTTTTGAAAGGAAAAAGTACTGAAAATAGTACCAAAGTACTGAATTTTCCATCACTGGTAGATATGCAAAATATAAAATAAAGTGCTTAAAAAGTGTTTTAAATTTGTTTGCAAACACACACAGATACAAAGATTTTTTTTGTGTTTGAAAATAAAATAAAAATTTTCGTTCAGAAATTTATATTTTTTTATTGTTGTTTCAATACATATATTATTTTAGTTTTTATTTTTAAGAACAGGCAGTTTAAACTTTATTTTACCCTTTATACTCGAAACTTTTTCACATACACATTGTAAAAATAACTAGTAAAATAAAGTAAAATAGTAAATCAATGCCTTAATAATAACGAATAAAAGGAAATATGAAAAGACATTTCTTATATTCTTAAATTTAAGTAGCCCTTTTAAATAAGACGTGCATAAAAGGATTTATTCTAACTGTAATGTCAAGTGGTCGAATTTCGGCCACCTGGCGGTCCAATTATATTTAAATGTGTTACTGACGTCTTGCAAAATTTTAAAATTTTTTTATTTGTTGTAATTTTGGTCTTTATAAAATCATGTAAATTATGTTGTATTGCTTTCAAACTTCTTACTTTACATTTGGGCTCTGAAACTTCATCTGACGTTTCATCTAAATATGTATCTTCGAAACTATTGGCATGTAAGTTTTCCAATTCAATGGGCTGATTTGTGTCTTTTCTGGAAACGCCGAAGGATCGCACACCTTTTAAACCCTCGAAAGGTCTATAAAGACCGCAAAGATTTGCAATTGCATCATCTTTAGATGAAATGTACTGCTTATTGTTAGGACTTGTTCTCGGACAATTTTCTGCAAATGCAGGCTCTTCAATCAGCCCAAACCTTTTTTCAAGCAGAAGGATATTTTTCTGAAGGACCTATGGAAGTTAGTTCTCTTGCTACGACCTTCCATAGCTGATCACGCACCGCCCTATCACCCTTATAAAATCGTTACTCTCTTCTTATTTCGAATTTTTATGCTTCTCCCTTAAAAACAGAAATGAACTCTCCATAAAGAAATTTAAATATAAAAATTTTATTAATTTTCTCACATTTTATTGTTTTCGCAACAATTATATAAAAAAAGCTAGAAAAAATAATATTTTACCAAAAAGTATTTTTTGTAGTGAAAAGGATTTGTAGAACACAAAAATTCCTCTTGAAACAAACTGGAAATTAAATTTTACTTTTCATATCACTTTAACGATTTTAAGAACGCAAACTGAGTGGAATTTTCATTTTTATTTCATTTAACGAAAGTAGAACACAGTTAGTTTAAGCCCGCGACTTAAAAACAACTTTTGACTAAATAAAAAAAATCCAAAAAATGTCAATCTAACTTTTTCTTCATACTCGTATCTACGAGGGCGGATCAATAATTCCGTGACTTTTTGAATGAAACACAGTTTTTTTTACAAAAAAAAATTTATTTTTCAACATAATCTCGTTTTAGCTCAATACACTTAGTCCAACGTTTCTCCAATTTGTGTATCCCTTCCAAAAAATAGGATTTCTCGAGGTCCATAAAATAGGCATTTGTTTGACCAATAATTTCATCGTTGGAGCTAAATCTCTTTCCACCGAGCCATTTCTTTAGGGTCGGAAATAGGAAATAGTCACTGGGGGCTAAATCCAGAGAATATGACGGATGAGGTACCAATTCGTAGCCCTTCAAGCTTTTCCTTGGTTTGATTGACGGTTTTTTTCGCAAAAAATAATGTTTAATGAGCGCTCGAAATTCACTTTTTTCCATTTTTAAAACAAATCCACGAGGTTGTATGTTTTAAACAGCTGTAAACGCAAAGTAAACGACTGAACTTGCTCAAAACTTGACAGTAGTATATTAACAGGTGGTACTTGATGGGAGCAGTGTTGCAATTCATATAACTACGAGGGAAGTTCGAAAAGTTACGGACTTATTGATCCGTCCTCGTACTAACATTATTTTATAATTTGTTAAAAAAAAAATAAAAAAATTTATTTGGATTGTTTTAATACCTTTTTATACCCACACCACAATAGTGGAGAGTTAATTATGAATTTGAGCTGATGTGTGTAACATCTTAAAATATAGATCCACTCTAAACTATACAGATCGACTCAGAATCACTCTCTGAGTTGATCTAACGATGTCCGTCCGGCTGGCTGTCCATGTAACTTTGTGCGCAAAGTACAGGTCTCAATTCTGAAGATAATTTGATGAAATTTGGTACATAAGTTTTAATTGGCACAATGACCTATTGAAAATGGGGCCCCCATACAAGCTGCTATCCGAAATAGGGTCTTTGGGCCCACTATCAAACTAATTTTAATAAAATTTAAAACAAGGTAGATCGATATTTATGTGGACACATAAGCTATGCATTTTTTTAAGAATAGGACCACGATGGGAGATAGTGGCCAGTTTCTGCCTCTCCAAAACTATCTAACAGATTTTAATGAAATTTGAAACATAGATATATCCCTATTCATATATTCACATTAGCTATTGATTTTTCAAAACTAGATCTAAAATAGGCACACTTGCAAAAATTTGTTCTTCTATACTGTGGTGTAGGGTATCATATGACCGGTCTTGACCGCTACACTTTCTAACTTGTCTTCAAATGTGGTATTGGCACTCAGAAAGAAGTTTCAAAACACCCAAAGAAAAAATATGTTTAAATATGGTCACCTCCAACAAAACTATTTTAAAAGAAAGTTTTAAACATATGTTTAATTTAACCATATTATTGTCACCGACAACCACTCAGGGGATGACCCCTACTAATGCAATGCATTGTGTTGGAACTAGGAACATAGGTTATGGGAAGGAGGAAAGAGGGAGTAGTGTTTGTGAACATTCGACTTGAACTTTTTCATGTTGTAAGTGAGAGGGAAGACTTCAGCAGGAAGGTTATTCCACATACGAACAGTCCGGCCAAAAAACGAATTTTCCCTGTAATGCGTTGAAGCACCGGCCCACACATTCGCGGTCGGATATAGGTGGTATAAATAGTAAGGAGATCAGATGGAGTGAAGTATATCTTACACCGTTTCAAAAAACCGAGGCACTTGAATGCTTCTTTCGACACCTTGAATATATGTTCTGTCCATCGGACATCACATTGTATCCTCATGCCCAGAACATCAAGAGATTCTGTTTCCTCAATATTTATACCACCCATACATACATACGCAACATTGGGTCTTTCGGGCATTAAATTCGACCCTATTCGCACGACCCCATTCTGAGATTATGTCTAGGTCACGGCCAAGCGTATCATTCATGTTCTGTCTCATAGCACAAACATCGGACACGCCTGGTCTGTAACCAAATGAATACGAATGGCAAAGGTTGCTGTCATCTGCAAAAGAATAGATAGGGTTGGAAGTTTGACATAAGAGGTCATTTAGAAAAATAAGAAATAGAGTAGGAGAAAGAACGGAGCCTTGCGGTACCCCTGAATGAATCTTGAACTCGTTTGATGAAACCCCATCTATAACAACCCGTATAGTGCGATCTCTGAGAAAGCTCGATATAAATCGAGAGAAATTATCACCGACACCAAATGCAACAAGTTTAGACAAGAGTGCACCATGCCAGACTCTGTCAAACGCCTTGGAAATATCTAAAGCAATTACCTTACTTTCGCCAAAATGGTGAATGGAACGACACAATTTTTCTGATAACAGGGCCAGTAGGTCTCCAGTAGAACGACCTCTACGAAAGCCATACTGGCGGTCGCTTAGTAGGTAATTTGACTCTAAAAATTTTACAAGATGGTGATTTACCATACTATTAACGAAACACGTTCGGAGGCGTCCATTATATGGTTGTGATCTGTTCTAAATCAAGCTGCATCAAAACAAAAGAAAGAAATCGTTTGAAACATCAACTTTTAAGCTGTATACTCTTTTTTTAATAATTATTTTAAAAGATTAGCTTAAATTTTGATGCCATTTTTTATTTAAAAAGTTTTCCTCTTTTATTACATGAAGTACCTTTTGTTATATTGTGGTTACTGTTTTAATAAAATTTTCATGTTACAAAAAATAATTTTTGATCTCATTTTTAAACTTCTCAACTACACAAAATTAAAATTATTCGATTAACCTAATAATTTTTAAATGTTCGATTATTATTCGATTAAATTTTTACCTCGAATAATTATTCGCGCGGCTAATCGATTAATACAAAACATCGATTAATTGAATACCCTAGTATGTACTCTTTCTACCTGTCGACGAAATGACGAAAGAAAGTTTAATTAAAAATCGTTATAATTCTTTCCTCTCTCTTTCATAAACCCAAAACTTGCGCGAAAATACTTTGCTAATAATAAATTGTGTCTAATGCACATTGAAGCATATAAATTAACTGCCAGGCCCATAATGTCGACAAGAACATTTCTTTCGCATTTTTATATTAAAAACAATAATAAAAAACTAAAATTTGTTTTTGTTTTCAATATAAATATACGAAAGATATGTTCTTGTCGACATTGTGGGCCAGGCTGTAAATCTGCTTAATTATAACTTCATGTTTTAGAAAAATTAAACTGAAGTCTACTATTCTACTGTTCCCTGACTAATAAAATTACTTTGAGAAAGATCTAAAATCGAAATCGAAATCAATCTCTTAGAAATGTTGCAAACTTTTTGTTCGGAACCTAGTAAAGGGTCGCAGCAAAATTTCTGTAGAATATCTCAGTTTCGATCATTATTTAACTTGACAGGAGAAGTTTTAGAAATCTTATCAATTTTGTTTAATGTATTTCCAGTTAAAGGGGAAATAGGGAAAAATACTTAATGTTAATTATGGAATCTTTGCTTAGAGGCGTAGAAAATATTTAGTTAACATTTTAAAGAGATCTTAAAGCGTAAATTTGTCATTCCGTTTGTAATTTCTACAATATTGATATTAGACCCAATTAAGTTTATATATTCTGGGTCCTTATCAGTAGCAAAGATGGTTAAACAATGTCAGTCTGTCCATCTGTCCGTGTGTATGTTGAATTTAGTTTTCCGAAGACTAAGGAAATGTTGGGGACTAAGTCTCATATACTACGTAAAAGTTTGCTATTGAAATTTGGCCAGATCGGTCAATAAATGACCGTGATCTGAGCAAAAAACCACGACTGCCTCTCATTTTAACCATAAAACCTTTATGGTTGTTTTAAATTGCTTTTTTATACCTTCCACTTCCACTAGTGGTTAATGAGGGTACTCTAAGTTTGTCATTCCGTGTGAAACTTTTTTATTATACATCTAAGACCCCATAAAGTATATATATTCTGGCTCTTTGAGTAATTCGAAGTCGATTTAGCCATGTCCGTCTGCCTGTCCGTCTGTTGAAAACTCAAATTGCTTGTAGTTGTCCTAAGCAGTTTAAATCCAGTAACATCGGCTCAGTAGGATCAGAACTATGAATCAAAATGTGGAACCACCACCCTGAAAAATTAATAACTTTGAAACATAAACTAACATAAGTGGAATAATGCAAAATGCAATTCATACTGTTAAATTCGTGAAGATCGGTCCATAATTAACCCTAGACCCCATATAAACCCTACTCCCGGAAAGCATTTTAGTACGCCTAAAACCGTAATAAATAACGCTATCATACTACAATTTGGTACGTCACAGTTTTATAGGACCAGAAATCACACTTTAAAATTTTTTGAAGATTGGTCCATAATTTACACTAGGCCCCATATAAACCTAACTCCCGGAAAACAGTTTAGTACTCCTAAAACTGTAATAAATAATGCTAACATAATTAAGTTCGGTACGGGACAGTTTTGTAGGAGTAGAAATCACACTGCTAAATTTCGTAAAGAACGGTCCATAATTTACCCAGGCCCCATATAAACCCTACTCTCGGAAGACAGTTTATTGCGCCTTAAACTAAATAAAGCCCACTTTAGGAAAATAATTTAATTCGCCTAAAACCATAACAGATATATTTATTGCGGTAAAATTTCTTCCAACTTATATTCATATGGCCAGAAAAAATATCATGCGATTTTGTGAAATTAACTGTTAACGCTAAAACTAATTCAACTACTGTATTATGTGGAGTACCAGGGGAAAAGGAGATAGGGGTGCATACACTCTGCTACTGTCCGGCACTCGTGCGCTCCAGGGTGAACTATCTGGGAGATCATTACTTCCAAAATCTCGGGGAAATCTCTGGAATTGGGTTAATGAGACTCTTGGCGTTCGTCAAGAGAGTGTGGGGTACTCTGAGTACCATCACATCGGAATGACCTTTCTTATTTCTAACTTTCTTCTGCGGGTTAACGTACAACGTTGTAACGCTAGAGACCTATTTGGTCTATGCGGGGTCTTTGTGACCGGCCATTCTAACCTAACCTAACTGTATTGAAATTTATTCTAATTTATTTTTTGTAATACCAGAAATTAGTCTTCAGAATTTTGGGATGATTGTTCCATAATTTACCATAGGTTTAATACAAATTACCCCCCTAAAAATCATTTAAGTTCGGCTAAAACTGTTACGAATCATGATATTTTACTCAAGCCAGTTCAAAGTTCTAACAAGAAACGCATAAAACTTTGTTATTGTCGGTTAATAATTTAATATTGATCTAAACCGCAACCAATTTTAATGCTGACATTATTTTGTGAAGATTAGTTAATAATATATATATTTATTTATCATATAGAGCCCACTCCTGTCGGTGGAGGGTATCAAAGATTCGGCACAGCCGAATATAGCACTCTAACTTGTTTTTTTGTATATCTGAAGAACGGCAAGAGCCAAAGCTTCCAAATTAGGTACATGCATCTTTTTTATCAATACATAACCCCTCTTAAAAAAATGGGAGGGACTAGGGAAGTGGCGTGGCACTTCTCATTCAAAGACATTATAAATTTCTGTAAATCTGGAGGTCGGAAAGCACCAAAGCTTCCAAATTAGGTATAAACATATCGGTTAACTACTCACAACATCCCACAAAATGTGGGCGGCATTGAAAAAGTGGGCGTGGTACAAAATAGTTTTTTATATCAAAATAATGGTAAGATAAAATTTTTCTTAATTTTATACACATATGTAGGTGGTTTATTAACATACACCCTGTGTAAAAATATGGGCGGGATTGGAAATGGAGGCTTGACACCTCCCGTAGAAAGACATTGTAGATTTCTGTATATCTGTAGAACGGGAGGAGCCACAGTTTCCAAATTAAGTACAAGCATTTTAGTCATCAATACACATGCGACATTTTTGGTCTTGGTTGGAGAAGTGGGTGTGGTACAAATAAGATTTATTTATATCTAAAGAACGGTATTTATATACCTTTCTGTTCTTATCGCACCGTGGTGAAGGGTTTAGCCGAATATAAAGCTCTTACTTGTTTTTCTATATGAAATGTAATCGAAAGACAATCATGATCCGGTAGGGTTTTGGACGTTGTCATTTATTCCAAAGGTCTAATTTTTTATACATTTCCGCGTTGATCCGACGTTTTCATTGATTCCAAAGGTCTAATTTTTTAGACTTTTCCGCGTTGATCCGACGGCATTTAAGCACTTGTCTGGGTTATTTTACTTTTAAAGCACCGGTCAATTGGCATAGAACCGTGACTTTATAAACACCACATTAAAAATTATAGCGCAGTCAAATTGCACGATCCTGGCGGATAACTTACGCCTTATCTGTAAGAGATTGCCATACTCTCTATTGAAGTGTTCGCTACACAACACCTAACGATTCAGTTCGGGGCAGAAGATAATAGCTATAATTGATTTTTTTTCTCTTGCCGTGGCATCGATGACCTTCCAACAAAATTTGGGTACTTCTGGACACCTTAACGAGTTACAGCGATGCTTTTCATGGATTCAGCCTTTTTTGAAAACTAAAATAAATTTAAATTAGTACAATTTGTTTTAATTAACTTGATGTAACTCTTTTAAATATAAAACAAGTAAGAGTGCTATATTCGGCTATGCCGAATCTTATACACCCTTCACCATGCACAGTGGTTTCCCTTATATGGAAAAGCGGTCAAAAATCAATATCTCCAAAACTAAAAAAGCTAGAGTCTTCAAGATTTTTCAGCTCATTTCATGCCCGAAGAACTTAAATTTTTAGGAAAAAATATTAACAACTGTAGCCACAGTAACCATTTGATCTTTTAAGGGTTAATTGGCTTATATATCTGTTTTAAAAATGTTTGAAATAAAGTATTTTAATATGAAAATTTGGTTGTTTTAAACAAGTTTTGTAAATTTTTATTTCATTTTAATTCATTCGAAATATACACTGAAAAAAACTAAATTAAAAAGTTAAACAAAGTTAAATAATGCAATATAGGGTATTATTAAGTAATATAAGGTAATAAAGTAAAATAGAAGTAATATATATAAATTATTAAGCAAATTTAAAACTCCTTGACTTAAACTACTTCTTTTCTTTGTTGGTAAGTTTCGGGCTCCAGAAATAAATGGATCTGAACTTAAAAAGAGGCGATTTAAAAGATCTGTATTTGTAGCTATGCGCGATATTTTTCGTGTATGTTGCAATCTAAACTGTTTTATATCCTTATATTTCGCTTCAGCTGCTTCCTCCGATAATTCACCTATTGACACTAATGCATGCTTGATTACCTCAGCTCCATGGATAAGAATTTTGTGTACCGATGGAGGGAGGTAGTACCAGGGATACCCCATCACAAGTTTTCTTGCTTTCTCTACAGCATATTCCTCAAACTTTTCGGCATCAATTTGAAATCCAGAATTTATAGCTTAGAGAATTGTGGCACATCTTTGCAACATATATTTATCGATTCTTCTTATTTTTGATGAAAGGTTTACATTTTGAAAAAATCTCCGCGCTGTGTTGCCATCATTCGAATTTCCGCTTTTTTCAGCTTTTGGCCTATCTACCAAAAGTCCCATTTCGGCCCGAAATCGTTGTTGAATAAATTGTTTTCTCTTCAAAACACATGACTTTTCGTTCTTACTGGTCTTCCATTTTTTTAGCTCTAATTTGTACGATAAGTGAATGAAGTACTCAAAAATCGTATGTTGGCATGTAATGGTGACAGTCCGAATTCGTAACGAGCTTCATCTACTTTTTTCTCGAGGCATTTTTCAATGTGATTTATTTCTGTAGGTAAGGCACCACATATGTGACATTTTGCAGAAGAAGTTTTAGTTAGAGCATTACAAATTTTACCGTCAACCATGGTCAGTTTTATGTCATGCTTTATATGTAATTTTTCTTAAAAAGAAATAGTACAAAACAAAATGCGATTCACTATTTTTCGTCGGATGACTATGTAAATCACACCCATATGCGAAAATATGCAAAAACCCGCGGCCACAATATTTTTTAATTTAAAGAGGGATAAAAAACCTACAATTTGATGCATAAGGTGTTGTGGGCAGATGAGGGCCATATCACTAAAAGTCTACGTGAAAAAGAAGTTTTTAAAAAACGTGTGTTTTAAAAAGGTCAAAAAGTATTCTTCAGCGATTTTTTTATGGGTTCATATTTTTGCAGCTTTTGTTATTTAATTTGGTAGAAAATAAGTAAAAATTTAATGTTTGTAGGGTTTTTGGAAACTTCTGCCACAATATCGCGAATAACTTTTTGGATAAACTTAAGTTTTCTTTTATGACTATGCAACCACAATATATGAAATATATAACAGACCTCCACTTTCAACGGACACAAACAATAAATCTCGCCAAAAAAAAACAACAACAAAATTTGTTAGATTCATAAAATTTAGAGTGTTATCAATAAATTTTGTGCAATAAAGCTCAAAAAAAAAAACAATAACTTTTTTGATTTTTGGCCTATGGGGGAAACCACTGTGCCATGGTGCGATAAGAACAAAACGATATTTATATAAATATACATATTCAATATATCTGTGGCATTAAATAATAATGGCTTAAGTCGAAATTTCTTGCTTTGAGATATTTAGGGTTTTGTCTAAGATAAATTGTTTGGTTTTTATTAGCCACAGAAAAATAATGCGCATTTATTTAGAACAAAACTCAAAATTTTATAAAAAAAGAGTGTTTTTTAAAGGATATAAAAGTAAAAATAGCAAAAACTGATAAATTTTTTATTTAATTAAAAATAATTTATAAATACCAAGAGAAAAAAAAATTAATCGAATGGGATTTGAACCCGCCAACACGTTCTCCAGATATACAGAAAAAAAGAATTTAAAAAACAACAACAACATGGGATTTATGGAAAAAATTAGAGGTAGTCCTGGTTTTTTGCTCATATCTCAGCCATTTATGGATCGATCTTCCTGAATTTGAATAGCAAACAATTCCGGACTATATTTGACATAAATGTATAACAACCTTCAACAACCTTTAGCCTTCATCATATCTGGGGTTTCGGAAAACTCATTTCAACGGTTGGACAGACGGACAACCGGATTTGAATTCCCCTTCTCACAAGAAGCCAGAATGTATATACTTTATATGGTCTAAGATCAATATTGTAGAAATTACAAACGGAATGACAAAGTTATACATCCCCTTTTACCTTCGGTGAAGGGTATAAATAGTTTGCCATTTTCTCATCATAAAACTCTGGGCAAGAAAATCTAAAAAAAAAAAATACTTAAGACACTCATTCGAAATGAGTCTTATTTTTAAAGCGATTGCAATTTATGATTTACGTTAAAAAGGGGGTTTATTTTGATTGAAAGCGAGCGGCGCATAAATCAAACCATAAGAAACCAAAATACGCTATTTGAAAATTTACAACCTTTTTTTTTTATCTAAAAGAATATAACAAGTGTTTGGTTGTTGGCAATAGTTCTTATCTCGTTATTTTCCACTGTTTTATCAATATAACCCTGTCGAATGCTGAATGGTTTGAAATTTATTTGTTTGTATGGGAAGTAGATTGGAAATTGTTTGACTATAAAAAGTTTTGTTTTCTTGTACAAACTCAACATTCGCTGCTGCGAGTACAATTAAACAACAAATAATGGTATTTAAACTTATTTTGGGCCTGTGCCTTTTGGCCGTTATCTGCCAGGCAGAACGAGCCCGCTATGACAACTATCGTTTGTATAAGGCTACCGCTTCCAGTGAATCGAAATTGGAGATTTTAAAACATTTGGAAGGTGCTTCGGATTCCATTATGTTCTTGGATGGCATACACTCCATTAAAAAACCCATCAGTGTAGTTGTGGCTCCCCATAAGGTACCTGATTTTTTGGAAATTATGGGTACTAATGAAATCTCCTACGAAATGGTCGAAAGTAACTTGCAAAGCCAATTGGAAGATGATGAAGAACAAGTAGCTAAAACTAATCCTTTGGCTCGTTCTGTGTCCTATAACTGGAATCAATACTATCAATTGGATGACACCTACAAATGGTTGAAACAATTGGCCGTGCATAATCCTGGTGTTGTGACTTTGATAGAGGCCGGTAAAACCTATCAAGGACGTTCGATTTTGGGTGTTAAAATATCCAAAAGTAAATCGGAGAAACCTGGTATTTTTATTGAAGCTGGTATTCATGCCCGTGAATGGATTGCTCCCGCTACCGCAACCTATTTAATCAACCAATTGCTAAACTCAAATGTGGCAGGTATTCAAGAAATAGCAGAGAACTATAACTGGTATATTTTCCCCCATGTCAACCCTGATGGCTATGTTTATACCCACACTACCGATCGTTTGTGGCGTAAGACTCGTACTCCCTACGGCAGCTGCTTTGGTGCTGATCCCAACCGTAACTTTGGCTTCCAATGGAATGTGGTGGGCTCCAGCAGCAGTGTCTGCTCTGATACCTATGCTGGTCCTTCTGCTTTCTCCGAAATTGAGACACGTTCTTTTGCCGACTACCTACAGACTCTGGAGGATAAAATATTCCTGTACATTTCCTTCCATGCCTACTCTCAATACTTGTTGTTCCCCTACGGCCATACTTCCAAATTGCCATCCAATTACAATGATTTGATTCAGGTATTCAATGTAAGTATTGCTGCCATCAACAAACGCTACGGCACCAAATACACTGGAGGCAATGTCTACGATGCCATTTATCCAGCTTCTGGGTCATCAATTGATTGGGCCTTTGAAAATGTTGGCACCAAAATGTCCTTCTGCTATGAATTGCGTCCTTCTTCAAACTCTTTTCTTGTTGGTTTCAAATTACCTGCCTCCCAAATTGAGCCCACTGGTCAGGAGACTATTGACTCTATTGTTGCTATGGTAGGAGAGGTTAAAAAATTGGGTTACTTTAAATAAAAAAATTACTTTTTTCTCAAGGGAAATGGTTTAAATAAAGTGTTACGACTAATTAAAAATTGAACTGAAGTGTTTTTCTTGCTCTCCAGACACTTAAACTATCTGTTTGGATAGAATGTAACCCAGATTCTTTTCATTAAAAAAGACAATATTGGCTAAACAACTAAAAGATTACGAGACCACAAATATTAACGACACTAACGTTAATTACATAATGTTAAAGACATTTTTTTTAAATATTAAATATCATTTTTAACACTCCGTCTTACACATGTGTTGATTTTCACATTCGTAACGCAGTGAAAAATGTCTTGCCAGACTCATGAGTAAGACGAAGGGTAAAATCAATTTTCAAATAAAAAAAATTAGCTTTAATGGAAAATATTGTTTAAACCGATTTAAGAAATTAAAACCTAAAAACGATCTTCTTTCGATTTTAAGGAATTAGAGCAGATTTATGCTTATTTTTCCACATAAAAAACTTTTTTTTTTCTTACCAAAACTTAAATTTTTTTATTTGCCGATTTAATGCTTTTTTTAATGAATTAGAACCGATTTTACTTAGTTCTTCATACAATAATATCGGTTTTTATTGGAACATATAAAGTTTTCATGAAATAATTAGTCTTGTGGTTATTTTATGGAACTGTTAATGGTTTTTAATCCAAATTTTGATATTTTAATCAGGCTAAGTTCATTGAATTTAATTTTCATTAAATTATTTTTATGAAGAAAGGAATGTTACAACATGAAATGAATTAAAATTTATTGATAATTTTTCATTCTGTCTGAGCTGGGAATTGAACCCAGGTTTTCAAGCACAGGTTGCGCAGGCTCGTTTAGATTGTAACAACAATCTCTTCAGTGGGGTTTGCCGTTTAGCTCTCACAGCCATTGACGACGGATGACGGCATTAGTCAAACATCAATCTTTAAACCAAATGGTATTTTACCTTGGTAGATCGAAATTCGCTTAAAATGAATGATGTCCTATTTTAATTGATGTACATGTTTTCATGAAATATAGAAATAATTAAGATTTGCGTTAATTTTCTAAACGGACGCTTATTAAAGGAATTAGAGTTACTTTTAAGAATTTTCATAAAAAAATAGATTTTTATTCAAATATACAAAGATTGGGAGATTTTCATTGTTTAATCGATTGTAATAAGTCATCAGTACTGATATTCTGTAACTTTTAAGCGGCAAAAATTTGTCGTTAAATAGTCAAAATTCGTTAGTAATCGGTAATTGTCGTTACGAGCTATTCTGTAGTGACATTTTAACAATTTTTGTCGGCAAATAATATCGGTAGCTAACAACAAAGAAAAAGTTGTTGTTTAAAAATAACGATAATAACTGTGTTGTTAACTGTATAAAAATATATTGTAAACAAGCCAATTTTTAATACAAAAAAGTAAAAAAATATAGTCCACCCTACACCACAGTACTTGGGACCCATGGGCGATCATGTTTCCGTATGTTGTGAGGTTAAGATTCACATAAGAGATTTTTGTGCCAAACATTATCTAAATATCTTTTTCTATTGCTATGATTACTAAAATGAAGAAAGAATAAAGGATAATTATTATATGTTATTTTCGGGAGTGTATTTGTATGAGAGCTGTTGCCAAACATGGACCGATTCTAATCAAATTTGTTCTGCTGATTTAGGTTGCCACAAAATATTGTTGGACCTAATTAAACTTAAATACCTATAAAACAAGATGGTTGATGGGCACAAAAAACTCTACTCCGAAAAGGAGTTTGCATGTGGACTATGTAAAATTAAGAACCACTTTGAATAGGTTTCGACCTTGAGATAATAATCACATATGTGTCAAATTGGATCAAATTCTTTCCAAAATTGCGACCTGTGTTTTGCCCACAAGGTTAACTTGGAGAGACAACCAGCCAGCCGGATGGAACGACAGACCTCGTTAGATCGATTCTGAAATTGATTCTAAAGGTACGTTCAGACTGATGAAATATTTGAAAGCAAACATCAAATATTTCATTAACGTAGTCTGAACACAAAATATTTTTGAGTATCAAATAAAATAACAGCTGATTTTGAGCAAATAAAAGTATTTGCCGGCAAACAAATATTTGTCCAATGTGAACATAGTGTGAACACAAAAAATCAAATATTTTAGTAATTTTTGAGCAAACATTTATTTGATATTACAAAAAAATTGTAAGAGCAAACAACGACAAATAATTTTAGCCATGTTCCGGATAAAAGCAATTTTTCCTGTAAGTTTTCGGATTCTTTACAATTTTAAAGATTTTTTATAATTATAAGACTTTGCTATCATGCCGCTATTAGCAAATTTTTGGAAATTTCCGCTAATTTAGCAATTTTTACCGAATTTTCGCCATTCCTTATACTTTTAGGGACTTTTACTAAATTTTATGGCTTGCTTGAAATATTAAAACTGTTTTTTTTTTGTTTTTCCCCTACATTTTGTTTTTAACCGATTTAGCAATTTCAAATATATTTTAGGGTTTGTTTCTAAGTTTGCAATTTTTTGCGAATTTTATCCATGTTCGCAAAAGAAGCGATTTCTTTCTGTGATTCTTTGCAGCTTTAACTATTTTTAATAATTACGACTACTAAACTTTGGTGTAACGCCGCTATTAGCAAATTTTTGGAAACTTCCGCTAATTTAGCAGTTTTTACCGAATTTTCGCCATTCCTTATACTTTTAGGGACTTTTAATCAATTTTAAGGCTTGTTTCAAATATCTAAATTTTTCGCGAATTTTCGCTATTTTTGCAACATTTTTTTTGTATTTTTTTTTTGACATTTTGTTTTTAACCGATTTAGCGACTTCAAATATATTTTAGGGTTTGTTTCCAACTTTGCAATTTTTCGCAAATTTTAGCCATGTTTCCGTTACCCATTGGCTTCCAGTTTTTTTTCTTTTACATTCTCCTGTTGTAACACTATAAGAGATGCTGATTCACAGAATAAAATAAATAAATTAGCTTTTGCGCTCATTTTTACTATTTGAGAAATATATTTTTATTTTTGAACACTTTCATTAAATAATTATTTGATGCAAATATTTCTTTTAGTCTGAACGCATGACACACATGAATTAATTTATTTTATTTAACACTGTTTGCCAACTGTTTCATCAAACAAAAATTGTTAAATATTTGAGCTTAGTTTGAACATTAAACAAAATATTTTTTTGTTTCACACAGTTTGAAGCAAATATCAGAACAAATATTTTCGTCAAATATTTCATTAGTCTGAACGGACCTTAAGTCATCGGTATACTAAAAGGTGAGCCTAAAACCAATATTAAAATAGGTTACATATATGTGTTTGCACAAACACATAATATCCTCTCCACATACGGTTAGGTATAAAAAGTAACATCCAAAAATGTTGTGCTAGAGTGGCGTGGGCACCTCGAACTTTTTCCCTTTATATAAAAAGGTTTGAAACTTACATATTTGTTAAGAAATATAATCAATATTTATTCGATTTCTTTTGTGTTCACACTTTCCAGTTTCCTCCAGCTACCAATACAGTCCACTAACCCTCGAAAATCGCCAAACCACCAATATTTGTTCAACATGATAAAAACAAAAAACATTTCTCTTAACAGGTGACAAGCTTTTGACATTTTTACCATTAGTTGTGCGCAGACCTACTAATTGGGCCTTGTTTTTTATTAATTTAAAAAAAATATTAACTTTGACGTTCTTACATTTTTACCGATATTTGTCGTTAATATTTCTAAACGAATATATTTGTTGATTTGAAATAGATAATAACAAATTCGTTAAAGTTACCGAGATTTATCGTTACTTAACGATATCGGTAGTGAAATTCAAAAAGTTACAGAATTGCGGTACAGAGCTTATTACTTCTTTGCCGGTTAGACGCATGTTTATGAAGAAAATGTCATCGAAAAACCGATTTTAAATGGAAACTATTGATGTCAAAAAAAGTAATAAAAATGTGTTCTTGTTATTTTACCGTTAAGACGCTTATTAACCCATTAGCGCCCAATTTTTGTTTTAAAGATTGTTAGCTTTATCCGAAAAAATAATTATATATATTCAATTTTAATTTATTAAATTATTTGTACTTGTTCACATCAGTAGGCCCTAATAGGTTTTTTGTTATAAAAAAATTCGATGTTTTATTAAAAAGATTTGCGTTATTTTTTAGATTTAAAGATTTCTTTTATAAAATAGGTTCTTCTTAGGAAATATTTTCCGAAATATATCGTTTTTAAAAAATTGAATGTAAATTATCAATGATTTTCGCGCATAATTAAAGGACTTGGAGTTAATAATATTTTTTTTAATTTTCGTCCTTTTTTAATACTTACACTCTTTCGGCAAGTTCTTTTACTTTTGTATAACTTAACTTGTTGGCACTACAGACAGCCACACCCGGGAAGGGAGTGTTTGAAACATGTACCAATTTAGTGGACATATGCACTTCTGTTGGTTGCTGAATGTATTGAATAGTTAAAGTCTTTATAATCAAATGGGTCCAAATTATAATGGCAATTAGAAAACAAGTCCATATAAATCTAAAATTTAAAAACAACTGGAATTACTTGTCATATTTTTTTTTTTTTATTTTTTTTTTTTAAATACCGGGCATATTTAAAAGGAGTGTAATACAGCAGAAGGCGCAATCCATGTATTGAACTTTCATTGAGAAATTCTTTAAAATTTTTCCTTTTTAGAAAACCTCTAAACATGTCACTTTACTATACTGTTACAGATTTCCATTAGTGTTTGAGTTTTTATAGTTGTTTTCTTTCTTTGAGAAGTTATTAATCATTAGTGACAGATAATAATTTTATTTGATTTTTGGAATATGTCGAATTGATTGACAGCTTTGTTAAGGAATGACATTAAGTATTATAAGTTGGGAGTAGGGGTGCCAGCAATGACCTTGTTGACCATACAAAGCAAAGTAATACCACGCCAATTATTTGGGATTGTAAGATCTCCCTTTTTCGGAATGTTTATTGTGATACCTTCTATCACTTCGTCAGGCAGATTTTCATTTTTCCAAAAGGTGCGGATGATTGGGGGGATTATTTTGACGCTAGTATAAGAGTCTGTTTTTAATAATTCAGCGGAGATTCCATCTACACCTGTTGATTTATTGGTTTTAAGACTATTGATTTAATTTATTATCTCATCAATGTTTGGACAGGCAGAAGATCTCTGGGTCGCTTGCATGTGATTCACACTCACAGCTAATCTGAGAACTTTCCCATTTGAGGATAACATTTCACAGTAAAAATCTGCCCAAACATTTAATTGTTCCTTGGAAGATGTTGCAAGTTCTCCAATCCGTTTTTAATGGCTTCTGTGCTGTCGTATGCCCATTGGTAAGTTTTCTTAAACACCTGTACCTATCACTGGTGCGATGCGTTTCCGCAGCCACTTGAGCTTCCTTGCCGATGTCATCGAACCATTTGCGTTTGTCACGTCGTGTGCTTCGGTTCACAAGTTTGTCGAGATCATTCTGCTGTGTTTGCAGACTAAGTTAAGCACCACGTGTCTTTGCTCTATTAAGATCAGCCTTTACCAACTTGCGTTGTTCGAAATTTGTAAAGGATTTAAACTATTTGTCAATAATAATATATATTACAATTTTTGTTTAATCATTTGTTGTTGTCTGCATTTAGTTTAATCATTAGTTGTATGTCTTGAGCGTTATTATTTTTTAGTATCCTTTATTGCTCAGCTTAATTGTTGAATACGCAATAACAACATACACTCAAATAACAGCACTGATTAGTCATTCTAAATGCTTAAAAGTTGTGTGAATTTGTTAAATATTGTTGCATTGTCTTGTATTCTTCAAAATGTGTTGAGTGTTATCCAAAACTTTTTAAATTAATTGAAAATTGTTATTGTGTAATTCAGTATTTTCTGCTAAATGGCATCGAAGATTATATAACTCAATTGCTATTAACTCAATATATAGTTTGTATTACAAAAAAAAAAAAAAAAAAAAAAAAAAAAAAAAAAAAAATGAAATTCGTACAAAAATGTATTGAGCGTTACATATTTTTTATAATTTTTTTATTGCTTCTTCATATATTTAATATGAACTAGCAATTATTAATCAAATATTATTCTTATTCCACAGTTTACGTCCTGCCAATGCCTGACGAAAATTCTACTGATCTCGCTCTTCTGATCGAATAAATCTTGCGGTATTTTTCTCCTCTCTTTTAAGTTAATTATAAGAGAAATCTTTATTTTCCATCCAAATACGATCACATGTTTTGATGTTTTCGATTGTATGAAAAAAATAACAAATTATTTATATACATATAGTTTAATATGCATATTTAAACTTTATTAAAATTTTACAAATTACCGATTATTAAAATAATTAAAAATCGGTCTAAAAGTCAGAAAATATATAAATTCAAAAGCCGTTACAATACTAAACCCCATGATCAAGCCCAAAAGACCGCCAAAAGAAGCTGCAAAACAAAAAACCAAATTTATAAATCGTTTTCAATAAACACTTTACAAAAAAGTACCCAAAGCCGATAACCAGTCCTGATAGATTTCATTGCGATATCTGGTAGACATAAGGTCACTATAAAACACATGCAGCAAAATATTGTTGTCATTAGTGGGAACTTTTCTAAAAAAAGAAAATTAATAAAGAAATTAATAAACTTATTTTAGTATTAAAATAATTGTTAATAATCTTGCGAATTAGAAAAAAACACAAATTTTTTAGTTCCTGAAAGCTTAAACATCTTTTTTTCCAAGAATTTACTCTTATTCACCCCTATCGTGAAAAACAAGTGAAATTTTTGTTCCCATGAAATTTTTATTCCCCTCGAAGGGAAAAATGCTATCGTGAAACTCCCGTGAACAATTTTTCGCGCTATCAGTTCTCAGTGAATGTAAAAAAGAAGAAATATTAAAACACATAAAAAAAATTTTTTTTGTTCAAAAATATACACGTATATTTTAAAGAAAAGTTAAAAAAAGAAAACAAAATAAAATATATTGTATTGGAGTGATAGTTTGATTGCAACATGAGCTTATTGCAATTTTATGTAGTAAAATAATTTCTAAAATTTTGCCACCACATCTTTGAAGAGCTTCATAACTCCTCAGGCACTCGACCTGTTTTTTACATTTTGCTGAACAATATACATATAAGTATTTCCTCTTTTAACGGAAATTGACCTTAAAATTAATTTTCTAAACTTCAATATTCGAATTTTGAGAAGAATTACTTACATAAATGTTTTGTTCCCCAGCAAAAATAAAGTGAGACATTCAAAGGGAAAAGTGAACAAATACCGAATTGTTCACGATAAGGGGAATTTTTACCGCCAACATTTTTTTCACTTTATTATGCTCCTATGAATTAATTTTTTTCATGGGAGTTTTTCATGATGGCAAATACGTGAAAAGGGAATAAATTATGAGGGAAAAATTATTCACGATAGGGGTGATTAATTGTTAAATTAAAAGATTTTTAATTCTTGAAAAAACATAAAGATCCTTTTTCGAATAAAACAAATCTATCCTTAAAGTATTAATGAATTAAAACTGCCATAGTTCTTTAAAGATTTAATCATCTGTATTTCCGTTTTTAATTGCGTTATTTTATAAAGTTCTTTGAAAAAATAACATTAAACAATATTTTATTGAGTTTTCTTCCTAAGAAATCTTCAATGAATTGAACAAAAACTCATCAGTTTTTTAAGATATAAAATATTTTTTATTTCTTCAATTGTTAATTCTCTTCATTATGTTTTGCTCTAAAAGTTCTTTTAGGAATTGAATAAAAGTTCTTAGTTCCTTTGTCAATTTAAATGTCTCTGAGTTCTTTCAATTTCTTCAAACAATTCAAATACCTTTAAGTTTATTAAAGCAAATTTTTAATCACAAGTCTAATACTTTTTAAAGAGCTTTTTAGAGTATTTAGTTATCTTGAGGAATTCAGAAACTTGTTCATGTTTTCAAAGACTTGTTGTGATAATCTTTCGAAATAAAAAATAATTGTTTAGTTCCTGAAAGTTTTAACATTTTTTTTTTCAATAAAAATTAAAGCACATTTTATTTGTTAAATTAAAATTTTTTTAAACTCATTTAACGAACTAAAACTTTCATAATTCTTTAAAGAATCAAACATCTGTATTTCCTTTTATTGAAATTTTTTCAAAAAGTTCTTTGAAAAAATAAAAATTTTTTTAAATCTTTCGCGAATTAAAGAATTTTAGTTCTCTTAAGAATGGAAATATAATTCAGTTCTTGAAGAGTGAAGAGGGTAATATTGTTAATAAATGCACTTTATAAAAAAGAACTCAAAACATCACCTTAAAAAGAAAAGAATTCCAAACATTCCCTTATGCGCATAGAAACAGCTTATCCTCCAACAGTTGTTATCAAGAATAAAAATAGGCAATTAAGCACAACAAATAAAATCTTTTAATAAATAATTGTATTCCCAAAAACAACTTTGATAATTGAACTTCTTTTAAATCTTGAATTTTTCATTGAGTTTTTTTTTTTAAAGAAATATTCAAGGAACTGAACAAAATCCCTTATCAGTTTTTTTTTGATATAAAATATTTGTTATTTTTTTAATTGTTTATTATTTTCATTAAGTTTTGCTCTAAAACTTCTTTTAGGGATTGAATAAAAGTTCTTAACTTCCTTTTTTATTTTGATTAGTTGTTTCAAATTTTTTGTATTTCGTTAAATCTTATTGTAGTTCTTTAAAAAATTAAAATTTCTTTAGTTGGAATTTAATTATTTTCCATTCTTTTTCAAGTTCTTTTAAGAATATTAATTTTTTTTTTGATAAACGTTCTTTTCAGAATTAAACAAAGACAAAAAAGTACTCCGTTTTGACAAGACCACTCCACTCTTCAGGTGTATTGCCCATTACATTGCAATTTATACTAATCTAGTATGAAATCCAGTAAAACACCTAATTCTTCTTTAAAATTCTTTTAATAAGTTCTTTAAAGAATAAAAATTTCCATAAGTCCTTTCAAGCATCACTCTCTCTCTCCCTCATCACGAATTAAATACTTTTCAAATATATAATAACTTACAATAAATTATCCTGTTGAAAATCCAATTTCATATTTATTTTTCCCATAGTTATCTCGGAAACATAATGATTACTCTCACAATCCGGCAAACAATCGCAGGAAAATTTATCCGTGTCCTTAATAGAGGAATAGGTTTTATTATACTCATTCAAAGCTCGGGTAAAGATTTCTGGAGGATATAATATAAATGATATTATAAAGCAAACTTTTGAAGCCCCTTCCTCTTCTTACCTCTAATGTCTAAAATACACTTTAACTCCTTTATGCCGCATTTCGGAAATGAACTATTATTGGGTAAATTTTCCGGTACGCAACCGCATTTTTCTACCGCTTCTTTTATGCGACATTCTGACATGCAGTTAACAAACGAATATCTCTGCATAACCGCCAAATTGCGTTCATTGTAGAATAAACAATTTCTTAATGTCAAATCCATACTCTTAACATCATTTGTCGCATAGGTGGACTCGGGACTAATACGTACAAAACTTTCTCTTGTTATGGTTATTACTTTCGTTTCGGCATTTTCGTCGGGATAATCGTAAGCATCATGTATCATTAAACGAAAGCCATAGCTGCTGAAAAAGGTACCAAAATAATCGTATGCCAGGGGATTGAGTTGTATTGAAAGACCGGTGGGATAACCACAACCCGTAACTCGGTAGGGTCTTTTAGGTATTTGATAGGCAATTTTTCTGGAAAGAAAGCGAAAAAAAAAATAATTTTATTATTAAGGATTTATTTTTTAATTTCAGGGGACCGCGTGCTCCAAGCAAAACAGGTATTTTACTGACAACTGCTCGAATTGGCCGCCATATCTCGCTACTGAATTAGAATTCCACATTTTCACCTCTTGTGTTCTGCACTTCTCTGAACTTCAGATACTAATTTCATATGAGGGAGCACACGGAGTATATGAGCACTTAATCTCAATTTTTTATAAAAGGCACTTAAACCAAACCCCTTGCGCTTTAAGCCCCGCATATGCAATCTCAATTAAAAAACGCCCCTCAAATATAATTATAAGTTATCACACAAGGCGAATTCATACCAGGTGACCTTGGCTTGCTACGTAAGTAACAGCTGATAACTAACCATATGTGAAAATGATATGCCGTTACTTTTTTTTGACATTTCTATTTAAATGTTTATTTAAATACAAATAAAATAAAATTTATATAAAACTAGCTTAACCCGGTGTGCTTCGCTACCCCAATCATTATAAAATGAAACAAAAAGTATTTATATATAAACAAAATTTTTTTTTATTAAATTAGGCGTGCCACCGCCCATTTGTCCAACCACAACTTTACATAGCCTAGGGCTCATTAATTCAAAACAACAGCCTACTGTGAGAATTTGATGACGATCGGCTCAGTAGTTAATTAGATATAATCGACAAAAAGGGGCGTGGCCCCTCCCACTTTTTTCATGCAACGTATTTCTATTCATAACAATACCATATATACCAAATATCATCATTATACGCCGAAAAGTGGCTAAGATATAAGGATTTTATGTTTTGGGTTACATGGGAGTGGCACCGCCGCTTTTTCCAACCACATCTTTATATAGCTTAAAGTTCAGTAACTCAAGGCAGTCGCCTAATGTGGAATTTTGATACCGATCGCCTCAGTAGTTTATAGATATGGTGGTTTTTACTTTTTCTATAAAAGGACGTGACTCCGCCACTTTTTCCGACTAGATAACGATATATAATATTTTGTGAAAAACAAAAATTGTACCTTAATTAAATTAAATTTATACTAATATTAATACAAATAATAAATTTATTATTTGAATTTTTTAATAGCACATTAAGTGTGATTTAATTTCCAATTTTATTCATTAATTTATTGCTTTTTATTCCAAAGTTACAGCATAAATTGTCAACTAAGGTCTTTCTTTCCAGAAAACATTAATGCTCGTAACGGGTTAAAACAAAATTTTTTTTTTTATTTTTTTTTTCTAAAATGCCGAGTTTTTATGTGTTTATAATAACTCATCAATAAAAAATATAATATTTTAAAACTACGGCTTCTATGAATTAATCGCCACTTTGGCTACCATCGAACCCACTGTGCGGCGACAACAAAAAAAAAAATTGGACTTTAAGCCGATGAAATTGAATTTTCAGCCACTGTGCGCCGATAATCACAGTTTTATAATTTTATTTCTAGATTTTTTCCAATTGTAATTCAGGAACCGTCAATTATAAATCAGAAAGCTTCAATTTTAATTTAGATAAGTCGATTGTAATTTAGAAAGCGTCAATTGAAATTCAGAAATTGTCAGTTGTAAATCAGCAAACAAGTTTTATTACATTTTTATTTTATTATAACACAAAAAAAAAAAAAAGTGCAATAAAGATCGACATAAATATGTTCGTAAGTAGTTTTTGCTTGTAATTTTTAAATCTGTAGATTATCGACCAACAGCCATGTCATTCATTGCCAAGGCAGCAGCTTGGTGAACTGTACAGAGTTGCACATCAAGAGCGCAGTTTTCGCCAGTAATGTTGGTCCTTTCATGATCTATAATATCCTCCAAGTGGGATCAATCTTCGTTCTATCTCGCCAGGACCTGCAACGTTTTAGCATCGGAGTGTAGCTTCCTAGCCGTAAAAGAGAGGGTGGAGGGTGGCGTACCCCTGATGACCCTTTATAGCTTTGAAACTCAAGATGACAATTGACTATTCTCAATTACAATTGTCGATTTCTGAATTACAAGAGGGAAAGTAACATAAAACTTAATTGGATTAAGTTCCACCACAATATTATTATTCGTTACGGTTTAGGCGTTCTAAAGTGCTTTTCGAAAGTGGGCTTTAAAAGGGGCGTATGGTTTGTTATGGACCGATCTTCACGAAATTTGGTAGTATAATTTTTTGTTATACGATTATGTTTGAAATAGAATGACAATCGATAAATTCCGCCACAAAAAGCATAAATTCGCGATTTTCCCGATACTTTCAATCGTTCAGTCCTGGTGTAGTTTGTAATAAATCTCTTCTATACTTTGCTTGGATAGTGGCGGAAATATTATTATTATTATCTTTTGGATTCAAAATTTTAAAATCTTTTTAATTCGGAAATAAAACTTATTTATAACTTACTCTGGAAAATTGTTTTTCGCCAGACCAAAAAAATTAAAAGAACAACAGGTTCCCTCTATTGTAGAAATTGTTTGAAATAGACTATCACATCGGGAATTGGTACCCTTCCATATACACTTCGCAACCATATCCAAACAATTGGGCATTAAACTTTCCGATAAATCCGATAAGGTCATATTATTCAATTCCAAAATGTTCTCAGCCAAAGTAAAATTAATACTCGATTGATTTAGGGCAAAACTATAATACATGGTAATCTGAAATGCACGTAGGACTTCTTCGTCGGTGGTATTTGGCGGACGTTGTCTGGAGAAAGGGTTTTAAAATCAATAAAGGGAAAAACTATAAACTAAAAAGATACTTACAAAATCTTAACCAAACTCATGGCCTTTTCCCGGGATATTTTATTAAAATTACAAAAGGTAATAGCCGGAAATGGTATATTCCAGGTAGGATGATGAGAACTTTCGATTACGGTCACCGTGGGGTTTTCACGGTTCCATAGGTATGATACTATCACTAAAACTATGGAAATTATAATCGATATTATTACTACAAAAAGCCAAAAATAACGTTCTTTCCGAGTCATATCCGAACGCGTTATATAATTAAATCCATGCAAAGAAGTTGTATTGCAATAATTACGCATATTTCCCATAAACCATTTCTGAATATGTTTCAGAGTTAACGGATTTTGCTTTTTCATTTGGGATTTTCTCAACACCGAAGTTGTGGCCGTGGAGGTAAAGGAGTTTTTTTCAAACTTTTGCTTGTGATGGGTATTCGGCATGACATTGCGTACAGTAAAAATCGGTAGTACTTTACGAGACGACATTAGCGCGTAAATAAAAAAAGACTTTTTTAGGTTATAGAGGCTTTTCACAGACTAAATACGAACAATAAAATCCAACATTTGACAGGTTAATTTAATTAACGGTTCTTAATCGATAACCTTTAATATTCCCCTTAAGTACTACATATAAAACTTAATTATGGGTTTCTTTTACATTTTAAGTACTCAAATGTTTATTTTGATGGTCTGGTTAATTGTTTTATTTTTTTGATTATGTTATTTTTTTTTTTTTTTTTATTGCTTAACTCTCTGACATTTAACCTAAATATTTTCTGGACAATATGGCCTCATTCGTTGCCAGGCTTGTGTAATATCCTGTTGTAGCTTTTCCTCTTCTTTTTACGTTCTTCTTCTTCCTTTAATTTCTTTTGACGTTTTTCTCTGCGATATTTTATTTGTTTTTTAGTCAACCAATTGCACGCGGGTCGAATAAATACCAGAAAAATTAGCTCGAAACCGGAAAGCAGACTATAACCCATATAGAGACCCGTAATGCCACCAAATGTTCCTATAAAAGACAACCAGTTTTCATAGACATCCAAGCGTAAGCGTTCCGCATAAAGTTCACTGAAGTAGACCCTCAGTAAAATGGGTTGGGTGATATTAATGCCACTGCTGAAAAAGGAAAAATAGGTAAGTGTCATCTATATCTAAGGAGAGAAATATTAAATTATCCTTTTTTTAATTTTTAAGCGTTTTTATTTTATGAATTTTGGGATTTTTTTTTTTTCTTTAATTACGTTTTTTGCAATTTCCCAATATCGAAATTCTAAGTTTTTGAAGCTTTGGGATTTTTTTTTAAAGTTTATGGGACTTAAAATTTTTTTTAAGGAATAAGGGTTGTTTGTTTGTCTTTAAAAGAAAAATAAATTTTTTTTTGCAATTCTGGAATTACCCATTTTATAGAAGTTTAGATATCTGAAAGTTTATTATTATTTTATATTTAGAAGAATTTAAAAAAAAAATCTGTTTTAAAAAATATCGAAAATTCCGTTTTTGAAAATTTTGGATAAATTTATTTTTTGTGAATTATAAGTTTTTAATGTTTTAAGCGTTGAATTTAAATAAAGGGTGTCCAAATTTAAGGTATCACTGGTCAACTGGGAGATGCTCCGAAGCTTTTTGTGGCTTCAACAGGATGGTGCCACTTGCCACACAGCAAGAGAAACAATGGATCTTTTAGAAGAAAAGTTCGAAAATCGCATTTTTTTTATCACAGAGGAGGAGTTAATTGACCACCAAGATCGTGCAATTTGACACATTTAGACTATTTTTTGTGGGATTTTTTAAAATCGAAAGTGTCCAGCAATAATCCCAGAACAGATCAAGAACTTAAAAACAGCATAATCGAGCAGATACCAACCATTGACAACAGCTTATTAGAAAAGATTGGGAGGGAGCCTGTCAAGCCAGTGGGGACGGGGGATCACTTGATTGACATAATTTTTCATTTTAAGCCGGAACCTATTTGTAATAAACTGAAATAATAATATTTTTAATATCTCAAAAAAACTTTTATTTTATTAAAATTAAAATTATACCTCAATTTTGGGACACCCTTCACATTATTTTATTTTATTTTTAAAATTTTCAATTATACATTTTTTGGGTGGTTTCCCATTTAGTTTTAGGATTATTTAAAAGTTTTTTGGCAAAACTTTTTTGTATTTTTCCGGTGTTGTGAAATTTAACCCCAAGAACTATGACCCCAAAGAAGCGCAACATGCAGTTTAATGGTATTTGTTGTTTTTTGCATTCTTTCGTGTGGATGTTTTTGCAATTTAAGTGACCCCAACACCAAGGAGTGAAAAACGACCCCAAAGAAAACCTCTATTTTTACTTTGGCACTATTCTTCATTTACTAATATTGAAAGCTTAAGTAAGCGAAGCCGATGTTCGTTATACCATAGAGGAGAAAATGCTTTCTCCCGGTTAAAAGCCGGCTATGCAGAGATGCTTTAGTTAGCAAAGCCGGTGTTTGCTATACCAAAGAGTAGAACATCTTTGTGTCCGGCCGCAGACCCTACCATGCAATCAATCGAGCAGGCCCTACCAATCAATCAATGTCCGGCCGCAGGCCCTACCATGCAATCAATCGAGCGATTTTCAAAACCAATACTGTACATATATTCGGGATATTAAAATTCAGTAATTTGAAATTCGGGATTTTTAATTTCGGAATTTTAAATTTTAAAATTCGTGATTTTGGAATTCGCGATTTTGATTTAACTTTCAAATATAAATAAAATTTTTGTTTTTCTTAATTTTAACGTTTTTGGGATAAAAATTCATTAAAAAATTTAAGGTAATTTTACATAAAGACGAATAACCCTAAATTTAGGGGCGTATTACAAATTTTTTTAAGGGCTTTTTTTAATTTTTTTTGGGGTAACATTTTAATAATGAAAAATAGCCCTAAATTTGGGGCTGCATTTTGGGGTTATATTTCCTGTGGGCACATTTCGCAGCGCCTAGTTTTTGAAATAAACAAACCTTTTTGGGGAGCTTTAAAAATTTTTTTAAGGAATTTTTATGTTTTTAGAATTTTATAGTCTTCGCGTTTATCATCTTTAAGGAATTTACGAAAGGTTTATGAGGAGTTTTTATAATTTAAGCCGATTTTTTAAGATTTTGAAATATTTGACGTAGTAGCGTACGACGTAGTCCAATTAAAACGTATAATATCTGGCGCAAACATACAAAATAGTCGTAACGTTTATCGTTTCGTCTTCTAAAATGAACACATTAAAATTTAAGGAATATTGGAATTCTCGTAAAATTATAACTTGAGCGATGCTCCGGTAGTCTAGCTGGTAGTGAGCAAATCCATCAATGCGGGGGTTGCGGGTTCGATTCCCGCCAGAGCATCTGGTCTCTTGCAGACAAGCATATAGCATTGCGGGATTGGCATAGGCAAAAACAATACAACCCATTTTGGGACATTTGGGATTTTCAGTAAAAAACATTTTGGCACAAAAACAATTCATCTGGAACAGTGTTGCCACTTTGTGGGTAATTACTCGAATTTGGTGTAATTTTTACTGTCTTGGGTAGAGCGTGGGTAATTTATTTTAGGTGTAGAACAGGTGTAATTTAAAATTTCGTTATAAAAAAAAAATAATTTAAGGATCTGATTTTGGTGATAAAATGTATACCAAAAAATTTATTGTTGATCCAAAAAATTCACAGTCTATTCAGTGGTGCGATTCGGTGGTGCGATTCATTCGTAATTTTTGTCGACATATATATTCGCTTGCAGTAACGATAGTGTGATTCCGTAATTTATTTTTAATGATTGTAAACAGCTGTAGCTTTTGTAACATCTCTGTCTACAAAATGTTAAAATAAATGAAAAGCACAAAAGAGAATAAAGAAACAACAAATGAAACTGCCTTTACATTTTATCTTGTCCATTTTCCATTTAGAATTTGGGTTTTGTTCATGATTTGATTTTTTTTGTGCATTTTGAATTAAGAATTTGGTTTTTGTTCATACATATACATATGTATGTCTGTATGTAAGAAGTCGGGCCTCAGCCACTTTATCGATTAAATAAACACAACGTAAATTATTGTCATTAAATAACGAAAATGAAGTTACAGCTGACTTTAATCTTCAGCGAATATCGTAAAAAATGTTACTGAATAGCAAATTCGATAAATGTTCGTTATACATATTTATTTTAACGTTACGATTATCGTAAAAAAAGTTAGTGAAGCGCACTACAGATTAACATCGTTTATAAATTGACAGACTGTCGGTTGAAACTATTGAAAGAATTTTATTAAATAAATTAAGTATATAAATGAACGACACTTAAGTGAATATTTTGTGTTTTTATACACACCCCACCATGCTTTTCAAGTATTGACTCCGAATCCATTTCTGAGTCGATTTAACAATGTCCGTCTGACCATGTTAACCTTGAGCGTAAATGTGCGAAGAATATTGAAAATGGTCCAATATAAACCCCCTCCTTAAATCACTTAATGGCAAACCAATATCATATAAATAAAGATATTTAGATATCACGCGGCGTAAATAATTCTTATATTAATCTTACCAACATGACATAATTTTATTTTTCCGGGTTTATAATTGCCTATGGGTCCCAACTGGGGAACACTCTTGAAAACTTGTAGGTAAATACTTCGGTGACTGCTATCAAATTTTCGGACCAATTATACTTTCTTACTTGCTCTTCTTTGTAAAGGTATTTTTTTTTTTTTTTTTTATAAAATGTAACGTGAGTTGTATATCAGGTGTAATTTACAATGGTAACACTGATCTGGAATATCATTTGGAACAAATGAATTTATGTTGAAAAACATTAGGACAACCCTAGAGGGAAGCGAACTGACACCAAAGTAGTGCCGTGATTGGTCTTTGGTGGTAGGGACCGGTTCACTTTATGTGAATGTGACCTATCACTTTTACATGAGGCTGTCATTGGAGGGGGTCAATTTACACCTAACTGCCACCATTTGGCAAGTCACGCATCCACTCTCAATGAACGTGCTAATGTTAGTTTCTACAAATGGAGTATTATTTCAATCCAATTTAGTATTATTTCAATAAAACAAGTCCTAGAACTAAATTTTAGAAAGTCCCAAAAAAATGTGTTACACCACTGGTGAATACTGTACTTCATTCATTACTTTTTCTTCCTTTTGATTCTTCATATACCAGTTAAATGATTGGTTCTCCTTTCACTGGTCATGAGTTCTTTCTTTTTGTACTTGTTCTATTTTCAGAAATCCCAGGACCAGTTTGCTGGGTTAATTGCCACAAATTTCCCGCAGGGAAATGATTTTCAATTAAAAAACCTTTTGGGACAAATTATTTTGCATAGAAAAAGGGACAAATAATTTTTCTTAACAAAACTAATTGGAACAAATGATTTTACATAGATAAAATGATTTTACATACATAGATAATGATATGGCTCAAATGATCTTCCATAAAAACCCCCATTAGGAATACGAGTACATAATTTTTCACAGAAAACCATTTATAAAAAAAAACAAAAAATTGTTGATCACAAATTAAAATTACATTTGGCACAAATAACATTCAATAAAAAACATTTGAGACACATGATTTTTCATAGAATACCATTTGCGATAACAAATCTTCTATAGAAAACAATTTGAGAAGAATTTGGCAGCCATTTTCTTTCATAAAGAAAATATTTGCAAAAAATAAAAATAAACTAACTTACTATAACCGTTTCTCCGTTAACGAAAAATTCCTTGTCAATCTTCCCGAATCCATGGCAATGCTGTATAAGTTAAAATCGCACAAAGGATAACAATCACATGTCATGTTTTCAATATTATTATTCACAATGGCCACCGATAAAGCTGAAATTTTTTTTTGTATATACAAACGTAAATAAATATAGTTTTTTTAAATTTATTTTGGGAAAACTTACACATGTAACAATTAATATCCTCTAAACTACATACAGTCCAATTTTCCATTCTCGGTATATGGGGCAGGGTACATTGACACTTTTCATAAATCTTAGACGAATGACATTCGGCCAAACAATTTGTCTGCGAATATGAACCGAAATGATACATTTTTCTTTCGTTGGGTAAATAACATCTTCGAGTTTCTAGTTTTTTCGAACTGATATAATCGGTGGCGTAAGTCTGGTGAGTCCGGATATTTATTTTATTAGAAGTTCCCGGAGTTATCATGTGTTGCATGGTATGAATATTAGGATAATCATGAGAATCATGTATTAGAACCTGAAAGCCAGGTGTCAGAGTTATACTAGCTTTATAATCATCTAGTTGAGGATCTAGGAGTACTGAAAGTCCCGTTAGGTAACCGCAGTTTGGTACATACTCCAAATAATCGTTTAGCACATAATCGATACGTTTTGTATGCACTTTCTTTAATGCCTTGTAGTTAAACGAACAGCATTGGCCGAACGAAGTTTGTATTTTACGAAAAAGGAATTCACATTTCGAAAAGTGTCCCTGCCAGATACACCTCAATAGTTGATTTTGGCAGTCGGGAGTGATTTGGTCTAGAAGTTCAAGCGTGGTGTAGTTGTTCAAGGTAAGAATTTCATTGAGCCTTTTGTAATCTTTCAAAGAGGCTTTGAGGTTTACGGTGGCGAAAAGTGCAAGGTTGAAAAGTTTGGTTAGCTCCTGCAGGGTTAAGTTGGTGGTTTGTTGGCTGAAATGAAAACTAGTTTTAATATTTTTCGATCTGTTTTTTTTTTTCAGGAATTTACCATTTATAATAATTTTCAAAAATTATTTGATATGTCAACCCGTCCGTGAAAACCTGGGTTCAATTCCCAGCTCAGTCAAGAATGAAAAATTATCAATAAATTTTAACTAATTTCATGTTGTAAAATTCCTTTCTTCATAAAAATAATTTAATGAAAATTAACTTTAGCCGGATTAAAATATCAAAATTTGGATTAAAAACCATTAACAGTAAAATAACCACAATACTTTACACTGTGCTATTTAAAAAAAAAAAACAGACAAGCGGGGCACATAGCGTTTTAACCCAATTCGGGTATGCTGAATCCAATCGTTTTTTTAGGTGAGCTCTTGTTTTCGAGATATACCGTTTTTTTCAAAAATGGAGGAGGATGCACAACATATATTCGCGCAACTCGAAAACTTTTTAGTTTATTGAACAAACTAAAAAAACCGAAATTCCGCAATAAAATTTTCTTTCAGCACTTTTTTCTAATATGCGCAATCGTTTTAGAAACACAAGTTTTTTTTGGCAAAATATCGAAATTTTTGTTGGTAAAAATTCATAAAAAATTGAAAAATGCCGTAATGCTTCTAATTTTATTCTAGACATATTCAAAAGTTGCAAACAAACCAAGCCATAAATGATTAAAATCTGTTTACAACTTTTGATTTTATTCACAAAAGTCGAAAAATTTTAATTAAATTGAAGAATTTCATTAAACGCTATATTTGTATGGGAATAAAAATGATGGAGATAAAAAATAAGGTGGGGTTGGTCATACATCCCATAGAATCCTAGGGGCTCGATGAACTAAACCCATTTCGAGTTACGCGAATATTTTCGAAATAACGGTATGTCTCGAAAACAAGAGCTATCTTAAAAAACGGTTAGCACCACTGGATTCAGCTTATTCGAATTATGTTTAAAGGCCATGTTCCCGCTTGTCTCAAAAAAAAGTGTCAAATTCTAGCACAGTGTTATTTTAAGGTCTTATGAGTTTTTTTTAATTCTTTGATTTTTTTACTTTCAATTTTTTTTTTTAATTTTTTTAAATAATAAAATCATTCAGATCATTTTGAAAATTCCAAGATTTATATAGTTTATGAGATTCTCGATTTTCTGACTTTGATGATTTGAAACTTTCTGCACATTTTTTTTTTTTTAATTTCTAACAATTTAATGTTGGGAATTAAAAAAAAAAACATTTGCCTCGCCTTTAACTGTGGGGTCAGAACTAAATCCCGTATTTGGGAACTCTTGGATTTAAAAAAAAAAAAATTTTTTTTTTTTTTAGCATTTTTTTAAAGTTTTTTTGAATTGTCTTATTTTAGATTTTTGAAAATTGAAAAAATGTTCGTTCGTTATTTAGATACATAAAATTTATGGGATTTTTTTAATTTCGTTTTAAAATTCTCAATATACATTTTTTCGATACTTTTTAGAATTCCCATTTTCTTTTTTGGGAATTAAAAAAAAATTGTATATTCTCAAGTTTATGAATTTGTAAAATGTTTTCAGAATTTTGGTATTTCAAACTATTTTTGACGAATTTACGAAATTTGGGTTTTAAGAATTTTTAAAAGTTTTTGCTCACCAGTTTTCGGTATTTACAAATTTCTTAGAACAAATCTAGTTTTATGAAATTTTTAAAAAATTTTATTAAATTTAAGTTTTCAAAATTTTTGTGAAGCTTTTAAGAAACTGCTCGCTTGTTTCTTATTGTTAGATATTTAGCAAAGAGCAGAACATTTCCGTTTATTTTTTTTTCAAGTTTTTTTTAATGATAATTTTTTTGACAAATAGAATCTGGGAATTTTAGTTCTCATGTTGAGTTTCATTTTTATTATAAATTTTTATATTAATTCGAATGTGTATTCTAAGTCAAATTAAAATTTATAAAGCTTTCGTACTTTAATAGTCTTATTCCTTCAATATTTTCCAGGAATATTTTCTATGGAATATCAGAACTTATTTGTTTGTATATTTCTGTTGCGAGGCTAACTTTAGCTATCCTTTGGATAGCAATAAAGTAAACTGAGTATGAAAGCTTTATAAATTGTAATTTGAATTAGAATACACATTCGAATTAATATAAAAATTTATAATAAAAATTAAACTCAACATAAGAACTAAAATTCCCAGATTCTATTTGTTAAAATAATTAAGTTAAATACATAAAAGTTACAATAAGCACTATCCAGTTATAAGATACAAAGAATGCTGACGAAGGCCGTAGCGGGCCAGAAATGCATTGCATTCTGCTGGTATCTTATAGTTATATAAATTTTCTGTACAATTAACTTTATTGCTAGTCAAGGGATAGCTAAAGTAAGCCTCGTAATAGAAATATACAAACAAACAAAATGATGATGGTGCATAGAAAATATTCCTGGAAAATATTAAAGGAATACGACTATTAAAGTATAAAAGCTTTTTAAATTGTAATTTGATTTAGAATACACATTCGAATTAATATAAAAATTGATAATTTTTTTGTTTCAGAATTTTTTTAAAGTTTTTAAAATTATTAAAAAAAGCAAATTTAAATATTTTAAGCATACTTACAATTTTGCCGCCAAATTCTCAGCCTTCCTTTTCGATATCTGATTTAAATTACATATGGTTACTGCTGGAAACGGTATGGACCAGGTGGGGTATTGCGTATTTTCCGAATACAATATCGTAGGAGTATTAATGTTCATATAGTGCGACAAAACTAAAATAGCTCCCGACATTGTGACCGCTAAAAGTACTACAAAAAACCAGAAAGCTCTTTGCCAAGTGGTAGCTCCGACAAAATTTATAAAACCATGAATACTAGCGATCTCACAATAGATTTCAAACCCCGATTTACGTTTGCAAAGGACTTCGTCATTGCGAGCGTGCAAAAAATTCAAAAATTTAGGCAATTTCAGGTTGGCTAAAGCAATTTTAGGAATTTGGTTTTCTAAGGAAATTTTAAAAGGTTTAGCGATTTTCCGAAGTTTTCTATTAAACTCCTTCGTCATTTTCTCTTTAAATATTTCCCATTTCGTTTTGCGTCTCGCGATTAAGACCGGGTGCTCTAAAAGCCTTAAACGTAATTGCGATTTTGGTTTGGTTTTCTGAATACTTTTAGGCTTTAAATTATCTTCTAAGGAGATATGGTAGATGGGTGCAGTTGAAGAGTTCTTAACCTGTTTCTTGCCCCAGAACATCCTCGAAATGGTTGTCTTTCAAATTACTTTAAAGGAATAAATACATTTCTAAAATTTTCCTTGATTTTTATAGAAAACAAATCTTATAAGATTTATATCGTTAAAATAAAAAAAAAAACCTTTTTCATGTCTTAAATGTTTGGATTTTCGAAGTCTGTAATTATTTTTTTACTGCCCAAAAGTATGTTTTACTTCTTAAATTTTTTGGTTGGTTCTTTCACCAGTGTGACCATACTGGTATTTTTGGCAGCTAAATTTAACATTAAAATTTCTTTTATTTAGTTGCAAAATTTCCATTTAGCATTTGGCATTTTATATAGCAGTTTATAAAATCTTTAGCTTAAATTTAAAAGTTTTATTGATTTAATTAACATACATATTTTTATAAGTTATTAAATTAAAAACAAAAATCGTATGAAAATTAATAATTTCTGTTTGTAAATTTTATTAAGAAACGTCTAACCTGTTTTGTAAAAAAAAATTATTATTTTGGTAATCTTAGAAATCATATTAATTGTTTTAATTAAGTTATTACGATATAAAAGGACACGAAAATTTAACATGGTAATTAATGTTAAAACTAAATTTTTATAGTTGCCTTAAAAAAGATTATATTTTAAATCTCAAGATAAAAATTCAATAATTTAAATGCTTAGATTTATCTGCATTTTACAGTTTTTCTAAGCATTGGGCAGTTTTGAAGTTTTTTGTTAATAAAAATAAGTTTTTTTGTAAATAGTGCAGATTTTGCAATTTTTGTATTAAAATTTTTTAATATAATTTTTTTTATTTTATTTTTTGTTTCTTAAGCCCTAATCTCACCTAATTTGCTTAACACATACTCCTGTAACAGAGGCAAGCTTTAAGAGTCACAAAAAACACAATCGGCTTGGGAAACACGCACTTTTCGTTAACAAATAAACAACCTAAGCCTAATTAATAATTTTTCAATAAATTCCAATAAAATACTTTTCATTTAAATGTTTATTTTTCGTCGTTTCCTTCTTGACTGTAAAATTTTCACTTAAATGATTAAATTTAGCACTAGGGAGCGCTAGTTTGGAAAATATACAACATTTAGATTTTTCTACAAACATGATTGAATCGTTTGTCAAATACACCAACTAAGAACGCATGAGAATTGTACAAACGTACAATTTTGACATGTTTGCCAGGCCGTTTGAGTAGTTTATTTGGCTTTTCTTTTGGAAGTTTAATTATGTCCCGGTTTACATTTTGTGATTTTTGATGTTTCATTTTATTGAAGCATCTTTTCATGTATGTTCACTTGACAAATTGCAAATCTAAGCCCGAACTAAAATTAATTCTGTATTAAATGTATTAAACAAATCGCAAGACTATATTTTATTGTGTACCTCTTTTAATTCCACTCTCTTTCATCTAGACTATAAAGTACCGATATTCGTTAATAATTTATTATAATTTTTTATATTAATTCGAATGTGTATTCTAAGTCAAATTACAATTTAAAAAGCTTTCATACTTTAATAGTCTTATTCCTATATATTTTCTATGCACTATCAGAATTTTTTTATTTGTATATTTTTATTACGAGGCTTACTTAAGCTTTCCTTTGGCTAGCAATGAAGTAAAGTGTAAACTATAAGATAACAGCAGAATGTAAAGCATTTTTTATAATAAAAATTAAACTCAACATGAGAACTAAAATTCCCAGATTATATTTGTTAATAATTTATGTTATTTTGTATTTGTTTCTGTATTACACGTATATTAAAAAAATAAAGCAAATATATACATATATGTATATATATTTTTTGCTTTTTTTATGTGCAGTTTTTTCAAGTTAAATTCAGTTTTTTTTCTTAAGATGCAGTTATTTTCAAAAAAATTATGGCAACACTGACCAACAGGCAAACTAAAATATAATTTACCTTAATTCTAATATTTATTTTGTTTATAATATCACATCTTATATAAAACATATTTTTGCTATGTCTAGCAGTATAATTAGTTTTATTTTGTGATATTAAGACCATGTTAAATCTCACTTACTATTAACAAAAGTAGTGGTTATGCTTATTTGGTCAAATATTTAATAAGTCTGACCGTAGATTTCGGCATTTCTTATCAAAAAATTATTTTCGGGAATGAAATATTTATTATTAATTAGTTCATTTATTAATCATGTGCTAATAATCCCAATTTTTGAATGAAAACACTGAAATTTATTGTTGTGGGAAAACTAGTTTCTATGCGCATTTCTTGTTGAACAAAATATTGGAAAAAAATGTGGCTTTAAACTGCAGAAAAGTAATCTTATATACCCTTCACGCCACGCCCACTTCTACAATCCCTCCCAGATTTCGTCAGGTGTTGTGTTTTGATAACCAAATATTTGCACCGAATTTGGAAACTAGCTCTTGCCGGTCTCCATAAATACAGCAATCTATATTATCTTTGTATGGGAGATTTCAATCCTGCTTGAATATATGGCCTACAGCTCCTTCAAGACCATCAGTAATATATGTAAAACTCAATACATTAAAATAAAACAACCACAAGGAATTTTCTAGGTAAAAATGAGAGTAGTTTTTTGTTCATATATCAGCTATTTAAGGACCGATGGAGCTGAATTTTAATAGCAAACTTTAACGGAGTATATGTGACATGAAGATATAACAATCAAGTCCTCAACATTTCTGGGGTCTTGAGAAAAGCTATTTCAACATGCACACGGACAGACGGACATCGTTAAATCAACTTCGCTACTCAGAAGGACCTAGCGTGCAAGCAGGCTAGATAGCTCTGCCTCCCAAATAAAAGGCGAGTGAATTTTGTATCCACCATGGGGTGAGGCAGGTACTCATGTAAATCCTTTTCATATCTATATTGTGTTATTGTCAAAAATATAATTTTGAAATAGAGTGCTCTTAAGGATATTGTAAATAACGTATAAAATAAATAATATCTTTCACACTTTTGAAGTTACTATTGTTGGAAATTTTCAAGACAGAAGAAATGAAATAAGTTTCAAACAATAAATTTAAACTCAACTAACTACCTGAGCTTTATTCCTACATATGTCTGACGTTTTATCAAAATCAACCAACCCACCTGTTTAAATATTACCATTTATTAAAATTTTTATTTAATGAGTCACTTTAATTTATTTAGTTTCGAATAAAATTTCATATTGTGAATAAACAAAAAAAAAAAAACCTTGAAGAAATTTAATACTTTTTATTAGATATGGCCACACTGTCCTTAAGTTCTCCCTACTTCTCTTTTCTGCCTCTCTCTCTTCTACCACCCTTAAAAACTTCAATTTCCTTCCTTTTTCACACCAATTTAATTCATTAGAATTTTATACATTTTTTTTAACCTCTCCCCATACCCGTTAAACCCCCTAAACTAACGCAAACTGTGGTTACTATTTATTTGGCTATTAATTCTTGTTCATTCTGTAGATTTTGTTGTTTATTTGTTTTGTTCGCTTTATTTGCTGCATAATCCATTATTTATTAAGCAAAACAATTGAAAAATTTACAATTTGTTTTTTTTTTTGCTTTTTCACCAGAATTAAAATGGAAAATAATTTCTATAACTTTTTTTTTTACTTGCAAAAATGTTTACATTTCATGAGGAAGTACGAAAAAATTCTCTGAATTAATTTTATTTATGGCAGTGGTCTAAAAAAAAGCCCCATAAAGTACAATGCGTGTGCGACAATGATAGTGTGCTAAGATCCATGTGAGATCAAAGAAAATGAAATGCGTTTTGGAATTTAACATTTATTGGAAATGCAAAAAAACTGCTTTTATATAACAGAAGACTAAAATTTCATAAAAATTAAGTTAAATTATGAAAGAACAGAGCTAAATAATTTTCCAAGCTTGGAAATATGTACATACACACATATTTTTTTTAATTACTTTAACCGGACATACATATGCATCATCTTTCACACGTTCCTACGATAATTATGTTAAACACGAATAAAACTTACAAACTACCCAAGAGCGAAACTTCTCGTGATAGGTTCTTTGTTGGCAGAGACAGGTTCTAGTTCCAACCAGCGTTACCCTTGTGATACTAAAGTATCAAATCTCGACGCTCTCGACCTTTAATGACCCTTTTTTTAATGGCCCTTTTGTATAATTTCAAACATTTTGCTGCCACTTGTTGGCCCTTTTTAGAAATAGCACTTACATTTTGTTTTTTGACAACGGCTTTTCTATAAGGTAGTTTCCAGGATCGCACAAGTCGTACGTATTTTGAAGAAAATTCATCTCTGAATTGTTTGAAATTTTTGCTCAAAATACGTAAGACTATGTGATCTGGTAAACTTCCCTAAAGCGGCATCCCAGCAAAAAATTACACATTACCAAAAGAACGGATTGCCATATAATGACTTACATTTTTGGTTGCTAAGTTTATTCCCTCGATTGTGGCAAATTTTACCCTTATTTTAAGGACCTTGCCACTTTTATAAAGTATTCTCTTGTGTAATTTTAAATTACTTTTTATTATTTAATTTTATGCCACAAAGTTGTGTCAAGAATAAATATAAAAGAGACGAGAAAGAATGTTTTTAAGGTTTTTAAAGCCCGTTTTTATAAACTCCAAACCAGGGGCCGTAACAGTTATTCCTTTTTTCATAACAGTCAGATGATAACAGTTATTTTTTGATTTTTATTTTTTTGAACAAAAATAACAGTTAATTTTTGATTTTTCTTTTTTCGATCAAAAATAATAGTTATTTTTTTATTTTTATTTTTTTTTAAACAAAAATAACAGTTATTTTTTGATTTTAATTTATTTGAACAAAAATAACAATTATTTTTTAATTTTTATTTTTTCGGTCAAAAATAAAAGTTATTCTTCAAAGATATATACGTGTTTTAATTATTTAGTTGACTTTAAATATTTATTTTATACGCATAAGAAATCCCAATGATGATCCCACATATAAATAAATATTTAAAATCAACTTAACAATGATAACACGTACATTTCGTTAGAGAATAAAAAATAAAAATAAAAAAATAATTGTTATTTTTGTTCAAAAAAATAAAAATCATGAAATAACTGCTATTTTTGATCGAAAAAATCAAAATCAAAAATAACTTATATTTTTTCAAAAAAATTAAAATCAAAATATAACTGTTATATTTGTTAAAAAAAAAATAAATAAAAAAAATTACTTATTTTTGATCGAAAAAATAAAAAACAAAACTTTAAAAATCATAATATTTTATGATAGAAAAGTTCATAAGGATCAATATGGTATACTTGAATCAGTTTTCAGCATTTACTTCCATATGCTTTTTTTGTTTTAAAATTTCAAAATAACTGTTATTTTCGGTCCCTGCTCCAAACAAGATATACAGGCATGTCACAAATTCCGATCGGAATGGTTTTAATTCCGTATGTTCAATTCCGATCGATTTAGTCTTAGCTTCTTCAGATTCCGATCGATTTTGCTAAATGTGTTTTTTTATAACAACTCTGGTTTTACAATTGGACATGGCAACTTTACATAAAAACCATATGATTTTTGTGTTAGTATGGCAATGCTCAGCGTAGAAATGAAAAAAGTGGTTTGTGAGGAAAAAAGGTGGCAACGCAACGGTAAAGAATTTATTCAGGGATGTCATAGAAACCAATCTTATCGGTATTGGATTTGAAACCGACAAAAAAATACATTGGTGTCATGAAATCCAATTTTATCGGTTTTTTGTTCGAACTGAAATTAGTGTCGGTTTTAGGTGTCACAGAAACCAATATTATCGGATTTTTATTGAAAATAAACCAAGCAGCTTACAGCTCTTGTTTTTATATTGGAAATAAATATAGTTGGTTAAAGTTTAATTTTTTATTTAATTTTTTCAACAGTTAGTTATTTTGCATAGATTGAAATAAATAAAATTGGTAAATTAGTATTTTTTGCATGTCTCCGGTAGTCTCCGGCAGCGGGCTGCTGCGAACTTGCAAAAGTATTCTCACTTTTTCGTCGTACAGAAAGTTCGCAACACATTTATTTATTTTATTTATTAACAAGAAACAATTTATTTTTTATTTTTAATAAATTTGCTTTATAATTCTACAAAACAATAAAATTACACAAATGTAAACAACAAATTCAAATATTTAATACATACAACGATTTATTGCATATGTTTAGTGTGTTTCCATTCTTATTTTCTTTTCTATAATTTTCCTTTTATTACAAACACAAGTTTTAACAATATTTTAGAGCACAATCGTAATTTAAAAAATTATCAAACAAAAATTGCATTAAAAACTATAAACACATGAACCAAAACATAAAACAGCTGTTTCGAATATCGGTTTTATTTGTATTCGAAAATAACAAAACCGACTTGTTTTTATGACACCAAATGAAACCAATATTGGTTTAAAAAACCGACAATTAGCAAAACCGACTTGGATTCTATGACACCCCTGATTATGTTTTTAATAAAATCAATATAAAGTAAAATAAATAAATCAAAAGTGTGTTATTTCTTCAATCTATATCATAAAAAACATTTATTTATGCATAAAAAATAGTTTTAAGTAGTTTTTTTGGTTATAAAATACTGAAACAATAAATTCCACTTAGAAAACCAAAAGTGGTTTCATTCCGAAAAATTTTTTCGTTTTCTGAAGAAGCAAAATACGGAATTAAAACCACTTCGGAATCGGAATGGAATTCTATGACAGGCCTGATAATTTTGAAAGCAGGGGCTTTTTTTTCAACAAATTTAAGTTATACAGAGTACAATTTCGTTCGGAAACGGAATTAATTCCGTATTTTGGTGCTTCAGAAAATTACGAAAAAACTCTCCGGAATGAAACCATTTTTGTTTCAATGAACGGAATGGGAGTTTTCTGTATCTTAAACGCCAAAAAACCATCAAAATAAACTTTATATCAATAAACAAATATGTTTTCTTCGGTTCCGAACGGAATCATTTCGAACGGATTTTTACTCTGTGACATGGCTGATAAGAAAATAAATTTAAATTTACAACTCGTAAATAACAAAACGTATGAAGCCAAATGCGGAAAAGTTTAAGTTTGACGTCGGAAATGTAAAAAAACAGATGTATGAAAAATATGTACTCAAATTTAAACCAATTAGTTTTCGAAATTAGCATTGCTTAAAAACAAATTTTGAACAGACTTAAAGCAGAAATTTGCGATTACATGCATTCGTCTCTTAATTCGTTTGAAACGAAGCTGGAAGAATGGAACTCAAGAGAAGATTTATTAACAAAATATAGAACGAATATAATAAAAAAATAGTTTGTATTCGTAAAAACATTTACTAAAACATATTCTTGCAATTTCTAAATAAATTTTATCTAAGTTAATAAAGAAAAAAAGTTATTTTTTTGAACACTAGCTGCCCGTAATAAAACTTTTTTCGACCCACTCATTGGTAAATACTATTTATAAATAGCTTGAATCTTTTTTACTCTGAAATACCCTTTTTGTGACCCCTTTTTTTGGAAAATACTCTTTTTGTGACCCTTTTAGAAAATTTCCAACGGTAACCCTTTCTCCAACACTTTATATGAATGGGGCCCATCACTTTTACATTTTGTTGTCATTGGAGGGGGTTAGTCGACACCTAACAGCTACCTTTAGACCAGTTACACATCTATTCTCAATAAACGTGCTTAGTGTTAGTTTCTGCAATGCTAGATTATAAAAAACTTAAAATTTATCAAAATATGCCTCAAAAAGACAAAATATGCTGCAAAAATGTTCTTTCAACTAAATTATGCAAAAAAAATGCATTAAAGGGTAAAATATGCGCTAACAAATCGATGCCAAAATTCATAAAAAGTTCTAAAACGGATAAATATATTGTTTCTGCCTTCATTGTGCACACGAGGAAAAACATGCAAATATTTATGGTTTCCCTGCTTATAACTAACGAATTGAAAATCTATAAATTATCAAAGAATCGTATACTAGGAACCAGGGATGTTAAATGGCGTTTTCAATTTTGTACCAACTTCCAAAAAAAATGTTCTTTTTGGACCTTCACTGTACCATTTTTGTTTTAATTTATTAAAACAATAAAAATAGTACATAAAAATTCAATTGTACACAAAAGTAAAATAACAAAAGTTGCGTTTGAGTACTTTTAGAGTAAAATGCAGTAAATGAGTAAACTGAAAAATGTTCTCTCACAAAAAGCTGTTGTCCAGAAAAGTACGCGAACGCAAAATTTGTAAAAATTCGTAAAATAAAAGCAACAGCTGATGGCAAATAATTGAAGTGTTGAAAAATGTTTACACTTTTGACTACTTAACTCGTTTAATAATTGGTACTCGATTAAATACTTTTTATAACACGAACATTTTAAGAAAATCCAAACAATTTATTTCATTTTTCTTTCACATTTTTATTTTGTCTTATTTTATTTGGTTTTACAAATTTGTGTCCGGCTAAATTTGTTAAAAAATACATGAATACATTTTTTGCTATTGATTACTTAAAAAAATAAGTGAAGTACTAAGTACCCAAATACAAATACTGTTAACAACTCTAAAAAATAAAACAACAACAAAAAAAGTATAATAGCCTATTTCCAATGTGGAAAGAATTCTTTCGTTCGCATAACTACATTCAAAACAAAAACAAAGTCTAAAAATTTGTTTTTGTTTTCAATGTTCTTCGCATATATTTGTTAAGTTAAGTGGTACTTTTATATTTATTAATATTTATTATCGTCGAATTGACGAATTTTGCCTGTTCTGTGGGTACCATAAGTCCCCTTTTACAATGTGGCAAGTGAAAGGCAGACAGGCGAAGTTTGTAGGCGAGAGAGGAAAAAAGTAAAGTGTGTTACGCATACAGCGTCGCCCCCTTACCAACAAACTTCGTATGTCTGCCTTTCCCTTGCCACATTGTAAAAGCGCTCTGTACACCACAATACTAGTCGCATATTTAAGCGCCCATTACATTAATGATTTGTTGTTCAAATAGGGAGAACTATGACAAATTTTTATATTTTACCAAATGAGTCACGGTAGTACCACGGTACTTTAGAAGGTCATAATGTACCAAAAAAAGTACAACTTTAACATCCCTGCTAGGAACTTCCTTTTGAACATTTAAAACTTTTTGGCGTCATAAGTGTAACTTTTGCACGATTGTCTGGCAATAAATTTAATGCCGGTTTTTAGAACGCGATCGCAAGAGTTTAACTAACAAAAAAAAATTTTGAAAATTTGTTTTTGTTTTAAATGCTAGTTAAACGAGTTACTTTTGCGCCCGCGTTCTAAAAGCAGGCAGTCAGTCTGGTTCAGCGTTGCCATTTGTCAAGTTCTCCCTTTTTTTGCAAGTTTTTTGAGATGCAAACAAGTTTTTAATTTATATGAAGTTTTTTCAAGTTTTTTAGAAATAAATAATTTAAAATTTCCAGTATATTGGATGAAAATATTAAGTATTATTTGTCTGCAATTAAACGATCTTACTATATATTTTCTCTGACCTTTATAATTGCAACAGTGTTTAATTGTGTTGACTCCTTCCAACCTAAAAGATCGCAACTATATTTTTAAGGTGCTGAAGTATTTTTAACACTCGATTCATATAAGTTATCTGAAGGTGATAAAACGGACTTTAGAGTTTATGCTTTAAAGTTTTATGTTGAACTTTGTAAAGTTCGTTTTAATAATTACTTTCTAATACACGTTAAAGTCTTAGCAACTTTTATGTTTTTAATAAGTATTTCCTTTTATTTTTATTGGCTAAAAAGAAAAAAATTTATGTTTATTTACTTTTTTCTATATTTTTAAACAAAATGAATTCCAAATTAATGTTTGTGTTTTTTATTTATTTAATTTTATTTTTTATTTTTAAACAAAACGAATTCCATATAAATTTTTGTATTTTCTTTAAAAATTTTGGCTTTTTTGTAAAAACATCCTTCTGTCGGCATTGCCAGACTAAATTTATGCGCAACAGTTGTGCAATAGTTACATTCTAATTATATGACATTGATGATGATAATGATCGTCATCATATTTGTCATTGTGTTTTCAATTAATAATAAAAATAAACAAGAACAGCAGCAGCTTTTTAATTAAGCAGTTACAATTAGTTTTCACGTTAAACATCTGCGTGATTGTTTTTTAACACTTTTTTTCATTTTATTTTTGTTATTTGCTGATTTAAGTTGTTGATTTTTTTATGTCACACTTTGATTGAAACAATTCAATATTAAATGAATTTGTATTGTATTTTTCTGTTTTGTATTTTTTTGCTTGTTTCCCATCATATAATAGAACACATCACATGCTGAAAATATTTAAATTAAAATATGGTTGTTTATAAAACAAAAAAAAAAAAAAATTATAAAATCAAAACAAAAACGTTTTTTGTGAATAAATGATTTTTAATTGTTTTAAATGGAATTGTATGGTTTTGGGTTTTTTTCGGGACTTGGCTCTTATTTTTTCTAGCTTTTTTGTACTTCTAAAATTTTAATAAACATAATAAAGCCGATTAAGAAAAAACTATATTCTTAAAATAGAATAAATATTAAAATTTTTTAAGACAAATATTTGTACAAAACAAAAAATTTTATTAGAGAAAATAGTTATAGTCTGGTAGTGTATAAAGTCATTCCTAAAAATTTATACAATAAATTCGAAAAATAAAAAAAATCTACCAAGGTGAAATACCATTTGGTTTAAAGATTGATGTTTGACTATTGACGTCATCCGGCTGCAATAGCCGAGTGAGTAAGACGGCAAACCCCACTGAAGAGATTGTGTGGTTAAAATCGAAACTAGTCTGGGCAAGCTGTCCGTGAACGCCTGGGTTCAAATCTCAGCGCAGTCAAGAATGAAAAATTACCAATAAAAATTTTAATTAATTTCATGTTGTAAAATCACTGTCTTCATAAAAATAATTTAATGAAAATTAAATTCAATGAACTTAAGCCTTATTAAAAATATCTAGATTTGGATAAAAAACCATTAACAATTCAATTAAATAACCACAATACTAATTATTATAAAAGAAATGTTGAAAATAGTTATGTTTAAAATTTTATGGAGTTTCGCGCCATTTTTTTTTTTTCTTAAAAAAATTTTATAAAAAAGTTTTTTTTGCTAATTGCCGATTATTGAGGATATTTTGTTTAAATAAGTAAGAGGCTTACTATTATTTTGCACAAAATTATTTTTTTTTTTTGTAAAACTATTTATTTTTGACGATGTTATACACATTTTACGAAATAAGGTGATTTATAAATTTTTTGATTGCAAGTTATTTAAACGATTTTATATAAAACGACCAATTTTAATTGAATTTGAAAATTTTTCAATTTCTTGTAAATAACTTAGCAATTTCGCAGACTCTTAAGTGATTTAAGATATTTTATTATTTAAGAGTTTTTTTTGTGTATATTTAGTAATTTTGAATAATTTTTTTTTTCTTTCGATTTTTATATCCTTCACCGTAAAAGGGTTTTTTTGGTACGTTTTTTTAGGAAGTTATAGCAAAAAGACTTTCTACTTTTTTTCAATGTGCAATAACACTTGGAATAAAAACTCCAATCTGTGGCATAACGAATATTAAGGAATAAAAATTTACAAAAAACCATAACCACTGAGAAGTGATGATCAAATTTGAATACGGGTTAATTTTTAAATCTTTAAAGTTTAAAATTGCTTTCCTACAAAACTAAAAAAAAAATTTACTTAAGCACATTTTCATTATTAACACAGAAATATTCTGGGTCCTTATGAGTAGCGAAGATGATTTAACGGTATCCGTCTTTGAAATGGAGTTTTCGAAGATCCCAGATATGATGGGAACTTGGTCGGTACGTTTATATTTCTGTCACAACTGCTCCTTTTGCTATTTAAAAATCAGCCAGATCGGTCAATAAATGGCTGCGATATGTGCAAAAAAACACGACTGTCTCAAATTTGAATCCATAAAATCCCTTGTTGTTGTTTTTATTATACCCTTATATAAGTTTGTCATTCCTTTTTTTTAATTTCAAGGATATTGATCCTAGACCGTATAATATATATATTCTGGATTCCTATGAGAAGTTCAAATCCAATGTCCGTCTGTCCGCCAGTGCGGCTGTCTGCGTGTTCGTTGAAATTAGGTTTCCATAGAAAACATATATGATGGGGACCAAGTGTTTATATATTTAGTCGCATATAGTCCGGAATTGTTGGCTATTGAACTGCACCCAGATCGGTCCATAAATGCCCGAGTTGTGAGCAAATAACCACTATTGCCTCTATTTTTACCCATAAATCCCTTGTTGCTGTTTTTTTTATTTTTTTTATGTACATCTGAAGAACGGCAACTAACGCTTCCAAAGTAGGTACAAGCAGTTTGGTTAGTAATACTTAAACTCTCTAAAAAAAATGTGCGGGATAAGAAAAGTGGGCGTGGCACTTTCCGTACAAACAAATTATAAATAACTTTATATCTGGAGAACGAAAAGGGCCAAAGTTTCCAAATTAGGTACAAACATCTCGGTTATCAATACACAACATCCCACAAAATGTGGCCGGGATTGAAGAGTGGGCGTGGCACAAAATAGTTTTTTAAATCTAAAGAGCGGTAAGAGAAATATTGCCCAAATTTGGTACACATAGCTGGGCAATTAATACGCCACCTCTTTAAAAATATTAGCTGGATTTTAGAAGTGGGCATGGCACCTTCCGTAGAGAGACATTATTGATTTCTGTATATCTGAAACACGACACGAGCCAACGTTTACAAGCATCTTGGTTATCAATACACAATATCCGACAAAATGTGGGCGGGATTGGACAAGTGGGCGTGGCAAAAAATATTTTTTTAATATTTAAAGAACGATGTTGGGCTTACTGTGCTCGTTAACTAATGTGAACCTTAGCTTTTTTTGTATAAAGCGAAATACTTAATATGGCGTTTATAATAAAAAATCCGTTACTTGGGCGTCATATTTACCATTCTCGTGATGATAATTAATTATTTACAATAATAACAAGAAGATTTATTTTGTTTTTGTTTTATTTAATATGACGTTTATAATTGAAATGATAAGTATGTTGTTGTCATAATCTATTTTAATTATTCAAGCGTCACGATTAAAAACACTGCTCTTCTAAATACACGCATTTCAATATTTTGAACACAAAAAACAACAACAAAGTGACAAGTACATGACACGACATGTTTTGTAAATCTTCATTTAAAAAAAAATTATATTGTGTGTGTGTGTCTGTATTAATAATTAAATAAAAAATTATAATAAATTGAAAAAAAATATCATGAAATCAGTCACTCACAAAAAAAATACACAAGTAGTTTAACTGGGGAAATGTAAGTGTCATATATAAGGTTGATTATTGGTGGTGTTAAAAGTGATTTCTTAAGGATCTGGACTTTATAGTGTTAACAATAGTGTAGACTTAATTGTAAACTTAAGGGTATTTTTTTTTCAACCGCATGACAACTTAAAATGATAATACAAGACAAAAAAATTTTGGGAATGAAATTTTTTTTATTATTAACTGGTAGATATATTTCCGGCATATGTCCGCCGCGGCTACGAATTCAATTTATAAATAATTTTGCCAATATATCAGTTCTTATGGCATCAATTGTGGCTTAAATATTGACTGGCTTAAGTATTGACTTTTTAACGGCGTGAGTATTGTCTTCGCGACAAATATGACAATTCAACTAGAAATGAGCTTCATCACTAAACACAATTTTTTGATAAAAATGCTCATCTTCGGCCTGTTTAAAATTAACCCAATCAGCAAAAAAGCGACGCAAAATATAATCGTACGGCTTAAATTTTGGCACGAGCTGTTTTTTATAGGCACGTAAGCCAAGATCCTTGAGTAAATTTTTCCACGTAGCCGAAGGACAAAGCCCATCAAGTTGGAAAGGACGATGAATCGACATTTCGGCTTCTTCTTCAATTCTTCACGCTACATCACAAAATTTTCCCTTCGCTACGCACATTTCTTTGTCTTGTTGATGGTTTTGAATCGAGAAGAGAAAAATTAGTGCGAAAACGATTAATAACTGCACGAATTGCTTTCTCACTAGGCCGATTATGTTGACCGTAAAAGTGCTCCATGAACTTGGCGAACAGTACCCATGTTCTGTAATTTTGGTGAGAACTTCTTGCATCGAAAAGATGTGAAACAAAATATTCCATCGTTTCTCGAAAAGTCAGAAAAAAATGTGTGTAACTCATATCGAAAACTATCAGAAGAGATTACGTCCTTACGTAATAAATGCCATATTATTCCACGAAGCCGATATGAAATTGCAGATGTTGAGAACGCCAGTCAAACATATTATTGACGGCGACCAAAATAGACTAAAATTGAACGACAGCGGCGAAAATACAGCCGTCGCCTATACCAAAAAAATATAAAGTGCGACTTTAATGTTTGTTGATTACAAAATTGCTTTAAAAACATTCGTATATTTTTCAAAAAAAGTTAAAAGCAAAATAATTAAAAGTTGAAAAAATCTGCCAAGAACAAAATACTTATCTCTTCCGTCAGGAAAAGTTAAAAAATAAACAAAATAAAATATATTGTATTGTAGTGATTGTTTGATTGCAACATTAGCTTATTGCGCTTTATGTACATAGTAAACAAAATTCTAAAATTCTGCCACCACGTCTTTGAAAGGCTTCATAACTCCTCAGGCAATTGACCTGTTTTTTTTTTGCATTTGGTTGAACCATATACATATAAGTTTGTGCCTCTTTTAACAGAAATTTACCTTAAAATTAATTTTGTAACTTCAATATTCGAATTATAAGAAGAGTTACTTACATAAATGTTTTGTTCCCCAGCAAAAATAAAGTGAGAAATTCAAAGGAAAAAGTGAACAAATTACGAGGGAAAAAATTGTTCACGATAAGGGGAATTTTTTCCCGCGAACATTTTTTTCACGTTATTATTCTCCTATGAATTAATTTTTTTCATGGGAGTTTTTCATGATCGCAAATACGTGAAAAAGGAACAAATTACGAGGGAAAATTTAATCACGATAGGGGTGATTAAAAAAAAAAAAAGAAAAAAATTGTATTTTCTTTTACAACTTTCATTGCCCTTGATGGTTTTTGAGAGCATTTTTCATATTCGCACTTACACTATAGTGAAACATTTCTTTTTTGCTTCTACACGTTCACAAACTGTTCTTAAGTATTTGTTTGTGATAGCGAAACTACTGTATAAAGTTTGAAACATTTTCAATGCCTTAAATGTGTGTTCAAATGGAATTGTGTAATAAAAGTTCTATTTTGTGTTCGGGTTCGGTCTGCAAAAGTGCGTTCGGTCAGTCATTATTAATCATATGTTACCTTTGCGGAAATCTCTTTTTCCCCCATTAAATAATTAAATATACTCTACTATTGTTTTGTCTGTCTCAAAAACGCTACAATCATGATCATTTTGTCTTCTTCATAATTACAGTGAATAAACAACAAAACATTCTTCTGAAAAACAACAATTTCACTCTTCAACTGAAAATAAATCTTAAAAAAAGAGTTACTGACGTCAAATAATTCTGCTGAAGTGAAGTAGAAAGAAGATTCTTTCATTGAATTTGCTTTGTTCTTTTATGGGAATTTAATTAATGATTTCTTTGTTTTATTATAGTGTATTTTTTTTAGATTTTTCTGTTATTTAACGACTGTTGAAAGCATTTTCAAGAGAACAAAAATATTTGAGGCAATATGGTTTTAATTTTTTAGCAATTTTTTTTTTTCAGATAAAAAAATAAAATTCCAATGAAGGAAAAAAATATTCATTTGATACTTATGATAATGTTTATATTAAAATTATAATAATTTATTTTAATAGATATTCAAAAAATAGAAATTGTTTTTAGCAAATATTGAAGTTAAAAAGTAAACAATAATGTAGTGGAACAGTGGGATAGCTAAATGAAAATTTTATAAAAAAAAACTAAGAAAAAAATTTTGGAATCGCAGCAAATGTTTTATTTTTGTGTTAAATTATGATTTTTTTTAATATAACATTAAGCTCGCGTTTTTTTAAAGTTTTATAGCGAATTGCCGTTATATTTAAAATTTTATAAAATCTGACGTGTTTTAGAAAATGTTGGCTTTTTTTTAACGATTTTTTATTTAACCTACGTGCTTTCTTCATTCTAGAATTTTTAATTAGATTTGTAAAATTATTGATTTCCTTAAAATTGCTTGGATTTTTTTGTGAGATTTTTAATTTTTTTAGATTTGTTTGTGAAATTTATGATTTTTGACAAATTTATTTGCTAATATTCAAACTTTTTTCATGTTTTTTTTTTAATTTAACAATTTTTCGTGTATATTGCAATGTTTTTGAGTAATGTAAATATTAGCGATTTTATGTTGTTTTAAATTACCGATGTTTTTGTGAATAATGTTAATTTTGCCTGTTTTTTGTAAGTAATAATAATTTTAACCGATTTTTTTTATTTAAACGTTTTTCTATGAAATTTACCATTTGGCGGTTGGCTACATTTGAATTTGTATTTTTTTTTTTTATAAAAGATGCGAGTTTCGAAAGATTTATTTCCTAATTTGCGAATTTTAGGCCCTAATTATGTAAAAAGCAACGCAACGCCATAGAATTACATTGAAAGCACAAACAATGTCATACATATTTTATAATTTTGTTGTTTCTTTCTTGAGTTTTACATGATAAAGGCCTTAACCAACAAGTTTAACTATAATAAGAAGCAATTGTGCAATTTTTTTTTATGTGCAAAATTAGAATAAAGTCCTTAAATTTACTTAAAAATCGGCTTTTTTAAATAAATTAAGCCAACATTTTATTTGCCCTACGAAAATAAAAATTTTTAATTGTTTAAAAAAGCCTAAAAATTCACTTAAATCATATCAAACCCCTTAAACTCCTATTACTAAAACAAATTCTTATAAAAGGCGATGATTTTTTTTTCTTTTTAGATTTAACAATATTTAAACAATTTTTTTCAAATATGCGTTTTTTTATTTTTTTGTGAATTTTAGGGATTGGTAATAAAATAATTATAAAAAATTTTGGTAATTTGTGTTTTTTAAAAGTTTTTTTGTTATTTAAGCGATTTTTTTCGAGGTTAGTGCTTTTTTGTTCATATAACATTTATATCAATTCTTCAAATTCTTATCAAAATTTTTTTTTATTTTGATTCGAAAAAAGAAAAATTTGGTTTCACTGTATACTGCTATTTTTTATACCCTTCACCGAAGGTATATATACCCCTTGTCTTTCCGTTTGTAAATTTTACATTATTGACCCTATAAAGTATATATATTCCGGATCCTTATGGGAATATAAATTCAAATCCCGATGTCCGTCTGTTCGTGTGTCCGTTAAAATGGGGTTGCCGTTGACCCCAGATATGATGGGGTCCATGTGCTTATATATTTATGTCACATATAGTCTGGAATTGTTGGCTATTGAAATTTGGCCTGATCGGCCCACAAATGGCTGAGATAATTTAACCCATGAATTCTTTGTTGTTTTTTTTAATTTTTTTTTTTAAGTATACAGTGCACTCGCGATAATATGAGCTAATTAAAACCACGCCAGTTCGCTTTTTCAAGATTTTTCATATTTAAAAAATGGCAACTAATTTCCTTTCAAAAATATTTTCCGTGTCCGCTAACAGTGATTTTTTTGTCTCTCATATTCAAAAACCATCCGGAGAACGCATTTTCAATTTTTGGATACTCGAAAGGCCGCACGTTTTTCTTTTTCCAGGTCAAATAAACGTATTGTTAGCATTTTTATTTTTTGTCCACATATTGTAGAACATTTCACCACAAATTTATAAGCTAAATTAGAAAAACTGACACCTTTTCCTAAATGTTCTATATCTTCTAAAATTTCTGACTTTTTAAAGTTAAAAGCTTATGCTTTTTGTATGCATATTTAAGAACTATTCACGTTCAAATTATGCTTAAAGATGAATATGGAATTCTAGTCGAATGTAAGCACTAACTAAATCGTGTATGCAAGACATCTTGGTTGACATTTGAAGACAATTTTAAAGCAAGCAGCTAGAAAAACTCCCCAATTATTATACAGTTGAATCAAAATTTATCCACCACCCTGTTGATTTAGACTTAAACCTGTATACGTAGATAAAATACGTTAGAAATATAATTATAAGTTGTTCATACTTTAATGCTTTCGTACAAGTTAATATTTTAGAATATAAGTGTACATATTTTGGGGTGTTCATATATTAGGGTGTTCATATTATCGCGAGTTCACTGTATCTGGAGACCGGATAGAGCCGAAGTTTCCAAATTAGCATCGGTTATCAATAGATAACATCCGACAAAATGTGGGCGGGAGTAAATAAGTGGGCGTGGCACAACATATAATTAGCGTGCCCCAGTAGGCTAGCTGGTAGTGAGCTAGTCTATCAGTGCCGGGGTTGTGGGTTCGATACCCGCCAGAGACTCTGGTCTCCTGCAGACAAGCGAAGAGCTTTGCGGGATTAGCATAAAAAAATATAAAAAAAAAATTATTTATATCAAAAGAACGGTCAGAGGAAAATTTTACAAATTTAGTTCACGTAGATGGGTTATCGATACACAACACATCCTCTCAAGAAAAATGGGCGGGATTAGAGTAGTGGCCGTGTTACCTACCGTACAAAGACATTATAAATTGCTGTATATCTGGAGAACGGCAAGTGCCAAATTTTCTTGGTTATACATACGAATCATTTATATTGTACTAGCATTTAACCCGCTACTTCGTTAGCGCCCCTTTTTCTTATGTTGACATATTTTAACGCCAAAGTTTATGTTTCTAGGTTTAAACCCGCTACTTTGTAAAGGGACGATTTGTACCTCTAAACGTTCGTACTTCGAAAAATTTTATTTGTATTTTTTAGATACGTTACGAATGTGATATTTTTTTATTTCAATGTTTATTGGTTTAATAGATAGATGGCGTGGTAAAAAAGTTTTAAAATACAGGTCTACTCCCCAAAAGGGTCTAATTTCAAAAAAGTACCAGACACCTAACCGCTTATTATTTTAATGAACATCAGGTTAGGGAATTTCCCGTTTTAACCTTTTTTACCCTTAAACCATAAAAATTTCCAAAACTCCCATCATAGGTAATCGATTTCGCGAGAGGCCAACCTCCAGGGCAAATTTCAGCATTTTACTTCAGGCGTTTAGGTCGTGCGATGATGAATCAGGCAGTAACTTTACAATTTTATATTATATAGGTAGATGAAAAAAAAGGTTTTAAAAAAAAAATAACAGAATTAGGTACGATTTTCACCCCTTAAACATTCGAATTTCGAAACGCATCAAATTTGTATTTGTATTTTTTAGATAAGTTACGAATGTGATATATTTTTTATTTTAATTTTTATTGGTTTAAAAGATAGATGGCATAGCAAAAAAGTTTTTAAAAATACAGGTTTTACCCGTTTACTTCTTATTTCAAAAAAGTGCTAGACACCTGTCCGCTTATTTTTAATAAACAATAATAGGTATTCAATTTTTTTGTATCTCCTTTAGCTTAGCAGATATGAGGTCAGCGTGATCGATTTTGTGAAAGGGTGCCTCAGGTCCAAATGTCAACTTTTTAGCTTCAGGCGTTTAGGCTGTGCGATGAAAATAAATAGATGAAGAAAAAATATCTTGGAAAAAGTAACAAAATTACTTACGATTTTTACCCCTTAAACGTTCGAATTCAGAAAAAGTACAAAATTTTCACTTGGCATTTTTTAGATAAGTTACGAATTTTATATAATTTTTATTTCTATGTGCATTGATTTAAACGGTAGATGGGGGACAAAAAAGAACCAAAATTCAGGTTTTACACTTTGAATCCCTAAAAGAGCCGAATTTCGAAATAGTACCAGACACCTGTTCTCTTTTTTTATTTAGTTAACAACAATAAAAGCACAAAATAAAGTACAAAAAAGTACCAAAAATTGCCTCTTACAAATGCTCATTCAACGCTTTGCTTGTTTAATTTTATGTTTGTAGCTGCAAAACTAACAAAAATTCAATAAGTAACTGTTGGCAAACAATACAGTACGAAAAAGTACCAAAAACCACTCTTACAGATTCTCATTCACTTGGGAACAGGCATGTTTGATTCTATGTTTATAGGTCCAATTTTAACGGAAATTCAAAAAGTAACAGGTAAAGAACAAAAAGTACCAAAAAGCCCCTCTTACAGATTCTCACTCACTCAGGGCATTGCATGTTTAATTTTATGTTTGTAGATCCAATATTAACGAAAATAAAAAAGGTACCAGTTAAAAAACGAAAAAGTGCCAAGAAGATCCCTCTTATAGGTTCTTGTCCACTCAGGACATTTAATGTTGAATTTTATGATTTTAGGTCCAAAACTAACGGAACTTCAAATAGTACCAGTTAAAGACCAAAAGGTATCAAGAAGTCCCTCTTGAAGATTTTGATTTACTCAGGAGCATGCATGTTTAATTTTATGTTCATAGGTCCAATATTAACGAAAATTAAAAAGTACCAGTTAAATAACGAAAAAGTACCAAAAAGATCCCTCTAACGAATTCTCATTCACTCAGGACCTTGCATGTTTTATTTTATGTTAATAGGTCTCATTTTAACGAAAATTAAAAAACTACCAGTTAAAGAATGAAAAAGTACCAAAAAGATCCCTCTAACGAATTCTCATTCACTCAGGACTTTGCATGTTTGGTTTTATGTTTCTAGGTCTAATACTAACGGAAATTAAAAAAGTACCAGTTAAAGATCAAAGAATACCAAAAAGTACCCTCAGAGGTTCTTATCCACTCAGGACATTGCATGTTGAAGTTTATGTTTCTAGGTCCAATATTAACGATAATTAAAAAAAATTGTCAGTTGTGGAACCAAAAACCTAAAGTAAGAAATAAAATTTCCCGTATTTCCACTTTTTGGTACTTTTTTTCTCCCTATTGAAGCATAAAAAATTTCAATATTGTAGTAGGAGCCCATAATTTAATACGTATTTGTCAATGAATAAAAAAAAATGTTTTGTAAAAAAGTACCAAAAATAGTAACGGGTTTTACCCCTTTAACGTCAAAATTTCGAAAAAGTACAAAATTTGTATTTGGATTTTTTAGATAAGTTTCAAATGTGATATAACCCTTATTTCTATGTTTATTAGTTTAAAAGATAGATGGGATGACAAAAAAGTACCAATATACAGATTTTACCCGTTTACTCCGTATTTCCCCTTTTTGGTACTTTTTTTCTCCCCATTGAAGCATGAAAAATTTCAATAATGTAGTGGGAGCCCATAATTTAATACGTTTATGTCAATAAATAAAAAAAATGTTTTATAAAAAAAGTACCAAAAATAGTTACGCTTTTTACCCCTTAAACGTCCGAATTTCGAAAAAGTACCAAATTCGTATTTGGATTTTTTAGATAAGTTTCAAATGTGGTATAACCCTTATTTCTAGGTTTATGGATTTAAAAGATAGATGGGGTGACAAAAAAGTACCAAAATGCAGGTTTTACCCGTTTACTCCCTTAAAGGGCTGAATTTCCAAAAAGTACCAGACACCTGTCCGCTTATTTTTCTAAAGAACAACGAAAAGCATTAAATTTTTTTTGTATTTTTTTTAGTTTTAGAGATATAAGGTTACCGAATTTACCCGTTTTTGCCCTTTTTTACCCCCTAAACATTCGAATTTCCAAAAATCCCGTCTTAGTGGATCGATTTGGGGAGATACCAACCCCTGGTCCAAATTTCAAGTTTTTAACTTCAGGCGTTTAGGCTGTGCGATGATGAATCAGTCAGTCAGTCAGTCAGTCAATCAGTCAGTCAGTAACGTTACAATTTTATATATATAGATTTATATAACTTTCTCTGTTCTAATGATGGTGAAGGGTTTATGAGGTTCGACATAGCCGAATATATGTAGCACTCTTATTTGTTTTTTCTGCGATGTGCTTTTTATTAACTACTTGCAGATAAAGTTTATTAAATAAATATAAAATTTGTTATTGTTTCTACTTAAGCTTGTTTTTAATTTTCGTTATTGTTGCTGTTGTGTTTTTTTTCACTGCCTCTGAAATATTTATTGCTGGCATTTAATTTAAAACCTATTTATTATTTTCAAAGATTTTTTGGTAGGTATTTATTCAAAAAAAAATAAACAAAATTTGTTAAAATTTTATGGTTTTCTTTTTTGTGGAATTTCAAATATTTGTTTTCTTAGGAATCAGAAAAAAAACAGTGAAACATTTTAAAGTTTATATAAGAGAGAAACAGAAATCTTAAAACAAGATAAATAAGTGTGGCAAAACGTAATATTATTTGAAAAAACTGAATGTTAACACAGGGTCTCCACCTGAGATAAGATATAAGATTTTTATATCAGCAAACATAAAATTTAATAGCAGAGAGTATTATCTTACGTATGGACTCTCAAATAGTGTTAATATTATAATAAATGTTGTGAGACAGTTGTTATAATAAATCTTTTAACAATTATCTTATAAGATGAGCTGTCAAAAATACACATACATACATACATACACACATATAAAACAATAATAAGCCACCGTTATTAAAATGTGTAATTTATTAATGCAAATAGTGCCAATCTTGTAAAAAGTGTTAAAAACTAAAAATAAAGAATAAAAACGATACAAGTTTACTGTACTAGAATCAGTCGATTATGAAATCTTATAAGATACGTGTTACCCTTGTTTAATATTAAGATTAACACAAAGAAATGTGTCCTCTCATTCTGTCGACGTTCTCTCAGATATTATCTCTGGTGGAGACCCTGTGTAACGTAAAATATAAAATTAAAATTTTTTTTTTTTGTACTTATTTACTGAATCTTCTATATATAAAAAAATGTAACGTTACTGACTGACTGACTGACTGATTCATCTTATATAAAAATATAAATTGACAAAAATTAATCAAATCTTAATCGAATTCTTCAGTCTACGTCCTGCCAATGCTGGACGAAAATTCTTTCAATCACAGTTCCCGTTCAAATATGAGTTTATCGCTCTTTTGATCGGATGAGTTCTACAGTATCTCTTTTCATTAAGCGAGTGTGGGCGCCATCGTTTAGAATATGTCGAGCTGGGTGCGGTTCAAGCCTTTTAAAATAGATAATTGAATACTTTGTGATAATAAATTTTAACGATGAAAAATTGAGGTCTTCGTGAATGTTCAAGTTTTTGACATAAATAGCAGGGAGCGGAGGTGATGATTCGAAGAATTTTGTATTTGTTTAAGGCCGAGGCAGTGCCCCTTTACTGAAACCATAGCACCAGATTGTCATTAAGATAAAGTTGTAAAGTAAGACTTTACAATCTAGACTTAGGGCAGAATTTCTTCCAATAATCAATCCAATTTATTTGAATTGCTTTTAGTTTAATTTGAGTTTATTTTGCCTCAATATGGTATTTCTACGTTAAACGTCGATCTGCATATACAGAAAAAATACAAATTGATTTCAATTAAAACGTTTAACAATTTACTTAAATTTGCACCAGTAACCAAATTCGTAGTATCAATTAAACGTTTTATTCACTTGATCAACCGTTTAATTCACTTGATAAAACTTTTAATTACAACGGATTTTATTTTTGATTAATGTTTTTATTGGTGCACAATTTTTGAGAATTTTTTCTGTGCAGATGTATACCGAGATATTTCACATGCGGATGTTGAGGTATTATTTATTGAAATTACGTAAAAGATTTCCAATTTTAAATTAAGTTGAAACTTATTAATGTGTATCAACTATTAGTAAACAAGGTGGCAATAATTGATTTAATAATGAATAGATATTTAAAAATAATTTGAGAAAAATAAAATGTTAACGTAACGACTTAAATATAGACTAATTAAGTTTAGTTGAAAATAACGTAAAATTAAAACTGAATGTAAACGGTACGGTTGAAAAATGTAAATTGCGTTAAATATGGTAACAATAACAGATTTATTTAAAAAATAATTTCTTCTCATATATTTAAAATATTTAAAAATAACACTAATATGTAACACTGAATGTGAACGTAACGGATTTTGAATTGAAATTACGCAAAAAAAGGTCACAAGATTATTAAACCAACAGTCGTAAAAAGCGATTTAGTTAAATCATTAAAAAATGTTTAAATGACGCCTCAAATCGTCTCATATATAAAAAAAAAAAAAAAAAAATTACACAATTATTTCACTTGCAATTATACTTGAACACTTAATTTAATTTAACACTCAGCAGTTACGACATTTACAAAAATTATTTAATAAACATTAAAAAAATCCATCCATATTACGAAACTGCAAACAATGACGTTGTTGTCCGTTCCCATCTCAAGATTTCGTTAAATTACTCGTTTCTGTCATAAGTTTAATGATCTTTTGGCACATATTTCATATAAAATTCCCCCGGTAATATTTTTTTTTTTTTTTTATATTTAAACAAAATTATCAAAAATTTTTTATATAAAAAAAACCTGTAAAAAAAATTTCAGGTTTTAAATTTAGATTTTCGCAATGATATTTATAAATATTTATAAAACGAAATAAACTTTGTTTAAAATTGTAAATTAATTTTAACTTTAAAATGACGTCACACTAAATAACGGTTAAATAGCGGTAAAAGTTTTGTTTTAAAAACGATTTATGTGACAGTTGCAAATAATTTCTCATGAGAGTCATTGGAATTTATGAAGAATAAGAAATTAGTCACATGAAAAAAGTTTTAAATTTCTAATATTATTTTAGCAGACACTTTTAAATGCGTAAATTACACTGTGCTAGAATTTGGCACTTTTTTGTGACAAGCGGGGCATCTGTGCGCTTTAACCTAATTCGGGTACGCTGAATCCAGTGGTGATAACCGTTTTTTATGTTAGCTCTTGTTTTCGAGAGATGACGTTATTTCGAAAATGGAGGAGGTTGCACAACATATCAGTGGTCACAAGCAATAACCGCCTAAGGCGAAATAGTTTTTGACAAAAGGCAATTTATATTTATGCTTGCGTTTCTAAAAAAATTAATTGCATTAGAAAAAAAGTAATTCAGAATCAAAGATTCTTATCACCACAATGCTAAGATAAAAAAATTATAACGAAAGTTGTATTTATTTCACAAATTTTTTATAAAAACCAACATAAACTCAATTGTTTCTTAAGTCGACTTTGGCTGGATTTTTTAGATTTCAGTTAAACTAGGTTTAGTTAATCTGTAACATTTACCAAATTGTATACAAAATGCTGACGGAACAGATAAGTTTTGTTTACAATACTGATCTTTCATGAAATAATAAAAAAAATGAGATATTTTGCCGGAAAATTCGAGTTTCAGACTACGTTAAACTAAGTTTATACTTTATCCACATCTCAAAAATCCGGCCTTAGGCGGTTATCGCTTGTGACCACAGATATATTCGCGGAACTCAAAACCGGCTTAGTTTATTGAATAACCAAAAAAAGTTTTTTTAATATGCGCAATCGTTTTAGACACATGATTTTTTTTTGAAAAAAAAAAATATTATTTTAGCAAAATTTCAAAATTTTTGTTTTTAAAAAATTGGAAAATACAGCGATAATTATGGAAAATAAAGTTACAAACACACAAGCCATAAATAATCAAAAACTGTCTACAACTTTGGATTTAATTGGCATAAGAAATTTTAAAAAATTTATTTAAGGACTTATGTGATTAAGATTAAATTTTTTAGATTATTTATCTTTTTGTTTTTATTATTATTATTTTATATTAATTTAATTATTATTACAAATAAATAAAAAAAATTTAATTTGTCAACATCTCTATAGAAAAAGTGATTTTATTCCTGGGATTATCATATTGTGGGTATTACAGTATCGAGGGAATGAAATGCTAGTTAGGTATGTTATATACCGTCGGAAAGGTTAGTTTGTCTAGTTTCTCAGCATAAGTTTTATTTTTAAGGTTTTAGAAACACTTACACACAAAAAGGAAAAAATTCAAAATAGTGCATATGCTAAAAATTGAAAAACCCTCGTCTTGAGTTAGAAATAATTTTTTTTTATACATATCCCACTCGCATCCCACTAAGCGACCAAAACTACCTAAAAGGAAAATACATAAGCTTTCTCCTGAGCAAAAAAAAAAAAAAAAAAAAAAATACCGTTTTCAAAAAAAATAAAAAATAAGTTTTAAATTTAAAATAAAAATTTTTTTAAAAAATTAAAAAAAATACAAAAAAAAATTTTTTCGAAAGCTTAAAGAAATAGCTATCTAATTTGTTTGGGACAAATTTTGCTAACACCAATAGATAATAAGTTACATGGATGAGAAAGAACACCGGTTTGACCAAAATGTCAAATTTTGACCACCTCTAACTCAGAAACTTTTTGACTGCTCTTGTTGAAAATTTGTGTCTAAACTACTATCCAATAAGACTAACCTTGGTGCTTGACATGAAATCCCCCGTATATATATAAACGTTTGTGCTGTGCATGTGCACCGCTGGACCGATTGACACCAAACTTGGACAATAAATTATCGGGAGCTAGTCGGGAGCTAGGTTTCTCTTAAGTATAATTCCGAAAGGTGGCGCTGTTGTCGTGATATTAAATTGATATTATTTATTTATGGTACGATTTGGCTGAAATTCACAAAATATATATATTTATTAAACAAAAATTAGTTTCCTGATGAAATTTTGACCCGGTATATAGCGCTGGGGTCAAGTTATTAACAAAATTCGCTAGTATTTAATATTTTATTTTTATTTAGAAAATCTCGAGCAGCGCCGGGAACTATAGAGCTAGTATTCTTTATATATATTGAATTATAAGACATGTTCTCAAAACCGAAATCACGTGAAATTTCAATCGAACAAATTTTGAAAACTATCCGGTGTTTTAAGTTTATAAAAATATTTTGATTTATATAACTCATTATTTGGGGACCACTTTTCCTTAACAGAACTACTCTTAAAATCAGGAAAAATGACGGAAATTTTTAAAAAAAAATTAAATTAAAAATATCCACTGATTTCAATTTCACGTGATTTGGATTTTCAGAACATGGCCGTATATTTTTCATACATATATGAATATATGAATATTTTTTTTATGAATTTTAAAAAAACAACAAGATCTAACCTAAAAAAAAGGTTACCAACACTGGATTCAGCGTACCCGAATAGGTTAAAACGCTAGGTGCCTCGCTTGTCAGTTTTTTAAACTAGTACAGTGTTATTAATGGTAATGAGTTATTTAAAAGAATCTTTTTTCGAATAATAAAATTTCTCAAAATATAATTTTACGGGAAATCGGACTTGAAGTAAATAAATTTCCAACAATTAATTTTTTTATAAATCATTGTTTTTCTTAACAATGTTAACCCTTTTAACGAATCACAAACTATTGTAGGAGCAATAAACGAGACTTTAGTGTGAAGTAAAGAATAAATGTTGTTTGCATTATAATCTTAAGCAAAATCAATAGCAGTCGTAATTCAAGCACTACGTGAAGCGTTAAGGGTCCGTTAGGAAGATAAAAGGCATTTATTTGGACTATTATTATACGAAGGGCAGCAGAGGCAATACCGGATGGCAGCTTCTCGGGGATTAGAGTAGGGCTGTGGTTAAGTACGAAGGCGCAATAGCAAATCTTCCGTCCGTCTTTTTAAGTACGGACTGAATAAATCTTTAAAGGATTGCCCCAGCGCAAAAAAGAAAAACTTTTTTCTCGGAATAAATTCTTTTCTAGCAAGAAAAAATCATCCAATTATAAATTCTCAAACGACAAACGTTTGATAGTTTTTTGAAAATCATATCAATCTCTACAAAAAGGGGAAATTATTTTTAAATTGAGACATGCATTTGTTATTCTCAAATGTTTTTCAAATGTGGATTTTAATACAATGTGGAATATAAATGAAAAATATTTTTTTTTATATAAATTCATTATTTATTTAAACAAACTCTGAGCTTTACATTCAGCACCATAGCTAAAAGATAAAATAGGGTTCTTTTCTTCCTCTTATTCTTACAAAAGCGAAAAACTTGGCTCCTTTTTGTTTTGAGGATTGTCATCATGGCGTAGCACCGCGAACGGACAAAAAATTTATAATTTCTTCACTTTCCCGTCTTATTTTTATTTACATTCCTACACTTTGTATTTAATTTTTTACTCAGAAATAATTAATATTTTTTAGCAACAAATTATGGTTTTTTAAGGCGAATTCACTTCATGAATATGTAACTATTCGTTAACTTTGTAACACAGTTAACTTTAATCGCTATTTTTTATTGTTTACATTTATTTTTCGCATCAGTGCCGTCAAGTTTTTCTTTGGTTTGAGAATAACATTTGATAACAATTTGATATTAAATTGATAAATCATTTGGGTTGTTCACGAAAGGCGGATTATCAGGTTATATGGTTATGTAGGTATATTATAAGCAACAAAATATATTTAAACAAAATTTAAATAAACGTATTTAATAACCATATAACCTGATAACCAGCTTTCCGTGACAATCCAATTGTATGTCAAATGTTTACATTCACTTTTACAAATGCAGCCAGCATTTAATAAATTGAAAATTTTTTGAACTAATAACATTTTATTTTGGAAATAAAATTGTTGCCACATTCTATACGATTTTATGCAACTATGTTTAGTGGTGGAAATAGTTTTATACACCAACACATTTGAAAAAAATCTTACTTATACAAACATAAGTTAGGTACTACTGACAATTGAGTTATGTACCTGTCAAAGAGTCGGTATACTAGTTGTATAATATGCCTGGTACTCTGTTCAATATTTCACGTGAATTGAAAGCAATTTTATTTCTAGTTATTACAGTCGAAACTGAACGAATGAGAAATAAAATTACTATCGAATCGAAAAACTATTCGATCACGACTGCCAGAATCAGCCCCCCGGTATTTTGTAGAAATTTATAAATCTATTTACAAGCGGCCAAAATGGTTGCGGGGGGTGTAGAGGGGTGGAATCTATAACTCTTTGGCCATGACACCTCATCAAGATGTTCATACTCATACAGTATGTCCAAACGAAGACGAGATGGCGAAAGATGTGATATTTAAGTGTTCACGCTTTATAAGCCAGAGACAGAGCAACTGGATTAATTCGTAGTGGAGAACTTAACAGCAGAACACCTGATCGCTGCGTGCTTAGACCGGCAAAGAATTGGGATGCAATTTTGTTTGGAAATTTATTTATTAGCTAATAACTATCAAACGATTTTTGTCTTTTAAGCCTGTTATAAAAATTGGTATTCATAAACGTACATTAACAGCTTCTTAGCTATTATCTGGTTTTAGCGATTCTGTGTTTAAGTATGGCAACTTTATTTACGTTTTGTTGGCTTTTTATTGCTAGTGATGCATGAAACTTCTATTCGGTTCACATGATACTCTATTATTAATATATTTTTTTATAATTTAAAAAACTTTACTGACCTGTTAAGGTAGCAAGTAATGTTGGAGAGAAATAAACACTTCTTATTTTTCGGCTGAATAACTACTTATTTTTGTTCGAGTTGTCCACAGAATTCAGTACTTACTATACACTTACTAGAAGTAAAAAATATCTAGTTATTATTTAACTACCAGTAAGTTGATTTGTAAGTACTTACAATATACTTACTACAAGCAAAAAAATAATTAGCTGTTATTTAGCTGCCAGCAGCTTCAATTGTAAGTAGTTATTTTTCGACTGTCAGGGAGTTTAAAAATATGTAGGGCGGCGAAAAAATCACTACTTACGCAAATACTGCTAAATATTTAAATAATTTCTATATCAAAATTAGCATTATATCAACTTACATTTATTTTTATTTATTTAATTTTTTTATATTTAATATTTGTTGACTGAAAAAACTTTGTATAATTGGAAAAAAAACCATATTTTTTTTTATTTTGTTATGTGTTTTTTTTTCATATCAAACTTGTTCAACAATAGTGTATTAAAGTTATAAGCAAATTTCAACGCATATAACTCCGAAAATGGCTGTGGGAAAAATCGCCCAAAGAAAAATGGCCCAAAAAAAGAAATGAAAAATCGCCATAAAAAATTCCATGTAAAATTGGGCCTAAATTCATATGAAAAGTGACCTAAAATTTTTGGGCTATTTTTCGTTATTGTTGGGTGTTTTTTCGTTTTTAAAATGTTGTATGAAAAATGGCCCATTTTTTTGATTTTCTCCTCTATGGTATAACAAACACCGGCTTCGCTTACTAAAGCTTCGAATTTTTTCCCGGTGGCATGTTATAACGTCCAGTGTCATAGTGTCCATGGACGTTATGACACTCCAAAAAGTGTCATAGTGTCCATGGACACTGCGCTAACTAAAGCTTCTCTGTAAGTTATTAGTAGTATTGACTTACAGTATTTACTAAATATCTTTAAAATAAGTTTTTTTCGCCCGGGTTTCGCCGGTGCCGAAATTTGACCACTTGACATTTACTTTCGAGAGAACCAGCGTATTATACACCAAAAATTTACACATTTTAAGAATATAACAAAGTTCACTCTTTTCGCACATTTTAAAAGAAAAACAAAAATCATTAAACATTTTAATTCTAAGAATTTAGAAAATAAGCTTATATTGTGCATATCTACACACAAATACCTTTAAAACGATATATGTATGTTTCATTAAAATCGGTTGACAAGGTACTTTAAAATCAACTTCAAAAGAACTGTTCCTGTATCCCGGTTTTACGCTTACGTAAATAAAGGAAATCGACTTTACTTATTCAAAGAGTCAGACTGATCCACTGACACAGAAATAATTCTAATATTTTAATAATACCAAAATTGCTAAAAAATAAATTCTTCGAATATTTTTTTATAAATCCAATTGTAAAATTACAAAATTGGCGCTAGTTATTGGACCTAATAAGTAGTTCTTGAGAACGTTACCTGTAAGTAAATATTCAGTACTGAAAACAACACAACCAATAAGTAGTTATTGAGATGATTATTAGTAAGCAAATATTTAGCAGTGAAAATAATAGAAGTAATAGATACTTACTAAAGTCATTACTAGTAACTACTTACTGAGGTTTTCAGAATAATGACAATTGTAATGACAACTACTTACCAGGTTATGTATGCAATAACTACTACCTATTACCAAATTTTAAAAAGTTTTTCCTGGGTACATTAAAAATTATTATTATAAAATAAAAATACATATGATTTTATTTTCTGAACAAGATTTTGCTGAAAGTTATTAAAAAATGTTTGTTTGAAACTTTTTTATACATACATATATACTATAAGAAAGTATTCGAATAAAAGGTTTATTTATTTTTTATTAACATCACTTTTATTATCGGGTATGTGATGAAAATCGATCGATTTTAAACCGAACGTTTTTAGAAGGTCCCAGCAAAAACTTTACTTACCTGGTAAGTTAGCAAGTAACGTTGGAGAAATATAAACACTACTTATTTTTCGGCTGAATAACTACTTATTTTTGTTCGAGTTGTCCACAGAATTCAGTAGTTACAATACACTTACTAGAAGTCACAAAAATATCTAGTTATTATTTAACTACCAGTAAGTTGAATTATAAGTACTTACATAATACTTACTAGAGGTCAAAAAATAACTAGTTTTTATTTAATTGGTGCTAGTAAATAGACCTAATAAGTAGTTATGGAGCTAGTAACCAGTAAGTAAATATTCAGTATTGAAAACAAGACAACTAATAAGTAGTTATTTAGCTGATTATTAGTAAGCAAATATTCATTACTGAAAATAATAGTAGTGAAAAGTACTAACTGAGGTCATTACTAGCAAATACTTATTGACGTTTTCAGAATAATGACAATTGTAATGACAACTACTTACCAGGTAACGTATGAAATAACTACGACCTATTACCAAAATTCAAAAAGTTTTTCCTGGGGTGTGATGAATTTCGAGCGATTTAAAATCCATTTCTGAAATATAATCTTAATTTTTTGTTCAAAATATAGTGCAATTAACTCATGTTATACACAATTTAAAAGAATATGGACAGGAAATAAGAGGAATATGTATAAGAAATCAATTTTAAATGATTCTAAAAACACGATGTTATCGGTTTCAAATCGTTTCGTTTTCCAAATCGATTTCCATCACATACCTCTATGATTTGTTTATTTTATTTTTTTCTTATTTTTTGAACAACAATTCGTTGTTTTAAAGCTAAAAAAAAACTAATTGCAATAATTTAATAAATAATAAAAAAAAATATATATCTGCATTTGCCCCTGAACATATTAATTTAAATCACTTAATTTTTTTTTAAATATTTAACAATATAACTTTAAATTGGTGGTCTAAACTAAAATAAATTTAGTAAAAATGTATTAAACATGTCCATATTAATAAATAAGACATTTTTCCATTATTTTAAAACATATTGCCCAAAAATAATATCATTAAATGCAAACATTTATCAAAATGTCATAATATTTTTGGTTTAAAGAAGGGTAAGTCCAACAATTAATTTTCATAATTTATGAATGGCTTATTAATAGTTCAATAGACTATTTTTCGTTTATGAATACAACTTTAGCACTTCTTGCTTATAAACGGTTAATTAATCATAAAAGAATTTTTATGAATACGGCTGTAAAAATGTTGCGGCTTGCTGAAATACTCATTAAAGCGACCATAAATAAGGTAAAGGGACATGGATTGCAGCATGGGCTGAACCGTTCCACGAAGTATGTAATACTAAATGGCAGTTCCCCCTAGAAAGTATTAAAGTATTGGGGTTTGTTTTAGTACGTACAGAATCGAAGAAACTTTCGAACATTCTCTACCTCCACACCCAGAGAAAAAACATGTTTAAATATGGTCACCTCCAACAAAACTATGTTTAAAGAAAATTGTAAACATATTATGGTTAAATTTAACCATATTATTGTCACTGACAACCATTTTATGGTAAAGTTAGTCCTCCATCAAGATGGCACAACCATATTATGGTTGCCTCCAAAAATGTCTTGATTAATAATAACTAAAATATGTTTATAAATTATTGAAGCATGGTTGGTTTTCAACAATAGCATGTTGCTCTTGGAAAAGAGGAAAATACTATTGTTAATTTCAAAACAAAATATTGTCATATTTAACCATAACATGTTTAGAGGCAACCATAATATGGTTGTCGCTTCTTGATGGCGGACTAATTTAACAATAATATGGTTAAATTAAACAGTTATATGGTCCAGCCCCAGGACATCGTAATGTTAAATAGACGATATTTTTTCTATACATTCGGGTAACCTTTGGACTAGTGCTAGTCCCTTATGGGCTATATTTAACATGCGTGTATGGACTAACCAGTCGCATTATCTGCAGGGAAGCTAGACTACACATACATTCATAGAAATGAATGTGTCTGGACTTTTGCGTATTATGTGAACTTGATAATATTTTAGACCACAGTCTTAAATCTTTTGAGTACTATATTAAAGATGCCCATAAGATCCATTGCTGATTTTTTTGCCATTCAAGAAAATAAAGTTAATTAAAATTTTATTTATTTTCATAAAATTTTTATTTTTTTTAATTTTATAATTTTTTTAATTGACGTCACAGGCACGTAAATTAATTTTCTTCAAACTTTAAAAAAAAAAACGACAACCTTCTGCAAATTTGCTGTCTGGAGTTTCGTATGAAAGGAGACCCCTTATGTAAATTGTCCCACCAATAAAAATAAGAGTTCATTGAATTTTCGCCTCTGTCTACATAAATACTACAAATAAATAAATAAGCAAAATATTCAAAGATCTCTTACTTTTTCACGAGGCTGTTAAAGAAAAACAAATTTTTGAAAATTTTATGTTCTTTTAGGCGATAAAATGAATTAATTTTGTCTGGGTCTTTGACCGTTATTTTAAATATTTACGTATGGTAAAATTTTACAAAAAACACAAAAAAAAACAGCTTAAACAGCTCAAATAAACGTACAATGACTTGAATTTAAATAGTCGTACATAAAGTTATCCCAAAAGAGTTAAAAAAAAAAAACAAAAAAATCTGTAAAAAAAAGATTGAATCGTATGATGTTTTTTTTTTATCAATATTTTGTTTTAATTATTAGATTAACTTTTCTTTATATATTTTTTTTAATAAAAAAAAAAGAAGCAATCAAATATATTTCTTTATTATATTCGTAGTTCAGTGATAATATTATATTCTATATTTTTTATTTCATATTTAAATTTATTAGGACCGTGGTTTTTTCAAATACGTCAGTTTATAATTTATTTAGTAAGTTGTTTAGGTTTTCTTTTCAAAAGCTGTGGCAGTATTTTTTCCACTTACTTGTCTGTAACATATTTTTCAAAATGGAATTATTGATTATTCATTAAAAAAATCCCCTCTTCAAATACAGAAGGTTGCATTTAAATTAGAGAGAAATTCCTCTTAAAATAAACGTGGGAATTCGATTGAAATTATTTTGTTGTAAAATTTAATGTTGGAGAAATTTCGATAAATTTATTATTAATTTAGAATTTTTATAAAATTTGAGTTCATTATTCTTCAAAATATTATCATAAACCAGACCCCGGCAAACACATACATTGAAAATTTTTTGTAGAGGTGCTACAAACATCAGCACAAACGCATAATACCCTCTCCACAGTTGTGGGAACATTTTGGTATGCACACCAAAAAGTTCCATGCGTACCAAAACGTTCTTTTTTTTATTTTGTTTTTTTTTTTTTTTTTTTTGACAAACCGTATTTTTTTACTTTTATTTTAACAAAATATGATTTATTCAAATTAAAAGTCCTTTAATTTTATACATCCTTAACATTTATTGTTGCGACTTTTTGTGGTCTGATGCATTTTATGTTAAGGAAGGAACTTGTTGCATATTCTGAGTTCATGCTATAAATCAATCGGATGCAAACAATTATCTGGCATTTCCCAACATTTTGAAATAGTCAAAAAGGCAAGTTTTGTTCTGCGACTCCTAATATATTCTTTACTTTCAATGACAACACTGAGTCTATCGGTTTTGGCCCCAATCATGTTAAACGCAACGCAAAGCCAAAGAATTACATTGAAAGCACAAACAATGTCATAAATATTTTGTAATTTTGTTGTTGCTTTCTACAGAAATTCATGTACCGTTTTAAAACTTTCAACGCCACAAGCTATGCAGCGTTTGAAATTTTAAAATACAATGTGAATTTCTGTAGAAAGCAACAACAAAATTACAAAATATTTATGACATTGTTTGTGCTTTCAATGTAATTCTTTAGCGTTGCGATGCGTTTTATGTGATTAGGGGGGCCTTTATTTCTTCTTCAAAATCGTAGTCAAAATCCATTGAATCTAACGCTATGTGGGATGAATCTATTTTTATCTCCTCAGTTATTTTTTTTTTGTAACGTCTTCGCTAAACACACTCAACATGAAAAATGTCATTACTTAGTGAAACACTTGCAATACATTTTTTTTTTTTTAGAGATAGTTTTTGTTACATAATAAAAAATAGAATGAAAATATGAAAATTTCGGCAAAAATTTAAATACAAAAAACTTTGTTAAACGAACAAATAATTTGTTGATTCTAGTCTCTCTTCGCTTCAAAATCTATTTTGTATAGTTTACAAATTTTGTGTTTAAACAAATTTTTTTTACTAATTTTTTTTTTTTGTTTATTGTACAACAAATAATTTAAAAAAATTGTTTTTGTATTTTTAGTCATAAACTATTTTCAGTGTAGGTAAAGCTAAAGTTGTAATAATTGATTGAACCCTTTTTATACGGCCCATAAACCACTACAAAGAAAAAATTATCAGCAGTTTTTTTTTATCGATTAAAAAAAATTGTTTAAAAAGGATTTCAGTTTAATTAATGTGATAATTGAATCAATTATTTTTTAGTCGTAGGAAAATTAATAATAAAATTTTGATTTAAATAATTAACATTTAAGTTGTTTTGAAATAAATTTCAATTTAAAATATTAATTAAATAACAAAAAATCTTAATTGATTTTTTCCTTTAAAATAAAATAATTTAAACTTGTAGAATTGTTGCTTGGACTTGTCAAAACCTGAGCTATATTTAATTAAATCAATTAACACATTGTTTGAAACGGCAAAGTTTTTTGATATTTTTTTTTAATTAAAATTAAAAATATAATTTATTAAAAAAAAAATATTCACCATGTTAAATTTTTAGTAATCTATATAACCATTTTGGTAATAGGTGCAAAATCAACAAATTGTTTACTTGATTCTATGAATTTCGTGATTAGAGACAATTTTTAATATACTCTGCGTACCTTTAGCTATCGGTAAGTTGTGAACACGGGGCCTAAACCATTAATAAGTGTATGGGTTAAATGTATTGATTAACTAATTTGAACTTGAACTTTTTTTGCATAAGACAGTTAAGTTTTCTTTTAGATAACAATCTAGTCAATATAGTACATTCAAGGTTAATACATAATAGTTTACTTAACATTCTTGTCTATATTTGAATCTATAGTTTATACAAAAGTTTATTCCATAGTTGTGTTTATAGCTCGATCTGTTCTTAAATCCACAGTTTAATTAATAGTATAGTCTTTAGATCAGTCGATACTTAAGTGCATATATATACTATTATTCGAAAACCTAGACTAAACTTTAGTGAATAGTTTATTCTTAAGTTTAGCAGTATATAATTTAGTATTAAATTCAGTTCATAGTTCATTGTTTAGATTAGTGTATTGATTATTTTACAGATTATTTTGAAGTTTAGTTCGTTCATATTTGGACTTAGTTCATAGCTAAGTTGATAGTTTACTTTTTAGCTTATTTATTTTTTAATTTAATGTTAAAAAAATAATAATAAATTATATTGTAACTTAATATACCAAGCGATAGCAACGTACACCTTCTGTCCTGTTGTATTGAAACAGAACAGAGTCTCTGGTGTGAATCGAAAACGCAACTCTCGCACAGATAGACACGCTCACTACCAATTAGCCTAACGGGATACCATTTACTTTTGTTCTATAGTTTTCTACAGTTTGGCTTAAAGTGTTGTCAGTGGTTAAGCCTGTGCCTATAATTAACTAAATTCGAATTTCGACTGCAGTCGCAATAGCTGATCGAAAGAATTTTTATTTGGTATTGTGACGCACATTCGATAAAAAGTGCTATTGAGAATTTTAATTACTTGGTTTATTCACAGTAGTACATTTCTACCAACTGGCACTTAAAATAAAAAAGTGTTTGCTTACAAATTTAAAAAATTAAATTAAAATTATTCATGACCACAATAAATTCATGATTCGATGATTTGTCTGATGAAGATGAACACTTACCTGGGGGGCTACTCCCTATTGCGATGCGAATGCAATTCCGATGCGAAAGCGAAATGCCAACTTGGTACTCTCTATCACTTTCGCAAAATTGCTTGAAAATTAAGCAATACTGGCAAAAAAAAAATTAAAGATGGCACAGTAATGAAATGTCAAAATATGTAAAAAAAAAAAAAAAATTTAATTGGAAAATTTAAATGAAATAAAAAGTGATAATGTGCGAAAAGAAAAAAATAAAAAGATGCGAAAGTGGAATGCGCAAGCGCATTACGTAGTAAAAATCGCAAGATTTGCTACAATTTTCTTTCGCATCGCAATAGAGAGTACACGCGAAGAAAAAACATGGTTGTGGTAAACATATTCTAAGAGCAACATATTATGATAAGATTCATGATTGTAGTCAACATATTACGATTATTATTGAATCATATTATGACCAAATATATTCGTAATATATCATCATAATATTTTTCCTTTAATCCTAATTTGGTTTTATTACATCATATTATAATTTAATGTAATCATATTGGGTGCCCCGGTAGGCTAGTTGGTAGTGAGCTAGTCTATCAGAACTGGGGTTGCGGGTTCGATTCCCGCCAGAGACTTAGTGTAGATTAAGTGTAGTAATAAAAAAAAATCATGTCAATAATAATAAGTTAAGAAGTAATTATATTATTATCATGTTAATCATAATAAGTTAAGGGGCAATCATATTATAATCATGCAAATCATAATAATATGTTAAATCTAAAACCGAAAAATATTTGTAATATATATTTATGCTTATTTACTTACTGGCAACCTTAACGTAAAACTGTTACAGATATTTCACATCGTAATATGATGCAACTTTAAACATACTATTTTTTAACCTATTTTTGTCGTTGGTCGCAATTATTTATAAATATTTATGCACCATTTTCAAACAATATTAAAATTTTTTAGCATTGATATTTTATTTTGTGACACTTTACAATTTTTTTTTTAATGTACCTACAATTTTTTTATTTTTAATTTTTTTAATTTCTTTAAACTTGGGTTTTTTATGAATAACAAATAATACGAAAAGCACATGTAAACCAAACGACACAACTGATGCACAATTATTTTACAAATGGCGATAACAAAATATTATTAGAGTAAAGATATTTTGTTTGCATCTTAAACATATGAGTACGCGTATAGAAAATGATCATGTTATGGCTATTTAATATCATTAAATGATTGTGAGGAATATAATTTGTTTCCAAAGTTATCATTATTTAGTTGTTATAAAAATAATTATGTTTCAGTGAACCATACTTATAATTGCGATAAACATTGACATATTTACAGTAACTATAATATTGTTGATATTAAATAAAGATAACAATATTTTGTGTACGGCAAAAATATATATTTTTAGAATAAACATAGTGTAGTTGCCGTAATCATGCCCAACCATATTTTTTCTCTGCGTGTAGCCCCTCTGAAGTTGGGCAGAAGCAAAAAAGTATAAGGGAATGAAACAATTTAGCTCCTGCAAGATTTCATCCCACTGTTTTACATCCTGAACTTTTATGCAAAGTCTTAAGATTGAGTAAAATTTATATTTACCCTACAGGAATACAGAAAAATATGGTTGGGTTTAACCATATTCTAAGAGCAACATTCTTGGATTTTAACAATGTTAATGTTTGCAGGTAACCATATTTTGGTTAAATATGACCAGAATATTGTTAAAAATAAGCATAATTTGGTCGCTATTAACTGAAATCAAAATTAACCATATGGTCAAAATGAACAATAACATGGTCAATATTAATCATAAAATGGTAAAATGGTAAATTTTAAATGATTTCGTCAAAAGTAATCATTTTACGGTCATAATTAATAATAGAATGGGTCAATGTTAACCATATTACACTCATAGAAAAGCCGTCACGCTGAGTGTTTTGACATCATTACTTTGACAAATGTCTTCGTTTTTGACCCCATGACACTTTACATCATTGTGTTGTCAGCCTTAACATCACTTCGCCAAATTGTCATCAGGGTCAAACATTTAAATTCTGTCATCAATGGGATGACACATTAGCATCATAGAAATTACGAATTTGAGTCGGTTTTATAAAGCATGTCATCAGTGCGATGACAAACTGTCATCAAATTGAGTCACTGTAATTGACCTTAAGTCTAATTGAGAGAATATCATTATTTACTAACCGTATTCCGCCCTTTGTTAACAGAAGAACTCTCATTAATAAACACCAGCAGAATGCCCGATATGGTTTTCGTAATAATTATACTTGAAAAATTTGATTTATTTAAATAAATAACTTAAAAAAATATAATATGGGAATTTTTGCTTCTAATTTTACTTTTTCAACATGAAAATAATGTTAATAATATATTATGTCATCGCACTGATGACAGTTTGTCATTGCACTAATGACAGTTTGTCATTGCACTGCTGACAGTTTGTCATCACACTGATGGCATGGTATATTGTGTCATCGCACTGATGATAGTTTGTCGTCGCACTGATGACAGTTTGTCTATACTGATGTCAAAATACATCAGCGTTATGACGCCTTTTCTATCAGTGTACACAAAATGTGGCGAATTTATGTCGCTGTAGTCATAGCATAGATGACGCATAAAATATGACAACATTTTAGGATGACGGTCTTCATTGGATTGATGTCACTTTTTGCATTATTGATGCCATTTGTAATTATATTGATGTCACAATTGTGATGTTAGGGTGTCATCAATATGAAGACGCATTTTTCTATGAGTGTATGGGTATTTATTTCAGCCCTTTTTTCAATTTGCTTATTGAGTCAAGTTGTTATTATTTTCGTTTTATTTTTTTTGTTATTCCTTTCGTTATTTGTTCCACTTCTATAAGCTATCCTTTAATTACTTTTCCAAACCGCGACGACCTTCTTCAGCATTCATTCTGTTTAACTGGTTTGCAGTACTACATAAATTTATGTACATTTAAATTAATAATTAGAAGAAAAAGAATGTGAGAATTTTAAGCAAACCAAGCATAACAAAAATATCAAAAAGAGCAAAACCAAAATATTTTGTTACTTTTAAAAATAAAAGTTTTAATTTTAAATAAAACATACAATATCTTAAAATATTATAATATCAAACATATTATTGTTATTATTAGTCATTACATGCTGGGAGGCAACCATGGTATGGTTGCGACTTCTAGATGGAGGGCTTATGTAACAATAATGTGGTTGCTAGTGCCAATAATATGGTTAAAATAACCATAAACTGTTAAAGTGTATGGTTGTTGATTAATTTTCTTAAAACATTCTATTGTTAAATGCAACCATATTTGAAAGTTTCAAGGGGGAGGTAAATATTATTGTTAAAAAGAAGCAAAATTTTATTTACCATGACAAAAAAAAAATTTTAAATAACAATAGTTTGTTTGTGGCCTTTACGAGATCATACTTTAACCATGTTTTTTTCTGCGTGTATAATTAAGTTAAAAGTTTATTCTAATTATGTATTAAAAAAAAAGATGTTTCTCTCTAAATTGTGTTTAAAGAAGTGGCTAAAGAATTCGTGCAAGCCGATGAAATAAATTAAATAATCTGCTAATACTAGATTCTATATTTAGTTAAAGAAATATACACAATTCTATATCATTTAAAACAATGAAATTTGTATATTTTTACTTAAATTCCTAAACTAAACAAATAATTGGAAATTGTGTTAAATAGTTTAAAATCGGGTTAAATAAATTCAAGAGTGGGATTTTAAACAAAAGGCGTCAAGAAAAATCAACAGTAGTTTACGGCGAACTTATTAATATTAAAAACTATAAATTTTTAATGAAGTAAGTCCAAAAAAAAAAACGGATATGCGTCACATTTTTTTTAACAGCCCCTCTGAATACCAACCATAGAATTTGTCATCAGTCAATAAATTTCACTTTTTTGTTGTTTTTTTCCCATCATATTCTAGCATCTGTATCAGAAATAGTAATAATTAGAATTTAAAATTAAATAACACCATATGGTTTTAATGTTAATCATCATTTTTTTTTTTTTTTTTTTGTAGTTTATATATAAACAATTTTAAATGGGCGTTTCTGGGGAATGAAATAGTTTTAGTATTAGAATTAATTATTCTTGGAAATTAAAGGATTTATGAACGATTTTTGTTTTTAAGAAAAACAAAATCTCGTGCCTATTACCACGTTTTTACCTGTGGCTGACACATGCAAGCGCAAGTTCGAAAAACTCCATACCCTGCAAACAATTTCGATCTAAAAATTGTCTAAATTGTTTCCCAATTTATCAAAAATCTATCACTTTTGCTATTCAATTCTCATTGATGTAGTTACACCGTTCGGGGAGAAGTGTCCCACTATTTACATTAAGAATCTACTTAGTCGGTTATGTGATGAAAATTGATCGATTTCAAAACGAACTTTTTCAAAAGGTGTGATGAATTTCGAGCGATTTAAAAATCAATTTCTGAATTATAATCTTAAGTTTTTGTTCAAAATACAGTACAATAAACTCATGTAATATAAATCTCGTTATATAAATCTGCACAAAGCAATTATATTAAATATATTACGAATAAGAAATTATATAACACTGCTAATATAATAAGAATAGACAATTTTATAATATATTTAATATGGAATATTATTTTAAGATGCACATAATGCTTAACAAATAACTTGATAATGGCTCCGTATTTTACAAATGAAGCGTATATTATTGAAATTCTACCAAAAGGTTTAATACCACCTGAATGAAGCCTTTCTTTATTTAGATCGAATTAGGTTTATACAAAATGAAAACAGTTCTCCAATTTTTTTTATCATAAATATAGAAGAGCGACTTCAAAGCCAATAGACTGCAATTTTAATAATTTAAACATGAAATATGATGCAGCCATATCTTCTAAAGACTTATGGTTGTATAGAAAAAGTATCAAAAGTAAAAAATTTTGGTGGTTAACGAATGATTAATATAATATTCCTTTTTTTATCACTTGACAAAACAACCTCATAATTAAATAAGCAATGTTTTTTTTAAATTTTCTTTGCAAAAAGTAGATTATATACCAGTGATGGAAAATTGAAAATTTGAGAAGATACTGACCACTAAGCAAACGAGTACTTTATTAACCATTTTGGTACTTTTTATATAACCAATTTTTTTTTGGAAAAATATAAAAAAACAAATATATAATAAATAAAATATTAATTATAACTATAATTAATATTTATATTAAAATTATAAAATTTTGCTTAACAAACTAAAAATGAATTCATTTTTAATTCCCGAACAAAAATGTTGAGTACGTTCGTAAATGCATCACTGCGCTGCATCAGTGATTTCAAATGTTTATATATACTTTAATGAAGCAGATATGGACCAAAAAATTGTCAAATACTCTACAAAAATTATAGTCACACAATAAAAAAAATTATAATTACTTTTTTATCGGCATTAAAAAAAGTTTTCTTTTCTGATGCAGCGCAGTGATGCATTTACGAACGCATCCGTTATTACATATTTTCTAGTGGTGTTCATAATATGTTTGTTAATTATTGGTGAGTAAAAATAGGATATTCATACTAGTATGTTATGCCGTCATCGAATCCATGTAGTTAAAACGCATTTAAAATGACATTGATCCTTGAAGAATATCAATATTTTTGCAACAAAAAACATGAACGATAAAGAACTTTAAAGTGTATCTGTACCCTGTATGTTATTGGCAGGTAGGAAATGTTTAAAAAAATAGCAACACTGGATTTCTTAACAAAGAAGCATAACAAGAAAAGATTACTAAAACTGACGTGGGGGTACTGTGGTATTTATGAAAAGAAAAAATAATGAAAATAGTACCATAGCACTGAATTTTCCATCACTGTTATATATGTTTAATTTGTTAACCTTAAACATATAATAAAATAATAGTGCATTTACACTTGTAATTTTCAAACTAGTTTATGATCGTAAACTACTTTCATAAACTATATCGTTTACATCAGCAGTTTTGACAGTTAACAGTTTAACAGCCGTGTCACAAAACAGCTGACTTCAGTAAAAAAAACTTAAAAACGTTGGTGCACGTACATTTATACATACGATAAACATACCTTTTATTTTCGTTATCCATATTATATAAAACAATTTTCAATTAATTTTTTTAAACTTTTTCTTGATGTGTTCCTTTTTTTAACGCAAACTTTTTTAACTTAATTTTTTTTTTTTTATGAAATGTCAAATATCACTAGCGTTGCCAGAGCAAAATTTGAAAAGAACAGAGTTGCATTAACAAAAACTGGTTGTTTGCAACTAGTTTATCTCAAAAGCTAGTTACAAACGTGTTTATAATTTGTATGGATAAACAAGTTTCTTAAACTAGTTTATCATCATAAACAACTTATAACCTGTTTATGGTGTAGGTGTAAATGCACTATAACTGTTTGAAAAAACAATTATTATTATGGTAATAATACTAGAGAGCCCTTATAAGAGCCATTGTATATTCTAATCCTTATATTAATAGCTATTGTTTATTGTAGTTATAACATATTTTTTCCAAGCAAAAAACGAGAAAAAAAAAATTAAAGATAACATAACTTTGACATTTACCTGTCGCAATATTTATCTCTGGTATAGACGGGCAGATAAAGGCGTCTGACAGTTTTTTTTTAACCATATGTGACCTGCTCCACGAAAAGGGACCTCTGCGCCGAAAAAATTTTTTTTTACTTTTTGAGTGATTCTTATAGGAAAAAAACGCTCTTTCAAATGCCGCAAACCGCAAGTTTCTATGTCTTTTAGTTTTTTTACAAATCACCTGTAAAGATGAACATAATTAATGAAACAATTTAAAAATGTGATATAAACCATAATGAAATAAACAGGTGGCATTACTACGACATATGACGATTTTTTGCTCTTGTATTGTTTGTCTAGTCTTATGTCAAAGTTTTGTTTATGTTTACAAAAAGTCCACGTTTTGTGCTGTGATTATTGTATTATATTAAAGTTTTTGAATATTTAAATTAAAATTAAATAAGATAGTAACCATAGTGAAATACAAATTGGCTAAAAATTAATTTATTTCATTGCGTTAGGCAGCAAAATTTGATTTTAGTTTAATATAATTTTTGACGTATACGGAGACTTATTTTTCATTTTTGTTGTAATGTTGTATTTGTTGCCGTAGCGCTGCCACCTACTTATTCCACCATGATATAAACAGATAATATAATATATTATCTGTAATAAATTAGCAAAAACAGGTTTTTAACTGTTAGAAATAATTTTCATAGAGGCAACACTGCATAGTGAACATCGTACAAAGTACCAGAGAGTCGAAATACATCGCCAGATGATCAGGTTGAAGGAAGAGTTGCATAACCATGCGCAAAACACGGAAAAAAGAAGCGCTTTTTTTAAACGCGTTTTTCTCAATAACTTCTTTTCTGCGCAGAGGTCCCTTTTCGTGGAGCAGGTCACATATGTTATTGGTTTTCTTTTTAATTCTTGCTTCTTAATTAGTGTTGCATTATTATAAATAAATCTATAAAGATTAACAAATTTGCATTGCTATTATATTAACTCCAGTTAAATCTATTGAAAAATAATCTTAAAGCTCTATGTTTTAAGTAGGTATTCACTATCGGTCTAATTCATAAAAATTTCTTATTTCAGCTTTAATGCTTACAATAGTTATCAAACACTTTGTTTTATAAACCTTTAATAAAAAGTCAAAATTATAAACGCTTAATAGCAGTGGATTGACAATTTAACGCTTTTATTACTTTTGTTTTTTTATGTTGGCAACATGTTATTTTAATTGTCATTTTTGTCTATTTATGCATACAAAGAACAACCGATTATATAGGTAGCCTGTTAAAAGTAAAAAAAAAAAACCAAAATTATTGTGTGTAACATTTTTTTAAAATAAAGATTAAACCCTTTTCATTACCAAACAAAGTTACAAAATTTAAGATGTTGAAGGAAGTCAAATACCAACTTTAATGTAGTTGATGTTTAATCACTATTTTCTTTTATTTAATTTTGATGTATTTTGCTTACAAATAGCAAACATAAACTTTGCTTGAGATAGCCCATCAAGATCGCGGCAGTATCATCCTGAATCTACAAATCGTTTTTTTTTTTAACTTTAATTTAATATGTTAGCGCTTTTTTGGGAATTGCTAAAATTTAGTTTTTAAATTTATGAAATAATAAATTGTAAAACTTAATTTTTATTGATAATTAGTATTGTGGTTATTTTATTGAACTGTTAATGGTTTTGAATCCAAATTTAGATATTTTTTAATTAGGCTTAAGTTCATTGAATTTAATTTTCATTAAATTATTTTTATGAAGACAGGAATTTTACAACATGAAATTAATAAAAATTTTTTTTTTTTTTTTTTTTTATTGATAATTTTTCATTCTTGACTGCGCTGAGATTTGAACCCAGGCGTTCACGGACAGGTTGCCCAGACTAGTTTCGATTGTAGCCACACAATCTCGTCGGTGGGGTTTGCCGTTTTACTCACTCGGCTATTGAGGCCGGGCGACGTCAATAGTCAAACATCAATCCTTAAACCAAATGGTATTTCACTTTGGTAGATCGAAATTTGCTTTTTGAATGAATGATTATCTATTTTTAATTGATTTACATGTTCTTCCTAACTTCTGTTTTTTCGTACTTTTTGTCAAGAATTCTTCTTGAAGTCCAAAGTACATTTTTTTATTTTTGTTATTCAAGAAGAATTCTTAACAAAAAGTACGAAAAAACAGAAGTTAGGAAGAACATGTAAATCAATTAAAAATAGATAATCATTCATTCAAAAAGCAAATTTCGATCTATCAAAGTGAAATACCATTTGGTTTAAGGATTGATGTTTGACTATTGACGTCGCCCGGCCTCAATAGCCGAGTGAGTAAGACGGCAAACCCCACTGAAGAGATTGTGTGGTTACAATCGAAACTAGTCTGGGCAACCTGTCCGTGAACGCCTGGGTTCAAATCTCAGCGCAGTCAAGAATGAAAAATTATCAATAAAAAAAAATTTTAATTAATTTCATGTTGTAAAATTCCTGTCTTCATAAAAATAATTTAATGAAAATTAAATTCAATGATCTTAAGCCTAATTAAAAAATATCTTAATTTTTATTGTTTTTGACAAACGGCAATTTTTTCACAATCATAAATACTTCTCTTCGACCCCAACATCACAATGATAGCTAAACTTGCAAGTCGGCTGAGGTATCGCAGCCTCTTCTATCTAATTCAATTTCCAGCTTAACTATTGCAATAATTTTTTTAAAGGTGGATTTGTTGTACCGATATCTTGCTTTGAATAGCTCCTCTAGAATTATAAAGTGATTGATTTTCTTCCTAAAAGTTTTGGGACGTCTTGCAGTCGATGATTCGACGATGGATTCTAAAATCATCGTTTTTTTAAATGGTTTTAATTGCACAAATTTATTATACTCGCCAATTCTGGAAATTATTTTTGCTAGTTTTTATTTATATAAGACGATTTATTTCCCTATTAAGTTTTTAGTTATTCGACCTTTTTGATTATAATTTATAAATTAAATAATTTTTTCAAGCTCGAGGTCTGTTTTATTCTTAAAATTCTTTATTTTTTAATATTTCGACATCCTTTGGATGTCATCTTCAGGAATAACGAGTCACAAAAAATACACAACAATTATTTTGTAGGTCTATTATTGCACTCCTACAAAATAATTGTTGTGTATTTTTTGTGACTCGTTATTCCTGAAGATGACTTCCAAAGGATGTCGAAATATTGAAAAATAAAGAATTTTAAGAATAAAACAGACCTCGAGCTTGAAAAAATTGTTTAATTTAAAAATTATAAGACGATTTTATTAAAATTAATAAAAAGGCGAAAATGTTTAATTTTTTGCGTAATTACATAATAAAATTTTATGTAAGCAAACATTGAAATGGCACTTTATCAAACGCTTAAAGTAGGGTAAAGGTTACAATAAATATCTCTAATTTAACGTTTAATAGGCTATTAAACATTTTTTCGACTTATGCTTATTAATGACTAATAATGCGATTATGAATTAAACTGTATAAATTTATGACCCTAAAATTATGAGTTGACACTTTTCAAACAGAACATCAAACAGATCTATGGCGCCAATTTATTAAATTTCAAATGGCCATGAACTTTTTTTATTCTTTTAAATGCAAAAAAAAAAATATACAACATACATACATGAAATATGCAAAATTTTTGCAGAATAATAAACAAAAAAATTTTTTTATTTTATTTTTTTTATTTTTTCAAAGCATAGATTTGAATTTCAATTATCTTAAAAATACTGCTGCATTTTGATTAAAAGTAAAAAGAATAAAAAATTAGTGAACTTTTTGAAATACAGAAATAAAAAAAAAAAAATAAATAAACGCAATATACATATTTAATTGATAGATAACTAAAAAGCCAAATGAGAATTGATGCATTCAAAATGGAGGTTTTAATTCGTTTATTTCTTGCTTACACGCGTCAGGATTCTTTTTTAAATTATAATAATTCTGCTAAAATTATTTTAAACCATTAATTAAGATCTATTAAATAAACCGAATTCCAAATAACAAACATCAAATTATTTTATAATAAATCTGGTTTTATTTCTAAAAAAAAAAAAAACAAAAAAAAAAAAAAAATTATACTTAATTGACGTCAGAGAAATTTTGACTTTCTGGCACTTTTGAAACAAGAAAAATTTAAGATTAAATAAAAATGGTTCAATTTGTTGCGATAAAAGAATTTTTTATAATTTTTTATTTCAATAAAATAAAGAAAATTAATTTATTTTGTACTTTATTTTAACTTAAATGACATCGTATTTCTATATTATTTGTATTATAAATATTAAGGATACTCTACTCATAGTTGGGGGTAGTACACTTAATATTGATTTAAATCAGCAATGCACTATCACTAAATAGAACTGCAAAAAAAATTAGTTTGCACTCTTTTTTGCCAGCTTTAGTGATGATTGCTATATTTTTTAACTACCACTAAAAAAATTTAGTGATATTGCAAATTTTTTTCACTATCTCTAAACGAAGATTGAATGCAAAAATCTGCACTCAATTCAAATAGTGCAAAATTTGTACTTGCAATCAAAAAAGCTGCGTATAAACAGACGGTCACTAAAATTTAAAAAAAAATGTAATTTTGTATTTGCATGGTTTTTGATTATTTTTATGATGGAAATTAAAGAACATGTGAATAATTTGTCAATAACGGAATATCTCATGGCTTTAATCATAAAAAACCAGTTTTTTGCTTGTAAATTTAATGCAAAATTTTAAGTTGCGCTTAAATGAGTGAAGATCAAAAAAGTTGCGATAAACTGATGATTGCTTTTTCTTAAATCAAACTATTTGTTTTTTGAGTGCAAAATTGTTTAGCATCACTATCACTCATGTTAAGTGAGTCTGCTAATTTTCAATTCATCACTCAACTCAGATCTTACAATAATGTAAGGTCTGGCAATGTGTTGACAATATACAGCCAAAAAAAAATGCCAACAAAAGTAAATTGGCAGACAACTGTCTGACAAACAATTCATCTGCTAACAAAAATCGTCAGTTCATACGGTTGTGAGATAATTGTATAGCAAGAACTGCCAGATCTGTTTTTAGACATTGTCAGAAAATGGAAACTGCGTGTATTTTTATAATTTGGAAAAGTGGAAATATTGTTATTGAAGAGGAACGGCAAGAGCAAGAATTAATTTTTTTTAATGTTGATTTAAAAAGGTTTCATTAAATTTAATTAAAATTTTTCAATATTGAACTTTTTTGTTTTTTCTTTTCACTCATGTATATCAGGGATGGAAGCTATGATGCAGTTCTACTTTTTTTTTTGATTTATTGTTGGCTATCTTTAAAAAAATGTTCGTAGTTAATGAAAAGTCTTTTTTCAGAATATATTTATCAAGAGGTTAACCAGAAAATATATAATTGGTACCATCATAATTTGAAAACTATATATTACGTCATTGAAGTTGGTACAAAATACGAAAACACATTTTCCTCCCCTGAAATGTATGTATTTGCAGCGTTGCCAATAGAAAAAGGACGCATAAACTTCGCATATCTGACAATACAAATTAAGCTTCCAACGTTTAACAACGATCTGCCACTGACAATATTTTTTCTGACAACGTTGTCAAACAAAAAATCACACGGTTGTAAAACATTTTTAGCACATTTTGCTGACAATATTGTTACATCTGACAACCGACTGTACTAAGCTTTAGCCTTTTTACCACTCAGAAACTGCACTTTATTAAGCGGTAATAAATGCGTTTTAAACTTATTTTTCTACACACCTTAATTGAGTTTTCCCATATGATAATAAAAGTTTTTACGTATAATTATAAGCAAAACTTATTAAAATTCAATATGTTTTTTACTATTTACTTGCGTTACAATTTAATTTTAATTTTTTTTTTTTTTTTAATAAATTAACTAAATATTTTAAACTTAATTAATATTAATTTATAAACAGCAATCTATAGTCATATTTATCATAATAATTGACGTCAATTATCGAAACATTAAGTTGAGTAGATAAATCCAAAATGTTATTAAAAAAATTTTAAAACTCCGTTCTATAATTCTGCATTCAAACGTTTCATCTTTTGATGCTCGACACTTGTGTTTTTAGGAGAGGGAAGAAAGAAGTAAGGGGATTGGTACGGAGAACCCTGTATTCGGTCAGTACGCTTTGTGTTTTCATTCGTAGGTAAATGCACAACAATGGTTGCATGTAAATTTTTTTCTTTTCTATTTTCTTTGGTTCGCTTTGAATAAATTGTTTTTTTTTTTGAAGCAAAAAAAAGTTGAAAACGATTGCTGCGTGTGATCATATTGGGCATCTTCAAAGGGGATTTGAAAATAAGTGGAGCATCAAAAGATGTAACGTGTAAATTAACACAAAACAATATTATTGAGTACTTTATTGCTGCTATTATTGTCGATTTGCTCCACATTATTCAATAAAAGTAAACCAAACCAACGCACAAATGTGCGTATTGCACAATGTTGTCAACACAGTAAAAAATATTTCTCTGTGCGTAATATAAATCAAAAGACTTTTGATGTGTTGACACTCTATAGCCTATACTTAAATGTACACTTAAGCCTACAATATAGACCAAATTATACTTTAGACTATAGCCCTAAACATAACCTGTAGTCTACATTATTTTCATATAAAAGACTTCACTATAGCCTACACAGAAAAAATTATCAGTAGCTTCTTATCAATTAAAAAAAAGTGCTTATAAATTATTACAATTTTATTAATGTGATCAATGAATCAATTATTTTTTTAAGTTGAAAGAAAATTAAAATTCAAAAGTTTGATTCAATTAATTTTTTAGTTGTTTTGAAATAAATTTTTAATTAAAATATTAATTAAATAACAAAAAATTTTAATTGATTTTTTTGTTTAAAATAAAAGAATTTAAACTTGCTGAATTGTTGTTGAGAATTGTCAAAACCTGAGCTATAATTAATTAAATTTGTTTGAAATGGCAAAGTTTTTTGATAAGTTTTTTAATTAAAATTAAAAATATCATTTATTGCAAAAAAAAAACATTCACAATTTTAAATTTTTACAATTTTTAGTAATCAATATTACCATTTTGGTAATGCGCAAAATCAACAAATTGTTTGCTTGATTCTATGAATTTGGTGATTAGAGACAATTCTTAATTTTTTCTGTGTACACTATAGTATTCGCCAGTGTATGAAAACAAACGAACCATGCGAAGTGTACAAAAACTTTTGAATTTTTTTTGTGACAACGAGTGCTTTTTACTCAACTGTATGATTTAAATTACCGTGGGCCTGTTCAGAAATGCATCACTGCGCTGCATCTGATGCGCATCAGGGCTGTTAGATGTGGCGATTTCTCGCCAAACGTGGCGATTTTGAAACTTGTTTGGCGACCTAATTTTCGATTTGGCGACATGGCGATTAATAAAATAGTTTCCGATTTTGTTGGCTATTTTTGATGAGCCATGAATTTGTTTAATTCAATACGAAGAAATAATATTTTTTTTATTCTAGTATTTCAATGTATGAAATTTGATGCATTCATATGTATGACCAGTATTTAAAACTAAATTATGTTATAGGGCATTTACATTACATCGAAATATAGTACATTTCATTTGAAATCTTCCTCCAAATCTAGTTCGTTTACATTATACTTGTTTGACATTAGCGAGATTTGGTTTTCACAACAAAAACCGCCGACTGAAAGTTTTTTGTGTAACACATACTTCCATATAAAGAATTAGGCATTTAAAAATTTGCATTACATTTTCTTTATAATCAACTTCATTTATTTTATCAATATTATTTTTCATTTGCATTTTTTTTTACTATTTCACAAAATTTTTGAATTTTTTTAACAATTTTAACAAGCAGCTATTATTAGGTCTGTCTGCGTACACATATTTTGCATAATTTTGTACAAAATGTCGCAAAATCTTGCAAAATGTTGTCTGCGTACTCCAAATCTCTTACAGCGAGAGAGCCAAAAAGAGAATTTTTCGACAGTTGGAAATTAGAGAACTTGCAAAATGTTACTGGAGAAATATCCTCTGGTAAGATTTTGCAACTAGTTTGAACAGCTGTTTTTATATACTGTTTGAATGAAAGAGTTTACGTGTGCCAAGATAGCGTCGACGAAATAGCGTCGAATTTGGGAATTTAAGAACCGAGAAACCAAAATACCCAAATAATGGGGATTTACAGTATATGAACAAAAAGTTAGCGTCGAATTTAGGAATTTAAAAAGGGGAAGTAAAAATATATTTATATTTTTAATAAAAATACTAAAAATATTTACCACAGGCTTTTGCACGGTATAAACTGTATATTTTCTGAAAGTAAATAGTTTTCTGGACAAAATGAGCGATGCGTGCAAAAAATATATAGTTTATACCGTGCAAAAGCCTGTGGTTCATTGCATAAATCAGTAAAGATTTTTACTGATCATTTTGGATGAACCCAGATTTCTCGGAAACTGTCCGAACGATTTTTTGCACGCATCGCTCATTTTGTCCAGAAAACTATTTACTTTCAGAAAATATAAAGTTTATACCGTGCAAAAGCCTGTGGTAAAAAAATATAAATATATTTGGGCTTAAATCTAGTTTACCGACGCAGCTCCAAATAAAAAAAAAGGACCTAGGGTGAAAGAAAATGGAAAAATAAGAAGAAAAAATTATAATAAGAAAGTTGGCGCAAACGCTTAGTTTTCGACTTATGGGCGTTTTAAGTTTTTATATAAATATGTGATTTTGCAGTACATTTCCAAATGTATATGGCTAATATTGGTATCATTGCAAAGCGTTTCACTAGATCTTTCTGGACATACAGAATTTATTTTAATATTTTTAGTTTATTAAGAAGTGGGACGAGTTTTCAAAATACAAAAGTTTTTTAGTAAGCATAAAAACAAATTTATTAATTTTTTCTAATTCTTTAATGTATGTATATTAGACCGTCTCACTTTTCATTTTTTTTTCGAAATTCCTTCATGAACATCGATTTTCTATATCTACTATAAAAACCAAGAATTTTGGTGTATAACACTTAAATATTGATGAATGGGAAGTGGTCTCTCAAATCGTTTTTTAATTTTTTTAGGCAAAATGCCTTTTTTCCAAGATATTAAAAAATCTTGATTTAGTAATTCGCCTCAAACTCAATCAGTTTTAAATGGATTTGAACATCATTACATGCATTAGAAAGCTTATTAAATTTCCTAAATCTTTCTTAAAGCAACATTGCCATTTTGTTCGATGGTTTTTTATTCATAGCACTACAAATTCAGATTTTCAAATACAAACTTAACATTTTTTTTTTAATTTTTGCTTACCTTTTCATATATAAAAATTGAACGAGGCAAAACTTTTATATTCTGTAAATGCAGTATGGTAGGAAATTTTAAAATAAAGATTTCGGTGTAAATAACAGTCGCATTCTGTTAAAAAAACTGCAGTTTTAGTTGAAATGGGTAAAGTTGTTTATTTCTAAATTTTCTTCTATTGCATAAATATATTATAAAGTAAGAACATATTGGTTTTTTTATTTTTTCAAATTTGGTAAAATTATGCTTTTGTTGGAGTTTGGATGCGTTTTGTGAAAATTCTCGATGAATTGAATTAAATCATTTTGGGTGTGGCACTTCCCATACAAAGACGTTATACATTTCTGTATATCTGGAGAACGAAGCGAGCTAAAGTTCCCAAATTAGGTACAAACATATCGGTTATCAATACACAGCATCCCTCAAAATATGGGCGGGATTGGAAAAGTGGGCATGGTACCTCCCGTACAAAGATATTATTGAAAATACTCAAAATTTTAAATTTTAGGGCTCTAGTATGACATATGAACACGTTTTATATATCAAAATATCAGAAATTTTTAGCAGCATATATTTCCCGAAAACCCTGCAAGTTTTTTCCCAAAAATGGAAGAGTAATACCAAATTTTTTATTTAAACATACCCATTTTCGGAAACAATAGATCTTTCCGAGTCCAAGCGTTATAATCTAAGTAAATGGTAAATTTCTTCCTTAAGACGTGGGTATATAAATCTGCCAAATCGGTTAAGCAATGGTTAAGTTATTAGCAAAATACTCCAAAAATGGGCTAAAAAGCATCAACATTTTTATAAAAACTAAAATTTTAGAGCTGTTATATGACATATGGATACGTCTTATATATCAAACGATCGGAAATCTTTAGTAAAACATATTTGCTGAAAAACTCGGAAAAATCGGTTCAGATACAAAAAAGTTATTACCAAAATATTATTTTTTTTTTTTATATTTAGAAATAAACAACTTTACACATTTCAACTAAAACTGCAGTTTTTCTTAACAGAATACGACTGTTATTTACACCAAAATCTTTATTTCAAAATTTCCTACCATACTGCATTTACAGAATATAAAAGTTTTGCCTCGTTCAATTTTTATATATGAAAAGGTAAGCAAAAATTAAAAAAAATGTTAAGTTTGTATTTGAAAATCTGAATTTGTAGTGCTATGAATAAAAAACCATCGAACAAAATGGCAATGTTGCTTTAAGGAACATTTAGGAAATTTAATAAGCTTTCTAATGCATGAAATGATGTTCAAATCCATTCAGAACTGCTTGAGTTTGAGGCAAATTACTAAATCAAGATTTTTCCATTTTTTGAAAAAAAGGTATTTTGCCTAAAAAAATGAAAAAACGATTTGAGAGACCACTTCCCATTCATCAATATTTAAGTGTTATACACCAAAATTCTTGGTTTTTATAGTAGATATAGAAAATCGATGTTCATGAAGGAATTTCGAAAAAAGTATAAAAAGTGAGACGGTCTAATGTATATACTACATACTAATTTATTTAAGAATTTTAATTAAAATACAAGTAAAACCTTCTTTATGTTTATGTTATACTAATGAGGAGAGAATCCTTGCCCATGGGCAAAGGCCGTCTATGCAGAGAATCTTTAGTTAGCGAAGCCGGTATTAGTTATACCATAGGGGAGAAAATATTTGCGCCCGGCCGAAGGCCCGCTATGCAAGGAAGCTTTAGTAAGCGAAACCGGTGTTTATTATACCATAGAGAAGAACATCCTTGCGTCCGGCCAAAGGCTGGCTATGCAAAGAATTTTTTTTTGCGATGCTAGTGTTTGTTATTTTATAAAATTTGTATTACACTTTTATTTAAATAAACTACATTCTTTCCTAGTGCACTTCCGTAACATTTCGACGTAAAATGAAAAAAACTGTAATGTGATCTAAAGAGTTTAATATTTTGAAATAAATTATGTATATCCAGAAAAATCTGTTCAAGAGCTTTAAAACGATACCAATATTGGCCATATACGTTTAGAATTGTAGTAGAAAATCACATATTTATGTGAAAACTTTAAACGTCCATAACTCGAAAACTAAGCGTTTGCGCCAACTTTTTTATTTTATTTTTTCTTCTTATTTTTTCATTTTCCATCACCCTATGTATTTTTTTTTATTTGGAGCTGCGTCGGTAAACTAGATTTGTTCCTATATTTGTACTTCCCTATTTTAAATTCCTAAATTCGACGCTAACTTTTTGTTTATACTGCAAATACCCATTATTTGGGTATTTTGGTTTCCCGGTTTTTAAATTCCCAAATTGGACGCTATTTCTTCAACGCTATCTTGGCTCACGTTTGTTATTTCAATTGTTTACACACCGATCAGCTGTTTTCTTGCAAGATTTCACTGGATACTGTCTGCGTACTTTTTGAGATATTCTCAGCCGAAAGAGTAAAATTTGTCTTACTCTCCCAAAAAAATTTACTGATTATTTGCTACTGGAAAAGTACCCAGACAGACCTATTGTTTTTGTTTTCTTTTTTGTTAAAATGTCATTTGTTTCTTGTGCAGGGAAGTAGTTTTTAGTGCTATTTGGGGAAAAACATAGTTGCATCAATAAGTACTACTAGATTTCAAATAGATTTCGTCAAAATCTAGTTACGGAGTAGATTTTGTTTTGTACGGGAAATCTAGCTAAAAACAACTAGATTTGGCTCTAAATCTCGAAAGTACTAGATTTCGTTGTAGTGTAAATTGGCTATTAAAATGGCTGATGAAGATAATGAAAAATCTTCGAGAAATTTTTTTTCACATTTAAATGTGCTCTTGAAAGAATTAAAATTAATTTTAAGGAATTTGCATTGGTTGTTCTTTATATGCTGATTATTGCAACTAGTAATGCCTGTGTTGAAATAATGAACTCCACTAAAACTCGGGTTCGAAGTAGAATGCGATATGAAGTTTTCGACACGTTTTTACGAGATAAAAGTTATATGAATGTAAATAGTACATGCTGCATTTCTGTTGTACCTTCACAATGTATTCCAAGAAAGAAGACAATAAGGGGGTCTTCTCGGTGAAGTATATAGCGTTTTAGATATATAATAGAACTCCAACTAAATACATACACATGTATTGTATATCCAATATTTGTTTAATACTTACCGCAAAAATTATTTATTTGTTGCTTTAAGTAGACTACTATAAAATATTTTAAACATTGCACCTTTTTTTGTGTTCACTAATCATTTTTACTTTGTTCTAAATAAAAATTAAACGAAATATATCAAGGAGATTTTTTTTGAATTTATGGCGGATTTTAGCGATACGAAACAAATTTATTTTTGGGATTTATAAAAAAATATTTTTAATTATTCTAAAAATACATATATTATTGTCAAAAACTAAAAAATAAATGCTTTGGCGATTTTGGCAATTTCTGACATTGAATTTGGCGAAAAAGTTCAAAATCAATCTGACAACCCTGATGCGCATCTGTGATTAGTTTGTGAAGCAACAACAAAATTACAAAATATTTTTGACATTGTTTGTGCTTTCAATGTTATTCTTTGGCGTGCGCTGCGTTTTATAAGATTAGGGCCTGAATGTCCTTATCTTTTTGTTGAGTTGGATAAGTACCAGAAACAAAGAAAACAAAATAGTGCACTAAAACTTAAAAAACATTCTTTTTCTGCGCATGTACGTAATAGTAGCAAATGAGCACAAACATGATCACACAACCACGTGTATGTGCTATGCTGAATGTTTGTTTACATTTAATTCTCTTTACTACAGTTGCGTAAAAATTACGTCAAAATGAGAGTAAAAAGTTAACGGACTTGCGCAATGTATGCGCAATAAGTACAGTATTATTTTTGTGTTCGAAGATCACAAACAGGGAAACGTTTTATGATTTACTACATAAAAACATAGCGTTTGTGTTTTCCACAAATCTACCGAATCGAACACTAAGGAACGATATTTGATGTTTATTTTCGAACACTGGTTTTTACACATAACCAAGGCCCGGATTTTTAAGCAAATGCATATTTGCTGTCGTCAGTCTTGGATCAACATTAACTAAATATAATTTGAAGTAAAATGGCATCGATTTATTAGTGAATATTTTTGCATATTTTGCTATAAATGCATATTGTTGCATATATTGCTGACATTGCATATTTTTGCTGCATATTTTGGAAAACAAATATTGTTTTGCTTGTTTTAGTTTGCGATGCACAGTGTTGCAGAAGATATAAGAGGCAACTGCGATGATAATGTGTATTGATTTCTTATGGGAAAAAAATGTTTTGCAAAGCACCTCGCGATTTGTCGGATATTAAGAGAAGTGTCCCGATTTATTTCTGCCTTCACAGCATATAACAACCAGGTGGGGTATTATGCTGAAATTGTTGACCAATTAAAGGATGTGGTAGAAGGATTAACAATGATGCAGTGTCATTAAAAAAAAACCAATTTATCAGATTTTCAATTTATGGATTTATCTCTGATACTATTGTGAAATTAGATAAATCTAATGCATTGAGAAAGCAAATTAAATAAATTGATAATACTATAAATAAAATGTATGCAGTGGAGGGTAACTTTAGTAAACAAATTCGTATCAAGCTTGATAAAGTTTTTAGAAAAATGAAAGATTCAAAACAATTAAACAACCTGCTGGCATATATAAATTAAATTTTTACGAAAACAGCGTAGTGGAAAATAATATACCACAAAGGCATTATCAGCATTTAATCATGTACCGATCACTTTCGTCGCTCTTAATTCATTTACATATACATATACATATACATATGTAGGTTTAAATATCTATCTACGAACTGACTTTATTTACATGATTGTTTTGCCTTTGGGGCTTCTTTATATTTTTGTGCTTCACTTTATTTGCGATTATTGTACTTTATTTTCGTTTATGAGACTGAATTTTTACGTTTTTATGTTACTTTTCTTCTTGTTAAATTAATGTTTTTTTTTTATCATTAATAAATGTTTTTAAAAAAAATTTCAAGTGCAAAATGTTCCAATTTTTTGCGCATATTTTTCTATTTTTTGTGCATAAAACGCATATAACATAACAAATACATACATGATTTACCACTTAAATGGAGAAATTCGTTTTAAACGAAAAAATTGCATTTTAAATTTTGTTTGATAATGTATGTTAGCGGCTGAGTGGGGTAAGACGGAAAAATACGTTAAGTGAAGGGTATTAAAGACTTGGTACTGCGAATATAGCATTTTATTTGTTTTTTGTTTGTTTTCGTACTCTGGCTAAACTAAATATGTGTTTATAGAGGGCCAATATACACATATTTAGTTTATGTTTATGTGTATAGTTTACAAAATATTCTACATAATAGTTTACACTATGGCCTAGTCTACATTTTACACTATCGACTGCACTATAATCTGGCATTTTTGCCACATTTTCTTTTCTGTGCGTCACTATTTTTTTTATTATCAGAATTAAGTTTTTGAATCATGTAATCTCGGCTATAAAGCGGGCAGCCAACTGGCTAAAGTATTATCGCGTATCGGGAGATATACGTATATTTACTGATAGCAAGGCTGCCATTGCCTCTCTTGCGGGTGTCTATACGACATCTAGGTTGAATGTGGAATGTCGGATGTCTTTGAATGAGATTGCTGAACATTCAGAGTTAACGCTTATATGGATACCAGGGCAATCAAACTGCCCGGGAAACCAGATAGCAGATGAGCTGGCCAAGGAAGGTGGTCGTATGGATGAAACATTCATTGGCCTTCCAATGGCTCACTGTAAGTCACTCATTCGGTGCGAGAACTATAGAATTGCGCAAGAGGGATCGACCCGTGAGTCCACCTGCTCCACATCCAGGGCCTGGATATGATGAACGGAGAACCAAATCTCTACTTAGGTTCAATAGGAACCAAATCAGGACCGTGGTGTCGGTCATAACTGGACACTGGCCTGTTGGGACTCATGCTAGAAGAATGGGTCTGGTATTCAATGACTACTGTAGAAGTTGTCATGATGAGGAGGAAGAGGAAACAGTGCTTCACTTTCTCTGTCAATGCCCTGGGTTACGGGGCATCAGGGAAAAATACCTGGGAGAACCGGTGTTTTCCTGTTTGGAGGATCTATCAAAAATAGAACTAAGATTGCTTCTTCTCTTCATTAGAAAGACGAATTGGCTCAACCTTGCAGTGACGCCATCTGAGTAACTGCTCTTTGGGATGGGCATTGGCGCTGGGTATCACAAAGGGACCGCTAAAGGACCCAAGTGTGCTGTCTCTCGATGGCTGCCCATGGAACCTAACCTAACCATCATGTAACGAAATTTTTTTATGTATAATTTTTTAATAAAGGAGGTTATTTTGTAAATCACTTCACCTTGCGTTGAGAAATTTTTCATATAATTTTATTGGAATTTTGAAAAAATTGTACGAAAATATTTATTAAGTGAGGTGAAGTGTTTTACAAAATAAGGGGGTTAGTCTAATTTTTTAAATTACATTTTGCTTATATACAAAAATTTTCAAAAAATTACATTTGCATAGCAGAAAAAAAATAACTAATAACTTTGCTGATTTTTTTTTTTTTTTTTTTTTTTTATTAATTTAAAAATTTATCAACAAGTCTATAGCAAAACAATATCTATTTTTGTAAAAATTAAATAATCTTTACAATACAAAACGCAATAACAATTTGAAAAAAATAAACAAACAACAAGTTACTTTATTTGTCATGCAAACATGCCAGACAAACAAGTAAATAAATAAATTAAACAAACACTTTCATTACAATTTACACATTCAAATGACAAAGATGCATGCCCCCACATCCAACGAAACTAAAAAAAGATTCTAGAATAATTGAAAGATTAATATGTTCACACTTGCAGGCTGTAGGTGACAAACAAATATCAACGTCATTTTGATTGGACATCATCAGCTTAACTTTCCTAACTTCTTTTTTTTATCTGCCAGCTGTCAAATTTGTTTTGCTAAAGAACGTCAATATTTTGCATTGAAATTAATACGATTGACTGACCTCGACTTCTTTTAAATCTGTTTAGTATAAAAAAACCAAAGGATTTTGACACGAAAGATGTGTGAATTAATTTAATTTATTTATTATTTTTTTTTTTGTTTTGCCTCCACTCCATTTAAATAGCAATGATGTGTGTACACACAAACTTACGCAAATAAAAAGCATTTGAGATAAAAAAAGAATTTAGCAACAAAAAAAAATCTAAATTGAATAACTTTTGTATTATTGTTATTTTTACCTATTTTTTGCATTTAATTTCCATGAGTTTTGTAATCAGCAATGAATGCATGTAAACAACGAAAAAAAAAAAATTGTGGCAACAATCAAACTAGAATGGGAGCAACAGGGCGGATAGGAAGGCTGCCAGATGTCTTCTCTATTGCCAACACCATAGGATTTTCTAAAGTTTTTCTGTAGACTAGTCAATCGGGCATGTTCTGACAATCGCAAAACGATTCTGACTAGCAATCGCATAAAAGGTGTTCTGTAAATTGAGTTCAATGGAACTAGAATAATTTATAAGAGACTTTGGCAGATTGCAAGCAAATCCCACGAGTTTAAGAAAATCATAAAAAATCTGGCGTTTAGCGATTTCAAATCGTGCGATTGCTAGATTATGGTCGAATAATTGACACAATAGTTAATTCAAGTGTATAGTCCAGACTATAGTCTAGTATATAGTCTAGTTAAGAGTGGACACAATTCTTTAGTTAATGTTTGTAACTATAGACTAGTTAATAGTAGCCACTATAGTTAAGCCAATAGTTGACACTATAGTCACGTCGATAGTTGACACCATAAAAAGACAGGGTGATGCATAAGTAACGTTATGATTTATTGAATGAATAATAACTTTTTTCTTTCTGATTTTATTTAACGTTGGCGTTTATTTAAATTTAGATTTTAGTTTGGAAATATGTTCACATTAAATTTTGAAGATAATATCTTTAAAATTGTGCCCATTGTTAGCTTCGACCTGACGTGCTTTTTTCAGTGAATTTTCCATTACTTGTCTTACAATTTTAGGTCGCAGCGCCCTCACTTCTTCTCGGATATTCGCCTTATGTTGTTTTACCCTTTAGGTAACTTCAAAGAAAAAAATATTATTCGATCGCCAAAAATCATAGCTGGGGGTACTGCACTAATTTTGCAGTTTCAACTCACAGTTAGTGACAGTGCAAAATTATTGCAATTATTTTGTTGATGTTGAATGATGAATTGAAAATTAGCAGCCCCGCTAAACATGAGCGATAGCAATGTATAAAAATGTTGCACTCAAAAAACAAATAGTTTGATTTAAGAAAAAGCCATCATCAGTTTATTGCAACTTTTTTGATCTTCACTCATTTAGGTGCAACTTAAAATTTTGCATTAAATTTACAAGCAAGAAAAAATTATTCACATGTTGTTTAATTTCCTTTTAAATAAAAAATTAAATTTTTTTAAATTTTAGTGACAGTCTGTTTATATGCAGCTTTTTTGATTGCAAGTACAAATTTTGCACTATTTGAATTGAGTGCAGATTTTTGCATTCAATCTTCGTTTAGTGATAGTGAAAAAATTTGCAATATCACTAAATTTTTTTAGTGCCCAGCAAAAACTTTACTTACCTGGTAAGTTAGCAAATAATGTTGGAGGAATATAAACACTACTTATTTATCGGCTGAATAACTACTTATTTTTGTTCGAGTTGTCCACAGAATTCAGAAGTTACAAAACACTTACAAGAAGCCAAAAAATAACCAGTTTTTATTAAATTGGCGCTAGTTAAAAAACCTAAAAAGTAGTTATGGAGCTATATACCAGTAAGTAAATATTCAGTTTTGAAAACAAGGCAACTAATAAGTAATTATTTAGCTGATTATTAGTAAGCAAATATTCATAACTGAAAATAATAGTAGTGAAAAGTACTTACTGAGTTCATTACTAGCAAGTACTTATTGAGGTTTTCAGAATAATGACAATTTTAATGACAACTACTTACCAGGTAACGTATGAAATACCTACGACCTATTACCAAAATTCAAAAAGTTTTTCCTGGGTGGTAGTTAAAAAATATAGCAATCATCACTAAAGCTGGTAAAAAGAGTGCAAACTAATTTTTTTGCAGTTTTATTTTGTGATAGTGCACTGCTGATTTTAATCAATATTTAGTGCACTACCCCCAACTATTCCAAAAATTCGCGCCGGAAAGCCAAAGTTGGTTGAGCTGTGTGTGCTGTGGCTTCATCTTGTTGGAACCGCAATGCTGGATTGTTCTCTACCTTGGACACTACAATTTTTTCAATCATTGTCCCATATTGAATGCCATTCACCACCTTAACCGCAACTTTTTCTTCGTTTTCGAAAAAATATGTGCATCTTAGTTAGTGAATTTGATGTTCAACAATTATTCTTGGATTTTCGGTGCACCATATTCTGTAATTTGGTTTATCACGTGACTATTGAGAGACAATGGGCCTTATCGCTCATTATTGCGTTGGTCATCGGTGACCGCCTTGGAAGATTCATGAACTACATGAACATAACGCTCGGTGTTTTGTGAATGGCATGGGTCAGCTGTGAAAATAATTAAGGCCCTAATCATGTACAACGCAGCGCAACGCCACAGAACTAATGCAACGCCAAAGAATAACATTGAAAGCACAAACAATGTCATAAATAGTTTGTAATTTTGTTGTTGCTTTCTACATAAATTCACATTGCGTTTTAAAATTTCAAACGCTCCATTGCTTGTGTCGTTGAAAATTTTAAAACGGTACATGAATTTCTGTTGAAAGCAGACTGTCCTGCAGGAATTTTTGTAATTCTTCCTTGGCAAAACTGTAATGATTTTTAGCACGCTTTAATTTTCTAATTAAATTTAAAAATGTTTCTGCTGGAATTATCGAATTACTTCCTTAGCAAAAGATTCATAGTTTCTTGCGAGCTTTAATTGTTTGACATAAGGGTGGTTCATTAGGGTAGTACGAACAGAAATCTAGTGGATAAATGCTAGAACGAGATACTTGACGTCAATGGTCCTAAGGGCAAAACATTGGTCTTCTCAAGACAAAAACATTGATACATATGGGTAATTCCATGTCAAATCGACCAATAGTGGAAACCGACCCCTTTTGATTTGAATCAAATTTGGTAAGAAGGTTCCTTTCGTCCTCTAAAGAACATATCGCACCTTATCAACAAGAGGGTATTAACTCAAAATTTTAAAATTTTCAGTAGAAGCAAAACAATTTTTAATTTTACATTAAAGGCATATGAAAAAGAATTTTTAATCCAACCGTTTCATTGCCAAAAAGTAAAAAATAAAGCACGATATTTTGACAGCGGGTAGATATGAATATTACGCGTCGATTTTTTCCATAATATGAAAAAATAAGAATTTTAGTTAATACCCTCTTGTTGATAAGGTGCGATATATCAACGAAAAAAATTTAAAAATTGTTTTTGCAAAAGTTATTGCATATTCAAAATGTCATAATTTTGCCGTATTAGCCGAATGTGTTGAGTTTATATTTTCAATATCTCAAAAACTACTGCACATACGAAGATGATTTGTATGTCATTTAAAGAGAATGCTTGGGGCTACAAACAGTATATTAAAATTGCATTCAAATTGCATTCAAATCGAAAGGGGTCGGGTCCCACTCTTGGTCGATTTGACATGGAATTACCCATATATCATACTTTAATATCGGACTGTAAATGCCTAAGATATAAGGAAAAATTTAAAAATGCTACCCCTACGTTCGGCAAAAAAAAATTTGTTTCCGAAACCTCCTTGCAAAAATACTTTATATTACGCTGCAGCCACACGATCAAGTTTTTCTACATAGTCTATTACATATCGTTACCTAAAACGCAAAAGGCCCTATCTAACATTTTGAACATTTTACAGGAGAATCAAAAACTATTTAATATGATAAATTAATATATTTTATTAAACTGCTTATAATTAATTTTTCTTCTATTTTTCTTATAAAACCTACTAGTTGTTTTGACAATTAGCAATGTTGCATATTAGGCAAAATGTTAGTTAGTCCTTTTAGCACATTTCGCGCTATCGTTTGTAGATAGGGCCTTTTGTTTTTGGTTAATAAAATCGATAATTTTGGTCGAAAGATTCCAAATTGTTGTGTGGTCATTTGAGTTGATGCAATACATCGGAGACAATGAAAAAGTCGATTTTTAATTTTTTGTTAGATAGGTCCTTTTGCGTTTCAGGTAACGATATACTGTTTGTTAAAATTTACATAAATTAAAAGCAGTGACGTAGGATACACGTAATTTTTAAGCAATCTACTTTCAAGATGTCATCTAGAAAAAAAATTTTTAAAAACCAACGAAAAATTTGGCCACTTAACCTTTAATCAGCTGTTAAGCTGAATGGGCTTAAAATTGAGAGCAATCTCCTGGTCAATTTAAAAAGTGTGAGTGTGTTAGTAAAAAATTGAGAGTGTATTTCAAATTGAAAGGAATTGAGAAGCAAAACTTGATCGTGTGCAAGGCGAATTAAAAAATTTTTCAGGTGGCGTTGAAAGCACAGCTGTGCTACTTTTTTTTTCTTGCTTAGAGAGAGAAATGTCAAAAGTTGCTTGGGTTTTTGACATATCGATCAAGGAAAGCAACAAAAAAATAGATTGTTTTGTTTTTGGTGTTGTTACTTGTTGAAGTAGCGACACCACCGTATACATGCATTCGCCTTGGTCGTGTGGCTGCCAAGTTAGAGGGTGTACGGGGAAAACTTTTTTTTTAGGTAAAATTTTAATTAAACAGATTTTTAATGCAAATGCCAAGAGATGAACTATATAAGAGAGATGAGGGATGTAAAAGAATACTACCAACAAGTTAAAAAAAGAATTAAAAAACGCTTGCTAAAATCAAATGCGGTGTTGCGAAGAAATCCTCAGCCAAAAAATAAATAAATAATATATACATATATGGAACTTAAGATTCCATTAGAAATAGCAAGTGCCAAGGGATGCATTATATGAGAAATAAAAAAATAACTGCAGATTAGAAAACGCTTTCGCTTTTTAATACAGTCGAACTTCTCTATAGTGAACGTCTATTCAATAAAGCTTTCCCTACTATGAATTCATTTAAAAAACGCAGCTCTCTCGTTCCAATGTTAGTGTATTTTCATCTCCTTATAGTGAATTTTCATACAGTGAATTTTTCTTTACAATGAAGCAATTTTCCCGATGTAAATTTGCGTTTCTTGTCCGTTTGTCTCCATATAATGAATTATTTCAAAAAATTTCCGTTACGTATACTTACAACACTGATGACGAGAATAAAATAATAGTACATACAAAAAAAGGGGATTCCCAAAAGATGGCAAAACATAAGAACGAAAACAAAAAAAAAACCCATCACCAACAATTTAGAGAGCAGTTGTCCGTGTTCAGTGAACAAAAATAACTAAGCGAAGTAGCATTTCTTATGAAAAAATAAATATTATTTATAGATTAATAAAGTTGAAGATGGAGGAAAAAATACCTGATTATTATTAATTTTTATTTTTTCAATAAAAGTGCAAAAAATAAATATTATGTTTAATGAAGTTTCTATATAATCAATCGATTTTCTGTTCCCATGCAGATTCATTATAGGGAAGTTCGACTGTAGTATCAAATAAAAAGAAGTACAATTGCAGCCTGATTTCCATCCCTGGCCAGTACTACAAAAACTTTAGTTTAAAGACAATCAAAGGATGCCACCTAAATTTTCTTATACAACGCTAAAAACCGCCGAACTCATTGCAGTTTGTCGTCGGCAGCTGTTATTGTAAATCTAATAGAAGTTATGTGTAAGCAAAAATTTGTTCTGTTTTAAGCGACCAAAAGCACATGTCAGTACGCGTGCGCTGGTAGAAACTTTTTACGGGCCGACTACAAAGACTGCGTAGACAATTTGCATTAAATTAAAAAAAAAAAGTCAATATTCTTGCCAGAGGTCACCGTCATTTATTTATTCTCGTAAAAAAAAGTGAACATATTGGTTTTTATTAGATACATAAACATACATACATACATATTTACTTTGGATAAATAGTTGGATAGATGATTGAGTGAGGTTAAGATTTGCTTCATAAATATTTAAAAACTAGTACGATAACAGATTAAAGAATTCATACTTAATTTTTTTTAAATAAAAACGATTTTGAATGAATGAATTTGTAATTAGAGTGATAAGACACGTTTTTGTTTAGCAAATTTTTTTTTAATAATGATATTAAATTCATTTTATAATCAGTTTCATTTTTAGTTAAATGAGTTAATTAAACTTATAATTACAAAATTGCAATTGTTATCAACTTGTGATAATGTAATTATTTTTTTTCCACAAGATGAGTGCAAGTGTCCTTAAATGTAGTTTAACGATTAGTTTTGTACTAAATTAAAAAAAAAGTGATTAGAGCGATAAGAATTATAGACAATTAACAAGATTTTTTTGTTATAATTAGAATTGGATTGTTTATTGTATGACATTTAAAAAAAATAAAAAAAAATTTGACATTATCATGCCTGCTGATGATATAAGCTTACCAGATTTTTAAGTTGTTATACACTTAACCCTTTACGGCGTCATGTTGTATTTCTGCAACATTCCCTTAAAGTAAGTGTAAAAATATTATATGTGGCAGCATAGCAATTAAAGTTGATGTTGCAGTTTGGCAACATAGCATTCTAACGGTTTAAAAACTATAAGCTTTCTAGACAGCAACAAGTTTGTATTTATTTCATTCAAGTGACAAGTGTGTAGAAATCTGTTGTGCGCTCTTTGAATTCATTTTCAAAAAATTATTTTTTTAAGTAAAAGCGTTATTTAACTATTGAAATTTGTTTGAGTGAAAGGTAAGAGGATATATTTCAATAATCAGTTACATATTTTTTCCCCAAACCAATTTCGTTTACGTTTTATACTGATTTTGGTTTGTTGTATATATGCAACATTGCCTATTTATACTGATTTTGGTTTGTTGTATATATGCAACATTGCCTATTGAGGTGTATTATTTTACTATTTTTTCATGGCTTCTGTATAGAAAAATACAAGCTGGGAAGGGTAGTACCAGCAAAACTCTCAACTCTGCTGACTTTCGATTAAATATTGCTGAAACGTTATGCAAATACAATCGTACAAAGCGTGGAAGTGATGTTGAATGTCTTATTCAAAATAAAAAGAAGAAAGGGCCGGCTCAACACGTTCCACCGAAAGATGTCAGGTTGGACCAATATGGGCACTGGCCAGTTTGGGTCGATAAACGCATGAGATTCAAATTTCCAGAATGCAAAGGCTATACGCAGACATCTTGCGAAAAATGCGGGGTTAGTTTGTGCTAAAATAAGCAAAACAACTTCTTTAAAAATTTTCATATTCTTTAATTTCAATTTCAATTTTTAGAGCTACAGCTGCAATGTTGCATTTCTGCAACATATAATTTTTTTCCATAAATAATATCTTAAATATAAAAAAAATTTTTTTTATTAATTTTTCCATTAATAGTAGCCTATTTACCACCTTTTAACAAAAAACTAAAGAAATTGGCGTTCTTGCGCCGCACAGTGGCGCCATTTGAGTTTTTTCGTTGCAAAAATCATATCTTTTGAACCGAATAAGATAATTGAACAGTTTAAACAGCATATGATAGATAACTGTTCAGCCTATGAAATGAGCGTTTGGAAAGGGTACTACGCTTTGTAGGGGCCTACTTATGGGTTATCAAAGTTAAAATTAGTAGAAAAATCAATTTTGTGGTAACTAAAAAAAATTATTTTTACATTTTTAGATTGTTTTTATTTTTTTTCTTTAGGGTTTTATGTTTTAAATTATTACCCAACAAATTAAAAAAAAAATAATTTTTTTTTTTTAAATTTATTTTTTCAATTTTCTGTAAAATATTCATCACAATTCGTAGGAGAAGGTATATCTAAAAGACTAACCATTTCTAAACTATAATTATTTTGTTACTCTATTCGTGACTTCACATGCCGCAGGGAAGAAATAAGTGGATCGGAAGATGCTGCCAACATGTTGAAGAGGTCCTCATTTTGCCTTACCCTTGATGCTTTGAATGTGTTCTGCAATCTATATTTTTTATAAAATTTGTTAAGAGACTCCTGTGCTTCTTCAGAAAGCTCTCCAATTGGCAAAGACTGGTACTCAATTATATCTTTGCCATGCGCCAATATTTTATGGACGGTCGGGGTCAACTTCTTCTGTGGATACATTTCTGCTAAAAAAGATGCAGTTTTCGACGCATACTCTCCATATTTTGTAGAATTTACATTTTCTTTGCAGTTTAAAACATCCAAGATCGTTCCCAATCTTTTCACGATTTGATTGTCAATTCCAATGATTCTAGTTACTGCCTCATCATTTTAAAAAAATCTCCTAAAAGTGTTTCCATCATTTGAGTTACCGTATCCGTGCTTGGGACAGTCTACTTTTAGTCCAACTTGTTTAAAAAAAGCATCCTGTATTTGCTTCTTTCTGATCTTTTCCTTATCCTTTATTGATGTATTTTCATCGAAGTTTTCCTCCTCTTGTGGTAGGGTATATGCCAGTTTTAGCAAGAATTCCATACACCTTATCCTTGCGTGCAATGGTGACATTCCATATTCGTAATTCTTCTAATTTGTAGAATCGTTTAAATTACCAAAGTTCTTCTGACAAATAATAATAAAAAATCGATAATAAAAAATATAAAAATAAAACGAAAAAAGGGGTTTAAATAGGTTTTTGCTAAATTTTTCCTCCAATATAATTCTGTCTATATATATGTATATGATAACTAATTGAAATATGTTATAATTAAGCAGAAAAAGATACTAATCTTAAACTCTTTACAACTAATTATATAAAATTGAGATGTAACATATTATATATGAAATAAATTTAATTGAATTGAAAAAAGTTCTTCTGACTCTTTTTGCAAATCGGGCATGACATTGTTGAGGTTGTTCCTGTCAGTTCGTTTACGACTTTTCCGTCAACCATGGTCAGGTGGAACTCGTAATTGCATTCAATATATTTTCCTTATCCAATTTGCAGCTTTGTAGGCTTAATCTTGCTTATTTGTTCTTCAATGTCCTTCACCGTAGTCCTTATGAGTTCTGCCGATTCCCTTGCAAACTGAAACATTAGTGGTCGGCAATAATGCACTGATGACGGACGTGGATTTTTCCAGTGTAGGGAATCATCCGATTTTAGCCGCAAATGAACAACAGATGCCATAAACATATTTCCGTCCGATATTGTAGCGTCATCGGAAGATATCCTTTGCTTATAAACGCTTTGTCCGGATGATCCATCGCAGCCCCATTTGCTGATCAATGTCAACTTCTCAGGAAGAATTTTCACTTCCGTGAAAAACTTTGGTGTGGTTGACTTTATAAACAGTTCAAATAATTTTAAATTGTTCAACGCCATGTTTTCAATACTTAAATTGTTTAATGGTTTCAGTAATTGTTGCGCCAACTTTCAGGCGTAGACTATCCAGGCATTATGCTTATTTTGCAATACATAGGCTTATGCTACTATGCCTAAAAATTTACCTGTTCCCTGCATACATATGGATTTAGGCTGAATAATGCAATTTTGATATTATGCACGTGTCCAAATAAGATTTGTGCCTACCTGTAGGGACCATAAGTCAATATTGTTCCTGACCATTTGTACGCCGAAGTATTGTTTATGTGAGGTACGTACCTGCTAATTTCAATGAGTAGTTTTTTTCAAACTATTAGATCAAACTACTGTCAGTCAAAACATATAAGGGATGGACGCCATACAATTTCTGCAACCATGTCTTTTTAAACTTTTTTACCTCTAGAAGCCAAACGGGCACGTACGGGCAGATAAAACCTTTTGAATTATGTAAAGAAATAATCAAAGAACAGGTTTTGCAAATATGGCAAATATAGAAAAATATAGTTTTTTTTTATTTTCCGTCAAAGTTGAAAAATAGTGAAAAAACGGATAGTTTTTAAATAGTGATTTACCAGGAGAAACACAAAGCAAACAGTTAATTTTTTTTTATCATTATACATTTAATAAATACATCAATCAATACAAACAAAAAATAAGGCGATTCGTTACCTATTTTTCGTGATATTACACCTGAAATCGCAACAAATTGACTAAAAATTGTGTGTTTTTTTGAAAACCGAAAGTCGGTCAACTTTGAACGGTTATATCTTCTAAACTAAAAATGTGATATTATTAAGAGTGGCATATTTGAAATCGTTGAAAAGTTTCCTATAATATGGGTTTATTCAAAACTTCGTCGGCACTCATGAAAATTTTGATTTTTGCAACCTCGCTTGCTCTACGGGCGCCACTGTGCGCCGTAAAGGGTTAAGATACAGGAAATTAATAAAAGTTTCATCATAATATCCACACCACCATAGTGAACGTTGTATTATGCGTTTGTGACGATGTATGTAAACGGCTACAGCATGCAGACGAAATCAAGTGATTGTGCCAGCCGATTGACCGTGTATTTGCTTTTCGTGTGATTTAAGGCTTTGATGTAGCGATATTAAATAGAATTTTATATTTTGCTGATGGTTTTGTAGTATAAGGTGTGTTCCACAAGTTCGAACTTATGAGAGTAAAATAAAAATTACTCTCTGAATTTGCCAAAAATATCCAAAATTCTTGGAACGCAAAAAACCAGTTTTGGACTTCTATTTTATTTATTAATTTATTTAAGAAATTCTTGCTTATCCTACACAACAAGATATAAATCTTATAGTTAAAGTGCAGGAATTATATTTGTTTAAAACATAAATAGGTTATCACAATTCAACGATAAAGTTTAAAAAGAAGAAAAAAAAAACATAAAAAGGGTACATTATATCAAAATGGAAAGGAATTAAACACTTAATTTAAAGAATGATTACTTTTAAATTGATTGAGTGTAATATATAAGTTATTAATTAAAAATAAACTAAACCAAATAAATAAATAGCTTTGATGGCAAAAATTAATTGGATTAGTTTTATAGGTTTTAGCTTATGAAATGATTGACTAATTGATTTCTAAAATTGTTCTCATTGTTGTTTGTTTGGACATGATTGGGCAGTAGGTTCCAAAGACGGACAGAATGAATAAAAAATTGATATTCAGATATCAGGCTGCGGTGACTTCTTCAAATACTAATCCCGCTAACTTTTTAAATAAAGGTCTATTAAAGTGATAATTTATCAGGTTCATATTTAAACATGAAACATCTGATTGGATAATTCTTGTCCGAACTTACCCAAAGAAAAAATTCGTGCTAATTTGTACAGGAAATTAAAAAAATTACTCTCGTAATTGCACAAAAATTGTTATCTGGAACGCTTTTAGGTAACTTTGTGCAAGTTCGTACTGTTTCGTTATGCATGTGGACAAAGCTATTGTTACAATATCCGACCATCCTTTCTGTATTATACAGAACAATACAGTATAGTTATTAGAGCTTCGTTTTGTGTTAATTATTTTTTAGTCAAAAACCTTTAATTGTTCTGTTTTTTATTAAATGTTTTGTATTATTACTGTATTTAATAAAATTACTTAAAGAACTACATTTCCAAATATTCTGACTTTTCTTATTACTAAAAACTTGCAAATTTTTTTTTTCTATATTCCTTTAAATTTGTAAAAAAAAAGAAATTACTTAAGAATGTGTAAAAAATCTTACTTTATGGCTTAATTATAGGGATGGGCAATAAATATCGATATATCAAAATATCGATATTTAAAAAAATTATAATCGATATATATCGCCGATATTAAAAACACCGATATATCGATACATCGATATTTATCTACGACTATCGAATTCGATATTTTTAAGATCACTTTATAATAAAATTCAACATTTTAACCGTTGCTCAACTGCTTACAATACTGTTGTTTTTTAAGAATTGCATCATAGGCCTTTTTTAACTAATTTTAAGAAAATAAAGGCGTTTTTCCATTGTACATTTTCATAGATTACACAGGTCAGTTTTGTCTTGGTTTTTTAAGAGATGACAACAAAAAAATAAGCGCGGAAAAAGTATTCTGGAAAGGGTTCCTAGAATTATGCAAAGAATCGACTCATGAAAGTTGGAATGTTAATAATAAAAAAAATATTTTGTTTTTTTTTTATTTGTGCATGTTCTTATATATTAATAATAAAATATTGCGCAGTTTACTTGTATAGTATGTGTTAGAAGTTTTTTTTACCGGCAGTATATAATCCGGCATTATATAATCCTAATTATTTTTTTTAAATTTCATATGGCGAATAAGTAAAAACTTTTTTGTATTCTTTACTTTTTTTAAAATTTTTTTGTAATTGTAATACGTTTGTGCCTATGTAAAAATGTATTGTCATAGGTATATTAAGTTTTTAAATTTAGTAATAATTCGATACTCTTAAAAAATATCGATACGATATATATCGATATATTTTTTCAATTTGCCCATCCCTACTTAATTATTTTAAGGAGGCTCATTAATAATCTTTTCGAAACCAACGAAAAAAAACTATTTATTTTTAAAATTAAAAAAAAAAATACAGACTGAGATTTTTCGTTTCTAAGAAAGTTTTAAACATAATTTCGAAATAATTTCGTTCTAAGATCGTTAATAATTTTTTTTTTATCAATTATCGAAAAGTCTATCCTTAATACTTTCTAACTGTAAGTCTTCATATTGTTTGTTTTTTTTTTTGTGTGTTTAAAACGGGCTTAATTTGAAAAATAAACATGTTGTTGACTAATCACGGCAAAGCCAGTGTACATGCACTCTCGATCAGATGATTAGAATTTTTAAATTTATCTTTATAAATTCTTGGCAGACAGAGAACATTTGTTAAATGCAACTGTATTTTACTGGTGCTTTTCCAAAAAAAGAAAAAATAAATGAAATTTTTTCCTGCCAATTTGTCACAATTTTTGTTCAGAATTGTTTGGCAAGTTATCATGGAAAGACCCGCACCACAACAGCGTCTCCAAATTGTTCAGCTGTACAACGAAAATCAGCATTCTGTTAGAAATGTTTTTCGTACGATTCGAGAAACTTTTGCTGCGCATAATCGACATACTGAAACCACTATTGCCGACACCATACGCAAATTTGAGTCCCAGTTTACATTAGTGGATGATACTCGACCGGTTAGACCAAATCCAGCACGTAGTGAAGTGAATATATCAGCTGCAGCTAAGAGAGTACTCGAAGACCGTGACGAATCGATTCGTTGTCGCTCTCAGCAGCTTGGCTTGTCGTATTCGACAATCTCACAGAAAAAATTTTCAGTAGTCTTTTATCATTTAAAAAAATTTTTTTAAAAAGTATTTTAATTTAATAAATGTGATAATTGAATCAATTATTTTTTTAGTTTAAAGAAAATTAAAAATATAATTTTGATTTAATTAATTTTTTAGTTGTTTTGAAATAAATTTTTAATTACAATATTAATTAAATAACAAAAAATCTCAACTGACTTTTTCGTTTAAAATAAATAATTTAAACTTATAGAATTATTGTTGGAAATTGTCAAATCCTGAGCTATATTTAATTAAATCAATTAACACATTGTTAGAAACGGCAAAGTTTTTTTTGGTAATTTTTTTAATTAAAATTAGAAATATCATTTATTGAAAAAAACCCAATATTACAGTTTTTGGTAATCAATATAATCATTTTGGTATTAGGTGCAAAATCAACAACTATTTTGCTTGATTCTATGAATTGGTATGAATGTGGTGATAAAAGGAAATTTTGAATTTTTTCTGTGCTGACTTATTTTACGTAAAGATCATGGTCTCGGTAGGCTTTTGTTTCAACAAGACGGCGCTACAAGTCATAAAGCGCGTGAAACAATGTCCTTTTAATGAAATCATTTTGGTGAGCACTTAATTTCACGTTTGCTGCATCTAGATCGTGCGATATCACACCTTTGGACTATATCAAGAATAAGCCAGCTACGATTGACGCTTTGTGAGCCAACAGTACTCGTGTCATTCGCAAATACCAGTCGCTATGCTCGAACGAGTCACTCCAAATTGGACCTTCCGAATGGACCACTTCCGACGTAGTCATGGTCAACATTTATATTTATCAAGAGTAAATGCCATAAATTGTTCTTTTAACCGATAATAAAAATTGTATGATCACTTTCAAATTTATGTGTTTTATTTCACGTTATAAATCAAACCTCACGATGAACTACCCGATACTTTCTTACTAGTTTTTTGTTTTAATTTGCGTGTTAAAAAAAAAATTTCTATATTTTTTTTCTAATTTATTATTTAATTAAACAGATATATAACAAATACTATTTAAATGTCTCTCAGTGTTATTTAATATTTCTCACCAAAATAATAAAAAAAAAAACACTCAAAAATAAATTTATTTTTTTTTTTTATTATAAAAATACATTATTATTTAATTCTTCTTAATGCTACGATCAATGCTAATACAATTTATATCCAATTGTGACTACAATGGCACTCGCCAACCACCGCAGCCATAAATTATTGTTGGTTGACCTACAACCAGTTGATGGATACAATGTCATGGTGGCATACAGTTTTAAATCTTTTAGTGGACTTATATAATTTTCTGTAATTTCATCAATTGTTTTGTTATTTAAAAGATCATCATCAATATAATTAGGGTCATTGTTATCATTATCGCGATTGATTTGATCAGCATTATTCGTATTATCTAAGCCGAAATTGTCAGATTCTGTGGAATAATTGGGGAATTCAACTTGACATAGAAAATAAAGAAAAAAATCAAATTGTATTTCGAGTTTATTAAGGATTATAAGAATTTTGATCACAAACCTTCTCCGCCTGTAGCAAAACGTAAAATTTTACTACTGTCACTCCAGCCAAATTGATTTCGAGCCAAAACGACTACTTGATAAATGCTGGCGGGATGTAAACCGTGCAAAGTATAGGTGTTGGTATAAATGGGACCTATAAAGAGCAAATATTAGAAAAACGAATCAAATTATTTCAATAAACGATGGAAATCTTCTTAATAATTGTTTTGATTTGTTGGTGAAAATCGATAAAAAAAAAATTGAGGTTTCTAATAAAATCAGTTGGTAACGCTGTCCTTTCTTGTAACTTTTAATCGCTGTGTTGAAATAGGTTTTATGGAATCAAGTTCACATTTTAGTCTATAGTCCAGTCTGTAGACGAGTCATTGGCTTAGTCCATAGACTTACTTATCGCCTAGTTTAGCTAAGAAATAAGTTGTTTTTATTTTTAATTAGGCAGGTGTAAATCTTGCACAAGAATTCCGATGGATCATTACCATTCGGTATATGTCGGATTCTTACCGACTTAAACCCCTCCTTTGTTTTTAAACACCCAGAGACTAGTCTACAATCCCCGGATCTTCGGTTATTTTTAATTGTTTTCCTATGCTAATCCCGCAAAGCTCTACGCTTGTCTGCAGGAGACCAGAGTCTCTGGCGAGAATCGAACCCGCAACCCCGGCACTGATGGACTAGCTCACTACCAGCTAGCCTACCGGGACACCCCCGGCCTAGAAAGAGTCCAGAGACTTTACAAGTGCCAAGACCAGAGACGACTCTATCAAGTAGTTAAGAGGAGGGCTGTGGAGTCGGAGTTGAGGTTTTTGTACTGGTGTCGATGTCGAAGTACCCACAAAAACTCGCGACTCCAAAATTTTTCGACATAAAATATTAAAAAAAAAATTCCAATATTTGCTAAAATTAAAAAAAAATTTAAGAGGATCTGCTTTAAAATTTTTTAAGTCAGAAAATATGGACCAGTCTACTTTAATTAAAATATCGATTTGAAATTTTTGCAGAATCATTTTCATATTTAGCCATTTAAAAGGTACTGCGTTCTTAATAATTACTAGTAAATATTTTATACATCACAGAAAATTTTTGCTAAAAACCTACGCACACCAAAAATTTCAAACATCAAACTGTAAAACATAAATTCTTTTGAAAAAAACCCCCCTGAGAATTTTTTGTTTTTGCAGCAAATACACTTAATACTCACCTATTGAAATTGAGGAGGGTATTGTTAGCTCTGTCCATTCTGATGCATATGTCGCCGTCGTCACCGTTGTTGTGGTATAAAGATAATTGCTGTCTGTAAATTAAAAAAAAGAAAGAAAAAATTTAATGTGTAAAAAAAATTAAATGAAAACTTTTTGTATTCCCCCTCTCAATTAATCAATTAATCTTAATAAACACTTTCGTTCACTACTTACCAGATGGCACTTGTCTAAATTTAAGTTTAAATTCAATAATTGGCGAGTAACTTTCAGTTTGCCACACCATTATATGCGCCGTGGGACTCTGCATGTCAGGGCTTATCTTAAATGTGCATGGCATTGGACGGAATGTCACTTCCATATAGGCACTTTGTGTGCCAATTGTATTCTCAGCTCTACATTCATACATGCCCATTTCAAATTCGCGAGCATTTTTAATTATTAGGGAATGTTTCATATTGGAATAGTAACGTGGTCCTAACGTGCTATTGTATGGCAATTCCTCCGTATCTTGACGTCCAAAGTAGGGACCATAGGATATGGGTTTACTAGAATGGAACCAACGCACTTTGGCTAGAGGTGCTGATTCAACAAAACAATCCAGTTGCAAGCGTCCGCCAATTTTAGAATAGTAGATTTTACGTGATGTATGAATTTCAGGTTGAACTGGGTAGTGATATATATATTTTATTTAAAGGAAATAAAAAAGAAGTAAACAAATTAAAAAGTGTTTGATAACATTTTGATAGCATTTAAAAATTAAAGCAAAATGAGAACATGCAAATCAGTGTTTATTTTATTCTATTTAACTTTTTTGTGCACTTGGGGATTTTGGGTGCCCCGGAATGCGAGTTGGTAGTGGCCAAGGCGAATTCATACAGGTGACCGCATCATGAGATAGAGTTATGCTAGCTATCCCTTTTTTTTAAATACAATGTATTTTGTTTTTGTAAAAAGTTGGAGTGAATGTCAAAATTATTTGTTCAAAACCTAAACAAGGGATTTTTTTTTGTTTATAAAATATACACAATTGCTTTAGAAGGTAAATATTTCTCCTGTATTGCAAATTTATTGTGGCTCTACTTTTATGCACATTTTATTCCTTGATTTTATATTTTACATTCACTTTTTTTTTTGTTTTATAAAATTTAAATAAAGTTTTTATACAAGTATTTAGATTTTTATTAAATTTTAACTAATTTTTTCACAAAATGTAAACAAAGCTTGACATTCAGTATACACACAAATAAATAAACAATAAGCAGATGACTCGAAAATGTCACCTGTATGAATTCGCCTTGGTAGTGGCAAAGGATTGTAGGTTCGATTCCCGCCAGAGACTGTGATATAATTCACTATAACGGACTTGAGGGCTAAGTTTCTTTTATAATTAAAATAAAATATAATTTGTACTTGTATTTGTAACTCTAACACACCGTCCAGACTATCTATTGTTATGTGTGCACGAGAACAAAACGTTGGCAGAACAATTTACTTATGTTTTATAAAAAGCAGCAATTACAATCAAGATGGCGTTTTTTATATAGCAATACTGGGGGGGCTACTATCTATTGCGATTCCAAAACGATTTCGATGCGAAAGCTAAATGCCAACATGGTACTCTCCATCACTTTCGCAAAATTTTTTTAAAATTAAGCAAGACTGGCAATAAAATTTAAAGGTGGCTCAGATTGACAGCAATGAAATGCCAAAATATGTTAGAATATTTGAAATTGGAAAAATTTAAATAAAATAAATAGTGATGATTTGCGAAAATAAAAAGATGCGAAAGACAAATGCGAATTCGCATTAAAGAGTACCGATTTCTAGATTTGCTACCAGTTTTGATGCAGCAGTGATGTGAGACAAATGTTTTACCAAGAACAAAACATCGCCCTGAGCCGTCTTTTTTTATCCAGATTCATTTGTGCACTTGATATTGTTTGTAGTTTTAACATCGCAATGGCCAATCTCGACGGTGTGTTAATAATAAATAAATATTGGGGTATATCTACTCCTAAAAAGTTAAATTGCATTTAATTATTAAAAGTTTAATTGTTTAAGATTTATTCTAAATTTATTAAATTTATTTTTTTTAATACCCAAGGTTTTTTGCGACCTTGTGGTAGCGCTCGACTTGTAAATAAGGCCTTATGTTAGGCCTCTTTATCATTCTTTTAACCCCCGAGTTAGTTCATAAAGACATTGCCAGAGTCTTAGAACTGGACTTATAATCTGAAATTTAACGAGAAACGAATTTTTATGTGACTTAAGCTAAAATAGAACTGAACCAAGATCCGAAAAATAATCTGAACCAGAATCTAAACAAGACTTTTATAAAAGCGCACTAAAACTGTTCCTAGTGGGTACTTTATACTATCACATAAGTCTTACGTATTTTGAGAAAAATACAACTCTGTCATGAAAAGTTTTTATTGATGTTTAAAAATTTTCAAACAATTATTAGATCAGACATGTACTTTCATCAAAATGCGCAAGACTTGTGTGATTGTGTTAAACAAAAACAGCCTTAAATAGGAGCTGAAAAAGAAATGAAGTAAAAGTGAAGTAAAACGGAAAGAAACTGAACTAGAGCGAAAAAGAACTAAATTATAACTGGACTATTTCTAAACTTAAACTAAAAGAAAACTGGGGCCAAATTACGGCATTCGATATCGAACAAAATTACAATACAATTTAAATGGCAATTTCGATCGATATCGAATGCTGTAATTTGTTCACTGAACTAGTGCTGGGGGCAAATTACGGCATTCGATATCGATCGAAATTTTTATTTAAACTGTATTATAATTTCAATCGATATCGAATGCCGCAATTTGGCCCCTAACCTTTACTTAGGCCCTAATCATATAAAACGCAGCGCAACGCCAAAGAATAACCTTGAAAGCACAAACAATGTCATAAATATTTTGTTATTTTGTTGTTGCTTTCAACATAAATTCATGTACCGTTTTAAAATTTTCAACGACACAAGCAATAGAGCGTTTGAAATTTTAAAACGCAATGTGAATTTCTATTGAAAGCAACAACAAAATAACAAAATATTTATGACATTGTTTGTGCTTTCAATGTTATTCTTTGGCGTTGCGCTGCGTTTTATATGATTAGGGCCTTAATAAACTTTTAAAACAAATTTTGCTTGGAAATCTACTTACACAACACCATTAACTCCACTCCATCTGAAACCGTTTGGCCCACACCATTTTGACCCGTACACTCAATATTACCCGACATATTACGCGATTTTATTTCAACTATATGAATCTGACGATTTCCCACCAAATAATCGATAACAGTCTCATTATTATGGGTCCAGCTAACTGCAGGCTGGGGCACTCCTTCCGCCTCACATATTACCTCCAAAACAGCTCCTATCGGTAGCTCAATAAAACCACTAGGAGTAGTATAAATACGTGGAGCATATTGAACTTCTATGGCGTGGGCTTGAACAGCTTTACTATCTTTAGTGATAATTTCGCAATAATATTTGCCCGTATCCCTGGCTTGGACATTCATAACCTCCAAACTGCCATTGGCCAGCAAATGAAAACGATCCATAAAAACCGGTTCAAATTTCGGAGATCCCATAAGGAAATTTTCATCTTTAAGCCAACGTACCGACAGATAGGCCACTAAGATTTTGGGAAATTATTTTATAAGGATTTTTTATTTATTTTTTTATTTTTATATATTCTTTTTTTACTTACACTTGTAGCCACAAGGCAGTAATACGGTATCATTTTCATAGGTTTTCACAGTGGTCGGAACTGTATAAAAATCCCGAGTATATAATTCTTCATTTTGCACTATATTTACTTCATGAGCCTGTGTTATTGACGATAAGGGTCTAAGAAGTAGCATTATTAAAAAATTACACACACATTTTAATAAAATCATTGTTTTTTTTTTTTATAAAATATTTTTTAAAAAAAAATTTTTTGTTTTTTCTTAAACTTTAAATTGAATATTCTTAAATTTTATTAATTTTCATTTAGTTTTTTCTTGTGTTTTTTAAGAATTTTTCTTTCATTTAATTTTTTACACCGCCTGTGACCAACGCTCGACTTGAACTGTTTGATTTGAAGATGCCGTCAGATCTTGATCTTGTAATTTTTTTTTTTTTTTTGGTCACCACTTTTCCCTCTACATTTTCTGTTTTTTTTTTTTGCTACAGTAACAAAATGGACAACAACGTACAACACAACAATAACAAATAATTGTCATTTGAACTAATAATAATAAATAATTGTTCGCCTGCGCATTTGCTATTGTTATTTTGTTTGTTATTATTATTCAATTAAGACGTGCTTTTGTTGCAGAGGTGCAGATAATAAGCGTTCTATATTTATTATGTAAAGGTGTGTGTGTGTTTGCGTGTGTGTGTGTGTGTGTGTGTGTGTGTGTGTGTGTGTGTGTGTAGTTTATAGTTTATACACCCTACATATAAAGTAACTAGTATTTAGCTAGAAATATACTGGTTGGTATTTACTTTAAAGTAGTTGCACTTTTGTTTTTTTTTTTCATATTTCAAACTGTCGTATTTAACGTTGGGTTGTCATAGGAGCCCAACTTGTTCATTTTAATGCAGTTTTAAAATACTTGTGGTTAAAAACAAATTGCTTTATTTACAATATAAAGACTACTTAAAGCAAGACCAAATTTGACATTTTACCTCAATATTTTTTCCATGCTTAATTACTGTTTTAAAGAGTATGTATTTATTACAGAATAATTCTAAGCACTTAACCCTGGAACCACAGAGAGAGAATATTGTAATTATTTATTTTCCTGTTACATCAAGTTTCAATTTTGTTGAGTTCTCCTCTGTTTACAGAATTATAGGAAACTAGCAGAATGCCCCGATATGGTTTTCGTCATCATTCTACATTGAAGAATATGATATATTTAACTAAATAATTGTAACAAAAAGAATACGGGAATTTTCCCACTCTTTATTATTTTTTTGGGCATAAAAATAATTTTTCAATTCTAAAACCAACCAAAAAATTTATGTTTTTCTTCTGGTAGTGTCGTTGTTTTAATAACAGACAAGTAAATCAAGTAAATCGTTTATTTTATCTACTTTTATAGAGTTTTTGTTGTAACTACAACGAACAAGTATTAAATGGTTTGTTACCAACTTTTGTACTGTTGTTGTTGGTTCTAAAACAAAGGGCGTCACGTATAAAGCTGCGCAAGCGAACTTTCATCATCTTTCTCATTTTTTGACGCCTAACAACTAGTCCAAAACATAACTAGTAACGATTTGAGCTGCAGGGCACGGCAAATGTCTACGTGTGTGTGTGATTCCACGATAAAAAAAAAGAGAGAAAAGCGCGTATTTTATTAGTGTTTTCCTGTGATATTTATTCATTCAATAGGCCCCCATCAAATAGAAGTTTGAATCTTTTATATATTTTTAAATATAAAGAATGTTTTCTTACATACATTTTATTAGAAAATCCCCTAAAACACAATAAAAAAAATATTAAAATGCATAAAATTAATTCGAAACTAAATTCTGTACATATTTTCAAAAAAAAAAAAAAAAAGAACAGCACTTTTGAAATTGAACGTGAAAATAACAAACATTTTAAAAAATTTAATAATTTAAGTGATTATAAACTGAACTAAAGAATTAAAATCAAAATGAATGTGGGCCATAACTTAACTAAAACTAAATTATAAAATAATACAGATCTATAACTTAATCGAACTAGAGCTGAATTAGAATTAAACTTGAATTTAACAAACAAGTTAAAGTTCTATATTAGGCTGTTCCAAATCTTTGATACTCTCTACCGAGAGTTCGAATATTTCAGGAGTGGGCTTTTTATGGGTTCTATAAATTATGAACTAATCTTTATTAGAACTGTCCTCACAGTATTATAATTCGTTGCGGTTTTAGAAGTATTTAAGACTGTTCCAAAAAATCATTTGCCCTTATTTAAATAAAATATGATTAATTTCATAAATAATTTTGGCATTTTTAAGTGATATTCAGGAGGATATTTTATATTGGACCTATAGGCCGCTTGGTATGGGGCCTACGGTAAATTATGAACCGATCTTCCAGAAATTTTACAGAGTAAAATGTGGATTAATGTCAAAAATTTATTGGTTCTATGAAGAAAATTCTTTCAGTGTATGCCCCATACAAAGTCCACTCTCGAAAAACACTTTAGTATGCCTAAAACGGTTACGGTGAAAGAATTTTTTTCATAGAACCAATAAATTTTTGACATTAATCCAATTAAAAATTCTCTTAAAATTCAATCTGTGTAACGCCTAAATGGATTGATAAAGAATTTTACATTAGCCAGCAGTTAAAAAATGTTTCATAAAATCGATGAATATTTTGCATTACGTTAATTTCAGAAAGTTTATTAAGACTGACTATTTATCATCACATTAATGAAAAATTTCATTAACACAATAATGACGAGTCAAACGTCTTATATATAAATCGGCAAATGCAAAACAGTTAAGAACACTTTCCTCCTCTGTTTGCCCAACGACTAGAACAAAAAATACACCATATTAAAGGTACACTCCAGTTCATTTAAATAACAATAGCAAAAAATTTATATGTTACTGCGAATTTTTGATAAACCAAGCAAAGCAAAAAGATGGAATTATTTTTTTTAGATGTTTTGTTTTAGTGTTATTTGTTATCGAGAATTTTTTTTTAAATATTCTTGTATTTATTTATTAAATTTTGAAAACACTGATGGAAAATTAAAAAAAAAATAGTTCATTTGAATAACAACGGCAAAGAAAAGTTTGGAAAACATAAAAACTATTCACTAAATTAGATTTTATTCATAAAAACTATTTGGTTGCACGTGTTCTCCAACGTTTAGTAATGAGTGTTGCCTCCATGGTGCTTAATAACCTCAAATATGCGACTGGGAATGGAATCGTAGAGGGTTTTTAGGTAATCTAAAGAAATCTCGTCCCAAGCGGTCTTGATTGCACTGACCAACGATGGAACATCTTCATATTGTTTACCTCCTTCATTAACTTTCCGTGAAAGCCATCCCCAGACGTTTTCACTATGTTTAAGTCTGGTGAGTAAGGTGGCCAGTCCATCAGCGTCACATTTTGGTCACTTATCCAGGATTTTACCGCTCTGGCATTGTGTATCGGAGCATTATTCCGTTGGAAAATCCAACGCAAATGTCCAAATATGTTGCTGCATTCCGGAAAAGCTTGTTCCAGAATGTTTTTGTATCGTTCTGCGTTCAGTTTTGTCGATTTAAATTGAAGTTTAATCCTGCCATAGAATGTTATGGCACCCCATACCATAATTCCACCAATGCGACTGTGTCGACGGCTTAATATTACTTCCTCCTTTCTCATGTCATGGTAATAAAAGTTATACCCGTCAGGACCATCCAGGTTAAATTTTTTTTCGTCAGAAAAGACAGCCCTTTGCCATTCGGTATTCCACGTCATGTGAACTTCAGCATAATCCAATCGTTTTTCTTTGTGAATGGGTTTAATTACAGGTTTGTTTTAAGTTTCATTCTCTGGATATGCGGAGCATCCACAATCAAGCGCCGAACAGTCGAAATACTAGCTGAAACTCCGGCTTTCGCACTAATTTTTGGTATGGAATCACAAGAATTAGATGCAATTCTTAAAATTGCACGCTTGTCTGTTGGCGATAAGAGACTTGCTGGTCTTCCTTTCATGTTTTTCCCATACGAATTCTGATTTTTGATGTAATTGAAGACAACACGAGCACTTCTTCCGATTTTCTCTCCAATTTTTCTAAAGGATAACTTTTGTTCAAAATAGGCTTAAATTTTTCCTCTTTCTTCTGATGTTAATGGCTTTCCTCGCCCCATTTTAATAGAGTTTTTATTTTACGAGGTGCAATTTATCAAACTAATTAAATCTGAACAATCTGCGTAACACATTCGCTCAAGAATATCCAAAATCAGGCACTGTTGTTATTCATATGAACTATTTTAAAATCACATTTTTGCCGTTTAAGTAGGCTTTGTACGCTAAATATGTAACGGGAATTTTTTTATTTTTCTTGAACCAGTGTGGCCACCTTATATAATATGTAAGCACATACAAATTGGTTTTTGTTACTTTTCTCGAAATGTCAAGTTTTAGCAATGACTACCACTGTTGTTATTTAAATGAACTAGAGTGTATTTACTTACAGAAGTGCACAATATATATTCAATATTTTCGGAGTTATAAGCGTTCAAATTTGTTACTCACACATATGCAAAAACACATAAATTAACAATATGTCTTTTTCCGATTACACAAAGTTTTTTCTATGAAATAAAAAAAAAAAAAAAAAAATAGGGTGATCGTTTATACGAAATTTTGTAGAAACCGGTTTTCTCGTATATTTAGTTAAGCCGGCAAAGGTTAACCAGTTAAGAACACTTTCCTCCGTTATTTGTCAACCGAACCTCAATGGGGAGAAAAAGTATCAGAATGGTACAAATTGATGGTCGAATTTCTCCTATTGGAAAAATACTAGAAATACTAATTAGGGAATTAGGGATGCCAATCTCGAATTCCCGATTCCGAAAATACCGGGATTTGAATTTTTTTAATCCCGGGACTTAGTCAATCCCAAAATCGTTAAATTTTATTTTTTTTTTTTTTTTTTTTGTTTTTTTCCATGCATAGCTAACCAATAAAAATCTCATATTTTCTGTGTAAGAATATATAAATCGGAATTTTTATTTTCATGCAAAATAAAGTTTATAAAGATATTTGTGGATAATAATCCAAAAAAAGGTGAAAAATGTGTAAAAAATTGTAAAAAAAAAAAGGAACTTTTACGATTTTTAAGGCACTGGATGCATTTTTTCCGGTAAGCATGTTCCGCTTTTTTTTTATCTTATACAATATCTACAACTTTGCTTCAGACACAAAAGAAATATTCCGTATGGTATACCGATATATAACCGTGTTAAAATATAGAAAAAATGATAAAAAATCCTTCTTGAGCAAAAAAAAAATCGTATGGCCATTAAATTATTAATGCAGCCAACTTGACAAAACTAATGATGCAGAAGTTCTTATTTTTTTATCATGTGTTGTACTGATGTATCCAACAATTATAAAGAAATTTGAATGTGAGAAGTGCTGAAATTAATTAAAGAAAAAAATTAATTAAAGAAAGATAGGTCTTTTGAAATGCACAAAACAATAAGAAAACCCAAAAGTTCCGTGTGGTTTTATTATCTAAAGGTGCCCGTAGACGACATGTTTTTTTACATATGACATTTCTATATAAATGCCATTAAAATTTGGAATAAATTACCCTTTCGTTTGCAAAAAATAAACAATGCAACGCAATTCAAAACTGAAATATTTAAACATTTTAGGCAAGTGTAAAATGTTTAAATAACAAAATTCTTTTTTTTTTTTTTTTATTTTTATTTTTTTTTAATAGTTTTTTAAAAGTTTTTCAAAGTTTTATATTTAACTCAAAAATTGTATTTTTTATAAATTTAATTTTTTATTGTTTTATGTGTAACCACTTTTTGTATACCCAGTATATTATCCAGTACTTAATATAAGATTTAATCTTTGTATTGGATTGTAAAACTTAAAATTAAATAAATAAATAAATAAATAAATAATTCCTACCACCAGCGGTGGTGGGTATAAAAATGGGTTTCTGTTTTTTAAATAAGATTTTTATGGTTAACTTTCCCTCAACAATAAATTTTAGTGTTTTTATCAAATATTAAAATTGGGAATTTAGCACGTCATAGAGAAATCTTATTAATAAAAAAAATTTATTTTGTTAATTAATTTCGAATTCAAATTTCAATTATTCAATTTCATTCATTTAATGAGAAATTTTAAAAGAATCTTACAAATAAATCAATTACTAGTTTGCTCTATTTAATTACTATATTAATTATTTTTTTATTAAGTTTGAAACACCTGAGGCAATTGAGTAAAATATAGATTTTATGTTAATTATTTTTTAATTGAATCAACTAACACATTGTTGGAAATCGTACGTTATTTTTTGTATCACTATTTTAATTAAATTAATCATTAAAAAACGAAACAAATGAAAATTTTCGATTCCTACAAACTTTAGTAATCAATATAATCTTCAAACAACTTTGTAATATCAAGTGAATTACAAAACTTTTGTTTGTAAACCTCTTTTAAAGACGTTTTTTAAATAAATATCTTTAAAAAGCATTTATCTTTTGACTTTCAAAAATCCCGATATCCCGAAAAAATCCCGGGATCCCGTAACGTAATTACATTACTTATAACGTCATTATATAACTTATAACGTCATTACATAACTTATAACGTCATTACATAACTTATAACTTCACTACATAACTTACATGATATTAAAGCTTTTCGCGAGACTTAAGTACTCGTATTTACTTAGTTTGAAAATTCTATAGTTAAAATCAAGCACATCAAGTTATTCATTTTACTTATTTATCTACAAAAGTAAATCCCGCTACGAGCTTTTATATCATATAAATTATGTAATGACGTTATAAGTTGATAATAAAAGTTTTAAAGTAAAAGTTAGTTTTTTTTCCTTTTAGCGCATTTAAGCTGGCTTTTTAAAAAGGTTTTTTACTTTTAATTAATTTTTTTCTTTTTAGAGCATTGAATTAAAAGCTTATATTTTAAAAAGGTTTTTTTCTTTTAATTTATTTAAAACTCGCATTCGTTTTCTCAGTACGTCCTTTTTTTGATACCTATGTAAATTGTAGACAAGCCTTAGAAACAAAGTCCGCCGCCATATTAGATTAAGAGTGACGTCACTTTAATTTGCATTAAAAATTGCCTAGACCGCCATCTTGGGTGTGTCGCCATGCTGCATCTATAATGACGTCACATAGTTAACCATGCATCCAAACTGAACGTGTGTAAAAATTTCAGCTCAATCGGTTGAAGATATCTGCTTCAAATTTGAGTTGCAAGATTCCACCCGAACAAACCTACATACATACATTGCAAGTTAAATAAAAGCTTTTAAAAAAGACCTCATGCTAGGAACACAACTAGGACGAAACGAATTTTTGGCCGCGAAAATTCGTCGCCAAAAACAAAACATATTTTCGTATATGAAAAAACACACAATAATAGCGTCGGCCGAAGTTCGTCGTACACTCATGGAAAAATGCATCTTCATATTGAAGATGCCCTAACATCAGAATTGTGACATCAATGTTATTACAAATGGCATCAATGAGGCAAAAAGTGACATCAATCGAATGACGAACGTCATCCTAAAATTGTTTCATATTTCATGCGTCACCTACGCTATGACTACATTGCCATCAATTCGATGTCACATTTTGGGTACACTAATTGAAAAGGCGTCATAACGCTGCTGTATTTTGAAATCAGTACAGACAAGCTGTCATCAGTACAATGACATAATATATCTTGTCAATATATATAATTCACATTATTTTCATGTTTAAAAAGTAAAATTAGAAGCAAAAATTCTTATATTCTATTTTTTTTTTAATTATTTATTTAAATACATAAAATGTTTAAAGTAGAATTATTACGAAAACCATATCGGGCATGCTGCTGGTGTCTTATAATTGAATGTTCTTCTGTTAAGTGTAAGTAAATAACGATATGCTCTCAATTTGACTTCAGGTTAATTACTATGACTCAATTTGATGACAGTTTGTCATCGCACTGATGACACGTTTATAAAACCGACTCCGATTCGCCATTTCTGTGATGCCAATGTGTCATCCCATTGATAACATAACTTAAATTTTTGGCCAAGTGATGTTAAGGCTGACATCCATCGCAGTGATGTAAAGTGTCATGGGGTCAAAAACGAAGACACTTGTCATAGTACTGATGTCAAAATACATCAGCATTATGACGCCTTTTCTATCAGTGTTCGAACGCCGACGATCAAATCAGTACTAGGTGACCATGCTTTGGTTAGTTGTGAAGTATTTTAGTAAATGAAGTAACTTAAATAATTGTTTTATTTTTGATTTTTATCATTTAAAATTAATGTGCAAAATTGTTACATAGCTATAAAAATGGCTTTTTGTTGTGATTTTGTTAATGCTTTATTTTGTAATAATGATTTTTTTCATGTGGTCACACACTTTGCTAATTATAAAACCTGTTTGTTATTCGTCATTATTGTGATTTAAACGACGAATTAACTCAGCGAATTTTTACTGATAAATTTGTCGTGTTGGGCAAAGTTCGTCGTTCGACCCAGTTGTGTTCATAGCATCAAGGTTAAAACAATTAATATAAATACAAACTGTTAACAATTTATGTAAATATTATTATGCTCTCAAGATGGCGTGACATTAACACTGCACCTTCTACCTTGTTTTTAATTATGAGTTAACCAAAATACGTTTTCAAATGCCCTTAACATAAGCTGAGCCATAAGAAATATTATCCTGCTGTTCTGCCGACGTTATTGCCAAATTGCTAAATATTTATCTTTGGTCTAGACCGGGGGTTTAGGGTCGACTATTTTTTTTTTTTTTTTTTTTTTTTTTGAATATAGTGCTACTTAATTGCTTTGCAAATTGATTTTTACAAAATTGAATTCGCAAAACGCCAGATTTATTTTATGGTGTTCTGAAGCTCGTGCGTTTTGCTTAAGATCTGCCAGTTTCTTAAAAATATTTTAGTTTCCTTGAGCATACTTTTGCAAGTTGAAGTCGCCGAACTTCTTGCGACAGCGATTTACAGAACACCTATTATACGATTTCCAATCAGACTAGCAAATGTTAAGGGTTTTGCGATTGTCAGAACATGCCCGTGAATCGATAAGCAAATGCACGGCCAAATCGTCGGCTGATAATTTAATTGTCGTATGTGGTTTCCGATAGTTTCGAGTAAATTGAGTTTGAAGTTTGAACTCTAAATCCACATACGACATTTAAATAATAAATTAATTTGTTGGTCGTTTTATATGGAAATTTGTGGTATGGGGCAGTTACATACGACATTTAATTTGAAAATTGCTTCAGCAAATACCACATACGACCCAATAAAAAATTGTGCTTCCAACGAAGCAGGTTTGTAAGGGAGAAACGTTAAAGTTTCGCTTACCATATCGCTTACGGATGACATGAATTTTATATGGCGAGTTCCCACTTTGAAGCAATACATTCTTGACATAGAAAGCGCTTTATTCAGCGCATATAAAAATTGGTGAATGTAACGATGAGGTTTGCACACTGAATTTTTTGTTACCGTTATTCTTTAATATGCTCCCTTACAAACCTGCTTCGAAGTAAGGGAATGTTGTGGCTCTTCAAATGTTATATATTTATTTTTAAATTTATTAAGAATTCGTTCAATTACTTTATTGCATCTCTGTATGTCTTATTGCGTAGCGCATAAGTGTGTGCTTACTTTTTAAAATGTACCATTAGTGCTTCGCAAAATAAGAAAATTTTTTACTGGGGATAAACTCAACACTCCATATCTTGAAACCCGTATAAGCTATCGAAAAACTGATTACGCCAAATAAAAGATCAGGTCGGAAAGCCTAAGGAATCGATCTTAACTCAAAACCGCAAAAAATCCACATACGACATTTAAATTATCAACCGACGAAATGTCTTTTTTTTTTAAATGAAATTCTGTTTTTAAGGAGTTAATATGCGTTTTTTTTCATGCAAATTATTAAAGGCATATGAAAATTTTTTTTTTTAATAAAATTTCTTAGCAATTTATTTTTATAACAGCATTTCAATTTTATCATATTTTTATTATTCGTTTTGCCTAAAAGCGTCACACACTCTGGTGCCAATGAATTTCTTTTCCTATCATATTGCAATTTTTAAATGCAATAAATCAAAATTTATTTATAAAAAAAAATATCAAAACAAAGAATATTTATTTATTTTGGCGTTTAAACAATTAAATTAATAAAAGAAAAAAAACGAGATTTTATTTCAATAAATTTTTTGTATTTTCTTAAATAATGCGGCAAATTAAAAGGGATGTTAAATAAATACGGCAACTCCTTTTCTTTAGGGGGCAGTTAGTTAGAATCTGGTTTCATATTTATAAGAGAGGGTAAAAGAGATTAAAAGGGGGTACAGTACAGTTGACAGTACTCGTCAACATGCCTTTTTGTTTTCTTATGCTTTAAACACATTCGAGACAGCAGACTACCGACTTCAATATGTCAACAATAGAATACATGTGTGTATATGGAAATGATTATTTTAACGACGACGCGGCTAAATGGCTGCAGGTTGTTGTCTATGCTAATTTTCTCGTCGTAGTCAAATTAAACTAATTTCTATTTTTGTACGCTACAAAACAGAAAAAGTGCTGCTAATATAATCAAAAATTAGAAGAATTAGTGCTTATAATATATAATAATAATTTTTTGGTTGAACAGCAAAGAACCGGATTGAAACAAGAATATAAGCGCGGCTCACCACCAAATTAATATTATTATTACTTTTTAGTATCCTTAAAAGAAGTTATATAGGAAGATGTTTGTCACGCCAACGCTCTTAGTTTTAGCAGTATGGGCATAATTACAAAATTGAAAGTGCTTTTCACATGGTGTTTAAAGCACACCGATTTATTAACCCATTAAGAGCCCATTTCAAAAGCTCATATTTCTTGACTGACTTTTTTACTAAATTTGCTTTATCTTTAAATTATGTCGATATAACAATAATTATTTAACAATAATATACACATGTTTCCAAAGTTATTAGGGCTTTGATTAAAAAAGTTTTTCTGTATTGCGGATTTTCGGCCTTCCGGAACACTTCAAATATTTACATATTACTATATTTAAATATGTAACAATTGCATAAGCTATTACCTAAATATATTTTAACTCAAACTTATAAATAAATTGTGTAGTTTTCCAAAATAAAATTTTTTTAACCCTAATAACTTTAAAATTTTATACGATGTAGTTTCTAAAAATATAGCATACGAAAACTAGGAGTGTTCCCTATAACATATTATATTTGAGGAAATATTATTATACATATCGCCAAAATTTTAAGATAAATGCTCTTAAGGGGTTAATAAATCGGTATATTTAATTCATCATATGAAATGTGTTTCGAAAGACTTTATTTTGATACCAATACTTTAAAGATTCAGATTACATTTTTCTTCATATACTATTGATAAAGTGCTCTGAATTTTTTACGGCCTATAATTCATAAACTTAGTGCGTTGAACCAAGAATTTACAGTATAATCGCGATACAGTTAATCTTGCGGTCAAGTTAACCAAATTTTAGCGCTTCTGTGCCGATCTAAACGTTAACTTTATGTTAACTTTTCAGATCGTATTAATAAAAAAGTACTGATTTGTGCAAACGATAACAAATTAGATTAAATTTTAAGCCGAAAGTTGAGAGTTTAAACAAAATTGAGAAATACATTAAAGAAAAACTATCGGCGTTGTATTATTGTATATCTGAAGTTGCCATCTCAAAAATAAAAACGACACGTCAGAAGTTCTCCAGGCTTTGAAGAATACATAGGATAACGCACGCAGGAAAACATTACATAGACCGAAATATGCCGATCTTAAAGCAAGTTTGTACTAATGTGAATGAAAGACAATAATGACAGTAATGGATGGCTGGTAAATGTTTAGGAAATACACAGAATTCGCTATCTGAAAATTTTTGAAGAACTAATTTTCTGCCAAACGTCATATGTAGCCCCTAACACATAATACATGACTGATTGTATAATTATTAATTATAAATTGTAGTTCAAGAGCAATTGTTAACTTGAAACCAGCCGGTACAAATTGGATCTGTTTCTTTTTTGTACTGATGAAAACTAAGTCATTGAAAAAAATATAGGTACATGTACATGTTTATTATTGCATTTTTTACAATTTAAGCCCGCTTAGAAAAGTTCATAAGTAAGACGAAAAAGTTAGGACATTTCAGTTTACTTTTTCGCGATTCTACTGAATATTAGGATTTTTTATTCAATCTGCCTAAGTCATTGAAAAAAATATAGGTACATGTACATGTTTATTATTGCATTTTTTACAATTTAAGCCCGCTTAGAAAAGTTCATAAATAAGACGAAAAAGTTAGGACATTTCAGTTTACTTTTTCGCGATTCTACTGAATATTAGGATTTTTTATTCAATCTGCCGTGAAGATGATATTCTTTATCAGTTCCAAAAACAATAAAATCAAAATATTTTAACTGCCAGGCCCATAATGTCGACAAGAATATTTCTTTCGCATTTTTATATTAAAAACAATAATAAAAAACTAAAATTTGTTTTTGTTTTCAATATAAATATATTCTTGTCGACATTGCGGGCCAGACTGTAAATGTTTTTTAATTAATTCATTTGTTTTTACGTTAAAAAATGTATCATAAATAAGTATTTATATTTTTGGAGGCTTAAATTAAGTTTGTGTACGAGTCTGCAATTATGCATGTTGTTAAATTAATAAAAATTAAAAATGATAGTGGCACCACTGAAATGTAAATACATAATAAAAAAACACAGCTGTTTATATTTTTTCAATTGTAGCTGTCGTCTTCAAAATAATTCAGTAGCTGATTACGCGACTACAATTGCAGCCTGCAGCATTTGTAGTTGTGTCTTCGTGTTGCCTGCTGTCTCGAATGTGTTTAATGCATTATTCATAATATTCAACATGAGTTTAAGTTAAACGTAAAGAATCTTGACAAAACTTACAGTTCTGGTATGAACGTGAACGCAGGTTCAAAAGAAAATTAAACAATAATGCATTAAACACATTCGAGACAGCAGGCAACACGAAGGCACGACTACAAATGCTGCAGGTTGCAATTGTAGTAGCGTAATCAGCTACTGAATTTTGAAGACGACAGCTACAATTGAAAAAATATAAACAGCTGTGTTTTTTATTATGTATTTACATTTCAGTGGTGCCACTATCATTTTTAATTTTTATAAATTTAACAACATGCATAATTGCAGACTCGTACACAAACCTAATTTAAGCCTACAAAAATATAAATACTTATTTATGAAAAATTTTTTAACGTAAAAACAAATGAATTTATTAAAAAACATTTAAAATATTTTAATTTTATTGTTTTTGGAACTCATAAAGAATATCATCTTCATGGCAGGTTGAATAAAAAAATCCTAATATACAGTATAATCGCGAAAAAGTAAACTGAAATGTGCTAAGGGTTGTTAACTCTTTCGTCTTATTTATTAACTTTTCTAAATTGTTAAAAAGTGCAATAACAAACATATGTACCTATATTTTTTTCAATGACTTAGTTTTCATCAGTACAAAAAAGAAACTTAGATCTAATTTGTACCGGCTACACTTTATAATTAATAATTATACAATAAGTCATGTATTATGTGTTAGGTGCTACATATGACGTTTGTCAGAAAATTAGTTCTTCAAAAATTTTAAGATAGCGAATTCTGGGTATTTTCTAAACATTTGCCAGCCATCCATTACTGACATTTTTGTCTTTTCAGGTTGCAGTTACACGAACTCGCGCTTAGCTATTGATATTGAAATTAGAACAGTGATTGCGCAATTACATTTTCGATGCTTCAAACAAACTTGCTTTAAGATCGGCATATTTTGGTCTATGTAATGTTTTCCTGTATGCTTTTTCCTATGTATTCTTCAAAGCCTCGAAAATTTTGTGACGTTTCGTTTTTATTTTTGAGATGGCAACTTCAGATATACAATAATACAAAGCCGATAGGTTTTCTTTAATTAATTTCTCAATTTTGTTTAAACTCTCAACTTTCAGCTTAAAATTTAATCTTATTTGTTATCGTTTGTACAAATCAGTACTTTTACTAGTACGATCTGAAAAGTTAACTTAGAGTTAACGTTTAGAGCGGCACAGAAGCGCTAAAATTTGGTTAACTTGACCGCAAGATTACTGTATCGCGATTCTACTGTAATTTTTTGGTTCAACGCACTAAGTTTATGAATTATAGGCCGTAAAAAATTCAGAGCACTTTATCAATAGTATATGAAGAAAAATGTAATCTGAATCTTTAAAGTATTGGTATCAAAATAAAGTCTTTCGAAACACATTTCATATGATGAATTAAATATACCGATTTATTAACCCCTTAAGAGCATTTATCTTAAAATTTTGGCGATATGTATAATAATATTTCCTCAAATATAATATGTAATAGGGAACACTCCTAGTTTTCGTATGCTATATTTTGAGAAACTACATCGTATAAAATTTTAAAGTTATTAGGGTTAAAAAAATTTTATTTTGGAAAACTTCACAATTTATTTATAAGTTTAAGTTAAAATATATAGTGGTAATAGTTTATGCACTTGTTACATAATGAAATATAGTAATATGTAAATATTTGAAAAGTGTTCCGGAAGGCTGAAAACCCGCAATACAGAAAAACTATTAATCAAAGTCCTAATAACTTTGGTAACATGTGTATATTATTGTTAAATAATTATTATCATATCGACATAATTTAAAGATAAAGCAAATTTAGTAAAAAAGTCAGTCAAGAAGTATGAGCATTTGAAATGGGCTCTTAATGGGTTAATAAATCGGTGTGCTTTAAACACTATGTGAAAAGCACTTTCAATTTTTCAATGATACCGATACTGCTAAAACTAAGAGCGTTGGCGTGACAAACATCTTCCTATATAACTTCTTTTAAGGATACTAAAAAGTAATAATAATATTAATTTGGTGGTGAGCCGCGCTTATATTCTTGTTTCAATCCGGTTCTTTGCTGTTCAACCAAAAAATTATTATTATATATTATAAGCACTAATTCTTCTAATTTTTGATTATATTAGCAGCACTTTTTCTGTTTTGTAGCGTACAAAAATAGAAATTAGTTTAATTTGACTACAACGACAAAATTAGCATAGACAACAACCTGCAGCCATTAAGCCGTGTCGTCGTTAAAATAATCATTTCCATATACACACATGTATTCTATTGTTGACATATTGAAGTCGGTAGTCTGCTGTCTTGAATGTGTTTAAAGCATAATGTCTCGTTTTTAAAGAAGAGCCCAAATAAAAGCCTTGTACTCGTCCAACATTTAACGAGAAATGCTGTCAAAACTCATATAAAAACAACTTGTGCGGGATATCTATGAAATAATGTTGAAAGAATTGTACTCCGTTCATTTTGTGAAAAATAAACAACTGCGAAATAATATGTATAAGCTAAACTTATTTCGCGTGAAATTTTAAGCAAATGGAAAAAAGTATAAACTAAATACTAAATGAGAAAAGAAAAATTTAACTGCCTTGCCCAGAATGTCGACAAGAACATTTTTTTTCTTATATTTATATTGAAAACAAAAACAAATTTAAATTTTTTATTATTGTTTTCAATATAAAAATGCGAAAGAAATGTTCTTGTCGACATTGTGGGCCTGGCAGTAAATAACACAACTGGTAACAGTTTTTCATATTTAATATTTACTTTCATTTTTATTAAATTATTTAGTAAAAAATATCTTAAGTATGTATTAGGGCATTCATTCGGTTAACCATTAAACGGTTAACTGATCCCCCGATTAACTGATCGGTTAATTTTAAAGTGGCTTTTTTCGATTAACGATTAAGCCGGTTACTTTCAGTCGATTAACCGATGTAACAAAATTTTGAATTTTTTGTCGTATTATAACATATTTTTTTTTGTGTTTTTAATTATTTATTTTGTCTCATATACAAAAGGCATGTGTTCAGAAAATAGTTTTTCATAGAAACAAAAAGGTGATCTTATGTGCTGTTTCTAGGTGACAAGCAATTAATTGTGTAGTAAAATTTATATAGAAATCACTCAGTTTTTTGTAGTAAAATTTATATAGAAATCACTCAGTTTTTTGTAGTAAAATTTATATAGAAATCACTCAGTTTTTTTAGTGCTTTTTATATAAATTTTACCACGAAATCAATTGCCTGTCACCTGGAAACAGCACATTAATACACTCGGTCTTTTTTTATGCGGTAGATGCGTTCCGCAGAAAACCGCATAAAAAAAGACTCTAGCTCCATACAAAAACTAGGGATACGTTCCGGAATTGAAAAAATCGCATAAATTGAAATCAAAGTATTAAAAATTAACCTAATTCGCATAAAAAAAGTTTTTCTTTTAATTTAATTAAAACAAAACATTATATTCATAAATGCAATTTTATGTGAACAAATATTTTATTTAAGTAAAACTAAAAAAAAAACTTAACAAAAAAAATAATTCATATTAGGTATATAAAGTAAATCAAAATAAAATATTAAAAAAGGATAAAAAATAGCATTAAAACTGTTTTTAGTTCTCATGGAAAATAAGATTTTTTTTTTTTTTTTTAGATTTTTATTTATTTGCAATCTATTTACGATAAAAAAAAAAAATATTAAGCAAATTTATTGAAAACTTAATAATAACAGAGTCACTAAGTTCCATTGAACTTAGCAAAATATGTGTAAATTACATTTAAAGTAATATTATAATATATTTTCATTTAAATTATAAAATATTGGAAAAAGAAAAATTTGTTTTATAAAAACTATTCTGTAAAAGGGAGATCTAAAATGTGCAGTCTTTTTAATCTTCTCGTTTCATTACTATCATCTAGTAAAGTTATTGCCAGTACATTAGGGTGATTACTTAATCTATTGAGGTAGTTAGTGCAGTATTTTTTAATTTCGTGTTTAATTTTAGGTACATCAAGATCTTTGTGAATGACATCATTTCTAACGAACCACGGAGCATCGGTAATAAGTCTTAACGTTTTAGATTGATACTTTTGTAAAATGTCAATGTTTGAATACGCAGAAGTGCCCCATAACTGGATCCCATAAGTCCATATAGGTTTTAATATGGCTTTATATAAAATTAGTTTGTTCCATAAACTAAGCTGCGATTTAGGACCCAATAACCAATACATTTTTTTCGTCTTGATATCAAGCTGTTCCCTTTTTAATTTTATGTGTTTTTTCCAAGTTAACCGTCTATCGATGTTTAAGCCTAGATATTTAACATATTCGGCAGAAGGAATAGTTTCTCCATTCAAAGTTACTGGTGGACAATTGCCTTGTTTGAGGGTGAAGGTTACATGAGTAGATTTGTCAGGATTAACCTTTATGTTCCATTTGTTTAACCACTCCTGAATTTGATTTAGCTGCCTTTGTACAACCATGGATGCTTCAGAGGCAGTCTCCTTGGATGCTAGTATTGCTGTGTCATCTGCGTATGTGGCAATAATCACGTCATTGTTAGTAGGCATATCTGAGGTAAATATCGTGTATAAAACGGGACCTAATACGCTACCCTGTGGGAAAAAAAAATAAGATAAAATAGGATTATGCGTGATTGGCATGAACCCTTAGGATTAACGATTTCTCCATTTTTTCGATAATAGGGTCTCTTGAATAATATGAATATTTGTTGCTCAGTTGTGTGCCTGAAAGTACAGAATTTCTTATGGAAATTCAATTTTTTTTTTTGATGGCTCTGAATGATGAGAGCCTTATTTTTAGCTTCATTTGCTAAGCGGTCCAAAATTTCGATTTTGGTCTCTAAAGAAATCGCTTGTCGTTTTTATTATTTTTCTCCATATCAAGATCTTAAAATCGAATCCGAGAATTTCATTTTAAAATATAAAAATCTGAGTAAAATTTCACTACAATAAATATTTCAAATTTAATGCAAAATGCAACTGTTACCTTTGCAGCTCAATGACTAAACTGCAAACGTACGTTAGAATATTTCTACGTCGCCTGCTTACAAAATCTATAAGGGAAATCCCAAATTTCAAATTATCTTTGCTGGTATTCGCATTAAACGCATTATTTAACAGAAAGCACAAGCCTTAACAGAAATCTACTAACTTAACAGAAAGTACAAACCTTAACAGAAATCTCAAAGCTTTACAGAAAGCACACATTATATGTCAAAAACTACATTACATTATTATTAATTATCTAAATATTATTTTTATATAAAAAAAATTGAATATTTAAAAACCGCATAAATTCAAATTCGCATAAAAAAATACCGCACAAAAAAAGACCTGAGTGTATTAAATAAGTTTTTGCTGTCAACTACTTTTTGTTTCACGTACACAGAAAAAAATTTTGCCCCAATAAAAGCATTAATCAAAAATAAAATCAGTTTTAATCAATATTTTAATCGTGTAAATTAAACGTTAAATCAAGTGAATTAAACGTTTAATTATTACTATTAATTTATTTACTTGTGCAAATTTATTGTATCAATTAAACTTTTAGATATTCCCAAGCGCATATAAAGATGGCGTAGATCTCCGGTAGTCCATTCGGAAGGTCCAATTTTGGGCCACTCATTTGAGCATAGCGACTGGTATCTCGTAAATAACACAAGTAGTGTTGGCTTCCAAATCGTCAATCGTAGCTGTCTTATTCCTGAAGACTTCAGACTTTACATATCCCCAGAGAAAATAGTCGAAATAATAGAATATCGCACGATCTCTGAAATACGATCTTATGAAATACACAACTGATAATTTATTTTTTTTTGTGTTCAAATTCATAAAGTTAACATATTAATTAAACAAATTTCCTATTTAATTTAATTGTATTGTTTTTAAAAATAGCTTGACAAATTGTAAATTTATGTATGCTCTTCCAAATTAATTATTATACTATTTTAATTAATTTGAATAACACATAAAACGAGTGTTTTATTATATTTTTCCATTAAATAACTGACGGTCGCACTAAAACAGAATGGACGTGAATAATTGTCTATGCAAAGTATTCTCTCACAACTATAAAAAAAAAACGTGACTATTATTTTATGTCTTAGAAATACTAACTATTTATTAAATATTTTAAAATTTTGTTCAATATGAAATTGTAATTTTTCATGCCATTAATTTATTTTTTTGTTAAAATTCTATAAATAAAAACAATAAAATAAATGAAATTGTATCCTATTTGTATGACATTTAGTTTAAAAATGTCATTAACACGTCTATCACAAACAAATTAAACATTTTATGGGGGGAAAAAATACATGATTTAAAAGGAATTTTTTGGCATAAATTTATCTTTGCCAATATGGAAAAGTATCAGATATCCTTCCTCAGTTTTTTGCTTTAAGTCTGTAATCTTATCGTATAAGAAACAACTTTAATAGAGGCTAAAAATAAATGTTCAAAAACCTCTCCTAATTGTTATAACTTAATTTTCTCTTATGTCGACTTAAGCAACTCTTTTTTATGACCACAGATATGTATGTATTTTTTATAATTAAGAGTCTAAAACTTCATAAATCTATTTAGTACCAAAATATAAAACTTAATTTAATTAAAAAAATTTTTTAAATTAAACACTTTTTAAAATTGGTTTAAGTAGAATTTCCTATTCTTAAATAATTCCAAGTTATTTGTACTTTAAAGGCCTCGTTACTTGTACGTAAATGTTGCGGACATGTAACCATTACGGTTGACTGGAGTAGTTGGTAGTTACTTAAAATACGTAAACGTGTTTAAAAAAACCGACAGTTTTTCAAAATTTGTTCAATATATTAATTTTAGTTTGAATTTATATAAAAAGCACTAAAAAAACTGGATGATTTTCATAAAAATTTTACTACACAATCAATTGCCTGTCACCTGTAAAAAGCACATTAAAAAAACATAAAATTCTTTAACAGCTGATACGTAAAAAACGGAGAAAACTTTACGTGCGCCAAGATAGCGTCGATAGTTATCCACGAAAACGCAAAATTGAATTGGTGCTGTTGGGGGTTGAATTGAAAATGGGAATTTAATGCTTTTAGGAATTAAAATGATAATGGGCGTTTTGAATTTGGGAATTTAAAAAATTAGGGCGTTCGAATAAAAATGAGAATTTGTAATTTTAAGCAAATAATTACGAAAAATTAAAAAAAAGTAATAAAAATATAATATATACAAAAAGGTATTAAAATAATTAAAAGAAATGTATTAATAATCAAATGAAATGTATTTATAATTACAAAAAAATTTTTAATTATTATAAAAAAAGACTTGTTATCATAAAAAAGACAAATCGTAAACATTTTACAAAAAAAGATTAATTAAATTATAAAGTATCTACACATTAAAATTATTAAAACCGAATTTGGTCTATTATTTTTTCGGGGTTTAGAGGTAACGTCAAGGAAAAAACTTAATAGATTATGAAAGTAGACGTTCCATAGAATATAAAAGGGTTAAAAAATTAATCCCAGATTTAACTGACCAATTTGTATGAATCCAGATTTCTGGAAAATTGCTCGTTGGATTTTTTGCACGGAAAGCTTTTTATATTCTGTGGAACGTCTACTTTCATAATCTATTAAGTTTTTTCCTTGACGTTACCTCTAAACCCCGAAAAAATAATAGACCAAATTCGGTTTTAATAATTTTAATGTGTAGATACTTTATAATTTAATTAATCTTTTTTTTTTTTTTTTGTAAAATGTTTGCGATTTGTCTTTTTTATGATAACAAAAGTTTTTTTTTATATACCTGGTCGGTCCTTAAATCGCTGATAAACGAGCAACTACCACGACTTCCTCTAATTTTACCCATGAATACCTTGTTGTTGTGGTTTTTTGTTTTTGTTTGTTTTGTTTTATGTATATCTGGATAAAGCCTAGAGCCAAAGTTTCTAAATTAGGTACAACCATTTTGGTTATTAATACACAAAATCCGACAAAATCTGGGCGTGACTAGAAAAGTGGGCGTGGCGCAAAAAAGATATATTTATCTTTAAAGTACGATAAGAGAAAAATTGTACAACTTTAGTACACATAGCTGGGTTTTCAATATACAAGGTCTAAAAAAAACGGGATTGGTGAAGTGGGCTTGGCACCTCCAGTATACATATATGTATATCTTAGGAGCGGCAAGAGCCAAGGTTTCGAAATTAGGTACAATCATTTTGGATATAAGTACTCGTACACAACATCAGATAAAATATGGGCGGGATTGAAGAAGTGGGCGTGGCACAGTATAGATTTATTTTTATCTATAAGACAGTATTTATATAGTTTTCTGTGCTAATCGTACCATGGCGAAGGGTATATAACATTTAGCATAGCCGAATATAGGAATCTTACATGTTTTTATTAATTTGCTTAATTTTGTATTCTTTCCTTCATGTAACCAGTACCCATGTTCTGTAACTTTGGTGAGGACTTCTCGCATCGAAAACATGTGAAACAAAATATTCCATCGTTTCTCGAAAAGTGAGAAAAAAGTGTGTCTGTAACTCATGTCGAAAACTAGCAAAAGAGATTACGTCGTTACGTTATAAATGTCATAATATTCCATTTGAAGCCGATATTTAATTGCAGATGTTTATGACATTTTTGTTTCATTTCTCACATTTCAATCGAAAAGTTTCTCGACGCGGGAGTTACAGAACATGGGCGCAGTATGTGATTTCTGTAAAATCGTGAGATTCGGAAGAAAAGAACTAGCAGTATCCTGTAGTGCGATTCACTAACTTTTTTACTATAATCGTATCGTTAAAATAAATATAACGAAAATTTATCGAATTTGCTATTCAGTAAAATTTTTAAAGATATTCGCTGTCGATTAAAGTCAGCTGTTACTTTAAGCATTTTTTTCGTTATTTTAACTTAATCGATAACTTGGAGGCCACACGATCAATTTTTGTCTTTCAATTCCTTTCAATTTGCTCTCGCTCTCATTTTTTTCACTAACACACTCACACTTTTTAAATTGATCACGAGATTGCTCTCAATTTTAACTATCCATTTGTTTGGCAATTTTACGCTCAATTTAACAGCTGATTAGAAGTTTAGTGAGCAAATTTTTCGTTTGTCAGTATAAATTGTTTTCTTGATGACATCTTGAAAGTAAATTGCTTAAAAATTGCGTGCAGCCTACGTCACAGCTTTCAATTAATGTAAATTTTGACAAACAGTATATGTAAAAGACTATCAACAAAAAGTTGATCGTGTGGCCGCAGTGTAAAGTGTATTTTATGTTCAAAGTGTCTGATGCCCGACTTCTTACATACATACTACATACATACATACATATGTATATGTATGAACAAAAACAAATTATGAACAAAAACCAAATTCTAAACGTAAAATTCACAAAATAAAATGTAAAAGCAGTTTCATTTGTTTTTTCTTTATTCTCTTTTGTGCTTTTCGTTTATTTGAACATTTTGTAGAGAGAGATGTTACAAAAACTACAGCTGTCTACAATCGTTAAAAATAAATTACAGAATCACACTTTCGTTACTGCAAGCGAATGTATATGTCGACAAAAATTACGATTGTCGAATCTTTTAACGATTCGACAATCGCACCACTGGGGTTTACACATGCAAGTGCAAGTCCGAAAAACTCAATACACTCACACGCGATTTCCGCCGTTTGTTACATTTTTGTCTTTGATACACTCCACTGTGAGTTAGATTATTTAAGGAGTGGACTTTTTATGGGGTCTATGGCCAATTAAAGACTAATTGTCACAACATTTAACCCTTAAGTGTATACCTGGGCCTGGCCAGGCATTTTTTGACTTTTTTCCATTTTTTTGCTCATATAATTATTAAATATATTAGACCCGCAATCAAAGTGTCTTTTACAAGAAAACAAGAAAAAATTTAAACAACGTGGGCGTTGCAAATTTTGTGCATATTGTATCCACCTGGGCCTGGCCAGGCCCTGCCCTATTAAATATGTACTGTAGTAAATAAAATCAAAACGAAACGTATCAAAAAGCATACGCAACACATACAAATTCTTTCTTTACTTTTATTTCGAAGAATAATTTTTATAGACAACAAAATTTTCTTGCTACAGCTATAAAACTTCATATATATAAAAGTAGTCCCAGCTAAGCCCGGGGGTTCGTTAGTGTGAGTTTTTTCGATAGCCACAAAAAACTCCATACAAAATACAAGGGGTCCCAGCCAGGCCCAGCTGGCAGTTTGTGCCACACAAATTAGGTGTCTACTTATGTTATTTTGATAAGTTTGCCAGATTTTTCTTTGAGTTATTTAATGTAAGAAAATGTTCTTAAACATTATCCATCATAGATAAAATTTGTTTCCTTACCCCAAAAAAGATTATGGGAGAAAACAAAATTTCCAGGAAGAAGCCCTTTACCCGCAATAGGCATAATTTTTTAACTAGTTCCCACAATTTCTTTTCTTTTATTTTTATGTAACTGCCCAAAATTTTGACTAAGCCCCGTATATTTGTTTACATAAAAAATATGATTTTTTTTTTTTTTTTTTTTTTTTTTTTTTTTTTTTTTTTTTTTCGAAAAATTATAATGCACATTTTTGTGCTAACGGAAATAGGTATTTTTCAACAATTAATAACTACGTGCAAAGAACAATATAAAACTACTGCAAGATCTTATATTAAAAAGGGGCAGCATTAATACATATTCACATTTTCTTTTCAAAATAATTTTCGAAAATATGTATATTTAGAGTATTTTGTGAATGACGGGCTTAAAGTATAAAGAAGATTTGAATAGATCATGGTAATAAAAAAAATACTTCTGAACTTATGCATCAAACCGAAAATAATTATAATTTTAATTTTGTTAAGTTAGTGAGGGACGTTTTCAATTCTATTTGTATTTAAGACTTAGCTAAAATATTATTTGATCATATTCTGCTGCAAGCAATCGATGTACATATGTATGTTTGTATATATTTACGGACATATTCATAAAAAGCTTAAAAGTTTTATTTTAAGCTTAAAGCGATTTCCAGTAGTAGCAAAATGGGGGCCTGGCTAGATGCTTCAGAATTTTATTAAAAAAATTCAAGTAATTTAAGAATGTTAGAAGAGCTTGTTGATGTCGATGATTGTGCAATTAAAAGAATAAAAGAAATATTAAATTTAGATAACAGCAGAAATCAATTAGCATTTGTATATTGTGAAACAATAACGAAGTAATTAGGAGGGATTTAGTTCACTTTATGCTCCAGTCAAATTAATTGATAATGCAGAAAGTAAAATTAACAATGTGGAAGGAAGAATAGCCCGAAAAATTAAAAAAGGATTTAAAAAAATAAAATGAATTTCAAATATTTTTGATCTGATCTGGAATCAAAGTGGGATCTGAAAATAAATTTCTTCAAAATGCATTGGCATTCTTCAAGTACAGGACAAAGTTTTCCTTTTATAAAACAGTATTTATTAATTTAAATAAACAAAAATTAGTTACTTTAGTTTTTTAAAGATATTTGAATAACAACATACTGAATTTTTTATATTTTTGTTTTTAGTAAAATTAAAAAACGATTTTTTATGGAAATTTTCTTAGGCCCTAATCATGTACAACGCAGCGCAACGCCAAACAATAACATTGAAAGCACAAACAATGTAATAAATATTTTGTAATTTTGTTGTTGCTTTCAACAGAAATTCATGTACCGTTTTAAAATTTTCAACGACACAAGCTATGCAGCGTTTGAAATTTTAAAACGCAATGTGAATTTCTATTGAAAGCAACAACAAAATTACAAAATATTTATGACATTGTTTGTGCTTTCAATGTTATGCTTTGGCGTTGCGTTAGTTCTGTGGCGTTGCGCTGCGTTGTACATGATTAGGGCCTTAGTTTTTAGTGCATTTTTTTAATGCATATTTTGGATTTTTAGTGCATTTTTTAATATTATATATTTTCGATTTTTTAGTGCATGAAAATCTCATCCCTAGTAGTAACTATCAAACAATTTTTGTCTTTTAAGCCTTTTTTTAAAAATTGGTATTCTTAAACGTACATTAACAGCTTCTTAGCTATTATCTGTTTGTAGCGATTCAATTACAATATTAACCGATTATTGACCGATTAAACAAAAACCTCGGTTAATTAATCGAGCGATTAACCGATTTAAAAGAAAAAAAAATTTCTTACCGATAAAATTTTTAATATATTTGTTTCTTAAAGTGAATTTATAAATATTTTGTTTTTTTTTTTTTAATAAAAGACTATCGATATATACAGTATCGATTGTGTTTACTATCGATAGTTTCTTATCACTACTTTTAATACCTTGATTATTATTTTATAAAATTTTCTATAATTCATTAAATTTTAAGGTAACAAACATTTAAGGCTCTCCCACTGCTCTGTCGAATTCCTACATAGAGACTCAAAACGAACTTCAAACCAACTTAATTCTGCCCTCCTTATTTTTCAAAATGCTAAAGTTGTTTCAGATACATTTTTTTTATATTCCAAAAATATAGTTATAAAAAATTTAAGAACAGTATACCAAATTTTTATATGCTAGTCCTTCGAACCGTTTTAAATTTTCCAAGCCCGGTTTGATTTTATTTGTTTTTTACTAAAGAAAAATATGTTTACATTTTTTTATTACACATTTTAATTGTCTGCGTTTTAATAGCAACAATTTTTAACTTAATGATAACAACTTTAAAAAAATACTCTTCGACGTACAACAATTAATTCCCTTTATTCATTTACAAATGATTTGAAAACACTTGAAAATAAAATGTATTAAACAACATGTTTAAAATTAATAAAACAAATGAGAAAAATGAAAAAAAAAGTTAATAAAAATAAAATAAAACAGTGCGTAATAGAGAGCAGAGCAGCGTTACCGTTGGAAAATTTCTAAAAGGGGCACAAAAAGGGGATTATCCAAAAAAGGGTTCACAAAAAGAGTATTTCAAAACAAAAAGACAGTTTTTTATAAACTAACAAAAAAAAATTCAGTTTTGTTAAAAAAAAAACAGGTTGTTGCTTTCTAAAGAAATTCATATTGAATTTTTGAATTTCAAACGGTGCTTATCTTGTAGCATTGAAAATTTAAAAATAATAACGGCCCTAAGTTTATTTATTTGTTTGTTAATATCTCAAGTTATTCAATAAATAATATATATATAATGGGTGATTCAAGTAGAGGTACTTTTTTCAATAGCCTTTTTTGACAGATCACGTGTGAGTCGTGTCATGCTGTAATGTTATTTTTGTTAAGTATTGTTTGGCATTTCATAATGGAAAGACTTACGGCTGAACAACGTTTACAAATCGTTCAACTTTATTACGAAAATTCACGTTCTGTGAGGAATGTGTTTCGTGCATTTCGCTGAACTTATGGTCAACATAATCGGCCTACTGAGCGTACTATTCGCAACACCATCACCCATTTTGAGACCCAGCATTCATTATTGGATAATATTCGAATAGACCACGTCCAGCACGCTGTGAAGAAAATATAGCGGCCGTAGCTGAGAGTGTACACGAAGACCGCGGAGACTCGATTCGGCGCCGTTCGCAGCAACTCGGACTGACGTATGAAACGACTTGGCGCATTTTACGTCGAGATCTTAAATTGAAAGTGTACAAAATACAGCTGGTGCAACAACTGAAGCCGCTCGACCTTCCCAAGCGACATCGCTTCGCTCCATGGGCTCTTGAAAAGTTCCATGAGGCTCATTTCTGGCTCAATGGGTATGTAAACAAACAAGAACTGCCACTTCATCCAGAAAAACAACGGTTTGGTGTGGTTTGTGGGCCGGTGGAATCATCGGTCCATATTTCTTTAAAAATGATGCCGGTGCGAACGTAACCGACAATGGCGATCGTCATCATGCCATGATAACCGACTATTTGATGCCTGAAATTGAAGCTCGTGATCTCGACGGCATTTGGTTTCAGCAAGACGGCGCCACTTCCCACACATCGCAACAATCAATGGATTTATTGAGAGAACACTTCGGTGAGCACATAATTTCAAGTTTTGGGCCGGTCGATTGGCCACCAAGATCGTGTGATATCACACCCTTAGACTTTTTCCTGTGGACAAACCCACTTCGATTCAGTTCTTGGAGGAAAACATCACGCGTGTCATTCACCAGTTACCAGTCGAAATGCTCGAACGAGTCATCGAAAATTGGACTCAACGGATGGGCCATCTGCGACGTAGCAACGGCCAACATTTGATATACATAATCTTCAAAAAATAAATGCCAAAGAATGTTCTTTCAAATGATAATAAACATTCCCCATTAAATTTGAATTTTCTGTGTTTTTTCTTTAAAAAAGTAGGGAACCTCAAAATGGATCACGCTTTATATATATACTATATATATATATACTAATAAATATTAATTTTAATTTGTACTTTACTATCGTAAATTTATTAAAGATGTCGTAAAAATTTTTTAACTAAAGCTTTTTACGCATACTCTAACTAATTTTTCGAAATGTGCACTCTATATTTTGTAATTAAATCTTCACTTAAGTCCATTTTTCCAGCTCCGCTTCGAACTAATTAAGAAACGAAAGCAGGGAATCGCAAGTTTCTACTTTGAGTTGATTCAAAAGTTTATTTTTAAGCAATGCCAATTTAAAAAACACTCCTTTATCGAATCTATTTAAATTTCAGTTAATATATTTGTTAAATTTATTTTTGAAATTTTCGACCTCAAACAAAAACTTTTCCGTTTTTTTCTTCATACGGTTTTTCATGTATCTTACTTTCTTATAACATGTCTTGTATACGGAAACAATCTTAATATAATATATATCTTGTTGGATTTTATAAATACGGATTCTAAAAATCTTAAAAGCATTTATTCTCATATCTTTTTTATTTATTCTTAATACAAATTCTTGACATTCGTGACATAATAATGTATCAATAAGAAGCATGAATGGATTTAAAATTTTACAAATGGGGCATAAAAGTGGAAAGGGCCTCAAAAAAGTCTCAAATTTGCCACTTGAAGGGCACAACGGCAACGCTGGAGGAGAGTAATGTAAAAACAAACGAGTATTTTTTATATACACAAACGAATACAATTAGAAATCGAAGAGTGAATCACTATTAAATAACAGAGAATTTATGATTGACTAAAGATCGGCTAGAGCGAAGCAGAGAGAAATAAAATTGGTAAATGAAAAGGCCTTTTTTCATTAAAGTGAGTATATATTTCAAATGGAGAAATTCGTTTAAAAAATACGATGTTATTTCAAACGATTCGTTTTAGCTTAATTTCAAAGGAGTGCGAGTAGCTGTTTTTTAAGCAAAAACTCGCTGTTATAAACCGAAACCAGTTAGTCGCATTGCTACGAGCAAATGTTTAACAGCTAAATTTTAAGCGAAAGAAAAAGTACAACATCTTTTTCGTAAAGATAAATACAATTACAACAAAGTTGAATTAAAAAAATAAAAGCTCAATGAAAAAATAGTATCTATTGCATAAAAAACAAGTTTCATGTAAAATGCATACAAAAAGCACGCAAAATTAAGACCTACATATATTAAATAAAAAAAAACCTTAACTACAACAAAAATAAAGTGCTAGAAATAAAAAAATTTCTATATAAAGCAGTTATGAATTAAAAAAAATAGGTACCTACTAAAAATATTTTATAAAATCCTTGATAATGCCATATTTATAAAAGAAAATAAAAAAAACATTTGTATAGAAAAAAGTACTTAACTATTTTTTAAAAGAAAAAATAATTTAAAAAGTGAAATTAAAAAAAAATATACCTATCTAAAATTACCAATTGACATAAAGTATGACTTCAACTGTATTGCAACCTCCTTCAACAACAACAACAGAATCTTCTACAATGGGTTGGTCTCATGATAAATTAAGATTTTCGTGTGTTGACAGCATTGGTTTGAAACAATTATGGAAATTAATTGCATTGGATACAAATGCAACAACAACAGCTACATCTTCACACACTAACACAACTACAGTTACGAATTGTGATAAGAACAACAAAAATAACAACAACAATAATGAGGTAAGTTGACGTGTTTATTGTTTTTTTCTAGGTTTTTATATTGACACGGAAGTTTTTTTTTTTTTTTGAAGTTTTATTTATTTAATTTTTTTTTTTTTTTTTTTTTTTTGTGTTCAGGGAGAGAAATTTCTTTTAGTATATTAACTGCCTGTTTTTAGAACATGAGAGCAAAACTCATTCGTTTAACTACCATTTAAAACAAAACAAATTTTGAAATTATGTTTTAAATGTAAGTTAAGCGAACGAATTTTGTGCTCATGTTCTAAAAGCAGGCTGTAAGTATAAAAAATAAATAAATAAATTTGTTTTGTAGAAATTATATTAAAGCATAAAATAATTTTTAGTGAAATATAAGTTAAAATTGGTTTCTAAAAATTGGTTAAATAAAACAAAATAGTATTTTTTAATAAATTTTGAAGACAAATAAGTTACATGTTTATTTTTATATCGTTAATATGAATTTCATTATTTCGACGTCTTATGGTTCTTCTAAACGAGAAATCAACCTATCAAAACTCGGTTGTTGCATACATGTACATTCATACAGGGCTTAAAAGAAAAATTCGCCTATTTCTGAACAATTATTATTTTAAATGTAATCGAAATTTAATTAAAATTAGCAAATTTACTTTCAAATGAAATAATTGTTGTGCAATTTCATGTATTTGGCTCAAGTCTGAAACGATGTCTTTATAAAAATATTTTAAAAGCAATTAAAAAAAAAATTTATTATATTGTGGTACAATGGTATGTATGTATATATATTTACATACGTAGGCATCTGCCATTTTGTGGAAATATTATTTTAATTAAGGGCCTGGCCCACTATGTCGACAAGAACATTTCTTTCTTATATTTATATTGAAAACAAAAACAAATTTAAATTTGTTATTATTGTTTTCAATATAAAAATGCGAAAGAAATGTTATTGTCGACATTGTGGGCCTGGCAGTTGGTTTGTATTTTACTCTATATTTAAAAGTAGGTATACAATTAAGCTTTAATTATTAAACCAAAAAATTTTAAACTTATGCCAAATTTCCAATTTCTGAAATATGTATTGCAAAATTTTAATTTTTTTTTTTATAAATTTGTTTTCACCGCGCTTTGTGAAATTTAAAAATTTTATTTTTTATTTATGGTAATGGGATATTTCCAGAAAGTTTTTTTAAAGATATAAAAAAAATTTTTAGTAGGTATAAAATCCTTTTAAAATGTAATATTAAATTTTCCTTTTGTTTTTACATAAAACTTAATACTAAAACTGTAATTTGCCTTGTATGTGTGGATATTAAAAACACAACTTAACTTTTGTCTCGCCTCAATGAAACGTAAAAAAATATATATGTAACCTAATCAATATACAGGCATACATATCGCACTTAATCAACAAGAGGTCATTAACACAAAATTTAAAAATTTTCAGTAGAAGCAAAACCATTTATAATTTCACATTGAAGGCACATGAAAAATAATTTTAAAATCAACCGTTTCATTACCAAAAAGTATACAAAATAGCACGATATTTTAACAGCGGGTAGATATTAATATTAAGTGCCGATTTTTTTCCAAAAAGTGAAAAAATAAAAATTTTGAGTTAATTAGCCTCTTGATGATTAAGAGTGGGTTTTTAACATCGAGTTTAATCTTCGCAGCAACCTATAATATATTAATCTGTTTTTAAGTGGTAGCTTAAACCTCGCAGCATTGCCATACTGAATAACAAAAATGGCAACAATATATTTTAAAATGTCAACTTTTTACCAGTGCCCTTCGCATTTTATACAGAAGAAGAAGAAAATCCACCCTTTTAGTTCCTATAAAAAGAAAATTTCAGAATCACTTTTTTTCTGTTTTCTAAAAAAATATTTTTTTATGTATGGATGTATGTATATTTTTCATTGTTTATATTTAAACAGCTGCTATTTCATACATATAAACACGTGTATGTGTTGACATTTGTATATTAAGCTTTAACCACCAACATTGACCGCTTAAACTAGCAAATAAAAGTAATTAATCCTCATCTTAAAAACTAAAAACACAGATTAAAGATGACCAAATCTCTGATCTCCATGTTAAAAACCCACCCTAATTGCAATATATATTTGATTAAAGAAATGTAATAAAAATAAAACTAAGTATTTAAACCACGTATGGCTCTGTGGCAGCACTACTATAAATGTTGTCAAATTCATATGGTCTGTATTGGTAGCTTAAACGCCCAATTTGATACGTTTAGAGACGGTGTATATGTTTACTAACTTATAGATTTGATGGTTTAAAAACATTTAAAACCAAAAAGAGTGCACTGATTTATTAGCACTTAGGGCCATTATTAAAACTTGCCGTTAGTTAAAGTTAGGATTTTGACCCACGTTTAAAAGTGTTTTCACTATTACAACTTTGTTTTAACTAAAGTGAGCAATATGTTAAAGGTAAAGTTGAAATAATAAATAACTTGTTATTCGTCCGACAAAATCCTACCTTTAACTAATGGCAAGTTGAAAAATGGCCCTTATGGCTAGTTTACACGGTAATACAATGTATTACGACAAAATGATGTAGAATGAGAAAAGTCTTATCATGTACAAGCAAAATGCATTGAGTAAGAGAGAATACGGATACAAAATTTGACAAGCGGTCGGGAAATTTTCTAAATCATTTTAGAAACTTATGTATTCTAATCACACCAGAGCCGCATTTTAACAGAATATATTAAAGGTTACTACCTTTTTATAAAATTACAAAAACAACAAAAACTAACTCAGAAAATTTTCATGTTGTTTTTGTAAATATAGTAAAACTGTAACCATCTGCTTTTTTGTTATTAACTCAGCTGTTTAATATATTTACTTTGATTTTACTTATACCATCCTTGTAAACATGAAAAATACAATAGATTTTTTTTATTTTTTTATTTTAAACACGGAGCGAATTTCATAATATTTTGATTCTACAAAGACGTAATACATGGTATTACCGTGTTAACTAGCATTTTGTACATAGAACATATATATGTATTTAAAAAAGTTATAATATTTAAATAAATTAAACATGACTCAATTTTTGTTTTCTTATATTTAAACGTCACTAAACCATTTACTTTTCCTTTTTGTAAAACAATTTCTTATTTAATTTGTTAATTTGTATACATACATAATATGTATGTATACATATATGCATACATACATAAGTATTTATAAGATAAAAGTTTTTTCAATCAATGAACTTATATATGCATAATATTTCTTAGACAGTTAAACAAACATGTCTTGAGTTTAAAATTAATCAAAATACAAACGTACATAATAAAACAACAATACAATTGTACTTAATAAAACACAAACGTGATTTGCGTCATCAACTTCTTAAATCCACAAAAAACAAACATTGTTCAGATGGCAACATTGACTGGTTAACATTCATTTTGTTATAATCAATCAATCATCCTATACACTAACAACAGCAATACCAACAAATTATGTAAACCGTTATAATTATTTACACTCATCTTCACACTTTGATAATAAACGCACACCCATTTACGCATCCATACATGAATAAACATAGCAAAACTTTCTTAAATTTTTTTTTTTTTTCTTAAAAAGTGTGACAAAGCCGGGAGAGTGGGAATTAGGCAAACATAAGAAAAAGTTGTCAATTTGTAAACACGGATATCCGTTGCATGCCAAAGATATGTGTAATCAACCAACCATTCATAGTATTATTTGAAAGTATGACTTAAATGAAACCAAATGTACTTAATGTATATGGTGTTTTTTTAGCTGCATCAGAACTTAAAATGATAAAAGGCAGAAATATTGTTGGAATGAAATTTTTTTTATTATGATCTGGTAGATAATTTCATTGCATTTATTTTTTACATGTGATTTCCGGCATTTGTCCGCCGCGGTTACAAGGTACATTGTCTATTCAATTAGTCCAATTTTTGACTACTTTTTTCAATAAATCTCGTCGTATGGCGTCAATGGTGGCTTAAATATTGGCTTCCAATTCTTCATGAGTTGTTGGTAAGTTGGCATAAACCAATGACTTAACTGAGGCGCTAAATCGTACGAATGAGGGAGCCAGTGAACAGGATAACTTCTTGGAATAAAAAAGTTACCAAATTGATTTTTAATAAACCGACTGTTTAGCGCGCTGTATGGCAGTCTTGTTGGAACCTGTTGGTACCAAATGTCGTTGATACATAGCTGCTTTCCAAAAAATCTCTTTTTTGATACAAAATTTCAGTCAGCATGGCTCGATGACGCCATTCACTGTATAGGCAGCTCATTTCGGAAAAGCGTGCAAACCGCACCAAAATTAATTTTAATGTATTTAATGGTGATTCGTTACCCGCTTGGGGATTGTTTTTGCTTCAAATACGGAAATTTTGCCTATTGACGTGGCCATTTAAACAGAAATGAGCTTCGTAAAATGGACAGAGGGCTCTATGAACTTCGCGAAAAGATTTTTTTAAGTATATTTTCACAATTTGGAAGCGCTGTTCTAGCGTTAAACGATTCATTATGACATGCCAAACCTTACTGTACAGAAATGTCAACACTGTTTGACATTCTCAACTGTCAGCTAAAAAAAAAACACTATGCATATGTTAAGCTGCCAACCTTTCTATGCATTTTTTATATCTTTAAGCTTAATATTTTTGTATTTAACTTGTTTCAAGTAAATTTAATACTTAAATATATAAAACACGTATTAACAATTATAAAAAAAACCACACAATTCTTTTTTTCATAAGGCATTAACAGACAATTGACGTCACAAACGTGCCAGAAACCGAATGATGGTGGTAAAAACAAACAAAAAATACTACATAAGAAAAAATAGAGGACGTTGACTAAAAAAAGTGATTAATTTCGAAGTAAAAGTCATTGCATTTTTGTTGTTTCAAAGTAACAAAAAAATTCTAAAACAATAAAAAATTAAATTGATTTTGCAATAAAACTGACTTTTTAATTTTTTACTTAAGTTTACAAATATTAAAATTTTGTTGAAATTACTTTTGATCTTTATTAAGTTGATAAGTTTAAAGTGCTTGTTCACACGCATCAGGTTTCAATCGTCAAGATAAAGTATTGAAAAGAGAACAGGTAAAGGGAATGGAAAGGGTTACAGATTTGATCGTACTTAAAATGTATTAATAAAGTGACAGCAGTTATACAACAATGTAACAATAGAAAAAACAACAGGCATTTTGTTGCTAAAATGATGAGGGATAATGTCAAAATAAGCTTATTCGCCCTTATAAAAATGTAAATAAACAAAAAATTGACATCTAACGTCACACCAGGAAGAAAAACATTGCGATTAGCTGCGTAACTGCTACAACCCTTTTTATTGCATTATGATTGTACTCGATAATATTCTACTGTTTCAAGAAAACAAAAAAGACGAAATAAAAAGTTCGTTTCAAGGCGAATTGAGCAAAGGCAAATTTGCTTTTCAAACCAGAAGTGTCAAAAATTGATTATGTTTTAATTTTGGCTTTCATTAATTTTATTGTGCGTCCTTGAAAATTGTGCCAAACTTTTTGACGGATTGGTAAAGTAGTACCAGGCGAATTGTCGGTTGATTTCTTACTATTGTAGCGATAGGTAGTAGATAATCAATTCGTCTTGGTTTGTATATGAACGTAAACGCAGGTTCAAAGGAAAATTAAATAAAAACTGATCAGCTAAACCTGTTGCGTGTGAATCAGCACTATGACAAGTTATATTTTATGTAATAAAATAAACTTATAAAATAATTCATTATATAATTAAATATTTTAATTTATTAATTTCCAATAAGTTAAAACCCTGATGATATCAAATTTAAAAAGCTTTATTAAAAAAACACAGTTAGAAGGGTTTGCCTTAAAAAATCAATAAGAAAAAATTCCTGAAGTTTGAAATGTAAGTATCGTCCAGACTTGCAATTTTTGTTGCAGCAATTATTGAATTTATTGATGAGAGGGGTGATAAAATTGGGGAGGGTTTATCAATTTCATGTACACTGCAATTCTGTTTTGTTTTGTAATTCTGACACTTTTCAACTTGAAGTTGGCTGTAGGTGTATTTGTTTATATATACAAAATATAAAAAGGGCAAGATAAAAATACAAAATTGCAACCCTAGAATTTCATAATCTGGTCAAGAGTGCAATTTTAAAGCACAAAAATTGCAATTCTGGACGATGACTAAGCCAAATTCATAAGCCGATATTAAAAGACTAAAAATGTCTTTTTTCTAACTTTTATCAGTCTAAAAATTTGTTATTTCTTAAGAAACCCATTTATTGTCTTAAGCTTAAGTGTGAACACGAATTTAGCACGTGAAATTATGTTGCTAATCATTAGAGATGGCATTTAAAGCTGAGTTGGTAACCTGATTAAGTCAAGAACAAAAGTATAAACATTTTTTTTTTGAAATATCATTTATATTTTAATCTCTTCATATACTTTTAAACTTTTTTTAAAATTTCTTAAGAAAAACTCATTATTTTAATCTCAAACCTTTAAATAATTTCGAACAATAGCAGCACGTGAAACAGGCATGAGAATTTTAATTACTTAAGGCAGTAATAATCCTGAAACGGCGTTGTCTACTAAGCTTTTGATTCTTCTTAAATATTAAAAAAAAAAAAACTTAAATGCAAATCCATTTAAAATTTTTCAAACTCAAATTAAAACAAATTTTTGAAGACATGCCCTGCTTAGTTATCGAAATTTAATGACTCTTAAAATAACGAAAAAAAACTAAAAATAGCATAAGACTTTTTCATTTCAATCTTATCATTTTAATTCGTGCTTGTTTTTTAGGTAAAATTGTTGTCAATTGCTTTTTAATATCATTTTTTATTTCATGTTAAAGTCAAAGGTGTGTACAATATTTCTCAAAATATCAATAGCAATTTTAAAGTTGGAATACATTTTAAATTATATATATATACATATATATATAAAGGGTTATCCATTTGGCGGTTTCAAAAGTAAACGTAAATAAAACACATATAAAATATTTTTTTCATGATATTTCTTTTTATTATAAAGTTTGAACGTTGACATTATGTGTGAAACACTATATCATTTAAATGACCACCACGCGAAGTGTTGCAAGAATTGATTCTTTTGAGGTAATTTTGGACCACTTTTTGACACATATTGGGCGGTATCTCAGCCATAAATTGACGAATGTTGGTTCTTAAGTGCTCAAGAGTGAAAGGTTTATCTGCATAAACACGGTCTTTCGCGTAGCCCCACAAAAAAAGCCTAATGGTGTCAAATCGTATGATCTTGGTGGCCAGTTGATGTCGCCACGACGAGAAATTACACGGCCAGGAAATGTCTCTTGCAATAAAGCCATATTCGCTCGAGTTGTGTGGCATGTGGCACCGTGTTGTTGTGTGAGCTGAACTTTATATGGATGTAGACGTAGATCCAATTGCAAAATACGCCATAACGTGCCGTAAGACAGTCCTAATTCCTGAAAACGACGAGGAATCGACACATTCGGGTCTTGGGCAACACTTTCACTTACAGCAGCGATATTTTCAGCGGAACGAGCGAAACGATGATGCACTGGCCTTACAATATCTGTAACCGCTCCAGTCTCTTCAAATTTCTTCACAATTTTGCCAATTGCTTGCGTAGTTGGACGATTATGTAAACCATAATCTCCTCTTAAAGCACGATATGTGGCTGTGCCAGAATCACCATTTTTGTAGTAGGTTTTAATAATTTTTACGCGTTGTGTGATAGTTAAGCGATCCATTTTCGTCAATGTCAGACTTCCAGCTGAAAAGAAAAAAAATTGGTTTAACAACTTAGTTTGACAGATGTCGAATTCCAGCCCTATACTTTTGAAACCACGAAATGGATAACCCGTTATATACATTTTGTTAAAGTGTAGTTATTGTTTTCTGTTTTTTTTAGTTTATATATTAATTTTTTGTTAACAAAAGATAAAAATAATTAAATTTAATTTTTAAGAGATCGTTTGTTTATATTTTAAAATCACGTATTTTTTAATGTACAATGACTTCCTAAAACGAGACCCTGAATAAATAGAACTATTGTTATTATAACCAAGTAGAAATATAAAAAAAAAAGTTATATGAATTTATTAAACAAATGAGTTACGTGTTTTATTGCAATTTAAGTTAAACAACAATTTTGAAATAATATAATTGTTATATTAATAATGTTAAAGAATCATCATTGAAATAAGTTCATGATTAAGAAACTTAACACTTTATTTTGTTGTTTAACTATTTTTCGTTTAATTTTCTTTATCAGCCGCGTTCTGGAAATCGAAATCGAGTAAAATTAAAATCAGTGGAGATTTCCAGTCCAATTGTTTTGAAAATTTTCGTAGTTTTTTTTCTGATTTTAGCTGTACTCATAGTATGAAGTATATTAAACAGAATATTTAAATGATTCGATTTTAATTTCACTCGAATGCGATTTTCAGAACATGGCTGTATATTTTTGTTTTTAAACTTAAAATTCCATATTTACGCATTTACACATTTACTTTAAACAATAACTTAGGCTTGTTTTCTGCTCACGGTTTGCATTACTTTTACTTTAACCGTAAGAAAATTTCAATTATCTTGAATTTATAAGTGCTGGTTCACACTCTTCAAGACTTGACGGCTAAGACTTGAATAGTGTGAACCAGCACTAATAGTTCAAGACTTGAGGGCTAAAACTTGACAGTGTGAACCAACACTAAGAAATTAAAATTTAATGCCCGTTTACATTGGGTTTTTTACTCCGCAATATTTTATTTATTCTTTAAAGTTGCATTTGCGTTTATTTTTTGACATTTTCTTTTTTAAGAATATACGGTAAACAAAAAATAACACATTTGCGCCAGAACTAAAACAAATTTTCTGTCAAATGATGGAACAAAATGAATCGTAAGAGGCACTTGCACTTTTGTATAGAAAGTGAGATTTGTAGCGACAAAAGACGCTTAATGTAAACGGGTACTTAAAATATCGTAAAAACAATTGTTATAGATTTGATTTAACTGTTTCTAATTTAAGATATTTAATAACAAAGCGAATTCACTAAATGTGGCGGAAAAAACCATTCTCTCTTTCACAGTTTGAACCAATTTGTTTTGGTTTTACAATGTTTTGTTTAGAAATGGTTGACATTTCGTGTCCTAAACATTAAAAAGGGTATGAACACGGTCAAAATACTTGTAATACATATCTATATTTTTGATTTTCCATCCAGCATCGTCGGTGTCACACATACAAACACATTTTCACTAATACTGCCATAGCGCTTGATGAGAAATGCTTGACCGTGTACAGACAGACCCCTTAACAATGCAATGCAACAACGTCTGTTGTTTCTCTTATTTTTGTACATGAACTCGCCTTGTCGAAAATCTAAAAATAATAATTGTTTTTTCATATTTTCTTCCACAAATACTACAAAGTTTATACTGAATAAACTTTTAATATTATTTGACTAAATTAAAAAGTTAGTTTTAGTAGACTAACGGTCAATTTCACCAACTTCAGTTATAATTAACTACTACTTTAACTTTCAGTTAACAATATGGTTTGTGACTGTTATAGTGATAGATAATTAAAAATTAAATAAAACTGAATAATAAAACTTTGTACAATAAAAAAAGACTTTTATAATTTAAAGTTCATTTACCTTAAACTTGAAATTAATAGATAATCATAGTGTTGGCTTGATTTGTTTAAAAAAACGTGCTAAATTGAAATTTGTTCTTTAATTAATAAACAATTATTTCCGGCATATATATTTCTTAATAATTTTTGTAAATTATTTAAAATAATTTAAAATAATTCCCACGCCAATAAATGATAAACAACAAGTTTTATTTAACAGTCAAGGTCAGGCTAGCACTATTACGTAAAAAATTTCAATAATATTAAAAAAATGCTTTTTTTTTTTTTAAATAAAAAATAAAAAAAATTAAAATTAAGATAAAAAAAATGACAAACTACGGGTTTTTTTTTAATTATTTTAAGATTTCGCTAGACTGCAAATCCCTTTTGTAAAATACATTTTAATATTATTAACGTCTGTTGTTTTCCCAGATTTTTTTTAAACATTTTTTCTTCTTTAATAAATGGCAGACGCGTGTTAAATGTTTATTATGCTTTTTAAGTCACGGTTGAATTTGTTTGCAATATAATTTTTTTTATACACACATACATATACAATTTTTTACAACGTAAGCGGTTTTACAAGGTATTTTTGTGGTCTATCTCATTTTTTTAATGATGTCTGAGGGAGAATCTAGAACTTTGTTTGTAGTTCATTTAACCCAAGGTTAAGATTACTTAGCGGCAGCAGTTTATACATATAAAGTGTAAATATTAAGTTAAGTGCACAACATTTATTAAATTAAGCAAGAAATTTAATGTACATATGTCTCAATATTAGCTAAATTAAGCACAATATTAACACAAATTTGTAACATTAAAATATTACTTTTACGTATGTTCACTTTCAGGTATTTACTAAAAATAAACCGTAAAATGAAATAAATGTAATTTTTGGCAACACTGTCTACTTAACCGTTGCTTCTCTCCCTCTCTTATTTCGTTTTAAAGTATTCTTACAGGTACATGAAAATGTCAATTGTTAAAAAATATAAACATAACCAATATGTAGCTGTAAAGATCGGAAGACACCATCCTACACAGCTAAAGGCAAGTTTACACTATTATACTTTATATTAATACATGTCAAAAACTCAAGTAATATGAAGAAGTGTGATAGTGTGAATACAATGTGTTTTGTAAATGACAAGTATTACGAAAAAAAATTTAAATCCCATACTTCATCGCTTTTTTCTTAAATTTTTCTAAACAATAATACTTTTCATTATCAAAAGTTATTTTTGGGAATACAAAAGTTATTATTAATAAGACTTTTTTATGAACTGGCAAGTTGCTTTATTTTGGTTATGTTACAGAAACAATGAAATTAAGCAATTCGTTTTTTAATTTTGTTTTTTATTTTTACCCACTTACAACTACAATTCGAATCATAAAAAACCAGCCAATTGTAGGGGAATGTAAGAAGAGTTAATGAAACTCACTGGCCCATAATCATAGTCAAAAATAAAGTCGACTTTTCTTTAAGTATACTATTAAACAATGGTGTTCACATACGTTTAAAGCCGGTTTTAGTTTTAAGTATAAATTATTTTCACTATGAATATGGCCATCTGTTTATTGTTGTTGTTTTGTTAAAGCTTTGATATTGTTACAAGTAAAACCTCAATGTTTAAAATTATTATTCTTTTTACAGCCTTATTTGTAAAATAGTTTTAGCTTTTTTAAAGTCTTTGGAAAAAGGTTTCCTGGCGATCTGGCCTAAGCAACCAGTGGAACAATAAATTTCAATGTATTTATCAAAAATAAAAATTGGGAATTTAGCACGACATAAAGAAATCTTATTAATAATACTTTTCATTTGAGCAGAATTGCGTTTTAACAAAAGCATATTCATGTGTGATAGTGTGACTGCGAACTATCATTTTACATTAGATTTTTTGAAATTCGCAACAAAACTCGTTAGATTTCTATCTCACAAGGCATTATGGAATACGTAAGACTTGTGTGATAGTGTAAACTAGCCTCAACAGAATTTCTGCAAAATCTGTTTCACACAAAAACAACAAAAAACTCAACTCTAATCGCATAGAATCCATTATTTTGTGCAAATAAACATTTGCAAATCGGACAGACTTGTCAAACAAATCTGTCACGCATATTGAATTTTAAGGTCACAAATTAAAAAAAATGGTTTCATAAAAACAAGCAACCTTTCTGATATTATAAAATTTCAATAGCCGCGACTATACTATGCATGAGCTCGCTTAAGCTTTTGTTCAAAATTTACAAAAAGCCTTTTAAATGCACTTAAAAAGACTAAATCAAAAAACATTTTATTCCGTACAGAATGTGTGATCAGTTTCGCACTTTGCTAAAACAAATGACGGATTCATAAAACATTGCAAAACTTCAATATGGTTTGACACATATGATTAACATGTAGTCGCACAGTTGCTTAAGCCAAGTTATGCATATTTTAAGTGGGTTTTAAGAGTTTAAGCTGGATACCCACACCACGGGTTCTAAGCGTTTTTCAAGTTACATGCGACGTACGCAAAAGTCCTACTTCATGCGTTCGATGCGTATATGCATTTTACGCGTGTGCTGTGCAACTTGCCAATTCAACCATCAACGTTCAATATGTGGTGTGGACCTCCAGCTGTATGATCATGGTGTACAAAAAAATCTTAATATGGAAAATAATTAAAAGAAATAAGAAAAATATGTTTGAATTTAACACATAACGGATCTTCATAATATCGCTTAAAAGTCTTGCAATCTATGCAAACTGTACATTTTTATGCCCTCGCAATTGAACTGTCAAACATTTTATGAAAACTCATTTATTCTATGTTTCCACTATGTGAAATGTATTTCGAAAGACTTTCTTATGATACTAAAACTTTTACGACCTAGAATTCATAAACTAAAGAGCAGAATAAACCACACAAATTGCTTGGCAAACATGCACTTTGTTTTTGATTCTGTTTGCCAATAAACAGCACAATCATATTTCGTACAAATATTAATTTTTCATTTTTGTTTTGCTTTCAATGAATGCTGACGACGATTGTGGTTTTGAAGCTCCATTTTTTTTATTGGGATGTTACTTAAATCTATTAAAAAACACGACACAGTTGTTTGCGCCAACGTCAGTCGTAATCAGGCTGAATCTAAGCAATTTAGCCTGTTGGCTTTCTGTAGATATTTTTGAAAACAATTTTCACGTTTTAGGCACAAATTTAAACTTTTCGTTTTTTATTTTAGTTTTGTTTTGACGTTTCTACATTTATTGTTTAAAATTGCACAAAAATTAAAAATGTGCTTCATGAAACATGTCTCGCAAGTTTGCCCATTTGCACAAATGGCAAGTTTAAGCGATTGCATGAAAACCCTTATTGACACATTTTATAAATATTCGACTATTCACAATTTGTCTATTGTTTATGTTTTATTTATTGAAAAGTTTATTAACCTTACCATAATTTTTATTTTAAATACATTATATAATTATAAACATTTATTTTGAATTATTTCATTTTTAAATTTACTAAAAATTAATTTTTAACAAAAAAAAATTAACACGAAATCATTTGTATTGTTTCCCCCAGAAATAATAAAATAATTTAAATAATGTCACGCTACATAGATAAAAGTGAAATAGTAAGAATAGAAAATATATTTTCGTAATTATTACCTAATAAAAATTTAAATTAAAAAAAAATATTAAGTCTAAATTATTTCTTTAGTTTACTTTAAATTAAGAGTGTTTACTTAAATTTATTTGTTTTCTTTTAAGCTAAGTAACTATTTTAAGTAAAAATAGTTGTTTTTACACATTCTTTTAACTTTGAACAATATTCTGAACGCCATTTCTCCTGCAAATTGGTTGCATCACCGTTATTTCTACCGTCACGCCATTTTATGAATCTATTGTTTTGTTTACATTTTAAATTTGTAGAAAAAAGCATTTTAAGGAGCTGCCAAATGTTCTGTAGGATTCTTAAGCGCTTTTCATGTTAAAGGCTAGTTTACACTATCACACAAGCAGTGTGGCCATTTTGGCATTTTTGCAGCTAAATTTAGCACTAATAATTTTTATTTAGCTGCAAAATTTTCATTTAGCACTTGGCATTTTATTTAGCATTTTAAGAAAATGTTTTTAGCTTTTTTTTAGCAGTATTTTAAAAATAGTTTTATTGATTTTTTAACAACTATAATAAATTTGGACTAAAAATATTTGTACCCAAAATGAAATTTCGTGTGAAAATGGATATTTCTAATGTAAAAGAACATTTCACCAGTCTTGTTAAAAAAAAATAGATAGAATAGATATATGTATATTCTGGGAATATTAGATAGAAATGCCCTCGTCCTGATGATTGTTAATATTATAATACCCTTGATAAAAAGTGTAAAGAAATTTCACTTTGTATTTAGATAAAAATTCTATAGTGTAAATAAATGTCTGAATTTTTTTTTTTTTTTTTTCTAATAATTGTAAGACTTCAACTTTTTTAAGCTTTAAGAAATAAAATTATCTAAAAATTTGTATATAGCATAAAAATAAAATCGTTTAAACTGTGCATGTATTAGAAGTTTTCAGACCCCCTAAACTTAAAATTGAATATCAAATAGGTACTTGTGCTACATATTTTTATTTATATGATTATTTACCAAAATCTACCGATTTGTTTAAATATAACCATTCATTTCAATTTCGTTAAAAAAGATGTCTAAAAAATATATTTAGTTTTGAATAAAATTTCATACTGGCGATACATTTTTAACAAAAATCTTAAAAAAAAAAATTTAGCATTTTTTCAAATAATTTTTTGCATTTTTTGTCCATGTCTAATGCCAGATTTAGCTATAAAATTTTTTTGGATCTGGTCACATTGCACACAATTCTTACGTATTCCATAATACTTTGTGAGAAAGAAATTTAATTGTAGTTTTGTTGCGACTGTCAAAAAATCTAATGTAACATAACAGTTTGTAGTCACACTGTCACACATTAACATGCTTTTGCTAAAATGCAATCCTGATCAAATGAAAAGTACTCGTATTATTGTTTAGAAACATTTTAAAAACGATGAAGTCGTATGGGATGTCAAATTTTTTTCGTAGTACTTGTCATTTTCATAACACATGCGTTCACACTATCACACTTTTACATATCACTTGAGTTTTTGACATGTATTAATTAATACAAAGTGTAAAATAGCCCTTAGAGTGTTATTATTCGCTTTGATTTTGTTTTTGTTTATAAGTATTTATTTTTTGGTAAAACAGTTTATTGCTATAGGGTATTATAGATTCGTTTCAATTTGTTTTATATATATTTATTTAATTTTTTGTTTGTTTTTATAATATAAATTTTTTTCTTTTTTGGGAAAGCTCCAATCATAAACCTACTTACTAATCGTCATGACTAATTTAAGAGTAATTAATACAATATGTTTTTTTTTTAATTTCAAACTAATTAGTGTTAAATATGAAATATTTACTCAACAAATTTCATTTTCAACTAAATAACTAACTATGTAATGTTAAATTTAATTCCTTATAGAAAAACCTACAGGTGTTTTAATTGTAACAAAATTGCTCAATTTTTTATTACTACTTTCTACAATTTTATATAAAATGACGTCAATTAAAAAGTGTCTATTGTTTTAATAAAAATTGATGAACTAAAATTAAATCTGTTAAGAAAAAAAAAAAGATTTATTGCACAATTTTCTATTGAGAATTGTTTTATTAATTGGCTGGCTACAAATTGTTCTTAGCAACATAAATTGCTTGTTAAATAAATATTTTTTAGTAGATTATTAAAGACAATAAAAAAATAAAGATGTTGTTGTTATTTTTCTAAAATTTCGGTTAATTTTTTTTTAGCTTGTTAAGAAAATGACATAAAGTGACTTTTAAGTTTTTAAGATTGTAAATATTTCTTTATCATTTTGCTGTTGTTATTAAAAGTCAACAGCACTTTTTTAATTCTTAATGTTTATCAAATAATAAATAAAGCTTTGCAGTGTTTTCTTTTTTGGGTTAGATAAAAAATCTTTTATGGTCACCCTATTAAAGTTAGGAATTTTCGCAACATAATTACGTGAAGCTTACAAACTAACAATTTTAGCAAATATTGTTATCAACAAAAGAAGAAAGCAATAAGAAAAATCTCTTTAAACATTTTTGGCTGCATATTTTTCAATTCACCTAAATAAAGTTATTATTTTTTGCGTTATGATGAAGAGAGTAATAAAGTAAAATATTTTATTTAAAAACATCTTTTGATTTAAGGGGCTTCCATGGTCTGTTTAATTGCAAAGTGGCCTCAATTTCACAAATACATATACATAAACAAAAGGCAAAGCAAAAAACAATCAGCTGTTTCTTTATATTGGTTCAACAGCTGTTTCATGATTTTTTTTTTATATATTTAGTAGTGCTACCATCCTTTTATCTCAATTAAATAAGATAAATCAAGTAGCACTTAAAAACAGAAACTTAAGTTAAATACAACTTAAATTTAAATAAAAATTTAGTTAATACGAATTCAAAAACTGGCCATAAGAGTTACAAATACAAGTAACTTAGACCTTCAGCCCGTTGTAGTGAGACAGACCAGAGTCTCTGGCGCAAATAGAACCCACAACCCTCGTACTAATAAACGAGTTACTACCAACTAGTCTCGCACCCGATTGGATAATTATTTTTGGTAACCCATTTAAAATGTCATTATTTATGAAAATTCATTAAAAATTTTGTTAACCTTTTATATGACGACTGAATTTTTTTTATCGTTTTTTACTTAAACATGATTCACAGTTTGCAGAAAGAGCAATATAAAAGATCCCTGCTTAAAATTGAGTGCGTGCTTTTAATGCGCAATATTATTAGCTAATATTGTCATATTTTCTTCTTTTTTGTTTAGTATAAATAAACTAGTAAAAAAAGTCATTGATTAATTATTTAAAAAGCACATTGAAAAGAACAATAAACTCTCTATGAAAGCTTCCTTTTTTTAAAAATGACATTAAATTTTGTATGTTTTTGCTGTTTAAAATATCAAAACAACAAACTGTCATTAACATTTAACCATACATTTTATTGTTTGTAAAAATGTAAAAAAAAAACAATAATAATAATAAATGTGGGTGGTTTATTATTTTTTTAATATGCAAATAAATTTTATTATACATATTTTTATTATATACTTACATATGAATATGTATATATACATACATATGTATTTTATATTTTTAAAACACAAAACAGGTTTAAGCCATAAAAAAGTAATAACATCAAAAAACTAAATAATTTACAAAAATATTATTAATATTTCCATAAATATTTTTAGATATGATGAAAGAATATACGTGTAAAAAAAGTTTAATACATATAAAGAATTTTTAAATTTTACCAAGACTAGTTATTACCTAAAAGCATGTTATTTGTTATAAATAGTTGGCAATACTTTTATATTAACGGTTATTTCTGTGGTCAAATGAAAGAGAAGCTTAACTCGGCATAAGACAAACTGAGTTATTACAGTTAAAAATAATGTAAAATCTTTTATATTTACTAAAAAAATTTGAACATTTACTTTAAGCCTCTATTGAAGTTGTTCTAATACGATAATAAATAGACTTAAAGCAAAAAACTCCTCGAATAAAACTTCAACAAAACTAAGGATATCTGCAAACTACAATATTCGACATAAGCTACTTTTCCATGTTGGCACAGATTTAAATACGTTGTTTATAAGGATATAAAGGTCTCAAATTGTGTGATGACCCACGCTATTTACACGAGAACGGTTCCAAATTTAAGTAAAATATATCGGAATTCAATAAGTTGTAAATTATTTTTTCTGATAATTGCTGAGAAGAAATAGAAGGGTGTTTTAATTTTAGTTAGCAAAAGCTGTATCAGGCTTGCTGCTTATTTTAGCTTACTATATTTTGTAATATTAAACGTTGCCAATTATGTTTTCTTAATATCAATTGGGGGCTACTAAGTTAAAGGTGTTTAAGTTGCATGGCCCCTTTTCTAATTAGTGAGATTAATGAAAAAACTGTTAGGTGAAATTGAGATTTTAACTATTAATAACTAACCTAATTTTCCACCTAATTATTGTTCTAAAATGCAAATGCAGTTTGCTAAATTGAGGGTGCTATTTTTTCTAATGTTTTTTGTTCCTTAATGTTATTTTTAAACTTGTTTATTAAAACCTTTATAGTATTTCTATGCAAATTTAGTTTTTCAGTTTTTTTTTTTGCATTAATATTACTATTTTTATTATAAATTCTTACACGTTTGTAAGGTAAAGAAACTAGTCGTCGCTAGTCAGCTTACTGTTGGAATTTTAATTATAAAATAAAAAAAAAAAACTTCTGTAGAGAAAAAAGATGAAATAAAACATGAAATGAATATCTAAAATACCATTAGAAATGTAAATAATTAGTTTTAGAAATACATACATATATGAAAAACACACATACATTTACAAAAAAAATATAGAAAAGGAAGACTGTGACAAGAGGCAAAATAAATTAACATAAAAATGTTAATGAAAATATAACGAATATTTACATACAATATTTAAAAAAAGTTTTTATTGAAAATTTTAAAATATAAAACAAAAAAATTAGCTTAATTTATTTAACTTAAAAAAACTTTTTTAACGTTTTCGCAAAAATGGTACTTTTCCCGTAGCTAAAAAGTCTTGATTTTGCTTTGTTTAAGTTAGTGTTAGACGACACGTATTTATAATTGCACACATCTGTCACACGTTCGTTTTTGGTTTCATCTGGCATAACTTGAAATCGTTCACAACAGCAACTTATTTATTATTGTCCAATTCACTTTTAATTGTATATCAAATGTTGTTTTTTTTTTAAGAATATGTGTAAAAAAATGGGTTTTAATGTATATTTGCCGCCAAAAACAAATGACTTGCAAAACAGCTGATGTCATATGATGATTTGTCAGTTCAAAATGGAATACCCTCATATTCAAAATTTTTTCACTGCAATTTCGCGCTGACATTTACTGAAGCCAATATTGTTTGCTTTTACGCGACATGTATGCATTTTGCACTGGAATATAATACATGTCATCTTAAACCAACTTAAGGTCATCTCTAATAAGAAACTAAGCTTTTTTAAAGAGTTGCCAGTTGTTTGGCTTCTCTATTAAATGCTAAGAACTATATTTAAAATTTGTGCAATTTTTTTTTTGTGTTGTTTTTAATAATACTATAAAACAAACAGCGTTGTCATGTTTTTAAACAATAATATGCTAATTTAAATGCTATACAAACATAAAAGAACATTAATTTTTTAATCTTATAAATTATTTTGTACCAAAATTGTTTTAAATTGTTAAAAAAAAAAACAATTTTTTATTATGCGTTACTTTATTCAATTAAACATATATGTTTACTTATGTGATATATTTTTCTGTAATGTTTTTAACAAAAACAGGAAATGTGTGTTTTTGTTTGTTTTTGATTTACCTTACTATTTTTTTATTAAAAAATAATATTAAACTAACTATAAGGTATAATCTTACAGATGAAGTTTTACTTTTAGTTTTTTTATAAATTACTGGAATTATATAATAAAATTGGGAAAAATTAATAAAACTTTCAGATTAAAAGTTGTAATAAAATTTTAGAAGTTATGCTTAATTTTTATGACATTTTGATTTAATAATTTATAAGATTTTTTTCTCATTAAATGTGTAATTGATTTCCGTTATTATAGTCTGTAGGGTGAAAGGGATTTTGTATTAAAAAAAAGTTAATAAATATTATAAATTTGGTTTTTGGTTTTTGTTAAGCCGCAAAATATTGTGAACAAAATTTATGCAAGTGACGTCAATGAAGACTCACCAATATTTGTGTATGTAGGTATGATTTTTTTTTTTTTTTTTTTTTTTTTATTTTTTTTTTAGAGACCAGTTTTTGACTAAATATACGTCAGTATTATATAAAATCAATGTATTATATTAAAATGATGACTATTAACTTAAATGTGAAAAAACAATTTTAATTTAACCATAAAAATAAGTCCTAAAATTAAAACGTTTTTTTTTTTATATAAAACACTCCTTTAAAACTACTCTTAAAAAAGTTTTAAATTTATAGAAATTTGTATGATCTAGGTACATACATGTATGTATGTAGTTTAAGTTAAATTATTAAGGTCAGTTTTGACGTCACCAGCTACTAAACAATAAATATTTTTTTTTATTTAGCTAGTCTTCAACAAGAAAAAAATTAAAACATAACACAATAAAAAATACAAAAAAATCTTTTAAATAAATATATTGAAAAAACCCGACAAATATTTTGGACATTAACAATTAAAGTTATATGAAATGAAAATTTTTCCAATTATACTGGTACATTTAATATTTTAATAAATTTTTTAAAAAATAGAGCAAAAATAAATAAACAAGAAATACCTATAAAAAATAAACAAATCAACCCATAAATTATTTACAGTGGATCATTATTCAAATAAAGAACACTTAACAACACTGCGATTTTTTTAAGAAACCGTTAACTTCGATTAGCCAATCAAAAGTCTTTTATCAAATAAACCCCAAAAACATTTCAAAATTTCTGTAACGGTTTTTATGTTTTGGTGTAAAGTTGACAAGCCTTTTGTCTCAACAAATTTTGCGTTATTGTTTATTGTAAAATACAAGCTTTTGGTTCAAATTTATTTAGGTAGGTAGTTATAAATTATTTTGTTTTACGTAGTTTTTCTTGATTTTTTTTTATCAAAATTGTTATAAATTTGTATAAAAATTTAAATTGCTTAATGATAAAAAACATTCAAAGTGGTTTTGGTGTTTTGTTTAAAGAACGTGATAAGGACGTTGTCAGATAAATAAAAACAATTTTTTTTTTATTTAAATATCACAAAAAAGTTTCGTAGTCTATTTTATAATTAAACAAGGGCTATTAAAATTAAAATCATAAAAGGTAATTTTAGTATATTAATAAAATTTAAGCTACACGCAAGTGAATTAAAAAAAAATAAAAGAAATATGGATTCAAAGGTAAAACTCTGCATAGCAATCATGTTTTTTATACAAACCTTAGGAATCAGGAAACAATTAAAAAAAAATCTACAAAATTGAAAAAAATATTTTTTTTATTATAAAAAATTCTTTAAAATTTTACATAATATTAAAAATAATTTTGGTTTTTAAAAAAATCCTAAATGGTCTCAAATCTTATATAATTTTTTTTTAAATCTTAGAATTTCTTAAAAACTTTATTTAATTGTTTAACAATTTATTGAAAATCTGTTATTAATTTACAACTTTATTTTTCCTTTTTAGAATTTTTCTTATGGGAATTGTGAAAATATAACAGATTACTTGGGTCAACGTGATTTTGATGCACCCAGTCGCATGTCTTTGTTAAAATTTCTGGCTATTGTAAGTATTAATAAATTGTTTAAATATTGAAAGGTTGTTGTATAATTTTATGTTAATTATAAATTACAATATTGGCAAACAATTAAAAGTGGAGAAAAAAGAAAAAAAAAATCAGGAAAAATTTTCCATGAATGGAATTTTTCTGAAATTAAGAGGCAGAAAAAAATTAATTTAAAAGACAAGGCAAAAATTTAATAAATACAATATGTACAAGCAAAACAAAGTGTTATTAAACATTATAATAAACTTTTGCTTCTGAAAGAACAAAAAAAAAACTAAAAAAGTAAAGTTCCAAGGCCCTGCTAGAAATTATAGGAAAATAGGAACTTTTCTGGCATAGTATACAACTAGTATGCCAACTCTTTGACAGGTACATAACTCAATTGTCAGTGGGACCTAATTTATGTTTGTATTAGTAAAATTTTTTTGAAATGTATTGGTGTATAAAACTATTTCCACCACTAAACATAGTTGCATAAAATCGTATAGAATGTGGCAAAAAAAAATTTTCCAAAAAAAATTTTTCTAGTTCAATATATGTTCTATTTATTAAATGCTGGCTGCATTTATAAACTTTTAAAAACAATGTTTGTAAAGTTTTTATTCTGCAAAATCGGAAAATATTTAAATAATTTATGATTTCAAATATTATTTTCATACCACAAAATGCTACTCTGCTGGCTTTAATAATATTAACAACAGAAAAATATTAATGTCAAATAAATTTATTTAAAAATTTTTAGTTTGTAAAAATAAAAACATTATGCAAAAGCAAATGAGCAAAATGTATTGGAAAAAATTATTAATTATGTGTTTATGTCATAAAATTAAACAAAAAGTGTTATATTGTGAAAAAATTTTAATTGAAAAATTTCAAATTTTGTTTTGTTTTTGTTGTTCTTATATGTGTTGAATTCACACAGAACCTATATGTGTGAGGGGTGAACTAAAAAATTGAGAACACTCTCTCGAGTTGGCATACTAGTTCTATACTATGTTTTCTGGGATTTATTCATAAAAATAGTAGTAAAATATTAAAAAAAAAAAAAAAAAAAAAACTATATAAACCATAGTATATAACTAGTATGCCGACTGGTGAGAACGTTCTCTTTTTTTATAACTCTCATCACACATATAGGTTCTGTGTGAATTCAACACACTTAAGAACAACAAAAACAAAACAAAATTTGAAATTTTTTAATTTAAAATTTTTCACAATATAACACTTCATGTTTAATTTTATGACTTAAACACATAATTAATAATTTTTTTCAATACATTTTGCTAATTTGCTTTTACAAAATGTTTTTATTTTTCACAAACTAAAAATTTTTAAATAAATTTTTTTGACACAAAATTTTTTCTGTTGTTAATATTATTAAAGCCAGCAGAGTAGCATTTTGTGGTATATAAATAATATTTGAAATCATTAATTATTTATATATTATCCGATATTGCAGAATAAAAATTTAGCAAACATGGCTTTTAAAAGTTTATAAATGCAGCCAGCATTCAATAAATTGAAAATTTATTGAACTAAGAAAATGTTATTTTGGAAAAAAAAATTGTTGCCACATTCTATACGATTTTATGCAACTATGTTTAGTGGTGGAAATAGTTTTATACACCAATACATTTGAAAAAAATCTTACTAATACAAACATAAAAATGTACCACTGACAGTTGAGTTATGTACCTGTCAAAGAGTCGGCATACTAGTTGTATACTATGATATAAACTATATATTATAAGATATTAGAAAACCTAAAACTTACGTTGAAAATTTTTGTTTTAAAAAAAATTACTGTCTGTCCCATGATTTCGAACAACTTACATTTAATACAAAAACAAAATTTAAAATATTGTTTTTGTTTTAAATGCCAGTTAAGCGAACGACATTTTCGTTCGAAATCTTGCGACAAGCAGCTAATCTTATTAGGTTTAATTTATGTTATTTGAAGAATAATTACTAACAAAATACAGTCAAATTTATTACTAATGAAATGAAAAATTAATCAACGTTTTATACTTAAAATCCGCCTAGTACTCTTAGACCCACTGATGCCAAGTGTAGGGATTTTACCCTTTTTGTAGACATTTATTTTAAAAATTTGACATATAGGTAAACAAAATTAAAGATTATTTGTTTAATTGTAGATTTTTTTCTACAAATTTCCAATTGTAGACTTTTAAATTACATAATATACAAATATTTTTTTACTGTCTCAGTATAAATTCCTAAATCTGTTAACACCCCTATAATATAAAGAAAGTAAATATGTATGCGGCATTTAAAAGCGGAAAAGTTAAACACTTGTTTAATTTTGTTTAAACATGGCCAAAACTTTATTAAAAAATAATGCCAAAATAATAATTGTGGCATAGGATGATATTTATGTCAGCAGTTAATGTGAAGAATTGTCCAAAACGTTTCCAAAAAACCATTATTCATCAAATAAAATCTGATTAGATACAAGTTTATATAACTGCTCTTGAAAAGCAAATATGTACTGTCTAAACTTGATGTCAAAACTTTTTTTGGTTTATGTTGTTTTTTATGTTACTCTTATGATATTCTTATGATACTTTTCATCAGGGCTGTGAAGTCGTCAAAAACAGCTTTAACTCCGACTCCAACTGCTGAAATTTTTTAAGTGCGACTCAAACTCCGAATCCTACTCTAATCTTGATGCTAAATGTATATGAGAGGTCCTTATTTGACTGTAAACTCTTTTTTTTTACAGTACCTTTTTAATGGTCAAATATAGGAAGAAAATTATTCTCTAAAAATTTCAAGTCTTCTATTGTAATTCTAATCTAATCATTTACATATGTAAAGTAGAAAAGTTTTGGAGTCGGAGTCGCGAGTTTTTGTGGGTACTTTGACTCCGCCTCCGACTCCGGTACCAAAACATCAACTCCGACTTCACAGCCCTTCTTTTTATGTTTTGGTTCGATTTTATATAATTTTTGTATTTTTTTTTTTAATTTATTTAATTTAAGTACCTGAAATAAAAATGTAAAATGTAAATAAGATTTTGTTTTTAAAACATTTTTAAAAGTGGTTGTAGGGAAAAAGAGGGGTTTTTTCATAAGCGTAGGGATTTTAAATTTCTGGGCATCACTATTGATAAAATATATAAAAATAAAATAAAATAATGAAAAAAAATAAACATGGTGATAAAGAAAGACATTTGTTTCAAATAATTGGCTGATGCAATTAATTAGTTTTCAAAAGAAGACATTTTGAGTTTTTCTCAACATAGACAACACCAAAATTCTGATGAAATCCTTAATTCTTTCTCGTTTGTTGTTTAATGCTGTACACAATTTTTTAATTTATTATTATTAACCTATTAAAAAAATTAGACAGGTTTTTTTAATTGTCACCTTATCTTTATAAACGCAGCTTGACCAGTCAATTAATCAATCACTATTTATTTGCGTCATTTTGTCACTTTTTAATTACAAAGTCCCTTTTAATTTAGTCTTATAATTGTAAATTTCCTAAAAATAAAATAAAAAAAAATTAACACAACAAATGAAATAAGACATGCTTTTTTATTATAAAGCGTCAATAATTACCTTGCACTTTTCATTTTACAAATAATACGTTCTGTTATAAATATATTAGAAAATATTCCTTTACATGTACATATTCCAAAAGTGCATTGATAAGAAATTAAACACACCCTTCTTTTTTGTGTGTGTTCATTGAAGAGAAAGCAAAAAAAAAAAATTTTTTCCGAAATAAAATTAAAACTTGTAACATTCTCATCTTAAACTAAGTTTAAACTTGCAAAAAGTTTCATAAATAATTGTTTTATGTGTTATAACTCTTGCCTTATTATTCTTATACATATTTTGATTATTAGTGTTATCCTGTGCAAGTATTGACTCTTTAATGCTTTCACTTAAGATGGCTGAAACTTTTATTTCATTCTTTGGGACACACAAACGGGCATGCAAACATATCGTCAGATCATTATTAGTTTGACCTACCGACCGTTTTTAAAAAACTTGAGTTAGGTTTGAGATATTTTTAATACCCCGTTTCTGAATCCAAAAGCTCCATTAATTTTGCTCCAAATCAACTATTTTAAAGTTTATTAAATATTGTTTTGCTCTAGACGCCACTGTGTGGCGAATGCTGCAAACTCATACAAAAACGAACAAAATAAATTTTACTCTTGCTTTGCTTCATTGCAGTTAGAAAACAAATAGTTAAAGCGAAAGTAAAATAAAATGACAAAAAGAAAATAAATTTTACTCTTGCTGCGCTTCATCGCCGTAAGAAAAAAAAGTAGTAAAAACCAAAGCACAATCAAATGTCAACAATTCAATAAACAGCAGTTATTATACGTATGCAGCACAAAAAGCTTCTTTTTAGAAATAAATTAAGAAAAGCAGCGTATGCGGCCCAAAACAATAATTTTCACTTTCAAATAGTATTAACTTCTAATTTCGTTAATGAACGTTCACAAAAATTTACATTTTTCTGTAAAACATATGCCAGAAACTGGTGAAAATACAAAAAAATGCTATCGGGTATATTTTCCGAAAACTTCGTGTAAACCCTTATTATCGTTTTTCTCCCCTACGACATATAGCATATGCGCCAATCCAATAATAAGCTGACAATATGCAAAAAGTATAGAGATATAGATTAAGATTAATGATTAATAAGATTAAAGTATAGAAGTATGGAAAGTTTTAATATGCACACAAACATTTTGTTCTTGTTGTCAAAACGCGTCTGTCGTTCAGAGAGAAATGTCAAAAGTTCTTAATGTTTTTTTAATTATCGACCTAATAAACGCAGCAATTAAAAAATTGTTTTTTAATCGTTGACTTCTTGTACTATTGCCGTCACCCAATTTTTGAATTCGCTTTGTCCTTTTGTTTTGATTCTCACATGCTGGCTATTCAAAAATTTATTTATAACTGTTTCTATAAACCAATTACAATTGGCATAACTACCACACACTCTGTTTTAGCTTTAAAAGTACTTTTTTCGTTGACTTGTTGTACTATTGCCGTCACCCAATTTTTGAATTCGCTTTGTCCTTTTGTTTTGATTCTCACATGCTGGCTATTCAAAAATTTATTTATAACTGTTTCTATAAACCAATTACAATTGGCATAACTACCACACACTCTGTTTTAGCTTTAAAAGTACTTTTTTGAACAGTTTCATCAAATGTAACGCAAATATTTAACTAAGTTTGGGACTTTTGTAAAGCTAGATTTACACGATTGAAATTTTCTTCAAAATTGCTCTTCAAAATGCTTCAAACTCGTGTAAACAGCAAAATTTCTTTAAAATTTATTGATAAATTTTATTTATGTAATGTGACATTTGTAAATTTTGAAGAAATTTTATTGTTTACACGAGTTTGAAGCATTTTGAAGAGCAATTTTGAAGAAAATTTCAATCGTGTAAATCTAGCTTAAGAATATGTGGATATTATTCACTCGTTATATAATCGTTTGTGTTTAGCTTAGTCATCTACTTTGTGGTTTCTTAATACGAGTATATATTGACACACTTTCTTATGTCTACTTTTCTACGTTAGACTCGTTGCTGTTTTGCCTATGAACTATTATTTTAACAATAGAATTGTTTTTGTTATTAATAAAAGCCTTAATTATTTCAATAAAACAAATAATTTCTAATCAATAAAAACACAAACTACTCAGAAGTGGGCAATTTTTAGAACGTTCAAATGTGTTTATGACTAATGCCAAAAATTTGTATGTGCTTTAAAAATCTAATTTAATTAAACATTTTCAAAGTGAAATCCCAAAGTTTAGTTTAACATTTACGAAAGAGTTCAAAGTTTAGAAGTACATTTTTGAGTTTTTCATTGTTAAAAACTCAGTTTGAAAAAAATTTCTCTTCCCATGTTCTGTAACTTTTGTGAGAACTTCTCGCATCGAAAAGATGTGAAACAAAATTTTCCATCGTTTCTCGAAAAGTGAGAAAAAAGTGTGGCTGTAACTCATGTCAAAAACTATCAAAAGTGATTACGTCGTTACGTAATAAATGTCATAATATTCCACTCGAAGCCGATGTGAACTTGCAGACGTTGAGAACGCCAGTAACACATATCGTTGACGGCGGCCAAAATTATTAAAATTGAAAAATTTTCAATGACGGCGGCGAAAATACAACCGTCGGCTATAGCAAATAATGTAGAGTGCGACCTTAATTTTTGTTGTTTAAAAAATAGCTTTGAAAACATTCGTATATTTTTCAAAAATTTTAAAAGTATAATAATTAAACAATGAAAAAATCAGTTAAAAACAAAATTCTTATCTCTTCCATGTAATTATTCATTGCATTTTGCATATTTAATATATTTTTGCTCACCCCGTTTTTATGTGTGAGTTTATTTGACAGTTCAAAGCGGGAACTTTCTCTGTAAATTGGCGAGTAATTTCCTTATGTGAGAGCTATTACTCGCTAAAAATGTTACAGACGCAGTAAAATGAGAAAAACAGTTTCTTGTTTCAATTTATGGCATTTTTGTTTAATTTCTCGCATTTCAATCTAAAAGTTTCTCGAAGCGAGAGTTACAGAACATGGGCACTGTTCTACAGTTTAATTATGGTTTAAATTATATATTTTTTTTTACTTTTAAATTAACTTAAGTCGTAACTAGAAATTTAAGTATAATAACGTAGCCAGCATAAGATCAGCTTTTTAGTTTTGAGGAATTAAAAACTTGTAATCTCGAAACCCTTCATCCGAAGTTCTTCGTCTGTCTACCCATTGCCAAAAAATCAATTTCAAGGTTTCTTTTATTCCTATTTTAAAGTTTTGCTCAATTTTGCATTCCCAAAACATGTTTTAAAATGCATATATAAAAAAAACAATTTAAGCTTATTACTAATAAAATATTTGTTTGGTTTAATTGCAGAATGCCTTAGAATTAAGTGCGCCAGCAACACCGGTGCTACTTCAGCAACAGCAGCAGCAACAACAAAATAATAAACCATTTGGCTGGTTGCAGCTTTCAGGGCACCCAGAAAGTATAGTTCCCTGTTCAAGTGGTGTGGTGCGTAAACGTGTTGCCACCTTTTCCGATTACGAAGTTTTGGCCTATCAGCAATTGTCACAAGAGCCCCAGACTTCAAAAATTGTACCAGAATTTTATGGATGTGTACAATTAGAATCGGGAGAAATGTTTATAGAACTGCAAGATTTACTTAAAGGTTTTAAAGATCCCTGTGTTATGGATATTAAAATGGGTTGCCGTACTTTTTTGGAATCAGAAGTGGGTAATAAAACTTTAAGGCCTGACCTTTATCAAAAAATGATAAAGGTCGATCCTTCAGCACCCATTGAAGAAGAGCATCAACAAAAGGCTATAACCAAACTACGTTATATGCTGTTTAGAGAAGCCATGTCCTCTTCACAATCAAAAGGTTTTCGCATAGAGGCTTTGAGACTAAAGGGAAAGCCTCCTATGAAAGATTTAAAAACAGTAAGGACAAATGAACAAATCGTTCAAACTATAGAGGAATTTGTAAATAATAAGAAGGTGGTGCAAAAGGATTTGTTAAAGCGGTTAAAGCATATGCGCAGCGTAATGGAAAAATCAAAATTTTTCCAAGCCCATGAAATAGTGGGCTCAAGTATTTTTATAGTCTATGATGAGACTAAAGTGGGCTGCTGGTTAATTGATTTTGCCAAGTCAAGGCCTTTGACACAAAACGTGACTGTAAATCATAGATCAGAATGGGTGCCGGGAAATCGTGAGGAAGGTCTACTAAAAGGCATGGATGAACTTATACACTCTTTTGAAACAGTATACCACAAACAATATACTTCCAACACAAGAAAATTTTTACAAATTTAAAAAATTTCTTAAAGGGTATTTTATTGAAAGCGTTTCAGGCGTTTTCACAAAAAAAAAAAAAAAAAAAAAAAAAAAAAAAAAATCTGTTACAAATGGTAATTGATAGTTGCCTAAATTTACAGATTTCAACGTAAATGCTAATCCACAACAGACGTTTACATAAAATACCACTTTTAAAAATCAAAAAGAAGACTGATCATATGAAAATCTTTTGTATTAAGAATCATCCCTTGTGAATCTTTTAACTCACACTTTTTTCCCCCATTAAATCATTAAAATTTAGAAATAGAATTAAATATTTTTATATATTTTCCATATTGGAAACTATGTTTGTAGTTAATTGAAAGACTTAAAAAGAAGCAAATAAGCTTAGTAAACAAATTTTTTGATTTTGTATTTAACAAAGCAAAATTATTTTGAAGAGTATTGTATTTCATAATTTAAATTTAAATTAGTAGAAAAAATTAAATCATTAAGTTTTTTTTATTTATGTTAGATCTACAAAAAATGTGTTTACTTTTCGTTTATTTACTGTTGCAATTGTTTCAAATAAACATGTTAAACATTTACTTAATTATTTTGTTATGTTTAGCCTATAATTATTATAAATATTCAATATGTAAACACAAATGTATACAATATTGTAATTAGAAAATTAATATAAATATATACAAATTTTAAATATCTTGTGTTGAAAAAATTACAAAAAAAAAAAGTATTTTTATTTCGATGCTAACAAGGTTCTAAACTTTGAATTTAAGATAATAATTTTGAAACAAATAAAAAAAATAGTTGAAGCATTAGACTTACAATTAATTATATTACTGTTGACTTGAGTATAAGATTGTAATCTTAATTATAAGCCAATAGTCAATAGCTGGGAACCCGGAAATGTGAAAACAATCAACAAATTAAAAATATTTTTATATCTTTACCTAAAACCTTACCAAAATTTAAAAATCGACTTTTTCAATAATTCTGATGTTTTGCATCAACACAAATGTTGGAGTCTTTCGACCTATCTACTAAAGATCATATGATAAACGCTAAAAGACCCAACTTACAGTTTGCATAATATCAACATTGTCAAAACAACTGGTAGATTTTTCAAGAAAAATAAATTAAAAACAGTTTAAGGAAATTAATAATTTTAAATAGTTTTTTTACTTGTAAACCAGTCAACCTAGGGATGGGCAAATTTAAAAAATATATCGATATATATCGTATCGATGTTTTTTAATAGTATCGATATTTATTAATTAAAAATATCGATATATCGATGTATCGAACGTATTAAGCTGAAATTATTACCAAATTTAAAAACTAAATATACTTATGTCATTACATATTTATATATGTACAAACATATTACATGTAATTCCATTCTTACTTTGTATTGTTTCTTTTATTTTCAAATTTACTGCCTGTCCCTCGATTTAGAACGAAACTTTCATTCGCTTAACTTTTATTTAAAACAAAAACAAATTTATAAATGCAGTTTTTAATGTAAGTTATGGGAACGAAGTTTTCGTTTGAAATCGAGGGACCGGCAGTTAATTCTACAACAAAAAAAAAATTTTAAAAAAAAGTAAAGAATACAAAAAAAAATTTTATTTATTCGCCATATGAAATCTAAAAAAAAAACAAAAATTATTGGGATTATATAATGCCGGATTATATACTGCCGGTAAACGAAAAGTAAACTGTGCAATATTTTATTTTTAATTTATAAGAACATGCTCCAATAAAAAAAAACTAAATATTTTTTTTTTATTATTAACATTTTAACTTTCATGAGTCTATTGCTGCTAATATGCCATAATAAATCCGATTCTTTGCATAATTCTAGGAACCCTTTCAGGAATAATTTTTCCGCGCTTATTTTTTTGTTGTCATCTCTTAAAAAACCGAGACAAAACAGAACTGTGTAATCTATGAAAATATACAATTGAAAAGCACCGTTATTTTCATAATATAAGTTAAAAAACATATGATGCAATTCTTAAAAAACAACAGTATTGTAGGCAGTTGAACAACGGTTGAAATGTTGAATTTTATTATAAAGAGATCTTAAAAATATCGAATTCGATAGTCGTAGATAAATATCGATGTATCGATATATGGGTATTTTTAATATCGGCGATATATATCGATTATAATTTTTTTAAATATCGATATTTTGATTTATAGATATTTATTGTCCATCCCTAAGTCAACCAGACAAATATCCGAGTGTTCCCCATTTGAGACCCATGGGCAGTCATAAACACAAAAACAACATTACATTATACAGGGTCTCCACCTGATATCAGATATAAGATTTTAATATCAGCAAACTTCAAATTCAATCGCAGAGACTATTATCTTACGTGTGGACTCTCAAATAGTGTTAGTATTAATATAATAATAAATGTTATGGGACAATTGTTATTAGAAATCTTATAACAACTATCTTATAAGATGAGCTGTCAAAAATACACATACATACATACATATCCATGGTCTCAAGTAGAAAGGCCCTAACTCGTATTTTTTACGAAATTGAGTTTTCCAGTGATTCCAATAAATTTTACACAAATACACCTCGTCACAAAAATTCATTGCAATATTGTAAATAATAACGGCTTTACAAGCAGTTATATGAGCAAGTTAACATTATTAATCATACAGTTTCTATTATGTTTTTACCTTCTATACAGTTCCAATTATTTGAGTTAGGGCCTTTCTACTTGAGACCAACCGTATATATTAATAATAAGACGCTATCATTAAAATGTTTAATTTTTTTTAGTGCAAATAGTGTAAATCTTGTGAAAAGTGCTTAAACCACATTAAGCACTAAAAACAAAGATAAAACTAAAAAAGAATAAAAAACGACACAAGTTTACTGTACAAAAATCAGTAAATTATGAAATCTTATAAGAAACATGTTCCCCTTGTTTAAGATTAAGATAAACATGAAGAAATTTGCTCTCTCATTCTGCCGCCGTTCTCTCACATATTATCTCAGGTGAAGACCCCATGTTATGTGGTTAAGATTCGTACAAGAGTTATTTGTGCGGAATATTCAGGCTTATTACGGCTGTCGTTGGCGTAACCCTGCGGGAAATTTGTGTCAATTGCTCTTAAAGCACTTATCCCGTGACCAGTGAACAAAATTTTATAATTAAAAGGAACGAAATGTGATAGGTAAAAACAAGACATCACTTAACTGGTGATAATGTGCTTAGAGTGTAGTTGGTTCAGAGGAAAGGTAATTGGCACAAAACCATTCATGTTATATTACTTTATATTAAGGGGATCTATCATATTGACATGGTGTGTTTGTGACAATATCTGCGACAGGCATTATTTTAAGCGAAATTGGATGTGTCCATTAAGGTTATTTCAGTGACCTGTTACAAAGTGTCAAAAAGGTGCCAATTAACCCCTCATAGGACATCGCCATGTTAAAGTGACTTTCCACGTGAGAAGTTTAGTGTTAGTTCCCTTTCCCCTAGGGAAATGACTGTGACGTTTTTTTTGTAATAGATTAAAGTAGCACAAAACCTCCCTACAAGAAGTTAATTAAGAGCAAAATGAAAAAACTGACCGAAACCTTGTGTACATGTGATTTTGCCTCTATCTCTAATTCATTCTGTCTTTTTCTCTGTCTAACTTTTTAATCCAATGTAAAATTGTTGCAAGTGTGTTAGGAAAAAAAATTTTTTTTTAGTTTTGGTTATCCATTTCTTGTAGGGCAGTGCTCTTTTGTCATCGACCAGACTTGCAATTTTTGTTGAGGTTATTGAAGAGAGGGGTGAGAAGATGGGGGAAAGATACTCTGCGAATCCAATTTGTTTTGTAATTCTCACACTTTTTGACTTGAAGTTGGCTGTAGGTCTGTTTCTTGTACATATTAAATATAAAAAGAAGAAGGAAAATATAAATATAAAAAGGGAAGGAAGGAAAGACAAGATGAAAATAGAAAAATTGCAAAACTTGAATTTTATAAACTGCAAACTTATGCAATTTCAAAGCGTAATTTAAAAAAAAAAGTGAAGCAACAAAAATTGCAAGTCTGGACGATGACTTAATTTACTACTGCAAAAAACAACTTAGTCGTTTACGACAACCGTAATTAGGCTGATTATATAGATATAAACATCTGCTATATGAGATTTTTTTCGTGCTAAAGTTATTATAGGGAGTGTCATGTGTCAATTCTGGACCTACCATTGCAAAATTTTGCCATAACAAAAGCAGCTATTACAAAAGTTATATGGAAGTTATGCTTAAAAAATTGATAATGTGGTTTTGAAATAAAATATGTTTGGGCTTAATTTAATCGAAATACTAACATATGTAAAGGGTTATGAACTTTATTCCGGAAAGAAGTTTGTATGGGGACTATATAAAATTATTCACCATTTTGATATGCTTCGTCCTTATGACAAATAAAACGTATGTACGAGACAACCAGATCGAAGAACAGACGTCGTTAGATAGATTTAAAAAATTATTCTGAGTATGTATTCGTAACGCAGACGATGCGCAAATAAATCTTAAAAAACACGCATCACAAAAATAGCTGATGCATATTGTGTTCAATAATATAACCAAACTACACAGCAAAAAAGCGGATGCCAAGCTGATTTGCTTCAGCATCGCAAATTAATCACAGATGCGCATCGGATGCAGCGCATCCCGTTATGTGTGTATAAATAGAAAAGCCATCTGGTAACCCTAATTTAATAAATTTTTTTTTCTTTTTGTTCCGCACTTGTAAGAATTAAAAAAAATTCAACAATTATCAAAATATGCTTCAGACAGGTGAAAAATATAAGCTTGAAAAAATGCTGCAAGTTTTATGTTCCGCTATTGTGATAACATGCCAACAAACAACTACACCGAAACTTTAACTTTTGCTAATGATACAACTTTCTAAGAGTACACGAAAATCGTCATAAAACATCTGGTTACTTGCAGGATCATATATTTCAACTAAAAATGTGGTAAAAATAATGGAAGATAAAGGTCAATGAGTAAAAATCGAACATATAACATTCACTTTACGTCGGAAATTATGACTCTCCAAATGCAAAAAATGCTGCGTTAGGTAAAATATGCAAAACATGCACAAACAAATCGATGCTAAAATTTACAAAAAGCTCTAAAGTGGATAAATATATTGATTCTACCACCATTGGTTGCAGAAAGAAAACTATGCAATTGCAGATTTACGGTTTCCCCGGTCATGTGTACAAGGCATACAAGTTTACTCATAAAATTATTGATTATATGATAATCAGCCTTATTCCGGTTGTCGTTGTCGTATACGACTGTGTCGTTTTTTGTAGAAGATTAAAGGACACAGGTTGTGTTTTACTTTAATATACTACAAAAAACGACACAGTCGTATCGACAACGACAACCGGAATAAGGCTGATTATCTTATTAGGTTTTAACCGTTTTAAATTTAGATAAAGCTCTTTATTACATACATATAAGACTTTTATTGACGATAGTCTAAATTACAATACGGTAGAGCTGAGAAGAAGATGGTAACCTTTAAAACCGCTAACCCTGATTAGTATTAGATTGTAGTCTTGACTTAAAGAATGTAATATTGTTAATAAGACACTAGTTATAAATATAGAACAGTAGTTTTATAAGCCGACAGTCTCGATTATAAGCTCGTAGTGTTGTTTGTTAGCCGTTAGGCTTGAGTACACGATTGCAATTTTAAAATTAAAACTAAAATAATTATTAGAAAACAATAGTCTTAATTACAATGCGATAGTCATGATGACAATACGATGTCATGATTACAAGTGATTATTACAACAAGGTAGCCATGATTAGAACACGGGAATCTTGATTGCTGTGTTTAGTCTAGTCATAGTCTCGCACTTCGAAATAGTGGTTTAGAATACAAGACGAAAGTCTTGATTAGATGGCGGTAGTCGTTATAAGACGATGGTAGTCTTGATTAGAAGACTCTAGTAGTCTATGATAAATACATACGGGCATGTTCTGCCAATCGCAAAACGCTTAAAATTTGCGATTCTAACAAGAAATTGCATAATAGGTGTTCCGTAAATCTCAATCGCAAGAAGTTTTGCGACTTCATCTTGCAAAAGTATGCTCAATGAAACTAAGGTATTTTTAAGAAACTAGCAGATCTTAAGCAAAACGCGCATGTTTCCGAACACCATAAAATAAATCTGTCGTTTTGCGATTTTAAATCGTTCGATTGTCGGAACGTGATCGATAAATTCAAAAATCAAATTTTCAATCGACTTTTTAATTTCGATTTTTGAAATTGATAAATCGCAAAATCGATTTTAAAATCGTTAAAGATAAAATTGCACAGTTTTAAACAAAAGAAACTTACAAAGCCAAAACAAACCAAAAACTTAATATATGTTTGTATGTTCTTTTTAGAAACACACTGGGCTGTTTAAATATTGGCATAGTTCAGCATGAATTCTTGGCTTGATTTTATCTTTTGAATATTTTCTTGTATAATATTATCGTAAATTTGAAAAGCCCCCTTACAATGTATGGTTCAGTACAAATACGTTTTCGGCTTTTTTATTAGCTATATATTGATGACTTTAATTTTTGTATAACCAACCAATATCACAAAGTTGAGAAGTATACTAAGGGTATTAAAAAGTGGATTCGTAAAACTACAAATGTACTTTACTTCAAACTTGTCATACTGCATATAATATCTAAGCACGTTTTTATACTCAACTAGAAATATGTATGTATTTACTTATTTCATAAAGACTAAATTTTTTTTAATAAAAAAAAGCCAAATTCGATGGAGAAAAATTGATTTTTAGCATAAAAACGATTTTAGTTGGAATCGAAATATGGTCATTTCCATTGTGACGTGACATTTGTATGACAAATATTAAAAAAAAATGAAAAATTCAAATGTGTAAAAAGGTCTTCTTTTATATTTGCGAAGTAATTTAGTAGGACTATTTTCAGTAAAAACAATTACAACCTGAGGATTTGATGATATAAGCAAAAATATGCACTGGCGTGGCGTTACAAAGAACAGAAGTGGGTTTTGACTTGCTCTACAAAATTGCATAATGCTAGGAACACAACTGCGACGAACGACGAATTTCGCCCAACACGACGAATTTTACAGTAAAAATTCGCTGAGTAAATTCGTCGTATGAAGCACAATAACGACGAATAACTGGCAGCTTTTATAATTGAGAAAGTTGATTACTGTTTGTGCAAAGAGAGAGAAATAAAAAAAAATGCTTAAAAATAACATAATCAAAAACACAACTAAAAACTATTTTTATAGCCAAATACTTTGTATACTTATACAATAAAAAAAAAACAATTAGTAAAGTAAAAAGTAACTTTATTTACTAAACTACTTCTTAACTAAAACCAAACATGGTCACCTAGTACTGATTTGTTCGCCGGCGTATGGCGAATTTTCGCCGGCGCCCTGATTGTGTGCATTTTCATATACACAAACGTCTTTGATTTTTGGCGACGAATATTCGCGGCCAAAAATTCGTCGTTCTTCCCAGTTGTGTTCCTAGCATAAAGTTAAAATTTAAAAAATATATAAATCAGGAAAAAGTAGCAATACAATATGGAAAAAATTTGTATAAAAGTATGCGCCAAAAAAGTTTTGAGGTGATTGAAAATAGAGAAAAGTCAACACATTGTTAAAAATTTGTTTTTGCATGTCTTTTTTTTTATAAAAATTAGTTAGATTAACAATCCTCTCAAATTGTGCTTTAGTTGTAATTTTCAAAGATCTGCGAATGTATGAAATGCTGTGAAATTCTAATATTCAGCATAACAAATTTTTCTAATTACAGTTTCTCCATTTTTTATCTATTTTTTGCTTTTAAAAATTCAAGTAGAAACTGATAACAACTCAACTACTAATAAGCAGTTGTCTATTTATAACGTTTATGTCGATCAAACTTACACAGAGTTGTAAACCAAAATACCGGGAAAAAGTAGTAAACACAACCAAAAAATAGTTCAGTTGAGATTGACAATGCGAATTTATAAACGACGACCAAACGGTTCAAGAAGTTGTCAACCGCAATAGGGGCATTAATTAATTTTGAATATTTTCCTTTAAAAAAATAAGTAAGAAAAAACTGTTGGCAAACTTTTAATATTTCTGGCTAGGTGGGCCTTTCGGTGGAAATGCCCATATAGTCCTGACTATATCGAGCCTTCGCTGCAATAGAGTCATAACTAAAAAACCTGATTTTTGAGCTAATGGCCGCCTACTAGCTACACAGAAAAAAGTGTTTTATCAATTAAAAAAATGGTTTAAAAATTATTGAAATTTAATTAATGTGATAATTGAATCAATTATTCACCCCTATCGTGAAAAACAAGTGGAATTTTTGTTCCCATGAAATTTTTATTCCCCTCGAAGGGAAAAATGCTATCGTGAAACTCCCGTGAAAAATTTTTCGCGCTATTAGTTCTCAGTGAATGTAAAAAAGAAGAAATATTAAATAACATTAAAAAAATATTTTGTTAAAAAATATACACGTATATTTTAAAGAAAAGTTAAAAAAAAAAAAAAACAAAATAAAATATATTGTATTGGAGTGATAGTTTGATTGCAACATTAGCTTATTGCGCTTTTATGTAGTAAAAAAATTTCTAAAATTCTGCCACCACGTCTTTGAAAAGCTTCATAACTCCTCAGGCAATCGACCTGTTTTTTGCATTTTGTTGAACAATATACATATAAATTTGTAACTCGTTTAACGGAAATTTACCTTAAAATTAATTTTATAAACTTCAATATTCGAATTATGAGAAGAATTACTTACATAAATGTTTTGTTCCCCAGTAAAAATAAAGTGAAAAATTTAAAGGGAAAAGTGAACAAATTACGAGGGAAAAAATTGTTCACGATAAGGGGAATTTTTTCCCGCGAACATTTTTTTCACGTTATTATTCTAATGTGAATTAATCTTTTTCATGGGAGTTTTTCATGATCGCAAATACGTGAAAAGGGGACAAATTACGAGGGAAAAATTATTCACGATAGGGGTGATTTTTTTTTGTTGAAAGAAAATTAAAAGTTTAATTTTGATTTAATTAACATTTCCGTTGTTTGGAAATAAATTTTCAATTAAAATTTTAATTAAATAACAAAAAATCTTAACTTTTTTTGTTTAAAATAAAATAATTTAAATTTAAAATAAAATATTTATTTAAATAAATTATCACATTGTTTGAAATGGCAAAGTTTTTTGATCACTCTTTTAATTAAAATTAAAAATATCATTTATTGAACATATTTTTTCAAAATTTTAAAATTTTTAGTAATCAATATAATCATTTTGGTAATAGGTGCAAAATCAACAACTTGTTTGCTTGATATTATGAATTTGAAATAAATTTGGTGATTGGAGAAATTTAATAATTTTTTCTGTGTAATAATGTGAAGTTAATGGCCATATCGTTATTTATTTATTTATTGTGTAAAATTTCATAGAAAAGAATTAAATTTTAAGGTGCTAGAAAATACAAATTTTAGTTAAGACTATTGCAGCAAAGGCTCGATATGTTAGTATGCCTGTTTACACGACTTGTTTTTAGTTCCTGACTATAAGGTATTAGCATCTTTATTTATTTATTTATTTAAAAATATTAAAACGTCCTTTTATTATTTACTATTTTATTTTAATAATTAAAAAAATTAAAATTTCATTAACAACGACATAGGTCAAATAGGTATAAGATAATTATTTTAGATTAATGTAAACACAATTGTTCAGCATTGCGTATGATAATTATTATTACAGCCAATTTCCTCCGCTGCTTAATATTAACATGTGTATTCAGAAGAATGGTATACGTGATATTAAAAACATAGAAAGAAACCAACGTTATTAGTTTAAACAAAAAACACACATCTTCAACGGAAAATTACAAAACAAATAAAAGAAATTCTTGATAAAAAAGCGTGCTGCAGCTTAAATTTATATTATATGCATGTGTGTGTATGTTCATTGCTCCAAAAAAAAAACTTTAAATAAAAACAACAACATAGAGATAAAATTATCAATACAAGAAAAACAACTGCAAACAAACAAAAAACAACTAATGAATACAAAACTAAACAAAAACATTAACACAACCCATTTTTAGTCAGGCAACCCACCATAATAAAAAGAGCGTTTTTAGAACGAGAAAGAGATGCTAAATAAATGACATTACTACAACCAATCGACAAATGTATTAGAAAAAATACAAAAATTACTGCAAAAATAAACAAACATGTACGCAGACCCGAAGCATATAGAGAACATAATATTACATGATTACAACCGGCAAAATTTCAAGCAAAAATAATATTTGCTATTGAATTTGTAAAACCGTAAAATAAAGAAAATAATGCTGGGAACAGCAGAAACCAAAGATTTGATAGTAAGTGTTCAAATTGTAACTAATATAAAATCTTATTGTTATATAAATAAAAGTCTGTGATTATTACTGTTTTAAATGGTGGCCAATGGATTGACAAGTGTATGGAATCGATTATTAAACAAACAGCTGTACAATCACGTGTCGAAATGCACCATGAGCAATTTGAACATTTCCACCACCAACAACAACAGCAACACCTAGAAGCAGCACACAAACTGCATAATTTTAAAGCGCCGAATCCATTTATGTCAACGATGAGCAACTCACCAACCTCCTCAGTAATACCAACAACTAAAACCTCAGCAACAGACCCCACACTAAATAATTTAGCAACGGGTTATTTAAACAATTTGATATCCCTCATAGAGGTTTGTGTCTTTGATGATTGCAGTAGTGATAACACTCTCAAAATTCTTCAAAAATGGCGGTTAGAATTAAGAAAGAATTTTAATATTGAAATGCACATTGTGGAAAATATAACGGGTAAATCTAAAGGAGGTAAATTTTAAAAGAAAACATTTTTCGTTGTTCTTTAATTTTAGTTCTTGAAATTTTCAGTTGGTTACGGCCGTAATAGAGCTATAGAGGCTTCAAAAGGAAATTATTTGTGTTTTCAAGACATAGACGATGAAATGTTGCCAGAACGTATTTGGAAACAGTATAAGTTAGCAAAGGAATATAAAAATGCGGTAATTTTTTTTTAATATATAAACTAAATTAGATTGTTATTTACTTTGAAGACTATACCACCCACAATCTTATACTATTAACTTAGATTTATACTAAATACTCCAGTCTCTAGTGAACCTACGTATACTGATGATTACAGTTATATATCCAATAGTTACGTCTTATACTTTTTAAACTTAATGCTATGTTTACACTTGGGCTTCTAAACGCGTTTAATCATCTCGAACGTGATTAAGCTCTAATCACTTTAAAATCGAGATGATTACTTAATCACTTCAAATTTACATGTATAAAACTAAATCATTACATTAAACACATAGAATCCTCTGAACATACCTCAAACTAAGAATTATGTAGCATCGGCCACAATAAATGTACATCGCACGGGTACAACCGGCCACGATTTTTTCTTAATGTTTTTTTAAGTAATCCATAAATGTTCACAATTTCATCAATAATATGTATGTTTAAAATATTCTTCCGACAACTTTATTAAAGCATTTTTATATATTTCTAATACTTTAAAGAAATATAAACTTGTTTGTTGTGTTTTATTTATTAATAAACTGTCATCTTAATCATCTCAAATGTAATGTGAACGGCATTCTGCTTAAACGCGTTTAAAAACCCAAGTGTGAACATAGCATACGACTACCGTCTAAAAACTATCCTTCAGTCCTATATTTCAAAGGCTTCTAGCGAAGATTACTGACGTAATCGCCATCTTACACTTAACAATGTTATACCCGAGTTTGATGTTCTATTAATTTCTATTTGATGAAGTACTTAAGACTGACTATCTATTATTGAAACCTATATCTTATAATTAAGATCATGGTCTTACTTTTTTTTTATAGTCTGGTATTGAAGATTATTGCACTAAATTCAAGACTATGACTTAAGATATGGACACACTAAACAAATATTTGACAGCCCACACGTAACCACTTTTTTTAAAACATTTGTTCGATTTTGCATAACGTTTGCTAAAACACACCGACTTTTACAGTTCAATGTTTGAATTTTTGGATTTTCCTTTTAGATAATCGGTTCCAAATTTATACGAACACCCTCTAATTCCACATGCCGATTTACTCGATGGGCCAATAATTTAAGCACTGAAAAATTAACACTGCAAATCTATACATCAAATGGGCCCACTATTATAATGCCAACTTGGTTGTGCCACCGTCAAGTGTACGATGAAATAGCGGGAGGTTTTTCCGAAGATGGTAAAGGTTGCCCCGAGGACTTAATATTTTTCTATCAACATTTGGACAATCAAGGCTTGATAAAAAGAGTAGAGGAATGTCTGTTAAAATATCGTTATCATTCCGGGGCTACTACATTTACAGTGCAAGCAAAAACAATATGCCAAATAAGACTAAAACATTTGTTAGATAACGTTTTGAAGAAACCACCTTGGTCCAAAGGATTTTCCATATGGAATGCTGGGAAACAGGGTAGAAAATTTTTCCGTGATTTGCCCGAAGACCAAAAAAAGATGGTGAAGACTTTTTGTGATGTGGATAAAAGTAAGTATGATTTTTTATTTAGAAACTAATTTTAATTGTTTGGAATTTTAGATAAAATAAAAAAGCTCTATAAATTTTTTGATGGCGTTCTTAGAGAAACAACATTTTCTGTACCAATCGTACACTTCTCCCAAGTCCAACCGCCGGTAGTAATTTGCATGAAGTTGGATTTGACAAATGGGGATTTTGAAAAGAATTTACAAAGTTTGCAATTTGTGGAAGGAAGAGATTATATATTGTTTACATAAAAGTGATTTTTAAAAAGTCTCTTCAAATTGATGTGCTACAATATATTATAGTCGCTTTAATGCAGTCAAGGCATTATAAATAACGTTTAACATTTAAATTAGTAACATTTAGTTGACCATAGTGATATTTTTGAAATATGATACATATTAGACTCAATAAAATAGAGCACAAAACTAATTTAAATCATTTTTAAAATCTGTAGATAAACTAACACTTTATTTCTGGGGAAGCTAAATAAATTTTTAAGAAAATTTTAAGTAATATGCAATCAATTTACATATAAAAATGAAATTTTAGAATTGTTTGAAATTTTTGGAGAGTTTTTAAGGTTTAACAAAAGTTATAATTATGGCGATAAAAGTTCTTAAAACTTTAAAAAAAAACTGTAAAACTTAGTAATAAAAATACAAAATTAGTAAGTTTTATTAAACTCACAAGAAAATTCCTGCGTTAGATGATATACACGTAAAGAAAAATTGGAAATTTTTTGAATTTATGATTTTGATATAATTCTATGTTCTATTGTGAATTTAAATTTAGTCAATTCACAAGGTATCCTAACATGTCATATTGTCAAAATGTCCTAATATTTCACAATGGTTTAAAAATATTGTTGTTGGTTTGTTAACAAAAAGTGTCTTAAATAATTAGAACGTTGCTTGCTGTGTTTATTGTGCTGTCGTAATTAATCAGAAAAGTCCAGCGCTGAGCGGCTGAGCTGTACAACAATATTTTTAAGCCATTGTGAAATATTAGGACATTTTGACAATATGACATGTTAGGATACCTTGTGAATTGACTAATTGTAACAAAATTATACGCTAATGTCAAAATTTATACTAGCCCCCCGGGCTAGTGATAAATTTTTAATGACGGTGGCGAAAATACAACCGTCGGCTATAGCAAATAATGTAGAGTACGACTTTAATTTTTTGATTAAAAAATAGCTTTGAAAACATTCGTATATTTTTCATAAATGTTCAAAGAAAATAATTAAACAATGAAAATGAATTTTTATTGGAAAATTTATAAGGTTTATTTAAAAAAAATCGCTGCTTAAGGGGGTTTCCTATATAACAAAACAAAATCATTAATAAATGAATTAATTAATAAATATTTCATTCCCGCAAATAATTTTTGATAATAACTTTGCATGTGCCCGGCAAATAAAAAACTGAAATGGCAAGCTGCTTTATTTAGCAACTTGTTTTTTTTAATTTTGTTTTTTTCTATCCTCTTACAACTACAATTCGTGTTGGAAAAAACCCAGCCAATTGTAGGGGAATGTAAGAAAGAAAAAAATTCACTATTTATTGTTGTGTCTTTGTTGAAGCTTTGATATTGTTACAAGTAGAGCTGAGTGTTTAAAATTCTTATTCACTTTATGGTCTTACTTGTATAATATTTTTAGCTTTTCTAAAGTATTTGGAAAACGTTTCCAGACGAGCTGGCCTAAGCAACCAGCGAAATGCGCATAGAAACTAGCTTTCCCACAACAATAAATGTCAGTGTTTTTTATCATAAATTGGGATTATTAGCACATCATTAATAAATGAATTAATTAATAAATATTTCATTCCCGAAAATAATTTTTGATAAAACACAACTAGGTTTTCTTAAAAAACAAGATTGTGCAAACCCGGTTCCTGTATAGAAAAATAAGAGATAGGTATATACCTGAAGTAATTTTTCTTTAAAACGGGTTTTATAGAAAAATAATAAATCGAGTTATAACGGGATTTTTATATTCCTAAGGTTCAAATTGAAAATAGTTTCTTAAAAAGATTTATTTAAATCTGAAATATTGCTAAATTTTGTCAAATTTAAAAACAAAAATTGATGTAATGATCTAAATATTATGATGAAACAAGTCTTAGATATTATTAATAAACAGCTATTTTAAAACTAAAGCTGAAGAAATTCTGAAAATTTGTTAAATACATATTGGGGATTTCATGTCAAGTGACCCAACTTTTGAAATCGATATCTTCTGATTTGGATGCAATTGAAGTTTAGACACAAATTTTCAACCAGATCGGTCAAAAAGTTTCTGAGTTAGAGGAGGTCAAAATTTGACATTTTGGCCAAACAGTTGTTCCTTCTCTTCGATGTAACTTATTACCTATTGGTGTTAGCAAAATTTGTCCCAAACAAATCAAATAGCTATTTCTTCAATCTTTTTAATAAACATTTAAATTTAAAAAAAAAATATTTTTTTTAAATTTTTTTTAAGCGTCTTTTTTTTTGCTCAAAAGAAAGCTTATTCTCTTCCTTTAAGGTAGATTAGGTCGCATAGTGGGCTGCGAGTTGGATATGTATAAAAAAAATAATTTCTAACTCAAGGGGAGGGTTTTTAAATTTTTAGCTTATGCACTGTTTTTGTTAAAAATTTGTTCATTTTTTCAAATATTCAAGAAAAAATCCATGAAGAAGGCACACAACGGTGCCGAAATAGTGGATAGTTCATAAATATTTTATATAATAATCAAAATATAAAGATATAACTACTTTTACACTTAATTTATTGTAGCTGATGAAGTGTTTAGGTTTTACAAATTTTCAAATACAAAGTCTTTCGTACTGCCCACTTATCGCCTTTATTTTCTGCTTTTTTGCTAATCCTTTCTTGGCGTTACTAGGTTCAGCTGTTGATTTCCCTGCTGGTTTCTGGAGGGGTACAATGGGAGGCCGACCGCCATTAATTTTCCAACGCCAAAATTTTTCCTAGGTCTTTTATCTGCCTTTCATTGCGGATTTTTTGTCAATCTTTTAAGTATTTTTGAGCGCACGTAATACTCAATGTAATTTTTATTGTCAAAATATCAGGTGCCCCAACGACAAGTTTTTGAATCAGGTGGAAATATTTTATACCAGCTTATTTATTATTTTATGACACTTGACTTTAAAGACTTTGTATTTGAAAATTTGCAAATCTGGAACACTTAAACAGCTACAATAAATTAAGTGTAAAAATAGTTATGATATAACAGGTTTTTAAAAAACAATAAATTTTTTGACATAGAAAAGATTGAAGAAATATCTATCTAATTTGTTTGGAACAAATTTTGCTAACACCAATAGGTAATAAGTTACATCGATGAGAAAGAACACCTGTTTGGCCAAAATGTCAAATATTGATCCCCTCTAAAGCTATGTTCACACCTATAAAATATTTGACAACCTACACGTAACCACTAGATTTATTAAAAAATTTTTTGCTTTTGCAAAACGTTTGCTGGATCAAACATCATTTAACAGTTTCTTATTTGAATTTACAATTATCTTCCTACAAATAAAGAAAAGGAAGTCGATAAAAATTGTTAAAAATAAAGCTAAAGTTTGATCAATTTGCTGGTCATGCTTTTTTGGATTTTTTCGTCAAATATTTGTTAGGTCGAAACATACCTTAACTCAGAAACTTTTTGACCGATCTTGTTGAAAATTTGTGTCTGAACAACGTGTCTAGGACTACGCTTGGCGCAAATTTCATCCAAATTGAAAGATATCGATTGCAAAAGTGGAGTCACTTGACCCCATATGTATTTATGTATTTAATTTTTTGCAAACTCTATAATGAAATTAAACAAAAACTGGTTATTTATTTTTATTATGTATTACCAGAAAATTTTTCACATTTACTTGGTGTTAATTTTTTTAAAATTATTAAATTTTCAGAGCCATTTTTAAATAAAAAATAAAAATTATAAAAAACTAAACATATTCTTACCTTATAAAGCAAGGTACTTAAAAAAAGAACTGTAGAAACTAAAAATGTTGTTGAAAAACGTTGGTTTGTTGTTTTATAATAAGCATTAGGTGCATAACAAATTCTTGGGGTGATGTTAAATTTAACTGTTATAACCTAATCTGTCAAAAACTGAACCGAATTTCAAACTCTTAGGGGAAGATTTTTCGATATTAACTCTGCCCAAGCGTTTTGATATGGTTGACACAGCAGAGTTTGAAGTGGACGTTGTTGAGGATTTGCCCAAACGTTTGTGTACGGGTAAATCATGGTGATTCATTACATCATCGGCTTTCATTTTTGATATTGCTTTCAATTTTAAGGGAAGCGAAGCTTTGAGATTCGCAGATTTCTTTGTGGTGTGCAGTTTAGAATCTAAAAAACAAAATATTTAAAAGAAGGCATGTTTAAATAGAAAATATATTTATACTCACTTAAACCTAAACGAGCTTTAACATTAGCCGATTTATCTTTTACGAAATCTTGCCTAGCCCTAAAACTTTTTCTTGTCGGAGAACTGTGCCGGCGTGGTGCAATTTCTCTTACTTCTGCTGTTGAGGCAAATTTGACGAATTTTTCACTACCGCCTGATACATCCATATGATCGTACACATCCTCATCTGAGGGCCCCATGCTTTCATCTTCATCACTGTCCTTTTTAAGCGGAATTTTTTTTACCAATATTACTTTTTGTTTTATGGGTTTAATAATTGTGGGTGCTACTGTTTTAGCTTTAACAATAGTAGAGAGACGCTGGAAGTAATTGAATAAAAAAAAAATTTATAAATAAGATAGTTAACATTCGTAGAGAAAACATATTTCTTTAGAAGAATTTATAAAAAACATATTCTTCTTTAGAAATACATAAGTGTTTTGTATATATTTATTTTAACTTTGAGAAATTAATTCTAATATTAATTTAAGAACACTGTATGGCAAATTTTCAAACTGGATTTTATAATCGATAATCGATTGAAAATGTTAAAATTAAATACAAGGCAACAAAATCACTTTTTTTTAGTTATTGTGAAATTATTTAAATAAAGTAAAAGTTTTGCTTTAGGTAAAAGTGTTAAAGGTGTGTGCTCGAATTTCTCGGTAAAGTAATAATTGAAGTAGTTTAAGGCTCACAAAAAAGTATTATGTGCTTAACAATCAAGTTAGGCCAAGTGTTTTAATTATTGCCCTTTTGGTGATCCAAATTATTACAAATTAAAAACTTCCAATATGTGGAAAGTTATTCAGCCATGTTCTGGAAATCGAATTCGAGTGAAATTAAAATAGAAGAGTTTAATGTTCATTAAAATATTCTGTTTTATATACTTCATACAATTACAGCTTATCTTCATTAGAACTACTCTTTTAATAAGGAAAAATTACATAAATTTTCAAAGCAATTGGAATGAAAATCTTCATTGAATTCAATTTCACTCGATTTTGAATAACAGAACATGGTTGATTACATTGTGCTCGAATTTGACACCTTTTTGTAGCAAGCTGAACACTCGGCGAGTAAACCTAATTCGCTGAATCCAGTAGTGCTAGCCGTTTTTCTAGGTTAACTATTGTTTTAGAGATATACCATTATTTCGAAAATGGAAGTGGTTGCACAACATATATTGGCGCAACTCAAAAACTACTAAAAACGAAAAGTAAATCCCGAAAATTATAAACAAAAATTAAACATGATCTGCAAAAAATACAGCGTCTTCCTAAATTTGTAAATTTTAAGGTTCTACCGTGTAAAATAATTAATTTTATTGCAATAACAAAGATTAAATCATTTAAAGTGTAAGTTTCAATTTATTGCAGGTAATATATATCTATTTATTTAAGACACTTTTTGTTAACAAACCAACAACAATATTTTTTAACCATTGTGAAATATTAGGACATTTTGACAATATGACATGTTAGGATACCTTGTGAATTGACTAATTGTTGTTGGTTTGTTAACAAAGTGTCTTAAATAAATAGAACGTTGCTTGCTGTGTTTATTGTGCTCTCGTAATTAATCAGAAAAGTCCAGCGCTGAGCGGCTGAGCCGTACAACAATATTTTTAAACCATTGTGAAATATTAGGACATTTTGACAATATGACATGTTAGGATACCTTGTAAATTGACTAAATGTATTTCAAAGAAAAATGCAGGGCTGTGAAGTCAGAGTCGAAGTTGAAGGGTCGGAGTTGAGGTTTTTGTACCGGATTCGGAGTCGTAGTACCACAAAAACTGGCGACTCCGACTACAAAATTTTTTGGATTAAATTTTCTAACAAAATAAAAATTCTTCAAAATTGGCGATGCAATATTTCAAATATCGTTTTGAAATTTTTACAGAATCGGTTTCTTGCTATATTTAACCATTTAAAAGGTACTTCATTAAAAACTAGTTAGAGTGCTAATTCGGCTGTGCCAAATCTTTGAAACCCTACACCGACAGTTTTTTAATTAATCCAATTGGACGACAAACATGCTAACTTGAACAAAATACATGATTCGCAACAGTTTATGCCGAATTAAAATGATATTCAGGAGGGAAATTTATACTCTTATTAGACTCATGGTAATTTATGGACTAATCATCACGAAATTCTGTAGAGTGATTTCAGTTATTAAAAATCTAAATGGAACAAATTTCAATACAGTAGTGAATTATGATTAAGCTTTTAAAGTGATTTTCCGAAGGCTGCTTAATATGGGATCTAAGGTAAATATGGACTGATAATCAGAAAATTGCATGATATAATTTCTATATAATTTAATATTATAATTTTACCACAATATCTATATATGCTACGGTTTTAGGCGTATTTAAATAATTTCCCAGAGTGAGCATAATATTGGACATTACATGGTATATTATGGACCGAGCATCACGAAATTTTATGGTGTTATTTTTAGTCCTAAAAATCTTGACCTACCAAATTGTATTGCAATAGGATTATTTATTACGTTTTTTAACATACTAAACTGTTTTACGATGGTAAGTTTTATATGCGGCCTAGGATAAATTATAGACCGATCTTCACAAAATTTGAAGAATGATTTCTAGCCTTATAAAACTGTGACATACCAAATTTCATTATGATAGCATTAATTGTTACGGTTTTAGTCGTACTAAACTATTTTCCGGAGTAGGTTTTATATGGGACAATAGTAAATTATGGAACAATTTTCACGAAATGTTACTGTATGATTTTTAGTCCAATAAAACTGTCACGTACCAAAGATTGTTATGATAGCATTATTTGTTACGGGTTTAAACGTACTAAACTGTTTTTCGAGTGTAGGAAAACAGTTGGATTTTAGTTCGTGACGCCGAAAAAATATTTACAAATGTTTACAACAGTTTTTTAAAGAAAATGTTCTGCATAAAAATTTTTTTTTCGATTTAAAAATGTTTGTATAATACATTACATTATAGTAAATTTAAAGCCTAAATAATTATTTTTATGGAAAAACTTCTTTAGATTTTGGTAAAACAGTTTGCTTACATTTTTTGCTGTATTTTTCAATATAGGCTTGATTTGTTTGGTTACTGTATCATCACTTGATTTTCCACCAAGTCTAGAAAATATTGAGGCTGATGTTTGTAAAGTCTTGCTACCCACTCCTGTAATTCTCATTTTAATATTATCCGATCCTTCTGAAGATGTTTCATTATCCTCTTCAAGTTCAATGGCGTCTTTAGAATTTTTAGCCAATCTTTGAAAAATGTCCGATTTTTCTTTTGCCGCCTCTCTATCTGAATATACTATAAAATAAAATTAATGTGTATAGAAAATACTCCAAGCCTATGGTTATAATTTTTGCTTACATTTAGCTTGTTTGGCCAAAATTTGTTTACTTCTCTCCGTTGTGCCTGAAGGCAGTTTGATTTTATATTTTCCCTCATGTTCCGGCAAGACACGGCGGGGTTTAACAGCAGTTAATGGAGGCACAACAGCAGCCGAACTCGTTGAAGCCACAGTAGCTGTAGTTAGAACACACTTTATAGGTATAGTGTTTAATTTTTTTTTTTTTTACTTACATTTTAAACGAATTTTGGTTTTTTCTAAGGGTGTTACGGGATTTGCCGGCACAGCTGCTACGGGTACAAGAGTTTCTGAACTTAATACCTTTTCACGCGCAGTTTGATCGCATACAGTTTTTGCATGTCTTCAAAAAAAATTGTTAGTTACTTTATTTATGTACATCTATAAATTTTATTAACTACCTTAAAATGGCTATAATATCACCCATTAATGCTATGCCCATTTCTCTTAAATATTCCTTATTTAAGTCCATTAACATATCAACCTGAATACGGTTTTCCACAAAAATATGGGCATAAGTAGCAGCAGCTGGCGAGGGTATGCCTGAGGCATTAAAAAACTTCACCCACTGTCCTAAAAATCCAAACAAATTTTATTTAAGATATAGTTTTAATAAGTCATAATTAAGGCATTTTAATAATTTCGAATTTTAATCTTTAACTTTGCTAAAATGTTTCAGGTAAACAAGAGATCATTTTAATTCTTTTAACTTTTATATTCAATTACTAACCAGCTGATGTAGTCGACATTTTGCTTGTTTTATCGTATTTATTTATTTTGTTATTTAGTTTTTTTAAAGATATTTACGGGTTTACTAAAAATATATTCTTTCACCAAATTTTAATCAGAGGTCGCCATGTCAAAAAAAAACAACAAACTAGATGTCAATTGGCACGACCATGCAGATGTTTAGTGTTGGCAGCTCGGGGTTTAGAAAAAAAATAACAAGTATGAAACAATAAATAAGGTAGCGGCAGTAGCTCAGCTAGTGCTGCATTTAGAGTTTTTCCTTTTTGGGCCATATTTTTTACCATGATAACAAGCTTATCAGAGACTTCGCTTGGCGACCACACGATCAAGTTTTGCCTTTAAATTTTTTATACAATCACATTTTTTTTACTAACCCTCTCCCACTTTTTAAATTGACCACTAGATTGCTTTCAATTTTACCTTTCCATTTATTTTACGTTCAATTTACCAGCTGATAAGTTTTGTGAGCAAATTTTTTGTTTGTATTAATATATTTTTTTCTTGATGACACCTTGAAAGTAAATTGCTTAAAAATTTCCTGCAGCCTACGTCAGAGCTGTTAATTTATATAAATTTTGACGAAGAGTTATGTAAAAGGACTATCAAGAAAATCTTGATCGTGTGGCTGCAGGGTTACGTCAAAGATATATGGAGTAATTTTTCATTCAATATGTACATATACATATGGGGGATTTCATGTAAAGTGACCCAACTTTTGAAATCGATGTCTTCCGATTTGGATGAAATTTGCACCAAGGTTATTGGATAGTAACTTAGATACAAATTTTCAACAAGATCGGTCAAAAAGTTTCTGAGTTAGAGGGGGTCAAAATTTGACATTTTGGCCAAACCGGTGTTCTTTCTCATCCATGTAACTTATAATCTATTGGTGTTAGCAAAATTTGTCCAAAACAAATTAGATAGCTATTTCTTCAAGCTTTCGAAAAATATTTTTTGGAATTTAAAACTATTTTTTTTTTTAAATTTAAAACTATTTTTGTATTTTTTTTTTAAAAGGGTATTTTTTTTTTTTTTTGCTCAAAAGAAAGCTTAGGTCTTTTCCTTTAAGTTAGTTATGGTCGCTATTTAGGATGCGAGTGGGTTATGTATAAAAAAAAATAATTTTAAGTCAAGACGAGGATTTTTAAATTTTTAAGCATATGACGTCTTGACTTACAAATTATTTTTTTTATACATAGCCCACTCGCATCTCAAATATCGACCATAACTAACTTAAAGGAAAAGACCTAAGCTTTCTTTTGAGCAAAAAAAAAAATACAATTTTCTAAAAAAATAAAAAATAAGTTTTAAATTTAAAAAAAAAAAATATTTTTCGAAAGCTTGAAGAAATAGCTATCTAATTTGTTGGTAAAATTTTCACCCCTAAAAAATTTATATTTTTTGGATAAGTTCCGAGTGTAAAACAGTTTTTATTTTTATGTTTATTGGCTTTAATTGAAAAATTAATGGTTTAATTAAAATTTAATTAAAAAAATAAATATTATTAAAAATAATAAAATCACTTTCCTTTTTTCGTCCATTTTCTTAACACACTTTTAGTCTAAATTAACACGTTTCATCTTTTGATGCTCAACTTCTTTTTAATTCCCTCTTGAAGATGCGATTATGGTCAAACACAGCAACCGGTTTCAACTTTTTTTGCTTGAAAACAACAACACATTTATTCAAAGCAAACCAAAGAGAAAAAGAAAAGAAAAAAATTTACAAGCAGCCATTGTTGTGCATATACCTACGAAGCATACTGCCCAAGTGCAGGCATCTCCGTACCAACCCCTTTTCTTCTTGCTTCCCTCCCACTAAAACACAAGAGTTGAGCATCAAAAGATGAAACGTGTGAATGTAGACTTAGAAAACAATTCAATATATGTAAGTAGTTTGCTAGTTGTGCTGCCAGTTTGTATAATTGTTTACATCTGTAAGCCATATGGTAGCTTTGATTTCCGGGAAAATTTTCCGAAATAGGTGAATCGTTCTGAAGAACACTTTTAGAAAAAAATTATTCTTCGGACAAAAATATTGTTCGAAACGCATAAATGAATTCACGCTTAGTTTAGGAGTAATGAGGTTAGCGAATTTACCCGTGTTTACGCAATTTATCCCCTAAACATTCGAATTTCCAAAAATTCCATCTTACCTAGCATTTACACATGAGTGTAGTTTATTGCGAGTCGCAATGCACTAAATTTGTTCACTAACACAAAAACACACACAATTTTCGTACTATTAGCTTCAAACTCCAACCTTATAACTCACGGAGTTAAGGCTGTGCGAAGATGAATATGTCAGTCAGTCCGTAACGTTGAAATTGTATATACCTATATACATATGTTACACATAGATTGTTAAATTAAATTTTTTTGTTTTTCCTTATAAATACTTTTATTGTTAACAAAGGGTTTTTTTTATCCTTTATTATTGATGAAACTCCGAATTCTTCTTTCACCTCCTGCACAAAAAAAATCCAATTCATGATTAATTTTATATAACATAAGCAAATATAAATTAATAAAATCACATTACTTTTACCGTAATGTATAAAATTTTCTCAATTCTTAGAATAATTAATGGGTACTCAAGTATTCCTGTATATTCGTCACTACTTTAACTTGCAAATTTTGGCTGGCAAAGTGTTCATTTACTTTTTAGTATTTTTGAGAGCAATTTCTTTAAATACCTACATACTCTCTCTTTGCAAGTTTCTGCAAGTTAAGTAGATCAACACACCTAATAATAATGTTGTCAGCACATTACATAATAATTCTTGTTGCACATTATAAATAAAAACACTTTTGGTTGTATCCAATTTGTGTGTCACCTGCTAATATTATATACACAGGGGCAATCAAGGCGAATTCGCCTTGGGGGCAATTTTATTATGCAATATCAATTATTGAACAATAATATTGTAAATTTTTTTAAATTAATTTCATTCACAGAACATTATTCCAAAACAAAATCTTCAACTGAGGCCTTGACGTAAAATCGTTGTTATCTATGGTCAATGCGAATTCAGCTAGTTGAATTCGCCTTGTCTATGGTAATACATATCCGTTCATCTGGCATCATCATGAAAACTCTGACCAAAAACACATTGACAGCTACAAATACCAAAAACTCAAAAACGTCTGTATTAAACAATATATGTACATAATACTTTACATTACATTACATTATATTTATTAAAATAATATAACACAAAATGCTGTTAATGAACTACGATTATGTGGAAAAATTTATAGAAATCTTTAAATTCTATTTGGCTTTTGTCAATTTCATTGATGTCGCTGTCCCCAATCATAATCGTACATTGTGGACGCGTGAAGAGTTTCGCCAGAATGAACGCGAACTATACAGTTTATACAATGATCTACTGGAGTTGATAAAACAACATAATAGTCGCGAGTTTCGGAAATTTACGCGCATAAATGTCTCAACATATCAGTATTTGATTAGAATATTAAAAAAGAAATTGTGTAAATATTCGCTGCGTAAACCAATACCGCCAGAATGTAGGCTAATGTTGACGTTAATGTAAGTAGCGGCATGTTCTATAAATCGAAATGAAGTGGATTTAAAATCCTACCAATTTTGAAAACGAGTTTGTAAAAAAGTACAAAAATATACCTTTTTATATACTTCATACTTTGAGTACCAATTATCTTTGAAAGAACAGCTCTTAAAAGCGGGAAATAGACGGTCATTTTGCAAATAATTGAAATCAAAATCTCGTTCAATTACTATTCCACTTCATTTTGATTTATAGAACTTGCCCGAATTTTAGCGTATTTACATATGTAGGTACATACTTATTTACTATGAAAGTTATTTTAAATTTTAAGAAAATAGATATTTTGTTTTAAATGTCGATTATTTTTTTAATTATGAGATGCAAACCCCGTTCAACACTAAGTCCAAATTGCTTAAAGATAAAGGGCATAATGTACTTAGTGTTGTTTACCACAGAATTTGAAGAGAAAGTGCTTGGAGGTAAAGAACATCACTGTACTTTTTTGTAAATTGTGAAGTGAGGTCTTTTGTTTTTAATATACATATGTATGTACCTACAGAGATAAATTAAAAAAACTGCCATTTGGTTTCATTTTATTTATTAAGTCGAATATTTCGACCAACTTTGTTAGTCATTTTCAGAAAAATTAAACATATTTTTATTTAAACATGTCGATGTGCCTTCAGTTGTTACACTTTTAATTTTCGTTTTTAGTGTAAAAGATTAATAATTTATATACCTACCTAATACATTTAGAAAAGAAAAGTAAGGTAAAAGAAATTGTTGTAAGCCTTGTATTATTTATGGGAAATATCAGACCTTTTGTTTCTGGACTTGGTGCTGTTTGTCTCAAGGGATTGAACAGTACCAATACCATCATGGGTAAAAAACACCAAGCCCATTTTAATAAGTAAAGGTAACATTATTTGACTCAATATTATTAGGACATCGACAAAAATAAATAATATTAGAGTCATACCAATAAAATATTCGGACAAAGCAAAGTTTTAAATACAGAGATAGAAGCATTTGTGATTATCAACATGTTTTTGCGGCCTACTGTAAAATTTTCAAAACGTTACTTGGTCTATTTTACCTCCCACCTGCAGAGTTAAAAAAAATATGAATTTTTTAACAAAAAAAGTGAAATCTTCAGATTACTCGTCATTGTTTTTTCACCGTTCCATAATCAATATTACTGTCCAAGACCGAAATATAAAATATCAAGTCTTTATTTTCTCTCTAATTTTCCCCAATGTAAGTAGATAAAAGGATTCTCAAAACCTTTTTCGTGCTAACCCCCACACTGATGGGAAGCAGTTCTGTACTGAAATTCTGTAACCTTATAAACTACAAAAATGTATCGTTAAATAGTCAAAATTCGTTATTAAACGATAATTGGCGGTAAAAGCTATTCTGTAATGACATTTTAACAATGTTTGTCGGTAAATAATATCGGTAGCTAACGACAAACAAAAAGATGTTGTTAAAAATTAACGATAATAAATGTATTGTTAACTGTTTAAAAAAACTGTTTAAAAAAAGTAAAGAAGCCAATTTATAATACAAAAAAGTAAGAAAATTATAGTCGACCTTACATCACAGTACTTGGGACCCGCCAAAGAGAGTATGTTGTGAGGTTAAGATTCACATAAGAGATTTTTGTGCCAAATATCTAAATATCTACTTCTATTACCATGATTACTACAATGAGATAACATGTATGCTATTATAAAGGTCAATTATTATTAGCTATTTTCGGGAGTGTATTTGTATGAGAGCTGTGGCAAAACATGGACCGATTCTAATAAAATTTGTTCTGCTGATTTAGGTTGCCAAAAAAATTTTTTGGACCTAATTAAACCTAAATACCTATAAAACCAGATGGTTAATGGGCACAAAAACTCTATTCCGGAAAGGATTTTGCATATGGGGTATGTAAAACTATTTTCAATAATTTGAATAGGCTTCGACTTTGTGATAATAAACACATACATATGTGTCAAATTATTTTCAAAATTGCGACCTGTAGATTGAAATTGATTCTGAGTCAATCGGTATACTAAAAGTTGGGTCTAAAACCTATATTTAAATGTGTTACATAGATTTGCACAAACACATAATATCCTCTCCACATACAGTAGTGAGGTTATAACAAGTAAAATCAAAATGTTGTGCTAGAGTGTATGTATAAAAAGATTTGAAACTTACATATTTGTTAAGAAATATAATTCAATATTTACTCGATTTCATTCATTTTTTATTAAAAAAAATTTTTACAAGCAAATTTATTTTTTATTAATTTAAAAAAATTTCAGCTTGGACGTTATTAAATTTTTACCTATATTTGTCGTTAATATTTCTAAACGAAAATATTTGTTTATTTAAAATAAGGAATAACAAATTCGTTGTATTTGCCAAAATTTATCGTTACTTAACGATATCGGTAGTTAAATTCAAAAAGTTACAAAATTGCGGTAGTGGAACAATACCATGCATTTTTCCGAGTTCCAATTCCTTTTTTTCTATTATCATTCGCTTTGAAAGTAGGAATTTAAAATGTAGTTCACTTAGTGTTTTCACCACAGGAGCTACAGAAAATTTCCAATCATATACATATAATAAGAACATCGCTACTAAAATATTTTTTCAATATACGATTTATAAAAAATAAATATGTCAAAGCGAACTTTTTTACAAATTTGCATTTTTAAATTCCCTTATTTGATTCTATTTCATCAACGATATCTGGGCGCACTTTGAACAGAAAGGTAAAATAGTGAACCAGCGAGTTTTGCTAAAAATAAAGAGAGATAGTTTTGAAAATGAATGGTGAGGGGAACGAACTAGTTTTGTTGCCTATATATTTATCCTCATAAAGTGCTAAAACATCTGTTAGAATCAATTGTTATCTCGATTTTTTAATTTATGTAAAAAACGAGTTTTGCAACTCACCTACTCATATCCTACTATTATAAATGTGAAAGATTGTTTAGATGTGTGTTAGTTTGAAAAAAAGGTTGGCATATGGACCATACTCAAATATAGTTTACTTTTTAAGAGTGAAGTCGGGAAAAAATTGGTAACTTTTCTCTTTTTGATAAATTTGGTACGCAGATAGCATATGGCCAGGATTAAAATATAGTGTACTTTTTAAGGGATAAAATTGGTACTTTTTAAGTGGTAAAATCGCGATGAAGTTGGTTTTTTTCTCTTTTTGATAAAATTGATTTACATACAGATTAAAGCCTACTTTAACATGGCGGCCTCAAATGAGAAAAGTCTTGTACTCTTACCTTTGGTAATTTTTAAAAATTTGGTATAGAGATAGCTTATGGCCCAGATTAAAAAGGCGACTTTTTATGATATAAAAACGGAAAAAATTTATACTTTTTATCTCTGATAAATTTGGTATACAGATTACATATAGTCCAGGTGCCGGAATATACATATGTAGACACCTCTCGCTTTTCATATGGACATATGAATGTGGGTTTCTCAAGGATATCGAGTGCTCAAAACGTATATGTATGTGTTGTATATATACTAAAATTCAGCCTTATTACGGTTGTCGTCAAATAGGGAACTCAAAAGTTACCTCTTAAAGATTTTTATCCGCTCAGGACCTTGTATGATTAATATAATGCTTCTAGGCAAAATATTAACAGAAATTCAAAAAGTATCAGTTAAAAAAGTACCAAAAAAGTTCCCTTATAGAGTCATATCATTCAGGTCATTGCATGTTGAATTTAATGTTTCTAGGCAAGGACTGCAAACAGCTATTCCTTTTTTCATTAAAGTCAGACGATAACAGTTATTTTTTGATTTTTATTTTGAACAAAAATAAGTTATTTTTTCGATCCAAAAAATATAAATCAAAAAATAACTGTAATTTTCAAATCAAAACTTTAAAAATCGTATTTTATAATAGAAAAGTTCATAAGGATCAATATGGTATACTTGAATCAGTTTGTTGGCATTTACTTCTATATGCCTTTTTTTTTGTTTTAAAATTTCAAAATAACTTATTTTCGGTCCCTCTTTCTAGGTTCAATTTTATCCTTTAAAAAATGTTCAGAAATTGTATGTATTTTTCTATTTCTATACATAAATACACCTTATTTTATATTAAAACTAGGCTTGACCGCCCAGAATTAATTTCTAACTAACTATAAAAAATATAGATCCTGTATGTTTTATTGTATATAGATAGATCTACATATCCTTGGTCTCAAGTAGAAAGGCCCTAACTCAAATAATTGTAACTGTATAGGAGAAGGTAAAAACATAATAGAAACTGTATGTATCATAATGTTAACTTGCTCATACAACTGCTTGTAAAGCCGTTATTCTTTACAATATTGCAATGAATTTTTGTGACGAGGTGTATTTGTGTAAAATTTATTGGAATCACTGGAAAACTCAATTTCGTAAAAAATACGAGCCTTTCTACTTGAGACCATCGATATGTACATATGTTTTAAATTTCATCAAAATTAAATTTTTTTCAAATTTTGCTCTAGTTTTCCCGTGAACGAATTTATATGTAAATATGTATTTGAATGCATTCTTTTTTCATCTAATATTTTTAAATTTTTATAAAAATTGAATTCTGATTTTTTTATAAACAATTTTTTACTATCTTCTATCTATGTATCTATATATGTGACGCGCAAAATAGAAAGGGACCTAAGGGTTTTGTTCAGGAGAGCCATTTTAAAGATTTAAATACGTGTATCTTTGGTGTTCCATCACTGAGCGTGTTGGTATTGGTCTCATTTGAAAGCGACACATCTCATGACGTCAGAAACGTGTTGGTCAACCTTGAAAACGCGCGTAGGTCGTCCCTACCTCTTGTTTTGTGTAGTTGGTTTTTAATGTTCCCTTTACCTTACTGTTCCCTTTCTCTATGCGCTGTCACATATATAAAATTCTTGTGTCACGGTGTTTGTAATTGAACTCTTCCGAAACGGCTTGACCGATTTTTTTGAAATTTTGTATGTGTATTTGTAATAGGTTGAAAGGTATATTTCATATCGCTAGAGCGCGTAAAATAGGACAAAACGGGTAAAAGCTCTCTCTTCCTATATCTTAACTTATCAACTGATTTTCTTGAAATTTGGCAGGCAAATCGTATAACATCCTATAATTTGTATTACTTAGGAGGGCAAAACCTCTTCCTCTCGATATCTTTTTAAATTATAAACCGATTTTCCGATTTTTTTATTGTAACATCTTGAACTATAGCCTAATTTTTTTAAGGTTAAGGTCGTGAAAAAGGGCAAGACGGGTATAAGCTGCCCTTGCTTCTTTACTAATCAACCGGTTAAACTTTGAAAATTAAAGTTTTTAATGTATTGCCTACTTTTCACTTATCATTTTTCTAAGCATAAGCTAACTGAAGGGTTGGGAAACGTTAAATATTTAATATTTTTCTAAGTATGAACATTTTTTAGGAGAAACTCGAAGAACTAAACACACTGCCACCTTTTAATTTCTAATTAGTAAATTGCTTTCAAGCGAAGCCGGGGCGGTCAGCTAGTTACATATAAAAATTTTTTAAATGTGATTTTTTAACTTAACAAATCCCGACCTAAGGGCAGGTCTTAGTGCAACTTATTCTAGTGTCGCAAAATGTTAATTTTTCTAACTTTATGAAATTTTTATTTGCTTTTCAAAATCAATTTAAATATTTTTAGAAGTTGTAATGTCTATTTTTTGCAATATATTTTTTATATTTTTGTAAAAATGTTCAAAGAGTTTTAACTGTTTTAATGAATTTGTTGCTTAATTTCAATATGTTATCTTATTTTACACAACATTTTTTAATTTATTTCCTATTTTTCTTTTATTTCACTATTCCAGCTATCTAGCCCATGATTCCGCAAAAGTTTTATTATCCTTGGCTTTTCGTATGGGTAAATCGACAGTACGTGAGATAATTTTAGATACTTGTCAAGTAATATGCGAAGAATTGGGACCGTCCTACCTAAAAATCTCCACAGCTGATGACTATTTTGTTTTGGCGGAAGGATTTGAACAAGAATTAGGGCTTCCTAATTGTGTAGGCTGTTTGGACGTCATCGAACTTCAACATGAAAAAAAATGTTTTTCACCCATTATTTGTATGACCGCCTGTAGTGCTAAATATCAATTTACCCATGTAGATGTGGCTTTAGCTAAAGAAACGAAAGAAAAAGACAATTTCGTTAATCGTTTAATACAAAAACAACTGCCCATGCCTAATGATATGGTTATGCCGGATACAGGTTTAATGTTAGCTCCGTATTTTGTAACGCCTTCCAATTTCCCTTTAGTAGATAATATCATGAGAACCTATCCGGGTAAAATTTTGACTCCAGAAAAACACAACTTAAATGAACATTTAAAGGCGGGGTCTAAAATGCTTGAAAACACATTGGGATTATGGATTTGGAAATGGAAGGTGTTGCAAAACAAATTCACTTGTCGCATTGACACCGCGGTGGAACATATTGTAAAGGCCACCATGATTTTACACAATTTTGCTATGACACACGATCCTACATATTTTCATAAGAAATTTGTTGATCATTATGATGAAACAAATATGTCATACGTAACGGGTTTATGGCGTCAGCAAGGTTTCCATATAACGCATTCGAAAATCTATTATGAAAGTAATGCTAAAGAGCAAGCGTTTGCTAATCGCGATTTATTAAAAGATTATTTATATAATAAACAAGTTAATCAATAAAATATATTATATGTATGTATAAACGTTAAACTAAAAATATCCAATGTTATATCTGTTGTATATTATTTTGTTGCTGATGTTGAACAATTTCTAATGTTACCATTTCCAATATTCTTTGCTGCAAACGCATTTGTGTTAAAACTGGTAAATTGGCTTCTTCAACTTGTAAAGCTAAACTATTAAAGAAAACTTGATTAGAGGAGGGTGGAGTAAAATGTTTTTTAGCATTTTGTAATAGACTTGTCATTTCCTGACATGCCTCCTGTATTAAAGCTTCTTTATCGTATTTTTTCTTTTTATTTTGTTCTGATTCAGGCCGATAACTATTGACGTTATTGTTGTTGCTTGCTAAGGAAATATTGGGATTTGTGGTGTTGGCATTAGTGGTGGTAGTCGGGTTATCTATTTTCTTAACGTAATCATTTAAGTCGAAATTTTCAATTTCAAAATCGGCTTCATTTGATAGTTCCTGTTCATTGTAAATGGAAACATCGAATTGGTGAACTTCGGAGTCCGTTTGATTTAGATTGCTGATGGCTGCGTCTGTTTCATCGTCATAGTTTTCTTCAGTTTTAAACATAATATTTCTGAAAGGCAGTAAAAAGGAGAACAGCTTAGCTTGATTTATATATTACATATTATTTATTTTTTTAGCAATACATTAATGGGTCGATTACGGATGGCAACAAAACTGATGTTTAGTTGCCAGCGGCGAAACTAGGCAATGCCGCTTATGTTTAATTGCAAATTTTTTTTTATTTAATATTTTAACATGAGCGACGTTTCCTGATTTCGCTACTAGCAGCTCAACTTCAGTTCAGTTGCCATCGGTAGTCGAGCCATAAATTCTCATTTTCTAAAAGAAATAAAATATTTCCCGTACACAAAGAAAGAAATTTACTTTAAAAGCATTGTAGCCTGACCGAGGCATAAAAAGCTTCGTTTAAACTATTGACAGACGGCATTGAAAGATGTCATCAAACAATTTCTATTTTTGGTACAACTAATTACTTTGATCACGTTTAGCCACCATTAAAGTCTACAAAAATCAAAGCCATTATTATGCTTACTTCGACCTCTGCTTAAAAATCTAACAAAAATTATTGGAAATCCCACAACTTAATTATTATATTTCTCTGAGCTACTTACTCTTCAAATTGATTATTTAGAAACGACATTGCATTGTAATATTGCCAGGTCTTGGTATTTAATACATCTCCATCATCTCCTTTTTTCATTTTCTGTTTGTACGAGCGTAAATAAGTGTCTCTTAAGTGTTTCCATTTCTGGCGCACTACAGCAGCTAAAAAGTAAACAGTAACTTTTTAAATGATAACAAAATTTATACAGCAAAAATCAGTTTCCCCATACTTACGATCTTTGCGCAAAATTCTTCCAATTTCCTGCCACTTTGCTTTTTTTTCCTCTAAATATTTTATAGTTCGATACTGTTTTTCATATAAAAGAGGATTCTTTTTAATAAATTCAATTAGTCTATATTCCATTTTGAGCATAAAATTATTTATTTAAACAAATTAGAAAAGCGTCGTACACTCACGGAAAATTATTGACAGTTTGCTAAAAAAAATGACAACAAGCAGATGGTTATCAACATGCCAGACTTTGTTAACAAAAACGTAAACAAGATATAACAATACTGCACTCTCTGAACATGTTCAATAAAAAAATGTAAACAAAGTCGATTGTTTTTTATTTTTGCTTTAACACGCGGTTGTGTTTAAGTTTCTTTTTTATAAATATTGAATAAAATGTCGAATTTTGAATTGTTAAGTGATCAAGGTTTACGTTTGGATGGTCGTAGGCCTCATGAATTGCGAAGAATCAAATGTAAATTGGGTGTATTTGAACAACCGGATGGAAGTGCCTATTTGGAGCAAGGTAATACCAAGGTATTAGCCGCTGTTTATGGTCCCCATCAAGCAACAAGTAAAAAATTGGATATTAATGAAGTGGTCATTAATTGTCAATATAGTATGGCCACATTTTCCACAGCAGAAAGAAAAAATCGACCAAGAGGTGATCGCAAATCCCAGGAAATTACTTTGTATTTAAGACAAGCCTTAAGAGCAGCTATAAAAACCGAATTATATCCCCGTTCTCAGATTGACGTTTACGTAGAAGTTTTGCAAGCTGATGGAGCTAATTACGCTGTAGGTTTAAATGCCGCCACGTTGGCTTTAGTTGATGCTGGTATTTGCCTAAAAGAATATGTCGTTGCATGTACAGCCTCTTTAAGTAAAAACAATATTCCTCTAACAGATGTCTGTCATTTTGAAGAAGTTTCAGGGGGTCCCACCTTAACTGTGGCTTCTTTACCTACTTCCAATAAAATTGCTTTTATGGAAATGTCTCAACGTTTTCATTTAGATAATTTGCAAAAAGTTATGGAACAGGCTTTGGCCGGCTGTAGAGAAATACAGGCTATAATGGAAACGGCCGTGCGTAAGCATTTAATGCAAATGGGTTCGGCCGGTGATTGGAGTAATATAGCAAAATAAAAACAAATTTTAATTGAAAACAAAAATTTTTTTAATAAACATTTTTTTAATTAGTTAAATATCTTTCTCCTTAACATTTTTCTCCTCCTTCCATATTTCCACCATTTCAGCTAAACGTTTTCTACGAAATTCTGTTGATATTTTTTGTATAAGATTATTGAGATGTTCTCCTCCCTCCAGAAATTCTTTAAGATTGTGCACGGTACCACCTTGTATGCGATGATCAGTTATGCGATCTTGCACAAAATTATAAGTACGAATTTTCTCATTACGATTAAGGTTTCCTTGTTGAGCTTTTCGGGTTGCTTTGGTAGTAGACTCGGACGATTCTAATTGTATTTGCACTAATTTAGCTTTAAGCTTTTTTAAAGCAATTTCTTTATTTTTTATTTGGGACCTTTCAGTTTGACTTTCTATAGCTATACCCGTGGGAATGTGCACTATACGTACTGCAGAATCAGTAGTATTGACGTGTTGTCCTCCAGCACCACTAGCTCTTTTTGTTTCAATCTTCAAATCCCTATCGGCTATAACAAGATTAACATCTGCAGGTCTAGGTATAATAGCCACCGAGGCAGTGCTAGTATGTATTCGCCCTGATTTCTCAGTGGACGGTACTCTTTGAACACGATGAACACCGGCTTCATAACGCAAATGTGTAAAAGAATCCTCATTGTTTACAATGACATTTGCATGTCTTAAACCACCAATATCCGTTGAATCCTCCGCTAAAATCTCATAAGCCCAGTTGTTGTTGTTAAAATAATTGATATACATATCATAAAGTTCTTTAGCAAACAACATGGCTTCTTGGCCACCAGCTCCAGCGTTTACTTCAAAAATCAAAGACGGATAATACTCGGTGTCGGCTAATATTAACATTTTCTCCATTAACTCTCCTTCCATCTTTTTCATGAGCTGGATATAAACATCGCCTTCTTCTTTTATTAACTGCTTCATATCTTCATCATTTTCCGCTTCAATATCTTCTTTAGATGGCAAATTTCCCTTTAAGGCACGATGTTGTTCAAACATTTTTACTATATCTGACAACTGAGCCATCCGCCTGTAGTCTTCTTCTGTTCCAGAAGCATTCGTACGTAATATATAATATTCTTTGCGTAAAGATTCTAAATAATTTTGTAATTTTTCATTTTGGAAATTTGAAATATGAGGAACTGTGGTCAATAAACGCACGGTTTTTAAGTTATTCACGCATTTATGTATGTTATTTAGGATTTGTAATACGTTGTTTTTATTAGACACCTTTAAGAGTTTATTAACAAGCATTTTTAAGACAAAAAATTCACTTGCGTTAAGTAACTTGCTAGCCGTTCTGCAAAACAGCTGACAAACCGTTTTTGTTTACATTTTCAAAATACGGACTTTTAAAAATGACATTTGCTTTATCAAGGCGAATTTAAAAACAGAGTTGCTAGATGTTAACATTCATTCAAAGAGAAATGAGAATATATACCATTTTAAGCCACGAATCATCATCGGTTTCCGTAGTGTAGTGGTTATCACGTGTGCTTCACACGCACAAGGTCCCCGGTTCGAACCCGGGCGGAAACAGTGATATGTAGGTATATTCTTTTTCCGCCCAACTCTTATTTTTACTATTGTTTTTACCGTAGTTTTAACTAAAAAGAAATGTTTTAAATTGTTATACCAAACAAAAAGAAATAGATATAATAAAAATAGGGTGCCAGATTTGACGATTTTTTGTTTCAAAATTGGCAAAGTGCCGATTTGCTGATTTTTTTCTAGTGACCACATTATTCAGTCTTCGAAATAAAACCATTTTCAATAGTTTTGTACCATGTTCACACGGACAGCAATATTTGTGTTTCGCTCTCCCATTCCTGTTTCGCGCCACAAGCACGATTGAAACAACATGTTTTGCCATCAGCGTTACCATATATTTTTTAAAAAAATCTTGTTATATCAAAAAAAAAGCTTGTTTTCGCAAGAAAAAACTTTTTTTTTAAAAAGTGCCAAATTTTTAAAGAAAATCCCAAAATGTATTAGGATTTTTTTTCGTTATCCATCCTTTCAGTAAAATATGGTCATCCCATGCTTTTACGTAGTTCTCAAGTTTCCTTTTCTTAGGTTTCGTTGAACAACTTGGAGTCTCCGGTTGATTTGTTTCTTCCTCTGTAGTGGTTTCTTTTCTCGGGACTAAAACAATATAAAAAATGTTATTTAAAAAAAGGCATAGATATTTTATTTTTATTCTTACCATTTTTCGTTAAATATTTGTCAATGTTTTTTAATGTCCTCTGCACTACAAAGTAAACTACAAACTGTCAATGTATAAAAACGACACTGTTGTACTTACAGGGAGTATACACAATTAAACACTGTTGCACTTATAAAGGAGTGAGAAAATATAAGATCGTTTAATTGTCTAAAAAACATCATTTAATATTTTTATCAAATAAACTGCAAATTTTAAGTTATGTATTTATAAAAAAACTTTATGTATTTATTAAAAAAACTTGAAAACTTTATATATTTATAAAAAACTTGAAAAAACTTTAAATAAATAAAAATCTTTTTGGCATCTCAAAAAACTTGCAAAAAAAGGGAAATCTTGACAAATGGCAACGCTGTTAGCCATACAAAATATGAGAGCGAAACAAGTTGTTTAATTTTGAAACATGCTGCGAAACTGGAAAAATGTGCTATCATCTCCAATTTTGATAACAATTATCGTTAGTTTATCTGAATTAACTCTCAAAAAAAAATTAAAACAAAGAACAAAACAAAATAACACTCGTAAAACTGCTCTGAGTAGCTGCTTCCCCACTCAGAGCAGTTGTTGTTATTATTTTTTAAGGACAATCAGGTCGTTCTTGTTTGTCTACTCTTCGTGCGTTTTGCGGTGTCACCTCACATTGGTTAATGGCTTGGCGTCGTATAACTGTACCGAGTTACAGATTTTGCCGTTGTCAGCATTGACTTGATGCAATCGTTTTTAACCTTACATTCTTTAACGTGTTTGTCTGGTGGAGAACCATTTATAACTCGATGTGACTTGTGGAGAACCATATAAAACTCAGACGTTTACTGGTGGGGACCAAAAAATACTCTGGAGTGGATTCTGGAAGCTTTCGCCTTCCTATACGAAGGTTTAGGTCGAACGAGGACTTGCGGTTGAGGCTCCAAAATTTCGTGGGATACCCTGGCAATATGACTAAAATAGTCCGCCAAATACTTTAGTTTTAGGAAAAATCTAAAAAAAAAAAAACAAAATAAAAATTAATGTTAAATAAAATAAAGTAATAATTATTAAATACTAATATTAATAAAAGTATTAAATAATTCAAAAGCAAAATTGCGAGGGAAAACTGTTTAATTTGTATATCCTTGGATTATTTAATACATTTGTTTATGTGCTCAAAACTTTTTACTATTAGCCCACTTTTCGGCTTAAATCTAGTTTACCGACGCAGCTGCAAATAAAAAAAGAACCTAGGGTGATAGAAAATTGAAAAATAAGAAGACAAAATAAAAAAATTGGCGCAAACGCTTACTTTTCGAGTTACGGAGGTTTAAAGTTTTCATATGAGTTTTCCACTACATTTGCAAACGTATATGGCTAATATTGGTATCATTTCAAAGCTTTTTACTAGATCTTTCTGGGCATACAGAATTTATTTGAATATTTTAAGTTTATTTAGAAGTGGGACGAGTTTGCAAAAATATAAAAGTTTTTAGTAAGCATAAAAACAAATTTATTCATTTTTTCTAATTGTTTAATGTATGTACAATGTACATTGTACATATCGTTCATTTCGTGCAAGACCGTCACAACTCAAAATTTGAAACTTTACAGGAGAGCCTTTTTAAGATTCCAACCTATTATTATTTATTTTATTATTTATTTTATATACAGTTATAAAATCAAATGCTTCTTTTTTGCTACAAAGAAAACCACATGTACAAGAGGAATGCCAACAAAAAAACTGAAATGTGACCTTGTTGATGTTAATTGCTCAAGTTTGTTACAAGAGGTCATAGCGTCAAAAGCATCTGTATTACCGTTATTTTTTCGATAATTCTCTCCGTTCTTAGATCAATTTGTAGAGATTTAAGAGAAGAACATTTCTGCATTACTAACTCGAAAATGCCAAATTTTGAGTTGTGACGGTCTTGCACGAAATGAGCGATATGTATATACTACATACTAATTTATTTAAGAATTTTAATTAAAAAACAAATTACTTTCTTCATAAAAATAATTTAATGAAAATTAAATTCAATGAACTTAAGCCTGATTAAAATATCGAAATTTGGATTAAAACCCATTAACAGTTCTATAAAATAACCACAATACTTACTTCTTCGTTTATGTTATACTAATGAGGAGATAATCCTTGTCCATGGGCAAAGGCCGCTTTAGTTAGCGAAGCCAGTGATCGTTATACCATGAAGGAAAAAATCTTTGGGCCCGGCCGAAGTCCGGCTATGCAGAGAATCCTTAGTTAGCGCAGCCGGTATTAATTATACCATAGGTGAGAAAATCTTTGCAGCCAACCAAAGGCTGGCTATGCAGAGAAGTTTTTTTTTTGCGATGCTAGTGTTTGTTATTTTATAAAATTTGTATTACACTTTTATTTAAATAAACTACATTCTTTCCTAGTGCACTTCCGTAACACTTCGACGTAAAATGAAAAAAATATTGGCGTATTTAAATAAATACTCTCTAAATTACAAGATTTAAATAGTTCTTTATTAATAGAATGAAAAATGAGAAGTAAAGAAAAAATATAACATTTATACAATTATAGAAAATCAAAGAGAGTTTGTTCAAATTATTAAATATAAAAACAAGTATAAATATTTAAAGTACAAATCGTTTATATTCTACATCCCTTCTCGATTTAACTTTAAATCAATCCAATTAATTGACGAAAATATTTAAGTTTTGTAGATTGCAGAGGTTTAGTAAGTACATCAGCTTCCATTTGATCCGTTGGACAGTAAACACATTTAATTATATTCTTTTTAACTAGGTCACGAACAAAATTATATTTTGTTTCAATATGTTTTGTTCTTCTACTGAATTTTTCATTTTGAGTTAATTTTAAGCAACTTTGGTTATCTTCGTATATAATTATCGCATCATCTGTTAAAATTTCAAAATCGTTCATTAACCCTCGTAACCAAACAGCTTCTTGTGATGCTTCGCTAAGAGATATATATTCAGCTTCTGTTGATGATAAAGACACACATTCTTGCTTTCTAGAAACCCACGATATACATGATCCTTTATATTTAAAAAGAAAACCACTATTAGATTTGCGATCAATTTGGCACTGAGCCCAATCAGCATCTGCAAATCCATATAAAACTTTATTATTGTTGCACCTCAACTTCAATTTTAGATGCTTTGTTCCATTCAAATACTTAATTAACCGCTTTAATTCTGTCCAATCTCTATATGTCGGTTGACTTACTTTACGGCTCAAAATTTAAACTGCAATTGATATATCTGGACGTGTATTTATGCTTAAATATAATAAGCTACCAATCAATTTATGATATTTTTCATTAGATGGCATTAAGTCACTTTCAGTAATATCTTTTAAATATCCGATGTCCATTGGTATTTTTGAAAATTTTCCATTTATAACTCCAGCATCTTCAACGATTTTATTTATATATTTTTCTTGACTAATAGTAAAATAATTATCAACCCCCTTTTCAATTTTAATTCCCAAATAAAAATTGACATTACCCATGTCAGATATTTCAAAATTTGATTTTAAAATTGTTTTCACAAATTCCTGATGATTAGCACATTTTGATGCAACAAGTATATCATCAACATAAATTAAAATAAATATCCATTCACCATCTTTATCTTTCCTCTTCAGGATTTCATTAAATGTTCTTGGTTCTTTTAAATCTTTTGCGACAATCACTTGAAATCTTTCTGGTATCTTACCCTTTGTTGATCTTGTTGACCTTCTCAATGTTTGTGTTGGTTGCGTTATCAATTCCCCTTCTATATTATCTGACATTTGGTCAATATCAGGACAGTTTGCTCTTTGATTTGTTTCCGTATCAAAATACTCCTCTTCATCGTTGTCATCTTCATATTGCTGGACTATATTCTCATTTTGAATTATATCTTGATTACACGAATTACTACTTTTATTCTCAAACGAAAACAGATCTATGTAAACTAAGCTCTTTTTATTTAACAATTTATTATTTTTAGATTTACCAAACAAAATTTTATAGTCACGACTTATTGTAATCTTATTTGTATTTTTATCCAAAAATCGTAAGCCTTTTGACTCCTCAGAATATCCAACAAAAATTAAATATCTTGCCTTTTCATCTAACTTCTTCCTTTTCTCTTTAGGAATGTGGACTAAGGATAAAGATCCAAAAATTTCTAACTTGAACGGTTCCATTTGCTTACCTTCCCAATCTTCAATTGGTATTTTATTTGTGGATCTCGTTATCAAATTATTTTGAATAAAAGCTGCAGTAACAACAGCCTCACCCCAATAATATTTTTCAAGTTGTGCATCTAATAGCATACACCGAACCATTTCAACTAAATACCTGTTACGCCGCTCTGCCACTCCATTTTGTTCAGGCGTATAAGGGTTGGTAAATTGCTGCTGTATTCCCTTATTTTTACAAAAATTTGCAATAATTGATCCTATATATTCACCTCCACGATCTGATCTAATAACTTTAGGATATTTTGCAAATTTAGTATAAATCATCTCACAAAATTCTTTAAACTTATCGGAAACTTCTGATTTTTGAGTAAGCAGATACACTTTAATATACTTACTGAAATCGTCGATAAATGTAACAAAATACCGTTTTCGGCTTGGCGTTGGAGTATCCATTGGTCCGCATACATCACTATGGATCAAATCTAAAATACTAGTAGATTGTTTACTTGAACATTTAGGAAAAACTTTTCTAGATAGTTTTCCTCGAACACAGATTTCACATAAATCATCACAATTGCATTTATCAGCTACCTTACCAGTTTTCATTAAATTTTGTTTGACAGCATCAATATCACGGTGACCATAAACTCGATGCCAGTAATGAACACATTTGAAAATCATTGCATCTTGCTCAATTATATTATAATTAGATGTTTTAATCTTATATAACCCTTTGTTCATAACTGCAGCTGCTAAAATATTATTCTCGTTCCAAATTTCACAAACATCTGCATAGAATATTACTTTTAAGCCTCGTTCAGTCAATTTTTTAACAGACAATAAATTGCTCTCAATACTTGGCACATAAAGAACATCTTTTACCACTATATTTTGAGAAACACCTTTTCCATTTAAAACATTCAATTCACAGGACCCTTTACCATACGCTTTCAATTCATAACCATTTGCTACAGCTATTAAAGTAATCGATTTTTCATCCAAATATTTAAAATTATTTTTTCGATTGCAAATATGACTTGTAGCACCTGAGTCTACGTACCAGTCACTTTCTTCTTTTTCAGGACTTATACAAAAACATAATTCACTATTATCACTTTCACGACTTTCAGCGACAACATTTGTTTTATTTTTCTTCTTTAAATAATTTTGATAGTCTTGGCAATTTCTACGTATATGTGCCGGTTTTTGACAAAAATAGCATACTATATTATGAAATACATTTGCTTTCTTTTCCGGGTAAACTTTTACTTTCAGAGCAGAATCTTCAAACTTTTTCTTTTGGTTTCTTCTTTTTGATTCTTCAATAAGTTTTTCTTTTACAACCTTTAAAGATGGTACACCTTTACTGCTTGCTTCCAGTGTTGTTACTAAACCGTCATAAGATTCTGGCAAGCTTCTCAATATTATTGCGACTTCCCATTTTTCGCTTAAAGCTTCACCCATGCTTGAAAGTTTCTTTAGTTCAATTTGAATATTGTTTAAATGACTCTCCATATCATCGTTTTCTTCCAATTGCATTTTACATAATTTTTTCATTATAAACACACATTCACTGAACGAAAATGTTTCAAATTTAGTTTTCAGTAACTCCCATGCTGTTTTTGCTGATGTAGCCTCATCAATTATGTCAAAAAGATCATCTTCTATCATCAAGAAAATTGAGGCCCTAGCTGATTCATCTTTGCGAAGCCATTGTGAATCTGGATTTGCTGGAGTTTGGTCTCGTATCACACACCATGTTTCATCTCTTATTAAAACACACTCGGCTTTACGTTTCCATATCAAATAGTTATTTCTATTTAATTTTTCAAAAGTTGACTTAAAATCTTGAGCCATCTTGTTTTCTGGGCCCATAACCTATTGGCGTATTTAAATAAATACTCTCTAAATTACAAGATTTAAATAGTTCTTTATTAATAGAATGAAAAATGAGAAGTAAAGAAAAAATATAACATTTATACAATTATAGAAAATTAAAGAGAGTTTGTTCAAATTATTAAATATAAAAACAAGTATAAATATTTAAAGTACAAATCGTTTATATTCTACAAAAAAAACTGTAATGTGAGCTAAGGAGTTTAAAATGTTAAAATAAGTTTTGTATGTTCAGAAAAATCTGTTCAAGAGCTTTAAAATGATATTAATATTGGCCATATACGTTTAAACGTCCATAACTCGAAAATTAAGCGTTTGCACTAATTTTTTATTTTATTTATCTTCTTATTTTTCTATTTTCAATCACCCTAGGTACCTATATTTTTATTTGGATCTTCGTCGGTAAACTAGATTTGTTCCCATTTTTCAGTCAATGCACTAGGTATAGGACATTTTTGCCTTTTTTGCCAAAAGTGTAAGTTTTAGTTCAATATGATATTTTGTCACGCCTTTGTGTGATTTCTTCAGGAAATATAATAATCTGAAATTTTAAATTGTTATCGGATTAAAGAAAAATAAAATAAATAATTTTATTTAAATAGACCTCAAGCTTAAGTATGTATGTACATATAAAATATGTATTTTACCCATGAACTTTAACTATGTGTTTTTTTATTGTGTTTAAAAATCGAACAAAATTTGTCAAAATTAATTTTAAATTGTCCGATTTTCTACAAAATAGACGATTTTTTTTATTTTTTATTAGGAAATTACCGTTCTTTTCACAAATCTATCTGGCAGCCCTTCATAAAACGAAAACAATGAAAGGCTAAAAATAACAATTTATAAAAATTGTGTTTAATTTTATCATTTAAATTCTTTATTTTAAAATAAAAAAAATAATACTCATTCTTGTGTACATACATACATACAAAATTTGGGCTCAATTTTTGAAATTTTATTTTTCTCGCATCAATTTCCAATGTGACATATTTTGACAGTTCTTGTGAGAAACTTTTCACAAAATATTGTTACAGAAACACTTTCTGACATCGTTCCTATAATTGCTGGAAAATTATTTAAATAACAGATAATTCTCACAAAGTAAAGATACAGAAATGAGCTAATCGATATCTACATGTCTAGGTGTATATGGATTTAGCTATAATTTTCTTAAGGTAAGAAAAACCTTATTGGGCAGAGAATTAATAAGGGTTTCAAAATTTAGATGCTAATCCCAAGTAAAACCGAGACATCAAAGAACATCAACGGAGTCAATTACTTGTTCTACATAAATTATGTTCATTGACCATGAAACAAAGAAAAGAAGATAGCGCATTGCGCAGGTCCGTTAACTTTTTAAGGGCATAATAAACCACGCAAATTGCTTGGCAAACATGAACTTTGTTTTTGCTTCTTTTTGCCAATAAACAGCGCAATCATATTTCGTACAAACATTAATTTTTCATTTTTGTTTTGCTTTCAATGAATACTGACGACGATTGTGCTACGGCAATTTTGCTCGCTCTTTATTTAAAACGCAGAAGAAATAACTTTTTCATAGTTAAATGTGTACGCATATATTTTTTAGAGGAGTCGTAGGGTTAAGGATTGTTTTAGATTTAAGTTCATTGTTCTCATAGTTATGAAGACTTTTAATATAATTATATTGGTCAATTAGGCTACACATATTAAAAATGAATAAATAAAATAAAATAAATAAAAAAAAAAAAAAAAAAAAAAAAAAAAAAATATAAAATAAAGAAAAAAATTTGTAGTAAAGAGTGCTCTAAACAAAAAACTGTTTTGGGGCAAACAATTCTTCTTAAAAAAAATTAGAATTTACGGCTGAAAATTATTTTATTGCTTCTTCTTCTACGTCTTTACTCTGCAAAGTTTTCGATTTAATGATTATTTTTAGCACTAGACACCACAAAAAGTTTGACAAATATCCAACATGTCTGCCAAATATTAAAAATTTTTAATATTTCTACAAACATTGCTTCAAATGTTTGTCCAAACAGCAAACACCCCAATTAACAACACAAAATATTTGTACAAACGTAATATTTTGACGTTTGCCAAGCAATTTGTGTGGTTTATTATGTCCTTTACTCTCATTTTGACGTCATTTTTATGTCACTGTAGTAAAGAGATTTAAATGTAAACAAACATTCAGTATACAATATACACGTGTTTTTGTGATCATGTTTGTGCTCATTACTACTATGAGGTACATGCGCAGAAATTTTTTAAATTTAAATGCAATATCTTGTTTTCTTTGTTTCATGTTCATTTATATAAATCAAAGGACAAAACCAATTTCGTCTCTGCAAATTAAACGTCATCGTTTTATTCTTAGTAAAATTATTCTTAAGAGAGTAACGAGGCATCTAATTAGATATTGAACTCTGCTTAATGTTCAGTTTGACGAGCATCAGTTGTATATAACTATCCGTCTCCACTATCCATCAACTTGGTAAGACCATCATGTCGCACATGATTTCTGCTAGTGTAGACTCTTCATGTTCATATTTCCTTCATGTGCTGCCATCGTTGGCTAAACATATGTCTTACAGTACGTTTACATTTGACAGTACTGGCAAGACAGTAAGCAAATATGTACATATTAGGTGCCAAAAACACTACTTGCTGTCTTCGTGACGTAGGCGTCCAGACAGTAGTTAAGACAGTTCACTTTAAAAAAAATGTCTAACGTGAATGTCACAGTGCGAGTTCTAGCTACACGTGTTTTATATGAACTTAACAAATTAAAAATAGCATTGAACAACTATTTTTTGTGAACATAGATAGCCCTTAAGTAAAACATACAAAACCAAAGCATAATTTATTAAATTTTGAAGCAGTTCATTATTTATTTATTTCTTTATTTATTATATTTCTTTATACATTTACTTTTCCTTTTCTTTATTATATAATGTTGGTTTTGAATTCTATTTTTTTAAATTCTTTTTTTAAACTTAACGGAAATTCAACGTATCTTAGCTAAATACAACCCTGTCAAATATTATTAATACCTTTTTATACAACTTTGTTTATGTTTATTGTTTAGTACTTATTTTTACACTCATGTTAGAAATTAGTATAAAAGCAGCACCAAATGCATGAATAAAGTTACTTTGCTTTCTGCCTTCAACCAATCAACAACTTTGTTTAGTACTAGTTTACCGGACGAGTTTTAGATTCTTTGAAGTCTTGAGGAAAAGTATTGTTGAGTGAAAGTTTGCGTTTAAATCGTCAAATTGTTCAATCAAATGAACAGTTCATATAATCTTAGAAACAAGATTATTACATTGGCGCCCAACTTAGTGGCTACGAAAAAAACCACACCAGAAGACAACCGAGTAGACGAAGAAAACGTAACGACGCCAAAAATTGAAGCTGAAAGCCTATCTGTGGACATAAACGTGGAAGAAATGGCTACTTTTTCTGCTGAACAGTTCCAGCAAATACTAGCTGCAATGGGTGGAAATGCCAGGGGTGGATCATTTACCAGTTGCACTTCTCGTTTTAAAGGGCAGAGAGATCCCGCCGTAGTAGAGGAATTTTTAGCAGCAATTAGTGTCTTTAAAGACATTGAGAGGATTGCAGACGCTGATGCCACTTCTATTGGAGGATTATGCTGCATCGTGGTGGATTGGAGTTAAGGACACCGTAAATACGTTTGAGCAGGCTACCACTCTCATTCGAAGTACGTTTACTCCTCCTGTTCCCGACTGGCGCATATTTTCCAATTTGTTTGAAACAAAACAACAACGGAATGAGCCTACTGACAGTTTTATATGCAAGAAGAGACTACTTCTTGCCCAGCTTAAAACGCCTCCGAGCGAAGATATACAATTAAACTTGTTGTATGGACTCCTTAATCTCAATATAAGGGAGCGTGTACGGCGAGAAAATATAACATCATTTGAAGCTCTTATTTCTGCCAGCCGCGAAGCAGAAATGTTTTTTGCCGAAGCCCGACCTATGAAGACGAGTATTAACGAAGATAAGAAAGAAGTGCAAACAAACCGCTGTAGTTTTTGCCGAATTAAGGGTCATTCCATAGAAACGTGTTTCAAAAAGAAAAATCGCGATGAGCGACAAAATGTTGAACAGACAACACAACAAGATGATAAAATATTTTCAAATATCCAGCAACAACAACCAAAACCTGATTTGATGAGAAAACCTACATTTTCTTGCTATGGATGTGGATCACCTGGCGTATATAGGTCAAACTGCCCTTCTTGTAATTCTGATGGTTAGGAGAGCCCGCAGTATTTGTCCTTTAACTCAATTTCGTCTACTACCATTGGACATTCACTACCAGCAGCTCATGTGGAGTTCTACGGTCTTAAAGGGGAAGTTATATTTGATAGTGGAGCAAAAACCAGCGTTGCCAGCTTGGAACTAAAGCATATACTCACTTTGAATAAGTGCATTTTTCAGGATGTTAATGCTGAAGTCACCCTGGCCGATGGTTCCGTTTCTACGAACAAAGTGATGTCCACAATTTGCGATGTATCAATTGGTAAAAGGGTACGTAAAATAAGGCTTATATGCTTACCGAATGCTACCAAAAACAGAACACTTCTTGGTGCCGATTTTCTCGAACAGGCTGGTATTGTGCTCAACATGGCTCAGAAATATTGGTATTTTGAGGATCAACCCAAACAAAGGTTCGCATTCGTTAATTCAAAATCAACACCAATTTGTTCAATGCAGGTTAACATGGAGGCTTCTCCATGTACAAAAGCAGTAAAAGAGATGTCGGCATTCATAGCATTCGCCGAGGGTAAAAACGTCCTTTCACCTATCCATGGGACCCCGAAATACAACAAACCGGGTATATATTCCCCACCCTTACCAAAGACTCCAACTTTTTGTTTCCAAGATGACCCAACATATGCGATTGAGAAATTATTGCAGGAAAAATTTAAGGCAAGTGGTTTAATAACACAAAAAGAATCACCGGATCGTTCCGATTTTTTGCCACAATACAATCAACCAATATTTAGAAGAAAAACGCATATGCATGAAAACTCTTCCGGCACAGCTACATCACCAATCAAGACACGCAAAGTAGAAGACACGGATGATTATTTTACACCTTTATTTTCTCTGGATATAAAAACATTAAAAAAATCTGATGTGTCGAAGCCTTTATCAGCCCTGTCAAAAAAGAATGCTATATCGCGCTGTGTTCAAGTCATGTTCAAGTCGATAGCGCTTGAATACGTAGTGTAAGAGTAAAACATCATCAGCAAATATATATGGGGGGCGTACAAATTGCATTTGTACATTTAAAATAAATAAATAATTTTTATTATTATTATCTTGGTAAATTGTACACATTAATTACTGTTTGAATTATGAAAAGTCCCTAATGATCCGTTAATATTTAAAACTTTTCATAAATTTTACTCTCCACGAGTAATATCGTAGATTTATTGCAAGTTGCCCGCACTGTAAGATTAATACTCGTCGCAAAATATCCAATTGTCAATTGTAGCGAATTTTCGTTAACTTCAAGCTGGTGTAACAACCACTACCCGATAGTGCGGACTGCTTACTCTAAAGCTACAGATTTTTCAGAAATTTTTAATTGTTTATCCAATACGTATGTATGAATTGAAGTGAAATTTGAATTATAATAAACCCAAACATAATTGGAAAAAGAAAATTATTAAAACTTCGGTTTTCACTTTCTCTCCCTTTACCCATCTATTATAATTATTCCTCTAGGCGGCCATCCCCCCTTGGCACGATTTAGAATAAGATTGGTAAGCATTGGTGTCCAACCCACACACCAATACAGGGGGTTTCATGTCAAGTGACCCAACTTTTAAAATCGTTGTCTTCCAGTCAACATCTCTATAGAACAAAAGTGATTTTATTCCTGCGATTAACATATTGTGTGTATTACAGTATTGAGGGTATGAAATCCTAGCTAGGTATGTTATATACCGTCGAAAAGTTTAATTTATCTGTTTTCTCAGCATATGTTTTATTTTTAAGATTTTAGAAACACTTACACACAAATTGGAAAAAATTCAAAATAGTGCATATGCTAACCATTGAAAAATCATCGTATTGATATAGAAATTATACCCCACTCGCGGCCCAAAAAGAGACCAGTACCCATGTTCTGCAACTTTGGTGAGAACTTCACAAAATATTCCATCGTTTCTCGAAAAGTGAGAAAAAGTGTGTCTGTAAATCATGTCGAAAACCATCAAAAGAGATTACGTCGTTACGTTATAAGATTCCACTCGAAGCCGAGAACGCCAGTAACACATATCGTTGACGGCGGCTAAAATTATTAAAATTGAAAAATTTTCAATGACGGCGGCGAAAATACAACCGTCGGCTATAGCTTATAATGTAGAGTGCGACTTAAATTTTTTTATTAAAAAATAGCTTTGAAAACATTCGTATATTTTTCAAAAATGTTCAAAGAAAATAATTAAACAATGAAAAAATCAGTCAAAAACAAAATACTTATCTCTTCCATGTTATTATTCATTGCATTTTGCATACTTAATATATTTTTTAGTGGTAATATTTTTTCTCATCCCGTTTTTATGCATAAGTTTATTTGACAGTTCAAGCGGGAACTTTCTCACAACAATTTTACAGACACAGTTTTCTGAAAATTGGCGAGAAATTTCATCACGTGACAGCTATTAAGTGAGAAAAACAGTTGTTTGCTTCTGACATTTTTTTGTTTCATTTCTCCCTTAAAGGAAAAGACCTAAAACAAAAAAAAAAAAAAAGTTTTAAATTAAAAAAAAAAAAATTTGTCAAAAGATTGAAGAAATAGCTATCCAATTTGTTTGGCACAAATTTACAAATTTTGCTAACACCAATAGATAATAAGTTACATGGATGAGAAAGAACACCTGTTTGGCCAAAATGTAAAATGTTGACCCCCTTTATTTCAGAAACCTTTTGTCCGATCTTGTTGAAAATTTGTTTATAAACTGCAATGGTGCAAATTTCATCCAAATCGGAAGACATCGAATTCACAAGTTGATTCACTTGCCATGAAATCCCCAATATGTATGACTGACAAAAACTGTTGTTCATAAGGTGTATACAATCAATCATTCAGGTAAGTAATAAATAAAATAGGACCAGTATAGATCCCTGAGGTGCACCAGAGTTTACTGCACCTATAGAAGATTTTACACCACTTATTGATACAAGCTGTGATCGTTCTATAAAACAATTTCCATGCAGATCTCGAAAAACTTAAGTTTTCTTGAAGTTTCTTTATAAGAACGTTGGGGTGGATCCGATCAAACGCTTTCGTTAGATCAATAGAGACTAAAGCCTGGAACAGAATAAAGTAGTTGTAGTAGTAGCTGGAGCTGAAGAAAGCTCTGTAGCGCAACAAAGTTCAAAATTTCGAACTTTGCGGTTCAACTTAAACTGCAACGACTACCACAATTACGTATTCTGTTGACACTACTTTGAAACTGCCGTTTTCACAGCTTGCAGCGCTATTCGTAACGTTGAACTACAGCGTATATTCTGTTCCTCACTTAAGATTGCTGATGATTGTTGCCCTGTTATAACGGGTGGTTAAATTTTAAGGGCCGATGTTGAATGTGAACCACTCCTAAACGTCTAGTTTTTTCTGCATTTCATTTGACATTTCTCAATTTCAGACTAACTCAATTTGAACCATGGAAAGATACACAATCGAGCAACGCGTTAAATTTATTCAGGCTTATTATGAAAATGGGCATTCAAATCAAAATGCATATTGTCAATTTTCGAAATACATCATCTTCAGTGATGAGGCACATTTTCACCTCAGTGGATTCGTCAATAAGAGTGACTGTTTGGTGCTGTTTATGGGCTGGCGGCATCATCGAGCCGTATTTTTTCCAAAATGAGGCCGGTCAGGCAGTTACTGTGAATGGTGTTCGTTATCGTGAGATGATAACGAAGTTTTTATGGCCCGAATTGGAAGATATGGTTGTGGACGATACGTGGTTTCAACAGGACAGCGCCTCTTGCCACACAGCTAACGAAACAATAGATCTGTTCCACATGCATAACGAAATTTTTTGTACAATTAAAAGAGTAGTTGAGAAAGTAATTTTTTTCATTTCCTGTACAAATTTGCCCGAACTTTTTCTTTGGGGAAGTTCGGACAAGAATAAATAATCAGCTGTTTTTGTTTAAATATGAAACTGATAAATTAATCAGGAAATTAACAAGCAAAAGAAAAAGTTTAGTTTTTATTAAAAAATATATATAAAAGCAAAATGTAGAGTTTTAATGGAAAAATTAAAGTGGTAAATACATTATTGCATACATATTTCACTTAATCTGTCATATAAGAAAAAATAAAATTATAAAAAATGAAAATGATGCAAATGTTTTGGTTTTATAATGTTATGACTTTTAAGCGTCTAAAATCACTTAAATAGATCTTAACTTGAAAAGTATGCAGCATTAGTTTTTGAAGAAGGCCAAAAATGTTTTTTTGCGTTCCAGCAATTTTGTGTGGTTTTGGCAAATTTAGAGAGTAATTTCCATTTTACTCTCATTAGTCCGAACTTGCCCGATATCTTGTGGAACACACCTAATGGCTCTTTTGCGCGGCTAGTTCAATATTATCAGTTAGAAAAAGTAGCAACAATGTCGTATTGTGATTTTGTCTAACAATGCAGCCACAAGATCAAGTTTTTCTTGATATTCAAAAGATATTACGTCGTTACGTTATAAATGTCATAAAATTCCACTCGAAGCCGATATTAAATTGCAGATGCTGAGAACGCCAGCAAACATATCGTTGACGGCGACCAAAATTTACTAAAATTGAAAAATTTTCAATGACGGCGGAGAAAAAGCAGCCGACGGCTTTACCAAAAAATTTAAAGCGCGACTTAATTGTTTGTTGATTACGAAATTGCTTTGGAAACATTTCAAAAATTTTAAAAGCAAAATAATTAAACAATGAAAAAATCTGCCAAGAACAAAATACTTATCCCTTCCGTGTTCATATTCATTGCAATTTGCATTTTTAATTTATTTTTTTGTGTAAAAATTTTTTCTCACCCGTTTTTGTGTTAGACCCAATTTACATTAAACGATTTTTGTCGTTGCGATTCTTATCTTATAGGCGAGAGAGGTGAGAGGTATTAAAAGGGGTACACAAGCGAGTGTACTCATCGATTCGTTTTGTTCTTTCATTCGTAGTGTCAAATTATATGTATACACAAGAAGTTGTAACGACAAAAATCGTACAATGTAAATATAAGACCGACTTCAAAGAAGAAACGACAATAATCGCAACGACAAAAATCGTATAATGTAAATTGGGACTTAGTTTATTTGACAGTTCAAAGTGGGAACTTTCTCACAAAAATTTTACAGACACACTTCAGTATATTGGCGAGTAATTTCCTAACGTAACAGCTATTACGGGCACTGATTAGGTTGAATCATTGAACCGCAGTGAGCCAAAATCTGTGTTTTCATTATAGCCTCAACGATTTTTGACATTGCAGGTAAAATTGTTATCGGTTTTAAATTGTCCATGGTCTTAAATTTTCAATGGTAGATTCTTCAAAATAGGTAAAACTCGACTAATTTTTCATGCAGTGGGAAATTTTGAAGTCATTAATATTTAATTTACAAGATGAAGAAATGGTCTACTTATAATCGGGAATATCAATTTCATGAATTTAATAGGATTTTTATCATAACCTGTCGCACTAGAAATTATGAAACTAATAGCAAGTGCCAGAACATAGTCGGTAACTGGAATAAAAGAAAAATAATTAGTTTTCAGCAAAAGTATCCAAATTTAATTCAACTAAAAAATTTCGATTTTGATTATTTAAAATCTAGAAGCTATAGATTCAACATTTCATGGATCGATTCCACGGCCAGCACAACCCAGTAACCCATGTAATGTCAAACAGCGAAACATTACCCAATTGCAAATATTTTTATTTCATCCTTTTATCTTACGGATTTTGATTTCTTGTTCGTTGCATAATTTAAAGAATGGATTATTCATTATGTGTAACTGAATATCTTTTTCATCTTTCTGTTGAAAATATATATCAGCAAGAACTTTCTTTATAACCGAACTTGGCCATTGTTTAAACAATAATGAAGAAAAATATGAATTTGTGCATTTTTATACTATTGATAGAAATTGTTTTTAATAATATTTTATTACCACTTCTTTGAAACATAGAAACCCCTGTTTAAACTAAATTTTAAACATAAAAAACCCTTGTTTTCTGGGTTCAATTCCCAGCTCAGTCAAGAATGAAAAAATTTCAATAAATTTTAATTAATTTCATGTTGTAAAATTCCTTTCTTCAAAAAAATAATTTAATGAAAATTAAATTCAATGAACTTAAGCCTAAAAACAGTTCAATAAAATAACCACAATACTAATTATTAATTAAATAGATAGACATAAATAGCTGTGCCGTTACGAGTACCCCAAGGCAGCCACCTTGGACCTCTATTGTTTCTGTTTTTAAAAATGATTTGCCTGGAGTTATAAAGTATTCAAATGTTTTTATGTATGCTGACGATGTTAACATTTTTTTTTTTAACTTACAACCATGTGTTAGATCATCAATGTCTTCAAAATTATATAAATTGTTTTTATTAATGGTGTGAAGCAAACTTAATGGAGCTAAATTTCAAGAAGTGCAAACTAATGCGTTTTTCAACAAATAATCCAGATACAGTAAATTACTTCCTAGGAGGAATTCAAGTTTTTATAGTTGATAACTTCCTTGATCTTGGAATACTACTTGACCCTAAACTGAGCTTTAATTCGCATATTACGTTTATGATAAATTAAGATATATGCACAGTTGGATATAGTAAACGCTGGGCAAAATAATTTGATGCCCAGTATATTACAAAAACCTTATATAAGTCACTTGTTAGGCCGATTTTTGAGTAGGGATCGATTATGTGGGACCCCATTTACCAAACGTATTCTAATTCAATTCCTGCTCTTCTATCTTCGTAGATTACATTTCAACCCACTAACCATTCTTTCATACATAGCTCAACTGACTCTGATAAAACTTCCTACTTTAAAAGTCGTAGAAGAATGCTGAATGTGGCGTTTATTTTGAACATTATTAATGGTGATATCTGCGTTGGATTTTAAATTAATGAGATTACATTTGATATTCCTCTGCGTTCATCTCGAAATAACTTTATATACCTTTTATACCTTTATCTGTCAAATTTTTAGAGCGAATTATAGTGACCCTCTTAGAAGAATGTGTAACACTTTCAATCAATTACATAGATTTATTGATTTTTTGTTGGAACCAAAGTCAATAAGTAAATTAATAATTGCTTTTCTTAATTGATATGTAGTAAAGTTAGTGTAAGATGAACAAATGTTCTATTTTATTTAAGTGTAAATTTGTGTGTTCAAACATATGTAGTAAAATTTTATGGCCAAAATTTTTGTAGAACATTTTGTCCACGCTCTCCCCTTTTTCGGGGTGTTTTTTACGATTTATTAGAATAAAGCCAAAAATGTCTTTATGAGAGGGAGTTAGAGGGTTAATATTTGCCATAACATTTTCTATAAAGTTGCTGAATATATGCTACACCTCAGATGTAAAGAAAACATAGTTTTATATAACGATATGCTGCAAGAAACTTTAATCGCCTCTAAAATAAAATTCCTATGTGATCTTTCAACACGCCGACACACGTATATTTGTGTTGTTTCCTCTAGCAGAACCTATTGTCAGATCCCCGTAATTTTGGAAAAAGTTTACAATTTTTGTACAGTGTTATTAACTAGAAAACAAATTTCTACTATATTTTAGCAACAATCTTTTGATTTTGCTTTACGACCACGCTATTTTTCATGAACTCATTTCAGTTTATATCAAAAATCTTTTTTATACCAAAATGTAAACAAATTAAAAAAGTCCTCAGTTTTTAAAATGGCTGTAGTTTCTTAAATAACGCTATAATCAAAAAAAGTCGTTAATCTGTGATCACCTCTATTTTGCATAACAAATCGATTTCTCATACCAAAATGTGAAAAAAATAAAAATGGATATCTTCTTAAAAAAAATCTAACCGAGAAAAGAACTAAAGTTTCTGCAGCAAATGTTTCATAATATGGACGAGGCTTACATCGAGAAAAAGTCTTAAATCTGATTATCAAAATGAGAAAAAAATTAAATTTAGTGTAGTTTTTTAAATAATGCTTAAATCGAAAAAAGACCAATACAAGGCGAATTCAACAAGGTAAGTGCAACTCTACAACTACAAAAAGCCACATGTATTTTGTTTGCTTGTTGTCAAAAACAGTTGACCAAGGCAAAAATTTTCGTACGATAAAATTAATTTATTTATTAATAAATTTTGTAATATAAAGCCATTAAGGCCAAAAAAACGTATTACATAGCAATGAATGCGCCTTGTCAGAAAATATTTCGGTTATTTTGGCGAAAAACATGACAACAAAAGTATTTTCTGACGTTTGGCAAATTCGCCGTGGAAACAGCTGATGAACGGCTGACGAGTTGCACTTACCTTGTTGAATTCGCCTTGGACCAATATGTGAAAAATCAAAAAAAAAAAAAAATGCTTAAATCATAAATCGAAAAAAACGTTAATCTGTTATCACTTCTAAATGCCAGTAAAATCGATTTTTTATACCAAAATATAAAAAAAACCTAAAAATTCTTGTAGTTTCTTAAACGACACTCTAATCAAGAAAAGGACGCTAATATGTGGTCACCTGTATTGTAGGCTGGAGTTTCTTACTTGACGACCACAGGTTCAAGTGCTGCCTTTAAATTCCTTTTAATTTTCAATATGCTCACACTTTTTAAATTGACCACTAGATTTTATTCAAATTGAAATTTTATTTTGAATTGTTTCTTAGTAGGTGGCGTTTTTAAAAAGAAATTGACTAACAATTTGTATGCAGCCTGCGCCATGGCTGTCAATTCAAACGATTTATGAAAAGTTTGTTTAAACAACTTAAAAGTGATTTTTTTTAAAGTGTGGCTGCAGGGCTAACAAAATTATTTTATACCGGTATTATTAAGGCGTAATCGATAACACTATTATTATTTACTAGATATGGCATCCACATTAAATTATTTAATTGTTTTTCCTCTCTTATTGTTTCTTCTTCTCAACAATTGGCAAAGTAGTCTTGTCAGCTGGCAGTTTTTTGTACACAAATTTTCTTTTTTGCTTTTGCTCTAATCGGAAAAAAGGCGTAAAACTTCATTAAGAAATATGTGAACTATAAAGTAAAAAAGTTAAATTATTGCAAGCATTCATTGAAAATTATTTTTGTTGGTGTTTAAATAACATTTAAAACTTTTTTAATTGGTTGTAAAACGAAAATTAAAAAAGGACGAAAAGAAAAATATTGTTCACTCAAAAGCGAAAAATTAAAAAGTAAAAAGAAATACAGAAAAAAATTGCTGGCCAATTGAAATTAATTAAAACTAATTAAAGAAAAACTTAAATTAGCGATAATAAGAAAGTTTACACGGAAAACAAGTGGGTGTTAAAAATTTTCGTTTTTTTCTATTCTTTTGAAGATACTTAAGTTTGTCCCATTGTTTTAGTATGCCTCCTTTAAAATCATATTCTCCACAAAATGAATATAACGGTAATGGCAATAATTCACCTACCGACGCTTCAGGAGCTAGTGGTACCGATTCATCGGCATCCAGCTCCAATGGCACCACCTCATTAAATATTAATTCGCAACGTTCCACCACAAAAGCACCACCGTATTGTAACGGCCAGTATCCATTTAAGGTATTGACAAATCTTAATCAATTACGTTCACAAAGTCGTTTTTGTGATGTTGACATTGTGGCCGGCGGAGCCACATATGCAGCTCATCGTGTTATCTTAAGTGCGGCAAGTGCCTATTTTGAGGCAATGTTTAGACCAGAATTGGGGTTAAATGAAGTTAATCAGAAAACAGTGGTATTGCACACAATTGATGGTGAAATTTTAAATATTTTGTTGGATTTTATTTATACAGGAAGATGTGAAATAACACAGGTAAGTTCATGCGATTTTGTTACCTTTAAAACATAAAACGGCAAAAATGCAGTTTACTAGGCACACGAAAAAAAAAGTAAAAATTGGATCCCCTCTGGAATTAAAAAAGAAAAATCAAAATTAAAATTTAAGGGGCCCCCTGGATCCCAAAAAACGGGCCGCCCACTAAGTGGTAAGTGTGGGTATTGAAATTAAAGATAATTGTGTAAGAAAAACGAAAACAAAAACATTTAGGGCAGGAGGGGCTTCTGGGACAAAAAAAAGTGGACCCACCCTACTTATATTTATGTGTGGGCACTCAAAGTAACTGTAATAGCCGGCCTTCGGCCGGGCGCAATAGTTTTTTCGTCTATGATATAACAAACACCGGCTTCGGTAACTTAAGATTCTCTGCCTCTAAAAGATTCTTAAACTAATCAGGAGGGGAAAATAATGATCGTATACAAAAACAAAATGCATATTTGCAATCGTACGCAAATTACCTATAATACCCACACGTACATATTAGTGGTGGTGGGCGCACTTTTTCTGTCCCAGAGTGCCCCAGAAGTCCTACCCGCACATTTAATTTGAGTACCATGCCACTAAGAGGGCGGGCGGTGGCATATCTTTTATATTTTTTTCGTGTGCCCCGTAAACTGCAATTCAGTCCAAAAAACTTAAAAAAATTTCAAAAATATCTTATATATATAAAACGAACTAAAAATATATTTTAGGTAATTGAAAAATTATTTCACCAAAAATATCCTTTAAAACAAAAAAAATAATTTACAATAAATGCTAAGAAAACCCAAAAATTCCGAATACTTAAAACTTGAAAATCCAAAATAAAATTTAAACCCGAAATTTACTAATCTGTGAAGAAACCAATAAACCCCTTGAAATCGAAAATAAACGCCTGTTTCCAAAACAACGTCAACAACAACGTAAAGTCGCGTAAATTAAAATTTTGTAAAAAATATTGGATTTCTATAGAAACCAAAACAATGTTAGCACTAAAATGGAAAAAAATCTATATAGAATAAAATCTATATAAAAATAAGTTATATTATTAGTAGCATAGATTTGAAACATTTTTAAATAGTGGGGGAAAAAGTACAACATTTTGTACTCTAGGTAATTTTTGCTAATAACCCCTTTAGAAAAATAATTTTAAAAATGGTGAAGCAACGAATATCCCAATTAACAACAAGATACAAGACTATAAAGTAGAAATGTAGGCAAGAATATACATATCCATGCCCTATTTTACGCCCACTACAATAATTTCTTTCTACATGCGAAATATGGATATAAATAGAAGTGTATTTCAATTAATATTTCATACAGCTTTCAGTTCCAGTAGCAAAAAATTGTATTTGAGCGTCAAATTTTATTTTCTTCTCAGAAATTGGCAAGAATGATAAAAAATATCTTACTTCAAAGGATTTTTAAAATATATATTTTAAATCGCACATAAAAATCTCTTATCACTTTCGCTTTCTCTCCGAAAATGGATTTTCCAATTAAATGTTAAAATTACTTAGCTGTTTGAAAACAGGAAAAAAAATTGCTAATAGAATTATCAAAAAACTAGTGGATACAAATCGTATTCTACTACGCTAAAAAGTCTTTATTAATGGAGGGGCTTCATTAAAATAAGTTAGATGGTATAGGCAGAAATTGTCCCCTACCCGCCCTTATGGTCCTATTTTTGAAAAAACCCAAAACATATCGCTCATTTCGTGCAAGACCGTCACAACTCAAAATTTGAAACTTTACAGGAGAGCCTTTTTAAGATTCCAACCTATTATTATTTATTTTATTATTTATTTTATATACAGTTATAAAATCAAATGTTTCTTTTTTGCTACAAAGAAAACCACATGTACAAGAGGAATGCCAACAAAAAAACTGAAATGTGACCTTGTTGATGTTAATTGCTCAAGTTTGTTACAAGAGGTCATAGCGTCAAAAGCATCTGTATTACCGTTATTTTTTCGATAATTCTCTCCGTTCTTAGATCAATTTGTAGAGATTTAAGAGGAGAACATTTCTGCATTACTAACTCGAAAATGCCAAATTTTGAGTTGTGACGGTCTTGCACGAAATGAGCGATATGATCCCTTCTATCTATGTTTTAAATGACCCCTAACTCCTATTGTGGTCCTATTTCAGAAAAAAAAAATGGCTTATGTATTCATCTGAATAGGTATATACGGATTTTATATATCAGTTTCGGAAATCCGAAAATTCTTAATGAATATAATATAATGACTGATATCTTGTTAATGTTAATTGTTTTACTTAAATATAGTACATATATATCCTGAGCTCACTTTTCACTAATTGGTTTTAATTAATATTGAGTGAATCTATTTTAAAAAATAAAAAAGTAATGCACTACAGAAATTCTTGCTTCATTAATATTCGGTTTTTTAGTTTTACCATAAAATGCAACGCTGTAAATTTGTATGTTTACATAAATTATTTGTTAAATGGGGAAACACACATTAATTAGCACCAAACAAATATATATATATGGGCCTAATAAACCACACAAATAGCTTGTCAAACATGTCAAAATTTAACGTTGGTCAAATATTTTGTTTTGTCAATTTGAAGCAAAGTTTGCAGAAATATTAAAAATTGTTAATATTTGGCAGACATGTTTGATATTTGTCAAACTATTTGCGGTGTCTAGTGCTAAAAGTAATCATTTCAGCAAAAACTTTGCAGAGTAAAGACGTAGAAGAAGAAGCAGTAAAATCAATTTCAGCCTTAAATTCTAATTTGTTTAGCAGCGTTGTTTCAAAACATCTTGTTGCTTAGAGCACTCTTTACTCCAAATTCTTTTTCTTTCTTTTATATTTCTTTTCCGTTTTTAACAATTAACGGGCAAAATAGCCGCAGCACAATCATCGTCTGCATTCATTAAAAACAAAACAAAAATGAAAAAATTAATGTTTGCACGAAATAAGATTGTGTTGTTTGTTGCCAAACAGAAGCAAAAACAAAGTGCATGATTGCCAAGCAATTTGTGTGGCATAAACATTGTCATTCTCAAGTTTTTTTTTTATTAAAAGACGCGATGGGAAAAAGTACAGCGTTAGAGCAAAGAAAATTAGTGATTTTTCATTACAAAAAAGAAAAAATATAAAAATAGTGCGGAAGCCAAATGAGGTGTAAAAAGGAACAAATATTACTCCAACAGTTAAGTATGGAGGAGGAAGTGTAATGGTGTGGGGCTGTTTATCAGCGAACGGGGTTGAGAAACTGGTACTTATCGAAAGCATCATGAACAAGGATGTTTATTTGAAAAAATGGCAATTGCAAGAACTTTTAAATTATATCAGAACAACTACCGTAAACATAAAGCCCACGTTGTTCGTGAGCGGTTGGTTTATAATCGCCCAAAAGAGAGTAATACGCCTGCTCAATCCCCAAACATGAATCCCATTGAAAATTTATGGAAAATTTGCATCGCCGAGTACGCGAAAATCCCGTTTCTTCCAAAACCGAACTCAAAAAAGGATGCAGGAAGAATGGGATAAAATCAATGTTGATAACATGCTAAAAATTATTTTTAACATGCCAAATCGTCTTTCTGAGGTTATAAAAAATAAAGACAATCTAACCACATATTAGTTTATTTTTTTCAACTTTTATTCAATTCACCACTGCGGTGAATGAGGGTATACTAAGTTTGTCATTCCGTGTGAAACTTTTTTATAATACATCTAAGACCCCATAAAGTATATATATGGGATTGAAATCCAGCAACATCGGTTCAGTAGGATCGGAACTATGAATCAAAATGTGGAACCACCACCCTAAAATAATTGTTAATTTTGATACAAAAACTAACATAAATGGTGGAATAATGCACGGAATGACATAAAATGTTGCACGAATTCGCTTTATACGACTGCAAATCACACTGTAAAATTTTTTGAAGGTCCGTCTATAAGAAGTTTTTGAAGATCGGTCCCTTATAAACCCTACTCCAGGAAAACCGTTTAGTACGCCTAAAAAAATTCAGTACGTCACAGTTTTATAGGACGAGAAATCACACTTCCAAATTTCGTGAAGATTGGACCATAACTTGACCTAGGCCACATATAAACCTAAAGGCTATAAGCCTAAAACCATCACAGATATAGATATTGCGGTAAATTTTCTAACTTAAATTCATATGTCCAGAAAAAATATCATGCCATATTGAAAATTGGAATAATTTAATTCAAGTCTAAACCGCAACTAATTTTATGATGACGTTCGTTTTTGTGAAGCTTAGTGATTAATATATGTGTATTTATCATATAGAGCCCACTCCTGTCGGTGGAGGGTATCAAAGATTCGGCACATCTGGAAATAGCACTCTAACTTTTTTTATTATTATTTAAACAACAATGTTATATGTGCTAAGAAAACCCGAATATTAATGAAGTGTGCATTATTTAAGTTTTTTTGTTTTTATTAATATTGTTTGTTCAATATTCTGAATTCTGAAATAAGTTTTTTCTGATCTCTTATCTTATGAATAAAAAAAATATCCCCGTTATTTTTTTATTTTCTATTAATTTTGTTGACCGAATATTAATGAGAGTCACTGCATCAGTGTTTACATTTTTAATTGTATATTAATCATATATAGCCTTATGTGCACGGCTAATAATAATAAATAAATAAAAAAAATTGTTATTAAAATCTGTTAGATAGTATTGGAATGTCAAAAATTGCCTTTACCTCCTCTGGTTGACCAAATGTGTCTATCTAAATAAATAGATCCTTATTTTTTAAGTTTCATTCAAATCGGTTTGATAGTTTCGGACATGCAGACATTGCCCCCCTTGATGAAGTGTATATCTCTGAAGAAGTTTGAGAAAAGCGAACAAAAAGTCGGATAAATCAAGCAAAAAAACTTTAAAATGTTTTTATTTACATTTGTTAAAAAATTATTGATCTAAAATCGACCGAGAGAAACACATCTCAATAATAATATAAAATATTTTTATTTTAACCCCCATATTCATAAAAAATATTTTAGGTTTATAGCAGGTTTATGAAACGAATTTTCTTTGAAAATTTGTTTAATAAACTTTTTATTAATCAACAAACTTTAAACATATCAAAAATTTATGAATGCAACGTAAAGGGATTTATGCACATAATAATCCCCTTATTAATATTTTATAATATTTTTTTCTTGTTATTCCTAAGTTTTAGTATTTTTCTTTCTTTTTCTATACACATTCATAATTCGCTCTAAAAGTCTAATGTCCAAGAATTATTGGCTGCCGCTGATATGTTGCAATTACATGAAGTAGTAGATGGTTGTTGTGAATTCTTGTGTCGTGAATTACATGCCAGCAATGCATTAGGTATTTTACGCTTTGCTGAAGCTCACAATTGCGAAGCCTTAGCTAAAAGTGCATTAAACTTTGTGCATGCCAATTTCCCTGCGGTGAGTGTTTAATTAAATTAATATTGTGTGCAGTTTACTTACAGAACTATTGCATATTTTATTTTGTTTTCTTGTTTATAAAGATTACTCAGGAAGATGAATTTTTAGAAACACCACAAACTTTATTGTCACAACTTTTAACCTCAGAACTATTGCGTGTTGATTCTGAATCTCAAGTGTTTCAGGCTGCATTACGTTGGATTAAACATGATGTTACCCAGCGTAGATGTTTCGTTTTTGATATTTTATCTTTGGTACGTTTGGCTTTAGTTCCAGTCAAAGTTATAGATCAGGCATTAAGAGATTGCCGCGATATGTCAGTCAAAATTGCTTTAAGATCAATATGTCGCGATATAGCCTCTAAGCGAGGCCAATTGGTGCCTTTACGTGTTTGTCCTCGCCAGTTGGCAAAGAAAAATATCTACATAATAGGAGGTTCAAGGCGGGAGACTACTTCTACTTGGAATCCAGCTGATGATATATTTGATACGGTCGCAAAATTCGACATATTTCGCAGAGAATGGACGGAAACGGCCCCGATGGAAATCGGTCGTATTTTGCCAGGGGTGGCGGCTTTAAATGGTAAAATCTATGTTATAGGGGGAGAGAGAGGTGCTCAGATACTGGCCAATGGTGAAGTATACGATCCACAAAATGATTGTTGGTCTCCAATAGCTCCTATGATAGTGCCACGTTGTGAATTTGGCCTGTGTGCCATGGACAATAGTCTTTTGGCCGTTGGCGGCTGGATAGGTGATGATATTGGTGGCTCTATGGAACGTTTTGATCCTGATAAAGATGTTTGGCAAATTATAGGCAATTTGCCAGAACCTCGTTTCAGCATGGGAGTTGTTAGTTTTGAGGGTTTGATTTATATTGTTGGAGGTTGTACTATATCTAGTCGCCATTTACCGGATTTAGTAAGGTAAATTTTAAATATATACAAAACTATATAAATTATATCTTACCCAGCTAGATTTAATTCTAATTTTAGCTATAATCCCGTTACCCAAGAGTGGCAACCGTTGGCTAGAATGCAAGTGGCCCGCTGTCAAATGGGTGTGGCTATATTGGATCGTTATTTATATGTGGTGGGCGGTAATAGTAGTTCTCAGGCTGTTTTAAGTTCAGTAGAACGTTACAGTTTTGATGATAATACTTGGTCTACAGTGTGTGCCATGTCTGTACCAAGAGCTATACCTGCTGTAGCAGCCGCTGATGGCTTATTATATGTAGCAGGTGGTGATCAGGTAAAAATATAAAATAATAATTGAATAATTTCATTTTATTAAACTTTATTTGTTTATAGCCTTGCGAGGCCACATTTTACCGAGCCCAAGTCACTATAAGTGCTGTCGAGTGTTATGATCCTTTAACAGATACTTGGAAAAATTGCCCCGATTTACCCGTTAGCCGCTCGGAAGCGGGTGCTGTTGTTGTTTAACCCTAAATCCAAAATATTTAAGCGGTGGTATCAAAAGTCTATAAGCTGCCCATGTTTCAATCAAATTTTATTTAGGTATTATGGTAACACTTACATTATGTATGGATTTCTCATATATTCTCTATAATATTTTAAATTTATATCTATTATGTTTTTTTATTTGAAATTTATTTTTTATACTTAAATTTCTATATATTAATTTTCAACCCAAAAAAAAAAAAATGCTAAGCCAATCTATTAAAAAAAACTCTTAAAAGGCAAAAACAGTCATTACATACATTGGTTCAAAAAATTAAACAAGACCCAGCTTAATGTAAAAATAAAATAATCTCAAACAACAAATCATACGTATTAAATTGATGTAATATTGAATTTAAAAATTATTAAAAATAAAGCGTGAATCCCTGGAAAATATTTAAAAGTCTTTAAAGTTAAGAATTAATAAAAAAAATGTGTGAAATCAATGTTACAATTAGAGGTATGCACGTGACGTGATTTTCTCTTGTCACGTGTGATTCACGTGATTACTTTAAATTTATATCACGCGTGTGATCGTGCGTGCTTAAAAACAAAATCACGAACGATTTCTCACGTACTCACGAATGTCTTAATGAAATTGTTAAAAAAAAGAATTAAAGCAAATTGTAATATAGGAACTTGAGTTTGGGAAAACTGCTAAAAAAGATTTTAAATATTCCTGCAAGTTCTGCAGCAGGCAAACATATATTTTTACTTCTGGATGAGTTTTAGAATAAATACCCGCACAGTATTCGTTTTTTTAATTTAGGTGGCCAAAATTAATTTCTCAAAAACTAAAAAATGTAAAAATCTGATTTTTGGCATAGAAAAGGGTGGTGCTTACAATAAGACAAATCCTCCTACAGGCACGCCTACTCTTCATTACCCAATTATGAAAAATACTCAAAATATTTTTTTTTACAATTTTATAATATTTTAAAAAGAATCAAGCTTAAGGGTTTTTATATAAAAAAACTTTAATAAATGTTTGTAATTACTGATTATTGATATATTGTTAAAAATTTGTGAAATTTGTAAAATAAAGAAAAAACCCTGAAGAATGCACTCAACGATGTGCCGAAATATTGGATAAAATAAACATTTAGGCCCTAATCATGTAAAACGCAACGCAACGTCAAAGAATAACATTGAATACACAAACAATGTCATAAATATTTTGTAATTTTGTTGTTGCTTTCTATAGAAATTCATGTACCGTTTTTAAATTTTCAACGCTACAAGCTGTGGAACGTTTGAAATTTTAAAACGCAATGTGAATTTCTGTAGGAAGGAACAACAAAATTACAAAATATTTATGACATTGTTTGTGCTTTCAATGTTATTCTTTGGCGTTGCGTTGCGTTTTACATGATTAGGGCCTTAAAGTTTTCAACATTTTTTTTATTTTTCGAATTTATTCTATGAGCTAAATTTCAATTATGTATTTTATAAAGCTTTTTGCAATAGTTTTATTCCTTAAATATTTAGGAATGATTTTATACACTACCAGACCATTATATTGTATCTTCTTGTTACATTTTACCTTAGTTATCGACATTAACTTGAGGATGACCATCCCAAGTTGTTTACTCTCCACCTCTTATGTTTAATTTTATTACTACTAACAATCTTATTATCTGTAATATGGGTAACACTCCGACGTTCAGAAATAAGGATAGGCAGGCAGTGATAGATCTGACAATAGTGAACCGCGATAAGCAACTTGTTGTTGGGGTTGGAGGGTGGCAACGCGCATAACCTTTACAGTGAATTTTGACCTGTCTAGGGTTGATCCGTTTAGGAATCCGAGTGGGACGAAATGGGAATCCGAGTGGGACGAAATGGGACTCCTTTAATGAAAGGGTCCGTTCTGTGTTAGCGCAATGGGCCCTGTGCGACTTGCTGCCGACTGATGTGGAAGGTGCTGTGAATCCAAAGTTACTCCAGCCATACACTGCACAAGATCAGTGCTCAAGCATGGCACTGTGCAGTGCATTCGTGTAGTTTATGACGTTTTTACTTTTTAGGCAGTAAACTGTGTAAAAATCCAAACGATTTTGATATTTGCTCAAGTTTGTAAAACTGAACAGTGAACTTGTGTAGTGTATGTTAAAAAGTTTAATTAAATCGCGTTTTTAAGAGATGACAACAAAAACTGAGCCCGGATAGAGTATTCGGGACATGGTTCCTAGAATTATGCAAAGAATCATGTAGGTCGGATCCTACACAAAATTTTCAAAAATATGTATTAATAGAGTTTTTTTTTATTTGAACATGTTATCGTCTTCGCTTATACATAAATTAAAAATAAAATATTGCACAGCTTACATTTATAGTATGTGTCACAAGTTTCGTTTACTCATTGCCAGACTTGAGCCCCGTAAAATTCATTTAGAATACTAACTACTTTTTATTACGTTCGTTCTATATTTTGTTATTAAATCTTCACTTGAAGTCCATTCTTACAGCTCCGAACAAATTAATAAACGAAGGCATGGAAACGCAATGTTAATTTTGAAAATTAATTTATTTAAATTTGAGTAAATATATTTGGTACATTTTTTTTTTAATTCCGACTTCAAACTTAAACTTTTCCACATATGGCTTCATACGTTTTGTTTTTTACTACGAGCTCAAGGCGAATTCACTAGAAGGTGAGGTCAACTCTACAACAACACTGTTTCTGTGGTCCATCTGTCAAAAATATTGCTAGTAAAAAAAATGTTTGTTTACATAAAAAAAACTAGTTCGTATACAAACTTTGACAAATCGACCACCGAAAAAAATAACCATATGCTGACTTGACCCCACCTTCTAGTCAATTCGCCTTGTACGAGCTGTAATATGGTACTCGTAATGTTTTCTGATATATTTTTGCATGTATTGTTATTGTTTGTCAAGCACGTGCTGTTGTTTTCAACACAATAATAATAGCAGCTGTTCCAAGGCGAATTCATGGTGGTGTCCAAGGCGAATTTACTTCAGGTGGCGGCCAAGGCGAATTCAACTACAGGTGGTGTCGAAACGCCATCAGATTTTGACAGTTCGAGCTACTTTGTTTTGATTTGTTAGTGTTTTGTTAGGAATGGTTGACATTTTGGACAGTAAACACTAACAATGCAATGCAAAAAACCCTGTGTTGTTTATGTTGTTTTTGGATTGTTGTAGTATCGACACCACCTGTAGTTGAATTCGCCTTGGTGGCGGCGAGACTACAACAAGTCAACAACACAAAATACAACATGGTATTTTGTTTTTGTATTTCGGTCATGGAATGTCAAAACCAGGGCGAATTAATATATAAATGAATTCGCCTTGCATAAAACAGTTGACTAAAGCAGGGCTACCAGAATTAGGGTACTATTCTCAAATTAGACAAAAAAAATTTTTTCGGGATTATTTTGAGGATGGACAAATTTTTTTTTTCTTTTTGGCTAAATTATTTAAAGTTTTGTTTATTTTACAAGATAACCTAAATAAAAAGGCTAATATTTTTTATGTAAAAAAACTTCTTTAATACAATTTATATTAAACAGATTATAACGCAAATTCAATATCTGTCGGCTGAAAAATCTGATTATGCTGATCGCCACATCAGTTTTTTATTCAAAATGTTTCTGCAGCAACATTTTTTTTATCTTAAAAAATATGGTCGAATGACTAGGTCACGCTTTTTGACATCTTTATCATGTTTTACACAAACAAAATAAGTGTTGTTTTTCCTATCGATGCATTGTTGTAGTTTTGCGCGACCTACTCATTCGTCCATGCTTTTTAAGATACAAAAAATTTTTAATTTTAGATTAGAACCCCGAATCTGGTAACCCTTTTATAGTCAACAGTTTTATGCAAGGCGAATTCATTTATATGTTAATTCGCCCTGTTTTTGACATTCAATGACAGTGATGGAAAATTGAGAAATTGAGATGGTACTGACCACCAAGCAAAAGAGTACTTTATTCAACATTAAGGTACTTTTTATAAAACATATATTTCATTAAAAAAATATACTCAAAAAACACAAAATTAAAAAAAAATAAAAAACAAAATTAATTTGAATATAAAATATATAAAATTGTGGTAAACAAACTAATAATTAATATATTTTGATATTAAAATATACATATGTAAATGCAAATGTACATACAGACAGAAAAGATCACTGCTAAATCGTCGAAAGCGAGGTTGAATTTTAATTTTTCGGTAGTGATTTCTAATATGTTAATCTTACATGATTTAACAATAACTTGCGAGCAACATTTTTTCTTTTAAAATAACTTTAATTAGTATTAATTTAAAATTCCAGCAAAGTTAGAGCAAAATGATAGTGATATTGAAATAACACTAGGAATTACGATGAATTAAAGTGATTTCAAATTGAAACAAAGTGAATTTAATGTCGAATGAATTTAATTTGAGTGCGAAATAACAGCAAGAAGAAAATAACATATTATTTTATTTTAGAATGATTGTGAACACTTTTCAATGAAGAAGAGAGAGAGAGAGAATATTATTATTTATTTTCCTGTTGATCTTTGTTATTTTCCCCGATGTTTACAGGAGCATTCACAGTTAAAAGACTCCAGCAGAAAAGGCCCGGTATGTTTCCGTCATCATTCTACTACGAAAATGTGATGTATTTAACTAAATAAGAATACGGGAATTTTTCTTCTTTTTAAATATGAAAATAAAAAAAACATGTTTGTTTTCTTGTAGAGTTGTTGTTTTCACACAAAACACGTAAAACAGGATTTTATGGATTCAATATGGAACAATTTTACTCTAACATTATTCACTTAAAATTAATATGAAACAATGATAATTTTAAATAAAGTCCGTACTTAAGCAGATATTTACTTACTATGATTTTCAATCAGCACTGCGCCTAGTTAATTTGACATTGGTATTTTGTCTGTCTGTATGTATGTACATCCAATTTCTAGAAATGTAAAATTTTTTAGCCATTGGCAGCAGACTCCATTTATTGCAAAGTTTCAATGCATCGTTTTATTTTCGTTCTTAATTTCCGAGCAAAAGGTTTATTTCATATTTCCTAGTGGGGTTTAAAATATGTTTGTTAACTATTGGCGAGTAAAAATAGTGAATACTTACTATGTTATACAGTTATCGAAACCATGTGGTTAAAACGCATTTAAAGTGTCATCGGTACTTGAAGAATATAAATATTTTTGAAACAAAAAAAAAAAAAAAAAAATTGTATGTGTGCCCTGTATGTTATTGGCACATAGAATATGCTATTAGTGTTTAAAAAAAAGTCAACCTGGATTTTTTTACAAGAATAAAAAGAAAAGAGTACTGCGGTATTTATGAAAATAAAAAGTACTGAAAATAGTACCATAGTACTGAATTTTTCATCTGTTACATGACCGAAAAACAAAAACAAAATACCCTGTTGTTTTTTTGTGTTGTTTACTTGTTGTAGTCTCGCCTCCACCTGAATTAAATTCGCCTTGAACAACACAAAATAAAAACAGGTTAATAAAATCGCAAATTATAGTTCTGTGAATAAAATAAACTATTTTCTACAAGTTTAATTATGAATACATTACGTCCTTGCGGTTGTAAAGGTGTTCGCACCTGCTTGAAATGTGAAACCGATTTTAATATACAAAAACCCATTCTCCAGCAAGACCTACAAAAACTAGAACCCTGGTCATGGTGTATAAAATGCAAGCGTTTGTACCCAGGATGGGATTGTCAGAAAGTTCAAAAGGAACATCCAGAACACAACCAGGGAAAAAGCCTTCAAATATTGGGCATTTTTGTTAAAGAAGACTTTTTAACATCCACAGAAGGTGAAGAAATTATAAAACGGTTAGACGAATTACCCTGGTGTGTATCCCAAAGTGGTAGAAGAAAACAAAATTATGGACCTAAAACTAATTTTAGGAAAAAGAAATTGCAAAATGGCGTATTTAAAGGATTTCCCCAGACCACACAGTTCATTCAAGAAAAATTGAAGAATGAAGAATTATTGAAAAACTTTCATACTATAGAACAATGTTCTTTGGAATATGATCCTACAAAAGGTGCCTCTATTGATCCTCATATAGATGATTGTTGGATTTGGGGGGAACGTGTGGTAACAGTTAATTGTCTGGGCGATTCGGTTTTGACCTTAACGGTATACAGAAGTTTTTTAAAAAATAATTTGAAGGATATAAGTAAATATAATTTAGATTTGGTGCCAAAATATGAAAATAGATTGTTGAGGCCCTTATACAGGCAAGAGGAATTAGAGAAATTTAAAGATAAGGTTTTAAGAATTTTCATGCCAAAGTAAGTAGACTTATGGAACCAAGTTTAAATCTAAATTCTATTCTCCTTATAAAATATTTAAAATTATTATTTAGTTTATCCCTTATGGTGTTATATGGTCCCGTGCGGTATCAGTTTGAACATTCTGTTTTACGCCAAGATGTTTTGGAGAGACGAGTTTGTTTAGCATATAGAGAATTTACTCCCATGTACTTGGAAGAAGGCGAATCTTATGAAAAAGGTAGTGAAATTACCGAAAATGCTTCAAATTTTTGGCTGTCTGAAAGTAATTAACCAATAAAAAAATCAAAATAAATCCGATTCCTTAGCGGTTCATTGCGATGTTAAAAAAAGCATGCCAAGAGTCGTATGAGACTCACGAAGGAATTATTTTACAACTCGTGAAATGCTCAGCCGTATAACTTATCTACCTAAATAAAGGCATCACTTATTTGGTTTGTTTTATTGAAATTGAAGTGGCAATAGAATTTTCATATTTAAAAAACGCACTTATTTATGTAACTCAGTAATTGTTATATGACTCTTACAGAGAGGCGCAAAAGGTTCATTCCAAGATTTAAAAAATATGTTTTTTTAGATGTTTTTGATTTTGTAACTCGTCAGATAATCATCAGAAGATTTTTTTAGGAATTGTATATTGAACATAATATACATATCCATACGCATATGTATGTATAAATTTTTGATATTTTTTGGAGAACATTTCCAGGTAGCATAGGCTGTTTGTTATACGATTATGTTCAATATACAATTCCTAAAAAAATCTTCTGATGATTATCTGACGAGTTACAAAATCAAAAACATCTTAAATTTACGAAGAAAAAAATATAAAGCGGATATTTGTTAACTTCCAAATTATAAATTTGCATTAATTTTATATTCATAAAGAAAATACTACACAACAAACTTCACGAAATAAATATTTAAAAATCATGAATATAATCACTAACGCATATATTATTATTATTATTATTATTATGTTCTTTATTTAACCGAGCCCATAGGGCCATATATGGTATTATTAGTATTTTACAATAATGAGTAATTTAATTTAATAACTAATTAATGATTAATAACTAATTAAACTAACTAATTTTTAAAAATTGGGTAATCCTTTGTAGACAAATATGAATACTTAATGATACAAATTGAGCAGCTTCCGTTTAAAGCTTGACGGTGACAATTCAAAGGTTCTGAGGCTGATAGAACATATAAATATACAACTTTTATATAGAGGAATGATTTCCTGAAAGATTTAGAAAGTCTTTTTTTATGTGTTAGCAGAAACATCAAAATTTTTTAAAAAAATTAGGCAACATTATAAAATCGTGCAATTCTTACATAATAAGAACGCTCCAATAAGGCAGATAATTTCGGTATCATTAACTGTCGTTTTCTCGTTGATCTGCAAAAATCAAATAACTGAATCAAATATCCAGGAGTATGCAATCTATAAGACTTATAAAAGTGGACAAGATTTCTAAAATTAATGAACTCTACAAATGGAAAACCTAAAAATTTTAAAACAATGGGTGAGACATGCTGTCTTATTCTCAACGAGTAAAGATATCTCATAACTCGATTGAAAGCCAATCTTAATTTGTTTAGAATATAGCCAACTGTTCCAGAATACACCTCCAAGCCATATAAAACACTGGCATTATAAGCCCATGAACAATTTGGTTTTTTAACATAAGTAACATTAAATCTGTGTTGTACAATTTACGTAAATTAAAGTTCACTTTAGATATAACATTAACATGACTTTCAAATGATAATTTAGTATCAAGAATTACACCTAGACAATTAAGACGACCAACAAACTCAATATCACTACCACTAGGAGTAATAGAAAACTCAGAATCACTACATTTGCCAAACAACCAGTATTTACTAAAAAATCATTATCTAAGACCCAACTATCCAACAATTGAACTGTAAAATTGATCACATTTTGCAATACATCAGAAAATTCAGGTGTTCACTTAAACAAAAGCTGCACATCAGCAAAAGGAAGTGGAAGACACAAATTGCTAGAAATTTTATCAAAAAGATCATTAATAAGCAAAGTAAAGGTCCAAGGACCGATCCTTGAGGCACACCACTGCAAACTGGAAGAGAGCTAGAAGCTCGATTACCACTAACAACATATTGACTTCTACCAAACATATATGAAGATATTACCTTGCAAGCTGAACTTGAAAAGTTATAATATCTATGCAATTTTTTAACCAATAGATTATGATCTACTCTATCAAAAGCAGTGTTGCCAGTGAAATTTCGAGAAAGATACATTTTAGTTTCCAAAAATATACAATTTTTCCCAAAAAGAAGCATTTTGAAAAAATTTGAAAATCCATTTTTAACGTTTGAATTTATTAACATAACATTTTTATTTCATATTTAATTAATATTGTAAAGAAAATTATATAATATAAATTCATTTTTATATTTATTTAAGTCATAAATATTAGGTACGTAATTTTTAAAAATAAAGTAAGCAAACTTTAAAATAACACAAATATAATATTTTTCTCACATTGAATATTTAATACTTCGGTTGAAGAAATTTTCGCTTTTTTGGCATTTTAACAGCAAAGCTACCAACTTTTTATCAATTTCCTTTTTATAATTAGGCTAAAGTTCATTAAACTTAATTTTCATTAAAATATTTTTATAAAGGAAAGATTTCTTGACAAAAAGTATGAAAAACAGAAGTAAGGATGAACATGTAAATCAATAAAAATAGATAATCATTCAAAAACAAATTTTTATCTACCGATTTAGTTTAAAGATTGATGTGTGGCTATTAACTGTAAGGGTAAAACGACAAAGACCTCTGTAGAGATAGTGTGGTTACTACTGAAACGAGTCAGATCAACCTGTCCGTGAACGTGGGTTCGAGCCCCACGGCAGTGAAGAATGAAAAATTATCAATAAGTTTAAATTAATTACATAAAAATAATTTAATGAGCTTTAGCCTAATTAAAACAAGTAACAAAGTAACGTCGGTCAAGCCCGACCATATGTACCCTACACCACATTATATAATAGCATATGTTTGCAAGTGTAACTATTTGAGACCTAGTTTTAAAAAATACATAGCTAATGTGGCTATATGAATAAGGATCTATCTATGCTTTAAATTTCATTACAATCAGTTTGATGGTTACCTACAGGCAGAGATTGCCTCCTATCTCCCCTCGTTGTCCTATTTTTGAAAAAGTTCATAGCTTATATGCCCATATAAATATGTTTCTATCTATGTTTTAAATTTCATTAAATTCTATTAGTTTCGGAGGGACAGAAATTGCCCCATATCTCCCCTCTTGATCCTATTTTTGAAAAACTGCATAGCTTTATGATGTGTCCATATAAATAAAACAGTTTAATAAAATAACCACAATACTTATTAATTTCCCATTTCCTTATAAATACAACTCTGTCATATTTTCTAACGAGTTACCCCGTACGGTTTAACTTTATAATTCCCTATTAAACTGGACATTTGGTAGAAGGGCGACGCTATATGCTTACTATTTTCATCTCTCGCCAACAAACGTCGTCTATCCGGTAATAAATGTCTATAGTTTAAATTGCGACTAATCGGAAATTGCTTTCGAAAAATTTTACTTTTCGAATTGAAATACCTGGTAGCCCCCCATAATTTAGCAATATCTTTTAAATTAAAAAAATCCATTTTTAAAGGGTTTATTTTGTAGGGATTTACAAAATAACCTCCTTAATTTGTTTATTTAATAAAAAATTATTTTAAATGTCACCAAAATCTTCTGTAAACATTTCTATACAGTCATCATTTTTCCACAAGTATTGCGAACCAAAATCTATATCTGAAGCCGCTAGTTCTTCATGCAAAATATCCTCTTCATTTTCAAGATGGTTTTCCTCTAGAGACGTTGATTTAATAAAATCTATTAAAGTTACTTTAGGCGGTAATTTAATGCGATGTACTCGTTTTATATGATGCCTTAAATTTGTTTGCGAACTGAGCATCTTATGGCAAATAACACATTTATGTTCTGTGTGCACTTCCCGTATATGTTTAAACAGGGCCTCTGTTACACTAAAAGATTGTGTGCAGAATTTACAAACGTGAGATTTTTGTATGTGTGTTTTAAGATAATCGGATTTGGCAAAAGCCTGTGGACAGTATTGACATACATAGACAGCAGATTCTGTGATATCGCCATTAATTAATTGAGGAGTTTCTGGCCTTTTAAGATTTTCAAGATCGCTGACTTCTACAGCTTTTAAATTAACTGTTCGCAAATATTTTGGAGGTTGAATATCTTCGTCAGTTTCTTTGGTTTGTTGTGTAGAATATTGTTTGATAGGTTCTATTGTAGTGGGTATAAATTGAGTTATAATGAATGCATCATTTTTATCTGGCATTATTAGATTAGAATGATTCGTTTTATTTAGAATACTTAAATGTTTAGCTTCATGTACTCCGCAGTATGGTATATTTGAAATCAGCTCCTCCTCTTCTTCGAGGATTTCAATTACATTTGATTGTATTATTTCATTAACTTCGGGAACATCCTTTTCTTCACTTACTTCTACAAGATGTTCTTCTTCTACACATTGATTTAAGGTTTCTTGGTACAAATTTTTTATTTGCGCATTTGCTAGTTTGATTTTTTCATAGAAAATATAACAAAATTTTAAATTCTCTATACATTGCCAACATAGTAGTGGGAATTCTTCGGGGAAATGAAATAAGTCCTGTGAAAAATAAAAATTAGGAAATTCATTTAATACGATTTATAAAACTTATTTCCGGTTATTCGCATTTATTTTTTTAACTTGACTTAACAAAATATAACAAACGAGTCTTAATAAAATGTTTTGCTTTAGGAATTTTCTACTGTACTTATTACCTGATTATTAGAAAATATATTCATGATTTCTATAATAGATTTTTCTGTTGAGACATCAATATCAAAGAAATCTTGTTCCATATCTGATTCTGGTTTTGTTTCAACTTTACAATTCCATATATTTATATCACCTTTTTGTAAACAAATTCGACACTGTCCTTGTAGCGTTTTTATATTTATATTTAAGTCCATTTTAATTAAGAATATCTAAACATTTCTTTAATAAATTATAATAAATTTTTAAGCAGCTGAAGATAAAACAAAATTTGCCTTTTTGTAAACAAATGTTATCAGTTCACTGTGAGCAGACCTACTAAGTTATCGTCCAGACTTGCAATTTTTTTAAATTATGCTCATTGCCCACTTACAGTACGTTTACATTTGACAGTACTGGCAAGACAGTAAGCAAATACATATTAGGTGTCAAAAACACTACTTGCTGTATTCGTGACGTAGGCGTCCAGACAGTAGTTAAGACAGTTCATTTTTAAAAAAATGTCTAACGTGAAAGTCGCGGTGCAAGTTCTAGTTAAACGTGTTTTATATGAACTTAACTAATTAAAAATAGCATTTAACAACTATTTTTTGTGAATATAGATAACCCTTAAGTAAAACATGCAAAACCAAAACATAATTTATTAATTTTCATTTAATTGTTGATTTTTTTTTTATTTTTGCGAACAAAACTTCAAATTACTGTCAGCAAATGTCAAATCACTGTCCATTTTACTGTCTGCAAAATTTGCTAGACAGTAGACAAGACAGTTGGAAAAGTGTACATGTATTAATGAAAAAGTTTGCATGTATTGCAACTGTCTTGCAAGTACTGGCAAATGTAAACACCGTGTTAGTAGGTCTGCGCGAAACTACAACAATGCAACAATAGGAAAAACAACACGCATTTTGTTTGTGTAAATTATGTTAAAGATGTCAAAACCCAATGCATTTGTTTGCGTAATAAATGGACAAGATGTCAAAAAGAATTGCACGGTAAAAATACAACTCTACAAAAAATTAGCTGGCGTTTCGAGCAGACCTACTAATTGGGCCATGGTTTTTGTAAATTATGTTAAAGATGTCCAAACCCAATGCATTTGTTTGTGTAAGAAATGGACAAGATGTCAAAAACTATTGCTACAAAAACAATTGCACGATAAAAACACAACTCTACAAAAAATCAGTGGTCCACTCAGTACTATGATTGGACCATGATTCTGCTTTTAACTTGCAATTGTTGTATTTTTATCTTGTCTTTCCTCTTCTTCCTTCTATATTTTATATATAAAAACAAATACATCTACAGCCAACTTAAAGTCAAAAAGCTTATGATGATTAACAAAACAAAACGGAATTGTAGAGTAAATGAAACTTAGTAACCAGTCCCAATCTTCTCACCCCTCTACAAAAAACTTAATAATTGCTGCAACAAAAATTGTTAGTCTGGACGAAGACTATTTGGACCATGCGTAGCAGTGTTACCACCAGCAAAATTCAAAACGACACTTGATATGACGCCAAATTACCCAATTTAAATGGAATTACACCTGATATTAAATTAACGTGTAATTATAATAAAAAGTCAAATTAGAAAATATTTACAGACAAATTTTTAAGAGTGTTCCCTTGTTATGTCCCAAATGCAATTATATTAAAACAAAATTATGTTACGAGGTTAAGATTAATAATATAAGAATTCTTAACACCGAATATTACTTAGGTGATTACATGTTTTTGAGATTTTTTTGTCTTAAAGTGATTTAAGGGAGGGGATTTATATATGACCTACTTTCCTAAGCCTATCAGGACAAAATTTTGCAATAATATAGTATTTTTTTTTTATTATCAATGCATGCTAATATGAATTAGGCAGATATGGTATTGTAAGCTATGGTCAAATATGGACAGATACCAAAATTAGTTTCGTAAGATAATTTATGTTCAAATAAAATATATTTGGACCAAATGTCCAACATAATAATGGCTTATGGGCACAACGAATCCATTAGGAAAAAAGTTCTTATAGGGGCTATGTGAAATTATGGAAAGATTGCCCCGGTCGGATAGTTGGTAGTGAACTAGTCTATCAGCGCTTTGCGGGATAAGCCTAGGAACAAACAATTAAAAAAAAACTTATGAACCAAATTGCATTAAATTATCTTAACAATTGCGACCTGTTCTATGGACAGACAACCAGCCAGCAGGACAGACGACTCAGATACTGATTCTAAGTCGATCGGTATACTACAACAAATACGAGGCTACGTGTGTGGGGATGTTTCTGCTTGAAATTATTGTTACCTTTTTGGTTTCTCAAATATCATTTTTTATATTTTATGTTTCCAAACACAATGTTTCATCGTGTGTGGCGATGTTGAGTGTTTTTTCTTTCTCATTTTGCTGAGAGCAGTTGTTGAGTGGGGTGCTTTTACTCTCGGAGAAAAAAATATGAAGAAAAAAATCGGAAAATGGCAACAATTGCAAATTGTGAGAGTTGGAAAACAATTATAATTGAATATAGAATTTTTCCAAATTTATGGGATCATAGGTATACAAAGAAAATAAATAACGCACTACTGATGTTTCCTTTTTAGTGTCATCGTCTGTGGTAAAAACTGAAACATAAATAGTAACACGCGTTTGGACAAATGTTGCATCGTCTGTGGGTATCATAAGGGTACGAGTGTTATTAGCTTATAGTGCATTGTATTGAAGGAATGTCATAAAATCAAAAATATGGTAGCACTTTTTCTCCTTAAAATGCCGTTAACTTTTTACATTACTGTAAATAAAGGCAAATATCATTTTATCCGTTTTCTTCTTCAACGAAAACTATATTAAAAATGAGTTATTTATGCTCAGTTATTGAAATGATTCAAAATATTGGTGCAGAAGATACAGAGGCTAACGACGTACTTAAAGAAATTGCAGAAATTAATCAAGAAAATAAAACGTGTGAAAATCAAATGGAGGGTAAGTTAAATTTGCGTTATTTAGATGGAGTCTATGTGTATAAGTTAAATTAAATTAAAACAGAACTAGATCGTGAACATGCAAGGCTTCAAATTGAACTTTATAATTTGGAAACCATCACATCCCATCATGATTCTATTGCTTTTGAAAATTATCAACAAAATTTTTTAAAAATGTTTAAAGATTCTGTGGAATTAAAATATCTCATCGATAGCATAGATTTTACCAAAATTTTGCAATGTTATCATATGGAAATGGAAAGTAAGTGTCGTAAAGAATGGCAGCCAATCCAAGAGTGTTTTGTGAAGACTATAAAATGGCACGAAAAGATGGAAAAAAGACAAATTGTACAAAATTATTATCACGCTGAAGTTGCTTTACGAGAGGCCGAGGCTGAAAATAACAATCAGTTATTATCCTTAGAAAAGTCCTTGAAACAGAGCTTGGTACTAGTAAGTCAGACAAAGAAAAAAAGAAATGAATTGATAGTAAACTTGGTAAGAGGGGGAAAGGAATTTGAACTTTTAAAGGAAAAGGTAATTGCTTTTAGTTGATAAGATAATAAAATTTGTTTCCTAAATTACTTTTTTTTAAAGCTGGAGAAATTAGATGAATATCGTGTTTATATAGAAGCTTTAAGACAAGAGAAATTTCAGGTGGCTAATCGACTGGAGCAAATGCAACTTAAGGTAAGAAAATAAAGAAGATAGGGTAAAACAGTTTAAAGAAGAAATATTTTAAAATAGGTATTGGAATAAAAAAATAACATACACTTTAACGACTCTTACGTTTTTCTTAAGTTCAAGCTTCCATTCATAATCATGAATATGAATTTTATTAGGGGTTTTATTCCTAAAAAGAAAACCTTAACCTTGAAAATATTTTGCCACATTGAATAACGAAACCCATATGGTTGGCTGAAATGCAAAACCATGTGGCTCACAAAAATTCGAAATCGGGGTTTTAATCATAGCTGGGGAATTTCAATTAGAATTAGAAATCATTACGATTAGAGAAATAAAATAATCTAATAATTAGAATAGAATTTTGATACAAATTTCAGATTACTAATTGATTAGATTAGAAATAATCAAAAATCTAATCACAATTAGTGACGATTAGCATTTCTAATCATATCTAATCAAAACTAATCCAAAAAATAATTGATTAGATTTCTTTTTTTGTAACAGTTTTTGAATATTAAATATTGAAAATTAACATTAATAATAACACAACAACAAAGTGAACCAGCTTTGTCAAGTGTTTAGTTTAAGAACAGGGTGCACCGTATGCAATTTTATGCAATATTCAAAAACTGTTACATTATGTAAATATAGCAACAAATGTGATAAATAAATATTTTCTTTTCACAAAAATCGTTAAAAATAGTTGATCTAATCAAATCTAATCAAAAAAAATCAAGAAATCTAATCAATTATTTTTTGGATTAGTTTTGATTAGATTTGATTAGAAATGCTTATCGTCACTAATTGTGATTAGATTTTTGATTATTTCTAATCTAATCAATTAGTAATCGTCTAAAATGGCTAACTAATCATAATTAATCAATTTTCCAGCACAATTAAAATTTCTAATCCAATTGCTAATCATTAGGATTTCTAATCATTATTCCCAAGCTATGGTTTTAATAGACATCATCCATGTCCTCTCCAAATTTTACTCTCAGTTAATTGGCCTTATTGTGTAAGGCATTATCGTTAACCCCTGAGTGTTCTTTGTAATAGATTAAAGTAACACACAAACTGTATTTTTTAATCTATTACAAAAACCGACTTAGGCGTAACGGCAATGCCTTACACAATAAGTTCGAATAAAATCGACACTTAAAAGCTAAAACTGAAAGCAATATGAAGTTTGAAGAAGTTAACTAAAAAATATTTACTAGGCTTGTTATATTACTGGTTGAAAATAAATAAATAAATAAATAAATAAATAAATATTTACTAGAAATCGCAAATCGCAAGATAAATGCGATTACGATTTTAAATCACCAATAAGGTGTGCTGGAGTTCGTAATCGCCTTAAGGTTTACACTTCCAAAACCACCTGAAGAAATTTCCCATCACGCTCTTGTTTACAACCCCAAGGAAGTACAGGATGGCCCAAAATAAACAAAGGGGTTAGAGTTCATTTTAACTTTTTATGTAAGACATAATTATTAAGGCCCTAAACATGTGAATGATATTTGTAATTTAAATCTTACTGTTGAATTAATTATACATGTTTGCTGACAATGTTTGTTTGTTGTATCCGTACAAGTATGACTTAGTTTTGAAAACTTATAAGGAACGAGATGCTGCCCTGATTGTTGAATACGCACGGCTGAATAAATTAATACTTAACGTAAGTACAACTAAGCTGATTAGATTTAGACCCCGTTCATATATGTAAATTAATAACTTCAAAGTTTTGATCGATGGGAATGAAATATTGGAGACTGATGAGGTGAAGTATTTGGGAGTTGTTCTGCAAAGTAATCTAGTATGGAATATGCATATTAAGGAAGTTAAAAGGAAGATTGCACCAGCTGTTGGCATTTTGTTTAAAATGAAGAACAAACTTGACTTGAAAACAAAGCTTTTAATTTACCAGGCCTTGATAAAAAGTCATATTATCTATATGGCGATAGTATATGGATACAAAACTACAAATGATTTAAAAGAACTGCAAGCAATGCATAATTTACCATTGCGCTATCCAACTTTACAACTTTATACAAATATGTGTAAGCCAATAATGCCTTTTTGCGGATGGTACAAGTATCGGCTTTTATTATATGTTTTTAAATTCATAAATACAATAGGATATCGCAGCATTAATTTTGTTCAAAATCAAACTGTGTTCAATACTAGAAGCCAAGGAAATTTAAACACTCCAAGATGCAGACTAGAACTAACAAAGCAGCGAATTAAATATATTTCGGTAGTATTGAATATAACGGCTTGCCTGTGTGGTTAAAAACAGTTTGATTAATTTCAACATTTAAAAAAGAATTAAAAGAATATATAATTGGAAATTTTGAAATGCTTCTTCGTTCATAATCTATTTTTTTTTACTTTTTTTTTTCTTTTAAAAATTTATTACATACTAGATGTGTTCGTTTACAATAATTGTTACTAGTAAGTTTTCACGTACTCGAAAAACTTGCAAGGGGAGAGTAAAAAAAAAAATATTAAAAATTGGAGAGACAAAAAAGTTGTTGAATATTTCTGATGGTAAAATTTTTACTAGCACGAATTATTCAACCACCTGTTTCATGTTTTTGTTTACAAAACAAAAATTATTTTCATAATTTTTAAGTTAAAAGTTCTTCAATAAAATGAGATAGGTATTTATTTTTCTAAAATTAAGGAACAATATTCTTGCGCAAATAGTTAAAATCAATTAAATTTATTTAACAATAATCTCGTATGTTCCCGCTGAATATTCTCAATATAGGTACCTAACTTTTAAGTTTTTGCTGGTAAAGCGTTCATTTACTTTTTTTTTATTTTGAGTAAATTTTTGTAAATTTTAAATTTACTCTCTCGTTGCAAGTTTCTCCTAGTAAAGTAAATGAACACACCACTGATGCAAAATGTGGCACAATTGTGCCATTTGTGGCACTTTTGATTGTTTGATGGCCCTGTGGAAATCAATTTTTTCCCTTTCAGGTCAAATTAACCTAACTACTTTTAATCGTTCAATACATTTTTTAATGTTATTTTTCACTATTTTGATTGTTTAGGGCCAAATAAACCACACAAACGGTTTGAACTACATATATTATAAAAAAAAAAACACCTAAACCATGTTTGTATAAAATCGACGTTTCTTACAGATATATATCTTTAAGACGTCGCACTGTTTTAATGGCTTGGTTAAAATGGACAAAAATATTTTAAAACAAGTAAGAGGGCTATAATCGGCTGTACCGAATCTTTGATATCCTCCAACGTCAGTAAGAATACTTTAGGAGTGCGCTTTATAAGGGGCCTATGGTAAATTACGGACTGATCTTCATGAAATTATGTGGTATAAACGAATTTGTACAAAATCTTATATCAATCAGCCTTATTACGGTTCTCGATGTCGAAAACGACTCTGTAGTAGATTAAAGTAATACAGAACCTGTGTTCTTTAATCTACTACAAAATTCGACTTACGTTGTTACCGACAATGAGAACCGTAATAAGGCTGAATATTTGCATTCCGTCACTATTTATGCAAGTTTTTGTAAAAAAAATTATCATATATATTACTCGTTTACTACTGAACCAATTTTGCTGGATTTCAATGCCAAACTGCTTAGGAGAACTGGAAACAATTTGGTATCAATATTGTTCTTTTCTTTTAAGTCGTTCGAAACAAATCGTGATTTCAACAGACGAACAGACATACGGACATGGCTAAATAGACTTAGAAAAATATAAACACGGAATGATCAACTATTGCCCCTATTGCGGTTCTCCACTCAACTCAGTTTGGTCGTGTGAGAGTCAACCCAACTTATGCACAACCAAACTCATTTTAGGTATTGTGATACCCAACGGTTTTTAGTTGAGTTTGCTATAAAGTTGCCAACTTAAAATATCGATTTGCCAACTTTAAATATAACGTTTGACAAGTGAACATTTTATAAAATTAAATAATATTTAAAACTAAAAGTATTTTTAATTGTTGTGTTAAATAAAAAGTAATTACAATGGATATTATGTCGATTTTTTTTATGATGATGAAAATGAAAACTCTTGTACAGATGTGCTACGTATAAGAAGAAAAGTTCCTGATGATTCCAACCCTCTTGAACTACCTAATGCCAAGTAAGAACTTATAATTAGTAACGTAACTAAATAATAATTTTAAATTTGTAGATTTAAAAGTTATTTCCGACTAAACAAGGAAGCGTTTTGTTATTTGCTGGATGAAATCAAAGATCATTTAAAAAACACCTGTTCGCGTAGTGGCTATTCCTCCTATATAAAAGTTATGTGTTAAAGTCCCATATATCTTTACACTGATTTTTGGTCATACCAAATTTTGGTTTTCCACGTGCAATCTCTGGGTTTTTTCCATTAGATTAACAAGCCTCTCAAATTGTGCTTTAGTTGTAATTTTCAAAGATCTACAAATGTATTAAATGCTGTGAAATTCTAATATAGAGTATAGCAAATCTTTCTACTAACGGGTTTTCCATTGTTATTGTTTTTTTGCTTTTAAAAATGAAAGTCAACTGAAACTGAAAACAACTCAACTACTAATAAACAGTTGTGTATTTATAACGTTTCTGTCGACCAAACTTTTACAAAGTTGAAAACGGCAATACCACGAAAAAAACAGATACACAACTGAAAAGCCAACTGCCAGTCGAGATGAGAATGGCAATGCAAATTTACCAAAGACAACCAAACTGTTACAAAATTGGAGAACCGCAATAGGGGCATAAGTTTATCCTCTTCACAACTACTTGTGTTAGAGACTATAACAATGCGAATATTTGGTTTTTTTCTTAATAAAATAAAACACTACTAGGTTTTACTATTAGTTTTATTTGAAACCTCAGCCAGCAAACTAGTGCGACTTCTTCCAGATAACTGAGAGAGTATTTTGCTGGTTGGGTACAAACATAATAATCAAATATATTAAAAATTTTTTTTGTCCTATTAAAGTTATTTTGGCGCTTTTAAATCGTTAATTTGGCCCAAAACAAAAAAGCTCAAAATGCATCATCTTTTAGAAAAAAAAATTAGCGCCCAAAACCACCTGGCTAGGCGAATATCAACACTGCATGAAATGTATTCCATATCCCATAGCCTTGGAAGAACCTTAACACTATCGGAGAGCTCGGAGATAAAGCCGCACGCAGACAAAGATGGGTTATCTTATAAACAGCTTATTAGCAGTATAAAGGTAGTTCGTAATCATATAGCGACGAGCGAGGCAATATATATTTCTTATCAATGAGCTTTTTAATCAATTCCACCATTTCTTTTTTATTTTTACTTGTTTACCAGGTAAGGTATTATTTATATTGTTCCTAACAAAGACTCGTACACACATTTGTTTTCCATCGGTGAAAAGTTTGGAAATCCCACTGTCAATGTGAATCGTGGAAACAATTATTTAAAAATGTAACCGATTAGTATGAGGAACTTCTGTAATGAATTGGAAATAAACAGCTTTTAAACCTTTAAAGTTGCATTAACAAAGAATAAAAGTTATAAGCAAGAAATGGAAACACCTGCAGGACCATAATGGTTCCATCAGATAAATATTTATGTTTATAAATATAAATTTATAAATTTTAATATAAAAATAATTATTAATTAATTATTTTTACCTATGTACATACATCTCTGTATTTGTCCGTTAAGGCCATGTCAGATAAAACTTTTGCTTCGCGTTGCGTTGCCGATTCGCTTTGACATCTAAGATAAAATATACATACTTATACGAAACATGTCACATAAAGTACTTTCAAAGCGAAGCGAAGCAAAAAGTTAGCCAACTCTCATCTTTTTGCGCGCTTTGACAATTGGCTAGTATAATTTTGTTTTTTTTTTTAATATTTTTTGCCAAATTCAATTCCAAAAAACCGTCCAATTAAATATTTAACTTTTATTTTTATAACAAATAATTAAATGTACAAATTACCAACTGCTTTTATAAGTAAACAAGCAATGCGTGAGTGTTGTCAAAGTTTTCATTGTGTCATACACCTTTTGCTTTGCGTTTTTCTGCCAAAGGTAGAAACGTCACGCAAAGCGACAAAGTTGTATCTGACACGGCCTTTATAGACTCTGAAACCATCCAACCGATGTGTTCAGTTCCATCAGAAAAGCAGTTGTGAAGATGGTTTTAGGCTATTTATTTTTATAAAACTAGGACCACTTGCCTCTCCGAAACTATCTAACAGATTTTAATTTAAAAAATAGATAGATCCCTATTTATATGTACACATTAGCTATGTATTTATTAAAAAATATGGCTACGCCTGGAGGAGGGAAGTGTTCTTAACTGATTTGCCTTTGCCGATTTATATATATATATATATATATATATATATATATATATATATCGATCGGAATAGTCCAGATGGGAGGATCAGCACCTATCTATGGCAGCTTGTTGAAGGTAGACTCAATGACGAATTGGTCGTATTTAGTGGCAAAGAGAAGGATGTATCCTTCAATGGTGCAGACTGGGTTAAGGGTGTAAGAATTGGTGGCGTATGCTAAAGGAGTGGTGCTATCCTGGTTTTGGTCTGTGATGCAAATGCACATCATAACCAGTGAGGGAGCGCTGATATTGATAAAAGGGCTGAGTTAGTGTTTGATTTTATAACTAATAACAATTTTTTCTGTAATATGGGTAACACTCCGACGTTCAGAAATAAGGATAGGCAAGCAGTGATAGATCTGACATTAGTGAACCGCGATGAGCAACTTGTTGTGGATTGGAGGGTGGCAAGGGACTGTACTTTTTCAGACCATAGTCTCATAATCTTACACTGAATTTTGACCTGTCAAGGGTTAATCCGTTTAGGAACCCGATGAGGACGAAATGGGACTTTACTGAAAGGGGCCGCTCTGGGTTGGCGCAATAGACCCTGTGCGACTTGCTGCCAACTGATGTGGAAGGTACTGTGAACAGATACACTCATCTGCTAAAAGAGAGCTATGTGCTGTCTTGCGCGGTTACAGTCTAGCTATGAGACCCTAGCCTTACTCATGGAGGCGCACTTTCCTGGGTGTACGGAAACCGGAGGCATGAACGATGGTCAATGGGATGGAATGTCTGTAATATCGAGTCATACGTCCGCCTTCGTCAAGGAAATAGTCACGAGGGAGAAGCTTGAGTGGGCGGTCAATACCTTCGAACCCATATATATCACCGGGTCCGGACGGTATTTTTCCAGAATATTGATCTGCAATATTCCGGACGAAGCATTATTTATGCTGGTGAATGTATTTAGAAAATGCCTCAGTAGAAGGTATCTGCCTAGGGGGTGGAGAGAGGTCAGGGTAATTTGTATACCCAAGGCTGGTAGGGCAGGCCACTAGAAGCCGGAAGATTTCAGGCCTATTGTCTGTCTTCATTCTTATTGAAGACATTTGAGAGACTGATACATCTCTATCTTAGGAGTAATATTGATACCCACCTCATTATCTACGCTCAACATGCCTATCCTAAGGGCAAATCTGTTGAGAGTGCGCTACATGAGATGGTGGGTTGTATTGAACTCGGCCTAAGGCATAACGTATATACGCGTTTCTGGACATTAAAGGAGCTTTTAATAACGTTAGGATTGAGGCTATCCTTGGTGGAGCTGGGAGTTCAGGGGTTTCTGGTGGAGTGGGAAGTCTGCGTGCTTGGCAGCAGGATTATCAAATCGAGCCTGGGGGATCATAGTGTAAGGAGAAAGGTTACCAGGGGGACACTACAGGGGGGTTCTATCTCCTCTACTGTGGTTGCTTGCGGTCAACGGGATTCTCAGATCATTTGATTCCAGGGGTATAGAATTCGTTGCCTATGCGGATGACATAGTTCTGCTGGTCATGGGAAAATTTCTGTCCACGATCGGTGAAATAATGCAGGTGATGTTGGGCGAATTCTCGGCTTGGGCAAGGAAAGACGGCTGGGGTTAAACCCTGCGAAGACTGAGCTGGTACTTTTTACCAGAATGTACAGGATATATATAAGGGGCTAGTGCTGGATGGCGTTGAGTTAACTCTATCTGACTGTACTAAATATTTGGGTGACTTCTTCGACTTTAAGCTATCTTGGAGAAGAAAACAGAACTCAATGCCTACTACACATGCAGAAACTCCATCGGTAAGAATTGGGGACTAAGACCGGATATGGTAAACTGGATTTATACATCGGTGGTTAGGCCTATTCTTACTTACGAATGCACTGTTTGGTGGGATGCGTTGAGAGTGGATAGCTATAGGAAGATGCTCAACAAGGCCCAGAGGAGTGCATCTCTTGGCATCACAGGTGCAAGGAGAAGCACGCCACAGGCAGCGTTGAACATCCTACCACATCTGTCCCCCCTTTGAACATTATGTGAAGAGTGTGGCTGAAGGGAACTTCTTTAGACTCTACGAGTCTTCGTTGATTAAACCAAGGCGGGATGACCAAACAAGGTATCTATACGAAGTGGGTCTACTTGATCAGGGTAGTATTCCGGCGGGAATATCGGATCATAGGAGTATGACCTTGGACTTCGGTGTAACACCACTGGTGGAGTTCCCGGCTAAGGAAGTTTTGCGTGGATCCAACGGACTGTTTGAGGGATGGGCAGTATATACGGACGGGTCCAAGATGGACACTGGCACTGGGGCTGGTGTTTTTATTACTGACACTGACGTGAAAAGGTCATTCATACTCCCGGGTAAGTGCAGTGTCTTCCAGGATGAGAACCTAGCGATCTGCAGGGCGACGGAGGTGATACTGGGTCACGTCGTAGGGGGTATGTGGTGACAATCAACGTCGATAGTCAGGCTGCGCTAAGAGCATTGACAAATTATACGATGCGATCGTGCCTGGTCGCACGGTGTAGGAATGCTCTGAGGGAGTTCATGTTGGCATTTACAATAATGCTGTGTTGGATACCTGTAGCCCGTTTCTGTATTTCTCGCATCGTAAAATTTCCCGCATGAAACAAGTGAATTATGACAAAAACAGTGCAATATGAAACAAAAAATGGTTTTTCTCACATATGTAAGTGTTTCTGTACTTTTACTTTGCGAGAATTATCTGTCATTTAAATAATTTTCCAGCAATTATTGGAAGGATGTGAGAACAAGTGTTTCTGTAACAATATTTTGCAAAAAGTTTCTCACAAGAACTGTCAAAATAATTCATATTTGAAATTGATGCGAGAAAATAAAATTAAAAAAAAAATGGAGCCCAAATTATGTATGTATGTACACAAGAATGTGTATTATTTTATTTTATTTTAAAAGAAAGAATTTAAATAATGAAAATAATTATATTAAACACAATTGTTATATTTTGTTATTAAAATTTTTTTTAGCCTTTCATTGTGTTTGTTTTATGCAGGGCTGCCAGATAAATTTGTGAAAAAAACGTCAATATCCTAAGAAAAAATAAAAAAATCGTCTATTTTTTTCGGACAATTTAAAATTAATTTTGACGAATTTTGTTCGATTTTTATCATATAATCACAAATTTTTATCAGCACATAATCAAAAAAAAAAAAAAAAAAAAAAAAAAAAAAAAAAAAAAACATTAAGTTCATGGGTAAAATACATATTTTATACATACATAAGCTTGAGGTCTATTTAAATAAAATTATTTATTTTATTTTCCTTAATCCGATAAGAGTTTAAAATTTCATATTGTTACTTTTCCCTGCAGAAATCACACAAAGGAGTGACAAAATATCATATTGAAATAAAATAAACACTTTTGGACAAAGTAAAAGGCAAAAATTTCCTAAAGTGCATTGACTGAAAAATGGGTTAATAATTTAATCTTTTGATCACACAAACAAATGTATTAAATAATCCAAGCAAATAAAAATTAAACAGTTTCCGTTCGAAATTTTGCTTTTGCCGATACATTTTTTAATCTGCCTTGTTTTTAAAGATATCGGTTTTCTGTGGTGCCTAATACACAAACATATAAAACTATTTAAAATTGTTTTATTTCAAAGACTGTATCGTCACTAGAAAAAAATCAGCAAATTTTCACTTTGCCAATTTTGGAACAAAAAAAATCGTCAAAATGTCGATAAATCTTTAAATCTGGCAGCCTTATTTTTATTATATGTATTTCTTTCGTTGACGTTTCGCTTGCATTTGACACTTAATTACTGGAAGTATTCCAGTTAAAACAGAATCTGTGTTGTCTGTTCTCGCATTTAAATACAGAAACACTTTTTTCTCACAAATCGAGAAACGATGAAATTTTTTGTTTCACACCTAATATGAGAAAATTTGCGATGCGAGAAATACAGAAACGAGCTACTGGACACTGCATGGTGAATGGCAACGATAAGTGACAGATGGGTAAAACCCCGCTTATGTCACTACTTTGGTGTGATACGGGAAAGATTCTATGATGCCGTTAACCGGTTCTGGAGGTATAGAACGCATTGCAGGGTGTCGAGGGCCATATGGCCCGGATCGGACGCAGGGGCAACCAGGGTTCTATTAGGATTGGGTAGGAGTGGTCTCAGGATCCTTATAGGGTTCCTGATGGGGCATTGTTGTTTTGGGGCTTTTATGAGTAAATGGGACAATGCCATACCGGACTTCTGCAGACTGTGCGGGGATGGCGAGGAGCTAGAGACGGTTGAGCATGTACTGAGCCACTGTCCTAGGATGCAGGGTCGCAGGCAGAAATGGCTAGGGGCTAAATTTCATGACGAGCTTGAGTGTATCGCTAGATGTAATCCAGCCGATCTACTGGGGGTTTGTCAGGGAAATAGGACGGCTGTTTCTGTTGGGGGGACCGTAGGGGGTCTTGTCCTACGTATTATCTGTCTCAAACCTCTCGACTATTTTCTTCTTTACTTCTCTCTCCTCTTTTTCTATACTATAAGGGATGCACAAAAGACCTCATTGGTTTCCGAGTGTAGATGCGCCCTTGGGCGCTTCACCCTTCGTAACCTTAGAAATACAAATATAAATTTGGCACTTTTTCAAAACTCCAACGTTTAATGTGTAAAATTCGAACCCATTTTGGTACTTTTTTACAAAACATTTTTCCCCATTCATTGACATATTAAATAATGGTCTCCCACCACAGTATTAAACTTTTTGATACTTCAATGGGGAGAAACAAGTATGAAGAGGGGAAATACGAGAAATTAAATTTCTTTCTTTAACTTTTCCTTGCTGCATGTGGTAACTTTTGAATTTTCTATAATACTGAACTTAGAATCTATAAGATGAATATGTTGGTACTTTTTTTTGCTCTTCAACTGTTACTTGTTGAATTTTCGCTTTATTGGACCTCGAAATAAAAAATAAACATGCAATGTCCTGAGTGGATGAGAATCTATTAGAGGGAACTTTTTGGCACTTTTTCGTTCTTAACTAGTACTTTTTTAATGTTTATTAATACTGAACATAGAAACATAAGATTCAACATACACAGTCCAGAGTGATTGCGAAATTATAACAAGAGACTTTTATGTACTCTTTTTGTTTTTCAATTGGTACTTTCTGATTTTTTTATATTATTGAACTTACAAAGTTAAATTCAACATTCACGGACTTGAATGGAAGATAACATATGGACCGGAGCTTTGTACTTCGCCAAATCGATCCACTTAGACGGGAAAAAACAAATGCTCGAAACATGTAAATTCATTTATACTCATAAGTGTGTTTTCTTCATATATATTTATATTATAACTGGGCAAACACTAGTTTAAAAAAAGAAAAACGTTCTTAATTATTCTAGATTTTACGAATGGAAAACAAATTCTCTTTGGTTAAAACTTAAAAAAATTCATTGTAGGTTCGCGTTTTGTTCAAGAAAATATGAGTTCAAAAGAACGTAACTAACATAACTCTTTGAAACATTAATAAATTATTATTTTTATTTAAAATTTAGTAAATCTGCGATATTTAATTGCCAATATTGCCTTTTTTTAATTTATAACATATTTCGATCCTAATGTGTAATATTAAAAATGTTAGTTGCGTGGTTTTGCATTTCAGCTAGCTATATATGTATGTCTGTCACATAGTTATCAAAAAACATTTTGTCTACAGATTTGGTACCAATTAAAATTATTGGTCAAATAAAATTATTTACACTTGAAACAAAATTTTTCTATTCTTTATTTCCTTAGGCATTTAGTCCCATGCTTAGCCTTAATAGCACTCATCTAAACTTTAATAAAAATTCTAAATCGATTACGGAAACGTGCAATTACCTTATGCCTGAATTACCCTCATTTAACGATATTTTAAAAAGCTTTAATCAACCTGATAAAATAACGATTGAAAATACTACTAATATTTGTGTAAAGTCAATTTTACATAATTCCAGCTTTAATCAATCGATAACTGCAAAACAAACCAAAAATGTAAGATTCAAAATGCAATTGGAGGAATATCACGAAGTAGAAGAATCCAAACAAAAATTATATATCAGCGAAGCAGAATCTGAAATTGAGACTGATATAGAAAATGACGTAATACCAACACAATTATCAATGGAAACAAATGAATTCTCGAAAGAAACAGAAAATTTACAAGAAAAAAAATATTTGGAAAAAAATGATGATATAGAAATTGTAGATTTGTTAACACCAGCAGATAGTGTAAAGGAACCAAATGAAGAAAAACAAGAGATAATGGATTCTTCAGACAGTGTTTCAAATGCTTATGAACAAGTTGTGAAAAAGCCTTTAATAGAAATACAAGATTGTATAATTTTTAAAACACCATTTCCTATACAAGATGTCCCTAAAATACAAGAAACAGAAAATGTTTTAAACATCACCGCCAGTTGCTCTAAACAATTAACAAATTCATACTCTTCACATACATCTTCTAATGAGGACATAAAGGAGTTATTAAATTCCAATAATAAATCGTTTTATGGAGGATTTCTAAATTTATCTTCATCTGCAGAGTCGTCTCCAAAGACTCAGGGAGAAAAAAAACCCTCTTTACAAAAAGATTTCGCGACTTTCTTAAATGATAAAGATTTTTCATTAACTTTTAAGGAATCTAACAAGGAGAATTTATCGAAACATATAACAGATAAAACTTCTACATCTGAATTAGAAGAAGAAGTTTTCGATTTTGGCTCTAATAATGGTTTTACCTTTGATTCCGATGATAATATGCAGGATAATTATAATGAGGGAAGTATGGATTTTTTGTAAAAGTTAAAAATGACAAGTTTTAAGTTAATTAATAAAGTTAATGGAATTAAAACAATAAAAAGAGAAACCATAAATTTTAAACAAAAACTTTGTAAAATTATCAATTACTCCCAAAGAGATAGAACGCACATTAGAATCGACTGAATTCTTAATAACGGGCAGCGTTCACAGCTTTCCGAATTTTCGCGTTTAATTTACTAATAAAATTTGTGCCCATAACTTCTTTTAAAATTGCATTTTTTTTATTTTAACGTAGGTATTAGTAGTTTACATTCTATTTAAAATTTCTTTAGCTTTCATTTGAGTCGTCGCAAAATTTACTGTCGACTAAAACAGAGACAATTCTACTCGACGTCGATTTAGAACCGCCTTAGAAAATATGAAGTGACTGTCAATATTAATCGATTATTGTCAATAACGACTCAAAAAATATAATTACTGTTCCGATACCGTCGACTCATGTCGACGTCGACTTTCATAATGAATATGTATTTATTTTCCGTAAAATTTCAAAAATAGAAGGCATTCTGCACGTATCTCTTCAACTATAATTTATTTAATTTTCTTGTAAAGTTTATTGATACATACCTCTCCTTTTGTTTTTTTTTTTTTTGTTGTTAAAATATATAACCCAAACAACAAACATTTCCTGGTGGGCTATCAATAACACCTGTTAACAAATCGAACACATTTTAGCTAGTTTTCAAATTAAAATTTTGAGCATATAAAAACCACACAAAAAACTATTGTTGCAATACTGAGGCCACCTCAACAACTAAATACACTAGAATGTATCCAGCTAAATTTATAAATATGCGTTGATGCTGTATATCTAGGGTGTTCAATTCATCGGCATTTTTTTTGTTCGATGAAACGATCAATCGATATTTGACTTTTTCCATTAAAAGAATAATATTTAAAAATTAATCGATTAATCAAATAATTCAAAATCAAGAAATTTTATAATCGATAATTTTAGAAAAAATTAATACTTGAGTAAATAAACATTTATTAATTAATTACAAGTATTTTAATGGTGGCTATTCTTGAAAACGCGTCGAAGAAGTGAACATTTACATGCAAACAAAAACAAAATTTACGAAAATTGTTTTTGTTACCTAGACACTTCTAAATTTAAATTAACGTGAGAGATTTAACGCGTTTCTGTCTCTTTTAAAAACTGTAAATTTTGTTTTCATGTAAATTTTCACTCTTTCGACGCGTTTTCAAGAATAGCCACCAATATTTTATTAACAAAAAAACAAAACAAACGTAACAATTTATACTAATTGATAAAACCTTTACAACGATAAAAGAAAAACATGTATTGAGATAATATACATAATTTTATATGTACAAACAATTAAGCAGATCTTTTAAAATAATCCTTTAAAATTAAAATGTTGTTTAATTGTTTTGCTTTACTTGAAAGCCACACGATCAAGTTTTGCCTCTCCTTTTAATTTGCCATACTCTCTCACTTTTTTTTACTAACGAACTCACTTTTTAAATTGACCACGAGATTGCTCTCAGTTTTACCTTTTCATTTGTTTTCTAATTTTACGTTCAATTTAACAACTGATCACAAATTAACTTTGGCGCTTTCTTTGTAAAAAATATACATATTTCTTAAAAAATAAATGTGCTTTATTAAAACAAATTGTGTTCTAAAAAATTCTTGTTCTTTTTTACAAAATACTCTTGCTACTTTTTTGAGTTTTTTCTTCGTCGGGGCCTGTGACACAGCTGTCACTTTAAACAAGTTTTGACAAGCTTTTGTGATCAACTTGAAAGTGATTTATTAAACGTGTGGCTAAAGGGTTAAAAATATATTTTTTTTTGCATTTAATTCAATTATAAGTAAAAATTAACGGATTACTGCATTATTTTTTCAGTAAGCAGTACACCTATGTATTTGAATTACTCACTAAACATGACTTCTTTTTAATTCCAACGGACATGTACATTTGGTTTATTTATTTGACTTAAAACTTTAAAAAATTATATATTTGACAGAAAAACCATATATGTATTTTTATTCGATTAATCGGCATAAATTCTTCGATTAATCATTTAATAGAAATCAGTAATTTTAAATTAATCGAACAATTTATCATCTAAAATTGTTTGATTAATCGAACAAGAATTAATTGACTGAACACCCTATAGGCGTAAATCAATTTCTTTCAAAATATAATTTTTTGTTTATTCTGAAAGATAAATGCTAAATGCACCTTGCTTTAAAATTTGGGGGGCTATAGTATAAAATTTGCAATTTCCTTTTATTAATTATTGTAATATAACTTTTTATATATCAAAAATTTTATGAATTGTATTTAGTTTTTTCCTTCCTCATAAACTAAAAAAAATCGAAATACGCCTTTTTTATATTAAGCCATCGATATGAAGCGCCACAATTTTTCGGAGTGAAACTAATATTCAAAAGGTTATATTTTTATTTAAACAAAAACATTTTTATTGCACTTCAAGACATTCTGTGATAAAACACCGCGTACCGACTAAAGTATTTTGCGCTTTCAAAATTTATAAAAGCACTGAAAACGGTGCGAAACACACCGAATTGACAGCGCTGATAAATTTGTTAACCCCAAAATCGTCAAAACCACGATCAGTCTTCAAATCTGGCAATCGTGGTGAGCAGTGCAATAAGATCGAGGACACGGCAAAAAAAGTCAATATAGATATTTAGAAGATTTTATATATTTTTACATTTTCTAAATTAATTTTTAAATTATTTCATTTCGACGAGGCGTATCTTTCTCTACCACACGGCATCCTAATGTTAATTTTCTTAAAAAGTGGTTCTAGTAGGTTTGCATACTAAGCCTATCAATTCTTTTATAAAAAAATTTTTTTTCTACTATATTTTTTTAATCGATTTATTTTGTACTTAAAGTACCTCTTTATACACAACGTTAGATGTTTTGCCCCCCAGGCGACAATAAACTGCCTATGTGAGAAGCAAGCGCCCCTTATATTACCCCCTGTTGTTTTTAAACCATGAGATTTATTGATAGTCATTGCAAAACAGACATTAGCACAGTGGGAGAAATGGCCAATCTGGTGGCGCTTTAATTATATATTTTTAATTACTGATCTGATCTATTAGAAATGTTCAGTGAAATTATAGCCAAGGACATGCTCTTTAAAAAAATTTTTTTTTTGGGACATGCCGCTTCAGTACAGGGTGCGCCATTAATGCTGTTCCATTCATCATCGACAATTAATATATTAATAGTAGTATGTATGTTTATAATTTTGTATTACATTCAATTTTAAAACTTTTTTTATATTTATATTATTATATTTTAGGCATTATATATTATATTTATTTATTTTTTGGAATTTTACCCTACACTCAGCATGCACCAATAATAGTACTTAAAATCAGAAATTCATGCAAATTTATGAGAAGTAAAATAAGAATAATTTGACAATGCTAAATTCTACTATGATGATTTTTTTTTGTAATTATTATTTCTTCTTTTTTAATTTAAAATGTGTATATTTTTTTTATTGATTTATTGTGGTCTGTGCAAGAAATTGCTAATTTCGCGTTGCTTTGTTAATAACTTAAAAAAAATAGCTAATTTGAAGTATAGTATTTTTTTAAATAAAGCAGTTGTGTTTTATTTTTGTAATTTTATTTAATTATGTTTTTTTTACTTTTCTAATTAAAAAAAATTAAAGTAACAAATTCTTGATGTAAATTATGGAATATTTTTAATAACATTAACTCTTCTGTTGGCGTCTTATCAACAATAGAAGAAACCTTTTTTATTTGAGTTTTAGTTGAGCACTTTGAAAATTTTTTATATTTACGACGACAAATGGCTGGTTCTGGAAAAATAAGATCTCCTTCTAACCCTTCTTTATTTCGATCTGCGAATTTTTTTATGATTCTGTGACTAGTTGTCCACCTGTACCGCAGTTTATTAAGAAAATTTCTTAATTCTTGACGAGTTTGTTGACATTGCTCTTCGTAATATAATAATAACATTAGAAAAAACATGATTTTCCACCGCCAAAAACTTTTTTGCTAGTACTGGTTCAGAGTGCCAAATTAAAAAAGGGTGTGTTTAGGCTCTGACATTGCATCTAAAAAACGTAAAAAATCATGAAGTTGAAGGTAATTTTTCTAATGGACATAGAAATCAGAACATAGAAACAACTAAACCAAACATTGGAGCGGAATTCGTCGAATACTCCCAACTTTTATTCCACAGAAGTTTAGGTTACATATTGACTAAACTAACGTTTCGACAATTTTTTATTGAATTTTTATTGAATTTTTTATTTTTTTTATTCTACATAATTTTTTATTTTTTTTATTCTAAATATGTACGTAGATTTCGAATTTAACTTTGAATTAAAATAATAACATACAATTAATTTTAAATATGTAAAAATGAATGAAAATACTATTTGAATTTACACTAGAGTTAACGACCAGAAGTATGAATGTAAAATCTTATAATATAAACTATACTACAGTTTGAAAAGCATTGAACTAAAAAGAATTTGGTATTATAACTATCTGTATTTGTAAAGGGTAAATAAATTTGTAAACCCTTTTTAGTACTTACGGAATTATTCCAAACCTCTTCTGTTATCTGCAAACCGAAGATAGGTTAGTGTTTAAAATTAAATGTATGTATCCATCACTTTTTCCTTAGCAACAGAAGCTAACAGTTCGAACTTAAAATACTTAAACCTACCTTAAAAATTGTTACTTAAATCTAACTTGCAATACAGTCTAACCTAACTTAAATAAAATTTTATAATTACCTCAACCTACATTTGTGCCTATAAACCCTTATTTATTAGCTGGAAGTTTAGGATCAACAGTGGAGCCGGCCCTTCCTACCTTTAAGCTACCCCTATCTACCACCTACATTTGTCTGCGTTGGATCGCTAACCCACAAGGTAACCAAAATCCATTTATTATCTCTGCCTTAATAGCGAGAAAGGAAATAATTCCATACCCTCTCTTTTATTTCTTTGTTCTCCAAATCTTTACCATTATAATCGCTCATACGAGTGGTTATAATGACAATCTTCTTAACAAGATCATCCCACATCTTTTAGATCCCTGCAGTTCTGCACCCTCAAACAAGAAGATTGTTCATAGTTCTGTGTGGACTCTTAGACACAGAACTACACATATAATAAAACACTATTTTACACAGGTAATTTGTTTACCACATTTAAGAACAAAAACATATAAGCACATATCACAAACATATTTTTTTTATTTAATACATACCTAATAATTTCAATTTAAACACTAATTCAAAAAAATATATATAGTAATGATTTTGTTGTGTAAACAAACTTTAACTTTAAAAAAGCGCGAAAAGTATTAATGCACTTGCTAAAACATATGTCAAGTTTGAAAGCTCACAGGTGGGCGAATATCGAGAGCAAAACAAAACAAAGAAAAAACCAAAAAACCGTTGGTTTCTTAGTTACCAAAAAATAACAAAAATTAGCAGAATTCTTAAATTTAAAATTTCCTTAAAGCGCCACTAGATTGGCCATTTCTCCCACTGTGCTTAGGGGGGATTGAAATCTTCTAAACTCGAATGGGTACTGCATTACATCCGTTGTAATTGGTATCCGTGGCGTATACACCGATTCACATCGAGCGCAGTCGTTAATATAATGGCTCTTACTACGTTTTTATGTATAGTTTAGCGTGCCATCGGGTCTCATTGCACCGAGAAGCGTTTGGTTCGCAACTACTTTGATGATAAGTGTGTGAGACGGTAGACCAGCAGGGTATTTAGGAACTCCACAGGATAGTGTACGGCCTCATTCGTATGCAGTATAGTATCTACATATTTGTATTCGTATTCTGCTCTTGGTCATTTTTATGTGTGAGAATTGTACGTTCGTGGATTTTTTGTGTATGTTCTGTAGCAAGGGTTAGCACAAGTATGGCAGGATCTGGTGGAATTGTCACCTTGCCTTCGGTTCCATGATATTCTTCGTTTCCAGTTTTAAGGAGGAAGTCGGCAAATCGCCCAGCGAAAACGTTACTCTTCAAATACAATCGCATGTTTTTCGTAAGGTAAAGTTTTTCTACAAAAGGACAAAGATTTGAGGCCATACTGGAAGTCCCAACTTCGACAGCTCGAGTTCTTTTCGAGATTAGTAGTAACAGTGTTTCCGCGATTATTTATGATGCGACGGCTAAGGCTATTCCACGTTTTCTACTTGCTTTTCGTAATAGTGAGTTGATAATGAAGGGTTTTCTAGTGCCACCATCTTTTTTAATTCCAGGAAAAATGGGCAAATAAACGTGAAAAACTGATTTTCCCAGGAATGAGACCTAGCTATCTATTTTTCACCTCCGTAAATCCCAAATTTATAAAATTAATCAAAAAATGCGGAAAATAAATTTTACCTTGAATTGGACCTAGCTAACTGTATTTGAATCATATAGAAGTTAAATTGTGAATAAAAAAAGTATTTTGTTAGAAAAAGTATCAAAAATAATTTAAATTATGTTTCCTTATCCAAATTTCAGAAAAGTGCCAAAACAAATTAAAGATGTTTATAAGAAAGTATCAAACCTCATTCAATTTCAATTGTGTTCTTATTTGTAATACTTTAGAAGTTAAATTGTTAATTAACACAAATATTTGTTTAGAAAAAGTAACAAAAATTAGTTTAAATTTGGTGCATTATTCGCTTTATGCCCAAGTTCAGTTAAAACTAACTATTATTTTAACTTCCAGTTAAAAATATTTTCTAGACAGTTATGACTGATAGTTAATTATAACTAAACTTGCTGAAATTGGCCGTTAGATGATTAAATTTTAAATTATATATTTATAAAAACTTTAAAGAAATTTAAAACTTTGTTGCATCTCAAAAATTTGCAAAAAAAAAAAGGGGAAACATGACAAATGACAACGATAATTACCAGCAAAATTAAATCAAAAGTAAAAATTCATTAATATACTAATCAGTGCTGCCACGGCTAATAAAATTTTTACAACCAAAATTTTTTAAAGAGTTACTAAATGTGACAAAATATAACCAAATTAGAAATTCCTTTTGTTAATTGACAAAAACAAAAAAATTGATTTTAAGATGCATTGTAAGACAAAGGTTATTTGCAGTTAATAGGAAAATATTAATTACAAAATAAGAAAACAAAACAGGAAATGTTATTCTTGTACATATTAAAAAAATAACGAGAAACTTAAATTAAAGGAGTCTATGCCATTAACTCAAATGAAACTCAAAAATAACTACATAGAAGTTGCAGTTTCGTTGCAGTTGCGTTTCACCGTCTGTTCTGGGACTTAATTAAACCCGTCAAATTTCCATACAACATTCAGTATACTGAAAATTATTAATTAAATTTTTTTGAATATGTCCTTTACAATAAACGAACTTTGTACTTCCCAGTTATAAATAACAGAAAAGAAAAAATTTAATTGAATCCGTGGTTTAACTGTCAGTGGCAGGGCTGTTAAATGTGGCGATTTTTTTTATCCTTTTTGCGATGAAAATTTACGTTTGGCGATTCTAAAATTCACACCATTTTCTAATATGAAATTACAAAAATTCTAAAATGATAGGCTATATATCAATTTAATTTTAAAAAATCTTTAAAATTCCTATGTGTGTTTCAATATATTAAAATATACTACTTTATGTATATACTAGTTTTTGAAACAATAAACAATACTTTTGTGTACTTTATTAGTCATATTCTGAAATCGATTCCGAGTGATATTATGCACTTTCTACTTTAAGTACAACTTATCTTTACAACTCTAAAAATCAGGAAAAACTATGCTCATTAAAAAAATTGGTTGAAAATCTCCATCGATAAAACTTCATTTGATTTAAATTTCAGAACATGGCTGTTTATAATATTTGGTAATTTTTTTCTTAACAAAAATATCTGTTAGCTGTTTTGAAATAGTTGTCTATGAAGTATAAAAATTTCATTTGAAAAAAATAATCACAAAATCGTAGTGCAAAATACGCATTATTGGCAGTCGTAAATAATTTCCTTCGAATTGAAATGCGATGCGATTTAAATAAAAATGTTTAAATTTTAAGAAACGTAAATTGCAAGTGTAACAAGAAAAACCTATTCATACGTATTTTATATTTAAAAAAAAAGTAACCAAAATGAAAAAAATATTCACATCTCCACATTGAGAAAAAACATTACCAATTTTGGTTAGAAATAGCCAAAAACGGCAGCTCTGATACTAATATAAATATAATAATAAACTAAATTGTCCTTGAGGGAGAGAGAGAGAGAGAGAGACAGAACGAAGTTGCATTTTATCCGAGAAAGAAACAAAAACGCTGTTTAAATTAGTTTATTTATTATTTATTATTTATTATTAATTATCATTTTTAAATATCTCTTAATCGTTTTCTTTTTCAAAAACTTTTCGAAGTCAAAATTATTAATTTATAACACGACACTAAAACTATTTACTTAAAAAAATAAAAATAAATAATTTGAATAGGTATAAGTATAAATCTTTTTAAGTTAAATTTTAGAAAGATTAACTGCATATCCCACGATTTTGAACGAAAACTTCGTTCGCCTAACTCACATTTAAAACAAAACCAAATTTGAAAATATGGTTTTTGTTTTAAATGTTAGTTAAGCAAACCAAATTTTTGTTCAAAATCGTGGGACAGGCAGTAAAAAATATAAATAATAATACTTCATAGAAGAAAAATAAAAAAAGAATCAACAGATTTAAGTACCAAACTAATTATTACGAAACAGTTTGACTGTTAAGAAATATTTTTTTGACACGTTTCAGGGATTCAATAATATTTAATATATATAAATATGTACTCGTTTAGGCAATGAAACTGGTATGTATGTAAGTTTATGAGTATAAAAGCAGTGAATTGAAGTTAAATATTAAACTAATAATCAGCTAAATCGAAATCTTCATTATCTAGTTCGTCTAGTTGCATACTTTGGAAATCCACCTTGTAGCGTAAAATACCTAAAGAGAAGTAAGAGAATAAATTGAAATAAAATGAAAACAATAACAAAAAAAAAAAAAAAAAAAAAAAAAAAAAAAAAATATAATTAAGACAAAAAAGATTCATGGTAGAATAAGTACAAGGTATAGTCATTAGAAAATTTGTTCTCAATTTTAAAATCCATGTAATGTCAAACAAAAGAAAATAACGAAACAATTAAAACAAGCATCAAAAATCAAATAAATTAATTTTATTTTTTTAAACATTTCTTAATATAAAAATTTGTAATATCAAATTGTAATAAAAAATCAATTTTAAATAGACTATACATATGTATATTGAATAAAATATAATTTTATATAAAAAAAGGAAGTTGCAATATCTAAAATGTGCAAAAAATTTTTAAATTTAAATATTTGCAATTGAGTAATGTTTCGTTGTTTGACATTACATGTGTAAATAATGACAACTCTCCCTAATGAACATAGCTGGTACTTATTATACTATGGTTATATTTTAATTTAACCTCAGTTGTTTAATTAAAAAAAAGTTTAGTTATATTTTATCGCTAAAATTTAAGTAATTTTTTTTTAAATAAATAACACAGGTAGACATTTTAAAACTTTTAGATTTTTTTGACATGATTCTTATATTTTTGGACATGCTACAGCCGAATATGAAATCAGGGGGCTAGTTCTGGCAGTCGTGATCGAGTACTTTTTCGATTCCAAAGAAATGTTATTTGTAAACTCTTTCAGCCGATATTAAACGAATCGAAATTATTTTTTCAGTGCTGTTAAAACTCAAATAAATACTTTACAACACTGAAAAATAATTTCGATCGTTCAGTATCGACTGAAAGAATTAGTAATATGTAAAATTGCTTTCGAATCGAAAAATATTCGCCCACCACTGCCAGAATTAGCCCCTAGTTTTCTTCCATCACGTCCCATAATAAGATAAGGTTACATTTGTTTATTCCGCTGTATACTTCTCTTTAGCCGCCATCCACAGTCAAAGTCTGCTTCAGTTAAAATTAACTTTATCTTGTCAGAAAGGGATTTTGTTATTGTGGTACAAAACATCTTCCTAGATGACAATAAGTGGTGAAAAACGTTGAAACTTTCATAAAATTTCAATTAAAAACTATTCGACGAGTAATTTAGTAGCAGAATAATAATAATTTTAATTGATGCAGACTGACTCTGGTTGGTGGCTAAAAGAGAAATATACAGTGCAACCAACAAATCTACCGTTATCTGATAAATGTCTCCTGACGGCAGAAAACTGAGCTTATATTCGGCTATAGCATGGCGAATATAAGCTCATTCGTAATTTGTAATTTGTGAAATTTACTTTTAAAGTTATTTTTCTTACCATGGTGAAAGGTATACAAAATTTTGGATTAAGCAATAGAATAATTAAACACAGCAAGTTTTTGGGCAAGCCTACGAGTTTAAACTTAAGAATAATTTTTAAGCTTAATAATTTTTTAGAAAACTTGTGTTAATTAGTTTTAAACAAAAAAAATTTATTTACAGATTTCATAAAAATATAAAATATCGGTAATCACCATAGTAATTGTGCAAATTTGCAATTTGTAAATTTGCAGTGCGTATTATGATTGATCGTGAGCATACCACTATTATTTTTTGTGCAACTGTGCTATTTAAAAAAAAAAAAAAAATAATTTTAGAAACACAAAAAACTTCTGGTAGCACTAGCATAAGTTATAAGTTGTAAAAATCTTCATTTGTTTACAATTAATCACAAGCATTTTAGCTTTTATTTTATCTTTGCGTTTTATCACAAACAATTTTAATCAGAATTTTCTTTTTAACAAATAAGAAAAAAATATGGCGGTCCGTATATCGAAAGTTGTTGTTTGCGCTTATTTGCAACTGAGCAAATATGTACTACTATATTTTCTCAAGGTTTTTTTTTGTGCAAACGATGTAAAATATTGCAAATACGTACATTTTGTTGTTGTGTTGTGCAAATGTGTGTATTTTGGCATAGTTTGCACACTTCGCATTACCCATCGTGATTACCCTTAATAACCCTTAATAAAATAAATAAGTATTTAAGCATTTAGTCTTTTCAATTCAATTCAATGTTTTTATTACGGTTATCATTTGTTTCTTTTTTGTTTAAACTCATACTACGTGGATAGCAGCTTGTAGATTTAAAAAAAAGATACATTTTGAAAATTAAAACAAAGCACTAAAAATTACGCATTTATATAAATTATAAAAGTATATACATATCGTTACCTTCACTCGTAAAGGAGTTAAGCCCACATATTTTGAAACTTCAAATTTTGATGCAGTTCAATAGAGTGCATAAAAATTAAACATCTGCATGAAACTTAATAATGATGTTCATGAAACTTTCATTATAATTTTGTATTTGCTTCGTTTGTATTCAGTAAAATGAATAACTACGAAATGAAAGCAACAAACACACGAAATTTAAGAGACGAGTAAGATGCAGTCAAGGCGAATTCATGTATACGGTGGTGTCGATACTACAACAAGTAACAGCACCAAAAACACAACAATGCATTTTCTTGTTGCTTTTGTTGATCGATATGTAAAAACACAAGCAACTTTTGACATTTCTCTCTCTAAGTAAGAAAAAAAAGTAGCACAGCTGTGCTTTCAACGCCACCTGGTACATGAATTCGCCTTGGATGCAGTTTTTTTGTTTACTTAGACAAGAGAATATGAATACTAACCAGGCCTGCCATATTTGCCGATTTTTTGATAAACACTTAAACCATGGTAACTTTACTTGTTACCGTGTAATTTATTAATTTTGTGTAACTTTGGATCACTTGTCATAATTTATATAACCAAATGGAAAGTTTTTTAAAACTGTATTAACTAATAAATTAACGCAAAGAATTTTTTGAACTTTGATGAGGAGCATTTGGGCCTATTGACTAATGAGTTACAATCAAAATCAAAATATAAATCTTTAAATATGATTAACCCTAACAAAATTATGATATTTCAACTATAAAAACAATTTCAAACTAATGTACAAACTTTTTTTAAATTAACTACAATTTATTTATAAAAATATTCTTTTTTATTAATTTTTATGTTTTATGTTATATGTAAGCTAATGCTGAATTATTCTGTTTTGTTATTTTTGTGTTAATTAAAATATGTTTTATTGATCTGAAAAGGGATATTTTGTTATAAGTGTTATAAGAAATCTTATAACAACTATCTTATAAGATGAACTGTCAAAAATACACATGCATACACACATATAAAACAATAATAAGCCACCATTATTAAAATGTGTAATTTATTAATGCAAATAGTGCCAATATTGTGAAAAATTGTTAAAAATAACAATATTTTAAACTACAAGTTTACTGTACGAGAATCAGTCGGTTATGAAATCTTATAAGATACGTGTTCCCCTTGTTTGATATTAAGATTAACATGAAGAAATGTATTCTCTCATTCTGTCGACGTTCTCTCAGATATTATCTCAGGTGGAGACCCTGTGTAAAGAAAAAAATACATTTTATTTAGAGAAAACACACCATCATAAAAGTGTGGGTATAACACATATTCGTAGAAATCTTTCGATGGTTTTTTTTTTTATAAACCATCAGTGAAAGTAGACCTTTCCAACGCATGTACTTGTTGAAAATCGGTTGAGTGGTTCTCGAGTTATAAAATGACGAACATAGGACAACTTATTTTTATATATATAGATGTGTTTGATTAAATTTTTTGTATTTAATTCAGTGCTCACGAATTCAAAAAAAAAAACTATCGGAAAATAAGACTCCTTCAAAAATCATATTTTATAGCGATGTATGATGAGTAGGGCATGGAATTTCATGCATTTATTATTGGAAAATAATAACATATTTGCATAAAATCGTATAGAATGTGGCAAACATTTTTTTCTAAAGTAAAATTTTCTTAATTCGAAACATTTTCAATTTATTTAACGCTGTCTGCGTTTAAAAACTTTTTAAAACAATGTTTGTTTAATTTTTATTTTGCAATATCGGAAAATATTTAAATAATTTAAGATTTCAAATATTTTTTTTCATACCAGAAAATACTACTCTGCTGGCTTTAATAATAGCTGCGTTCGAGAACACAAAAGTTTTTACTATTTTTTACTGAACTTTACTGCATTTTACTAAATTGCGTTCGCGTACACAAAATACAGTAAATGAGAACACAAATTGAGAGCGTAAAGTGACAGTTTTTGACTGAGTACTTACAAATTTTTACTGCAGAAATTTTTGCAGTAAAATTTAGTAAAACAAAAAAACACATGTTTTAAAAGGTAAACAAACAAAAGTAGCAAACAAAAGCCATACAAATTGTGAAAAAATTGTTTAAAAAAAGAAAAGTTGAAATAAAACTAAAATAAAAACAAAAAATGAATTAATATTAATTAATTAAACTTCTTTGTGAAGAATTTATATGGCTAAATACCAACTTTTGAAACTTTGTTTTGTTATGTTAATTTTCTGGAGTTGTAAAAGTGTCAAGTACTCGGGTACTTAGAACAGCCCTTGTTTTTAAAGTTATCAATAGTAAAAAAAGTATTCGTGTACTATTGATCAAATTTAGCCGGACACAAATTAGCAAATTCAAATAAAATAAAAAACAAACAAATATGAAAGATTATATAAAATAATTTGTTTGTATTTTCCAAAAATATTCGTGTTATTAAAAGTATTTAATCGAGTACCGATAAGAAAACGAGTTAAGTAGTCAAAAGTGTAAACTTTTTTCAACACTTTAATAATTTGCCATCAGCTGTTGCTTTTATTTTACGAAATTTTACAAATTTTGCGTTCGCGTACTTTTTTGGACAACAGCTTTTTGAGAGAGCAAATTTTTAAGTTTACTCATTTACTGCATTTTACTGTAAAAGTACTCAAACGTACCTAATATTAACAACAGAAAAAAGTTTATGTCAAAAAAATTTATTTAAATAAAAATTTTTAGTTTGTGAAAAATAAAAACATTTTGCAAAAGTAAATCAGCAAAATGTGTTAAAAAAAATTATTAATTATGTGTTTGTGTCATAAAATTAAACAAAAACAGTTATATTCTGAAAAATTTAAAATGTTGTTTCGTTTTTGTTGTTTTTATGTGTGTTGAATTCACACAGAACCTATTTGTGTGAGGGGTGAACTAAAAAAATTTAGAACGCTCTCTCCAGTCGGCATTCTAGTTGTATACTATGCATATTAAGTTCTTCTTTTTTTAATTTTCACATACATTTTAACTAAATTCAGTTACTTTCACATATGGTAGAATAAGTACAATGTATAAGAAATTTTGTTCTCAATTTTAAAACGCATATAATGTCAAACAAAAGGAATAAGGCAAATAATAAATTTAAACAAGCGCCAAAAATCAAAGTATACAACTAATTGTGTATGCGGTTGTACAAGGGTGCAACTTGTGACGGGATTACAATATTATGCTTTCACACATTTTAAATAGTAAACTTAATTTTTATTGGTTGTATTAAAAATAAAAAACCGCATGCGTTGTTATTTCCTAACAACAAACTATTTTTTATTGCATTAAAAAAAAAATCAACAAAATTGGATCAAAAAGTGTTTCTGTTAAAACATTTTCTACATAAAAAATTGCTGCAGAAATACAACCAATTCTCGAGAAACTTTATTTCTTAACTGGCTTCGGTGTATAAGCCGTACGAGGCAATAGTTCCGCATGGCACAGATGTAAGGGACTGCATATGAAAGAACGAGGGGTGCCATCCTTGTATTGGGTTGATGCCAATGCACATCATAACTAATGGGGGAGCGCTGACATCAACAAAAGGGGTGAGTTAATGTTTTATTTTATAACTACTAACAATCTTATTATCTGTAATATGGGTTCGAAATCAGGGGTACGTTCGTAAATGCAGTTGTTGCGCATCACTTGCGCATCAGCAAAGTTGACTGTTCATAAAAGCCTCACTTGTAAGAAACTTGGCATCACTCTCATAGTCAAAAGTTTTTTTAAGCAGTGTTGCCGCAGCTCTGCAGCAACTTTTTGCAATTATTGCATCAGTTAATTTTCTGATGCAATAACTTTTGATATAAAAGAAATCGTTTTATTTTTCTTTTTTGATGCTTTTTCTTGTTAATTATAAGAAAACTGTCCCACTTTGTTTCAATATATTCAATCAAATCTGTCATCACTATTGTTGATAACATTTTTATTATTATTTTATGTTTATGAAACTTTTGAAATTTAGATCGTGCTAAAAAATTCAAACTTTGCACAGCTGTTGTGCGGTAAAAAAGCATCAGCATCACAACTGCAACTGGTGATCACGCATCAGCAACAAAATTTTGTATCACTGCAGCAGTGATGCACAGTTTTAATGCATTTACGAACGTACCCAAGGATAGGCAGGCAGTAATAGATCTGACATTAGTGAATCACGACGAGCTGCTTGTTGTGGAGTGGAGGGTGGCATCGGACTACGTTTTCAAACCATAATCGTATAATCTTTACATAGAATTTTGACCTGTCTAGGGTTGCTCCGTTTAGGAACCCTAGAGGGACAACATGGGGTAGGAGTAAACAGCCCAAACGGTGGATCAGGGAACTTCAGGTTCAAAGGTCGAAGGTAAGGAGACACGGGCGCACCGGCTGATTGTCAATGGGATTCTCAGGTAATTTGATTTCAAGGGTACGAAAGTCGTTGCCTATGTGTATGACATAGTTCTGCTGGTCAGGGGGAAACTATCGTTGAGGGTGGACACCTAAAGGAAGATGCTCAACAAGGCTCAAAGAAGTGCATCTCTTGGCATCACAGGAGCAAGAAGAAGCACACCACAGGCTGCGTTGGACATCCTCCCATTGAACATTACGTGAAGGGTGTGGCTGCTAGGAACTTATTAACCTTCTATGAGTCTTCGTTGGTGAAACCTAGGCGGGATGTTCACACGAGGATCTTGTACAAAGTAGGTCTGCTTGATCAGGGTACCGTTCTAGGGGGAACTTCGGCCTTAGACTTCGGTGTAACACCACTAGTAGTTCCCGAATAGGAAAGATTGGCGTGGAGCCAATGGGCTGAGCGGTGGGCAGTATATACGGACGGGTCAAAGATGGACACTGGCACTAGTGCCGTTGTTTTTATTACACACTGACGTGAAAGGTCATTCAGACTCCCGGATGAGTGCAGTGTCTTTCGGGCTGAGATCATAACGATCTGGAGGGCGTAAAACCCTCTTATATCACTACTATGAGGTAATACGGAATAAATTCCGCGATAGAGTAAACCGGGCCTAAAGGAATAAAACGGATTGCAGGGTTTTTACCCTGCTTTTACGAGTAAATGGGACAATACCATAACGGACTTCTGCAGATTATGCGAGTATGCTCAGGAGCTAGAGAGGATTTAGCATGTACTGTGCCACTGTCGTAGAATGCAGGGTCTCAGCCAAAAACGGCTAGGAGATGTATCGCTGGATGTAATCCAGACGATCTAATGGGGTTTGTCAGGGAAATAGGACGTTTATTTCTAATGAGTGGACTGTAGGGATAGTTTTGTTCTGTCTACTAACTATCCTTAATCTGGAGCAGGGAAATCCTGGTCGGGGAATAACGCACGAGGGTTTACACAGATGGGTCAAAGATGACTTGCGGTGTTGGCTCTGGGGTTTTCTCTGGGATACTTTCTGGGGAACTGCAAGTGAATCTCTCTTTCCGCCTGCCAGATTGGGCCAGCGTATTTCAGGCTGAAATAAGAGAGGCATGTAGAACACTGTACAGCAGGAACATCAGCGGCAAAATTGGCATTTTCGTCGCTAGCCAGGCGGCTCTGCTGTCATTAAGGTCACATAAAACAACGTCCATTCTCGTCAACCAGTATAAGGAGGAACTACCCATACTTGGCAGCCTATCTGACATTACCTTAATTTGGGTTCCTGCGCATAGGGACCATAACGTTAATGAACAGACGGATGGGCTGGCCAAGACTGGAGCCGCTCTTGATATTTCAAAGGGTGTGCCAGTCGCAACACCCCTAGGAACTATCAGGAAATCTTCAGACATTATCTAGATATGGCTGACGATAAATGGAGGAAACTGGATGGCTGCAGGGCTACCAAAGCAACGTGGCCAACATATGACATAGGTCGCTCTGAACGACTTCTCAACTTCAGTCGGAAATACGTGCCGAGAGTTATATGTATCCGTACTTAATGGTCACTGGACTATGAGACTCGGCCTCCCTTATAATGAATGCTGTCGCAGCTGCAGGGAACCAGGAACTTAGGAGACAGTTTTTCATCTTCTTAGTTCTGTGCGTGCTACCACGTGTACCAACAAACCATCCTTAATCTACCTAATTCTTTTCTTCTTTATTCTTTCCGCATTACCTTACTGCATAACATTTCATGCCCTAACCTAACAATTAATACACTGATTGAAATGCAAAAATATGCTTTTTTAGAAAAAAAAAAAAAAAAAATCTTAATTTGCAAGTTTATATGCATTCTTTAACATTATATGGCAAAAAATTAATTAACGATTAAATCTGAAAAAATATGCACAAACAAATTGATGCCATTTTCAACCATAAGTGTGATTGGGATAAATAATATAGTGACCTTTAAGCTCCCAGGTTATAACCACCAAAGCCGAACTCTTCCAAGACCCGCAAGCGGCCTATCGTTTGCTAACAGTCCCAGTTCCCTCAGTCTAAAAGATTTCTGGCTGCTATTCCCATCAAATGCTGCTTAAAAGTCAGAAGATTTACAGCGACTCTCAATCAAATTCGTCGTGCCGTGAATAATAGCTTTCTGTTTAATAACAGATTTGAGGCACTCTGGAATATATTCTACAGGTTTTTTTGTATATTCCTCCCGGCTTATTTTCCTCCATTCTTCCAAAGGAGCCATTTTAAGCTTATTTTGGTTTGAATTCTGATGTTTTCTTATTTTCGTTTCCAGTTTATGCCACAAGTTTTTTATTACATTCAAGAAAGAATAGCCAATCCTTAACAACACCGGAAGTATGTTTTGGATCATTGTCCTGATGCAGATGAAAAAAGTGTATTATTCTAATTTTTTCTGCACTTTGCTTGTGGTTATTTTTTTTATATATTTAATCACTGCATTTTGCCCATATTGCCATCAATAAGCTGCAATTAACCAACACCAGCAGCCGAACAAGCACCCCCAGTTTGACTGTAGGACGCATATGTTTCGGATTCATTTCTTGGTTGGTTTTTTTACTGACCTTTACTTTTCCGTCTAACCCGAAAAGATTATATATACTTTCATTTGTGACTAAAACGTGTTTTCGTAACGAAAAGTCTATTAAGGCGTAATTGTGTGGAAAATACAGTCTAACCTCTTTATTTTTTTTGGTTACAACCGGCTTCTTTCATGCAATCCTACTGTGAATTAATTCGAAGATTTTTTGGGTTGCTACCAGAGATGAGCGACATTTCTGTACCTGTTATTTAATCACTGTTACTGAAAAATCACGAATCACAATTGTGACCGAATTTATCAAGTAACAGGTACTTGCTAAGTCGTTCTTTTTGTTTTTGTTACATACAAAAACTTATGATATTTCACTGTTTGTGTGGGTAATAGCGTTTTTTGAATGCAATGGCGAATAATGTTGCTATTTCTTTCAGTCTCTCTTCTATCTTATTAGTATTTTTTTAAGCCAAAGTTTATGTGTTCAAGTATGTATGTATATGCAAGTAAACAGCTGCGAAAGCTCTTACAATTTGTTGTTGATTCCCTGCAAAGTACTAACAAAAGCTCTTGCGAAAGCTCGCGCATTGAACATATAGCTTGGACCCACTTGAACTAAAAACTCACAAGCCGTGATCACAATCACAGTTTTATGGAACAGTGAATTTTAAATCAAATTCACTAATCACGATGTTCTTTAAAAATCACGGGATCGCTCATCTCTAGTGGTTACAGCTTATATTACTCTGTTGTTCTTCCCTATCCCGTAGTTTGTATGCACTCGGCCTTGGTTAAATCTTGATTTGGTTGACAATCCATCTCTCTTGGCGCTCTGCAAATAGCTTTTTTTTGCTAGTTTTTAACTTATTGAATGTTCGTACCTCATTTTTAAGGCAGTGATAGAGTGTTCAGTATGCTGCGGAATTTGTGGACTGTGCAATTTTCTACACCACCCAAAGTAAGACTGTTGCTGGCAAAAACGTATCTTCTACCTACACTTCTTTATGCATCGGAGATATTTTCTGGCGACATTCAAGCCCCTATTATGAGTTACATTCGATAAACGATCTTCGCTGGCTACTGAACATCGACTATCGAATGTTACTTTGGTATTATGAGTTGGCAGCACTGTCGTAAATTTCGTTGTGCATCGAATTTTTCAACGAAAACAAATTCGACAGTGTAAATAATTAAAAATAATTAAAATTGTTGAAAATGTAAGTTTTTTTCAATTTATTAGGTTTGGTGTGCAAATTCCACATTCTAAATTATTTTTTGTTATTTTATGCAAGTCTAAAGAAGCAGGAAAACACCGGCTCTCCCAGGTATTTTTCCCTAATGCCCCGTAGCCCATGGCATTGACAGAGAAAGTGAAGCACAGTCTCCTCTTCCTTCTCATCATGACAACTTCTGCAGTAGTCATTGAATTCCAGACCCATTCTCCTAGCATGAGTCCCAACAGGCCAGTGTCCAATCATACCCGACACCACAGTCCTGATTTCGTCCCTATTGAACCTTAGTACAGATTTGGTTCTCCGTTCATCATAACTAGGCCATAGTGCCCTGTATATGGAGCAGGTGGACTCACAGGTCCAACCCTCTTGCGCAATCCTATAATACTCGCGACGAACGAGTGACTTACAGTGAGCCATTGGAAGGACAATGAATTGATCAATGAATGTGTCATCCATGCGACCGTCTTCCTTGGCCATTGCAAATAAAAGCAAACAACAACTTTTGACATAGGGACCGACATATTTTTTTATTTGTAAAAAAGAAAATATTTTTCACTGGTTTTAGGCATTCTTATTTGTTAAAAAATTTATTTTAATACCTATGCTTATGCATAATAGTAAACAAAAAAAGATTATTGACAACTTATGATAGTGCTGCCAGAAGTTTTTTGTGTTTCCAGAATACATTATAAGAAAAATAGCACATTTGCACCAAAAATAAAAGTGTTATGCTCACGATCAATCATATTATGCACTGAAAATTTACAAAGTGCAAATGTGCACAATGACCATCGTGATTACCCTTATGATTTTTTCTTAAGCCCTTCATTTCGTTGAATTTTTACATTTTAAAGTTCTTTCTCACAGGTGGACCAATTTCACTGTGATCTACTTTAGAATATCATCCAAAGCTGCATAAGAAGTATTTCTCATAGTCCATGTCATGCCGATCGAAGCACACCTCTGAGCCTTAGACAGAAGGTTCCTCCGACATGCAAGCCTCATTTCCTACTACCAAACACAGCATCCATCGTAAGAATGGGTCTCACCACCGATGTGTATAGCAATCCCAATACTGACGACCTGAGCTCCCAATTTAAACCAATCGATGATATGCAAGCAGAGTAAGCATTGAGACCCCTCTAAAATACTTTATTCTTCGTTAAATACATATTAGTTTTATTTTATAAAATTCATAACAAGTGAAAGCAAAAGTGCTAAGTCCACATTAAAAGTACAAAATCAAGTATGTGATGGAAATCGATTTGGAAAACGAAAGATTTGAAAGCGATAATATCGTTTTTAGAATCTTTTAAAATGAATTTCCTTTACATATTCCTCTTTTTTCCTGTCCATATTCTTTTAAATTGTGTATTACATGAATTAATTTTACTGTATTTTGAACAAAAAATTTAAATTATAATTCAGAAATTGATTTTTAAATCGCTCGAAATTCATCACAACTTTTAAAAACGTTCGTTTTGAAATCGATCGATTTTGATCACATACCCGAATATTTAACAAAAAAGGTGCTAAGCCTCAAAAACGTTTGTAAAACCAAAATCGATCATTTTTAGTTGTTTATGTCTTGCATGCCAAAAAAAATTGTCGACAATAAAACAAAACTGCATTTACAGATTAGAACTTATGATTTTAGCAATTTTGTTTCCTCTCCTGTAAAATTGATTAAATTGGACTTTGCTCCTTTACGAGTGAAGGTAACGATATTACATATTCTCTGTGTATTTAAATTATTTTATATAGTACTTGAGAAAATATTTAAAAACAAATTTAACCAAAAATTTATGTATTTAAAAAACTACTAGCCACCATACATATATGCATGCCAGGTTTTTAAATATAAGTACATGTATAGTAATGACCGTTTTAAAAGTATTTTTTTTTTGATTTTTTAATAATAATTATTATAAATATCAATGTGAGATGAACAAGCTGCTTCTTTGTTTGTTGGGTTGTTACGATTCTTTTTCTTTTTTTAGTTTGTTTGAAATATGAAAAATGCTGGAAAAAATATATATGAGTCTGATAATAACAAATTTAATAATCGTCAAGATCAACATCTTCCAAAGGTTCATCAGCTTGTAGGGACTGAAAATCAACTTTATAGCGTAAAATACCTTTTTGTTTTTGATTGTTGGTTGGAATTCAAAAAGCGTTTTAAAAAATTATAAGGGTTTGATTAAAAGCAATGAGAAAGAAATAGGGAGAGAGAAGAAAAAAAGTATACAAAACCAATTTTAGTTTTTTTTTTTTTTTTTTTTTTTTTTTAGAGGGAACAAGTAATATCTAGCATACATTTGTTATAGTCAATTCGATATTATTTAAAAGTTTTAAAAAATTTTTTATAATAAACTTACCACCAATGCCGCCAAAGCCTCTTACAAATTGACTCCCCTCTTGAGATTTGTCAGTAATTATTTCTAGAGTGGCACCAAACATTTTATAATTGTTCGCCAGCCATTCTAATAAAGGCTGAGATTCAATTAGTTCCATTTCTACGCCAGTCTGGAAAAAAAAATTATTAAAAATTTGGTTTTATTTTTTTTTCTTTCGAAAAATTATTTGTAATACGAACTTTGTCCGAAAAATAAAATTACAATTACAACTTTGTCGAAAAAGAAAATTTCAGTAAATATTGTATTAAAAAAATAAATGGTAGTAAAATTTTGTTTAAAACAAGGCGAGGTCATCCAGGTGACCGCATCAGACAGATAGAGAGTTATGCTGACTATCTTTTTTTGTACGTAGTTAAAGATGTTTAGATTATTCTTGCTATTTGAGTAAAGTTCGGTTCCAACGAAAAACTGTGCACTCTTCTCAGTATGGACTAGGGAATTCATTTAATCGGGCTTTTGCTTTAATCGGTTAATCGCTCGATTAATTAACCGAGGTTTTGGTTTAATCGGTTAATAATCGGTTAATTTTGTAATTGATCGGTTAACCGATTAATAAAGTTTTTTTTATAAATATGGTAATTTCAATATATAAAAATGCAATAATTATTTATTATTTGGAGTTAATTTTAAAAAAAAGCAATAACATAACAAACAACAATTCTTGAACTAAAACGAGAAACTAAAAAGTAATTCATAAATATGTAAAACATATTTTTTAATTAATACACACAAAAAATATTCATTCGGTTAACCGAATGAATACCCTAGTATGGACTGAGTACGAAGCCAACAAGAAAACTCCAACAAAGCGATCATTTATTTTTTCAATTTGTTTTTTGCAAGTGCAAAAGACCAACAGATATACATACAAAGCATAGCTGGGGAATTTCGATTAGAATTAGAAATCATTACGATTAGAGAAATAAAATAATCTAATCATTAGAATTGAATTTTGATAAAAATTTCAGATTACTATTTGATTTGATTAGAAATAATCAAAAATCTAATCACAATTAGTGACGATTAGCATTTCTAATCAAATCTAATCAAAACTAATCCAAAAAATAATTGATTAGATTTCTTGATTATTTTTGATTAGATTTGATTAGATCAACTATTTTTAACTATTTTTGTGAAAAGAAAATAATTATTTATAACATTTATTGCTATATTTACATAATGTAACAGTTTTGGAATATTGAATATTGAAAATTAACATTAGGTCTGTCTGCGTACACATATTTTGCATAATTTTGTACAAAATGTCGCAAAATCTTGCAAAATGTTGTCTGCGTACTCCAAATCTCTTACAGCGTGAGAGCCAAAAAGAGAATTTTTTGACAGTTGAAAGATAGAGAACTTGCAAAATGTTACTGGAGAAATTTCCTCTGGTAAGATTTTGCAACTAGTTTGAACAGCTGTTTTTATATACTGTTTGAATGAAAGAGTTTACGTGTGCCAAGATAGCGTCGACGAAATAGCGTCGAATTTGGGAATTTAAAAACCGGGAAACCAAAATACCCAAATAATGGGGATTTACAGTATATGAACAAAAAGTTAGCGTCGAATTTAGGAATTTAAAAAGGGGAAGTAAAAATATATTTATATTTTTAATAAAAATACTAAAAATATTTACCACAGGCTTTTGCACGGTATAAACTGTCTATTTTCTGAAAGTAAATAGTTTTCTGGACAAAATGAGCGATGCGTGCAGAAAATATATAGTTTATACCGTGCAAAAGCCTGTGGTTCATTGCATAAATGAGTAACGATTGGTACTGACCATTTTGGATGAACCCAGATTTCTCGGAAACTGTCCGAACGATTTTTTCAACACGCATCGCTCATTTTGTCCAGAAAACTATTTACTTTCAGAAAATATATAGCTTATACCCTGCAAAAGCCTGTGGTAAATATTTTTTGTATTTTTATTAAAAATATAAATATATTTGGGCTTCAATCTAGTTTACCGACGCAGCACCAAATAAAAAAAAAGTACCTAGGGTGATAGAAAATGGAAAAATAAGAAGAAAACATTAAATAAGAAAGTTGGCGCAAACGCTTAGTTTTCGAGTTATGTGCGTTTTAAGTTTTTATATAAATATGTGATTTTGCAGTACATTTCCAAATGTATATGGCTAATATTGGTATCATTGCAAAGCGTTTCACTAGATCTTTCTGGACATACAGAATTTATTTTAATATTTTTAGTTTATTAAGAAGTGGGACGAGTTTGCAAAATACAAAAGTTTTTTAGTAAGCATAAAAAGAAATTTATTAATTTTTTCTAATTCTTTAATGTATGTATATACTACATACTAATTTATTTAAGAATTTTAATTAAAATACAAGTAAAACCTTCTTTATGTTTATGTTATACTAATGAGGATAATCCTTGCCCATGGGCAAAGTCCGTCTATGCCATACCATAGGGAAGAAAATATTAACGCCCGGCCGAAGGCCAGCTATGCAAGAAAGCTTTAGTAAGCGAAACCGGTGCTTATTATACCATATAGAAGAACATCCTTGCGTCCGGCCAAAGGCTGGCTATGCAAAGAATTGTTTTTTGCGATGCTAGTGTTTGTTATTTTATAAAATTTGTATTACACATTTATTAAATAAACTACATTCTTTCCTAGTGCACTTCCGTAACATTTCGACGTAAAATGAGAAAAACTGTAATGTGATCTAAAGAGTTTAATATTTTGAAATAAATTATGTATATTCAGAAAAATCTGTTCAAGAGCTTTAAAATGATACCAATATTAGCCATATACGTTTAGAATTGTAGTGGAAAATCACATATTTATATGAAAACTTTAAACGTCCATAACTCGAAAACTAAGCGTTTGCGCCAACTTTTTTATTTTATTTTTTCTTCTTATTTTTCCATTTTCCATCACCCTGGGTACTTTTTTTTTATTTGGAGCTGCGTCGGTAAACTAGATTTGTTCCTATATTTGTACTTCCCAATTTTAAATTCTTAAATTCGACGCTAACTTTTTGTTTATACTGTAAATACCCATTATTTGGGTATTTTGGTTTCCCGGTTTTTAAATTCCCAAATTAGACGCTATTTCTTCAACGCTATCTTGACTCACGTTTGTTATTTCAATTGTTTACACACCGATCAGCTGTTTTCATGCAAGATTTCACTGGATACTGTCTGCGTACATTTTGAGATATTCTCAGCCGAAAGAGTAAAATTTGTCTTACTCTCCCAAAAAAATTTACTGAGTATTTGCTACTGGAAAAGTACGCAGACAGACCTATTAATAATAACACAACAACAAAGTGAACCAGCTGAGTCAAGTGTTTATTTTAAGAACAGGGTGCACCGTATCCAATTTTATGCAATATTCAAAAACTGTTACATTATGTAAATATAGCAATAAATGTGATAAATAAATATTTTCTTTTCACAAAAATAGTTGATCTAATCAAATCTAATCAAAAATAATCAAGAAATCTAATCAATTATTTTTTGGATCAGTTTTGATTAGATTTGATTAGAAATGCTAATCGTCACTAATTGTGATTAGATTTTTGATTATTTCTATTCTAATCAATTAGTAATCGTATAAAATGGCTAACTAATCATAATTAATCAATTTTTCAGCACAATTAAAATTTCTAATCCAATTGCTAATCATTAGGATTTCTAATCATTATTCCCAAGCTATGATACAAAGTAATAAGCAAGGCATAAAAACAAAAAAAAATTGTTTATTGTTTTTCTTTATTCAGCATCCAGAGCTGCCGTTTTTGGTTATTTCTATCCAAAATTGGTATTTTTTTTCTCAATATGGAGATGTGAATATTTTTTCAATTTGTTTACTTTTTTTCTTAAATACTAGGTGTAAATATGTTTTTTTTTATTAATTTGCAATTTAATTTTTTTTTCAACTTTAACGTATTTATGTACATGGGGATTATCGCGTATTTCGATTCGAAGTAAATTATTTACGACTTTGAATAATGTGTACTTTGCCCCACAATTTGCTCAATATTTGTTTCAAATGAACGGAAGTTTTTTATACTTAACTAGCGGGCCCGTTGCCTGCTTCGCACGGCAAAAAAATTACCAAAATGTATTCAATACTAATGAATGCTGTATGCGGTACAAAAAATGCCTGCGGCAAAAACACACTCACTTCACATACGCACCCCACACACATGCGTTATCGGATTTCAATCAAACTTCATATAAACCATATATGGGCCACTGCCTACGTAGTGTATTAGTTTCGTTGAAATCGCACGACGCGTTTATGATTAGTTCGGCGACGTACATATAAGGACTTATTTTTATATATATAGATCGAAAACAAAAAATTTCTTTCAAGAAGCTATCAGATATTTCTTTTTCATTTTTGTTAAGAAAAAAATGTGACTTTATATTTGAAACGGCCATGTTCTGAAATTGAAATCAAATGATGTTTTAATTGATGCAGATTTTCATTTTTTTTTTTTAAAAGAGCGTTGTTTTTCCTGATTTTAAGAGTAGTGAAGATAAGTGGTACTTAAAGTAGAAAGTGTATTTTATCATGCGGAATCGCTTTCAGAACATGACTAAAAAGTACTTAAAAGTAGTTTTAGTGTTTCTAAAAAAATTAATATATGTAAGTAATATGTTCTAAATTTACATTATTCCCAGAACTATATTTTAATATTGAAATAAACATAGGAATTTTAAAGATTTTTCAAAAATGTATACATATATACAGGTATGTCATAGATTTTTTACGAAAGTGAAAATTTACGAATTTTTTAATTCGTACCGTTTTTTTTGCTTTTTTAAATAAAAAACGACAAATTTTTTAGAGAAGGTAAAACGTTTTCATTTTACTTTCGTACGAATTTATTTTCTGTGATACACCTGTTAATATATAATTTTACAGCCGTATTCATAACAAAAATTTGGCATTAAGTTAGCACAAAGTTTATTCATAATACACTTACCAAACTCTGGCTAACGATTTGCTAAACTCTTGTCAACAAGCTGCCAAACGTTTGCCAACTTGTGATAAACAGCTGTTTTATGTTGAATAATTTTGTTTGTTTTTTTTTAATACACTGTTTTTTTTAGTTTAGAGTCCTTCATTAAATATATTTTAATTTAAAAACATTTAAAATTTTTATATAAAGAGGGAAAATAAAAAAAAAAATGAAATGACAAAACCAGCGATGATTAATGCAAAACGTGTTGCATTTTTGAGTATTATAATGTGGCATCATTAATATTCAGAGTTGATTTATTAAAAGTTAGCAGACGGATAAAATTTGTTATTAATAAACTCTGTGCTAACAAGCTGCTAAGCTTAATCGGCATTCTAGTTAGCAGCTCGTTGTACGTAGTGTACAAACTGTGGCTAACTTTTTGTTATGAATACGGCTGTTAGAATTTATGGAGTTTACTGTAACCAAATAGCGAGAATTTAAAAAAATTTAAAATGATTTGTCAATATTTTTATTTTATAAAAAAACATATGACTGCCAGTCATATACTTTTTCCCCATTAAATGTACGTTCTGAAATACGAATTTGTTTATATTCACCATAATATTATACAATGATTCACAAAATATTTCAAAAAGAACAATTTAGCAGAAATAATAACAATTATAAATTTAAAATACAAGAGAAACAAGTTATACCCATTTTCATATTTTTTTTATATATGTAAATTAGACAATATTCACAAGATATGTATTCCGCATATCGCCAAAAGTTTTCAATTTCGATAAAACAATCGCCTTATCGCCATATCGCCAAAAGAATTAAAGATTCGGCATTGCAACTGACAGTTAAAAAGCGGAAAACTATTGAATTTTTCGAAAGTTATTTTCGGGAATACAAAATTTATTATTTATTAATTCATTTATTAACGAAGTGCTAAACTCCCAATTTTATTCTTGATAAAAACACTGAAATTTATAGTTGTGGGAAGGCTAGTTTCTATGCGCATTTCACTGGTTGCTTAGGCCAGCTCGGCAGAAAACTTTTTCCAAAGACTTTAGAAAAGCTTAAAATATTATACAAATAAGACCGTTAAGTAAGTAAGAATTTTAAAACACTCAGGTCTTACTTGTAACAATATCAAAGCTTCAACAATAAACAGTGAATTTATCCTTTTTTATTATTTATAACTGTGAAGTACAAATTTCATTTATTGTAAAGGACATATTCAAAATAATTTAATTTATTAACTTTCAATAAACAAAATTTTGTATGGAAATTTGACGAGTTTAACTTTTATACAATAAAAATATTTTTTATGAAAAAGGTCTCAAATAAATAAAAACTTTTAATTAAATTCAACATTTTTTATTTTTCGAATTTATTCTATGAGTTAAATTTCAGTTATGTATTTTATAAAGCTTTTTGTAATAGTTCTATTCCTTAAATTTTTAGGAATGACTTTATACACTACCAGAATATTATCTTGTATCTTCCTGTTACATTTTACCTTAGCTATCCTTTGGATAGCAATGAAGTATATTGTATGTACAGAAAACTTTACAATTATCAGACACCAGCAGAATGTAATGCATTTTCTAGCCCGCTACGGCCTTCGTCAGCGTTCTTTGTGTCACACTGGATAGTGATACTTTATAAATTAAATGTATTCAACTCAACTATTTTTAACATATAAATAAAATGTATTACATTCTGCTGGTGTCTTATAATTGTAAATTTTTCTGTACATACATTGCTATCCAACGGATAGCTAAGGTAAAATACATTTTTCTTCTAAAATTTCATCTTAACACACATATATGTACAAGAATAAGCAGACGACAGAAGAACTTAGAAAACCTAACATCAACCTATTGTCCACCACCTGGATAACTATCTTGCCGCGATGTGGTGGCTTAAGTGTCGGCTGTAGTGTCTGTCTTGGAACTTGAATCCGGACAGTTGAGTCGGAACAAGTTTAAAGGCAGACGCTTTAAGGCCAGCATGACCAAGGGTTATCCATTCCTCATCCTATTCCCTTCACCTACATTCCTTCCCCCCCTTGTTATTCCCACTTCCCCCCCCTTTTAAGGTCAAGGTGGTTGATAGCAGTGCCGAGGACCTGGATGACTAGTTAGTGGTTAAAGAAACTAGTCGCGAACAGCTTCCCTCTGACGCTGATGGCAAAGGTCAGTTGTAATTCTAGCCTAGTCCGTGCAAGCCGTCACTGCGCGAGATGGTCCTTTGTATACGTGCATACTCGTGGGATTGGAAACTGGACGATTTCAAGATAAAACAAAATACGGACATAGTGACAGAAGTTGGTGCAGGGAGTATCACTGACAAATCAACAGGCCCGTTGTCAGATTCAGACTCGGATCTGCTGGGTGTTCACAGGGATATTCTGCTGCAAGAAAGTCAGTTAATGACAGAACTGACAGAGACCAACTGGATGGGCTCGACAATGGACTCACTGAAACGCTCTGGGGCCTCGGAAAGACTCGGTGATTTGACCTTGGACTCTGATGATGAGCACGAAATAGCTATGATTTCGGCTCATGGTCAGGACCAGAGGGTTGAACCATCGACTTTTGTGGTCACATTCGAGACAGAGAGCAAATTGGCGAGTACATCGAAATCCATTGTTCGGCAGGATGTGACAGAACAGGTCACATCGGAAAGCCGATCGAATCTAGGAAAAGCCAAGAGTGGTGGGAGAGTCTCTTTAGCCTTTCTAGAAAAGATAGCTAAGAAAGACTCTTCACTGCACGATGGGCGGGATAGGCATTTGCTGAGGATGCACCGGAAGAACACTGCTGGATTCGAAAGAATCCACGGTTCTTTCGATGTCATCCTAGGGCTTCCCTATCCTGCGGGGTATACAGCAGAGGCTGCTGAGGAATCAAAAGTTGTCAGTAAAGACAAAGGATCCTCACCAGATTCTGCTGGCGTATCCTCTTACAAGGAAGATAGAAGGAAGGAGGGTAAGAGTTCACCACCCAGCCCTCTTAATGGTGACAGATTGGTCACGGTTAAGGGAGCTAGGCCTATGGACGAATTACCCACAGTGGACCAAGAGTCTCTCAGGAAGTTGAAGTCGATGAGTGGGGTTGCGATATTTGGGTTGGGGTCTATCAGTTTTAGGTTTCCCAAAAATGATGGACCCTAAGAGGCTGAATGTGGTGCAGATAAACCTGCATCACTGTGAAGCAGCCTCAACCGAATTAGTAACTCACCTCATCGATAACAACGTGGACGTAGCCTTAATCCAAGAGCCCTGGATCAACAACAACCGGGTAGTTGGATTAAAGGCCACGGGATATACACTGTTCGTACCCCACACGGATGAGAAGGTTCGGACTTGTATAATGGCAAGAAATGAGCTCAAATTTATGTTGTCTCATTCTTTCAGCAATGGAGACCTCACGGTTGTTACAGGTGAATCTATGGACAAAACGGTCCTAGCACTGGCATCGGTATACTTACCATATGAGGCTACCGATCCACCTGGTGTGAAAGTACGTGAGTTGGTGGAGCACTTGAGCAGAAGTGGCTCGAGACTGGTACTAGGTTGTGACGCTAATGCACACCATACCCAATGGGGAAGTACCGACATCAACAAAAGGGGTGAGTCTATCACCCTTATTGTGTTTGGCGTAGTTGAAAAACGACAGGTGTCGTAGTTGCTCTCGAATTTAAAATCTTATGCTACCGTCTATAATTTTCGACAAGCAAAATTTTGTAAATGAATCATAATGTAATAGACTACGCAAAAATAAATGATTATGAAACAGCCTGTTAAAGAGCTGTCAATCAAATCTTTCAAAATAACAAAAATAAAATTCAAATATATGTAACTTTTTGCTAAATAAAAACAATAATAAATAAATAAAAACCAATAATTATTAAATTTCTGTTAATTTATTGTGTTAAAATGTTAAGTGTAGCTTTTTATTCATCCTCTGAAGATGAAGAATGAACCCCAGCGTTCAAGAAATAAATGAAATAAAGAATCATCTAAGACAGCAATCGAATATATTTCCAATTCCTAAGACTTCGGAACGGGATAAGGGACAATTTAAATCTTTGGGAACGGCGCACAGAGGCGCCCGTGGAGCAAGCGAGGTTGCAAAAATCAAAATTTTCATGAGTGCCGACGAAGTTTTGAATAAACCCATATTATAGGAAACTTTTCAACGATTTCAAATATGCCACTCTTAATAATATCACATTTTTAGTTTAGAAGATATAACCGTTCAAAGTTGACCGACTTTCGGTTTTCAAAAAAACACACAATTTTTAGTCAATTTGTTGCGATTTCAGGTGTAATATCACGAAAAATAGGTAACGAATCGCCTTATTTTTTGTTTGTATTGATTGATGTATTTATTAAATGTATAATGATAAAAAAAAATTAACTGTTTGCTTTGTGTTTCTCCTGGTAAATCACTATTTAAAAACTATACGTTTTTTCACTATTTTTCAACTTTGACGGAAAATAAAAAAAAACTATATTTTTCTATATTTGCCATATTTGCAAAACCTGTTCTTTGATTATTTCTTTACATAATTCAAAAGGTTTTATCTGCCCGTACGTGCCCGTTTGGCTTCTAGAGGTAAAAAAGTTTAAAAAGACATGGTTGCAGAAATTGTATGGCGTCCATCCCTTATATGTTTTGACTGACAGTAGTTTGATCTAATAGTTTGAAAAAAACTACTCATTGAAATTAGCAGGTACGTACCTCACATAAACAATACTTTGGCGTACAAATGGTCAGGAACAATATTGACTTATGGTCCCTACAGGTAGGCACAAATCTTATTTGGACACGTGCATAATATCAAAATTGCATTATTCAGCCTAAATCCATATGTATGCAGGGAACAGGTAAATTTTTAGGCATAGTAGCATAAGCCTATGTATTGCAAAATAAGCATAATGCCTGGATAGTCTACGCCTGAAAGTTGGCGCAACAATTACTGAAACCATTAAACAATTTAAGTATTGAAAACATGGCGTTGAACAATTTAAAATTATTTGAACTGTTTATAAAGTCAACCACACCAAAGTTTTTCACGGAAGTGAAAATTCTTCCTGAGAAGTTGACATTGATCAGCAAATGGGGCTGCGATGGATCATCCGGACAAAGCGTTTATAAGCAAAGGATATCTTCCGATGACGCTACAATATCGGACGGAAATATGTTTATGGCATCTATTGTTCATTTGCGGCTAAAATCGGATGATTCCCTACACTGGAAAAATCCACGTCCGTCATCAGTGCATTATTGCCGACCACTAATGTTTCAGTTTGCAAGGGAATCGGCAGAACTTATAAGGACTACGGTGAAGGACATTGAAGAACAAATAAGCAAGATTAAGCCTACAAAGCTGCAAATTGGAGAAGGAAAATATATTGAATGCAATTACGAGTTCCACCTGACCATGGTTGACGGAAAAGTCGTAAACGAACTGACAGGAACAACCTCAACAATGTCATGCCCGATTTGCAAAAAGAGTCAGAAGAACTTTTTTCAATTCAATTAAATTTATTTCATATATAATATGTTACATCTCAATTTTATATAATTAGTTGTAAAGAGTTTAAGATTAGTATCTTTTTCTGCTTAATTATAACATATTTCAATTAGTTATCATATACATATATATAGACAGAATTATATTGGAGGAAAAATTTAGCAAAAACCTATTTAAACCCCTTTTTTCGTTTTATTTTTATATTTTTTATTATCGATTTTTTATTATTATTTGTCAGAAGAACTTTGGTAATTTAAACGATTCTACAAATGAGGAGAATTACGAATATGGAATGTCACCATTGCACGCAAGGATAAGGTGTATGGAATTCTTGCTAAAACTGGCATATACCCTACCACAAGAGGAGGAAAACTTCGATGAAAATACATCAATAAAGGATAAGGAAAAGATCAGAAAGAAGCAAATACAGGATGCTTTTTTTAAACAAGTTGGACTAAAAGTAGACTGTCCCAAGCACGGATACGGTAATTCAAACGATGGAAACACTTCTAGGAGATTTTTTGAAAATGTTGAGGCAGTAACTAGAATCATTGGAATTGACAATCAAATCGTGAAAAGATTGGGAACGATCTTGGATGTTTTAAACTGCAAAGAAAATGTAAATTCTACAAAATATGGAGAGTATGCGTCGAAAACTGCATCTTTTTTAGCAGAAATGTATCCACAGAAGAAGTTGACCCCGACCGTCCATAAAATATTGGCGCATGGCAAAGATATAATTGAGTACCAGTCTTTGCCAATTGGAGAGCTTTCTGAAGAAGCACAGGAGTCTCTTAACAAATTTTATAAAAAATATAGATTGCAGAACACATTCAAAGCATCAAGGGTAAGGCAAAATGAGGACCTCTGCAACATGTTGGCAGCATCTTCCGATCCACTTATTTCTTCCCTGCGGCATGTGAAGTCACGAATAGAGTAACAAAATAATTATAGTTTAGAAATGGTTAGTCTTTTAGATATACCTTCTCCTACGAATTGTGATGAATATTTTACAGAAAATTGAAAAAATAAATTTAAAAAAAAAAAATTATTTTTTTTTTAATTTGTTGGGTAATAATTTAAAACATAAAACCCTAAAGAAAAAAAATAAAAACATTCTAAAAATGTAAAAATAATTTTTTTTAGTTACCACAAAATTGATTTTTCTACTAATTTTAACTTTGATAACCCATAAGTAGGCCCCTACAAAGCGTAGTACCCTTTCCAAACGCTCATTTCATAGGCTGAACAGTTATCTATCATATGCTGTTTAAACTGTTCAATTATCTTATTCGGTTCAAAAGATATGATTTTTGCAACGAAAAAACTCAAATGGCGCCACTGTGCGGCGTTCCACTCTTCTCTAATATTATGGCCTTTAAACTTTTATTGAAGCGTTTTGCCATATAAGATTTTTGCTCTCATAATTCGACTAATTTGGCTGCCACACAGTTGTAATTTTTACGCTAAAATACATTTCGAAAGTTTTACAGGAGAAGCAAAAGCTTTTTAATATGATAAATTTATTAATTGCATTAAACTGTTTAAAATAAATTGTTCTTCTATTTTTCTTGTAAAACCTACCAGTTGTTTTGACAATTAGCAATTTTGTATATTAAGCAAATTGTTAGTTAGTCCTTTTAGCATTTTTCGCGTTATCTTTTGTAGATAGGGCGTTTTATTTTTGGTAAATAAAATCGCTAATTTTAGTCGAAAGATACAAAATTGTTTTGTGGCCATTTGAGTTGATGCAATACATCAGGATCAATGAAAAAGCCGATTTTTAATTATTTGTTAGATAGAACCTTTTGCGTTTTAGGTAACGATATTTATGTTTTTTATGAATTTTTGATTTTCTGTTAAATAAGTCGTATTAATAGCAAACTAATACAGGAAAACAAAAGTAAAAAAGTTGAAAATTAGACCTTATTTACTTTTACTTTCTGAAACATGTCTGGTTAAATATGTTTTTGCATACTCATTTTTATATTCTTCCATTAAACTTATATTTTAATAACTTTGAGTAACGTCGTGAGCACATATTTTAACGACAATTTTTTACACTTTTGACAGACAAATACGCCAAACACGGTACTCTTTTAACGTCGTTTTTGTAGTAGATTTGAAAAGTTTCGTACTCATTGGCGTTTTTCGTCAACCACGGTACCACTTTTAAAAAACGACTAGTTTTCACCGCAAAAACGCCAAACACAATAAGGGTGTATGTTTGATTTTATTATTGCTAGCAATCTTTACATCTGTAATAGGGGGAATACGCCAACATTCAGAACTAGAGATAGGGAGGCAGTAATAGATGTAACATTGACGAATTGGATAAGGTTACATGGGCGGTTAATACTTTTGGGTCTTACAAATCGGCAGGACCAGATGGTATATTTCCGACTATGCTACAGAATATCCAGGGATCATCACTCCTATTGCTGGTGGAACTATTTAGGGTATGTCTGCTAAATGGCTACATTCCTAGAGGGTGGAGAGAGGTCAGGGTTATCTTCATACCTAAGGCAGGTAGAACCGGTCACTCTAAACCCAAGGATTTTAGACCTATCAGCCTATCGTCTTTTCTTGTGAAGACATTAGAAAGACTGATTGATCTACATCTGAGGACGAAGATTGACGCCGGCATCATCAGCGGCGCTCAGCATGCCTATATTAAGGGTAGGTCTGTTGAGTGCGCTTCATGATGTGGTGGGTTATATAGAACGGGGATTGCGAGACAAGGAATACACCTTGGCGGCTTTCCTGGATATAGAGGGGGCCTTTAATAATGTGAAAATAGAGGCCATAAGGCAGGCACTGAGTGATTTAGGGGTTTCGTTATTCTTGGTCGAATGGATAACTCTGATGCTTAGCAGCAGAGTTATTCACTCGGACTGGGGAAACGAGCGCTTAAGGAAACTCGTGACTAGGGGGAGTTCTCTCTCCCTTATTGTGGCTCTTGGTTGTCAATGTCGTTCTGGGACGTTTTGACAGGATAGGTCAGAAGGTCGTCGCCTACGCGGATGATGTAGTTATATTGGTATCGGGCAAGTTTCTGCCGACAATTAGCGATGTCATGCAAGGGGCGCTGGGCGAACTGTCAGCATGGGCGACTGATAAGGGCTTGGGAGTTAATCCGGAGAAGACAGAATTAGTTCTTTTCACTAGGAGGTACAAGGTGGAGAATTTTAGGCTGCCGGTACTAGGGGGAGTAGAGCTTAGGCTATCTGATAGTGCTAAGTATCTAGGAGTTTTTCTGGACAGTAAGCTGTCCTGGAGGAGGAATACTCAGGAGAGACTAAAGAGGGGTCTCAATGCTTTCAATGCTTGCAGATCGTCGATAGGTAGGAGTTGGGGACTCCGGCCGTCAGTTGTGGGATGGCTGTACACTTCGGTGGTTAGACCCATTCTTACGTATGGATGCTGTGTTTGGTGGGAGGCATTGAAACTAGCTAGTCGGAGGGACCTTCTGTCTAAGGCTCAGAGGTGTGCTTCTATCGGCATGACAGGTGCCTTGAGAAGTACCCCTCAGGCGGCTCTGGATGTTATTCTTCATCTTCTGCCTATAGAGCAGTATGTGAGGGAAATGGCAGCAAGGAGCATTCTTAGGCTGAGGGAGCTAGGACTGTTAGGAAATTTCACGGAGGGTCACTCGCGGATCTTGAGTGAAATTAGTACTAGTGGTTATAACCTAGGCTCGCCCGGCTCTACGGATTATTTGGTCACTAGGGTCGATTTTGGGCGTTTGCCAGAGGTGATATTGCCTTCTAGGGAGAGCTGGTCAGGGCAGGGCAGATTGTATGGGGGATTTGCTATTTTCACTGATGGCTCGAAGATGAAGGGCACGGGTGCGGGGGTCTACATTGAGGATCTGGACATCAGAAAGTCATATAGACTTCCCGCCGACTGCAGTGTATTTCAGGCGGAGGTTCTGGGGGTTCTCAGGGCCGTGGAATTGCTAGGAGCTAACATTGCCAAGGGCTCGGAGGTCACTATATATGTGGACAGCCAGGCGGCTCTTAGGGCCTTGAAGGGCTGTTATGTGAACTCCAGGCTAGTGGACGATTGTAGGAGGGCTCTAGGAGTAATCTTAGGGAATTATGTTGTGAGGCTCTGCTGGGTACCGGGTCACTGCAACATCACCGGCAATGAGATAGCTGATGAGTTGGCAAGACTGAGCTCGGAAATGGAAGATCCTGACAGTTTGCAAGTGGTCAGGCCTCCAATGGGCTTCTATTTTAGGAGAATTAGGGAATGGATTCTGAACAGGACTAATCGGGCTTGGCGGGGCCGAACGGACTGCCGAGTATCGCGCACGCTGTGGCCGATGCTTAGTAGGTCAAATTCGGACGCGCTGCTGGGTAAGAGTAGGGCCTGCGTCAGGACCATGATAGGTATTATCACGGGCCACTGTATGATAGGCAGAATGGCGGTGAGAATGGGGTCTGGCTTATCGGATATATGTAGGCTGTGTGAGGACCCAGAGGAGCTGGAGACAGTTGAGCACTTTCTGTGCCACTGTCCCAGGCTACAGAACAGTAGGCTGAGGTGGCTAGGTAGCAGATTCCTGCACGAATTGGGAGATGTCTCGGGCTGCGGGCTCGAGAATCTGACGGGATTCGTAATGGGAATGACCTGGTTGCGCGGCAGGAGGCTGGGAAACATGTAGGGCAGTTTTTCCTGTTTGGTAGGGTTGTGTTTTGCTTGTTCTGTCTGATTTCTTATCTTCCACTATCTTTCTTCCCTGTGCTTTCACCATTAGCTTCTCCTACTCTGCCACACTAGATATCTTTCTCTTCTTTCTTTCTTTGTTTCACTAAATAAAGGCATCACAATGGACCATAATGGTCTCTGGGTGAGGGTGTGAAGTTTGCTTCACACCGGCCTTTCTAACCTAACCTAACCTAACATCAAAATTAGGATTGTAACGATACGCCTTTTTGCCGACACAATACCGATACTCAGAAGATATATCGCCGATACCATTACGAATATAAAATATATATAAATTCAAGGTAAAATTAACAAAACTCAAGTAGAGTAATTTTTTTTTTAAGCAAAAATCATTCTTTATTTTTAACACTTAAAAAGTATCAATTTTATCAAATAAAATTACCCTTCATTTTAATCCTGATCATATGCAATTTGCATACCAAATTTTTCAAAAGGAGTAATAGTAGATACCAAAATACTTATTTTTTCCCGATTTCATCTTAATCCATTTAGCGAGTTTAGCGCAGTGTTCGAAAATAAACACTAAATATCGTTCTTTAATGTTCGGTTCGGTAGATTTGTGGAAAACACAAACGCTAATAGTGTTTGTGTAGAAAATCATTAAAAAAAATAACGTTTCCCTGTTAGTCATCTATCGAACACAAAAAAAATACTGTTTTTATCAAACTCAACAAAAGATGAAAACATTTTATTCCGTTCGGTTTTTTTTGAAAATCCACGAACTTCAATGTGTTCGGTTCGGCTCATTAATGTTTGTCGCTTTTGGCTGGTAAAAAAAAAACATAAATTTTTTACAAAAACAAAATACACACACGAAAAAAACATTATAGAACATTAAAATATAATGTTCTTCTACAGTATCACTACAATTGTTCTGTTTTTTAACGAAGAACCGAACATTATATAATGTTCGGTTCTTTCTTGAAAATAGTTACGAACGGTATTAAGGGTTGTGTATGTCTACACAATCACTAAAAAAATAGATATCGTTCCTGGGTGTGTGAGCCGAACGTTAAATAATGTACTGTTTATTTTCGAACACTGGTTTAGCGTGATTGCCGGCAAACTAACAAACGTCCAAATATACAAACATTCACATTTATAATAATAAAATAAGTTTTGAAATTTTTTTTTTTTTTTTTTGTTCAAATAAAAAAGGTGAACCACCAGTGGAGTTCCCGGATAGGGAAGTTTGGAGTGTATCAATTGGACTGTTTGAGGGGTGGGCAGTATTGACGATTGAATCTAAGATGGAAACCGGCACTGGTGCCGGGGTTTATATTGCGGACCCTGACGTAAAAATGTCATTCAGACTCCCGGATGAGTGCTGTGTTTTCCAAGCTGAGATCATAGCGATCTGGGGGTTAAGCCCCCCCACCCCCTTTGTCACTACTATGAGGTCCTGGAGGGACAGAACAGATTGCAAGGTGTCTAGGGCACTATGGCCTGGATTGGACGCAAGGGCAACCAGGGTTCTGCTGGGATTGGATAGGAGTGGTCTCAGGACATTAATAGGGTTCTTGATGGGTCATTGTTCTGTAAGGGCTTTTATGAGTAAATGGGACAATGCCATATCGGACTTCTGCAGATTATGCGACGATTCTGTGGAGCTAGAGACGATTGAGCATGTCCTGTGCCACTGTCCTAGGATGCAGGGTCTCAGACAGAAATGGCTGGGAGATAGATTTCACGACGAACTGGGGGGCATCGCTGGATGTAATCCAGTCGATGTACTGGGGTTTGTCAAGGAATTAGGACGACTGTTTTTGTTGAGGGAACTGTAGAGGGAGCAATTGTCAAACCTGGTACCTACTAATATCTTTTATTCTATCTACATATCTGTTATTTATTTTCTTCTTCTTTTCTCTAACTCTACTGAAGGGATTCACAATGGACCGCATTGGTCTCCGAGTGGAGGAGTGCGCTTGGGCGCACAACCCTTCTTAACCTAACCTAACCTAACCAAAATGTATTATCCATGGTATAATAAACAAGGAGAATTGTCAGTATTAAATGGTTTTACCGAAAATTTAAGAAAAATATACAAATTATAATTCTTAACAAAAAAGTATTTTGTTCACAAGTTGCGAAAGAATAGCTGAAGACGTAAAAATGTTTCGATTTTTTTAAATGTTTTAAATACACTTGCCTCTTTATCCGTAAAATGCGATTTATCTTTTTCTTGTTCCGGCGTTAAATGCAAAACCGTAGTTGATGTTGAATTGGCGTGATTTTTTAAAACATAACGTTGTATATCCAAATTTTCCCAACATATTAATGTTTCGACAGAACCCAATTCTAAAGCCCGTAAAGTATCCTCAACGCCAAAACAATATTTGCCCGTATCCTTGAAATAATAATAAAAACAAATTATCAATTAAAAATAAATATTAAATTAAATGAAAAATATACAACTTTTTCAAAGTTTTTTAACATTTTCAACAATACCTGAGAAATTTCATCAAAATATCGACCAATTAATTTTTTTTCCTGAATAAATTTAACATTTTGTAAAGATTCTGCTGCCAATTCGATAGCTTGATTGAAACCATTCTCACCGCCATAAGAAACATCCACGAGTTTTATGACTTTTGATTGCAGTCTCTAAAATGGGAGAATTTTAAAATTAAAAAAAAAGTTATCTCTAATATATACTTACCGGATCAAACATATCAGATTGACTTAGTTCAGTTTTAAAATCCGCACTACCCGCTAATATCAACCCCGCAATATTAGGTTTATCATTCGTTATAAACAATTGTGTAGCTACCTCGGCCACTTTGCGAACATAGTTGTGACGTTTTTCCATACGCAAACGAGCAAAACGCAAAGCAGATTGACCACCACGACCATGTTTTTTCGGCAAATCAACGGTAAATTTGTGCAACACTTCCCGGGTATTTCCCTGCAATGTGCCAAACAACGCACCATTACCATCCATAACAATAAAGCCAAACTTATTGTCATCAGCTAAAAGGGCGGTTAAAGCTTCAGTGTGAAATTTATTGTCACACAAATACAATGATGTATTGATGGGCTTAAAGGGTTCAAAATCGATATTAACCTTCTTTTCTTTGCCCTCTTCGGTGACAATAGTACCACAATAAATGACCAAACCATTGGGAGGCACTATTAGGGATGATGTTTTACAAAGGCTAGGGAAAACAATTATTAATTCAAACGTCTTACCTTTGGTATACAATTTAAGTCTATGTTGGACCGAGGTGATAGCACCCAATACCGAGAGACGATTAACACGAGATTTGATGTTGGAGGCGGTACCAAATTCGTCGGCCAACATTTTACTCACTCTTGATATTTGATCCTTGGGTGGAATAATTAAAGAAATCATGCTAGTGCCATTGCTTTAAAGAAAACACGAAAATATAAAAATGGCTATTCTGAAGGTAGGTATAAAATAAAACATATTGCTGAATTAAACCTTTCCCGCATGCATTTCTTATTTACTTTATGTTTATTTAAGCTCTATAAAAAGCAAAAAAAAAAAAAAAAACTTACCCACGAGCCATTTCCAGACTTTTTATTAATTTCTTTATTTTCCATATTTCTACATTGCGATCTGCTGACGTTTCTTCTCCAGACATTTTTCAACACCTTTTTCACTTCCCACAAATGTATAAATTAGATTAGAACTCAAAAAACTTTCTCTACTACCCGTTCGGTGAAACGCCCCTTCGTCTAGTGGCCTTTTAGCCTTTGTTAAATATTTATAAATTTTTTTTATTGCTTTTTACACTCCAATAGTATTTGGATTTTAATTTTTTTTCTATTCCCCCGTTTGGTATCGTTGTCTGACGTCCTTCTACTGGAAAAATACGAGAAAAAAGAAAAAACTTAATCATGAACTATATTGAAAGAAAAAGGCGCAGGTCATCATTGTCGTGTGTATATGTTGCAAAATGTGTGTTAAAATCATTTTATATCATTTTTGTGGTATATATTAAGATTTAAAATTTATAAGTTATTTTATGAATATTATATAAAAACTTACTCTCTGTCGGAGCCAATTAAAAAAGGACTTCTTTATGAATTTTCCAAGGAAACTTTGTAAAATTTTAATACATTACTTTAAGGATAAACAAAATTAGCCATAAGATGAAAAACACTGGGAAAAGAGATGCCAGAATTTGGTTCTTGTTAATCTTAAAACTGGTAACCTCTTAAAAAGAAAAGTGCCATGAGTATAAAACTTTCAATCATCACAAATTTGAATAAAATACGATTTCTAGGATATTTTAACAAATTTTAAAATTCAAGATTCATATTATACAAACAAATAATTCAGGTAGATTATTATAAATCAACGAATTATTGTTGTTAACCTGAAAAACTTAAAACTTTACCAAAAACTTTATGTGTGTAACATTAACTGCCTGTCTCACAATTTCGACAAGAATATTTTTTCGTTAATTTATGTATATTGAAAACAATATTAAAAAATAGTTTTTTTGTCGGTGTCCACGCCAGGCATTAAACTTAAATTTACAATAAAAACCAAATTTCTGGCAAAAGCTTAAAATACCCAATACAATTTGGATTTAATTGTTAGTTTTAATTCCAAAGGATAAAAAACAAATTTATTTATGCAAAAAATAGCTTAACAAAAAATAGCTTAATTACTTCATTAAACAGAAATTATTTTTTATTCTACTTTTGTTTAAAATAATTTTAGTTTGAGCATTACATTAATTGCTTAAGTCCCAAACAGTTATATTTTTACAGCTTTATATTTTCTTTTGGTAACTTCTTCAATTTTTATAAAAACTTATAGTAAAGAAAACACTAAAATACTTATGCGGCCCCTACACGTTGCAAATGGTCGTACAATTGTGTTGAATAATAATAAATTTTTTTGATTTTTTATTCAACCGATATCCAACTACACTTCTAACGTACCAATTGGTTGTACAACTTAATCGGGTTGTACAACAAGTCGCAACGTGTAGGAGACGAAGTATTACAACTTTGATTTAAACTAAAGTGAGCAATATGCTATAGGCAAGTTCATCCTACCAGGTATGTAAAAGTTAAGTTGAAATAATAAATAACTTGTTATACGTCAGATAAAATCCAACTTTTAACTAATGGCAAGTTGTAATAATGACCCTTATTAAAGTTTTATGTGATGAAATAAAATCAATTTATTTAAAACAGATTTTTCATAAAATTTATTGTTAAAAATTAAAAAGGAATTAAAGAGAAAATATTTTTTCAGGTCTAGCTATTTGTGCTAAAATATTTTTCCTTATAAATAGTCTGGTATCTCCGTTAACATTCACAAATGCTTGATAACACAAGCATTCATAAGGGTGTTTTTCTTTTTTTTTCGAATTTTATGAATGAGCGCCAAAAAGAACTAGAATAGTTTTTGTGTACAACTTGAAAACTGCAACATTTTGCGGCGCTTGCTAAAAAAAGTTAAAATAGATTGCAAACCAGTTTTGAATAAAATAATTTAATTTTTCAATTAAAAATAAGAAAATTTAAATAATCAAGACAAAAATGCCACCCAAGAAAGCATCCAGTAAAAAATCAGCAACAAAAGTTTCAGCATCAGTAGACGCCGAAGTTTTAAACAATGGCGAAAAATTGGTGGCAGAAGAACTAGCAATTGATATTAAAGATTTGCCAAATGGTTCTGCACTCAACGAATTAGAAGACGCCGCCCCAAAATCTAAGCCAGCAAAACGTGGCGGAGGACGTGCAAAAAATGTTGACACCGCTTTGGAAACAGAAGCTCCTATCAAGAAGCCGGCTACTAAAGGTAGGGGCAAAAAGAAATCGAATGAAAATGAGGTTATAGAGAATATAAGTCATGAAGCTGAAGAAACAGTAAAAAAAGAAAATGAAGAATTGCTAACGAACCCTAAAGGAAGAGGTGGTGGTGTTAGCAGCAAAAAAACGGGAGCGAAAACAAAAAAGGCTTCAAAGGCTAAAGATCCTGATAATAATGAAACGGAAAGTGTAGCTGAGGAAGAACCTAACAAAGACGATGAACCTAAAGAGCCTGAAAAAAAGCTAAAGGCGTCGGTAGGTAGAAAAAAGAAGCAAGAAATAGTATCGAAGCCGGCAATGGAAACGGAAGTAAAAGAAGAGTTGGAGGTGAAAGTAGAGGAGGAAAAAGGTAGGTTTTTTTTTTGGTAAATATCAATTTAAACAGTTACTTATAAAATTTTTTATTTATTCTCCAGTTTCTAAAAAATCATATAGAAATACCAAGAAAACTACAGAAGTTATTGAAGAAATTGAACCGCCTAAGAAAAAAGGAAGATCGGTAAAAAAAGCGAAGCCTGTTGAAAAAGATGATGAAGAAATGACAGCAACAGAAGAAATTACAGTCGAAGAAGAAGTCAAGGAAAAGAAAGCTACTAAACGTGGAAAAGGTACTGCTAAAACTGTAATTGAAAATCGAGAAGAGGCAGCAGCTAATGGTGAAGCCGAAGAAGTATTACCAAAAAGTAATTAAGGAAACTTATCTGTTTTAGGTTATTTAATAAAAAATATTTTACTTGTAGAACGTTCTCGCAAGGCACCTAGTGTTGAAAAGGAAATTATTAAGGACAAACCTAAAAGGGGGCGGGCTAAGAAAGCTGATAAATTGGAAGAGAAAGTAGAAGATGATGCACCTATACAGGGAAAAGAAGAAGGAGAAGTTGAAAATGCCACAAACGGACAAATTAAACAGGAAAACATAGAAGAGACAGAAGGTAAACATTAAAATAATGGTTGCCTCTTTTACTTTGATCGTGTCATATAATAGAAAACGAACCCAAAAGGTTTTTAAAATAAATTTATTTGGCAATAGCTTAAAATTATTTTCTTTGTAGTATTGTTTTAAAATTACTTTCGGTTAGGATTTAGGGATTTTTTACTTTTTGCGCAGAAAATGTATTTAAAAATGTCAATAACGAACGCAACTTTAGTTGCAATAATGACAGCATGTTGTGGGTTTTTTTCACAAACATAATTTTTTAGAAAGGTTTATAAAAACGCCTTTAAAAGTTTATGGAACTTTTTTTGTTAATAATATGTGTACAAAAGCCATTTTTTTAATTCGTTATATAAAAATAGTTTATTGCTTCTTTAAAAAAGGATCTAAAAACTGATTTGTAAAAGGTATTTTCAAAAGACCTTATAAAAGATTTTCTCAAATTTCTTTTTAACGGTTCATTCATAATAAATATTCCCGCACCAAAAGTAACTTTAATATCTATATCAAAAATTTAAAATCTTAAACCGCTCAAACTTTTCTAGAATCCCCAAGCACAAATAAAAACTCCGAATATCAAACAGAATCAACGGCAGCAGCTCCAGCAGCAGTAACAAAAGGAAAGGGTGGTCGTAAACGTGCCGCACCGTCTGCTAACAACAAAAAAACAGGTAAATCGAAAGCAGATAAAGGTGACTACAACAAGGAGTTGGACGATGGTGTGGATAATACTGAATTGGAAGACGAAGCAGATGGTTCGAAATGTAAGTTAGATATGACGTGCGGCACGCAACTGAAAAATCTCTTATTTTCATGTTTTACAGCTTCTAAGCCAAAAAAGAGCAAAACTGACAAGGCTCCCTTAAATTCCACCGCCACCACATATAATAAAGATGATTTTGACCTGCCCCCACCCAGCGATGGTCAAACATTTGATGAGCCAAGATTTAATTTAAAAATTTCCAGTTGGAATGTGGCTGGTCTCAGATCGTGGCTAAAGAAGGAAGGTTTGAAATTTTTAGAATACGAACAACCCGACATATTTTGTATGCAAGAAACTAAATGTACCACCGATCAATTGCCTGAAGAAGTGGAACGCATACCAGGCTATCATCCCTATTGGTTGTGTATGCCGGGCGGTTATGCTGGTGTGGCCATCTATTCAAAAACTATGCCTATTAATGTGGAGTATGGCATAGGCAGCAAAGAATTTGATGATTCTGGTAGACTTATTACCGCAGAATATGAAAAATTTTTTTTGATAAATGTTTATGTACCCAATTCGGGTAGAAAATTGGTAAACTTGGAGGCACGCATGAAATGGGAGAAATTATTCCAACAATTTGTACAAAATCTAGATGCCCGCAAGCCGGTCATAATATGCGGTGATATGAATGTATCACATCAAGAGCATGATTTAGCCAATCCGAAGACCAATACCCGTAGTGCTGGCTTCACCAAGGAGGAAAGAAATAAAATGTCTGAACTATTGGCTTTGGGCTATATAGACAGTTTCCGGCACTTGTATCCGGAACGTAAAGGAGCTTATACTTTTTGGACTTATATGGGCAATGCCAGATCGCGTAATGTGGGCTGGCGTTTGGATTATTTCATTGTTTCTGAACGTTTTATTAAACGTGTCGTTGATAATTGTATACGTAGTCAATGTATGGGAAGTGATCATTGTCCTATTACTTTATTTTTGAAATTGTAATAAAATAATACAGGTCTTGAATGTTAGAATTAAAATAATTTCTAATCTTTTTTTAAATAAAAAGTCTTGATTAATTTTTTTAATTCTGTTCGTTATATACATACCTACAAGAAATTTTAAGAAATAAGCTTAACTTTATAATTTTTTCGTTTTTAAAATTTAACCTGTCTTAAACTATAAAACGTGTTACGTTTTTTTTTTTTTTATTTTAAAAACCAATTCTGGTCTTTTTAATTTCACATTTGTTTAAGTTTTCTGAATTTTATGGGTTGATTACGAATGGCAACTGAACTGAAGTTGTGTTGCCAGCAGTAAAATCAGGCCACGCCGCTCATGTTAAAGTCAACAACATTTTTTTTTTTAATTTTGTATTTTAACATCAGCGGCGTTGTCAATTTCGCTGCTGACAACACAACTCCAGTTAAGTTGCCATTCTTTATCGACCCATTATTTTAACTTTAAACTGTTTTCTATTTCTATTCTTTACGTATTCTAGGAGCGAAAAATATCCGTAAAAAAAATTTTGCTTTATTTAGTTTCCGTATCTAGTTAAAATACTAAATGGAAATTTATGTTTTGTTTTAGTACTTCAATTTCAAATATGTATATTAGTATTAAAGAAATAAAGTGTTTTAAAAGTAAAATAAATGTAATTTGGTAATTTGTTTACAAATTTCATCATGTTTAGGAGCGAATCTTTTGCAACGAGTTCCCAACTAATAAACTGTGCTACTTGCGCTTGTTTTTTGCAATGGCTGGGCAATTCAAAATGTGGATATTCTGAAGACTATCGCACTAAGAGGCTACACAGTGAACGAAAATTTCTACTAGCGCTGAAAGCAATTGAACGGTTACTTGAAAGCATCGAAATATAAATTTTAGTGTTTTATATGAACTGTTGAGTTTGGCGCAGTGACTGAGATACGATTGATCAAATGTCATATTCACATCGTATACATCGTTTTGCGACAAGAAATCGGATGTTCTTAAATAGCCAAATTTACCATATATCTGGTTTTATTCATTTTAAATTAGGATTTCCAACATATACAATTAGAACGAGATTTTAAATAGCTACAGTGTGATTTTTTTTTTGATCTTTGCGGATAGCTGCACAATCAGATATACTCTGAAGAACTAAGACTATGGGCCCTACTCGGGTTTGCGTAGTTTGTAACGTTTTCCAAGAGTAGTTGTACATTCCAATACTGATTCAGCTCGATCGAAATACCGGTAAGGTATGGGTTTCCATTAACCTTAGATATCATTTTGAACAAAGTGAAATATAATAACGATATTACACTTTACTACAAAATCCCCGAAAAACTTACCATATCGTTTCTTCTAAGTTTATCGTTTGCCTATTACGTTTTTAGACGGACATATACGCTATAATCTTAGATACCGACGATGCATCTCAGCATTACACAGGATCTGCATAAGCTTAGGCCCATTTTCCCGTTCAAAATGAATATCTTCTTAAAATAGCCTTAACCTAATAGGTCGATTACGGATGACAACTGAACTGTTAAAATATAAAATTTTTTTTTATTTATTTAACATGAGCGGTGTTGCCTGATTTCGCTGCTGGCAACTCAACTTCAGTTCAGTTGTCATTCGTAATCGACCCATGAGAAAACAATACATTTAATTTGAGCAATGTTTCGCATAAAATAATTTAATATAATATTGGATCTAAGGTAAACTACGGACCGTACATCACCAAATTGCATGACATTTTTTCTGGCCGTACGAGGCAAATTTTAGAAAAGATCAACTCACTGTTAATTGTTGTTTTGTTTAAGCTTTGATATTTTTACAAGTAAAACCTGCCTGCTTAAAATTCTTAATCGCTTTACAGTCTTATTTGTATAATATTTTTAGCTTCTCTGAAGTCTTTGGAAAAAGGTTTCCTGACGAACTTTCCTAAGCAACTAGTGAAATGAGTATAGAAACTAGCTTTCCCTCAACGATAAATTTCTGTATTTATCAAAAATAAAAATTGCGAATTTAGCACGTCATTAAGAAATCTTATTAATGGGTGGTATTATTGATTCCGCACGGAAAAGATGGTTCAACGGAAATAAATATCGATCGATATGCAAATTGCAATTATTCATATCAGCGGTATAAGCTTTCCGCAAACTTTTTTAACATCTTTGTTTTAAAAATTTCAGAGTTGATATTGTGTCAACTGTTGGCAGTGTTGTCATATCGTAAGATTTATCTTTTTTTTGCAAGTTTTTTGAGACTCAAAAAAGATTTTAAGTTTTTTTTTCTAAAAAAAAAGATTTTCGAAATTTAAGTAGTTTACAGAAATTTAGTTGTAATTTGTAAAAAAAATAATCTTCACTCAAAATATAAAATTTGAAAACGAGATATAAAACAAATGGATGAATTAAATTTTTATTTATATATTTTATATATAAGTATGTATACAATATATATATGTACAAATATGTATGTAAATTTTTATATTGTTTTTTTCATAAATAGAAGCGGGTTTCACCCTTTGTATTAAGTGTACAACTCTGTTATATTAAACACGATTTTATACTTCAAGGCGTGAGTGTCTTTTTCGTATGCATTGTAAATTAATGAATTTGCTGAGTGAGAGAAAGAGACATATAAAGTTTCTTTAACTGTTTTATTTTGGAAAATTCACACACTTTGTTTACTACTGCTTTTTGTGGGATTTTTCAACCACAGCGTAGTATATTTTAGTCTAATACATTTTGTTGTTGCAGTGTTGTAAATGTTAGAATTTTTACTAAAATTATAAGACTAAGAAGGTCTACAAGGGACTTTACTATCAAGGGTGAATTCCGCTAGAATCAAAACACATGTTGTGTAAGTGATTCTTTTTAACGATTTGTAAAAAAAAAGTTTTTGGATCGACGATGGTATTGAGCTTAAGTTCTCTCATAGCGCCAAGTATCTGGGCGTAATCTTGGACAGCAAACTGTCGTGGGGGCTGAGCATCCGGACGAGGATGGAAAAGGCAATTGTTGTTATATATGCGTGCAGAGGTGCAATCGGCAGGAACTGAGGCATGGGGCCGAGGTGTGTCAATTGGATCTTTGAGGCTGTAGAAAAGCCGACTCTATTACGGTGTTGTTATATGGTGGCCTGGATCCCGGTGGACATCACGGCCAGACAGATGGCTCTATGCTCGGCAACACGGTTGAACGCGGCACACGGCTGGTCGAACCGTGACGATGGCCACTCCAAGATAATTGGATGCTCGATTATCCCTGAGGGTGTAGACTACTGCACCCTGGAGCCTTTCTTTGGTGCGAGGTACGCGACACATATAGCGCCCGAAAGTGCGCTGTCGGTCATGAATACCTTCCATGAACCAGCCCCCTGGGGTATACACTGATGGTTCAAGGAAGGGGGAAAGAGTTGGCGGAGGTTTCTACATAGAAAAACTGGGCGTAAGTCTCCTTTCGCCTGCCGGATAGATGTAGTGCCCTGCAGGCGGAAATCTCGGCTATAAAGCGGGCAGCCAACTGGCGAAAGTAATTTCGCGTATCGGGAGTTATACGTATATTTACTGATAGCAAGGCTGCCATTGCTTCTCTTGCGGGAGTCTACACGACATCTATGTAGGTTAACTGGGTAACTCTGTGAATGCCGGATGTCTTTGAATGAGATTGCTGAGCATTCAGGGTTAACGCTTACATTGATACCAGGGCACTCAGACTGTCCGGGAAACCAGATAGCAGATGAGTTGGCCAAGGAATGTGGTCGCATGGATGATTTATTCATTGATCAATTCATTGGCCTTCCAATGGCTTACTGTAAGTCACACATTCTGTCAATCTGCTCCATATCCAGGGCACTATGGCCTGGCCTGGGAGAGCCGGGATTTTTCTGCTTGGAGGATCTATCTAAAATAAAACTTAGATTGCTTCTTCTCTTCATTAGGAAGACGAATTGGCTCAACTCTGCAGTGACGCTATCTGAGTAACTGCTCTTTCGGATAGGCATTGGCGCTGGGTATCACAAAGGGACCGCTGAAGGACCCAAGTGACCTGTCTTTCGATGGCTGCCCATGGAACCTAACCTAACCTAACCTAGAGAATGCAAGTTCCGCAAGTAGTCGACAAGGAGCTTTTTCTGCCAAAGATAAACTTTCTGCTTGTGTGAGATTTTTTTGCAGAAGGGAGTTAACAAATTAATGCTCGCGTTAGAAATTTTTTTCTAAAAACAGCGTTAAACAAAGGCATAGTTTAAGGATGACCCAAACCCTTTAGCGATGTCTTTATTTAATTTCATGAAATCAATCATAAAAAATTGCTTATAATAACAATTTTTTTGTATATTTATCTATTTTATTCCAATAAAATATTTTTTTGTTTAAATAACGAAACTAATTTTTCTTTTTTTTTTTAAATCTTATGTTACCTCTTACATTTTTATTACTTCCGTTATAAAAATATCTATATTGCGGTAACAATAATATGGCAATGCCGCAATGTACGAGATGATACCGCAACAACGGAAGGATGTCGCACAAGCGGAATAAATAATTGCAAATTTTGCTTCCGCACAAAAATTGCGGAACGCAATCAAAAATACTACCCAATATGAAGCTAATTTGGAACAAATTTTACCGCAATACTTATATTTGCTACGGTTTTAGTAGAATTTAATTAATTTCTCAGGGTGGACTTCATATGGGGCCTATGGTAAATGATGGACCGATCATCAAGACATTTATTAGTATGATTTCAAGTCCTATAAAACGTTTATTATGATAGCTTTATTTATTACGGGTTTAGGCGAACTAAACTGTTATGAGAGTAGGGTTTATATGGGGTCTATATTTTAACGAAAATTGACAGTGTGATTGGAAGTCCTATTAAACTATGACGTACCAAATTTCATTATGAAAGCATTATTTATTACGGTTTTAGGCGTACTTAACTGTTTTCCGGAAGAAGGGTTTATATGGGGCCTAGGGTAAATTATGGACTGATTTTCACGAAATTTTACAAGGCGATTTATAGTCTTATAAAGTTGTGACGTACCATATTTTATTATAATAGCGTTGTTTATTGCGTCTTATGTTGTACTGAACTGTTTTCTGAATAGGGTTTATATTTAACACAAAATTTAACAGTATGATTTCCAGTCGTATAAAACGAATTTGAGAAAAATCTTACATAATTCTGTGCATTATTCCAAAACTATAAATATTTTACGTTGGTGGTTCCACATTTTGATTCATAGCTCTGATCCTACTGAACCGATTTGACACCAAGTTTGTTCTATTCTTTTGAGTTTTCTGAAAGAGAGCGTGTTTTCAACAGACGGACATGGGCATCGCATATCAAAGAATCAATATCGGGGAACTTGTTTTTTTTTTACTTTTGGCCACCTAAAAGTACAAAAAGGTCACATTGTGCAGCGGGATGATAGCAAAGTCTAATATTTATTAAAAATCGTTAAAGCTGTAGAGAAAGAAACGTACAGAAACGAATCGCTTTAATCGCGAACATGGCAATAATACCAAATTTGCACTTTCATTATTTACCAAAAAAAATCTCTCTTATAGATTCTTGTCCACTCAGGACATTTTATGTTGAATTTTATGATTCTAGGTCCAATACTAACTGAAATTCAAATAGTACCAGTTAAAGACCAAAAAGTACCAAAGAGCCCCTCTTACAGATTCTAATTTACTCAGGACCTTGGATGTTCAATTTTATGTTTCTAGGGCCAATACTAACGGAAATTCAAAAAGTACCAGTTAAAAAACAAAAAAGTTCCAAAAATGTCCCTCTTAAGCATTCTTTTCCACTCAGGACATTTAATGTTGATTTTTATGTTTCTAGGTCAAATACTAACGGAAATTCAAATAGTACCAGTTAAAGAACAAAAAAGTACCAAAAAGCGCTTTTACAGATTCGCATTCACTCAGGACCATGCATGTTTGATTTTATGTTCATAGGTCCAATATTAACGAAAATTAAAAAAGTACCAGTTAAAGAACGAAAAGGTACCAAAAAGATCCCTCTTATGGATTCTCAATTTTTTCTACCCATTGAAGCATAAACAATTTCAATATTGTAGTGGGAGCCCAATATTTAATACGTATAAATAAAACAAATGTTTTGTAAAAAAAGTACCAAAAATAGTTACGATTTTTACTCCTTAAACGTCCGAATTTCGAAAAAGTACCAAATTCGTATTTAGATTTTGATAAGTTTCAAATGTGATATAACCCGTATTTCTATGTTAGTGGGTTTAAAAGATAGATGGGGTGACAAAAAAGTACCAAAATACAGGTTTTACCCGTTTACTCCGTTAAAGGGCTGAATTTCCAAAAAGCATCAGACACCTGTCCGCTTATTTTTCTAAAGAACAACGATAATTATTAAATTTTTTGTGTATCTTTTTTAGTTTTGGAGATATAAGTTACCGACTTTACCCGTTTTTACCCCTAAACATTCGAATTTCCAAAAATTAATCTTTAATCTTTGTTTTAAAAATTTCAGAGTTGATATTGTGTCAACTGTTGGCAGTGTTGTCATATCGTAAGATTTATCTTTTTTTTGCAAGTTTTTTGAGACTCAAAAAAGATTTTAAGTTTTTTTTTCTAAAAAAAAAGATTTTCGAAATTTAAGTAGTTTACAGAAATTTAGTTGTAATTTGTAAAAAAAATAATCTTCACTCAAAATATAAAATTTGAAAACGAGATATAAAACAAATGGATGAATTAAATTTTTATTTATATATTTTATATATAAGTATGTATACAATATATATATGTACAAATATGTATGTAAATTTTTATATTGTTTTTTTCATAAATAGAAGCGGGTTTCACCCTTTGTATTAAGTGTACAACTCTGTTATATTAAACACGATTTTATACTTCAAGGCGTGAGTGTCTTTTTCGTATGCATTGTAAATTAATGAATTTGCTGAGTGAGAGAAAGAGACATATAAAGTTTCTTTAACTGTTTTATTTTGGAAAATTCACACACTTTGTTTACTACTGCTTTTTGTGGGATTTTTCAACCACAGCGTAGTATATTTTAGTCTAATACATTTTGTTGTTGCAGTGTTGTAAATGTTAGAATTTTTACTAAAATTATAAGACTAAGAAGGTCTACAAGGGACTTTACTATCAAGGGTGAATTCCGCTAGAATCAAAACACATGTTGTGTAAGTGATTCTTTTTAACGATTTGTAAAAAAAAAGTTTTTGGATCGACGATGGTATTGAGCTTAAGTTCTCTCATAGCGCCAAGTATCTGGGCGTAATCTTGGACAGCAAACTGTCGTGGGGGCTGAGCATCCGGACGAGGATGGAAAAGGCAATTGTTGTTATATATGCGTGCAGAGGTGCAATCGGCAGGAACTGAGGCATGGGGCCGAGGTGTGTCAATTGGATCTTTGAGGCTGTAGAAAAGCCGACTCTATTACGGTGTTGTTATATGGTGGCCTGGATCCCGGTGGACATCACGGCCAGACAGATGGCTCTATGCTCGGCAACACGGTTGAACGCGGCACACGGCTGGTCGAACCGTGACGATGGCCACTCCAAGATAATTGGATGCTCGATTATCCCTGAGGGTGTAGACTACTGCACCCTGGAGCCTTTCTTTGGTGCGAGGTACGCGACACATATAGCGCCCGAAAGTGCGCTGTCGGTCATGAATACCTTCCATGAACCAGCCCCCTGGGGTATACACTGATGGTTCAAGGAAGGGGGAAAGAGTTGGCGGAGGTTTCTACATAGAAAAACTGGGCGTAAGTCTCCTTTCGCCTGCCGGATAGATGTAGTGCCCTGCAGGCGGAAATCTCGGCTATAAAGCGGGCAGCCAACTGGCGAAAGTAATTTCGCGTATCGGGAGTTATACGTATATTTACTGATAGCAAGGCTGCCATTGCTTCTCTTGCGGGAGTCTACACGACATCTATGTAGGTTAACTGGGTAACTCTGTGAATGCCGGATGTCTTTGAATGAGATTGCTGAGCATTCAGGGTTAACGCTTACATTGATACCAGGGCACTCAGACTGTCCGGGAAACCAGATAGCAGATGAGTTGGCCAAGGAATGTGGTCGCATGGATGATTTATTCATTGATCAATTCATTGGCCTTCCAATGGCTTACTGTAAGTCACACATTCTGTCAATCTGCTCCATATCCAGGGCACTATGGCCTGGCCTGGGAGAGCCGGGATTTTTCTGCTTGGAGGATCTATCTAAAATAAAACTTAGATTGCTTCTTCTCTTCATTAGGAAGACGAATTGGCTCAACTCTGCAGTGACGCTATCTGAGTAACTGCTCTTTCGGATAGGCATTGGCGCTGGGTATCACAAAGGGACCGCTGAAGGACCCAAGTGACCTGTCTTTCGATGGCTGCCCATGGAACCTAACCTAACCTAGAGAATGCAAGTTCCGCAAGTAGTCGACAAGGAGCTTTTTCTGCCAAAGATAAACTTTCTGCTTGTGTGAGATTTTTTTGCAGAAGGGAGTTAACAAATTAATGCTCGCGTTAGAAATTTTTTTCTAAAAACAGCGTTAAACAAAGGCATAGTTTAAGGATGACCCAAACCCTTTAGCGATGTCTTTATTTAATTTCATGAAATCAATCATAAAAAATTGCTTATAATAACAATTTTTTTGTATATTTATCTATTTTATTCCAATAAAATATTTTTTTGTTTAAATAACGAAACTAATTTTTCTTTTTTTTTTTAAATCTTATGTTACCTCTTACATTTTTATTACTTCCGTTATAAAAATATCTATATTGCGGTAACAATAATATGGCAATGCCGCAATGTACGAGATGATACCGCAACAACGGAAGGATGTCGCACAAGCGGAATAAATAATTGCAAATTTTGCTTCCGCACAAAAATTGCGGAACGCAATCAAAAATACTACCCAATATGAAGCTAATTTGGAACAAATTTTACCGCAATACTTATATTTGCTACGGTTTTAGTAGAATTTAATTAATTTCTCAGGGTGGACTTCATATGGGGCCTATGGTAAATGATGGACCGATCATCAAGACATTTATTAGTATGATTTCAAGTCCTATAAAACGTTTATTATGATAGCTTTATTTATTACGGGTTTAGGCGAACTAAACTGTTATGAGAGTAGGGTTTATATGGGGTCTATATTTTAACGAAAATTGACAGTGTGATTGGAAGTCCTATTAAACTATGACGTACCAAATTTCATTATGAAAGCATTATTTATTACGGTTTTAGGCGTACTTAACTGTTTTCCGGAAGAAGGGTTTATATGGGGCCTAGGGTAAATTATGGACTGATTTTCACGAAATTTTACAAGGCGATTTATAGTCTTATAAAGTTGTGACGTACCATATTTTATTATAATAGCGTTGTTTATTGCGTCTTATGTTGTACTGAACTGTTTTCTGAGTAGGGTTTATATTTAACACAAAATTTAACAGTATGATTTCCAGTCGTATAAAACGAATTTGAGAAAAATCTTACATAATTCTGTGCATTATTCCAAAACTATAAATATTTTACGTTGGTGGTTCCACATTTTGATTCATAGCTCTGATCCTACTGAACCGATTTGACACCAAGTTTGTTCTATTCTTTTGAGTTTTCTGAAAGAGAGCGTGTTTTCAACAGACGGACATGGGCATCGCATATCAAAGAATCAATATCGGGGAACTTGTTTTTTTTTTACTTTTGGCCACCTAAAAGTACAAAAAGGTCACATTGTGCAGCGGGATGATAGCAAAGTCTAATATTTATTAAAAATCGTTAAAGCTGTAGAGAAAGAAACGTACAGAAACGAATCGCTTTAATCGCGAACATGGCAATAATACCAAATTTGCACTTTCATTATTTACCAAAAAAAATCTCTCTTATAGATTCTTGTCCACTCAGGACATTTTATGTTGAATTTTATGATTCTAGGTCCAATACTAACTGAAATTCAAATAGTACCAGTTAAAGACCAAAAAGTACCAAAGAGCCCCTCTTACAGATTCTAATTTACTCAGGACCTTGGATGTTCAATTTTATGTTTCTAGGGCCAATACTAACGGAAATTCAAAAAGTACCAGTTAAAAAACAAAAAAGTTCCAAAAATGTCCCTCTTAAGCATTCTTTTCCACTCAGGACATTTAATGTTGATTTTTATGTTTCTAGGTCAAATACTAACGGAAATTCAAATAGTACCAGTTAAAGAACAAAAAAGTACCAAAAAGCGCTTTTACAGATTCGCATTCACTCAGGACCATGCATGTTTGATTTTATGTTCATAGGTCCAATATTAACGAAAATTAAAAAAGTACCAGTTAAAGAACGAAAAGGTACCAAAAAGATCCCTCTTATGGATTCTCAATTTTTTCTACCCATTGAAGCATAAACAATTTCAATATTGTAGTGGGAGCCCAATATTTAATACGTATAAATAAAACAAATGTTTTGTAAAAAAAGTACCAAAAATAGTTACGATTTTTACTCCTTAAACGTCCGAATTTCGAAAAAGTACCAAATTCGTATTTAGATTTTGATAAGTTTCAAATGTGATATAACCCGTATTTCTATGTTAGTGGGTTTAAAAGATAGATGGGGTGACAAAAAAGTACCAAAATACAGGTTTTACCCGTTTACTCCGTTAAAGGGCTGAATTTCCAAAAAGCATCAGACACCTGTCCGCTTATTTTTCTAAAGAACAACGATAATTATTAAATTTTTTGTGTATCTTTTTTAGTTTTGGAGATATAAGTTACCGACTTTACCCGTTTTTACCCCTAAACATTCGAATTTCCAAAAATTAATCTTTAATCTTTGTTTTAAAAATTTCAGAGTTGATATTGTGTCAACTGTTGGCAGTGTTGTCATATCGTAAGATTTATCTTTTTTTTGCAAGTTTTTTGAGACTCAAAAAAGATTTTAAGTTTTTTTTTCTAAAAAAAAAGATTTTCGAAATTTAAGTAGTTTACAGAAATTTAGTTGTAATTTGTAAAAAAAATAATCTTCACTCAAAATATAAAATTTGAAAACGAGATATAAAACAAATGGATGAATTAAATTTTTATTTATATATTTTATATATAAGTATGTATACAATATATATATGTACAAATATGTATGTAAATTTTTATATTGTTTTTTTCATAAATAGAAGCGGGTTTCACCCTTTGTATTAAGTGTACAACTCTGTTATATTAAACACGATTTTATACTTCAAGGCGTGAGTGTCTTTTTCGTATGCATTGTAAATTAATGAATTTGCTGAGTGAGAGAAAGAGACATATAAAGTTTCTTTAACTGTTTTATTTTGGAAAATTCACACACTTTGTTTACTACTGCTTTTTGTGGGATTTTTCAACCACAGCGTAGTATATTTTAGTCTAATACATTTTGTTGTTGCAGTGTTGTAAATGTTAGAATTTTTACTAAAATTATAAGACTAAGAAGGTCTACAAGGGACTTTACTATCAAGGGTGAATTCCGCTAGAATCAAAACACATGTTGTGTAAGTGATTCTTTTTAACGATTTGTAAAAAAAAAGTTTTTGGATCGACGATGGTATTGAGCTTAAGTTCTCTCATAGCGCCAAGTATCTGGGCGTAATCTTGGACAGCAAACTGTCGTGGGGGCTGAGCATCCGGACGAGGATGGAAAAGGCAATTGTTGTTATATATGCGTGCAGAGGTGCAATCGGCAGGAACTGAGGCATGGGGCCGAGGTGTGTCAATTGGATCTTTGAGGCTGTAGAAAAGCCGACTCTATTACGGTGTTGTTATATGGTGGCCTGGATCCCGGTGGACATCACGGCCAGACAGATGGCTCTATGCTCGGCAACACGGTTGAACGCGGCACACGGCTGGTCGAACCGTGACGATGGCCACTCCAAGATAATTGGATGCTCGATTATCCCTGAGGGTGTAGACTACTGCACCCTGGAGCCTTTCTTTGGTGCGAGGTACGCGACACATATAGCGCCCGAAAGTGCGCTGTCGGTCATGAATACCTTCCATGAACCAGCCCCCTGGGGTATACACTGATGGTTCAAGGAAGGGGGAAAGAGTTGGCGGAGGTTTCTACATAGAAAAACTGGGCGTAAGTCTCCTTTCGCCTGCCGGATAGATGTAGTGCCCTGCAGGCGGAAATCTCGGCTATAAAGCGGGCAGCCAACTGGCGAAAGTAATTTCGCGTATCGGGAGTTATACGTATATTTACTGATAGCAAGGCTGCCATTGCTTCTCTTGCGGGAGTCTACACGACATCTATGTAGGTTAACTGGGTAACTCTGTGAATGCCGGATGTCTTTGAATGAGATTGCTGAGCATTCAGGGTTAACGCTTACATTGATACCAGGGCACTCAGACTGTCCGGGAAACCAGATAGCAGATGAGTTGGCCAAGGAATGTGGTCGCATGGATGATTTATTCATTGATCAATTCATTGGCCTTCCAATGGCTTACTGTAAGTCACACATTCTGTCAATCTGCTCCATATCCAGGGCACTATGGCCTGGCCTGGGAGAGCCGGGATTTTTCTGCTTGGAGGATCTATCTAAAATAAAACTTAGATTGCTTCTTCTCTTCATTAGGAAGACGAATTGGCTCAACTCTGCAGTGACGCTATCTGAGTAACTGCTCTTTCGGATAGGCATTGGCGCTGGGTATCACAAAGGGACCGCTGAAGGACCCAAGTGACCTGTCTTTCGATGGCTGCCCATGGAACCTAACCTAACCTAGAGAATGCAAGTTCCGCAAGTAGTCGACAAGGAGCTTTTTCTGCCAAAGATAAACTTTCTGCTTGTGTGAGATTTTTTTGCAGAAGGGAGTTAACAAATTAATGCTCGCGTTAGAAATTTTTTTCTAAAAACAGCGTTAAACAAAGGCATAGTTTAAGGATGACCCAAACCCTTTAGCGATGTCTTTATTTAATTTCATGAAATCAATCATAAAAAATTGCTTATAATAACAATTTTTTTGTATATTTATCTATTTTATTCCAATAAAATATTTTTTTGTTTAAATAACGAAACTAATTTTTCTTTTTTTTTTTAAATCTTATGTTACCTCTTACATTTTTATTACTTCCGTTATAAAAATATCTATATTGCGGTAACAATAATATGGCAATGCCGCAATGTACGAGATGATACCGCAACAACGGAAGGATGTCGCACAAGCGGAATAAATAATTGCAAATTTTGCTTCCGCACAAAAATTGCGGAACGCAATCAAAAATACTACCCAATATGAAGCTAATTTGGAACAAATTTTACCGCAATACTTATATTTGCTACGGTTTTAGTAGAATTTAATTAATTTCTCAGGGTGGACTTCATATGGGGCCTATGGTAAATGATGGACCGATCATCAAGACATTTATTAGTATGATTTCAAGTCCTATAAAACGTTTATTATGATAGCTTTATTTATTACGGGTTTAGGCGAACTAAACTGTTATGAGAGTAGGGTTTATATGGGGTCTATATTTTAACGAAAATTGACAGTGTGATTGGAAGTCCTATTAAACTATGACGTACCAAATTTCATTATGAAAGCATTATTTATTACGGTTTTAGGCGTACTTAACTGTTTTCCGGAAGAAGGGTTTATATGGGGCCTAGGGTAAATTATGGACTGATTTTCACGAAATTTTACAAGGCGATTTATAGTCTTATAAAGTTGTGACGTACCATATTTTATTATAATAGCGTTGTTTATTGCGTCTTATGTTGTACTGAACTGTTTTCTGAGTAGGGTTTATATTTAACACAAAATTTAACAGTATGATTTCCAGTCGTATAAAACGAATTTGAGAAAAATCTTACATAATTCTGTGCATTATTCCAAAACTATAAATATTTTACGTTGGTGGTTCCACATTTTGATTCATAGCTCTGATCCTACTGAACCGATTTGACACCAAGTTTGTTCTATTCTTTTGAGTTTTCTGAAAGAGAGCGTGTTTTCAACAGACGGACATGGGCATCGCATATCAAAGAATCAATATCGGGGAACTTGTTTTTTTTTACTTTTGGCCACCTAAAAGTACAAAAAGGTCACATTGTGCAGCGGGATGATAGCAAAGTCTAATATTTATTAAAAATCGTTAAAGCTGTAGAGAAAGAAACGTACAGAAACGAATCGCTTTAATCGCGAACATGGCAATAATACCAAATTTGCACTTTCATTATTTACCAAAAAAAATCTCTCTTATAGATTCTTGTCCACTCAGGACATTTTATGTTGAATTTTATGATTCTAGGTCCAATACTAACTGAAATTCAAATAGTACCAGTTAAAGACCAAAAAGTACCAAAGAGCCCCTCTTACAGATTCTAATTTACTCAGGACCTTGGATGTTCAATTTTATGTTTCTAGGGCCAATACTAACGGAAATTCAAAAAGTACCAGTTAAAAAACAAAAAAGTTCCAAAAATGTCCCTCTTAAGCATTCTTTTCCACTCAGGACATTTAATGTTGATTTTTATGTTTCTAGGTCAAATACTAACGGAAATTCAAATAGTACCAGTTAAAGAACAAAAAAGTACCAAAAAGCGCTTTTACAGATTCGCATTCACTCAGGACCATGCATGTTTGATTTTATGTTCATAGGTCCAATATTAACGAAAATTAAAAAAGTACCAGTTAAAGAACGAAAAGGTACCAAAAAGATCCCTCTTATGGATTCTCAATTTTTTCTACCCATTGAAGCATAAACAATTTCAATATTGTAGTGGGAGCCCAATATTTAATACGTATAAATAAAACAAATGTTTTGTAAAAAAAGTACCAAAAATAGTTACGATTTTTACTCCTTAAACGTCCGAATTTCGAAAAAGTACCAAATTCGTATTTAGATTTTGATAAGTTTCAAATGTGATATAACCCGTATTTCTATGTTAGTGGGTTTAAAAGATAGATGGGGTGACAAAAAAGTACCAAAATACAGGTTTTACCCGTTTACTCCGTTAAAGGGCTGAATTTCCAAAAAGCATCAGACACCTGTCCGCTTATTTTTCTAAAGAACAACGATAATTATTAAATTTTTTGTGTATCTTTTTTAGTTTTGGAGATATAAGTTACCGACTTTACCCGTTTTTACCCCTAAACATTCGAATTTCCAAAAATCGCGTCTTAGTGGATCGATTTGGGGAGAGATTAACCCCTGGTCCAAATTTCAAGTTTTTAGCTTCAGGCGTTTAGGCTGTGCGATGATGAATCAGTCAGTAACGTTACAATTTTATATACATATATAGTTATTTATCCGAATCGCACGTTTCGCTAAAAAATTGCATCGATTTGTTTGTGCATATTTCTTCACATATTATCTTAAATGTATTGTTTTTAATATGTTTAAAAATGCATACAAATTGGCATACAAAAATTCAGATTGAAGAACTCAAACAAAAATTTCATTAAATGCAAAAGAACGCTGTCTTTTGCATAACTACATGTAAAGCAAAAACAAATTCCCAAAACTTTGTTTTTGTTTCAAATGTATTTGTCAGAAAGCGTTCTTTCGGCATGGTGAAATTGGCTGTAAATAAATTATTTTAAAAATTGGCGACAATAAATAACCATTGTTGGAATTTAAAATTACCGTAATTTTTAGGCTTGAAGTAGCGTATCCGATGTGCAAAGATCCTTAAATTCGTGTCTTAAGCGCACCACCCATTATACAATATTCGGGCATGTTCTGAAAATCACGTGATTTCAAATCACGCGCTTTTAAAATCACGCGTGTGATTTTGTGGTGTTCTGAAAAACATTTCGTTTTTACGTTTCTCGATATGCTTTCGGCAGTTGAAAATCACTCCAAAACATACATAAACGGAACACAAAAATATCAAACATTTGATTTTAAAAGGCACATGTGATTTGAAATCATGTGATTTGAATAAAAGTGAATTTTAGAACATGCCTGAATATTGTATATTTAATTCGCCATATCATTTCCATTTTGCCCGATTCATATTATGCACTTTCACAGTATAATGCACATCTTTTCGTTGTGCAATAATAATCAAATGTCTTTTTATTGTTGACAATATATTGTACCACCATCGAATATTTCCTAAACATTGGCGTTAGATATATTTGTGCAATTCGAAAAATTTAACAATAATTATATTACAATTTTATGGGCCCTTTAAATTTTTGAAGCTTCGAATACACAATATACAATTGGTCCCATTGCTTTGATATCGTTGCAAATAAGACTTTTTGAGTGTAATTCTCATCCCCTCTGTAGTCTTATTTGCTGATATTTTTGGCTTTGCTAAATTTTTTTTGGAAAAACGTTTCCTGATGATCTGTCCTAAGTAACCAGTGATATGCGCATAGAAACAGCTTATCCTCCAACAATAAATTTTTAATTGTTTTTTCAAGAATAAAAATAGGGAATTAAGGACAACAAATAAAATCTTTTAACAAATAATTGTATTCCCAAAAACAACTTTGATAATAAAAACGAAAACAAATAAAAAATAAAAACATTTTTTCAAACCATTTTTCAGATTGAAAAACGTAGCGTTGGCAAAATCTTTTATTTCTTCTACTAGTGCTTTCCCATTGATAAAATTTTTGTACGGTTGGCAATTTCTGCCTGGGAATCTTCCAGATGAAAATCCAGTAAGAAATAAAATCACATATTTTTAAATAAATTTTATGTTTGCACACTCGTCCAAACTACATGTTTATTAATAAATATTTTTTTTATTCAATAAATCTCTTAAAAGTTATATACAATTAACACAAAAGTTCAACTTAATACTATTAAAAAAACTTAATTTTATTAAAAAGAATTTTCTTAAATGTATAATAGATATAAACAATCATTAGAAATCACTGGCTCTGTTTAAAATTATCAGTAAATCATTATAAATTTATCACAATTGTTGGTTATTTTATAAGCAAAATCTCTCGACGTACGTCTTTTAGAGAGTCTACTGCCCTTGAAGGTTATTAAAATTTAAATTCGCTTGTCTCTTTAGGATCTCACCCATATACAAGGCAGCCCTTTGCTTTTGCAATATCAAAGCAAATGTTTGAGGATTAAATTGATATGTTTGAGGATTAAATTGATTCATCATCATGAGAGAGGGATTGACAAAATTTGTATTGTGAATAAAAAAAGCTGGTGGAGACGGAGCAGGCGTTGGTGGTGCCGAAAGAGCAATTTTTTTAAATATCATTTTATTTTCTTCGCCAGTTGGTTCACTTTGTAGTTCGTGATGTTTTCTTTTTCTGGATGTTTTATCGGGCAAAGCATAGGGCCTAAATAAATCTTCGGTTGATCGTTGTTTTGTGGTTGCTGTAGGGCTGTTATTGTTCTGGGGTCTGATTTCCTCGGAATTTTTCTGTATATCACTTTCCAATTTTGGCGGGGAAGAAAATAATCTGCTACCAAATTTCTTATGTGAATAATTACGTTTTCCTTGAAACTTTTTGTGGGTGTATTTATCGTTGTTTTCACTCGTAATGTTCATAATTAAAGCAGGTGCCATTGCTTTTATAATTGTTAGATTTTATATTCACAAACTTTTTACTTTCAAATTAATTGTTTTTTCGCGTTAAATAAATGATCTTTCCTCATTGACGTCTTAAAACCATCTGTTGCGTTTTTCCAGATGATCTGTGATTTTATATAACAAGTCACCCTTTTTCTTAGCGGCCTGTGTTCCCCCTCCCATAAACAGGTAAAAATATTTATGATCATACATGACCCTTGAGACGTTGGTTTCATCAATAAATTATCATTAACCGTAAAATTTCTGACACCTTTAACAAAGTTGGTGTATTGGAGTGCATGTATTTAGTTTGTGCATGAATAGTGCCTGCCTTAAAAACTGACCTGACTATCCTCATAAACGCTCTAGTTGATTCTGAAAATGAGAATATTTTTCTATACAATTTAAACGAGTCATAAAAATCATAAGGGATTTTTTCTTTCTTATTCCTTTATATTACAACACAAGATGTGTCATCTTGTCATGTTTTTAATATCGGGTTTCGGTACCTGAGATGTCTAACAATTGTCTAATATGTTCTTTTGTGTGTAAGACTTACTTAAAATGAGAACTCATTTTCCTTTTAAATTAATGATGTTTGTTTACTTACCTGTTAGAAGATTTTAGAGGAGGTAACAAAATGTTGAATGTCTGCAATGGAAACCAATTAATTTTTCATTTACATAGCTGTATTCTTTTAATCCGTTTTGTATTAGTTAAATGTATGTATGTACGTATGCATAATTCTCTACCGGGTTTCTTTTTTATTTAAGTTTCTTATAATTTAACTGGAAAAATTCATTAAATATTCTAAAATAATCTTCAAGAGAGGGTGTTCAAGGAAACAAAATAAAATTGTAATTCTATAATTTAAGTTTTTTAAGTGATGTTTCTACAAGTTCTTAGGCTAATTTTAATGTAAATAGATTACAAAATTATGAATATTTAAAAATAATTTACACCTACTGGCTGTGATTTGAATAGTAAGTTTTATCTATGTAAGTATGTTGATCTTTGCACTCTGTTTTGTTGATTTATTTTTGACAAATAATTATTGGTTAAACATGATCATTACCTCCAGCGTTACCGTTGGATATTTTCAAAAACTACCAAAAAAGGGAATATTTACAAAAAAGTGGCACTAAAAAGGGGATTAAAAAATTTTAAAATCAAAATAAGTACACCGAATCATTTTTGTTCAGTTTATTTTAAATTTTAAGTAATATTGTATAAATGATAAAAAAAAAAAAACAGAAAACATTATGTAATAACACTGGTCAGCAAAAACCAAAAAAGTCGGGAGAAAAAACTTTTTTATGTGATTTTAATTGACTTTAGCGAACTGAATCCAAATCTGCTCACAGATTTAGGGCTAGACCAATATTTCGCCCCAAACGCGGTTATGCTTAAACATTTTATCATTGTTGAATTATTTTATTATTAATAAGTTTGCTCTATGACGTGCTAAATTCCCAATTTTTATTTTTGATAAATACATTGACATTTATTGTTGAGGGAAAGCTAGTTTCAATGCGCATTTCACTGGTTGCTTAGCCCAGATCAGCAGGAAACCCTTTTCCAAAAGCTAAAAATATTATACAAATAAAACTGTAAAGCGAATAAGAATTATTAACACTCAAGTTTTATTTGTAACAATATCAAAGTTTAAACAAAACCACAACAATAAACAGTGTGTTTATCTTTTATTTTATGTTTTTACTTTTCAAATGTTTTTTATTCGCTTAATAATTTTTCATCAACATATATAACTGATAAATAAAATGTTATATAAAATAATATTATAATAATTGTATTAACGCGGATATCGTTTAAAGAAGATTCCAACAGGTTATGGCTCCAGAGCGTTTGGGTAAGGAATAATAAGTGTGGTAAAAATGTTATTCAAGTTTTAATTATTTGAAAAAAAAAAAAACGAATAATCAAATCACAAAATGGCTCTTCATCATCCATTTTCCAAATTAAAAAATTGTTCGAAAAAATTTTGAAACCTGAACCAATGCTCTGTATTTTTGGTAAGAACTTCTCGCATCGAAACCATGCTAAAAAAAAAATTCATCGTTTCTCGAAAAGTGAGAAAAAGTGTGCCTGTAATTCATGTCCAAGGCGAATTCAAATACAAGTGGTGTCGAAACGCCATCTGATTTTGACAATTCGAACCAATTTGTTTTGATTTGTTACTGTTTTCTTTGGAAATATCAATAACAATGCAATGCAAAAACCCTGTTGTTTCTGTTGTTTTTGGATTGTTGTAGTATCGACACCACCTGTAGCTGAATTCGCCTTGCTCATGTTGAAAACTATCAAAAGGGATTAAGTCGTTTTAAAATTTTTCACAATATAACACTTTATTTAATTTTATGACACAAACACATAATTAATAATTTTTTCCAATACATTTTGCTTATTTGCTTTTGCAAATTGTTTTTATTTTTCACAAACTAAAAATTTCTGTTGTTAATATTATTAAAGCCAGCAGAGTAGTATTTTGTGGTATAAAAAAATATTTGAAATCTTTAATTATTTAAATATTTTCCGTTATTACAGAATAAAAATTAAGCAAACATTGTTTTTAAAAGTTTATATATGCAGTAGGGTGTTCAATTAATCGGCTTTTTTTCTTCGTTTAAACGATTAATCGATATTTGGCAGTTTTGACTTATTCGATAAAACGAACAAAATTTTAAGATTAATCGAATAATTCAAAATCCAAAAATTTTATAAATTAAGATATTTTTTTTCGATAATTTTAGAAAAAATTGGTACTTGAGTAAATAATCATTATTAATTAAGGCCGGTATTCACTATCCTATTAAGTCGCACGATATGTCAAAAAAATCGTGTGTGCTCATAATGTATGACAGTGTGGCTTAAAAATGAATTGATCGACAGATTTTATTGACAGTCTGTCCGACTTGCAAATATTTATAAAAATTTTCATAAAATGATAGATTATATGCGATCAGAGTTGCATTTTCTTGTAAAGTAGCTGAGTCATTTGAGTTTGCATATTTTTTGTGGGATAGTGTGGCATTGACAGCAGATTTTGCAGACATTTTTTTATGTCGGATAGAATTCCGTCAGATTTTCGTGTGAATGAATCGTACGATTATGTAGGATAGTGAATACCGGCATTTACAAGTATTTTAATATTTTATTAACAAAAAAACAAAACAAACGTAACAATTCATACTTATTAATAAAACCTTTACAACGATAAAAAAATAAAACAAGTATTGAGATCATATAATTTTATATGTACAAACAATTAAACAGATCTTTTACAATAATCCTTTAAAAATATTTGAAAGCCACACGATCAAGTTTTGTCTTTCCTTTTAATTTGCCATACTCTCTCACCTTTTTGCTAACGCATTCACTCAATTTTACGTTCAATTTAACAACTGACCACAAATTCACTTTGGCGCTTTCTTTATAAAAAATATATTTCTTAAAAAATAAATGTGCTTTATTAAAAAAAAATTGTTTATTAAAAAATTCTTGTGCTTTTTTCAAAATACTTTGAGTCATGCCTAATATTTTGAGTTGTTTCTATGTCTATGCAGTTGTTTCAATAAGTAAAAATTAACGGATAATTGCATTATTTCAGTAATAATTTACTGGTTAATCAACATTTTTTCAGTAAGCAGTACGCCAATGTATGTGAATTACTCACTAAACATGACTGTTTTTTTTTAATTCCAAAGGACCACACATTTGATTTGTTTATTTGACTTAGAACTTTAAAAAATTATACATTTGACAGAAAAACCATATATGTATTGTTATTCGATTAATCGGTATATATTCTTCGATTAGTCCTTTAATCGAAATCAGCAATTTTAAATTAAGCGAACAATGAATCGTCTAAAATTGTTCGATTAATCGAACAAGAATTAATCGACTGAACACCTCAAGCTTTCCGAAGGATTTGTAAAACTTTGTGATGGTTATAGAAACAAGAGATACGTTGCCTTCATTATCTGTGGCTAAACTCAAGCTTTTACAAGAGGCAGAGCGAAGAAATAATCAAGAACACGAAGTAGTAAATCATTAACATGCATGAAATGCAAATGCATGCGTTTTTATAGAAATAACTGTATTGCTGTTAATTATGCTTTGTGGGTGGTCATCAATTGGAGTTGGTTGATTCATTTCTTGAGCTCGGAGTCCTATTGGATCATAAATTAAACTTTGTTACACATATAAAGTTAACTGTAAATAAAGCTAGATGTATTCTTGTCTTTATAAAACGCTGGGTTAAAGAGTTCACTGATCCATACATAACGAAGCCACTTTACGTGTCACTCGTTAGACCTATCTTAGAATATGGGTCAATCATTTGGGATCCATATTATAACATTCATAATTCTCATATTGAATCTGTCCAAAAACAATTTTTGTTGTTCTGTTTACGTGGTCTCCAATTCTAGTAGACTGGCTTTACTAAAACTACCATCGCTTAAAAGTCGTCGCACAATGTTAAATGTATATTTTATGGTTAATCTTATTAATGGTAATATTTGTTATGAATTTCCGTTAAATTCTGTTAAATTTAATATACCTTGTCGCAATACTCGTCATTATAATCGGCTTTTTGTAAAGTTTTGTAGAGTAAAATACGCTATTGCTGATCCTTTTTCAAGGTTATGTCGACAATTTAATTCTTTGTCTCAATTTGTTGATTTTTCTTTAAATTTAAATGTTATAAAGCATAAAATAATTGTTTATCTTAACTAGTAATTTTTTATGTACATTTTTAAATCCATCATGTAATTCATTAATTTTAAGTCAATCTTGTTATTAGTCAGTAAGGATAATGTCCATTGATTAAATATATATAAATATATAAATAAATAAATTTGGTGCAGTAAAGAAAAATCCAACAACAATAATAATAAAAATATGTCGAATTCAAAAATTATTAAAGGTTATTGCTTTATATGTGGAAAGAGAGGTCACTACGCAAATTAATGTAAATTAAAAAGCGAAGACAAATAATTTTCTTTAACTGCTATGGCCAAAAGTAATACAAACTTGCCTGGTACATAGACAGCGGAGCCACAACCCAATAAAAAATTGAGCTTCCAACGAAGCAGGTTTGTAAGGGAGAAACGTAAAAGTTTCGCTTACCATATCGCTTACGGAAGACATGAAATTAATATGGCGAGTTCCCTCTTTGAAGCAATACATTTTTGACACAGAAAGCGCTTTATTCAGCGCATACACAAATTGGAGAATGTAACGATCAGGGTTGCACACTGAATTTTTTGTTACCGTTACTCTTTTATATGCTCCATTACAAACCTGCTTCGTAGTAAGGGAATGCCGTGGCTCTTCAAAATTATTTTTATTTATTAATAATTTGTTCACTAACTTTACTGCATCTGTGTATGTCTTATTGCGTAGCGCATAAATGTGTGCTTACTTTTAAAAATGTACCATTAGTGCTTCGCAAAATAGGAACATTTTTTATTGGGAAGCCATAAGTGTTCTGGATCGCAAGTTAAGAATTGTAATGATACTATTACGTTGGCCGACAAGAACTCAAGGGAAAGGGAGTTGTTCCAATAAATATTAATGGCACTGATATTGTTTTTAAAGATTTATTGTATTTCCCAAACTTTTAAGGAAATTTTATATCCGTAAGCAAAGCCGTACAGTATTGTGGAATCATAAACTTTAATCAAAAGGGAGCTTTTCTTATTAATAAAACTGTAAATTTACTTATACATGCTTAAATACGAAACAATCTATTTGTGTTTGAAGCTAAAGAATCACCACAACAATTAAATAACGTGAGTACAAATAACCAAATTTGGCATAGAAGATTTGGCCACCTCAACCGCTAAAGTTTAAATGAATTGTACAATAAAGAAATGGTTAATGGATTAAAATTGATAAAAGATATTAATTGTTGTAAAACCGTTGGTAAAACCATTTGTAAATGGTTGGTAAAGTTCATAGCGCATCATTTCCAAAACAAAGTGAAAGAAAATCTGATGAAGTTCTTGATATTATTTATTCAGTTTGTAGTAAGACTTGTTCTTATATTGTGTCATTTGCCGTTGTGTCAGAAGTAAACCGGGTATAAAATTTAGTTTTCCGAGGTGCAATTGTTCTTAGTGGCTTGGGAGTCACGACTGCGGCTGGGGATACCGCAAGAGAATTACCTGTATTGGAAGTTGTTATAGTATTTGCTTCAGTGGATGATGGAGTAAGTAAGATTTGTTCAGAAGGATTTATAGAGTTAAATGGTAAAGTTAAATGAGTTGCAGCAATTTGGTTTAATGGAACCTGGCTGGAAACATGTAAATTAGATAACGTTTTCACGGATGTAGATTGCGAATGTGCAATGCCACTTGGACTGGGAAATTTATCATCTTTCTGTTCTGACGTAACGGCAATTTTATTAGATGGAATCAAATGAGGGGTTACGGTTGATTTACCAGTTCTTTTGCATTTGGGATTTGGAGAAGCTCCAAAATTTTCCAAATTTGTGAACTTAGAAAAAATATTTTCCACATTTCCCTGTAAAGATTGAAAGTACTTTTTAAAACCTTCAAACTCGGTTTTGTAGCTTTTGAAAAAGTTGTAAAATTCAACGACGATTACTCTGCTACTGGGAGAGTAATCCACTGAAGGTTTATGGATTTATCAGCCAATGTATCAGCATCCCTTGGCTTAAGCCTGCCACATATTAAAGTTTCCATACTCAAAAGAAATACAAAGCCATTTTAACGTGAGTACGCTGTTTACCCTTAATTTCGCCTCCAGTCTATCTCTACGCTCGACCGTCTCCTGACCGAATGCGAAAGTGACTTTTGAGTTTGCTACGTTTTATCGGTTAAATAGCTGAACCGATTTTGATGATATTGAAAATAAAGACATTTTATTCTGTTAAGACTAGGACCTAAAGCGGTACATAGGGAGAATTACTGCCTCTCTGAAAATATCTAACCAATTTTGATGAAATATGAATCAAAGATAGATCAGCGTAAAAATATTAGCTTGAATTTGGCGAAAACGAATATCATAAAATATCCGAATACACGGCATTTCGAATAAGAATATTAGTAACATCACTAAATTAAACATCGTCCAATTTTACTTCCACTAGAATTCAATCATAAATTTCAAAAATTATTTTCAATGATGTAATTTTAGCTTTAAGATGTGTTTATTTGATTTATTTGTAATGAAATCCATTGGAGAGAAAATGCTACACTTCCCTTGACTACTTTTGCTATTGTTTAATAAGAATATATTAAGATCATTAATCAATTGGGATTATTACCGAAACAATATCCAAACGATCAGTAATAACTCAAACATTTTCTTCATTAAGATTTTATTTTATATTGATCCTAATTAAATAAAATATCAAATGTTTTTCTGGAATCCTTTCTTTCCCAAAACAACAAAAAAAAAAAAAAAAATTGTCGAATTTCCATTCATTCATTTCTAGGGAATAATATTGCTTTTATCTTTAAGGGATTTTTTTTTTATAATTTACTAAAGACAAGGAATTCCCATTTTGCCCCTTATAACTTTTTACCTGATTGAAATTCACATACATTAATTCCCTTCATTGCACGAGCACATTTCTTTAGAATAAGATCATAAAATAACAATTTGCAAAATAGAAAGTCATAAGAAAACACCTTTATAACCGAATGTTTATAGAAAACAATCTGCTGAACAAATGTTTTTCCAAAGAATTGAATTCCGTAAATGCATTCTTACTTAAATTGATCTAAAAGCGTTTATGGCACAGGCGCTTAATGGCAAATTCCTTAAACTGTGCGCGGAAACTGCTTAACAGCCAAGGAACAAATTCTCAGTTTTTATTCTAAGGAATATACAAGTAAAATTGAGGTGAAGGTCAAATATAATATATTAATGCTATTTCGGAACACTCTACGAACTTAATTACCCAATTCGTTACAGGATATAAATTTGCGGTTTAAGATAATCCTTAGGGATAAAGTTAATTAGAAACATAAACAAACTGTCGGAAAATACTGTAAGATGAACAAAAGGAAGTTGGAAATGGTTTATTGAGAGATCAAAGAAGTCAAATACACCAAGAAGCTTATTAGTTAAAGGGGTATTTATTTTCAGACGAAGGTTCTACATTGATTTAATTCTATTCCACAATAAGCGATATTCTACAGAGTGATATGAGGTACCTCATACTTATTGAAACCAGATAAAAGTAAAAAATTACAAGCAAATGAACTGATATACGAGGGCGGATCAATAAGTCCGTGACTTTTCGAACTTCCCTCGTAGTTACATGAAAAGCAGCACTGCTCCCATTAAGTTTCGTCATTTACTTTGCGTTTAACAGCTGTTCAAAACATACAATCTCGTGGATTTTTTTAAAAATGGAAAAAAGTGAATTTCGAGTGCTCAAGAAAAAACCGTCAATCAAACCAAGGAAAAGCTTGATAAATACTATGGGGACTCTGCACCATCGATTTCAATGGTAAAAATGTGGTTTACTGACTTTTGTTGTGGTCGCACAAGTACAAATGACGCTGAACGTTCTGGACGGCCAATTAAAGTCAATACACCCGAAAATGTCGAAAAAATTCAAGGATTGTTTCGAGTTGTTTAACCGCAATTTGAATGAGTTTTTGCGGCGTTTTGTAACTGTGAATGAAAAATGGATCCACTTCGGAGATCAAACAGCAGTCTAAACAATGGGTTTCTCCGGGTGAACCGGCTCCGAAGAAGGCCAAGGTAAGTTTGTCCGCCAATAAGGTGATGGCAACAGTTTTTTGGGATGCACGCGGGACAATCCACATCGTGTGCCCCGGTAGGCTAGCTGGTAGAGAGCTAGTTTATCACTACCGGGGTTGCGGGTTCGATTCCCGCCAGAGACTGTGGTCTCCTGCAGAAAAGCGAAGAGCTTCGCGGGATTAGCGTAGGAATAAAAACAAAAAAAAAAAAAATACCTTCAAAAGGAAAAAACAATAAACGGCGAATATTATGCCAACTTATTGGACCGATTTAACGAGGATTTAAAAAAACGACCCCATATGGCCAAGAAAAAAGTGTACACGTGTGCAGTCTCCTCATCCTAATTCCTATTTCCAAACCTAAATAAATGGCTCGGTGGAAAGAGATTTAGCTCCAAATTTGAAATTATTGGTCAAACAAATGTCTATTTTATGGACCTCGAAAAATCCTATTTTTTTGGAAGGGATACACAAATTGGAGAAACGTTGGACTATGTGTATTGCGCTAAAAGGAGATTATGTTGAAAAATAAATATTTTTTTTTGTAAAAAAAACTGTCTTTCATTCAAAAAGTCACTTACTTATTGATCTGCCCTCGTAAGATAGATAGATATAAAAAAGTTTTTACGCAATTTTTAATAAAAAGAAGTAAAAAAATTTTATATCACAACCCATAAAATCTTAAGAATAATGCATTTGGCATTTCTCTACTAGAATAAACAAAAAATGTATTAAAAAGAGTAAATTAGGCTTTTTTAATATCCCAATAAAAAATTGAGCTTCCAACGAAGCAGGTTTGTAAGGGAGAAACGTAAAAGTTTCGCTTACCATATCGCTTACGGAAGACATGAAATTAATATGGCGAGTTCCCTCTTTGAAGCAATACATTTTTGACACAGAAAGCGCTTTATATATATTTGTTCCTTTTACTCCTACAAGGAGCATAGGGCCGCTTTATTCAGCGCTTTATTCAGCGCATACACAAATTGGAGAATGTAACGATCAGCGTTGCACACTGAATTTTTTGTTACCGTTACTCTTTTATATGCTCCCTTACAAACCTGCTTCGTAGTAAGGGAATGCCGTGGCTCTTCAAAATTATTTTTATTTATTAATAATTTGTTCACTAACTTTACTGCATCTGTGTATGTCTTATTGCGTAGCGCATAAATGTGTGCTTACTTTTTAAAATGTACCATTAGTGCTTCGCAAAATAGGAACATTTTTTATTGGGATATAGCCATCGATGCACAAGAAATTACAGTTTTGTTTTGAGTCAGCTGTTAAATGTTTATAAATTTTTATGCTTAGAGGTTAAAAAAGCTAAAAACGGGTAAATTTCCTAACCTCATGTTGATCAAAAAAATAAGCGGATAGGTGTCTGGTACTTTTTTGAAATTGGACCCTTTTGGGGAGTAAACGTGTAAAACCTGTATTTTAAAACTTTTTTGCCACGCAATCTATCTATTAAACCAATAAACATTGAAATAAAAAATATCACATTCGTAACGTATCTAAAAAATACAAATAAAAATTTGGTACATTTTCGAAATTCGAACGTTTAAGAGGTGAAAATCGTACCTATTACAAAGTAGCGGGTTAAAACCTAGAAACATAAACTTTGGCGTAAAAATATGTCCACGAAAGAAAAGGAGACGCTAACGAAGTAGCGGGTTAAATGCTAGTAAACGTATAAAATTTTAATACAAAATTAGCAAATTTATAAAAAAAAAAATAATTCAAAATTAAATTTGTTGTCACGGAAAATTTAAGAACGTATTAATTTTTATACAAATTTATGTTTTGTGTTTAGATATACATTTACTCCGCTCTGAAAAAATATCTTTCACAGAACATATTTGTGACGTCATTCTGCCGACGTTATTACTTATGTTAACAAATACAAATTGCGCGTATAGACGTAGGGTAATTTAAAGCTTTATCTGTGTAAAAATTAATTTGGATTCCGGCAGCACTGATAAAACCGAAAATAGCTATTAAATGCCTTCTTGTTAGTCTACCTTCGCCTTGATTGATGAATTGGCGTCGAACTGTGGACCATATTTTTAGAAAGCGGACAACTTTTTTTTATGGTTTCCAATTCTAAAATTATGTCACTCATTTGAAAGTTAATACAGATAAGCCTCGATGTTTGCACATGTTTGCACACATTGTAGAGAATTTTACAACATTTACCACAACATATGTAGAATGCCTACAATCGCAAAATGTAATAGTATTTTTCTGACCCTAGGTCAGTTATTTTGTGCAACAAAATCGATGAATGCAAAAGTCTTCCAAAAAGAAAGACATTTTGTATGGGTGCCCCTTTAAGGAATGGTGAAACAAATGTCGGGGATAAAAAAAGCGGTGTGGTATTACATTTGACCCGGCTAGGGGCATTCTAGGCGTTGCATGGTGTCAAATTTAGGAATTTTAATAAACCACAATATTTGTATGGGAGCCCCCCATTGTTATGGAGATAAGGGCTTACCCCTTTCGGATAAAACATTCAATATCCCAATAAAAAATGGAGCTTCCAACGAAGCAGGTTTGTAAGGGAGAAACGTAAAAGTTTCGCTTACCATATCGCTTTCGAAAGACATGCATTTTATATGGCAAGTTCTCACTTTGAAGCAATACATTTTTGACACAGAAAGCGCTTTATTCAGTGCATATAAAAATAAGCGAATATAACGATCAGCTTTGCACACTGAATTTTTTGTTACGGTTTCTCTTTTATATGCTCCCTTACAAACCTGCTTCGTAACAAGGGAATGTTGTGGCTCTTCAATTTTTTTTAAATTTATTGAGAATTCGTTCACTCATTTGACAGCATCTGTGTATGTCTTATTGTGTAGCGCATAAATGTGTGCTTACTTTTTAAAATGTACCATTACTGCTTCCCAAAATAGGAATTTTTTTTATTGGGATGTCTGCGGTAGTAGCGGGTTGGTATTTTAGAAACGTTGGGAATAAAAATAAAGTGGCTTTGGTTATACGTTTAACCCGTATTGTGTAACAGTTCACTATTATATATATATATATATATACATATGTATATATATTAGGGCGGGTCGATTTTTTTTTTAAAAAATCGTATAGCAAAAACGTAAACTACATAAAATTCTAAGAAAATTCTCCGAAGAAACCTATTATCTAGAATAAAATCCTAATCCACGCCTCTCGACTTCAAAATATTCACCCAAGTAAAAAAGTTTGTATATAATTTTATATTTAATATTTTTATAAGGAACATTCATAGATAAAAAAAATTTCTTTCATAATTTAATGAAAAAGGTTGGAAAAACAAAAAAAAAAAAATTACACTCAAAAAACTGTTTTCAGTATTTATAAAATAACCTAAACCTGTATTGCATCAACTTTAATATAATAAAACATAATATATTAAAAAAAAAGAAAATAATTTTAGCGAAAGAAGAGGAAAAACATTTTCAAGTCGAAAGGCGCGGATTAGGATTTGATTTTAGACCCATGGTTTCTTCGGAGAATTTTCTTAGAATTTTATGTAGATTACGTTTTTGCTATACGATTTTTAATTTTTTTTGCATCCATACAAATCAACCCGCCCTAATATATACTATATAAACGTTTGGTCCGGGTAAGTGTTAATAATACTCGAGAACCGCTGGACCGATTGACACCAAATTTAGACAATAAATTAGTTTAGTCTGGGCCAGGTTTTTCTTAAGTTTAATCTCGATAGGTGACACTGTGGTCGTGATATTAAATTTTTTTTAATTTATGGTATGATTTGGCTGAAATTCATAAAAGGAATTTATTAAACGTTATATAATAAGTTTCCTGATAAAATTTAGACCCGGTTCATATCGCTGGGGTCAAGTTAATTCCAGAAAATTAAATTTCGTTTATAATATTGCCGACCCGATCTAGAGGACGAAACTTTGGTCAGAAAGTGAATTTGAGTCTATCGGTATACTTAAAGCACATTACCCTCTCTACTTTTTTGGTGAGGGTATAAAAAACTTTTGAGGGTAAGGCAACGTTTGTCGGGATCAGCTAGTACTTTTTTTAAAGCCAAAGGGTATATTAAACCTCCCATAACTTTCCTCACCAGTTGATTTTTACGTATAAGAGCAAAAGTTAGGACCAAAGTCCCACTTACAAAACAAAACACCTCGTCTCAAAATTGCTATCCAATTAAAAGTTATGGAAGTTACGCCTTCTCGTGAAATGGCACTGTGCGTCGTATAACTGTACCGAGATTGATTGCTGTTGGAGAACTTCATACGTGGGAGCGGATTCTGGAAGTTTTCGTCATTATATCCAAAGGTTAAGGTCGATCGAAGACTATGGATGAGCCTGCTTAAACGTCGTCGAGCAAAAAATCTTATACAAATGTTTTCTGAAATATATATTTTCTATTCGCAAAATCTGTTCGGTATTGAAACCGCCAATTTTTTCTGTTATTTTTAAGTCCCCCATACAAATGGCACCTGTATAAGCTAGGCTCCATACACAGGGGTTCGATATGATAGTTAGGGCTTTAATTGAAATTTAATCGAAGCACAGCTGATGAGCTTGCTTGACTTAGGGCTAATACATTAATCAGAGCAAGTAAAACTCTATTTTTGGTTTAAAATGTGCTTAAGCGTACAAATCTATAAGTCAGTAAACATATAAGCCATCTTTAAACGCATGATAATAATACTTTAAACGTTTAAACTACCAATACGGAAAATATAAATTTGACAAATTTTATCGTAGCGCTGCCACTTGTAACTTTTTAAACTACATATAATTCATGGGATACTTGTTAAGCTACATATAAATTTAAGTTTAGTTCAACTAAACCAGCGTTTAAACACTAACTGATTTATTAGCCATTAGTATAACCATGTTTGTTCCACTGCACTGGCGTGAATGTACCTCTGTAGCCCGTTTCTGTATTTCTCGCATCGTAAAATTTCCCGCATAAAACAAGTGAATTATGACAAAAACAGTGCAATATGAAACAAAAAATGATTTTTCTCACATAAGTGTTTCTGAATCTTTACTTTGGGAGAATTATCTGTCATTTAAATAATTTTACAGCAATTATTGAAAGGATGTGAGAAAAAGTGTTTCTGTATCAATATTTTGCTAAAAGTTTCTCACAAGAACTGTCAAAATAAGTCTTATTTAAAATGGATGCAAGAAAACTAAAATTTCAAAAAATGGATGCATGTATGTACACAAGAATGTGTATTATTTTTTTTTATTTGAGGAGAAAGGATTTAAAGGATGAAAATAAATAAAACGCAATTGTTATATTTTGTTATTTAAATTGTTTAAGCCCTTCATTGTTTTCGTTTTATGCAGGGCTGCCAGATAAATTTGTGAAAAAATCATTAATTTCCTAAGAAAAAATAAAAAAATCGCCTATTTTGTTTTAAAAAATCGGACAATTTAAATTTAATTTTGACAAATTTTGTTCAATTTTTATTAAAACATAATCAAAAAAAAAAAAATAGTTAAAGTTCATGGGTAAAATACATATTTTATACATACTTACTGCCGTATTCATAAAAAATAAAATAGATTTCAAACGCATTTTAAAACTAAATTTCCATATAAATTTTTCTTAAAACAGATTTCATATCCATTTTAGTTTTTTATGAATACGGCAGTTACGCTTGAGGTCTATGCTGACGAAGGCCGTAGCGGGCCAGAAAATGCATTACATTCTGCTGGTGTCTAATAATTGTCAATTTTTCTGTACATACAATATACTTCATTTCTATCCAACGGATAGCTAAGCTAAAATGCAACAAAAAGATAGAAGATAATAGTCTGGTAGTGTATAAAGTCATTCCTAAAAATTTAAGGAATAGAACTATTACAAAAAGCCTTACAAAATACATAACTGAAATTTAAATCATAGAATTAATTCGAAAAAATTAAAAATATTGAATATAATAAAGTTGCTTATGAAAAAGAAATAATTCCCAATATCTATTTGTTAAAATAGTTGAGTTAAATACATTTAATTTATAAAGTATCACTATCCAGTGTGACACAAAGAATGCTGACGAAGGCCGTAGCGGGCCAGAAAATGCATTACATTCTGCTGGTGTCTAATAATTGTAAATTTTTCTGTACATAAATATACTTCATTGCTATCCAACGGAAAGCTAAGTTAAAATGTAAAAAGAAAATACAATATAATAGTCTGGTAGTGAATAAAGTCTTTCTAAAAAAATTTAAGGAATAGAGCTATTACAAAAAGCTTTATAAAATACATAACTGAAATTTAACTCATAGAATAAATTCGAAAAAATGAAAAATATTGAAAAAAATTATTTATTTTATATTTTCTTTAATCCGATAACAATTTAAAATTTCAGATTGTTTTTTTTCCTAAAAAAATCACTTAAAAGCGTGACAAAATATCATATTGAACTAAAACTAACACTTCTGGCAAAAAAAAGGCAAACATTTCCTATGAAAAATGTTTTGTTTTGATCACATAAACAAAATAATCTAAGGAAATCAAAATTAAACAGTTTTCCTTCGAAATTTTGATTTTGCCGATAAATTTTTTAAGCTGCCTTGTTTTTAAAGATATCGTTTTTCTGTGGTGCCGAATATACAAACATATAAAACTATTTTATTTCGAAGACTGAATAATATCGTCACTAGTAAAAATCAGCAAATCTGCAATTTGGCAATTTTGGAACAAAAAATCGTCAAAATGACGATAAATCGTCAAATCTGACAGCGCTATTTTTATCATATATATTACTTTCGTTGACGTTTCGCTTGCATTTGACTCTTAATTACTGGAAGTATTCCAGTTAAAACAGAATCTGTGTTGTCTTTTCTCGGATTCAAAAACAGAAATACTTTTTTCTCACAAATGAGAAACGATGAAATTTTTTGTTTCACACTTAATGTGAGAAATTTTGCGATGCGAGAAATACAGAAACGAGTTACTGCTCTCTTGCAAACTTGAAATACCAACATTTAAAAAATCGAGACCTATTTTAGGAAGAGATCACATTCGAAGCCAACGATCAGGAGCAATTTACTACAATTGCTGCTGTATCTCATTTGCCATTATATGTAATGATTTTTTGTTGTTCCAGCTGTTAAGGGCATACGAAAAATGGAGACACCTCAATGTAAAACTCAAAAACGAAACTCAAAGCATCAATCGGTTACACTTCTAATGCCATGTTTCCACGACGACTTGAATCACCTGCTTCGCTCTCTTAATCATGCGAATGAATCATGGTGTTTACACGACTTGTCTACTAGCTTCGATTTGACAGTTGTCTTTAATAAAAAAATCAGCGTTGGTAACTGTGAATTTTTGAAACGCGCCAAAATGGAGAAAAAGCACTTAATTTAAAAAAAGCAGCAAGTTTAGACTTTGTTTTTTTTATTTTAAAAGCTTATTGAATTAATTTTGCATAATAGTTGAATAATAAAAATACAGTATAATCGCGAAAAAGTTAATCTCACCAAATTTTAGCGCCCCTGTGCCGCTCTAAAAAGACCGAAATATAATGTGCTTAAGTTGGCTTAAGCAACTGTTCGAATACATGTATATCATATGGGTAAAACAATATTGAACCATATTTTTGTTAAGTTTTTTGAAACTGACATTTGCTTAAGCAAAGTGCGAAACCGATCGCACATTCCATAAGGAATCAAATGTTATTTTTTTTTGTTTTTGTTTTTTTTTTTAAATACATTTTAGAGACTTTTTGTTAATTTTTGACAGAAGGTTAAGCAAGATAAAAATACCGCTTAGAAAAGTTAATAATTCGAAAAACTATACAACCCCTGAAACATTTCCCGATTCAACTGTATAAGAATAAAACAGCCTTTTGCAGTTCAGGTTTTTTTAGAAAAAAGAAAAAAAAAAAAACATAAACAAAATAAACAAATTTGCTTGTATTCATTTGTATTAGATAACAAATTATTTTTAATTGCATAAATTCTATACAAAACTTTTTTAAAAGGGATCTACGATTAATAGTACGGATTCAAAATTAACAATAGTTATCTATTTATCCTTTTATTAAAATATTTAAAAAATAATGTTTGTTTTCAGAAGTTTAATACTTTCATATTAAAAATATAACAATAAAACAGCCTTTGATAATCAGAGGTGTTCTGGAAATCGAAACCGCAAAACGCAAGAATTTAAAAGTCGTTTTTTTAAAAAGATTTTTGTAGTAGAAGAAATTCCAATACAATATAATACAAATATTTCTCTTATTATACAGAATTCTATAAGAAAATTATAAAAAATGGGATTAAGAGTGTATTAAAAAGAACTTCAAAATACTTGCGTTTTTTCGATTTCCAGACCACCCCTGAATATATTTAGAAAAAAATACCAAAAAAACTTAATAAAAAAGGTGATACATTTTCGTACATTCATTTAATAAATTCTGTTTAGATCTTTTTAAAAAGAGATCACAAATTTATAATAATTATTCCAAATTAATAAAGCTAATATTTTCATCATTATAAAAAGTATAAAAAAGCACCAACAATGGTACAAAACGCACCGAGTTGACAACGCTAACACAAACGATTTATTCAGCTAGTTCAGATAAACTTGCGATAAATATTAGAGAAGAGAGGAATTTTTCCTGCTTCGCAAGTAGATTCAAAATGAATCTACCTGATTCGCTCTCAAAATTTTGTATGGCGAAGCAGGTTGCTTCGTTCATGATTAGGGTGTGAAGCATGAATAGAGAGCGAAGCACGTACCGTGGAAACATGGCATAAACGAAGTCAATATCATCAGTTCGGTCTTCTAGCCTTGGGCTCTGATGATGAGTATGAAATAACTATTATTTACTCTCATTTTCAGTACTAGAGGCTCGAACCATCGGCTTTCTCGGCCACACTAGAGATACAGCGAATGTTGGAGAGTGTATCAAAACTCATAGTTCGTCAGGATGCGAGAGAACAAGTCATATCTGACAGCCAAACTAAGGACGATAAGGACAAGACCGGTGTAGGAGTCTCCTTAGGCTTTCTGAAAAAAATTGCCAAGTAACTCTTCATTGCACGATGTGCAGGATAGGCACGTACTGAGAAAGCATCGAAAGAACGTTGCTAGATTTGAACGATTCTACGGTCCAATGGGCTTACATATCCTGTTGCATTTACGGCAGAAGCTGGTTAGGAATCAACTATTGTCAGTAAGGACAAAGGGTCTATGGAATCCTTAAACACGGAAGTTGGAAGTGACTCCGCAACATATGTCTGAAAACACATTGTAAACACGAAGAGATTATCGATAATTGTATCCACCAAATCAAGGCTCGTTTATGGCAACTTTAAATGAAATTTATACGAGTCGGAATGGGTGTTTCCTTGGCCCAAGTTTGTTTTTGTTCATGTTCCATTTGTGAGGGAAACATGTTCTGTTAATTTAGTTTATTTTTTAATATTAATTAAAGTTAATTGTGTTTTTGTGTTACTTGATAAAAGCAGACATGTACTGGCTCTAAAATATCACCCTGATTTTATACTGCACGCCTATCTTCTTTCTTTTTACCCTTTTTAGGAAGAGGTCACATTTAAAGGCAACGATCAGGAGCAATTTACTACAATAGCTGCCGTATCTTCTATGCCATTATATGTAATGCATTTTTGTTGTTACAGCTGTTAAGCATACGAGAAATGGAGGTAAAATACAAAAAAAAAAAGAACGACGCTCAAAGTGTCAATCGGTTGCACTTCGAAACGATTTAAACAATTCACTCTGAGATATCAATGAAAGTCTATAAATAATAGGTATGTCAGTAAGATCTTTGTAAATACGAAGAGATCATCGATGGTTGTATCCATAAATCAAGGCTCGTTTATCTCATCTTTAAATGACATTGATACAAGTCGGAATTAATACTGAGATCATAGGATACTGCTTAAATGCTGTATAATGATGTCGCTCACTACCTATCGCAGACCCAACGAAAGCCCTGCCGTAAAAAAAAACAGATACATACATAAGTGTTTTTGAAGTAACAGGCATTTCTCCTGTTAACAAACCTCTTAATGAAGAATACAATAAAATACTACATGCAACCCCTTAAAAGGAGGCATATCTTAATTACTTGGTTCTTTTATAAAAATCATTAAATAAAACTCATTATGGATTTCAAATTTAAAAATAAAATTCTTATTATTTTTCTTCTTAGTTTGTTTTAATAAATAATTTAGTCTTTTGTCTCTTCTTTCTTTCTATTTACATTGAAAAACAATTAGGCCGGGGTTTTGAGATGTGGATTAAGTTTAAACTTAGTTAACGTACTCTGAAACTCGGATTTTCGGCGAAATGTGATTTTGTATTATTATTATTAATTAAATTTATTATTATTTTATTATAGACCAACATTTTAAGCAAAGCTAAGCTGTTCCGTTAAAATTTTGTATAATGGTGGCAGAAATCTGTTTTCAGATTAACTAAACCTAGTTTAGCTGAGATCTCAAAAACCCAGCCTCAAAGTTTAATTTTTGGTGAAATAAAAGTTATAGAACTATTCTTTTAAAGAATATTTATCACGGTATAACTTAAACAACAAGTTGACAACTTTCCAAAATGTTAACAATTATTAAAAATGGGAGCTGTGACATTAGGGTACCCCATTGGATAATTAATAGCAGCGGTAGTTTGTTGCACTTCAGCCATATAGCGCATATAGAGAGCAGCTCTTTGTCTTTGCAAACGCATAGCGTAGGAATTGGGACTTAAAGCGGGAGTTTCATAAGTTTTCTTGGGTGCATCCAAGGCTGGAGTGAAGCTGGTGGTGGCTACAGATACCGCACTTTGCAAATCCTGGCATTGCAGATTCGAAGCTACTGGTAATATTTGGGGTGTGATGACAGGAGTGATATAATTCTCTTCGTTTGATTCGGATGATCTAGAGATTTTACGTTTCCTGGGGGTATTGTTCTCATCCAAAGCATAAGGACGGAAAAGTCCTTTTGAGTTATTATTATTCTTTACTTGCTCGATTTGAAGCTGTGACATATTTTCTTTGTTTTCCCGATCTCTTTGTCTCAGTCGTAGTCCCAATTTTTTGTGAGAATAGCCACAATTGAACTTCTTGTGGGTGTATCCTTGGCCCAAAGTTTGTTCTTGTTGATGTTCCATTTGTGAAGGAGCCATATTTGTTTTTAATTTAGTTTATTTATTTAATATTAATTACAGTTAATGTTGTTTTCTTGTTGCTTGCTGAAAGCAGACTGATACTGGCTCTGAAATTTCACCCTGCTTTTATACTGCTCGCCTCTATTTTTCTTTCTCTGTTTTTGCGGCTCTTGCAGGTAGTAGAATTTTCTTTTTGTTTTCTTTCAGAGATGGAAAATTAGATTATTAAATGGTACATTATCCCTAACAGAATAGTATTTTTTTTTAATAAAATTAATAAACTTTTTATACACTTCCAGTGCTTTCTGTGTATATAGCGAAGAGTCGTTCTTAGATATATAATTAAATCCCGGTAATGCCTATTTATAAAAAAGCGTGTGTGGTCATTAAGTATGAAGTAACTTAAAAATGGCGTGACAGATTTTTTTGCCAAGTCTGTCCAACTGGACATGTTGCGATCAGAGTTGAATTTTTTTCGTAAAGTAGCTGAGTGATTGATATGGTTTTGCATTTTTTTTTTTGCCTGAGAGTGTGTCGTTGACATCAGATTTTACAGACATTTGTTTTATGTCGGACAGAATGTTTTCTAATTTTCGTATGAATGATTTGTACAATATACTAAGAATCAATTTGTATACTTGTACCACCTTCGGATTTTTTGATTTGGACTTTTTTTGTTCTCGCAAAGAATTTTTCTTTCCTTTCCGGGAGTTATATGTTGAGAATAATTTGAAAATTTGGTACATTTTCGACAATCAGTGCCGCATCGACAATCTTTCTGATGTATTTAATAGAGCTTTGGATACCTCAGACCCATTAATATCATCTTTTCGCTTAAATACACGTATATACCAAACAAAGCGTTTTACACTACCACCTCAAGTTATCGCTTTATCGAGCTGCGAACATCTTCCTGAAACTTTTGCATATGAAAATAATATAGATAGTGAAGGAGAAGATACAGACGATGAAACTGAAGAGGAAAATGACTAGCTTATGAATACTTTATTTATATTTAAATGATTCGTATTAACTTCTTAAAGATTAATTAAAGAACTCAAATTAGACATGTAGTTTAGTTACAATTTTAATCTAAAATAGCCTATGTTAGCATGTCTTTTTTAAATATTGTATAATATCGTAGAGATTTATTTAATTATAACCATCATAATTCAGAATAAAATGCTAATAATATTACTCAAATTTAATAAAACATGAAATGACTAATGTGTCCCTTAGGCACAAGATGGGTTAAAAATTTATTTTTTTTCATTAAAACTTGATAAATATAAAGTTTATTATTAACAATTGCGTTTTTAATTTCAATACATGTATATTAGTGTGTCCCAAAAAAAAATTGATTTTTATAGGTACCCCAGCATTTTTTGAGAGCTTATAGGGTAAAGTATTTTTGTGATTTTTTTTTCAGATTTTTCGGAAGAAGTTTAGAGGTCGCTAAAATCAAATTTAACCCGAAAATCGGGTTTTCTCGACTTTTTTGAATTTGGCTGATTACTCGGCCCATTAACACGACTTTCTTTGTTACTAAGTCAATTTTTTTAAAGAAAACTTCTCAAACTTTACTTCTCTGCGCAGATATTAAAAGTTTCGGTTATTTTTTTTGCTCATTTAGGTCCCCTTAATCACATTTTTTTGTAAATTCAGCATAAATTTGAAAAATAATGCTTTGTAACTTTCAAAATTTATATTGAAGTTAAAACTAATGATTCAGTTTAAAAGGTGGGTCAATTCTGAGTCATATCAAAAAAAAAATAATTGAATTTGCTCTTACTGTTCCAAAGTTATACCCTTTTTAAGTTTTGTACCCATTTTGTGAAATTAAAAATATTGTAATGTGTTTGCCAGTTATGCTTCGGATTAGTTTTAATGTTAGATATTTAGATATTAGGTATTCTTTCAAAATATTAAATATGGGTGGTTTTTTGTTCTGTTGCACAGACTTCAGCAATGCGAGTCCAAACAATTCTAGGCAGCTTACTTCTCATACCCAAAAAAAAAAATTAAAAAACTATTTTTTTAGCTTTCAATTATTTATTAGAGCTTTAACGATGAAGCTCTATGCCCTGCAATAAATTCTGAAAGTCTGTTGCAGAGGTTGTTAGATTAATGTAAGTGTTAGCTAAGGCCACGCCGCGTTCTGCGACATCATTTACCACGTGCAATTGCTGAACTTTGTTCTTTGCTTCATTAAATGATTTGTTTGTATGCCATTTTTCCGGATCTGTTTGTAAAAAATCAACTGAAATGTTGCTGGTTTCAAAAAAGGCTAGGCTGGCTTCGGATATTAAATCTTGAATTTGCTTGTTATTAAGCATGTTTTCGGATAATTCAGCTTTTACTAATTCTTTACCGTTGTTTGGTGCGTGTAGGT